>OV702297.1:335327684-337827684 GCA_916181665.1 Avena sativa | reverse complement strand
TGTTTGTTTTTGCAGAAACTTATGTATGCTTGTTTAGATTATAAAAATTGTTCCAAAATGATTTTGAGGATAAAAACTTTGGAAAATGGTGTGTTTTGAACCTACTGACCATAGGAATCACTTTGTGGTTTCAAAAATGTGTTTGGTGAAACAAAAGAATGAATCTTTGATTTAAAACCATTTCTAGTCAAATAAAAATGTGGTTTAATTATTAAAAATGATTTTGGAGGAAAGCCTTTGAGAAATGTTTTGGAAATAAACTCTCTAACCCTAAACACCAAGTTTTATTATTTGAAAATGTATTTGGTGAACCCTATAGAACTACTACTTTACTAAAGACATGTTCAAACCACATAAAATAATGACTTGGTTTAGAAAATGGTTTATAAAGTGAAATCTTTTGCACATGACTTTGCCACTTTATAGCATGAACATTAGGTATATCTAAATGTTTATGACCCATTAGAACCCACTTTTACAAATAAAACAACCCTTTTGCATGCTTGCATGTATTATTTTGTTTATTATTTTATGTGATGAAATGCTTGAATGGTAGATTGAAATATTGGTTGCTTGATTGAATTGTAGTGATTTGAAGTGAGTGAACATTGCAAAGATCAAGGAGTGAACTTATACTCTCTACCAACAAGGCAAGTGATGCTTCATACTTTGTCCCATTATTTTCACTATGCATTAGTGATATTTCTAAGTAGGACTTGCATGGAATTTTGCTAAGTATAAACCATGCTATGGGAAAACCTAGTAGATGAAAACCTTAGTAGAATTTCCTAAGTTAAGATTCCTACTACTATCATGCTTAACTTAGCTAATAGAAAACAAGGGTGGAATATATACATTCATACTATGGAAAAATTTCTAAGTCTGAGGACTTGTGTTTTTGTTTAATAAAACAACTAAGTTAATGAATCACCTGGGTGGAAAGGGACTTGCTTGGTGGTTTTTGGTTGAGTGGTTACACAAGGCACATGGCTATGGTTTACCTTGTGTATCACACTTGTGGATTGCCACCCAAGAACAAAGAGATTTGAGATGTCAAATGTTGAGAAGCTTCAAGTGCAACCACTTGGCATTATGGGCTCTGCCTGGATCACATAGGTTGCAATAACTTAGCCAAATGGACAGTTGGTGGTAGGGGTTTGATAGGTTGGAGCGCGTCCATTTTGGTCTAAGGGAAGGCTTCTGAAAGATCTTGTCTTGGGAAACCAAGTCTTGTGGGGAAAGTGCACCACCTCTGTAGAGTGTAAAATCTAAGTACTTAGCCATGTCCCTGGCAAAGGACAATTTGAGCATCAAGACATGGAAGCTATCAAGAATCTCATCATCCAAATTTCTAAGTTAAAAACTTGTGGTTGAACAAGGGTTAAAGGATCTTCAATCTTGATTGGGAGATACCTTGGGAAAGATTTTGCCAAAGCAAAAACATAGTGTTTTCAAATGATAAGGAAAAATATATTTTGAGCAATGCAAGCCTCAACTCCACTTAGCCAAAAGCATATAGATGATAGACTCCACTATACTACCATAGTATCACTTGCCAATACAATTCAAATGTATTGACCCTTGTGGCTGTAACTTTTTATGTTGCAGGTTTGTTTGATGTTAGTAAAGTTTGGTGATTAGGATTACAAAGTCTACAACCAACATGTCTGCCTGTGGCACTTTGAAGATGAAGGACCCCATGCTTATATATATTCTGCTGCAATGTAATGTAATAGCCAAATGAGCTATGTAAGATGTAATGAATTATTTTATTCCTTGTTATAAAGTTGTATTATGACCTTTGTTTCTTGATATTACATCTTAACTGTGGATGCTAGCTATTGATCCAGGGACTAGCATTGTAAACACAGGGATCTCTACCTTATTAAAGGTTGGGAACCTTACACTCTCAAAATAACTTTCAGTAGCACTTTGAATAAAGTTGACAATATAACTGTCACTGGAAACAACTTTATCATCAGAATAAGCATACTTATAGTCATCAAAAAGAGGTCCAAATTCATAGACTGGATCAATAGAAGCAAGTTGTTCCATCCTGAAATCTTTATTAGGCAAACTATTTTCACTAGGAGCTTTAGCAAATTTGGAAAAGTTAAACTCATAAGAATCTCCATCAAACTTAGTTAAAACTTTTTCCTTCTTACAATCAATAATAGCTCCACAAGTGTTCAAGAAAGGTCTACCAAAAATGATAGGACAAGTTTTGCTAGCTGCTGAATTAAGCACTAGAAAATCAGCGGGATACTTAATCTTACCACAGAGAACCTCCACATCTCTTACAATGCCAATGGGGCAAATGGTTTCCTTATTAGCAAGGTGAATAACCACATCAATGTCCTCAAGCTCACAAGGACCAATCTCATGCATAATTTCCCTGTAAAGCTCATAAGGAATAGCACTAGAACTAGCACCAATATCACATAAACCATAGTAGCAATGATCACCTATTTTAACATAAAGCACAGGAACACTAGCTTTTCTAGACTTACTAGGATGAGAAATAATATTAGAAGCGTCTTCACAGAAGACAATGTGCTCATCCTCTATATTTCTAGTGACAGTGTCTTTCACAATAGCTACCACAGGTTCATCACTCAAATGCTTACCAGGCTCCACGGTTTTCATTGTACCTTTGTTATTTGCACTAATAATCATAGAATACTCCTTTACCTTAGCTGGGAAAGGTAATTGCTCAACATGAGGTTCAGGCACAATATGATTAGTAGTACAAACTTGAGTACTTCTAACTGGAACATGACAAACAACATCTTTATAAGGAGCATGGTACTTATTCCACTTCTTCTTGGGAATTTCCCTATGAATACTTAGCAAATGGATTTTTAGTGGTTTTCTGACAAGGCAACAAAACAAGGAGCAAGTAACAAAGGTAACGAACAAACGGAGCAAGTAGCCCAATCCTTTCTTAGCAAAGGACAAGACAGTCGAAATACTTATAAGGACCAAACGTTCTCGAGGACACATGGGAATTTTGTCAAGTGCTTTCGCTTCAAATAGCTGAGTACTTTCCTTTGGTGTTTGTAAGTGTTGTGTGGGTGAACCTGTGCTAACATACCGCCCTTCCTAGGACTAATACATTCTTGTGATTAAACCCCCTACAAACATCCATAACTACAGGAAACTAATTAAGATATAAATCTAACCACAGCCTTAAACTCTAAGATCCTACGCTCCCTTGTGCAAAGGTGTCCTAACGGGGGTTCCGGTTTCTGTCACTCCGGCAACCCCACAATTAGTAGCCAAATACACAATGCATCCCCCTAGGCCCATAAATGGTGAAGTGTCATGTAGTCGACGTTCACATGACACCACTAGAAGAATAGCACCACAACTTAAATACTAAACCATTGAATAATAACTCATCAAACCATTGAATAATAACTCATCACAGATTCACTACTAACAACATGACTTCTCCCATGTCCTCAAGAACTAAACAAACTACTCACAAGACATCATAAGGATCAAAATCAAAGATGATATGATAATGGATAACAATCTGAACATAAACAATAATCCAATGGTTCCACTCACATGCATCAACTACCATAGTAATCAACACCGGGAAAGTTTCCCCTAATGAACTAAGCAATATCCAACACAATTGTTACAGCGGGACGGAGTGGTGATGATGGTGCTGGTGGAGATGATGGTGTGGATGATGATGATGATCCTGATGAAGCCTAGCTTGACGATGGTATTGACGGCGACAGTCTACCCTCTCCGGGAAGGAATTCCCCCGGCAGAAATCTGTCTACCGGAGAGATCTTTCTCTCTCGATGTTTTCCGCCCCCCAGAGGCGGCGGAAATCTATCTGTGGTCCCTCCCCCAGGCTTAGGGTTCCGTAGGGAAGATATAGGCGAAGGGGCAGAGTTGGAGGCCGGGTAGGTGGGCCACACCTGTCCTAGGCGCGGGGTCAGGTGGGCCCGCTGAGGCCCTTCTTCGTCCCTCCTTCTGGCTCCCTCATTCTTCTTGAGAAATAATACGTTTCCATATTTTTCTGGTATTTTTCTGATCTTTGTGAAATTGCACCGAAACGCCTTCTTTTCCATCAGAATCCATACTCTGGCAGTCTATCCTCCAGGAATCATCCAACATGCATAAACAGATGAAAAGCCATAAGTAATACATCACAATAAGACAAATATCAATGAATAGAGGTAAATTATGATATAGAATGGTGATGCAAATTGGGCGTATCAGGGGTGTGGGCCCCCTGTGGCCCCTCTTCGCTCCTCCTTCTGGATTCCTTCGTCTTCTGGGAAAATAATATGTTTCCATATTTTTCTGGTATTTTTCTGGTTTTCGCAAAATTGAAACGAAACGCCTTCTTTTCCATCAGAATCCAGACTCCGGCAATTCATCCTCCAAGAATCATCCAACATGCATAAACATATGAAAAGCCATAAGTAATACCTCATAATAAGACAAATATCAATGAATAGAGGTAAATTATGGTATAGAAAGGTGATGCAAATTGGGCGTATTAACTCCCCCAAGCTTAGACTTCGCTTGTCCCCAAGCGAAAACTGAGCTCAGTAAACATGTCCACAGGTTTATGGAGTGAAGTGTCGATAAAAGAATACAAACAAGAAGCATCACACTTACCATTGCACAACTCATAGAAGAATGTAACTCACCATTATATAACTTAGCTTCCAACCAAGTAAAGCAGTCACAATAGAGATGCATAAAGATAAATCATAATTGGAATTGGCAAACTTGTTCTTGGTCAGAGAACACCTGGCAAACAGTTTCACAAAAAGCTTTTTGTAGAAGTTTCAAAACAGGAGCACTCTTTGCTCAAAAAGGTCTTTCACAAGTGAAGGCTTTCAAAGTAATACTCAATAGATAAGAGTTTTGTGCAAACAAGGAAGATAGAGAACATGATTGAATAAATCACCATATGAATGCTTGGAACACAACAATTCAAATGCTTGCTAGAGATAGAGAGGAAGTAGGTTTACTGACTCAACTTGGAAGCGGGAGAAAGGTCCCTTCTTAGAGGGAAGCAGGGATTACAAGTCATAAAGAGCTTCCAAAAGATTATGGTAATTACTAGCTTTGAGCCCTCATTGCAACTATCATAGGCATCTTGAGATGATTAAGGTTAAAGTGCACAAAGATGGAGTATATGCTTGACGAAATATAAGTTGGCAATCTCATGTCCCTTGAATATGAGGGCCACTCCTCATGCTACTCAACTTTGGTTACAGGTAAGTTCTTGTCATTGTAAGTATTTGCATATCATTGAGAACCGCCAATAGGGTACCCCTTGCACATGGTACATGAGATTTCCCCTAACCAAAATGACAAGGCAAGCAGACAATGAGCATCTCAGCAATCTTTTTATTTACTATGTGCATAGATTTTTTATTGAGGATGCTTCATAGATAGCTCACTATGGTGATGCTGCAAGTTTCCACCATGATTAGGCATGGCTTAGGCTAGTGGCCTAGGCGTTTCTCTAACACAAAATACAGACTCCATGGACTTACAAGTTCCCTCTTTATTTCACACTATTGACATCCATAGACAAAAGAGCATGATATCAACTGTGTACAGAGTACAAGTGCAATGTTGAAAACGTTCCCCGTGACAACACGGTTCTGCTAATTCCAACGTATAGATGCAAGCATATACAACTTTGATGGTACAATGGTTCAAGTCTTTAGGGGCAAGAAAATAAGGTGTGCCATCAAGTTCGTCAGAACTTTACTAACTAGTTTTCACATAACAAAATACTTTTTAATTCGAAAGGTAGATGAAGCTTGAGATTTTGCTTGGAATAGAAAAAATGCTACTAGTAGATATGGTGGACACAAATGGCATAGGTTTGGTTCAAAGGATTTGGAAACATGAGAAGTATGTCCTCTCAAAATAGGTTTTTGGCTAGCAAGGCTGGGTAGCAAGCAAGAGAGTTGAAAGAAACAAGCAAACATACAAGTAATTAAGCCAAACAAGCAATCTTCCTTGAAAACACAAAAGATATTAAATAAAGAATACTAAGCTTATGAGCCAACAAGAAAGAAAACAAATGATACAAAATGCATGTAAGCTTTTTCTCTTTTTCTTTCAAACTTCAAAAGGTAATGCTACTGACCAGAACTTGGTTTGCCAAAACCAATTTAGATCCACTCGATGCTCCTAAAGTGGTGCCAATACTGATCAACAAGATCCATCATATAATAGAGATTGCAAACTAAAATAAGAAGTGCAAAAAGTAAAAGATGAGACTTCTCATTAATATTACAATAAAGGCACTCACACCAAGGGATACAAAGATAATCAACTAAAGGAGAGATACTTCCACATGCAAACCAAACTATAAGATAACCTCTCTACCACAGATATGAATCCACTAAAAAGGTAAAAGATAAAAGATAATGGTGGTGATACCGCGGCACTCCTCCAAGCTTGGAACAAGCCAAGGGGATGCCAAACCTAATGATGAATTACTCCTTTGGTGGTGGTGGTGTTCTCTTGTCATCATAAAACTTCCAAGGCAAAGGTTCCCCATCCAAAAAGGATGTCCGTGTCTCTGCAATCCTGAATCTAGGAGCAGAGCTTATGCGATCAAATCTAGCCTCATACTCACAGTTTGATTTTGAATGTCGTAGAGCTGTGATTGTAATTGGTTGGTGGTCAGACGGAGCAAGATGATTTCTTGTCGGAGCTCAGCCACCACTTCCTCATGCTTGGCGATGAGTTCTGAACTTATCTTTTGAATAACATCCACTTCCCGTTCCGCCATCTTCTTGTACCTGAAAACCTCTTGCTCCAATGCTTCCATCCTATCTTCTAGACTTCCTTCTCCCTTGGGGCCCTGAACTTCTTTCATCTGTACCTTCCCATCTTTTATAATGAGCTCCTTGGGATGGATCTTCAACTCATACATGTATGGGTTGAGGACATCTGTAGAGGAATCCTCCAAGGGTGATTCAGAGGAAGACATTGAGGCTCCAAATCTGAGAATTTTCCTGACAGAAACAGATCGAAATGAAAACACGAAGAGAACACGATGCAAGAACCTCGGGGAACCTGGGGTTATGTATTACGAGGTTTCAAGGCATAAGGAAGGTACTGACACAAAAACGAAGCGGAGACGGAGTTCGAGGGTGGCACACCCCCTCCAGGCGTGGCCAGGCTGGGCCCGCGCCTGGGGTGGGTTTGTCCACCCCGGACTCTATTTCCTCTTCAGTTCCGTCTCGTAGTCTTCCTTATGTATTAAAAACATAAAAAAATATAAAAAGATTGGAGTTTCACGAACCTTCTGTTTTCACCATTTTTACCTATTCAAAGTCAAACTCTGCAGAATCTGGTGTTTGGCTTCTAATAAATTCTTCTGGAGTCACAAGTTGAATTGTGTCAACATCTTCATTATATGAATCTCCAGAAATATAATGTTTTAGTCTTTGACCATTCACCACTTGTGTTGCGTCATCTTTCAAAGAAGATATTTTGATGGCACCTGGACGGTAAACTTCCTTGATAATAAAAGGTCCTTCCCATTTTGAGAGTAGTTTCCCTACAAAAAATCTGAGACGAGACCTATACAAAAGAACTTTCTGACCAACATGGAACTCCCTTTTGAGAATTCTCCTATCATGCCATCTTTTTACTTTTTCCTTAAAGAGCCTAGCATTTTCATAAGCTTCACCTCTCCACTCATCTAGATTACTTAAGTCGAGCAGTCTTTTCTCACCAGCAAGTCTAAAATCTCTATTCAACTCTTTCACTGCCCAATAATCTTTGTGTTCTAATTCTAAAGGCAAGTGACAAGCTTTCCCATAGACCATTTTGTAAGGAGACATCCCCATAGGATTTTCATAAGTAGTTCTATAAGCCCACAAAGCGTCATTCAACTTTTTAGCCCAATTTTTTCTAGATCTATTGACAGTCTTCTGGAAGATAGATTTAATTTCCCTATTGGAAAGTTCTACTTGCCCACTAGTTTGGAGGTGATAAGCTGAAGCAATTCTGTGGTTTACATCATACTTAGCGAGAGTTTTTCTAAACCCCCCATGAATAAAATGAGAGCCTCCATCAGTCATGAGATATCTAGGCACACCGAATCTAGGAAAAATGACATCTTTAAGCATTTTCAAAGAGTTCTTACCATCAGCACTGTTTGTAGGTATGGATTCTACCCACTTTGTAACATAGTCAACAACAAGAAGAATATGAGTATACCCTTTTGAAGGAGGAAAAGGCCCCATAAAGTCAAATCCTCAACAATCAAAAGGTTCAATAACAAGAGAATAATTCATAGGCATTTCATTGCGTCTAGAGATGTTACCTAATCGTTGGCATTCATCACATGATAAGACAAACTTCCTTGCATCTTTAAAAAGGGTAGGCCAATAAAATCCAGATTGTAAAACCTTTTGTGCAGTCCTATCCCAGCATGATGTCCTCCATAAGCACTGCCATGACATTTTCTCAATATCTCTTGTTGTTCAAATTCTGGAACACATCTTCGCATAATGCCATGTACTCCTTCTTTATATAAGTGTTGGTCATCCCAAAAGTAATGCCTTAGACCATAAAAGAACTTCCTTCTTTGCTGAGCTGTAAAGGTTGGCGGAAAATACTTGGAAACAATAAAGTTAGCATAATCAGCATACCAAGGACTCTCATGCGGACTTACCCTTATTGCAGCTAACTGCTCATTTGGAAAACTATCATTAACAGGCAATGGGTCAAAAGAAATGTTTTCCAAACGAGATAAATTATCAGCAACAGGATTATCAGCACCTTTCCTATCCATAATATGTAGATCAAACTCTTGCAAAAGCAACACCCACCTTATAAGCCTAGGATTAGCGTCCTTCTTTGTCATAAGGTACTTAATACCAGCATGATCAGTATGAATAGTAACTTTAGAATCAACAATATAAGGTCTAAACTTATCACAAGCAAAGATTACAGCTAAGAACTCTTTTTCAGTAGTAGCATAATTCTTTTGAGCAGCATCCAGAGTCTTGCTAGCATAATGAATAACATTCATCTTCTTGTCAACACGTTTGTCCAAGGATGACACCCACAACAAAGTCACTAGCATCACACATGATTTCAAAAGGTAAACTCCAATCAGGTGGTTGGACAATAGGAGCAGTTGTCAAAGCTTACTTCAAAGTTTTAGAAGCTTCCTTAAAAATCATCATCAAAAACAAAAGGTACATCTTTTTGAAGAATATTAGTAAGGGGCTTTGAAATTTTGGAGAAATCTTTAATAAACCTCCTATAGAAACCAGCATGACCAAGGATACTACGAATACCTTTGATATCTCTAGGACAAGGCATCTTCTCAATTGCGTCAATTTTGGCTCTGTCAACTTCAATGCCTCTTTCAGAGATCTTGTATCCAAGAACAATCCCTTCATTAACCATGAAATGGCATTTCTCCCAATTAAGGACAAGGTTGGTTTCTTCACATCTCTGCAAAACTTTATCAAGGTTGTGCAAATAGTTATCAAAAGAAGTTCCATAGACAGAAAAATTGTCCATGAAAACCTCCATAATTTCTTCACAAAACCATGAAAGATAGCAGACATATATCTCTGAAAGGTAGCAGGAGCATTACATAAACCAAAAGGCATACGCCTATAAGCATAAGTACCATAAGGACAAGTGAAAGTAGTTTTCTCCTGGTCCCGTGCTTTCACAACAATTTGAGAAAACCCGGAATAACCATCAAGAAAGCAAAAGTGAGTCTTTTTGGACAACCCCTCAAGCATTTGATCAATAAAGGGCAAAGGATAATGATCTTTCTTAGTAACTTTATTAATCTTTCTAAAATCAATGCACATTCTATGCCCAACCACTACTCTTTGGGGTATAAGCTCATTATCCTCATTAGGCACAAAAGTTATTCCCCCTTTCTTGGGAACACAATGAACAGGGCTAACCCATTTACTATCAGCAAAAGGATAAATAATACCAGCATCAAGGAGTTTTAATACCTCATTTCTTACCACATCCTTCATCTTAAGATTTAGACGGCGTTGGTGATCAACAACTGGTTTTGCATCAGGCTCTATATTAATAGCATGCTGACATATAGTAGGAGAAATCCCCTTTAAATCGTCAAGAGTATAGCCCATATCTCCTCGGTGTTTCTTCAATATCTCCAATAACCTTTCTTCTTCCTTTCCTAGAAGTTTAGAACTAATAATAACAGGATATATTTTCTTATCATTAAGATAAGCATATTTAAGATCATCATGTAAAGGTTTTAATTCGAAAACAGGATCCCCTTTAGGTGGTAGTGTGGTACCTAAATCTTCCACATGTAGATTATGCTTAAGTAACTCAGGCTGACGAAGGAAAGCCTCGTCAATCTCATTTCTTTCCTTCATGAAGATATCACTTTCATGATCTTCCATAAACTGTTGCAAGGCATTGTTAGGAGCAAGAGAAATAGCAGGAAGTTGTTTAACCCTGAAATCCTCATCAGGAAGTTCATTTTCATAAGGAGTTTTGGCAAATTGGAAAAATTAAACTCATAAGATTCTCCAGCAAACTTAGTCAAAACTTTTTCCTTCCTACAATCTATGATAGCCCCACAAGTATTAAGGAAGGGTCTACCAAAGATAATAGGATAGGTTTTACTAGCTTCTTTACCAAGTACTAGAAAATCAGCAGGAAATTTAATCTTACCACAAAGGACCTCCACATCTCTTGCAATGCCAATGGGGCAAACTTGCTCTCTATTAGCAAGGTGAATAACCACATCAATGTCTTCAAGATCACAAGGACCAATTGACGATGTTTAATCTCGTCAATGCCCATTGTTATGAGCTTGGGTTTTGGAGAAGATGGGGGTGCTGGAGATCGCGAAACGGTTAACAGACAAGCAACCAGGGCACACGAGATTTACCCAGGTTTAGGCCCCTGGAGGGAAAACCCTACTCCTGCTTGTCTGCTCTTGATTACGGCGGAACCGAAAAGTACAGGGGTGCGCAGATGCAATCTGGCGTGGAGGTGTGTATGCGGTGAGGTGAGAGAGAGAGCCTCCTCGTCGTGCCCTCCTAGAATTTATATAGAGGTAGGTAGGTCCCGGACACAGATCGAGTCGGTTACAAGTTTAGGGTTTGCCCCTTTGAATATTCTATCTGTTCTAGTCTAGCTCTCCAAGGATCCGAAGACATCATGGGCTTAGGCCACCCAAAATCTTCATGGGCCGCATATATTCTCGTGGGCCTTCCTTGGGCTGGACCAGGTATGCTAATGTCGTGTACCCGTAGGGTATAACCATGTCAGTAGACCCTGAGTGTTCAGTCGAATCGCAGATTCTGCTGAGGACTCTTCAATCTTTCGGGTGCAGATGTTTTGTGTTCAGAAAAGAATGATTTTAGTGTGTAGGGATTGTTGATGCATGTGCCTGACTCTCCTGACGGATCAGGGTCAGTTAACTGTCTTAGGACAAAACAACACGAACTTCTTCAGATTCGAGTCCCTAGACTCGAACCCGGAACAGATGCTGGCGTAATTTGACTCAGGCCGTTGAGGTCTTATAGGAGTCGAATCCCAGTAGTTTTCAAATGATGTACCCAACGCGTTCGTCGGGATTTTCATCGCGCCAGGTGGCATGGATTTTTACTAGTAGAGCGCAGTCGGGTGCGTTACCAGGCCATTAGATGGTATCTGTAGGTCTTATCTTGGCATCGTAGACACATCATCCGAAATTTTATCACCGCGGAGGTGTTTTGGGTGGCTAAGGAGGATGTTACTCACTTAGCGTTTGTTGGGGCAAAGTTGCCAAAAAGTTTCTGCATTCTGATCCGAAGGATCGCAGTCGAAGAATTCATAGGGTGCATGACCAGCGCTCCATATGGGAGTAGCCCCCGAGTGTTTGTTCGAGTCGTAGACTCGAGCAGAGACTTTAATTCAGCCGTTGTTGGCTATAGGTCCATAGGACAAAAAAAATTCGGATGCCTGAATCAATCCTCCCTATGGGAGTAGCCTCCGAGTCTGTAGGAGAGTCATGGACTCGACGTAGGACTCGAAGAATAGATCATTGGCATAGTACTTTATTCATGCTTCGGGTGTGTGTCCAGCGCTCCTGATAGGAGTAGCCCCCGAGTAGTTGCTCGAATCGTAGATTCGAGTGAGTACTTTAGTTGTTTAGCCAAAGATTTGTGACCGTTGCTAGTGTGGTTTTGATGACGTCAGTGCTGACAATCGGTGACCTCAATCTTCTGCTGCTCCAGAGGTGACGTGACTGGACGAACGTGGGCCCCGCTTTATGACTTGGAGTTGACTGGTCATGCGCGACGTGGCAAGAATTACGATGTCTCCTTGATTTCCGTGTGTAGTGGACGACGTGCGAGTGACGGTTCGTTGTTGTGACGACACGTGGACGATTGGATTTGATTCTAATGTTAGGGCTTCCAGATGAACGGTCCCTGTTCATCGTCTTCTTCCTTATAATTGTGGGGAAAACTGTAGTTTGTTTTCACCCTAGCCATTTGTTTTCTACTGCTTTCATTTCCTTGAGCTTTTCCGTCATGCGCTGGACATTCTCCGATCGTTCCCTTCCTCGTTCTTGCGCTTGTACTGCCGCCGTCGTCGCACCGCGATGGGGAAACCGAAGAAGGCCTCCACCATAGCGGGCATTAGTGCTGTTGTCGGCGGCAAGAAGGGCAGCGCCACCTCTCGTGTCACCGAAGGTGGGTGGCGGCGCATGGAGACGCGCGAGGGCGACCTGCGCAAGCTTCATGAGCGGGGTTTAATCCCGCAGGACAAGGAGGCCGTCAGGATCCCCAGTGATGAGGTAATTCCCTATCCACCCGCAGGGTTTCAGGTCATGTTTGTTGCCTTTGTTCTTCGGGGCCTCTCGCTCCCGGTCCACGGAGGAAGTGGTTTTATACCCGTGGCTCCACAGTGGGCGGGCAGAGTTTCGGCCTTTCCCCTTTAGACTCCACCCAGGAGATCTTGAAGAAGAGATCCTGGAAGAATCATATCCTGGAGGGCAAGGTGGAGGCGGTAGAGGAGCTCTACCGTCGGGTGGAGGCTCTCCAGGTGGTTGCGGAGAAAGAGGTAAACGGTGTGGACATCATCCGCACCTTCCTCAAACGTCGGGTGCAGCCGCTCCAAGCGAGGGCGCATACGATGTTCCTTTCTTCTGGCCGCCACGACCCAATGAGAGTTTTGGCTGAGGAGCTCTCTAGGGGGACCTCAACAGAGTTCTTCGGCCCCTGCTGAAGTAAAAATCCGACGAGGACCATCCGGGGAAGTCGCTGACGCCCCCGTTCAGTGCCGCGAGACCAGTTCCGCAGGTGTAGATTTGCGACGTGCGCGTAGCGCCTTATTTTTTAGTGCGTTTCCTTGCAATTGCTTGTACTTATCCTTTATTCTTCATTGTGCAGGAGCTCAAGGTGGCTGGCATGGTGCCTCCGTTGCCCGAAAGGTTTCCAATTGCACCCGACAACGAAGTTGTGGACTCCGAGTCCGAGCTTCCGCCGGTGCAGTCGCCAAATGAGGAAGCCCCGGAGGCGAGCGAGGGACAAACCCAAAAGCGTGCACGGAGCTCGAGCAAATCTTCGGATGCCTCGACTCCACCAACGCCTAGGGACACGCTGTTCCTTGTCCGCCACAGTGGAGGTGACAGTGCTTCTTCCTCACCCATCCCGGACGTTCTGGTGCGGGTTGTAGCAACGCCGCCGGCGGTGAAGAGGAAGAAGGAAGAGAAGAAAGGCAAGAGGGCCCTGCCTATTTTTGACTTGAGCGATATGGACTCGTAAGTGCCTTCGGATGCCTTTTGCTACTTTTCTTGTCTTTATGTCTTCTTGCTTATGATTGGTGCTTTCCTTGCAGCCACTCCTCCGAGGGCTATTTTAGTGAGGCCACTCAGGAAGCCGTGGGGGAGTCGAAGGTGACGCCTCCTCCTTCTCAGACGGTGGCCACCTTTGGGGGCGTAGCTCCGAACCCCTCTCCGCAGGAGGCTCGAGTGATCATCTCCCAGAAGACTATAGCCGGACCTTCGGAGTCTCCGTCTGAGCATGTAAGTGTTTTCTATCTTACTGTGGGGGGATCCCCCAAGCCATATTTTCGTGTGATCTGTTGATCTTTGCTTCCTTTCTGCGTGTCTCGGGGGGGATCCCTCGAGCGTTTTTCATGTGTTTGATGTATTTGCTCGTTTCTTGGGCGCAGCCCCCGAGCCCTTTTTCTGATGCTTTGTTGCTTCTTGTAGCCCTTTGTGCAAGGTGCGAACCTGCTTGTGCAACAGCACCTGGCACTGGAGGCCAGCATGCAGCAGCTTCAAGGTACATATTAAATTGATCTTGTTCTATTTCGTCTGCTTGCTAGCTTGTGAAGATCATGTATGTTGATGAGAATAACACTACCCTCCACGTGCTTGATGCTATAAAAAAGAGCCTTGGGCGAGAGGAGAAGAAAAGCCGAGGATGCCATTGGGGCGAAGGAGCGCCTCGAGCAGGAGCTGGCTGACGCAGCCGCGACTAAGGAGCGCCTGCAGCAGGAAGCTACAGATCGCGAGGAGCAACTCGCCACTGCTATGGCTTCGCGCGAGAAGGAGGTAGCCGAGAAGCTAATGGTTGCTGCCAAGGATATTTCGGGTGAGTACTTTTGCCTATCTTGTCTATTGCGACTGCTTTGTCTCCCTTCCCTTATTCGATTCCTTTGCTGCCTTTTGCTCCAGATGCCTCAGGCATCGAGTTCAATCGTGGCGCCTTGGAGCACGGGAGTGCTCTAGACGATGCCGTCACGGCGGTCGAAGACCGCTGCAGTACTGCCGCTGGCTCCCTTGCCAAGGCCAAGAAATCCTCGGGCGCTTCTACAAGGAGCTTGTTCCCAAGGGTGCTACCCTTGAGGATGTCGACTCTTTGGCGGATGCGCTGTAAGCAGATGCGCCTACAGCCTACAAGCGCAAGCAGAAGGGCATCGGTGCTTCCATGGGCCTTGCCATGGCCATGGCGTCTGGGGAAGAGTTGGATCTTCACCAAGTCACCTCCCAGATGCCAACGGCTCCCGGCGGTTCCGAGGTAACCTTCGCTCTCTACGCTACTCGTTGTAAGCGCTATGGGCCGAAGCTTATTGACATTTTGGTGTAGTATGCGGCGAGGTAGCAAGAGGAGGTCAAGAGCAGGCACTCTGGCTCTGAGGCCACTCAGGATGCGGCTGCTTAGACTTTTGTCGTTGTAGTTGTAGGATAGTTGTCTTCTACTTTTGTTGTAATATCTTGATGAAAAATTTCATGTGCCATGCAGTGGCTTTTTGTTGTATATAATGAGCCTTCGAGTTGTTTCCCAGTCGTGTGTTGTTCATATCCTTGTCTGTTTTCCTTTAGGGACCTTCGGGTCAGGACCCCGTCGATACTTCGTCTACTTTGCAGCCGTGGCCATCCTTGGATGATGCGCCGCAGCTTGTTTTTCTTCATGACCGTGTCCGCAGTCTTGAGAAAGAGTTACTTGGCATCCGAGGCCATGCAGACGTTTGGAAGTCGAAGGCGGAGCGAGGTACTGCCAGAGAGGAATATCTGATGGGGGAGCTGCGGCAGTTGGCCGAGCAGCTGCAATGTAAGTTTTTTGAGCTGCTGCTCATTTTCGGATGCGCCTGGTTTGCGGGTCATCTTACTTTGTAGTTGCTGCAAGTGCCAACCTTGTTCCGAGGGAGGAGAAGGAGCGCGTTGCAGTTCGGATCAACTGCTTGACCCAGCGGGATATGGAAGCCGGTGGCTTTTTCTGTATGGATCGTGACCATGCCTTGGTCCTTGCGACTGTGCAGGATCGTGCTCATCGGGTGTCGCGAGTGCTGCGGCAGGTGAATACTTCCCTGGCGTCAATTCTGCATGTCATGTTTCCCCATGATGAAGAGTTGTCTACTCTCTGGGGCTTGCTGGCGAAGTTTCCAGATGTGCGTCACGTCAGGGAGTTGGTGCGGCACCAGCTAGTTGTGGGGGTGAAGGCCGCTCTTTCCCTCGTGCGGCTGCATCGCCCTGATGTGAATCTTGCGACTGTGGCGGCTGGGCCGCCCCCTCGGCCAGATGGTGTCCTATGGGACATGCGCCTGCACTATGCAGCTGTGAGACAGTATGCCAAAGAAGTTGTAGATCTCTTTCAGCATCGTGCGCAGGTGATCCTTCCGAGTAGGTAGGTCCTGTAAAAAGATAGATGTAAAACTTGTATATATTTCGACTGGGCATGTTGTGCCCTTTGTTGTAAAGTTTGATTGTATTAGCACGTGGTGCTTGGTTGTATGCATGCCCTTTCGTTAGCCTGACGTGATCAGCTACTCAGGTGTACATGCGTTATCCTCAGTCGACGAAGTCATGAGGTGAGGGGGAGCCCCCGAGTGTGTTGAAGCATAAATAAATACGATGAAAGGATAATTTTTTTGGGCGAGACACTTAGCTTTATTCATATCGTAATGAGGAGGTACATTGTTCGGCTGAGTATCCTTATTGAAAGTAAAGGGGGGATAGCTAGGGGTAGAAGCATCGCAGTTGTGCGACGTTCCATGGGTTCGAGTACGCGACTCCAGACTCCACGTGCTTGAGGCGGTGCGACACCTGGGATGACTTCGGTGATGACGTATGGTCCTTCCCAGGGTGACTCGAGCTTTTTTGGCCGCTCTTGCTTGAGTCATAAGACGAGGTCTCCTTCGATGAAGGACTTTGGGCGCAGCCGACGACTTTGATAGTTGCAGAGGTTCTGCTGGTAGACCGCCGAGCAGGCCGCGGCGATGTCGCGTGCCTCGTCGAGAGTGTCGACGGCGTCTTCGAGTGCAGCTGCCGATTTGGCTTCACTATAGGCGACGACCCACGAGGCCTTATGGCGTACTTCCGCGGGCAACACGGCTTCGGCTCCGTGCACCATGAAGAAAGGCGTGTAGCCAGTTGAGCTGTTTAGCGTTGTGCGCAAGCTCCAGAGGACGGAGGGTAGCTCTTCTGCCCATGCTCCCACAAGCCGCTCGAGTGGGCTCATTACGTGTTTCTTGATGCCGCCGCCAACGAGGTCGTTGGCCTTTTCGACCTGTCCGTTGGTTTGTGGGTGTGCCACAGATGCATATGATATGTTGATCTCGAGGCCTTCACAGAAGTCCTAGAATTCTTTGGAGATGAAGTTCGACCAGTTGTCCATGATGATGTTGTGCGGCACGCCGAACCTGTAGACTATGGATTCGAAGAACTTCACGGCCGTTTTACCCTTTTGGTTGGTAACGGGCATGGCTTCGATCCACTTGGTGAACTTGTCGACTGCGACCAGGAGGTAGACGTAGCCTCCTTTCGAGGACTTGGGCAGTTTGCCGATCATGTTGAGGCCCCATTGGGTGAAGGGCCAGGTCAGCGGTATGGGCCTAAGCTCCGATCCTGGTGCGTGTGGTTTATCTGCAAACCTCTGGCAGCCGTTGCTCCTTCGGACGATGTCCTTGGCATCGTTCATGGCCGTTGGCCAGTAGAACCCAGCTCGTAGTGCTTTGGCGATGAGGGCGCGGCTGCCCACGTGATGGCCGCAGATACCCTTGTGGATGTCTTGGAGGATGGTTTTACCGTCACCGATGGTGACGCATCGTTGGAGTACACCCGAAATGTTGCGCTTGTACAGCTCGCCATTGATGATGGTGAAAGCCTTGGACTGGCGAGATATGCGTCGAGCATCTGTCGGGTCATCAGACAGTTCCCTGTTTATCAGGTACCGTAGGTATGGCTACATCCATGTTTCTTCGATTGCCATGACCTGCATCAGGTTGACCACTGCGACCTCTGTGTCAAGCTTTTCAGGTCCTTCTTGTCCTTCGGGTAGCGTAGCCCCCGAGTGCTCTACTTCTTCGGGTGATCCCTTGGGGAATTTCCTTTTGATGGATGGCATGCAGATTTGTTCGAGGAACACACCTGGTGGCACCCGTGCGCAGGTGGAGCCGATATTAGCGAGTTTGTCGGCTTCTTCGTTGCTTTCTCTTCCAACGTGCCGAAGATCGCAGCCGTCGAAGTCTCCTTCGAGTGAGTTGTAGAGCGCGCGGTACACGATCATGTTGGCGGCGTGTGTGTCGCACGCGTTCATCGTTTGCTGGACGACGAGGTTCGAGTCACCGTAGATGACTAGGCGCGTTGTGCCACAGATCTTGGCTATCCTCATGCCGTGGATGAGGGCCTCGTATTCGGCTTCGTTGTTGGAAGCTTGAAATTTCATCCGGAGGATGTACTTCATCTTTCGCCCTGCGGGGATGTTAGTATGACCCCTGCTCCTGCTCCAGCCTCGCGTTTGGAGCCATCGAAGTGCATCGTCCATGACTATGTCATATCCGGGGTGTCTGGCAGCTGCAGCTCCATCAAGTGGACGAGGAAGTCCGGTAGGACCTGAGACTTGATCGCATGGCGCTTCTCGTAAACTATGTCTAGAGGGGACAGCTCGATGCCCCACAGGGCTACGCGTCCTGTGGTTTCCAGGTTGTTCAGGATGTTGTTCAGAGGTGCCTCGTTGACAACCATCACCTGATGCTCCTGGAAGTAGTGACTCAGCTGACGAGCCGTCATGAACACGCCGTAGGCGAGTTTCTGGTAGTGAGGGTACCTCTGTTTTGTTGGCGTCAATACCTCGCTGAGGTAGTAGATAGGGCGTTGGAACCCATGTGTTTTGCCATCTTCGTGTCATTTGACCACGAGCACGATGCTTACCACCTGATGTGTGGCTGCTATGTATAGCAGTAGAGGCTCGTGTTCCTTTGGCGTGACCAGGACGGGCGAGGTTGAGAGCAGCCGCTTCAGATCTTTGAATGCATCGTTGGCTTCAGGTGTCCACTTGAATTTGTCTGCTTTGCGTAGTAGCTGGTAGAAAGGCAGGGCCTTCTCGCCCATGCGGCTGATGAATCTGCTCAGCGCCGCGATGCGTCCAGCTAGCTGTTGGACACCTTTGAGGTTCTTCGGTTTCTCCATGGCCAATATGGCTCGGATTTTCTTCGGGTTCGCCTCAGTTCCTCGTTGGGAGATGAAGTAGCCAAGAAGTTGGCCAGATGCAATGCCAAAGGCGCACTTTTCTGGGTTCATCTTGATCTTGTAGTGATCAAGGTTGTCGAACGTCTCGCGAAGATCATCGATCAATGTCTTGGTCTCCCTTGTCTTGACTACTATGTCGTCGACATAGACCTGTATGTTGCGGCCGATCTGGCTCTTTAGGCATGCCTACATGCACCGCTGGTACGTGGCACCTGCGTTCTTCAGCCCAAAGGGCATTGTGTTGTAGCAGAACACTCTAAATGGCGTCATGAATGCCGTTTTCTCCTGATCTTAGACCTTTAGTCGAATCTGATTGTAGCCTGATTAGGCATCGAGGAAGGAGAGTTTCTCGCATCCTGTAGTCGAATCGATGATTTTATCGATCCGAGGGAGAGGGAAGTGATCCTTCGGGCAGTGCTTGTTCAACGATGTAAAGTCTACGCACATCCGCATGATGTCCGTGTCCTTTTTAGGGACCATCATGGTGTTAGCCAGCCACTCGCTTTCCTTGATCTCCCTGATGAAATCAGCATCGAGTAGTCTGTTGACTTCAACTCCGATGGCTTCGGCCCGTGGTTCGGACAATCGTCGGATGGAATGTTTGACGGGCTTGGCATCTCGGAACACATTGAGTGTGTGCTCGGCGAATTCCCTGGGAACTACTGGCATGTCCGCAGGACACCAGGCGAAGAATTCCCAGCGCTCACAGAGGAATTCGACGAGCGTGCTTTCCTATGCGGGGCTGAGGTCATTGGCGATCAGCGCCGTCTTGGAGGCATCCGTCGCGTGGACCTGCACCTTCTTTGTGTTGACTGTTGAGTTGAACGACATGTCAGGTGCGTTTTGCCTTGAGACTGGGGGTGCCCCATTGTCTGTCACCTCTCGGAGCCTTGTGAGCTCCTCTTGCATGCCGAATGACTGGGAGATTTTGTTGAAGTCCCTATCGCAGTGGTCGGATCGGGTGAATCTCCCATGGACCGTGATGACGCCTCTAGGTCCTAGCATCTTGAGTAGCAGGTACGCATAGTGCGGTACTGCCAGGAACCTTGCGAATGCCACGCGCCCGAGGATGGCGTGGTATTATGATGGCCAGTCCACCACTTCAAACTCAAGTCGCTCACACTGAAAGTTGTTGGGTTTGTCGAAGATGACATCGAGCCATATCTTGCCTAGGGGGAATATGCCTTTCCCTGGGACGATGTCGTGGAACGTTGTGTCGGATTGTTCTAGGCTACACAGCAGGATCCACATCGCTGCTAGGGTGCTGGCGAACATCAGGTTGATGTCACTGCCGCCGTCCATGAAGACGCGGCTCATCTCGAATCCTCCCATCTGCGCCTCGAGCACCAGGGAAGCATGACCTGGGCGAGGGATCTGGCGGGGGTGATCCGAACGACTGAATGTGATGCAGGACTCCGAACCGCTGAGGTACTCAGGGATAGCGGGTGGAGCGGTCACATCCAAGCTGACCTGGCGGGTGATCTTCTTTTGCACCCTGTTTGTTGGGCGCCCCTCTTGGATCATCAGTGACCCTTTTGGCGCGGGGTACCCGTTTACGCCGTTGTTCTGCATGGGTGCGACCGGGGGATTCAAAGGTCCCACGGGTGGTGGTGGATGAGCTCCGTGGGCGATGTCACCTGGTATAGGTGCGTGTACGAACCCAGGGTTCGGGATCTGCTACCTCATCTGGGACAGGCTCTCACCGAGTTTCTGGAACTTGCGACAGTCCTTGAGCATATGGCTGGCCTTCTTTTTTCCATCCTGCTTGTCGATGTAGAAGTGGATGGTGCATTGGCCCAAGAACTTGTCGTATGCTGAGGGTTCGTCGCCGCAGCCGCGGCGTTGCCACATTTGCGTTGGGCGTCCTCCGTCGCGGAAGTTGTTTCCACGGTATCCGCCGCTGGTGCGGTTGATTTCGTTGTGACGATCGTCATAGCCAGCTGCGACCATGTCGGGTCCGTCGCGATCGTCGGAGACGCACGATCTTTGTTTGTTGCGGCGCTCGCGTCGGCGGCCGTAGTCATCTTCCTCATCCGAGTGTGCTTGGTGGATAGAGTCCTCACCATCTGCCCACCTGTTGGCGATGTACATAAGGTGTTCAAGCGTCTTGGGATTGACGTGCCCAAGTTCTTCCTTGAAGTCCTGGCGCTTGACGCCATCTTTGAAGGCGTCGATCGTTCTCTCCTTGGAGATGTGTGCCGCGGAGTTCTTGATGTTGGACCAGCGTAATATGTACGAGCGAATGGATTCACCCGTTCGTTGAGTGCAAGCTCGCAGCTCTTCGATCGAGGCTGGCCTCTTGCTGGTACCCTTGAAGTTTCGGATGAAACTATACGCCAGTTCCTCCCAACTTCAAATGGATCTCGAGGATAGGCTGCTAAGCCAGATCCGGGCCGCGCCTATCAGCTGCAGCTGAAGGCATTGCAGAGTGGTATTTTTGTTTCCGCCGTGCAGCTTGACGGATGACAGGTGGTCGCTGAGCCACGCCTTAGGGTCCTGCGTGCTGTCGAACTTCAGAGTATCCGAAGGAAGTTTGAAATTTCTCGGCATTCGCGTCTGCCGAACAGATCTGCTAAAGCATCGAGATCCGCAGAGTTCTCCTTTGTCGTCATCCTCTTCGGATTCGGATGAGAACACGCGTTTGGCGCGTGCCTTGTTGACCTTGCGCTGAGCGAGGTCGTTTCGAGCGTCATAGTTGCGGCTGCGACGCCGTGGACTCTTGCGTCATCGCGGTAGGTCGTACTCATCCTCTTCGGATGAGGGTGTGGGGCTGCGATTGAATCTGACCGCAGCCTTCTTTTTCGGCTCCGCAGCAGCCTCCTCGTGGAGCGCAGTTCCAACGAGTCTGAGTCCGGCTAGTGCGGACTTGTGCATAGCTCTCTTCGGGTCCCCCACCAGAGGTGGATGGGACGCGAGATATGTGGTGGCTGCCATGATCGCAGCTTGTGGCGTCTTCGGGATGACGTTGCCATTGGTGTCCATCTCCATGAAGGACGGGTTGAGGGTTCGAGTCACCTCGCGACGTGCAGTGGGATCCATGTTCTCTACGCGAGAGCGATGCTTGTTGGCATTGTTGCCGTGCGAGCTGGAGCCGCCAACGGCGGAGAGCGCAGCTCGCCGCACACTGGACTCCGAGGCCGCTTGCTTGCGTTTGTCGAGTACTTCTTGCATCTTCACTTGCTTTTTGTGCTCTTCGATGAGGAGCAGGTGGTATGCCATCAGTAGGTCCGTGAGGCACCCACAGGCAGAATCTTGTTGCCCGCCACGGCTTCACGTGTCTGGTTCCATCCTTCCTTGTTGAGGTGGATTACTCGATTGGCATTGGGGTCGTCCTCGTTGGGCGGGGGGGGGGGGGGGGTGGTTGCCTCCTGTTTTCGCCGTTTCTAACCTGCGGGTTGGGCGGCAATATGTGGGCACCCGAACCTGGTGGTTGTTGGTCCACATCGCTTTGGATGACCATGGCGCATTGGTAGCGTCCGTAGGTTGGATCGCTGCTGCCGCAGCTTTCAGATCCGAAACCGTAGGTCCCTTCATCCGACGGGGGATCGCACAGATCTGAGTTGCAGCTGCTACTATCGTATGACTCATATGTCAATGTTGACGTGCGTAGCACGCTGGGATGCGGAGCCCATGAGGCGGGCCTG
Organism: Avena sativa; assembly: GCA_916181665.1. NCBI lineage: Eukaryota > Viridiplantae > Streptophyta > Magnoliopsida > Poales > Poaceae > Avena > Avena sativa. The sequence goes on along the minus strand of OV702297.1, from coordinate 337,805,043 downwards.
ATCGATGGCAGTGGCACCCGCTCTAGGAGGCGGAGAGTGCCGGTCTGTCCCACCTGAAAGCAGAAGCTCCCGAACAGGATCTCAAGCCTGTCGCCTACGGGCTCGAAGTCCTTCATGGTGGCTGGCGAGTGGGCGGTGAAGTCGAAAGCAACGAAGAGGAGATGGCTCTCCGTCGCTGAGGAGTTGTAGATCGCTTTGGTCAGGACCATCACGATCGCACAATCAGCACCCCTCATTCCCACAGACGACGCTAATTGACGATGTTTAATCTCGTCAATGCCCATTGTTATGAGCTTGGGTTTTGGAGAAGATGGGGGTGATGGAGATCGCGGAACGGTTAACAGACAAGCAACCAGGGGACACGAGATTTACCCAGGTTTAGGCCCCCGGAGGGAAAACCCTACTCATGCTTGTCTGCTCTTGATTACGGCGGAACCGAAAAGTACAGGGGTGCACAGATGCAATCTAGCGTGGAGGTGTGTATGCAGTGAGGTGAGAGAGACTCCTCGCCGTGCCATCCTAGCCTTTATATAAAGGTAGGCAGGTCCCGGGCACAGATCGAGTCGGTTATATGTTTAGGGTTTGCCCCTTTGAATATTCTATTTGTTCTAGTCTTCCTCTCAAAGGATCCGAAGACATCATGGGCTTGGGCCACCCGAAAATCTTCATGGACCGTGTATATTATCGTGGGCCTTCCTTCGGCTGGACCAGCTATGCTAATGTCGTGTACCCGTAGGGTATAACCATGTCACCAATCTCATGCATAATTTCCCTGTAAAGCTCATAAGGAACATCGCTAGAACTAGCACCGATATCACATAAACCATAATAGCTATGACTACCAATTCTAACAGAAAGCACAGGAACACTAGCTTTTCTAACTTTCTTAGGATGAGAAACAATATTAGTAGTGTCTTCATAGAAGACAATATGCTCATACTCTATATTTCTAGTGACAAGATCTTTCACAATAGCTACCACAGGCTCAATATCAATAAGCTCATCGGACCCTACAGTTTTCTTTGCGCTTTTGCTAACCACATTAGCCATAATAGAACGCTCCCTTACCTTGGAAGGAAAAGGGATTTTCTCAACATAAGGTTCATGAAAAATAGGATCAACAATACAAACCTATACGCTGGCAGGAACATGGGTAACAATGTCTTTATAAGGAGCACGGTACTTGTCCCACTCTTTCTTGGGAATTTCAATATAAGAGGCAAAGGCCTTAAAACATTTTGCAAGAACTTGGGGATCAAGACCAAACTCATTGCTAATATCACGGAAGTCATTAGTTCCCATAAAAGATTTAATGCATTCATAATCATAGTTTATACCTGACTTTCTTCCTTTGTCATTCTCCCAAGCCTCGGTGTTATCTTGAATACGGTCTAGGAGATCCCATTTAGCTTCTTCCTTCATACGTGTGAATGATCCAGCACACGAAGCATCTAGTAAATCTTTATCATGAAGAGAAAGCCTAACATAAAAATTATTGAGAATAATATTGTTAGGGAGTTCACGAATAGGACATTTAAGCATTAGTAACTTCAATCTCCCCCAAGCTTGAGTTGTACTTTCTCCATCAAGAGGCCAAAAGTTATATATAAGATTTCTATCCTTATGAATCTCACTGGGAGGATAAAATTTAGAGTAAAAGAGAGATGTCATATCCTCCCATTCCATGGATTGTCCATTCTTCAACAGCTTATACCATTCTTCAGCTCTCCCTTTCAAGGATATGGAGAGTCACTTCTTCTTCACCTGTTCAGTTGTGATACCTGCACACTTAAACAACCCGCACAATTCATGGATAAAAAGCAAGTGATCACCAGGATGGACAGTTCCATCCCCAAAATAATAATTATCCATAACACGATCAACAATACTTGTAGGTATCTTAAAGGATCTATCTCAACAGATGGTGGTTCATCTACTACCCTAGCAGTGGTAGTATTTTCCCAAACAGAAAACCAAGTGGGTTATCCATATTGGAAACAAAGTAACAAACAGTAACAAGAGCAATACTCACAGTAGAAGTTTCCCTTACCAGTTCCACTCTTCAAAAGCGCTTCACTCCGCGACAACGGCGCCAGAAAATAGTCTTGATGACCCACAACTATAGGGGGTGTATCGTAGTACTTTCGATAAATAGGAGTGTCGATCCCAACGAGGAGCAGAAGGTGCTGAACAATGGTATGGAGCAGGAAATCCCTGTGAATACTTAGCAAACGGATTTTTAGTGGTTTTATGATAAGATAACAAAACAAGGAGCAAGTAACAAAGGTAACAAACAAACAGAGCAAGTGGCCCAATCCTTTCTTAGCAAAGGACAAGCCGGTGGAAATACTTATAAGGACCAAACGTTCTCGAGGACACATGGGAATTCTGTCAAGTTCTTTCGCTTCATATAGCTGAGCACTCTTCTCTGGTGTTGTAAGTGTTGTGTGGGTGAACCTGTGCTAATGTACCGACCTTACTTAGACTAATACATACTTGTGATTAAACCCCCTGCAAACATCCGTAACTACAGGAAAGTAATTAAGATATAAATCTAACCACAGCCTTAAACTCTGAGATCCTACGCTCCATTGTGCAAAGGTGTCCTAACAGGGGTTCAGGTTTCTGTCACTCCGGCAACCCCACAATTAGTAGCCAAATACACAATGCATTACCCTAGGCCCATAAATGGTGAAGTATCATGTAGTCGACGTTCACATGACACCACTAGAAGAATAGCACCACAACTTAAATACTAAACCATTGAATAATAACTCAACACAAATCCAATAACAACATGATTTCTCCCATGTCCTCAAGAACTAGACGAACTACTCACAAGACATCATATGGATCAAGATCAAAGATGATATGGTAATGAATAACAATCTGAACATAAACAATAATCCAATGGTTCCACTCAAAAGTATCAATTACAATAGTAATCAACACCGGAAAAGTTTCCCCTAAGAACTAAAGCAATATCCAACACAATTGTTACAGTAGGACGGAGTGGTGATGATGGTGCTGGTGGAGATGATGGTGTGGATGATGATGATTCTGATGAAGCCTAGCTTGATGACGGTGTTGATGGCGATGATCTCCCCTCTCCGAGAAGGAATTTCTCTGGCAGAAATCTATCTGCCGGAGAGATCTTTCTCTCTCGGTGTTTTTCTGCCCCCATAGGCGACGGAAATCTATCTGTGGTCGCTCCCCTAGCCTTAGGGTTCCGTAGGGAAGATATAGGCGAAGGGGCGGAGTCGGGAGCCGGGCAGGTGGGCCACACCTGCCCTAGGCGCGACCCAGGGTGGGCCCGCACCTAGGAGGGTGTGGGCCCCCTACGGCCCTTCTTCGCTCCTCCTTCTGGCTTCCTCAATCTTATGGAAAAACAATATTTTTCCATATTTTTCTGGTATTTTTATAATCTTCGCGAAATTTCAACAATGCGCCTTATTTTCCATCAGAATCCAGACTCCGGTAGTCCATCCTCCAAGAATCATCCAACATGCAAAAATAGTGGAAAAGACATAAGTAATACCTCATAATAAGACAAATATCAATGAATAGAGGTAAATTATGATATAGAATGGTGATGCAAATTGGACGTATCAGGCCTCTCGTGGTGTTGGTGGTTTGAAACCACCCCCTCTCCAAACGTAGACGTACTTCCCCTCAAAAGGAAGGAACTACGGGAAATAAACCCTTGTGTCTCCGCGCTCCACTTTGGTTACTTCTATCCTTTACCGCACTTTACTTTACTTGTTCTTGCTTAGTGTTTGTGCTAGTTGGTGCTAGTTTGATATATATGCAAATTCACCTTAGTTGCACAATCTAGAGAATTTACCTTTCTTGTCAAACCCTAATTTGAATAAGAAGAAAATTTGAAGTAACACCTATTCACCACTCCCTCTAGGTTCCCATACGATCCTTTCACTTGCCCCTCCCCTTCTTTAGCCATGACGGCATCTTCATCTTTGGTGGTGGTGGTGGCGGCGGTGGCTAGGTTTTGCGATGGCGAGAGGTGAGGAGTGCGGCACCTACTGACGCATGGTTAAATATCCTAACAGCCCATGAACGCGCGTAGCTTCCCGCTCCTTCGCCATTAATGTCGGCGTGGGAACGCAGGCGCCGCCTAGTGGGTCAGCGTGCCGTCTAGGAACAACTTTCATTTCTCTCTTTTTGTGGATCCTTTCTCCTCACTTTTTGTGCTCCGGTCAAGATGTGACTCATCCTGTATATACATAATTAGGAGACCTCTCACGAAGAAAGGAGTACCATTTGTGTGGATCTTGTAAGCTTCGGTATTCTCAAGCATTCATTGTTCATGTCGCCATTGATAGCGCAGGCTGCCGCTAGTCAGCCTTCCCTCTGAATCGGTGCCGGGGTTGCTTCTGAATCGGTGTCGCTGACCGCGTCTGAATCAATGCCGCTGGTAAGCGTTCACTGACGGGTGGGCTAGTGGCACGCGCGGGCAGGACATCCACGCTGTCCACGCACGTCCGGACCAACGCAACCAAGCCCCAGATTAGATGCATGGATGAGTCGAGCCGGACGCGTTTCTCCGGATGGATCGACCCGCTGGGGCACTGCGCACGCCCCGCGCATTCGGGCGGACAAGTTCGGACACGCTCGGACCAAATGGGTTGCCCGGTGGAGATGCCCTAACTTTGTTTTTTTTCCATCGACATAGAGGACATGGCGTGTGAGTTATTTAGTGTGATTTGCGGTGTCTTTGTTGATCATCGGAGTGATTTGCGTCCGGTGCCATACTGGACACGTGACAGACTGTGTTTTACCGCAGAACTCAGCAATGGCCTGTACCGTGGGATATTGGATGGATGGTTAGGATCTATCCCTTTCTGTGTCTTTTTATATTGGTATAGATGTAGAGGACAAGGCGTGTGAGCTATTTAGCGTGATTTGCTGTGTCTTTCCTGATCACTGGCGTGATTAGCGTCCGGGGCCATACTAGACATGTGATGGACTGTGTTTTACCGCAGGACTTGGCAATGTCCTGTACCGTGGGATATTGTATGGATGGTTAGGATCTGTTGGATCTTCCCCTTCTATGTCCTTCTATATTGGTATAGATATATAATCAACTGTGTTGCACCTGGATACCGTCTCCCAAATAAACAAAATATGAAATATCGTGATAAGACTTGTCATATAAGACATGGAGCTCTCGACGAACACAAGGAGTCCCAGGACTCGAACACAACGCAAGGTCATCTCTTCTGCCTTGGACCTGAAGCAACCAAGACCTACTCTGCCATATACAATAAACCCTAGTTTACTTATCTCTTTGACACTAGTAGAAAAAGGCTATTCGTCCGGAGATTTAGTCTCGGCCATGTTTGGGTCAGGGACTCAACCCCGATTCCAACGGCTAGAACTCCGTACGAACATAGCCAGCTCTCATTAGTTCATGATAAAAGACGAGTTCTCTTTACTTTGTACAACCATACCTCTGCATCCCAAAATATAATGTTATTTTTACCAAAACTTTGCACAAGTACACAGGACATGTGTACGTATTCACATTATTTTGGATTTTTTAAAACTTCAGACTATCATTTTCAAAACTTTGAAAACTAAGCTCGAGTGAGCCCGGGAGCCATGGAAATAAAATTCTGTCTCGGGTATTTGAGTTCAGCTTGGCCCACTATCTATCCTTTAACCCTAATCCTAAATGGCCCAATCGGCCCATAGCTTCATCACACGGCCTATAATGCATCTCCTCTCCAGTATAAATTCCCTTCCGCCTCCCCTCACGCACGCGTTCTCCAGAAACCCTAGCCCTCTCAACCGCACCGGCGCGCCGCCACTTCTTCCTTCCTGGAGACAGCGGCCTCGTCGGCGAGAGGACAAGATGGCGGCCGCTCCTCCGGCCGAAACCGCGGCCTCCACGGCGCGCACGGTGAAGGATGTGAACCCCCACGAGTTCGTCAAGGCCTACTCCGCCCACCTCAAGCGCTCCGGCAAGGTAAAACACCCAGCTCTTTCGGATCTGTCGCTGCGGTCGGTTCCAGTAGTATTTGTTGGAGGATTCTCCCTCTTTTAGGATCTTAGCATCACCCCATGCACGCGATTTGCTTGTGATGTCGAACATACATGCTGTTCATTCCCCAATAAAATTTCAATCCTCTACTTCGTTTGGGCCAACTACGACCGGAGCGTCCAGGTTAAATTTTCTAATATTGCGTCGTTGGTTGTTGCTTATCCAATTTCAATGGATCGCGGTTGCCCAGTCGTATCTCAGTTAGAAAATGCTGTACTTTTGTCTAAAATCAAGCTCTTAGAAAAGGACATCTTGTAAATCTCACGCAAATAAGAAGTCTGGTCATGCTGCTGACATGTTTATTATGTTTAGTCATGCATATGAATTTTCCGGTTATTTGGTGGCGGATTTACATCTACAGCTTTATCTTTTTTGTTACAGTATCAAGTTTTGTTGTCTGTCCACTACAATTTGTGAATATAAGTTAGTTCCACTCTTTACCTAGTGATACTTGGCATGATCTTAGAGTTGAATGACAGTAATGGTCAGTTTATTTATGTAAGAGTCATCTCGATGGTATCTCTAGTTCTCTGTGAGTTAAATATGTTTGTACCGGAAGCATTTGAAGTTCCTTGTGTATTTCAAATGTCTCTATGGTCAGTAATGATCTTAGAGTTGAATGACAGTAATGGTCAGTTTATTTATGTAAGAGTCATCTCGATGGTATCTCTAGTTCTCTGTGAGTTAAATATGTTTGTACCGGAAGCATTTGAAGTTCCTTGTGTATTTCAAATGTCTCTGTTAAAGAGATTCTGTTTAGGAATTAACAATTTGAGTGGCTACCTACAACGGTAATATAGAATCTCCCTACATGATTTGGAGATAGACTCACTATTTGTAGCTTGTTCATGGTTATGTTTTTACATGGCTTTGTAGATTTCTGAGCACTAACATAATATATGCTCATACAGATGGAACTTCCGGAGTGGGTTGACATTGTCAAGACTGCAAGGTTTAAGGAGCTCCCACCCTATGATGCTGACTGGTACTACATCAGGGCTGGTGAGTAGACCTGTTTTTCCTTTCTCATCTACTATGTTTATGACCTGTTTTTCCTTTCTCATCTACTATGTTTATGCACATGTGTAGATGATGTACTGTACAAATGTAAATTGTGATCTGTAATTTGATGTTGTCACAGCCTCGATGGCAAGGAAGATCTACCTGAGGCAGGGAATTGGGATTGGTGGCTTCCAGAAGATCTATGGTGGACGCCAAAGGAATGGGTCACGACCCCCACATTTCTGCAAGAGCAGTGGTGCTGTTTCCCGCAACATCCTCCAGGAGTTGCAGAAGATGGGCATTGTGGATGTCGACCCCAAGGGGTAATGCATCTGCCTTGTGCTTTCTTGTGTTTAGCCATTGTTAATTATATATCACTATGCACTATTGTATGCTTATCCTGTTTGATTTTTTCCTCTCGCAGTGGAAGGCTCATCACCTCCCAGGGAAGGCGTGATCTTGACCAAGTTGCTGGAACCGTCCCTGCTGAGTTCTGAGCAGTTGGAATCCCCTTTGATGGAATCATGTTCGGTAGTAGAACTGGCTACAGTTTTGAACTATGTTTGTTATGAAAGAATTTGAGTTAGCATGCATCCAGTTTGTGGTACAATGTGATATTGTCGATCTTCTAAATTAACTGCCAGTTGTTCTGGGATAATCTTATGCTTTTGAATTCTTGTGATGAAGTTGAATCTTTTGCCTTATTGTGAATGTGAGTTAGCTAATTGTTAGCGTGCTGTAATATTTATCACTGTCTTGGGTATGTTGTTTCTTCTGTTTGTTTGAAATATTCTTTTTTTATCGTAGTGAAGGAATTTTGCCACTTGGTGAGTGAATTTTTCCGATTTTATTTCCACAATCTGAACAAATCAGGGTCACTTATTGCTGGACGGAGGTAGTATGTTAGTTTTGATGAAATCACCAAAGTGCAAAATTTGATGGAGATTCCTGTTTTTGTCCCGCCAGTCGAAGGCAAAAGTAATTTACTGTTTGTTTATCCATTACTACTGATCAAAGAGCTATTCGTCACACGAATCATAGGGATACAGAAGTGGGATAATTGGACAAGTGGGATACCATTTTTAGACTTATAGGGATGCAGAAGTGGGATACCATTTTTAGACTACTAGGCTAACTCAAAACTAAGTGGAATAAGTAGGATAAGCTAGATTTAACATATCCCGTTTATTCTACTTATCCCATCTAAATTAGAGTTAGTCTAGTAGTCTAAAAGTGATATCCCACTTGTCTCAATTGTCTCATTTCTGCATCCCTAACAAATCATCACATTCTTCCGCGCGTACTTCAGTGATATAACGGGCCATACCCGCGAACTCACTTCTGACATGAATAAGAGGTGGAGTGTGTGTGGATGAATTTGAATAAGAGGTGGAGTGTGGATGAATTTGAGTACTTGGATTTGGGATTTGATAAGGAACTTTTGCATCTTTGCATCAGACAAATAGTTAAATGCTCATGCGTTGCTATGGTTTTTTAAATTTATTTTTTGGACGCACTCGTAAACATAATCCATGCAAAAAATGCTTTTGGATTTTCAGCATTATATTTTTTCTTATTTTTCTCTTCATTATTATTTGGGATTTTTGGTACATGAGATGATTGAGAAATTTGATATTTATTATAGTTTCTAAGATTGGTTTCTGATTTTTTTGCCTGTTCTTGTAAAAGCTACGGAAAATAATCATATGGAGAGAAATTACTCAAATAGTTGTTTTCTTTGCAATCATGTATGTCGTGGCCCACAAGTCATATCCTACCATGTCATGACAACAATCAATTCATCCAATTTAAGTGACATATGTGTTCTAAGCAAACAATAAACATATTTATAGGTTTTGATCAAAATGTACTCGCACATGTACCCATGTGCCATCATATGTGGTGCTATCCTGTAGGCGCGAAGTCGATGACCAGAATGTAGGCTTTCCATGACACATCCTCATTGTCTCTAGTTACAACGCACCCAATTCCTCCTCCACATAGTGTCGGTTCCTTGCATCTGCGCCCGCTAGGTTTGCCATGAGGACTTGCATATATGTCTTCTGTGAGTGATGAAAGCATGAACTAATGAGTAGACATTCCAACACATGACTAAAGATATTGGATGATATAAAAATGGCAAGACCTATGGTGATGTGATTTAAGGAGCTCAATAAGAGGCTGCAATTTACTAACGAAAACAAGAAAGCATATGATAACAGACAGTAAAGGAAAAAAAATGCAAATCAACTTGCCATTTGTGCAAGCATCTCAAACCTATAATCAGGGATAACTATACCACCTAGTAAACAAAAATTTAACGAAAAAAGATTGGGTGACCGTCGGCGTAGCGATTGATCGTCAGCGTAGCTTCCTATTCCTGTAGTGTGTAGAATTTCCACTACATGAGAAACTCTTCATTGATGAGTTGTTCGTAAGGTAAATCAAGATCATTTGGAGCTCAACAAGCCCCAGCTGGTTCAGAGCTCGGCAAGGATCTCTTTCTTTGAAGAATTGTCAATTCAGACATACGGTTTTTGTGCTAGTCAAATTATCTCTGCCGAGAAATGGTGGTTTACCTGCAAGGATATCTTTCTTTCTTTGAGCTGTACTCATATGTCAAAAGTACAAATGGCATGTCATTCTTGTGCAAACTATCCATTTGATATAATAGCTGAGTAGCCCTTTTACAAAGAATGTAATTTTACTTCATACCTCCAAACATTAACCGCTGCTAGAAGCGTCGACACCCTCCAGGTTTGCCTGCAGTTAGATACATCGTCGTCCAGATCAGGTAAGAGATTGTCCGTGCTAGTGTGCGCTGCTTCTCTAGGAGGATGCCGGGATGGACGGTATAACCTCGCCCGACACTTCGACATTGGAAATAGTAGGGACGGGCGTCCTCGGCGTTGATGCTGAACTCGCGTGAGTCATGGTGATCTCCATCGGCTACCTGAGCGGATTCTGTTTCGTGGATAAGAAATGAGCATGTGAGATAATAGCTAACGCCAACAAGAAGAAATTGAAATCCTAAAAAGAGCAGCTCAATTCAGCAAAAAAAATGCTCACTGCGTGAAAAGGAGTCAATGATAAAGGAAAAATCATACCGTACCACCATTGGAATTGTTGGAAAGCAAAAAACGAGCGAGATCTGCACAACAAAAGTTGTAGCCTGCTCTTGCAAAGCCACCATGCTAGACCTTGCTAGAGTTCCTCAGAACTACAGCCTCATGTCTTCCACACTGTCTCGACACCCCCGATGCAGGGATCCCTCATAAAGAAAGTGGCGCCATCATCGTTCTACTTGATCATTAACAAATACCTATTCTTCTTAAATGTAAATAGCGAAAGGTGAAATCAAAAAGGCAAACCTCCGCGTTCCCCATTGATCTTCCATTTATCAATGTGATGAACTGTCGCGGACGAGGAATCTAGCCCACAGACAGATTTGGCGTGGCTCAATTAGACTGAGTCAGATCGATCCGAGTGAAAATTGAATCATCGTGTAGAGAGGAGAGGTCGCGATGACAGTGGGGAAGTGTTGCGTCATCTGATGCGATAAAAAAGGGAGAACCATAGGGTTGGGGGCGTCGTCATCCCGGGGAGATGATACGATCAATCGAGGAGGAGGCCTACTCGTGCGCGAGTATTGAGAGAAATGAGGAAGAGTTCGTGGATATGAAGGTGAGTAACAAACTATACGTTAAAAAAACACTCTACACGAGATAGTAACAAACCGCAACAAGAAGTTTAGCGGGCTGAGAGACGTCCAGCGATATTTTTGGAGAGGATGAGAGAGAGAGGAGGATTAGAGATAAGGGGAGTTTATCTAGTGCGGTGGCACTTTGTATGTAATTTCTTGAAGTGTGACACCATGCATTCACCACGCTTTTGAAATTAATAGTAAAGACTAGTCTTCTGCGTGCATTTTCCTCTTCCTACGCATGTATGCCATGAAGGTAAGTGGCATAATAGCCCTAGTAAATTAGAGAGTAGTGGGGCTGGATGATTATAAAGCCAATTCCCTAAATCTCGAACCCTAGTTTCCTCGACGGTGACTGTGAAATGAGATGGAGAGGGGCGGTCATGGAAGTTTGGTGCTAGCGGGTGGTGGAGGCAAGTAGGTGCAGTAGAGGGGGCGGTTGAGGATGTTCATCATGGTGGCAGTGCACCCAATTTGTAGGAGAGGTCGCCGGTGGTGCTTGCAGCGGAGGAGTGGTCGTCGACGTTGAGTCGTGGGTGAAGGATGCGGTGTGTGTCTTTTGGAACTCGAAGGAGACGTCTGACGATTTATTGCTTTGTGATGATCTATTTGACAATTTGCTCTGTTATGCTCTTTTGCTAGTTGTGCCCACCGTTTGCATTTCTCGATTGATACAGGACAACAACGATGATAGATTGAATGAGTTGAATGTTATCACTCATTTGGAAGAACAAAGCTAGAATATTGGGAAGAGAAACATTTAGCTAGAAACTATGATTAAGAATTTGAAGGAGCAAAATTGATGCTGAGAGCTCACATAGAGGTGATTAGAGTTAGAGAAGAGGTAGCTCTTGTAGCGTTGGTGGATGGATGTGCATTCACTAATATCAAACTAAAGTTTACCTACATAAAATACTCCCTGTGCTACAACAAAACGGAAGCCTACAACAAAACATCAAAACATCAAAACAATGTAAATCAATATCATGCTTACAGTTTCAACTAACAGGACAAGCCACTAAATTCATACTTTCGCTCTCTTATCTATCAAACAAGGCTTGATTTTTTTCATCAAATTATCAATTGACATCATCAAACCAATGTAAGTATCATCTACTCGCTACGCAACCAGAAAAACTACTACTCACCATCGTGTCAACATGGAAAGAGGGGATTAAACCCCCATGTTCTTGATGGCAAACAAGGGCTAAATCTAACCCTACATCCTACCTAAACCCAACAACATCGGTTCCATTTGAAATTGAGATCTGAGTTGTCATTGGCAATCATCAAACCGTAAACCCTACCTAAAAACATAACCCACAGGGAGAACAAAGAGGGTCAAATTTGAAAAGGGGGTACCATAGTCAAGATGATTCTTCTCATTGAATGGTCGCAACTGTATCGGGCGGCACTGTGGCCAATTGGAGGAACTACTTCGCATCTTCAACGTACTCTAGTGTCGGCACTCCGCTCAGATCGGGCTTGTTCGGTGGAAGGAGATGAACAGAGGTGGCGAAGTGACGTGTTTTAGGAGGAAAACATGTTTTTTTTTGCTCTATCTCAAATACAAATGGGAAGAGAACGAAATGTTTTGATTACTAGATAACGAGGAGAGTTTTCGCCGAAAAAATTGTGGCCGACAAGGCCATCATGGCATTCATCTAATAGATTCGGACTAAATGTACCTAAACTACCCGGCAAATCAAGTGTGTGTACTCTAGTGCCCCAGATTGCAAGTTGATGTATGAAAATGTACACAAAAGACGAGTTTGTGTAATGCGGGTGTCATTAACTCTTTCTTAAAACTTTTAGCTTTTGAACCTACCTGATCTCACAGAAACCATGAGGTTTGTTTTTCAATTTCCAAAATCAAGCACTGTTGGATGGAAAACATAAACTCTATTGGTATCATAATGTTGGAGGAATAAACGACTTGTATTCTAGAGGGGCCAAAGGCCACAATACCCTCCCCAAAATCATGGCAGCAGGGGCCATCCCCAACCATAGCCTATGTGCGACGATCCTGAACAGAACAAGAATCGGCGTCAAGAATGACGCGACAACCAGAGTCAGTAAGCTAGCTAGCAGAAAATAGGTTTATGGTAAGACGAGGAATGAGAAATACCAGGAACAAAAAAGGAAGAAGTGGAAAGAGTGCCCTGACTAGAGACAGAAAGAGGAGTACCATCAGTGATGAGAACACCAAGAGGAGAATCAAGAGGCCGAATAGAAGACAGAGTGGAAGAATTAGAAGTCATATGAAAAGAAGCTCCAGAATCCAAAACCCATGACGACGTACCTGACTGTGTGGATGGTGGTGGTCTCGCAATGCCAGAAGAATCAGTCATACAGCCAGCTGTACCTGTCAAAGAAGAGCCTGTAGCAACGAGCAAACTCTTGAGCCACAAAATGTCCTGGTCAGTGAACTCAACCGTAGAGGATCCAGAAGGAGCACGAGGTCTGGGAGAAGCAGACGTCTTCTGTTGACGCATATCTCGCTCCTTCGTATAGCAGCGAGACTCAGAGTGGCCGTCCGTGTCACAGTAGGTGCAGTGATAGCGTGACGACCCTGCCCATGATCCTTGCCCTGACTCTGGCCCTAACTCTGGGGAGTGGGTAGTAGTGGAACAGTAGATCGCGTGGGAGGCGGGGTAGCGGGCGACGCTGGAGAATCGCGAGCAGCAAGCATATAAGGAACCTCAAGCAAACCAGTAGCACGTAGGCGAGTCCCCTCAACACGAAGCTCGGACAACACCTTAGTGATAGGGATATGACCCCGGGCAAGGAGGTTAGCATGCCAGGGCTCAAACTCCTTGCGGTGCCGAGATAAGAACTCGAAGACGCAATGAAACTCAAAGTCAGAACGCACTGTCTCACAACACGGACATGTACCACAAACAGCAGTGTAGAGAGAATTGAGCTGATTCCATATAGTAGCACTCGTAGTATAGAACTGGTCAATAGTAGAGTCACCCTGCTTGAGCTCATATTCCTGGCGAACCACAGATAGATAGAGAACATCCTCTAACGACTGATAGCGCTGACGAAGATGAGACCACATGGTGGCAACAGTGTAGGGTTCGCAACATAGAAAACAAAAAATTTCTTACGATGGAAACAACTATGTACCAAGATCTATCTACTAGATACAAGCAACGGGTGGATATACATCCAAAGAATACATACCCTCGAAGACCGTATAGCGTTAATGAGGTTGTACTCATGGAAGATGTAGTCGAACGCTTGTCGATCTCAAGATCGTGATGAAGTCCATCTGGTCCAGCCGGTCCAGCACTATCACGTCCAGCACCGCAAAACAGTGGTGCATCCGTGATCGCACACACGTACGGATACCCCGACAACCTCCACACCCTCGCTCCAACGAAGCAGCGGAAGCAACAAATCCTTCCAGAAAAAGCCACCGGGAACATGTATCTTGTTGATCCTAGACCATGGGGGAATTCTAAAGGGGGGAGAGATCCTTCGCCAGGAGGTGTGTGAGACAAGTGAGAGGAGGGGGTCCTTTTATAGGGGAGGGGGCAGCCCAACGGGGCATGGACTCCGGCCATGGAGGGTGCCCGCACCTCTCCCTCATTCATGTGGTGGATGCTCCACTCACATAAAAACACCTCCACTCACAATTCCACTCACATGCATTAATTTTCCACCAAAATTAATGCAAGCTCTCATTTAAATAAAACTCTTTTATTTATTTATTCGAAATTTTGTTAATTTACTTTAATTAACAAACATTCACATAAAACCCCTTACTAGTATTCCATTTCACATACAGAACCAGTTTCAACAATTTCAACCGAAACAATTCCGGTGTCTAGTGAAATAAATTCCTGCGCTTTCCTTTTTCTTTCTCTGGCACATTATTTGCTTCGAATGGTGTCGTTATCCCTTAAGTGTGTAACCCTACGGTTCGCGAATAATGTAGACATGATCGAGACCCTTCTCCGATCAATAATCAGCAGCGGGACCTGGAGATCCGTACCGACTCCCACATATTCAACGATGACTTCTATGATCGTGTGAACCTTATATGCATGTAACTCAATCCCTTTGTCTCGCGATATATTACATGTCCGAGATTCGATCATCGGTATCTCCATACCTAGTTTGATCTCGTTACCGACATGTACTCTTTTCTCGTTCCCGTGATACAATATTCTAGTGATCAAATCACTTGCTTGCAAGCTAATCAATGTGATATCACCGAGAGGGCCCAGAGTATATCTCCCCGTCATCGGGATGGACAAATTCCATGATCAGGAAACCTTTGATCATCTTGTTAATCAATGAGCTAGTTTATAAGAGAGGCATAACTAGGAACTTCCTTTTGTTTATTAAACACACATGTATTAATGTTTCCATATTAATACAATTATAGCATGTAAAATAAACATTTACCATAAACAAGGAATACGATAATAACCACTTTATTATTGCCTCTCGGGCATATTCCCTTCAGTCTCCCACTTTCACTAGAGACAATAATCTAGTTTGAAAACTTTGCATATTGAACACATATGGCTTTCTGGTGTTCCATATACGCAATTGCAAGTGGTTAACATAATCTACGAATCTGACGCTTTATGTCCTTGTGTATTTGCATGTCTTTGCGTCTTCACGCATCACTCATTCTCCAATGAGATGGCATTGTATAAATTTGATCTTTTGGTGAGACCTTTAGTTCCTTGGGGTTAAATCATGTTGATACTATTGTCGTACAATATATCTTTAGTGTTATCCCATTGCGAACCACACCTTAGTTTGATAACAAACTACTTGACACAAATTTCCTCCTTTGCTGCTACTATAGCAGCCATATACCTAGCCTTTTATTGTAGTATTTGTCACAATGTCTTAACTATGGATTTCATCCGAATCCATCATGGAATCTCCTTTCCATTACATTGTGCCACCCATAGTTTAAATTGAGATAAATCTAATTTGTATCTTGTGACAAAACTAGTATCAATGTAACACTTTACAATGAACTATTTGTAATTGTTTGTCACCTCTACACAAATATATTCTTAGTTCTTCCAAAAGATCATAAGAATATGCTCACTATCGTCCAATGATCATTTTATGATTCATTCTGGTATATGATCATGACACTTAGAGCATAGGACATATCTGGATGTGTACATATCATGGTATGATTGATCAAAACATCCTTGTGATTTCACTCATCAAGTGTCAAAGCACTTGAATCTTGTTTCACTTATCAAGTGTCGATACATTTGAATCTTGATTCAATTCCTTTCCATGCAACAAGAACCGTTTTTTGTCGTTTCTATATTGAACTCCTTCAATATCTCATATATGTACGTTTGGCACAACCATATTAGCGTCATGGTCTATCCAATATAGACATTCATGCTAAATATTCGGGTTTTGCCTAAGTCTTTCATAGAAATGAAATTCTTAACCTTTGTTAATAAAAGATACATCATTTATAATCAATAACACATAATGTATTAGAAATATATCTTAGCGCTCCCACTTAATTTCTTGCAAATGCAAGCATCTTCATCGTCTCCTGATGAAAAATTCCTTTTCCATCATGGTGAAGATTTCAACTCCGTGATGCTTACTTCAACCATTGAAGTTTGCATGCCCTTTTAGCATCCTTTGAATTTAACAAAACCCTTTGGACCGTGTCATGTACACGTCCTAGGTAACCATTCTATTAGAAGAACTTTGTTTTGTTTATTCATCTACCATATACCAAATTATATGTAGTGGTTGCTATTTTAATCCGTCCAGACTAAATATCGCTATGAAAGATCAAATCTTTTCATAGTCAACTCCTTGAACATTGTCGTAAAATACTTTACCGGCATGTCGACTATTTCATAGATGTGAAACATCTATGTCTGTTTCTTTATAGACCCAAATACGACCGATAGGTTTTTACACCTTTCCGGAGGGTCTTCCAAGTCCAAAACTTGATTTCTCGTATATGGAACTATCACGTATTTTATGGCTTCAAGCCATTTGACGGAGTCAGGGTCCATCATCGCTTCTTTGCATGTAGTCGGTTCATCATTGTCAAACAATAATGATTTACTATCAAATCTCATTATTTGATTGTTTATCCGACCGACTTGGTTCAATAAGAACTTAGATCTCCGTGACCACAACCTTTGAGGCACATAAGCTATGAGCATTATGGATGCCTCCGGAACATTTTTCGGCGCTGCGCAACTCAGCACATTTAGCTAAGGTTCATTAACCTTATCAAAGTTCTATTGTCCTCCCACTTAACTTTTGTGAAAAATTCCTTCTTAAGAAACTTCACGTTTCAAGCGACAAAACCTTTTGTCCTTGGTGTTATGGAGGAATACCCAATGGTTATTCGAAATAACCTACAAAGACATGCTCATCCGACTTTGGTTGTAAACATCTTACTTATGCTTAGCATACCAAAATTTAAGAAAGGACAACTTGGGTTTTACCCCAAACCATAACTCATATGGTGTCATTTCAAAGGATCAAGATGGAGCTCTTTTCAGTGTAAAAGTGGTAGTCTCTAAAGCTTTAATCTTTTAAAACATAATGGTAGTTTTATAAATAACACCTTTAATCCAACCATGTCAAAACAAGGTTTCATTACAAATCTCAAACACTCCATACTCCTATGGTGTTTCGGGATATGTAAATCTAGGTGTTTTGCTAAACTTGCAACTCAAATAAATAATTTTATGATAAATCATAATTCATTTATTTTTCTTGTTACACTTGTAACTCAAATAAATCCCTTATGATAAAATCATAAACCATTTATTTTCTTGTTACAATAATTTTCCACTTCATCTTGAAAGTCTTTGAACGTTTTTTTCAAATATTTCACACTTCTTTCTCATTAAGTGAATATTCACTCAAATTTCCGGAGAAAGCATATGAAGTTGAAATCCATTGCTTACGACTATACATAATGGACTACATACATCGATATGTATAAATTCCAATATTTTAGTCATTCGTTCTTCTTTGGCCTTTGAACGAAGTTTTAATTATCCCGAGGAAAGTCTCACAAGCGTCACTTGATCAAATCAAAGACTCCAAAAATCCATGAATATGGATATTCTTCATGTTTTCTTTCCAATATAATTTAAACGGTGATGTCACTTCATAAGTGATATTTCAATCATTTGTCTTGCGAAATTTTAGCATTAGGTTTTATGGATGTGATTTCTCCAACTAGATTTGTAAATCATCCATCTTATATGGAATACGGTAATTATTTGAACAACCTTTGTTCTCATAATACCTGATTTAAATAACAATTATTAAAACAAATCTTGAAGTCAAGCTTTGATGTCAACGAGAAATACAAACAACGGTTTGTTTGTTTTTGATGAACATCATCACATATTCTCTTGCTAGTTACTTAGACCATTGTGGTTTATGAATTGCGTTGTTCCGTATGAAATTTCATACCAACCAATTCGGTATCCAATACCCAAGAACCACATTGTTTAACAAGTAAAGAATACAACCATAACATGTATATCATCTATATACCTAAATTTGATATTTCCAATCTTTTCTTTTCTACCAAATATATTTTATAGATTCTCTTTCAGCATTTCCTTTTCCTTTTAAAAAAATCTATCAACATCAAAAGTGTCGCCATATACATGACACATAGTCCAAAGCATGTTTATTCAAATAATAATACCTTTGGACTTGCACTTTGAAGTAGATCAGCATCATCAAAATGATCGGCGTTCTTTCAAAATCCATTCTTTAGTAATCTTTTAGTGTAGTAAACAGTTTACATACATATTCTATTCACCCTTATCATGACAACTTTCATGATCAAGCTACTTTAGCTTATAAAGGCGAATCGTGAGTATAACATTACTTTCCAAAACCCTTTTGGATGATTAGGATGTCTAGCATCTCCAACCTTTGCAAATTCTCATCCAATATGAGAACATATATTATACTCTATCATATTGCAACCAAAACATTGTTTCAGATATCGTTATATCTGCCACACATGATGGTTTCTGAAACAATTCTTTTAGCTCTTAGATAATCTTGATATTTAAATCAAGAATCATGGAGGCAAACATGATACTTGAGATACTAACACTGGAACTGTTACTCTCGATTTAATACTAATTATTAAACTTCACGGAGTAAACAGAGTTTGCTGAAAGTTTGCAATAGGACTTTAAACTTTAGATTGACACTTAACACAATACAATACCAGTTCGTAAAGTAAATATCCAGAATTCTATAGTTCTATTATCTCAAATACAACTAAGCATAAAGTGGTAAATGAATTCCAATGACTACAACAAATTATGCAAATTCACTTTGATTTAATTTATGATAAATTGAGTTCTACTAATCAAAATTAGAAATGAACTTCCACTCAAAAACGACATCCCTCGTGTCTTTTTGGTGATTACATGAACCAAATCCACTACACCAAGTCCGATCATCACGTGAGTTGGTGTAGATTCAAAGGCGAGCATCCATATGGTCATCATATCAAAACATATGACTCATGCTTAACCTTTTGGTCCGTGTTCCGAGGCCATGTCTGTACATGCTAGGCTCGCCAAGTAAGAACCTTAGTATTCGCGTGTGTAACTGCTTACACCCGAGATATGCTCGTAGATTCAAGTACACCCGATCATCACGTGATATCTTGAAGCGACGAAACATTGTCGGAGCATACTTAAGGAAGAACATATTTTTATCTTGATATCTAAATGGGGGATCATCTTATTATGCTAATAAAACGCCAAACAAGCAATATAATATGCAATCAAACATCACATATTAATAAGTGAAATGATATGGTTCCCGCACTTGATCTCCATCATGTGCATCTTGGTATGATCATTATCATACCTTTATGTGTAAGGCCAAGGTATATGGAACTTACACATTATGTATGTTGTAAGGGTATCATCTCATACTTCTACTTACAACATCACCATATCATAACACTAGCCCAGCAACAATCTAAACTAGACGCCTCTAATTTATCCATTGCAAGTTTTACGTGGCTTAGGGCTTTCGAAGATAGAACCGTTCTTACCTACGAACATTAACCACAACGAGGATAACCAAATTGTTGACAAATCGTTGCAAAATAGATATTGACTATAGTAGGAGAGACAGACACCCGCTAGCCACTTATGCAAACTAGTTGCATGTCAAGCGTGGAACAGGTCTCATGTGCGAGGACATGTAAAGTTTGTCCGAGCCGCTTCATCCCACTATGCCACCAATATCCAAAGTACAACTAAGAAGCAATAAAATGTTCATCATCGCCCGCATACTCATATGTGTACTACCCGTGCAAAGCATCTACGCATAGATCCGGCTCTGATACCACTATAGGGTTCGCAGCATAGAAAACAAAAAATTTCCTACGATAGGAACAACTATGTACCAAGATCTATCTACTAGATACAAGCAACAGGTGGATATACATCCAAAGAATACATACCCTCGAAGACCGTATAGCATTAACGAGGTTGTACTCGTAGATGATGTAGTCGAACGCTTGCCGATCTCAAGATCGTGATGAAGTCCATCTGGTCTAGCCGGTCCAGCACCATCACGTCCAGCACCGAAAAACAGTGGTGCATCCGTGATCGCACACACGTACGGGTACCCCGACAACCTCCACACCCTCGCTCCAGCGAAGCAGCGGAAGCAACAAATCCTTCCAGAAAAAGCCACCGGGAACATGTATCTTGCTGATCCTAGACCATGGGGGAATTCTAAAGGGGGGAGAGAGATCCTTCGCGAGGAGGTGTGTGAGACAAGTGAGAGGAGGGGGTCCTTTTATAGGGGAGGGGGCAGCCCAAGGGGCCATGGACGCCGGCCATGGAGGGTGCTCGCACCTCTCCCTCATTCATGTGGTGGATGCTCCACTCACATAAAAACACCTCCACTCACAATTCCACTCACATGCATTAATTTTCCACCAAAATTAATGCAAGCTCTCATTTAAATAAAACTCTTTTATTTATTTATTCAGAATTTTGTTAATTACTTTAATTAACAAACATTCACATAAAACCCCTTGCTAGTATTCCATTTCACATGCAAAACCAGTTTCAGCAATTTCAACCGAAACAATTCCGGTGTCTAGTGAAATAAATTTCTGCGCTTTCCTTTTTCTTTCTTTGGCATGTTGTTTGCTCCGAATGGTGTCGGTATCCCTTAAGTGTGTCACCCTACGATTCGCGAATAATGTAGACATGATCGAGACCCTTCTCCGATCAATAATCAATAGCGGGACCTGGAGATCCGTACTGACTCCCACATATTCAATGATGACTTCTGTGATCGTGTGAACCTTATACGCATGTAACTCAATCCCTTTGTCTCACGATATATTACATGTCCGAGATTCGATTATCGGTATCTCCATACCTAGTTTGATCTCGTTACCGACAGGTACTCTTTTCTTGTTCCCGTGATACAACATTCTAGTGATCAAATCACTTGCTTGCAAGCTAATCAATGTGATATCACCGAGAAGGCCCAGAGTATATCTCTCCGTCATCGGGATGGACAAATTCCACTCTTGATCCATGAGCCTCAATATAACACCTCCGTAGCACTGAACCCATCTTTATAATCACCCTGTTACGGTGTGATGTTGTTGGAGGTATGCCCTAGAGGCAATAATAAATGTAGTTATTATTATATCTTTGTGTTTATGATAAATGTTTACATTTATGCTATAACAGTATTAACAAGGAAACATTAATACTTGTGTGATTTGTAAACTAAATTAGAGTCCCTAGTAAAGCCTCTTCATAATACTAGCTTGTTGGTTAATAGATGATTGTGGTTTCCCTATCATGAGCATTGAGATGTTATTAACAACAAGATCATATCATTAGGAGAATGGTATGATGGACATACTACTATATGATAAGCGTAGCATAAAGATCAAGTCATTTTAATAGTTCAATTGCTATAAGCTTTCTGATACATAGTAACCTGATTCCTTCGACCATGAGATCATGCTTATCACCATCACCGGAAGGATGCTTTGATGACATCAAACACCACACCATAACTGGGTGGCTATAAAGGTGGAATTGAGTGTTCAGAAAGTATGGGTTGAGACACAGAATCAAGAGTGGGATTTGTCCATCCATATGACAAATAGATATACTCTAGGCCCTCTCGGTGGAATGTCATCCAATTAGCTTGCAAGCATGTGACTGGTTCACAAGGGATCACATATCACGGGAACGAGAAAAGAGTACTTATCAGTAATGAGGTTGAACTAGGTATGCAGAGATACCGACGATCAAAACCTCGGATAAGTAAACTATCGTGATACAAAGGGAAATTGGTATCGTATGTAAGTGGTTCATTCGATCGCAAAGTAATCGTAGAAATATGTGGGAGCCATATGAATTTCCAGATTCCTCTATTGGTTATTAATCGGAGAAGTGTCTCGATCATGTCCGCATAATTCACGAACCGTAGGGAGACACACTTAAGGATTCGATGTTGTTGAGTAGTTATGGAATGATGAGTAAGAGACCGAATGTTGTTCGGAGTCTCGTATGGGATCCGGGATATCATGAGGAGATCCGGAATGGTCCGGAGAATAAGATTCATATAAGGAAAGTCCTGTTTCGGAGTTGGGAAATGATTCCGGTGTTTTCACCGGGAATGTTCTAGAAGGGTCCGGAAGGTCCGGCACTCCAGAGGGGAAGGGTACATGAATGTGTCATGACAATATGGAGTGATTGCATCATGTACTAGGTAACATGGCTGGGCAAAATAAAGGGAGAAATAAAATCCTAGTTTGAAAGTCAAACGCCAATTTGAAAAAGTCAAACGACAAGTTTGCTTGGTGGTGGGAGAGTAGGAAACCTACTTGGGGAGGAGTTCCTCTCCCTCCACCCGCCGGCAAAGGAGGCCGACTTGGGGGAGGACTCCCTCCTCCCAAGCCGCGCCCTCCCACCTATAAAAGGAGGGGCAGGGCTGCCCCTCTCCCTTACACCAACACACCCCAAAACCCTAACCCTAGCCGCCGGCCACCTCCAAGTCGCCGCCGCCCCTACGGTTTCTCCTAGCCGCCGACTTGGGGCTTCCCCAAGCCCTAGACGCCAGCCAAGCTCCGCCCCTTGGTGCCCTCTAAAACCTAGATCATGAAGGCCTCTCTCATAGTCCACCATACTCGCTCCGGCTTAAGGCGAAGCCCTGCGAGATCTCCCCTCTACTTCCAGTACCACGCCGTTGTGCTGCCGGAATCACGAGGAGAGTGCTACAACCTCCGTTGCCTGCTGGAACAAGGGAGAGGAAGGTCTTCATCGAGTACCGAATGTGTGACCGACTGCGGAAGCGCTGCCGGAACGCAACGCCAGAAGGATCTTCTACGCGATCTTGAGATCAGCAAGAGTACGACTACATCACCCACGAGAATCTGCTCTCGTTAACCGCTTTGGAATCTTCGAGGGTGAGTTCCTCTATCGACTCGTTGCTATAATCTAGTAGATAGATCTTGGCTTGTTTGTTTGCATGCGGTAGAATTTTTTTGTTTTCCATGCTACGAACCCCTACAGTGGTATTAGAGTCGTGTCTATATGTAGATCTGTTGCACGAGTAGAACACAATGGTCATTGTGGGCGGTGGTGCTTTTATTATCAATTGCTTCTTGTGTACTTTGCATCTTGCGGTATGATGGGATGAAGCGGCCCGGGCTAACCTTACATGACATCGTTCATGAGACTTGCTCCACGCTCAACATGCAGCTTGTATTGCATAAGTGACTCTGCGGGTGTCTGTCTCTCCCATCATAGTATAGATCCAATTTACAACGGGCACTTGACAGTTCAAGCATCAACGTTGTGGTTCTTGTTCGTAAGTTAGAGCGACGCTTATTGAAAGCCCCAAACCACGTAAAATATGCAAAGAAAATTAGAGGCGTCTAACTTTGTTTTGCAGGGGTGTGTTGTGATGTGATATGGCCATGATTGTGATTATCTTTGATGTATGCAATGTTCCTTAATGTAAGTTGGCAACCGGCAGGAGCCATATGGTTGTCTTTAAATTTTGTTAAGACCCGCGTGTCTATTCAAAGTAGTTGTAATAGTTGAAGCTGGTGGACGACAACCATGGAACAACGTCATTGACCTTGATGCAATGCCGGTGATGATGGAGATCATGTTCGTGCTCGAAGATGGAGATCGGAAGCACAAAGAAGAAAGGCCATATCATATCACATATTATGAATTGTATTGCTTAGTTAACGACGGTAGCATTATAAGATGATCCCTCAAGCACACAAATTTCAACATCCTTAGTAAGCACTGTTGCTAAAGCTCGTTGTTTTGAAGCACCACGCGATGATCGGGTGTGTTAGATTCTACGAGTGTATACAACGTGAGCAAGCCAGATTTGCTCATGCAGAAGCTAAGGTTTGATCTTGATGAGCCTAGCATGTACAGACATGGTCTCGAAACACGGATCACCGAAAGGTAAAGCATGAGTCATATAGTAGATATGATGAACATGTTGATTGTTCGCCATTGAAGCTACATCAACTCTCATGATGATCGGTTTTGATGTGGTGGATTTGGTTCATGTGATCACTAAAACAATGTGAGGGATATTGTTTTGAGTGAGAGTTCACCTATATTAATTTAACTATTAATTAGAACTCAATTTGTCATAAACTTAGTCTAAACTATTGCAAATATGTTGTAGATCAATGGCGGCCCCTACCATCAATTTTAATGTGTTCTTAGAGAAAGAAAAGTTGAAAAACAATGGAAGCAACTTTGCGGATTGGTTCCGCAATTTGAGGATTGTCCTCAATGCTGGTAATTTGACCTATGTGATGGATGCACCGCTGGGTGACCCGCCTGCAGCTGATGCTACCGATGAGGTAAAGATTTTTTTCCTCGCTCGGAAGAATCAGTACTCCATAATTCAGTGTGCTATATTGTATGGTTTGGAATCGGAGCTTCAGAAAAGGTTTGAGAACCATGACCCACATGATATTGTCCGTGAACTCAAAATGATATTTGAGGCTCACGTGGCAGTTGAGAGTTATGAGGCTTCTAAAAAGTTCTTTAACTGCAAGATGGAAGAGGGCAGCTCCGTTAGTGAGCATGTGCTTAAGATGTCTAGGCACGCAAACAAACTCCAAAGTTTGGGTATAGTGATTCCTAATTCTTTGGGGATTCACCATGTCCTCCAATCACTACCACCAAGTTACAAGAACTTTGTGATGAACTACAATATGCAAAACATGGACAAGACATTGCCAGAACTCTCCTCCATGTTGAAATCTGCAGAAGTGGAGATCAAGAAAGAGCACCAAGTGTTGTTGGTCAATAAGACCACCAAATTCAAGAAAGGAAAGTCTAAGCAAAAGGGAAACTTCAAGAAGGGCGGTAAGAAAGTTGCCGCACCGGCGAAGAAGACCAGGGCTGGACCTAAGCCTGATACTGAGTGCTTTTACTGCAAGGGAGAAGGTCACTGGAAGCGGAATTGCCCAAAGTACTTGGCGGATTTGAAGAACGGCAACATCAAGAAGAAAGGTATATCTGATATACATGTTATTGATGTATATCTCACTAGTACTCATAGTAGTGCCTGGGCATTTGATACTGGTTCTGTTGCTCATATTTGTAACTCGAAACAGGTGCTGCAGAATAAACGGAAGCTAGCGAAGAACGAGGTGACGATGCGCGTTGGAAAGGGATCAAAGGTTGATGTGATCGCGGTCGGCACGCTACCTCTTCATCTACCATCGGGATTAGTTTTATACTTAAATAATTGTTATTTGGTGCCTGCGTTGAGCATGAACATTATATCGGGATCTTGTTTATTGCGAGACGGTTACTTGTTTAAGTCCGAGAATAATGGTTGTTTGATTTATATGAGTAATATGTTTTATGCACATGCACCTTTGATAGATGGTCTATTCTTATTGAATCTCGATTGTAGTAATACACACATAAATAACATTGAGGCTAAACGTTTGAAATTGAGTGATAACTCGACTTATATGTGGCACTGTCGTCTTGGTCATATCGGAGTGAAGCGTATGAAGAAACTCCATTCCGATGGACTTCTTGAATCACTTGATTTCGAATCACTTGAAAGATGCGAAGCATGTATTTTGGGTAAAATGACTAAGACTCCATTTTCTAGTATGATGGAGCGAGCTACAGACTTATTGGAAATCATACATACCGATGTGTGTGGACCAATGAGTGTAGCATCGCGCGGTGGTTATCGTTATGTTCTTACCTTCACGGATGACTTGAGTAGATATGGGTATATCTATTTCATGAAACATAAGTCCGAAACTTTCGAGAAGTTTAAGGAATTTCAAAGTGAGGTAGAGAATCAACGTAACAAGAAGATTAAATTTCTACGTTCTGATCGTGGAGGTGAATATCTAAGTTACGAGTTTGGCGAGCATTTGAAGAAATACGGAATACTTTCACAATTGACACCGTCGGGAACACCACAGCGTAATGGTGTGTCCGAACGTCGTAATCGAACTCTCTTAGATATGGTTCGTTCTATGATGTCACTTACAGATTTACCGCTATCGTTTTGGGGTTATGCATTAGAAACAGCCGCATTCACTTTAAATAGGGCACCATCTAAATCCGTTGAAACGACACCGTATGAATTATGGTTTGGGAAGAAACCTAAATTGTCGTTCCTTAAAGTTTGGGTTTGCGAAGCCTATGTAAAGAAGTTACAGCCGGACAAGCTTGAACCCAAAGCGGAAAAATGCGTCTTCATAGGATACCCGAAGGAAACTATTGGGTATACCTTCTATCACAGATCCGAGGGCAAAATCTTCGTTGCCAAGAATGGATCCTTTCTAGAGAAGGAATTTCTCTCGAAAGAAGTGACTGGAAGGAAAGTAAAACTCGACGAGGTTGTTGAACCTTCTCTCGAACTTGCGAGTAGCGTAGCACCGAAAGTAGTTCATGTGGCGCCTACACCAATAAGAGAGGAAGCTAATGATGATGATCATGAAACTTCGGTTGAAGTTGCTACAGAGCTTCGCAGGTCAACAAGAACTCGTACCACTCCTGATTGGTATGATCCCGTTATGAGTGTCAAGTTGTTGGACAACACCGATGACCCTGCGACATATGAGGAAGCGGTGATGAGCCCAGATTCCAATAAATGGCAAAAATCCATGAAATCCGAGATTGGATCCATGTACGAAAACCAAGTATGGACTTTGGTGGACTTACCGGATGACCGGAAGGCTGTCTAGAACAAATGGATTTTCAAGAAGAAAACAGATGCTGATGGTAATGTTACTGTCTATAAAGCTCGACTTGTCGCAAAAGGGTTTCGAAAAATTCAAGGAGTTGACTACGATGAGACATTCTCACCAGTAGCGAAGCTAAAGTCTATGAGGATTATGTTAGCAATCGCTGCATATTACGATTATGAAATATGGTAGATGGATGTCAAAACAGCGTTCCTCAATGGAAATATTGATGAAGAGTTGTATATGATACAACCCAAAGGTTTTGTCGATCCTAAAGATGCTAACAAGGTGTGCAAACTTCAACGGTCCATATATGGATTGAAGCAAGCGTCCCGAAGTTGGAATCAACGTTTTGATAAGGTAATCAAACGCTTTGGTTTTATACAAACTTATGGAGAAGCTTGTATTTACAATAAAGTGAGTGGGAGCTCTGTAGCATTCTTATACTATATGTAGATGGCATATTGCTGATTGGGAATGATGTAGACCTTCTTCATAGTGTCAAGGATTATTTGAATAATAGTTTTTCAATGAAAGATCTTGGCTAAGTAGCTTACATATTAGGCATAAAGATTTATAGAGATAGATCGAGACGCATAATATCATTGTCACAAAATACATATTTGGACAAAGTTTGGAATGGATTGAAGCAAGCGTCACAAAATACATAATAGGTTTGGAATGTAAGATAGCAAGAAAGGGTTCTTGCCCATGTTGCCCAATACGACCTTGAGTAAAACTCTCCAGCAACGGCAGAAGATAGAGAAAGGATGAGTAAGACTCCCTATGCCTCAGCCATAGGATCTCTAATGTATGCCATGTTATGTACTAGACCCGACATTGCATATGCTGTTAGTTTAACTAGCAGATATCAAAGTGATCCAGGAGTGGATCATTGGACAGCGGTCAAAAACATCCTTAAGTACTTGAGAAGAACTAAGGATATGGTTCTTTCTTATGGAGGTGATGAACAAATCGTTGTTAATGGTTACACCGATGCTAGTTGGAACACCGATCCAGACGATTCTAAATCTCAATCTGGATACGTATTTACTTTGAATGGTGCAGCAGTTAGCTGGAGGAGTGCAAAGAAAAGCGTTGTGACGAGATCCAACTGAATCGGAATACATAGCTGCTTCGGAGGCTTCACAAGAAGCGATATGGATGAAGGAGTTCATTACAAAGCTCGGTGTGGTTCCAAGTGCACTGGACCCAATGTCTATCTACTGTGATAACATGGGCGCCATAGCCAATGCGCAAGAACCAAGGTCACACAAGAAGCTGAAGCACATCAAGCTACGTTTTCATGCTATTCGAGAACATGTCCAAGATGGTGACATAAAGATTTGCAAAGTACACATAGATTTTAATGTGGCGGATCCGTTGACTAAACCTCTCCCGAGGGCAAAACATGACCAACACCAAACTGCCATGGGTGTTCGATATATTACCATGTAATCTAGATTAGTTGACTCTAGTGCAAGTGGGAGACTGTTGGAGATATGCCAAAGAGGCAATAATAAATGTAGTTATTATTATATCTTTGTGTTTATGATAAATGTTTACATTCATGCTATAAGAGTATTAACAAGGAAACATTAATACTTGTGCGATTTGTAAACTAAATTAGAGTCCCTAGTAAAGCCTCTTCATAATACTAGCTTGTTGGTTAATAGATGATTGTGGTTTCCCTATCATGAACATTGAGATGTTATTAACAACAAGATCATATCATTAGGAGAATGGTATGATGGACATATTCCTATATGATAAGCGTAGCATAAAGATCAAGTCATTTTAATAGTTCAATTGCTATAAGCTTTCTGATACATAGTAACCTGATTCCTTCGACCATGAGATCATGCTTATCACCATCACCGGAAGGATGCTTTGATGACATCAAACACCACACCGTAACTGGGTGGCTATAAAGGTGGCATTGAGTGTTCAGAAAGTATGGGTTGAGACACATGAATCAAGAGTGGGATTTGTCCATCCATATGACGGATAGATATACTCTGGGCCCTCTCGGTGGAATGTCATCCAATTAGCTTGCAAGCATGTGACTGGTTCACAAGGGATCACATATCACGGGAACAAGAAAAGAGTACTTATCAGTAACGAGGTTGAACTAGGTATGCAGAGATACCGACAATCAAAACCTCGGATAAGTAAACTATCGTGAGACAAAGGGAAATTGGTATCGTATGTAAGTGGTTCATTCGATTGCAAAGTAATCGTAGAAATATGTGGGAGCCATATGAATTTCCAGATTCCTCTATTGGTTATTAATCGGAGAAGTGTCTCGATCATGTCCGCATAATTCACGAACCGTAGGGAGACACACTTAAGGATTCAATGTTGTTGAGTAGTTATGGAATGATGAGTAAGAGACCGAATGTTGTTCGGAGTCTCGGTTGGGATCCGGGATATCACGAGGAGATCCGGAATGGTCTGGAGAATAAGATTCATATAAGGAAAGTCCTGTTTCGGAGTTGGGAAATGATTCCGGTGTTTTCACCGGGAATGTTGTAGAAGGGTCCGGAAGGTCCGACACTCCGGAGGGGAAGGGTACATGAATGTGTCATGACAATATGAAATGATTGCATCATGTACTAGGTAACATGGCTAGGCAAAATAAAGGGAGAAATCAAATCCTAGTTTGAAAGTCAAACGCCAATTTGAAAAAGTCAAACGACAAGTTTGCTTGGTGGTGGGAGAGTAGGAAACCTACTTGGGGAGGAGTTCCTATCCCTCCATCCGCCGGCCAAGGAGGCCGACTTGGGGAAGGACTCCCGCCTCCCAAGCCGCGCCCTCCCACCTATAAAAGGAGGGGCAGGGCTGCCCCTCTCCCTTACACCAACACACCCAAAAACCCTAACCCTAGCCGCCGGCCACCTCCAAGTCGCCGCTGCCCCTACGGTTTCTCCTAGCCGCCGACTTGGGGCTTCCCTAATACCTACCCGCCGGCCAAGCTCCGCCTCTTGGTGACCTCTAAACCCTAGATCACCAAGGCCTCTCTCATAGTCCACCATACTCGCTCCGGCTTAAGGCGAAGCCCTGCGAGATCTCCCCTCTACTTCCGGTACCACGCCGTCGTGCTGTCGGAATCACGAGGAGAGTGCTACAACCTCCGCTGCCTGCTGGAACAAGGGAGAGGAAGGTCTTCATCGAGTACCGAACGTGTGACCGACTGCGGAAGCGCTGCCGGAACACAGCGCCGGAAGGATCGTCTACGCGATCTTGAGATCGGCAAGAGTACGACTACATCACCCACGAGAATCTGCTCTCGTTAACCGCTTTGGAATCTTCGAGGGTGAGTTCCTCTATAGACTCGTTGCTACAATCTAGTAGATATATCTTGGCTTGTTTGTTTGCATGCGGTAGATTTTTTTTGTTTTCCATGCTACGAATCCCTACAGATGTTTGATGTTATCAAGATACTCTTCCAATATTAGTGATTGACATGATCTCATGGTCTAAGGACTAATATTACTTCGTATGATGTTATAACAATATAAACACAATGACCTTGATCGTAATGTTATACTTCGGATGAATGTTCATCACACCATTCCAATAATGTTGTGACCTCGTTATTAACAACATCCAATGTCCATGATCAGGAAACCGTTGATCATCTTGTTAATCAACGAGCTAGTTTATAAGAGAGGCATAACTAGGAACTTCCTTTTGTTTATTAAACACACATGTATTAATGTTTTCGTATTAATAGAATTATAGCATGTAAAATAAACATTTATCATAAACAAGGAATACGATAATAACCACTTTATTATTGCCTCTCGGGCATATTCCCTTCAAACAGTACCAAGACTCATAAACTCGGATGCAAACTACGGAAGACCGCTGGCAATGAGAACAACTGCAGCACGGGCATCATCATCTACCCACTGAGTGTAAGCAGTCAAATCCAGGTGGTAAGTTGCTAGAGCATCATAGTACTTCTGAGTATGCCGGGCATATGTGGCAACAACATCATCCTCCGCCTTCTTGGCGGCGTCCTTGAAAGCTTGAGGAGCATCGACAACAATGACTGGTAGAGACGACAGAGTAGGGACCACATGAACAATGGGGCACGACAGACATGAGACTTCGCCGGAAAGCACACCCCACAAATAAAGACCACGCATATGGATGCGCATGAAGGCAACAAAATCAGGATAATTGGTGCCATCAAAAATCACCGGACAACGAGGAATCGTGGCATAGCCCGATGACGCAGACATTTTTTTTTTACTTTTTTAAAACTCAGGGAACGGATCTGGATCACAACAAATCGATCGACCAGGCAGCCACTCAATACGGGACCTTCCAGGAAGAAGAAGAATACAACTAGGAGGCTGGCAAACAACATAGAAAGCGCGTGGAAGAGATCGACCGAAGGGGTGGCCGACGTGGGGTTCAGCCGGTGGGGTGGCTGGCGTGAGGGCGCCAGTGTGGAGAGTTGAGCGGTGGAGCAAAGCCCATCAGATCGGCGGCGGACGGGTGGCCAACAGAGGAGAAGCTGGTGACGAGGAGGAGGAGGGCCAGCAGCCAGCCACAGGAGAGGGAGGAGGGCGGTCGGGGAAGCGAGTAGCGGGCCGGACGGGCTGCGGAATAGCCACAGAAGACTGTGGGAGGCGACGACGATGAATTTTAGTGGACGAGTCATGCGTTCGAAAAAAGACCTAGTCTAGTCTCTGATACTATGTTGGAGGAATAAACGACTTGTATTTCAGAGGGGCCAAAAATCACAATATATAGTACATGTATATATGTAAATATACAGAAACCCCTAACTAGTAGGGAAAATACAATATACAAATATCTCTCTAACACATAATTCATAGGACATGATGTGAAAATGATATTTGATTGCTGATTAGAAGTCACGCCACATTCCTATGTGAGATCACAAACAGTTTAATGTCAAATCAACTTCATAATATTACTACATGGAAGCAAATGAAAAGGGGATAAAATGCTGAAACATTACGACAATCCCATAGACATTATTAGATATTTTCTCAAGCCGGATTTCGTCATGATTGTGTCACTAGCATCACGCTCCTGCCTCCTATCACTATAATCACTATAGTTGCACCAGAGCGAGCAACATTTTGTGCATGCAATTCGCCTCACTTACAACGGGTTTGGATCTAGTTTCTTGCTGATCGGCCGTGACAATGTGTTTCTTCTGGTAGTCACCAGGTGTTGCGCTGGAATTTGTAAACTTGGGAGCAAAGATAGTCAAGTGCTTCATATATCTTTTGCATTCTATATTGTATTTTTTTTTGTTGAGTGTTGATTTGAATTGATAGTTGGGAGATTTGGAAGTGGGGTAGTGCTAATAAATGGAACATGTTGCATCCATTGCATTTGTCCATGTGTACTACTGGGAATTCATGTCCAATATAAAAGACCTCAACAACCGTGCAAGACTTGCTTATCGCTGCTCACTTTCTAATGCACAGAAAATAGGATATACATTGCTTTCAGTGTGTGAATGGGCGACTATTAGTTAAACAGGTTGACAGCCAAATGGCCATCTCAGTTCGTACTACCAGTGAGTCTTGATGACTATTGGGAAATTGGAGTCAACAGACGAAGACAATCATGTCTTGTGATAAATCCTGTTTGGTTTAGTTGGACTGGGCAAGCAAGCTAATAATTCAGTTTTTGGCCTTTATAATTTGACGACTTCCACATGCAGAACGAGACAATAATGCTGACATATAAATGTGCAACAGTTTAGTGTTTATTAACACAAATAATTAGCCTAACCATTTTAAGAAAAATCAAGAAAAAAAAGATTATTATATCATAAATTAGACACGCCTCCTGAGAAGTGATCACTCCAACCGATAACCATAAATTAGACACGCTTCCTGAGAGTACGTCTTCCACGCAATGGAAAAAATAGAAAATTCTACCTGTCAAATGGGAAAAGAGCTTTTTTATATAAGAAAATAGTTTTTTTATAATTATATAAATGGAAAAAGAGCTTTACTTTACGAGGTAAGGAAAATGTATATAGTAGGAGGATAAAAAGTGTCAGAGATCTAGTCAACTGAAGGAGGAACTCTTCACTCAAACCAGACAAGTGGTTTGCCTGGCACCCTCATCAATCCGTTCCCTCGTAAGTAGTATACTAGCAAAATGCCCGCGCGTTGCGGCGAAAACAGGAATGATATGTTTATATAACTTTTCTCCGGACGAACACATATCCGCCGTGGTCCACGGGAAGCTGAAAACGTGCCGGAGGCTGAGCTCGTAATCGGCGTATCTACTGTTCGCGCCGCCAGGAGCTTCTTGGTGACATTTGGATCACCATAGTTGTCCCCTCCTGGTTGCAGCGACTAAGGAGATAAAAGGTACAAAGTAATTTATTTGTTCTCTAATTACAAAAGATGGTATGGCACTTTTAGTACTCCATTTGGAAAAACTAATTACCATTAAAAATAATTAGCGAACTACATGGAGCCATGGAGCTTACAAAAAGGTGCCACACAAAGTTAGCTCCTTACGCTGATTGATGATTGGAAAAGTTTTGTGCAAAGATTTGCTTCTCATAGTTGTTTCTTCTTATATGTTTTCTAGCACCATAATCTTAAATCTGATTCCTATAGTTCATGATTCTTCCTTTTTCACAAACCAAACAGAAATAATTTGAAGGAATTCTAAATTGCACCAACATTGGATTATAGGTTTTTCAGTTAAAAAGAACACTGTAGCAATGCACCTACGCAAGGCTGTACATGGACCAACACAATTACGCTAGTTCACAATGTCAAAATTGGAAATTGCCAATACCACCTTGATGAGCTACAATAGTAGTAGTTACGAAAGAACCGATCCGTTGATGAATGGGTTGATTAATTTGTTTCAGCGAAGAAATGGAGTATCGACTTAATTACCAGTTACTGAATTGCATATCATAGTCAGCACGACCGGTGCAGGAAGCTCGAATGTGAGCATCGTGGCTTTGCCTAGCCGGGTTGAAGCATATGGCGTAACTGTTTCTTGGGGGCGTGCCATAGGAGCGGGCGGGGACAGAGGAGATGAAGAAGGCATCAAGCGTTGGGGTGCCTTCAACTAACCGAGATGAACAATTGTGTAGCGGCGCAGCCAATTTTAATTCGAAAACGACAGCTCTAGGTATGGGTGCCACCTGTCGTTGCCTGCCGGGAGTTTCTCCCGTCGTGGCCGTCGGCCAGCCGGGGCATCACCCTCCCCTCCTTTTCCGCCCCTCCCATCCTCTGCGCCATGGCACAGCCACGGTCCCAACTCCCAAGCCGAGCTCGTCACCGTCTACCCTCAGCCGTTCTCCACCTCCTGCCTCTCTTCTGCTACCAGCAACTACCTCCACCTCCTTCCCTCCTCCAAGCGGTGCACGCCGGGTGGAGGGGATGACCTTTTTTTGTGACGGATAGCTCCGCATCCGGACACTGTTTGTTAGCGAACCTGTTACCTAACGTTGTAATACCTGTTTTTTTTAACTTACCGGTTGCGTGTGTGGTAATACATGGTTTGGTGAGAGGGTAAAATCGTCTAAAAAAGTGTGGACCGGGAGAAACACTTCGTACTTTATTATAGGTATAGATATAGATATAGATATAGATATAGATATAGAGGTATAGATATAGATTTCCTCTAGGATTCTCTCTTTTTTTTCATTTTTTCCTGTTAGGTTTTCTCTCATTTATTTCCATTTCGTCCTCCCCCAGCGCTGCCCGGCCAGCCCAGCCCAGCCAACTCCCCCTCCCGAAGGAAGCGCCCCTCTCGATCTGCTCCCCACTGGCGGCGGCTGCGGCTGCGGCGAGCTCCCACGGCGCGACGGCTGACCGGTAAGCGAGTCGCATCCTCCTCCCCACCCTCCACTCGATTCCTCCTGTGAGGACGGGATCCTCTCGGTCTAAGCTAGATCCATCCGGCTGCTAATTCCGCAATTATTGGTCCCCGACTTATCCGTATCGCCTCCCCTGAAATCTAATTTTGGGACGAAATCGTCGTTACAGGTCTCGATTTCATCACTCCGGTTGTTGACTGATCGGCCGACCGTGGCGCCGATGGGGGGAGGGTCATGGCGGTGACCGTGAGGGAGTTCTTGGTTTGACTCCTTGCCGCGATGGCTTCGAAGGAGGCTGCTGAAATAGTCGCTGGGAAGCAATGCGCTAAAGACGTGGCCGAGTCATCTGGTGCCACTCCCTCTGAGGAGCAAATCGGTGGAGCAAGCAAATCGGGCCCTGCTTCGCCGAGAGCGATTCCGCCGGGTGATGTAGCCACATCCAGCGGAGTGAAAGAAGACGACAAAGGTTGCAGCTCCGTCGACGGCTCTGTGAAGCTGGACGACGATGAGGACGCAGAGAAGAACTCCATGCGAGGGAGCGTCAAGGACAGCTCGGTCTCTGCCAAGTTCAGCGACGGGACGAGCAGCCTGACGAAGGCGAGCGGGAGCACCAAGGTCAGCGGCGGCAACGCCGACTTCGTCCCGAGCGGGAAGAGCAGTCTTTACCGGGCCAGCGCCGGCAGCGACGTGAGCGACGACAGCACCTGCAGCAGCATATGCAGCAGCGCGAGCAAGCCTCACAAGTCGAACGATTCGAGGTGGGAAGCGATTCAGGCGGTCAGGACCAAAGAAGGTTCGCTAGGACTGAGCCATTTCAGGCTGCTTAAGAGGCTGGGCTGTGGCGACATTGGCAGCGTCTATTTGTCGGAGCTTAGTGGCACGAAATGCTACTTCGCGATGAAGATTATGGACAAGGCGTCTCTAGCTGGCCGCAAGAAGCTTCTCAGAGCCCAGACTGAAAGGGAGATACTGCAGTGCTTGGACCATCCTTTTCTTCCGACTCTGTACACCCACTTTGAGACGGATAAGTTCTCATGCTTGGTGATGGAGTTTTGCCCTGGAGGAGACCTCCATACCCTAAGGCAGAAGCAGCCTGGCAAGTTTTTTCCTGAACAAGCTGCCAAGTAGGTGCCTTCATTCTACGTTTTATTTTATGATTGCTATATATAAATGTTACTGCATCATTATTTGACCACCATTCCTGTTTATTTCTTTTGTTATTATGTAGCATCCAGTTGTGTACTAATACAAACCTTTAATCTATTTATTAGACAAGATCATTCTCTCATGTTTTTGGCCCTCTGTGTGTATAATATTTTGATAGCATTGTATGAATCTCGTAGATTGTAAAGTAAATTATCTTCATGTTTCTTTGGCTATTCTTAGGGTGTGTTTGGTCTGAGCCCAAGATTGGCTCACCAAATATTTGTCTGGACAAGGTTTTGTGTACCCATGATGGCCTGTTTTGGCTAAAAAATTGAATTAGAGCTGGTAAGGAGCCATTGGCAAGCCAAAAAAATTTGGCAACCATCCAAACAATGAACAAAGTTTTGGTCATAGCAAAAAAATGATACATTTTGGCCACAGGCCAGACATACCAGCTCAGAAATGTTGAAAATCTGAATTTCGAAGAACATACTTTTCAGAATCTGTAACTAGGTAGTCACGTATTATATAGCATTTATGACCACTATTCCTGCTTATTTCTTTGGATCTATTGAAGATTTGGTGTCAAATTATATCTATTGATCTATTTATTTAGACAAGATGATATCACCATCATCTCTAATATGTTTGTTCGCCCTCTACTTGTGTCTATAGTCTATACTATTTTGATAGCAGGGATATTGGCCTTTTAGATTGTAAAATCAAGTTCTCTCATGTGGCTGTTAGCTCATAAATGTTTAAAATCTTGTTATTCAAATGCTGAATAATTGCTTTCAGTTTCATGGATCATATGATTCCATTGTATTTATTTTGAGGTTATCTTGTATTTTATTAAGTTAATCTGTACCATGCATTTTGTTTGGGCTCTCTATGATTGTGGAGCTGTTACTGTTAGCAATGAACACTAGAATTGCTACTGTTGTTGGATTGAGTGTCATTTTGGAACTAGAAGAACATACTTTTCAGAACGATTTCATACCTTAAAATCATGAGGACTATAAACTCTGTAGCCTGATAGTCACGTATGATTTGTCATTGGCAGTAGATGTGTAAGCACTAGAAGTGGTAGACTGGTAGTGATGTTGTTGTTAAACCAAATTGTCTGAACTGCCTGCTTCTGCAAATTTCATCGCTTTTACTTGGAGGGTCTTAGACTATTGGGATTCTACCTGTCAACCTCATTGATTAGGGTGTAATGATTTACCCTTTACCATCTCCTTTTCTGTGAATAGATTATCCCAGTGGTCAACTAAAAACTATGCATCCACGCTAGCATTTTTTGCTTCTGAACATAAATGCTTTGTAACTACCTATATCATTGATTTGGAATCCCTAATCTATTAAAAAAAATCGATCGAACATCCATGTCAAATATCTAGTTACATAGGCTTTCAGGTACATATCTATAGGGATTTTTATGTGATAGGAAATGTGATGTTGTAGCTTTATTTATGGCAATGTACTTGGAGTGAAACATTTGTCTGTTGGGTGTTTTGTTCAGGAGTCTTGGGTGTGTTGGACTATTGAGTTTACTTTACCATCTTGGTTATGAAACTTTGACTCTGCCTTTTGTTCTGTTTAGTCCACGTAATCAAGATTGACTTGGAGAGTGAACATACCTGGCATACCTTTTATGGTTAATAAGGGCATATGAAATTTTCGAGTAAATTCTGTTTTTACCCCTTAGTTTGTCATTTGTTACAGCAATTACCCCATTTAACAGAAATCGTGGTTACCCCATTTAGTGAAACTTGTGCCATATTTTACTCCTTCCAAGTTTTGGAATCGTTCTGCCAGGCGGGATCCTGTCATCGCGTATACGTGGAGTGCCAAACTGGAGGCATATTTTCTTCTTTGGTCTCTTCCAGTGTTCACCCTTTAGGGATTTTCTTAACCTGTATCGCCATGGGAAACGGCCTCTCCCCTTGCATTCACCTGCCTGCGACGGCTAACACTGATCTGCTGGAGCGCACATACATAGTTTGTCACTCCTAATTGCCCGCTTATCTTCTTCCATCTGCCCAGACAGCAGCCCAGGCATGGTGGCCAAAGCGCAAGTGCTCACCACTGCATGCAGTAGGTTTCAGCATTTGGATCAATTCGTGAAGCACCAACACACGGTGGTGTAAGTAGCTGATAGTACTTGTACGTAGCTAGCTAGTCGAAGCAGTTTGATTGATCTTGAATCAGCAGTTCACAGCTTGCTGTATCCTGAACGATTAGAAAAACTCTCACGAAACCGAAACACGAGAAGAAAATTTGACAGAGGGACTTTTAGGATACGACTTACCGTTTTCTTGGTTCTTTTGTGCCTATAAGCTGGCTAGCAGACCCGGCGACAGGGTAATTTTTTGTCGAGTTGGATGTGAATGCATGCGCATTGTCTTTGACCATCAACTGATTAATGTCCACGATTTCATTGAGAGTTACGGGGAGCGAGTGGCGAATGCCAGAACAAATACTTCTTTGATGTGATGCGGCACGTTACAGGTCACATAGACCTGATGACCGGTCTCAATCCGACTGAATGCTAAAAAGGGTGGCACATGTATTCTTAAATGGTGTAAGCAGGATGAATTCTTGTTAAATGAGGTAATTTTTGTCACACATGACAAACGAAAGGGTAAATGATGGAATTAACTCGAAGCTTTATCATCAAACATAAATAACTCCTTCAGCATATCTTGAGCATTTTTTTGTTCCGCTATCAAATTCTTACGTCATTTGTGTTCACCTTTTCTACTGTTTGGGGAGTTACTTCTGTTTAGTTTACCTACTGTTTATATGTTCGTCACCTGTGCAACTGAATTAGACATGGATACCAATATACACATGTGAAGAACATATCCTCTATAAGTTTCCACTGGCACTTAGGCTTTGGCGCAGCACATATTTTCAGCAATGTACATAACATTTATCATGTAATTGTTGTATAGGTACCAGTACACTCTGTTAACTGTGAGAAACTCATGTTATCTTTAAAATATGTGTGCAGGTTTTATGTAGCGGAGGTGCTTCTTGCTCTAGAATACCTACACATGCTTGGTATCATATATCGGGACCTCAAGCCAGAGAATGTTCTGGTGAGAGAAGATGGCCACATCATGCTGTCGGATTTTGATTTGTCCCTCCGTTGTGATGTGAACCCTACCCTTCTTAAATCATCGAACCCTGGTGTAGATCCTAACCAAAAGGGCAATCAAGCTTATTGTGTACAGCCCGTCTGCATTGAGCCAGCCTGTATCCAGCCCGCTTGTGTTACGACAACCACATGCTTCACACCTCGCTTTTTCTCATCCAAGTCCAAGAGGGAGAAGAAGGAAAAGAAGGCAAAGGCAGACATTGCAAGTCAGGTCAGACCACTCCCTGAGCTTGTTGCAGAGCCCACAGATGCAAGATCTATGTCATTTGTCGGCACCCATGAGTACTTGGCACCTGAGATTATAAAGGGCGAGGGGCATGGGAGCGCTGTGGACTGGTGGACTTTTGGCATATTCTTGTATGAACTTCTTTTCGGCAAGACTCCGTTCAAAGGTTCGGGGAACAGGGCAACACTGTTCAATGTTGTCGGACAGCCCCTCAGGTTCCCAGAATCACCTGTCGTGGGTTTTGCTGCAAGGGATCTTATACGGGGATTGCTCATCAAGGAGCCACAACATCGGTTGGCGTACAAGCGTGGAGCCACAGAAATAAAGCAGCACCCCTTCTTTGAAGGTGTTAACTGGGCATTGATAAGGTGTGCCACTCCTCCAGATATCCCCAAGCCAGTCGAGATCCCTCGGCCAGTGGCCTCAACGAGTCAAAAGGCAACACCGTCAGCCGAGAAAGGTCCAGACAATTATCTTGAATTCGATTTCTTTTAGTGGATTCTCTAAGACTATTTTATGTGCAAGCTGTAAAGTCCTTTTTTTTCCAAGACATTTTTCTGGTTTCTAATAACTTGATATGTAGATGGCATATGTTCCTAGTGCTATTCTTATGTTCCATTTGCAGTTCATTTCACCTCATTGATCACAGTGGATCTGTGGATGGGAGCCTCTATCAGGTGTATGTTGTAATATCCTTTATCAATTACTGAGAAGTAGGTTCTCTTCAATAACAAATAAGTGTTTACGTTCCATTTCCAACTTCGATTTCGGAAGCTATATTTGGTGTGCTGGAAGGTGATGGCGTATTGATGTGTTTAGTGAAAAGAAGTACTACCACCATAGGTTCTCTTGAAGTAGTCTGAATTTCTTCAAGTTGCTGGTCCTGTGTCCAATAGGTCTGAAGTCCTTATGCTGTTTGAGCGGGAAACCTAAAATATTGCAGTTCTAGCGATACTTGCTTGACATAATGTTCCTGTTCAGTTTGGATGCATAAAGTTTTTTTTAGATGGGATGCATGAAGTTGTTATGCTGCAACGGGTTACTTGCTAAACTGTTGATTGAATTTCCCTTGGGATCGAATGAATGTTTGTTTTTGAGTT
This sequence comes from Avena sativa, assembly GCA_916181665.1. NCBI lineage: Eukaryota > Viridiplantae > Streptophyta > Magnoliopsida > Poales > Poaceae > Avena > Avena sativa. The sequence goes on along the minus strand of OV702297.1, from coordinate 337,764,508 downwards.
GGCACTTCAGTTAGAGTTCTTTGATGTCTTTCTTAACCACTATAAAGTAAACATCAGCATGATGTTGAAGAATTACTAGTGTGGCCTACTTTGTTGGAGTTTGTTGACATAGGAATCATGTCATGTCCTGGGTGTGGGACAACATGCCTTCCATTTTGTTGTGCTTCTGGAGTACATGTCTGCAGGTAGCGGAAATGATTAATGATACTGAGCTTCAAAGTAGTACCAGTCATGTGTATCCTAAAACTAACCCTGTATTCTTCTGCGTGTTTTGTGTTCCAACATTCAGGTTTTATCTGTATATATCTTTCCCACAAGGTATTCTGGAGTGTTAAGGCTGCCTCTAAAATTGAATACCCTTTTATGGCTAACCTTGAAAAACAGCTTAGAAAGAGGATGGAAATGCCACAAAAGTTGTGATGGAAACATGAATCTGTTGATCATCCGGTTTTTAGAATGTTCAGGAGTGCGAATCGATCTGGAACATTTTAGAGCATGTTTTGAAGTTTTAGTGTGCAATCCCTCTTTGGTGCCCTGCATTCAGGAAACATGATACAGAGGTGGTAGCCGTGGGAGCTGCGCCCATATTCTGGAGGGTCGGTTTGGAGTTTCGAAGATGGGAAATGAGACTGTTCGAGCAAGTAGCGAACAGGATCTTCAGATCTTCCCACCATTGATTTTTGCAGTTTGAAGATGAAATTCTCCTAGGATCTTGGCCTTTGCTATCTGTTTCCTACTGTGATGTGTATGTGGCCACTCAGCTTTCCCTTCGAGCCTTTCTGGGTCCTACTTTCGTCTAGGACATTTTTTGCTGAATGTTGCACAAGAACAAACTTTAGTAGGGATGAGTACCGTTCTGTGCCCTCTTTTAGCTTCTCAATTAGCCCTCTACGTTTCAGTTTATGAAAAAACGATGGTTTGTGATATTGGAAATCAGACGGGGCATTTTTAAGATCACTCAATTTTCTGATCTAAAGGCACCGATTGATCAGATGATTACTAAATTGTCTTTTTAACGAATTTCCTAGTTCTCAGGTGTCAGAGAACTTTTTATGTCTTAGTCACCTCTCTCATCATTGGGAGTTACATATAAGTTGCAACTAGATTGTAACTGAGAATCTTGCAACTAAAAATTAATACAAATTTTATAAGTTGCAACTAAGAATTAGCATAAATAGTAGGATGATTTCAGCCGACTTAAACATAAGAAGTTCTCGGTCATTTGAGATCTAGATGCTCCTTTTTTTCAAATACCAAGTACAATATAGGCACATACACACTCTACCAGCACATGCACATGCACACGCTCACACAACACATGCTAACGACATCGCCGAGCTTCAAGCTTGACGAAGTCACCACACAGATAACTCATTATCGACGGGAAGGTCTCCACTCACTTATAGAATATCGACGGGAAGGTCTCCACACAAATAAGGTGAGATACATGTGACGTCAAATCCAGGGGTTGATTTTTGACAGACTAGCGGTACAACCACCCTTCTAATCATCCAACCACAAACCCTTAAATTAGGAGGTTACTAATTATACGACTGTCAGCTCTAACTCACACTTCTAGATACAGTACATCCTGGCCCATTCAATTTAGGTAGTATGTGGATCCACATATGGGTGTTGGAGAAACATCGTTTAGTCATTCATATGGACCACCATTTTTGTTTTCTTGGAATTTAAGGAACATATAAGCTATTCTAGACTCCAAGTTCCCTGAAATTGAAATATTAGCAGTTGTACGTCATGCCAGAACATCATGTCTTGTAGGTCATGTACCTCTTATCCAAAATAGTAATAATCGGCCGGCAGCACTAGATTCGTTAATGCATTGCATTAGATGCTACATATCTGGTGATTAGCGTCACACACACATTAATTCTCCGGACAGCAGATGGAGCCTTTAGGCGTGGCGGACAATGAGCCGAACGGGTATCTCCTGATTTTTTTTTTATAGTTGGTCGAGTTTGACAAGAACAAAATTGTCAAAGAATTTATTGGCTAGTGGGCATCAGTTATCATACTTCTTTTCTGTACCCTGCCTAGCTTTCCCCTCAAATGGCATATAATTCGGAGATGCTACAAATTAGTGAAGGATTAGTGGTCTGTCCATTGATATATATAAGTATATATATGTATATAGAAGGGCTTGCTCTTCCTTTGTCCCTTATCTTTGGAATCAGATCTAGTGATCTACTTTACATTCTAAATTTCCTTTTCTTTAGTGAATGTAGTATATGTACAATCTGTCATGAACACACACCCCATATTCCCGCATCATGCCACATGCACAAATGTCACACACACAAAAAGGTGCCAATTACTTCTATATAAAGGCGCCGAATCCAATCACCATTTTCAAATAAAATTTATTCCAAGTTATGATATCAAGTTATAATGTGTTTCCACCATTTTTTGTAGCCCATTGTATAAGGTATTTCACATTGATATTTTACATGCTTGTAGTACACATTCTTATGTACATGTAGGCTTCTTTTCAGATTTTTTGAATCTCTAAAATAGCAATTTTTGAATTTCCAAAATAAGGGGCCACCGGTAGCCCGAGCTCCATAGCGATTGCAGCCCTCTTGTGTATGGCACGGATGCTAATTTTACCTGCCTCCTAACATGTTTTTTCTTGTATAATACAGTCAGGAAGGTTTAATGCCAAGTTTATAGATATTGAAATGGAATTCAACAAAGCTCTTCCATTTTCCGGTTATCCATGCCAATTTTTCGAAGAAGGGGAATACCAGGCGTTTGCATCAGTAGATACGTACAACCATCTTTTATTTATTAAAAACTCTCAAGTATCATCATTATTGCATCTCATGGGTCGCATAAGACCGATATAAAAATCAATCATCGAAAAAAAAAAGTAGGGGCAACTACTGAACAGCCTGAAGAATTTTAACAGACTCATTGCAAATCACATACACAAGTAGAAAAAGCACACGACCATATATATATGATCCTCACAAAGTGAAACCAGAAAAATCCCAATCACTGGAGCCACTAGCACGAAGGCGCAACAACTGGATGGTCATTATCTGGTTTGATCTAGCTTTGGAACCCCACTACCATTAGCATAAAACTAGCTACTACTAGATGCTGCTAGCCCTAAAAGTCTCCTCTATCATCATCATCTCCCACTTCGCATTAGCACATGCGTTCCATGCATACGGCAGCATTTAGCACCTCAGATTAGTTACCGTAAAATAACGCTGTGGTAAGCAGGCAGCACATGATCATTGGATCGATTCCATCCATCTCTCCCGTCCGGAGAAATATAAAGAATGACAAGCATATGCAATGGCACATGATTCTCGATCTCCTCCTCCGTAGCCAAGAAAAGTGAATGGCTGTCGCGCTCCTACTGTATGCGCGCGGCGTCAAACCTTCACCGTTGCTGGTGACGCGGCCAAAGCTAGCTAATGTCGCCTGTGTGGTGTGCTCGTTATTCCCCGTCCTAGCTAGCTACTGAGTACTGTGTGTCTTCTCCAATTCGTCATTGTCTAGTCACCGATTTGCCCTTTCGAATCTTGGGTTGGATGGCACTTAACAATAGGCCGATTGTTCGGCGTAACACTGGTGAGATGTAGACCAACCATGCGTTAAGAGTCTGGTAATGGTCTATTTGAATTTCTGTTCGTGGAAATTCTCCTTGGTAGCTTGTGGAATTTTTATTGGTCCTGATCAATTGACTCGAAATAGTCCAATTTTGGGGGTTGCTATCTCGCGGCAGAGAAACCCTCCCAGGTCGCCTCCCTCCCAGGCGGCTCCGGAGTCGCCGCTATCCCCTCTTTAAGGCCTGGCCGATCTAGAAGAAGAGGTCGCCGCTGCCGCCGGCGTAGGCGGTGGTGGCGGTGCCCACCCTGTCAGAACGACGGTGGGCGGAGATGGGCGCTCGGTCGCGTCGCGCGGAAGGCGGCGTGGCGTTGACTAAGGCCAGGGGCGGCGCGGCCTGGACGGGGCCGGGGCCTAAGGCCTCTAGCGTAGGGGTGACGACATGGAGGCAGTGGCGCGCCGCCGGTGATGGCGCAGATCTTCGGTGCATGCGATCTGACCCTTTTGTTCCTTTTCGGGGATGGAGGAGCCCAGGTTGGGCTATTTTTTTGAAAAAGAGTATATATTAATATCACAAGGATACCAATTATACCCAGCCTCTGCAATAACGCATGCCCTAACGGCTCTACGGATACACACCGCTCAGAAAAAAGAAAGAAAAATTACAAATAAGGAAAGTCCCGCTATAGAGAACTAATCCTCAAAGAAATGACAGTGACACCATCAGAACAACACCAATAGTCCTCCACTCCAATAACAACGCCTTCAAGAAGGAAATAGTGCCCAAGCGCCATCGTTGCCCGACCAAAGATTATAGGTTTTCATCCTGAAAAAAGTCCTTACTCATAAAACAATGTCTTCAACAAGGTCATTGCCAGATACAACCAGTTAAGGCCAGACCTTGGATTTCCATCCTGCAAGATAATACTAGGAACTCCCCTACGTTGTCTTCCCGCACCAACAGTCGCTGCAACGAGTCCCAGATCACGCAGCCAGATCTCCGTTGCCACAAGAACAAAAGTCACCATCGTTACCCTCAAATTTCCGCTTTCCTGACATTCTCCGCATCTGACATCATGGCTCTAAGCATGGCACTTGGTGGGAACAAACATCAGAGCTTCGCAACGCTCCCGCTGAAACCAAACGGCCAAAAAAACAAGGTGCGCGCAACCAAATACCTTCCGATCCAGCAATCTCCAGGCATGATATGCCCATGGGAGTTCGCCGACCGAGCCTTCCAGAACCCGCATCTCCGGACCAGATCAAAGAGGGCAGACATCAAGCAGATCTTCGTCTTCGTGCGAAAGAAATCAAAGGACCACCACCTTTATTAGATCCGACACAGCGATCCCCACACTGCCAGCCGGTTCCCGGAGGACGAATCGAGGGAGAGAGCCAAACCGGGAACCACCGCAGCAGCGCCAGAGCCGCCGCCCAGCAGGATCCCAGCACCACGCCTTGACCGCTGCCTACCACAGCACCCCCGCCGAGGGCCGACCTGGCCTAGATGGCCCCAGATCGAGCCCGCGCGGCACACCCGCAGACGGTCATCGTCGCAGCGAGGCCCCCGCCCTACGCCACCCACAATGCCTCCGCCGATCCACCATGCGCCGCCCGCGACCTCCAGAGCAAGCCGCGTTGTCGCCTCAACCCGCCAAACTCCTCCACGACAGCCCCCCTCTAGCCTTCGGCGGCGAGGGTGCCCACCGCCATCGCGTGGGCGACCTACAGCAGCGGTAGCAAAGGGACTCGCGCTGACGAGGATTGATCTCGTCCATTGTTATGAGCTTGGGTTTTGGAGAAGATGGGGATGCTGGAGATCGCGGAACGGTTAGCAAACAAGCAACACGGGGACACAAGGTTTATCCAGGTTCAGGCCCCTGGAGGAAAAACCCTACTCCAAAGCTTGTCTGCTCTTGATTATGGCGGAACCGAAGGTTACAGGGGTGCGCATATGCAATCTGGCGTGGAGATGTGTATGCGGTGGTATGAAGTACCCTCCTCGTCGTGCCGTCCTAGCCTTTATATAGAGATAGGCAGGTCTCAGGCACCGATCGAGTCGGTTATAGGTTTTAGGGTTTGACCCTTTGAATATTCTATCTATTCTAGTCTTGCTCTCCAAGGATCTGAAGGCATCATGGGCCCTAGCCACCCGAAAGTCTTCATGGGCTGGCGCATATTCTTGTGGGCCTTCCTTGGGCTGGACCAGGTATGCTAAGTTCGTGTACCCACAGGATATAACCATATCAGTAGCCCCCGAGTGTTCATTCGAATCGTAGATTCAGCTGAGGACTCTTCAACCTTTTGGGTATAGCTATCTCTGTTCGTCTAGAGTAAGATTTGAGTGTGTAGGGATTGTTGATACGTGTGCCTGACTCTCCCGACGGATCAGGGCCAGTTAACTGTCTTAGGACAAAACAAGACGATCTTCTTCAGATTCGAGTCTCTCGACTCGAATCCGGAACATATGCTGGCGTAATTCGACTCATGTCGCGGAGGACTTATAGGAGCGAAATTCCAGTAAAATTTTAAATGATGTACCCAACGCGTCCGTCGGGATTTTCCGTCGTGCTTGTTGGCACGGATTTTTACTAGCAGAGCGCAGTCGTGTGCGTTACCAGGCCATCAGATGGTATCTGTAGGTCTTATCTTTGCGTCGCAGATGCAGCATCCGAATATTTGTCACTGTGGAGGTGTTTCGGGTGGCCAAGGAGGACGTTGCTCACTTAGCGTTGATTGGGGCAGAGTTGCCAAAAAGTTTTTGCATACTGATCCGTAGGATCGCAGTCGAAGAATTCATAGGGTGCGCGACCAGCGCTCCCTATGGGAGTAGCCCCCGAGTGTCTGTTCGAGTCGTAGACTCGATCAGAGACTTTAATTCAGTCTTTGTTGACTTTTAGGTCCGTAGGACACAAATTTTTCGGATGCTTGAATCCATCCTCCCTATGGGCGTAGCCCCCGAGTCCGTAGTGGAGTCGCAGACTCAACGTAGGACTCGAAGAATAGTTCAGTGGTATAGTGCTTTATTCGTTTCTCGGGTGCACGGCCAGCGCTCCTGATAGGAGTAGCCCCCGAGTAGTTAGTCGAATCGTAGATTCGAGTGAGTATTTTTATCTCTGTAGCCAAAGAATTGTAACCATTGCTAGTATAGCTTTGATGACATCATTACTGACGATCGGTGACCTCAAGCGTCTACGGCACCAGAGATGACATGACTGGACGGACATGGGTCCCACCTTCTGACTTTGAATTGACTAGTCACGCGTAACGTGGAGATAATTACGGCGTCTCCTCGATTTCCATGCGTAGTGGACAGCGTGTTAGCGACGGTTCGCTGCCGTGCTGACATGTGGACGGTCTGATCTTGATGTTGGCTCTAGGGCTTCCCGATGAACGGTCACCGTGTGTCTTATTCGTCCTTATAATCATTAGAGAAACACTTTGTTTGTTTTCACCGCAGCCATTTTTGTTTCACTGCTTCCATCTCCGTGAGCTTCTCACTGCGCGCTGGAATTTCTTCCAACTTTTCCCTCTTTGTTTCTGCGCTCTCGTCGTCATCGTCGCCGCACTGCGATGGGGAAGTCCAAGAAGGCCTCCACCGCAGTTGGTACTAGTGCTGCCGCCAGCGGCAAGATGAGTTCTGCCGCCACTCGCGTCACCGATGGTGGCTGGCGGCGATTGGAGAATCGCGAGGGCGATCTCCGCAAGCTCCGTGGGTGGGGTCTGATCCCGCAGAACAGGGAGGCCGTCAAGATTCCCGGTGACGAGGTAATTCCCCGTCCTCCCACTGGGTTTCGGGTCATGTTCGTCGCTTTTGTCCTTCGGGGCCTTTCTTTCCCAATACATGATTTCCTCCGTGGATTGCTTTTCTTCTATGGCATCCAACTCCATCATCTTTCCCCTAATTCTGTTCTTCACATTGCCTGCTTCATCACCTTCTGCGAGTGTTGGCTCGGTATCGAGCCACACTTTGGCCTCTTCCGGAAGCTCTATTCCGTGAAGAGGCAATCTGGCTCCGATGGCGTGTATCCCATGGGTGGCTGCATCATTTCCCTGAAATCCAACTTTCTCTTCTTTTATTTCTCTATGTCGGAGTCTGTCTAGTACTGGCGGAGGCGATGGTTTTACATCCGCGACTCCACAGTGGTCGGGCAGAACTTTGGCCTTGCTCCTTTTGACCCCTCCTAGAAAATCCAGCTGAAGCGGTCCTGGAAGAATCACATCTTGGACGGTGAGGTGGCGGAGATAGAGGAGCTCTATCGTCGGGTGGAGGATCTTCAGGTGATTCTGGATAAAGAGGTGAACGGTGTGGATATCATCCGCACCTTCCTAAAATGTCGGGTGCAGCCGCTCCAGGCTAGGGCACACCCGATGTTTATTTATTCTAGCCGCCATGACCCGACTAGGGTTTCGACTGGAGATCTCTCCATGGGGGATGTGGACGGAATCCTCCGGCCACTGCTGAAGTTTAAGGCTGACGAGGACATTCCGGGTAGCTCCCTGACCCTTCCCTTCAGGGCCTCTCGACCGGTTCCGCAGGTGTAGATCTGGGATGTGCGCGTAGCGCTTTTTTCGATTGCGTCTCTTTGTAGTTCATTAAGTCTGAAAGTTTGTTTTCTTTTGTGCAGGAGTTCAAAGTGCCAGGCATGGCACCTCCTCTACCCGAATTTTTTTCGGATGCACCGGACAATGAGGTAGTGGACTCCATGTCTGAGCTTCCCTCGACGCGGTCGCCGGCTGAAGAAACCTTTGAGTCGAGCGAGGAGCAGACTCGAAAGTGGACAAGGAGCTCGAGCGAATCGTCGGATGCATCGACTCCACCGATGCCTAGGAACCCGTTGTGCCTTGCGCGTCATAGTGGGGGTGATGGTGGTTCTTCCTCTCCTATTCTAGCTGTGCCATTGCGAGCTGTGGCGCCACAGCCGCCGGCGAAGCGGAAGAAGGAAGAGAAGAAGGAAGAGAAGAAAGAGGAGAAGAAAGGCAGGAGGACCCCGCCTGTCTTCGACTTGAGCGATCTTGACTCGTAATTTTCTTCAGTTGCCTTTTTTTCTCTTTCGGTTTAGCTTGCTTGTACATGTCTGATGTTTTATTTTGTAGCCACTCCTCCGATGACTCCTTCAGCGATGGCGCTCGGGATATGGTGGGGGGGGGTCGAGGGTTGCTCCTCCTCCTCCTCAGACGGTGGCCACCTCCGAGGGCGCTGCTCCGAACCCTTCTCCACAGGAGGCTCGGGTGGTTATCCCCCAGAAGACTACGGCCGGTCCTCCGGAGTCGCCATCTGACCACGTAAGTCTCTTCGTTCTTGCCGCGGGGGGAGCCCCCGAGCATTTTTTCGTATGCATGATTTGCCTTGCTCGTTCCTTTGGCGCAGTCCCCGAGCCTTTCTTTTGACGAGTTGTGTCTTTTTTGCAGCCTTTTGTGCAAGGCGCCAACCAGCTGGTGCAGCAGCACCTGGTGTTGGAAGCCAACTTCAAGCGGCTTCAGGGTATGTTCATGAGTTTATATTTTTCGTCTTCCTCTTCTTCCTTTTCCTTCGATCTGATGCGTGTTCTTTTGTTTGCAGATGAAAACAATACCGCCCTCCGCGAGCTTGATGCTCTCAAAAAGAGCCTTGGGTGAGCGGAGAAGAAGGCCGAGGACGCCATTTGTGCAAAGGAGCGCCTCGAGTGGGAGCTAGCCGACGCAGCTGCGGCCAAGGAGAGCCTACAGCAGGAGGCTACGGACCGCGAGGAGCAACTCGCCACCGCTGCGGCCTCGCGCGAGAAGGAGGTAGCCGACAAGCTGATGGCTGCTGCCAAGGCTATTTCGGGTGAGTGGTTTCGTCTGTTCCTTTTCGGCTTCCTTGTCTTTCTTGTTTTGCTTGGTTTTCACGTTGCTTCTTCCGTTTGTTTAGATGACGCAGACATCGAGTTTGATCGCGGTGCCCTGGAGCACGAAAGTGCTCTGGATGATGCCACTGCGGCGGTCGAAGACCACTGCAGTACCGTGATCAGCTCACTTGCCAAGGCCAAGGAGGTTCTCGGGCGCTTCTACAAGGATCTCGTACCCAAGGGCGTCGCCCTCGAGGATGTCGACTTGTTGGCGGATGCGCTGTCAGCCGATGCGCCTGCAGCGTACAAGCGCAAGCAGAAAGGCATCGGTGCATCCGTAGGTCTGGCGATGGCCCCGATGTCTGGAGCGGAGCTGGATCTTCATCAGGTCACCTCCCAGATGCCAACAGCTGCTGACGGATCCGAGGTAGCCTTCGCCCTCTACGCTGCCCGTTGTAAACGCTATGGGACGAAGCTGATTGACTTGCTGGTTGAGTATGCGGTGAGGCAACAAGGGAAGGCCAAGAGCAGGCAATCCGGCTCTGAGGCTACTCAGGATGCAGCTACTTAGGCCTTGTAGTTGTAGGGTAGCTTTTGTTTCTTTTGATGTAATATGTCTATGAACACTCCTTGTGCCACGCAGTGGATTTTTGCTACATATAATGAATCTCCGAGCTCTTTGTTCATTCGTGTGTTTGTTCATATCCCTGCCTTCTTTTCCTCTAGGGACCTTCGGGTGATGATCCTGTTGACACTTTGTCTGCACCGCAGTTGCGGCCATCCTTGGGTGATGCGTCGCAGTTTGTGTTTCTTCGTGACCGCATCCGTAGTCTTGAGAAAGAATTGCTTGGGGTGCAAGGCCACGCCGATGTTTGGAAATCGAAGACAGAGCGATGCATTGTCAGAAAGGAGTATTCGATGGGGGAGTTGTGTCATATGGCCGAACAACTTCAATGTGAGTTTATTCGAGCTGCTGCTCTTTTCTCGGATGTGCCTGTTGGCCTGTCGTCTCACTTTGCAGTTGTTGCAGGTGCTAACCTTGTTCATAAGGAGGAAAAGGAGCGTGTTGCTGTTCGGATCAACTGCCTGACCCAGCAGGACATGGAGGCCGGCGGTTTTTTCTGGATGGACCGCGATGGTGCCATGGTCCTTGCGACTGTGTAGTATCGTGTTCACCAGGTGTCGCGGGTGCTGCGTCAAGTGAAGACTTCTTTGGCTTCAGTTCTGCACGTGATGTTTCCCCTGGATGAGGCACCATCGACTCTCTGGGGCCTGCTGGCGAGGTTTCGAGATGTGCATCATGTTAGGGAGCTGGTGCGGCATCAGCTGGTTGCAGGGGTGAAGGTTGCGCTTTCCCTTGTGCGGCTACATCGTCCTGATGTAGATCTTGCTGCTGTGACAGCTGGGCCGCCTCTTCGGTCGGATAGTGGTGTGTGGGATATGCGTCCATATTATGCGGCTGTAAGGCAGTACACCGAACAAATTGTAGATCTCTTTGAGCAGCGTGCGTAGGTTATTCTTCAGAATAGGTAGGACCTGTAAATAGATAGATGTAAAATTTGTATGTATTCGACTGGGCGTGTTATGCCCTTTGCTGTAAAGGTTGATTGTTGTTTAGCACGTGGTGCTTTATTTGTATGCGTGCCCTTTTCGTTAGCCTGACGTGGTCAGCTACTCAGGTGTACACGCGTTATCCTCAGTCGACGAAGTCATGAGGTGAGGGGAGCCCCCGAGTGTGTTGTAACATGAAGAAAAATGCGAATAATAGACAAATTTTTGGGGCGAGACACTTAGCTTTATTTATATCATAAGGAGGAGGTACATTGTTCGACTAAGTAGCCTTAGCTAGATAGCCTTATTAAAAGTAAAAGGAGGGGGGGTAGCTAGGGGTAGAAGCGTCGCAGTTGTGCGACGTTCCATGGGTTGGAGTACGCGACTCCGAACTCCACATGCTTGAGGCGATAGGCGCCACCTAGGATAACTTCGGTGACGACGTAGGGTCCTTCCCATGGTGACTCGAATTTCTTCGGTCGCTTTTGCTTGAGTCGCAAGACTAGGTCTCCTTCGACGAAGGACCTTGGGCGCAGCCGACGGCTGTGGTAGTTGCGTAGGCTCTGTTGATAGACCGCTGATCGAGCTGCCGCTATGTCATGTGCCTCGTCGAGTGTGTCGACGGCGTATTCGAGTGCGGCCGTTGATTTGGCTTAGCTATAGGCGACGACCCGTGGGGCCTTGTGGTGTACCTCTGTGGGCAGCACGGCTTGGGCTCCGTGCACCATGAAGAAGGGCGTGTAGCCAGTTGAGCTGTTTGGCATCGTGCGCAAGCTCTAGAGGGTCGAGGGTAGCTCTTGTGTCCAGGATCCTACGAGTCGCTGGAGTGGGATCATTAGGCGCTTCTTGATGCCACCACCGACGAGGCCGTTGGCCTTTTCGACCTGCCCATTCGTTTGCGGGTGCGCCACGGAGGCGTATGTTATGTTGATTCCGAGGTCTTCGTAGAAGTCCTGGAATTCGTTGGAGATGAAGTTCGACCCGTTGTCGGTGATGATGTTGTGTGGCATGCCGAACCTGTAAACAATGGATTCGAAGAATTTTACGACAGTTTTACCCTTTTGGTTTGTTACGAGCATGGCCTCGATCCACTTGGTGAACTTGTCGACTGCGACCAGGAGGTAGACGTGACCTCCTTTCGAGGACCTTGGCAGTTTGCCAATCATATCAAGCCCCCATTGGGCGAAAGGCTAGGCCAGGGGTATGGGCCTGAGCTCCGATCCGGGTGCGTGCGGTTTATCGGTGAACCTCTAGCACCCATTGCATCTTCGGACGATGTCCTTGGCATCGTTCATGGCCGTTGGCCAGTAGAATCCGGCTCGTAGAGCTTTGGCGACAAGGGCGCGGCTGCCCGCATGATGGCCGTAGATACCCTCATGGATGTCTTGGAGGATGGTTTTGCCGTCACCGATAGTGACGCACCTTTGGAGTACACCCAAAATGCTGTGCTTGTACAACCCGCCATTGATGATGGTGAAGGCCTTGGACCGGCAAGATATGCGCTGGGCATCTGTCGGACTGTCAGGCAGTTCTCCGTCTATCAGGCACCTGAGGTACGGCCGTGTCCATGTTTCTTCGACTGCCATGACCTGCATCAGGTTGACCACTGCGACCTCTGTGTCGAGTTTTTTGGGTCCTTCCTGACCGTCGGGTAGCGCAACCCTCGAGTGTTCTGCTTCTTCGGGTGATCCCTTGGGGAATTTTCTTTTGATGGATGGCACACAGATCTGTTCGAGGAACACACCTGGTGGCACCCGTGTGCAGGTGGAGCCGATGTTGGCGAGTCTGTCGGCCTCTTCTTTGCTTTATCTCCCAACGTGCCGAAGCTCGCAGCCATCAAAGTCTCCTTCGAGTGCGTTGTAGAGTGCGCGGTACGCAATCATGTTGGCGGTGTGTGCGTTGCACTCGTTCATCGTCTGCTGGACGACGAGATTGGAGTCACCGTAGATGACCAGGCGCGTTGTTGGAAGCTCGAAATTTCATCCGGAGTACGTACTTCATCTTGTTGCCCTGCGGGGAGGTCAGTATGACCTCGGCTCCTGCTCCGGCTTCACGCTTGGAGCCATCGAAGTGAATTGTCCATGACTGCGTCATGTCCGGAGTGTCCGACAGCTGCAGTTCCATCCAGTGGACTAGGAATTCCGGTAGGACCTGCGACTTGATCGTATGGCACTTCTCGTAGATGATGTCCAGAGGGGACATCTTGATACCCCACAGGGCCACACGTACTGTGGCCTCCGAATTGTTCAGGATGTTGTTCAGGGGTGCTTCGTTGACGACCATCACCTGGAGCTCCTGGAAGTAGTGGCTCAACCGACGAGCCGTCATGAACATGCCGTATGCGAGTTTTTGGTAGTGAGGATACCTCTGCTTTGTAGGTGTCAATACCTCGCTGAGGTAGTAGATTGGGCGTTGGACCCCATGGATCTTGCCTTCTTCAGGTCGCTCGACCACCAGTACAGTGCTTACCACCTGGTGTGTGGCTTCTATGTATAGCAGTAAGGGCTCGCGTTCCTTTGGCGTGACCAGGATGGGCGAGGTGGTGAGCAGCCGCTTTAGATCTTCAAATGCGTCGTCCACTTCGGGCGTCCACTCGAATTTGTTTGCCTTGCGTAGCAGCTGATAGAAAGGCAGGTCTTTTTCACCCATGCGGCTGATGAACCTGCTCAACGCCGCGATTCGCCCAGCAAGCTGCTGGACGCCCTTGAGGTTCTTCGGCTTCTCCATGGCCATTATGGCCCGAATTTTCTTCGGGTTTGCTTCGATTCCTCGCTGGGAGATGAAGTAGCCTAGCAGTTGACCAGATGGGACGCTGAAGGCGCACTTTTATGGATTTAGCTTGATCTTGTATCGATCAAGGTTGTCGAACGTCTCGCGGAGATCGTCAATCAGCGTCTTGTCCTCCCTTGTCTTGATTACTATGTCGTCGACATAGACCTGTATGTTGTGGCCAATCTGGTTCTTTAGGCATGCCTGCATGCATCGCTGGTACGTGGCACCTACGTTCTTCAGCCCGAAGGGCATTGTGTTGTAGCAGAACACTCCAAACGGCGTGATGAACGCCGTTTTCTCCTGATCTTCGACCTTTAGCCGAATCTGATTATAGCCTGAGTAAGCGTCGAGGAAGGAGAGCTTCTCGCAACCTGCAGTTGAATCAATGATCTAATCGATTCGAGGGAGAGGGAAGTGGTCCTTCGAGCAGTGCTTGTTCAGCGATGTGAAGTCCACGCACATCCGCAGGATGTCCGTGTCCTTTTTGGGGACCATCACGGTATTGGCGAGCCACTCGCTTTCCTTGATTTCCCTGATGAAGTTGGCATCGGGCAGTCTGTTGACTTCGACTCCGATGGCCTCGGACCGTGGCCTGGACAATCGTTGGATAGATTGTTTGACGGGCTTGGTATCTGGGAACACATTGAGTGCGTGCTCGGCGAATTCCCTGGGAACTCCTGGCATGTCCGCAGGACACCAGGCGAAGATTTCCCAGCGCTCACAAAGGAATTCGATGAGCGCGCTTTCCTATGCGGGGCTGAGGTCGTTGGCGATCAACGCCGTCTTGGAGGCGTCCGTCGGGTGGACCTGCACCTTCTTTGTGTTGACTGTGGAGTCGAACGACATGTCGGGTGCGTTTTTCCTCGAGACTAGGGGTGCCCCGTTGTCCGTTACTTCTCGAAGCCTTCTGAGTTCCTCCTGCATGCCGAAAGACTGGGAAATTCTATTAAAGTCCCTGTCGTAGTGATCCGATCGGGTGAAGCTCCCGTGGACGGTGATGACGCCCCTGGGTCCTGGCATCTTGAGTAGCAGGTAGGCATAATGCGGTACTGACAGGAACCTTGCGAATGCCACGCGTCCAAGGATGGCGTGGTACTGTGATGGCCAGTCCACCACTTTGAACTCGAGTCGCTCGCATCAAAAGTTGTCGGGCTGGCCGAAGATGACGTCGAGCCATACCTTTTCCAGGGGAAATATGCCCTTCCCTAGGACGATGCCGTGGAACGTTGTGTCTGATTGTTCCAGGCTGCTCAGCAGGATCCGCATTGCTGCTAGGGTGCTAGCGAACATCAGGTTGATGCCGTTGCCGCCGTCTATGAAGAAGTGGCTCATATCGAACCCTCTGATCTGTGACTCGAGCACCAGGGCAGCATGACCTGGGCGAGGGATTTGGCGGGGGTGATCCGAGCGGCTGAACATGATGCAGGACTCCGAACCGCTGAGGTACTCAGGGATGGCTGGTGGAGCAGTCACGGCCAGGCTGACTTGGCGGGTGATTTTATTTTGCACCCTGTTTGTTGGGCGCCCTTTTTGGATCATCAGTGATCCCTTCGGCGCGGGGTACCCGTGCCCACCGTTATTTTGTGCGGGTGCGATTGTGTGATTCGAGGGTCCCGCAGGTGGTGGTGGAGGAGCTCCGTGTGCGATCTCTCCTGGTGCGGGTGCGTTCCCGTATCCAGGGTTTGGGGCTTGTTGCCTCATCTGAGACATGCTCTCGCTGAGTTTCTGGAACTCGCGGCAGTCTTTGAGCATGTGGCTTGCCTTCTTTTTACCGTCCTGCTTGTCGATGTAGAAGTGGATGGTGCATGGACCCGATAGTTTGTCGTATGCTGAGGGTCCATCGTCGCGTCCGCGACGGTACCATGACTGCGCTGGGCGTCGTTCATCGCGGAAGTTATTTCCGCGGTATCCGCCGCTGCTGCGGCGGTCGGCGTAGCCGGCCGCGACCATGTCGGGTCCATCGCGATCGTCATAGACGCGCGACCTTCTCTTGCTACGGCGTTGACGTCGACAGCCGTAGTCATCTTCCTCCTCCGAGTGTGCTCGGTGGACGGAGTCCTCGCCATCCGCCCACCTATTGGTGATGTCCATGAGGTGGTCGAGTGTTTTGGGCTTGACGCGCCCTAGTTCTTCCTTGAAGTCCTGGCGTTTGACACCATTCTTGAAGGCATGGATCACTCTCTCCTCAGAGATGTGTGCTGCGGAGTTTTTGGTGTTGGACCAGCGTAGTATGTACGAGCGAATGGATTCGCCCGTTCGTTGGGTGAAGGCCTGTAGCTCCTCGATCGAGGCTGACCTCTTGCTGGTGCCCTTGAAGTTTCGGATGAAACTGTACACCAGTTCCTCCCAGCTTCGGATGGATCCCAAGGATAGGCTGCTGAGCCAGATCCGGGCTGCGCCTGTCAGCTGCAGCTAAAGGCATTACAGAGCGATGTTCTTGTTTCCGCCGTGTAGCTTGACGGACGACAGGTGGTCGCTGAGCCACGCCTTAGGGTCCTGTGTACCGTCAAACTTCGGAGTGTCCGAAGGAAGCTTGAAGTTTCGTGGCATCCGTGTCCGCCGAACGGATCTGCTGAAGCATCGGGCTCCGCAAAGTTCTCCTTCGTCATCGTCCTCCTCGAATTCGGATGAGCAGACGTGCTTGGCGTGCGCTTTGTCGACCTTGCGTTGGGTGAGCTCGCTCCGACCGTCGTAATCACGGCTGCGATGGCACGAGCTCTTGTGCCTTCGAGGTAGGTCGTGTTCTTCCTCGTCGGATGAAGGCATGGGACTGCGGTTGAACCTAACCGCGGCCTTCTTCTTTGGCTCCGCAGGAGCTTCTCCATGGAGAGCAACTCCAATGAGTCCGAGTCCGGTAAGTATGGACTTGTGCATGGCCCTTTTCGGGTCCCCCGCCAGAGGTGGATGGGACGCGGGGTACGTGGTGGCTGCCATGATCGCAGCTTGCGGTGTCTTCGGGATGACGTTGCCGTCGGGATCCATCTCCATGGAAGACGTGTTGAGGGTCCGAGTCACCTCGCGACGTTCATTGGGGTCCATGTTCTCCGTGCGGGAATGGTGCTTGTTGCCATGGTTGCCGTGCGAGCTGAAGCCGCCCATGGCGGAGAGCGCAGCTCGCCGTGCACTGGATTCCGAGACTGCTTGTTTGCGCTTGTCAAGCACCTCTTGCATCTTCACCTGCTTCTTGTGCTCTTCGACTAGGAGCAGGTGGTATGCCATCAGTAGGTCCCGTGAGGCACCCACGGGCAGGATCTTGTTGCGTGCCACAGCTTTGCGTGCTTGAGCCCATCCTTCCTCACTGAGGTGAATGATCCGATTGGGATCGGTGTCCTCGTCGTTGGGCGGGGGGGGGGGGGGGCTGGTTTCTTCTGTTCTCGTCGTTCCTACCCTACGGGTTAGGCGGCGGGTTGGGTGCGTGCTGTTCCGCGTCACTCTGGATGACCACGGCGCATTGGTAGCGCTCGTAGATCGGATCGCTGCTACTGCAGCTTTCGGATCCGGAACCGTAGGTCCCTTCCTCCGATGGTGGATCACACAGATCTGAGTTGCAGCTGCTGCTGTCATAGGACTCATCTGTCGATGGCGATGTGCGTAGCACGGGGTGTGGAGCCCACGAAGCGGGCCTGATTGATGGCAGGTGCACCCGCTCTGGGAGACGGAGAGTGCCGGTCTGCCCCACCTGGAAGCAGAAGCTCCCGAACAGGATCTCGAGCCCGTCGCCAACGGGCTCGAAGTCCTTCAGGGTGGCTGGCGAGTGGGCGGTGAAGTCGAAAGCGCCAAAGAGGAGATGACACTCCGTCGCCGCGGAGTTGTAGATCGCTCTGGTTGGGACTGTCACGATCGCACAATCAACGCCCCTAGTTCCCACAGACGGCGCCAATTGACGAGGATTGATCTCGTCAATGCCCATTGTTATGAGCTTGGGTTTTGGAGAAGATGGGGATGCTGGAGATCGCGGAACGGTTAGCAAACAAGCAACACGGGGACACAAGGTTTACCCAGGTTCAGGCCTCCGGAGGGAAAACCCTACACCTGCTTGTCTGCTCTTGATTACGGCGGAACTGAAGGTTACAGGGGTGCACAGATGCAATCTGGCGTGGAGATGTGTATGCGGTGGTATGAAGTGCCCTCCTCGTTGTGTCCTCCTAGCCTTTATATAGAGATAGGCAGGTCTCAGGCACAGATCGAGTCGATTACAGGTTTTAGGGTTTGCCCCTTTGAATATTCTATCTATTCTAGTCTTGCTCTCCAAGCATCCGAAGGCGTCATGGGCCCTGGCCACCCGAAAGTCTTCATGGGCTCGCGCATATTCTTGTGGGCCTTCCTTGGGCTGGACCAAGTATGCTAAGTTCGTGTACCCGCAGGGTATAACCATGTCACGCGTGGGGGGAGCCCGCCGACGGTGGTGGCTAGGGTTATCCCGAGTCGCCCCGTGCGGGAGCGACGCGGGGTCGGGGGGGTCAGGGTCGGGTCCGCGTGATCCCAGGTTGGGCTATGGTTGAGGGGGTCCTTGATCCCTTCGACATCCTAGCCTTCTACTGTTTTCGTGTGCTGCCTTCGTGCTGGAGGAGGCTGACGGCGTGGGGGCCTGCGAGTCTCGCGAATAATGGCGGCGGTCCTAAGGTTCTCCACGCACCAAGACGAAGAACTGCTGATGTCTGCCATCGGTGATCTAGCTGGAGTGTCGAGTTTCGGAAGGCTTCGCCAGCAAACTCCCATGGGCAGATTATCCTGGAGATTGCTGGATTGGAAGGTATTCAGTCGTACGTACCCATGTTTTTTTTGGCCGTTTGATTTCAGCGGGAGCGTTGTGAAGCTCTGCTGTTTGTTACCATCATGTGTCATGTCTTCGACGATCCATGGTGAAGTCATATGTGGAGAATGTCAGAAAAGCACGAACATGAGGACAACGATGGTGATTTGAGTCTTTGTGGCGATGAGGAACTGGCTGCGTGATATGTGACTCGTAGCAGCGACTGTTTGTAGGGGGAGACAACATAGGATGAAAATCTAAGGTCTGGCCTTGATTGGTTGTGCCTGGCAATGCCTTTGTTGAAGACATTGTTTTGCGAGTGAGAACTTTCTTCGAGGTGAAAATCTATGATATTTGATCGGGTGACGACAGCGCTTGTGCACTGTTTTTTTAAAGCGTCGTTATTGGAGCGGGGTTGGACTACTAGTGTTGTACTAGTGATGTTAGTGTCGTTGTTTAGAGGAATCGTTCTTTGTAGCGGGACTTTTTATTTTTGTAATTTTATTTCTTTTTTCTAGGATATATGTATTCATAGAGACGGTAGGGCATGCGTTATTGCAGAGGTAATGTGTAATTAATATCTAGTGATATTTATATTTTTTTTCAAAAGAAGAAATCTGACGGCGGAGAAAGAACCTAGTGGTTAATTTAATTTCTTGATGGCTCCAAATATGCCGGATGCTTGCTCTCTTCATGCGCGCATGGGGCATCGCTCCTGGTCATCGGTCAAAATTCCGATAAGTCTTACACAAAGTTTGACATGATTTTACGAGAAACGTTAATGAGCTATCATGTCCTATGACGATTTTTTATCACAATTTTGTATTTGTATGAAACAATTTTTACAATTTTTTCACAATTTCAATAAACATAGACGGGATTTCAACAACAATTGGATGAAATTCCAAATAAATTAGACGGACTTTTAGCAAATTTATGATGAACATCCATAAATTTATGGATGGACCTCCAACAAGTTTCGGATAAACTTGAAAAAAACTACTCCCTCCATTCTAAAATAGATGTCTTAGATTTATCAAAATTTGAATAAATATACATACTTAATAGATTGAATCAAAATTTGACAAATCTGAGATATCTATTTTGAGACGGAGTGAGTACTAAAGATGTATCGGTGGCAACACTACAACGATATTCCAATTTATGATGTTGCAAATTCACCAGCCAAACGTGATCGTGCTTATTATGGGAAGTGGTATCGCAAGACTGAAGGTCCATAGTGACCTCTCCGGCGGGACATATAAATAATACCTTTGTTCCTAAATATAACATGTCTTATATAGCGTGTGTGTGCCTGTTATTCCCCGTCCAAGCTAGCTACTGTATGTCTTCTCCAATTCGTCATTGTCTAGTCACTGATTTGCCCTTTCGAATCTTGGGTTGGATGGCACTTAATAGTAGGACGATTGTTCGGCATAATGCTCAAGAGATGTAGACCAACCATGCGTGAAATCTGGTAATGGTCTATTCGAATTTCTATTCATGGAAATTCTCATCATAGCTAGTGGAATTTTTAGTACTCCCTCCGTCTCTAAATAGATGTTTTAAATTTATTAAAATTTTAATGAATCTAGACACTATTTAATATGTAAACCTAAAACATCTATTTTAGAACAAAGGGAGTAATCCGGATCGAAGGACCCGAAACAGTCAAATTTTGGGGGTTGGTATCTAGCGACAGGTACCCACGGAAGAAGAACACAGTGATTAATTTAATTTCTGATGACTCCAAAGCTGCCGGATGCTAGCTCTCTTCGTGCGCGCAAGCCCGGACCGATTCATGGTCCCCTTCTCCCGGTCCTTAGTCAAAATTCTGATAGTCTTAAGCGAAGTTTGACATGATTTTTCAAGAAATGTTAATAAGCTATCATGTCCTATGACTATTTTTCAACAATTATGTATGATGCTTTGAATAAACAGAGACAAGATTTCAACAACGATTGGATGAAATTCCAAATAAGTTAGATAGACTTTTAGCAAATTTATGATAAACATCCATAAATTTATCGGATGGACTTTAAAAAGCTCATAAGGTGTATCGGCGACAACCACTACAAGAATATTACAGTGTTGCAAATTTGCCACCAAAAGTGATCGTGCTTATCATGGAAAGTGGTATTTTTGCAAGAATGAAGGTCCTTAGTAAGAGAACCAACCATTGGATGAATGGTTAGGAGGACAGTGGTACCCCCAGTCCATTAGAGTTTAAACCCTAGGTTTGATACTTTGGTGGCTCATAAAAGCGAAATATTCTTTCAATGGTAGATGAGTGTATGTACGCATTATGAGCGTCTATGTTTGTACTGTGTTTAAAAAAAAGTCCCTAGTAACCTCTCCGGCCCATAATATGGAACAGAGAGAGTACTTAAACAATAATTTTATTAATATATTAGCATGCCTAGTTTATGTGAAACAAAATTGTATCAATTAATTAGGTTCATATCCAAAAGTAGTTAGTAATTATAATTTCTTTATCATGCAAAACATATTTTAGTACTACTTTTTTTATCAAAAGACATGTTTTAGCAAACAAAAATACACCTAACAGTGTATTCTAGGCCACGGGAGTACATACGATTGGGGTACTATAAACCGCATCTCCTTTTCTTATTTTCGCTTTTGCCATCATTGATAGTAAGAGAAGGTGACTTGCGTCTGCCCCGAGGTCAAGCAAACATCCAACATGTCACTATAGTATAGGACAGGAGCAAGCGTACCTTGTGTGCCTGCTAAACTACTCCCTCCGTTTCAGTTTTATAGAGCTAAATTAGGAAGCCGTTAGGACCTAGGTGGTCACCCATTGGCTATAAAAAGAAGAGACATGTCAATTTAGACTTGGTGCATGAGGTAATTAATGTTCTCTCCGATCCATACTAGTTGACTCAAATTTGTTTAAATACGGATGTATCTAACATTAAAATATTTAGATATATCTAAATCTAGATAAGTCCAAATCAACTAATATGGATCAAAGGGGTACAAAAAATAGAGAGAAACATGACATGCATGGGAACGCAACGGAAAATCCACGGCTTTCGTATCATCAAATCGCATGGAAAGGAAAGAGAGATTGGTTGGAGTAATTAGAGAGGAGTAAACCGGAGACAATAAATGCATAAATTAGCCTGTTTTTTAAATCTCTCTAAAATCTCTATTAGTCCTATAATCCGAAATGGAGGGAGTACTTATATTGAAGGCAAGGCTTTTAAGTGTTTGTTCCTCTAAGACTCTGGTATATGTATAGTATATATAATATATTGAACAAAAATCCACATTGTGGGTGTGTTGACCACGGTAATTCAAAGGTGGCACCTGAGAGCATGTGCTAAATTGTATTATTAATGTTTAAAAATAAACATATTTACACATGTACGTAACTTTGTTCCGTATAAGCTTAAATGAAAAGGCAATATGATACGTGTTAAAAACGAACTTGATGCATCCAAAAATTGGCTTTTAGATAATTCTTTTTCTCGGAGCACAAGATGTGTTTTAAAATCAAACTTTGCAAGCATAAAAAAAGAACAAACATGTACTCCCCCTTTTCCATATTAGTTGTCGCTTTCTAAAAAAAACATATTAGTTGTCGCTGATCGAATAAAAAGTTATACTGTACGAAATTAGTGACAACTAATATGGAACATATGACGTCAAACCTTCACCGTTGCTGGTGACGCGGCAAAAACTAGCAAATGTTGGGTGTGTGTGCGCTCGTTATTCCCCGTCCTAGCTAGCTACTGTACGTGTTCTCCAATTCGACATTGTCTAGTCATTGATTTGCTCTTTCGAATCTTGGGTTGGATGACAACTTAATGGTAGGCCAATTGTTCGGCGTAATGCTGAAGAGATGTAGACCAACCATGCGTGAAATCTGGTAGTGGTCTCTCTGAATTTTGATTCGTGGAAATTCTTCTTCTTAGCTTGTGGGATTTTTATTGGTCCTGATCAAAGGACCCGAAACAGTCAAAATATAGGGGTTGCTATGTGGCGGCGGGTATTCACGGAGGAAAACTGGTTAGTTTAATTTATAGGAATTTTTATTTTCATATTCCTGGTTTATTAGCTTAGTTTTTTCTGGCCACTTAATTTTCTCTCGCTTTTCTCGTCTCTTACTACGAAACTCTTATTCGGTCTAAAAATCGCTGTCCGTCAGCCTTGTCGTTACATGCTGACAAGTGGGGCCACGTCCAGTCGGGTTCCGTAGTGGACCCTCACCGTTACATGCTGACAAGTGGGATAGATTGGTCAGGTATGCGTTATGCTGACGTGTGGGGACGTGTCATGTTAGGCTGCGTGAGACCAGCTTGTTGGGAACATCTTATGGAGGATGTGGAGTGAGACCATATGGGGTAGGTTCGGTGGTTACGTCGCCATGTCGCCTAAATTAGAAGTTTTTTTTGTTATTTTTATGGTTGGCCTTTTTAAAAGCGTCTTTTTCCTTTATTTCGCTAATAATTCTGTTTTTTTTGCCTAAAAAGATAGCGAATCTGGAGCAGCTTCTCTCTTCTTTCATGGTTTCTTTTGGCTCTCGTTTTTTCTAATCTGTTAGCAAATCTAGAGCAGCAAATCTAACCAGCACCATAAATATATTCAGTAAATAAAGCATATGTAGATAAAACAACTAATATAGGATATATAATACGGTACTTAAACGAGGTTCGATAATTAGGTTGCTCAGCAGCAGCGGAAAAGTTTAACACAGATAAAACAAAATAAGCTGCTTTACAGCAGCAGCACAAGATCAGTGGTCCCTCATGGCCTCCTCCTCCCCCCTCCGGCGCTTCCTCCACTTCTTGCTGCCATGTCCCTTGACCTTGGGCGCCTTGGGCTTGATCGGGGGCATCCGACCCTCCTCGATGGCCACCATCTGGAGGTACCTTTATTTTCAGGATTGATTATTTGCAAAAATTAACCGATTGAGATCCCCTGATTATTTCCCAATCCCCAAATCTCTAACCAAATCGAATACTGATTCCAACTACAGATCGACACTAGTACTAACTAGGGAATCCCTTAACTGCAACTCGGAGGACAAATAAACTATGATTGAAATACAAACAGGGGCATTTATCGAAATACGAGATCTAACACAGGAGGATTAGCCACTGTAAAAATACTTAGCATCCAATGATTGAAAATACGAACAACCGAACCCTAATAATACACGATCTAGCATCCAATAATGGGAATGGGGGGAGAACAAAGGAAGGGGAGAAAACCCTAGTTATCTCTGACCATGGGTTGGCGATGCTGGTGTCGTAGGGGTTCTCTAGCCTGATGTAATCCTCCTCCTCGTTGGGGTCCCAGCCATGCGGATTTGCCCGAGACTGGCGGGGGGATCCTCGCCGACGGCTACGGTGGAAGCGGGGACGGCGGCTGCCTTCGATGCCTCGACGGGGGCCTGTACAAGGACGGGGGCCTCCTCGCCGGCGGCCTTAGAGGCTATGATGGTCACCGCGCCGTTCTTCTCTATCGGCAGCGTGGTTGGGGTTTTTTTTGGAGGTTTGCAGAAGGTGATGGGATAGTGAATGTGGTTGCGTGAGTGAGTGAGCGAGTGAGTGGTGAGTGAGAGTAAGGAGGCATCTATAAAGGTGAAGGGAGGAGACGTTTCGTTGCACCACCGTGCACCGCGTAACTTCATATGCTACTGCGTCGTGCACGGCCACACACGTCCACTGCCGCCCCATGCACCACGACACGTGTATCGTGTGTCACGTTTTTTCCCTCGTGTCTAACCTTGGCCATTTAGTTATGCTTAGTTATACCCTTGAGTGTAACACTGGCAGTTTGGTTCTATTTAGTTTTGCCCTGTAGTACTAACACTGTCGTGTGCAATGTACTCACTTTTACCCTCCGGTGGCTGGTCAACAGAGAGTCAACGAATGAGTTTTAGTTAGCTAATTGAGTTATTTTATGCACAACAAAATTAAAAAGATCAAAACATAATGGCATCTATATAGAGAGTCTTATTATGTGACCTGCCACCATAAGAAATATATATAAATCAAGTTTTAGCCTAAATAACCACTTCTCAAATCACCTACTATCTATGAAGATTCATGGCTTTCTACTCAAGCCTCTTCCCAAAACATCCCTCCCTAAAATATAGTTTGTCTGAATGAGCAATAATTGTCAAACTGGTGTATATTTGATTTGCAAATAGTTTGATGTATGCCAAGATGTATTTTATTGTATAAAATAAGCATTTTCCATTTTTTTAAATCTCTTTCTGTTTTCTATTTGAATCTCTTTGTTAGTTTTGCCCTTGGTTTTTAAGTTCTACTAAGTTTTGTCCTTGGTTTTTAAGTTCTATTCAGTTTTCTCCTCTCTCTTAGTCACAAACTCTCACACTTGTGCTCATCTTGCCTGCTACGCTTTGATTGGTTGAGACAGTTGTCACATGGATCGTTCCCATCAACCGTTGATCCTCTGTGATCTAGCAAACATGATAACCCCTATATTTGTCGGGAGGCACCCCTCTATCCATGCAAAATAACGAGTTTGCCACCGGTAATTTATCTCCATAAACAAATGATTTTGAATATAATTTGAAGGGGAAGTGTTCAAAGGTGTACAATTTTCGTATATGCAAGTTTATGCATTATATTCACTCCATGAAAATGATAAATGATCGTATATGCAAGTTTATGCATTACATTCCACTCTATAAAAATGGGGATAAAATGATAATCTCTCAAAATTTTATTATCACATCATTATCACGTATTAAGTGCGATTTCACAGTGCTTAAAGGTTTATAATTTTCGTATACACAAGTTTATGCATTATATCTCACTCCATGAAAATGATAAATGATCAGGATTTTATTAGTACAACAATATCATGTCCTAAGTGCGATTTCAAAGAGTTCAAAGGTGTATAATTTTCGTATATGCACGATGCATAAAGATTTTAGTATAGGAATCACTTTTCACGCTCTAAAAATGGTAAACTCTCAAGATTTTATTAGGACAACATTATCATGTCTAAATTGTAATCTGAAAGTGTTCAAGAGTTGTGTCAATTATAAAGACTTATTTATATTAACAATTATATATTTTTTAATTTGAAAGTGTTCAAGAGTTGTGTCAATTATAAACACTCTTTTACATTATGAGTTGTATATTTTTTTTCAATTTGAAAGTGTTCAAAAGTTGTGTCAATTATAAACACTCTTTTACATTAAGAGATGTATATTTTTTTAATTTGAAAGTGTTCAAGAGTTGTGTCAATTATAAACACTCTTTTATATTAAGAGTTGTATAATTTTTTCAATTTGAAAGTGTTCAAGAGTTGTATCAATTATAAAAACTCTTTTACATTAAGAGTGGTATAATTTTTTTAATTTAAAAATATTCAAGAGTTGTGTCAATTATAAACACTCTTTTACATTAAGAGTTGTATAATTTTTTTAATTTAAATTTGTTCAAGAGTTGTGTCAATTATAAACACTATTTTATATTAAGAGTTGTATAATTTTTTAATTTGAAAGTGTTTAAGAGTTGTGTCATTTTCTTATTTCTTATACATCCATCTCCCTAAATCTCAAAGTATGACTTTCACCTCATAGATTCACTTGATTGCACCTGAGACATTGACTCGATAAACCAATTAAATCATCGGAATGGCTCGCTGGCCGCATTCTTCATAGCAAGAGCCCTTGTCTAATCGGAACATTTTGGTGCGAGATCTAACCTTCTCCGCGCATGGTTGCCATTGTCATCCTTCATACAGGTCAACGAGACGGCACCATACTGTTGCCAGGACGAACGGGAGGCCAAAGTGAAGCTCGGCAAAGGACCACCGTCGCCGTAGAAGGGCCACCATCACCGGAGAAGAAGAACAAAGGGGAGGCAACGGTACGGACACGGGCGTGGGGCTAGCTCACATGGATAAGTTGTGGGTTCGACGCTCACGTGGATAAGCTATGGGTCTCATGCTGCTCTGGATAAGTGGATAGAGGTGTCCACTACGGGAACTAACTTAACGTGGCCCCACTTGTCAGCATGTAATGGAAAGGGTCCACTACGGGATCCAACAAACCGTGGCCCCACTTGTCAGCACGTAACGGCGAATGTTCATTACGAGACCCGATTGAACGCGGCCTCACTTGTTAGCATATTATGGTAAGGCTGACGGATAGCGAGTTTCAGACCGTGTGGGAGTTTAATAGTAGGAGATGGGCAATAGTGAGAAAAAGTTATGCGGCTGGAAAAAACTAAGTACAACTAACGAACCAAAGGCACAAAAATAGAAATCCCTAATTTCTAATGGCTCCAGAGCTACCGGATGCTAGCTCTCTTCGTGCGTGCAAGCCCGGACCAATTCATGATCCCCTTCTCCCGGTCATCTGTCAAAATTCTGATAATTTTTAAACGAAGTTTGACATGATTTTTTTCAAGAAATTTTAATGAGTTATCATGTCCTATGACTATTTTTAAACGAAGTTTGACATGATTTTTTCAAGAAATGTTAACGAGTTATCATGTCCTATGACTATTTTTCAACAATTTTGTATGACTATGTTAACGAGATTGTAACAACAATTGGAATTATTTTTAAACGGGTGTTTTACTACTTAAAAGTACAAGCATTACATTCGGTCTATGTATAACTAGGATGTATACAACCGTCAAGAATTCTAACACTAACAAAAGAAACTAAAAAATGTGAACTACATGATATCATTAGAAACTGCAAATCGCTTAAGGAGATGAAGGATCGATCCCCGGATCATGCGACCATCCATGTAGGAAAAATATCCTTCACCGTATCCTCCAAACATATACAGACCTCCGTAAACAGGTCATGATACTCCACATGATGTAGATACGACCATAACCAGAGCGTAGTGGTGCATCGGTAGCCAGTTGAATATGTTGGCAACACTACAAGAGGGATACAACCTAGAAGCTACTTGGATGTCTCACCATATATAATAAGCAAAATTGCATTGAAATAATAAATGTTTGATTGTCTCATTATGTTGACAAAATACACATTGCTTATTTTCATGACAATTTTTTAACAAGGTTATCTTTTGTAAGAATCACAACCACGACGCGGATCATGTGAATATTTTAGTTTTTAGTGGTATCTTCATCTTTCATATTTCTTTTTTATTATCGACTGGTACCTCAGGTTGGAATAATGCTCTATATATGGAATATATAAATAATTTTCTGCTCTCATGTATATTTCACCTAAACTCATCGGTCCCATATGAAAGTTGCACTATGGTTAAACATTGTAACAAAGCGTTTCATGATGCAAATCTATGTCCAAGTAATTCTCTATGTAACATCACATTCAGAGGAGAAGATTCCGACACCGCAACAATGGAATCCCCTCTGTGACGAACAATATTGTATAGAGCTGGATATTCTGATAGTGTGGCGTTTCCAAGCCACTTATCCTTGATACGTTGAAAACGTATCAATAATTTTTGATATTTTATGATTGTTTAGTATCTACTTTGCTATGTTTTGTCTACACTTTGAGGTATTTTTTTACACTTTCTGAAACTAACCTATTGACAAGATGCCACAGTGCCAATTGCCTATTTTCTACTGTTTTTTGGTTTCAGAAAGCGAAAAAATAAATATTCTCAGAATTGGATGGGACAAAAGCCAAAGTTCATATTTTCCCTAAACAATACAGAAAATCAAAGACAAGACGGAGGAGGACACCAAGGTGGCCACACCCTAGGGTGGCGCGGGCCCACCCTGGCCATGCCACCAGGGCCCCCCTGGGCCTCTATCGACCTTGCCTCCTTCGCCTATAAGAATCCCCTGACTCAAAAAACCTAAATAATCTGGGAGAAAGACACAAAAAGTTCCACTGCGTCGCCGCCACCAAAGGGGAGATTCGGGGGACAGAAAGTCTCTGTTCCGGCACCCTGCCGGGACGGAGAAGTGCCCCCAGAGCCATCTCCATCGATCTCCACCATCATCTCCATCGCCGTTGATGACTCCCATGATGAGGAGGGAGTAGTCCTTCCTCGAGGCTAAGGGCTCTAGCGGTAGCTATGTGTTTATTTCTCTCTCTCTCCATGTGATCATATTGTGGTCATGATCTTTGTAATCAAGTAGATCTACTCTGCTACTCAAGTGCCTCAATAGATCTCTGCTCTCCCCACGTGTGTGAAAGTGACAGTGCATACCGTGGTGGCACTTAGGCTAGAGGTTACATAAATACTCAATTGTTTTAATAGATCTATGCTTTTCCCCACGTGTGTGAAAGTGACAGCGTGCGCACCGCGTGTGGCACTTAAGCTAGATTATATATATATTTATCATGAGTTATATTTGGAGTTGGATGTCTCTATAAAATTGTGGTGTTTGTTGGAACCATCTAGCGCTCAAGGTGACAGTGTGGGGTTATCTAGATGGGGAAGGCGGACTTTGAGGAGTGTTGTTATAGCCCTATCATGGATTAGAGTGTCCAACCGGAGAGTAGTTCAGGGTAGTATCATGAAGAGAATATATTTATTGAGAGTGTTCACTAGTGAAAGTATGATCCCTAGGCCTTATTTCTAAACATTGAAACACTGTTTGCATCTAGATCTGTTACATGTTTGCTTGCTTCCATATTTATTTCAGTTTTCCTTTAGTCTCTTCCACGCCATCAAAGTATTTTCTGTGGTAGTTGCCGGGGATCTACAGGAAACTCAACCTGTTCCTCCCCGTCAAAAGCTCTTTTCTGGCACCGTTATCCTATATCTATACCACTTGTATTTCACTATCTCTTCGCCGAACTAGTGCACCTATACACCTGACAAGTGTATTGGGTGTATTGGGGATACAAGAGACTTCTTGTATCTTAATTGCAGGGTTGCTTGAGAGGGATACCCTTGATCACTTCCTCCATGAGTTCGATAAACCTTAGGTAATCCACTTAAGGGAAACTTGCTGCTGTTCTACAAACCTCTGCACTTGGAGGCCCAACAACTGTCTACAAGAATAGAAGTGCGTAATATCAATCCTCCCCAAAACGAATCTCTGATCCATCCTTAGTAGAGAATATGCCAAAGCTGAAGACATGCTTCTTCGTAGCCATCAACACAACCCAATGAAGGGAATATGCCCTGAGAGTCAATAATAAAGTTGTTATTATGTATATTCCAAGTATATGATAGATGTTTATTTTGCAAGCTATAATTGTATTAATACGGAAACATTAATACATGTGTGTTTAATAAACAAACAGAAAGTTCCTAGTCATGCCTCTCTTATAAACTAGCTCGCTGATTAACAAGATGATCAAGGTTTCCTGATCATGGACATTGGATATTGTTAATAACGAGGTCACAAAATTATTGGAATGGTGTGATAAACATTCATCCAAAATATATCATTACGATCAAAGTCATTGAGTTTATATTGTTATAACATCATACGAAGTAATCCTAATCCTTAGACCATGAGATCATGCCAATCACTAACATTAAAAGAGCATCTTGATAACATCAAACGTCTCACCGTAAAAGAGTGATTATAAAGATGGGTTCAGTACTACTAAAGTGTTATGTTGAGGCCCATGGATCAAGAATAGAATTTGTTCATCCTAATGACGGATAGATATACTCTAGGATCTCTTGGTTATATCACATTGGTTAGCTTGCAAGCAAGTGATTTGATCACTAGAATGTTACTAGCAAAGGGCACGTGCCATGCACGTCAGAGTTATTGGAAATATCACATGTTCGGGAGGGACGAATGAACTGAACTCTATGTGAGAGACCCCACCTGCTTATTACAACTTAGACCGACCACACTGGTGGTGCGACGCATAAAAAAGAGAGAATCGATCCCGTTTTGCTGCACTGTGTTGCATCGGTTCGTATTGTAGCACGGGACCCAGTTGCTGTAAGAAAACATTTTTTTCTGGCTTATATTCTTCCCATCTAGACGTGACTCTCTTTCCTTCATTGCTTGTGTCAGGATAGATGCGAACCAAATTTGGGAATCGCTTTTTTCTATGTTGCGCAGTATATCGAACCGACTCATAACTCGGTTCGAATTGCTTTTTGGCTACGCTGTGGCTGGTCTTAGAATCAAATTGGTCATATCGTTGAAGTATTTCGCTATCTTATCTCGTATATGTAATTCTTTATTAAGTAAGACCATAGCTCTATATGTGTGTTTTCTCTTAGCACACACCTAGAAATGAAACACTTGCAAATATGCTAATCTCACAAAATTTCTAGATAAATTATGATCATAGTGTCATAATTTAAACAATGATCGGTGGAATCATGGAACTCATTTAAACTAATATACAATAAATTATGAAATACAAATAATTTCATATTTGTAGTCATGCGATGCCTGGCATGTACACAATTAAAAGAGTCAAAGCCTAATACGGCCTAGTCTGAGCAATGGAGAGAGTCACAGCGCATACCACGCTTTTAATACTTGCCATTCTCTGATTTTTTTAATCACCATTCTTTGATATGAGGCTGCACGTTGTTTGCAGTTTTCTCTCTCTATTATCATGTTGCTTGGTCACTTAGAAGTTGGAGTTACAGTATTCCTGCATGCTCTAGGCCCCACCGCTTTTTCACCAGAGCTTGCCCGAAAGTTCTAGACAGCAACAGGAAAATCTTGTGCACGCCGTACATACTATTCTAGAGAATGGCAGGCCTGACAGTTAGAGCGGTGCACTCCACCGCGAATCCCTACAATGTGCACCGTCGGATTCTTCTATCCAACGGTTCATACTTTGACACATTGTTCTCTAGACTAAGGTGTTAAATATGAGTCGTCCGATTAGAAAGATCCAACAGTTTATATTACCTGATATTCGTGTATCACGGGAACAAGAAAAAAGTACATATCAGTAACGAGATCAAACTAGGTATGAGATACTGATGATCGAATCTCGGATATGTAATATATCGCGAGACAAACAGATTAATGTTCTAGCGTAAAAGGTTCTCACGATCACAAGAAAGTCATCGTTAAATTTGTGGGAGTCAGTATGGATCTCTAGGTCCCGTTTCTGATTATTGATCCGAGAGGGGTCTCGATCATGTCTGCATTATTCGTGAACTGTAGGGTGACACACTTAAGAGAGGCCGACACCATTTGGAACAAATAGTTTCATGCTGAAAATATTTACGAAGCGTAGGAATTTATTTCACTAGATACTGAAACTATTTCGGGTGAAGTTGTTGAAAGTGTTTCTAAATGCGAAATGAAATACTATCAAGGGGTTATATGTGAATGTTTGTCCATTAAAGTAATTGACAAAATTCTGAATAAATAAAAGGAGTTTTATTTAAAGAGAGATTGCATTAAATTTGGTAAAAATTTAATGGAAATTTTGAGTGGGATTTTGAGTGGAGAAGTGAAGGGCCATATTTGTGAGTGGGAGCTCCACCCACATGAATGTATGCGCCGGCCACCCCCTTGGGGTGGCCCTCCCTTCCTCCTATATAAAGCCCCCCTCTCACTCCATCTCACTCACACCTCCTCGTGAAGGATCTCTCTTCCCCTCTAGTTTATCCTCCATGGTCTCTGACTAGCGAGATACATGTTCCCGGTGGCTTTTCAGCAAGAAAGAGTTGTTGCTTCCGCTGGATCGCTGGAGCGAGGAGGCGGAGGTTTCTCGGTGGCTTGGACGTCTGTGCGAGCACGGATGCGCCGCTGATTTGCAGCGCTATGACTTTCTCTCGATCTTGAGATCGGCAAGCGTTCGTCTATATCATCCACGAGTACAACCTCGTTAAACTTTGTCGGTCTTCAAGGGTATGTTCTCTACGGATGTATATCCGCCTGTTGCTTGTATCTAGTTGATAGATCTTGGTACATAGTTGTTCTCATCGTAGGAAATTTTTTGTTTTCTATGCTGCAAAACCTACAGTGGTATCAGAGCCGGATCTATGCGTAAATGCTTTGCACGAGTAGTACGCATATGAGTATGTGGGCGATGATGATCATGTTATTGCTTCTTAGTGTACTTTGTATATTGGTGGCATAGTGGGATGAAGCGACATGGACAAACTTTACATGTCCTCGCACATGAGACCTGTTCCACGCTTAACATGCAACTAGTTTTGCATAAGTGGATAGCGGATGTCTGTCTCTCCTAGTATAGTCAATATCTAATTTGCAACGAGTTGTCAATAATTTGGTTATCTTCATTATGGTTCTATGTTCGTAAGTAAGAACGGTTCTATCTTTGAAAGCCCTAAGTCAAATAAAACTTGCAATGGATAAATTAGAGGCGTCTAGTTTAGATTGTTGTCGGGCTAGTGTTATGATATGGTGATGTTGTAAGTAAAATTATAAGTCAATACTCTTACAACACACATAACGTGTAAGATCCATAGACCTTGGCCTTACACATAAAGGAATGATGAAGATCATACCACAATGCATATGATGATGATCAAGTGCAAGAACCATATCATTTCACTTTTCACATATGATGTTTGTTGCATCTTATATTTCTTGTTTGACGTTTTATTAGCATAATAAGATGATCCCTCATTTAGATATCAAGATAAAATGTGTTTTCCCTTAAGTATGCACCGATTATGTTTCGCTGCTCCAAGACATCACGTGATGATTGGGTGTGATACGTTGAAAACGTATCTATAATTTTTGATGTCCGATGCTTGTTTAGTATCTACTTTGCTTTGCTTTGTCTACACTTTAAGGTGTTTTATATGTTTTTCTGGACTAACCAATTAACAAGATGCCACAGTGCCAGTTGCCTATTTTCTTCTATTTTTGGTTCTAGAAAATGCAGAAAATCAATATTCTCGGAATTGGACGGGACAAAAGCCAAAGTCAATATTTTACCGTGGGGAACACGGAGCCAGAGTACGAGACGAAGGGGTGCCACCAGGGGGCCACACCCCCTGGTCGCGCGGCTAGGCCCAGCCCACGCCTGGGGGGTGCAGCCGCCCTGGCTGCCCCCTGCCTCGCCTCTTCGCCTATAAAGACCCCCCGATGCTAGAACCCTAAGGACCCGATCAATATTCCACGAAACCGTCTGTAGTCACCGCCACCATCATCCCTAGATCGAGGGGGGAGGGATCTGAAGCTCTTTCCAGCACCCTGCCGGAGGGGAGATCACCTTGGAGGACTTCTTCATCATGCCAGCCTCCGGTATGAAGTGTGAGTAGTTCTACCTTGGACTACAGGTCCATGTAGTAGCTAGATGGTTGTATATCCTCCTTTGTGCTATCATGTTTAGATCTTGTGAGCTTCGTTCATGATCAAGATCATCTATTTGTAATCATGCATGTTATGTTTGCAGGGATTCGATGGATATTGAGATTACTATGTCAGATTGATTAATGGTTTTGTCTTATTGATTCTATCATGTCTGTGTTGTTTGAGATCTTGCATGCTCTCCGTTTCTAGTAGCTATCTTGGCCGAGTAGATGCTAGTGACTCCAAGAGGGGTTACTTATGCTAGATAGTGGGTTCATGCCTCTATTTAATCTAAGGGAAGTGATAGAAATCTCTAAGGTTGTAGATGTGTTGTTGCCACTAGGGAGAAAGCAACGGTCTCTTGTTCATGGAACAAGTGGATTGTTTACCTTACACACTTTGCTTAAAGCGGTATTCCATTGCTTGCAACTTAATACTGAAGGGGGTTCGAATGATAACCTGAAGGTGGATTACTAGTCATAGATGCAGTTGGATGGCGGTCTATGTATCTTGTTGTATTGCCCAATTGAATCTCATAGGATCATGAATTTCTAGTATTGCATTGTTATGCCTTGCTCAGTGCTGTCAATTGCTCTGCCGTAATTTGTTTACCCAGCATGCCATGTTTGTTTATCTTAAGGAGAACACCTCTAGTGAACTATGGACACCGGTCCAATCTTTACCATTGATACATCTTCCATTGTTACTGTGTACTTTATGCAAACCACTATTACCTTCCACACCATTCAGTTAACCCTTTGTTTTCAGCAACCAGGGGAGATTGACAACCTCACTATTCGTTGGGGCAAAGTCTTGAGTTTTTGTTGTGCAGGTTTCCAAGTTGCTAGCAACACCTTTGAGTCGTTTCCTTCCTCCTACGGGTTCGATAACCTTGGTTTCTTACTGAGGAAAAACTTGCTGCTATGCTCATCACACCTTCCTCTTGGGGTCTCCCAACGAAGCTTCTAAGCACCATCAGGGTGTACTTGGATCCACGATCATATTTCGGGTGTAAGACAGTTTTACACACGCGAATGCTAAGGTTCTTACTTGGCGAGCCTAGCATGTACATACATGGCCTCAGAACACGGACCGAAAGGTTAAGCATGAGTCATATGAAGATATGATGCCCATATAGATGCTCGACTTTGAAGCTACACCGACTCACGTGATGATCGGACTTGGTGTAGTGGATTTGGTTCATGTAGTCACCAAAAAGGCACGAGGGATGTCGTTTTGTAGTGGGAGTTCATTCTTAATTTGGATTAGTTGAACTCAATCTATCATAAAATTACTCTAAACTTTACAAATTCTATTGTAGATGGCACCACCTGCTTTTAATTTCAATGTGTTCATGGAGAAAGAGAAACTTGCAACGAATGGTAGCAACTTTACCCACTGGGCTATGAATTTGAGGATTCTCCTCTCTGCTGCACATAAGCAATATGTGCTAGAAGCGCCGCTAGGCCCCCCACGGTTCGATGATGCCCATGACGAGGAAAAGAATGCCTATCAGACTCGTTAGGAGGACCACAACTTAGTTCATTGCGGCATATTGTATGGGCTAGAGCCAGAACTTCAAAAGCGTTTCGAAGACGGCAATGCCTTTTATACAATGAGTGAGTTGAAAATGATTTTGACACCCATGCTGTTGTAGAGAGTTATAATGCTTTAGAAAAGTTCTTTAGCTGCACGATGGAAGAGAACAACTCCGTTAGTGAGCACGTACTCAAGATATCGGGGTACGCAGATAAGCTCGTGTCCTTGGGAATATCGATCCCCATTGACTTAGGCATACATCATGTTCTCCAATCTCTGCCACCTAGCTACAAGAGCTTCGTGATGAACTATAACATGCAGGGCATGAAGAAGTCTCTCCCCGAGCTTCTATCAATGCTTAAGACTGCAAAGGTGGAGATCAATAAGGAACATCAAGTGTTGATGATCAATAAGACCACCGGTTTTAAGAAAGATAGGAAGGGTAAACAGAAGGGAAAGAAGAGCGGCAAACCGGTTGCCGCACCTAAAAATAAATCCCGAGTTGGCCCTAAGTCTATACCGAGTGCTATTATTGCAAGGGGACTGGCCACTGGAAGCGCAACTGCCCCAAGTATTTGGCACATAAGAAGGCTGGCAAGGCAAATAAAGGTATATATGATATACATGTTATTGATGTGTACTACACTAGTACTCGCAGTAGCACCTGGGTATTTGATACCGGATAGGTTTCTAATATTTGTAACTCGAATCAGGGAATACAGAACAAGCGACCGCTAGCAAGGGGTGAGGTCAAGATGCGTGTTAGCAACAGATCTAGCATTGATGTGATCGCCGTCGGAATGCTACCTCTCCACTTACCATCAGGATTAGTTATAAACTTAAATAATTGTTATCTGGTGCCTGCACTAAGCATGAACATTGTATCCGGATCATGTTTGATGCACAGTGGTTATTCATTTAAATCCAAAAACAATTGTTGTTCGATTTATATGAATGATATCTTTTCTGGCCATGCACTTGTGATGAATGGTTTATTTCTGTTGGATCTCGATAATAGTGTTACACATATTCATAATGTTGATGCTAAAAGGATTAAACTTAATGATGATATATCCGCATATATGTGGCACTTGCCGTCTAGGTAATATTGGCGTTAAACGCATGAAGAATATCCATTCGGATGGACTTTTGGAATCACTTTATTTTGAATCATTTGATACATGTGAGCCATGCCTTATGGGTAAGATGACTAGAACGCCGTTTTCCGATTCAATGGAACGGGTGACAGATTTATTGGAAATCATACACTCTGATGTGTGTGGTCCAATGAGTGTGTCGGCGCGAGGTGGATATCACTATTTTGTTACTTTCATAGATGATTTGAGTAGATACAGTTATATCTACTTGATGAAACACAAGTCTAAAACCTTTGATAAATTCAAGGAATTTCAGAATGAAGTGGAAAATCATTATAATAGAAAGATCAAATTTCTACGGTCTAAACGTGGAGGTGAGTATCTAAGTTATGAGTTTAGCACACATATGAAAGAGTGTGGAATAGTTTCACAACTCACACCTGCCGGGACACCACAGCGAAATGGTGTGTCGGAATCGTACATTACTAGATATGGTTCAATCTATGATGTCTCTGACAGACTTGCGACTGTCATTTTGGGGTTATGCACTAGAAACTGCTGCATTCACTTTAAATCGGGCACCATCT
This sequence comes from Avena sativa, assembly GCA_916181665.1. NCBI lineage: Eukaryota > Viridiplantae > Streptophyta > Magnoliopsida > Poales > Poaceae > Avena > Avena sativa. Next base: position 337,727,629 of record OV702297.1, on the reverse strand, counting down.
AAATCCGTTGAAAATACACCATATTAATTGTGGTTTGGAAACAAACCTAAGCTATCATTTCTTAAAGTTTGGGGATGCGATGTTTATCTGAAGAAACTTCAACCGGATAAACTCGAACCCAAAGCGGAAAAATGTGTCTTCATAGGATACCCTAAGGAAACTATTGGGTATTCCTTTTATCACAGATCCGAGGCAAGGTTTTCGTTGCCAATAATGGATCCTTTCTAGAGAAAGAGTTTCTCGCGAAAGGTGTGTGTAGTCGGAAGGTAGGACTCGAAGAGGTTGTAGAACCTTCTCTTCATAATATGGCGAGTAGCGCAGCGCCGGAAGCCGTTCCGGAGTTGACTTCACCAAATGAAGAGGGAACTAATGATAACGATCATGAAGCTCTGAAAGAGAATACTACCAAACCTCGCAGGTCTAGCAGGACGCGTGCAGCTCCCGAGATGTACAGAAATCTTGTTATGAATTTCATGGTCGATGAAATTGATGACCCTGCGACATATGAAGAAGCGATGATGAGCCCGGATTCCAACAAATGGCTAGAAACCATGAAATCTGAGATGGAATCCATGTACAAAAACCAGGTTTGGACCTTGGTGGACTTACCTCACGACCGAAAGGTTGTGGAGAATAAATGGATTTTCAAAAGGAAAACTGATGCTGATGGTAATATAACCGTCTATAAAACTTGACTTGTCGCAAAAGGGGTTCGACAAATTCAAGGAGTTGACTACAATGATACATTCTCTCTTGTAGCGATGCTAAAGTAAGTTAGGATTATGTTAGCAATTGCTCCATATTTCAACTATGAGATATGGCAGATGGATGTCAAAACTGCATTACTCAATGGCAACATTGAATAAGAGTTGTACATGGTGCAACCAAAGGGTTTTGTCGATCCTAAGGATGCTGACAAGGTATGCAAGCTTCAGCGACCCATCTATGGACTGAAGCAAGCATCCCGGAGTTGGAATCTCCGCTTTGATGAGGTGATCAAATAGTTTGGATTTATCCAAACTTATGAAGAGACTTGTATTTACAAGAAAGTGAGTGGGAGCAATGTGGCATTTCTGATATTATATGTGGATGACATATTACTGATCGGAAATGATATAGATCATTTAAACAGTGCTAAAAGTTATCTAAACAAAAAAAATTAATGAAGGACCTAGGTGAAGCGTCATACATATTAGGCATAAAGATCTATAGGGATAGATCTATGAGCCTAATAGGGATATCGCAAAGTACATACCTTGATAAGATTTTAAAGAAATTTAAAATGGACGGAAGTAAGAAAGGGTTCTTACCTATGTTGCAAGGCAAGACATTGAGTAAGACTCAAAGTCCGGCTACGGCGAAAGAAAGAGAGATAATGGACAAAGTCCCTGATACGTCCAACTTGCATCACCATTCTATATCATAATTTTCCTCTATTCATTTATATATTTCATATTATGAGGTGTTACTTATGTATTTTCATCTGCTTTTGCACGTTGGATGATTATTGGAGGATGAACTGCCGGAGTCAGGATTCTGATGGAAAAAGAGGTGTTTTGATGCAATTTCGCGAAGATCAGAAAAATACCAGAAAAATCATGGAAAATTATATTCTCCCAGAAGACGAAGGAAGCCAGAAGGGGAGGCATAGATGGGCCACAGGGGGGCCCACACCCCCTAGGCGCGAGCCACCCCCTGGCCGCGCCTACAGGGGGTGTGGCCCACCTGGTCGGCCTCCGACTCCGCCCTCTCACCTATATCTTCTCCTGGAAACCCTAAAACAAGAGGAGTGACCATAGAAAGATTTTGCCGCCTCTACGGGGCGGAGAACACCGAGAGAGAAAGAGCTCTCCGGCAGACATATTTCTGCCGGGGAAATTCCTTCCCGGAGAGGGGAGATCGTCGCCATCAACACCATCATCAAGCAAGGCTTCATCGGGATCATCATCATCATCCACACCATCATCTCCACCAGCACCATCATCACCACTCCGTCCTGCTATAACAATCGTGTTGGATCTTGCTTTAGTTCTTAGGGGAAACTTTCTCTGTGTTAATTACTATTGTAGTTGATGCTTGTGAGTGGAACCATTGGATTGTTGTTTATGTTTAGATTGTTATTCATCACCATATCATCTTTGATCTTGATCCATATGATGTCTCGTGAGTAGTTCGTTTAGTTCTTGAGGACATGGGAGAAGTCATATTGTTAGTAGTGTATTTGTGTTGAGATATTCAATGGTTTAGTATTTAAGTTGTGGTGCTATTATTCTAGTGGTGTCATGTGAACATCGACTACATGATACTTCACCATTTATGGTCCTAGGGGAATGCATTGTGTATTTGGCTACTAATTCTGGGGTTGCCGGAGTGACAGAAACCTGAACCCCCATTAGGACACCTTTGCACAAGGGAGTGTAGGATCTCAGAGTTTAAGGCTATGGTTAGTTTTATATCTTAATTGCTTTTCTGTAGTTCCGGATGCTTGTAGGGGGTTTAATCACAAGTATGTATCAGTCCAAGTAAGGTCGGTACATTAGCACAGGTTCACCCACACAACACTTACAACACCAAAGAAGACTACTCAGCTATTTGAAGCGAAAACACTTGACAGAATTCCCATGTGTCCTCGAGAACGTTTGGTCCTTATAAGTATTTCCACCGGCTTGTCCTTTGCTAAGAAAGGATTGGGCCACTTGCTGCGTTTGTTCGTTGTCTTTATTACTTGCACTTTGTTTCTTTGCTTTATCAGAAAACCACTAAAAATCCGTTTGCTAAGTATTTACAGAGATTTCCTGCTCCATACCACTAGTCAACACCTTCTGCTCCTTGTTGGAATCGACACTCCTATTTATCGAAAGTACTACGATACACCCCCTATACTTGTGGGTCATCAATCCCCTATGCTTCAGCCATAGGCTCTATAATGTACGCCATGCTATGTACTAGACCGGATGTGACACATGCTATTAGTTTAACTAGTAGATACCAATCTGATCCAGGATCGGAACACTAGATAGCGGTCAAGAATATCCTTAAGTACTTAAGAAGAACTAAGGATATGTTTCTCGTGTACGAAGGTGAAGAAGAGCTTGTCACTAAGTGTTATATCGACGCTAGCTTCGACACTGATCCGGATGACTCTAAGTCTCAATCTGGATACGTATTTCTCATGAATAGTGGAGCGGTCAGTTGGAGGAGTTCCAAACAACCCGTGGTGGCGGGATCAACAACGGAGGCCAAATATGTTGCTGCTTCGGAAGCGGCTCAGGAATCAGTTTGGATGAAGGAATTCATAACCAAACTAGGCGTGGTTGCTAGCGCGTTGGACCCAATTGTGATCTATTGTGACAACAATGGAGCCATAGCCAATGCCAAAGAACCAAGGTCTCACAAGAATTCCAAGCATATTAAGCGCCGGTTTCACTCCATCCATGAGCATGTCAAGGATGGAGATATAAAGATTTGTAAAATACACATGGATCTCAATGTAGCAGATCCGTTGACTAAAACTCTCCCTAGAGCAAAACATGATCAACACCAGAACTCCATGGGTGTTAGATTTATCACTATGTAACTAGATTATTGTCACTAGTGCAAGTGGGAGACTGAAGGGAATATGCCCTGAGAGGTAATAATAAAGTTGTTATTATGTATAGTCCAAGTATATGATAGATGTTTATTTTGCATGCTATAATTGTATTAATACGGAAACATTAATACATGTGTGTTTAATAAATAAACAGAAAGTTCCTAGTTATGCCTCTCTTATAAACTAGCTCGTTGATTAACAAGATGATCAAGGTTTCCTGATCATGGACATTGGATGTTGTTAATAACGAGGTCACAACATTATTGGAATGGTGTGATGAACATTCATCCGAAGTATAGCATTACGATCAAAGTCATTTAGTCTATATTGCTATAACATCATACGAAGTAATCCTAATCCTTAGACCATGAGATCATGTCAATCACTAACACTGGAAGAGCATCTTGATAACATCAAACGTCACACTCTAACAGGTTTATTATAAAGATGAGTTTAGTTCTACTAAAGTGTTTTGTTGAGGCCCATGGATCAAGAATGGAATTTGTTCATCCCGATGACGGATAGATATACTCTGGGCCCTCTCGGTGATATCACATTGGTTAGCTTGCAAGTAAGTGATTTGATCACTAGAATGTTATATCACGGGAACGAGAAAAGAGTACATGTCAGTAACGAGATCAAACTAGGTATGAAGATACCGATGATCGAATCTCGGACATGTAATATATCGCGAGACAAAGGGATTAAGATTCTAGCGTAAAAGGTTCTCACGATCCAAAGAAAGTCATCATTGAATGTGTGGGAGTCAATATGGATCTCCAGGTCCCGCTTCTGATTATTGATCCAAGAGGGGTCTCGATCATGTACGCATTATTTGCGAACCGTAGGGTGACACACTTAAGAGACACCGACAACATTTGGAACAAATAGTTTCATGCTGAAAAGATTTACAAAGCGCAAGAATTTATTTCACTAGATACCAAAACTGTTTCGGGTGAAATTGCTGAAAGTGTTTGTGCATGTGAAATGAAATACTAGCAAGGGGTTATATGTGAATGTTTGTCATTAAAGTAATTGACAAAATTCTGAATAAATAAAAGGAGTTTTATTTAAAGAGAGAATGCATTAAATTTGGTGGAAATTTAATGGAAATTTTGAGTGGGATTTTGAGTGGAGAAGTGAAGGGCCATATTTGTGAGTGGGAGCTTCACCCACATGAATGGAGGAGGGGAGGGGGAAGCCCCCATGCGCCAGCCACCCCCTTGGGGTGCCCCTCCCTCCGTCCTATATAAAGACCCCCTCTCACTCCATCTCACTCACACCTCCTCGTGAAGGATCTTTCTTCCCCTCTAGTTTATCCCCCATGGTCTCGGACTAGCGAGATACATGTTCCTGGTGGCTTTTGGGCAAGAAAGAGTTGTTGCTTCCGCTGCATCGTTGGAGCGAGGAGGCGAAGGTTGCTCGGTGGCTTGGACGTGTGTGCGAGCACGGATGTGCCGCTGATTTGAGGCGCTAGGTCTTCCTCTCGATCTTGAGATCGGCAAATGTTCATCTACATCATCCACGAGTACAACCTCGTTAAACTTTGTCGGTCTTCAAGGATATGTTCTCTGCGGATGTATATCCGCCCATTGCTTGTATCTAGTAGATAGATCTTGGTACATAGTTGTTCCCATCGTAGGATTTTTTTTATTTTCTATGCTGCGAACCCTACACCCAAAAGTGTGAGTCTCCTGGCTTCCAGAGCACTTGTGACATAATTCCTTCTTAGAAGGGTTTGCCAAACTCCCTCCTTAGTAAGTCGCTTGAAAAATCCATTTATCCAAAAGAGTAGTGTTCTTGACCTAAAGGTCATGAATCCCAAGTCCATCTTGGTCTTCAGGAAAGCAAACCACACTCCATTTGGCCAGTCGATATTTATTTTTCTCACAATCTCCTTGCCAAAAGAATCTAAATCGAAAATAATCCAATCTATGTAAGACACCTTTAGGAAGCTGGAAGAAAGAGATCATACATAGTACCATATTACTCAGTACTGAATTTATGAGCACGAGCCTTTCACCTAGAGATAGCAATTTTTCTTTTCAACTATTCAACCTTAATAGTAATCGTTTCTTGACTTGTTTCCATTAAGCATTTATTTGTGAGTCTTTGATAATGAATCGGAATCCCCAAGTAATTGAATGTAAACTGGTCTTGCCCGCCACCAAAAAGATCAACATACAGGTGGGCCTCATCTTGGGCCTCGCCGAAGCAAAACAATTCGCTCTTATGGAAGTTAGTCTTATGACTAGAAAGTTGTTCGAACGTTGATAATATTAATTTTAGATTCTTAGCCTTTTCCAAGTCATGCTCCATAAAATAGAATCATATCGTCGATGTATGTACCTTGAATGCATACGTTGTTTATTAAAGTCTATAAATATCTCAAAGGGTTTCTTTCTTTAGTGAGTTTAGCTCTAACTATCTCCATATGTCTATGTATGTACCTTGCAATTATTTGTTTGAAGTAGTAAATTTATAATGAGAAGATAAATTAAGCATGTGCAGTGCCGATCTTCACCTACATAATTCTAATTTACAGTTTTGTATTTACAATTTGCAATTTTAGACGCTTCTTTATGGTTCCATGCATTGTTTATGCTTATTTTCCTCATAAAATCTATGATTATGTTTTTATGATATCAACAAAATTTTCTTCGATTGTTGTGGATGTAATCCTATATCATTTAAAAAATAATGTGCATTAGGTGTTTCCCATTAGGTTAATATCTACTTTGTTAAATTAATGATAATCCTTTTGGATTTTGATATTCATGGACCGGTGGACAAATGATCGAAATGTTATGTTGTGCAATTTATATGCATAATTTATACACATTTGTATGCTCTTAGTTTGTTTTTAGAATTTTCATATTTGTCCTATTTTTTCCACATGGTCCCGCATCAATGTGTGGGATATCATCTAGCATACTTATGTTCTAGACCAAGAGGTGCATTGATTGGGTACTATCAATCATACTTTAGGACCATCGTGTCATTTTCGCTGCTTTTGCCATCATGATAAGAGAAGGTGACTTGTGCCTGCCCTGAGGTCAAGCAAACATCCAACATGTCACTATAGGAACAACGTATGCAAACCTTGTGTGCATGCTAAACTAGCAATTATCATGTTGAATACTTTAAGTGTTTGTTTGTGAGAGATTTGTGGCTCCCAGACTCCTTGATCTTGGATTTTGATTTTTTTTGAAAAGGGTAGTTTAAAGATTCATAAAATCCAAATAAAAGTTCCTTAAATACACACACATGTACTGTATATGTGTGGAAAGTTTCGGTAAAAAAAGGTTTTTGGGCTGTAGAAAAAGAAGACAAATTTGTGGTTGTACAAAGTAATAAAAAAACTCCTATATATTTTTTTTTTGTGTAGCCTAAAATACAACGCATCTTTTAATGAAGCTTGTGACGTGCATACTACATGTGTATATGTAGTTATATATTTTCTTTCAGTATTAATTGGTACTAAGAAATAACATTTTCCAATTTTTGAAAAAACTAGAGCACCATTGTTAATGTGCAACTAGCAGTCTTCGTTTGTTCATCTGGTATATATTGTATATGTAATATATTGAATAAAAATCCACTAGGTTGGGTGTTGACCATGGTAATTCAAAGGTGGCACCCGAGAGCAGGTGCTAAATTGTACAAATGTTAAAAGAATTGAACATATTTACACATGTACATGTCCTTGTTTCATATAAGTTTAAATCAAAAGGTAAGCATTATGATATACTGTAAAAACAAACTTGATGCATCATAAATTGGTTTTCAGATGGTTGTTTTTTCAGGGAACGGCATATGGTTTTTAAATCAAACTTTGCATGCATATAAAAGAGACAAACATGCACGTTGTAAAATTATCAGATTTTTTATAAAGATTGAACGATTTCAATAATTTTATTCTCCTTGGGAGCCAAATCTAGTGATCATACCTTTTTTGCAGGTAGTAGACCATCAATATAATTAGATACATAACCATGTACACACAAACAACCATATCCCTTTCGCTCGGGATCTTGCACTTATATGGGCTATGCATTTACATAGAAGGTGTATGATGGTCATGTATGACTGCAGGAAGAGCGTCTATCACCATGTCATGTGCTCTAAAATCCATGTCAGGTAATGTATTTAACGGGTATGAATGTCCTATCAATTTTCACTGTTCAAATGTCATTACGCCATTGTATTTGTTTTGGGCATACCTTGTCATGCAGAAGTTGTCGAATTCATGTCATTTGAATTTTATTTTATACTGTATTTGTTTATTAAAATCCATAAATATCTCAAAGGGTTTCTTTCTTTAGTGAGTTGAGCTCTAACTATCTCCATATGTTTATGTATGTACCTTGCAATGATTTGTTTGAAGCAGGCAATTTATAAGGAGAAGATAAATTAAGCATGTGCAGTGCTGATTTTCACCTACATAATTCTAATTTACAAGTTTGTATTTACAATTTGCAATTTTAGACGCTTCTTTATCATTCCATGCATTGTTGTATGCTTATTTTCCTCATAAAATCTATGATTATGTTTTTATGGTATCAACAAAATTTTCTAGTGTTGTGGATGTAATCCTAGATCATTTTAAAAATAATGTGCATTAGGTTTTTCCCATTAGGTTAATATCTACTTTGTTAAGTTTATGATAATCCTTTTGGATTTTGATATCCATGGACCGGTGGACAAATGATCAGAATGTTATGTTGTGCAATTTATATGCATAATTTATACACATTTGTATGCTCTTAGTTTGTTTTTAGAATTTTCATATTTATCCTATTGTCAGAATTTTTTTCCACATGGACCCACATCAATGTGTGGGGTATCATCTAGCATACTTATGTTCTAGACCAAGAGGTACATTGATTGGGTACTATCAATCATGCTTTAGGACCATCGTGTCATTTTCGTTGCTTTTGCCATCATGATAAGAGAAGGTGACTCGTGCCTGCCCCGAGGTCAAGCAAACATCCAACATGTCACTATAGGAACAACGTATGCAAACCTTGTGTGCATGCTAAACTAACAATTATCATGTTGAATACTTTAAGTGTTCGTTTGTGAGAGATTTGTGGCTCTCGGACTCCATTGATCTTGGTATTTGATTTTTTTTGAAAAGGGTAGTTTAAAGATTCATAAAATCCAAATAAAAGTTCCTTAAATACAGACACATGTCCTGTATATGTGTGCAAAGTTTCGTTAAAAGGGGTTCTATTTTGGGCTATAGAAAAAAAAGACAAATTTGTGTTTGTACAAAGTAATAAAAAAACTCCTATATTTTCTGTTTTTTTTGTGTAGCCTAAAAGTACAACACATATTTTAATGAAACTTGTGACATGCATAGTACATGTGTATATGTAGTTGTATATTTTATTTCAGTATTAATTGGTACCAAGAAATAACATTTTCCATTTTTGAATAAACGAGAGCACCATTGTTCATGTGCAACTAGCAGTTTTCGTTTGTTCATCTGGTATATATAGAGTATATGTAATATATTGACCACGGTAATTCAAAGGTGGCACTCGAGAGCAGGTGCTAAATTGTGCAAATGTTAAAAGAATCGAACACACTTACACATTTACATGTCCTTGTTTCATATAAGCTTAAATGAAAAGCCAAGCATTATGATACGTGGTAAAAACAAACTTGATGAGTCAAAAATTGGTTTTAAAATGATTGTGTTTTTACGAGGGCACAACATATTTTTTTCTATCAAACTTTGCATGCATATAAAAGGGACAAACATGCACGTTGTAAAAATATCAGTTTTTTTTGCAAAGATTAAACAACTTAAATTATTTTATTCGCCTTGGGAGCCAAATCTTCTTCCCCGCCCAATTGACCATACCTTTTTTTGTAGGTAGTACATCAATATAATTAGATGCATAACCACATACACACAAACAACCATATCCCTTTTGCTCAGGATGTTGCACTTATACTGCAAAATGTCTATCACCATGGCATGGTACTCTAAGATTCATGTTGGGTAATGTATTTAACTAGAATGAATTTCTTATCAAATTTTACTATTCAAATGTCATTGCGCCATTGTATTTGTTTGGAGCTGATCGTGCCGTCTAGAAGCTGCCCGATTCATGCACAGTACTAGTTAGAGTTTTATTGTATTGGTTTTGAGCAAAGTCAGGAATCATGTCCCAATCAAACCTGTGACCTGACACGGACGCGTCTAATATAAAACCTCACAACATGGATTGGGTTTATCTTTGATCATTTGTGTTCAAATATGTAGCGGGTAGAATGAGTCGAGGAGACGAGGAGAGGGCCCGCGAACAGCATGTGCATGTGCCGCTGGACCTGGATGCGTCGTCCTTGCGCTGACGTGAGGAGAGCTCATTTTAGAACTCGCAGGGTACGCACATGCAACTCGTGGGTCTCCTGCCATTTCCTCGCAAGCAGAGGTCTCTTCTCTTGTACTACCAGGTCGGTCAGGCCATCATCTCACCCTCCATTGCCGCCAGTGAGTCACGCGGTCGTAGCCCAAGACGGCAAACCACGGGACAATCATGGCTTTGAATGACTCACCAGCTTGTGCGTCGGTGTGGACCAATTCACATGGAGTAATTGTGTAATAAAAACATGTTTGTTTTCTTTCCCTGAGAGGAAATTACTCTACTGAGCGTACACGTCGTCGGTGCGAGGATTGATTGCTACATTGACCCAAGAATAGGCATGAACACTTGTAGCCTATTTTAATTTTTGCTAGTTGGACTATCTATTTTCTCAAGGAAATCCAAATTTATTATTTCATGCCATTTCCACTCCCCTTTTTTAACAGTCTTCCATTTTCTTTTGGTTTACTATATCCCTCTGATTGGGATGTAGGCCACGTGGATCCTACCTATTCCTCTTAAAATAGATGTCACATGTTTGATAAAATTTAGATGAATATAGACACTATGTTTCATCCAAATTTTGACAAATCTTTAACGTATATTTTGAGACGAAGGAAGTACTATACCTCGAAAATTTTATACTCTGATTTGCAGATTATCTTTGGGAAGACATGATCTGCAGCTGATCTAGAAAAAACTGGTCTTCAACTGCACCGGCCGCTGGCACTCAAGGCGTTGAGAAACAATACATTTTGTTATTTCCTTCACAATCGAAGATTATTATTTAAGGTTAACAGCAAGATCAGAGGAGTATCCGTTGGAATTGTGAAAGCAACTTCACAACTAAACGGCGTTTATTTCTATAGCAAGCATGCAAGTCCTCATCCTGCTCAAGTATGTTAAACCTCAGCTGGACGGTAACGTTCGTTGATACTGACCTTTCTTCACCTACTGACGCTCACGTTCGGTAATCAGGCTGGATGCAACAGGAACTCCATCAACCTAACCGACGCAAACCCTATGAAAAACCACATATTTACGTCGATGTTTGTACCCTAGCTCACTATGGACCAAACCAGGTTTGTCCTAATACAATGTGACATAACGCTGTGAAATTAGTTTGAGATTTGCTAGATTTCCTCGAGAGATATATTATGGTGTTTGTTGTTTCAAGAAAATCTTTCCAACTACTTCCCACGTGGGTAATTTATATCGGCATCCAAGAACATGTGCTCCCCATGATGTTCGTAATGTAAGAAAATCTAAAACGTGTTGCATAAGTACAGGTTCCTGTCCTATGTGGGTATTTAGATTTTCATAAAAAATGTATTAACAAACTCTATGGCTCCCAAATTGCTTTTTAGAGAATCAAGCGTCGTTCTTTTGTCTTTGGACAGAACATGTATTTTCATGAAACTTTGTTTATAGAAAAGTATATGCACATATATAAAAATCAGAATTTGTTTATTTTTAATGTTTTAAACATTTTTACAGTTTAGTCTAAAAGCATATGCTTACAGTGTCCAAAAGTACACCCTGCTCCCCACACAAGTCTTTGTGTGGTCTCCCCTTTCCAATCACACATGAGCATCTTCACTCGGTTTGCCAGGACGCCGATCCGAGGGCGAATTTTAGGTCCGGATGCCGAAAATTGGCCCAGTCGCGTTCCCAGGAACCCAGTTTCGTCCGAATTTGGACGAACTTTGGTCTGAACTTTCCAGCATCCCAGGAACGTCGGACGAAGCGAAAATAGGCGTGGGCTAGCTCTGTCGGCGAGACAGTTCCATTCCCCACACCCACTCGCTCAGTCTGCGGCGATGAGCTCCCCAGCTGCCTCTGCCGCCATGACTACGCCGGCGGAACTCCACATCACCGAGACGTATCCCTGCCTCTAGATAGGTCGCCGTAGTGGTCGTCCTTTCCGTCGCCGTTTTTGCCGCCCCTCTCACCGCCCAGACTTCGTAGTAGCTCGGCTTCGCTACGAGCTCCCACCGTCCTCGCCCGCCAAGTTTTTGGAGTTTTGCCTGTTCGGCCATGGATTCCGACGACAAGGATATGTTCGTCGTGTTGCTGGAGGAGGAGAATGCCGCTGCCTCCAAAGATGCAAAGCACATGCAGATCCTCGCCCAGCTGTACTTGCAGACGGTGAAGCCAAATCGTGGAGGTTCGGCGAAGGGTCGTCGGAAGTGCAAGGCAAGGCAGAGGATTGATACGTCCAAAACGTATCTACTTTTCCGAACTCTTTTGCTATGTTTCTCCTGTAAACTTATGTGATTTGAATACAACTAACACGGATTGATGATGTTTTCAGCATAATTGCTTTGGTATCTAGTTTTTATGCAGAAAATCAACTTTCAGGAAAAATCCCGAAAAATATGCCAAAACTCCTATTTTACCAGAAGACTCACAGAGCCAGAAGATGAGACGGGGGAGGGCCACGAGGGGGCCACACCCCCTGGCCGCGCGGGCTAGCCCAGGCTGCGCCTGGGAGGGGTGTGGCTGTAGGGTTCGCAACATAGAAAACAAAAAATTTCCTACGATGGGAACAACTATGTACCAATATCTATCTACTAGATATAAACAACGTCCGGATGTATATTCGTAGAGAACATACCCTTAAAGACCGACAAAGCTTAACGAGTTCAACTCGTGGTTGATATAGACGATCTCTTGCCGATCTCAAGATCGAGAGGAAGTCCTAGCGCCGCAAAGCAGCAGCGCATCCGTGCTCGCACACACGTACAAGACACCGAGCAACCTCGGCCTCCTCGCTCCAGCAATGCAGCGGAAGCACAACCCTTTCTTGCCGAATAGCCACCGGGAACATGTATCTCGCTAGTCCAAGACCATGGGGGATAAATTCTAGAGGGGGAGAGAGATCCTTCACGAGGAGGTGTGAGTGAGAGAGAGGAGAGGGAGTGCCTTTTATAGGAGGAGGGGGGCACCCAAGGGGGTGGCCGCCGGCCATGGGGGCTGCCCCCTCCCCTCCTTCATTCATGTGGGTGGACACTCCACTCACAAAAATCCATTCAAATCCCTCCACTCAAAATCCCATACAATATGCATTGCCGTTTTCGAAACGCTTTCGAAGTTCCGGCTCTAGCCCATACAATATGCCGCAATGAGCTAAGTTGTGGTCCTCCTGACAAGTCTGATAGACATTGTTCTCCTCGTCAGGGGCATCCTCAAAGGGTGGGGGGCCTAGCGGCGCTTCTAGCACATATTGTTTTTGTGCAGCAGAGAGGAGAATCCTCAAATTCATGGCCCATTCGGTAAAGTTGCTATCGTTTGTTGCAAGTTTCTCTTTCTCCATGAACACATTGAAATTAAAAGCAGGTGGTGCCATCTACAACAGAATTTGTAAAGTTTAGACTAAGTTTATGATAGATTGAGTTCAACTAATCCATATTACGAATGAACTCCCACTCAAAAACGACATCCCTCGTGCCTTTTTGGTGATTACATGAACCAAATCCACTACACCAAGTCCGATCATCATGTGAGTCGGTGTAGCTTCAAAGGCGAGCATCAAATGGGCAACATATCTACTATATGACTCATGCTTAACCTTTCGGTCCGTGTTCCGAGACCATGTCTGTACATGCTAGGCTCACCAAGTTAGAACCTTAGTATTCCCGTGTGTAACTGTTTTACACCCGATATATGGTCGTGGATCCAAGAACACCCGATCATCACGTGATGTCTTGGAGCGACGAAAACATAATCGGTGCATACTAAAGGAAGAACACATTCTTATCTTGATATTTAAATGAGGGATCATCTTATTATGCTAACAAAGCGCTAAACAAGCAATATAAGATGCTATCAAACATCACATGTTTATTAGTGGAATGATATGGTTCCCGCATATGATCTCTATCATGTGCACCGTGGTATGATCACTGTCATACCTATATGTGTAAGTCCAAGGTCTATGAAGATTACACGTTATGTATGTTGTAAGAGTATCATCTCATACTTCTACTTACAACATCACCATATCATAACACTAGCTCAGCAACAATCTAAACTAGACGTCTCTAATTTATCAATTGCAAGTTTTACGTGGCTTAGGGCTTTCGAGATAGAACCGTTCTTACCTACGAACATGAACCACAAAGAGGATAACCAAATTGTTGAAAACTCGTTGCAAAATAGATATTGACTATAGTAGGAGAGATATACACCTGCTAGCCACTTATGCAAACTAGTTGCATGTCAAGCGTGGAACATGTCTCATGTGCGAGGACATGTAAAGTTTGTCCGGGCCGCTTCATCCCACTATGCCACCAATATCCAAAATTACAACTAAGGCGCAACAACATGATCATCATCGCCCACATACTCATATGTTTACTACCCGTGTAAAGCATCTACGCATAGATCCGGCTCTGATACCACTGTAGGGTTTGCAGCATAGAAAACAAAAAATTTCCTACGATGGGAACAACTATGTATCAAGATCTATCTACTAGATACAAACAACGGGCGGGTGTATATCCGTAGAGAACATACCCTTGAAGACCAACAAAGCTTAACGAGTTCAACTCGTGGTTGATGTAGACGATCTCTTGCCGATCTCAAGATCGAGAGGAAGTCCTAGCGCCGCAAAGCAGCAGCGCATCCGTGCTCGCACACACGTACAAGACACCGAGCAACCTCGGCCTCCTCGCTCCAGCGATGCAGTGGAAGCACAACCCTTTCTTGCCGAATAGCCATCGGGAACGTGTATCTCGCTAGTCCAAGACCATGGGGGATAAATTCTAGAGGGGGAGAGAGATCCTTCACGAGGAGGTGTGAGTGAGAGAGAGGAGAGGGAGTGCCTTTTATAGGAGGAGGGGGGCACCCAAGGGGGTGGCCGCCGGCCATGGGGGCTGCCCCCTCCCCTCCTTCATTCATGTGGGTGGACACTCCACTCACAAAAATCCATTCAAATCCCTCCACTCAAAATCCCATACAATATGCATTGCCGTTTTCGAAACGCTTTCGAAGTTCCGGCTCTAGCCCATACAATATGCCGCAATGAGCTAAGTTGTGGTCCTCCTGACAAGTCTGATAGACATTGTTCTCCTCGTCAGGGGCATCCTCAAAGGGTGGGGGGCCTAGCGGCGCTTCTAGCACATATTGTTTTTGTGCAGCAGAGAGGAGAATCCTCAAATTCATGGCCCATTCGGTAAAGTTGCTATCGTTCGTTGCAAGTTTCTCTTTCTCCATGAACACATTGAAATTAAAAGCAGGTGGTGCCATCTACAACAGAATTTGTAAAGTTTAGACTAAGTTTATGATAGATTGAGTTCAACTAATCCATATTACGAATGAACTCCCACTCAAAAATGACATCCCTCGTGCCTTTTTGGTGATTACATGAACCAAATCCACTACACCAAGTCCGATCATCATGTGAGTCGGTGTAGCTTCAAAGGCGAGCATCAAATGGGCATCATATCTACTATATGATTCATGCTTAACCTTTCGGTCCGTGTTCCGAGACCATGTCTGTACATGCTAGGCTCACCAAGTTAGAACCTTAGTATTCGCGTGTGTAACTGTTTTACACCCGGTATATGGTCGTGGATCCAAGAACACCCGATCATCACGTGATGTCTTGGAGCGACGAAAACATAATCGGTGCATACTAAAGGAAGAACACATTCTTATCTTGATATTTAAATGAGGGATCATCTTATTATGCTAACAAAGCACTAAACAAGCAATATAAGATGCTATCAAACATCACATGTTTATTAGTGGAATGATATGGTTCCCGCATATGATGTCTATCATGTGCACCGTGGTATGATCACTGTCATACCTATATGTGTAAGTCCAAGGTCTATGAAGATTACACGTTATGTATGTTGTAAGAGTATCATCTCATACTTCTACTTACAACATCACCATATCATAACACTAGCCCAGCAACAATCTAAACTAGACGCCTCTAATTTATCCATTGCAAGTTTTACGTGGCTTAGGGCTTTCGAGATAGAACCGTTCTTACCTACGAACATGAACCACAAAGAGGATAACCAAATTGTTGAAAACTCGTTGCAAAATAGATATTGACTATAGTAGGAGAGATATACACCTGCTAGCCACTTATGCAAACTAGTTGCATGTCAAGCGTGGAACATGTCTCATGTGCGAGGACATGTAAAGTTTGTCCGGGATGCTTCATCCCACTATGCCACCAATATCCAAAATTACAACTCAGGAGCAATAACATGATCATCATCGCCCACATACTCATATGTGTACTACCCGTGTAAAGCATCTACGCATAGATCCGGCTCTGATACCACTGTAGGGTTCGCAGCATAGAAAACAAAAAATTTCCTACGATGGGAACAACTATGTATCAAGATCTATCTACTAGATACAAACAACGGGCGGATGTATATCCGTAGAGAACATACCCTTGAAGACCGACAAAGCTTAACGAGTTCAACTCGTGGTTGATGTAGATGATCTCTTGCCGATCTCGAGATCGAGAGGAAGTCCTAGCGCCGCAAAGCAGCAGCGCATCCGTGCTCGCACACACGTACAATACACCGAGCAACCTCCGCCTCCTCGCTCCAGCGATGCAGTGGAAGCACAACCCTTTCTTGCCGAATAGCCACCGGGAACATGTATCTCGCTAGTCCGATACCATGGGGGATAAATTCTAGAGGGGGAGAGAGATCCTTCATGAGGAGGTGTGAGTGAGAGAGAGGAGAGGGGGTGCCTTTTATAGGAGGAGGGGGCACCCAAGGGGGTGGCCGCCGGCCATGGGGGCTGCCCCTCCCCTTCTTCATTCATGTGGGTGGACACTCCACTCACAAAAATCCATTCAAATCCCTCCACTCAAAATCCCACTCAAACATGCCATTAAATTTCCACCAAATTTAATGCAAACTCTCATTAAATAAAACTCTTTTATTTTATTCAGAATTTACTTTAGTGACAAACATTCACAAATAACCCCTTGCTAGAATTTTATTTCACATGCATAACCACTTTATGCAATTTCACCCAAAAACCTGTTTCGGTATCTAGTGAAATAAATTCATGCGCTTGTTCATTCTTTCGGCATGAAACATTTGCTCCAACTGGATGTCAGTGCCCCTTAAGTGTGTCACCCTACGGTTCGCGAATAATGCGGACATGATCGAGACCCTTCTCCGATCAATAATCAGTAGCGGGACCTGGAGATCCATACTGACTCCCACACATTCAACGATGACTTTTCCTATGATCGTCGGAAACTTTTACGCTTGTATCTTAATCCCTTTGTTTCACGATATATTACATGTCCGAGATTGGATCATCGGTATCTCCATACCTAATTTGATCTTGTTACTGACATGCACTCTTTTCTTGTTCCCGTGATATAACGTTCTAGTGATCAAATCACTTGCTTGCAAGCTAACCAATGTGATATCACCGAGAGGGCCCAGAGTATATCTATTCGCCATCGGGATGAACAAATTCCACTCTTGATCCATGATTCTCAACATAACACTTTAGTAGCTTTGAAGCCATCTTTATAATCACCCAGTTACGGTGTGACGTTTGATGTCAACAAGAAACTCTTCCGGTGTTAGTGATTGGCATGATCTCATGGTCTAAGGATTAGGACTACTTTGTAAGTTGTTTATAGCAATATAAACTCAATGACTTTGATCGTAATGCTATACTTCGGATGAATGTTCATCACACCATTACACTAATGTTGTGATCTCGTTATTAACAACATCCAATGTCTATGATCAGGAAACTGTGATGATCTTGTTAATCAACGAACTAGTTTATGAGAGAGGCATAACTAGGAACTTTCTGTTTGTTTATTAAACACACATGTATTAACGTTTCCGTATTAATATAATTATAGCATGCAAAATAAACATCTATCATATACTTGGAATACACATAATAAACATTTTATTATTGCCTCTCAGGGCATATTCCCTTCAGTGGCCACCTCGGGCACCCCCTCGGCCTCCCTCTTCGCCTACATAAAGCCTTCTGACCTAAAAACTCTAGGGGGTTCGACGTTTTTCCAGATAGAGTTCCGCTGCGCCGCCACCACCAGAAACCGTGATTCAGAACCAGAAACTTCGTTCTGGCACCCTGCCGGGACGGCGAATTAGAGGAGATCATCGCCATCATCATCACCGACGCCTATTCATCAACCATCCATGTTTCCCCCATTCACGAGTGAATAATCCCCCATTGTAGGCTATGGGGATGGTAGGGATTGGATGAGTTCTATCATGTAATCGAATAAGATTATTAGGGCATGGTGCCTAGTATATCTATTAGTGCTATTTGACTTTGTTGCAACTTATTGTGCTTAATGATTATCACTAGGGCCCGACGGACATGATCTCAGATCTGAACATGTTATTGATTCATGATGATAGTATTGTTTGTGATCTTATATGCAAGTTGTGTACACATATCATTGTCTGGAACCAAAGGCCCCAAAGTGACAGAAATTGGGACAACCGGACGGGGTGGCTGTGATATGAGGATCACATGTGTTCACGGAGTGTTAATGCTTTGCTCTGGTGCTCTATTAAAAGGAGTACCTTAATTGCCAGTAGATTCCCTTGAGGCCCCGCTGCAACGGGATGGCAGGACAAAAGATGTTGTGCAAGTTCTCATTGCGAGCACGTATGACTATATATATGACACATGCCTATGATTGTTTAGTACTTGGATGCTTTATCTTATTTATTTGCAAATGACCTAGATCTTGAAGTTATATGAATAGTCTCGTCCATGCAACGCCTGTCCATATATCCCTATGCCTACCGCACTCAAATCCTATTGTTTGCTACTATTGTTACTACTGCCTATGTTTTACTGTTGCTGTTACTTTGCTATTGCTACTACAAAACTGTTGCTACTGATAAACTACTGTGAACAAGACTATTTCCAGGTGCAACTGAATTGACAACTCGGTTGTTAAGGCTTATAAGTATTCTTTGGCTCCCCTTGTGTCGAATCAATAAATTGGGTTATACTACCCTCGAAGACTATTGCGATCCCCTATACTTGTGGGTCATCAAGGATGGAGGGCTACTGCATGTTATACGCTGACTACTTCGTCGACGAGCCGCTCCACGAAGAGGTTGTGTATCAGCGTTGTTTCAGGATGATCCAGAAGATCTTCCTCAAGATCGTGCATGCCATCCGTGAATTTGACCTCTATTTCGTTTGCAAGAAGGACTGCACCGACATGGTTGGGTTTTCGTCAGTGCAGAAGTGTACAGTGGAAATGAGGTTGCTTGAATATGGAGCACCGAGTGACAATGCCGATGACTATCTTTGCATGGCCAAGTCCACCGCCATCAATTGCTTGTACAGGTTCTGCAGGACAATGATTGCAGTGTTCGGGAAACAGTACTTGAAAACACCTACTGCTAAAGACACTGCTTGGATCATGGTAGTCAATGAAAGTAGAGGATTTACTGGGATGCTTGGAAGCATAGACCGCATGCATTGGAAGTGGAAGAACTGTGCATTCGCATGGCAGGGAATGTACAAAGGCCACAAATGATGTTTCACTATGATACTCGAGGAAGTTGCTACACATGATCTTTGGATCTGGCACTCCTTCTTTGGCATGGCAGGATCGAACAATGACATCAATGTCCTCAACTCCTCAAATATCTTTGCCAATCTTGTTGAGGGTCATGCTCCCCCTGTGGACTTTGAGATCAATGGGCACCACTACAAAAAGGGATACTATCTTGCAGATCGCATCTATCCAAGATGGCCAACATTTGTGAAGACTATCTCAAACCCAATGCTCCCCAAGAATGCTCAATTTTCCAAGGAACAGAAAGCTTGCAGGAAAGACGTGGAGCGGGCATTTGGTATGCTCCAACAGAGGTTTGCAGTTGTTCGGTTCCCTGCTATGACCTGGTCAAAAGATCAGATGTGGATAGTGATGAACTTTTGTGTGACCTTGCACAACATGATCATTGAGGATGACAGGAAGGATCCAGTGAGTTTGGTCGAGCAGAACAAGCCATACTATAGATAGGGACATCTTGCCGAGCTTGATCACCAGGTGCCTCCAACCTGGGCTGCCTTCATCGCCATGCGTCAGGAGATTCGAGATCCAGTAGTGCATCAACAACTGCAGAATGATCTGGTTGAGAACCTATGGATATGCAGGGGCAACATGTAGATGCCGAGCATGAACTGGCCGAACTAGGCCGAAATATGTTGTATTTTCATTGTATGCTGAACTATGTTTAAATTTACACCGAACTATGGTCAATTTTATGTCGAACTAGGCTGAACATTTCTCTGTATTCATATTATGCCGAACTATGCCGAAAACTGGACGAATTTGAGCCGAATTTGGGCGGAAAAAGTCGTCCCAGGAACTTGGCCTGGGAACGTGAGTGGGAAACTCGGCGTTCCCAGGACGAAACGTGTTTCGTCTGGCCATATTTTGGTCCAGGTTTCAGCCTGGAAACGTCCAACGAGTGGGGATGCTCTAACTTCTATGGCTCTCGTTTTCTCACTAGACACCCTTGAAACCGAGGATTTGAGTCTTGTACAACTATTAGTCTTCCCCTAACAACTGCATGCAATTAAATTTCTCTCATTCGGATGCACCATTTAGTTGCATCAAAATTATGAAGATGGGCATAATAAAAGATCTAATAAAATAATTCACGTTTATGTACTTCTTTGTAATTTTTGCTAACATGTTTGATAAAACAACTGTAAAAATATGTATCTTTTAGAGTGCTCATGTCTAAATGCCAGTTGGATTAATGACTGGATTCACACAAAGACGCCTTCCTAAGTTTAAAGGAATGTAAGTATGGTTCTACAATTATGCAACAAACGCTCAATAGATTCACTAAAGTAGCCATTCAGCATTTCAAACAAACTCTCAATAGATATTCTAGTGAATCTAAGGTTAGTTGTCAGAAGTTCAAATACTCTTACAGACATAGTTCACAAACAAGTTACCCGAATAAATCAAACTAGTTAGCATAATTAGATTTTTCTATGTATGTATTCTAATTGTGGATCTCTTACTAGACCTATACTTTCTCATGTACATGTATTAATCAAACACCATTTATGACATAATATGTGTCTCATGTTGTTTTGGGACAGTGTGTGTCTAATGGCACCATATTCATATGTATACCAATCTGTTGGAACTCTAAGTGTAAAGTGATGTAGTAAGGGTGAAAGGGTGAGCCAGAGTTTAATTTCGAACTCGGGGGGGGGGGGGGGTGGGTGGGTTAGGAAAACCACTTATTTATCCTCTTCCAGCAACCTGTAAAAAAAGACAACTTGCCATGTGTTCCAAACTCCACTTAGTGGTTGTCAAGCACAAGGTTTGGTATTAAAATTGAAAACAAAATGAAATAAAAAAATAAGTATGTTAGCAATTAAGTAAAATAAGCTATACGCAAAAGCTAAAACTAAATGCAAAGTTAATTAAAAGCATTTGATAGTGAATGCAAGGAGTAAACATATTTTTTATTTCTGAAATAAATTAATATAGAAAATGAAAGAGCAATAAATGGAAGTAAAATGTGTTTATTATGATTAAAAATGGACTCAGGTTCATGGGTTCACATGTCTACCCTCTTAGAAACATGGCAAGATCAAAACAGTCTTAGAGATCAAAATAGTGTTTGGTTCGTATTCAAGTGGGCATCACGTCGTATATGGAAGCTGATGCAACACATCTCTCGCATACTTATGTGGTAAGGGAAAACTCGTCATTACTAGATTTAAGGTAAAATAGTGTATATCCTTAAAAACTTTGACAATATGTTGAATAACAATATACTACCTCGAACAAACGAGATAATATTTTATCTCACTAGATGATAATATCATATGTATTCCATTCTCTCTTGGGAGACAACAAATTAAAGGTAAAAACTATAGTAAATCATAAATTTTGTATCAGTATCTAGTTACTACTAGTACGCGTTGCTCCATCTAATACACCCCCCCCACACACACACACAAATGGCTAACATTATACTAGTTTGATCAGAACATATGTACAAGACAAGATAATCATATGCATCTATAATACACCAATAGACACTAAAGATTTGCAACCTCATATAATTATTTCATAAAACAAAGATCCAAAACAAAGGAATTACATATGTGACCATTATCATGTCGGGTAGCTCATATGGTTCTAAAGTAATCATAGGACAAGATAGAGATAGATCATGCTACTTCCAGAAATTCATAGTCCGGGGATGGACTACTCCCTCTTCATCATGGAGATGGTGAAGGTAATGTTGGAAAGGTTGGAGATGCAACCGGTGAGGACTCTGGCATTGTTTCCACTCCAAGTTTTGAAACCTCCTGCGCCATGGGCCTCCTTTTGGGCCTCCAACAACTCCTCTTCAACTCCAAGCACTCTAGGCTTACGTCTTGATAAAAATATCCACAAAGAATCTTAGGTCCTTTTGAGTCCGTGAAGGTCCATGAAAGTCAAAAATACATAAAATAAAGTAATTACAACCCAAATCAAGAGGATCTTTTGGAAAATCCCCAAAATCAATAAAACATAGATATTATGTAAATATTTGGAATATATCCCAATAAACTACAAAGTTCATGAATGCATTTTACATGCATCTGTGTCTCATTGGTGCGGCTTGTTATTTTTATAGTATGCAACATACTTATCAATAACGAGACAATTTTCGTACCTTCATCAATCTTCAAGGTGTTCAATTTTGTCTTTGATCTTTAGTAAGAGATATATGAATGTTCTTGTGTGTATTGGTTACGATGTGTATCCCACATGTATTATAAACCATGTTTCTAGAAATACATAGTTGAAAGCAAAAATACTTGTCATGCCTTTTTGGATTATACAAAATATCTTAGTAATCATTAAGAAAGATCATGTGATTTATAGTATAGCATATAACTCACATATACATAACTATACTAAAATCGAATTCATGATCTGCACATGCAAACTCATCCAAATTTGAAATACATCGTAGTAATAGGGAGCTAGACAAATATTCAACCGTCAGAACGAGCTGGTTTTTTGGCATATGTACATGGGATTATATTCTCCATGTTTTCATAGGAGGGATCTTAAAATATAAGTTGGGTCATCTTGAAAACTATTTCTCTGAAATCACATAAAATTTCGTCAAGGTTCCGACATTTTTTCTAGCATGGACATAGATCGTTCCATTGGAGTTCGCCAAAACTTTGCAGGATTGTATTAGACTCAATTTAGCGCATTCTCTCCAGAGGGATTACCAGAACAATTTTCGAGGATAGCACTATTTTCCTACAATTTACGCCTGAGCATCGGCGTTGACTTCGAGCCATGGAGCTCCATAGTAAAAAATACATGTTATTAAGCAAGATTCGATTAGACGTTGATGCCGCCAATGTAGATCCGGTCTTAAGATGCAAGGTTCCCATGTAAACCAATTGTGGAGATTCAAAACTTGGGGGTGTCTCGACCTTGCCAACATACTCATGAGAGCACATGAAATTTGTATTCACAAGGATGCTTAGATCAATAGGTATAACTTGTATGAAAAGTCACCAATATACCAAGTTTTAGGCCCATTGATGATGCCTAAAAGCCCTACTTCTTTCCTAGCTCATGTATAGAGAGTATTACAATGTGTATATTGTAGAGGGACTTAGCTAGACTAATATGATAATCTCGATGATCCTATGGTGGACAAACTAGGGTTTAAGATCCTGTAGAGAGATCGAGGGTGTTGTTGATGATGGCAACAATACTTCACTGGGACTTGGAGGTTCTTGGGCGCCCTTATATAGTGGGATTAAGATACCTTCCTTTCTTCTAGTCCAAGTTGATACTTTCTTTTGCTACAATATTTTACCTTTTTGGACCTATAATTGCCTTATGGATGAGATCCAGCAAGAGGATTCTAGAGGATATTCGACTTTCACCATGCTAACCCACCTGACTAGAGTGAAGGTACAATGATGGATATGTGGCACATCTATGTGTCAACAATATCCATCAAATTGCCCAATCAAAATGATGTGTTTGTTATTTTGTTGGCCTTTTGATGCCTTCTGCACTATTCTGAGATTAATAGAGCACAAACTAAATCATGCAACATTCATATTGTCACACTTAGACACACTTGTATGTACATCTGTAATATCCACTATCAAATTAAATAAATCCAAAATGTATTCCTATAACTCATGGATCACACGTACACAATCAACCAATCAAATTACATGTGTAAGAAGACGCGACACACTGAAGCACAATCCATGGGATATTTTTTGGACAACAAACAGGGAGGGAGGAAGGAGAGTCTCCTCACCTAGACTAGGATCTTGACCTCCTTTCGAGGAGTTCAAGCATCGAGATGTTACACCAACAGAAATGATAGAAGATATAAAGGTGTCCATGATGAAGCATTGCCCAATCAGCTTACAAGGCGATCGTCAACACAACTATAATTCCATGTAGTGCATGTATCATCCACTAGTGCCATCTAAGGATATCACAATTCACGGGACCAAGACTTTCTCAATTGCCACAACGTCATAACCATACTCAAGTTATCGCCACAACACCATA
The DNA here is from genome assembly GCA_916181665.1 of Avena sativa. Taxonomy (NCBI): domain Eukaryota; kingdom Viridiplantae; phylum Streptophyta; class Magnoliopsida; order Poales; family Poaceae; genus Avena; species Avena sativa. Next base: position 337,703,058 of record OV702297.1, on the reverse strand, counting down.
TTGGAGCAAATGGAACAATATGATGTTCTCATTTATTTGTGTAGTGTAATTATACAAGTTTCATCAACATTAATTGCAAACTCCACCACAAGTGGCATGATATAGGTGCATAACAGTGATACAACCAATAAACACGTACCTTCATCGCAAACTACTTCACATGAACAACTGATACCTTCGATCCAGATTATAAATGTAATATAACCTTTTGTTTTCCTACAAGACTAGGTTTATCGAATCCTAGGAAAGAATCTACTTAGTGTAAGATTACTCGAACATGACCTTAAGAACTCGTAGAAATTTTGTTCACCAAAACAAAACATTGACTTTTTGTGTGTTTGATCAATGGATGGAAATATGCCAGGGCCAAGGTTTCACCTCCAGCTGTCACTACAAGAAAAGTTGGCTTTTACAACGGACGGTTTTTGTGGTTTAAGGCTTCCATGGTTAAAAGTTCTTCTACGATGGATAGTTTCTGTGGTAAAAGCCTCATCACCAAAGAATATACATGATTTTTTCCGTGACCGTGGCGGATTGAACCCTTCAGCCACGGAAATTATTGTCGTCATAGAACTGTTTCGCCAGCCCCGTTGTCTGCTGACATCATGCAAACTGCCATATGGAAAACTATGAATACATCTTCCACAACTAAAACCAAAAGGGGGCAAACCTTGTTTCCCGGTACATTGTTTTCCCGAGAAGGAGTTTTCTTGATGAAAGTGTTGCTGAAAGAAAGTAAAATCTCAAAGCAAGGTATTTTACCTTACCTCCAAATGTTGATTAGCGCAACAAAATGAGTTCTGAAACGAAACTCCACAAGTATAGGAGAAACTAATGATAATGATCATAGCGTTTAAAATAAGTATTTTACTAAATAAAGTAGGATTCAATAATGCATTCCGCCTTTTTGGGGAATTATATTGTTTATTCACTTTTCATGATTTTTTATTTTCGAAATGGGAGAGTTCCCTAGAATGTGCATCAATCGATTCACTTGTCATGATTAATGAAACATGACATGCCTACAAACTATGAATAAGCGATGATGGACCTAAGTACGAGAAGTGACTAAGAGTCATGAACTACCAAAGTAAGTTTCATTTAAGATATCAAAGTAGTATGTTACTAGATATTATTAAGTAAAAATGTTACTTAATCTTTCCCGATAACTGCAAACTTACAAGGAAGAAATGAAACTTTGAAGAAATGGCATAATGCTCGATTTGTCGCAAAGAGTGTCTTGGCAAATCAACGGTTAACTACAATGTGTAGTAATGTGTGAGTTTGTGGGATTTACACTAAGCGATTATTTCAATTTATATAATAGATGGAAGATTGTTGAAATTGTGTATGTTCTTTAATATCAAGATTGAGGAGAGGTTGTAATTAGTACAACACACAATGTCTTATCAATCACATGGATGCAAGTGTTCCGTTGCCGGAGATTCTCGATTTGATAGATGATCAAAAAAATAGAATTACAATGATTAACAAGAATACCTACAACAGAGTGGGATCAAAACAGTTTTCCTAAAAATTGTACGTAGATGACATATTTTGAGTGGGAGCTATATGAATTCCCTAATTAATATGTAGATGCAGGGTCAAAAAATAAAATTAATATATAAATGACATATTTAAGTGGGAGTTGAGTGAATATTCTAAATCTCTTATATGTGGATGACATATTCGAGTGGGTGTTTAAACAACATTCTTATATATTTAGATGACATATTGTGAATGGTGTGGTTGGTATTAATAATATTTAAGTTAGTAAATATTTGAAGTATGAAGTTGAACATATAGAATCTATGGAGATAGATCAATATGTTTAATAAAAATTGATGTCAAAATGTTTCCTTAATGGATTCTGAAAGAAGTTCAAAATGTCCTAGTTTAGATTCTAAAGTGATTCAGAGTAGAACAAATCAAGAAAGATGTTCTTGCTTATATAACTAGATGGATCATTGAGTTAATTTCAGTATTACAAAAATGGTTCAAAGGAATGAAGAGGGATGATTTACGTCCTCTATGCCTCGGTTATATGTTCTTCTATACAACCATATTGTATACTCGACGAAAATATGACCCATGTTCTTGGTTGGAAGAACAAGGTTCTAAAGTGATTCATGAGTAAATCACAGAACCAGAATTAAGTATATCCTTAGAGTCTAAAAAGAACTAGGGATCTATACTAATATAGAAGTAGATGACTACTTCAGGAATGGCAAGTATAATGGTTTTGGCTGAGAAAGATCAACTTTCAAAACTGAGTGGTTTTCAAGTATGCATGACTATGTGAAAGTCTACTTGACTGAACTATTGTCATACATAAGGAAACAAAGTCTCACTGTGTTGCCAAAAAAACTTGGAAATGTTATGAGATAATAAGAGAAAATGTCAAATAAGATGACATTAGCAATTTGCAAAGAACATACATATCTGGTAGATACATTCATTGGCAGAACGTTTTCCATAAGCAAGCATGATAAAAAACACACTATGTAATATTATGTTTATGATTAGTAACAAATACAACTAGATTATTTTTACCCTAGTGCAAATGGGGTGCTGTTGGAGATATGCCCTAGAGGCAAATAATAAAATGTGTTTATTATCATATCTCAATTAGTTTATAATAGTTTTATACCATGCTATAACTATATCAATCAGAAACATTGGGACATGCATGGTATGAAAACAAACCAAGTCCCTAGTAGCCTCTATTCAACTAGTTCGTTGGTCAACTGATGATCAAGGTTTCCTGATCATGGAGCATTTATGCCAATTGATAATAAGGTCGTGAAATTAGTGAACAACATGATGGCCATGCTTATCCAACATAAGTATTGCAGCACAATCAAGTCACATAGTTCATCGTTGAAATAATTAGGAAACGTAGTGATTTTCTCCTTTTACCATGAGATCATATTTAATCACTATCACCCACGGCTTCTTTGATTGCCTTAACCGTCACACCATAACATGGTGATCATAAAGGTGTATGTTAGGTATTCCAAAGGGATAGGTTGAGGAATATGTATCAAGATCAGAATTCCTTTTCCTGCCTGACGGAAACATACACTAGGCCCACTCGGTGAGATTGCATCCAAGAAGTTATAGCGAATGACTAGGTCATGAGGATGCGATATCACTAAAACGAGATGAGTAGACTTGTAGGTAAAGGGATTGGACAAGGTATGATTGATGATGATGATCAGATCTCGGACAAGTTATGTATGTAAGTAAAAAAAGGAATTGCACTCGACATTTATGGTTCAAATGACAATAACATCGTGGAATGCACAGGGGTCATTATGAGTATCCAGATCCTACTAATGATCATTGATATGAGAGGTGTCTCGAGCATGTTTGTGATGTTCCCGAAACATAGGGTAACATACTTAAGGGTTCTACGACTCTTGGAGATCATTTTGGAATCATTAGGATCGCCGGAAGAAAGGAGAGAGAAAACTGGAAGGGTTCTGAGGAAAGTCCGAAGTAGTTCCGAATGATCGAAACAGAGTTTTTGATCGTGAGGAAATGTTAAATGTGAATTTTATATTAATTATTGAATTAATAGATAGAAATCTATTTTGAAAATGATTTTTGGGCAAAACCTCCCTAATGGTCCACTTACGGAGGGAAGGGTTCATGTGGGGGGCCGCCTCCCTAGGGCTCCCGCCAGGCCGAGCTTGGGCCACGCCGTGGTGGGTAGGCGCCCATCCGGCTAGCCACCTCCCTCCTGGCCTCCTCCTTTAGTCCCACCTTGCCAGCTAGCATGTGGGAGTCCCTCCCCTTTTCCTTAGGGATTTTTCCCCTCTCTCTCTCGTTGGCTCTTGTGCTTGCGGTTCCAAGAAGAAATGCGCATGTGGAAGATGACACCACTCTGTCATGCGTTTTGCTGCTGGATCCCAGTCCTAGAAGGTGTACTTCCGCATTCCTGGTTGGATTCGGGGAGAATGGGAGTTAGTTGTTGAGCACCGGACGTGTGCGAAACCACGGGGGTGCTGCCACTTGTGGGGCTCAGACTGTCATGCGAGGAGCAACGTGACCTTGAGGTCGTCTATGAGTATGACTACATCATCCATGTTCTTGTGAACGTTAAACGCTTTTATTCTACAAGGTTATGTCGTCAAAACCTCTCTTCTTCGTTACTGCATTAACTCATAGATAGATCTTGGCATTGGTGTCACGCTAGTTAGAAAAATTATTTTTTTCTATTGTGAACTCCTTCACTATGAAGATTCGATTCATGATCATCTACGAATTCGAGCCCATGACCGTGCTCGACATACTACCACTTCCTCTTCATGAACGCACCAACATGGACATCGACAAGCGTGCCCAAGCAATGAAGAGACAAGAGCTAGCATTGAGCAAAAAGTTCTTCGTGAAGCAACAAGGCTCAACAATAACAAGAAGGATATGATCTTCAATGAAGGTGACCTCGTGTGGATACACCTATGCAAATACCGCTTTCCAAAGGAGTGTGATTCCAATCTCAAGCGAAAAGGGATGGTCCTTTCAAAGTCATCAAGAAGATCAATAACAATGTCTATGTCAATGATATACCCACTTCCAAGAACCTCGTAAGCAACACTTTCAATGTGGCGGATCTATCACCATACCATGGATATGGTAAACATGAAGAGTCGAGGATGACTCTTTCCTAAGGGGGGAGCTGATGCAGCCCGTCCTACAGACGTACCTACACCTACACCAAGTCCCAGAAGTAGACCCATGATTTGTGCCCAAGTGAAGCTCCTCCAAGATAAGGTCAATTCGCTCCTCTCATCGTGTGACTTCGATACCCCGTTGGATGGCTTGCTACTTCATGCATCTATATTGTGCATCCTCAGGTAGAAGCCTAAGACCGTCACCAAGCTATGAAGGAAGAAGTATCTAAAGAGGCACCGGAGTCTCTGGCATCCAAACCCCGGAGTCCTCGTCCTGTGAACCCTAGAGTCTCTGCCCCATGACTCTGGCCCGAATTCTAGAAGCTCCAGACGTGACCCCGGAGCCACACCAGAGTCTACCCCGAAGTCTCCGGCCATCCTGGAGTCTCTGGCCTCTGAACCCTAGAGTCTCTGGTCCAAGTGATGGTCCTACGTACCAATAGATAGGCTCTTGGCCCATGTACACCCCCCAATTCTCCCAGAACTTACTCTTTATCCCCAAACTACCGTTGTTTATGTGGTTGGCCTATAAATAGCTCCACTCCTCCATTGTAAACCCTAGACTTGATATTATAACTAGAAGAAACGCCCCTAAGAGGAATCTATCTAGTTCGGTCTCATCTTTCTTTGTAAGGAAGACCTAATATCCCCGATCTGTTTGAATTTTTCCTAGTTGCATCCAAGTTGTACAAGACCTTTGATTTGAGTGATCTCTAGTAAAGTTGTCATGATCTCACCAAGCTTCTCCTTCCTCTCCCTGTCAGTTTGAGAGAGATTCTTGCCCAACCCCGATCCTACGGATTGAGTTGGATCGGTAGCCACCGATGTGAGCCATATGCTTTGTATTTGTGTTTTCGTTTAAGTGAGTTTTCATCGTGTTCTTCGCGCGTGTGTTCGTGGCATGTTCATCTTCTCTCCCTCCCTCATGAATCCACCGCTATTTCTTGGAGATCATGAAAGATCGGGCCAACCCAAGGGTTCACCCCTAACAGGGACCGAGGGCGAAGACTATGGCGAGGATGGGTCGTCGGTGGACAAATTGGGCTAGAGAAGTGTGTTTTGAAGACTGTGATAGATGGACTATTGAGGAAGAATATTTAACCGAATGGCGGTGGGGGAGGGGAAGGGAGTGTCCTACCGCTTACGTCAACCGACAGTCGGCCGTCAAGATACTATCTATGGTATTGTGTTATGCCAAGTGGGAGGCCTCCAGAGTCATCCTAGAAGGACCTGGGAGATGGCTATGGTTCATGAAGGTCACAATCTAGAGAATGAACTCGGATGGACACTATACATCACCCCAAACCTTACCAATGACCAATGATTCACTCTGCAACGTGGTACTAAGAGCATCTCTAGCAGATACCGCATATCGGCCGACCCACAATTTTTTTCACCAACACACAGTACTGAGTCCCAAAAGTGGCCTTTCCAGATACCGTAAATGGGCTCGTACCGCAAATATTTTTGTCGTTTCCCGCAAAACGGCTCGTCCATCCTGTATATATTCGGGACGGGAGGCCTCGGATGCGGTATACTGCATCCATTTTCCCCTTCCTCCCCCGCCCAGAAACCCTCAACACCGCCCGCCCCCGTCTCCGATTCCGGCCACATCCGCCGTCATAACATGCATCATTGTCGCCAACCTCAGTGTCCACTCCCCATCTTGCCATGGCCGGACAATCGAGCCCCGATTTGGGCGCACGCGACCTCGCTTCTCCTGGCCGTGGCGGGAGCTCCGGCGTGCGAGCTTGCGTCGCGCTACCGTCGAAGGAGGAGGGATGCAAGCGCCTCCATGTGCAGGGAAACAGCTGCGGCGCCTGTGGGCGCACCCGCGCGACCCCAGCCGCTGCCGGTCGACTCTGCCGCAGACGATGCAAATGAGCTATTGTTGGCCGAAATCTGCGCATTTCCGCCGGCGTCCGTGAGCCTGCTGCCAACGACGAGCAGGAGGAGCTCTTGCTCACCGAAGCCAAGTTCAACTCCATGTGCAGCAAGCTCATGGACATCATGTAGCATCGAAAGCGTCGCCGCAACGCGCACAGGCGGAGAAGCGCGATCTTCTCCGTGCCAGTCGCCGCTCCCTCCGCAAGCACCTGGGGCGGCTCGAGGCCCTTGAAGTCGACTTACCTGACGAGTACTTCACCAACGACGACTACGACAACGATGCCAACAACACAGAGGAGTAAGAGCGTGCCGCCGCCGTAGATGATTCGGTTAGTAGGTACCGCCGGTGGAGCTACGTATATGCTAGGTGAAGTCTGGATGCAGGACGCGACATCATTTTCTGCTAAACTTATGTAGATCTAGATGATCAGAACCTACTCTATGAATCTAGCGTTAACATGTGATGTTTTATGAATATGCAGTTTGGATGAATATATCTGTTCTGCCTAGCTTTTTCATACTGCAAACCAAGTTTCCATTCTATCGCATCCGCGTTTTACAGTATCGCGGGATGCGTTATCTACTAAAGATGATCTAATAACGTAACATAGCTGTGTGCATTTTATAGACGCAAATGCTGAACGTAACTAAACTTACTTTTGAGAAGAGAGAAAAAGAAGAGAGCACTGTGCAACTTTCTACCAAAGTCTCAACCAGTTCCGTGTCCGTCTTAAGACAGAACGTGAGTAGCAACACACAGTGGCTATACCAACAGCTTTACAGACAAGCACCACGCTAAACCAGACTTCACCAAGATTACGAGTCGGAAAAACAAACGAGAGAGAGACACAGAAGGTTTCGGCCTCCCTTTCCTTTTAAGCACCTCCATCCTCCTCCTCCTCTGCACACGTTCACATACGCACGGCGCGCTGCGGGAAGCAGAACGGAACAGCGTCACTCCCCTCCCTCTGACCAGTACCAAGGTTAGCGGTGGGAGCTAAAAAGGCAAACAAGACTCAGCTTTCTCCACGTTTGACCTCAAGCCCCGAGCCGCCTCCTCCTCCGACTCCGAACGACCTTCGCCGGCAATGGCGGCCCCCTCGGAGGAGGCCATCAAGCAGTTCTCCGCGCTCATGGAGCAGCGTGAGTGCTCCCCTTTTTTTCCATTCCTCTCGATACAAGCTTACAGCGAAGGAAAATAAAGAAGAGAGCTGTCTTCTCTCCTGATTTTCTTGTTTTTGCTGAGATGCGGCTTGCTTTCTTTGGTCTCTGCAGTGGAGGAGCCCCTCAAGACCACATTCCAGGTGCCGATCTGCTCTACCTCCCGCTCTCGCTGGATCTCTGCACGCTTGCGCTCTGTATTTCATTTCCTCCTTGCGCTTCCGCGAGTTGGAATTAAAAAAATATTTCGTTCTGGTGCTTCAGCGAGTGGGAAATCTTTGGTTCTGGTGCTGTTTATGTTGTGTCTGCGTCGGTTGTGCCTGGATTTTGCCTCTCTTCTCGTCTCCTGCTTTGCCATTTTCGTGGATTTGGGGGTTGCTGTTCGCTGTAGCTGGATCGTAGCTGGGTGATGTTTGGATCTTGGAAATTTCCTTCTTCTCCCGAGCTCAGTTGAGGTTTCGTTTACTCTTGTTCTTAGTTCAAGCTTTCATCAAATCCGTGAGAATTTTATCTGTACGATTTTGTTTTGACCATTTGTTCCTCCCGTTCGTAAAAACTTTTCCGGTTTTGCTATTTCTCAGGTTATTTCTCAGTCATCTTTGTTTACCGTTGGGATTTGGTTCCAAGATTCGTGCATTCTGGTTGCAGTTGTTTGTAAATCATGCATTTTCCATTCGATTGAGCCAGCCACATCACCCGACTGAGAAATAGTTATTTCTTAGTCGCCTTAGACGTAGGCGTTCCCAAACTTTTCGGTCTACTTGTTACCCCCGTTGGTAAAAGCTGTCAGTTAACAGCCTACTTTCCGTTTTTTGAGCCTAATTTGTGGTATATTGATCTCTCTTTTCCTTACCTGAAATCCTGTTGTTATCAGTTGGGTTCTTTAGGATGACCCTTCCCTTTCCCCCCACCCACAAAGCTGGCATTTGCGCTTCGTCATCCTGATAGAGATTCGTAGCTAAACTATGCTTTCAGTTTTGGAGGGGTGAAACTATGCTCAGCATTTTTTATTTATTCGCTTAGTCGCATAGAGCATTTCCAAAAAAGTCACATAGAGGAAGAGATATTTTCACATTAATTAAGATCCCATGACATGCTTGAAGGACTAGTACTTTCGTAAGGTCCTAAATGCAAAATTTTGGTACTACCGTATCTTCGATCGAAAAAAAAGGATTTTGGTAGTACAGCACAGCTATTCTGTTGGTGCCTTCAGAGCTTAGTATATGCAAGCTCAAATGCTGTTTCTCTACGTATTCAACTCAGTCACTAAATCAAGTCGTGTCTGCCGGCGTGGCGTGGAGGGTTTCCAAATTCCAAGCACGAGTCTGGAATTAATACCTTGGGAAGTCAAGCACGCCATGATCACATCGGTAGGAGCTAGATGATGTGCATTTACTTTAACTTCCATGTGAGGACTAAACTTTGTCTAGCGATCTAGACATTGTGTGGAGCTCAATTTAAAGGCCGAAGAAGTTTGCCGCGGTCTGATGATCTGGACGTACCTTGTAGTATTTATTTGTTCCCTCAGCTTGTGTGGTCACGGCTGTTGTAGATGTGAGGTCTCGGTTGCCCATTTGGACTTTTATTCGGTCCAGAGGAGTCCTTGTCCTGATAGGCATGATCATGTTCGTCGACCTCGGTTGGAAGTGTTTGGTTGTGCATCACGCAATCCGATATCTCCACTAAGAACCAACAGTTTCGTTTTCTCTTTTCTGCGGTGGAATCACAATATCTCCACTGAGGAAACATGGCTGCTTTTTTTTGCTCCTCTTCTGTAGCCTCCTGTCTGTCTACATATGAATTTTTTATTTTCGTCTGTTTTCTTTTGGTTCACGAGTAGCACATTTTTCATATTTCGTTTACCAATCGTTGCATTGTGGAACTGTTAACCTGAGATAATAACCCAAGGTAGGAGGTATAATAATGGTGGTTATTGTTACGTGTACAGCATGTGCACCAAGGATACCCAAGGGGAACTCTGGTGCGTTTTCTCAAGGCAAGAGAATGGAATGTTCTGAAGGCTCATAAAATGGTACGCTTATTACATAGACTTTTTAAAATATAAGTTGATGAAGTACCCTGTTTATCTCCAAAATAAACCATTGCATTATCTGGTGCAGCTCATGGATTCCTTAAACTGGAGGCTTCAGAATGAGATTGACACCGTTCTTGCGGTAAGTGCCTTCTATAGTTACACGAAGTCTTGTTTACATTTTCCTTTGGGAGAAAGTTAGATAGGACCAAGTGACTCCAAATCTGTTACAAAATGACTGCAAAAGATGGGCAGAAATGAACTATAGCATCACTACTTTCTCATCATGCACTGCACCGCACTGCAATTATTTTAGCATGCTGTTCGTCTGACCAGCAACCGCTGTTTACTTCCAATGCAGAAACCAATTCTGCCCCCTGATTTGTATAGATCTATTCGTGATACACTACTTGTTGGATTAACAGGATACTCCAAGCAGGTACAACAATCAGTCCCATTTTTTTCTTCAATTTTTTCGTACTTTTGATCACTGTTCAAAAAATAGGCCGAATCAGCGATTAATAGGCCGATTAATCGCTACTAGGGACCTGACCGTGTCGATTATCGCTAATCCTTTATGTTAATCGTTTAGCCCGATTAATAGGTCTAACACTCCGATTACTAGGTATATTCCCGATTAACCACTACACTTGGTCAAAAAAGTTGCAATATTATCAACACATATTGCCCATCCATCCGTTAGCCCGCCCCAATGAAGTAGGTTTTGCGAAGCTCCCGTTCGATCCCTGCCTCCAGGAGCTTGATTTCAGCCATTACCAACTAGTTCCTTGTCGTTGTTGACCAGTTCCTCGTAGTTGCCGACCAAACCTCAAATACAAGAGCTCGGACGCCTTGAGGATCTCATCCGGGAGCTTAAGGCTGAGGATTCATACGTGTTTTAGGTGCTAATTTTTTGTAGGCTGCACCGATTAATAGCCAACCGATTAAATCGGTTAATCGTCCGAATTCCGATTAATCGCTACTCCCAAGCCAACCGAGCAGCTAACGATTACCGATTTCCTTAACATTGCTTTTGATGGTATCATATTATCAAGTCCTGTTGGTTGGCTGTTTGAGTCTTTATGTTGCAGTTGGCACATTTTTGTCTGAACTAGCTGAGGTTGAACAGCATTTCATCTCTGGTTATATTTTATCTTGCAATAATCCAGCTTTTTTTTAGCAGAATAGGCAACTGGCTCAAAATGTTCATCAACCATTGTTTTCCTTTTCTAGCAGTTTGCTTTGTCTGTCTTGAGTAATGACCTTTGTGATGTATTTTAATTTTGTATGCTTCCTTTTTCCAGGGACAACCTGTGTATGCATTTGGTGTTGGGCTCAGTACCTTTGACAAGGCATCGGTAGGTCTTAACAGTTGAAAATCCTTAATCTTTGGATTTTAATTTCAAATAAACTCTACTACTAGTTCTGAGTTTTAGTCGCTGTGTTAAAATTTTGTAGTACTAACATTAGTAATCAGATAATGGGCGTATTTTTTATTGACATGTAGGATTGATTAAACTACCATTTAGTTATATTAATTAATAGGGAGACAATACTATTTGAGAAACGTTGTTTTCTAAAATAGCATGTTCATTTTTGTTGCAGGTGCACTACTATTTGCAGTCTCACATACAGATGAATGAATATCGAGACCGTGTTGTCCTGGTGAGTGTCTTTCTTTTATTTATTCATTTTTTTTGCAGAAACATATAATGAATATACTTTTCCCTCTTCATTAGCCGGGTGCATCTGAGATGTTTGGAAAACAGATTAATACCTGCTTGAAAGTTATGGATATGACTGGCCTGAAGCTCTCTGCTTTGAACCAAATAAAGGTGGGTTATTTCTTGCATCACTAATTTTTTCTTAAAAAAATTGTGAACTTCTGTAAGGATCTGAATGAGAACTGCTCGTACTTTTTTTTTGCATATGTGATGTTTTTGTTAATGAGAAATCTGAACATAAACATTTGATGACAGCCCCTGAATGCATGTACATGTCATCAAGCTGTGTGGCATGATGGGAATTGAAGGGGAAATAAAATCAAGAATACAAATCATGTTTAGAGTGGAATTCATAGCTTGCTGTATCTGCCTAATAAGTGATGACAATTTGCAAATGCTTGATATGAATTTTGAAGAAAATACCTTTAGCCCTCATGTTTCTTGCAGTAAAAAACTGAACTGGCGGCAAAGTTGAGAGTACCTTTTCTAGTGCTGCCAAGTTGCTTTGCCATTGGGTGATTATATTACTGATTTATGAAGAAGTCTACATGCCACCAAGTCAAGTCAATAATGGCCTGCGAGTCATCTATGGGCACAATTAACTCTCTCATACTTTTATTCCCTTGGCTGCTTCTCCTTATTTTGTATATTGGCCTCTTGCCTGCCATGCTTTTCCTGAATCTTGACTCCGGAGTTGTCTATTCCTGGTGGAGGTGTCAAGTGGCCAGAAGTTTTTGAGGATGTTGCTTAATGGGACCGGGGATAGTGTTGGACTACCTAAGGCTAAGAATTGATTGCTTGTGAGGTGTGGTGTGGTAGTGGGGCCAGGGATAGTGTTGGACTACCTATGGGATTGCTAGTGTTTATCACGTAATGTCAATTAAGATATTTGGACCAATACATAAACATCCGCAGAGCATTTTTAATATTGGACATTTGGTCCAGATTTTATTTGTTTAACAAATATAAGTTCTATAGATCTTGAGCTCCAGACCAACTTCACCAATACTGCATCGAGTCTGAGAGAACCATATATGCCTGTCAGCGCATATAAAACATGAACATATATCCTCGAGACATACATTTTTCTTGACATGTTTACATTAAACTGAGATCTGTATTTGATGTAGCAGTTCTCACGTCCTACTTTTGCTTATGCATTGGTTTATTTTGCCTGCCATGTGCAGTTATCTTTCAAGGGAAATAAACATTGCAATTTTCTTATCGATAGTTTCTACATAATGCAGATGTTGAGCACGATAACAGCAGTTGATGACCTTAATTACCCAGAGAAAACAGAGACGTATTACATTGTGAACGCTCCGTATGTTTTCTCAGCATGTTGGAAGGTCAGTGCACATACTTGATTTACTGAACTGTCTTACTTTTTTTTCGATTGAAGTACTTTTTTTTCTTCGCATTTCAATTTTGACACAGCTAGATTCTCTATAGTAACTTGATCGGAGTTTCTGTTCACTGGTGGGCAGGTTGTGAAGCCCCTTTTACAGGAACGAACAAAAAAGAAGATCAAAGTCTTATCTGGCCCTGGAAGAGACGAGTTGTTGAAGGTAAATGTTCTTAATTTGTCTCTGTTATTTCAGATCAGTTCTTTTGCTTCAGGAATCAGGGTGGTGTCCTCACAAGGTTTTACATTCTTTAACATTGAGTTCTCGTGGTGAACCGACTTCATAAACTGCAAGCACAAGTTGCCTAGACCGGCCTTCTGCATTGGAGCATGTAACTGCATCTTAGCTTTACATTTGGTAACAAATGGCATGTTTACTTCTTTACAAAGGAATTCGTATGTTCGTGGGAACAACATTACACATCTATCCTTTATTCATTGACGGAACTCACCTCTATTGGTGAGAATAAACTGACTGCAAAGAAGTGCTTACGGCTGCACCTTACATGGCCTTTTGGGGTGGTCCAGTTACTCTGATAGCTGATGAGCCAGCATCCACCATACATTGGCAAGTCTCTGATTAAAATCCCTGTGGTGTCACTCACAGGTTATGGACTACCAGACGCTGCCACACTTCTGCAAAAGGGAAGGGTCCGGCTCGTCGTCCGACGAAGTGGACTGCTACTCCTACGACCACCCTTTCCACCAGCAGCTGTACAACTTCGTGAAGCAGCAGGCTCAGAGCCAGGACACGGTGGGTCTGTTGAAGCAAGGGTCGATGCACGTCAAGGTACCCACCCCGGACCTGGAGGAGGCCAAGATCATGCAGACCATCGAGTCGGAGCTCCAGAATCTGAGGGGAGGAGGCGACGGCATGTCTCGCTCGTTCAACAGGATCACCATCGAGGGTCCATAAATGACAGTGCTAGCATGCTGCCGTCGTGATCGGATTGCCCGAGATGCGCCGCATGGGTGCGGAGGAGGTATTCAGCTATCTTGACCCCGGGAACGTATATTTCTGGAGTTATATGTAGCGATTTCTTGCTTGCAGTCTCTGGCTGCAGGCTTGAGTAGGAGCAGTAGTAGTAACACGCGGTTTGAATAACCGAGTCTGTATCGTCGGAGATCGTAGTAGTTAGTTTTAATTAACCTAGCTAATGTACCGTTTGCACGTTGCTGCTTTCATGCTTGTCATGGCAGGGTAATTATCATGTTTCCCGCACATGAACGAATGACACGACCCCAATGTATCAATATATATATGTATGTATATATGTTACCGCCCTCTGAATCTATGATGTTGGAGTGGTATGTATTAGTATCAAGTGGTGTACTCGCTGCTAGATGAATCTACATTCATTGATGTGATTTTTACATGTCAGTATCGTATTATCAAGAACGGCATGAAAGCGAATGAGTCTGTGGCTCTGTGGTTGGGGCTGGCAGTGGCCACCCAACCCACCCACCTCAACCCGGCCGCGGGAAAAGTGTTTACGGGTAAAAAAACGACGGCGTGGAACGGAGCACTTAAACACAATCTGTAAAAAGGAATATTCTAAATCAGGATTTTAGACAGTTTATTACATATGCAAGTGCAACATGTTCATAGTTTTACATCAAATCATCGCGCATAGTTCAATCGGGCAATGTTTATCAACTTGCACGCAATTAACGAAATAGCTCAAGCAACGGAGGTTTCTCCTTGCTCACCGTGGCCTCCTCTGTTGCCACCTCCACGAGCTAGCCTTGTTCTCTTCATGATCTCCGCGGTGGCATCTTTCCACCACTCCAAGCTCCATCATTGCCTTGGTTTGCTTTAGAGTTAAATACAGTATCCGTCCCTATACTTGTCGGGCTAGCTCGATTTAGTCCTCGTACTCGGAATTTGCTGAATTTTGTCCATGTACTTGTAAATAGGGTTCAATTAAGTCCAATTTGATGTTTGCCGTCGAATTTGAGCTGACGAGGATGACACGTGTACTGAAATATTTCAAAAACACCCTCACACATCTGAGAAAATTGCAAAAAATAACCACAAATACTGCAAAATACAGGATTAGTCCATGTACTTGTCCAGATGACTCGATTTAGTCCTGATACTTGTCAATTAGACTCGATTTAGACCAAATGCATGTTTGCTGTCGAATTTGAGCTCATGCGGAGGACACGTGAACAAATGTCCCACTTACAGAAACTAGTTAGCCTGAAAATTTGTAGAGACTCCCTTACGCATCTAGAGCCTAAAAATTTGTAGAGACTCCCTTACGCATCTAGAACGTATATTTTTCGCTTCTAGATATTTACATGTACTTACTCTCCATCTAATACATAAGCCAGCCCTCCAACTTGTTACGGTACCCTTCAATTCAAGACTGTTCTATTTAAGAGGGAGAGAAAAGGAGGAAGTTGATAGAAATGGAGGCGACGGTGACGACGATCACTAGACCGGAACGTGTAACTTTTTTTCATAGAGAGGAGGTGACATCGAAATGATACCGGCAGCCGCGAAAATGTACGTTCTAGATGTGGGAGGGATACTACAAGTTTCCACGCCAGCCGCTTTAATGTAAGTGGGACCCACGTTCACGTCAGCTCAAATTCGATGACAAATATGTAAGTGGGACCCGCGTCATGTGTCGTTCACGTCAGCTCAAATTCGATGAAAAATATGTAAGTGGGACCTGCGTCACGTGACGCAGGTCCCACTTACAGTAGAGCGGCTGGCGTGGAAACTTATAGTATCCCTCCCACATCTAGAACGTACATTTTCACGACTGCCGGTACCATTTCGATGTCACCTCCTCTCTATGAAAAAAAGTTACACGTTCCGGTCTAGTGATCGTCGTCACCGTCGCCTCCATTTCTATCGACTCCCTCCTTTTCTCTCCCTCTTAAATAGAACAGTCTTGAATTAAAGGGTATCGTAACAAGTTGGAGTGCTGGCTTATGTATTAGATGGAGAGTAAGTACATGTAAATATCTAGGAGCGAAAAATATACGTTCTAGATGTGTAAGAGAGTCTCTACAAATTTTCAGGCTCTAGATGCGTAAGGGAGTCTCTACAAATTTTCAGGCTAACTAGTTTCTGTAAGTGGGACATGTGTTCACGTGTCCTCCGCATGAGCTCAAATTCGACAGCAAACATGCATTTGGTCTAAATCAAGTCTAATTGACAAGTATCAGGACTAAATCGAGTCATCTGGACAAGTACATGGACTAATCCTGTATTTTGCAATATTTATGGTTATTTTTTGCAATTTTCTCAGATATGTGAGGGTGTTTTTGAAAGATTTCAGTACACGTGTCATCCTCGTCAGCTCAAATTCAACGGCAAACATCAAATTGGACTTAATTGAACCATATTCACAAGTACATGGACAAAATTCAGCAAATTCCGAGTACAAGGACTAAATCGAGCTAGCCCGACAAGTATATGGACTGATACTGTATTTAAATCTTTGCTTTAACTTGATCTTCTTCCTCCACCGCGGCCTTGAGCCTTGCTTCTTCTCGCGAGGCTTCCACCTTTGCAAGCTTCACCTTCTTTTTTTTCTCGGTCATGACAAGGTTGACTTCCAATATCTTGGCTGCCATAGCCTGTTTGGACTTCATCATTTGATCAAACTTGTCCCTCAACATTGCACCCTCGGCCTCCATCTTGATCCTCTTCTTCACCTTCTTGTTTCCCTCTGGCTTGTTGTTGTTTATCCCTTCCTCATCTTCACTACCATCCATTTGAATCATTTCACCTTTTTTTCGCTGGGATTTCTTGGTCCTTCACCTACCACTTGGGAAGATGTTTAAGAACATTGTGGCAATGTTTGAATGTGAAGCTCTTGCCGTTGCTGCCCTTCATGTTTCTATACCTTGCATCTGCAACGCGTTCCTACACCGGCAAAACATTGATGAAATCACCAAGCTATGAACACTAAACATTAATTGACATATGTGATGACGATAAATACACTCCCATATTCGTCGATAGTTATCCCACTAGGAGGATTCTGGACGTTTGATCCATTGCAGTTGTCCACCGGCTACATACCGGTTTGATCACCTCCCAACGACCTTGAAGGAATCAGAAGGAGCGATACACCGGTTGTTTCACCCGCGGCATCATCTTCAAGAACTGATCCTCGATGCGCTGCCAGTAGCGCTTCCCCATTTGATCCGTGCCCGACACTGCATCTAGGCCAACCGCGGCCCAAGCACGGCACAACGTGGTGTCCTCCATGTCAGTGTAGTTCACGACCCTCTTCTTCCTCGTTGGCGCAGCTTTGGAAGCATCGACCTCGATCACCTCCTCGTCAACCTCGGTCACCTCATCGTCAACCTTGTGTTCCTCCTCGCCAACCTCGGTCACCTCCATGTCTCCATATGGACTAAGTGGAGGCTCTGAAATACGCACCTCCTTCCAGTTCAACATATCCAAGAAATAAGTATGGCCCGTGTTGCTAAAATCATAGCTAAATGATCTACTATTCGATGTGATACAAATCGAAACAGGAAAGTTTTATCTCTGTACCTTGCAGGAAAATCGTCGAGCACACGCGAGGCGTCGCTGCCGATGTCGACGTGCGAGGCCGGAGAGGCGGCGACCGGCGGAGGGAGCCCGCTGCGGTGAGCCATCTGCTTCGTCTTAGTCACCTTCGCACCTTTTGGACCCACCGACTGCGTTTTTGGACGTGCCTTCGTCGGCTTCGGAGCCGGCGCAAACGAGGGGGCCGACGCAGCCGCGGGCGGTGCCGGGGCAACACCTGCTTGCGGGACGATGCGCGTACCCGCGCGCTTCCTCTTCTTGACGCTCGTGGCCGCGACCATCGCGGCGACATCGGCGTTCGTCGGAATACCTCCGGCCACCTCGGGAACTACGGTGACCACAGGAGAAGGTGGGTTGGCGGAGATGGCTCTAGCGGCCGATTCGGGGTCCATGACGCCGAAATCTGCCTGCTCCGTCGCAGGGAAAGGTGAGGGCGCGGATATCAGGGCGGCGACGGTGTGTGAGAGGGAGTGGAGGTGTAACATCCCAGCATTTAGGAACCAACGAAGGGTAGATTTAGGAATTTGAGATAGTGCATGCATTCATCTGTGAAAATGTGGGTAAATTTTTTGCCAAATAAAAACCTAACGTGATCAAAGTTTCTTTCATGATTTGAGATTAGGTATAGTCTTGAAGGATGATTGTTATAGACTTTGATATGATTTTGTAGTCTTATGTGTTTTGGGAAATGAGATTTGAATTTAAAACTAGAGTGTTTGAATTATAATCCAAAAGGATTTTGAATGATGTTTGAGTATTGATTTAATTTAAGAATTAACCATAATAACTCAAGCTATAAATGAAAGAAGACAATTAATAAAATGAATTTTCCAAAACTTCATTCAATAATGAGTTACAAAATGTAACTTATGGAAATGAGCAGCAATCTTTACAAAATAATTAAATAGAAGAATAATACTTATTACAAAGGAATAAAAATAAAGAGTACAAAAGAATAAATTAAAGATTACAATTGAATATGAGATTTATTACAAGTGACTATTCTATAAAGAAAAATAAAAGCCTAAACTAAAATCTTGATCTGCAAATCTGGTACCTGCAAAATAAACATAAATTTAAAAGAAAAAGAAAGTTAGGATTAGAATTAATTTTACTCTTAGAGTTGACAGTGAAGTGCACTGTTCACTTTTTCATCATTGAGTATTTAAGGGGCAAGTTTCACCAATATGAAAGAATATATCTTTCATAATTTTAATCCATAAGTCAAATAAACAACAAGGAGGGGCAAGTTTCACCAGCCAGGTAAAAACTAATCTGATGAAAGTAACTTTCAAATTCAGAACATATCCACAACCTGTGCAGCAAGCACACAAGCAGCACACACACCAAACTGCATGGTGTGTGCTGTCAGCACCACAACAACAGAACAAGCAAACAAAACCATCAACACAGCCGTGGGAAACCAATCCCCACACCATTCCATTGTTCTTACACACCAAGCACAACAGCCACCAGCTAAACCAAGCAAAAGCCAAGCTAGATCACACCAACCAAAACCCTGAATCACACCACCAAAATGGTGACTTAAGGGGGGGGGGTAGATCAGGTGGATAGCAAGACCAAGATCAAGCCATCAGGACCAGGAGGTGAAGGGCTAGATCAAGGACAAGCTAGGAATTGGAAATACCAGGAGAGCACTAGATCAAGTTGGCACAAGATCAACCATTGGAAACCCCAACATCAAATAAGTGTGGTGAGTAAAATAGACCATCACATGATCTATCTGTCTAAGATTATACAAGCATACATGATCTGTCTCTTACTCAAACTCTCAGAAAGCACCCAAGTGGGGTGAATCCATCACTGAGGTTTTAAACACTAAAGGCAATTAGGAAAGTATAAGGATCCAACTAAGATCTCAGGACAACATCTAAGATTTAAACTTCTAGGCACATCTCTAAGACAAGAGTAGCACCCTAGAATTTAATATTATATATCTATACAAGTGATCAGGCCTACCATCATTTTCCCAAACTTAGATTCAAGAAACAGTAGCTGGTATCACTATGAGAACCCATCCATGTGAATCAACTACATAAAGGCTTAATCCCTAAACCTCAGACCAACATCATGGGTCTTAGGGATTTAAGAAAAGAAGTTTCTACTTATCTTTAATGCCAAACTCATCTTAAGCTTGAACAAAACCAAACCAAGTACTAGAATCCAATCTTGTGTGCCATACAAGGATGGTGTCACAAGAACAATTCTAAACTAAGCAGGTTAAGCATCCAATCTTTATAGATACAACCAAGCAACTATAAATCATTTTCCTGACGGCACATGAATTAGAATCAGGAAAAATCCATATATTTATCTTCACTGTAAGAGATCATTTGATCTCCAGCTATACATAAACTCTTAAGCCAACAGTACTAATACAGTAACCTCATCACACAACACTCACTGTTATCAACCAAATACTGATAGTCGTGAGTATTAACCCACTAGATTTCCCAAGTATTGCCTCTAGAGCAACTTCACCATCTGAATCATCTAAAATTGAATCCATAGAATCATCTGATAAACCACTAGCATCCCACAGCTAACCATCAGCAATAATCCATAGCAAGTCACACTCAACAGATTCTAGGATCATCAATACATGATCCAATTCATCAAATATCTAATCCACAGCAGGGTATGAACCCTAAGTAGAACAAACATCTTAATCAAGACAAGACAGTAACCAGAAAGGTCACTACCAACAGCTAGCATGGGATGGCCTAGCATAGAGAGCATGAGAGGGAGAGAAATAACTTACTGAAGGTCCTCGTTGTAGATCAGAAGAGGAAGCAGAGGAGGCCGACGACCACGACGGCACGGGGAGCGCCCCCAAGGGGCACTGCAACCCACACAACACCACGGTGGCGACCATAGCCACGCCTGGGGGCAAGGAGCATCTCCACGGCACGTGACAGCAGCAGCGGCATCAGATCAACGCCAACCCCAAACCCTAGGGTTCGAGACGACATCGATCTGGTCGCAGGAGGGCTCCAGGTCCAAATCCAATTGGATAGAAGGGTAGAGCGGGGCCGATAACCTCATCCTGCACTATGGCGGCGGCCAGGAAGGTCCACGGCGGCGCAAATCACCGGCGACAGCACCGCCGACCACAGGGTCGGGAAAGGAGAAGGAGAGAGGTGAGCTCGAGGGAGAGACAAAGAGTGTTGGGCTAGGTTGGGCCAATACCCCTTCGAGGTATTGTTTTAACTTTGCCCTATTGGGCCATAAGGGCCCAATAAACCCAAACAATTAGCCCAAATTCTTTAGAGCCTGTTTTAATAATTGGAAAAAGACCAAAATGCCCCTGAACTTAAATAAATCTAGAAAATAAAATAAAAGTCCAAAAATTATAAATAAAATATTTTTGGATTCACAATAATCCAAACTATCCAACTAAATTAAGAGGTAACATTTTACACATATAATTTGTAATTTGTATATTCCTTATGGAATTTTATAAAGTTATTGAAAGTTGATAAAAATAAATAAAAATCACTTTCATTATATATTAATATTGTAGTATTTTAGAAAAATACTAAACAAATATTTAATGTCAATTTTTGATAACTAATGATAATTCTTAAAGGAATTATTAATTAAATAAAAAGCAAATAAAATTAAAATAAAATAAAAAGAATACAATATTCAATAAATATTAAAAACATTAATATTTATAAATTCTTTCTCATTAAAAGAATTTTTAGATAATTTAAATAAATGGGGGAGAATATATATGAAGCTAAATGATGCATTACATTACCTTGCATAATTATTTTGCTTCTTTAAATATTGTACTTACCGGGCAATAATGATGTTTTTGTAGACATAGAAGCTCAAGGTCCAGTGCAAGCATCAGACTTCACTACCTTGCCATCACAAGGCAAGTTCATCACTTGCTCATATCCTTTGAAGAGTCTTTACCAAAGTATTTGCAAATTGTGTGTTATCATATATATTCCAAAAAAATAAAATATTATTTTCACAAATAAATAAATCATAGATGGCATCCTAAGTGATGGTATAATGGAGCAATAGAACTTAGGGTTCTATTTGCAACAATAATGATCAATTAGGGACTTAATAACCCCTAACATTAGTGATTCTAGCGCCGTATATTACGCGTTAGCCATGAGATTTGGAATGGGACAGAGAAGTCAGTTGTATCTTCTTCCTCTCGCATGAAGCCAGATGTGTAGGTCGTGGCTGTTATCCGTAGAGGATATGCAACATATGGGTGGGAACCCTCATCGTCCCACGATAGTTCTGGCATCTAACGGTTTGTACAAACCATTGATGTAATTCATTATGTGGGCATGGTGTACGCCAAGGAGGCATGCGAGGTCGCGAAGGGGGCAGTGATTGGCTTGGACCAACTACTGGGCCCCACATCATGGAATTGTGGACGGGAAAGTATGCCCGGTTGTGCAACAAGGAGTTGATATCTCATGGGTAAAGTAACGCACCTCTGCAGAGTGTAAGAATTGTAACTTGTTACTCCCTATTCCGGGAAGGAACTACGAACGCGGAAGGAAATGAACTCCATGAAAGTTCTGGTCAACCTGTGAAGGCTGATGGTCATAGATTTTCATAATAAAATCAATCTTTGAAGAAAGATTTATAAAAACTGCATAGTATCAAGGACTTATAGTCCGAGGTGGTAGTTAGAGCATCAAACTTCCCACCTTGCATATAATGAACTTGTTGGGTAACGCTGTTACTCATCCTTTCCTTTGATCCCTTGCTTAGACTCTGAGTATCCTGAAGATGTGCCAATTTATGCAGCCGAATGTCAAGAAGATGTGTTCTACAAAGAGCCTGACCTGTCAGGAGGTGTTGAAGGAGTCGATTACAAAATCCTCTATGGTGTCGATGATAACGAGTCCAAATAAGTATGCTAGTTAGTAGTAACCAACGGAGCCGAGCAGCATGAACTCTATATAATAAGCTGCTGAGCTCAACTCCTAGTTGGAGTTGCTACTTTTGAATTCCACCGAAACACTTTATATTTTGGTTTGTAAGTTGAATCCTTTTGAAGTCTTGAACTTATGGTATTGTAATAATAATAATGTGTGAATGTTTGTAATATGGACCCGCAATGTTTCTGTTGTACCACTCTGAGGGATGTGATAATTACAGAACTGTGTTCTGTGGATGTCATGTCAACGACTATAGTGTACTACACATGCAGTGGTATGCTGGGTCACCGCAGTTGGTATCAGAGCAAATTGCTTTGACCTTAGGTTGGAAACCTAGTAAAGGGTATTACCTGTAGGAGAGTGTAGCAACGATAAAGAATTCTCTAAAAGAAATATAATGGGTATTCAAATGAGAATATTCCGTTATATGTTTTAGTGCGATAATTCTTTATTATGATGCAATATATTATTGGTTACTAATAAAAATTATTTTCTTGATATACAGAGCTATGGCACCAAAGTTTCCAAAACAGACTTTGGTAAGGAAAGAGGAGACTCTTGATGATTATCAAGGATCATTCACAGACCAACTTCGTCAACTTTTAAAGATTTTTAGTTGTCCAACTAGAATTCTAGTGAACACTATAACTGTAACTACCTCGGTGAATTACGCTCCTAGTTACAAGCCTGGATGAACGGAAATGGTTAAAATAGTATGGTGGGGCCCAAATGCCACTCACAGGTAGACCTTTCGGCCGTCCTAACCATTTCCAAACATCGGGACAAGAACGGGCGGCGTAATCGGCAGGCGAAGGGATCAACTACATACACAAATGAGTATGTATGCAAGCCACCATACAACAGTCCTCAGAGCCATTCCATCTAAAAGAAATAGAAATATTGCAACGCCATACGGCAAGATCCAAATATCCTAGATAGATATAATAGTTTAGGATATCTCCTCATACATCAAACATCAGAGTATCAGGCGGAAGCGGAAAACAAGATCCGAGTACGGATAAGAAGCAAATCGGCATAAGATGCCCCATAAATAAACACATCCCGCCCACAGATCTCGCGGATCCCCGTTCCCGGAATCTCTACACCGAATGATCGTTGCCCACATCGTCCGTCTCCTCCACCCAGTATCCATCTTGCGAGTTTACCTGTTCATCTGAATCAAACAATTTATCGTGTGAGACCCTAGGGGTACTCAGCAAGTCTTTATGCCTCTAAAGGGGACACAAATTGGGGTGACGCAATTGCAGCAAAAGATAATACCTAGCAATTCTATAGATTCTCGCTAACCATCCGCCTAACCATAGATAGACGGATGTCCGTGAATTAATAACAACAGTTATAACAGTAATATCCACAGATCCATCCTCCTCCTCGCTTACCGACGAGGAAGCGGACGAACAACCCCCCCATCCGTTGGCAGTTTTATTATCCATTCCATGAGTGTTGTACTATTTACTAGTCCGGTACTTAGTCAAATTAAAAGCGGTACTTTAGTTATACTTGTCTATGATCGAGAAACTGTGCTCCAAGTCGTCCATAACCGCGGACACGGCTTTCAGAAAGTTTTACCCTGCAGGAGTGCACAAATAGCAACACACACTCGATCAACCTCGGAAAAACCAAATCAAAACCCAACGAGGCAGTCACGACAAAGCGATCACAGGATTCAGAAATATTTCAGGGGGCCACCCCATTAAGCTACCCGCGACGAAGCTGGCCGGCTCCGAGACGGACTCAAGGTTTGTGTGGACGGCTGTAAACGACTGGGAACCCGAAATTGTGACTGGGCTTGTCGATACAGCGAAAACGTGTCATGGACCTAAACAGTACAGGTGCTCCACGCACAATCTTAAATAAAGCAGTAAAGCATGGCATAAGTACAGGATAGTAATAAAGCCCCAAACTAATTGTGGCCCCAAGAAATAAGAATGAATCAAGCTCTGGCTCAGGTGGGTTCATAAGCCTCCCGGATGTGGATAGCGCGAATATTCAAGGAACAGGAATCAAGTACTCGGGGTCCTACGGGACACAAGTGAGCACGAAAAACCAAATAGCAGATATTGCTCACCGGTGCCACTTTCATTAGTTATCCCATTACTACTCAGGTTAAGTTGTTTAGGTACCTCGTTATCCATCAGACACTCACATACCCTACACATGCTGTTCTACGACCCGCATGGCTCAAACAACTCCTGTAGTAATGGCTCATGGGATGGGGGAACAAGCTTCGGTGGGGTTTAATAATAAAGGCTATGCAATACTTGGGATTCAGTTTAATGCAATCGCGACTCAATGATGCAAGAATAAGATAGAGGCAATAGGTACTGTATGTATGCAAGCATGTGGTAGTGCTTGCCTGGTAGCTCAGTTGAAGCGAGAGAAGGATCTGGGTAGTGCTCCTGGGTTTCTTGATATATCCCCTGCTCAGCGTCTATTCGAAGAAGAACCAAACAAACAAGGGCCAACATAAATAAAGTGCACAAGCATATGAATAAAATGCGACAAGCAAACAATCATGCCATGATGAATGATGCACAATTTGCATGGCAATAAAGTAGCATGGCATGGTTGAGGTATGGAATACAAGAAATAAAGCATTTTATTGAGTTTTAGTCCCATTTTATCCTCAAATAAGTTGCTGTAATCTTTATATTTATATGATGCATGCTGCAATTTAGAACATGGAATGCATAAACAGAAAGGTCTCGTCGAGCTGATCATTTTAGACATATCATTTGTCAAATTTGGAGTTATAAAACAAAAGTTATTAATTAATTAAGGAAAAGGGCATTTTATTGTAATTTAATTATCTCGAAAATTTAAAGTGCTCAAATAATATTTTTAATGGAAGATTTGAATTCCTCACATTTTTCTGATTCAAAAACATATATTACATGTATTATTTGGAATAATATTTGAAAAGTTATTTAAAACAGATTTGAATTTGACTTTAAAACAATTTTGAAAAGGTTAAATTAAAACAGATAAACAGAAACCATTTTATACTCAGACAGACCCAGCCACAGTCACTGACGGGTGGGCCAGCGGCTGGCGGGGCACACGCACGCGAAAAACTCTTTTGTACCGCGACTCTACCTAGCCACAGTGAATGACAGGTGGGGTCCGAGGCTCTGCTGACCCACACGCCAGTGGGCGAGTGCGAGGCTGCCACGCGGCACAGCGGGGGACTGCGGGTTGATGAAAAGGAAGGCTGGGTCCCTTTTTGCAAAAACGCCACGGGAGGCTGACAAGTGGGCCTAGAGGGAGCGCGGGTTCAGGGAATTAAAAAGGGGGGGCTAAGTGTAAAGTGGCAACGGCCCTGTACTGTTCTTCTTCTCTGCATCGAGCGACAGATCGGAGCCCGCCCGCGCGGAGCGCGGCGCGCGGGGTTCAATCCTGGGTCGCGGGCGCCCGCGTTGAGCGTGGTAACCAGTGCGGCAGGCGTTCGGAAGGTGACAGGAGGGCGGCTGGCGGCTAGATAGGTCGTATCGCGGCGCGGGAGCGAGCAGGCGCGGTGGCCGACGGCGCGCGCAGTCTGCTCGACAAAACGAACAGCGGTACTAGGGTGGTACGGCGATGCGGACCATGTCGGGGAGGGAGAGAGGCTCACCGCGGAGAGCTCGGTGCGGTCGGATCGGGTTGGGAGGCGACGGAGAGGCGTGGACGCAGACGCCGAGCGGAGCTAGGGTTTTCGGCGGCGTTGCGGTGCTGCAGCAGACGGGGTCCTTCTCCTCCTCGCTGGCGGTTACTGGGCGATGCAGGGCGGCCTCCTCGGTCTACCAGGCCACCTCCACGACGAGCACGCCGGCTGGAACGGCAAGGGACAGAGGTAGACGGCGGCGGCTGGCGTCGGGATCTAGCGATGGTGGAGAGAGAGGGGAGATACGGCGAGGATTGGGGTGGATCTGGGGGTCGTCTGCAGAGAGGAGGGAGTGGGTAAAGCAGAGAGGGAGAGGGGAGATGCCGTGGGGAAGTGGTTTAGGGAAAAAGGTGGCTCGGCCACCTTTTTCTTCTTCCTCTCCTCACGTGCTCGGGCAGGGCAGGGCGAGGTGGTGATGGGGGCTGCCAGGTGGGGACGGCAGGGACGGTGGGGAGGCTCGGGCTGGGGGGCCCTCATGGCAGGAAGAGAAGAGAGGGTAGAGAGATAGAGGGGGAAGCTCGGGTTGGAGCTAGGGTTGGTTAGGGGGAGGCTCGGGTTAGGGTTTTTGCTAGGGATGGGGTAGGGTAGCTGGGGTGGTTAGGGTTAGAGAAGGGGTAGATCATGGGGTGGTGGCTCGGGTTAGAGAGAGGAGAGATGAGGCTTAGGGTTTAGAGATGTAATAAGAGAGAGGGGGTTTAGGGTTTAGGGTAGATCATGGTGGTAGGGTTTAGAGTTAGAAGAAGAGAGAGGGGAAAATCCACTTGTTAGCATGGAGATGCCCATGCGATATAAATCCACACAAAAAAATGAAATAACCTCAAACAAACTCACATGAATGGGTAAGGGAGGAGGGGATGGTGATGTTGCATGGGGCATGCATGAATGTGAATAGCCACTTCTATTGGTTGTAAAAACAACTATAGTACATATGGGAACTTATTACATGCATGCACATCACTATGGAATAAATTCCAACCCACTAGAAACAAGCTTGATGAACATATGGGAATGGTAGAATCAAGCATAGTTGAATATAATAGGCCATGCTAGTGTGTATATCCCACTAAAAGATTATTTGGCCACAATTATATTTAAACAAGCTCAATTAGCCAAAACAACCATATGGCAGGTAAAAGGAAGATTCTACTCACATGACATTCAAAGGTGGCCATGAGGCTCCACATAATTAATATTGTGAAAACAACATACATCATATATGGAGCATGTAGACATAGAATGGATCCACACCAACACATATGAGCTAGATCTAAATAGCAAAAGAAAAACAATGGCTCATATATGACTGGGGTGGTGGAATTTAGATGAAGCCAAAGAAAGGTGGTGGAGTTGAAAGAGAAATGCCCCCAACTCAACTTGGGCATCAAGCATTTATCAAAAACCAAATACAATGTATCAAGAGGCAACTACAATTAATAATGCATATGAGATAAGAACCAAATGAAAAGGGTTTTATATGATGCTCAAATGCAAGGTGGCATGATGACATGAGCATGATATAATTATGATGCAACAATTATATATATGAAGTAGCCATTATATTACTAGACCAAGTAGCATTACAATTGTTAGACAATTGGGATGCTACAACTCTCCCCCACTAAACAGGAATCTCGCCCCGAGATTCTAGGAAGAAGAAGAAGACACAAAGAGGGTAGGATACTTGGCACGGAGCTCATCTTCACGTTCCCAAGTGGCTTCATCAACGGAATGGTGCGACCACTGCACCTTGCAGAACTTGATGGACTTGTTGCGAGTCCTTCTTTCTGCGACTTCAAGGATTTTTGTGGGGTGTTCTTGATAAGACAGGTCTTCTTGGAGATTGATAAGCTCATGGTCCACGGTCCTGCCGGGATCCTTGAAGCACTTCTTGAGTTGAGAGATGTGGAAAACATCATGAACCTTGAGTTTTTCCGGGAGCTCAAGAGCATAAGCAACTTCTCCTCTACTTCCACGAATTTTGAATGGACCGATGTATCTAGGAGCCAGCTTTCCTTTGATACCAAAGCGGTGCGTGCCTCTCATGGGAGTGACACGAAGGTAAACGAGATCACCAGGGACATACTCCATGTCCGTGTGCTTTCTGTCATAATTGCTCTTCTGGCGACTTTGAGCAATCTTCAGATTTTCAAGAATGATGTGAACCTTCTCCTCCGCTTGAGTTACAATGTCAGGGCCAAACAATATTCTTTCTCCTGCACCCGACCAACCAATCGGAGTTCTGCATTTGCGACCATAGAGAGCCTCAAATGGTGCCATCTTTAGACTTTTCTGGAAGCTATTGTTGTAGGAGAATTCAGCATAAGGAAGACATTCTTCCCACTTCATGCCAAAAGAGATGACGCAAGCACGGAGCATATCCTCCAGAATCTGATTGATCCTTTCAACTTGTCCTTGCGACTGAGGGTGGTAAGCTGTGCTGAAGTTCAATTTTGTCCCCAAAGCATTTTGGAAACGTTCCCAGAACTTGGAAGTGAAGATGCTTCCACGGTCTGAACTGATCTCAAGCGGAACCCCATACAGAGAGACAATTCTGTTGATATAGAGCTCAGCCAACTGAATTGCAGAAATTGTTTCCTTGACGGGAAAGAAGTGAGCCACTTTAGAAAGCCTGTCAATGACAACAAAGATTGCATTGTTGCCCTTCTGCGACCTTGGAAAACCCGTGATGAAGTCCATCTCTACTTTCTCCCATTTCCATTCCGGGGGTTTCAATGGCTGTAGAAGACCGGAAGGTTTCTGATGGACAGCTTTAACTCTGCGGCAGACATCACACTCCGAGACATACTTGGCACAATACCGTTTCAAACCCGGCCACCAATATTGTGTTTTCAAGTCCATGTACATCTTTGTGCTGCCAGGGTGGATAGAAAGAACAGAATCATGCGCCTCCTTGAGAACTTGCTCTCTCAAACCCGGGTAGTTCGGAACAAACATCCGGTGTTCAAAGAAAAGCGTGCCTTGATCATCGACGTGGAAGGACTCATACTTCGGAAGCTGGATGTTGGAGATGATCTTTTTGGTGTACGGATCACCCAGTTGAAAGGAGCGAACCTTTTCTTCCAAGAGAGGGGTTGCCAGAAGGTTCAGAAGGTACCCTTGATCCACAATTTCAAGGTTGAGCTGACGGAATTCCTCGCACAAGAGAGGCTGTTGTTCTTCCATCATGAGGTTGTTGACATAAGCTTTGCGGCTGAGAGCATCGGCCATGACATTAGCTTTGCCCGGAGTGTAGTTGATGGTCAGATCGAAATCATTGATTGCATCAATCCATCTCCTCTGACGAAGGTTGAGATCAGGCTGTGTGAAGATATACTTCAAACTCTTGTGATCAGAAAAGATCTCACAACGGTTGCCGAGCAAGTAATGCCTCCATACTTTCAAAGCAAAGACAACTGCTGCAAGTTCGAGGTCATGTGTAGGATAGTTGATCTCATGCGTCTTCAACTGTCGAGAGGCATAAGCAACAACTTGTTTTTCTTGCATAAGGACCGCACCCAATCCTTGCAATGAGGCGTCACAGAATATCTGGAAAGGCTTGGATGTATCCGGAGGAACCAAGACTGGTGTGGAAGTGAGCTTCTCTTTGAGTGTCTCAAAGCTTGCTTGACATGCAGGAGTCCAAAGATATTTCTTGCCTTTCTTGAGGAGATCGGTAAGAGGCTTCGCTATCTTCGAAAAGTTCTGAACGAAGCGATGGCAATAACTAGCCAAACCAAGGAAACTCCGCACTTCTTTGACATTTACAGGAGGAAGCCAGTCAACAATTGTCTTTACAGTTTCCGGGTTGACGGCAATGCCCTTGGCAGAGATGACGTGACCAAGATAGGTGACTTGAGGCAGCCAAAACTCACACTTGGAGAACTTTGCATAAAGGCGGTTCTCACGAAGCTTGTCTAGGACACACCGAAGGTGTTCTTCATGTTCCTCCTTTGAATTAGAATAGACTAGGATGTCATCTAGATAGACCACAACAAACTTATCAAGATACTCCATGAAAACCGAGTAGCCTCGAGAAGGTGGCAGGTGCGTTGGTGAGACCGAAAGACATGACCGTGTACTCATACAGGCCATAGCGGGTGGTGAAAGCTGTTTTAGGGACATCTTCCTTGTGAATCTTGATTTGGTGATAACCACTTCTCAAGTCAAGCTTAGAGAATACCACAGCTACAGCTAGCTGATCGAAGAGATCATTAATCCGCGGAAGGGGATATTTATTCTTGATGGTTTTAGCATTGAGAGCCCGATAGTCAACACAAA
Source organism: Avena sativa (assembly GCA_916181665.1). NCBI lineage: Eukaryota > Viridiplantae > Streptophyta > Magnoliopsida > Poales > Poaceae > Avena > Avena sativa. Next base: position 337,672,751 of record OV702297.1, on the reverse strand, counting down.
GTCTATCAGTCTTGTCTCGCTTCTTCACAAAGAGGGTTGGGCTACCCCAAGACAAAGTACTGTGTTGAATGAAACCCAACTTCTCTTGTTCATCAAGCTGACGTTTGAGTTCAGCCAACTCAGCAGGACCCATTTTATAAGGCCGCTTGGAGATAGGAGCGGTACCAGGTTCAAGCTCAATTACAAACTCAACCTCACGATCCAGAGGCATACCTGGAAACTCTTCAGGAAAGACATCTGGGAACTCACAGACCACCGGAACACTCTGAATAGCTTCCATAGCATCATCATTCAGAGCCACCAAAGAGAAAAGCTGAATAGCAGGAGTCAGACTTGGAGAATAGACTATATGGCCTTCAGGAATTTTCAGAGAAACCGAGCGTTCAGCACAATCAATCACAGCTGCATTTGCTGTCAACCAATCCATGCCCAAGATGACATCAATGTCAGAGTTGCCCAGAATGATTAAGGACGCCGAGAACGAAGAGCCACCAATCTCAATTTGATTGCCATGGATGATATGAGCAGCCCTCATGTTTGAACCAGGAGATTGTACCACCAGACGATGCAACAAGGGAACCATATCCAGATCATGCTCATGCGCAAACTTATGCGAAACAAAAGAATGCGAAGCACCAAAATCAAACAAAACTCGTGCAGGGACTGAGTTAACGGGAAGCATACCCATCACAACTCCAGGTGCATGCTCAGCTTGAGCGGCGTTGACACAGTTGGCACGAGCAACAGTAGACCCGGGCTTGGTGTTGATGTTGAGAGCCCGAGGTGGTGGTGCATGAACGATAGGAGAGCTTGCTGCAGGTCTTGGAGGTGGTGGAGGAAGAGCTTTGTTTTTCATCGGACAGTTCCAGTGTTGATGCCTAGAGTTTCCACAAGTGTAACAAGCACCAGGTGGACGTGGAGCAACGTAGCCAGGGACTCCGCCAGGCGCTCCAGGGTAGTGGTGGTTGTAGCCCCTGGGAGCAGCAGTGAGGAAGTTTGGTGGCCTTGCCGCGTAGCTTGAAGGTCTTGGTGGAGCCGGGAGCGACGGTGGGGTGTTAGGAACCCAGACACGACGCTTAGAAGGAGTTGACATAGCTGAAGAGCTTGCTGCATCGCGGTTGTGTTTCTTTGACTCCTCAAACACTTGCCTACTTGCTTCTTCCTGCAGAGCTGTATGCTGAAGTTCCAGAAAAGACGTCGGCCTTGCATGTGTGATTGCATATTTAATCGATGCATTGAGCCCTTGTCGGAACCTCTTTTGCTTCTTCTTGTCATCAGAGATCTCATCGCCACCATAACGAGAAAGGTTCATGAAGTTTCTGATGTAGGTATTGACATTGTCATTGCCCTGCTTGAGGTTGAGAAACACTTCCTTCATCCTCTCCATGACAATTTCTGACAGATACTGCTCTTTGAAAGCTCCAGTGAACTGTTCCCAAGTAGGCTGAAAACCAGTGTAGTTTGCCTTCAGGTAATTCTCCCACCACAGAGCTGCATCTCCCTTCAGAAGGTGAGTTGCACACTTTACCCATTCTTGCTCAGGAACATCAGCAGTCATCAGTAGCCTTGACATCTCACGCAACCAATCATCAGCATCAAGCGGTTGGTCGGACACATCAAATTGGCGTGGGTTGAACTTCAGGAAGCTTTTGATGTCTCCTCGCTTGGGAGGTGGAGGTAGCGGAACAAACTCATTCCTCCTGACACTTTCTTCAAAACGCTGCTGGTTCTGCTGCATTGCTGCCAAGGCATTGGCGATGCTTGACAACGCGGCCCCCATTTCAGGTTGTATGTCCTCCTCAGAACGGCGTGGTGGTGCCATCCTGTGATTGATATAAAACACAAGTCAGTACTATAATGGAGAATAATAATAATCCAAAATAGTACCAAGATGGAATTAACCAAGATTAAAGGATACAATTTACTAAGATGATATTAAAATATCAACAAAGTTCAAAGCACCTAGAAGATATTAAGCATATCGCACACGACTGAAAAGGAGTGTGGTACACAACTTAACAAAGAAAAATTTTCCGCAAATTTCGGCATTAAAATACCAATAGATGCGCAAAATCACTTAACGAATCAAGATTAGTGACTCTACCAATTCAATATACAAGAGCGAATGATAAAAGTAGTGGTATGGTCGCGACTCCATCCCGCACTCAAATCATTACTCCGCACATGAATAAGTAGAACACATATCCCAACACCTTCTTCTCAAGATGAACCTAAAGATTAGTAACTACGGAAACGAACACCTCAAACAAGATAACGTCGGATAACAAAGAGTAAGACAGATCGCGGCGGCATACAACGAATCAGATAGATCGCGTCGGTTTGCAAAAGCCTGTCGGTATGGAATGTACCAACAGTTGATAACCAAAAGGCAGATTATGATAACAAATTGGATGCAACAGATAGACAAGGAATTACACACACACACACACACAACCTATGGTACTACGGAAACCCAGAACACGTGAATCCTAGTTTGAATTTTAAGAAGAGGATTGAAAACGTTACACTTCCTTACCAGAAAAGGGTGGGTGGGTGGGTAAGAAGAAAAGTGGAAGCAGTCCTACTCTCGCGTTTTGTTTTTCCCTAGTATACATAGCTACCAAAAATATTTGCTAGACTGACAACGACCATTTGGCTGAGACCCTGAAGGGCGGGATGGCTCTGATACCAATTGTAACTACCTCGGTGAATTACGCTCCTAGTTACAAGCCTGGATGAACGGAAATGGTTAAAATAGTACGGTGGGGCCCAAATGCCACTCACAGGTAGACCTTTTGGCCGTCCTAACCATTTCCAAACATCAGGACAAGAACGGGCGGCGTTATCGGCAGGCGAAGGGATCAACTACATACACAAATGAGTATGTATGCAAGCCACCATACAACAGTCCTCAGAGCCATTCCATCTAAAAGAAATAGAAATATTGCAACGCCATATGGCAAGATCCAAATATCCTAGATAGATATAATAGTTTAGGATATCTCCTCATACATCAAACATCAGAGTATCAGGCGGAAGCGGAAAACAAGATCCGAGTACGGATAAGAAGCAAATCGGCATAAGATGCCCCATAAATAAACACATCCCGCCCACAGATCTCGCGGATCCCCGTTCCCGGAATCTCTACACCGAATGATTGTTGCCCACATCGTCCGTCTCCTCCACCCAGTATCCATCTTGCGAGTTTACCTGTTCATCTGAATCAAACAATTTATCGTGTGAGACCCTAGGGGTACTCAGCAAGTCTTTATGCCTCTAAAGGGGACACAAATTGGGGTGACGCAATTGCAGCAAAAGATAATACCTAGCAATTCTATAGATTCTCGCTAACCATCCGCCTAACCATAGATAGACGGATGTCCGTGAATTAATAACAACAATTATAACAGTAATATCCACAGATCCATCCTCCTCCTCGCTTACCGACGAGGAAGCGGACGAACAACCCCCCCCCATCCGTTGGCAGTTTTATTATCCATTCCATGAGTGTTGTACTATTTACTAGTCCGGTACTTAGTCAAATTAAAAGCGGTACTTTAGTTATACTTGTCTATGATCGAGAAACTGTGCTCCAAGTCGTCCATAACCGCGGACACGGCTTTCAGAAAGTTTTACCCTGCAGGGGTGCACAAATAGCAACACACACTCAATCAACCTCGGAAAAACCAAATCAAAACCCAACGAGGCAGTCACGACAAAGCGATCACAGGATTCAGAAATATTTCAGGGGCCACCCCATTAAGCTACCCGCGACGAAGCTGGCCGGCTCCGAGACAGACTCAAGGTTTGTGTGGACGGCTGTAAACGACTGGGAACCCGAAAGTGTGACTGGGCTTGTCGATACAGCGAAAACGTGTCACGGACCTAAACAGTACAGGTGCTCCACGCACAATCTTAAATAAAGCAGTAAAGCATGGCATAATTACAGGATAGTAATAAAGCCCCAAACTAATTGTGGCCCCAAGAAATAAGAATGAATCAAGCTCTGGCTCAGTGGGGTTCATAAGCCTCCCGGATGTGGATAGCGCGAATATTCAAGGAACAGGAATCAAGTACTCGGGGTCCTACGGGACACAAGTGAGCACGAAAAACCAAATAGCAGATATTGCTCACCGGTGCCACTTTCATTAGTTATCCCATTACTACTCAGGTTAAGTTGTTTAGGTACCTCGTTATCCATCAGACACTCACATACCCTACACATGCTGTTCTATGACCCGCATGGCTCAAACAACTCCTGTAGTAATGGCTCATGGGATGGGGGAACAAGCTTCGGTGGGGTTTAATAATAAAGGCTATGCAATACTTGGGATTCAGTTTAATGCAATCGTGACTTAATGATGAAAGAATAAGATAGAGGCAATAGGTACTGTATGTATGCAAGCATGTGGTAGTGCTTGCCTGGCAGCTCAGTTGAAGCGAGAGAAGGATCTGGGTAGTGCTCCTGGGTTTCTTGATATATCCCCTGCTCAGCGTCTATTCGAAGAAGAACCAAACAAACAAGGGCCAACATAAATAAAGTGCACAAGCATATGAATAAAATGCGACAAGCAAACAATCATGCCATGATGAATGATGCACAATTTGCATGGCAATAAAGTAGCATGGCATGGTTGAGGTATGGAATACAAGAAATAAAGCATTTTATTGAGTTTTAGTCCCATTTTATCCTCAAATAAGTTGCTGTAATCTTTATATTTATATGATGCATGCTGCAATTTAGAACATGGAATGCATAAACAGAAAGGTCTCGTCGAGCTGATCATTTTAGACATATCATTTGTCAAATTTGGAGTTATAAAACAAAAGTTATTAATTAATTAAGGAAAAGGGCATTTTATTGTAATTTAATTATCTCGAAAATTTAAAGTGCTCAAATAATATTTTTAATGGAAGATTTGAATTCCTCACATTTTTCTGATTCAAAAACATATATTACATGTATTATTTGGAATAATATTTGAAAAGTTATTTAAAACAGATTTGAATTTGACTTTAAAACAATTTTGAAAAGGTTAAATTAAAACAGATAAACAGAAACCATTTTATACTCAGACAGACCCAGCCACAGTCACTGACGGGTGGGCCAGCGGCTGGCGGGGCACACGCGCGCGAAAAACTCTTTTGTACCGCGACTCTACCTAGCCACAGTGAATGACAGGTGGGGTCCGAGGCTCTGCTGACCCACACGCCAGTGGGCGAGTGCGAGGCTGCCACGCGGCACAGCGGGGGACTGCGGGTTGATGAAAAGGAAGGCTGGGTCCCTTTTTGCAAAAACGCCACGGGAGGCTGACAAGTGGGCCTAGAGGGAGCGCGGGTTCAGGGAATTAAAAAGGGGGGGCTAAGTGTAAAGTGGCAACGGCCCTGTACTGTTGTTCTTCTCTGCATCGAGCGACAGATCGGTGCCCGCCCGCGCGGAGCGCGGCGCGCGGGGTTCGATCCTGGGTCGCGGGCGCCCGCGTTGAGCGTGGTAACCAGTGCGGCAGGCGTTCGGAAGGTGACAGGAGGGCGGCTGGCGGCTAGATAGGTCGTATCGCGGCGCGGGAGCGAGCAAGCGCGGTGGCCGACGGCGCGCGCAGTCTGCTCGACGAAACGAACAACGGTACTAGGGCGGTACGGCGATGCGGACCATTTCGGGGAGGGAGAGAGGCTCACCGCGGAGAGCTCGGTGCGGTCGGATCGGGCTGGGAGGCGACGGAGAGGCGAGGACACAGACGCCGGGCGGAGCTAGGGTTTTCGGCGGCGTTGCGGTGCTGCAGCAGACGGGGTCCTTCTCCTCCTCGCTGGCGGTTACTGGGCGATGCAGGGCGGCCTCCTCGGTCTACCAGGCCACCTCCACGACGAGCACGCCGGCTGGAACGGCGAGGGACAGAGGTAGACGACGCGGCTGGCGTCGGGATCTGGCGATGGTGGAGAGAGAGGGGAGATACGGCGAGGCTTGGGGTGGATCTGGGGGTCGTCTGCAGAGAGGAGGGAGTGGGTAAAGCAGAGAGGGAGAGGGGAGATGCCGTGGGGAAGTGGTTTAGGGAAAAAGGTGGCTCGGCCACCTTTTTCTTCTTCCTCTCCTCACGTGCTCGGGCAGGGCAGGGCGAGGTGGTGATGGGGGCTGCCAGGTGGGGACGGCAGGGACGGTGGGGAGGCTCGGGCTGGGGGGCCCTCATGGCAGGAAGAGAAGAGAGGGGAGAGAGATAGAGGGGGAAGCTCGGGTTGGAGCTAGGGTTGGTTAGGGGGAGGCTCGGGTTAGGGTTTTTGCTAGGGATGGGGTAGGGTAGCTGGGGTGGTTAGGGTTAGAGAAGGGGTAGATCATGGGGTGGTGGCTCGGGTTAGAGAGAGGAGAGATGAGGCTTAGGGTTTAGAGATGTAATAAGAGAGAGGGGGTTTAGGGTTTAGGGTAGATCATGGTGGTAGGGTTTAGAGTTAGAAGAAGAGAGAGGGGAAAATCCACTTGTTAGCATGGAGATGCCCATGTGATATAAATCCACACAAAAAAATGAAATAACCTCAAACAAACTCACATGAATGGGTAAGGGAGGAGGGGATGGTGATGTTGCATGGGGCATGCATGAATGTGAATAGCCACTTCTATTGGTTGTAAAAACAACTATAGTACATATGGGAACTTATTACATGCATGCACATCACTATGGAATAAATTCCAACCCACTAGAAACAAGCTTGATGAACATATGGGAATGGTAGAATCAAGCATAGTTGAATATAATAGGCCATGCTAGTGTGTATATCCCACTAAAAGATTATTTGGCCACAATTATATTTAAACAAGCTCAATTAGCCAAAACAACCATATGGCAGGTAAAAGGAAGATTCTACTCACATGACATTCAAAGGTGGCCATGAGGCTCCACATAATTAATATTGTGAAAACAACATACATCATATATGGAGCATGTAGACATAGAATGGATCCACACCAACACATATGAGCTAGATCTAAATAGCAAAAGAAAAACAATGGCTCATATATGACTGGGGTGGTGGAATTTAGATGAAGCCAAAGAAAGGTGGTGGAGTTGAAAGAGAAATGCCCCCAACTCAACTTGGGCATCAAGCATTTATCAAAAACCAAATACAATGTATCAAGAGGCAACTACAATTAATAATGCATATGAGATAAGAACCAAATGAAAAGGGTTTTATATGATGCTCAAATGCAAGGTGGCATGATGACATGAGCATGATATAATTATGATGCAACAATTATATATATGAAGTAGCCATTATATTACTAGACCAAGTAGCATTACAATTGTTAGACAATTGGGATGCTACAACTCTCCCCCACTAAACAGGAATCTCGCCCCGAGATTCTAGGAAGAAGAAGAAGACACAAAGAGGGTAGGATACTTGGCACGGAGCTCATCTTCACGTTCCCAAGTGGCTTCATCAACGGAATGGTGCGACCACTGCACCTTGCAGAACTTGATGGACTTGTTGCGAGTCCTTCTTTCTGCGACTTCAAGGATTTTTGTGGGGTGTTCTTGATAAGACAGGTCTTCTTGGAGATTGATAAGCTCATGGTCCACGGTCCTGCCGGGTGTAGAAATCGAAACTGAGCAGCAGCGGATGGAACGAGAGGCCAAGGAGAAGGCCTATGCAGATGTAGCAAATCAGGGAGCATTGCCACCACCACCATCAATGAGGCCGTTAATGGAGCAGAACTTTATGCAGTGTATGTAAATGATGCAAGAGACTCAGAACAAGTTCATGGAAGAGTTGCTGGGACGAGCAAATCAGAGGGCACCTGAAGGTGGAGGAGTAAGTCTTTCTGACTTCCAGAATGCAAGGCCGTTACCTTTTGCATCAGCTCCTGAACCAATGGATGCAGAAGATTGGCTGGCAGATACAGAAAGAAAACTGAAGACTATAGGTTGCAATGATGAGGAGAAATTGAGGTATGCAACTCATCTTCTGACTGGACCTGCAGCATCATGGTGGGAGAATCAGTTGGCCATGCAACAACGAGGAAGGGAGTTCACCTGGGAGGAGTTCAAGCAGAGATTCCGTGAATATCATGTTCCGCAGAGTGTTATAGAGTTGAAGCGGAGATAATTTGAGGAGCTTCAGCAGGGATATACTAGTGTCATGAAGTATATCCGGGAGTTTAGTCAACTGTCTCGTTATGCTAAGGAGGATGTTAACATGGAAGAGAAGCGGAAGAAATGTTTCCTGCATGGGTTAAATCCCTTTGTGAAAATGCATCTAAGGTTAGCTAATAAGAAAACTTATCAGCAGTTGCTGGATGCAGCTATTACTTTCGAAGATGACTACAAGAATGTCCAAGAGGATAGGAGGAAGAGAACCAAGAAGGAAACCAAGAGAATTTAGGCAAGTAAACCTAAACCCAATATAGAGTTCAAACCTCGAAACAAGAACTATGGTAACAATAACACGGGCAGTGGTGGAAATAAATCCAATCCTAGAAGGAATGTTATTTGTAACAACTGTGGAATTCCAGGGCATTTCCAGAGGGAATGCAAAAAGCCTGTAGTGATCTGTTACGGTTGTGGTTAGAAGGGGCATATCAAGCCCGATTGTCCGAGCAAACCACCAGGAGGTTGGCCTACCAAGGGAGGAGGACAAGCCAGTGGAGGAAGTGGATAGCCCAATCGAGGAGGAAATAATGGCAAGAACAACAATGGCAAGAGGAACAAACTTACCGGGAAGCTAAATTGCGCAACCCTAGAGGAGGTGGATAATTCAGAGCATGCAGTGATAGGTACGCTCAATATCCTTACCAATCCCGGCAAAGTTCTATTTGATACTGGTGCAACTACTTCATTCATTTCTGAAGAATTCTGTGATAAGTTCGGGATTAGAAGGGCAACGTTAGAAAACCCTATGACCGTAGTTACGTCAGGGGGAAATGTGATTGTACGCCACATCAAACAAGATCAGGTTATCTTGATCTATGGTTGTACATACTTTGCAGACCTTTATGTGATTCCTTTGAAGGGAATTGCAGTAGTGCTGGGTATGGACTGGATGATGGAGCATGGGGCTCAGATAAATTGTGAGGAGAAAATTGTCTCAATTAAAACTCAAAGTGGAGCGAGGATAGTTTACCAAGCAGATAAGCACAGTCATATCATGGTGGATCTACAATTGAACTCGATGAAAGAGGTCAAATTGGAAGATATTCCTATAGTAAATGAATTTCAAGATGTTTTTCTAGCAGAGCTACCGGGAATGCCACCAGATCGGGAGATAGAGTTCACTATTGTTCTAATTCCTGGTACAACACCAATATCTCAAGAACCATATACGATGGGACCTAAAGAGTTAAAAGAACTCAAAGAGCAAATTGATGAGTCAGCCAGAAAAGGATTTATTCAGGAAAGTGTATCTCCATGGGGAACACCAGTAATCTTTGTGGATAAGAGGGATGGTGGAAGAAGGATGTGTGGAGATTATAGAAATTTGAACAACGTTACTATCAAGAATAAGTATCCTTTACCAAGGATCCAAGATTTGTTTGATCAAGTGAAAGGAGCCAGAGTATTTTCAAAGATCGACTTAAGATCTGGATACCGTCAAATAAAAATCAAACCTGAAGATGTTCCAAAAAACAGCATTTGTCTCAAGATATGGACACCATGAATACCTGGTTGTACCATTTGGTTTGACCAATGCACCAACAATATTCATGAATCTGATGAACAAAATCTTCATGCCATATCTGGATAAGTTAGTCATAGTTTTTATTGATGATATCCTGATATATTCCAAGGATAAGGAAGAGCATACTGATCATTTGAGAATAGCATTGTAGACACTAAGGGAATATAAACTTTATGCTAAGTTTAGTAAGTGTGAATTTTGTCTAGATGAGGTAGAATTCCTCAGCCATGTGATCAGTAAAGATGGAATTGCTGTAAATCCATCTAAAGTTCAGTCAGTATTAGAGTAGACTGCACCAACCAATGTGAAGCAAATTCGAGGTTTCTTAGGAATGGCTGGTTATTACCGGAGATTCATTGAAGGTTTCTCCAAAATAGCTGGACCAATGACCAAATTGTTAAGAAAGAATACACGATTCAATTGGGATGAGAAGTGGGAAGCAAGTTTTCAGGAGTTGCAGACCAGGTTAACCACAGTTCCAATCTTAGCAGTTCCTAAAACAGGGAAAGACTTTACAGTATACTGTGATGCATCTAAAGAAAGTTTGGGTTGTGTGTTAATGCACGATCGGAAAGTAATTGCTTATGGTTCGAGACAACTGAAACCACATGAAGTCAATTATCCAACTCATGATTTAGAGTTAGCAGCAGTAGTCTTTACGCTAAAAGGATGGAGGCATTTTCTTTATGGAGCCAGATGTGAGTTATACACTGACCATAAAAGTCTCAAATATTTATTTACTCAAAAGGATTTGAATATGAGATAGAAGCGTTGGTTGGAACTAATCAAATATTATGATTTAACAATCAACTATACTCCAGGGAAAGCAAATGTTGTAGCCGATGCTTTAAGCAGAAAGAGTGCAGATATCCAGCCTAGCAATCGGGAGTTGCCAAAAGAGTTACAAATGGACTTTGAAAGATTAGAGCTGCAATTCATTAGAACAGAGTTTCTTGGAGGATTAGCCACTATGCAGGTAGTTGCAGAGCAGGACAGTGATCTTAAGCATGAAATTTTCAAACATCAAGCAGAAGATCCTTTTATTGCTGAGGAAATTCGGAGGATATCTCAAGGAAAAAAAATCAGTTTTTCGCCTTGGAGATTATGAGTCTTTATGGTTTCAAGACTGTCTTTGTGTTCCAGATGTGACTGAGATTAGAGATGTCATACTCAGAGAAGCACATGAAACACCATATTCTATACATCCAGGAAGTACTAAGATGTATATGGATTTGAAAGAACTATTCTGGTGGAATAACATGAAAAGGGACATTGCTAAATATGTATCAGAATGCCATACTTGCCAAAGGGTGAAGGCTGAACATCAAAGTCTAGCAGGACCATTACAACCTTTGGAAATTCCCGAATGGAAGTGGGAAGAAATAGGTATGGACTTCATCACAGGATTGCCCATGACACCTAAACAGAAGGATATGATATGGGTAATTGTGGACAGACTCACTAAAAGTGCACATTTTATTCCGGTAAATCAGAAAGATAATGCCGAGAAGTTAGTAGAAGTTTACATCAAAGAGATAGTAAGTAAGCATGGAGTGCCCAAAAAGATCGTAACTGATAGGGGATCAGTGTTTACTTTAGCAATTTGGAAGCAATTGCATGAAGCACTTGGTTCAAAGTTAGATTTCAGCATAGCCTATCATCCTGAGACAGGAGGTCAAACTGAAAGAACAAATCAAATACTAGAAGACATGTTAAGAGCTTGTGCATTAGATTTTGGAGGTACATGGGAAGATCATCTACCATTGGCAGAATTTTCTTATAATAATAGCTATCAGAGTAGTCTGAAGGCAGCTCCATATCAGGTTCTATATGGAAGGAAGTGAAGATCACCAATATGTTGGTATGAGCCTGGAAGTAGCAAGGAGTTTGCACTAGACTATATCAAGGAAAGACAAGATATCATTGATAAGATCAGGGATAGACTGAAAATAGCTCAAAGTAGGCAGAAAAGTTATGCTGATCAAAGTCGAAGATCATGGCATCCAGAAGTGGGAGACATGGTATATTTGAAAGTAAGTCCAATGAAAGGGGTGAAAAGATTCGAAGTTAAAGGAAAATTGAGTCCAAGATACATCGGACCATTCAAGATATTGAGTCAGAACAGAACTATAGCTTATGCTTTAGAGTTACCATCAAGATTGGCTCAAGTGCATAATGTTTTCCATGTGTCACAACTTCGTAAATGTTTGAATGTTCCAGATGATGCAATCACACATCGGGAGATAGAACTACAAGCAGACTTGACCTATGTTGAAAAGCCCTATAAATTTTTGGAAGAAAACTGGAAAAGGTTGAGGAATAGTGCAATCAAGTACTGCAAGATACAATGGGAACATCACCCTGAAAGGGAAGCCACTTGGGGAGAAAGAAGAGGATTTAAGAAAAGCCTATCCAGAATTATTCAGGTACACTTCAGCAAACTTCGGGACAAAGTTTAATTTAAGGGGGGAAGTCTGTAACATCCCAGCATTTAGGAACCAACGAAGGGTAGATTTAGGAATTTGAGATAGTGCATGCATTCATCCATGAAAATGTGGGTAAATTTTTCGCCAAATAAAAACCTAAAGTGAGCAAAGTTTCTTTCATGCTTTGAGATTAGGTATAGTCTTGAAGGATGATTGTTATAGACTTTGATATGATTTTGTAGTCTTATGTGTTTTGGGAAATGAGACTTGAATTTAAAACTAGAGTGTTTGAATTATAATCCAAAGGATTTTGAATCATGTTTGAGTATTGATTTAATTTAAGAATTAACCATAATAACTCAAACTATAAATGAAAGAAGACAATTAATAAAATGAATATTCCAAAACTTCATTCAATAATGAGTTACAAAATGTAACTTATGGAAATGAGCAACAATCTTTACAAAATAATTAAATAGAAGAATAATACTTCTTTATTGAATAATAGTACAATCTTTATTACAAAGGAATAAAAATAAAGAGTACAAAAGAATAAATTAAAGATTACAATTGAATATGAGAGTTATTACAAGTGACTATTCTATAAAGAAAAATAAAAGCCTAAACTAAAATCTTGATCTTCAAAACTCGTACCTGCAAAATAAACAGAAATTTAAAAGAAAAAGAAAGTTAGGATTAGAATTAATTTTACTCTCAGAGTTGACAGTGAAGTGCACTGTTCACTTTTTCATCATTGAGTATTTAAGGGGCAAGTTTCACCAATATGAAAGAATATATCTTTCATAATTTTAAGCCATAAGTCAAATAAACAGCAAGGAGGGGCAAGTTTCACCAGCCAGGTAAAAAGTAATCTGATGAAAGTAACTTTCAAATTCAGAACATATCCACAACCTGTGCAGCAAGCACACAAGCAGCACACACACCAAACTGCATGGTGTGTGCTGTCAGCACCACAACAACAGAACAAGCAAACAAAACCATCAACACAGCCGTGGGAAACCAATCCCCACACCATTCCATTGTTCTTACACACCAAGCACAACAGCCACCAGCTAAACCAAGCAAAAGCCAAGCTAGATCACACTAACCAAAACCCTGAATCACACCACCAAAATGGTGACTTAAGGAGGGGGTAGATCAGGTGGATAGTAAGACCAAGATCAAGCCATCAGGACCAGGAGGTGAAGGGCTAGATCAAGGACAAGCTAGGAATTGGAAATACCAGGAGAGCACTAGATCAAGTTGGCACAAGATCAACCATTGGAAACCCCAACATCAAATAAGTGTGGTGAGTAAAATAGACCATAACATGATCTATCTGTCTAAGATTATACAAGCATACATGATCTGTCTCTTACTCAAACTCTCAGAAAGCACCCAAGTGGGGTGAATCCATCACTGAGGTTTTAAACACTAAAGGCAATCAGGAAAGTATAAGGATCCAACTAAGATCTAAGGACAACATCATAGATCTAAGCAATCAAGCTATATTTCAATTCAAGAATGAACATAGCTAAGATTTAAACTTCTAGGCACATCTCTAAGACAAGAGTAGCACCCTAGAATTTAATCTTATAGATCTATACATGTGATCAAGCCTACCATCATTTTTCCCAAACTTAGATTCAAGAAACAGTAGCTGGTATCAATATGAGAACCCATCCATCTGAATCAACTAGATAAAGGCTTAATCCCTAAACCTCAGACCAACATCATGGGTCTTAGGGATTTAAGAAAATAAGTTTCTACTTATCTTTAATGACAAACTCATCTTAAGCTTGAACAAAACAAAACGAAGTACTAGAATCCAATCTTGTGTGCCATACAAGGATGGTGTCACAAGAACAGTTCTAAACTAAGCAGGTTAAGCATCCAATCTTTATAGATACAACCAAGCAACTATAAATCATTTTCCTGACATCACATGAATCAGAATCAGGAAAAATCCATATATTTATCTTCACTGTAAGAGATCATTTGATCTCTAGCTATACATAAACTCTTAAACCAACAGTACTAATACAGTAACCTCATCACACAACACTCACTTTTATCAACCAAATACTGACAGTGGTGAGTATTAACCCACTAGATTTCCCAAGTATTGCCTCTAGAGCAACTTCACCATCTGAATCATCTAAAATTGAATCCATAGATTCATCTAATAAACCACGAGCATCCCACATCTAACCATTAGCAATAATCCATAGCAAGTCACACTCAACAGATTATAGGATCATCAATACATGATCCAATTCATCAAATATCTAATCCACAGCAGGGTATGGACCCTAAGTAGAACAAACATCTTAATCAGGAGAAGACAGTAACCAGAAAGGTCACTACCAACAGCTAGCATGGGATGGCCTATCATAGAGAGCATGAGAGGGAGATGAATAACTTACTGAAGGTCCTCGCTGTAGATCAGAAGAGGAAGTAGAGGAGGCCGACGACCACGGCGACACGGGGAGCACCCCCAAGGGGGCGCTGCAGCCCACACAACGGCACGACGGTGACCATAGCCACGCTGGGGGCAAGGAGCATCTCCACGGCATGCGACAGCAGCGGCGGCATCAGATCAACGCCAACCCCAAACCCTAGGGTTCGGGATGGCATCGATCTGGTCGCAGGAGGGCTCCAGGTCCAAATCCAATTGGATAGAAGGGTAGAGAGGGGCCGACAACCTCATCCTGCACCATGGCAGCGGCTAGGAAGGTCCGAGGTGGCACAAATCGCCGGTGACAACACCGCCGACCACACGGTCGGGAAAGGAGAAGGAGAGAGGTGAGCTCGAGGGAGAGACAAAGAGTGTTGGGCTGTGTTGGGCCAATACCCCTTCGGGGTATTGTTTTAACTTTGCCCTATTGGCCCACAAGGGCCCAATAAACCCAAACAATCAGCCCAAATTCTTTAGAGCCTGTTTTAATAATTGTAAAAAGACCAAAATGCCCCTAAACTTAAATAAATTCTAGAAAATAAAAGAAAAGTCCAAAAATTGCAAATAAAATATTTTTGGATTCACAATAATCCAAACTATACAAATAAATTAAGAGATAACATTTTTAGACATATAAATTTTATTAAGAATTTTGTAATTTATATATTCCTTATGGAATTTTATAAAATTATTGAAAGTTGATAAAAATAAATAAAAATCACTTTCATTATATATTAATATTGTAGTATTTTATAAAAATACTAAACAAATATTTAATGTAAATTTTGGATAATTAATGATAATTCTTAAAGGAATTATTAATTAAATAAAAAGCAAATAAATTAAATTAAAATAAAAAGAATACAATATTCAATAAATATTAAAAACATTAATATTTATAAATTCTTTCTCATTAAAAGAATTTTTAGATAATTTAAATAAATGGGCGAGAATATATATAAAGCTAAATGATGCATTACATTACCTTGCATAATCATTTTGCTTCTTTAAATATTGTCCTTACCGGGCAATAATGATGTTTTTGTAGACATAGAAGCTCAAGGTCCAGTGCAAGCATCAGACTTCACTACCTTGCCATCACAAGGCAAGTTCATCACTTGCTCATATCCTTTGAAGAGTCTTTACCAAAGTATTTGCAAATTGTGTGTTATCATATATATTCCAAAGAAAGAAAATATTATTTTCACAAATATAGAAATCATATATGTCATCCTAAGTGATGATATAATGGAGCAATAGAACTTAGGGTTCTATTTGCAACAATAATGATCAATTAGGGACTTAATAACCCCTGACATCACTGATTCTAGCGCCGTATATTACGCGTTAGCCATGTGATTTGAAATGGGACAGAGAAGTCAGCTGTATCTTCTTCCTCTCGCATGTAGCCGGATGTGCAGGTCGTGGCTGTTATCCTCGTAGCGTGCATATTAATTGGTAATTTGTAGAGGATATGCAACATATGGGTGGGAACCCTCATCGTACCACGATAGTTCTGGCATCTAACGGTTTGTACAAACCATTACCGTAATTCATTATGTGGGCATGTGCACCAAGGAGGCATGCGAGGTCGCGAAGGGGGCAGTGATTGGCTTGGACCAACTACTAGGCCCCACATCATGGAATTGTGGACGGGAAAGTACGCCCGGTTGTGCAACAAGGAGTTGATCTCTCATGGGTAAAGTAACGCACCTCTGCGAAGTGTAAGATTGTAACTTGTTACTCCCTGTTCCGGGAAGGAGCTACGTGTTGGAGATATGCCCTAGAGGCAATAATAAATGTAGTTATTATTATATCTGTGTGTTTATGATAAATGTTTACATTCATGCTATAATAGTATTAACAAGGAAACATTAATACTTGTGTGATTTGTAAACTTAATTTGAAGTCCCTAGTAAAGCCTCTGTATAATACTAGCTTGTTGGTTGATAGATGATTGTGGTTTCCCTATCATGAACATTGAGATGTTATTAACAACAAGATCATATCGTTAGGAGAATGATATGGTGTACATACTCCTATAGATAAGCGTAGCATAAAGATCAAGTCATTTTAATAGTTCAATTGCTATATGCTTTCTGATACATAGTAATCTGATTCCTTCGACCATGAGATCATGCCTATCACCTTTGCCGGATGGATGCTTTGATGACATCAAACACCACACCGTAACTGGGTGGCTATAAAGGTGTCATTGAGTGTTCAGAAAGTATTGGTTGAAACACATGGATCAAGAGTGGGATTTGTCCATCCATATGACAGATAGATATACTCTGGGCCCTCTCGGTGAAATGTCATCCAATTAGCTTGCAAGCATGTGACTAGCTCACAAGGGATCACATATCACGGGAACGAGAAAAGAGTACTTATCAGTAACGAGGTTGAACTAGGTATGCAGAGATACCGACGATCATAACCTCGGATAAGTAAACTATCGTGAGACAAAGGGAAATTGATATCGTATGTAAGTGGTTCATTCAATCGCAAAGTAATCGTATAAATATGTGGGAGCCATATGAATTTCCAGATTCCTCTATTGGTTATTGTTCGGAGAAGTGTCTCGATCATGTCCGCATAGTTCACGAACCGTAGGGAGACACACTTAAGGATTCGACGTTGTTTGAGTAGTTATGGAATGATGAGAAAGAGTCCGAATGTTGTTCAGAGTCTCGAATGGGATTCGGGATATCACGAGGAGATCCGAAATGGTCCGGAGAATAAGATTCATATAAGGAAAGTCCCGTTTCGGAGTTGGGGAATGGTTCCGGTGTTTTCATCGGGAACATTCTAGAAGGTTCCGGAATGTCCGGCACTCCGGGGGGGGGGGGGGGGGGAAGGGTACATGAATGTGTCATTGTAAGTTGGAATGATTGCATCATGTACTAGGTGTCTTTGCTGTCCAAAATAAAGGGTTTATTTAAATCCTAAATTGAAAAGTCAAACGGCTAGTTTGAAAGTCAAACGGCAAGTTTTGGAAAGAGGAGGAGAAGTGGAAACCGAGTTGGGGAGGGATTCCCTCCTCCCCAAGCCGGCGCCCCACCCAAGCCGAGTTGGGGAGGGACTCCACTCCCTCCCCTTGGCCGCCGGCCCTCCCACCTATAAAGGGAGGGGCAAGGCTGCCCCTCCTAACACACACAAGTCCCTCTCCTCTAAACCTAAACCCTAGCCACAGCCTAGGGATTTCTCCCAAGCCGTCAAGTTAGAGCTTCTAATTGCCTAGCCTCCGGTTTAGAGCCTTCTAATTGGTGTGTCTAAACCCTAGATCACCAAGAGCTCTCTCATACTCCACCATACTCGCTCCGGCTTAAGGCGAAGCCCTGCGAGATCTCCCCTCTACTTCCGGTACCACGCCGTTGTGCTGTCGGAATCGCGAGGAGAGTGCTACAACCTCCGCTGCCTGCTGAAACAAGGGAGAGGAAGGTCTTCGTCGAGTACCGAACGTGTGACCGACTGCGGGAGCGCTGCTGGAACGCGGCGCCGGAAGGATCGTCTACGCGATCTTGAGATCGGAAAGAGTACGACTACATCACCCACGAGAATCTGCTCTCGTTAAACACTTTGGAATCTTCGAGGGTGAGTTATTCCATCGACTCGTTGCTACAATCTAGTAGATAGATCTTGGCTTGTTTGTTTGTATGCGGTAGAAATTTTTTGTTTTCCATGCTACGAAACCCAACAGTGGTATCAGAGCCGTGTCTATATATAGATCTGTTGCACGAGTAGAACACAATGGTCATTGTGGGCATTGGTGCTTTTATTATCGATTGCTTCTTGTGTACTTTGCATCTTGCGGGATGTTGGGATGAAGCGGCCCGGGCTAACCTTACATGACATCGTTCATGAGACTTGCTCCACGCTTGACATGCAACTCGTATTGCATAAGTGGCTTTGCGGGTGCCTGTTTCTCCCAGCATAGTGGAGATCCAATTTACAACGGGTGATTAACAATACTAGTATCAATGTTGTGGTTCTTGTTCGTAAGTTAGAACAACACTTATTGAAAGCCCCAAACCACGTAAAATATGCAAAGAAAGTAGAGGCGTCTAACTTTGTTTTGCAGGGGTGTGCAGTGATGTGATATGGCCATGATTGTGATTATATTTGATGTATGCAATGTTCCTTATTGTAAGTTGGCAACCGGCAGGAGCCATATGGTTGTCTTTAATTTCTGTTAAGACATGCGTGTCTATTCAAAGTAGTTGTAATAGTTGAAGCCGGTGGACGACAACCATGGAGAAGCGTCATTGACCTTGATGCAATGCCGGTGATGATGGAGATCATATTCGTGCTTGAAGATGGAGATCGGAAGCACAAATAAGAAAGGCCATATCATATCACATATTATGAATTGCATGTGATGTTAATCCTTTATGCATCTTGTATTGCTTAGTAGACGACGGTAGCATTATAAGATGATCCCTCATGCACATAAATTTCAAGTTCTAAAGTGTTCACCCTTAGTATGCACCGTTGCTAAAGCTTGTTGTTTCGAAGCACCACGTGATGATCGGGTGTGTTAGATTCCGCGAGTGAATACAACGTAAGCAAGCCAGATTTGCTTATGCGGTAACTAAGGTTTGATCTTGACGAGCCTAGCATGTACATACATGGTCTCAGGAACATGAATCACCGAAAGGTAAAGCATGAATCATATAGTAGATATGATGAACATGTCGATTGTTCGCCATTGAAACTATATCAACTCTCGTGATGATCGGTTTTGATATGGTGGATTTGGTTCGTGTGATCACTAAAACAATGTGAGGGATGTTGTTTTGAGTGGGAGTTCACCTAGATTAAACTTCATTATTAATTTGAACTCAATTTGTCATAAACTTAGTCTAAACTATTGCAAATATGTTGTAGATCAATGGCAGCCCCTACCATCAATTTTAATGCGTTCCTAGAGAAAGAAAAGTTGAAAAACAATGGAAGCAACTTCGCGGATTGGTTCCGCAATTTGAGGATTGTCCTCACAGCTGGTAATTTGACCTATGTGCTGGATGCACCGCTGGGTGACCCACCTGCAGCTGATGCTACCGATGAAGTAAAGAATGTTTACCTTGCTCGAAAGAATCAGTACTCCATAGTTCAGTGTGCTATCTTGTATGGTTTAGAATCGGAGCTTCAGAAAAGGTTTGAGAATTCAGACCCACATGATATTGTCCGTGATCTCAAATTGATCTTTGAGACTCACGCGGCGATTGAGAGTTATGAGGCTTCTGAAAAGTTCTTTAACTACAAGATGGAAGAGGGCAACTCCGTCAGTGAGCATGTGCTTAAGATGTCTGGGCACGCAAACAAACTTCAAAGCTTGGGTATAGTGATTCCTAATGCTTTGGGGATTTACCGTGTCCTCCAATCACTACCACCAAGTTACAAGAACTTTGTGATGAACTACAACATGCAGAACATGAACAAGCAGTTGCCAGAACTGTTTGCTATGTTAAAGTCTGCAGAAGTGGAGATCAAGAAAGAGCACCAAGTGTTGTTGGTCAATAAGACCACCAAATTCAAGAAAGGCAAGTCTAAGCAGAAGGGACACTTCAAGAAGGGTGGCAAGAAAGTTGCCACACCGACGAAGAGGACCAAGGCTGGACCCAAGCCTGATACTGAGTGCTTTTACTGCAAAGGAGAGGGTCACTGGAAGCGGAATTGCCCAAAGTACTTGGAGGATTCGAAGAACGGCAACATCAAGAAGAAAGGTATATCTGATATACATGTTATTGATGTGTATCTCACTAGTATTCGTAGTAGTGCCTGGGTATTTGATACTGGTTCGGTTGCTCATATTTGTAACTCGAAACAGGAGCTGCAGAATAAACGGAAGCTAGTGAAGAACGAGGTGACGATGCGCGTGGGAAACGGATCAAAGGTTGATGTGATCGCGGTCGGCACGCTACCCCTTCATCTACCATCGGGATTAGTTTTATACTTAAATAATTGTTATTTGGTGCCTGCGTTAAGCATGAACATTATATCGGGATCTTGTTTATTGCGAGACGGTTTCTTGTTTAAATCCGAGAATAATGGTTGTTCGATTTATATGAGTAATATGTTTTATGCACATGCACCTTTGATAGATGGTCTATTCTTGTTGAATCTCGATGGTGGAAATACACATATTAATAACATTGAAGCTAAACGTTTGAAATTAAGCGATAACTCGACCTATATGTGGCACTGTCGTCTTGGTCACATTGGAGTGAAGCGTATGAAGAAACTCCATTCCGATGGACTTCTTGAATCACTTGATTTTGAATCACTTGAAAGATGCGAAGCATGTCTAATGGGAAAAATGATTAAGACTCCATTTTCTGGTATGATGGAGCGAGCTACGGACTTATTGGAAATCATACATACCGATGTGTGTGGTCCAATGAGTGTAGCATCGTGCGGTGGTTATCGTTATGTTCTTACCTTCACGGATGACTTGCGTAGATATGGGTATATCTATTTCATAAAACATAAATCCGAAACTTTCGAGAAGTTTAAGGAATTTCAAAGTGAGGTAGAGAATCAACGTAACAAGAAGATTAAATTTCTACGTTCTGATCGTGGAGGTGAATATCTAAGTTACGAGTTTGGTGAGCATTTGAAGAAATGCGGAATACTTTCACAATTGACACCGCCGGGAACACCACAGCGTAATGGTGTGTCTGAACGTCGTAATCGAACTCTCTTAGATATGGTTCGTTCTATGATGTCACTTACAGATTTACCGCTATCATTTTGGGGTTATGCATTAGAAACAGCCGCATTCACTTTAAATAGGGCACCGTCTAAATCCGTTAAAACGACACCGTATGAATTATGGTTTGGGAATAAACCTAAATTGTCGTTCCTTAAAGTTTGGGGATGCGAAGCCTATGTAAAGAAGTTACAGCCGGACAAGCTTGAACCCAAAGCGGAAAAATGCGTCTTCATAGGATACCCGAAGGAAACTATTGGGTATACTTTCTATCATAGATCCGAAGGCAAAATCTTCGTTGCCAAGAATGGATCCTTTCTAGAGAAGGAATTTCTCTCGAAAGAAGTGACTGGAAGGAAAGTAGAACTCGACGAGGTTGTCGAACCTTCTCTCGAAATTGCGAGTAGCGCAACACCGGAAGAAGTTCCTGTGGTGCCTGCACCAATTAGAGAGGAAGCTAATGATGATGATCATGAAACTTCGGTCGAAGTTGCTATAGAGCCTCGCAGGTCAACGAGAACTCGTACCACTCCAGATTGGTATGATCCCGTTATGAGTGTCATGTTGGTGGACAACACCGAAGACCCTGAGACATATGAGGAAGCAATGATGAGCCCAGATTCCAATAAATGGCAGGAAGCCATGAAATCCGAGATTGGATCCATGTACGAAAACCAAGTATGGACTTTGGTGGACTTACCGGATGGCCGGAAGGCTGTCGAGAACAAATGGATCTTCAAGAAGAAAACAGATGCTGATGGTAATGTTACTGTCTATAAAGCTCGACTTGTCGCAAAAGGGTTTCGACAAATTCAAGGAGTTGACTACGATGAGACTTTCTCACCAGTAGCGAAGCTAAAGTTTGTGAGGATTATGTTAGCAATCGCTGCATATTACGATTATGAGATATGGCAGATGGATGTCAAAACAGCATTCCTCAATGGTGACATTGATAAAGAGTTGTATATGATGCAACCCAAAGGTTTTGTCGATCCTAAAGATGCTAACAAGGTATGCAAACTTCAACGGTCCATCTATGGATTGAAGCAAGCATCCCGAAGTTGGAATCAATGTTTTGATAAGGTAATCAAAAGTTTTGGTTTTATACAAACTTATGGAGAAGCTTGTATTTACAAGAAAGTGAGTGGGAGCTCTGTAGCATTCTTAATACTATATGTGGATGACATATTGTTGATTGGGAATGATGTAGACCTTCTTAATAGTGTCAAGGAATATTTGAATAATAGTTTTTCAATGAAGGATCTTGGCGAAGCAGCTTACATATTAGGCATAAAGATTTATAGAGATAGATCAAAACTCCAAATATCATTGTCACAAAGTACATATTTGGACAAAGTTCTAAAGAGGTTTGGAATGGAAGATAGCAAGAAAGGGTTCTTGCCCATGTTGCCCAATACGACCTTGAGTAAAACTCAAAGTCCGACATCGGCAGAAGATAGAGAAAGGATGAGTAAGACTCCCTATGCCTCAGCCATAGGATCTCTAATGTATGCCATGCTATGTACTAGACCCGACATTGCATATGCTGTTAGTTTGACTAGCAGATATCAAAGTGATCCAGGAGTGGATCATTGGACAGCGGTCAAAAACATCCTTAAGTACTTGAGAAGAACTAAGGATATGGTTCTTTCTTATGGAGGTGATGAACAGCTTGTTGTTAATGGTTACACCGATGCTAGTTGGAACACCGATCCGGATGATTCTAAATCACAATCTGGATACGTATTTATTTTGAATGGTGCAACAGTTAGCTGGAGGAGTGCAAAGCAAAGCGTTGTGTCGAGATCTTCAACTGAATCGGAATACATGGCTGCTTCGAAGGCTTCACAAGAAGCGATATGGATGAAAGAGTTCATTACAGAGCTGGGTGTGGTTCCTAGTGCGCTGGACCCAATGTCTATCTACTGTGATAACATGGGCGCCATAGCCAATGCGCAAGAACCAAGGTCACACAAGAAGCTGAAGCACATCAAGCTACGTTTTCACGCTATTCGAGAACATATCCAAGATGGGGATATAAAGATTTGCAAAGTACACACAGATCTGAATGTGGCGGATCCGTTGACTAAACCTCTCCCGAGGGCAAAACATGACCAGCACCAAACTGCCATGGATGTTCGGTATATTACCATGTAATCTAGATTAGATGACTCTAGTGCAAGTGAAAGACTGTTGGAGATATGCCCTAGAGACAATAATAAATGTAGTTATTATTATATCTTTGTGTTTATGATAAATGTTTACATTCATGCTATAATAGTATTAACAAGGAAACATTAATACTTGTGTGATTTGTAAACTTAATTTGAAGTCCCTAGTAAAGCCTCTGTATAATACTAGCTTGTTGGTTGATAGATGATTGTGGTTTCCCTATCATGAACATTGAGATGTTATTAACAACAAGATCATATCGTTAGGAGAATGATATGGTGGACATACTCCTATAGATAAGCGTAGCATAAAGATCAAGTCATTTTAATAGTTCAATTGCTATATGCTTTCTGATACATAGTAATCTGATTCCTTAGACCATGAGATCATGCATATCACCTTTGCCGGATGGATGCTTTGATGACATCAAACACCACACCGTAACTGGGTGGCTATAAAGGTGTCATTGAGTGTTCAGAAAGTATTGGTTGAAACACATGGATCAAGAGTGGGATTTGTCCATCCATATGACGGATAGATATACTCTGGGCCCTCTCGGTGAAATGTCATCCAATTAGCTTGCAAGCATGTGACTGGCTCACAAGGGATCACATATCACGGGAACGAGAAAAGAGTACTTATCAGTAACGAGGTTGAACTAGGTATGCAGAGATACCGACGATCATAACCTCGGATAAGTAAACTATCGTGAGACAAAGGGAAATTGATATCGTATGTAAGTGGTTCATTCGATCGCAAAGTAATCGTAGAAATATGTGGGAGCCATATGAATTTCCATATTCCTCTATTGGTTATTGTTCAGAGAAGTGTCTCGATCATGTCCGCATAGTTCACGAACCATAGGGAGACACACTTAAGGATTCGACGTTGTTTGAGTAGTTATGGAATGATGAGAAAGAGTCCGAATGTTGTTCGGAGTCTCGAATGGGATTCGGGATATCACAAGGAGATCCGGAATGGTCCGGAGAATAAGATTCATCTAAGGAAAGTCCCGTTTCGGAGTTGGGGAATGGTTCCGGTGTTTTCATCAGGAACATTCTAGAAGGTTCCGGAATGTCCGGCACTCCGGGGGGGAAGGGTACATGAATGTGTCATTGTAAGTTGGAATGATTGCATCATGTACTAGGTGTCTTTGCTGTCCAAAATAAAGGGTTTATTTAAATCCTAAATTGAAAAGTCAAACGGCTAGTTTGAAAGTCAAACGGCAAGTTTTGGAAAGAGGAGGAGAAGTGGAAACCGAGTTGGGGAGGGATTCCCTCCTCCCCAAGCCGGCGCCCCACCCAAGCCGAGTTGGGGAGGGACTCCACTCCCTCCCCTTGGCCGCCGGCCCTCCCACCTATAAAGGGAGGGGCAAGGCTGCCCCTCCTAACACACAAGTCCCTCTCCTCTAAACCTAAACCCTAGCCACAGCCTAGGGATTTCTCCCAAGCCGTCAAGTTAGAGCTTCTAATTGCCTAGCCTCCGGTTTAGAGCCTTCTAATTGGTGTGTATAAACCCTAGATCACCAAGAGCTCTCTCATACTCCACCATACTCGCTCCGGCTTAAGGCGAAGCCCTGCGAGATCTCCCCTCTACTTCCGGTACCACGCCGTTGTGCTGCCGGAATCACGAGGAGAGTGCTACAACCTCCGCTGCCTGCTGGAACAAGGGAGAGGAAGGTCTTCGTCGAGTACCGAACGTGTGACCGACTGCGGGAGCGCTGCTGGAACGCGGCGCCGGAAGCATCATCTACGCGATCTTGAGATCGGAAAGAGTACGACTACATCACCCACGAGAATCTGCTCTCGTTAAACACTTTGGAATCTTCGAGGGTGAGTTATTCCATCGACTCGTTGCTACAATCTAGTAGATAGATCTTGGCTTGTTTGTTTGTATGCGGTAGAAATTTTTTGTTTTCCATGCTACGAAACCCAACACTACGAATGCGGCAGGAAAGGAACTCCATGAAAGTTCTGGTCAACCTGTGAAGGCTGATGGTCATAGATTTTCATAATAAAATCAATCTTTGAAGAAAGATTTATAAAAAATGCATAGTATCAAGGACTTATAGTCCGAGGTGGTAGTTAGAGCATCAAACTTCCCACCTTGCATATAATGAACTTGTTGGACTCATCCTTTCCTTTGATCCCTTGCTTAGACTCTGAGGATCCCGAAGACGTGCCAATGTATGCAGCCGAATGTCAAGAAGATGTGTTCTACGAAGAGCCTGACCTGTCAGGAGGTGTTGAAGGAGTGGATTACGAAATCCGCTATGGTGTCGATGATAACGAGTCCAACTAAGTATCATAGTTAGTAGTAACCAACGAAGCCTAGCAGCATGAACTCTATAGAATAAGCTGTTGAGCTCAACTCCTAGTCGAAGTTGCTACTTTTGAATTCCGCTGAAACACTTTATATTTTGGTTTGTAAGTTGAATTCTTTTAAAGTCTTGAACTTCTGGTATTGTAATAATAATAATATGTGAATGTTTGTAATATGGACCCGCAATATTTCTGTTGTACCACTCTTAGGGATATGATAATTATAGAACGGTGTTCTGTGGCCGTCATGTCAACGACTATAGTGTACTACACATGCAGTGGTATGCTGGGTCACCGCAGGAGGCGAGCTAGAAGTCCCTCACGCGCAAACTACCGGTGTAGTGCGGGTCGGCCTCCCAGCCCTCATTTGTAGGGGTCGACGAGAGAAAACTGGGCCGGCCCTTAAAATTTTTTCACAGGCCGTCGGTTTTAAAAGGCTCCAATCTCGTCGTTTCAACCCGCAAATCTATAAAAAGACGGTTATTTTACGGGTTTGGTCCTTTTAAGGGGCTCCATTAGAGATGCTCTTAAGTCACTATGCTTTGGACCACACGAAGGACGAAGTCTCTTGTTTTTCATGTGATCCGAGTTATAGGCGTAGTTGCAGCAGGTGCATAGAAGGGTGTGTGGCATGTGTGCGTTGAGTGTGTGTGTCTTCGTGTGTTTGTAATAGTACTACTCTTGTACTCGGTGTTGAGGCTTAAAAAAAAAGAACACCGTGAACTCTGCTTCTGTTCTGCTTGGCGTTGAAGATGGATTCTGGAGGGAGGAAGAAACGGAAATGCTGTCTTCCGTTGCGAATTGTGTAACGCAAAACTTTGCGTGCAACATTCATCAGTGAGATCTTGGCCGAGCACCATTAACGGCTCACTCCGAAAATAGCCGTACGTTTTGGTTCGCCGTGGAGGCAGACCCGCGGTTACAGGAGAGCTGCTTTAACACCGAGTGGTTTATGAGGAGCAGAACAGCAGCAGCCTCTCGTGCATAAAATCCGTCTTTCTCCCGTCACATTTCCAGCCAAAAAACACTCTACGTCTTGCATCTCTTTCACCAAGTGTCAGTTTCCTGGGCAAGGGGAGCGAGCGAGGACGAACGGCCGGGAGGAGGGCAGGATTGATCATGGAGCCGATGGCGATCATGACGGTGACAGGCGGCGTGCTGGGCCCGGTCTTCGTGCTGCTGTCACGGATCCAGCCGGTCGTCGACTTCTTCCGCCGGCTCTGCGACTGCCTCCGGCACCCCACTCGCCGCCCCGCCAGGCCGGTCAGGGCGCCGTGGAAGCGTGCACCCGAACAAGAGTAAACCACAGTACAGTATTTTTTTCTGTCAAAACACATCGATGAGAAGGGCATCCTGTGGGATGGATGCTGGATGCATGGTGGATTATAATCGATACAGTGCTGTAGTATCTTCCTTATTTGTCCGAGTGTACGTGCATGTATAGATGACTGTTGTTAGAAACAAGTACTTCCTCTGATTCATATTACTTGACTTAGATTTGTTAAAATTTAGATAAATCTATATACTAAATAGTCTCGTGAATGTCCAAACAAGTGTTCACGTATATTGCCAAATAGGAGTAGATGGGTTCCTCTCGTGCCACCCGCCCACCGCAGAAGCATACATACATCGATCTACTACAAGACAGGAATTCAGAACTTTGCCCATCACACATGGCGCATCTTCCAACAAGGAGTGACCGAGAAAAGACTCCGCCAAGAGATCAAGAATTCAGCTATTTTTTTAAAAACATTTTTTTATTTAATTTTACAAATAATACACGAAATGCAAATGTTGTAAATCTAACGGACCGTCGTCCGTTCAAAAGACGAGCCGACAACTTCTTTATTCCAAAAGACGACACAGACATGACGCTGTCGGGCGACAGGGGTGCATCGCTGTCGGGTGACAGGGGTGCGCGGCGTCGTCCGTTGAACGGACCGTTTCGTCCTTGGAATGGACGACGCGCCCCAGCATATAGCTCACGGCCTGCCCGTAGTCGTCCTCCCCTCCTCTCTCTCGCTGTTCTTCCTCTTTCCCTCTTACCTCCTCTCGTTTTCACCAGGTGATGCACCGATTTTTAGCCCAGATTTCTATCCAAAACTCGGTGCTCTAACATATTAACAAGCTAGTAGAGTCCCGATCTACTAATGGGATAGCCTGGTGTAGTGATTTGAGTCGTTTTGGTGGAGGGATCTGGTGGTGTTCTTGTTGAGCAATGGCCATGGTGGAGGCTGGTGCTGGGACTTGAGGAAGGTGCATGGTGGAGGTGCTAATCCGTTGACCTGAGGCTGCTGCATGGCAGGACTTCGCACGCTTCAAGGGTAAACCCTAATTTCTTGCTAATTGCAGTCATGTGTATATGTTTATAGATAGACTTTGATGGGGTCTGTTAGATGCAAGATATTTGTAGAGTATTATGTGTCAATGTACGTGTATTTGACTATTTTTGGTATTTTTTTAGGTCAAAAATCATGTCAAATAATGTAGTGTTTAGGTTCTTCTATGGTGCTGGTTTCGTCAGCTGAACAAACCAGCACAGAGTTGATTTGAGCGAGTTTAATTTTGTGGATGAAGTGCTTCAGAATCCTGAAACAGTGCCCGTTACTCAGTTGAAGGATTGGTTATGTGCTCGTTTAGGGCTCCCTCCGACCCATACTGTCGGTGTGCATGCTTTATGGACTAAGTCAATGCAAACCCCTAATTTTTATTTAAGGCCAATAGAAGCGCAACATAAATGGGTCAAATTTGTGCAAGCTTTTCAGAAAAGAGTAGTTAACCTTAGTCTCTTAGTGATACCTGTGGCGAAAGAGGCTGGGTATGATCATGGCCAGAGTAGTCAGACCGGTCATACTGGAGGTGGTTATGATCATGGGCAGAGTAGTCAGGGCCAAGAGGGTGGCGGCGGTTATGAATCAGGTCACAGTAGTTATGCACACACCGGGGGTGATGGTTATATATCGGAGGACGGTGGTGAAGGATTAGGGGAAGACATATTCAGTGACGAAGCTGATAAGGATGAGATATATGATGGTTTGTTGCAACGTCAAATGGAAGTCGAAGACGCAGAAGGCAACAGTGATACGGTTGATGATTCTGGCGAGTCTGATCAAGAAGAGATCGTCCACCCTATTCCGGCATCATGGAATAATGACAACACAACAGCAATGACTGTGAACGATTGGCATGATTCGGCGTGGCAGTATCACGCGAACAACATCTCTCTGGGTGCATTATATCCTAGCAAGAGACATCTGCGGGAAGGAATCGTTGAGTGGTCAATGTCCATGCAACGGGTCTTGAAAGCGAAGGTGTCATCACAACAATTGTCGTGGGAATGACCACGGCAGATGCTGCAATCGGCAGCGAGTAGTAGAACATGGGGCAAGGGCGGCTAACCATCTGCGGTGCGAGATGAGGGCGGAGACACAAGAATTTACCCAGGTTCGGCCCCCCGGAGGGTAAAGACCTACTCCTGCTAGATTGTATTATGGTGGAAGTACAATGGGGCGAGCTCGACGGCTAGGCTGCGAGTCGCTTGGGTGGATGATGGAACGTATCCTCTACACGCCCTCTAGGGAGGTTTATATAGACTCACCCCCTAGGGTTTACAGATCTCAACTGAATCAGTTAAGGTTTCAACAATCGTTTAACCTAATCCGACTGGGCCTATCTACGCTTCTGGGACTTCAGGTTCCAGTTGCTTGAGTCCACGCCAGGTCGTGATCCAGCCGCCGTTACTGCAGGCCCACTCGCAGGTGCCTGGGCCAGTCGGAATCGTCTTGCTGGGTATACCCCGGTAGGCATATCCCCATCAACAATATTTGACATTGGTTTGCGAGGAAGCCGAATGTCCTGCAAGGGTGCATTCCCATGTCCCTAGGTATGACACAAACTAGAAGGTCACCGATGTTGTGATGCACACATGTCAACTTGACAGTGTCCTTCAGGACCATCGTAACCTCACGTCAACCCTCCTGGCTGGACTGTTATACACAGAGATAGTGGAGGGCAAACCCATGGGGGTGAAATCTATCATTAACAAAGTTTCTGTCAGATTCCGCTACAATATTTCATATGGGAAGGCTTGGAGGACTAAGCAAAGGGCACTGAAGGCAAGGTTTGGTTTGTTTCAAGACGGGTATGACTGTGTTGTTAGGATGCTCCACACACCGCAGGCTAGGAATCCAGGCACCTACGTGGACATCCAACAATTTACGTTGCCACAGGAACCTAATTTGAGGGTGCTTCATCGAGTCTTCTTTTCATTTGCTATATGCATAGAAGCTTTCACTCACTGTCGACCGGTCATCTGTGTGGATGGTACATTTCTCACTGGCAAGTACAGGGGTCAGATATTGACTACCATAGGTCAAGATGGAAACAATCAAGTTGTTCCACTTGCATTTTCTTTCGTGGAGAGCGAGAACACCGAGAGTTGGGTATGGTTTTTCAGGTAGCTGAATATAGCAATTGTGAGAGATACACCGAATGTATGCGTCCTTCATGATAGGCATCCAAGTATACTAAGCGCGATAAAGAAGCTCACACAGCCCACTCCTGATGAAGTTACTCCATGGCTAGACATGCAGAGTCATTGGTGCATGCGGCATCTAGGGGCCAATTTTTTCTCACAGTTCAGGAACAAGGCTCTTATGAACCTATCCAAGAAGCTTTGCAAGCAGAACCAAGAGTGGAAGTATATCAAGTGTCGTGGCTATCTTGATGAATTCACTAAAAAACATGTGACTCAGAGGAGAGCAGCTAGAGCAGCAACGGTTGTGGCTCATGCAGCGGTGTTAGCTGCACAGGCAACAACATGAGCAGCACCAATGGAGGAAGAACCCATTGCCCTTTGTGACTTGCCAGGATTTGACCAACCCGGTACTAAGAGAAGGCCTGGTAGAAGGATTAAAAATTTTCAGCAATGGATACAACACGAGCCTGTAGAGAGGTGGTCTCTGCTGCATGACACTCATGGTGCTAGGTTTGGCGTCATGACTACAAATCTGGCTGAAACTCACAACTTCGTCTTGAGAGGAAGCAGGGCTCTGCCATTAACAACCATTGTGGAGCGTATTTTCACCGGAACTCTAAGTACTACAGAGACAGACTCCAGATCGCTCAGATGCATATCATGAACAACCCAAACACGAGGTATTGTTCAAAGATCATGCAATACATGGATGCCAAGATGGAGAAGGCTCGACCCATGCATGTCGTCGCCATCAGTAATCAGGAAAGAAGGTTCGAGGTACGCCTCCCTTCCAACCGGATCGGAACTGGAGAAGAGGTAAAGACACAGGAGGTGAGGATAGGCAACGAAGCCTGGCCAACGTGTGAGTGCACGTGCAATAAACCGAAGCTATTGCATCTTCCTTGCTCGCATGTACTACTGCGTGCAGGCTGATGGGTATGGATGCGATCTCGTTTGTGTCTCCTTATTTCCTTAAGGAGGCGGTGGTCAATACGTGGACAGGTGAGATGATGGGATATAGGGCATGGGGAAATTTCAACAAAGTAAATCCAGGTGAAAGGGTTTACATCCCAGATCCCGAACTGATGCGGGCAGGAAGAGGAAGGCGACAATGTGTCCGCATCCGTAATGATATGGATGAATCTGAAGCCGGAGGCCCTACTAGGCAATGTTTTTTGTGTAATCAATTTGGTCATATAGACACCAGTTGCCACATCTTCGGGACTGGTGGAGCTGCTCCTCGTGGACGTGGCAACCGAGGAAGAAGAGGCAGAGGAAGAAGAGATAGAGGACGAAACTAGATTTGTAATATGTGTGGAACTATGTCTTAAATTTGTAATATGTGTGGAACTATGTCTTAAATTTGTAATATGTGTGGAACTATGTCTTAAATTTGTAATATGTGTGGAACTATGTCTTGAATTTGTAATATGCAGATGGCAGGATCTTTGCTGAATGCTGACATAGATAGAAAGCACGGTCGACGGTACTGGATGCTAACCCGGGGACCTTGAAGCACCTGGTGACTCGCACTCCCATGTCGAACTGGTGCATACACCTTGATTGGCTTTAGAGGCATGTGACATTTATTTCTCTTGTTGTTTGGATATTTATGGGCCAGAGTAACTAATTTATTGTTCTATCTTCATATGTAGATTGAAGTGGGCTAGGCTCTTACCATTCGTTCGTTTGGTTGAGGCCACTCGTATGGAGGAGATAGAAGGGCGACACCTTGGGTTTCAGACTAGTCTCCTACAGTACGACTCGTCTTTGCTCACGTGTTTGGTGGATCGATGGAGACCCGAGACTCACACTTTCCATTTTTGATGGGTGGAGATGGCTCCTACCCTTCAGGATGTCTCGTACTTGCTGGGACTTCCGTTGGCTGGCGTGCCCATAGGCCTAGTGGATCCATCGGCAAATTGGGCCCAAGACATGGCCCAACGATTCTTTGGCATCCGTGATGGAGCTCAGGCCTTTGCCCATGACAATCATGGGCCAAAATTTGGATGGTTGGAGCAGTATCAGGTGTGTTTCATTTATTTGTTCTATTTGATTGGAGCAGTATCATGTACTGATAATTGTTCTATTTGTCAATGCAGATCCAGAGGTTTGGGTTCCCAGCCACTCCGATGACTGTGCCACAGATTACACGTAGCCTAGAGGCATACATTATGTGGCTTCTCGGGAAGGTGATGTTCACTGAGAACCACGTGTCGACCATTAGTGCGCGATACATTCATTTTGCTAGAGTGATCGCGGATGCGACGTGCCAGGAAGAATGCACACAATGGAGCTTGGGTTCAGCTGTCTTAGCAGCTACGTACCGAGGTATGTGCAATGCTTGCTAGTTAACCAAGGACAGTTCTGCCTTGCTAGGATGCCCATTGTTGCTGCAGCTGTGGTCATGGGAGAGGTTCCCTATCGGCCGTCCAGAAGTAAGTGTCAACCAAATAGTCGGCAACCAGGAACATGAAACAATTGTCTACCACTCTGACCTGCTATTCGACAAAAAGCAAATTGACTTGCCTATATTTGGCACTCACTGGACCCGTCGCAAGGTCAGTGTAATGTCTTAATAAATTGCACTTTTGGTACTACAATATGAAGGTTACTAACAACTATTTTGTCATGCAGTGTCGTTTCGCGGGAGGGCAAGTCGTTAGATGCTATCCATCGTTCAGCGAGCAGTTCGACACACTGAAAGAGGATGTCGTGATTTGGGAGCCGTACACCCTGCAGGCACGACACACACGATATCCCGGCAGGTTATCTATTATGTGTACTAGAGATCGAGAGTACTGGCTGACTAAATCGAAGATCATCTTCAATTGCCTAGTTGCGGATATGTCTCAACAGAGGGTCATGCGGTAGTTCGGTATTTGCCAGATGGTAGATCCCCCATATCCGTATGTTCCCCTTCCAGATGTCGTGCACGCGTAAGTAAATATATGTACATAAGGAATGTATCGTATACTTCATCTCTGTTCTTTAATGATGGTCTAACAAATTGTAATGACAGATACTCTCGGAAAACTAGCAAGACCGCCACTCAATGGCTCAACGTTCAGTCCTTTGCCCGGCAGGTCGAGGAGAAGCTGAGGCGTATCTACGCGACCATCACGTGCACCAGCGTCTCAGACGTCATTCAACACCGAGCAGCACATCGCCCACCGCGTCACTCGGTGGAGGAGCGCGCCCCACGTCGCTCCACACAGCAGCGCCCACCGCGTCGATCCATGGAGGAGCGCGCCCAACGTCCACCCATGCAGCAGCCACCTTCTCCAGACCAGGCTGGAGGCTCGGGGTGGCACGAGGAGCATATTTCTCCTCCACTCCGCCACGGGCCTCATCCACGACTCCCACAGCAGTCGCCGCCAAGACCACCACCTCCAGACTAGGCTAGAGGCTCAGGGTGGCAGCAATCATAGTTTACTTCCGACCCATGGCTGCAATCGCAGTTTAATTTCGACCAGTGCCAGCAGAACCAGATTACTTTCGACTAGTGGCAGCAGCAGCAGATCCCCTACATGGACTTCGCTTATCGACCATAATCTCATCCTCAGGGTAAGCTTGTCCATTCCTACTATTGTTAGATGCAACATGGCATTGTTAAGTACTAAATTTGTTGTACACGGGCAGGAGACTACAGTTCATGGGACACTACTGACGACGATGATCAGCAGACACAGCATGAGCAGGTAGACTGGTTTGGTCAGTATCAGCCAGGTAGTCCACCACCTATCCCCACACATGATACACAGGATCAAGGTGAAGGGTCAACTGCACCTCATCGTGATGTGATGCCATCCCACAGATACGGATGGAGTACACCGAGGCCTCTGCCACCTCATCGTCGACACCAGTGATATCTACTTATGTATCAGACATTTATCTATCTATGTATGATACATTTATCTATCTATGTATGAGACATATATCTACCTATGTATGAGACACCATTCTATTATTTCACGATTTTATTCGACAAACACCTCAACATAGCTTGCAACACAGTTCAACATAACTTCTCCAAAAGCTCCAGCTTCTCCAAAAGCGACGCCTCCAAAAAATGGAATAGTGCACAAGCACTGTCGTCGCTCGATCATAGATCTTATGTTTTTACCCTGAAGAAATTCCTCTCTCTCTCAAAACAATGCATTCAACAAGACCATTTGTAGGCACAACCAATGAAGGCTAGACTTTGGATTTTCACCCTAAAAGATAAGACTTTGAACTTCTCATGTGCAATCACCCCCACTTGCAAGCCGCTCCTCCAAGTCAAGAAACACCAAGCTAATTCCTCATCACCACAAAGCTTAGAACCACCATTGCTAGTCCTCAGATCTAGGCTTCCATGACCTTCTCTGCTAGCACCATGGAACGAGAACAATGCCCCATGATATTAACAGCCAACAGAGCTTCTAAGTGAACCCTCTAAAACCAAATAGCCCGAGTAAAATGCGGGTGCGCATGACCGAATCTCCTGATCCAGCAAACTCCAGGCATGTGTTGCCTAATGGAGGTCTCCGGCGGAGTCCTCCGGAACACGCCACTGGAACCAAATTGATAAGGACATGCATCTAGAAAGTCTTCATCTCGGCAGGAGGAGGAACCCTAGGACCGCCCGTAGAAATTATTGTGCAAGGCATGGTATCCCACCATATCTCATTGCGCACATCCGGCGGAAGGAGGAGGTTGACACCGCCATGCCTAGGGTCACCGCCCCGGCTCCCTGGTGATGCGAGCAGAGCAGCAAGCAATCGATGCCAGGCATGGAACAAAACTAGAGAAGGGAATCAGGACCCTCTAGGCCCAAATGGGTCCAGATCAGGCCCTAACCGCCCTGCCGCCTCTTCCCACCTACCGTCGTTGCTCCTCTGGCCGCCGCTCCGGCCACTGAGTCTGTCCGCCGTCGCCCAGCATCCCTGCATCCAATGGAGGAGCAGCGTGCGTGACATGGGTATGCCCTACAGGTGCCCAATATTAGCTTATCCGGTCCGTCCCAGCAGAATCCCACGTGATGATCCGCTCCAGATAATGAATCCGGGAAGGATTCGGGTGGCCCAGGCCCATAAAGTAGGCAATTCATTGAAGGATATGACTAGCTTTAGATAGAAAGTTTAAAGGGTAAAACTGTCAACACCTAGATTTTTAATCCCAGATGCCTGTTATGCCATACATCGCAATCCTAGGATTACCATTTTTGCGAGACATAACAGAATTGATATCACAGTACATCATCCATTACAAACCATAATATAGGTCTTACAAATAAAGGATCTCATGATCCAGTCTTAATACAATCAACGCAACGGAATAATAATAAGGGCAGCGTGGTCGAAGCTCCATCTTCAGTGTCAAAGGCAATGTTGACGATGGGAGATGATCCTAGTTGTCATAGACTTCCTGCTGTCTGATGCATATTGAACGCCCTGTTGGGAAACCCCAAGAGCAAGGTATGATGCAGCACAACATCATGTTTTCCCTCAGTAAGAAACCGAGGTTATCGAACCAGTAGGAGGAAGGAAATGCCTCAAAGGTGTTGCAAGCAACGTGGAAACCTGCACAACACAAACTCAAGACTTTGCCCCAACTAACAGTGAAGTTGTCAATCTCACTGGTTGCTGTAACAAAGGATTAACTGTATGGTGTGTAAGGTGATGATGGTTTGCAGCAAGTAAACAGTAACTGACGAGGTTTAATCTCGTCAATGCCCATTGTTATGAGCTTGGGTTTTGGAGAAGATGGGGGTGCTGAAGATCGCGGAACGGTTAACATAGAAGCAACTAGGGGACACGATATTTACCCATGTTCAGGCCCCCGGAGGGAAAACCCTACTCCTTCTTGTCTGCTCTTGATTACGGCGGAACCGAAAGTTACAAGGGTGCACAGATGCAATCTGGCATGGACGTGTGTATGCGGTGAGATGAGAGAGAGCCTCCTCGTCGTGCCCTCCTAGCCTTTATATAGAGATAGGCAGGTCCTGGGCATAGATCGAGTCGGTTACAAGTTTAGGGTTTGCCCCTTTGAATATTCTATCTGTTCTAGTCTTGCTCTCCAAGGATCCAAAGATGTCATGGGCTTGGGCCATCCGAAAATCTTCATGGGCCGCATATATTCTTGTGGGACTTCCTTGGGCTGGACCAGGTATGCTAATGTCGTGTACCCGTAGAGTATAACCGTGGCAGTAGCCCCCGAGTGTTCTGTCGAATCGTAGATTCGGCTGAGGACTCTTCAATCTTTCGGGTGCAGTTGTTTCTGTTTATCAAAGAAAACAATAATTTTAGTGTGTAGGGATTGTTGACGCGTGAGCCTGACTCTCCTGACGGATCAGGGTCAGTTAACTTTCCTAGGACAAAACAACACGATCTTCTTCAGATTTGAGTCCCTAGACTCGAATCCGGAACAAATGCTGGTGTAATTCGACTCAGGATGCTGAGGTGTTACAGGAGTCGAATCCCAGTAGTTTTTGAATGATGTACCCAACGCGTCCGTCGGGATTTTCATCGTGCCTGCTGGCACGGATTTATACTAGTAGAGCACAGTCAGGTGCGTTACCAGGCCATCAGACAATATCTAGGTCTTATCTTTGCATCGCAGACACAACATCCGAAGTTTTATCACTGCGGAGGTGTTTTGGGTGGCCAAAGAGGATGTTGCTCACTTAGCGGTTGTTGGGGCAAAGTTGCCAAAAAGTTTTTGCATTCACAGTCGAAGAATTCATAGGGTGCGCGACCAGCGCTCCCTATGGGAGTAGCCCCCACGTGTCTGTTCGAGTCGTAGACTCGAGTAGAGACTTTAACTCAGCTGTTGGTAGCTTCAGGTCCGTAGGACACACATTTTTTGTATGCTTGAATCAATCCTCCCTATGGGAGTAGCCCCCGAGTCCGTAGTGGAGTCGTAGACTCGACGTAGGACTCGAAGAATAGATCATTGGTGTAGTACCTTATTTGTGTCTCGGGTGCGCGACCAGCACTCCTGATAGGAGTAGCCCCCGAGTAGTTGCTCGAATCGTAGATTCGAGTGAGTACTTTTGTCAGCCGAAGATTTCTAACCGTTGCTGGTGTGATTTTGATGACGTCAATTCTGACGATCGGTGACCTCAGGCGTCTGCGGCGCCAAAGGTGATGTGAATGGACGAACGTGGGTCCCACTTTCTGACTTTGAGTTGACTGGTCACGCGCGACGTGACGAGAATTACGACGTATCCTAGGTTTCCGTGCATAGTGGACGACGCGCGAGCGACGGTTCGCTGCTGTGTTGACACGTGGATGGTAGGATATGATCCTGATGTTAGGGCTTCCAGATGAACGGTCCTCGTTCATCGTCTTCATCCTTATAACCGTGGGGAAAACTGTAGTTTGTTTTCACCTTAGTCATTTTCTTTTCACTGCTTCCATTTTGTAGAGCTTTCCCTTTGCACGTTGGACGTTCTCCGATCATTCCCTTCCTCTTTCTTGTGCGCACACCGCCGCTGTCGACGCCTATATGCTTCCCCTCCCTCTTTAATGAGAGATCCACGCCGGGATCGGCAAGCCGAAGAAGGTCTCCACCGTAAGGGGCACCAGTGCTGCTGCCGGTGGCAAGAAGGGCACCACCGCCGCTCGCGTCACCGATGGTGGGTGGTGGCGCATGGAGACGCGCGAGGGCGATCTGCGCAAGCTCCGTGAGCGGGGTTTAATCCCGCAGGATAAGGAGGCCATCAATATCCCCGGTGATGAGGTAACTCCCCGTCCACACGCAGGGTTTCGGGTGATGTTTGTCGCGTTTGTTATTCGCGGCATCTCTTTCCCATTCCATGATTTTCTTCGTGGATTGTTGTTTTTATATGGCATCCAACTCCACCATCTCTCGCCAAATTATCTTCTCCACATCGCTTGCTTTGTTGCTTTTTGCGAGTGCTGGTCGGTATCGAACCGCACTTTCGCCTCTTCCGGAAGCTCTATTCCGTGAAGAGGCAATCCGGCTCCGACGGAGTTTATCCGATTGGCTATTGTGTCATTTCTCTTCGATCTACTGTTCTTTTCTTCTCTTTCTCTATGTCCGAGTCTGTCCAATACCGGTGGAGGAAGTGGTTTTATATCCGCGACTCCACAGTGGACAGGCAAAGCTTCGGCCTTGCGCCTTTCGACTCCACCCAGGAGATCTTGAAGAAGAGATCCTGGAAGAATCATATCCTGGAGGGCAACGTGGAGGAGGTAGAGGAGCTCTATCGTCGGGTGGAGGCTCTCCAGGTGGTTGCAGAGGAGTTAAATGGTGTAGACATCATCCGCACCTTCCTCAAACATCGGGTGCAGCCGCTCCAGGCGAGGTCGCATCCGATGTATCTTTACTCTAGCCGCCACGACCCGACGAGAGTTTCGGCTAAGGAGCTTTCCAAGGGGAACCTCAACAGAGTTCTTCGGCCACTACTGAAGTTCAAGTCCGACGAGGACCTTCCAGGGAAATCGCTGACGCCCCCGTTCAGTGCCGCGAGACCGGTTCCACAGGTGTAGATCTGCGACATGTGCGTAGCGCTTTATTTTCGAGTGCTCGTCCTTGTAATTTCTTGTACTGACAATTATGTCTTCATTGTGCAGGGGATCAAGGTGGCTGGCATGGTGCCTCCCCTACCCGAGAGGTTTCCGATTGCGCCAGAGAACGAAGTTGTGGACTCCGAGTCCGAGCTTCCACCAACGCAGTCGCCAACTGAGGAAGCCTCCGAGGCGAGCAAGGGGCAGACCCGAAATCGGGCACGGAGATCGAGCGAATCTTCGGGCCTCGACTCCGCCAACACCTAGGGACCCGTCGTTCCTTGTCCGTCACAGCGGAGGTATGA
Source organism: Avena sativa (assembly GCA_916181665.1). Lineage (NCBI taxonomy): Eukaryota > Viridiplantae > Streptophyta > Magnoliopsida > Poales > Poaceae > Avena > Avena sativa. The sequence goes on along the minus strand of OV702297.1, from coordinate 337,633,704 downwards.
TGCCTCTTCCTCGCCTATCCTGGCCGTGCCTGTGCGGGCTATGGCGCCGCAGCCGCCGGCAAAGAGGAAGAAGGAAGAGAAGAAAGGGAAGAGGGCCCTGCCTGTTTTTGACTTGAGCGACATGGACTCGTAAGTGTCTTCTGATGCATTTTGCTACTTTTCTTGTCTTCTTGTCTTCTTGCTTTTGACTGGTGCTTTCCTTTTCAACCAATCTTTTGAGGGATCTTTTAGCGACGCCACTTAGGAGGTAGTAGGGGAGTCGAAGGTGACGCCTCCTCCCTCTCAGACGGTGGCCACCTCTGGGGGCGCTGCTCCGAACCCCTCTCCGCAGGAGGTTCGAGTGATCGTCTCCCAGAAGACTGTACCGGGACCTTCAGAGTCTCCGTCTGAACATGTAAGTGTTTTCTCTCTTGTTGTGGGGGGAGCCCCCAAGCCATATTTTCGTATGATCTGCTGATCGTTGCTTACTTTCTGCGTGTCTCGGGGGGAGCCCCCGAGCGTTTTCATGTGTTTGATGTCTTCTCGTTTCTTGGGCGTGGCCCCCGAGCCTTTTTTATGATTCTTTTTTTCTTCTCGCAGCCCTTTGTGCGAGGTCTAAACCTGCTTGTGCAGCAGCACCTGGCACTGGAGTCCAGCATGCGGCAGCTTCAAGGTATATATTAAAGTGATCATGTTCTTTTTCATCTGCTTGTTAGCTTGTGAAGCTCATGTATGTTTTTGTTGCCTTGTGCAGATGAGAATAACACTGCCCTCCGTGAGCTTGATGCTCTCAAAAAGAGCCTTGGGCAAGCGGAGAAAAAGGCCAAGGATGCCATTGGAGCGAAGGAGCATCTCGAGCAGCAGCTGGCTGACGCAGCTGCGGCCAAGGAGCGCCTGCAGAAAGAAGCTACGGATTGCAAGGAGAAGCTCGCCACTGCCGCGGCTTCGCGCAAGAAGGTGGTGGCCGAGAAGCTGATGGCTGCTGCCAAGGCCATTTCGGGTTAGTGATTTTTGCATGTCTGTTCTATTTCGGCTGCTTTGTCTCCCTTGCCTTATTCGATTCCTTTGTTGTCTTGTGCTCCAGATGCTTCAGGCATTGAGTTCAATCGCAGCGCCTTGGGGCATGGGAGTGCTCTAGACTATGCCGCCGCTGCGGTCGAAGACCGCTGTAGTACTGCTTCTGGCTCCCTTGCCAAGGCCAAGGAGAACCTCGGGCGCTTCTACAAGGAGCTCGTTCCCAAGGGCGTCGCCCTTGAGGATGTGGATTCTTTGGCAGAGGCGTTGTCAGCGGATGCGCCTATGGCCTACAAGTGCAAGCAGAAGGGCATTGACGCTTCCATGGGATTGGCCATGGCCATGGCGTCCGGGGCGGAGCTGGATCTTCATCAGGTCACCTCCCAGATGCCTACGGCTCCCGACGGTTTCGAGGTAGCCTTCGCTCTCTATGCTTCTCGCTGTAAGCGCTACGGGCCTAAGCTCATTAACCTGCTGGCGGAGTATGCAGCGAAGCAGCAGGAGGAGGTCAAGAGCAGACAATCTGGCTCCGAGGCCACTCAGGATGCGGCTCCTTAGGCTTCATCGTTGTAGTTGTAGAATAGTAGCCTCTTCTTTTGTTGTAATCTTTTGATGAACAATTTCCCTGTGCCATGCAGTGGCCTTTTGTTGTATATAAATGATCCTTTGAGCTGCTGCTCAATCATTCGTTGTTCATACTCTTGTTTGTTTACCTTTAGGGACCTTCGGGTGAGGACCCCGTTGATACTTCGTCTGCTCCGCAGCCGCGACCATCCTTGGATGGTGCCTCGCAGCTTGTTTTCCTTCATGACCGCGTCCGTAACCTTGAGAAGGAGATACTTGGCATCCGAGGTCATGCAGATGTATGAAAATCGAAAGCGGAGCGAGCTACCGCCAGAGAGGAATATCTGATGGGGGAGCTTCGACAATTGGCCGAGCAGCTGCAGTGTAAGTTTCTTCGAGCTGCTGCTCGTTTTTGGATGCTCCTAGTTTTGCGAGTCATCCTACTTTGTTACTGGAGGTGCCAACTTTGTTCCGAGGGAGGAGGAGCGCGTGGCAGTTCAGATCAACTGCTTGACCCAGTAGGATATGGAAGCCGGAGGCTTTTTCTGGATGGATCGCGACCGGGCCACGGTCCTCGCGACTGTGCAGGACCGCGCTGACCAGGTGTCATGAGTTCTGAGGCAGGTGAAGACTTCTCTAGCGTCGATTCTGCACGTCATGTTTCCTCTTGATGAAGCGCCATCAACTCTCTGGGATTTGCTGGCGAAGTTTCAAGATGTGCGCCACGTCAGGGAGTTGGTGCAACACCAGTTGCTTGCGGGGGTGAAGGCCGCTCTTTCCCTCGTGCGGCTGCATCGTCCCGATGTTAATCTTGCGACTGTGGCGGCTGGGCACCTCCTCGGCCAGATGGTGGTTTATGGGACATGCGCCTGCATTACGCGGCTGTTATGCAGTATGCCGAAGAGATTGTAGATCTTTTTGAGCATCGTGCGTAGGTGATCCTTCAGTGTAGGTAGGTCCTGTAAAAAGATAGATGTAAAACTTGTATATATTTCGACTGGGCATATTGTGCCCTTTGTTATAAAGGTTAATTTTATTTAGCATGTGGTGCTTTTTTTATGCATGCCCTTTTCGTTAGCCTGACGTGATCAGCTACTCAGGTGCACATGCTTTATCCTCAGTCGACGAAGTCGCGAGGTGAGGGGGGATCCCCCGAGTGTGTTGCAACAGAAAAAAATGTGAGGGAAAGATAAATTTTCGGGCGAGACACTTAGCTTTATTCATATCATAATGATGAGGTACATTGTTCGGCTGAGTAGCCTTATTGAAAGTAAATGGGGGATATCTAGGGGTAGAAGTGTCGCAATTGTGCGACGTTCCATGGGTTGGAATATGCGACTCCAGACTCCACGTGCTTGAGGCGGTAGGCGCCACCTGGGATGACTTCGGTGACGACGTAGGGTCCTTCCCAGGGTGACTCGAGATTTTTCGGCCGCTCTTGTTTGAGTCGTAGGACCAGGTCTCCTTCGACGAAGGACCTCGGGCGCAGCCGGCGGCTGTGATAGTTGCGGAGGCTCTGCTGGTAGACCGCAGAGCGAGCCCCGGCGATGTCGCGTGCCTCGTCGAGTGTGTCGATGGCATCTTCGAGTGCGGTCGTTGATTCGGCTTCGCTATAGGCGACGACCCTAGGGGCCTTATGGCGCACTTCTGCATGTAGCACGGCTTCGGCTCCGTGCACCATGAAGAAAGGCGTGTAGCCCGTTGAGCTGTTTGGCGTTGTGCGCAAGCTCCAGAGAACGAAGGGTAGTTCTTCTGCCCAGGCTCCCGCAAGCCATTCGAGTGGGCTGAGGAGGCGTTTCTTGATGCCGCCTCCCATGAGTACGTTGGCCTTTTCGACCTGCCCGTTGGTTTGCGGGTGCGCCACAGAGGCATATGATATGTTGATTCCTAGGCCTTCGCAGAAGTCCTGGAACTCTCTGGAGATGAAGTTCGACCCGTTGTCCGTGATGATGCTGTGGGGCACACCGAACCTGTAGACTATGGATTCGAAGAACTTTACGGCCGTTTTACCCTTTTGGTTGGTAACGGGCATGGCTTTGATCCACTTGGTGAACTTGTCGACTGCGACTAGGAGGTAGACGTGGCCTCCTTTCGAGGATTTGGGCAGTTTGCCGATCATGTCGAGGCCCCACTGGGCAAAGGGCCAGGCCAGAGGTATGGGCCTGAGCTCCGATCCTGGTGCGTGCGGTTTATCTGTGAACCTCTGGCACCCGTTGCACCTTCGGACGATGTCCTTGGCATTGTTCATGGCCGTTGGCCAGTAGAACCTAGCTCGTAGAGCTTTGGCGACGAGGGCGCGGCTGCTCGCGTGATGGCCAGAGATGCCCTCGCGGATGTCTTGGAGGATGGTTTTGCCGTCACCGACGGTGACACACCCTTGGAGTACACCCGAAATACTACGCTTGTACAACTCGCCATTGATGATGGTGAAGGCCTTGGACCGACGAGATATGCGCCGGGCATCTGTCGGGTCATCAGGCAGTTCCCTGTTTATCAGGTACCGGAGGTACGACTGCATCCATGTTTCTTCGATTGCCATGACTTGCATCAGGTTGACCAACGCGACTTCCATGTCAAGTTTTTCGGGTCCTTCCTGTCCTTCGGGTAGCGCATCCCCTGAGTGCTCTGCCTCTTCGGATGATCCCTTTGGGAATTTCCTTTTGATGGATGACACACAGATTTGTTCGAGGAACACACCTGGTGGCACCCGCGCACAGATGGAGCGGATGTTGGTGAGTCTATCGGCTTCCTCATTGCTTTCTCTGCCAACGTGCCGAAGCTCGTAGCCGTCAAAGTCTCCTTCGAGTGAGTCGTAGAGCGCGCGGTATGCCATCATGTTGGCGGCGTGTGCGTCGCACTCGTTCATCGTCTACTGGACGACGAGGTTCGAGTCACCGTAGATGACTAGGCGCGTTGCGCCGTAGATCTTGGCCATCCTCATGCCGTGGATGAGGGCCTCGTATTCGGCTTCGTTGTTGGAGGCTCAAAATTTCATCCGGAGGACGTACTTCATCTTGTCGCCCTGCGGGGACGTCAGTATGACCCTGGCTCCCGCTCCAGCTTCGTGCTTGGATCTGTCAAAGTGCATCGTCCATGACTGTGTCATATCTGGGGTATCTGGCAGCTGCAGCTCCATCCAGTGGACGAGGAAGTCCGGGAGGACCTAAGATTTGATCGCGTGGCGCTTCTCATAGACAATGTATAGAGGGGATAGTTCGATGCCCTATAGGGCTATGCGTCCTGTAGCTTCTGGATTGTTCAGGATGTTGTTTAGAGGTGTCTCATTGACGACCATCACCTAATGCTCCTGGAAGTAGTGACTCAGCCGGCGGCCTGTCATGAACACGCCGTAGGAGAGTTTTTGGTAGTGAGGGTACCTCTGTTTTGTTGGTGTCAACACCTCGCTGAGGAGTGATTGTGCGTTGTACCCCATGGGTCTTGCCATCTTTGGGTCATTCGACCACGAGCACGGTGCTTACCACCTGATGCGTGGCTGCTATATATAGCAGTAGAGGCTCATGTTCCTTTGGCGTGACCAGGACGGGCAAGGTGGAGAGCAGCCGCTTCAGATCTTCGAATGAGTCATCTGCTTCAGGTGTCCACTCGAATTTCTCAGCTTTGTGTAGCAGCTGGTAGAAAGGCATGGCCTTTTCGCCCATGCGGCTGATGAATCTTCTCAATGCCGCGAAGCGCCCAGCTAGCTGCTGGATACCTTTGAGGTTCTTAGGCTTCTCCATGGCCAGTATGGCACGGATTTTCTTCGGGTTCGCCCCAATCCCTCGCTGGGAGATGAAGTATCGAAGCAGTTGGCCAGATGGGACGCCGAAGGCGCACTTTTCTAGGTTTAGCTTGATCCTGTAGTGGTCAAGGTTATCGAACGTCTCGCAGAGATCATCGATCAGTGTCTTGACTTCCCTTGTCTTGATGACTATGTCGTCGACATAGACCTGTATGTTGCGGCCTATTCGTCTCTTCAGGCATGCCTGCATGCACCGCTAGTACGTAGCACCTGCGTTCTTCAGCCCGAAGGGCATTTTATTGTAGCAGAATACTCCGAACGGGTGATGAACGCCGTTTTTTCCTGGTCTTCGACCTTCAGCCGAATATGATTATAGCCTGAGTAGGCGTCGATGAAGGAGGGTTTCTCGCATCCTGCAATCGAATTGATGATTTGATCGATCCGAGGGAGAGGGAAGTGATCCTTCGGGCAGTGCTTGTTGAGCGATGTGAAGTCTACGCACATCCGCAGGATGTCCGTGTCCTTTTTAGGGACCAGCATGGTGTTGGCCAACCACTCACTTTCCTTGATTTCTCTGATGAAATCAGTGTCGAGCAGTCTATTGACTTCGACCCCGATGGCTTCAGCCCGTGGCTCGGACAATCGTCGGATGGATTGTTTGACGGGCTTGGCGTCTGGAAACACGTTGAGTGCGTGCTCGGCAAATTCCCTGGGAACTCCTAGCATGTCCGCAGGACACCAGGCAAAGATTTCCCAGCGCTCACGGAGGAATTCGACGAGCGCGCCTTGCTATGCGGGGCTGAGGTCGTTGGCGATCAGCACCATTTTGGAGGTGTCCGTCGGGTGGATCTACACCTTCTTCGTGTTGACAGTTGAGTCGAATGACATATCGGGTGCGTTTTGCCTTGAGACTGGGGGTGCCCCGTTGTCTGTCACCTCTCAAAGCCTTGAGAGGTCCTCCTGCATGCCCAATGACTGGGATATTCTGTTGAAGTCCCTGTCGCAGTGGTTGGACCGGGTGAAGCTCCCGTGGACCGTGATGACGCCTCTAGGTCCTGGCATCTTGAGTAGCAGGTATGCATAGTGCGGTACTGCCAGGAACCTTGCGAATGCCACGCGCCCGAGGATGGCGTGGTATTGTGATGGCCAATCCACCACTTTGAACTCGAGTCGCTCACACCGAAAGTTGTCAGGTTTGCCGAAGATGACGTCGAGCCATATCTTGCCCAGAGGAAATATGACATTCCCTGGGACGATGTCGTGGAACGTTGTGTCGGATTGCTCTAGGCTACACAGCGGGATCCGCATTGCTGCTAGCGTGCTGGCGAACATCAGGTTGATGCCGCTGCCGCCGTCCATGAATACGCGGCTCATCTCAAACCCTCCGATTTGCGCTTCGAGCACCAGGGAATCATGTCCTGGGCGAGGGATCTGGCGGGGGTGATCTGAACGGCTGAATGTGATGCAGGACTTCGAACCGCTGAGTTACTCAGGGATGGCGGGTCGAGCGGTCACAACCAAGCTGACCTAGCGGGTGATCTTCTTTTGCACCCTGTGTCGGGCGCCCTTTTTGGATCATCAACGACCCTTTTAGTGCGGGGTACCTGTTTACTCCATTGTTCTGCACGGGTGCGATTGGGTGATTCGAAGGTCCCACGGGTGGTGGTGGAGGAGCTCTGTGGGCGATGTCGCCTGGTGCAGGTGCGTATCCGAACCTAGGGTTCAGGATCTGATGTCTCATCTGGGCCAGGCTCTCACTGAGTTTCTGGAACTCGTGGCAGTCCTTGAGCATATGGCTGGCCTTCTTTTTGCCATCCTGCTTGTCGATGTAGAAGTAGATGGTGCACGGGCCCGACAACTTGTCGTATGCCGAGGGTTCGTCGTCGCGACCGTGGCGTTGCCACGTTTGCGTTGGGTGTCCTCCATCGTGGAAGTTGTTTTCACGGTATCCTCCACTGTTGCGGTTGCTTTTGTTGCGGCGGTCGGCGTAGCCTGCCGTGACCATGTCGGGTCCGTAGCGATCGTCATAAACACGCGTTCTTCGTTTGCTATGGCGTTCACGTCTGCGGCCGTACTCATCCTCCTCATCTGAATGTGCTCGGTGGAGGGAATCCTCGCCATCTGCCCACCTGTTGGTGATGTCCATGGGGTGGTCAAGTGTCTTGGATTTGACGCGCCCAAGTTCCTCCTTAAAGTCAAGGCGTTTAACACCGTCTTTGAAGGCATCGATCGTTCTTTCCTCCGAGATGTGTGCCGTGGAGTTTTTGATGTTGGTCCAGCGTAATATGTACGAGCGAATGGATTCGCCCGTATGCTGCGTGCAGGCCCGAATCTCCTCGATCGAAGATGGCCTTTTGTTGGTGCCTTTGAAGTTACGGATGAAGCTGTATGCCAGCTCCTCCTAGTTTCGGATCGAGCCTGAGGACAGGCTGCTGAGCCAGATTCGTGTTGCGCCTGTAAGCTGCAGCTGAAGGCACTGCATGGCAGTGTTTTTGTTTCCGCCGTGCAGCTTGACGGATGACAGGTGGTCGCTGAACCACGCCTTGGGGTCCTGCGTGCCGTCAACTTCGGAGTGTCCGAAGGAAGCTTGAAGTTTATCGGCATCCTCATCTGCCAAACAGATCTGCTAAATCATCGAGCTCCGCAGAATTCTCCTTCGTCGTCATCCTCTTCGGATTCGGATGAGCACACGCATTTGGCGCGTGCCTTGTCGACCTTGCGCTGAGCGAGGTCTCTGCGAGCGTCGTAGTCGCGGCTGCGACATCGTGGGCTCTTGCATCGTCGAGGTAGGTCATGCTCTTCCTCGTCGGATGAGGGTGTGGGGCTACGGTTGAATTTGACCGCGGCTTTCTTTTTCGGCTCCGCAGGAGTTTCATCGTGGAGCACAGCTCCGATGAGTCCGAGTCCGGCTAGCACGGACTTGTGCATGGCTCTCTTCGGGTCCCCCACCGGAGGTGGATGGGACGCGAGACATGTGGTAGCCGCTATGATCGCGGCTTGCGACGTCTTCGAGGTGATGTTGTCGTTGGCGTCCATCTCCATGAAGGACGTGTTGAGGGTTCGAGTCACATCGCGACCTGCAGCGGGATCCATATTGTCCGTGCGAGAGCGATGCTTGTTGGCTGGATTGCCGTGCGAGCTGGAGCCGCCAACGATGGAGAGCGCAGCTCGCCGCGCGCTGGACTCCGAGGCCGCTTGATTGCGTTTGTCGAGTACCTCTTGCATCTTCACCTGCTTTTTGTGCTCTTCGATGACGAGCAGGTGGTATGCCATCAGTAGGTCCCGTGAGGCACCCACGGGTAGGATCTTGTTGCCCGCCACGACTTCGCGTGCTTGGTTCCATCCTTCATCGCTGAGGTGGATTACCCGATTGGCATCGGTGTCGTCCTCATTGGGCGGGGGATGGTTGCCTCCTGTTTTCGCCGTTTCTACCCTGTGGGTTGGGTGGTGGTATGTGGGCACCCGAACCTGGTGGTTGTTGGTCCACGTCGGTTTGGATGACCACGGTGCATTGGTAGCGTTCGTAGGTTGGATCGCTGTTGCCGATCTTTCGGATCCGAAACCATAGGTCCTTTCATCCGACGGGGGATCGCACAGATCTGAGTTGCAGCTGCTGCTGTCGTATGACTCATCTATCGATGTTGACATGCGTAGCACGGGATGCGGAGCCCATGAGGCGGGCCTGATCGATGGCAGTCGCACCCGCTCTAGGAGACGGAGAGTGTCGGTCTGTCCCACCTGGAAGCAGAAGCTTCCGAACAGGATCTCGAGCCCGTCGCCTACAGGCTCGAAGTCTTTCATGGTGGCTGGCGACTGAGCGGTGAAATCGAAAGCGCCAAAGAGGAGGTGGCTCTCTGTCATCGAGGAGTTGTAGATCGCTTTGGTCAGGACCGTCACAATCGCACAATCTGCGCCCCTGATTCCCACAGACGGCACCAATTGACGAGGTTTAATCTCGTCAATGCCCATTGTTATGAGCTTGGGTTTTGGAGAATATGGGGGTGCTGGAGATCGCGGAACAGTTAACAGACAAGCAACCAGGGAACACGAGATTTACCTAGGTTCAGGCCCCCAGAGGGAAAACCCTACTCCTGCTTGTCTGCTCTTGATTACGGCGGAACCGAAAGTTACAGGGGTGCCATATGCAATCTAGCGTGGAGGTCTGTATGCGGTTAGATGAGAGAGAGCCTCCTCGTCATGCTCTCCTAGCCTTTATATAGAGATAGGCAGGTCTCGGGCATAGATCGAGTCAGTTACAAGTTTAGGGTTTGCCCCTTTGAATATTCTATCTGTTCTAGTCTTGCTCTCCAAAGATCCGAAGATGTCATGAGCTTGGGCCACCCGAAAATCTTCATGGGCCGCGTATATTATTGTGGGCCTTTCTTGGGCTGGACCAGGTATGCTAATGTCGTGTACCCGTAGGTTATAACCATGTCAGTAACAGTGGAAGATGTATCAATGGTAAAGATTGGACTGGAGTCCATAGTTCACTAGAGGTGTTCTCCTTAGATAAACAACATGGCATGAAGGGTAAACAAATTACAGCAGGGGAATTGACAGGAACTAAGCAAGGCATAACAATGCAATACTAGACAAAAAGATCCTATGAGATTCGATTGGGCAATACAACAATATACATAGACCGCCATCCAACTGCATCTATGACTAGAAGTCCACCTTCAGGTTATTATCCGAACCCCCTCCAGTATTAAGTTGCAAGCAACATACAACTGCTTTAAGCAAAGTGTGTCAGGTAAACAATCCACTTGTTCCATGAACAAGAGACCGTTGTTTTCTCCCTACTGGCAACAACACATCTACAACCGAAGAGATTTCTGTCACTCTTCCCTTGGAAACTAGAGGCATGAACCCACTATCGAGCATAAATACCCCCTCTTGGAGTCACTAGCAACTACTTGGCCAAGATAGCTACTAACAACAGAGAGCATGCAAGATCATAAACAACACATACATGATAGAATCAAATAGACAAAACCATTAATCAATCTGAAATAGTAATCTCAATATCCATTGGATCCCGCAAACACAACATGCATGAGTACAAATAGATGAGATCTTGATCATGAACGGATCTCACAAGATCTATACATGAAAGCACAAGGAGGATATACAACCATCTAGCTACTACATGGACCCGTAGTCCAAGGTGGAACTACTCATGCTTCATACCGGAGAAGAAGGCCTCCGGGATGATCTCCCTTCCGGCAGGGTGCCGGGAAGAACTTTAGATCCCCCGATCTAGGGACGATGGTGGCGGTGGCGGCTATAGATGGTTTCGTGGAGTTTTGATCGGGTCCTAGGGTTTCTGCATCGGGGGATTCTTATAGGCGAAGAGGCGAGGCTGGAAGGCAGCCAGGGGGGCCACACCCTGCCCAGGCGTGGCCTAGGGTGGGCCCGCGCCTAGGGGGATTTGGCCGCCTTGTGGTGCCCCTCCGTCTCTCCTCTGGACTCCGTGTTGCCCACGGTAAAATATTGACTTTGGCTTTTGTCCCGTCCAATTCCGAGAATATTGATTTTCTGCCTTTCTGGAACCAAAAACAGAAGAAAACGGGCAACTGGCGCTGTGGCAACTTGTTAATAGGTTAGTTACAGAAAACATATAAAAACACCTCAAAGTGTAGACAAAGCAAAGAAAAGTAGATACTAAACAAGCATGGAACATAAAAAATTATAGATACGTTTCCGACATATCAAGTATACCCAAGATTAACTCCTGCTCGTCCTTGAGTAGGTAAGTGATAAAAGAATAATTTTTTGAGGTGACATGCACCATCAAAACCAAGATAAAACCATTTGCAAGCATTGAAAGCTGGGATCAAAGAACTGTAGGCATGTGCATGAAAGATGGAGTTCTAACAATAAGACAAAGTAACTAAGCATGCAACATGAAAGGCTACAAACAAAGATCATGAATAAATTTGTTTCACATATAGAAAACATGGCATAGTGGTAATGAGCTTGTCCCTCATAGAGTAGCAAATAGATGCATAGGACACCTTCAAAGTTCATAGGAGTGACTAGATACAAATAGCACAAGAACAAGTAATATCAATAATATGCATCAATCAATAAGTTTTGGGATAATGCACACAGAACTAAGAATGGCAACTATGCTCTCTTAACTGTTGCCTAAAGGTAGAAGGTGGATACTCAATATAATAGTGGAAGAAAGGCCCTTTATAAAGGGAAGCAGGGATTTCAAGTTTCAAAAAGAGCTTCCAAAAATTATGGTACTTGTTAGCTTTCAGCCCTCATTGCCCCTATCATAAGCATCTTGAAGTGATTAAGGTTAAAGTGAACAAACCATGTATATGCTTGACAAAGTATAAGTTGGCAATCTCATGTCCCTTGAATACAAGGGCCACTCCTCATTCTACTCAAGTTTAGTTAGTTGCAAGTTCTTGTCATTGTAAGTAGACGTGTATCATACAGAACCGCCAACGGGGTACCCCTTGCACATGGTACAGGAGCTATCCCATAACCAAAATGACAAGGCAAGCAGACAATGAGCATCTCAACATTCTTCTTATTTACCATGTGAATATGGTGCTTTTTCTCTCTTTCCTCTTTTCTCATATGTCTCTTTTTCTCAATCTCTTTTTTATAAGAAGAATGATTCATAGATGTCACTATGGTGATGCTGCAAATTTCCACCATGATTAGGCATGGATTAGGCTAGCGTTTCTCTAACACACATACATAACTCCATGGACTTACAAGATCCCCTTTCATTTCACACCGACGACATCCATAGACAAAAGAGCATGATATCAACTGGGTACAATGTACAGGTGCAATGTTGAAAGCGTTCCCCATGAAAACATGGTTCTGCTAATTCCAATGTATAAGTGCAAGCATATACAACATAGATGACACAATGGTTCAAGTTTATTAGGGGCAAGAAAAATAAAGTGTGCCATCAAGTTCATGAGAGCTTTAATCACTAAGTTTTCATATAACAAAATACTTTTTAATTGGAAGATAGATGAAAACAAGAATATACTTGGAATGGTGTAACACACCATGCATAGGAATTTATAGTGGACACTTTGGAATAACTTAGTTTCTTGGGAGTTGGATGCATGAGTAGAGCTTACTCAGCAAAAGTGAAGGCTAGCAAAAGACTAGGAGCAACCAACTAAGAGAGAAATAATGGCCATAATCATGCAGAGCGACAAAACATTACTAATCAAAGCATAAAGTGGTACTACAAGTCAAGGACTAAATGATCATAGAGGCTATGGTGACTGGTTCATAGTCATAACGTTGTGTGAGCATGTGCCAAGTTAATCCAAACAAAACATCAAAGGAGAATACCACAATACTATGCTTTTGTATGCTAAAAGAACGCATGATTCTTTAAAGGCACATTAAGCAATCATAATTGTTTGGAACAAGTCATGCTACAGCAATAATCACTAAGCATAAGTTCAAAAACAACATCTAGCATGGCATGATAAAGTCTAAGTCACAGTCAAAACAAGCTCCCTTTTGTACCACTTAAGCATGAAGCTTCCTACTCTTTTCCAACACCAATCGACTTATTTGAAACAACTCACAAAGATAATAATCAATAAAGACCAGTGATCTTGTCTCACAAATCTACAAAGAAGAACTAAAAAGTTCTAAGCCCAAAGCACAAGAAAACTAAGGCTAAACACAGTGCTAGCAAAAGAGAACACTCACAAGACAATAAGAATGAAAACTAGAGTGTTCTAGGCAATGAAAACAGAGTGTGTCTCTCTCCAAAAGAAGTGTGCTGTGATCAACCAACTTATTGCAGCCAGAAAGCCAAAAGAAAACTAAAACCAAAAACAAAGACGCTCGAAGAAAAACACAATAGTGCATGAAGCAAAAATAATGAAGTGTCTAGAAAGACCTGAGTTTTTTTATTGATGAAGAAGGGGATGCCTTGGGCATCCCCAAGCTTTGACGCTTGTACCTCTTGAATATTTCTTGGGGTTACACAGGGGTGGCATCCCCAAGCTTCAGATTTTTCCATTCTTCATCTCATTACATCATTCGCTCTCTACACCTGGAATTTTTCCTTCATACAGAACTTCACACAATCTTCATTAGCAAGATTAGTGTATTCAAAAGATAATACACCCTTAGGTTTAGCTTTAGAACAGCAAAAAATTCACTAAAAACACAAGATACTGTAGCAATTCCTTCAAAAAGCTCAATTTTCCAAAAAGAACCCAAAAAGGAATCAATAAGAAGCAAATGCAAATAATGGCAGAAATCTGTCAAAACAGACCAGCAGGTAGAAACCGATTTTTTTGAAGACCTTCTATTGCTCAAATTAGAAAATGTTGAACTAACGAAAGTTATATAACATACTGGGTGATTCATTCGTAAATTTTCAGCTCAATATGACTTAAAGAGATTCCTCACGAATTTTTATGGTGGAGCACAAAAATCTGTTTCGGGATAGCAACTCCCCAAATCTTACTTCCCTATCATTAGAGGTCATTATTGGCACAAAAAGCAAATAAAAAGGATAAGGAGAGGTCATTAGAGAATTAATAACTTCCAAGACTCCAGAAACTCTTGGGTTATCTCCCAACAAGTACTTTTATTTACCGCCTTTAAGTTAGGCATGATAGTTTGAGAAGATGCTCACATCAGATATATGAATTGAAGTAAAAGAGAGCATCAAGAAGCAAATTAAAAACACATTTAAGTCTAACCCACTTCCTATGCATAGAAATCTTGTAAAGAAACAAGTCATGAAAGCACAAAGCAACGAACTTAGGAAAGCAAAACAAGTGCAACTTCAAAATTTTCAACAAAAAGAGAGGAAACTTAATATTTTTGAGATGCATAAGACCATGTTTCCCTCTCTCATAATAACTTTCAGTAGCATCATGAATACAATTAACAATATAACTATCACATAAAATATTCTTATCAATAATTATTACTCTCCACATAATCATAGGCATTCATATTAATTGTAGTGGGAGAAAATTCAACAAAATAGCTATCATTATTATTCTCATCACCATAGTCATCAAATATAGGAGGCATATTGTAATCATAACTAATTTTATCGTCAATAGTAGGTGGGCTGGTAATCATCATAAATTGGAGGTTTGGTATCATCATAAGCAATAGAATAGCTATCTTCCAAAGATGGGAAACTAAAAAGATCATTTTCATAACTAGCTTCCCCAAGGTTAGACGTTTCCATAGCATTAGCAATAATGCTGTTCAAAGAATTCATACTAATAACATTGCTATTAGCATGCAAATAAAGTTCCATAGGTTTTTTAATTTTCTCTTCAAACACTTCATGTCCTAACTCAAGATAAATACTATAAAGCTCTCTAATTTTGTTGTTGTTTTCCATTAAGCCTAACTAGTGAAAACAAGAAACAAAAATAAAAAATCGCAGAATCTAAAGGAAATAACTTCGAGCACTCACACTGGAGGATGTGAGTACCTTTTACCTTACTGATGGCGCCCACCAATTGTCGTGGGACGCTTCGTTGGAAACCCCAAGAGCAAGGTATGAAGCAGCACAACAGCAAGTTTCCCTCAGTAAGAAACCGAGTTTATCGAACCAGTAGGAGGAAGGAAATGTCACACAGGTGTTGCTGGCAACGTGGAGACATGCACAACACAAACTTAAGACTTTGCCCCAACGAATCAGTGAGGTTGTCAAGCTCACCGGTTTGCTGTAACAAAGGATTAAACGTATGGTGTGGAAGGTAATGGTTTGTAGCAAGTAAACAAGTAACAGTGGAGGATGTATCAATTGTAAAGATTGGACCGGGGTCCATAGTTCACTAGAGGTGCTCTCCTTAGATAAACAACATGGCATGAAGGGTAAACAAATTACAGCAGGGCAATTGACAGGAACTGAGCAAGGCATAACAATGCAATTACTAGTCAGAAAGATCCTATGAGATTTGATTGGGCAATACAACAATATACATAGACCGCCATCCAACTGCATCTATGACTAGAAGTCCACCTTCAGTTTATCATCTGAACCCCCTCCAGTATTAAGTTGCAAGCAACAGACAACTACTTTAAGCAAAGTGTGTAAGGTAAACAGTCCACATGTTCCATGAACAAAAGACCGTTGTTTCCTCCCTAGTAGCAACAACACATCTACAACCTAAGAGATTTCTGTCACTTCCCTTGGAAACTAGAGGCATGAACCCACTATCGATTATAAATATCCCCTCTTGGAGTCACTAGCAACTACTTGGCCAAGATAGCTACTAACAATGGAGAGCATGCAAGATCACAAATAACACAGACATGATAGAATCATAAAGACAAAACCATTAATCAAACCAACATAATAATCTCAATATCCATCGGATCCCCGCAAACACAACATGCATGATTACAAATAGATTAGATCTTGATCATGAACGGACCTCACAAGATCTATACATGAAAGCACAAAGGAGGAGATATAACCATCTAGCTACTACATGGACTCATAGTCCAAGGTGTAACTACTCACACATCATACCGGAGAGAAGGCCTCCGGGATGATCTCCCCTCCGGCAGGATGCCGGGAAGAACTTCAGATCCCCCCCGATCTAAGGACATTGGTGGCGACGGCTACAGACGGTTTCGTGGAATATTGATCGGGTACTCAGAATTTCTGCATCGGGGGCTTCTTATAGGCGAAGGGGGAGGCTGAGGCGGCGGACAGAGGGGGCAAACCCTACCCAGGCGCGGGGTAGGGCCCACCCGCGCCTAGGGGGGTTTAGCCGCCCTGGCATGCTTCCTCGTCTCCCTTCTAGACTTCTTGTTCCCCACGTAAAGTAATTTACTTTGACGCTTGTCCCGTCCAATTCTGAGAATATTTCTTTACTAACATTTTTGAAACCAAAAACAGCAGAAAACAGGCATCTGGCGCTGTTGCAACTTGTTAATAGTTTAGTACCAGAAAACATGTAAAAAGCAACTCATAGTGTAGACAAGTAAAGCAAATTAGATACTGAACAAGCATGGAGCATAAAAAATTATATATACGTTTCCGACGTATCAACATCCCCAAGCTTAACTCCTGCTCGTCCTCGAGTAGGTAAGTGATAAACAAAATAATTTTTGAGGTGAACATGCAACCTCACAATAAAGATCCAACCATTTGCAAGCATTGAAAGCTAGGATCAAAGAACTCTAAACATTTGCATGAAAGAATTGAGTTCTAACAATAGGACATAGTAACTATGCATGCAACATGGCAAGCTACAAACAAAGATCATGAATAACATGCATTGAAAAACGTTTGTTTGTTTCACATACAGAAAACATAGCATAATGGCAACCAGCTTGTCCCTCATAGAGGAGCAATATAGATGCATAGGACACCTTGAAAGTTCACAAGGGTGACTAGAAAAAAATAGCACAAGAACAAGTAATATCACAGTATGCATCAATTAATAAGCTTTGGAACACTGCACACAGAATGACAACTATGCTCTCTTAATGGTGCCTAAAGGTAGAAGGTGGAGACTCAATAATGGTGGAAGAAAGGCATTTTTATAAAGGAAGTAGGGATTACAAGTTTCAAAAAGAGCTTCCAAAAATTATGGTACTTGTTAGCTTTTAGCCCTCATTGCCCCTATCATAAGCATCTTGAAGTGGTTAAGGTTAAAGTGGCAAAGGTGGAGTATATGCTTGACGAATTATAAGTTGGCAATCTCAAGTCCCTTGAATATGAGGGCCACACCTCATGCATACTCAACTTTGGATCCAGGCAAGTTCTTGTCATTGTAAGTATTTGCATATCATTGAGAACCGCCAACGGGGTACCCCTTGCACATGGTACAGGAGCTTTCCCATAACCAAAATGACAAGGAAAGCAGACAATGAGCATCTCAGCAATCTTTTTATTTACCATATGCATAGCTTTTTATTGAGGATGCTTCATAGATAGCTCACTATGGTGATGCTGCAAGTTTCCACCATGATTAGGCATGGCTTAGGCTAGCGGCACAGGAGTTTCTCTAACACAGAATACAAACTCCATGGACTTACAAGTTCCCTCTTCATTTCACACCGGTGACATCCATAGACAAAAGAGCATGATATCAATTGAGTACAAAGTACAAGTGCAATGTTGAAAACGTTCCCCGTGACAGCACGGTTCTGCTAATTCCAACTTATAAGTGCAAACATATACAACAATGTTGTCACAATAGTTCAAGTTTATTAGGGGCAAAGAACAAAATGTGCCATCAAGTTCGTGAGGGCTTTAACACTAAGTTTTCACATAACAAAATAGTTTTTAATTGGAAGATAGTTGAAAACAAGAATATACTTGGAATGGTGTAACACACCATGCATAGGAGTTTATAGTGGACACTTTGGAATAACTTGGTTTCTTGGGAGTTGGAAGCATGAGTAGACCTTACTCATACAAGTGGAGGCTAGCAAAATACTGGGAGCAACCAACTAAGAGAGCATAATGGCCATAATCATGCAGAGCAACAAAGCATACTAATCAAAGCAAAGAGTGGTACTACAATTCAACGACTAAATGATCATAGAGGCTAATGGTGACTTGTCATAGTCATAACATGGTGTAAGCATGTGCCAAGTCAACCCAAGCAAAGCATCAAAGGAGAATACCACAATACTATGCTTTTGCATGCTAAAACAACGCATAATTTCTTCAAGGCACACTAAGCAATCCCAATTGTTTGGAACAAGACATGATACAACAATAATCACTAAGCATAATGATAAAACAACAGCTAGCATGTCATGCTAAAGTCTAAGTCACAGTCAATGCAAGCTCCTCTTGCACTTCAAGCAAGAACTTACTACTCCTTTCCAACACCAAGCAAACTTATTTGCAAAACAACACAGCGAGAACGGGGGTCCAAACTTACTTTATTCAAGCAAACTAAACAACCTAACCAAAGCAAATGAAAACTAAGACGCTCCAAGAACAACACAATTGTGCATGAAACAACAAAAACGAAGTGTCTAGACAAACCTGAGCTTTTTATTGATGAAGAAGGGGATGCCTTGGGCATCCCCAAGCTTTGACGCTTGTACCTCTTGGATATTTCTTGGGGTGACACCATGGTGGCATCCCCAAGCTTAAACTTTTTTCCATTCTTCATCTCATTACAACATTCTCTCTCTACACCTGAAATTTTTTCCTTCATACAAAACTTCACACAATCTTCATTAGCAACATTAGCTTATTCAAAAGATATCAGACCACTGGCAAATCTTTGGAACAGCAAGGCTTTTCACTAAAAACACAAGCTACTGTAGTAACTCCTTCAAAAAGCTCAATTCACCTAGAGAGAACTCAAAAAGGAATCAATAAGAAGCAAATGCAAATAATTACAGAAATCTGTCAAAACGGACCAGCAGGTAGAAACCGATTTTTTCGAACATCTTATTTTGCTCAAATCAAAAAGTGTTGAACTAATGAAAGTTAGCTAACATACTGGGGGATTTATTAGTAAATTGTGAGCTCAATAAGAGTTACAGAGACTCCTCGCGATTTTTTTTGGTGGAGGACAGAAATCTGTTTCGGGACAGCAACTCCCCAAATCTTACTTCCCTCTCATTAGAGGTCATTCTTGGCACAAAAAGCAAACAAAAAGGATAAGGAGAGGTCATTACTAAAGTAATAACATCTAAGACTCAAGAAAAATCTTGGTTTATCTCCCAACAAGTACTTTTCTTTAACGCCTTTAAGTTAGGCACAAGAAGCAAGAAGAATCAAGTATTTTCAAATGAAGAAGCATTAATATTCATACTTGCAAAGTCTTCAACTATGAAAGGTATCTCATCCAAATGGGTTTTGGAGGATCCCTTCTCATCCCTCTTCGGTCTACTACTTTCATCAAAATTTTCAGGAGCAATCCAATCAAAATTCTTTTCAAAGGCTTCATGCATTCCAACAAGCTTAAAGGGTATGGGTATCTTAAATTCTTCTTTAGGCTTAGTTTTATCAGAAATACCCACAACATCTACACTTGAACCTAGCATATTGAAACACTCAAAGACCTTTTTGGCTTCCCTAGCAACATCATGAAATTATTTTGATAAAGTTTCAAGGATGAATTCTCTCTTTTCAGCATTCTTTTCTTCTTTTAGTTTTAGGAACAAGTATTGTATGAAGGGATTAAGGCTAACAAACCTAGCCTCCAACATATGAACTAAAGAAGCTGAAGCAATTTCATAATTAGGAGCAAGCTCTGCTATAGATTTATCCTCCATATCGTCATGCTTGCTAACATAATTAAAGAATTCTTCAATATCATCTTTCCCAATTATGGAGCCACTTCCTATTGCAAGATCTTTCTGGGTGAACTTGGGGAGCAACATGGTGGGCTAGAGCAAGGTGGCAACTAGAGTAGGAACTAATTTTTTTTGTGTTTTTGAATAAAGAAAGCAAACCAAACTAGACTAATTTTTTTGGGGTTTTTGGAAAGAGGCAAACAAAACCAAGCAAAAGAAACAAAGCAAACTAAAAACAAAGTAAAGAGAAAGGAAGTGAAGGACTCCCCTAATGAAGACGTCCTTGGCCTCCCCGGCAACGGCGCCCGAAAATAGCTTGATGGCGCCCACCACTTGTCGTGGGACGCTTCGTTGGGAACCCCAAGAGCAAGGTATAAAGCAACACAACAACAAGTTTCCCTCAGTAAGAAACCAAGTTTATCGAACCAGTAGGAGGAAGGAAACGTCACACAAGTGTTGCTGGCAACGAGGATACCTGCACAACACAAACTCAAGACTTTGCCCCAACGAATCAGTGAGGTTGTTAAGCTCACCGGTTTGCTATAACAAAGGATTAAACGTATGGTGTGGAAGGTAATGGTTTGCAACAAGTAAACAGGTAAAAGTGGAGTATGTATCAATGGTAAAGATTGGACCGGGGTCCATAGTTCACTAGAGGTGCTCTCCTTAGATAAACAACATGGCATGAAGGGTAAACAAATTACAGCAGGGCAATTGACAGGAACTGAGGAAGGCATAAAAATGCAATTACTAGTCAGAAAGATCCTATGGGATTCGACTGGGCAATACAACAAGATACATAGACCGCCATCCAACTGCATCTATGACTAGAAGTCCACCTTCAGGTTATCATCCGAACCCCCTCCATTATTAAGTTGCAAGCAACAGACAACTGCTTTAAGCAAAGTGTGTAAGGTAAACAGTACACATGTTCCATGAACAAGAGACCATTGTTTTCTCCCTAGTAGCAACAACACATCTACAACCGGAGAGATTTCTGTCACTTCCCTTGGAAACTAGAGGCATGAACCCACTATCGAGCATAAATACCCCCTCTTGGAGTCACTAGCAATTACTTATCCAAGACAACTACTAACAACGGAGAGCATGCAAGATCACAAATAACACAAACATGATAGAATCATAAAGACAAAACCATTAATCAAACCAACATAATAATCTCAATATCCATCGGATCCCCGCAAACACAACATGCATGATTACAAATAGATTAGATCTTGATCATGAACGGAGCTCACAAGATCTATACATGAAAGCACAAAGTACGATATACAACCATCTAGCTACTACATGGACCCATAGTCCAAGGTGGAACTACTCACGCATCATACCGGAGAGAAGGCCTCCGGGATGATCTCCCTCCCCCGATAGGGTGCCGAGAAGAACTTCAGATCCCCCCGATCTAGGGACGATGGTGGCGGCGGCTGCAGACGATTTTGTGGAATATTTATCGGGTACTCAGGGTTTCTGCATCGGGGGCTTCTTATAGGCGAAGGGGGAGGCTGAGGCGGTGTCCAGAGGGGGCAAACCCTACCCAGGAGCGGGGTAGGGCCCACCCGCGCCTACGGGGGTTTAGCCACCCTGGCACGCTTCCTCGTCTCCCATCCGGACTTCTTGTTCCCCACGGAAAGTAATTGGCTTTGATGTTTGTCCCGTCCAATTCCGAGAATTTTCTTTACTAACTTTTCTGAAACAAAAAACAGCAGAAAACAGGCATCTGGCACTGTTGCAACTTGTTAATAGGTTAGTACCAGAAAACATGTAAAAAGCACCTCAAAGTGTAGACAAGTAAAGCAAAGTAGATACTGAACAAGCATGGAGCATCAAAAATTATAGATACGTTTCCGACGTATCACTTACCTCCCCGGCAACGGCGCCAGAAAGTCTTGATGCGTGTTGAACGCCCTGTTGGGAAACCCCAAGAGCAAGGTATGATGCAACACATCAACAAGTTTTCCCTCGGTAAGCAACCGAGGTTATCGAACCAGTAGGAGGAAGGAAACGCCTCAAAGGTGTTACAAGCAACGTGGAAACCTGTACAACACAAACTCAAGACTTTGCCCCAACTAATAGTGGGGATGTCAATCTCACCGGTTGCTGTAACAAAGGATTAACTGTATGGTGTGGAAGGTGATGATGGTTTGCAGCAAGTAAACAGTAACAGTGGAAGATGTATCAATGGTAAAGATTGGACCGGGGTCCATAGTTCACTAGAGGTGCTCTCCTTAGATAAACAACATGTCATGAAGGGTAAACAAATTACAGCAAGGCAATTGACAGGAACTGAGCATGGCATAACAATGCAATACTAGACAAAAAGATCCTATGAGATTCGACTGGGCAATACAACAATATACATAGACCGCCATCCAACTTCATCTATGACTAGAGGTCCACCTTCAGGTTATCATCCGAACCCCCTCCAGTATTAAGTTGCAAGCAACAGACAACTGCTTTAAGCAAAGTTTGTAAGGTAAACAGTCCACATGTTCCATGAACAAGAGACCATTGTTTTGTCCCTAGTAGCAACAACACATGTACAACCGAAGATATTTCTGTCACTTCCCTTCGAAACTAGAGGCATGAATCCACTATCGAGCATAAATACCCCCTCTTGGAGTCACTAGCAACTACTTGGCCAAGATAACTACTAACAACGAAGAGCTTGCAAGATCACAAATAACATAGACATGATAGAATCAAATACACAAAACCATTAATCAATCTGACATAGTAATCTCAATATCCATCGGATCCCTGCAAACATAACAAGCATGATTACAATTAGATGAGATCTTGATCATGAACGGAGCTCATAAGATCTATACATGAAAGCACAAGTAGGAGATACAACCATCTAGCTACTACATGGACCCGTAGTCCAAGGTGGAACTACTCACGCTTCATACCGGAGAATAAGGCCTCCGGGATGATCTCCCCTCCGGCAGGGTGCCGGGAAGAACTTCAGATCCCCCCGATCTAGGGACGATGGTGGCGGCGGCTACAGATGGTTTCGTGGAGTTTTGATCAGGTCCTAGGGTTTTTGCATCAGGGGCTTCTTATAGGCGAAGAGGCGAGGTTAGGAGGTGGCCAGGGGGGCCACACCCTACCCAGGCGTGGCCCAGGGTGGGCCCGTGCCTAGGGGGTCTGGTCGCCATGTGGCGCCCATCCTTCTCTCCTCGGGACTCCGTGTTGCCCACGGTAAAATATTGACTTTGGCTTTTGTCCCATCCAATTCCGAGAATATTGATTTTCTGCCTTTCTGGAACAAAAAACAGAAGAAAACAGGCAAGTGGCACTGTGGCAACTTGTTAATAGGTTAGGTCCAGAAAACATATAAAAACACCTCAAAGTGTAGACAAAGCAAAGCAAAGTAGATACTAAACAAGCATGGAACATCAAAAATTATAGATATGTTTCCGACGTATCATTGTCCATCATCCTGGTAGTCCTCCTCATAGTCTGGCCATATGAATAGCCAGGGACAAAGCCATGAGTACGCTTTAAGTACTCGCAAACTATCACTAACAAGTAAAGTGGTTCAAGTAGGAATCCTAAGCTCTAGGTTTATTTGCAAAAAGCCAGGTTTATCTCTAACTGAGTTTATAAGTAAAGAAAACTAGTTTAGTGTTCTACAACACCTAAGTGTGAACTTAGTTTTTATGTTCACAACCCTATTGTGGTCAAGTCAAAGTCATGATTCATTTCACAAGTCATTTTTAAAACATCTGACAACGGAATAGTATGGCCACTCCATCTATCCATAACCACAGACACGGCTATTCGAATAGTTTGACACTCTGCAGAGGTGGTACACTTTCACCACAACATTTGAGACATCCGCCAGGAACAATCCTGAATCACCATACTCAGTATGCGGATAATCAATCCTAACCTTTCAATTACACACCCTAGTATAGGCACCTCCCTATGAGTTTGGCCTCCCAACCATGACCATCTTGGGAACTGCACAGGTGGACATTCATCACGAGGTAGCCTCAGCTCAAACCTCTTCCACAAGGGAACCCATACTAAGATATATAAACTTCTAGTCAAGCCCTACCTGAATTCGGGTATTGTGGTTTTATAGTAAAATTGGAATGGTATCGCATCCGAACCCAACCATCAATTTTATAAAGGGCTAAGGCTCATGCCTCAACATTTTCATCATCAAATCATCTGGTGTTCATAACACATGTCAAAAAATTTCATTAGAATGACTCATCATTCTAAGGTTTTTATAATAATTTTCATCAAGTATTCCCATCTAAAGTGATCAAGTTTTATGCTTAGCACTAGACACTAAATTGGGGGTAATCACTAATGAAGGGTGCTAATCAAGTGTGACTTAGTCAAGTCTAATATCATGCCTCAGGATGACATCTAGTTCTAACTAACTTAGGCCAAGTTTTATGCTCTTTATGCTACCTAAAATATCTTTCCAAAATTCACAAGTCACTAAGTAAAAGCAATAAATAAGTTTTGATAAAGAAATAAAATAACAAGCTTGCAAGTAAAACTGGGATTTGGTATAATAAAGGGGTATAACCAAATATGCCTAAGGCATTCAATAGGTTAAGTGGTATGGTGGGGCTTGCAAGTATTAGCTTGCATGGTTAAGAAACTTGCAAGTGGTAGCTTGCCTTGAGTAGTGCAGTGATTGAAGTTCTCTTCTTCATCATCTTCTTCTTCTTCGTAGTCTCCTTCCTCTTCGTATGCTTGGTCGGTACTAGCATCTATAAATAAATATGAGGTACACAATCACCAAAAAATACTTAACTACTTCTATTTAGCACACAAAGGTTCACACTAGATGATCTAACATCATCACAATCATCACATGAATTAAAGGCTTAGTCTTATTCATTTTATTTTAGAAAAGTAATTTCTACTCATTGAAATCTACTTAAGATTTAATATTGTCCAATTAAAATATGGGATCATGTTGACACATGTGATCACCACATATTCTAATACTTGGGAATATGATTTAAAGTGGTGTCACAATTTAATAAGGTTTAACATTATTATTTTAATTAATTAAAGTGACTACAAATGCCTATGGGGCATTCTTTTAATACTTGTCCATTATTACTAGAAGTAAACCTAGATCTTTTTACATATTCAGAAAGATCTTGTCAAATGTGATTTTTGAGAGTTGGAATCAACTCAAAAGCATTTAACGTTGATTTTTGAAAAATGTTTGAATGCAGATAAGTCTCTTTCTTATTATTTTTACTATAGGTGATATATAATTCCAAATGGTTTGAATCCAATGGTCTTGGATTAAAATTTTCAATACCTTTCTAACAAAATTAGTTTCATGCAATTTGGTTTAGTAAAACTCTCTGAATTGATTTTTGAATGTACTGACTAAACTAGGTTTGAACTAAATTGGAAAAAGATTGTTTGAATCTACTGGGTCGCACGGGAACTAAATGGGCCGGCCCAATGCGGTGACCAAGCATACCACTGCATGATGTAGTACACTCTAGGTTAAAGAGAGAGAAAGAAACTTCTTACAAAGAAGAATCAGAAATAAAGAACTCAAAAACTATCATACTGTTAGGACTAGTATCTTAACTAATGGTCTCACATTGCTGCTATCGCAATACACTACAGAAATAGGTGTTATGGCTAGAGATTATATTCCTATCTAATCAATAACTTCGTCTTCACTTGAGTTGGTGTATATGTTGAATTTCTTGACTTCATTGAAGAGCTTTAGCTTTTGATGATGATTCCTGGAGCATAACTTGATGTAGACGTCGTCTTAATGGCTTCAGAATCTAGCAAAGGTTAAGAAGATACGTTGAGTACGAGCGTACTCAGCAAGTTCACTAGAAAAGGAGTGTTTGATGCACTATACCTACATCCACAGACCGTAGGTCATAGGCAATGCAGGTTTTCGTAAACATTTCTTCAAAGGTTGCTTTTATTCTGAAAAGCTATGTCCGTCAGCCTTCACGGGTTTACCAGAACTTTCATGGAGTTCCTTTCCCACAGCACTCGCAGCTCCTTCCCGGAACAGGGAGTAACAAGTTACAGTTCTTACACTCTGCAGAGGTGCGTTACTTTACCCATGAGAGATCTTAGCTTTGTTGCACAACCGAATTGCAGGTTCATTCACACTTCCTTGGTGTGAGGCCCAGACTAAGATCCAAGCCAATCACTGCCCTCTCCGCGACCACATATGTCTGCATGATCCTTCGGGGCTGGCTCACCTCTGTTAATCCCCCTTTTAGGCAGGCCAAAACACTGATGAGTCCCGAAGACTCTATGAGCTGGTGATGCCTAGGTAAGTACCTTATAGGTCCAGCTAAACCCCTGGCAGCCACTCATAGATAATCTAGACATAAAAAACGCGGGGCCTAAGGGTGCCCACCCATATGTTGGATCCACACAAGGAATCACAACGTCACGTTAAGATAGTCTTGCCTCCATACGAAGGGAAAAGGATACAACTGACTTCTCCGTCCCATTCCAAATCTCATGGTTAACGCGTAATATACGACGCAAGAATCACTAGCGACATTGGTTGTTAAGTCCTAGATAATATGTTCCTTTACCACCGGAACTTTCATAGTAGGTTATTACCTCATGGTAAATAACCTATAATCATATTATTATGAAAATAGTGTTTTCTGACCTTTTTCAAATGCAGGTGATGACAACACTGGATTTGCAAAATACTTTACAGAAAATAATCAAAGGACATGAGAAAGTGTGAACTCACCTTGTGTGATTGCAAGATTATGCACTCACGGTCTTCGAG
The DNA here is from genome assembly GCA_916181665.1 of Avena sativa. Classification (NCBI taxonomy): domain Eukaryota; kingdom Viridiplantae; phylum Streptophyta; class Magnoliopsida; order Poales; family Poaceae; genus Avena; species Avena sativa. The sequence continues at coordinate 337,607,350 of OV702297.1, read as the reverse complement.
ACCATATAAAAGATCCAATATCTGACATCAGCATCATTGGTCTGGTAAGGACTAATGTTTAAAAGAAGCAAGATGCTTTTATGCATAAGTAATGTAATGCAAGTTGATAAACTCGAATCCCGGGGATAACGTTGATCTAGGGTTTGGAAACTGGAAATGGTTTCTTTAGAATGTGTTGTCCTTTTAGATAAGTTTCATACTTGTGCTTCTTATTAAGGCTTGTGAGTGTGTGTGAATAACACATATTTATAATATCATACAACAATAAGATACACATATGGAATGCTACTCAAGATTGCTTACACTATAATTGTTTATCTTCAAATTTTACTTGATAAGTAATGTCACTTATAAAGAGCTTAAGGGTTATCAATCCTAAGTTTACAAGTAAAGTATATAGTAACATGATTACAATTAATTGTTATCTGTTGACTGAAGTGGCAAAAAGAATAATAGTTGAAGAAAATATTTATTGTCTAAGGTCTAAACAATCTTTGTGGTTAATTAGATGTGGTCGATGTTGTTTGTGCTTGCTTGAATAGTTTGGACTTGAGATGCTTTATGACTTAATTATAATAGACCAAAGTTAACTACAAAACACATAATAAGGTCTTTAGCATTATACTTAAAGCTTTGCAGACTAAAGTTAACTTTAAAAACATAGATGAACTTAGGTTGCAATGCTTATGATATTTGTACCTTGTGTACTTTATAATGTTTCCTTAAAGTCACTTAAGAATGGTTATACTTTTATTTGGTGTAGTGGTTTCTTGCTTTTATAATGGAATAGAATCGTTTATCTTTTTATGAATGAATGGTTATAATTGGTAATCAGGGAAATGACATTACTTAACTACTTATGGTTCACTATAGGGTTTTGATTTGTTTATAAACTTGTGGTTAAAGTAAAGGAATAGGTTTTATCTCATTACAAATTATTCTTGGAGATTTTATATTAGATAAGGATCCTTTTATAAAATAATCTACACTTATGGTTGAAGGATAATTTAATAAAATTGTATTTAAAATGTGTTAAATCATTTTGACTTCATACAATCTTTATTTAAGACTAATACAATTTATTAGACTCAATTAGCTATTTTTAGAAATATTAGAAAATTTTATTCACCTAGAGGATCCTGGAGACACAGCGCTTCTTCCCGACCATCCCACGATCCTTGAGGTGGCCTGTATTAGTGGCTAGTCGGAGCTCACCGGCGGTGGCTTCGGTGTCGTAAAGAAAATTAAAGAGGGATCGCGTGAGGAATGATTAGGATGAGGATGAGCGCGTCGTCATGTCGTTCTTATCCTCGCAGAGGCCTTGGTGGCGGCGTCATGGCGACGGGCGGCATCGGGTGGTCGTTGACCCCTCCAGCGAGCTGCTTGTCCAGAGGAGGAAGACGACAGATAGGTTGCTAAAAGGTATGTGGGCTTGGGCCAATACTGGGATACAACAAAGTGAGCGAAAGAAGAAGGGGTTGCTGCTGGGCAGTAGATAGGTAGAGAGGAAATGGGACGGCCTGGGCTGATGCTCTGGCTCCAGTTTTTATTAAGCAAAACCTTTTTTTTCAGTTTTCTTTAAACCCTTTTAAATATGAATTTTTATAAGGATTTAAATATCCAAAAAAATTATAGAGCACATTAAATAATGCAGGGATATTGGAAACTAAGTGGTGTTGATACCTTTCTTGATTTTCTTATAATTTTAAACTAATAGGAAACTATTTTATTGAGTGCAATATTCATCACTTAGGGTTTTAGAGATTTGCCTTTCATATATATATATATATTTATCGAGAACTTATAAAATGATTTTTATTTCCTCTTTATAAGTGTAATGGTAATGGTTTAATATATCTAAGGATATGCATAGAGTATAACCATATTTGTTATTATATAGCAATCATTATATAAGATGGTTTAATTATTAAGGTTCTTAAAATGGTAAATTATTTTACTCACAATTCACTAATAGGTGAATCCTAACCACCCTTTAAATTAAAATAGTGGGATTGTTTTCTAAGCTAACTTATGAGAAGGAATTGATAAAGATAACTCCTAATCACATATGATTATGATATTTTGAAATGACAAGGACATGCCTAAATGATTTACTATAGGAAAATATTCCTATAAACCATTGAGGCAGAGGATGATAAATGAACAGATAAAATGGTTATTAGGTTGATTATAGAATGAGGGTTTTGTGTTTATCAAGAGTTCCTATCTTCCATAATTCACAATCCTAGACTTCTGTTTAAGGAATTCCTTTCCTAGATATTCTACTTCTTTCTATCCATCATCATGTGTTAATCATGATGAGCTTTACTTCACAAAAATATTCTTATCCACCTTTTATTCTTCTCCTTCCATTTATAAATCTAATGAGGTTGACACTAAAGATTTTCATAATCTTCTCATATCCATACTTGGTTATATCAAACTATTCTACTACTAATAATCTCCAATCCAACAAGTGGTTACTTCTAACTTCATTCATACTCTTCCTTAATCATCCATCACTAACATTACTCCAATGGATGTATATAAATCAAATAATACTTTCTTCAAAAGCTTATTATCTTGTTAAGAGAAATACACTACTTCAATAACTCCATGCTACTCCAGCTTCAACTTAATCATACTACCTTATATCAACTTATCTTCAATATCTTATATTCAAACTTCACATCATATCATGGTGACTTGTCATGGCTTACCTAGAATAACATACCTATACTAGGGTTCAATCATGTTCTATACACCAATGTCAGTTATACATGATATATATAAGCATTAAATCTTGGTGACAAAAGCATGATCATTAGAATCCTTTGATCATTTATGGCTTAGGTTTCCAGTTGGCTAATCAAGGCCTTCATCAATACAACACTACAGTTGTATTATAATTATCTTCTCAGTGTATCTATCTGACTAAGAGAGATTATTCATTTACTATTCCTACTTTATTCAATAGAATTACTCCTGGTAACTTATCTTCAGAATTCATCCTTGTAATATTCTTTGTTACCATATTGATTTGATTTCCTCCAATCACTCCCATCCTATAGATGATATCTAAAACTAGAATTACCACTTACCTCTTCTTACTTCTTATCTAAAGGTATGAAGTGAATGCTATGATAAGGACAAGAGTTGATAGGTTAAGAATTGGTGAATCAATAGTTGATTACTCAACATTGATGAACAACAAATATAAGGATAGGATTCAATAGAGATGATAAAGATTGATATGGAAAGAAAGATATATGGTGAATGATCTTGACTTAGTTTCTTTCCTACTCAAACTCGCTAAAGAGTTAAGGTTAGGTATTACCATGATGATCATGGTATAATTAGATGAGATTAAGATAGATCAAGATTTAATTGTTACATTCCTATTACTTAGGTTATGTTTATAACTTGGTATTCATGAGTGGTGTAATGAATACTAGGATATGATTACTTAAGGATCAAATATAAATCATTAAATAATATATTAGGGTTTAACTTTCATTACATTTGATCTACCCTTAGATCAAATATCCTTTACCCAAAATAAGGTTTTAGCAAAGGTCATATTGAAACTTATCGCATTAAACTTGATGATCTACTTCAATTCCATCGAGTTGAGAGAAGTTTCAATCACTTTGACAAGTTTTGTTCAAAATCACGAAAATTATTCGGATTTTCTATGCATGAATGCAATACACACATCTGGGTTCAGCTTATTTCTAAGCTCTAATGCTGGGATGTTACAGAATCTCCCCCTTAAAATAAACTTCATCCTCGAAGTTCGTAAACTCTCATGTTTCGAAATGAGGAATTGACTTGTGTTGATTACGACATTTCTCAACTCCATGGTAACCTTAATGGGAATAACTGTAGTATCCCATATCCAGATCATTTTCCTTGAATTCTCATCCTTCTTGGCAATCTTCAAGTTGTTGTCTCCAATACTCCAAAGTTCCTTTTACTTTACTCTCTTAGGAATATGTCCTTATTATGAACTTCTTAAATTGGGGCATCTTCTTTAGTTTATTTTTCTTATTAGGTATCCTAATCCAATTCCTTAACTTAATCATCAATCTTCCTTACTATACTATGTAAGGTCTAGGAAGTCTCACTAAAACAGGTTTTAAATTTTATTAGTAAATAGTGTGGTCAAAAGACTAATCTTTGATTTGTTATTGTATGAGTTGTACTGGAAATTCTTCCAAGATTGGATTTGAACTCATTTAGTCCATACCCATTGGAATTTCTTGTTCCTCTATACTTGTCCAATTGGATGTGCTTTGTTCCCTCTTAAGTATCACTTAAGATTTGTTTTTTATTAGAATGGGTCTATTGGAATTAGTCTATTCTGCCACCTTCAAGCTTTTACCTTATCAGGATTTTAGATAATATTTTGTTATTATCTAAAGTACTTCTTTAACTTCCATTTATTAATTATCTTAAGGTCTAAGCACTATTATCTTGAAGTAAACTTCGATCTTTTCTCCAGACATACTTCTGAAAGTACTTTTATAATGATGTTTTCTTTTGACCTTATGAGAATAAGGCTTAATGTTATCATAGGTTAATATTTTTTCTCCAACCTTTACTTGGAATTCGGATAACAGTACTTCCGTTTACTGTTTACTCTCCCCTTAGGGTTTACTAGTGGTCTCTAAACTGCTTTATAAAGTAGTGTCTCCAATCAACAGCAACTCTTCTCCTCCTCCACGGCAGGCTCCGGTGAATTTCCGGCAACCTGGTGCTCGCCTTGCTCCGGGGAAGGGTCAGTGGTGCTCTATGAGAGGTGGGGAGTGAGGTGGTGTGGCGAATTGAGGCTGGGGAGGCCTCCTTTTATAGCCGAGCGAGAGAGGCTGAGCGGCATGGGCAGAGCTCAACGGGGTCGACGGCACAGCGAGCTAACGGCATGGCGGAGGGTGTAGGCCGGTGCGCGGTCTCCTGGCGATGCTCAAGGACTTAATGGCGTGGCAAGGGGCGGTCGAGGTTGGTCGGAACGGGCTGGTGCTCTGGGCGGCATCGACGGCTGTTTTGACGATACATAGTGGCTACGGGTCGTGCAGCGGCGAACGGGGATGTCTGGGAGGTTCCTGGTGTCGCGGTGATTTCAGGCACGGGCGGCGAAGGCGAGGCGCGGCGTGTACGTGCGTGTCGGGCGCGATGCTCTGGCGTGCTCTCGGCATGGCGCAGAGACAAAGGGCGCGGCTGTGTTGGGGTGGTCCAGGGCCTGGCTGCGTGCGAGGGCTGGACAGGGGGTGGTGGTGGACGGTCAGCTGCCTCCTGGACATGGTGGCTAGGCGCGGTGCTAGCTCCTGCTAGCTAGCCATGGTCGGCTAGCAAGGGGGAGCTCGGGTGGCATGGCACTGGTGCAAGGGTAGGGGTGATAGGTTGATCAATGCACTGGTAGTCACTGGGGGAGACAAGCGTGAGAATTGGAGACAAGAATTAGACAAATCTTTGATCACAAACAGTAGAAGTTAGGCAGTGTTTACTATGTTCACCAACTGTTTGATGAAATGGCCGAAAGAAATTTATATTTGAATTTTTGGATGAAATTTTTTGAGTTCTCTGGTCACATACTTGGTAGTCTATGGTTGCTTGGGTTTGTCAAGGTGAACTGGTTTGGTTGGGTTTTGAGAAATGATGATCTTACCATATGAATTAGATTCAATTTTGAATTGTCATTTGAATATATTTGAAAATTGTTTCTGTTGATTTGCAAGGTAAGCTTGGGGTCACTTTTACTGGGTCTAGCAAGGGGTGAAAAGAATTGGATTTGTTTATGTTAGAAATCTTGGACTAGAAACACTCAAAGTGGTCTAGTGAACAAGTTTGGCAAAAATGACCATTTGCTTATAATGTTTATATTTGAATTTCTCTTTATTTGATTCTGCTTGGAAATGATTTAGATAATGTTGTTTTCATATTTAAACCAAACCTTTTCATTCATAGCAATCAAACAAGTCATTGCAAGCATTTATGCATTCATCACATACACACATGCATTCATATTAATTTTAATAATAAAAGTTTTTGTTAATCCTAAACTTGGGTGATTAGAACTTGATAATCTTAATTAATATTTTTGAGATGTTACAAAAACCCTCTGTAACCAACTCGACCTAGTCTCGAGACCTGGCCTCCCCATATAAAGGCCAGAAGGGTATGGCGAGGAGGATCACGAAACATCATAGCCTATACACCCGCATGTGCACCCTTATAACCTTCAGTTCCGCCATCAATTGAGAGCAGACAAGCAGGAGTAGGTTTTTCTCCCTGGGGCATGAATCTGGGTAAACCTTTTTCCTGTATTGCTTATCTGTCAGCCGTTCCTGATCTCCAGCGCACCCATCTTTTTCAAAACCCAAGTTCATAACAATGAAAATTAACGAGTCAAACTCTCGTCGGTGCGCCACCACCACCACACCTAACCGCAACCAGCAGGTACCCCGTCGCCGCCATAATGTGCGGGCTTTGCCTGATAGTTCCTCTGACGGCGGAGAAGGAGGAAGAGAGGGAGAGGAGCAGGGTCGAGTGCCAGGAGGGAGGGATCCCATGTGCGGCAAAGGCGCCGCCGCACGGAGGTCAGATCTGACATGTACTATGTGACAAAATATATGACCATTGCCCACCAGAGTAGGCTCCGAGGAAGCAATGGACATGCTAGGTGTGGACAAGAGAACCTCGAAGGCAACGTGATCTACGTCTCATGGAAAACGACGAGCATTTGATGGTTGTTGTCCATGTAAAGCATATAATCGTTGGCATGTGCCATTTTGTGGCGACTATACACCGCGTAAGGTTAATATTTAGAATGGGTTATCACGAAATCAAACCCGTTGACTGGTTTGCCTGGTCGACCAGACTGTAGGCAAGCACATACAGAGTGCGAGCGTCAAGTTAGGTGAAAGTTTTGAGTTCGCGGGCTGCCATCCTAAATATAAAGTTATCCCTACCGGGTGTACAACTGTCACAAGACGACCAATGCCAGCGTTTACATGTTTGGCAAGGACAACAACCATGGGAGCGGACGAAGCATCCAACTGCTCTCCGTTAGCGCATTTCCACCCGGGCCTACCCAAAATGGTCTATTTCTGTCTATTTGGATCGGTTCGCGTTCACTTTTGGGTAGGGGTCCGGCCTATTCGGCCGACCGTGCCTAGCGGCGTGATCCATTTGTACGTGATAGCCATGCTGGATTTCATGTGTTTGTAGGTTTGTCATAAAATAAAATTTGACAAACAAATAAACTAAATTAGATAATCTAATTAAAATAGTGCTTACATATAAATAGTTTAGGCTCACATGGTTCGATAGAAAATAACTAAACCATCATTCAAATTACAAGAAACAAATACGAAATTAAACATTGAGGTTACCCGCATGAGCCCATATGTGGTCAACCAAATCTAGTTGAAGTCATTCGTGGGTCTGCCCGTGACGATAGACCTGACTCTAGCTCAACCAATTGACCCTGAAAGTCCCAGCCTTGGTCCAAGATGTCGTCTTCTCGCTCGTCCTCGACGATCACGTTGTGCATGATCACACAAACATTCATCACATCTCACATCCTCTCGGTGCTCTAAGTTCTAGCAGAGTATCGAACAATAGCCCACCTTGACTGCAGCACACCGAATGCTCGCTCCACATCCTTCCTAGCGGCATATTGCTCTTTCACAAACCTCTTGCACTTCTCATCTGCAGGGTTACGGATTGTCTTCACAAAGGTGGCCAAGGAGGGGTATATACCATCAGCTAGATAGTAACCCATATCATATGAATTGCCATTGATCTGATAAGAAACATGTGGGGCATTGCCTTCTGCCAGCCTAGTAAACATCCGAGACTGCTGTAGCATATTGATGTCATTGTTTGATCCAGCCATGTCAAAAAAGAAGTACCAAATCCAGAGATCATGTGATACAACAGCCTCTAGTATGATGGTGCATCCCTATGCATGCACTTTGAACTGCCCTTGCCAACCAAAGGGACAGTTCTTCTACTACCAATGCATGTAGTCGATGTAGCCAAGCATTCCAGAAAAGCCTCTTCTCTCATTGATGTACAAAAGGCAGGCAGTGTCTTTGGTGTTTGGCTCTCTCAGATAAACTTTACCAAACACCGTAATAACCGCGCACAACCGGTACATAGCCTCATGGCATGTGGACTCGCTCATGCACATGTAGTCATCGAGAAGGTCACCAGACACTCCATATGCAAGTTGCCGAGTAGTAGCAGAACATTTTTGGTGAGAGGATAAGCCAATCTTACCGGTACAATCATACTTGGCCTCGAACTAGTTATCGTACTCCGTCACCCCATTGAGAATATCCAAAAACAGGTCCCTCGACATCCGATAGCAGCGACGGAATGCTTTCTCTTTGAAGACTGGATCAGTTGGATGGAAGTAGTCCTTGTAAAGGCGTATGTGGCATTCTTCTCGATCGCGCTCCTGGTTGGCTTTGCGCTGCTTGGACGAACCATCAGACTCCTCCTCGGACGATGAATCCACAAAATTCTTATAGAAGAACTCCATTGCCCTTCGACTGCTGCCGATCTACAAAGTATATGGCCATCAATGGCGATGCCAACTCCCGCAGCGGGCCGGATAACCTAGAAAGGACCGGCGAACATACCTCAGGCAAATGATCGAGCAAGTTGTGAGCCACGCATAGGGTGTCGCGTGTCCAGTCCACAGGCGGAGGCCGGGGCGGACGGATTGCCTGCATCGCCTCCAGACAACTCTGACAACGCATGTGGCATGTGGTGTTGCTCGAAATCGCGTGGGGGGAGGGGCGGTGGCGGCGGCAAAGGTTGCACCTGCTCTGGTCGCGAGATATGGAGGGCGAGGGTTTGGGGGAGAAGAGTGTTCGTTGTGCCACTGGCGAGAGGGCTCAGGCGAACTAGTGAAAGGACACGCGAGGACAAGCGCGCTGTCCAGGCCGACCCAACCGAGTCCCAGATTTGGTGCATGGATGGGCCGAGCCGAACGCGTTTGTCCGGATGGGTCGGGTCGCTGGGGTGACGCGCACGCCCCGCATCACGCGAACGAATTCGAATACGCTCAGACAAGATGCGTCAGCCTAGTGGAAATGCCCTTAGAGCATTACTAGTAGTACCCTCAAACCCTCAAATTTTCAAAGCAGTTTAAAGGTTGAGAATTGGCATTTTTAGCACTTTTACGGGTTAAAAAACAGAGGCAAATACTAGAACTCTCAAAACCTTAAAAAACGGTTATTTATAAGGGTTAGACCTTTAAATTTTGCTCCCAACCCTTACTTCTACGGTTGGAATTGGGTTTGAGGGTTGGGCCCTTAAATGTTTTTGAGGATATGAGGGTTTAGAAGTTCTAATCTTTGCGTTTTTTGTTCCAATCCGTAAAAAAGGTTATTTAAAGATTTAAGGGTTTTACTCGTGATGCTCTTAGGACCACAACGGTAGCACATGAACCGCATATCACGATCTCCTTCGAAACCTTTTGGTCCAAGCCAGTCATGCCCACCATTTCATCGGTCAACATTTCAAGTGGGGTTGTCGGGCTACTTAGCCCATTGGGAACCCCTCCAGAGCGATTCATCCAAAATTTACTGGTACCAGACATCCTCATACCTTCGCTGTTGCCTTGAGTGAGCTATGCGGATTCCCGTGCGCTCTGTTTAACCAGCTAAACAATCTACTCCCTCCGTCACGGTTTGGAGGGCGCCTTATAAAAACCATGCGTTTCTAAAATTTCTCTTCTCCTAGACGCGTTAGACTTAATCATAAAATTAATGCCCTTTTTTTCCTCCCCACTTCCTACTCCATGCAGCTAAGGAATTAATTTTTGCATGCAACTCCACCAATGCATGCGCCTAAACTCCTCATTTCTATTGAGTAATTATGTTTAATAGGACACCAAATAATTAACTGGGCTATTTTCTCCTAATGAATTTGCATGTTTTTGCACAAATCTGGCTCCAATCAGCGCCCACCAGGTCCCAACAATTTCTCTAAAACGCCCTCCAAACCGTGACGGAGGAAGTACAGTTTATCCCATTAATTCCGATTAGGCCGGTACATAGATTTTGGGGCTGAGCTCCTTGTTCACAATGGATGAGCTTCTCTAGGGCTAAGACTATCCCTAAGAGCAAGGACAATAGTATAGCTAGCAAGTTGGCTATATGAGATTGCCATGTCATCAAGAGCTAGCTTGTGCAATAGTGTTGGCTATAAGGTTGGCTATTAGATTAGTACTAGTTGCTATCTTCTCTCTTTCTCTTTCCTCTCATTTAATATTTTTGCCTAGGAGCAAGTGTAGAGCTGGCTCTTGCATGAGAGCCAACAACTTGTATTTTTCTTTATCTCTCTCCTCCACATAGACAAAAATGCAATTCAGCGGGCTTATAGCTCACTATTGTACTTGCTCTAATAGGGATATCATAGGTGGTATCATGCAATACATGCATGCAAATGCTTATATGTCACTGCAATTAATGATGAGAGAGATGCTAGTAGTATCATAGGTAGATACGGTATCAAAGCACGTAAAAATAGAAAACTTAGTGTCAAAAATCTTATACATAAATTTGCATTGATATTCTACAAAATAATAAATAATATAAATCTATGATACTAATACATGATACCATACATTGTAAATATAGTATCATACACTAGTATTATATGCATGATACTAGCATATGATACTCTCCATTGTGACTAGTCTAAGGGGGCCATGGCCCCTTACTCCAAAACATTCCTTAAAGATATATTTATTATTTATGCTAAATTTTAAAAGATTACTCAAAATTTAAGCATTGTTGTTGTCCCCTTAAGATGTATTCCACCTGTTGTAACTGCTGCTGCAATCCAATCATTTTTCATACTACCTCCATTCCGGATTATAAGGCAAATGTGTACTTAGAGGAAATAGTTTGATCAGAAATTTAGTCAACAAAATACAAACTATATTTTTTAAAAATCATACCATTAGATTCATATTCAAAATACGCTTCCAATGATATAATTTTTATGACATATAATTTATATATTCTTGATCAAATTTACGGTCAAATCATTTCTTAAAGTATGTATTAGCCCTATAATCCGGAATGGAGGGAGTATCAAAGTTATCAAACAACGTACGATTGGAGGGTTGCGTACATGTAATACGGACTAGGACAATACATAGATTTTAGGGGACCTAGGACGACATGACACCATGGGCTCCTTGTTCACAATGGTGGAGCTTCCCTAGGGTTAAGGGGGGCCAACGCCCCCATATGCTAGAACATTCCTTAAAGATATCTCTATTATTTATGCTAAAATTTAAAAGATTACTTAAAATTTAAGCATGATTAATATTGTTTCCTCTTAACATTGTTGTGAAGCTCCGCCATGAAAGTTTCTGCAACTGATATCAACATTTGTGAGTGGTTTCATCACCACCTTTACTAGAGGATGGATGTTTACAGTTGTCATGCTGTCATATAATCGATCTGATGTAACTATTTCTGCAATCCTGTCATTTTTGTATCAAATTTATCGAAAAACTCCTAGACTGCTTATGTTGAAGCTGGGAATGTTGTTGACTAGACCGTAGGATCAATCAAGACCGTAAGATATCTATCTTTCAAGAAAATCTACCTTTCTATTTGTTTTTGTGCCTAGGTACCTATTCATTTTCCTATATGATCATTTTCAGCTGGTTTCATTGACCGCAGAAAGAAAACAATTGGTAAGTACAACGAGTTCTTGAAAATATCGTACCGAGCAACAGTTACCAGGGCCACAAGGGCGCCATAATGGGACTTGCGCTTGGTTCATCACTTTGGCTTATTGCTTTTTGGAGCTATGCCTTAGAAATTTGGTATGGCGTAACACTGGTGATTGAAAAACGATATATTGGGAGGCATGTCATCAATGTAATGGTGGCCACCGTGACTTCTTCGGTGCCATGACAACTATTGTTTCAAAAGTAAAAATAACAAATAAAAGTAATTGGTTTTAGATCCTCATTGTTACCCTCCCCCAATTTTTTGTAGGGCTCTTGGACATGTATATATCTCCATGCTTAAGTACATTTGTATCAGCGCAGATTGCAGCGATTAATAGAACACCTGAGATTAAATCCATTGATAGTGATGCCCTTGAATTGAATAAAATTCTAGGAAATATCATGTTGAAGGATATTCATTTCAGTTATTGGCAAGGCGTGTGACCATAATGCAAGTTGGAGGGTTGCATACCGGATGGGCGGTAGGGTAGTTCTTAGCCATACACGGAGAATCACGTACCGGTTTGGTCATCGTCCTTAAACAATGCAAAACATGCTCTCACATTGTTAAGCGACCGTAGTACCTAAGGTTCCACGTCCGGCGTGTCATGCATCTAACGACGTCGGTTCGGGTCGTCGCCACAAAAAAAAGGAAAGAGCACCGTTCCTTTGGACGCGCCCGGCAGTTTGTCGAAAGAAAGGTCCTTTTCCAGATACACTAGATAACACATGACAGTTTATAAACAGGTCGAGAGCAATCTAAACAGGAAAGGTGGGACTAAACGCTCCACCGAATAGTCGCTTCTAGCATTCACGCTGTCTGCAAAGACGTAACATGAATAAGCGAGTCACGGGTATCGCGTACAAATGCAAACCGTTTGACAAAGGAAAGCGTTGGCATCTAGTCGCTTGCATCGTCAACATGTCTCGTGAAAGCATAACGTGGATAATCGAGTCTCATATGTAGCGTACATACAAAAAGGGCATGAATTCCATGATGGATAAACAACACATATCGTTTGACAAAGGCAAGCATGGCGTTTCCTTGGACAGCGAAAGGCCCTGCGTCTTATCATCAAGATCGAGTCCAACTCATTAAGGCGTCTGAACTTATTGTGTGTGTCCGCTTATTGCATATGTAAGAACGGATACCGCGCCAAAAGAACAGAGTTCACCAAAAAAGCTAAACGAGGAGTTCACAAACGCGAGGACACAAAGCGTTCACATTTGACGATCGCAGAATAGAGAACAAAAAATCATTCATGTCTATCTGAGTGAAGGGCAAGTTTAAGAACTACAGACAACCTAAGATGCTATCATCGAAGAACAGATACAACGTCAGGCCACGAAAATGCTTCTAACTCATATGACGATTGGTCCAAGACACGCAAAGGATAAGTGAAAAAAACTTTGGAAATCTAATCTAGCTAAAGCTAAATCTACCTAGAGCTTGTTTCCTCTTCGTGGCGGAGTTGCTATAGACCGTGTCGTCATGAGGTTTGCTTCGTCGTCGTTGCTACAGCCGCGTGTCTCATCTTGGAAGGAACATCATCCTTGCTTTGGATGCTCCAACTTCTCTCAATGGCGCTTCGACTGCTCCAGCTTCTCTTAGGTGAACCTATCCATGGTCACCATAGAAAGAGACAAACAAAGTCAAATACTATTAAAGATACACCGTTTTACCAAAAAAAATACACGTTCTCGTACCTGCATGTTTGCCTTTGACATCGTTGCGGTGATGTAGTGGGCATAGCAACAACCAACAATGAAGGGACGCATGCTCCTCCCATCGACACAACTCTCCGATGCGGCAACCAGCAAGACGCAAAGAAAATGAGTCTCAAAGAGAGGGACTCTTCGGGGATGTCACAGTGAAAACAGCCTATCTGGGTGCCGATGACACGAGCGACAAAGACGCACAGCGCCACGTCCACTGAGTACGGAGGTCGCTTTTCCCGTCTACACGCCATTGTTGTGTACGCCATTGATATGGTGCTGATCTTGGTGTGCTATGAACTGGAAAAAAAGGGAGAGCCATAGGTAACCTAGCGCAATAGAAAAACTCTTCGAAAAAAGAAGACGAAGTAAGCAAGGACACGATCATACCTGAGAGTCAAAAATGAGATGTCGTCTCTCAAAGAGCATGAGGAAGGAGACGATGAAACCGTACTTACCTCCGTATGCAACCTCCATCGCTGGTGATGTAATCCAAACGAAATAAGCGAGACTAAGACCTAGCCTACAACCACACTGAAGCGCGGGGGATCTGGGATAGCTTAGGGCATCCACTATGTTGATAACAAGGCTATCCATAAGAAAAAATTAGTCAACAACGAGTTTCATATACATAATGAAGGCTATCAATAAGCTATCCATAAACTCAAAACCTTAAGGGTGACCTACAAACTTGTGGGTAATCCATAAGAAATAGAATACTATTTTAGTTTCTCTCTCTCTCTCTCTCTCTCTCTCTCTCTCTCTTGCATGTGAGCAACTTTAACCGACACGTAGGTCCAACTTATAGACAAATTCAACTAGATACATTGTGGTGCAATCAATTAGCTTGTGGTGTGGTACGTGAGTCCCAGCTTATGGACAAGCTCTTCCACATACATAGGTGATGCCCTCATACTACCTCGCCTCCCAGGCATCGTACCACACATCGCCGACACAGAATCTTCCGTTCATCCTGCCGTCTCCCAGCGTCGCCAGTTCGTTTCACCTCACCGTCGTGGGCACCAACATCGCCGGCTATGGGTGTCCTCACCTTACCGATGCATGCGGATGACCATGGGGATGTGGGGAAGCAGGACATACGCGGGAGAGGAGAGGACCTGCCTAATGCAATGCGTACACAAATAACTAAGAGAATTGTCTTATACTGGACGATTCTCTCACTAAAACATCAAGTTAGCGGGACCCACAGTACGAACTCGCTGAGGGATAACGTTGAGGGGAATATGCCCGCGAGGATATAATAAAATGGTTATTATCTATTTCCTTATTTATGATAAATGTTTATTTCTCATGCTATAATTTTATTAATTGGAAACGTTAATACATATGTTTTAATAAACAAATAAAGAGTTTCTAGTTATGCCTCTCATATAAACTGGCTCGTTGATTAACAAGATGATTAAAGGTTTTCTGATCATGGACATTGGATGTTATTAATAATAAGGTCACAACATATGTGGAATGATGTGATGAACATTCATCTGAAGTATAGTAATATGATCAAAGTCATTATGTTTAAATTACTATAACATCATACAAAGTAACTTTAGTCCTTATACCATAAGATCATGTCAATCACTAACACTGGAAGAGTAACTTGATAACATCAAACATCACACCGTAACAGGGTCACTATAAATGTGGATTCATATACTCCGATAGTGTTATGTATAGGCTCATGGATAAAGAGTGGGATTTTTCCATCCTGATGACGGAGAGAGATACTTTGGGCCCTCTGGGTGATATCGCACTGATATAGCTTGCAAGCAAGTGATGGGATCACTAGAATGTTATATCATGGGAATGTGAAAAGAGTATATGTCGGTAACGAGATTAAACTAGGTATGAGGATACCGATGATCGACATATAAAATATCATGAGACAAAGGGATTATTTTAGTTACAACATTAAAGGTTCACACGATCACAAGAAGTTATCGTTAAATGTGTGGGAGTCAGTATAGATCTCCAGGTCCCCCTATTGATTATTGATCGGAGAGGGGTCTCGATCATGTCTGCATTATTCGTGAACCGTAGGGTGACACACTTAAGGGATACCGTGACTATTTGGAGCAAATTAAATGCCAGAGAAAGAATATCAAAGCACTGGAATTATTTCAATGGAAACCGAAATTATTTCAGGTGAAATTGCTGAAACTGGTTCTGCATGTAAAATTGAAATGTTGCAATGGGTTTTATATGAATGTTTGTTAATTAATGTACTTAACAAAATTCTAAATGAAATAAATAAAAGAGTTTTATTAAATAAGAGATTGCATTAAATTTGGTGAAAATTTAATCAATGTGAGTGGAATTTTGAGTGGAGTCATGTTTATGTGAGTGGAAGATTTTTATGTGAGTGGGAGCTCCACCCACATAAATGTGAAAGAGGTGGGGGTAGCCACCATGGCCACAATGTCATGGCCCTTCGCTTCCGCCCCTCTCCCTATAAAAGTCCCCTCTCTCCTCTTCTCATCAGACACATCCTTATGAAGGATCTATGTTCCCCTCTAGAATATTTCCCATGGTCTCGGCTTAGCGAGATACATGTTCCCGGTGGCTTTTTCTGGAGCAAGAATTGGTGCTTCCGCTGCTTTGCTGGAGCGAGGACTCAGAGGTTATCGGGGTACCGGACGTGTGTGCGATCACGGATGCACCACTTCTTTGCGGTGATGGACTTGCTGGTGCTGGACCGGCTGGACTTCATCACGATCTTAAGATCGGCAAGTGAACGACTACATCATCCACGAGAATCAATCTTGTAACGCTTTGTCGGTCTTCGAGGGTAAGTTCTCTATGGATGCATATCCACACGTTGCTTGTATCTAGATAGATAGATCTTGCTTCTCAGTTGTTCATATCGTAGGATAATTTTTGTTTTATATGCTACGAATCCAATAGTGGTATCAGAGCCGGATCTATGTGTAGATTCTTTGCACGGGTAGTACACATATGGTTATGTGGACGCTGATGGTCACGTTATTGATTCTTATGTGTATTTTGGATATTGGTGGCATGGCGGGATGAAGCAGCCCGGACAAACTTTATATATCCTCGCACATGAGACATGTTCTACGCTTGGCATGCAACTAGCTTTGTATAAGTGGCTTGCGGGTGTCTGTCTCTCCTACTATAGTCAATATCTGATTTGCAACGAGTTGTCAATAATTTTATTATCATCGTTGTGGTTCCATGTTCATAGGTAAGAACGGTTCTATCTCCGAAAGCCCTCAGCCACGTAAAACATGCAAAAGATAAATTAGAGGCATCTAGTTTTTGGTTTTGCCAGGCAAGTACTATGATATGGTAGAATTATAATTTGTAGTATGGAATATGATGTTTGTTTGCATCTTATATTGCTTGTTTGGCGCTTTAGTAGCATTATAAGATGATCCCTTATTTAAATATCAAGATAAAAATGTGTTCAACCTTATTATGCACCGTTGAAAAGTTTGTCATTTTGAGACACCACGTGATGATCGGGTGTGATAGACTCAACGTTCACATACAATGGGTATAAGGCAATTTTACACACGTTAATACTAAGGTTCTTTCTTGGAGAGCCTAGCATGTACAGACATGGCCTCGAAACACGAACCGAAAGGTAAAGCGTGACACATATGGTTAATATGATGACCATCTAGATGATCGCCTTTGAAAGTACAACGTGATGATCGATCTTGTTGTAGTGGATCGGGTTCATGTAATCAATAAAAAGACACGAGGGATGTTGTTTTTGAGTGGGAGTTCAAATAGTAATATGATTAAAGTTGAACTCAATTCATCATAAATTAAATCAAAATGAATTTGCATAATTTATTGTAGTCATTGGAACCCGTTCATTACCCTATGCTTAGTTATAATTGAGATAATAGAACTATAGAATTCTGGATATTTACTTTATGAACTGGTACCATATTGTTTTGAGTGTCAATCTAAAGTTTAAAGTACTATTACAAACTTTTAGCAAACTCTATGAAATTTAATAATTAGTATTAAATCAAGAGTAAAAGTTCCAGTGTTAGTATCTAAAGTATCATGTTTGCCTCCATGATTCTTGATATTCAAAGATTGTTTTAACATCAAGATTATCTAGGAGCTGAAAGGATTGTTTTAGAAACCATCATTTGTGGACGATATTGTTATGTCTGAAACAATATTTTGGTTGCAATATGATAGAGTATAATTTAGTAAAATATATGTTTTCATATTGGATGAGAATTTGCGAAGGTTGGTGATGCTAGACGTCATAATCCTCCAAAAAGGATTTGGAAAGTAACATTATACTCGCGATTTGCCTTTATAAACTATAGTAGCTTGAACATGAATTTTTTTATGAAATAAAAAATGTAGGTAAAATGTTTACTACATTGGAAGATTACTAAAGAATGGATTTTGAAAGAACACCAAACATTTGATGATGGTGATCTACTTCAAAGTGTAAGTCCAAAGGTATTAGTATTTGACTATACACGCTTTGGACTATGTGTCATGTGTATGGAGCCACCGTTGATGATGATAGATTCTTTTAAAAAGGGAAAGGAAGTGTTGAAAGAGAATCTCAGAAATATTTGATAAAAAAAGAAAAGACTGGAAATTTTCCAGATTAGGTATATAAATGATATACATGTTATGGTTATATTCTTTTCTTGTTAAACAATACGGTTCTTGGGTATTGGATATGGAATTGGTTGGTGTGAAATGTCATACATGACAACACAATTCATGAACTGCAATGTCCTAAGTAACCAGCAAGAGAATATATGATGATGTTCATCAAAAACAAACAAAGTGTTGTTGTGTTTGTCGTTGTGATCAAAGCTTACCTTCAAGATTTATTTTAATAATTGTTAATTTTTTCAGGTATTATGAGAACAAAAAGGCTGTTCATAATTACCGTATTCCATAAAAGATGGATGATTTAAAAATCTAGTTGGAGAAATCACGTCCATAAAAACTAATGCTAAAACTGTCTCAAGACAAATGATTGAAAGATCACTTACGGAGTGACATCGTCGTTTAAATTATATTAGAAAGAAAAACATGAAGAAACTCCATGTTGATGGAATTTTGGAGTCTTTTGATTTTGATCAAATGACACTTGTGAGACTTTCTCGGAGATAGTTAAATTTCGTTCAAAAGCCAAAGAAGAACGAATGACTAACTTATTAGAATTTGTACATATTGATGTATGTAGTCCATTATGTATGTAGCCATGCGATGGATTTTCAACTTCATATGCTTTCTCCGGAAATTTGAGTGAATATATGTGTATATTTACTTAATGAGGAAGAAGTGTGAAATATTTGAAAAAGTTCAAAGACTTTCAAGATGAAGTGGAAAATCACTGTAACAAGAAAATAAATAATTTATGACTTGATCATAAAGGAAGATATTTAAGTTACAAGTTTAGTAAAACACCTAAAGATTTGAGGAATCGTTCCATAGATTTGCATTTCCTGAAACATCATAGGAATATGGAGTGTTCGAGATATGTAATAAAACCTTGTTTGACATGGTAAGATCAAAGGTGCCATTTATAAAACTTCTATTATATTTTAAAGATTAAAGCTTTAGTGACTACTATGTTTACACAGAGAAGAGCTCTGATCGTGATCCCTTGAAATGACACCATATGATTTATGGTTTGGGATAAAACCCAAGTTGTCCTTTTTAAATTTTGGTATGCTATGCATAAGTAAAATGTTTACAAAGAAAGTCGGATGATCATGTCTTTGTAGGTTATTTTGAATAACCGTTGGGTATTCCTCCATAACACCGAAGAAAAAAGTGTTTGTCGCTTAGAACGTCAAGTTTCTTGAGAAGGAATTTTTCGTGAAATGTTAAGTGGGAGGACAATAGAACTTTGATAAGGTTATTGAAACTTAGCTATATGTGTTGAGTTGCGCAGCGGCGAAAAATGTCCCGGAGGTAGCCATAATGCTTATGGATCACGTGCCTCAAAGTTTGTGGTCACGGAGGTCTAAGTTCCTATTGAACCGAGTAGGTCGGGAAACAATCAAATACTAAGATTTGAGAGTAAATAGTGTTGGTTGACAATGATGAACCGACTACATGCAAAGAAGAGATGATGGGCCCTGACTTCGTCAAATGGCTTGAAGCCATAAAATCCGTGATAGTTTCATACACAAGAAATCAAGTTTTTAAACTTGGAAGACCCTCCAGAAAGGTGTAAAACCTATCGGTCATATTTGGATCTATAAAGAAATAGACATGAATGTTTCACATCTATGAAATAGTCGACATGTCGGGAAAGAGTTTACGATAATTTTCAAGTAGTTGACTATGACAAGATTTGATTTTTCATAGCGATATTTAGTCTGGATGGATTAATGTAGCAACAACTACATATAATTTTGGTATATGGCAGTTGAACAAACAAAACAAAGTTCTTATAATATAATAGTTACCTAGGACTTGTATATCACACGATCCAAAGGGTTTTGTTAATTCAAAGGATGCTAAAAGGGCATGCAAACTTCAATGGTTGAAATAAGCATCGTGGAGTTGGAATCTTTAGCGTGATGAAACTGTTAAATAGTTTAATTTCATAAGAGGCAATGAAGATGCTTACATTTGCAAGAAATTATGTGGGAGCGCTAAGACATATTTCTAATACATTATGTGGAGCACATCTTGTTGATTGGAAATGATGTATCTTTTATTGACACAGATTAAGAATTTAATTTCAATGAAAGACTTAGGCAAAACCCGAATATTAGGCATCTATGTCTATATGGATAGATTGAGGCGTTAATATGGTTGTGCCATATGTGCATAGATGAGATATTGAATGAGTTCAATATGGAAACAACAAGAAAGGTTCTTGTCAGACGGAAAGGGTTGAATCAAGATTCAAGTGTGTTGACACTTGGTAAGTGAAACGAGATTCAAGTGTTTTGACACTTGGTGAGTGAAATCATAAGAATATTTTGATCAATCATACCGTGACATGTACACATTCAGATATGTCCTATGCTATAAATATTATAAGCATATACCAGAATGACTCATAAGATGATCATTGGACGATAGTAACGATATTCTTATGATCTTTTGTAAGAACTAAGAATATATTTATGTAGAGATGACAAACAATTACAAATAGTTCATTGTAAAGTGTTATACTAGTTTTGTCACAAGATATAAGATTAAGTTTATCTCAATTTAAACTATGGGTGGAACAATGTAATGGAAAGGATATTCCGTGATGGATTTGGATGAATTCCAAAGTTAAGACATGGTGACGGATACTAGAACAAAAGGCTAAGTATATGACTGCTATAGTAGCAGCAAAGGAGGGCATTTGTGTCAAGTAGTTTGTTATCAAACTAGGTGTGGCTCACAGCTGGCTAACACTATAAAGATATATTGTACAAAAAAATATAGACATGATTTAACCCCAAGGAACTAAAGGTCTCACCAAAGGACACAATTTATATAAAGCCATATCATTGAAGAATGAGTGATGCGTAGAGATGCAAAGACATGCAAATACACACGGACCTGAAAGTGTCAGATCCGGAAATTATGTTTATCACTAGAAAACGTATATATACAACACCAGAAAACCATAAGTGTTTTATGCGCAAGTTTTTTAAACTAGATTATTGATGTGGCACCCTCGGATTTACCCTCCGAGAATACCTGTTATGCCTGCAATTCACGTTCCCATGATCAGTAAGATGTACTAGTGATGTACTACAAGATGGTTCAAGTACATTCTCAAGAATGCATATAGGTTGGAAAAGGTAGAGCTCCAAAGATTGAATCTAGATAAGGAATCCAGACTTAGCCATTTTGGCAGATTTAGGGTTTTTGGCTAGAGTGCAAGTGTAGATGATTTTAAGAGGATGCTATGTTCCAAACTCATGATCCAAGGGAGGATGTTGATGTGATGATTATGTAGATATTATCCATGCTTAGATTTGGTATTCATTGAGTTGGAAATTGTCAAAAGGGATTATCCCTGGATTGATCTGATTAGGAGATGAGATGGCCCCTTTGGTGGTTTAGGGTAGATCCAGAGTTGGATGCTTGATTGGATATTGATGATCACAAACATAGATTGGGTCCTAATGGATGAGCTACTAGATTATCTCACTCTAGTTCCTAAGCAAACAAGGCAACCAGCAGATCAAGACTATTCATCAGACAACAGAGCAAGGCAAATCATCTGTTCAAACTTATCCACTACTAGGGTTACCATCAAGCCTAGCTTGAGGTAAGGATGGGTATTTTGAATTGGTTGTGCTTTGAAGTAAGATAAGTACCTCTTGGTATTTCTACCAAGATTAGAGTGGAGAGGTTTTAGGAAAAAGGTTTTGGAAAAACCTAGAGATGAGGGTAGTTGAATGTTCTGTCTTGAAAACATAAGGAGATTGTATATAGGTCTCCATATTTTTGTTAATAGAACTAGCAAAACCTTTTGTTGTTTCAAAGTCATCTTGGCTCAGGTTTTGAATTGCCAGAACATTTGAGAATATGAAAGATGAGCCAAGACATCTCTTTTGTGAAATGTTTTTTGTCAGATAAGGTTGATATAAGAAGTATATCACCTAATACATAATCAGTTGCATGAACACAAGCAAATAAGTAAGCAAACCTTGCAACAAGTAACCATGAAAAGTTTTTGTTCCTCCTGGTTTTTGCCTTTCGGACAGCAAATCAGGGTTGCTGAAATTGGGATGTTACAATTGACTTTAGTGCAAGTGGGAAACTGAAGGGAATATGCCCGAGAGGCAATAATAAAATGGTTATTATCTTATTCCTTGTTTATGATAAATGTTTATTTCTCATGCTATAATTGTATTAATTGGAAACGTTAATACATGTGTGTTTAATAAACAAATAAAGAGTTCCTAGTTATGCCTCTCATATAAACTAGCTCGTTGATTAACAAGATGATCAAAGGTTTCCCGATCATTGATATTGGATGTTATTAATAATGAGGTCACAACATTGGTGGAATGATGTGATGACCATTCATCCGAAGTATAGTAATACGATCAAAGACATTATGTTTAAATTACTATAACATCATACAAAGTAACTTTAGTCCTTAGACCATGAGATAATGTCACTAACACCGGAAGAGTAACTTGATAACTGATACGTCCAAAACGTATCTACTTTCTCGAACACTTTGCTATTGTTTTTCCTCTAAACTTGTGTGATTTGGATACAACTAACACGGACTGACGCTGTTTTCAGTAGAATTACGTTGGTGTCTTGTTTTTGTGCAGAAAATGAACTATCAGGAAATATCTCGGAAAATATGCCAAAAACTATTTCTCACCAGAAGATCCACGAAGCCAGAAGGGGAGACAGATAGGAGGCCTGGGGGGCCCAGACCCACCCTAGGCGTGGGCCCACTGACCCCGCGCCTGGAGGGGGTTTGTCCACCCCAGGCAGCTCCTCGGCCTCCCTATGCGCCTATAAGTTGCCTTCTGACCTAAAATCTCAGGGGGGGTCGATAGTTTTCCAGAAAGAGTTCCGCTCCGCCGCCGCCACCAGAAACCAAGATTCGGATCTAGAAACTCCGTTCTGGCACCCTGCCGGGACGGGAATTTGGAGAGGATCATCGCAATCGTCATCACCAATGCATCTCCATCAACCACCGATGTTTCCCTCATCCATGAGTGAGTAATCCCCCGCTGTAGGCTTGGGGATGGTAGGGATTGGATGATTTCTATCATGTAATCGAATAAGATTGTTAGGGCATAGTGCCTAATATCTCTATTAGTGTTATTTGACTTTGTTGCAACTTGTTGTGCTTAATGCTTGTCATTAAGGCCTGAGTGCCATGATCTCAGATCTGAATTTATTATTGAATCATTATGATAGTATTGTTTGTGATCTTATCTACAAGTTGTGTACACATATCATTGTCTGGATCCAAAGGCCCCAAAGTGACAATAATTGGGACAACCGGAGGGATGGCTGTGGTGTGAGGATCACATGTGTTCACGGAGTGTTAATGATTTGCTCCGGTTCTCTATTAAAAGGAGCACCTTAATTGCCAGTAGTTCCCTAGAGGCCCCGCTGCCACGGGCTGGCTAGACAGAAGATGTTGTGCAAGTTCTCATTGCGAGCACGTATTACTATATTTAGAGCACATGCCTAGGATTGTTTAGTACTTGGATGCTTGTTATTATTTATCTGCAATGCCCTAGTTCTTGAAGTTACATGTTTAGACTCTTCCATGCAACGCCCGTCCATCCATCTCTATGCCTACCGCACTCGAATCCTACTGTTAATGTTACTGTTACTATTGCTATTGTTCACTGTTGTTGTTACTGCTGTTGTTGCTACTACCAAACTATTGCTACTTCTAAACTTCTGTGAGCAAGAAATATTTCCAGGTGCAGCTGAACTGACAACTCAGTTGTTAAGGCTTGCAAGTAATCTTTGACTCCCCTTGTGTCGAATCAATAAATTGTTAATACTACCCGCGAAGACAATTGCGATCCCCTACACTTGTGGTCATCAATAACATCAAACGTCACATCGTAACAGGGTGACTATAAATGTGGGTTCAAATACTCCGATAGTGTTATATAGAGGCTCATGGATCAAGAGTGGGATTTGTCCATACCGATGATCGAGAGATATACTCTGGGCCCTCTCGGTGATATCACATTGACATAGCTTGCAAGCAAGTGATGGGGATCACTAGAATGTTATATCACGGGAACAAGAAAAGAGTACATGTCGGTAACAAGATTAAACTAGGTATGGGATACCCATGATCGAATCTCGAACATGTAAAATATCGTGAGACAAAGGGATTTGGTTACAACATTAAAGGTTCATATGATCACAAGAAGTAATCGTTGAATGTGTGGGAGTCAGTAGGGATCTCTAGGTCCCTCTGCTGATTATTGATCGAAGAGGGGTTTCGATCATGTTTGCATTATTCATGAACCGTAGGGTGACATACTTAAGATATACCGACACTATTTGGAGCAAATGAAATGCCAGAGAAAGAATATCAAAGAGCTGGAATTATTTAAATGAAATCCGGAATTGTTTCGGGTGAAATTGCTGAAACTAATTCTGCATGTGAAATTAAAATGTTGAAAGGGGTTTTATGTAAATGTTAGTTAATTAATGTAATTAACAAAATTCTGAATAAAATAAATAAAAACTTTTATTAAATGAGAACCTGCATTAAATTTGGTGAAAATTTAATGGTTGTAAGTGGAATTTTGAGTGGAGGCATGTTTGTATGAGTGGGAGCTCCACCCACATGAATGTGGAAGAGGTGGGGGCAGCCACCATGGACACCACGCCATGGCCCTTGGCTGCCTCCCCTCTCCCTATAAAAGTCCCCCCTCTCCTCGTCTCACCACACACCTCCTTGTGAAGGATCTCTCTCCCCCTCTAGAATTTTCCCCATGGTCTCGGCTTAGCGAGATACATGTTTCCTGTGGCTTTTTATGGAGCAATGATTTGCTGCTTCCGCTGCTTTGCTGGAGCGAGGACTCGGAGGTTTTCAGGATACCAGACATGTGTGCGATCACGGATGCACCACTGCTTTGCAGTGCTGGACTTGCTGATGCTGGACCGGCTGGACTTCATCGGGATCTTGAGATCGGCAAGTGAACGACTACATCATCCACGAGAACAAATCTCGTAACACTTTGTTGGTCTTCAAGGGTAAGTTCTCTATGGATATATATCAATCAATTTCTTGTATCTAGATAGATAGATCTTGGTGCTCAGTTGTTCATGTCGTAGGAATTTTTTTGTTTCATATGCTATGAACCCAAGAAACGTTGCAGTTGAGCCAGTGCCCGCGAGAACCCGCGTAGGGCTAGAGTGTACATTGCCAGCTCGACTACGAACACGAATGCTCTCATCCTTCGGGCAAGAAGTGGTGCTTCTAGATAGATCGAACACGTCTAGGATGCCAGATCGACAATGAACGGAACCCACGTCCACGAGAAACCGCGATCGGTATGGGCTTACGACGCCACGTCGTCTCTGGACGACCCCATGTCTGCGAGAAACCGTAGACGGCATGGTCTTACATTGCCACGTCGACTCTGGATGGATCCCATGTCCGCGAGAATACACGGTCGGCTAAGGTCTACGCTGCCACGTCGGTTCTTGGCGGGCCTCACAACCGCATGAAACCACAGACGGCATGGGATCATAGCGCCGCGTCGGCTCTGGGTGGGCCCCGCTTCTCGGCGGGTGCGGAGCGCTATCGCGCCCAGGACGCTCTCACCTAGCATGGTACAACCTGTGGACGCTGACGGGACTGTGGAGAAAACTTGAGGAGTCCGACTACAATTTCTTTGTATGAAGTACGTACTTGTCCGGAATCCAAAGGAGTCGAGATTTTCTAACTACCATCGCCCGGGCATCGCTTTCTTCCCACTTCCCAAGATCTATGCTGTTTGGGAACTCAGCAAGGGTCTTACTACCTTCTTGATTGACTATATTTGAGTCTTTGGGGTACTTTAGGATTATATTCCGCGCCGAAGATTTGTGCGAAAGTAGGGTTGACTATGGATTCGAGCCATCGCACATGGTTTCATAAAATCTGTACGATTTTCCCGATCTAAATTGAGCAGGTTTCCATGAAGAAGATCTTGTTCAGCATGTTCTATTCGATACTGGTAGGAGAAGCAGGCGCTGATGAGCACATTGAACTATCCATGTGGCTGAGAGCCCTCACAGCCCAGGCACCTCTCTCCGTTTTCTTCAGTCTTACGCTCCCGAGCCTACCCCCGTTCGAATCAGTCCACCTAAAGAGATATCTTCTTCCTATTACGGCCTCCCAAGTCGGCCTCCCCTGGAAGGCCCGCGGCAGGAAATCTTGTACCCTGGCCTACAGCGGGCCCCACCTCCTCAAAGAGTAGGGCTCAGTTGCCACCGTGCCGTGTGTCCTCTTGGACGTCCATCCCATGGTCAAAAAGATTCGGGATGACGTGGATAGAAGTTTCGACCGAAATAATCTATTGCTATTATTTACTCTGATTTTTTGGTGGACTAAGTTAAAATCCAAATGAATAATACGCCATACTATATGCGCAAAAGGACAGTCAATGAATAAACGCTGAATTGTTTCGTTGTTATCATAGAAAACACACTTTTGACAGCCTTGTCATCTTCTCTTTGCTAGATTATCTTTTGTTAACAATTTCGATACGATGTAAGAACCACATGAAAATCTTAATTATCAGTGGTACCTTCATTTTTCATAGATACTTACATAGGTACCTTGTGTTCCCGTTCAGTAAGTCTAGGTACATAGATTTCATCGAAAATACCTCAGATGATGTTAGATCCCATCTAAAAAGATCCTCTCCATCATCTAAATGAACATCCATCAACCTAGTCACTAAATGTAGCTACCTTAACCACAAAGTTCCTAGTAGAATTCGACGAAAAGCAATGTTTAGGGGGTTACTTGACATAACATGTGCAACGGTAACTTCTTTTCACTGCACAATATTATAAAAGGAAGAGTATTGGGTAGCTAAATAATTTCCTTCTAGCCACGTGGATTCCCAAAAGCACGTATTCTGCCCGTTCTTAACATTAAATGACCCTCTAGTAAAGAATTTTTTTTTTGACTCGCATAATTTTTAAAATCTGGCAAAGTTAGTCTGGCTAAAAACTGCCTAAATCAAGCATTCCTCCCGACTCAGAATTGGGGAGAAGAAAAAGGCCTCCTAGTGGCTCCATCTCGCGTGCAAGTTTTGCACTTAATATTTGACTCTGATCTACTTATCTAACATTTTCTATCTAGATAATGGTGTTTCAGTTTGAGATAAGTTTTACTACCTCCGTTCTACAATATAACCCTTTTTAGCAAGCTTTTTTAGCTATCTAAAAAGTTTTACATTATGGAACGGAGGTAGTACATGAAATAAATGCACCTCGACATTGTGATTCATTCCCGCGGTGGGTTACTTGTTTCGTTGAGTGTTTGAACATATATTTTGTATTCATATTTGGAGGTTTGACGCACACAGTTGACCTTTCGAAAAAAAAATTGGGGGAAGCTTCATCTTGCTGTTTACACAACTTTCATGTTGTATAAGTGTTTCTTTTTTGACATTTTTTTAGATAACAGGCTATTGCACGACTTTAAATTAATAAAGCCACTGAACACGATGATCGTTCTACAAATGCTGAGGCACGCACAGCTTCGCCAAAATAAAACATGTTCGGATACATTTTCTTAATACACCGCACAAAGATGTAGGTCTACTCGTTTAAGAATGGATAGTTCAAAACTAAGTGTTCAAAGAAAATCACTATGTATTTAGGACCGTTAAAAAAGAGTGTCAAATAAAATAACAATGTTTTTAGAACCGATGGATCGTCGTAACCTTTGCCGCCGCAGCTTGCCGAACAGCTTCACCGCTGGAGTGGCCAGCCCCAGGGCGAAATGCAACGATTGATCTTTTACTTTAAACGCCACGCGAACCTGCTCCTCCGTAAACAATAGTAAGATCTCCATCGATCATAGTACTACGCATCCATTTTCTTTTATGCAGATCAAATAAACAACAAACCTCTTTCTGTCGTTTCACCACCGCACCAACCAGATTCCTCTCTCCGAGTCATCCTCCATCTTCTGCCATAAAACCAGTAGCATACATCGAGCAGGAAGCCATGAACTCAGAGCTCCGCCTCCTAGTAGTTCTCTCCGATCAGCCATGGCTCATGCTACAACGCCGAGTGATCAAGAGAGTGCCACCAAGAGTCCACCAGCAGATCATGTCCCATCCAAAGAAAGCCAGATCAAAGATTTCATATCCACGCTCCCAGAAAGGGAAGGGTGGTCGCAACCGCTGATCCAGTACAACAAGTACTGGTTCCGGCCGCAGATGCTAGAGAAGATCTTGCTGGTCCAGGACACCTACAAGCCCCGCGCCGACGACATCATCCTTGCCACGCAGCCCAAATGCGGCACCACCTGGCTCAAGGCCCTCGCCTTCACCATCACCAACCGCTCTCGCTACGGCTTCGCCGACCACCCGCTCCTCACCCGCCACCCTCAGCACGTCGTGCCGTTCATCGAGATCCCTAGCCTTGGCATGGATCATACCGAGATCGAGACGCTTCCTTCTCCAAGGCTTCTCGCGACGCACATGCCGATGTCGATGCTCCCACCGGGTGCAAGCTCGGGTGGCTGCCGAGTCGTGTACCTGTGCCGTGATCCCAAGGATACCCTGGTGTCAAGGTTGCACTACGAGAACAGAGTTGTCAAGGGCTGCAACCTGTCGATGGATAGTGTTTTCAGTATGTTCTGTGAGGGGTTCTCGCCTTACGGCCCCTTCTGGGATCACTGCCGTGAGTACTGGGAGGAGAGCCTAGCAAGGCCCAACAACGTTCTCTTTCTGAAGTACGAAGAGATCATGTCAGATCCAGTGCAAGCTGTGAGGGAGCTAGCAAAGTTCGTTGGCGTCCCGTTGACTGAAGAGGAGGAGAGCTCTGGTGTCGCCGAAGAGGTGGTGAAGCTCTGCAGCTTTGAAACGCTTACAAGCCTACAGGTTAACCAGGTAGGTGGCGTTGCTCGCGGAAACACAGTGTATCTCGACAACTCTGTGTTTTTTAGGAAAGGGAAAGTAGGGGACTGGACGAACCACATGAGCCAAGAGATGGGGGAAAAGCTAGACCGCATCGTCCAGCAGAAGCTCCAAGGATGCGAGCTTGTGTTTTGATTCTTTGAGCATCTCTTATGTTTTATTTATTATGTCCTTGGTTGATTACCTATCTTGCTGCACATGTTTGTGAGCATGCGGCAACCCCTCTTTGCTACTTTTCTCTCTCTTAAATCTTGCGCCAATTCTGATTTAAACTTGGCAATATGAATAAAGTGTCGATTCAAACTCCTCTAGCTCTGACTATATTTAGATTGGTCATGTGGCAATACTAACATTGGATTTGTCTTGAAAATTACTTTCATAGTTTTGTTTTTATTTCAGTTTTTATATGTAGTTCCTACGTACACAAAAATGTGTTGATCACTAGAATGGACAGGGTAATTTCATATTTATATACATTTGATATTGTAGATACTGGAAAAAATCTCTATATATTTGGTCGAACATTATAAAGTTGTACTTTAATAAAACGTAAAACACCCTGTAAATTTGGAAAGAAGGGGCATTTCGACGATTGTGTCAATGTATGCATTATAAAAACAAACAAACAAAATTTAGTTAAGCTTGAGAGAAGACGTGCTCACAAAATGGCCTAGAGATCTAGGAGATTAGTTAATTAGTGTATCGATGCATGTGAATCTTGAGCAGTGTAGTACCTGGAAACACTAGTTGTTTATCTGTTAATATTGTCTCGGCAAGTGACAGAACGAGTCAAATAGGGTGGATGCACAATGATGTGATACCTGTCACGGTCATTTAGACGGTTGGGCTAAATTTAGATTAGTCAAGAAGAGTGCGATGAAATGTAGTTAGGGCGTCTTCGAGGGCTTAAGTATCAATAATGCTAGGCTTACGGAATGGACTTACGGAATGAGACATACGGATGAACGTGGCATGCAAACAGAAATGGTTGAAAAACTTGGCCCACCTCCTCCTTGATTTTGCACCAACCGGCTTCCTCCAACTCAGTCCGTAAATTGTAATCCGTAGGTTTGAGCCCGTAAGTGTAGCATTACTGCTTAAGTATTGTGCACATTTTCTTGAATCTTCTACAATTGAGGAAGCGGTGGACAAATAAGGTCCACTCCCATTTGACCATTTCATCTCTTTTGTCAAATTTCTATTCCATTACAAGTTCATATTTGACACATATAAACTAAAAATAAATATGTCAAACACATACAACAATTCAAATTCCATACTTACAATTCAAATTTGAATTTGGTTATTTTTGGAGACTCCTAAAATGCACATTCACATACCAGTAAGTCATTGCACAATGTCATACAAATTATATGTTGCAAATTGGACATTGCTAATTGACATACAAATAAAATATGACCCATTTGCACATTACATAAAAATGTAGCACAAAATCCTGAAATTCACAATTTGTCCATTTTTTGGCGATTTGCACAAATACAGAACCGCGCCCTCGTCTACGCCACCCTCATGGAAGATTACTTCGCCCAGGTACCGACATACCTGGCTCGTCTCTTCCGTAGAAGGTACCGTTCGGTTTTGGAACCAAAAAACCCTTGTGAACATCATGACTTGCTGTGTGATTCTTCACAACATGGTCATCAAGGATGAGAGAGAGTTAAACTTGTCGTGTTTCCACGACAAATTGGCACCCGAATGCAACCCGAAAGGAATCCCAACCGCATAGTAGTTTTCTTGAAACGCATTGACAAACTGAAGATGGGGAAACTCATGCACAGCTCGTCAATGTTCCCATCGAGCACCACTGATAGCTGCATGGCCATTGCCCATGATCTACCCTTGTTTTTCTTTTCAATTCATATTTATGTATGTGTGAGATGAACAATTCGGAAACATTTGTTATTTGCTTAATTATTTGATTCGAACTATTATTATAATTTGATTGAAACATTATTATAATAACTTGGATGATTATTGTGTGCTCAAAACTATTATATTATTCTCAATTGTTGTTTGTGTTTTATGCTTTTGCAGATGAAAAAACATCCAAAAAACTACGTTTACAGTTTTTCTATTTATGGTGTCTATTAGTGATGCTCTTTGGGCTGGAAGGGTCCAAATCACTAGTGACGGAGACGAAAACGGTGACAGCGAAACATAGAAGGATGGTCAGGAGTGATGACGATGGACAGACGGAGGACGTGCTTGGCACATGGCAGGACGACAAGGTCATTGTGGGCCTCGCGGCATATCAGTTTGGCCGATGGTTGTTGCAGGGCTGCATGAATCGCGATTGTCTGGCCAACCATTATGGGTAAAATGCTAGATGCCCGAGATGTCTCACTAGAGGAGAAGGATGCCATGACGAGGGCCGGTGGTGATTGTTGGTAATCTATGGTGAACGATACCCCTATTAAGGGGTTCGGGTACGTGTTATATGCATAAAAAAGCGCTCGTGATGGCGGTACAAAAGGGGTTACGTACACGAGTAGAGTACTACTCTATGTCGTATACATACAGATACAAGTTTCCTCTAACACCCCCTTAAGCTAAACCTAGAAAAGATTTCGATTACGCTTAAAATCATCTAACTTCTTGGAACATAATGTCTTGGTAAAACCATCTGCAATCTAATTCTTGTTGAAACTAAACCTGACATTAAGTTGCTTGTTAGAAACTCGTTCTCTAACAAAATAAAAATCAATCTCAATGTGTTTTGTACGGGCATGAAACACTGGATTGAATAAGTAGCACCCAGATCATCATAGACAGAGTTTCTCTTTGAGAGAAATACCAAGTTCTCGTATAAGAGCTTTAACCCAAATCAGTTCAACAGTGACATTGGTCAATGCTTTATATTTGTAACACCCTCGCCTAAGGCTGAGTTCATATGTATAGTGCCAATCCCTGGATCAGTTCACTGGCACACGCAGTACAAAATGATACCAAATATAACCGTGTATCATAAATACAACGAATATGATCCAGAATTTATATTATTTATTCAAGTACACAGCGGAAAACGAATACAAGGTAGATCTCCATCCTTCAAATGTGCCACAGGCGAACAATTGTTGAGTAGAGTCTCGCAACCTATGAATGATTACTCAGATACGATATAACCTGCAACATGAAACATTGCAGCCACGAATGGTCAATACATTGAATGTATGGCAAATAGGCTAAAGTTGTTAACAACAGATCTATCAACTACATGCTTATTTGGCTAAGTGGAGTTCAGGCTCATTTGCTTAAAACAATAGTTTTATCCTAATATTTGTAACAAAGTAGTTTTCCAATACGATAAATAGGACACTCTGGTTCACTCCCAGGTGATCCTACCCAATTATGTTCACTCAACAAGTTTTAAGTAATTAAAAAATAAGGATGGGTGAGAAATATCATAGCATCAGTATCAGGTCGCTCAAATTGTCCATAACCAGAGACACGGCTAAGTACTTAGTTTAGACACCCTGCATGGGTTAGTACACTTTACCCATGTGACTTGGCCAGCCCATCTCGTACCACCACTCTCATATTGGGTGATGATAGGGAGAAGTCCAAGACGAGACAATTCGGGAAGAGCTTTCCAAACCCATCCACACACTGTACCAACCTACACTATTCTACATCTATGGCTACGTAGGGTTCGAGTCGCCACAACCTACTAAGTCCAGCCAGCCACCCACTCTTATAGGCACATGGTTGCACATGAAAGCTATCAAACAAAGAAGTCAATCCTTTCTCAGTGTCCTGGGCGGCATTCCCCACCAATATCTTCACTCTGATGACCCAATCAATGTCATTCCGCCCAAGTGGTTCATTAAAACATGTTGGTTTGTCATTTAGCAAAACATAAGCCTTTCAAAACATATAACTTTTTATGATATGATTCCCTTCCTCGTCTAAATAGCATAGCTAAGCAATCTACCAATACGATGGCTCATAAACAAGAAATGCTAGGGAATAATATGGGGCATAGCATAGCATATACACATCAATTCCTACATATGCAATTCTACAAAAACATCTACAATGCATAGGAAAACAGTAGGACATTTATGACCAAGATAGCACCACTTGCCTTTATTGTAAATGTAGTCGATTATATAATCCTCACAATCCTCATAGATATAATGGTTGCACTTGTCATAACCACAATACTTGCAATCATAGTAGTTGCAATCACACACGTTGCACTCCTCGCAATCTATCGATCAAACAATTGCATACAGCATAAACAATAGCACATAGAGATCAAACAAATACAACAAATGCATGCATGGCAATTTTTTAGGGCAACCGGCAGGAGCACTGCCTAATTCTATTAGAAGAGGAAAAAAACCATAGTTCACTGTACAGAGAAGGCAATTTTGTGTTAAGGTGGGAAAAAGCCAAAAACCACCAAGGAGCAAAAAGAAAAACCTAGAGCCTAATCGGGCTCAGCCGGAATGTTGGGCACATAGGATGCAGCAGCGCACTCCCTTTGGCGAATGTCGTCTCTAGCAATGGAGGCCACCTCAATGTAGGTGAGTCTTTTCCCGGTGAAAATTCTCCGATTCCGCTCCTTCCAAGCATTCCAGAGGACATAAAGCAGGCGGCCGCTAAGACGTCGCTGTTCGGCATTTGTCTTCCCCTTTATTAAATCGTCCCACCATTCCGAGATGGAGTTGAAGGATTGTCCCTGTTTGCCCGTGCCCTCATTGTCCCAAGATTGCGTGGTGTTCCAGATCGCTGTTGTGAATGGGCAGTCTTTGCAGAGGTGGTCGGCTGTTTCGGGGGCAGAGACACAAAGAGGACAAAGGGGGGCATGAGGCCATCCTCGGATCGCAAGCATATCAGCGGTCAAGAGCTTGCCATGCAGGGCGAGCCAGGAGAAAAGCTTGCATTTAGGCTCCGCATGTGCCGACCAAATCTTCTGTGCTTTGAACTTTGGGAAACTTCCATTGAATTGCGCGTGGTAAGCCGAAGCAGCACTGTAGTTTCCGTCCGTAGTCAGTGTCCATTTGATCGAGTCGGGCTGAAGGGGGGTCAGCTGGGTCTCCTGAATGAGGTCCCAAACCTGCAGGTATTGGGTTAGCTGTATAGGCGTGTTGAGGCGAGCGACGGAGCGGATCCAACTGTTATTGCTGGTCTCTTTCGCAACAGTCCTATTCTTTCTAGTGGTGATCTTGTATAGATCAGGTGCCCACAGCCAGATTGGGCCCCGATTGCTCCAGTTGTCATGCCAGAAGGAGGCCCTCTCACCGTTTCCTAAAGTTATTTTTGTCGAGGCTCTGAAAAGTGTCATATCGGCCGAGCTGCAGGGAAGCTTTGACCCAGCCCAAGTGCGCTCGGGGTCGGTCCATTGTAGCCAGGGCCATCGCAGTCTCAGAGCTCTCCCAGTGCGTTCCAGGTCTGGCATTCCCAGTCCACCCAGCTCCTTTGGTCTACAAACCGTCTTCCAATTGACGAGCGCCTTGCCCTTAGATGCGTGCTCCCCTTCGTCGTCTGCCCAAACAAAAGTACGGACAATCTTAGAAATTTGGTTGCGAGCCCATTTCGAGAGCGGAATGGAGGTGGTGTGGTATGTTGCAGTGGCCATTAGGACATTCTTTGCCATAATTAATCTTCCGGGTCTCGTGATGTTTTTCCCAAACCAGCCAGGCAGCTTCTTTGCGATTTTGTCGAGTAAAGGCTGAAGGTCCACTTTGCGTAGGCGGCGGATGTGTAGTGGGAGGCCCAAGTATCTTCCTGGGAAGGAAGCTTTCTTGGCGGGGAAGGAGGACAACACCTCATCCAAGTTGATTTGACCGCACTGAATCGAAAAAACCTCCGTCTTGGTCATGTTGGTGACAAGGCCACTGGCATTTCCGAAGCAATCTAGGATGGCGAAGATAGCATCCAACTCCTCTTTGACGGGGTTTACAAAAATTCCGGCGTCATCGGCGTAGAGGGAGATTCTGCAGGTCGTCGATTTGGAACGGATGGGACTTAGAATTCCGCTAAGAGTAGCCCTGGACAATATGCGTTGAAGAGGATCGATGGCCAGGATGAAGAGCATCGGGGATAGCGGGTCGCCTTGCCTTAGGCCCCGGGCATGCCTGAAGGCCTTGCCAGGATTTCCGTTTAGGAGCACACACGAGGATGAAGTAGCCAGAGAGAGGCAGATCCAGTTGCGCCAAGTTGGACCAAAACCTAGGGCGGCCAACACCTCGAGCAGGTAGGCCCAACTGACCGAGTCGAAGGCCTTTGAGATGTCAAGCTTCAGGAATAGGCCTGGGGTCCTTGATGACTGTAGCTCTTTGATCAGGTTTTGCACATGCATAAAATTGTCGTGAATGCTTCTCTTTTTGACAAACGCACTTTGGCACTTGGAGACAATATCTGAAAGAATCGGGGTCATCCGGTTGGCGAGCACTTTAGAGAAAATCTTTGATAGGCTATGGATCAGGCTAATGGGTCTGTAGTCTCCGACAGCCGTGGCGTCAGATTTTTTCGGGATGAGAATGATGTTTGC
Source organism: Avena sativa (assembly GCA_916181665.1). Taxonomy (NCBI): domain Eukaryota; kingdom Viridiplantae; phylum Streptophyta; class Magnoliopsida; order Poales; family Poaceae; genus Avena; species Avena sativa. The sequence continues at coordinate 337,571,751 of OV702297.1, read as the reverse complement.
GGAGTTTATGAGGTTAACGCAATTTCCTCGTAGCTCAGACATGCGGATGATGGCTTTGGTGACATCGCTCTTGATGATATCCCAATAGGATTTGTAGAAAGCTCCAATGTAACCATCAGGACCTGGGGCCTTGACCGAGGGCAAGGAGAAAACAGCCTCTTTTATCTCGTTATCATTGAAAGGGGCGTCGAGGTCGGCTAGGTCATGGGGGGCGTAGTTCAGTCCTTCCCAGTTGAGGCTCGTCTGCCTCTGGGCTTTTGTCCCAAGTTGATCCTTGAAATGTTGAAGCAGGATATCCTCTTTGTCCTGCGTCGTAATAGCCGTTCTGGTACCGGTCGTCAGAGATTGAATGTAGACTTTCCTTCTTCGCCCGTTAGCTCTAGCATGAAAGAGCTTTGTGTTCGCGTCGCCCAGCCTGATCCAGGTTAGCCTCGATCTCTGTCGAAGCTTAACTTTTTGAATGGTGAGCAATCCGATGTAATTTGCTTTTAGACGTCGCCTCAGATCTCTTTCCTCGTCTGACAAAGGTCTGGATTCTTCCGCCAGATCGAAACGCCAGATGATTTCTTTTGCCATAGCAATCTGCTTCCGCAGGTCACCAATACTTTGGCGCTGCCAATTCTTGAGCGCCTGTGCCGTGCGGGACAGCTTTATGTGTATCCTGCGGATGGGGTCCGGGTCTTGGATGACCTTGTTCCAGGCCTCGGTAACCGTTTCTTTGAAACCCTCCATACGTAGCCAGTACTCCTCAAATTTGAAGGAAGGTTTCCTAGTCGTTGCAACACATCCTTGAAGAAGGAGGGGAGCATGGTCCGAACAGGCCGAGGTGATGGCCTGAAGATGAGCGTCTGGGAAGAGCATGTCCCACTCGTCCGAGTAAAAAAAGTGGTCAATCTTGGTAAGCACAGGATCAGCTTGGGCGTTTGTCCATGTGAAACATCTTCCAACCATGCGCATGTCTTTAAGCTGGAGAAAATCTCTTGCCTCTCTGAACTTGCGGATGAGGCGACGGCTTATGTTGAGGTTGTTTTTATCTGAGGCTTTGGTGATTAGATTGAAGTCGTCCAGTAACAGCCAAACGTTCCGAACAAGCGGCTTGAGGTCTTTGAGTTCCTCAATGAAAGCAACTTTTTCAGAGTCGCCTTGCGGGCCGTAAACACATGTTAGCGTCCAAGAAGTCTCCTCCTCCAGCATGGTTATCGTAACCGATAGCGTGCATTCAGTTGTGTGGGGCTCTGACAGGCTGAAAAAGGCACTTGACGCCGCAATGATAATGCCTCCGCGAGTGCCAATAGCCGGCAGGAAAGCGTAGTTAGCCGTGAAGTTAGTCCCAAGCATGGTGGAAATAATCGAGTCGTCGATGATGTCGAGCTTTGTTTCTTGGAGACAGACAATGGAGGCGCGGGAGTCCCGAACCATGTCATGCACGGCGTCGCGACGGGCAGAGTTGTTCAGACCCCTGGGGTTCCAGTTGAGAAGATTGACATTTTTTGTGACATTAAGGCAAACACTGTGACACGTTTTGAAAGCCAGCTTGGAGTAGTAGCCCGAGCTGAAGACTTCTTGTTGAAGCGCGGTACATAGTAGATGACATTGCAGCCTTGGAAGAAGGCCAAACTAAGCAGTTTTCAGTGAAGATGCAGCGAACTATAAAACTACGAGTGCTTAATGCACCGTAAACATTGGGACGACGCCCCTTGGAGCTTTTTTCCTGAAGGAGATTACACATCAGCAACAGTGGTCTTCACGGGGGTGGCCTTGCTCTTTGCAGGGGCCTTCTTCTTCAGCTTCTTGACTTGCTTGACCAGCGCGTCCATGGCATGTATAGCAGCAACGGCGAGGGGAGCACGCACGAACATCTGGTGGTAAGCCGCATGCGACGCCTCGTCGAAGGATTCCTCTGGCCCGAGGATCCCACAGACACGCGCGATGACCTTCTGGACAGCGTCGGCGCCGTCCATGATCTGCCTGGCCTTCTTCTTTGTTGCGAGACGTCCGCTGCGACGAGGGGAGCCGGTGGGGATCGGTGCTTTCTTCTTGATGCACGTCGGAGGGGTGGCCAGCAGCTGTGGAGGCTTTGGCGCAGACACGGCGGCCAGGAATTGCTGCAGAGGCGTGGATGATTCTCCAGCGTCAAGACTGACGGGGAAGACAAAGGTCTTGGATGCCTCTGCTCCGTCGATGGCGACAACAGCATCATCGCATCCTGACGATGGCGGCGCGACATGGGATCTCGTTTCGTGTCGTGGCGAGGACCGGGAGTTGTGCCAGGCTTCAGTCCCCCAAACCGGGCCATGCACCATAGCCAGGTCAAGCCTCGCCATCAGCCCTGTGGTTTCTTCCAGCGGCCCCCGAGGGACACGGCTTGAGGCCGATCCGGAGCCCTCCTCGGTGGGCTGCACAGTCCCAAAGCCGGCCGGCCCCTCATCATCAGAGCGCTGGTGCGCGGCAGATGGGGGTGGCGTCTGCAGGGAGTGGAGGAGGACCGGGTCAGCCCCCCGAGCCAGGTCCCACCCCTCCGACGAGTGTGTCCAGGTCAGCACAGGCAGGAACAGTCCTTTGTGGCGTGGCCTTCCTGTAGAGCGTGCTGAGGAGCGTAGATGCCCGCGCCGTCCAGTTTCGCAGGGTAGCCGCCTCGGCAAGGAGAGGCTGGACGACCCCGACCAGCATCTCCATAAGCTCCTCACGCAGGCCAGCGGCCTGCACTGCAAGGGCTGCGCGCAGCTCCGAAGCGGACAGGCCGGCCGAGGCAGAAGCATTCTCCAGCAGTAGAGGCGGCTCATTGCAAGGAGAGGGGGCTGATTGAGAACCGCGGCGCCTCCCATAGGAAGAGCTGCCCTCCTCCCAGCGACGCGGCGAGCGTGTGCGCTCCCGACGAAAAAGAGCCCTCCGCGTCCCTGTGCACCCCAAGGTTCTGGCGCCCTTGTCGCGCCGCGTCGTCACGGTCCCGATCGTCATCGCGGTCTTCGCGACGGTAGCGATGCTGTCGTGGGTGGTCGTCCCGGCCACCGTGCTTGTCGCGGCTTGCCAGCGCAGCCTTGCGCGCAGCCGCTTCATCATCTTCCAGCTCAAGAATGGGGACAGGCGGCTGCCCATCGACGGTGAGGTAGTGCCAGCTGAAGGAAACTGGCACCGGCTTGAAGGCGTTCGCGTCGGTGCTAAGCCCGAAGAAGTCTAGCGGCACGGAGGAGTAGTCCTCCATCTTGTCCAGGTGCACAATGACCCTGAAGGTGGCGCCTCGCTTGCTGCCCGTGGGGCGGTACTCGTCGATGAAGACCTCCGAGGCCACGCCTCCCACACCGCGGCTGGTGAAGGTGAGCCAGACCACCTTTGGGATGGAGCTGGGGTTCGCGGTCCACGCCCAGCAGTCGAGCGAGCGAGCATGTGTCATCAGGACGGAGGCATCGTCGAGGCAGTCGAAAGAGCAGCGGCGGGCGATGATTTGCTCGGCGACGAACGGTGTGTGCCCATAGACGGGGACACCCTCCAGGCACAGCCGAACCCGGTACGACATGGCCGCGCCGAAGGCATTTTCCAGCGGCCGCCACGGACGGAGCTGGAGCAGGGTGCCATCCGCCTTGACGCGCCCCTTCTTGATCACCTCGGCGCAGTGGTCCTTGTGCTCGAACTTGAGCAGAAATTGCCCAGGCTGGTGCGGGCAGGTGGTGAGGTCGCGGTGGCTGAGGCGGAAATCCTTGCGGACGGCGCGGTCGATGGAGAGAGCCTCGATCTTGCGGTTCCCACCAATGGGCCAGGCGATGGCAGCCGTAGCCACCCAAATCTTCATGTCTTGGTCCAGGTCGAAGGATGAGGCGATGATGACCGTGTCTTCTTCCGGTCGGGTCGCAGCTGAACCGATGCCGCTCAGAGCCATATGCGGCGGCGGCGGGAGCGAAGAGGCCGACGCGCTTGGAGGATTTGCGGCCGCGACCTCAGCCCAGGACGGGGCTCCTTGCCCGCGAGGAGAGAGAGCTTGTCGGTGTTGCTGTGCAGGTAGCTGGCGTGGACGCAGGCGCTTTGCAGCTTTGGCGGCGAGGCGGAGGGGGCAGTCGCGTTCCTTGTGTCCGGAGAGATTGCACGTGAGGCAGCGGAAAGGGTCACGGCAGGCACCGGCTTTATGGTGGAGAGCAGGGGCAAGGCATCGAGCACAGAGGCCCTTAGTGCGCCTTCTGAAGCGCCAAGCTGCAGCCTCAGCTTGGGGGTAGCGAGGGATGGGCGAGGGCGCCCCGGCGTAATGGCGGCTTGAAGGCATGTCCCGTCGCGTGCGGCGCGGGCACACAGACTGCCACCCTTCCTCGTCTTGGGTATGGGGCGCCGCTGGTGGAGAAGACAGGTCTTGATGGCGTTCAGCCCTTTGCCCGCTGTCAGGCACCACAATGATGGAGCGAAGGGACCTGGCATTGAAGGAAGGCAGCTGCTCTTCAGGAGCATTAATGGCGACCAGCTTACCGTTGGGCGAGGTTGAGCGAGACCGAGGCAAGGCATGGGGCCCCCCACCGGTCGGTGAAGGGGAGGCAGGGGCGGAGTCTAGCACAACCTCCGAGTCGATGGAGTCGAGGCTGAGGGAGCGAGCCGGTGTGGACGCCGCCGGTGTTGGCACCGGATCTGGATCGGGGTCGGTCGCTGGCGATGACGCGCGCAGGGACAGGCGCCTCTCCGCCGAGAGGAACCACGGGGCCTGCGGGGAGAGCCGCACCGGCGAGGTGGCCTGCAGAGGCAGGGACGTGGGAATGGTCGTCGGGGATGGCGCCGTCTTGGCGGCGGGCGCAGGGGACGGCGCAGTCGCCATCGCAGTCGCCATGACCTGTTTTTGACGTGTTTGAATTCATGCATGACAATTTAATAAGTCACAATGGTTATTATTTTAGTTCTCTAAATAATACTGAAGTATATGATGCATGAAAGAGACCAAATTAATACAATGGAGTACTTGTTATTAATAATTACTTGCCAATATAGGGGTTTTAGTAGTTCTGTTGTAACGCCTATCTTAACTGCCGAATTAAATTTGTTTCCGGTTTTTACTAGATAGAGGACGTCAATACTAACCAGTAGGCGTTGGATTCACCTTAATCGGAGTTATAAATCTTTTCTTATGATTTAAATAGTTTTTAATGGGTTTTAAATAATTTATATAGTTTCTATTGCCTAAAAATCAAACTAAAATTATATCTGTAATCTCCACGGAATTGTGATTCCAGAGACATATTATTTGTAATTTTCTGAGCAACACTCGAATTACTATGATTTTAATACTCTAAATAAGCCATTAACCTATTTATTTAATTGCTGCGAAACCTTACAGTATTTGCCTGAACCATTTGCATATTGATGATCTACATGGAACTAGCTTTCCATCGGTATATTATTTATATTTTTGTGATATGCAAATAATTTACTATGAATTTAATGATTTCTAAAGTCATTAAAACTAATTAAATCACTACGGGGTAAATAATATACAAAGGATGGATCCAACCAGATATTATTAATCTACATTATAGTAGCTTCTTTGATATATTGTTCATATTTTTTGGAGTTACGGATAATTTCCTATGAATTTATTAACCTAAAAGACCACTAAAACTAATTAAATTACTACAGTAAACATATATTGTAAATGTTAGATCTAATGAAATATTATCATTCTACACATTTTTCTGAATCCATTGATATATAATTTGCTATTTTTGGATCTACGGATCTTTTTATATGATTTTTGCAAGTTTACACATTTTTCGTCAAATTAAATTCAATTTCAAATCTACAGGGAATATTCCCCGGGAATATTCTATGCTGACTGGGACGCGGGGCTGACCTGGCTTGACACATGGCGAGATTTGGTTGGCTCGTACCCCTTTGTTGATAAGATCTAATCTTGACCGTCGGGATGAGATCGAGTGGCTATGAGAGGAGATTGACCCGATTTTGGCTCAGAATAGACAAGAAATAGATATGTGTTAGAGAGACAAATCCGTAGGTCAAATTGAAAAAATTACAACATGAAAGTTGTGAGGAATCATTATTCCTACCTTGTCACAAAAGGAATTTGGATTTGAAGAAACGAGCGCGAGTACATCTTGAATTTACACCGTCATATCTGAAATATTGCGATGCGAAATTCTCCGGCTGTGGTGAATTAAAAGAGGTGAGGTTTGTCGGGATTGAAAGATTTCGACAAGATCTACAACTTTCGTGTTTTGGCCAAAGGCAAACGACGAAGTCTAGATGGGTGAATAAACGAAATAAGATTCGGATATGTGTAGATTCGGGATTTCGAGAAGGGAAACTCATAGAGTTGTGGCTCCACGGGTTTATATGGATGTTTAAGACGGTGTATAGGTAGGTCTTGGAGTAGGAAACAAGTAGAAACAAACGGAAGTCGGTTCGGAGTTATTATAGATAAAAAGATATAAGAGTTTGAATAGAGATAGGTTTGAGAGAAACTGATTTGCACAGAAATTAAAGCAAACAAGGCATCGATGCCTTCTCCGGTACGCGCCTAGCTGGTCCGGTCGGACGCTAGCTGGGCCGCCGGCTGGTCCATTAGTTTTTTTTTCTTTTTCTTTTTTCTATTTTCTATTTATGTGTTTCTCTCATAACTTTTACATACGAACTCCAAATGACACGATTCTTGTTTCTAAAATTTTCTAAAATCGAATAGATCATTGTAGAATCATATTTATAATCTTTTTACTAGTTTGCAAATAGTAAATTTATAAATCCTTGTATATTTCATTTTATTTATATCTTTATTTGTTTGTATTTATTCCATAACTTTTTCATAATAGCTCCAAACGAGCTCAATTTTGTTTCTAAAATTTTGTAATATTTATTAGATCTTTTTAGGCTATAATTTATCAATAATAGCTGCCTTAGCAATAGTGGGTTTTTATAAAGCCAATTTAATTCCCTTTAGAAACAAAGTGGCATATACTATTTAGGATTTTAGTCCTTTATTTCGATTTAGAAATTTTTCTTGATGCAAATATGCAATGCAATTCTGATGAATGTCATGCAAATACAATTTTTTTTCTAGTCCCAATTCCTAAAATCTTGGAATGTGACAATATTCTGCCTTAGTGCTAGAGCGAGGGATAATAGGATATTTCCTGGCACTCTAGGATACGAGGTTAGGACAAAAATATAGCAAAACCGTTAGTAGAACGACGATCATCCAAATCACCTGTCTAATCTGCATCAGAGTAGGCACTGAGAAGTGTTGACCGTGATTTCTTAAATGTACGTCTGACCTTTTTAGTTTCATGTATGTATCTAAGTAATCCGTTTTACGGCCGTCCAATGAGCAGGTCGATAAAGACACTGGCATACCTTAATGACTGGAAAACATACATAGTCAACTTCAAGTACTAAAATCTAGGATAAACGATACCCTGTTAAGGGGTTCGGGTACGTGTTATATGTATGGAAAGAGCCCTCGTGATAGCGGTACAAAAGGGAGTATGTATATGAGTAGAGTAGTACTCTATACGGTATGCTATATACGTACAGTTACAAGTGTCGTCTAACAGTGATGACTGAGAATTTAGGCTCATTTTTTTGGCGACTTCCTCGAAAAGCTGCCTATCCCTAAATTTATGGAAAAGCCGGTTAAAAAAATTTACGAGACTTTCAAAATGTTTAAGACTAAACTAATTTAAATTCAAAATGGTTAAGACTAAACTAATTTAAAAGCCTTATAATTTTTTGAAACTGACTTTTCTATAAAAATTGAGTGTAGGACGGCTTGTTGGAGAAACACAAAAGACCCGCGCCTGTCAACCGAGAGCTAGTGGCGTCCTTAAAATTTACCATTTGATCTCCTGAGAAAACTTGAAAAAAAACATAGATTCGCATTGGAGTAATCTGAACCAACAAGCTGAGTACTGTTTGGGAACTAATGGATGTAACTATTCGTGAATTGTGTCAACTAGTACTTTTGATGTAGCTGAGCATGGTGTACACCGTCTGCAGCAGTGACGGCACAACGAATATCGCGGCCGCCGCGAAGAGGGAGATGGCCACCCACGGCGAGGGGAAGAAGTGCAGCACGAAGCCGCCACACCACCAGCTGATCCGGCGGCTGCGGTGGCACGCGACGGCGTCGAGCATGTCGCCGAACTCGTCCGGCAGCCTGGCGCCGACGGTGTGCGCCCCGAGCTCCCGGAAGAAGTAGACGAGCTCGGCGTCCGTGAAGCGCGTGGAGGCGAGGACGCCCCGCCCGCGGAGGAACGAGGCGTCGGTGGCGCAGCGCACGAGGCCCTCCATCCTGGCGACGTGCGTGGTGACGCAGGCCCCGTGCGCCCAGTGGAAGTGCATCTCGAAGGCCAGCATGTTGTAGAGCACCACGGCGCTGTACTCGTGGACGTGGAAGCACGGGATGCTCATCACCGCCAGGGGGCTCGCCGGCCTGCTCCAGAAGGACATGTCGAGGTGGCTCTGGCAGGCGGACGACGAGCACGAGTCCGACGCGTCCGACTGGCGGAACCACACCGCCGAGTGGCGCAGCTCGATGGAGCAGGGGAAGAGCCGCTCCGACTCCCTCTTGATCTTGAGGAGCTTGAGCGGCGTGGAGAGGATGGCGTACTTGGTCTCCGGCACGCGGGACCAGTGGAAGAGGTGCAGGACGTGGTGGAACTCGGCGCCGGCCGCGTGGCAGGGGCGGCGCGCCCGCTTCGGGCACACGTCGTCGAAGCACCCGAGCACGACCTGCTCCACGCAGTGCCGGAGCTTCAGCCTGCCGCAGGAGGCCACCAGCAGCTTGACGGCGGCGAAGGGCACCTGGTTCTCCAGCACCAGCATGTCCAGCTTGATCTGCTCGGCGTGCTGCGCCACGGCCATGTGCAGGATGAAGTACTCCCGGTTGATGGACGCCGCCCGCGCCGCGCTGTCGGCGTCCTCGCCAACGCCCGCCTTGCTCAGCATCATGCTGACGACGAGCACGAAGCAGTTGTCCAGGAGCAGCATCTGCAGGAACCTCTCCTCGTCGTCCAGCAGCGCCCTGTCCACCGGCTCGCCGTCGTCGTCGGCGAACTCGTCGCGGAGGCGGTCGCGCTCCGCCGACAGCGCCGCGACGTAGCGGTCGACGTCGAGCGCGCACTGGTCCTGCAGGTACCGCATGAACGGGAGCTTGGCGTCGTCGGGGAAAGCGAGGCCGGGGTCGCCGCGGTGGAACGGGCCGATGGCCACGGCGCGCACCGCGTGGAGCGCGTCGACGCGCCCGTTGCGGCCGGGGCGCGACCGGAGGATGGTGCCCGACCGCTCGCCGAGGTACCACAGCATGGGCGTCCGCGCGATCAGGTCCCTCATCACGGCCTTGTTCACCGTCGCCGACGTGAGCTTGCGCAGCCACTTCCGCTCGGCTTCGCCGCCATCGTCGACCGTATCAGAAGAAGACTTCGTCTCCGCGGCGGTGTCAGTGTCAATGTCAATGCGGTGCTGGTCGTCGGTTGGTCTGCTCAGCTGATCCCCTTCCATGGTGATTTGATTTCTCAAAGGTGTTCGGCTTAATTGATGGCAGTGCAGTACGAATTTAACATGGGGTCTCGTGTTGGCTGGGAACTGCAGGGACAAACTGACGACAATGAATCTGGCAGACTTGAGCAACACATTCTTGCTGAGCAATGGACAAAAGGAACATGCCAGAACTTCATTTATCTGACCAACTAAGATACAGAGACATCGACAAAAAAGGGAATATCGAACATGACACATTTGTTCGGCTGGTTGTTCATGTCTAGCAGGAAATACTACTGTACTAAGCAAGAACACAGCCTGAGCCCGACTCTGTTTATTTGGTACTCCCTCTGTTTTAAAATATATCTAGAATTATTTTAGTATGTAGATTCACTTCAAATCTTACTGAACCTGTATATTAAAATAAGTCTAGATATATTTGTTTTATAAAGGTAAAACATCTTATAGTTGAAACGGAGAGAGTAGCAAGCATGGGCTTGGGCCGTTCTCGGACAGAACTTTGCTGAATTTTCCTACTGTACGTGGTTTTTAGCTCTAACTACCCTATCATCATTTGTTTTAGCTATATTTCGTCTTAATTTGTTTGTGATGTCATCGCGGTTCCTTGATCATATTTCAAAGCAACAATGGCTACCTGTCGCTGAAATTCAACTTTGGCTTCCTCTCCTTATGTTTTCGTCACTCCGCAGTGTTGTGTCTATTACAGAATTGTATGAAGTTGACTTTTCGTCTGCAAGGCTAAAAATAATTGGACGTGATGTCACTCATTGCATCTAAGCAGCCAGCTGACTCGACTTTGGTGCCTCTACTATCATGCGTACGAGACTAGTACATAATACTATGTATATAATGCACAGTATCATCTAATAATATTATACTCCTCCGTTTTTAAAATAGATGTTTTAAATTTTTTAAAATTTGAATGAAATCTATATACTAAATAGCGTGTAGATTCTGTTGGAATATTAGGCATAATTTTCATGATTAATTTCAGAATATTAAGCATGACAAATCCAGCTACTAGCTCATGTAACTCGAACATACTAGATGTACTAAACAACAGGATGAACGAAAACAAACAGCAGCTAAACATGTACTCGCAGAACATGATAAATAACCAAACAGGAGCACGTAGCACGTACCGTTCGATTGTCGTAATAGAAACTTTGGGGAAGACTGATCGAAGCAGATGGCGACGAAGACGGCTGTAGGCAGCACCGCCCGACTTGGATGGAAGACGACCCGTGATGGAGAACTCGAGCAGTCGCGCGGAACGCTTCCCAAAAACCTTATTCGCCCTCTCTCATACAAGATCACAAGGGAGAGTGGTTCCGGAGACCTGCTCTCCCGTCCGCCGGTGCACGCCGGCAAGCAGGATGGAGTAGACTACGGTGACGGCGCAAGTAGAGAGGATGACAAAACCCTAGATTGGTTTTCGGTGGTGTTGTGGCGGTAGCCGCGCAGGACTTTATATAGAGCGGCTCAGGAAACCCTAACGGAGGCCACGTTCGGGTCGGTTACGGTAGCCCACGATCCGGGAGCGAAATAAAGCTCGGCTCGGCGAGATTCCCGCAACCCCCCCCCCCCCCGCGCGCGCGTCGTGACGAGACGAGCGGGCGGGCGGGCGGGCGACGACGTCGTCGGAGGAGGAGCGCACGTGTGTATCTCTCTTATCGCCATTACTTACAAAGTGGTGCAACACTCCACCTTATAAGGTGGTACAACTCTCCTCCAACTTTCCATGTGGGACTAAACTTTAGCTCCCACTCCACTCCCATGTGAGCTGCCACAAACATGGGCCCAAACACATATGGGCTGCCACAAATTTGGACTTTGAGATTTAGGGAAAATCTGAAATACACATGGGGCTAAATGGATTAGCCCCATTATTTCTAACAATCCTCCACCAGATCTCAAATGCCCATTTGAAGATTTGCCAATCCTTGATACTTGTTTATATACCAGTGTTTCAGCAGAGACTGTTAAGTTGAACTTCCGCCTAGAATCTTGAACTACGTCTATCAACAACTTGAACAATGGACGAACCTTGAATTGTAAGTTTGGTGCCAATAGATTTCGCTCAAAATCATAACTAGTACTTGGCTGTCAGTAGACTACCCCGCAGGTTGGAGCATATGTGTCATACTCCCTGGTCTCTTCATGAGTTTACAAGAGATCACCCAAGTCTCATAGACCGCGATGTTTATAGTCGAGCTCATATAGGTGTGTTCTTTCAAGAATGCCCTATAGGACGGCATCTTTGCTAATTAAAGCCAACAGAAACATATTAAGGCATTGTTGCCAACCCGCCTTACAGATTATGAGAGTTATGCATCTTCACATAGAGAGGGTTACAAAATACTCTCCTCAGTCAAACCACTAGCTTGTTCTTTCCAGGTCCTAATTCACGGGATCTCCGATCACATAGGTTGGGTTACCACTAGGTGTGACATCCATGGGTCTCAACTCCATCTCCTTCGATGCACTTTCTATCACATTTCGTGATAGTCCCTTTGTAAAGGGATCTGCCAGGTTTTTATCTGTTTGAATATACGTAACAGTTATTACTTCGGAGTTTCTCAATTTCCTGACAGATTTCAAACGTCTTTTCACATGTCTTGATGACTTTATGTTATCCTTAGAATTGTTCACTTTGATAATAACAGTTTGGTTGTCACAATTCAAAAGGATTGACGGCACAGGTTTATCAACCACAGGCAAGTCCATCAAGAGCTCACGCAGCCATTCTGACTCAACAGTGGCTGTGTCTAAAGCAGTAAGTTCTGCTTCCATAGTTGACCTCGTCAATATGGTTTGTCTACGAGACCTCCATGACACCCCGCCACCTCCAAGGGTAAACACATACCCGCTCGTGGCGTAGAGTTCATCAATATCAGAGATCCAATTTGAATCACTGTATCCTTCAAGCACAGCAGGATTCCCTGAATAGTGAATCCCATAGCTCATTGTACCACATATATAGCGCATGACCCTTTCAAGTGCATGCCAATGATCAATACCCGGGTTAGACATGAACCTACTCAACTTGCTCACAGCAAAAGAAATATCGGGTCTTGTAGCGCTTGCTAAGTACATGAGAGAACCAACAACTTGTGAATATTTTAGCTGATCTGTTGGTTCCTTCTTATTCTTTCGTAATGTCAAACTGGGATCATAAGGTGTTGGAGAAGTCTTGCCATCATTAAAGCCAAATCGGCTCAAGACCTTCTCAACATAATGAGATTGTGTTAAAGTAATCCCATTCTCGTTCTTAATAAGCTTGATGTTCAGAATCACATCAGCCTCTTCCAGATCTTTCATATCAAAACTCTTTGACAAGAAAGACTTGACTTCATTTATCACTTTCATGTTTGTACCAAAGATCAGAATGTCATCCACGTACAAACATAATATAACACTATCGCCCCCACCATGGCGATAGTAAACACACCTATCAGCCTCATTAATGACAAAGCCAGCAAAAGTAGAGTTCTGTCAAACTTCTCATGACATTGCTTAGGTGCTTGTTTCAGGCCATATAAAGATTTTAATAACTTACACACATTTGTATCTTCACCTTTTACCACAAACCCATCTAACTGATCCATATAGATCTCCTCTTCCAACTCTCCATTAAGGAAAGCTGTCTTCACGTCCATTTGATAAACGAGAAGACCATAAGAGGCAGCCAGGGATAGTAGTACTCGAATGGTGGTCAGTCTAGCGACAGGTGAATAGGTGTCAAAGTAATCTCCGCCTTCTTTCTGTGTGTAGCCCTTAGCTACAAGACGCGCCTTGTACTTCTCAATGGTACCATCAGGCCTTAGCTTCTTATTAAACACCCACTTACATCCCACAGGTTTACAACCATAGGGTCGTTCTGATAATTCTCAAGTTCCATTAGAAAGAATCGAGTCCATCTCATTTTGGACAGCTTCTTTCCAATCATCTGCATTAGGGGATGCATATGCCTCAGTAATGGATCTAGGAGTATCATACACAAGGTACATGATGAAATCATTACCAAAGGATTTTGCAACCCTCTGTCTCTTACTCCTCGTGAGAGGTTCATCGTCATCCTTCTCAAGGAATTCCTCATGTGGTTGTTCAGAATTCTCAATATATGCACTAGATTCAGGAAGTATTTCAGAAGAAATCCTACCAATGCTATGCATATCTTTCATAGGAAAAATATTCTCAAAGAATGTTGCATCATGAGATTCCATTATAGTATCAACATGCATATCAGGTACCTCGGATTTAACCACTAGAAATCTATACCCTACACTCCATGGAGCATATCCTAGAAAGATACAATCCACTGTCTTGGGTCTGAGCTTGCGTTTCTTGGGAATCGGTATGTTGACCTTCGTCAAACACCCCCCAAGTGCGCAGATACGAAAGTGATGGTTTTCTCCCAACCCACTCCTCATAAGGGGTCTTTTCTTTATTCTTGTTAGGAACTCTATTCAGGACATGACATGAAGTCAACAAAGCCTCCCCCCACCATGCCTTTGATAAACCAGCAGTGGATAACATGGAATTCACCAAGTCATTCAGCGTGCGGTTTTTCCTCTCGGCAACCCTGTTTGATTGGGGCGAGTAGGGAGGCGTCCTCTCATGAATAATCCCGTGTTCCTGACAGAATTCGTCAAATATTTTGGGAAAATACTCACCACCACGATCCGACCTAAGACGCTTGATCTTTCTCTCTAGTTGATTTTCAACTTCAGCCTTATAGATTTTAAAGTAGTCTAAATCCTCATCTTTAGTTTGCAACAAGTAAACATAGCAGAATTTAGTAGCATCATCTATCAATGTCATGAAATATATCTTTTCACCTTTTGTCAACACACCATTCATCTCGCATAGATCAGAATGTATGAGTTCTAGAGGTGCCAAGTTTCTCTCCTCGGCAGCCTTGTGAGGCTTTCGAGGTTGCTTTGATTGCACACAACTATGGCACTTAGAACCTTTGCCAATAGTGAAATTTGGAATTAAACTCATACTGGACATCCGAGACATCAAACCAAAATTAATGTGACATAAACGAGAATGCCAAACACTGGTATCATCATTAACACCACCATAGATATGATTCACAGATTTATTACAAAACTTTGAAAGTGAAAACCGGAACAAGCCTCCGAACTCATAACCTTTACCAATAAATTGTCCATGTTTCGAAACAACGACTTTATTAGACTCTAAGACAACCTTAAACTCATCTCTACATAGAAGGGAGCCACTAACGAGATTATTGTTCATAGTAGGGACATGCTGCACGTTCCTCAGCTACACGATCTTTCCGGAAGTAAACTTCAGATCCACCGTGCCAACACCACGAACAGAAGCATGTGATCCATTCCCCATTAGGACGGATGAATCCCGAGCGACCTGATAAGAAGTGAACATAGAGATGTCAGCACACACATGACCATTAGCACCCGTATCAAGCCACCAACATGGTGATTGAAATACTGAAAAAACAGTAAATAAATTACCATACCCATCAGTATTGCTAGCGGTCACGACGTTGACAGTCTTGGCCTTTTTCCCTCTGCGGTCTGCGCGTTCTGGACAGTCCTTGGAAAAGTGGCCGGGCTCTCCACAAGTGTAACAAGACAGTTCACTCTTGTCCCTGTTCGTCTTCTTCTTCTTGAAGGTTGTAGTCTTTACAGGCTTGTTAAAGGAGGGTTTGAAGTTCCCTTTGTTCTTGCCTATGAATTTGCCTTTCTGCACAAAGTTAGCAGTAGCATGACCCTCTCCTTTCTCAGTAGTGTCCTTAGCCCGAGCCTTCTCTTCAACATCAAGGGACGCTATCAGATTTTCAACTGATATCTCTTGTATCTTGTGTTTTAGAGTTGTGGCAAAGTTCCTCCATGAAGGGGGCAACTTAGCAATAATGCATCCCGCCACAAATTTGTCGGGTAAGGTACACTTAAGGAGTTCGAGCTCCTTGGAAATGCACTGTATCTCATGAGCTTGTTGAACCATAGGAAGGTCCTTTGTCATCTTAAAATCATGAAAGCTCTCCATGATATACAGTTCACTGCCAGCATCTGCATCACCAAACTTTGCATCCAGTGCGTCCCAGAACTCCTTCCCGTCTTTTATGTGCATAAACACATCACATAGACGGTCAGCAAGAATGCTCAGAATATATCCCACAAAGACAGTATTGGCATCCTCGAACTTCTTCTGATCCTTGTCAGATATAGTTCCGTCAGGTTTGCCTTTACTGATATGGAACACTTTCATCGTGGTCAGCCAAAGCTCAGCCTTGTACTGCCACCTCTTAAAGTGCACACCGGTAAACTTATTTGGCCTCAGTGCATCGGTAAAACCAGTCATTGTTAATTCAGGAAATTGCCTACAATAATGTTTTTGGATTGTTGGAATATTAGGCATAATTTTCATGATTAATTCCAGAATATTAAGCATGACAAAACCAGCTACTAGCTCATGTAACTCGAACATAGTAGATGTACTAAACAACAGGATGAACAAAAACAAACAGCAGCTAAACATGTACTCGCAGAACATGATAAATAACCAAACAGGAGTACGTAGCACGTACCGTTCGGTTGTCGTAGTAGAAACTTTGGGGAAGACTGATCGAAGCAGATGGCGACGAAGACGGCGGTAGGCAGCACCGCCCGACTTGGATGGAAGACGACCCGTGATGGAGAACTCGAGCAGCCGCGCGAAGCGCTTCCCAAAAACCTTATTCGCCCTCTCCCGTACAGGATCACAAGGGCGAGTGGTTCCGGAGACCTGCTCTCCCGTCCGCCGGTGCACGCCGGCAAGCGGGATAGAGTAGACTACGGTGACAGCGCAAGTAGAGAGGATGGCAAAACCCTAGATTGGTTTTCGGTGGTGTTGTGGCGGTAATCGCGCAGGACTTTATATAGAGCGGCTCAGGAAACCCTAACAGAGGCCACGTTCGGGTCGATTATGGTAGCCCACGATCCGGGAGCGACCCGAATAAGCTAACCGTTTGGCACGTCTGTCAATTTTCCTAAGCAGCAAAATAAAGCTCGGCTCGGCGAGATTCTCGCAACCCGCAACCCGCAACCCGCGGCGCGCGTCGTGACGGACGGGCGGCGGGCGGGCATGCGAGCGACGGCGTCGTCAGAGGAGGAGCGCGCGCGTGTATCTCTCTTATTGTCACTCACTTACAAAGTGGTGCAACACTCCACCTTATAAGATGGTGCAACTCTCCTCCAACTTTCTATGTGGGATTAAACTTTAGCTCCCACTCCACTCTCATGTGAGCTGCCACAAACATGGGCCCAAACACATATAGGCTGCCACAAATTTGAACTTTGAGATTTAGGGAAAATCTGAAATACACATGGTCCTAAATGGATTAGCCCCATTATTTCTAACAGATTCATCCAAATTTTAAAAAATTTGAGACATCTACTTTCAGACGGAAGGAGTAGATGTTTTCTATTGAGCTATTTTTACAATCTTAATACAAATTAGCGTACAAGATCTTGTTGTCATTAAATCCTTGTTTGAATCCTTTGAGCGCACACCCATAAGTAGCGATCAAATCAATCAAACAATCTTAATACCATGAAAAAGAAACTTCCCAGTTCTAGGAAAGCTTATCATAAAGGGCTTCGACGAGGGGTTTTATTCGTTCTTTAAACGAAAAGATAAAGATTGATACCACTGTCGCTTTTCTTTTTATTAATTGATGTGCCACATTAGCTTTTTATCAACTTTGGCGTGCATGATGCTGCTTATGATACTAGCATTATGGCTAGCCTAAGGAGATGTATACTAGAGTACCTTTTTTTAAGAAAAAATATACTCCCTCCGTCTTAAAATAGATGTCACGGGTTTTTTAAAATTTGAATGAATCTATATACAAATAGTGTCTAGATTCGTCTAAATTTTAATAAATCTTCGACATCTATTTTAAGACCGAGGGCTGGTCATTAAATAGTTCTCAGAGAAAATAACAGTTCTTTTTCTCCCTAAACTTTTCACTAGACTCATAGTTTCTTTCTAAACTTTACATGACTCACTAAACCCTTAAACTACAAATAGTGGTCCATTTAACCCCTCGTCCGGTTTAAAAGGTTGGGTCAAAATTCTAGATTAACGGGGTAAGATGGACCATTAGTAATAATTTAGAGGGGTTTAGTGAGCTAAGTAAAGTTTTTGATGAAAATATGAAGTGAAAAGTTTAGGGGTGAAAACAGACTTTGTTACATAGAAAATTACCGGCAACTCTACTCTTCCAAGAAAGAGAAGCACTCCCTCCAATCAATATTACTTGTTATTAAAATGGATGTATCTAGCATTAAAATACGTCTAGATACATTCATTTTAGTGACAAGTAATATGGATCGGAGGGAGTAGAAAACTTGGTAAATCTAGCAATCAATTCTACCTAAGTATATTTTCTCTCAATATATGTATTTTATGTTAATACGGTATTCAGACAAAAGACACTGGATGTGCACACCTTCCAGCGGATGCAAAACTTAATTGGAAAATCCATTTTGTCTTGCCATAAGGCGAGGTCACACTATTACTCAGGCAGACAAGAGAACAATATCAGGTTCACCGGGATACGATCTCAACCTCACATTTAGAGTACATGACGGCGACATGCTAACATGTCAATCGCTAAGTAATTGATGTCTTACCTAAACTGATATGTATATGTATGAAGCATATGTTGAACTAATTAGAAGTTTTGGTATTAATTTAATCTAATAAATCATCATAGAACAATTTTTAAGGTTAACTAGCATATGCATAGTAGACATGCACCATACAGGCGAAAACCTAGCATATCTACGCATACTGCAATACTACTAATCATCATAAGAAATAACAGGAGGACAAAGAACACGTACGAGTTCGTCGATGGTATGACCAACGGCGTAACAGAAGTGGACCCGTCACCGGCGACAGCAGCAGAGACGGCATCAACAGCCTTATTGGCAGCTTCGTTCGACATGGCGATGAAGTCGATGAAGCCAGACGTAGATGATGGAGAAAAACTTGAGCAGTCGTGCCTAGACGCTTTCCAAAAACCTTATCGCCTCTCTCCCGATGCAGGATCAGAGAGACGGGGTTCCGGAGGCTTGCTCTCCCGGACAGCCGTGCACGCAACCGGTGGGGTGGAGTATCAGAGGGCAGCACAGAGAGATGGAACAATGATGCACAGGTAGGCAGATGCAATCCGATTGCTGGTGACGGCTAGGGTTCGCGTCTGCCTATTTATATAGTGCGAGTCGGGTAAAACGTGGGCAGCAGCCCATGACCGAGTCGACACCAGCCCACGATTCAATATGTGGAAACAGCTGGTTGATTAATGCGTCCGTTAATGACTCATAATTAATACACAACCCGCAACCCGCGGCGCGCGCGCGTCATGGCGAGGCGTGGCGAGGCGGGCGGCGTCGGACGAGGAGTGCGCAAGGGCTTCTCTTTTTCTCACACCTTAGTGAGTGGTGCAAACTCTGCTATATAAGGTTATCTAACTCCCCTTTCACTAGCCAATGTGGGACTAAACTTTAGCTCCACTAGCATACATATGAGCTACCGTAATAATGGGCTAAGTAGAATTTCAAAATTTATATTTATTATAGACCAAAATCCCAACATACAAATACACCTCAAATTCCAACATCATAGACGTTGACAACGAGGCGGCAGAAGAAGCTCTGATAGCATCACGCCACAAATATCTATTGGATGCATCGGACAGAAAGCTGCGTGTCCCAAGGACCGTTTCTATCAGCCACGGACCAATAGCGTGTCTGACATGTCAAGATCGTCCTCGCTCCACAGAGCTCCTTGCAGACGCACCAGATAGAAGCCACTGATGACATAGCGAAGCGTGGACTAATCTTATCATTGACACAATAGCCGGTTAACCTTTATTTACGGCTGCCTACCTCCCTGTGGTCGCTTAAGACTAATCATAATGAAAAGTATTATATAGTAGTATCATGCATATGATATTAGTATATGGTACTAATTTCACAATGCATAGTATCATATAGTAGTATCATAGTCTTAATATATTTATTGTTTTGTAGAATCTGAATATAAATTTATGTGTAAAATTTATTTGGGATTAGTTTTTCTAGTTCTATGTGCTATGATACGGTGTCTACCTATGATACCAACACATTCTCTTTCATCATTTATTGCAGTGACACATAAGTATTTTGCATGCATGTGGTGCATGATACTACCTATGATACCCCCGTTGGGACTAGTCTAATGTCGGCCAGACGAGCACACAGAGACGTCTCATCGACGCAGCAACCAGTTGTGGTGTGGCGTGTATTGAAAGATGTAGAATAATCATCGACCTTAGGTCGGTCGGTCGGTTACGTGTTTATATAAGGTAGATAAAATCCTATACAAGGCATTACAGGAGTATGTATACAATCGGAGTACTACTCCATATTGTATACGTAAGATATTACAACTCTAACATTCCTTTAATCTAAAACTTGAAAAATTTAAATTACGTTTAAACTCATCTAGTTTTTTAGAGCACAGCATCTTGGTAATCCATAATAAACCGAACGATGAGGAGGAGGATCGCCATCGTGTTGTCGTCGTCGTGGAGCAGATCCTCGATATCCGAATCGTCTGAAGACGACAAATAGTGTAGATTGACTCCTCCCTCGAGTTCATCCCAGAATCGGACGGCGCCGCGATGGAATCTGGTGGCGGCACATGAAAGTGAGGGAGGATGGGCGGGCGGGGTGCGGGTCAGTCGGGGGTGGCTCGGCGTGAGCGGAGGCAGCTGAATCGGGTGTTGGGCAGCGGCGCACGGAATGGGAAAAAGGATGTGAGGGCGGGGTAATGAAACTACCGCGCGCCCTAGCTCTCCCATGTGAATGGGGAAACGGATGTGAGGGCGGGGGGATGAAACTTCCGCGCGCCCTAGCTCTCCCACGATTGCGGGTTTCGTGTCAGTTTTACATACCAACCCGCGAATATAGAGGTCGACGAGTGAATTTGGCCCCGACCCTTAATTTTTTTATGGGTTGCCTCTATTACGGCGTCTGATCGGCGCAGTTTTTCCTACGAAACTGTATTTGCGGGTTTGCCCTTTTCCTTCTAGAAATAGGCTTTCGTTCGGCTTTATAAATAAAGCCACACTCGAACAATCCGATACAAGATGGTGAGGAGAAACTCTTACAAAGCAAATAAAAAATAAACAAAAATGTACAAGAAGGGACAAGACTTGCCACCGGAGACACCAAAACAAGACCTTGTGGGATCGGAGCTCCACTACTACAACCCCAAGAGGGTAACAGCGTAACCGCCACCGTCATCGATACTGAAAGGTCAAAGGTTTTAACTTGGAGTCCTAGCATGGCGAAGGTAACCACAACAGTGCTCCAAGAGGGTTATGACCCCATCGGGCATTGCCACCATTGGCGTCAAGACGCTGAGCTTTCACCCAAAAAACCTCTGCACGCGCATGATGTCTACGCACTTCTATTCTTGTAGACAGTTTTTGGGCCTCCAAGTGTAGAGGTTTGTAGAACAGTAGCAAGTTTCCCTTAAGTGGATTACCCAAGGTTTATCGAACTCAGGGAGAAAGTGGTCAAAGGTATTCCCTCTCAAGCAATCCTGCAATCAAGATATAAGAAGTCTCTTGTGTTCCCAACACACCCAATACACTTGTCAGGTGTATAGGTGCACTAGTTCGGCGAAGAGATAGTGAAATACAAGTGGTAACGGTGCCAGAAAATAGCTTGACGGTGATGTAAAGACTAAAGCAAGCAAACATGTAACAGAACTAGATGCAAACGGTGTTTCGATGTTTAGAAACAAGGCCTAGGAATCATACTTTCACTAGTGAACGCTCTCTCATATAAATATCCTCTCTTCATGATACTAATCTTAACTACTCTCCGGTTGGACACTCTAATCATCGGTAGGGCTATAACAGCACTCCTCAATGTCGTGGTGGTGGCACGACAGATGCCATGGGTAGGCTAAAGTATGGGGCCAATGGATGCTAGTGGGATCTGGGGAGGGAAGATGTAGTTGATTCTACACACAAATGGATAACACACCAATCTTTATTTCTCCACTCTTGTAATACAAGTGCTCCTTGAGATGTATACAGGAAGAGAATGAGAACTTCTACCAGCCTAACGGTACCTAAATGAACCCATCTCCCCTCAGTATCCAAGCCTTTCCTTATAAAGGGGTGCCTTGGCTCCTCTAGGGCTGACGTGGCAAGCATATTCGAAGAATATGCTTGTCCCAATATAGTAACTCGACGGCCTCCTTTCCGTGTCCCCCTTCTAATGACGGCAAGGTTTTAGAGAACCCCACCTGCACGCCTCGGGCTCCAGGACTGTCACCTCCGTGACCTCCTTCTGCCCTTCTGCCGCTCTGCGCCTTGTCCTTTGCGCTTGGCTCCGTTCAGATTCTCCCTAGCCTGTGACTAGGGTTTGACTATAGGCACCTCCTTCTCCTGCAAGCTTCATGTCATTCGGCCCCGTCTCGCTTGTCTCGGCTTGGCCTTCACCCGTGTTTAGATTATTCAGACTTATCCGGCCGACTTAAACCGTACGTCGGCCGGGGTATCGTACAACCCTTCTCCTTGGTGCTATGTTCGTGCTTACCTCGGCCGACCTTTATATGATTCGGCCAAATTAGACAGTAACTCGGAATATGACAGGGGAAACTCCTTTCGTCTTTCCCCGTCATGAACCTATCCGAGGTCACCTCCCCAACATTAGTCCCCGAAGCTGGTGTGGCCATGCCCGTAATCTCAGCCGGGCCATATCAGTTTCCCAATATTCGTTTCTCCTTGTTTCCGAGTTACTTTTCCCCTGTCCGAGGTATCCGCGGAGCTTCTTGTGTACGCTTTGTCCTAATCATTGCTCTTCTAGTTTTTTGTTCCTCTATAGTGCCTACTGACAAGCTACAGTAATTACTCGCGCACCGTATCTGTCAGGGGTCCTGATCGTCTCTTGCATCGTGTGGTCGTCGGTGCGGTTCCACTCAGCCGCGTGCGGTTATGCCGCACACACGATCTACACGGTTAGTGCCCGCACGCACGATCCCACTAACGCTTAGTCCGCGTGGTTATAAAGAGGGGCATGGTGCTAGAGGATTTACTTTCCTCCTTCACTTACCGTTGCCCTTCTTCCCCCTTTCGCTCTTGCGCCTGTTCGTGCTCCTGCTGCCGCGTCCCATCGGAATCTTCGACGGCGAGGCCCCAATTGCTCTGCTCCGTCGACCTCGTCCCCGTACACTTTCTCCGGCGCCGTTGCCGGTGAGTTTCTCTGTGGTCTCATCGCCTAGATTTTACTCTAGACGCGTCTGCCGCTCTCTAGGTTTCCCGTGGCGGTTCCTTTTCGGCTCCACCGCCGTTTTCTCCTAGGACCACGACGGGGCCTTGCACCTCTTGACTTTGCTCCGCCGCTAGTCCCTTTTTCACTCCGCCACAGTTTTCGCCTAGGACTACGATGGGGCCCTGTACCTCTAGGCTTTGCTTCGCCGCTAGTTCCTCTTCTGTGAACTCCTCCGGCGACGCTATGTCAAGATCAGTTAGCGACGCGCTCATCGAGGACGAAGATGCTGCCTCTGGTCAAGAGCGGGGTTCCTGGCAAGGTTCCACCGTTACCCGCCGAGAGGTTGAGTGGTTAATCAGAACTCGCCGGATTCCTGCCGAGGTAGCCTGTCGCTTACCCGGCATCGAATCTTCTTCCGTTCTTAACGAGGGCGAGTATGTCGTTTTTATGTCCCATTTCGCTCGCGGGTTTGGTCTTCCCCTTAGCGATTTTGCTAGGGAATTCCTCGATTACTTTGGCCTGCAGCCGCATCATCTTTCGGCTAACGCCATTGCTTCTCTATCCGCTTTTATCTCGGCCTCGGAAGGATACTTAGGCCTCTGGCCATCTGTGCATGTATGGTCCAAATTCTTCCAAATCCGATCCAACGTCGTTCCAGACAAATCCCTCCATCCTTCCGAGAAATTGCTTACCCAGTGCGGAGCCGCGTCCATCACACCTCGAAGGAACTCTGAGTTTCCTTGCTTCGCTGGTCTCGAGTCATGCAAGAAATGGCATAGATCATTTTTCTATGTCAAGAATTCTGGGAAGGAAGACAAGATTCGGCTCCCTGCTTTCTCCATCGGCCCCCCTTCCAAGAAGAACTGGACTTATAATCTGAGGAAAAGCCATGCTCTGGCCGAGGCCTTTGAGATTCGGCTGAAGGAACTGATCCGCGCCGGGTTACGTGGCGAGGATCTGATGACCACCTTCGTCAGCAGCCGGATATGCCCTTTTCAGCAACGCACGCATAAGCTCTGCTATATGAGCGGTCCCCTTGATCCCAACCGAGTCTCAACGGTTGAGCTCGATAATTATCTTATCTTCAAGCGCGTCCGAGCTATCTTTAAGACGGAGATGCCAGAGGACTGTGCCTGGGGACTAAAGCCGTTCACCCGCGAGCATCCCCCTCCCGGGGTAAGTTCACGCAGTTGTGTTTTGCCTTTTAATCGCGTCTGTGATTTCTCTTGCTAATTTCTCTGTCTCTTTTCCTGCAGAGGTTTGAGGAGCAGAAGATCGAGGATGCCGAGGTTTTTTCCCTCCCGTGGCCCGTAGATCAGAACACCTCGGATAGCGGGGACCCTGACTCGGAGGAGTTCGTTCCCAAGTCGAACCTTGCTCCGGCTCGTGCCCGTGGCAAGGCCCCGGCTCACGAGGAGGAAGGTGATTCGGACGACGTTCAAATTCTTGAGGTAGTTGCCTCAATGCCTATCTCTTATGCATTTCCGGCTTCTACTTCCCTAGCTAATTGGGCCGGTCAGGTGCACGATGCCGAGCCTCTCACCTCCCAACCTCCTGCTACCTCGAGGAAGCGCACCGCTCCATCAGGTGCCTCGGAAGCCGCTCCGAAGAAGCGAACTAAGAAGTCAGCCCAGCATCTTCCGAAGCGCAAAACTATGCCCGAAGTCACTGGGTGAGTTCCTTTCTATTTGTATTTCTTGTTTCTCTCTTTCTGTCTTTTGATTTGACTTTTTGTGCTTTTGTTGGAGATATGCCCAAGAGGCAATAATAAAGTGGTTATTATCATATCTTCATACTTATGATAAATGTTTACATACCATGCTATAATTGTATTAACAGGAAACATTAATACTTGTGTGATTTGTAAACATAAAAGAGTGCCTAGTAAAGCCTCTTGTTAAACTAGCTTGTTGGTTAATATGTGATCATGGTTTCCTGATCATGAACATAGAGATGTTATTAACAACAGGGTCATATCATTAGGAGAATGATGTGATGGACATACTCCTATAGTTAAGCGTAGCATAAAGATCAAGTCATTTAATATAGTTCATTTGCTATAAGCTTTCTGATACATAGTAACCTAATTCCTTCGACCATGAGATCATTCTTATCACCATCACCGGAAGGATGCTTTGATGACATCAAACACCACACCATAACTGGGTGGCTATAAAGATGGCATTGAGTGTTCGGAAAGTATGGGTTGAGACACATGGATCAAGAGTGGGATTTGTCCATCCATATGACGGATAGATATACTCTGGGCCCTCTCGGTGGAATGTCATCCAATTAGCTTGCAAGCATGTGACTGGCTCACAAGGGATCACATATTACGGGAACGAGAAAAGAGTACTTATCGGTAACGAGGTTGAACTAGGTATGCAGAGATACCAACGATCAAAACCTCGGATAAGTAAACTATCATGAGACAAAGGGAAATTGGTATCATATGTAAGTGGCTCCCACATATTTCTACTTTCCTAGAGATAATTAAAACTTCGTTCATAGGCCAAAAGGGAACGAATGGCTAGCTTATTGGAACTTGTACATATTGTTGTATGAAGTCCATTATGTGTAGTCAAGAGCGATGGATTTCAACTTCATATGTTTTCTCCGAATTTGAGTGAATATATGAATATGTACTTAATAAGGATGAAGTATGAAACATTTGAAAAGTTCAAAGATTTTCAAGATGAAGTGCAAAATCATTGTAACAAGAATATAAATAGTTTATGATAAGATCATAAAGGAAGATATTTGAGTTACAAGTTTAGCATAATACCTAAGATTTAAGGAATCGTTCCATGGATTTGCATTTTCCGAAACACCATAAGAGTATGGAGCGTTCGAGATATGTAATTAAACCTTGTTTGACATGGTAAGATCAAAGGTGTAATTTATAAAACTGTCATTATATTTTAAAGATCAAAAGCTCTAGAGACTACCGTTTTTCCACTAAAAAGAGCTCCATCATAATCCGTTGAATTGACACCATATAAAGTTATGGTTTGGGATAAAACCCAAGTTGTCCTTTCTTAAAAATTGGTATGCTATGCATAAGAATGATGTTTGCAACCAAAATCGGATGAACATATCTTTGTATGTTATTTTGAATAATAGTTAATTATTCCTCCATAACACCAAATACAAAAGTGTTTGTCGCTTAGAACGTCAAGTTTCTTTAAGAAGGAATTTTTCGTGAATAGTTAAGTGGGAGGACAATAGAACTTTGATAAGGTTAAAAGAACCTTAGCTATATGTGCAGAGTTGCGCAGCGCCGGAAAGTGTTCCGGAGGCAGCAACAATGCTCATGGCTCACGTGCCTCAAAGGTTGTGGTCACGGAGGACTAAGTTCCTATTGATACAAGAAGGTCGGGTAAACAATCAAATACCAAGATTTGAGAGTTAAATCATTATTTAACGATAATGATCCGACTACATGCAAAGAAGCGATGATGGGCCCTGACTCCGTCAAATGGCTTGAAGCCATAAAATCCGTGATAGTTCCATATACGAGAGATCAAGCTTTGAACTTGAAAGACCCTCTGGAAAGGTACAAGACCTTACAGTCGTATTTGGATATATAAAGAAATAGACATGGATGTTTCACATCTATGAAATAGTCGACATGTTGGGAAAGAGTTCACAACAATGTTCAAAGGTTGACTATGACAAGATCTGATCTTTCATTAAGCGATATTTAGTCTAGACGGATTAATATAGCAACCACGACATATAATTTTGTTATGTGTTGAATAAACAAAACAAGTTCTTCTAATAGAATGGTTACCTAGGACGTGTGCATGACACAGTCCAAAGGGTTTTGTTAATTCAAAGGATGCTAAAAGCATATGCAAACTTCAATGGTTGAAGTAAGCATCACGGAGTAGGAATCTTCACTATGATGAAACTGTTAAAATAGTTTAATTTCATCAGAGACAATGAAGATGCTTGCATTTGCAAGAAATTAAGTGGGAGCGCTAAAGACATGTTTCTAATACATTATGTGGAAGACATATTGTTGATTTGAAATGATGTATCTTTTATTAACACATTAAGAAT
Source organism: Avena sativa (assembly GCA_916181665.1). Lineage (NCBI taxonomy): Eukaryota > Viridiplantae > Streptophyta > Magnoliopsida > Poales > Poaceae > Avena > Avena sativa. The sequence goes on along the minus strand of OV702297.1, from coordinate 337,544,896 downwards.
TTCATCCTGATGAAAGACTTAGGCAAAACCCAAATATTTGGCATCAATAGACGCTAATATGGTTGTGCCGAAAGTACATAGATGATGTATTGAATGAGTTCAATATAGAAACTACAAGAAAGGTTCTTGTCGCACAGAAAGGATTGAATGAGTTCAATGTTGATGATATATTCAAGTGTATTGACACTTGGTAAGTGAAACAAAGATTCAAGTATAGATTGATACTTGATGTATGAAATCGCAAAGAGTATTTATATCAATCATACCGTGATATGTACAAATCCAGATATGTCCTATGCTCTAAATGTTATGAACATATACCAGAATGATTCATAAGATGATTATTGGACGATAGCAAAGATATTCTTATGATCTTGTAAAAGAACTAAGAATATATTATTTTGTAGAAGTGACAAATAGATGGTTAGTTCATTGTAAATGAATTACATTGATACTAGTTTTGTCACAAAGTACAAATTAAGTTTATCTCAATCTAAACTAAGGGTGGCACAATATGATGGAATGAGAGTTCCATAATGAATTTGGATGAGTTCCAAAGTTAAGATATTGTGACAGATACTACAACAAAAGGGCTAAGTATATAACTGCTATTATAGCAGCAAAAGAGGGCATTTGTGTCAAGTAGTTTGTTATCAAACTAGGTGTAGTTCACAGCAGGGATAATGCTATGGAGATATATTGTACGACAATATTATCATCATGTTTTAACCCCAAAGAACTGAAGGTCACACCAAAGGACCAAATTTGTACAAAGCCATCTCATTAGAGAATGAGTAATACGTAGAGACGCAAGGACATGCAATTACACACGGACCTGGAAGTGTCAGATCCGGAGATCAGTTGACCACTAGCAATCGTGTACATACGACACCAGAAAGCCATAGGTGTTGAATACACAAAGGTTTGAAACTAGATTATTGACTCTAGTGCAAGTGGGAGACTGTTGGAGATATGCCCAAGAGGCAATAATAAAGTGGTTATTATCATATCTTCATACTTATGATAAATGTTTACTTACCTTGCTATAATTGTATTAACAGGAAACATTAATACTTGTGTGATTTGTAAACATAAAAGAGTCCCTAGTAAAGCCTCTTGTTAAACTAGCTTGTTGGTTAATATGTGATCGTGGTTTCCTGATCATGAACATAGAGATGTTATTAACAACAGGGTCATATCATTAGGAGAATGATGTGATGGACATACTCCTATAGTTAAGCGTAGCATAAAGATCAAGTCATTTAATATAGTTCATTTGCTATAAGCTTTCTGATACATAGTAACCTAATTCCTTCGACCATGAGATCATGCTTATCACCATCACCGGAAGGATGCTTTGGTGACATCAAACACCACACCGTAACTGGGTGGCTATAAAGATGGCATTAAGTGTTCGGAAAGTATGGGTTGAGACACATGGATCAAGAGTGGGATTTGTCCATCCATATGACAGATAGATATACTCTGGGCCCTCTCGGTGGAATGTCATCCAATTAGCTTGCAAGCATGTGACTGGCTCACAAGGGATCACATATCACGGGAACGAGAAAAGAGTACTTATCGGTAACGAGGTTGAACTAGGTATGCAGAGATAGCGACGATCAAAACCTCGGATAAGTAAACTATCGTGAGACAAAGGGAAATTGGTATCGTATGTAAGTGGCTCATTCGATCGCAAAGTAATCGTAGAAATATGTGGGAGCCATATGAATTTCCAGATTCCTCTATTGGTTATTGTTCGGAGAAGTGTCTCGATCATGTCCGCATAATTCACGAACCGTAGGGAGACACACTTAAGGATTCGATGTTGTTGAGTAGTTATGGAATGATGAGTAAGAGACCTAATGTTGTTCGGAGTCTCGGATGGGATCCGGGATATCACGAGGGGATCCGGAATGGTCCGGAGAATAAGATTCATATAAGGAAAGTCCTGTTTCGGAGTTGGAGAATAATTTTGGTGTTTTCATCGGGAATGTTCTAGAAGGTTCCGGAAGGTCCGGCACTCCGGAGGGGAAGGGTACATGAATGTTTCATAACAAGTTGGAATGGTTGCATCATGTACTAGGTGTCATCGCTGAGCAAAATAAAGGGATAAATCAAATCCTAGTTTGAAAAGTCAAACGCCAATTTGAAAAGTCAAACGGCAAGTTTGCTTGGTGGAGGGAGAGTAGGAAACCTACTTGGGGAGGAAGTCCTCTTCCCTCCACCGCCGGCCAAGGAGGAGGAGTTGGAGGAGGACTCCCTCCTCCCAACCGCGCCTCCCTCCCACCTATAAAAGAAGGGGCAAGGGTGCCCCTCTTACACACACCTCTGACACCCCAAACCCTAGCCCCAAGTCGCCGGCCACCTCCAGTGCAGCCGCCTCCTAGGGAATCCTCTAAGTCGCCGAGTTAGGGTTTCCCCAAACCCTAGCCGCCGGCCAAGCTCTCCCCTTGGTGCCTCTAAACCCTAGATCGCCAAGGCCCTCTCTCATACTCCACCATACTCGCTCCGGCTTAAGGCGAAGTCCTGCGAGATCTCCCCTCTACTTCCGGTACCACGCCGTCGTGCTGCCGGGATCGCGAGGAGAGTGCTACAACCTCCGCTGCCTGCTGGAACAAGGGAGAGGAAGGTCTTCATCGAGTACCGAACGTGTGACCGACTGCGGGAGTGCTGCCGGAACGCAACACCGGAAGGATCGTCTACGTGATCTTGAGATCGGAAAGAGTACGACTACATCACCCACAAGAATCTGCTCTCGTTAACCGCTTTGGAATCTTCGAGGGTGAGTTCCTCTATCGACTCGTTGCTACAATCTAGTAGATAGATCTTGGCTTGTTTGTTTGCATGCGGTAGAAATTTTTTGTTTTCCATGCTACGAACCCCTCCAGCTTTTTACAGCGCTCCTCTTTCTGTTAGACCCAGTGGTCCAAGCATGATGAGTCATACTACTCGGTTGCCTTCTCCTCCGCCTCCTGAAGATACTAGAGTTCCTAGTCCTGCTCGCGTGGACTCTCCTCCTGCTCCGAGTCAAACATTACCTCGGCAAGATACACCCGTGGTTACCGTTGTTGATGCCAACGTAACCCGGACAGTTGATCCTCCTTCCGAATCCGCTGCCCCCATCATGAATCCCGGAGTTTCCCCCGAGACTCCTTTGGCCCGCGTAGTTTCAACCACAGCTCCAACTCTAGCCGAGAATATCACCATCTCGGCGCCCTCAGACACTATTGTTCCTCCTGTTTCCAAGGACACCACCCCTAGTGCCGAGGTAACGGCTCCTGCCGACGCCTCTTCTAAGGCCAAGAAGGTCGTCGTCACCAGACCTCCCTCATCTCAGAAAGGGCTTGCTAGCTCTTCTCAACCTACAATTGCCGATGCGCTCCACAAGGGAGTTTCCTCTGCCAAGACCGTTGTCACCCCGGCCACTGAAGTCAGCTCACTCTTCACAAGAGTCCTGCGGCGGCGGTGGTTACACAATGCACCCGAGGTAAAGTCCTGACTTGTACTGAGAGTGGGAACAGCCTCGGCTCGTTGGTTGAGTATGCCAATAATTGGAACGCTGCTGATCAGCTCGAGGGCAATCCTAGCAGTCAGCCATTTCAACTCTCTGACATCAACAGTCGCTTGCATCTGGCTTCCAAGATCGTGATTGACAGCGATAAGATGAACGAGGTAATTGTTTTTATTGACGTTTGGTTAACTACCCGAATGATATTATATATAGTCTAGTCCCCGAAACTTGCAACCGAATAACTTGTTGTTCGTTTGGAAGTTTTATTAAGCTTTTTCCTGCTTCGAATATGCAGTCACCTAGATCCGAGTTAAGCTTTGCTTGATTCGGATCTGTCTTAGCTTTGAATATCCAGCCACCTAGGTCCGAGTTAAGCTTAGCTTGATTCGGATCTGTCTTAGCTTCGAATATCCAACCACCTAGGTCCGAGATAAGATTTGCTTGATTCGGATCTATCTTAGCTTCGAATATCCAGCCACCTAGGTCCGAGTTAAGCTTTGCTTGATTCGGATCTATCTTAGCTTCGAATATCTCATTGCTATTTATTTTGTCGCTTAGGTTGCCCATGATCGGCGGACCGCCGAATTCCAAAGGCTGCTTTTCGCACATAAGAAATTGCAAGATAAGTATGAAAAAGTTATTCCCGTGGTGAAGAAAGCTGGTAAGTTAACAAACTTTTGTCCCTAAAGTTCTTATTATTTTCGACTTGAGGTATCAGCTCATTTTGCTGGTAAATAGGTAATATCAACAATCTTAATATCCGTCTTGAGAAGAAAGTCAAGGCCCTGGAAGGTTAGTTACCCTTTCTCTTTACAGATTTCCGTTCAAAATTTATTCCGGGTTCCTTTTAACCTTTTGGCTTTGGTATAGCCGAGTTACAAACTCTTGCAGCGTCCCACCAAGAATGCATACCCATGCCTGATATGATGCTGCATTTTTTAGAGCAAGCCGCTACTCACTGGCGCAGCTAAAAGAGAAAGATGATGAGATAAGTCGCTTGCGCGCCGAGGTGGAGTCCCTCAAGCTCTCTCAGAAGTCTGAGTTAGAGAAAGTTGACCAGGAGTTCTCCGAAGAGAAGAATCGGCTAGCTCTGCAATTGTAGAAAAATAAAGAACTCCTCGATGCTGCCGAACTTAAGACACGGGCGATGAGCGAGGAGATCACTCGTTTTGAGAAGACCAAGGTTGATTGGTCTCAAGACCTTCAGAAAATGCTAAGCTATATTCATCGTAAGTCTCTGACCGTGGCCGAGTTATCTTCTTCTCTTTCTTACTTTTGAGTGATATACTTTTTATTCTGCGCAGACCATTTTCCAGAAGCTAAGCCGGTGAGCTCTAGAGCGGTGATCAATGCTCGCGTGCGCCGAGGTGTTCCCGCAGATGCAAGCCCAGAATACTCGATGGAAGATTTCTTGGTTGTCGTTGGTGCTGCTGTTGGTTCGATGAAGATTATGGGCCGGGATTTGGTGCAAGCAGCCATTCGGGCCTATCATGTTCTCTGGCCGAATACTTCTAGAACTCCTGACATTGATGAGGTCAAGATACTGGTGGAAAGATTAATGGCATCCCAGAACCAATTAAATCTCTGGAGGGAATCCGCTGGACGAACTGGTGCTGATATGGCGCTCACAGTCATTATGTCATGGTACGAGGATATTTCGCTCGATACCTTGATAAACTTGCGCACTGGATCCCGTTGGGTTGATCCAGAATTCGTCGCTCGCTGACAAGCTCGTGCCTTCCAGCTTGTTGAGTATGCTGACGTACACAACTGGATTGAAGGGCCGAGTTTCCTTCCTAACCCGGCGGATGACGTCGAAGTCGAAGATGCCTCTGACAATAATTCGGCCGACCAGGACGAGGGTGAGGGCGACTCGGACACTTCTGGTGATTCCAGCGCGAGCTCGGGTGGGGATGGCGACGCGCGATCATCTTCCAAAGGGACTGGGCATTCTCAAGCTCAAGCTAGTGTTTCTTAACAGCCCCGGGCTTCCCCCGAAGTCGCTCCTGGTTCTGTGGAGGGTGAAGCAACTTCGGCTGAGGTGTCGTCTACCTCGGAGCGCCTAGTGCCTGACCAAGTCGCAGCCCCTTAGGTTCAACAAACTTTAAGTTATTTCTTATCTCCGGTATGCCGGGCGTATGCTGTGTGTGAAACAATTGTCTAACTCTCTGTGTGGTATGAACTCTCTTTTGCCTTTTGCCGCTGAGGCACCTATGATGGTAATCGTTATTTGTCTGTCTAAATAGATCTTGTTGGTTTAAGTCTTTGCTTTGATGGCCTTCAATCTCATAAGTTCGGATTGTGTGTTTTCATTTGAGCCATCTTAGTTCGGCGTTTAATATTGCCTGGCTTGTACAAATTCGATGGCTCTACTATTGTGTTCTTGATCTTTGTTCGTGACCCATCGTTCGGGGTGCCGAAGTTTAGTACCCATTTTCGGAGTAGGAGACAATTATGGGGCAATTCCCTAGTCAGCGCTCTAGAAATCGAGGTTTTAGTGCACAATCCGAGATAAGGGATAAAACGGCATAGTCCCCGAGTTCCCCGCTCGAAGGTCCTGAAATTTAACACATCATTCAGCAATAGGAAATAACGTGTGGCAGTCCCCAAGTCACTGCTCAAGGTGCCAAAGTTTAATACATAACCCAAAGATGTGGAAAAACATAAGGCAGTCCCCGAGTCACTGCTTGAGGTGCCGAGGTTTAATAAATAACTCAAAGATGTGGAAATAAATAAGGCAGTCCCCGAGTCACTGCTCAAGGTGCCGAGGTTTAATAAATAACTCAAAGATGTGGAAATACATAAGGCAGTCCCCGAGTCACTGCTCAAGGTGCCGAGGTCTAATACATAGTTAAAAATGAGAAATAGCATAGGGCAGTCCCCGAGTCACTGCTCAAGGTGCCGAAGTTGTAATACATAGTCGATACTTCGACTTGAAGCGTCACACTGCAACGTATCATAGATGGCTCCTACGAGTAAAATGGACGAAGTAAAGCTATGTTCCATGGTCTTTTCGATTCTTCGCCGGCTTTGCTTGCCTTGTTCTTTTCTGGTGACTGAGCATCAATTAAGTAATATGCATCATTGTGCAATGCTTTGCTTACGATGAATGGTCCCTCCCATGGGGGTGATAGTTTGTGCATGCCGGATGTGCGTTGCACTAGTCGAAGAACCAAATCTCCTTCTTTAAACACTCTTGGATTGACTTTCCTGCTGTGATATCGTCGTAAATCTTGTTGATAAATAGCTGACCTTGATAGTGCCAACTCCCTGGCTTCTTCTAACAGATCGACATCATCTTGCCGAGCTACCTCATTTACTTCAGCAGTTGTATATTGGGTGACTCTTGGCGAGTCATGTATTATATCGGCTGGAAGCACGGCTTCTGCCCCATATACCGGAAAAAATGGTGTATATCATGTTGACCTGTTTGGGGTAGTTCAGAGGCTCCATAGTACCGCTGGTAGTTCCTCGATCCAGCACCCTGCCGACCTTTGGAGTGGTTCGACGAGTCGGGGTTTTATTCCGGACAATACCAGTCCATTAGATCTTTCTACTTGCCCATTAGAGGCTGGGTGAGCCACCAAGGCGACATCCAGTCTTATGTGTTTTTCTTGGCAGAATCCAGCAAAGGCCCCTTCAGCAAAATTTGTGTCATTGTCCGTAATAACACTGTGTGGGTAACCATACCTCAAGATAATATCTTTGAGGAATTTTACTGTTGTTGGTCCATCACATTTTTTTATTGGTTTCACCTCGATCCATTTTGTGAATTTGTCGACCATGACTAAAATGTGGGTCATCCCGCCCCGGGCCGGCTTGAATGGTCCCACCATATCTAAGCACCATACAGAAAATGGCCAAGTAATTGGTATTGTCTTTAACTCGGACGATGGCATATGTATCTTGCTGGAATATCTTTGGCAACCATTACATTTTTCTACCAATTCTTTGGCCTCTTTCAATGCCGTTGGCCAATAAAATCCATGCCTGAATGCTTTGGCCACTAAAGCTCTGGACGAAGCGTGATGCCCGCATTCTCCCTGATGTATATCTAGGAGGATTTCCTGGCCTTCTGCCGAGTCAACACATCTTTGCAGCACGCTTGTGACGCTTCTTTTATACAGCTCATTGTTTATGATTGTATAAGTTTTTGCTCTTCTCACCGTCTGTCTATCCAGTACCTCATTACTCGGCAAGGTTGCATCCTTAAGGAAGGAAAATATGGGTTGCGCCCATGTTGGCATGATTTTCTCTGGGACAATTCCACTATCTATTTCCATATCTTCTACCGACATAACGACCTCGGATTTCTCCATATCCGGGGTACATTCTTTGTCAATTTCCATCGCCATATTATCTTCTCTTGATTTTGCCGGGATATAGATGGATTCGGACTCTGGTGATGGATATATTGATGGTTTTCTCAGGTGCTCCAGGGCGATACCTGAGGGAATTGATTGCCTGGTTGATCCGAGTTTTGACAGCGTATCTGCAGCGTCATTTTCTGCTCGTGGCACATGATGAAATTCACATCCATCGAAGTATCCACTGAGTTTTTGCACATGAAATCTATATAAGGCCATATTCGTGTCCAGCGCGTCCCAATTACCTGATACTTGCTGTACTACTAGATCTGAATCTCCGTAGCATAGGATCCGACGTATGCCAATTTCTTTTGCCACTTTTAACCCATGGACAAGTGCTTCGTACTCGGCGACATTGTTTGACGCGGAAAAATGTATTTGCAGCACATATTTCAACTGATCTCTTTTTGGCGAGGTTAACACTATCCCTGCCCCCAAGCCATTCCTTAGCTTGGAGCCGTCAAAGTGCATTATCCAATAATTCGGATCTGGTAAGGGTGCCTCATATTGTACTTCGGCCCAATCCACCAAGAAGTCGGCCACTCCTTGAGATTTGATCGCATCTCGCCTATCGAATTGCGGAGCATAAGGTGATAGTTCAATTGCCTATTTTGCTATTCGGCCACTTGCATCAATATGTCGGCTATGGGCGCTTCACAGATAACTTTGACCGGGTGCTCTTCAAAGTAATGTTTAAGTTTCTTTGCCGACATGTACACCCCATATGCCATCTTCTGATAATGTGGGTAATTTTGTTTTGAAGCTGATAGTACCTCGCTTAGGTAATAAACCGGTCTTTGTACTGATTTATCATCTTCAAATCGTTCCACAACGATCACCGCACTTACCACTCTGTTTGTGGCGGCTATGTAAAGTAACATAGGCTCTTTTGATAATGGAGAAGCCAGAATTGGTGCTGTGACCAACATCTTTTTCAGTTCATGAAATGCGTTATCTGCTTGTGGTGTCCAAATGAACTTATCAGATTTTTCATCAGTTGATATAGTGGTAATGCCTTCTCTCCCAGCCGGCATACAAATCTACTAAGTGAGGCCAAACAACCCGTGAACTTCTGTACGTCATTTAGACATCTTGGCAATTCCATTCTTTCTACCGCTCTTATCTTAGTTGGATTGGCCTCTATACCTCGGCTAGATACGAGAAAACCGAGTAGTTTTCCAGCTGGTACACCGAAGGTGCATTTCTCCGGGTTAAGCTTCATTCGGAACCTTCTCAAGTTCGCAAACATCTGCCGAATATCATTCATCATCGTTTTGCTCTCTTTGGTTTTGATAACCACATCGTCTACATATACTTGTACATTTTTCCCTATCTGGTCATGTAGACACTTTTGCATACATCTCTAGTAGGTAGCCCCTGTGTTGCGCAGGCCGAATGGCATGGTGCGATAGCAATAATCCCCGTACGGGGTAATAAACGCAGTCTTTATTTGATCAGCCGGATTTAACGGTATCTGGTGGAAACCAGAATACTCGTCTACAAACGATAACAGCTCACAACCAGTGGTCGAATCAATGACTTGGTCTATCCTAGGTAAAGGAAAAGGATCTTTGGGACACGCCTTGTTCAGGTTCGTGTAATCAATACACATTCGCCATACGATGGCTACATTTGGATCATCCTTTTTCTTTTCTACTTACACCAGATTTGATAGCCAATCTGGATAAAGCACCTCCATGATGAACCCGGCCGCAAGGAGCTGAGCTATCTCATCCCCTATTATTTTTCTCCTATCTTCGGCGAAGCGGCGGAGAGGTTGCTTCACCGGCCTTGCTCCTGGCCTTACATTCAAAGAGTGCTCAGCCAACTCCCTCGGCACACCTTGTAGGTTTTGAGTTGACCATGCAAAGATATCCCGATTCTCACGGAGGAAGTTGGTGAGCTCGTCTTCCTATTTGGCATCTAGGCCGGCACCAATAGTGACGGTGCGCTCTGGGAACTGCTCATCTATCTGGACCTTCTTTGTTTCTTTAGTCGGCTGAAAAGAGACACTTCCATGTGGGTTGGCCAATGCCAGCATATTCAGTTGTGCCGACTAAGCGAGGGCCGCTACCTCCTGAATCCTTCTTTTTTCTCTTGCTATTACCAATGACTCGGCCAGGTTTGATCCGGCTGATGCACATTCCATTGACTTCCTGTAATCTCCTGCTACAGTTATCACCCCTCGTGGTCCGGGTAGCTTCATTTTCAAGTATGTGATGTGGCAGCTACCCATGAATTTGGCCAATGCTGGCCGTCCGAGTAAGGCATGATAGCAACTTTCTAGATCCACCACCTCAAACTCCAAATTTTCCGCTCTGCAGTTTTCCCTTGTGCCGAATAACACATCTACTCGAACCTTCCCAATGGGCTCGCATGAAAGTCTCGGCACTATCCCATGGAATGTGGTTCTTGTGGATTGCAGCATATTCTGCGATATTCCGAGTTTATGCATTGTATCTTTGTACATGATATTGATACTGCTCCCATTGTCAATGAGTACCTTTGAGAATTTCACATTAATGCTGGGCCCGACAAACATCGGATCTAGCACAAGTGCATATGACCCGGGACTTGGCATTATTTTTGGGTGATCTTTTATACTCCAAGTTACTTCTTGATCTGACCAAGGCACGTATCTTTGTACGGTCGGCATAACTGCATTCACTTCCATATGCCGGCGCTGTACACTTTGCCTGTCTTGCTGTTCCCTTGTGAACACGCAATATGACTGATGATGCTCCCTGTAATCATTGTGTTCATTATTTCCGGGGTTAATCCTTCCATCCTGACCCTGATTTATCACTTGATGCACTGCATCCCTCCGATCCGAGTTATCATACCTCGGAGGCGGAGGGGGTAACATTAACTGTTGTGCATTTGCCCCAGTCAATTGTGGCTGTTGCTGCTGATGCGCCTGATGGGAAGGTGCTTGCATTCCTGCCGGGTTTCCCATTGCGTTTTTCATCCAAGCGCATTGCCGGGTTGTATGATTAGCCGGCTTGGCTGGGTTTGGAGTGTGAAACTTGCACGATTGATCCAACATGGATTCAAACGTGTACTTCAGCCTCTCCTGCCATTGCTTCTTCTGTTCTGGCGTCCACTGTCTCTTTCCTTCATTCCTTGGTGTCCATTGTTGAGGACCATTCTTCTGCTGCTGACTGTTTCCGTGTCTCGGCTGATCTTGTAGTACTGCTACCACCTGATTAGAGGCATATCTGTAATCTGGTCTTTCCTCTCTTCTTCTACCTCTAAACTCGTTGCGCCTCGATGATCCAGCCACATCTCTTGCATATTGATCATGATGCTCTCGATGGTCTGCCGACATCAGCTCTGGTTGCGTCGGATCTCCCAATGCATAAGAATCTGCTATCCTGATGGTCTCTGCCAAAGTGGTTGGCATATCTCTTTGTAGTCGCTGCCACAAGACACTGCCGTAACGGCACCCTTGAGCGAACCAAGTTATTGCTTGTGATTCTATAACTCCCTCGCATGAATTCCTGAGATTGCACCACCGAGTCAAGAACTCTCTATCTGTCTCATTCAGCCTTTGCTTGCACATTGCTAGCTGCTGTGGCCTGTTTGGCCTTTTGTAAGTACTAGTGAAGTTGCTGACAAACATCTCGTCAAAATCTAACCAACAGTTGATACTGCCTGGTGGCAGATTATTCAGCCATACTCTAGCGGGTCCTTCCAGCATCTGCGGGACATATCATACTGCCCATCGCAAGTTTCCTCCAGCTATTTTTACTGCAGTGGCATAGTCAATCAACCAATCTTGTGGTTTGGTGCTCCCATTATATGTTTTTGTGCCTCTTGCCAGTTGAAAGTTTGGCACTGGCGGCTCGCCCATGATCCGTGGTCCAAAACATGCCAGACCCGATGGACCCTGCTCTTCTAACAACTCGGACCGGTACAACCGGTACAGTTTTAGTCTTGCATCACTTGATGGCAAATCTCTGTACACAATTCTTTCCTGCATTCCATAGTGGTTATTCCCACCATGACCCGCATATTCCACATTTGAGTAACCATCATTGTATCTTTCATTTGCCTGATTGTGGCAAGTTGGTCTCACTTCTCTTTCCTACCGAGGTTCATACCTCGGCTGTGGATTGGGTGGCGGATCTCTCCTCCCTTCTGCTAGGATATTGTTTTCATGATTTCCTCTTCCGAGGTCTCCATTACCTCGGCTTCCGTCGCCTCTGTTGGCACGGTGGGGATTTCTTTCGCCATTGTTGTCTCGGCTTCCATTGCCTCTGTTCTCATTGATCTTTCAGCTACTGCCGGATCATATGGTACAATCTGCTTGTTTCTTTTCCCTGAGGTTACCGCTCTGTCTTTTCGCGCATTGTTTTCGGGGGAAGATGCAGCTGCCACTGAAAGGGCAGGTGCTGCTCCAGCCGAATGAACCATACGCGAGGCACCAGGTCTTGCCGGGTTTGCCTTAAGCATTTCCTCATTCTGCTGGTTCGTGATGCGCACCAGCTCATTCACTCTTTCTTGCTGTTTTTGCCGGGCTTCACCAGTCAGCCCTTCCAATTCTAGTGCCGCGGCATTCGCCGCCCTTAGGTTTTTCGCCGGGGTGTTATACCTCGGCAAACCTAGATCGACTGAATCTGCTTTATGAGCTTCATGCTCTTTGTTGATATCATTCATGAGGTTCTTTCCTCTCAATCTTAACTCATCGACCCGCTCAGGGGCAACATCTAGCTTATTTGCCTTAGCATATTCTCGCAGGGTCCTGTTTAGGGACTCCTGCAATGCCGACACTTTTTTTGCTTCTTCAAGCACTTTTTGCCTAGTCTCTTCTAACTCTGCCTGAGCATTAGCCGGATCAAGTATCGGTGCTACAGGCGTAGTCAGGTTATCTATAGTTGCCTGGAGAATATTTTCTGGTCTCTCCATAGGTGGCCATCTTACCCTTGGTGCCTTCGGGGTCGTCTCCTGCACCTCGGCCGGCTTTGCTGCCGAAGGATCTACCTCGGTGGGCTGTGGTGCTGCCTTCCTTGTGGTCATCTGTCCTCCTGTCGTCAGGTCCTTGCTTGATCCGGCACCCGCTGCTGCTACCTGCACTCCTGCTGTGACCATTACCTCGATGCTGCTGGCGGGGCGTTCCCCACGCGGATCGTTCGCAGCACTAAGGGGAGGATCTCCTGCAAAAATGACTTGGTGACGGTAGACGCAGGAGGTGTCGACGCCGACGTAGATCTGGTGCATGCCCAGGTTGATGAAGACGCCGTTGCGCGGAGGAGTTCTCCCCCTGAAGCTGTCAGCGTTATCGCTGACATAGTCACAGAGATCAAATCTCTGAACTAAGCCAGAGACAACGCGCTCGCCAGTGTGGATGAAGTTTCCCGTCCGTATCTTGACTCCAGCTAGCACCGCTGCTTGCCCCACGGTGGGCGCCAACTGTCGTGGTGGTGGCACGGCAGATGCCATGGGTAGGCTAAAGTATGGGGCCAATGGATGCTAGTGGGATCTGGGGAGGGAAGATGTAGTTGATTCTACACACAAATGGATAACACACGAATCTTTATTTCTCCACTCTTGTGATACAACTGCTCCTTGAGCTGTATACAGGAAGAGAATGAGAACTTCTACCAGCCTAACGGTACCTAAATGAACCCATCTCCCCTCAGTATCCAAGCCTCTCCTTATAAAGGGGTGCCTTGGCTCCTCTAGGGCTGACGTGGCAAGCATATTCGAAGAATATGCTTGTCCCAATATAGTAACTCGGCGGCCTCCTTTCCGTGTCCCCCTTCTAATGACGGCAAGGTTTCAGAGAACCCCACCCGCACGCCTCGGGCTCCAGGACTGTCACCTCCGTGACCTCCTTCTGCCCTTCTGCCGCTCTGCGCCTTGTCCTTTGCGCTTGGCTCCGTTCAGATTCTCCCTAGCCTGTGACTAGGGTTTGACTATAGGCACCTCCTTCTCCTGCAAGCTTCATGTCATTCGGCCATGTCTCGCTCGACTCGGCTTGGCCTTCACCTGTATTTAGATTATTCAGACTTATCCGGCCGACTTAAACCGTACGTCGGTCGGGGTATCGTACATCCCTTCTCCTTGGTGCTATGTTCGTGCTTACCTCGGCCGACCTTTATATGATTCGGCCAAATTAGACAGTAACTCGGAATATGACAGGGGAAACTCCTTTCGTCTTTCCCTGTCATGACCCTATCCGAGGTCACCTCCCCAACACTCAAAGTCCGCCTTTCCCAATCTAGATAACCCCACACTGTCACCTTGAGGTCTAGATGGTTCCAACAAACACCACAATTTCATAGATTCATCCAACTCCAAATATAACTCATAACAAATATTCAATCTAGCCAAAGTGCCACACACGGTGTGGGCGCTGTCACTTTCACACACATGGGGAAAAACATAGATCTATTAAAGCACGATATGTATTTATGTAGACTCTAGCCTAAGTGCCACCATGATGTGCACGCTGTCACTTTCACACACATGGGGAGAGCAGAGACTATTGAAGCACTTGAGTAGCAAGGTAGATATACTTGATTACAAAGCTCATGACCACAACAAGATCATGCATAGAGAGAGAGAGATGAACACATAGCTACAGGTAGAGCCCTTAGCATCGAGGAAGAACTACTACCTCATCATCATGGGAATCAGCAACGGTGATGAAGATGGCGATGGAGATCGATGGAGATGGCTTCGGGGGCACTTCCCCATCCCGGCAGGGTGCTGGAATAGAGACTTTCTGTCCCCCGAATCTCCCTTTCGGTGGCGGCGGCGCTATGGAGGTTTTCCTAGAAGTATGATGGATTATTTAGGGTTTTCGGGTCGGAGGCTTCTTATAGGCGAAGGAGGCAAGGTCGATGGAGGTCCAGGGGGGCCACACCCCCTGTGGGCGCGACCTAGGGTGGGCCCGCGCCCACCTAGGGTGTGGACACCCTGGTTTCCTCCTCCGTCTCGTCTTTGATTTTCCGTATCGTTCAGGATAAAATATGAACTTTGGCTCTTGTCCCATCCAATTCCGAGAATATTGATTTTCTGCCTTTCTGGAACCAAAAACGGAAGAAAACAGGCAACTAGCACTATGGCATCTTGTTAATAGGTTAGTACCAAAAAGTGTATAAAAATACCTCAAAGTGTAGACAAAGTAAAGCAAAGTAGATATAAAACAAACATGGAGCATAAAAAATTATAGATATGTTTCCGACGTATCAAGCATCCCCAAGCTTAACTACTGCTCGTCCTCGAGTAGGTAAGTGATAAAAAGAATAATTTTTGAGGTGACATGCACCATAAAAACCAAGATCAAACCATTTGCAAGCATTGAAAGCTGGGATCAAAGAACTCTAAACATGAGCATGAAAGATGGAGTTCTAACAATAGGACAAAGTAACTATGCATGCAACATGAAAGGCTACAAACAAAGATCATGAATAACATGCATTGAAAACTGTTTGTTTGTTTCACATACAGAAAACATGGCATAGTGGCAATCAACTTGTCCCACATAGAGTAGCAAATAGATGCATAGGACACCTTCAAAGTTCACAAGGGTGACTAGAAACAAGTAGCACAAGAACAAGTAATATCACAATATGCATCAATCAATAAGTTTTGGGACACTACACACAGAATGACAACTATGCTCTCTTAATGGTGCCTAAAGGTAGAAAGTGGAGACTCAAATAATGGTGGAAGAAAGGCCCTTCACAAAGGAAAGCAGGGATTTCAAGTTTCAAAAAGATCTTCCAAAAATTTTGGTACTTGTTAGTTTTCAGCCCTCATTGCTCCTATCATAAGCATCTAGAAGTGGTTAAGGTTAAAGTGAACAAACTATGAAGTATATGCTTGACAAAGTATAAGTCGGCAATATCAAGTCCCTTGAATACGAGGGCCACACCTCATGCTACTCAACTTTAGTCATCTGTAAGTTCTTGTCATTGTAAGTACATGCGTATCATAGAGAACCGCTAACAAGGTACCCCTTGCACATGGTATAGGAGTTATCCCATAACCAAAATGACAAGGCAAGCCGACAATGAGCATCTCAGCGATCTTTTTATTTACTATGTGCATAGCTTTTTTATTGAGGATGATTCACAGAATACTCATTATGGTGATGCTGCAAGTTTCCACCATGATTAGGCATGGCTTAGGCTAGCGGCCCAGGAGTTTCTCTAACACAAAATACATAAATCCATAGACTTACAAGCTCCCTTTTTATTTCACACCGGTGACATCCATAGACAAAAGAGCATGATATCAACTAAGTACAAAGTACAAGTGCAATGTTGAAAACGTTCCCCGTGACAGCACAGTTCTGCTAATTCCAACGTATAAGTGCAAGCATATACAACATAGTTGACACAATGGTTCAAGTTTATTAGGGGCAAGAAAAATAAAGTGTGTCATAAAGTTTGTGAGAGCTTTAATCACTAAGTTTTCACATAACAAAGTAACTTTTTAATTGGAAGATAGATAAAACAAGAATACACTTGGAATGGTGTAACACACCATGCATAGGAATTTATAGTGGACACTTTGGAATAACTTGGTTTCTTGGGAGTTGGATGCATGAGTAGAGCTTACTCATACAAGTGGAGGCTAGCAAAAGACTGGGAGCGACCAACTAAGAGAGCAATAATAGCCATAATCATGTAGAGCGACAAAATATTACTAATCAAAGCATAAAGTGGTACTACAAGTCAAGGACTAAATGATCATAGAGGCTATGGTGACTTGTCCATAGTCATAACATGATGTGAGCATGTGCCAAGTCAACCCAACAAAGCATCAAAGGAGAATACCACAATATTATGCTTTTGTATGCTAAAACAACACATGATTCTTTCAAGGCACATTAAGCAATCTCAATTGTTTGGAACAAGTCATGCTACAACAATAATCACTATGCATAAGGTCAAAGAAACATCTAGCATGACATGATAAAGTCTAAGCCACAGTCAAAACAAGCTCCCTTTTGTACCACTATAATCATGAAACTTTCTACTCTTTTCCAACACCAATCAACTTATTTGAAACAACTCAAATATAATAATCAATAAAGACCAGTGAGCTTGTCTCACAAATCCACAAAGAAGAACTAAAAAGTTCTAAGAAAAAATCATAAGAAAACTAAGGCTAAACACAGTGCTAGCAAAGGAGAACACTCACAAAACAATAAGAATGAAAACTAGAAAACAAAGTGTCTAGAAAGACCTGAGATTTTTATTGATGAAGAAGGGGATGCCTTGGGCATCCCCAAGCTTTGATTCTTGTACCTCTTGAATATTTCTTGGGGTGACACGGGGTGGCATCCCCAAGCTTGAGCTTTTTTCCATTCTTCATCTCATTACATCATTCTTTCTCTACACCTGAAAATTTTCCTTCATACAAAACTCAATCTTCATTAGCAACATTAGTGTATTCAAAAGATAATAGACCTTGGAGTTTAGCTTTAGAACATAAAAACTTTCACTAAAAACACAAGCTACTGTATCAATGTAGGGGTTCGTAGATTGGAAAACAAAAAAATTATACCGCATGCACACAAACAAGCCAAGATCTATCTACTAGATTGTAGCAACGAGTCGATAGAAGCACTCACCCTCGAAGATTCCAAAGCGGTTAACGAGAGAAGATTCTCATGGGTGATGTAGTCGTACACTTGCCAATCTCAAGATCGCGTAGACGATCCTTCCGGCGCTGCGTTCCGGCAGCGCTTCCGCAGTCGGTCACACGTTCAGTACTCGATGAAGACCTTCCTCTCCCTTGTTCTAGCAGGCAACAAAGGTTGTAGTTCTCCCCTCGCGATTCCGGCAGCATGACGGCGTGGTGTTGGAAGTAGAGGTAAGATCCCGCAGGGCTTCGCCTAAGACGGTGCGAGTTATGGTGGATCTAGGGTTTCCTGGCAATCTAGGTTTAGAAGGCCGGGAGGAGGAGGAGGTGTCGGCAGCGGCAACGACAAGGTGGCGATGGCACGAGGTGGTGGCGGCGCGGCGGCGCTAGGCGGCAGCGTGCGGCGGCGGCGGCTTGGTGGCGGCGGCGGTGCGGCACGGGGTGGAGGGTTGGCTCTTGTGTGTTTGGGGCAGCCCTCCCCCTCTATTTATGAGGGGACAACCTTGGGAGGGGGAGGGTTTGAATACAAACCCAAACCCAAATTGGATTGGAAGAATGACTCTTTCCTTCTTCCACTAGGAAACCATTGTTCTAGTTTGACTTTTCAAACCTCTCGTTTGACTTTCAATTTAGAGCTTTAATTCTCTCTTGCAAATTCCCAAACCAAGTGACCTAGGATATGATCCAATCATTCCACTTACCCAACAAGCTAGTATTACAAAGAGGCTTTTACCAGGGACTCTTATTTAGTTTACAAATCACACAAGTATTAATGTTTCTAGTTAATACTATTATAGCATGAATGTAAAAATTTATCATAAACACAAAGATATAATAGTAACCACTTTTATTATTACCTCTAGTGCATATCTCCAATAGTCTCCCACTTGCACTAGAGTCAACTAATCTAGATTACATGATAATATACCAAACACCCATGGCAGTTTGGTGCTGGTCATGTTTTGCCCTCGGGAGAGGTTTAGTCAACGGATCTGCCACATTCAGATATGTGTGTACTTTGCAAATCTTTATGTCACCATATTGAACATGCTCTGGAATAGCGTGAAAACATAGCTTGATGTGCTTCAGCTTCTTGTGTGACCTTGGTTCTTGCGCATTGGCTATGGCGCCTATGTTATCACAGTAGATAGACATTGGGTCTTGCGCACTTGGAACTACATCGAGCTCTGTAATGAACTCCTTCATACATATCGCCTCTTGTGAAGCCTCCGAAGCAGCTATGTATTCCAATTTAGTTGAAGATCTCGCCACAACGCTTTGCTTTGCACTCCTCCAGCTAACTGCTGCACCATTCAAAGTAAATACGTATCCAGATTGAGATTTAGAATCATATGGATCGGGGTTCCAACTAGCATCGGTGTAACCATTAACAACGAGTTGTTCATCACCTCCATAAGAAAGAACCATATCCTTAGTTCTTCTCAAGTACTTAAGGATGTTTTTGACCGCTGTCCAATGATCCACTCCTGGATCACTTTGATATCTTCTAGTCAAACTAACAACATATGCAATGCCGGGTCTAGTACATAGCATGGCATACATAAGAGATACTATGGCTGAGGCATAGGGAGTCTTACTCATCCTTTCTCTATCTTCTGCCGTTGCAGGACTTTGAGTTTTACTCAAGGTCGTATTGGGCAACATGGGCAAGAACCCTTTCTTGCTATCTTCCATTCCAAACCTCTTTAGAACTTTTTCCAAATATGTACTCTGTGACAATGATATTAAGCGTCTCGATCTATCTCTATAAATCTTTATACCTAATATGTAATCTGCTTCGCCAAGATCTTTCATTGAAAAACTATTATTCAAATAATCCTTGACACTATTAAGAAGGTCTACATCATTCCCAATCAACAATATGTCATCCACATATAGTATTAAGAATGCTACAGATCTCCCACTCACTTTCTTGTAAATACAAGCTTCTCCATAAGTTTGTATAAAACCAAAGCTTTTGATTACCTTATCAAAACATTGATTCCAACTTCGGGATGCTTGATTCAATCCATAAATGGACCGTTGAAGTTTGCATACCTTGTTAGCATCTTTAGGATCGACAAAACCTTTGGGTTGCATCATATACAACTCTTCATCAATGTCTCCATTGAGGAATGTTGTTTTGACATCCATCTGCTATATCTCATAATCATAATATGCAGTGATTGCTAACATAATCCTCACAGAATTTAGCTTCGCTACCGGTGAGAAAGTCTCATCGTAGTCAACTCCTTGAATTTATCGAAACCCGTTTGTGACAAGTCGAGCTTTATAGACAGTAACATTACCATCAGCATTTGTTTTCTTCTTGAAAATCCATTTGTTCTCGACAGCCTTTCGGCCATCCGGTAAGTCCACCAAAGTCCATACTTGGTTTTCGTACATGGATCCAATTTCAGATTTCATGGCTTCTTGCCATTTATTGGAATCTGGGCTCATCATCGCTTCCTCATATGTCGCAGGGTCATCGGTGTTGTCCACCAACATGACACTCATAACGGGATCATACCAATCAGGAGTGGTACGAGTTCTCGTTGACCTTCGAGGTTCCGTACTAACCTCAACTGAAGTTTCATGATCAACATCATTAGCTTCATCTCTTATTGGTGTAGGCGCCACAGGAACTACTTCCGGTGCTGCGCTACTCGCAAGTTCGAGAGAAGGTTCAACAACCTCATCGAGTTCTACCTTCCTTCCAGTCACTTCTTTCGAGAGAAACTCCTTCTCTAGAAAGGATCCATTCTTGGCAACGAAGATTTTGCCCTCGGATCTATGATAGAAGGTATACCCAATAGTTTCCTTCGGGTATCCTATGAAGACGCATTTTTCCGCTTTGGGTTCAAGCTTGTCAGGCTGTAACTTCTTTACATAAGCTTCGCAACCCCAAACTTTAAGGAACGACAATTTTGGTTTCTTCCCAAACCATAATTCATACGGTGTCGTTTCAACGGATTTAGACGGTGCCCTATTTAAAGTAAATGCGGTAGTTTCTAATGCATAACCCCAAAACAATAGCAGTAAATCTGTAAGTGACATCATAGAACGAACCATATCTAAGAGAGTTTGATTACGACGTTCGGACACACCATTACGCTGTGGTGTTCCCAGCGGTGTCAATTGTGAAAGTATTCCACATTTCTTCAAATGCTTGCCAAACTCGTAACTTAGATATTCACCTCCACGATCAAATAATAGAAATTTAATCTTCTCGTTACGTTGATTCTCTACCTCACTTTGAAATTCCTTAAACTTCTCGAAAGTTTCGGACTTATGTTTCATGAAATAGATATACCCATATCTACTCAAATCATCCATGAATGTAAGAACATAACGATAACCACCGTGCGATGCTACACTCATTGGGCCACACACATCGATATGTATGATTTCCAATAAGTCCATAGCTTGCTCCATCATACCAGAAAATAGAGTCTTAGTCATTTTACCCATTAGACATGCTTCGCATCTTTCAAGTGATTCGAAATCAAGTGATTCAAGAAGTCCATCGGAATGGATTTTCTTCATACGCTTCACTCCAATATGACCAAGACGAAAGTGCCACATATAGGTCGGGTTATCGCTTAATTTCAAACGTTTAGCTTCAATGTTATTAAT
Organism: Avena sativa; assembly: GCA_916181665.1. Lineage (NCBI taxonomy): Eukaryota > Viridiplantae > Streptophyta > Magnoliopsida > Poales > Poaceae > Avena > Avena sativa. The sequence continues at coordinate 337,523,776 of OV702297.1, read as the reverse complement.
ATGTGTATTGCTACAATCGAGATTCAACAAGAATAGACCATCTATCAAAGGTGCATGTTCATAAAACATATTAATCATATAAATCGAACAACCATTATTCTCGAACTTAAACAAGTAACCGTCTCGCAATAAACATGATCCGGACATAATGTTCATGCTCAACGCAGGCACCAAATAACAATTATTTAAGTATAAAACTAATCCCAATGGTAGATGAAGAGGTAGCGTGCCGACCGCGATCACATCAACCTTTGATCCATTTCCAACGTGCATCGTCACCTCATTCTTCGCTAGCTTCCGTTTATTCTGCAGCACCTGTTTCGAGTTACAAATATGAGCAACCGAACCAGTATCAAATACCCAGGCACTACTACGAGTACTAGTGAGATACACATCAATAACATGTATATCGGATATACCTTTCTTCTTGATGTTGCCGTTCTTCAAATCCGCCAAGTACTTAGGGCAATTTTGCTTTCAGTGACCTTCTCCCTTGCAGTAAAAGCACTCAGTATCAGGCTTAGTCCCAGCCTTGGCCTTCTTCGCCGGTGCGGTAACCTTCTTACCGCCCTTCTTGAAGTTTCCCTTTTTCTTAGACTTGCCTTGCTTCTTGAATTTGGTGGTCTTATTGACCACAACACTTGGTGCTCTTTCTTGATCTCTACTTCTGCTGACTTTAACATGGAGAAGAGTTCAGGCAATGACTTGTCCATGTTTTGCATATTGTAGTTCATCACAAAGTTCTTGTAACTTGGTGGTAGTGATTGGAGGACACGATGAATCCCCAAAGCATTAGTGTCGTGGTGGTGGTACGGCAGATGCCATGGGTAGGCTAAAGTATGGGGCCAATGGATGCTAGAGGGATCTGGGGAGGGAAGATGTAGTTGATTCTACACACAGAAGACTAAGGTAAAGATCTTTATTCCTCCTTCCTTGGGCTACAAGTGCTCCTTGAGCTGTTTACTAGTAGAGAGGAAGAACTTTACCAGCCTAACGGTACCAAATGAGCCGATGCCCTTCTCAGGGCCCAAGCCTCCCCTTATAAAGGAGAGCCCTGGGTTCCTCTAGGGCTGACGTGGCAAGCATATTCGAGGAATATGCTTGTCCCAATATAGTAACTCGGCGGCCTCCTTTCCGTGTCGCCCTTCTAATGACGGCAAGGTTCTAGAGGGGCCCTCCTGCGTGCCTCAGGCTTCAGGACTGTCACCTCCGTGACCTCCTGCTGCCCCTCTGTCGCTCTGCGCCTTTTTCCTTTGTGCTTGGCTCTGCTCAGATTCTCCCTAGCCCGTGACTGGAGTTTGACTTTAGGCTTCTCCTTCTTCTGCAAGCTTCGTATCATTCGGCCCTACCTCGCATAACTCGGCTCGTCCTTTACCTGCATTAAGACTACTCGGGCTAACCCAGCCGACTTATACAGTATTTCGGCTGGGTAATGCCTTGCTATTATCATAGGGGTCCTGCCCTTTCATATCTCGGCCGACTTAGACTGTAACTCGAAAACTGGACGGGGAACATCCTTTCGTCTTTCCCCGTCTTTACCCTATCCGGGGTCACCTCCCCAACATTAGTCCCCGAAGCTGGTATGGCCCCGCCAATAACCTTGGCCGGGCCGTATCAGTTTCATGATATTCGTTCTGCATTGTTTCCGAGTTATCTTTTTCTCGTTCGAGGTATCATCATATCTTCTCGCGTACACCTCGTCCTACGTGTCATACTCATCATTGTTTCTCTAGTTTTTTGTTCCTCTACAATATTTACTGACAGGCTACAGTTATCACTATGCCTGTCGCGTCGGTGCTACGACGCCTCGTGTGCCGTTTCCGTCGGGGATCGTGGCCTTCTTTTCCACCGTGTGGTCATTGGTGCGGTTCCACTTAGCGGCGTGCGGCCGTGCGGCGTACACGATCTACACGGTCAACCGCCACACCCACGATCCCACTACCTCGCAGGCGGCGCGGTTATAAAGAGGGGCGCGGGGCTGGGGGATTCACTTTCCCCCTCCGCTCACCTGCGCCCTTCTTCTTCCTCTCGCCTATGCGCCCGTTCGTGCTTCCGCCGCCGTGCGCTCATCTGGGTCCTTGACGGCAGGGATCCCGCCGCACTGCTCCGTTGCCTTCGTCCCCGTTTGCTTTCTCCGGCATCGTCGCCGGTGAGTTCATCTGGTCCTATCACCTAGGTTCTCCTCTAGAGACCTCTATTTTTCTTCTGTTCTCGCGCGGCAGTTCCTTCTCTGCTCCGCCGCCGTTTTCGGGTAGAACTATGACAGGGCCTTGTAGTTCTAGGTTTTCCTCCGCCGCTATCTCTTCCTCCGTAAGTTTCTCCGGAGACCCCATGTCGATCTCCGTCAGCAGTGCGCTCGTTGAGGACAACGATGTTGCATCTGGGCCCGAGCGGGGCTCGTGGCAGGGCTCTTTCGTCACTCGCCGCGAGGTTGAGTGGCTAATCCGGACTCGCCGAATTCCTGCCGAGGTAGCTTGTTGCTTACCCGGCAGTGAATCCTCTCCAGATCTTAGGGAGGGAGAGTATGTAGTTTTCATGTCGCATTTTGCTCGCGGCTTTGGTCTCCCTCTCAGCGACTTTGCTAGGGAGTTCCTCGATTACTTCGGCCTTCAGCCGCATCATCTTCCTGCTAACACCATTGCCTCTCTCTCTCTGCCTCGGAGGGATACTTTGGCCTATGGCCGTCTGTGCACGTCTGGTCAAAGTTTTTCCAGATTCGCTCTAACGTCGTCCCAGACAAATCTCTGCAACCCTCCGAGAAGTTGCTCACCCAATGTGGAGCAGCGTCCATCACACCTCGGAGGAAATCCGAATTTCCTCATGTCGCAGGTCTAGAATCATGTAAGAAGTGGCACAAGTCCTTCTTTTATGTCAAGAACTCTGGGAATGAGGATAAGATTCGGCTCCCTGCCTTTTCCATTGGCCCTCCTTCCAAGAAGAACTGGACCTATAATCCGAGGAAGAGTCATGCTTTGGCCGAGGCTTTTGAGATTCGGCTGAAGGAACTGATCCGCTCCGGGCTACGCGGCGAGGATCTGATGACTACCTTCGTCAGCAGCCGGATCTTCCCATTCCAGAAATGCACACAAAAGCTATGCTATATGAGCGGTCCTCTCGATCCCAACCGAGTCTCGACGGTGGAGCTAGACAACTACCTCATCTTCAAGCGTGTCCGGGCTATCTTTAAGACGGAGATGCCGGAGGACTGGGCCTGGGGATTGAAGCCATTCACCCGCGAGCATCCCCCTCCCAGAGTAAGTTATTGCAGTCATGTTTTACCTTTTAATCGCATCTGTATCTTCTTTCATTAATCTTTCTCTTTCTTGTCTTGCAGAGGTTTGAGGAGCAGAAGACTGAGGGCGCGAGGTTTGAGGATCTGTCTTAGCTTTGAATATCCGACCACCTAGATCCGAGTTAAGCTTTTGCTTGACTCGGATTCGCCTTAGGTTCGAATATCTTATTACTATTTGCTTTATTGCTTAGGTTGCGCATGATCGGCGGACCGCCGAATTCCAAAGGCTACTTTTTGCACATAAGAAATTACAAGATAAGTATGAGAAGGTTATTCCTGTGGTGAAGAAAGCTGGTAAGTCAACAAACTCTTGCATTATCTCCAAAGCTCTTATTGTTTTGTACATGAAGTGTTGTCTCACTTTGTTGGTAAACAGGGAACATCAACAATCTTAACATCCGTCTTGAGAAGAAGGTCAAGGCCCTGGAAGGTTAGTTACTCTTTTACTTTATATACTCCCATTTGAAATATGCACTAGGTCTCTTTTAACTCTTTTGGCTTTGGTAAAGCCGAGTTACAAACCTTTGCAGCATCTCATCAAGATTGCACGCCCATGCCTGATATGATGCTGCATTTTTTAGAACAAGCCGCTACTCACTCGGTGCAGCTGAAGGATAAAGACGACGAGATAGCTCGCTTGCGCGCCGAGGTGGAGTCCTCAAGCTCTCTCAGAAGTCTGAGTTGGAGAAAGTTGACCAGGAATTCTCCGAGGAGAAGAATCGGCTAGCTCTGCAATTGCAGAAGGATAAAGAACTCCTCGAGGCTGCCGAACTTAAGGCGCGGATGATGAGCGAGGAAGTCACTCGCTTTGAGAAGAGCAAGAGTGACTGGGCTAAAGATCTTCAGATAATGCTGAGCTATATTCACCGTAAGCTTTTGACCGCGGCCGAGTTATCTTTTCCCTTGCTTACTGTTGACCGACGCACTTTTGTTTTGCGCAGACCATTTTCCAGAAGCTAAGCCCGTGAGCTCTAAAGCGGTGATTAATGCTTGTGCGCGCCGAGGTGTTCCTGCTGATGCGGACTCAGAGTACTCGATGGAAGATTTCTTGGTTGCTGTTGGCGCTGTTGTTGGTCCGATGAAGATTATGGGTAGGGACTTGGTGCAGGCGGTTATCTGGGCCTACCATGTTCTCTAGCCGAATACTTCTAGGACTCCTGATATTGATGAGGTCAAGGTATTGGTGGAAAGATTAATGGCATCTGAGAAACAGTTAAGTCTTTGGAGGGAATCCGTCGGACGATCTGGTGCTGACATGGCTCTCATAGTCATCATGTCATGGTATGAGGATATTTCCCTTGATACCTTGATAAATCTGCGCACTGGTTCCCGCTGGGTTGAGGACCCAGAATTTGTCGCTCTCAGGCAAGCTCGTGCCTTCCAGCTTGTTGAGTATGCAGATGTGCATAACTGGAATGAAGGGCCGAGTTTTCTTCCTAACCCGAAAGACGAGGTCGAAGTTGAGGATGCTTCTGATGATAACTCAGCCGAACAGGGCGAAGATGAGGGTAACTCGGCTACTTCTGGTGATTCTAGCTCGAGCTCGGATAGTAACGGCGACGCGCGATCCTCCTCCAAAGGTACTGGGCATTCCACAGTGCAAGCTGACGTTTCTCAACAGCCTCGGGCTTCCCCCGAAGTTGCTCCTGGATCTGTGGAGGGCAAGGCAACTTCGGCCGAAGTGCCACCTACCTCAGAGTGCCCCGCTCCTGACCAAGTCACTGCCTCTCCAGTTAAAAAACTCTAAGTCATTTCTTATCCCAGGTATGCCGGGCGTATGATGTACGTCAAACATTTGTCCGTCTTTTGTGCGGTATGAACTCCTTTTGCCTTGTGCTGCTGAGACACATGTGGTTGTAATTGCCATCACTTTGTTTAAACAGGTCCTATTTGTCCGAATCCTTGCTTTGGCAGCTTTCAATTTCTTGAGTTTGGAGTGTATATTTGCCTTTGCTTGACCGTAGTTTGGCGTTCACTATTGCCTGACTTTAATAAGCTTTGCAACCTGACCACTGTGGTTTGGACTGTTAATCTGGGCATAAACCTAGAAGACCGTATTTGGGGAGAGCGAAATAATATCACTCTGGGTGCCGAAGTTTGATACCCACTCTTGTAACAAAGGATAACCCATACTTAGAAATAATATAGGGAAGTCCCCGAGTCACTGCTTAAGGTGCCGAGGTTTAATACATAACACAAAATCAAGAACAATATATGTCAGTCCCCGAGCCACTGCTCTGGCGCCGAGGTTGAATACATGCTTAAGGTGCCGAGGTTTAATACATAACACAAAATCAAGAACAATATATGTCAGTCCCCGAGCCACTGCTCTGGCGCCGAGGTTGAATACATGAATCAAACTTAGAAACAATATGGGGCAATCCCCGAGTCACTGCTCAAGGTGCCGAGGTTGAATACATAAACCAAACTTAAAAACAATATAGGGCAGTCCCCGAGCCACTGCTCAAGGTGCCGAGGTTTAATATATAGTTGGTGCTCCATCCTGAGGCATCATTCTACAATGTGTCATAGATGACTCCTATGAGTAAAATGGACGAAGTAAAGCTACGTTCCATGGTCTTTTAGATTCTTCGCCGGCTTTGTCTGCCCTGTTCTTTCCTGGTGATTGAGCATCGATTAGGTAATACGCATCATTGTGCAATGCTTTACTCACGATGAATGGTCCTTCCCATGGAGGCGACAACTTGTGCATGCCGGCCGTGCGTTTCACCAGTCGGAGAACCAAATCTCCTTCTTTAAACACTCTCGGATTTACCTTCTTGCTGTTATATCGCCGCAAGTTACGCCGGGGATAACAGGCTGATGACTCCCAAGAGCTCTTATCGACGGAGTCGTTTGGCACCTCGATGTCGACTCATCACATCCTGGGGTTGAAGAAGGTCCCAAGGGTTCGGTTATTCGCCGATGAAAGTGGTACGTGAGTTGGATTTAGAACGTCGTGAGACAGTTCTGTTCCTATCTACCGTTGGTGTTAAAGGGAGAACTGCGAGGAGCCAACCCTAGTATGAGAGGACGCTGATAAATAGTTGATCTTGATAGTGCCAACTCCCTGGCTTCTTCTAGCAGATCGACATCATCTTGCCGAGCTACTTCATTTACCTCAGCGGTCGTATACTGGGTGACCCTTGGCGAATCGTGTATTATGTCGGCTGGGAGTACAGCTTCTGCCCCATATACTAGAAAAAATGGTGTATAGCCCGTTGATCTGTTTGGGGTAGTCCTGAGACTCCATAGTACTGTGGGCAGCTCCTCGATCCAACACCCTGCTGACCTTTGCAGCGGTTCAACGAGTCGTGGTTTTATCCCGGACAATACTAGTCCATTAGATCTTTCTACTTGCCCATTAGATGCTGGGTGAGCCACTGATGCGACATATAGTCTTATGTGCTTTTCTTGACAAAATCTAGCGAAGGCTCCTTCGGCAAAGTTTGTACCGTTGTCCGTAATAACATTGTGTGGGTAACCATCACATTTCTTTATTGGTTTCACTTCAATCCATTTCGTAAATTTGTCCACCATGACTAATATGTGGGTCATCCCGCCTCGGGCCGGCTTAAATGGTCCCACCATATCTAAGCACCATACAGAAAATGGCCAAGTAATTGGTATCGTTTTTAACTCGTACGATGGCATATGTATCTTGTGGGCATATCTCTGGCAACCATTACATTTTTCGACTAGTTCTTTGGCCTCTTTCAATGTTGTTGGCCAATAAAACCCATGCCTGAATGCCTTGGATACTAAGGCTCTGGACGAGGCGTGATGTCCGCATTCTCTTTGATGTATATCTAGGAGGATCTCCTGGCCTTCCGCCGAGCTCACACATCTTTGCAACATGTTTGTGACACTCCTTTTATACAACTCATTGTTTATGATTGTATAAGCTTTAGCTCTTCTCACTGTCTGTCTTGCCAATATCTCGTTATTCGGAAAAATCGCATCTCTAAGGAAGGAGAATATGGGTTGCGCCCATGTTGGTGTGATTTTTTCTGGTGTAACCTCACTATCTATTTCCATATTTTCTGTCGATATAACTGCCTCGGATTTTTCCATACTCATCCTTGCATCAGCTAGCTGTATTTTTGGAAATTCTGGGTTACATTGCTTGTCAATTTCCATCGGCATATTATCCTCTCTTGATTTTTCCGAAATGAAGATGGATTCGGATTCTGGTGACGGTGTTATTGATGGCTTCCTCAGGTGCTCTACGGCAATACCTGGGGGGATTGACTGTCTAGTTGATCCGAGTTTTGACAACGTGTCTGCGGCATTGTTTTCTGCCTGAGGTATATGATGGAATTCACATCCATCGAAATATCCACTGAGTTTTTGCACATGAAATCTGTATAAGGCCATATTAGCATCTAATGCATCCCAATTGCCTGAGACTTGCTGTACCACCAGATCAGAGTCTCTGTAGCACAAGATTCAGCGTATGCCAATCTCTTTCGCCACCTTCAATCCATGGACGAATGCTTCATTCGGCGACATTGTTTGACGCGGCAAAATGTATTTGCAACACATATCTCAGCTGGTCTCTTTTTGGCGACGTTAACACTATTCCTGCCCCCAAACCATTTCTTAGTTTGGAACCGTCAAAGTGCATCGTCCAATAACTCGGATCTGGTAATGGTGTCTCATATTGTACTTCGTCCCAATCCACGAAGAAGTCGGCCATAGCCTGAGATTTGATTGCATCTCGCCTATCGAATTGCGGAGCATAAGGTGACAATTCAATTGCCCATTTTGCTATTCGGCCACTTGCATCTTTGTTGCTCAATATGTCGGCTATGGGTGCTTCGCAAATCACCTTGATGGGGTGCTCTTCGAAGTAATGTTTAAGTTTCTTTGCTGACATGTACACCCCATATGCCATCTTCCGATAATGTGGGTAATTTTGTTTTGAGGCTAATAGTACCTTGCTTAGGTAATACACAGGCCTTTGTACTGATTTATTTTCTTCAATTCGTTCCACCATGATCACAACGCTCACTACTCTGTTCGTGGCTGCTATGTAAAGTAACATAGGTTCTTTCGATAATGGAGAAGCCAAAACTGGCGCTGTGACTAACATATTTTTCAATTCATGGAATGCATTGTCTGCTTGTGGTGTCCAAATGAACTTAGCAGATTTTTTCATCAACTGATAAAGTGGTAGTGCTTTCTCTCCCAGCCGACATACAAATCGGCTGAGGGAGGCTAAGCAACCTGTGAACTTTTTTACGTCATTTAGACATCTTGGCAATTCCATCCTTTCCACTGCTTTTATCTTAGTTGGGTTGGCCTCTATACCTCGGCTAGATACGAGAAAACCGAGCAGTTTTCCCGCAGGCACACCGAATGTGCATTTTTCCGGGTTAAGCTTCATTCAGAATCTTCTCAGGTTCGCAAAAGTCTGTCGGATATCATCCAGTAGCGTTTTGCTTTCTTTGGTCTTGATAACCACATCATCCACATATACTTGTACATGTTTTCCTATCTGGTCGTGTAGACATTTTTGCATACATCTCTGATATGTTGCTCCTTCATTACGCAGGCCGAATGGCATTGTGCGATAGCAATAAGCCCCATACGGGGTAATAAACGCAGTCTTTATTTGATCGGCCGGATTTAACGGTATCTGGTGGAAACCAGAATACACGTCTACAAATGATAATAGTTCACAACCAGCGGTCGAATCAATGACTTGATCTATTCTAGGTAAAGGAAAAGGATCTTTTGGACACGCTTTGTTCAGGTTCGTGTAATCGATACACATTCGCCATACAATGGCTACATTTGGGTCATCCTTCTTCTTTTCCACTAGCACCGGGTTCGATAGCCAATCCGGATATAGCACCTCCATGATGAACCCGGCCGCAAGGAGCCGAGCTATTTCATCCCCTATTATTTTTCTCCTGTCTTCAGCAAAGCGGCGGAGAGGTTGCTTCACCGGCCTTGCTCCTGGCCTTACATTCAGGGATTGCTCAGCCAACTCCCTCGGCACACTTTGCAGATCCTGAGTTGACCATGCAAAGATATCCCGATTCTCACGGAGGAAGTTGGTGAGCTCGCTTTCCTATTTAGCATCTAGGCCGGCACCAATGGTGATGGTGCGCTCTGGGAACTGCTCATCTATCTGGAACTTTTTTGTTTCTTTAGTCGGCTGAAAAGAGACACTTCCATGCGGGTTGGCTAATGCCGGCATATTCAATTGTGCCGACTGAGCGAGGGCCGCTACCTCCTGAATCCTTCTTTTTTCTCTTGCTATTACCAATGACTCGGCCAGATTTGATCCGGCTGAAGCACATTCCATTGACTTCCTGTAATCCCCTGCTACTGTTATCACCCCTTGTGGTCCGGGTAACTTCATTTTCAGATAAGTTATGTGGCAGCTGCCCATGAATTTGGCCAATGCTGGCCGTCCGAGTAGAGCATGATATCAACTCTCTAGATCCACCACTTCAAACTCTAAATTTTCTGCTCTGCAGTTATCTCTTGTGCCGAGTAACACATCCACTCGAACCTTACCAATGGGTTCACATGAAAGTCCTGGTACTATCCCATGGAATGTGGTCCTCGTGGATTGCAGCATGTTCTGCGATATTCCGAGTTTATGCATTGTATCTTTGTACATGATATTGATACTGCTCCTATTGTCAATGAGCACCTTTGAAAATTTCACATTAATGCTTGGTCCGACAAATGTCGGATCTAACACGAGTGCATACGACCCCGGACTCGGCATTATCTTGGGGTGATCCTTTATGCTCCAAGTTATTTCTTGATCCGACCAAGGCACATATCTTGGTACCGCCGGCATAACTGCATTTACTTCCATATGCCGGCATTGTACACTTTGTTTGTCTTGCCGTTCTGTTGTGAACACGCAATACGATTGATGTTGTTCTCTGTAATCATTGCATTCATTATTTCATGGATTTTTCCTTCCATCCGGACCTTGGTTTATCACTTGGTGTACCGCATCTCTCTGGTCCGAGTTTTCATACCTCGGGGGAGGAGGCGGTAACATCAGTTGCTGTGCATTTCCCCGGTCAACTGTGGCTGATGCTGCTGATGTGCCTGGAGAGGCGCTGCCTGTATGCTTGCGGGGTTACCCATTGCATTTTTCATCCATGCACATTGGCGGGTTGTATGGTTGGCTGGCCTGGCCGGGTCTGACGTGTGAAATTTACACGGTTGATCTAACATAGACTCAAATGTGTACCTCGGTCTCTCCTGCCATTGCTTCTTTTGCTCTGGTGTCCACTGTCTTTTCCCTTCATTCCTTGGTGTCCATTGCTGAGGACCATTCTTTTGCCGCTGACTATTTCCGTGACTCGGCTGATCTTGCACTACTGCAGCCACCTGAGTTGAACCATATCTATAATCCGGTCTTTCTTCTCTTCTTCTTCCTCTGAAGTCATTGCGCCTAGATGACCCGGCCACATCTCTTGCATACTGATCTTGATGTTCCCGATGATCTGCCGACATTAATTCTGGTTGCGTCGGATCTCCCAATGCATAGGAATCCGCTATCCTGATGGTTTCTGCCAATGTGGTTGGCATATCTCTTTGTAGTCGCTGCCATAATACACTAGCATAGCGGTATCCTTGGGCGAACCAAGCTATTGCATGTGATTCTATAACTCCCTCGCACGAATTTCTCAGGTTAGACCACCGAGTTAGGAATTCTCTATCTGTCTCATTTGGCCTCTGCTTGCACATGGCTAACTGTTGCGGCCTGTTTGGCCTTTTGTAAGTATTGGTGAAGTTGTTAACGAACATTTCTTCAAAGTCCAACCAACAGTTGATGCTGCCTGCTGGCAGGTTATTCAACCATACTCTAGCTGGTCCTTCCAACATTTGCGGGACATATCGTACTGCCCATCGTAGGTTTCCACCTGCTATTTTTACTGCAGTGGCATAATCGATCAACCAATATTGTGGTTTGGTGCTCCCATTATATGTTTTCGTGCCTCTTGCCAGCTGAAAGTTCGGCACAGGTGGTTCGCACATGATCCGTGGTCCGAAGCATGTTGGACCCAGTGGGCCCTGTTCTTCTAGCAACTCTGACCGGTATAGCCGGTCTATCTTTACTCTGGCATCACTTGACGGCAAATCTCTGTACAGAATTCTCTCCTGCATTCCATAGTGGTTATTTCCACCATGAATCGCATATTCCATCTCGGAATAACCATCATTGTACCTTTCATTCACCTGATTGTGGCGAGCTGGTCTCGCTTCTCTTTCCTGCCGAGGTTCATGTCTCGGCTGCGGGTTGGGTGGAGGTTCTCTCCTTCCTTCAACCAGGATATTGTTCTCGTGATTCCCTCTTCCGAGATCTCCATTGCCTCGGCTTCCGCTGCCTTTCTCGGCACGGCCGGGGTTTCTCTCACCACTGTTACCTCGGCTTCCATTGCCTCTGTTCTCGTTTGCTTTTCCGGCTATCAGCGGATCATATGGAACAATTTGCTTATTTATCTTTCCAGAAGTCACCGCTCTGTCCTTTCGTGCATTGTTTCTGGGTGAAGATGCTGCTGCCACAGATAAGGCAGGTGCTGCACCAGCCGAGTGAACCATTCGCGAGGCACCTGGCCTCGCTGGGTCTGCTCTGAGCATTTCTTCATTCTGCTGGTTCGCAATGCGCACCAGCTCATTCACTCTTTCTTGCTGCTTCTGCCGGGCTTTGCCGGTCAATCCTTCTAATTCTAATGCTGCGGCATTCGCTGCTCTCAGGTTCTTTGTTGGGGTACTGTACCTCGGCAAGCCTAGATCAACTGATTCTGCCTTATGAGCATCATGCTCCTTGTTGATATCATCTATGAGGTTCTTTCCTCTTAACCTCAACTCGTCAACCCGCTCGGGGGCGACGTCAAGCTTGTTTGCCCTGGCGTATTCTCGCAGGGTCCTATTCAAGGATTCCCGCAAGGCCGACACCTTTTTTGCCTCTACCAGCACTTTCTGCCTGGTTTCCTCCAACTCTTCCTGAGCATTAGCCGGATCAAGTATCGGCGCTACAGGCATAGTCAGATTATCTATAGTTGCCTGAAGAATGTTTTCCGGTCTTTCCAGAGGTGGCCCTCTCACCCTTGGTGCCTTTGGGGTTGTCTCCTGCACCTCGGCCTGGTTAACCACTAAAGGAATTACCTCGGTGGGTTGCGGAGCTGTTTGCCTAGGCGCCACCTGCGCACCTGTCGTCGGATCTCTGCTTGATCCGGCGCCCATTGCTCCCGTCTGCACCCCGGCTGCGACCATCACCTCGACGCTGCTGACAGTACGCGCTCCGCGTGGACTGCTTTCGGTGCTAAGGGGAGGTTCTCCTGCAACAACAACCTGGTGAGGATAAACGCCGGAGATGTCGACGCCGATGTAGATCTGGTGCATGCCCAAGTTTATGAAGACGCCGTTGCGCGGAGGAGCTCTTCCCTTGAAGCTGCCTGCGTTGTCGCTGACATAGTCTCAGAGATCGAGTCTCCGGACTAAGCCAGAGACAATGCGCTCGCCAGTGTTGATGAAGTTTCCCGTCTGGATCATGACTCCAGCTAGCACCGCTGCTGGCCCCACGGTGGGCGCCAACTGTCGTGGTGGTGGCACGGCAGATGCCATGGGTAGGCTAAAGTATGGGGCCAATGGATGCTAGAGGGATCTGGGGAGGGAAGATGTAGTTGATTCTACACATAGAAGACTAAGGTAAATATCTTTATTCCTCCTTCCTTGGGCTACAAGTGCTCCCTGAGCTGTTTACTAGTAGAGAGGAAGAACTTTACCAGCCTAACGGTACCAAATGAGCTGATGCCCTTCTCAGGGCCCAAGCCTCCCCTTATAAAGGAGAGCCCTGGGTTCCTCTAGGGCTGACGTGGCAAGCATATTCGAGGAATATGCTTGTCCCAATATAGTAACTCGGCGGCCTCCTTTCCGTGTCGCCCTTCTAATGATGGCAAGGTTCCAGAGGGCCCCTCATGCGCGCCTCAGGCTTCAGGACTGTCACCTCCGTGACCTCCTTCTGCCCCTCTATCGCTCTGCGCCTTTGTCCTTTGTGCTTGGCTCTGCTCAGATTCTCCCTAGCCCGTGACTAGAGTTTGACTTTAGGCTTCTCCTTCTCCTGCAAGCTTCGTATCATTCGGCCCTGCCTCGCATAACTCGGCTCGTCCTTCACCTACATTAAGACTACTCGGGCTAACCCAGTCGACTTATACAGTATTTCGGCCGGGTAATGCCTTGCTATTATCATAGGGGTCCTGCCCTTTCATATCTCGGCCGACCTCTAGATTCGGCCGACTTAGACTGTAACTCGGAAACTGGACGGGGAACGTCCTTTCATCTTTCCTCGTCGTTACCCTATCCGAGGTCACCTCCCCAACAATTAGGAATCACTATACCTAGGCTTTGAAGCTTGCTTGCGTGCCCAGACATCTTAAGCACGTGCTCACTGACGGAGCTGCCCTCTTCCATCTTGCAGTTAAAGAACTTTTCAGAAGTTTCATAACTCTCAACTGCCGTGTGAGCCTCAAATATCATTTTGAGTTCACGGACAATATCATGTGGGTCACGGTTCTCAAACCTTTTATGAAGCTCTGATTCCAAACCATACAAGATAGAACACTGAACTGTGGAGTACTGATTCTTCTGAGCGAGGAAAACATTCTTTACCTCATCGGTAGCATCAGCTGCAGGTGGGTCACCCAGCGGTGCATCCAGCACATAGGTAAAATTACCAGCATTGAGGACAATCCTCAAATTGCGGAACCAATCCGCAAAGTTGCTTCCATTGTTTTTCAACTTTTCTTTCTCTAGGAACGCATTAAAATTGATGGTAGGGGCCGCCATTGATCTACAACATATTAGCAATAGTTTAGACTAAGTTTATGACAAATTGAATTCTAATTAATAGTTAAATTAATCTAGGTGAACTCCCACTCAAAACAATACCCCTCACATTGTTTTAGTGATCACACGAACCAAATCCACCACATCAAAACCGATCATCACGAGAGTTGATGTAGCTTCAATGGCGAACAATCAACATATTCATCATATCTACTATATGACTCATGCTTTACCTTTCGGTGATTCGTGTTCCAAGACCATGTCTGTACATGCTAGGCTCGTCAAGATCAAACCTTAGCTTCCGCATGAGCAAATCTGGCTTGCTCACATTGTATACACTCACAGAATCTAACACACCCGATCATCACGTGGTGCTTCGAAACAACGAGCTTTAGCAACGGTGCTTACTAAGGATGAACACTTTATAACTTGAAATTTTTGTGCTTGAGGGATCATCTTATAGTGATACCGTCACGAACTAAGCAATACAAGATGCATAAATGGATTAACATCACATGCAATTCATAATATGTGATATGATATGGCCTTTCTTCTTGTGCTTCCGATCTCCATCTTCAAGCACGAACATGATCTCCATCATCACCGGTTTGGTGTCAAGGTCAATGGTGCCGCTTCATGGTTGTCGTCCACCAGCATCAACTATTACAGCTACTTTGAATAGACACGCAGGTCTTAACGGAATTAAAAGACAACCATATGGCTCCTGCCGGTTGCCGACTTACAATAAGGAACATTGCATACATCATATATAATCACAATCATGGCCATATCACATCACAGCACACCCCTGCAAAACAAAGTTAGACACCTCTAATTTTCTTTGCATGTTTTACGTGGTTTGGGGCTTTCAATAAGTGTCATTCTAACTTACGAACAAGAACCACAATGTTGATATTAGTATTGTCAATTACCCGTTGTAAATTGGATCTTAACTATGTTGGGAGAAACAAGCACCCGCAAAGCCACTTATGCAATACAAGTTGCATTTCAAGCGTGGAGCAAGTCTCATGAACGATGTCATGTAAGGTTAGCCCGGGCCGCTTCATCCCACCATCCCGCAAAATGAAAAGTACACAAGAAGCAATCGATAACAAAAGCATCAACGCCCATAATGACCATTGTGTTCTACTCGTGCAATAGATCTACATATAGACACAGCTCTGATATAACTGTAGGGGTTCGTAGCATGGAAAACAAAAAATTTCTACCGCATGCACACAAACAAGCCAAGATCTATCTACTAGATTGTAGCAACGAGTCGATAGAAGCACTCACCCTCGAAGATTCCAAAGCGGTTAACGAGAGCAGATTCTCGTTGGTGATGAGGTCGTACACTTGCCGATCTCAAGATCGCGTAGACGATCCTTCCGGCGCTGCGTTCTGACAGCGCTTCCGCAGTCGGTCACATGTTCGGTACTCGATGAAGACCTTTATCTCCCTTGTTCCAGCAGGCAGCAGAGGTTGTAGTTCTCCCCTCGCGATTCCGGCAGCACGACGTCGTGGTGTCGGAAGTAGAGGGAAGATCCCGCAGGGCTTCGCCTAAGCCGGTGCGAGTTATGGTGGATCCAGGGTTTCCCGATAATCTAGGTTTAGAAGGCCGGGAGTAGGAGGCGGCTAGGGCGGCGGCGACGAGGTGGCGGCGGCGCGGCTGCGCTAGGCGGCGGCGACGGCGCGGCACGGGGTGGAGGGCTGGCTCTTGTGTGTTTGGGGCAGCCCTCCCCCTCTATTTATGAGAGGGGGCAGCCTTGGGAGGGGAGGGTTTGAATCCAAAACCAAACCCAAGTTGGATTAAAAGAAGGACTCTTTCCTTCTTCCACTAGGAAACCATTGTTCCAGTTTGACTTTTCAAACCTCCCGTTTGACTTTTAATTTAGAGCTTTAATTCTCTCTTGCAAATGCTCAAACCAAGTGACCTAGGATATGATCCAATCATTCCACTTACCCATGACACATTCATGTTCCATTCCCCTTCTGGTCCGGTGAACCTTCTATAACTTCTCCGATGAAAACATCGGAATCTTTCCCGAACTCCGGAATAGGACTTTCCTTATATGAATCTTATTCTCCGGACCATTTCGGATCTCCTCGTGATATCCTGAATCCCATCCGAGACTCTGAACAACATTCGGTATCCCTACTTACATTCCATATCTACTAAACAACATCGAATCCTTAAGTGTGTCTCCTACGGTTCGTGAATTATGCGGACATGACCGAGACACTTCTCCGATCAATAACCAATAGATGAATCTGGAAATTCATATGGCTCCCACATATTTCTACGATTACTTTGCGATCGAATGAACCACTTACATATGATACCAATTTCTTGTTATCTCACGATAGTTTACTTATCCAAGGTTTTGATCGTCGGTATCTCTGCATACCTAGTTCAACCTTGTTACCGATAAGTACTCTTTTCTCGTTCCCGTGATATGTGATCCCTTGTGAGCCAATCACATGCTTGCAAGCCAATTGGATGACATTCCACCGAGAGGGTCCAGAGTATATCTATCCGTCATATGGATGGACAAATCTCACTCTTGATCCATGTGCCTCAACCCATACTTTCTGAACACTCAATGCCACCTTTATAGCCATCCAGTTATGGTGTGGTATTTGATGTCATCAAAGCATCCTTCCGGTGATGGTGATTAGCATGATTTCATGGTCGAAGGAATTAGGTTACTATGTATCAGAAAGCTTATAGCAAATGAACTATTGAAATGACTTGATCTTTATGCTACACTTATCTATAGGAGTATGTTCATCATACCATTCTCCTAATGATATGATCTCGTTGTTAATAACATATCAATGTTCACGATCGAGAAACCATGATTATCTATTAACCAACAAGCTAGTATTACAAAGAGGCTTTTACCAGGGACTCTTATTTAGTTTACAAATCACACAAGTATTAATGTTTCTAGTTAATACTATTATAGCATGAATGTAAAAATTTATCATAAACACAAAGATATAATAATAACCACTTTTATTATTTCCTCTAGGGCATATCTCCAACAATCAATTCCCTCAAAAAGCTCAATTTCCCAAAAAGAATCCAAAAAGGAATCAATAAGAAGCAAATGCAGATAATTGTAGAAACCTGTCAAAACAGACCAGCAGGTAGAAACCGATTTTTTTCGAAGATCTTATGTTGCTCAAATCAAAAAGTGTTGAACTAATGAAAGTTAGCTAACATACTGGGGTATGTATTCGTGAATTGTCAGCTCAATACAACTTATAGAGACTCCTCACGAATTTTTATGGTGGAGTACAGAAATATATTTCGGGACAGCAACTCCCCAGATCTTACTTCCCTCTCATTAGAGGTCATTCTTGGCACAAAAAAGCAAACAAAAAGGATAAGGAGAGGTCATTACTAAAGTAATAACTTCCAAGACTCAAGAAAACTCTTGGGTTATCTCCCAACAAGTACTTTTCTTTAACGCCTTTAAGTTAGGCTTGATAGTTTGAGAAGATGCTCACATAAGAAATATGAATTGAGGTAAAAGAGAGCATCAAGAAGAAAATTCAAAACACATTTAAGTCTAACCCACTTCCTATGCATAGGAATCTTGTAAAGAAACAAGTCATGAAAGCACAAAGCAACAAGCATAGGAAAGCAAAACAAGTACAACTTCAAGACTTTCAACATAAAGAGGGGAAACTTAATATTGTTGAGATACATAAGGCCATGTTTCCCTCTCTCATAATAAATTTCAGTAGGATCATGAATACAATTAACAATATAACTATCACATAGAACATTCTTACCATGAGCCACATGCATAAAATGATTATTACTCTCCACATAAGCATAGTCATTCTTATTAATTGTAGTGGGAGCAAATTCAACAAAATAGCTATCATTGTTATTCTCATCACCATAATCATCAAATATAATAGGCATATTGTAATCATAATTAATTTTCTCCTCAATAGTAGGTGGACTAAAAATACCATACTCATCATTGTAATCATCATATATTGGAGGTTTGGTATCATCATAAGCAATAGAATAGCTATCTTCCAAAGCTGGGGAACTAAAAAGATCATTTTCATAAAAACTAGCTTCCCCAAGCTTAGACGTTTCCATAGCATTAGCAATAATGGTGTTCAAATAATTCATACTAATAACATTGTTATTAGCATGCAAATAAAGCTCCATAGGTTTTTAAATTTTCTCTTCAAACACTTCATGTCCTAACTCGAGATAAATACTATAAAGCTCTCTAATTTTGTTGTTGTTTTCCATTAAGCCTAACTAGTGAAAATAAGAAACAAAAAGACAAAATTGCATAATCTAAAGGAAATAACTTCGAGCACTCATGCCGGAGGATCTGAGTACCTTTTACCTTACCTCCCCGGCAATGGCGCCAGAAAATAGCTTTCTGGCTTGCTGTTGCCGTGGGGTAACATGTGTGAGTGCCTTTTACCTTTCCTCCCCGGCAACAGCGCCAGAAAATAGCTTGATGTCTACGCACTTCTATTCTTGTAGACAGTTGTTGGGCCTCCAAGTGTAGAGGTTTGTAGAATAACAGCAAGTTTCCCTTAAGTGGATTACCCAAGGTTTATCGAACTCAGGGAGTAAGTGGTCAAAGGTATTCCCTCTCAAGCAATCGTGCAATCAAGATACGAGAAGTCTCTTGTGTCCCCAACACACCCAACACACTTGTCAGGTGTATAGGTGCACTAGTTCGGCGAAGAGATAGTGAAATACAAGTGGTAACGGTGCCAGAAAATAGCTTGATGGCGAGGTAAAGACTAAAGCAAGCAAACATGCAACATATCTAGATGCAAATGGTGTTTCAATGTTTAGAAACAAGGCCTAGGGATCATACTTTCACTAGTGAACACTCTCTCATATAAATATCCTCTCTTCATGATACTACTCTTAACTACTCTCCGGTTGGACACTCTAATCATCGGTAGGGCTATAACAGCACTCCTCAAAGTCCGCCTTCCCCAATCTAGATAACCCCACACTGTCACCTTGAGCGCTAGATGGTTCCAACAAACACCACAATTTCATAGATACATCCAACTCCAAATATAACTCATAAAAAATATTCAATCTAGCCAAAGTGCCACACACGGTGTGCACGCTATCACTTTCACACACATGGGGAAAAGCATAGATCTATTAAAGCATGATGGGTATTTATGTAGACTCTGGCCTAAGTGCCACCATGGTGTGCACGCTATCACTTTCACACACATGGGGAGAGCAGAGATCTATTGAAGCACTTGAGTAGCAAGGTAGGTCTACTTGATTACAAAGCTCATGACCACAACAAGATCATGCATAGAGAGAGAGAGATGAACACATAGCTACCGGTAGAGCCCTTAGCCTCGAGGAATAACTACTCACTCCTCATCATGGTGTTGGAATTATGCCCTAGAGGCAATAATAAAGATGTTATTGTTATAATTCTTGTTCATGATAAAGTTTATATTCCATGCTAGAATTGTATTAAGCGGAAACTTTGATACTTGTGTGGTTTATGAACAACACCGTGTCCCTAGTACACCTCTATAGACTAGCTCATTGATTAATGATGGTTAAGGTTTCCTAACCATAGACATGAGTTGTCGATTAATAATGAGATCATGTCATTAGGAGAATGATATGATGGATAGACCCAAATCAAGCAGAGCAATTAGATCGTGTCATCGTGTTCATCTTTGCGAAGCTTTTTATATGTCAAATATTGTATTCCTTAGACCATGAGATAATGCAACTCCCTGGTGTCGGAAGAAAGCTTTGAGGTCATCAAACGTCATCCTATGAGAGGGTGATCATAAAGGTGTCTCTAAGGTGATCGGAAAGTACTTGTTGGGTTGTATGTATCGATATGGGATTTTTCCCTCCCGAGTCGGAGAGATATACTTCGGGCCCACTCGGTAATCGATATCAACACCGCTTGCAAGCACGTGGTTAAAGAGTTAATCACAAAGTGATATCGGATTACGGAACGAGTAAAGTACTTGCTGTGAACGAGATTGAACTAGGTATGCAGATACCAACGATCGAATCTCGGGCAAGTAAAATATCGCGTGACGAAGGGAATATAAATATGGGATTAATTGAATCCTGGCATCGTGGTTCATCCGATATGATCATCGATGAATATGTGGAAGTCAATATGGGTTTCCAGATCCCGCTGTTGATTATTGATAGAAGATCATTCTGCATATTCTCGAACCTGTAGGGTCACACACTTAACGTGCCTCGACGCTAGGATAGAATGGATAATTGGTTTATGAGATTTTGTTCGGAGTCTCGGATGAGATCCAGGACATCATGAGAGGTTCCGGAATGGTCCAAAGAATAAGATTCATATAAAGGAAAGCATTTTTGGATTTCGGAATCGTTTCAGAGTATTCGGTATTGTATCGGAAGGTTCTAGAAGCTTCCAGAGTGGGACCAACGTGGCCCCACTTGTCGGAGGCCTGCGTGGGACTAAGGAGAGTTCCCTGGCCGCATTGGGCCAGGGGCACAAGGCCCCATAGGACCAGCCGGCCAAAACCCTAGGGGAAACCCTAGGAACCCTTCTAGAAGGAGGGGGGAAAATTGCCCCCCACTCCAACCCTTGGGGCCGCCGCCCTAGGGCTTAGAGGAGGGGCCAAGGGGGCCAGACAGCCCCCTATATAAGGTGGGCAGGGGCGCACCCCTTCCCCCACTCCTCCAACCCTAGCCGCCAACCTGCTACCCTCCACCTCTCTCTCTCTCTCCCGACTGCGCGTAGGCGAAGCCCTGCCGCAGAAACTCTCCACCATTGCACCACGCCGTCGTGTTGTATATCCAATCTATCTCTCCACCCCACTTGCTGGACCAAGGAAGGAGGAGACGTAGCGGTACCGTACGTGTGCATCTCTCGGAGGCGTCACCACTTACGGCGTTGGATCGGATCGGATCGCGAGGAGGAGAAGGCTAGTTCAACTACATCACCCATGTTATGTTGAACGTTTTTGCTGTGCGATTTCTTCAAGGGTATGAAGATCTCATCTATCCCTCTTGTTGATTGCATCTCCTAGATTATATCTTGGCTTTCCCGTTCACATCCGTAGATTTTTTTTGATTTACTATGCTGCGAAACCCTTCAGTGGTATTAGAGCTAGATCTATGCGTAGATGTGTTTCACGAGTAGAACACAACATGCTTGTTACAGGCGTTGATGTTTTCTATTGCAAGCCTCTTGTTGTGTACTTCTTATGACGCGGGATAGTGAGATCGAAGCGGTCCAGGCCAACTTTACACGACCTCGTTCGCGAGACTGGCTCCGCACTTGACGTGTGGCTTGTTCCACACATGCGGCTAGTGGATGCCAGTTTATCTCACTATAGTAGTCATGGGATTTACATCGGATGTTGGCAACCATAATATCACCGTTGTGTATTTCCGTAGGTAATAATCGTTCTTAGCTTGTTACTCCCGTAAGCCACGTAAAACATGCAACAACAAAGTAGAGGCGTCTAACTTGTTTTTGCAGGGAGTGTTTTGTGATATGGTATGGCCCAAGATATGATGTGTATGTTGTATGCAATGATCATGTTTTGTAATATTTCACGACTTGCATGTCGATGAGTACACAACCGGCAGGAGCCATATGGTTATCTTTATAATTGTGTATGACCTGTGTGTCAACTTCTTATACGCCATGTAATAGCTTTACTTTATCGCTAAGTAGTTAGCAATAGTTTTAGTTGCTATTCGTGGTGGAGGCAATCATGGTGGAGTGATGGAGATCATGCTGGAACGCACAAGATGGAGATCATTGCGCGGAGATTGGCTATACCATGTCACATAAAATTATATGCATGTGATGTTTATCCTTTTATGTATCTTATTATGCTTAGATCGCGACGGTAGCATTATAAGATGATTCCTCACTTAAAGATCAAGATAAAACTGTGTTCTCCCCATATATGCACCGTTGCGAAAGTTCGTCGTGTTCAAGCACCACGTGATGATCGGGTGCTATAAACTCTATGTTCACATACAACGGGTGCAAGCCAGTTTTGCACACGCGGAAATACTTGGGTTTGACTTGACGAGCCTAGCATGTATAGACATGGCCTCGGAACACACGAACCGAAAGGTTAAGCATGAGTCATATGAATGATATGATCGACACTTTGTTGTCCACCATTGAAACCACATCTCTTCTCGTGAAGATCGGATTAGGTGTGGTGAATTTGGATCATGTTCACTAAACAACTTGAGGGATGTTGAATTTAGTGGGAGTTCATCTAGTAATTTGATTAAGTTGAACTAGTTATCATGAACATAGTCTAAATTGTACTTGCAAATTTTGTAGATCAAATGGCTAAGTCCAACTTCAACTTCAACGTTTTTGCTGAGAAAGAAAAGCTTAAGAACAATGGGTCTAACTTCACCAACTGGTTCTGCAATCTGAGAATCATTCTCACTGGCGGACAAAAGGACTATGTCCTTGAGAAAGCGCTAGGTGACGCCCCTGCTATAGATGCGCCGGCTGATGAAAAAGCTGTTTATCAGTCGCGCAAAGATGATTATGGTGTGATTAAGAGCACCATGTTGTTTGCTATGGAATAGAACCTTCAAAATTGTTTTGAGGAGTTCGTCGGGCCCTTTGAGATTCTTGAGGAGCTGAAAACCATGTTTCAGACTCAGGCCCGTTCTGAGAGATATGAGATCTCTGAGAAATTCTTTAACGGCAAGATGGAGGAAGGGAGTTCCGTTAGTGAGCACGCCATTAAGATGTCGGGCTACACTCAACGTCTTGAGCAACTGGACTGCAAGATTCCAGAAGAGCTCAAGATTGACAGAGTTCTGCAACCACTCCCTCCTAGCTGCAAAGGTTTTGTAGTTACTCACAATCAGATTGGTTCCACTGGTACGATCACTGAGATCTTCGCTAAGTTGAAAGCTGCGAAGGTGAATATCAAGAAAGATAATCATGTGTTGATGGTCAACAAGCCCCCTAGCTTTAAGAAAGGTAAGGGTGCAAAGAAGTCTTTCAAGAAAGGCAGCGACAAGCGCGTTGCCCCCGCTGAGAAGAAGCTCAAGTCTGGACCTAAGTCGGACACTGAGTGCTTCTATTGCAAGGACAAGGGTCACTAGAAGCGCAACTGTCCGAAGTACTTAGCGGACAAGAAGGCTGGCACCATTAAAGGTATATTTGATACACCTGTTATTGATGTTGACCTTACTAGCGCTCATTGTAGTGCCTGGGTATTTGATACTGGTTCAGTTGCTAATATTTGTAACTCGAAACAGGAGCTACGGAATAGACGGCGGCTACCAAGGGATGAGGTGACGATGCGCGTTGGCAACGGATCAAGAGTTGATGTGATGGCCGTCGGCACGCTCTCCTTAGTTTTACCTTCGGGATTAGTTTTAAACCTTAATAAATGTTATTATGTGCCTGCGTTGAGCATGAACATTATATCTGGATCGTGTTTATTGCAAGACGGTTATTCATTTAAATCAGAGAATAATGGTTGTTCTATTATATGAATAACATCTTTTATGGTCATGCACCTGCTGTGAATGGTTTATTTCTTCTGAATCTCGAAAGCAATGAAACACACATCCATAACATTGAGGCTAAGAGATGCAAAGTAGATAGTGATAATTCAACTTATTTGTGGCACTGCTGTCTAGGTCATATTGGTGTAACACGCATGAAGAAACTCCATTCTAATGGACTTTTGGAGTCTCTTGATTTTGAATCATTTGACACGTGCGAGCCGTGCCTCATGGGCAAGATGATCAAAACCCCGTTCTCCGGAATAATGGAGCGAGCAACGGACTTGTTGGAAATCATACATACCGATGTATGCGGACCAATGAGTGTTTCGACGCGCGGTGTATATCGCTATTTTCTCACTTTTACTGATGACTTAAGTAGATATGGGTATATCTATTTAATGAAACATAAATCTGAAACGTTTGAAAAGTTCAAAGAATTTCAGAACGAAGTGGAAAACCATCGTAATAGGAAAATTAAATTTCTACGATCCGATCGTGGAGGTGAATATTTGAGTTATGATTTTCTCACGCATCTTAAAGCAAGTGGAATCGTTTCGCAACTCACGCCACCCGGGACACCATGGCACAATGGTGTGTCTGAACGCCGGAATCGAACTCTATTAGATATGGTGCGATCAATGATATCTCTTACAGATTTGTCGTTATCATTTTGGGGTTATGCATTAGAAACTGCTGCATTCACTTTAAATAGGGCACCATCTAAATCCGTTGAGACGACACCGTATGAACTATGGTTTGGTGCTAAACCTAAGTTGTCGTTTCTTAAAGTTTGGGAATGCGAAGCTTACGTCAAGAAGTTGATGCCGGACAAGCTCGAACCCAAAGCGGAGAAATGCGTCTTCATAGGATACCCTAAGGAAACGATTGGGTATACCGTCTACCATAGATCCGAAGGCAAAGTGTTTGTTGCAAAGAACGGATCCTTTCTTCAGAAGGAGTTTCTCTTGAAAGAAGTGAGTGGGAGGAAGGTAGAGCTAGACGAGGTTATTGAACCTTCTCTCAAGTTGGAGAGTAGCGCAGCACCTAAAATTGTTCCAGTGCCGTCAGCACCAACAAGAGAGGAAGCTAATGATGAGGATCATGAAACTTCGAACGATGCTGCTGCTGAACGTCGCAGGTCGACAAGGTCACTTGCCCCTCCTGAGTGGTACGGCAACCCTGTCTTAACTGTCTTGTTGGTAGACAACAGTGAACCTGCGAACTATGAGGAAGCAATGATGAGCCCAGACTCTGAGAAATGGCTAGAGGCCATGAAATCCGAATTGGGATCTATGAGCGAAAACCAAGTATGGACTTTGGTGGATCCTCCTAGCGATCGAAAGGCCATTGAGTGCAAATGGATTTTCAAGAAGAAAATAGACGCGGATGGTAATGTTACTGTCTATAAAGCTCGGCTTGTCGCGAAAGGTTTTCAACAAGTTCAAGGTGTTGACTACGATGAGACTTTCTCTCCCATAGCGATGTTTAAGTCCATTCGGATTTTATTAGCAATTGCTGCATTTCATGATTATGAAATATGGCAGATGGATGTCAAGACTGCGTTCCTCAATGGCAACATTGATGAAGAGTTGTATATGATGCAGCCCGAAGGTTTTGTCGATCCTAAGGATGCTAATAAGGTGTGCAAACTTCAGCGTTCCATTTATGGACTGAAGCAAGCATCTCGGAGTTGGAACCTTCGTTTTGATCAAGTGATCAAGAGCTTTGGATTTGTTCCAAATTGCTATGAAGCTTGTATCTACAAGAAAGTGAGTGGGAGCTCAGTGACATTTTTAGTACTATATGTGGATGACATATTGATTATTGGAAATGACATTGATATGCTTAACGATGTGAAGAGTTATTTGAACAAATGTTTTTCAATGAAAGACCTAGGAGAAGCTGCTTATATATTAGGCATCAAAATCTATAGAGATAGACAAAGACGCCTAATAGCTTTAAGACAAAGTACATACCTAGAAAAAGTTCTGAAAAGGTTCAGAATGGATAAGGCAAAGAAAGGTTCAGGAGCCCATGTTGTCAGGTAAGATATTGAGCAAGGCTTAGTGTCCGGCTATGGTAAACGATAGAGAAGCTATGAGCAAAGTGCCTTATGCCTCGGCCATAGGTTCTATCATGTATGACATGTTGTGTACTAGACCGGATGTGTCCAATGCTCTTAGTTTGATGAGCAGATACCAAAGTGATCCAGGAGTGGAACACTAGACAGCCGTGAAGAACATCCTAAAGTATTTAAATAGGACTAAAAAAATGTTGGTCTATGGAGGTGATGAGCAGCTCGTCGTAAAAGGTTACATCGACGCTAGTTTCGACACCGACAAGGATGATTCTAAATCTCAGATAGGATACGTATATATTTTGAATGGAGGAGCTGTGAGCTGGAGAAGCTGCAAGCAAAGCGTGATCACGGGATCTACAGTAGAAGCGGAATACATGGCTACTGCAGAAGCGTCAAGTGAAGGAGTTTGGATCAGGAACTTCATCACTGAGCTTGGTGTGGTTCCAAGTGCCTTGGACCCACTGGAGATATTGTGTGACAACACTAGCGCCATAACACTGGCTAAGGAACCAAGATATCATCCAATGACCAAGCACATCAACCGCAAGTTTCATATAATTCGAGATTATATAACAGATGGAGATCTGAAGATTAGCAAAGTACATACAGATCTGAATGTCGCAGATCCGTTGACTAAACCTCTTCCACGAGCAAAACATGATCGGCACCTTAGTGCCATGGGTGTTAGATTGTTGCCAGATGTAAACTAGATTATTGACTCTAGTGCAAGTGGGAGACTGTTGGAATTATGCCCTAGAGGCAATAATAAAGATGTTACTGTTATAATTCTTGTTCATGATAAAGTTTATATTTCATGCTAGAATTGTATTAAGCGGAAACTTTGATACTTGTGTGGTTTATGAACAACACCGTGTCCCTAGTACGCCTCTATGGACTAGCTCATTGATTAATGATGGTTAAGGTTTCCTAACCATAGACATAAGTTGTCGATTAATAATGAGATCATGTCATTAGGAGAATGATATGATGGACAAACCCAAATCAAGCAGAGCAATTAGATCGTGTCATCGTGTTCATCTTTGCGAAGCTTTTTCTATGTCAAATATTGTATTCCTTAGACCATGAGATAATGCAACTCCCTGGTATCGGAAGAAAGCTTTGAGGTCATCAAACGTCATCTTATGAGAGGGTGATCATAAAGGTGTCTCTTAGGTGATCGGAAATTACTTGTTGGGTTGTATGTATCGAGATGGGATTTGTCCCTCCCGAGTCGGAGAGATATACTTCGGGCCCACTCGGTAATCGATACCAACACCTCTTGCAAGCACGTGGTTAAAGAGTTAATCACAAAGTGATATCGGATTACGGAACGAGTAAAGTACTTGTTGTGAACGAGATTGAACTAGGTATGCAGATACCAACGATCGAATCTCGGGCAAGTAAAATATCGCGTGACGAAGGGAATATAAATATGGGATTAATTGAATCCTGGCATCGTGGTTCATCCGATATGATCATCGATGAATATGTGGGAGTCAATATGGGTTTACAGATCCCGCTGTTGATTATTGATAGAAGATCATGTCTGCATATTCTCGAACCCGTAGGGCCACACACTTAATGTGCCTCGACGCTAGGATAGAATGGATAATTGGTTTATGAGTTTTTGTTCGGAGTCTCGGATGAGATCCAGGACATCACGAGAGGTTCCGGAATGGTCCGGAGAATAAGATTCATATAAAGGAAAGCAGTTTTTGGATTTCGGAATCGTTTCGAAGTATTCGGTATTGTACCAGAAGGTTCTAGAAGCTTCCAGAGTGGGACCAACGTTGCCCCACTTGTCGGAGGCCTGCGTGGTACTAAGGGGAGTGCCCTGGCCACATTGGGCCAGGGGCACAAGGCCCCATAGGCCCAGCCGGCCAAAACCCTAGGGGAAACCCTAGGAACCCTTCTAGAAGGAGGGGGCCCCCACTCCAACCCTTGGGGCCGCCGCCCTAGGGCTTGGAGGAGGGTCCAAGGGGGCCGGCCAGCCCCCTATATAAGGTGGGCAGGGGCGCACCCCTTCCCCCCACTCCTCCAACCCTAGCCGCCGACCTGCTGCCCTCCACCTCTCTCCATCTCCCGACTGCACGTAGGCGAAGCCCTGCCGCAGAAACTCTCCACCATTGCACCACGCCGTCGTGCTGTAGATCCAACCTATCTCTCCACCCCACTTGCTAGACCAAGGAAGGAGGAGATGTCGCGGCACCGTACGTGTGCATCTCTCGGAGGCGTCACCACTTGCGGCGTTGGATCGGATCAGATCGCGAGGAGGAGAAGGCTAGTTCGACTACATCACCCACGTTCTGTTGAACGTTTCGGCTGTGCGATTTCTTTAAGGGTATGAAGATCTCATCTACCCCTCTCGTTGATTGCATCTCCTAGATTAGATCTTGGCTTCCCCGTTCGCATCCGTAGAATTTTTTTGATTTACTATGCTGCGAAACCCTTCACATGGGAATCAGGAACGGTGATGAAGATGGCGATGGAGATCGATGGAGATGGCTCCGGGGCACTTCCCCGTCCCGGCAGGGTGCCGAAACAGACTTTCTGTCCCCCAAATCTCCCTTTCGGTGGCGGCGACGCTACGGAGGTTTTTCTGAAAGTATGATGGATTATTTAGGGTTTTCGGGTCGGAGGCTTTTTATAGGCGAAGGAGGCAAGGTCGATGGAGGTCCAGGGGGCCCACACCCCCTATGGGCGCGGCCTAGGGTGGTCCCGCGCCCACCTAGGATGTGGCCACCCTGGTTTCCTCCTCCATCTCGTCTTTGATTTTCCGTATCATTCAGGAAAAAATATGAACTTTGGCTTTTGTCCCGTCCAATTCCGAGAATATTCATTATACTGCCTTTCTGGAACCAAAAATAGAAGAAAATAGGCAACTGACACTGTGGCATCTTGTTAATAGGTTAGTAAATAAAAATACCTCAAAGTATAGACGAAGTAAAGCAAAGTAGATATAAAACAAGCATGGAGCATCAAAAATTATA
This sequence comes from Avena sativa, assembly GCA_916181665.1. NCBI lineage: Eukaryota > Viridiplantae > Streptophyta > Magnoliopsida > Poales > Poaceae > Avena > Avena sativa. The sequence goes on along the minus strand of OV702297.1, from coordinate 337,495,037 downwards.
GATACGTTTCCGACGTATCAGCGCACGATACCTTGAACCATCCAATGTTCCAGAGTCCGGCCTCCATAACACGATTTGGGAGGAGCTGGTACACCGCCAACTTTAGGAACTCCTGCCGCCTGCTACTCGCCATCCACATGAGCGAAGAACAGGGCCACCACCACCGCCATGTCGCTCGCCGGAGAGTCGCCTGTGTAGTCCACCTTCCGGGTCGCCGCCTTGGCGTCCAACACCTCGTGCTTAGGGCAATATGACATGGGGAGACCACAAGCAACCAAGGTCATCCAGCAATAGAGTCAGGCCCATGTGGGCGGTAGCCGACACCAATGAGAGGAGACCGATCCTCCACCGCCAAGGTGGTCGTCGACCGAACACAGCAGCAGTGTCAATCAAGCCCCAGATCCAGCAAGATCAGGCCCGACCAGCTCCGCCGCCGCGATGCAACGCCAAGATTACCACCACCACCCTACGGATAGAAAATGGGTGGGCGCATTGGCCGAGGTCCTCTAGGCCCAAAACAGCCCCGCTGAGCCTAGAATAGGCCCGCATTTCCCCCCAGCACAATTACGAGCTCTCTCCCTCCTCTAGCTAGCGCTAAGCTCATATCACATACTGAGAAGCCTCATACAGGCAAAGAGATACAACTCAAGGGGCATCATTGTAGTTTCCATGTATATCTTCATATAGATTAGATATGCAGGAGTAGGGGTTTTATCTCATCACGAGGGCCTCAAACCTGGGTACATCGTTTGTTCATCTATGTGCGCTCGTTTGCGCATCATTCCTCCCCAGATCCTCCGGTGTTCATCGGCCCCAACTTAAGCATAACCTAGGTATCTGTTGTTACCACACGATAGTCGGTTAATAATGTTGTCCCAAATGCAATAGCCTTATATATTCATATGTTCAATTGAGACAAAAGATGTACCGTTGTTTACCTGTTTTGGAACACGAAAGAGCAAACCTTTACTATTTATTAAGGTTGCATATGTGGTGGTTCGTACGTTACCCCCTCCCTAATACTTGTCTAAATTACATTTGGACGCAACATATGTAAGTTGTGAAATATATTTGGATTTTGGAGGAGATGAGCAGCCTACCCCTCCCGTCAAAACAAGCTCGGAGAAGAAAATGTTCCAAAAACAAACTCGAAGAGACAAAAAATGTAAGCATAGGATATTATCAGAAAATAATATATTCTTAGTGATGCCACTAAAGGGGAGGTATTTTAGAAGAGTTGCTGGACATGCTCTAAATGGGAGCAGGCAAGCTAGGGTAAGAAGGAAGAAGATACCATTTCCCGGGGGATCGATCGAATTGATCCCTTGGGTTGCTAGCTCTCGCGTGCGCACGATTGGGCCAGGCAAAAAAAAAGACAGCCTTATCTTCTACCTCCCGTCTGCCTCCACGACTCGTGTGTCGCCCACTGCATCTGCGCCACCGCACCGCCGGCCAGCCGCGTCGCCGCGCTCTCCCACCCGCTCCACCTGTAGCTCGTGCATCCCCGCTCCTCCCGCCGTCTCACCCGAGGCAGATGCCTCCACCGGAGAAGGAGCCCACCCGCCATGGTCACTGCCCCAGGATGTCCACCTCCACCCCGCACCAGCTTCCACCCGCCATCTTCCCGCCGTCGAAGATGAAGACCACCCGCCATGGCCGCCTCCCCAGGAGCCCCGCTGCTCCACCTCCACCATGACGTGCCTCCCTGAAAATCTCCGTCCGCTCTGCTGCCATATGCGAAAACGGAAGGGGCATGGGGTCGACGTTGTCAACAATGACGGTCGTCTCCCAACGGGTTTGCTACATGCGTTCCGCCGAGAGTGCTATCCAAGGCCACCATTGTTGCTACGTATGGATTCGATATTTGCTACATGAAGTCGATCATGGTGCTCCAAGCGGCGTCGAGTTTTGCTACCAGCGGTGTGCGACAGTGATACAAGTGTGCGTTAGGTTTGCTACCCCGGTCAAAGTCTCCGGCGATGTCTCCGATGAAGTCGTTTTTTTTGCGATGATGGACTTTTTTTGTCACATTTTTTTTGCTACACAAGTTTTGTTGTTATGCTACAGCGACATATAGGTTCTTCTACGGGTTCTTCGGCGAGATCTCCGACGAGGTCTCCGAAATTTCGTATGTTCTATAATATGATTTTTTTGCTATATACGTTTTGTGATTTTGCTACAATGGCGTAAAGTTTTAACTACACGGTCTCTGACGAGGTCTAGTCTGTTTGTTCTATTTTCTGGGGTCGAACCATTTTCTACAAGTCTCCGGCAAGATCGGATATGCTACATTAGCACACATTTTTTCTACAAGGTCGCCGGCGAGGTCTAATCTGTCTGTTCTATTTTCTAGGGTCGAACCATTTTCTGCTACATGTGGCAAAAGCGGGACTAGTTGTAATAAAAGCGGAACTATTTGTAGCAAAAGCGGGATGAACCAATGGGAAGGAGATTTGACCGTAGATCTGGGCCGATCCGACGGCTGGGACCCGGAGATGCAAAGTTTCAATTCCCGAGGGACGCCTAGCAGTGTTCGGGTAAGAATGACTCGGTGAGAGAATTATTTTATCATAATATGCCGATATTGACGTTACACTCGAAAAAAAACTTACTTCAATTGCAGTGTTCCTTACCATGCCGATGTTATTCTTGCATACATTAATTTTTATTAATTTTTATTAAGAAACATATTTGATGGTTTTAAAATTTTCTATCTTCACAGAAATATAGTTTATAATTAACTAAGGCATGATTGATGTTGCTCCGTTGCCTTGCAATTCCTACATGTATTGTGTGTAACAATATGCGATAAAATTTACCGAACCATGGCAATGCATGGACACTATATCTATATACTAATTATAAAGGAGCAAACATTTTCTTTCTTAGACGCACCCCACTTAACATACTAAGTATAATTCACACCACCAGATGATCCTATTATGTTACATCCAACCGTCATAATTATTCAAGACCTGACTCTGGTCTGCATTTAGCAATTACAATTGACGGACTGCGCTTATCCTTTTCCCGTCCGCTTCCGTCCGAGTAAGAAAAAAGGCTAAAAATACTGAAACCATGCCCCCCCTCCCCCGCCGCCCGCCTCCATCTTCCTCGCGAAGCCCCCGATCCCTCCGCCAAAGACTCTCCCCGTTTCCATCCTACGTATTCTTCGCGGTTGTAAGCCCAATCGGCGGTGATACTGCATGGCAGCGCTAGATTGCAAGGAGAAGGATGAATAGGTGTGGCAGAGACGAAGAATCCTCGCTACCTCGCCCCCACTCATGGATCCCCTCCGCTGCTATCGGCGCCCTGTTCACCCCATGTGTTCCTCTGTGTCCGCCGGCTACACCAGGTTTCATGGATGCATTGCCCATGCAGAGGAGATCTTCCCCTGACCGCATGAGCGAGTCTTCTATGACGAAGACTAGAGAGAAAAATCACGACGACGGGGCTTCTGCATCCAACAAGCGCAACTCCTAGCAGGGCTCCATGTTGTTTGGAACTACATGTTGTTTGTTTGTTGTACTTGAGAACTTGGTGAGATCTTTATTCAGTAGATCTGCTGTATGTCTTATTCTTGTTGTTTTATAGATTTAGGTCTCATGTTTCCACAATCTGTGAACTCGTTAGTATTTGATTCCTCACTTGCTTGGTATTTTTAACTTGCCAATGAATGAAGTTTAGGACATCACTATTGCTAGATACTTCTTATTTTGGGATTCAAGGTGAGATGTAAAAACTAAAGGTTAACTACATACTGTTAATGCTGAAATTATCACGTAAAGTTTGTTCTCAGAATACCAACTTTTTTTCTGGTAGGCTGATGCTACTGTTCAGTATGTGATTATGTTGTTAAAATTCAGTTAATTACTTCGATCATATAAATAGCAAAAAAAGTAAGTACCTGCTATCAGGAATATTTAACATGTATTCCTTTGGGGGCCAAAGGCCACAATATATAATACAGGTACATGTGTAAATATGCAGGAAGCCCCCTAATATATGGGAAAACTATAATATACAAATATATACATCTAACACCCCCCCCCTCAAAATCATGGTGGATCCACAACACTGAGTTTGGAGAGTAAGAAATCATGCTGCGCTCTGGTCTGTGCCTTCGTAAAGAAATCCGCCAACTGTAAATCTGAAGGCACATACTGAAGCGCAACAACCTAAGCCTGCACCTAAGCACGTGTATAAAAAGCATCAACGCCAATATGCTTGGTGTAGCATCCCGGGAAATCCACAACTAGAAAATCGTTGTTATTTTATCTCCGTGCATCATCATGACATCATCATGCATAATATTTTTCCTAAATCTATTTTGAAAAAGACTATGTTGTTTTCTAAATTAGTCCTCCTTTAATTTCAAATAAAAACTTTCGGTCCGTCTGGATCTTGTATTTGTCTTAAAACTATTTACAAAATATTTTTAAAACAAAATGATTAAATTAAAACTAATTTGTATCGGGGAGGCAGACACCGGTCAGGCCCAATCGGCCCAACCAGAGTCCACCTACTACCCCATATAAAACCTAAACCTAGACATACCCTTCTCAAACCCTAACCCTAATCTATCCTACCCAAACCCCACCTCCCTCGTATGCCGCCGCCACCAGCAGAACGCACCCGTGCGCGCGTTGTGCAACCTCCACCACCCACCAACCATCGCGATGCACGCATTCATCCCCATCCCGCGCGTCGCTCGTAGGTGGAAACTGACCCCCACTTTCTGGACCAAACCGCTCCCCTGGCCCACGACCCCACCACGCGGCCCACCTTCCTTCCCTCGATGCTCCTCTCGCCTCCTTCCTCCCTCGATCCCCAATCGCCGCCGCCGGCCTCCTCACGTCCGGCCGCCTCCGCAGTTCCGCCTCCTCCCTGGCGCTCCTCACCGCCAGGACGATTCCCTGCTTCCCGGCGCCATCCCCGACCGGCGCCTCTCCTTCGCGTCACCGGCCCTGCCATGCGAGCCCGACCTGTGCCTCGTCGCTCCGTCGACCCCCCCTGAGCCGCGGTCCCCGCCCGCCCCTGTCTCACGCCCCGCACGCGTGAGATCGCACTCATTGTCGTCTGCACCCAGGCCGCCTCGCGACACCGCCCGCGCCTCTGCGAGCCTGAGCCGCAGCGCCGCCTCTGGACCTCCTCTCCTCCGGCCGCGGTCCCGCTCTCCCTCTGGCCGCCACGACCTCCCTCCCCGGTAGCGATCTCTCGCCTCCCCAGCATCCCTCCCCCGGCCCTGCTCGTCTCTGCTAGGCGCCGTCATGGCCCTCGCGCCCTGTGTCTCACCGAGCGCCGCCCTCCTCCGGCCGTTGCTGCTTCTCCGCCCAGCAGGCCGCCGCCGGCCTCACCCTCGCCCTTGTCGTGGAGCCCCCGGGTGGCTGTGACCCTGCTCGCCCCGCCCGGCGCCCTATCTTCGTCGTCCGCAAGCCTGAGTCCGAGCGCTTCACCACAAGCGGCTCTCCTCGCTTGAGTCCCTCTGCCTCATGTATCTGCCTGTCCGGGTGTGGCCTTGGTGTGTCGATGGTGAGTGAGGTGTTGGGCTGGCTCAAGCCAATAGAGGACTGTCGTTTCGAGTTACTGTCGAGATCTTCGGTAGTTCATCTGTCTCGGGATCCCGTGCTTGCAAGATCAACACATGGACTCCAAGACCGACACGCCAAGATCTTCCGAGGGGAAATTGACAAAAGTCCGCTGGTGCTCGAATCAAGTTCACACCCTCGCTCGAGGTGGAATTCCAAGGACCCCGGTCTCGAGGATCCGATGCCCGGAACGCCAAGACCGCCCACGTGGAAACCGAAGACCAACCCCGACGTCGAGGCCGAACCCCGGAGTCCAAGATCACCAACCCCATGTGTGATGCCCTTTCCAAGCCCCGTATTTTTATAATATATGATATAAACTTGTTGCATTAAATCATCCATGTCGCATACATATTTGTGTGGTTTGGGGGCCTTATGCCGATTCACCTGATAATTAAATATGGAGTCCATATGTGGGCGGTTCTAGTCCTATTTTGGCTCCATTTAAATTTGTATAGCGAACCGGTGTCATATTTTGCCTTATTAATACAACATTTAAATTGCAGGGTATCTAAACAACATGAAACATCTATTTAATTATCGGGACCCCGGTTCCGCTTAATATTGCCTAAGTGCATCGCACCTTTGACATGTCATACATCATACATGCATCATGCCCGATCTTTTGCCGTAGTATTAAATAGTGCATCCGGTGTTCTTCTAGTGTTTTGCTTCTTCACGGATTAGGCCGATGAGTTGATGCGAGAGTCGACCCGATCTTCGGATGAACCTTCGGCAATGTTTTCAGGTGAGCATTCTCCCCCTTTCTACCTATTTTACCTTTATAGTCTTTATTCCTTCCTGTTGATCTATTGCTATCTGTGTTGCGATGTTCTAGTTTTCGTACCCGTGATATCCCTTGCAGCCTTATATTGCCTTGGACACATCCTATTACCTGTTGCTTGGTAGATAGTTGGACTTGCGTGTCGTAGTCGCTTGCTCAAGTGTTGTTGCGTGTCATCAAGTACCACAGTTGTTGGAAGACTGCCATATGCTTTATGTTGGAGTTGATCATGACTTTAAATACCGTTTAATAACTAAAATTGAAGTAAGTAAATAATGCAGAGGCACAGGTGGGCAATAGATGTTATTTGGTTTTTAACCGTCCACTTGTGTCCCGTAGGACCCCAAGTACTTGATACATGTTCTTTGAATATTCGCACTATCCGCATGTGGGACCATGAATCCCCCTAGCCAGAGCTTGAGTCATATTTATTTCTTGGGGCCACAAAGTAGTTTGGGGCTTTATTACTATCCTGTACTTATGCCATGCTTTACTGCTTATTTACGATTGCACGTGGAGCACCTGTACTGTTTAGGAACAAATGTGGAATGTTTTCGCGGTATCGACAAGCCCAGTCACACTTTCGGGTTCCCGGTCGTTTACAGCCATTGGCACAAACCTCTGAGTCCGTCTCAGAGCCGGCCAACTTCGTCGCGGGTAGCTTGGTGGGGTGGCCCCCTGAAATTTATATGAATCTTGCAGTTGCTCTGTCGTGATGCCTCGTTGGGTTTTTATTTGGTTTTTCTCGAGGTTGATCGTGCGTGTGTTGCTATTTGTGCCCCCCTGCAGGGTAAAACTTTCTGAAAGCCGTGTCCGCGGTTATGGACGACTTTGAGCACAGTATCTCGATCATAGACAATTATAACTAAAGTAGTGCTATAAATTTGACTTTATAATGACTAGTAATTAGCTTCACTATAATGGAATGGTTAAATAAAAGTGCCAACAACTGCTGGTTTGGATTGTCACCTGTTGCCATTGTATCTGACTAGTAAGTATTGCAACTACAACAGAATGGCTAAATAAAAGTACCAACAACTGCTGGGTTTTGGGATGCCTCATGCTATATGTATCTGACTAGTAAGTACTACAACTACAACGGAATGGTTATTTAAAACTGTCCACTGCTTATTATATCAGGATGACTCATGCTATCTATATTTGACTAGTAATTATCGTAACTATAACGGAATGAATAAAACTACCAACTGTGTGAGTTCCTCGGTTGACTTCCTCGTTTGGTCTCGAGGGGGAAATACCAGGATGGGTATGCTTGGTGGTAGATCAGGTTGGATCCGAATAGGGCTTTCTTATCCCTATCTGATAGCCGCCAGTTGTATTGAGTCTCTATAGGTTGTTTAGTGCATGTTGCGCTGCCGCTTCAGTCCACCATACCTATGTAGGCGAGGACCGCCGAATTCTAGTCTCGCCGTGTACTGGCCTCAGTACTGACCGCTCTCTCTTTTTCCTTTGCCCTTTGTCGGCACCCCTTTTGTTTAGGCAGGTTTTGAGATCGACGTCGTTAGCAGGGTTACCCTTCCGGCTTGGCCTGGGCAGGGTTATGGACGCCATTGGTTATTCTTCAGGGCTCTTAGCTCAATTTGCATCTTGTCCGTACTCGGACGCTGTATCATTTCAAGGTGATTTGGATCTTTGAACTGTATATCTGTACTCTTGACTCTTTGAGTCATTGTTATATATATATATATATATATATGTTTGTGGGTTCCATCGAGGACTATTGTGTAATGATATTACTTCATTTTCCACCCGCACGAAAGTGCCTGGTGGGCACCTTTGAATCGTTTCTATGCGGGTTTGGCGGGATTCGCTAAGACTTGCATAGGGCCGATTCTGAGGGTGTTACAGAGTGGTATCAGAGCTCAGCAGTTACGATACCCCACTGGTCCAGTCTGTAGGATAACCTAGCTAACGGACGTGGTAGAGTGTCAAAACTATTTTGGAAAATCGGTTGGATAGATCTGATTAGGTCTGCTTTTACTTCTTACCCCTCTGCTATTCTCCTCTTATCTCGACGTGTTTTGAATCTGCTCTCTTATCTTTCTTCGAGTCCAGGATTTCTCGTGGTTGGGTTTCCGTCGTACCTTTAGGCTTCGCTTCCATCCTCTTGTAACGGTGCTTCAACATTCGGCATTCATGCTATCTGATGAATCTTTCATCTGTTGTACCTTTTAGTGGATCGAAAATTCACTAAATTTTTTCTTTCTATCCTCCGGTGTTTTCCGATACGACGAAGTCATCTACATCAGATCTGATGAGAATCTCCATCCCTCCTTTGTTTCTGAACCTCGCTTGTCAAGATCTTCAGTCTGAATTCCGAGAGTTGGTTGCCTAATTCTCCTATTCATGTGCAGAGTAATGCTTTGGGCGTGCGATGGACTGATCACCATCCGACTACTCTTATCATTCGCTCTTGTACATTGAGGCGGTGGATCGATGCAATTATACTCATTCCATGGAAGTTAGAGGTGGCCTTATCTTTTGAGACCTCGACCTTCATATTTGTTTCTCCGGAGTGCTCTCTCGACGAACGAGAGCATCGACCCTTGTTGGTGGTGTCGCTGATTTCAAGGCAGAGAAAGAATCCTTGTTAGTGGTGTCGCGAAGATCTACATAAAGCGCGAAGGATCTGATCGTCGGCTTTCTTCCCCGTACTAGGAGGCGGATCTCGAGGGCGAGATCCATTGTTAGTGGTATCGAATTGTAGCATCCCGGGAAATCCACAACTAGAAAATCGTTGTTATTTTATCTCCGTGCATCATCATGACATCATCATGCATAATATTTTTCCTAAATCTATTTTGAAAAAGACTATGTTGTTTTCTAAATTAGTCCTCCTTTAATTTCAAATAAAAAATTTCGGTCCGTCTGGATCTTGTATTTGTCTTAAAACTATTTACAAAATATTTTTAAAACAAAATGATTAAATTAAAACTAATTTGTATCGGGGAGGCAGACACCGGTCAGGCCCAATCGGCCCAACCAGAGTCCACCTACTACCCCATATAAAACCTAAACCTAGACATACCCTTCTCAAACCCTAACCCTAATCTATACTACCCAAACCCCACCTCCCTCGTATGCCGCCGCCGCCACCAGCAGAACGCACCCGTGCGCGTGTTGTGCAACCTCCACCACCCACCAACCATCGCGATGCACGCATTCATCCCCATCCCGCGCGTCGCTCGTAGGTGGAAACTGACCCCCACTTTCTGGACCAAACCGCTCCCCTGGCCCACGTCCCCACCACGCGGCCCACCTTCCTTCGCTCGATGCTCCTCTCGCCTCCTTCCTCCCTCAATCCCCAATCGCCGCCGCCGGCCTCCTCACGTCCGGCCGCCTCCGCAGTTCCGCCTCCTCCCTGGCGCTCCTCACCGCTAGGACGATTCCCTGCTTCCCGGCGCCATCCCCGACCGGCGCCTCTCCTTCGCGTCACCGGCCCTGCCATGCGAGCCTGTCCTGTGCCTCGTTGCTCCGTCGACCCCCCCCCCTGAGTCGCGGTCCCCGCCCGCCCCTGTCTCACGCCCCGCACGCGTGAGCTCGCGCTCACTGTCGTCTGCACCCAGGCCGCCTCGCGACACCGTCCGCGCCTCTGCGAGCCTGAGCCGCAGCGCCGCCTCTGGACCTCCTCTCCTCCGGCCGCGGTCCCGCTCTCCCTCTGGCCGCCACGACCTCCCTCCCCGGTAGCGAGCTCTCGCCTCCCCAGCGTCCCTCCCCCGGCCCTGCTCGTCTCTGCTAGGCGCCGTCATGGCCCTCGCGCCCTGTGTCTCACCGAGCGCCGCCCTTCTCCGGCTGTTGCTGCTTCTCCGCCCAGCAGGCCGCCGCCAGCCTCACCCTCGCCCTTGTCGTGGAGCCCCCTAGCGGCCGTGTCCCTGCTCGCCCCGCCCGGCGCCCTATCTTCGTCGTCCGCAAGCCTGAGTCCGAGCGCTTCACCTCGAGCGGCTCTCCTCGCTTGAGTCCCTCTGCCTCATGTATCTGCCTGTCCGGGTGTGGCCTTGGTGTGTCGATGGTGAGTGAGGTGTTGGGCTGGCTCAAGCCAATAGAGGACTGCCGTTTCGAGTTACTGTCGAGATCTTCGGTAGTTCATCTGTCTCGGGATCCCGTGCTTGCAAGATCAACACATGGACTCCAAGACCGACACGCCAAGATCTTCCGAGGGGAAATTGACAAAAGTCCGCTGGTGCTCGAATCAATTTCACACCCTCGCTCGAGGTGGAATTCCAAGGACCCCGGTCTCGAGGATCCGATGCCCGGAACGCCAAGACCGCCCACGTGGAAACCGAAGACCAACCCCGACGTCGAGGCCGAACCCCGGAGTCCAAGATCGCCAACCCCATGTGTGATGCCCTTTCCAAGCCCCGTATTTTTATAATATATGATATAAACTTGTTGCATTAAATCATTCATGTCGCATACATATTTGTGTGGTTTGGGGGCCTTATGCCGATTCACCTGATAATTAAATATGGAGTCCATATGTGGGCGGTTCTAGTCCTATTTTGGCTCCATTTAAATTTGTATAGCGAACCGGTGTCATATTTTGCCTTATTAATACAACATTTAAATTGCAGGGTATCTAAACAACATGAACCATCTATTTAATTGTCGGGACCCCGGTTCCGCTTAATATTGCCTAAGTGCATCGCACCTTTGACATGTCATACATCATACATGCATCATGCCCGATCTTTTGCCGTAGTATTAAATAGTGCATCCGGTGTTCTTCTAGTGTTTTGCTTCTTCACGGATTAGGCCGATGAGTTGATGCGAGAGTCGACCCGATCTTCGGATGAACCTTCGGCAATGTTTTCAGGCGAGCATTCTCCCCCTTTCTACCTATTTTACCTTTATAGTCTTTATTCCTTCCTGTTGATCTATTGCTATCTGTGTTGCGATGTTCTAGTTTTCGTACCCGTGATATCCCTTGCAGCCTTATATTGCCTTGGACACATCCTATTACCTGTTGCTTGGTAGATAGTTGTACTTGCGTGTCGTAGTCGCTTGCTCAAGTGTTGTTGCGTGTCGTCAAGTACCACAGTTGTTGGAAGACTGCCATATGCTTTATGTTGGAGTTGATCATGACTTTAAATACCGTTTAATAACTAAAATTGAAGTAAGTAAATAATGCAGAGGCACAGGTGGGCAATAGATGTTATTTGGTTTTTAACCGTCCACTTGTGTCCCGTAGGACCCCGAGTACTTGATACCTGTTCTTTGAATATTCGCACTATCCGCATGTGGGACCATGAATCCCCCTAGCCAGAGCTTGAGTCATATTTATTTCTTGGGGCCACAAAGTAGTTTGGGGCTTTATTACTATCATGTACTTATGCCATGCTTTACTGCTTATTTACGATTGCGCGTGGAGCGCCTGTACTGTTTAGGAACAAATGTGGAATGTTTTCGCGGTATCGACAAGCCCAGTCACACTTTCGGGTTCCCGGTCGTTTACAGCCATTGGCACAAACCTCTGAGTCCGTCTCGGAGCCGGCCAACTTCGTCGCGGGTAGCTTGGTGGGGTGGCCCCCTGAAATTTATATGAATCTTGCAATTGCTCTGTCGTGATGCCTCGTTGGGTTTTTATTTGGTTTTTCCCGAGGTTGATCGTGCGTGTGTTGCTATTTGTGCCCCCCTGCAGGGTAAAACTTTCTGAAAGCCGTGTCCGCGGTTATGGACGACTTTGAGCACAGTATCTCGATCATAGACAACTATAACTAAAGTAGTGCTATAAATTTGACTTTATAATGACTAGTAATTAGCTTCACTATAATGGAATGGTTAAATAAAAGTGCCAACAACTGCTGGTTTGGATTGTCACCTATTGCCATTGTATCTGACTAGTAAGTATTGCAACTACAACAGAATGGCTAAATAAAAGTACCAACAACTGCTGGGTTTTGGGATGCCTCATGCTATATGTATCTGACTAGTAAGTACTACAACTACAACGAAATGGTTATTTAAAACTGCCCACTGCTTATTATATCAGGATGACTCATGCTATCTATATTTGACTAGTAATTGCCGTAACTATAACGAAATGAATAAAACTACCAACTGTGTGAGTTCCTCGGTTGACTTCCTCGTTTGGTCTCGAGGGGGAAATACCAGGATGGGTATGCTTGGTGGTAGATCAGGTTGGATCCGAATAGGGCTTTCTTATCCCTATCTGATAGCCGCCAGTTGTATTGAGTCTCTATAGGTTGTTTAGTGCATGCTGCGCTGCCGCTTCAGTCCACCATACCTATGTAGGCGAGGACCGCCGAATTCTAGTCTCGCCGTGTACTGGCCTCAGTACTGACCGCTCTCTCTTTTTCCTTTGCCCTTTGTCGGCACCCCTTTTGTTTAAGCAGGTTTTGAGATCGACGTTGTTAGCAGGGTTACCCTTCCGGCTTGGCCTGGGCAGGGTTATGGACGCCATTGGTTATTCTTCAGGGCTCTTAGCTCAATTTGCATCTTGTCCGTACTCGGACGCTGTATCATTTCAAGGTGATTTGGATCTTTGAACTGTATATCTGTACTCTTGACTCTTTGAGTCGTTGTTATATATATATATATATGTTTGTGGGTTCCATCGAGGACTATTGTGTAATGATATTACTTCGTTTTCCACCCGCACGAAAGTGCCTGGTGGGCACCTTTGAATCGTTTCTATGCGGGTTTGGCGGGATTCGCTAAGACTTGCATAGGGCCGATTCTGAGGGTGTTACACTTGGTAAGCTCATGCTTGACCGGATCACGTACAACACTAATAGCACATGTACTGTCAGACAAAACCAGAGTGGATGTAGTAATAGAGACCCCAAAATCCGCAAATAACCACCGTAACCAGGTCACCTCAGTAGTCAACAAGGCCATAGCACGCAACTCAGCCTCGACACTCGAACGGGAAACCGCTGTCTGTTTCTTCGTCTTCCAAGCAATGAGCGAATCACCAAGAAACACACAGTAAGCAGAAAGTGAACGGCGATCCGAAGGATCACTCGCCCACGTAGCATCCGAATAGCACTGGAGCTAGAGGGAGCTGGAACGCGGAAAGAAAAGGCGACGAGTGATAGTACCACGAAGATAACGAAGAACACAGAGAAGATGACTATAGTGAACAGTGGAAGGAGCAGAAACAAACTGACTCAGAATATGAACAGGATAAGATGTCAGGACGAGTGATAGCAAGATAAACAAGACTCCCGACAAGATGACGATAACGCGTCGAATCAGAAAGAGGATCACCATCAGTAGGTTGAAGCTTAACATTAAGCTCCGTAGGGGTCTCAACAGTGCGCTCATTCCCAAGAGCAGCACGAGCAAGAAGATCCTGAATATACTTTTCCTGGGAGATGTAAAAGCCATCAGAAGTGGAGGAAACCTCAATCCCAAGAAAAGTATCAAAGAGGACCAAGATTAGTCATAAGAAACTGATCATGAAGACGAGCCTTAACAAAAGGAGCCGGACCCCAAACATCGGAATGAACTAAATCAAAAGGTCGCTGAGATACAGACGCGCTAGTAGGGTAGGGAAGCTGAATCTGTTTGCCCAACCTACAACCCTGACAATGTAAAGACCCATCTCCTGAGAGAGACCCTAGAAGACCACGATGAACTAATGACGTCAGGCGAGAGTCACAAAGGTGACCAAGACGATGATGCCACTTCTAAAAGGAGCTGGTAGCAGAGGCAACGACCGGAGAAGAACTGACAGATGAAGTGGAAGCGGAAGGAACACGAAGCCAGTCTAACTCCCAAAGCTCTGAAGAATCACGGCTGCGAGGGCCAGCTCCAACCAGGGCCTGTGTGCGACGGTCCTGAACAACACAAGAATCGGCATCAAGAATGACGCGACAACCAGAGTCAGTAAGCTGGCTAGCAGAGAACATATTCATCTTAAGAAGAGGAACATGAGAAATATCAGGGACAGAAAAAGAAGAAGTAGAAAGGGTACCCCGACTAGAGACAGGAAGAGAGGTACCATCTGCCGTGAAAACACGGATAGGAGAAGGGAGAGAATGAAGAGCGGACAGAAAAGAAGACTCAGAAGTCATATGAAAAGAAGCTCCAGAATCCAGATACCATGGGGACGTACCTAACTATGTAGAAGGTGGTGGTCGCGCAGTGCCTAAAGGATCAGTCACAGAACCAGCAGTGCCTGTCGAAGAAGCCTGTAGCAGCAAGCAGACCGCGAAGACTCCTGATAATGTCCTGATCGGAGAGGGCAACTGCTAAAGATCCGGAAGGAACCGACTGCCGACGATCCATCTGGTGCTGCTGACGTAAACTGGGATCCCGTGTATAACAGGTGGCCCAAGTGTGGCCATCCTTGTTACAGTAAGAGCAGTGACGAAGAGAACCACGGCGACCCTGGCCACGAACCTGCTGGTGCTGACTCAGACCCTGAGACTGCTGGTGCTGACTCTGGCCCTGAGACTGCAGGTGCTGACTCTGACCCTGACCTAGAGGAGTGGGAAGTATCGGTGACGGAACAGAGGACCGTGGCTGAGTCGGGGGAGCATACGGCATAGGAGGACCACGAGTAGCAAGCACAGATAGAACCGCAAGAAGACCCGCACCACGGAGACGGGTCTCCTCAGCCCGAAGCTCAAACAACACCTTAGAGAGCGGAACACGACCACGAACATTCAGCTGAGCACGCCGGGGCTCAAACTCCTGGCGGAGCCGAGACAGAAACTCATAGATGCGGTGAAACTCCAAATCCGAGCGCACAATCTGGTAGCACGAGCATGTGCCACAAACAGCAGTACAAAGAGAGTCCAGCTGACGCCAGATAGCAGCACTCTGAGTATAGAACTCATCAATAGTGGAGTCACCCTGCTGAAGAGCATGCTCCTGGCGAACCACAGACAGGTAAAGAGCATCCCTAGACGGCTGATAGCGCTGACGAAGATGTGCCCACTGAGCGGCAACAGTGGGGAGCCTCATGAACTCAGCAGCATACTGGGGCAGAACACTGGAGGTGAGAACAGCAGCAGCACGAGCATCCTCATCGACCCACTGAGTGTAGGCAGTCAGATCGTGGTGATAGGCCTCGAGATCAGAAGAGTACTACTTGAACTTCAGGTCATAAGGAGCAACAGCACTATCATCGGCACTCTGAGCAGCATCCTTGGCCTCCTGAGAGGCATCAGCGCCGAGAACAATCGGTGTCGGTGGAAGAGGAGCCACAGGAGCAGGGGCATGGCGGACAGGAGACCTCGCCGGAGAGCACACCCCAAAGACGGAGACCGCGCATGTGGACGCGCATAAAGACAGCGAAATTAGGGTAATTCGCGCCATCAAAGATCACCAGGCAGCGAGGAATCGCAACATAACCCGATGCAGAATACATCTCTCTCTCTCTCTCTCTCTCTTTTGCTCTCTTTTTTCAGATCTGGTCAACCCAAAATCCGGCAGATGGCGGCCGAAATCCGGCCAGTCGGAGCAAGAGGCGGATGCGGCCGGGCGTCAGGAGGCCAATTGAGGCCACCGGGGATCGATTCCCGGCGGTGAGGACGGCAGTAGTCCGGCGAGCTAGGCACGCGCGCGCGTCACTGGTCTGCACGCGGGAGCTCTGCACGCGAGCGGGCGCTGGGAGGCAGACGCGTGACGGGAGGTCGCGGGCGGGCGCCGGATCGGGGTGCAGACGCGGGCGGGCGCCAGATCGGGGTGCAGACGCGGGTGGGACGAGGTTCGCTCGCTTGAGGCAGAGGCTGAAGACTCCAGATCCGATCCGATCGGGATGCAACCAGATCTCGCCCAGATCCGATCGGGATACCAGCAGAAGGAGCAGGACAGGCAGATGACGGGAGGAGGCAGCCGGAGAGATGGCCGGAGACAGCGGCGACGTCGGAAAAACAACGACGACAAGGATGGTGGCGGCTGTGACGATGTTGCAGAGAAACGGTCTAGCATAGCTCTGATACCATGTCAGGAATATGCAACATGTATTCCTCTGGGGGCCAAAGGCCACAATATATAATACAGGTACAGGTGCAAATATGCAGGAAGCCCCCTAACATATGGGGAAACTACAATATACAAATATATACATCTAACACCTGCAAACTCTTGTTAAAATTCAGTATGTGAGTATGTGTGTCTTGAACTTGAAATAGAGTTTGCAGGTACTTACTTTTTTTCCATTTATATGATCAAAATAATTAGCTGAATTTTAACAACATAATCACATACTAAACAGTAGCATCAGCCCGCTAGAAAAAAGTTGTTATTCTGAGAACAAACTTTTACGTGATAATTTGAGCATTAACGGTATGTAGTTAACCTTTAGTATTTACATCTCACCTCGAATCCCAAAATAAGAAGTATCTACAAATAGTGTTGTCCTAAAATTCATTCATTGGCAAGTTAAAAAGACCAAGCAAGTGAGGAATCAAATACTAATGAGTTCACAGATTGTGGAAACATGAGACCTAAATCTAGAAAACAACAAGAATAAGACATACTCCCTCCGTCCAAAATAGATGTCTCAGATTTGTTAAAATTTGGATGCTAGAAACTATTTAGTATATAGATTCATCTAAATTTTGATAAATCTAAGACATCTACTTTGAGACAGGGAGTACAACAGATCTACTAAATAAAGATCTCACCAAGTTCTCAAGTACAACAAACAAACAAACAACATGTAGTCCCAAACAACATGGAGCCCTGCTAGGAGCTGCGCTTGTTGGATGCAGAAGCCCCATCGTCGTGATTTTTCTTTCTAGTCTTTGTCACATAAGACTCGCTCATGCGGTCAGGGGAAGATCTCCTCTGCGTGGGCAATGCATCCATGAAACCTGGTGTAGCCGGCGGAGACAGAGGAACACATGGGGTGAACAGGGCTCCGGTAGCAGCGGAGGGGATCCATGAGTGGGAGCGGGGGTAGCGAGGATTCTTCGTCACTGCCGCACCTATTCATCCTTCTCCTTGCAATCTAGCACTGCCATGCAGTATCACCGCCGATTGGCCTTGCAACCGCGAAGAAGACGTGGGATGGAAACGGGGAGAGTCGTTGGCGGAGGGATTGGGGGCTTCGCGAGGAAGATGGAGGCGGGTGGCGGGGGAGGGGGGCACGGTTTCAGTTTTTTTAGCCTTTTTTTCTTACTCGGATGGAAGCGGGCGAGGAAAGGATAGGCGCAACTTGTCAATGGTAATTGCTAAATGCACACCAGAGTCAGGTCTAGAATAATTATAACGGTTGGATGTAACGTAGTGGGCTGATCTGGTGGCGCGAATTCCGCTGTGTACGTTAAGTGGGGTGCGTCTAAGAAAAAAATATCTGCTCCTTTATAAGTAGTATATAGATACTCAAGTGAAGAGCCTCTACCAGATCCGATGAAGCTAGAAACTACAATATATAGAAAGAAAGAGTAGTTGAAGCTACAATATATGAGTGCTCGATATGTATGGCATAGTAGACAAAATGCTACAGAGTTGACAATTGCTTGTTCATATACAGGACAATTTTTTAAATCTTTTAACTTATTACAGTCTGCAGCTTGCCGGTGTAATATTTACTATCTTATTATTCACCCATTGATTTCTAACAGTGGCCACCTTCCAGTTTGATTCATAATTGTATTGTGCGTTTTATATTTGTTTGTAATACTTAACATAAGAATTAAGGTTACTAGCTAAATGTTCGTGTGTTGCTACGGATTAACAATTAATGTATGAGGACATCGATAAAAAATTCTATACTATACTTTCTTCTTTGGCAAATAAGTGTACATCTAGGAAATATTGGAAAAATTAGTTCTCTCTTTTTTAGGAGCCTCCACAAATATAAATGAAAGAGGAGAATGAGGATTGGTGGATGATATGGAGGAGAAGAATAGAGATTGGAGGATGAAGTGGGAGAGTGATTACGAGAAGATAATTGTATTTATTAACTCATTGATAATTTAGATGTATACTCTTTTAGGGCAAAATATTGTGTGCTAGATTGTACACATATTTATGGAAGGAGGGAGTACATTGTGTTTATCTAACATTAGTCACTACCGTTCTCTCCTATAGTATTGTTCCTCCTTACCACACGAGGCAGATCGTAAAACACGAGAAGAGGTGGCGCAATGTTTCTCCTTCCCCATTTCTCTTGCAAGCTCATCTCGATGCTACCTCAGGTTTTGATGTTGCTACCCAACCCACCTCAAGTCACTTTGAAGAACTGTTTTCTTTATGGAACAATAAGGACATGTGTATATGCATTAATAGATATAGTATTTTCATGAATGTGTGCGGCTAGGTCGACATGTTCTAGGTAATGTTTGTGTCCTCCTCTTTGGTAAACTTTAGGTGCCTGTCGGTCTGACTTCATTTTCATTATCGACCTTCTCAACTTCGACCAATGAATTTTCTAATGTCATCATCTACTTCTCCTTTATCTCTCAAGTGATATGACATGCCTATTCTACCATGTTACAACATTATATGTTAGTTATACCTTACATACACCATTAAAAACAATATATGGTTAGAACTATAGGAGATTCCTAGGCCCCCATCCCTAATGGATATAAGTTAAGACCCGTTTATGACTGGAAACCTATAGTAGTCAAATGTATACTTCCCCGATCCAAATTAGTTAACTCAAATTTATCAAGATACGGATGTATTTAATACTAAATTATGTCTAGATACAATCGAATCTAGACAAATCTAAATGAACTAATTTGGTCAGAGGGAGTAGTAAAAATGGCTTGTCTTCTTTGTTTTTTTTTGTTTTCTTATGTAACTTGTTTTCGAACCCTAAAATTGGGTTAAATGTCATATAGCCGCATGTGAAGTTCATATCCAACCATGCTTGGTTCAATATCACAAAACTAAACTTACAGTTATGGGGGTAAATATTGCACGACCGGTACATTGGCCATATGTACCAAATTGTACTTCAGTTATCCTTCGCTAATTGATGGCCCAATCATATTTAATCAAAATTATACTTCACCGGCCATGTAAGAGTCATAATCAAAGAGAGGAACGTGGCGGTTCTTTCTAATCATAGAACGAGATTTTCTTGCATGCGGCATGTACATATTTAGAGAAGGAAAATTAATTGGTATATTTATTTTTCTCTAATTAGCATTTAAGGCTTCGATTAATTAGTATTGTGTGGCTGTTTTCCTCCTAGGTAAAGGCTGATGCGCGTCCCTTTAATCGGACTAGCCTGGTGTAATTGTTTTTTTCCATGGTCAATACATGCACCCATGTGACCCGTCAGCATGAAAATGACGGGGTTTTTTTATGTTTACATGCAAAGGACCCGTTAATCCCTGATTGCTTTTCTTAATTAAGTGGTGGTTCTTTGATTGATTCCGTGATTTTACCGTGATGTATATTTATTATTTCATTTGTGGCAACTCTGTGTGGTGATTGTGCTTTTAACTTCCTAAAATGTTATTTAGTAGACGGTTCGGATCCGTCCAATGTTTGATAGGCGTTTTGGATGGACCAGATTCGTCCAATATTTGATAGAAAAAGTGAGGCACCAACTCCTATTTAATAGTAAAGATGTTAGTGATCCATTCTTTTTTGTCGCTGATCCATGTGTGTTCTAGATGTCTTGTTTAATGAAACAAATGCAACTAGCACAGGCACCACTGGTCGACAAATTTGAATCAATCCTAACTACTTTCTTCAACATGGAAACTTGACATATTTCTTTTTGTAATTGGACGTAAGACCTATGTTCTTTCATGAATCAATAATTTGAAATTTAGTGTTCATAATATATTTGGATAAATATATAAGTTGATGTGTACGTGCAACGTACACACTTACTAGTAACTGATAAAAATGAAAAATGTTCGCTAGTCTCGTTCGTTGCCGGCCCATCCTTACAACGATGGGCGTGTAGGCGGCGAGTCCTCAATACCAGGCCATATCACGACGGGCCATTACAGGCGCAATAGGGAGCAGTAGCAGGGCAATTTCATTCCGCAAAATACCCTAATCTCGATCTCAACTTCCTCTTCGGCGGCGAAATTCAGAGCCGGAGAGGGAGGAGGTTGGTTCCTTCAACATGAGCGCACACACCGTCGACGGCAGGCCACCGGCCGAGAGAGTCTGGAGCGAAGTGGAGACCGAGGAGGGGAAGACGGCCCTCTCCCTCGCCGTCCAGAGCGGGCTAGACGCCGTGGAAAGGGAGAAGGCTGTATCCTTCGCCGTCCATGTCGGGCTAAAAGCCGAGGTGGCCGTCTATCTCGCCGTCCGTGGCGGGCTCGAGGCCGAGCAGGCGAAGAAGCTCCTCAACGACGCCGTCCAGCGCGGGCTCGAGGCCGATGAGGCGGAGAAGATCCTCTACCTGGCCGTCCGGAGCGGGCTAAACGCCGAGGAGACCCTCTCCGCCGCCATCCGCGCAGGGCTAAAGACCGAGGAAGAGATACACGCCGTCCTCCTGAAGAAACTACTTGCCTCCCTGTACGAGCCAGAGGAGGACCCCGAGCTGGACGAGTGGGTGCGCCCCAGTAGCAGGAAGAAGAGCGCCCCCAAATTCCCCTTCTTCCTCTTCAAGATGAAGGCATCCGCCAAGACGGCGCAGGTGTCGTGGTGGCGCAAGAAGTACGACATCTTCCCGCCGGAGCGACCTGGATACACCTACGCCGGACGCGTCTTGCGCCTTGTGATCGGACCAGACGGGTTTGATCTGGAAGGGCCAGGAGACGGTGGACAGCGGGGAGCTCTCTCGTACCACACCGACGTGCGCTACATGGGGTGGCCGCGTCCCAGAGAAGGCATCTTCATGGAGGGCTCCTCCGTGCCGCTGAGGGAGGTCGCTGTCATCAAGAGGCTGCCTGGTGGAGACGGGATCTCAATCATGTCCTATGTGAAAGGACTTGGTGTTAAGCTCGGTGACATTCTCTTTGTGTTGCCCTGCTGGTCTGTCACCGTGGCCCTCAGCTTCACCGAGAAATCCTTCTATGTCTCTTCCAAGTTCACGGAGGAGCCACTGTATGCGAGGGATGGTCTCGATTTCATAGACATTACCGTTCATGTGGAGAATCTGATCAGGAAGCTTTACATGATGTATGAGCTAGAGGAGCAAGATAAAAAGAAAATGCAGGAGAAGCTTGTGACAGGGGAGTTGATGTGCCAGCAAGAGGAAAAGAGGCTCCAGCTATAGAGAAGCTAGAGCAGAAGAAACGGGAAGTCTTGAAGCAGAGAAGGGAAGAGACAAAGAAACATAAGTCGATTCGAGAGGAAATGAAGAAGTTGTTTCGAAAACCAATCACCAACGAAGAACTAGAATTAATCCGGAAGTCTCCCCGCAGAAGGAGGATGATAGAAAGAAACATAATTCCCTATGAGGCAGAATCTGATTGGGTGAACCTATTTGAAGAGGAGCTATGCCAAAGTGACGAGAGGTGCAACGAATCACTTGAGAATGCTATGGAGCCTATATTAAAGATGTAAGTATGCTGTTATTACTACCATGTGCAATATTTTTTGAATTTACCCAGATTAAACAAAAGTTTTGTTAGCTCCATATTTGCAGATTATTTACACTTTACTGTAGGTATCTGTATTATGGCCTGCACTGTTCTTCATACAGGATGGATATCACATGGTGGTTTGCATATGAAGTACTCCCTCCGCCCCATAATAGATGTCTCAGATTTGTCAAAATTTAGATGAATCTAGACACTATTTAGCATATACTTCCTCCGTTTTAAAATATAAGATGTTTTAGGTTTGTGAAGAAGATGAATCTAGACTTGTTTTAGTATGTAGGTTCACTCAACTTTGGGATGAATCTACACACTAAAAGAAGTCTAGATTCATTTTCTTCACAAACCTAAAACATCTTATATTTTGAAACAGAGGGAGTAGATTCATTCAAATTTTGAGAAACTTGAGACATCTATTTTGGGACGGATGGAATAGTAACGGTTATATCGATTACATTGGAACAATGGGAGCTCTGAATTTTATTATTTTTCCGTGTTCTTGTATTGTTAGTACTCTCTCCGTCTCAAAATAGATGTCTTAGATTTTTCAAAATTTAGATGAATCAATATAGTAAATAGTGTTTAGATTCATCCAAATTTTGATAAATTTGAGACATCTATTTTGAAACGGAGGGAGTAGTTTCTTATGCTGTAGCTTGTGGATTGTGATATCATACTTGTTCTTAAATTTTCGTTAATGGAAGTTTCAGATTAGAGTCTTTGCAGTTTGGTGAATTGTAATGTGTTCTGCTGTGAGTTTCAAACTCTAGTGCGTACACTATATGATCCATTTGTGTTTGATGCTGTCGCAGATGATCGGCTTAATCTTGGTGGAGGTGGAGGAAGGGCAAGTAAGGGAACACCCGTGTGACGGAAGGTCAGAGAGGTGCATTTTTTCTTACTGTAGCTATGTTGTTGGACTTGGCTTAATCCAGGGGAGATAATCTAGGGTAGGACATGGAATGACATGCTCCTATATATGTATGTCCTGCTTCACCCAGTAGTGTTATCATCTGTAAAAGAATGTCAGCCTCATTCATAAGAAAGTAAATCATTCAAGTTAAATTCTTAAAAATCCAGTAAAAAACAACAAAAGAGCATAGCTACTACTACAAAAGATGAAACTAATGCATAGAAGTGAAAAACAGATATTTTGCAACCCTAGGTTGGATATTTTAAACCATTGATTTACTGGGGAATGCAATACCCCTGTAAGTTGGGCCCCCGGCACCATCTCTACCGTTCCCTTTTTGGAGATTCTTGCAACCCATTTTTCAGAATAGCCCTTCTACCTCACTTTTTGAGTCATTGCAGTTTTGCTATCTAGTCCCTAGCGTTTTCAGGTTTCATACATATTTCGTCGCAGATTTGTCAACTCAGATAAAACATCAAGCAATTTTTTATTATAACAATATTTTTATCATAATTTTTTCTGGAATATCCATACAATTTCAACACATGTTTCCACCAAGAATAATACATGATTCATATAGTTTCTTAAACATTATCAAATCCAGTAAGTTTGAGAGCAAATCCATATAAGATTCATAAATTTTTTGACAATACATACAAGATTCAGAGTGGTTTCATACACTATCCGATCTAAAAAGGAAAAAAAGTATGATCATAGAACAAATAAATGAATAAGGTCTAGAAAATAATAAATATTATGTTTCATGGTAGAAACACACGAAATTCATGCAAGATGCATCAAATTCTACAGGATTCAACATAGTTTCATACTAGAATAATTTCGGATTAACAGATTTATAGAAGCTCCAAATACAATTAAAAGAACCTGGATGGATCTCTATAATATAAACATAAAAAATTCATACTCTACAAAAATCAACCCATTAACAGAGAGATTCAATCAAGATTCAACATGGACTGGATCCAAACAAAAGATTCAATCAAGATTCGGAATTGGATATGGCAAATAACATGGATAGAACAGGACCCATGGCCTCCTTGTCGCGCCCCAGACCACCTCATCCTGGTCGGCTTTGGAGACGAACGTGATCCCGATGAGGCACTCCATCCCGGATCTCAACAATCTTATGAAGGTAGACAAGAACTTAGACGAACCATTCGCCCTAGCCAATGATGTGGCTCAGGTTTTCTATGTGAAGGACATGTCCTCCAGACCAAAAAAAAGAAAAAAATATGCAAACGAATACATCATATGATGAGCCAAAGCGTCACATAGTTCTTTCAGGGAAAAGAAACATCGTGGGAATCGAGGACAAGACAGACATGTCAGAAGATTATAATAAGTTTGATAAAATTCCGCCCTTCACAGTGAAAACTGACCCAAGCATTCCGTTAAGTAAAGAAGATGCTCCATGGTTACGTCTGAAGCGATCATAAGGAAGGACATATGCCAAGAAGTTCATGCTCATATTATGTAACTCTAGTTCATGTTTTTAATATTAATACATGTCTTGAGTGTTAGTCATGTTTTGTGGATGGACCGGGACTATGAGAAGAAGTTGTCCCGATTTGTACTTACCATTAAGATCTGATCTCCAAACGCGCGCGGTCACATATTAGGGAGTGCCTCTATGACCAGTTTCTTGGAGATGCCGGAGGACTAGGCTCCGTCGGCATCTCCCTGAAACTGGCCGTAGTGGTGTCCCTGCTCTCGAAAACCATCTTGCAGCTTTGTAACTTCTCTAACTAGATCAATACACCTGGGAGCTAACTAATTTCACATATTAGGGAGTGCCTCTATGACCAGTTTCTTGGAGATGCCGGAGGACTGGGCTCCGTCGGCATCTCCCTGAAACTGGCCGTAGTGGTGTCCCTGCCTCAAACTGGCTGGAGGACTGGACTCACAAGGATGCCTATTTATAGTACAAGCAGCTCGACATAGTGTCGACACTTACGAAATAATGTCGACACTCACCCCTATTATTAGTGCTGACTCGTGTTTTGTCCCGGTTGGTGTCTCCAACCGGGACTAAAGGTTCATCTTTAGTCCCGGTTGGTGTCTCCAACCGGGACTAAAGGTTCATCTTTAGTCCCGGTTGGTGACACCATCCGGGACAAGGTACACGCCGCACGATATAATGTCGACACTCACCCCTATTATTAGTGCTGACTCGTGTTTTGTCCCGGTTGGTGTCTCCAACCGGGACTAAAGATTCATTTTTAGTCCAAGTTGGTGTCTCCAACCGGGACTAAAGGTTCATCTTTAGTCCCGGTTGGTGACACCATCCGGGACAAGGTACACGCCGCACGACATAATGTCGACACTCACCCCTATTATTAGTGTTGACTCGTGTTTTGTCCCGGTTGGTATCTCCAACCGGGACTAAAGGTTCATCTTTAGTCCCGGTTGGTGACACCATCCGGGACAAGGTACACGCCGCACGACATAATGTCGACACTCACCCCTATTATTAGTGCTGACTCGTGTTTTGTCCCGGTTGGTGTCTCCAACCAGGACTAAAGGTTTATCTTTAGTCCCGGTTCATCCCGCCATTTTTTCCCGCCATTTTTCTTCCCGCCATTTTTCTTCCCGCCATTTTTCTTCCCGCCAGTTCTTCCCTCCAGTTCTTCCCGCTAGTTCACTATATATATATGTAGGGGATTGGCCTCCATTGTCGTTGCACATCTCTAGACTCATATCTGCAACCTCATCACTCTTTCCCATGGCTTCCACCGTAGCACTAACACCTAGGGAGGCGGAGGCGCTTTGCGCCTCGAACTACCCCTGCCCGCCGGGCTACTGTGTCCCTGTCGGCTGGATGCTGAGCGTCGGAGGCGTGCCGGTTCCTCCTGTCCCTCTAGGTGTGGCGCGTCGGATGGCCATCACGAACCACTACTACTTCGAGCTCACGCCGGAGCAGCGGAGGAATCCCAGATGGCATCCCGACTATTTCCCTACTTGGGAAGCCTTCTTCGTGGATCGGCGTGAGAGGGCGCTCGCCAGGCACGAGGAGGACGACCCACCTCCTCCTAACTTCAACGAGGCCGACCGTCGGCTATGGTGGCGCGGTCGGACTCTCCAGAGCGTCATGGCCTATGACACTGCCGCCGACTCTAACCCCCGTCTGCGCTACCCTCAAGTCCAGCCCACGCGCTACCCTCAAGTTCAGCCCACGCGTACTCTCCAGAGGTTCAATTACGACGACCCCGACGACGACAGCGATGACGGCGGCGGCGAGTACGACGATTATAGGTGTAGGCAGGAGCATGACTGAATCACTCCAACATTCCGAAACAAGTTCGGCCGATTGTTACTTAATCTGGTCATGTATCTTAATTTTCAGTTCTTTTATGTATCTTAATTTTCAGTTCCAGTTCGGCTTTATGTAACTGTCTCAAAATGACCTATCTCATTCGAGGTTTCTTGGCTTTCGGGTCAAATGACCAATGTTATGGCTAGAATCAAGGCATAGTTTGTGATAATATGGCCATATTGTGCATACATGTGCATCATGGCATGGCAAACAATGTTGCAAGAGGAAGTTTTCCTTTTTATCGCACCAAAAAGGCATTTTCCATTTTCCGAGCATAAAAAAACGGACGGTTTTGTGAAGCAACCACCAAATGGCTAATTCAAAAAACCACCAACACATTTTACAAAAAATACTAGACCACCTTATATGCACAATGTACCAACAGGGGGATCTGAAACCTTTCCGTCCACCTCTGGTGAAAAAGACAAATTCCTACCGAATCGGTAGGAAGTGGGTCAGATATGAACTACAAGTACATGATACGATGCTCATGATTTTTTACAAAAATCATTTTTAGGTTCACAATATTCTATTTTATCAAAAAACAATGCAAGTTGAGCGAGGCTTGGTGAGATTCAAGTGTATACAAAAGATGCGATATTTAAATATCCAATCAATTCAAAAATGTTAATACAAAAGATGCGGCATTAAAATATGATTTGATCTAATAAAAATCATTTTTTAGATGCTTAATATTTCTTATGTTCAAAGTTTTAGGATTTAACAATTTATTTTTGTTTGAATTGAATAATCAAAATTTATATGTAAGTCTTTTAATTATTTTGAAAATTTTCATGTAAAGTAAATATAAAATGATTTATATGAATGGATAGATATTATTTTTATGAAAATTATGACATATTATTCATATTTTTCTGAGTTAAAATGAAAAAATATGAATTTCCTAAATTCATATCATATTTTTTGAATTAAAAATGCCCCTTTAATGCATGGAAAAAATGCCCCCCCTTTAACACCGGTTCCAGACAGGAACCGGTGTTAAAGGGGGGGTTGTAATAAATGCGCGCGGGAAACGGAATCCCCCCCTTTAACACCGGTTCCAGCCACGAACCGGTGTTAAAGGGAGGGTATTTAATTCACCTTCCCCGTCCTTTCTTCCCCCCAGAGCCAGATCGATCTCGAACACCGCCGGCCGCGCGCAGAGAGAAGCGCCGCCACCGCCGCCCGCGAGCGTCTCGCCGCCGTCGCCCTCGGAGTGAGGGAGGAATCGTCCGTCTCGCCGCCGCCGCTTCGGAGCTCGAGGTCCGCCGCCCCTGACCCTCGCTCTCTTCCCCGTCCGTCTCGCCCCCGACCGCATCGCCCTGACCACCTCGCTCTCTTCCCCGTGCAGGAGCGTCTCGCCGCCGCCGCTTCGGAGCTCGTAGGCCACGCCTCAACGCCTACGCTGCCCGCCGCCCGACGAGACCGTCGCATCCGTCCGACGAGCACCGCCGCCCAACGAGACCAACGCCGTCCGACGAGACCACCGCCGCCCGACGAGACCAACGTCACCCAACCGGTGAGCGCCACGTGTCTACCACGTCAGCCTGAAAAATAGAACAAAAGATAAAAATTGCAGAAAATTGTATAATCTTGCAAAAATCATATAAAAAGATTCGTTGATCCAAAAATAGCAAATTATGTATCAATGAATTCAGAAAATTGAGTAGATTATTAATATCAAGTTGGATTTAACTTTTACAGTACGTGTTTACTGTAATAATTTAATTAGTTTTAATGGTCTTTTAGGTTAATAAATTCATAGTAAAATATCTCCTGGTCCAAAAATCACAAATAATATACCTATGGATTCACAATTGTGTGTAGATCATCAATATGCAAATGGTTAAGCCAAATAATATAAGGTTTTTCAGCAATTAAATAAATGGTAGAATGTCTTACTTAGAGTAATAAATTCATAAGAAAATAAATAATGTTCAGAAAATTACAAATAATATGTCCCTGGAATCACAACCCCGTGGGGATTGTATATCTGATTTTAGTTTGATTTTTAGACAACAGAAACTATTTAAATCATTTAAAACCCATTAAACACTATTTAAATCATAAGAAAAAGATTTGTAACTCTAATTAGGGTGAATCCAACGCCTACTGGTTCGTATTAGTGTCCTCTATCCATTGTGACTTATTAAATTGCCATGCATGCATTTGTTTGATCTCTATGTGCTATTGTTTATGTTGTATGAAATTGTTTGCTCGATAGATTGCGAGGAGTGCAACGTGTGTGATTGCTGACTCATCCTGATTAAAACTTGTTTGCTCGATAAATTGTACTACATGCATAGATTAAAACTTGTATACAAATTAGACCTCTGACTCATTTGTGTATTTATTTATGTATTTTTTTATGAATAATATGTATATTTGTGTATGAATCCAAGTCCACTTGAATGTTTACACTCTTACTCTAGATAATATTATTGTTTTAGAAACTATGGATCCACTTAGTAGAAACCTTGAAGAAGAAGAAATAATGGAGAACATTATTGATGAGGACACCTCACAATATCTGAACTTGGAGGGACATGATGACGACAGCTCAAGTACTAGTCATGGAGAAGATGAAGACTCCGGTGAACGCAATTTAATGGTTACAAAGTCCGGCGAGGTATATGCATTGATTAAGCCTCTACTGACTTCCACCAACAATCTTCTTCTACATGTATTAATTAACGCTTCTTTCTTCTTTTAGCCCTCTGGATCGACCAGCCAGCAACCATCTTCTTCTACGAAAAAGAGCAAGCGAGGCGCGAGCCAGCGGTTGAAAGATCGTGTCAAGTTCACGATCGAAGCAGTCCGTGTTGATGGTAGGCCGATGGAGCCCAAAAAGGCCGCAGACAAATTTGTACGTCAGGCTGGAGTTCTTGTTAGGGACCAAATCCCAATCATAATTGAAAATTGGAATAAGCCAAAGAAGGGCGATGGTACCTTTGTCGATGACAGATCCAAAGAAACGCTTTGGAATTCGTTGTTGGTAAATTTCACCCTTCCGCCAGAGGAGGATGAAAACAACCCGGTTATAAAGGAAAAGGTCAAAGAGTGGACTCTAAAGAAGATGGCTGACGCTTTCCGCAACTAGAAGACAAAATTGAACAAATTTGTCAAATCTGGCGAGACTCCAAATTACGAAGACGCATATTATGCGAAGATAAGACCTCACTGGCCCGAATTTGAGACATATAAAAAAAGTTCTATAGCTAAAAAGAGGTCAGAAACCAATACGCTTAATGCCCTGAAGAAGGAATATCACCAGAGGACGGGGTCAGGTGGCTACATATCTCAGAGGCCTAAGTGGGAGGAAGCTGAGAAGGCCCTGTGCGAGAGAGGGATCACACCCCAAACAGATGGGTGGGACCTACGTGCAAAGACTTGGTTCTACGGAATCGGGGCAAGGTTGGACCCAGAAACAGGATTGTGTATCTTCCCAACCCTCCTTGCCGAACCCGTCACTGAACTCATCACGACATACGAGGAAACATCCGCCAGGATCTTCCATCCCGACAGAGAGAATGACCAACTCACACGCGCCATCGGTAAAAAAGAACACCCTGGACATGCACGAGGCACATGGGGTATGACGTGGAAGGATGGATTTGCCGACTGGAGCGACTCTTACAGATGGCGCGACAGAAAAGAAAAAGAGCGTACAGAGCGGATGACACAGATAGAACATGCACCTGCGGCGCTGCAGGCGCAAGTGAATGCACAACAGAGCCATCAAGCTACCGGCCCATCTCAGCGGCACGAAGAGCCTGCATTGGAAGCTGCTGGCGGCCCAGACTCTGCGCGGAAAAGCAGTGTGGCTTCCACGGAGAACGTGCACCCCACGCTTGAAATGACAGGTTCTCGATACCCCGTGGATGAGATCACGGAGAGCGAACACGCTGAGCTGCATGTGAGATTAATGGGCTTATCCATTAAGGTGGCTGTCGGCTATGCCTTACCTCCTATAGCTGGTGGAACTTACCAAAGCCGACCGATTCCAGATGGCTATGCTATTGTCGGGATGGATGAGGTTGTGAAGGAATATGAGGAAGCACAGCTTGACCATGCTACAAGTGAAGGGGAAACTCAACTCAAATTTGCAGTAAAAACAACCATTCTTTGGAAGAAGGAACACATTGTGCTTCCAAATTGGAGGTCACTGGCACCCCCGCCGTCTCCGCAGCGTCAGCAGTCTGAGCCGCTTCAGCTATCTCCTGCGCGGCAGCCATCTCCTGCGCTTCAGCCATCTCCGGCCCGTCAGCCATCTCCGGTGCTTCAGCCATCTCCTCAGCGTAAGCGGAAGAGCACTGCCACGAAGAGCATCAGTAGCACTGCCACAAAGAAATCCGCAGGAAACCGTACGCCAAAGAGTTCAAAAAACTACGTCCCGCAGCCTTCCGCCAAGCCATTGCCGGTTTTAACGTGGAATCGCAGCGACGAGGAGACCAATAGGATCTCGGAAGAACAGGTCAAGAAATTCTTTGCACCTAGACGGGTCGAGCCAAAGGAGAAAATAGATCCGGCGGTGGTGGAGAAGTTTTACAAAAATCTTTTGAAACCTGAAACCCCACTTGTGCCGGACTACGAGCGCCAGATTTTGAAGGCGGATGCAACGCGCCGTAGGGAGACTGAAAGTAGCAGTCGTGAGGCACCCCAGAAAACAGTTCCCATGCTCGGAGAGCAGGAAAACCAATCATGTGCCCCGCTCCAAATGTTCGACACACGGGACGCTCCTCCCGTAAATGATTACGAGGCAGAGCTACAAAGAAAGGCCAATGAGATGGAGATGACTTACATTGCATACTTGAACGTCATGGGAGACAACTTGTCCAAATGCGATGCCAACCCCATACAGCCATGGAAGTATGGGAAGAATCTCGTCAAGAAAGAGGAGCTCAAGAATCTACCAACAAAGATGCGAAAATTGCACAAGTGGTACCTTCATTTCTGCAAGACGAGAAAGGTAGAATGGATCACGGCGCATATAAGAGATGATATTTTCTTCTGCGGAGATGACGCGATCGACTTCAACATTCAAGACTTGCATTTTCTATTCAATCAGAAGGAACTCGACAAAGCTGCCATCAGCCTTTATTGTGTGTAAGTACTATTTCTATAATTTATATCTCATCTCATTCACTTTATTAATTGCATGTATATATATATGCTCACCATATATGTATATACTATTATGCAGAAAAAAGGTTATGGAATGCAGGAAAGGAGGCCCTTTTGACATTGGGTTCGTTGACCCAAATAGAGTTCATGAAGAAGTGGTAGAAACCAAACCCGGGCAAACAGAAGATTACTTGCTAACGCCTTTACTGAGACAACAAACCAAAAGGGAAATACTATTGCCTTACAACTTCTCGTGAGTACTGTTACCCTCTCTCTTGTACACATTCTATTTCAGCTTACTCGATGTTAAGTGTAACTGATGATGAGTTATGCGTGCGTAGGTTCCACTTTATTCTGCTAGTCATTCAACCCGACTCAGTAAAAGTCCTTGTCATGGACTCGTTATGAAAAGAAAAAGAGATATGGGCAAACTTTAGAGAGATGCTCTAGAGGTAATTTCAATCATATTATCGCACTAGATCGGCAACTTTCGTGACAATAAGTAATTAATTACTCCTCTATCCATTTTCTTTGCCGGACAGGGTTTGGAAAAGGTTCACGGGCAGGGCCGTGGGTGAATGGTCAGAAGAACTAAAATTTGTAGACCAAAATGTAAGTAATACTAGCTAGCTTCCAATTCCATTATATCATGCTTTATTGATTATTATTTTGATTGAACTCTTTATTCTCGTAAAGTGCGCGCATCAGGGACACGGCAATAACTTATGTGGGTACTATGTTTGCGAGTTCATTCGCAACACGATATGTGCGACGGGCCAAGCCGCACTAGAACAACTTAGAGTAAGTAAACAAAGTCCACAACATTATTTTATTACCATCCATTGTGTTGAGTTTTATTCTTATATATATATTGACGGCCCATTCTTCATATATATTCAGATCGAACGGATGCGGGACCAACTCCTACCATTTGAACGCATACGAGCCATTCAAGAGGAATTGGCGGGGTTCATACTTGATGAGGTCGTCACGCCTGGCGGAGAACTCTTTAGATATCCACCAAAATGAACGATGACGATGTATGTGTCGATGACGATGTTTGTGTATAATAATAGTTGCTTAATTATTCATGTACTCGTATGTACCGATGACGATTTATGTGTATACCGCTCCCGATCGATTCCCCCTCGCTCCCCCCTCCCGCAGAAATACGCCCAGAACGGGGCAGAGGCAGAAGTCTACCGTGGCAGAGATTTAGGCCGTTTTCCTGCCGCGGCAGAGTTCTGCCGCGGCAGGAAAACGGCCTAAATCTCTGCCGCGGCAGAAGAACCTTTAACACCGGTTCCAGATACGAACCAGTGTTAAAGGGGGGGGCCTGAGGCCTGCGGCAGCCCCACGTGTGCCACCCTTTAACACCAGTTCGTATAAGAACCGGTGTTAAAGGCCTCCCCCTCTAACACCGAACCCTCAACAGCGGTTGGGGAACCGCTGTTAGAGGGCCCTCCCAACCGGAGTTAAAGGGGGGGCTCTGCACTAGTGTGATGAACACGGTTGCTTCGTGCGATGGTGATGCAAAGTCTGGACTTGACTTCATAGACATTACTACTCCTGTGGAGAATGGGCTAAAGAGCAAGATAAAAGAAAATGCAGAAGAAGCAAAACCATCTGGTGACCGAGGAGCTGATATACAGCAAGAGGAACTGAGGTTCCAGCTAAGCTGGAGCAGAAAAACGGCATGTCTTGCCGCAGAAAAACGATGAGACAAAGAAATATAAGGGCCATGCGAGAGGAAACGAAGAAGATGGTTCGAGAAGCAAACACCGAGGAAGAACAAGGGCTACGTGATGAATACTAGATGGATAAGCGTGTGTCGCCGTGAAAATCTAACGACAGGCACAATTGAATCGTACAATTTTGAACTGAATATTGTGGTAGATGGCATATCGGAAACTCAACATGCCAAATATTTCATCATCTATGAAACACTACTTGGTTGTCAGACACTCAAAGTTGATTTCATATGAAAAAAGAAAAAAAGTGACGCTAAGGCTTTTAGAAAATAAATAATCATGCAAGTTGCATTGTACGGTTATTGTAGTTGGCGTCATACCGACGCCCCCGCAGGGCGATAAGATGAAATATGTCTTTCGGATAAAATTTCGCGCCTCCAACAACTAGGCCGAATATGAGGCCCTCATCCATGGCATGAGGATGGCCAAGATCTGCGGCGCAACGCGCCTAGTCATCTACGGTGACTCGAACCTCGTCGTCCAGCAGACGATGAACCAGTGCGACGCATACGTCGCTAACATGATCGCGTACCGCGCGCTCTACAACTCGCTCGAAGGAGACTTTGACGGCTGTGAGCTTCGCCACGTTGGAAGGGAAAGCAACGAGAAGGCTGATAGACTCACCAACATCGACTCCACCTGCGCGGGTGCCACCAGGTGTGTTCCTTGAACAAATCTGCGTGCCTACCATCAAAAAGAAATTCCCCAAGGGACCACCCGAAGAAGCAGAACACTCGGGGACTACGCTACCTGAAGGACAGGAAGAACCCAAAAAGCTTGACACGGAGGTCGAATTGGTCAACCTGATACAGGTCATGGCAATTGAAGAAACATTGACGTAGTCGTATCTTCGGTACCTGATAGACAGAGAACTGTCCGATGACCCGACAGATGCCTGATGCATATCTCGCCGGTCCAAGGCCTTCACCATCATCAATGGCGAGCTGTATAAGCGCAACATTTCGGATATACAACAAAGGTGCGTCAGCATCGGTGATGGCTAAACCATCCTCCAAGACATCCACGAGGGCATCTGCGGTCATCACGGGCAGCCGCGCCCTCGTCGCCAAAGCTCTACGAGCTGAATTCTACTGGCCAACGGCCATGAATGATGCTAAGGACATCGTCCAGAGGTGCAATGGCTGCCAGAGGTTTGCGGACAAGCCACACGCACCAGGGTCGGAGCTCAGGCCCATACCCCTGGCCTGGCCCTTCGCCCATGCCTCGACATGATCGACAAGCTGCCCAAATCTTCGAAAGGAGGCCACGTCTACCTCCTGGTCGCAGTCGATAAATTCACCAAGTGGATCGAGGCCATGCCCGTCACCAACCAAAAGGGCAAAACGGCCGTCAAGTTCTTCGAATCTATCGTCTACAGGTTCGGCGTGTCGCACAGCATCATCACGGACAACGGGTCAAACTTCATCTCTAAAGAATTTCAGGACTTCTGCGAAGGCCTTGGCATCAACATATCATACGCTTTCGTGGCGCACCCGCAAACCAATGGGCAGGTCAAAAAGGCCAATGGTCTCATAGGCGGCGGCATCAAAAAACGCCTACTCAGCCCACTAGAACGGCTTGCGGGAGCCTGGGCAGAAGAACTACCCTCCGTCCTCTAGAGATTGCGCACAACACCAAACAGCTCAACGGGTTACATGCCCTTCTTCATGGTACACGGAGCCGAAGCTGTGTTACCTGCAGAAGCACGCCATAAGGCCCCACGGGTCGTCGTCTACAGCGAAGCCGAATCGATGGCCGCACTCGAAGACGCCGTCGACACACTCGACGAGGCACGCGACATCGCCACGGCTCGATCGGCGGTCTACCAACAGAGCCTCCGCAACTATCACAACCGCCGGCTGCGCCCAAGGTCCTTCGTCGAAGGAGACCTCGTCCTACGACTTAAGCAAGAGCGGCCGAAGAAGCTCGAGTCACCCTGGGAAGGACCCTACATCGTCACTGAAGTTATCCCAGGTGGCGCCTACCGCCTCAAGCACGTGGAGTCTGGAGTCGCATACTCCAATCCATGGAACGTCGCACAATTGCGATGCCTCTACCCCTAGCTATCCCTCTTTACTTTCAATAAGGCTACTCAGCCGAACAATGTACCTCCTCAATTACGATATAAATAAAGCTAAGTCCCCAGTCTGAAAATCTTTTTCCTTACATTAATTTATGTTACAACACACTCGGGGGCTCTGCCTCACCTCACGACTTCGCCGACTGAGAATAATGCATGTACACCTGAGTAGCTGACCACGTCAGGCTAACGAAAAGGGCATGCATACAACAAAGAACCACGTGCCAATACAAATAATCTTTACAACAAAGGGCGCAACAAGCCCATGCGAAATATATATAAATTTTATATCTATCTTTTTTACAGCCCCTATCTATTCTGAAGAATCACATGCGCCCGATGCTCAAAAAGATCTACAATCTCTTCGGCATACTGTCTAACAGCCGCGTAATGTGGGCGCATGTCCTACATGCCACCATCTGGTCGAGGGGGCGGCCCAGCCGCCACCGCCGCAAGATTAACATCTGGGCGGCGCAGCCGAACTAGCGACAGGGCAGCCTTCACCCCCGCAACTAGCTGGTGCCGCACCAACTCCCTGACGTGACCCACGTCTCGAAACTTTGCCAGCAAATCCCATAGAGTCGAAGGCGCCTCATCAAGGGGGAACATGACGTACAGAATCGACGCCAGGGAAGTCTTCACCTGTCTTAGCACCCGTGGCACCTGATGAGCGCGATCCTGCACAGTCGCAAGGACGGTGGCCCGGTCGCGGTCCATCTAGAAAAAACCTCTGGCTTCCATATCTTGTTGGGTTAGGCAATTGATCCGAACTGCAACGCGCTCCTTCTCCTTCCTCGGAACAAGGTTGGCACCTGCAGAAAATATAGAGTAAGATGACACGCAAACAAGGCGCATCCGAAAAACGAGCAGCAGCTCAAGAAAACTTACACTGTAGCTGCTCGGCCAACTGCCGCAGCTCCCCCCATTAGATACTCCTCCCTGGCGGTAGCACGCTCCGCCTTCGACTTCCACACGTCCGCATGACCCCGGATGCCAAAAATCTCCTTCTCAAGGCTGCGGACGCGGTCACGAAGGAAAACAAGCTGCGACGCATCATCCAAAGATGGTCGCGGCTGAGGGGCAGACGAAGCATCAATGGGAGCCTCACCCGAAGGACCCTAAAGGCAAGCAAGCAAAAGTATGAAGGGTACGCCTCTTTGACAAAAGCCCGAAGCATCATTTATATACATCAAAAGGCCACTGCATGGCACAAGGAAACTGTTCGACAAATATTACAGCAAAAGGAAAAGACAACTATCCTAAAACTACAACAGAGCCTAGGCACCCGCATCCGGAGTGGCCTCAGAGCCAGACTACCTGCTCTTGACCTCCTCCTGCTGCTTCGCCTCATACTCCGCCAGAAGGTCAATGAGCTTCGGCCCATAGCGCTTACAACGATATGTGAGGAGAGCGAAAGCTACCTCTGAGCCATCGGCAACCGTTGGCATCTGGGAAGTGATGCACGGCAGGTCCAGCTCCGCTCCAGATGCCATGGCCATGGCCAATCCCATCGAGGCACCGAGGCCCTTCTGCTTGAGCTTGTAGGCCGCAGGTGCATCCTCTGACAGCACATCCGCCAAAGAATCAACATCCTCAAGGGCAGCGCCCTTGGGAACGATCTCCTTATAAAAGCGCCCAAGGACCTCCTTGGCCTTGGCAAGGGAACCATCAGCAGTACCGCAGCGATCTTCGACCGCCTGGTGGCATCGTCCAGAGCGCTCTCGTGCTCCAAGGCACTGCGATCAAAGGCAATGCCCGAAGCATCTGGAACAAAGAAAACAAGGTAGGAATCGAATAAGGGCATGAAGACAGAGCAGCAGAAAAAACACAAGCAGACAAATCATCTACCGGAAACGGCCTTGGCAGCAGCCATCAGCACACTCCTCGCGCGTAGCCGCAGCAGTTGCGAGCTTCTCCTCGCGATCTGAAGCCTCCCGCTGAAGCCACTCCTTGGCCTCGGCAGCAGGGACCAACTCCTGCTGCAGGCGCTCCTTCGCCTCCACGGCATCAACAACCTGTTTTTCCACGCGACCAAGACTCTTTTGCAGAGCGTCCAGTCGACGAAGGGCAACATTATTTTCATCGCCAAAAGCATCAAGAACATATATGAGCAATACAAGCTACATTCAGGCGAGCAGACGAAAAAGAATAAGTACGACACGTACCTCGAAGCTACTACATGCTGGCCTCCAGCGCAAGATGCTGCTGAACAAGAAGGTTGGCA
The DNA here is from genome assembly GCA_916181665.1 of Avena sativa. NCBI lineage: Eukaryota > Viridiplantae > Streptophyta > Magnoliopsida > Poales > Poaceae > Avena > Avena sativa. Next base: position 337,457,775 of record OV702297.1, on the reverse strand, counting down.
CTACGCACGAAAGGCTGCGAAAAGAAGCAAAAGCCAAAAATCAAGAAAGCACCAGGAAAAAGGCTCGGGGCTACGCCCCACAAGAAGGAAAACAAGACCAGCAGGTCACTCGAAAATAGGGCTCGAGGGCTCCCCCCAGGGCAAGAGAAAAATAACTTACATGCTCAGATGAAGACTCCGAAGGTCCAGGTGCAGTCTTCTAGGAGACAATCACTCGATCCTCCTGCGGAGAGGGGTTCAGAGCATCGCCCCCAGAGGTGGCCACCGTCTGAGAAGGAGGGGTCGTCGGTTTTGACTCCCCTACGTTCTCCTGGGAACTCCCACTAAGAGAACCCTCCGAGGAGTGGCTACAAAGCAAAATATTCATCAAAGCAAGAAGACAAAGGAAGATGCAAAACCTAAGCGAAAGCACCCGAGAAACCACTTACGAGTCAATGCCACTCAAATTGAAGACGCGCGACGCCACTTTCTTCTCTTCCTTCTTCTTCTTCGCCGGAGGCTGCGACACCATTGCCCGCAGAGGCACAGCAGGGAACGGCGCGGAAGAAGCACCGTCATCCTCGCTGTGGCACACGAGGAAGGAGGGGTCCCTAGGCATCGGCGGAGTTGAAGCATCCAAAGACTCGCTCGAGCTCCGTACTCTCTTTCAGGTCTGCCCCTTGCTAGCCTCGGGGGCTTCGTGAGTGGGCGACTGCGCCGGAGGCAGCTCAGACTCGGAGTCTGCCTATTCATTGTCTGGCGCCTCACCATATTTCTCAGGCAGAGGGGCATGGACCCCGTAACCTTGAGGCACTGCAAACAAAAATAATGAACAAGTATCATAAACTACAACAAGCAAAAACATACAGCAAAAGCGCAACACGCATGACGCAATCTTAACCTTCGAGGCCCCTTTACTGGCGCTAAGAGGGGGGGTCCACGATTCCCCTAGCAGGTCCTCGCCAGCCTTGTACTTCAGCAGAGGGCGGAGGGCCCTATCAAGGTCACCCGAAGATAATTCCTCGGATGGCACTCTCGTGGGATCACTCGGGCTGGCATAAAGAAACATCGGGTGCGCCCTAGCTTGAAGAGGCTGCACCCGACGCTTGAGGAAGGTGCGGATGATGTCAACCCCGTTGACCTCCTTGCCTGGCACCAGTTGGAGAGCCTCCACCCGATGGTAGAGAATCTCCACCTCCTCCACTTCGCCTTCCAAGGTGTGGTTCTTCCATGATCTTTTTCGAACGATCTTCTGCTCGGAGTCAAAGGGGGCAAGACCAAATTGTTGACCGTCCAGCTTGACATCACGGATGTAAAACCACTTGCGACACCAATACTGAACAGACTCGCAAACAGAAAGGGAGAAAAACTGGACAAAAGGGCGAAGAGAAATGATGCAGCCGCCGATCGGATAGACTCCGTCAGAGCCGGATTGTCTCTTCACGGAATAGAGTTTCTAGAAGAGACCAAAGTGCGGCTTGATGCCGAGCCAGCACTCGCAAAGCGTGACAGGGAGAGAAAAACCACAAAGAACGAAGGCAATGAAGATCACCGGAAAACCCACGGGTGGGCGATGGATTACCTCATCGTCGGGAATCTTGACGTCCTCCTTGTTTTGCGGGATTAACCCCGCGTCGCGCAGCTTGCGCAGGTCGGTGTCACGCATGTCAGAGCGCCTCCACTTGCCATCGGTGTTGCGCGCAGGGGCGACAGCTTCTTGCCGCCGGCGGCGGCGCTCGAACCCACTCCGGTGGACCTTTTCTTCGATTTCACCATGACAGAGCGTCGTCAACGGCGATGTGCACGTAGAAATGAAGAAGGGAAAGAACGAAGAATGTCCAGTGCGCGAGAGGGAGAGCTCGTGAGAATATAAGCAGCGGAAAAAGCAAATGGCAAAGGGTGAAAACAAATCACCATTTTTTCCCACAGTTATAGGGATGAAGACGATGATCAGGAGCCGTTCATCCAGAAGCCCTAATGCTAGACACAGATCCAACCTTCCACGTGTCAACACAACAGCGAACCGTCGTTCGCACGCTGTCCACTATGCACGGAAACTGAGGAGACACTGTAATCCTCGCCACGTCGCGCACGACTAGACAACTCCAAGTCAGAAAGTGGAACCCACGTTCGTCCAGTCACGTCACCTCTGGCGCCGCAGACGATTGAGGTCACCGATCGTCAGCACTGACGTCATCAAAATCACACTAGCAACGGTTAGAAATCTTCGGCTGACAACTAAAAGTACTGACTCGAATCTGCGATTCGTGCAATTACTCGGGGGCTACTTCTATCAGGAGCGCTGGCCGCGCACCTGAGGCATGATTAAGGTACTACACCAATGTTTGATTCTTTGAGTCCTACGTCGAGTCTATGACTCCACTACGGACTCGGGGGCTACTCCCATAGGGAGGATTGATTCAAGCACCCAAAAATTGTGTCCTACGGACCTGAAGCTAAAAACGACTGAACTAAACTCTCTGCTCGAGTCTACGACTCGAACAGACATTCGGGGGCTACTCCCATAGGAAGCGTTGGTCACGCACCCTATGAACTTTTCGACTATGATCCTTCAGATCAAAAATGAAAAAACTTTCTAGCAACTTTTCCCCAACCAACGCTAAGTGAGAATCATCCTCCTTGGCCACCCAAAACACCTCCACGGTGATAACATTTCAGATGCTGTGTCTACGACACAAAGATAAGACCTGCAGATATCATCTGATGTCCTGGTAACGCACCTGACTGTGCTCTACTAGTAAAAATCCGTGCCAACAGGCGCGATGAAAATCCCGATGGACGCGTTAGGTACATCACTAAAAAACTACTAGAATTCGACTCCTCTAAGACCTCCGCGGCCTAAGTCGAATTACGCCAGCATCCGTTCCAGATTCGAGTCTAGGGACTCGAATCTGAAGAAGATCGTGTTATTTTGTCCTAAGACAGTTAACTGGCCCTGATCCGTCAGGAGAGTCAGGCACACACATCAACGATCCCTATAAACTAAAGTCGTTTTCTTTCTCTTATGAACAGAAACAACTGCACCTGAAAAATTGAAGAGTCCTCAGCCGAATCTATGATTCGACTGAACACCCGGGGGCTACTGACATGGTTATACCCTACGGGTACACGACATTAGCATACCTGGTCCAGCCCAAGGAAGGCCCACAAGAATATACGCGGCCTGTGGAGATTTTAGGGTGGCCCAAGCCCATGACATCTTCGGATCCTTGGAGAACAAGACTAGAATAGATAGAATATTCAAAGGGGCAAACCCTAAACTTGTAACCGACTCGATCTATGCCTGAGACCTGCCTATCTCTATATAAAGGCTAGGAGGGCACGACGAGGAGGACATCTTTTTCACCGCATATACACCTCCACGCCAGATTGCATCTGCGCACCCCTGTAACCTTCGGTTTCGCCGTAATCAAGAGCAGACAAGCAGGAGTAGGGTTTTCCCTCCGGGGGCCCGAACCTAGGTAAATCTCGTGTCCCCTGGTTGCTTGTCTGTTAACTGTTCCGCGATCTCCAGCACCCCCATCTTCTCCAAAACCCAGGCTCATAACAATGGGCATTGACGAGTCGAAACCTCGTCAGCTAGGTTCGATGCGACGGGACTGCTGTGGAGCTAGGGTTTCCAACGCATGGAATGACCTAACCGATCAACTCACCTGGATTACTGCGCCCCACTATATTTAGGGAGTGAACATGGGCCCCACTCACTCGTGGCCCATTAACTAAAGCCCATATATAATATAAGTCACCGTGTGTCCGACTCACTGACTCAGTCCAAATCCGGCTTGGGTCCAACCCAACCAGATTTCCGGTTCAGATCCAATCCGAACTTGCTCCCGCTCTTAAGTGTGTGATCCCGCAGGCTCATGGCTACTTGGACATGATTGGAGTTCGACTCTTAATCGATCAGTTGGTAGCGGCTCCTAGCATAAAGTGCCGACTCCCAAGTACCAAAGAGTCATGACGACTTGCCTTTCCAATGCGACTTGCGTCTGAGTCCCTTTTGCCTCATGATATACCTTGTCAGACTATAGGCGAATATTTGTCATTCGTTAAATAGTTCGACTCTCTTCTCGATCCGAGATAAGTGGTTCATCCGACTAACTCTTAGTCGATCGCCTCGATTAACACTTAACTGAGTCTTGCATGACCACGATTTCCGAATCATATAATCCGAGAGGGTCCAGAGAATATCTCTCCAACTGGAGGGGAAAAATCCCATCTTGGTTATTCATATCAGCAGCTTGGTTCTCAGTCGATCCGAACTCTGCCTTTATAACTACCTAGTTACGGATCAACGTTTTATAGAACCTAAGTCGGTGATCCTCAACTCGGACTATGCAACAACCTCAGGTCTAAGGATTACATTGATTGAGATATACAAATGACAACTTGTTCGTTGTGCCTCAATATGGGTCAATCCGACTCGCTAAACTCTTTAGCCAAATCTATATAAGTCGAAATAGCATCTCCATGCCCATGACAAGTGGAACCGATTCATCAAGCCGACTTTCACATTGGTCTAAGTTGTGTGTCCAGCACAACCTCGATGACCAATGACATTTAGTACAAACAACATGAATGTATAGTTCCACAACCGAATCACATATTCAATGATATACATCAGATGCTCATACAAGGACAACTTAACAACTTTATGAATACAATGGGAAGTATCATCATACATGATTGCCTCTAGGGCATATTCCCAGCAGATAACTTCATGTATGTGCGAGACCTTGCAAGAAGACTCCATAAGAGCAAGATTTCGACGCTCCTCTTCAAGCTCGATATCTGCAAAGCTTTTGACTCTGTCTAGTGTGAGTTTATCCTTGAGCTTCTTAAGAGGCATGGTTTCCCACAAAAGTTTTGGGATTGGATCACCGCCTTGCTTTGCACCCCTTCCTCGAGGGTCCTCCTCAACAGAGTCGCCGGGATGCCTATTAAGCATGGGAGATGACTTAGAGCACCTCCACTCGTTACACACCCCCACGGGCCATCGCCAGATGAAAATATGCCGTTTGAATGAAAAAACACCTAATTCGGATGAAAACGAGCGCCTGAGTTTCTTGCCTTCCCAGCCGCATCTCCAGCCGGATAAAACGACGTCCTCCAGCATGACGCGGCATGCATCGGACATGCGAGGCGGATCCACGAGGCGTGGCAGCCGACGCGTCAAGAGACGGGGCCGGAGTGGGCGGCAGCAGCCGACGAGGCGGAGGCCAGAAGGCGCATCGCAGCAGCCGGTGCGATGCGCACGCAGTGGAGCTAGGCGCAGCGCGCACAGCTGGCGAGGCCAACAGGCGCGATCGGCACGATGCGCACACACGGGAGCCATGAGGCGCACACGTGGGAGCCAGCAGGCGAGGCTCGCGGGCGGAGCTTTGTGGAGAAAAATAGGAAGTGGGGGAGAGATGGGGGACATGTGGGTGAGAGAGAGAAGGCTATTTGTTTCAGCCGGCTCCCCCAAGAGCCCCCCGGCGCGCAGAGTTTTGCCTAGGGTTGCCGGATGTATTTTGGTGCTGGGGGAGAGGGGGTTGAGTGGAGATGCTCTTATGCAAGAAGACCCGCTCTCTCCCTTGCTATTTGTTCTTGCCATTGACCCACTCCAACAAATTCTTGAGTTGGCTAACCTTCAGGAGATCTTGCAAAAGATTGGAGGAAGAGGAAACATCATGAGAACTTCTCTCTATGCATATGACACGACCATTTTTATGTATCCAAATAAGCAAGATATCAAAAACCTTGCCACAATTCTTGATACCTTCGGTGAGGTCACCGACCTACAAAACAAACTTCCAAAAGAGTACGATTATGCCTATTAGATGCAATGAGGTGGACCTCGACGATGTGCTTGGAGGGTTACCGGTGATCCGGGCCTCCTTCCTCATGAAGTACCTTGGCCTCCCACTCCCGATGAAGCAATTAAAAAAGGTGGATTTTCAACCTCTTGAAGATAAAATGGCTGGGAAGCTCGTCACCTGGGATGGAAAAACATCAACGCCATAGGCCGTCGGGCTCTTGTCAAATCCGTGCTCACCTTGCAAGCAATTTTTGACCTCACCACTCTCCACATTCTGACGGGTTGCTTGGCTACCTTGAACATGATCGAGCGTGCCTTCTTATGTGCGGGCACCAAGGAGATCTCCGGAGGAAAATGCAAGATTAAGACGGTTTGTAGGCCAACCCACTTTGGAGGTTTGGGAATCCTCCACCTCGAGAAATTTGCGTGAGCCCTTCGTCTACATTGGCCTAGGTTCGAATGACATGATCCATCTAAGCTATGGGTCGAGATGAAAAACCCTTGTGGGGAGGAAGACATAAACCTCTTCTATGCCGCTACCACCATCACCATCGACACCGGAAGCAATGCTTCTTTTTCGGACTCTTCTTGGCTCAACGGCAAGAATCCCAAGAATATCGTCCCGCTCATCTACGAGGTCTCAACAAAGAAAAAAAAATGGTCCGTCAAGCTTGCCATGCTCGGTAAAAAAAATTAGAATAAAACGTTTAGGTCAAATCAAAGTAAAAGTTAGAAGTACGTTTATTTTTGTTTGTAGACTGTGGAGTACTATGTTTTTGCCGTGCCTAGGGATTTTTCGACACTCGTGAAGTCAGAAAAGTTCGGCCAAGACCCAGAGACCTGTCGCAAAGTCGTGGATGCGCTCACGGCGGCATTTATGACTGGATGCACGTGCGCTGGCTCGCTCTCGCGTCGCGTACCGGACTGTGGTCGGCAGGTACGTGGCTCGCGACAATTTTCTCGATGCATTTCCACCTCCCGCAGAGCCTCCCGAGCCGCGCCACGTCGCGCAGAGAAGGATCACACGCGTTCACCCCAAACTGCCAGCAACGAACGAACGAGCCCACGGGCACGGCCCACGCAAGCAACGATTCCCTCCCTCGGCATTTTCTCCCCCGGCTGCTTTCCTTCGAGAAGCCGGCCGGCGAAGCAACCGAACCAGAGGCTGAAAAGCAAAGCACCATTCATTCCGGAAAGGTGCCACTGAAAAGGCTTTGGAAGCAGCGGCCGACGAGCCGGCGCAGATCCGGAGGACGCCGACGCGCCCCGATTCGTCCGAGGTGAGCCTCCTCCTCTTCTTCCTCCTCCTCCTCCGTTCACCCGCCCGCGGAGCTCCCGCTCGATCGAATCCTCTCCTCCGAGACGGAGGATTCCTTCCCCTCCCTCGTAGTCGCCGTCGTGCCGAACGGGGTGGGGACCTGGTGGTGGAGATCCATCGCTCCGGGGTTGGATTGATCTTTTTCTTTCGTTATTACTATGTGGACGATCGAACCCTTGGATTTGGGAGGGGTAGGAAATTACTCCTATATATGGTCTCCCGTGAACAAGATGCAGCAAAATATACGTGTTTCCGTAGAGTTCCGTGACGTCGTTCTATGGGGAAGGAAATTACTTCTATATATGGTCTCGCGTCGTTCTATGTTTCCGTAGAGTTCCCTTTTACCACTGTCGGAAATGAAACCGCCTCAATCCGAGCGAATAGAATTGGCCCCTTTGGTTTAGTCGTAGAGTTCAGCTGGACTGAGGCTAGATGACTTTATATGATGTTGAAATGCTTACATTGTATGTAGTTGCTTACGTTGCAGCAGAACATTTCGATGTGCATTTGGGTTCGTAGACGCCTCTAGTGTCCCGTGTGCAGTCCAATACTAAAAGTTAAAAGTATCACTTGCTGGCTATTTTTGTACATTGTAATATGTGCCGTCCTTATTCCTGACAGGTTAAAAACAACAAAAGAATGTTTGATTCTGATAGTAGGAAGGACAATCTTCTTGTTTCAACATATCATCGATTCTTCTGTATTTTCTTTCTAGTGTGATCCATAGTACCCCCTCCTTCTCAGTTTATTAGGCTTACTAAAAAATTAGAAAAATCTCAAGAGTTAGGCTCATATCTAGTACTAATTAATACCCACTATGGCATGCAACCAATAGCTGGCCTCCTAAAACGCTCCCACCAATCCTAGAGATTGGCATGTAGCCAATCCCTAATCACCTAAATCACACCTAACTGAGAAGGAGGGAGTAGTGATACTTTATTGTGTGATCATCGTTTCCATGCCGCATTTTCAGTACTGTAGTTATATTCGTTTCTTCTATTGGAGGCAGCTACATTTATGGTACACTATCAAGCATACCTGAGTTATTACTTCTTTGCAACCATACTGACTTTCTCATTAATGTCTACATTTATGTAGTGAGATTTGTGAAGTGCTACAAACAGCGTTTCAGATATAGAATAAGATCATGGAAACCGATGAAAACCCAAACATGTCTATTCTACAAAGGTTGGGCATAAGTGATGTGCCACTGGTGAAGGAATATGGTCTTCCTGGTGTTATTGGTGCTCTTCTACTTGCTATAGTCATCCCCATCTTGCTTTCTTCAATGTTTAGCAAAAAGACCAAGAAGAGAGCAGTGGTTGCTGATGCGGGGGGTGAAGCAGGCCTTGCCATGCGAAACAGTAGATTTTCCTCTTTAGTTCTAGTTCCGTGGGCGGGTGCCACCACAATGGCAGCTCTGTTTGAGATGGCTAGCAAAAAGTACCCTCAACACCGGTGCCTAGGCACAAGAAATCTGATTAAGAGCGAATTTATAGAAGCCGCCGATGGACGCAAGTTTGAGAAATTGCATCTTGGTGAATATCAGTGGAATTCCTATTCGGAAGCTTTTACTCGTGCAAGTAACTTTGCTTCTGGTCTCATCAAGATGGGCCACCAGGTAGATAGTCGTGCTGCTATCTTCTCTGATACAAGAGCTGAGTGGATCATTGCTTCTCAGGTACTGTATTTGTACTAAGTTGTAACATTGTCCATATATGTTTGCTAGAATTTATATGCCTGCATGTGAATGATTGTTCTTTTTACCAGGGATGCTTCCGACAAAATTTAACTGTTGTAACAATCTATGCATCACTTGGCGAGGATGCACTGGTGCACTCACTAAACGAGGTACAGTCATTTGGATTTTTTGGGTGTGCTGTGTGCAGTATTTATGTAGTCATTATTCTATTAATCTACCTGGGAGCCAATCCCATTCCTATTAATTATGTTGTTTTCACTTCAAATTGGTAGCTTTAAGGTGTTTTTGTTGCTGAAGCGTACTATATTGCCACATTTCCTTAGGAAACTCTATTTATATATCCATATGAGCTGTAGGTTATCTTGGTCAGGGTTTAGTACTTATGTCTGCCTAAATTATCCTCAGTAGTTCATAAGGTCTTGATGCCGATATCAACTGTGGTTTACCTTGCCTCAACGTTAGTACTTGTGTTTGTCCTGAATTAACCGACTAGTTATGGGATGCGATGAAATACAGCAGTGTTTACCAATTACACGTCTAGACTTTCAAGAAAGAACCATCTAAATGGTGCTCCTTACATCTGAGATTTTTTCTTCTGTTGAATTTCAGACACAGGTTTCAACCCTGATCTGTGATTCAAAGCAACTTAAGAAACTTCCCGCAGTCAGCTCGAAGTTGCAGAGTCTTAAGCATGTTATCTATATTGAGGATGAACCTGTTGATGCTGACACGCTCAATCAACTGAAACACCTGACAACATTATCTTTCACTGCGGTTGAGGAGTTGGGCAAAGCATCACATACAGATGCAAGATTACCATCAAGCACTGATACTGCGGTTATTATGTATACAAGTGGAAGTACTGGTCTCCCCAAGGTACAATTCTGTTTTTACATTATTCTGTATTCATTTTCATCAATGGTATGCAAATAACGATAAATAGACTGGTGTGCTATAAAATGACAGTCCTAACAGAAAGGGTTAGATACTGTTTTTTTCCCGCTGTTGGACTGTTGCTTTGCACATTTAAGTGGAAAATTCATAGCTACAATTATTGGCAGCTATATCCACAGGAGATAAAACGTGAACTTTTCCTGCATGGTTGATTTTCCTGTTCTATACTTGCTCGTCGGTAAGAAAATCGAGTTAATGCTTTTTAATATATGTTTTCTTAGTGCACACTGCCCCTCAAATATTCTGCATTATCCAAAGGCCATGCTTACCTATTACACTTGCTCTTGCGCACCAATTCATCAACTAGATGTAAGGAAAAAACAATGTAGAAGGTCTGAATGTCTGATTTGGCTCTTCCGAGTGTCAGAGGACCAAATGAGTCAAGTGAAAATTGAATGAGAAAATGCCGCACTAAGCGTAAAGATTAAAGTGTTAGGTTTGCTAGCCTGTTGGCATGAATTCTGAATCCATGGCTGAATACTCCATGTCATCACACTTACTATTGTGCACTTCTTCTAGAGAATGTAACATTGAGCACGTTTGATCTACCCAGTTCATTTATCTTTTCTTAACTGAATTGGGTGGTTTCCTTTGATATAGGGTGTAATGATTACACATGGCAACATGGTGGCTACAATTGCAGCTGTCAGGACAATTATTCCAAATCTGGGCACAGGAGATGTTTATCTGGCATACCTTCCATTGGCTCATGTTTTTGAACTAGCGGCAGAGGTGATACTTTTTGAGATTCAGAGACATCAATTATAAGAACTATGAGTTTATCCAATGACATGGGTGTTGTGTTATTTTTCCAGACTGTCATGTTAGCTTCTGGTGTTGCGATTGGATACGGCTCAGCTCTGACAATGACTGATGCATCAAACAAGATAAAGAAGGGGACAAAAGGAGATGTTTCTGTACTGAAACCCACTCTTATGATTTCGGTTCCCGCAATTCTGGATCGCATAAGAGATGCAGTGTTTAAGAAGGTTCATGTTTCTTTCCTTGATTGTAAATCCATGTGCTGCTATCTTGATTCTTATACAACCATCTTGGCTGTTTGCACTAAAAAAAACTTACTTAACCTCCTCAAGTTTGGTACCTAGCGTACTTAAACCTCTACATAAAGCCATCTGATCCTCTGAACTTCAGAATCGGTGTACATAACCCTCCAAGGCAGTTCTGCACTGTGATTTTGCGATGGTGGCTGGAGGCTCTGCGCACATGGAGCTCCAATGTGGATAAATTTCATTTTGGATGGCCATGTACCTTGAACTGCACATGTCATGCACCATCTTGTTCTTCTCCCTTCTCCCTTGTCTCTTGTCCGTAACTTTCTCTGTTGCCACTAAAATATACCACAGCCATCGTGGAAATACTACCATGTAAAACTGTCTTGAAGGGTCATGTGCACCGGTTTTGAGTTGTCAGATCTCTGGTATTTTAGTTGAGAGGGTTAAGTGTGTTAAGCATTGTCGTCTTCGTGTTTTCTGATAGACGTGCAATCTATAGTTTGACATTATCTTAGGTGTTGTGTGTTCCCTAAAATTCTTTAGCTCATCTCTTTTTACAGGTTGCTGATAAGGGTGGCGTGACAAAAAAGCTATTTGATGTTGCTTACAAACGGAATCTTGCCACAATTGAAGGGAGTTGGTTTGGATCTTGGGCACCAGAGAGGCTTCTGTGGAACAGCATTATCTTCAAGCCAATACGTTCCATGCTTGGAGGGCGCATAAGATTTATTCTTTGTGGTGGTGCACCTCTATCAAGCGACACACAAAGATTTATAAATATATGTCTGGGGTAATCTTCGCTCTACCATCTTATCTCCAGTTTATAGTTTTACCAAGTTAATTGTCTATCTTGTGCCTGATGTAGCAAACGATGTCAGTGATATAGTATTATGAATGAAGTTTAGCTTGCAACAGCTTTTAACTCGGCCCTATGCTCTTGTAGTAGATCCTAAAGGTAGTTGGGGTATAAATTGGAATCCAATTCGGCTCACGTGTGCAAACGAACCCATTGGTTGAAAACATATTTCAAAATGTTAAAAATTAGAAAAAAATATTTGCATGTGCATCCGGACATTCTATGTTCGCACACAAGTTTTTGGGAATTTTCTTTTCTTATGTCGCATGTAAAATAGACAAATTCGGATCCTCTAACATTATTATTCTTGGACATTTTTTTCTCTTTTTTACACAAGTCGCATAAACAATTCTTTTTTTGCGATAACTTGTGTGCAAACACAAAATGTCCGAATGTACACGCGAAATTTTCTTCCAGAATTTTTCGATATTTTAAATTTTGTTTTTTATGTATTTTTCATAATATGTTCATTTGCACCCACGAGCCGAAACACCACCTCGGGGTATGAATTTGCAAGCTTAGCAACATGCACATCACTTCAGTCATTCATCAGTTGAAACAGTTAACAGAAATTCGTTCTTAGTCTCATTATGTTTGTTTTATCTTTGATTAGTCTGTCAATTGAAGGCTGGAAGCTTAATTACATAAATCAGACATTGTTTTAGGATCAAATTGCTTCAAGGCTGGCAACTTCTTTGTTTAGTTTGAGATGCTATATTTGTCTTTTTATGCTTATGCATTGCTTAACTGGTGCTGCAGTGTCCCAGTAGGTCAAGGCTATGGATTGACTGAGACTTGTGCTGGAGCAGCCTTTTCTGAATGGGATGACACTAGTGTGGGTCGTGTTGGTCCACCCCTCCCTTGTTGCTATGTCAAGGTTTGTGTTCTCCACAGATGAACAATCAGCTCTCCTGATGTATATTTTGAATAGTCTATAACAAGTACTGTTACTATTCATATGACGAATGATAACTTGATGCTCTGAAACACAGATACATGCAAAACCTGGCATATCTTATCAGATACAATGTCTGGTAACGACATGCCGGATACATTTTAACAAAGTATTTGACATATGCCTGAATTGTTTTTTATATTTATTTTTTCATGTTATATGTTCCAATATTTCATGGATACTTATCTGTACCAGATATGGTTTAGGGATACACCAGGTTTTGCATGAATTGGTGTTTCAGAGCTTAATTATATATACATAGAAAAAAAGTAAATGGTTGATCCTTGCACCAAAACCCAAAAGCCCATGTAAGTCATCTACTCGCTTCCTGTGCACTAGTACCTTATTGCCCCTGCCGCTTTAATCTATATGTGGTCCACACTTCCAGCCAACTCAAGTCGTTGAGAAGGGTTGGCATGGTGATTCCATAATTCACAACTATGCATTGTATTCGATTATATGAGCTTAGATATAGGATCCCAGTATCCCACACGGACATTCTAGATCTATGTGCCCAGCTCCGCATATGCAATGTCATGCTATATGCATATACCTAACAATAATATTCAATACAATTATAAGTAAGATATGATGTTCTCTAACAACTTCACTTTGTTCTTTTCATTATTTCCTGTCATGTTTTTTTAATTAACATGTCTATATAGCATGAGTCATATGAGCGTGGGTATGGGTGTGCGCCCTATTGGTTGAGCCACTTGATAGTTTTAAGATAGCATTGATGCAAAGAATATTATAACATGTGAAACTGCAAATCATCAGGATAATGTCTGCTTCTGGTCTGTGCACAACACATGAGAGAAAGATCTAAACACTTCCAAGTTACAATACTTTTCAATTGGCTCTTTTTTCTCTGTTCTGGCCATGATTGTTGTATTTTTGCAATAAATTTTGCCTGTTCATGTGTTATAGTGTGCGTTATATTCATGCATTTTTTCATAATTTTGAGAACTTCGAGATACCTCAACCCGATTTGATGTGCACACACTCCAAATTCATATGTGGCTTCATAATGTCTAGGCTTCTAATCCTTTTTATCAAACGAGTGCAGCTTATTTCATGGGAAGAAGGTGGTTATAGGATTTCTGATTCTCCAATGCCCCGAGGAGAAGTTGTGATTGGTGGTCACAGCATAACAAAAGGTTATTTCAACAATGAAGCAAAAACGGCTGAGGTGTACAAGGTGAGGTTCTTATCTCCACATCTGCAGTCACTGAATGTATATATTACCACCTCATGATTGTTTTATGTGTTCTGCAGGTGGATGAGAGAGGAATACGCTGGTTTTACACTGGAGATATTGGCCAGTTCCATCCTGATGGGTGCGTTGAGATCATCGACAGGAAAAAGGACATAGTAAAACTTCAGCATGGAGAATATGTATCTCTCGGCAAGGTTTGCTTTAAAACTGGGTCCTTCTCTGAGCATTCTGTTTGGGTATGTAATTAACTCTCTCTCTGTCTCTCTGCAGGTCGAATCAGCTCTGCAGACAAGCAACTATGTGGATAACATCATGGTACATGCTGATCCATTTCATAGTTACTGTGTTGCACTGGTAGTGCCGCCACACCAGGCCTTGGAGAAGTGGGCTCAAAATTCAGGGATAAAGTACCAAAACATTGAGGAGCTGTGCCACAATGATCAAGCAATTAAAGAGGTCCAGCAATCTCTGTTGAAGGTTAGTTCTGATCGCAAATTGACTATTTTAGTCTAGCATTCTGTTCATATGATATCACCACCGCACTATGTTAGTTGCCAGCTTGAACAATCAACCTCCCTGGTGTACCAAAATACATTTTTGCATTTCAAGGAATGCAGTCGGATTTTTTCAGTCTCCTATTTAACTAATTGTACCACCACTAGCATACTTCTCAGAGTTTAGTTTACCATGGTAGTTGCAGGTTGTAAGCATGTGATCTACGTTAGTACATTGGGTTACTACCATATGGGGGTCTGGCGGTGGGGTGGTTGGCAGTTTGGCACAGTTGAAGGGGATGGATCTAAGGAGAGAGATGAGACCATAGACTTAAGACTGGTTTCATAACTTGTTTAATGCTAACAATTACAATAAGCCTTCTTCTATGGACGACCCGCTTATATCCATGAAACACCAAATATTGCCTCGCTAATTTATGAGATACAAAACATCTAATCTTTATCCTTTGAGACCAATCAAACTATTTAGGGTGTGTTTGGCTTAGGAACGAAGTAGAATGGTCCCATTCCAGAGGTATGGGTTGGTTCCATCTCTATGTTTGGTTTGAGCTAAAAAATGAATGGGTTGGTATCGTTCCTGTGTTTGGTTGGAGTGGCATGGGCCAAATTCTGGGAATAGAGAAGGTGGACAATCGTGGGCTGCCTTTAGCGGAAAGAAAGACAAAAGGAATAGAGGAAGTGAGCAGGCGTGGGATACGTTTAGCATAGAGGAACGGGGGAGTCTCACCGATTTTGAGGAATGGGTGCATACTGGGTCTGAAGGGAGTATTCTCTTTGGAGGAATAACCTCGTTATGTTCTATTTATCAACTAAACACTGGAAGGACCTTCAGGTGCGGAACCATTCCATTATGTGCTACTACTTCGTGACCTCAACCAAACATACCCTTGGAGAAATAGATACAGTGGCGGGGGGAAACAAATCCTAATCCTCGATGTACCCACATCACTCTAAACATGAATTATACTTGCTGTGTCCGCCTTCATTGCCCTGTGTTGATGTATACAGCATTTGTGCATGTGATACCGCTACAATATTCATGTTCTGTTCATGTGAAGAAGTAATGATGCGTACCTTGTTGATTGTAGTCTGCATGGATGGCATCGAATTTGAGTCTTGATGGTTACAGTCTTTTCAAAAACTTGAGAACATTGAAAAATATGAATGTTCATCAGGACATAACATCTGCACTTGCAAAAAAATAACCACATAACAACGATCATATTTCTCGTACTAAGTTAACAAATTTCTACAGATAGTAGTGAACGGTATGCTATTTAGAGAGACAAAATTTACTTTCTTCTATATGGGGTATACAGTCATATTTTTTCATAAATCTGCAATTTGTCTAGAATTTGTTCTTCAAAAAGCCTCTCGGGACCTGGGGAAAGATTTGCACGTAGGTTCAGTTCTTGCTTAGTATGATGCATGGTGTACTCGTATAGATTATAGAGGCTTTTTGAAGAACAAATTCTAGGCAATTTATCATGCATCATACTAGTTTTTTAAAATTAGGTAGCCAGTACTCACATGTTGCCTCACCTTGTGAACAAACACATTCTAGTCCTCAACAAAACCGTGAATCTGCCAGTGAGGTTATCACTGAGTGCACTACACGGTCAAGTGAATCTTTCCAAGTGCTCATCTGTAGTTTGTTTGCTGTTTTAATGTGGGCATTTGGTCCCAGTTTCTGACAATTTTATTCCTATCCCATCACAAGTGGGTTTGGTATAAAAAATCTCGGCAATAAAGCACCTCTCGTATGCCACCACATATGATCCCTGTCCTAGTTGTCATTTCCCTATATTTGAACGCCACCCAAGAGTTTGCTGGGTAGCTTTTGCGGAGGAGCCACCGCCCGTGGAAACAGCCATGAGCTTTTGGGCCTAGGATTGCCCAACCAAACGATTTTGGTTGCTTGGCAAGAAAATTTTACTAGAGTGGACAAATGTGCATTGGCACCCAAAATATTGGCCATCATCAAACAGGCGATAATTATTTGGACACCGCAATTTTTTCGGTAAGTTGCATTTTGGCCAGAATCCGAACATTCTTCAGGAAGCGAAGAAGGTAAGAGGTACACTATTGCTATTTGTCGGTGCGTGCTTATGTCTATTTTCGAACCATGTGTTCAGCACTACCCAGATCATCAATTAGTGGCAAGCAATGATTATTCTTTTCTCTCACCTCAATTTTCTCTCCTCACTCCCCTTTAACTCGTTCTGATTCCCTGGCGCCACAGCTTACATCAGAACAGTCTGCTTCAGAGTATTCTTTGTTTTTGAGTACCACTGTTTTCTCTCACAAATTCTTGAATCTGTTTCCAGGAAATATATTCTTGTATCATCTGTGCTGTCTGTAGCTCTCCACTGGCGTCTAAGCTATATGTTCCAATTGTGCAGGCCGCCAAAGCAGCAAGGCTTGAGAAGTTTGAAGTACCAGCTAAGATTATCTTGCTGGCTGAACCTTGGACTCCAGAGTCTGGGCTTGTGACGGCCGCTCTTAAGCTGAAGAGGGAGCAGCTGAAGACCAAATTTAAGGATGATCTGAACAAGCTATATCACTGACCTACGACCCGTGGCGCTCATTTGTGATTGGTGTGGATACTCATTTGTGATACTACGTTTTACAAATAATATGTACGTGTTTGGTTCCTAATCTGGAGTCTGTAAAGCTGTGAAGGAAACAACTACATACGGTTTTATGGCTCGTAGGTGGTTATATCCGTCCTTCATACTACTTAGCCAGCATGTAAAATTGGATGTGGTAAAATTAGTTGATGATTGCCCTTGGCTCTGTGAGAAAAGGCCTCGTTGATTTCCAGAGCTCAGATGTTGGCATGAGTTTCACGTCATTAACAGTATATCACGGAGCTGTCAGTTGCCTTATCTCCTCAGCCAGCAACTCTACGCCAGGAAAACAGTTGGTCCATCAATTGTGTTAGCAGTGCATCCGTGCTGTCGTAACCATCAACTGTTTTTAACAGTGCATCCGTGCTGTCGCTTTTTACATCCACGATGCAGCACTTGGGGTTTTTGGGTACAGATGGAGCGTATGCAGTGAAGCAGATTTGGTCCGAGAGGAAAATCGGGTATACTGTCAAATTGCACGTACTACTCGGGGTGCTGCAGTGATATCGACGCATGTTGATTTTTCCCCGTCATGGTAACATTAATCATCTTCGCAGGACAAAGGACACTGGACATATGAGGCGCTGTGAATATTCACATGTGACATGTGATCGTCCTCCCGTGACGTGTGATCACAACAAAAACATGGCAGAAAATATGGAACACATGGAACCTGTATTCTTAAGCCGGAAAATTCAGATGTGGATTCTAGGCACTGTGAGAAATAAGCGGAAAGACACTGTTGATCTGAAAGAATAGTACTCTCTCTGTCCTAAAAAGCAGTCTCAAAAAGGGTGTCGCAAATTCTAAATTTGAATATATCTATATAGTACTAATAGTGTTTAGATACATTTAAATTTAGATAAATCCGTGACATCTTTTTTAAATCGGAGAAAGTAAAACCTTGCATATCTCAAACAACATTAAAAGTTCATGCTACGTTACCTTTCTTCGCATAGTATCTTTGAATCTATATTTTCTATTACATGGTGCATTTATATTGGCTATTTGGCTTGATACATTTAATTATTCCTCTTGTTCCGCTCTTATGACTTTGAGGCACGATAAGGCATAAAACTATGCATACCCTCTAAAAAACCACATGGAACTATGTGAATACTAGGTTTTCTCTCGCCACCTGATGATGAATGGGTGGCATGTGTCATATCTTTCATTCTGTAATTTTCAAATCCAAATTTAGTACTCATAGGAATTACATGATATGCACATTTTCTAATGTAGACCTAGATTACTCTTTTGTTACTCTTCACGCGTGTTGTGTTTTCAGATGATTTTGTATTCTATAGGATAGTGATGTCGTGCATCGGTGGTAGCAGAAAACATGGTACTGCTAGACTTTTGGGAGTGTCGTTTTTGCCATGGGATCCCATGAGCCGTGAATATTCAAAATTACGAAAACATATTTAGATGTTTCAGCAGATTACAAATTTTAAATTTTCTAAAACATACATATGTACGACATATACACAAAATCTCGATAAAAGTAGGTTTACTTTTGATTCACATATTTATCTCTTTTATGTAGGCCATGGCTGCAAAGATATATTAATGAAAATATACATGCACATACTTCACATGTTTATGTCTACATGGAAATAAAATCGGAATTCTTTATCCTCTTAAATAGTGTTATCTGTTTTCTAAGAATCCTAGGTTTTATATAGTTCAGATTCTCTTTCATTTTTTCATAGAACTTTATGCCCATGTGGGTGGCATAGTTTTAAAAGCTGGACCGGACCGGTTGTCTGAACCCAACCCCCCCCCCCCCCCCCCCCCCCTGCCCCGTCGGGTTTTTAAGGGGCGTAGGTTGGAACAGCAAAAAACTAGAGAAAACATATTCACATCATTCTATTTTCTAAGAATCCTAGGCTTTATGTAGTTCAGGTTCTCTTTCGTTTTCTCGTACTCCCTCCGTCCTAAAAAGGACGTCTTAAGTTTGTTTGAATTTGAATGTACCTATATACTAAAGAGTGTCTAGATACATTTAGGACGGAGGAAGTACTACCTCCATTTCAAAATATAAGATGTTTTAGCTCTGTAAATCAAATGTATCTAGACTACTTTTAGTATATAGGTTTACGTTTGAAATGAATCTACACACTAAAACAAGTCTAGATATATTTTCTTCACGGATCTAAAACATCTTATATTTTGAAATGGAGGGAGTAGAGCTTTTTGTCCATGTGGGTGCTGGGTGGAGTTATTGGCGTGCAGTAGGGCAGTGCCACTTGCAAAGGAGGTGGGGATCTCGAAGCTGGTTTTGGAAACCGATTGTATGGGAGCCCATGTGAAGACTGGAGGTAGGGATTTGGACAGATCGTCTCATGGTCCGCTCGTCTAGGAGATCAAGAGTTTACTAGTTAGGGTAGTTTCGAAGATCACAAGATCTAGCATGTGCGTCGTACCTGTAATGGTTTCGCTCATACTTTAGCTAAGCAGAGCTGCGAGGATAAGTGGTGTAAAACGTGGTTTTGGTCCCCGGACTCCATTATAAACGCTTTGGTAACTGAGTGCCGTTTAATAAAGTCGCAGCGATATTTTATCAAAGAAAAAACATCTATTACAACAAAAAGTAAAAAATAATTTCAACATTAAGAGTCCATCGTGCAAAATCTTCGGTAGCGGATTTGTTTGCAACAATAATCACCATTTATTCCAATAATTATAATCAACTATTACAACAAGAATGAATAATAATTTCAACATTATTTACATTTTGTAACGGATTCCTTTGCAACAATAATCATCACTTCTTCCAACAAAAATCAGCAATGGTTACTGCAAAAATAAACAACAGTTCCAACATTAGAGAAAATCTCGTGGTCTCCGTACTAGATCAGGACTTCAAGGCTAGAGAGTCTGACTAGACTCCTGGAAGAGTAGCTTCCACCTTGTCTCCGTGCTATTTCCGGCTAAATCCAGATCTTCTGGACAAGAAGCTGACTCAAATGACTCCACTTGTCAGGGTTCAGATCCTGATCACAACATTCAACTAGAGTTAGGACAACTCTCAATCAAATTTTCTGCTTAGCTCCAAGACGGGGTCACACGCCCATCCAAAGAAGGGAACAAATGGAGTTATTTTTTCACGCAATACTACTTTTGTTCGTAATTACATCTGCTGTACTGCACCCATTTATGCATCTAAGCTTCCATTCAGAAGCACATGCACTTATTATGCTTGCTACATACTCCCTCCTTACCACAACAATAGCTTGCTAAAAAGGCTTATATTGTGGTACATAAGGAGTATATAGCAACCACATACATAAATCTATTCTAACAACAAATAAAATAACCAACAAAAATACATCCGTCGAATTAATTCAGTGCAAGAGCTCTTTCCCGAACAACCCCGCGATAGCTCGCCCAGGATCTTCCGCCTTGATCAGTGACTCTCCTACCAAAATCTGCAAGCATAAACACCCATCAATGATTACAGACATGTCACTGAAAAAAATTTAGGACCCATGTTTCTCATGGAAACAATTGTTGGTGGACAAAGGAACATGTGCTAGGTAATTATGAGCAGTGAAAACATCAGCTTTTCAACGTTTCTGAAAGTTAGCTTCATATGATCTATCATAGGAAAAACACTGTACTGAATCATGCAATTAGAGATGGCTGGAAAGTACTAACAGTACTGAATCATGCAATGAGTAACAAGAAAACGCACCGCAGAAACACCAGCACTATGTGCATATGCAACATCATCAGGAGTGATCAGGCCAGATTCCCCAACAACCTGAGGGAAATAAACCAATAAAAATTCTTTGCAAATAATCTTTTATAAGTTTATGTTGTCAGTTTGAACAGCAACTACAAAAAAAAAAGTACATAGAAGAATAAATACACTACGTCAATGAATAAATGAAAATGACAAAGAAACTATACTAATAGCTACTGTATCATATTTAATGTATTTCGTACATCATGATAATATAATGAAGTGGATTAGTTGAAAGGACTAACAGTTCTGAAGTGTTGTATAGCTTGATGGTGGTTTCTTTCAAAGAAATAAGTTGGGGGGTGATGTCCTTCATTTTTTAGATTAAATGGATCAACAACCATTTAAGGAGAGCATACCAATATCCCCCGATCCCTTATGGTATCACCACGTTTCTCCATCAACATCCTTGTGTTTGAAGTATCGACTACAAATGTCTCTGCAAAGAACAATAATCTTCAGCACCAATTCATAAACTGGAAACAGCTCCGGCTTCAGAAACTACATCCTGGGTGAAAATATCTGACGAGCAACAATACCTAGACTGAGGTTGTTGATTCCGATAAGCTCAACACCATCTATTTTCAACACGCGATCCAATTCTCTCTCATCTTGAACCTGAAACACCAATCATGTTTAGCAGAAATTTCACAAGTTAATTTCATCAATGATACAATCCAATGAAGTAGACTGAATCTTCAGGACAATGCAAATTTAACATGTATAGTTAAAAAACTGAATTTGCCAGAACGTGAGCAACCAGTTTTTCACAACAAATATTGACATTATTATTTTATTTTTGTGAACTGAATCTGATTGTTCTGGCAAAAAGTTAGTCGTCAAAAAGAAAAGTAGCTTCCTTAGTTACTTTGTCATTCGTGAAAAAGAAAAGTATCACAATTCATTAACGTAAGTGATATAATAAATGACTGGACTGAATCTTCAGGAGAATCTCTCTTTAACTCTGAGTTAAAAACATAAGTTTTCTAGAACATGAGCAATCGAATTTTCACAATAAAGATTAATAGTAGTATTATTATATTGGCGACTGAATTGGACTGAATCTTCAGGAGAATCTCTCTTTAACTTTGAGTTAAAAACATAAGTTTTCCAGAACATGAGCAATCAATTTTTCACAATAAAGATTAACTGTAGTATTATTATATTGGCGACCGAATCTGATAGTTCTGGCAAGATCAAATAGAAAAGTAGCCTTCTCCTCAATAAAGAACATAAAAGTAGCTTCCTTGACTATTTAGTCATTCTATGGTAGAATTGACAGAAGTAGTCAGAACTTGAATTGGTCAAAAAAAATATTTATCGGAATACCACTGAATCCAAAACATCTAAAACATACCTCAATAAGAGCAGCCATTCCAAGATTTTTGCAGACACGAAGCATGTACTTGAGGTCAAGATCCGGTAGCACGGCAGCGATCAAAAGAATCGCATCGGCACCTTTTGATCTTGCATAGTAGATCTGCCAGCTATCAATGATGAACTCCTTGCACAAAAGAGGGCACTGCATTTGCACATACAACCATACGAAATTGATTTGTCAGGACCAATAGAAACACATGAAGAATACACTCAGCATTTATGTGATGTCTGTCTCCATCATTCTACGTACCTTCACTCCAGAGTTGCGGATCATCTCGAGGCTCTCAAAGCTCCCCTGTAGAACCAAAGGAGCTGCAAATGTTAGTCACACGGAACAGATTTAATCACTGCAAGAATTGCTAGGTAGGTGATCCCTCAGAAAAGAAAAGCACCAAACCTGAAAGTGCTTCTCGTCTGTGAAGATGCTGATGCAGGCCGCGCCGTTCGCTTCATAGGCCTGCGCAATCTCAACCTGTTTCGAGTTTTCGAACATCAGTTTTAGATAATTACTACTAGCACTGAACGTGACAGAATTGTATACACAGGATTCTAAGACTCACTGGATTGAAGTTCTCCCTGAGCACGCCCCTGCCTGGCGACGCCTTCTTGATCTCGGCGATCAGGGCGGGCACGCCGTTGCGACCGTAGGCCGCCGTGAGAGCGCCGATGAAATCACGCACCGGCGGCGCATTCTCGCTGGACTCCATCACATTCATCAGAGGCTTCTTGGCTTTCCTCTACACAAGAATATATATGTTACAGAGGAGTGAACAACAGTGTTAACAAACAATGCACGTTTGTACTTGAGATACATATATATATATATATATATATATATATATATATATATACATACATACATACATATATATATATATATATATATATATATATATATATATATATATATATATATATATATATGTATGTATATATCTGTCGGCCTACCTGGGACACCTCCACCTCCTTGTCCCAGACGATCTGCTCGAGTATGTGGCGTGGCACGGCCTTGTCGTCGCCGGAGCCCTCGGAGGGGTAGCGGGGGCGGCAGCGCCGGCTGATTTGGATGCCCTGCGCGGCGGCTATGGTGTTGATTGTCTTGCCGCTCTCCCACTGGACCACCTCCTCGGAGTTGAACATCTCGTCGTGCTCCAACGCGTAGAGGATCGCGTCCTGAGAAGGCACAAATTAAATGGGAGGAAAGAGACAGAGCACGCATTTCCGCCGCTCCTGTCTGAAACAGGACAACGTGGTGTAGCGAAAGAGGGCACCTTGGTGTAGGCGCATCGGACGGCGCGGCCACCGACGTGGTGGACGCCCCGGACGACGACGGACGGCGGGTGGCAGCGGGAGAGGGACGCCGGAGAGAAGGCTGCTGGGTGGAGGTGTGCCCCGGCGAGAAGAGACTCCATTTGTGAGTTGATTGGAAATGGGGAGAGACAAGATTGAGTGACGCCGTGCTCCGGTGAAGGTCGATCGATCCCATCGAGGAGGTGTATTATATGGGAAAGGGATTCCCGTCAGCCGGGGGACGCGAATCGCGATCGTCTGGGTCGCGCTACTCCCGGTACGCGCCCCACACGTTGACAAAAGAGATGCGTTGCACATGGGTCCATGTCCATCCCGTCTTTGCTTTTTCTCTCGTTTCCCTTCCGTCTATCAATTCCCATAGCCATTGTTTCCTCGAGAGAGAGCCACGCCGGAGGCAGCGCCGCCGCCTGGGAAATGTACCGCACCACCGCCGTTGCCCACACCCGCTGTCTCAAATCCGCTACTTGCGCAAGCACCACACTGATATCATGACCACCGCATCTGACGCTGCCAGTGGCGCTCGGCCGGCGATGCATGGTCCGCCGCCTCTCCATACGTGCATTCGTCTCCGGTGACGGTGTTCGTAGCCAGGGCCGTACCTGAGAAAACGGATGCCCTGTGCAGAACCAAAAATTAGGCCCTCGACTTAACTATTGACAATGAGGAAAAGGCTGTTTTGTTTATATATCATATCGATGGTACAATTTTCGAAAGGAATAACACCTTAACAAAAAATTACTACTGATACATTCTTCAGCATAAAAGTTCCATTAATCTAACCTTCTTGAGACAAATTCTTCAATTAGTTCTTCGCAAGAAACTTTACCCAAGGTTTTCCGGGTACCTTACCCAATATGTCATGTAGGGTGTCAAGTGGGATCCCACCAAAATCCCACTTCTAGTTCATTTGTCAAAATCTAGTGTAAATTTTTGCTCAAAATTTAAACTAGATTTTGACAAATGAACTAAAGGTGGAACTTTGGTGGGATCCCACTTGATACCCTAATGTCATGTAATCTAAACAAATTTCATTGACTTTGGAAGAAGGCCATCAGCCGACGGCACGTGTGGAAGTACTCTGGTTTTTTTACAAGATGTGGAAGTATTCTGGTTGCTGCTCTTATGGAACCATATTCGGCGACCAGGCACTCGTGATCGGGCCTCCAACTCCATTCGATGCACCATTGTAGAGGCGGAAGCAAGCCACGAGGGGATCCGAACAAGTAGTTTATAGTACTATGTGAAATTGAAAAAGAAAACACCAAATAATGTTTAGATATATTCGTTTCACAAAGCTAAAATATCTTATATTTTAAAACGAAGAGAGTACATTCAGGTTGCATCTATCTTTTATACATGTCCGACGCAACAATTTATATTGGGACTAGTCTCAATGTAACAATTAAGGAGTAGATTTAATTCTGGACTAGCCAAGAAATTATTAAGTCCACGAGCACAGAACTATGCTCGCTATAAAAATCCAGAAGTGAAAGAGAAAAAGTAAGAAGAGAGAAAGAGTGAAGCATGCACCGAGTTGGGGCCTCAATTAATTTGGTGGCAGACTACTAGGCAGCACTATTATTGATCAATGTACTGATTAGTCTCAACTAAACCAATAACTAGCAGTAGTAGTTTAACATAAAAAATTGGAGGCCCTCCTAATTTGAGGCCCTGTGCAATCGAACACTTCGCACTTGTGTCCCATACGGGCCTGTTCGTAGCCTGCAGGCCGGGCCGTCCAGCGGTGCTGCTATTTTTTTTCCAGGATTTGCTATGAGCTCGTATTTGTTTTGCTACATTGCTAATTTTGTTTTACTATGATAGTGTAAAGCTTATCCTCCTGATCTCCGGCGAAGTCGATTTTGCTGTGGTAGATAATTATTTTTTGTTTTGAGCATACTTCTTTTTGCTACAACAGTTTTGGAGATTTGCTACTACAGTGTAAAAGTTTTGCTACAATGTCCCCAAGGAGAGTTCCGGTGATGTCACTGACTAAGTCGGTTTTCGCTACAATTATTCTCAAGTTTTGCTATATCAACATGCTTTTTTTTTGCTATGAAGTATCCAGTCAATCTCCGACGAGAGTCTACAACGATGTTTCTAGCGATGTATCCAATGAAATAGATTTTACTATATTAGTATATATCTTTTGCTATAAAGTCTCCCGCAAAGACTTCGGCAAACCTTCGGGGCACGAGCACTCCTTTTTCTTGTTTTTGGGATGAACTTTTATTTTGTATAATGTACCAAATGTAACAAAAAGTGAGACAATATGTAAGTTTTACAACAAAAATTGGAACTTGTGACACATGTAGGTCGGTTCATCCAGAGATCAAAACATTTTATCCTTCATGAACGCTGAGCGTTATCCAAGGTTGTTAGTATCTCGATACGTATCGTGGTATCTTATGCTATTATGATACTACCTTTTATAGCTGATACGTATCATGATAGTATCTTAATTTAGTAGTATCTTGTATCACGATACATACCGTGGTATCTCTAGTATCCTGATACAAAACCAGTATTATGCGATTCCACTCTTATGCTAAAATATTAGTCACGTCGATATAACAACATGATGATTAGAAAAACGTTAAATGCATGCTAAATACTCCTTGTCCGGACTAGATGTCACATATGCGAATATAGATAAATCTGTTTCTAGATAGAAGGAGCCTATACAAGTTCTAAGTT
The DNA here is from genome assembly GCA_916181665.1 of Avena sativa. Taxonomy (NCBI): domain Eukaryota; kingdom Viridiplantae; phylum Streptophyta; class Magnoliopsida; order Poales; family Poaceae; genus Avena; species Avena sativa. Next base: position 337,431,677 of record OV702297.1, on the reverse strand, counting down.
AATAAGATTCATATATTCTATTCTACTACAATTTTACCTAATTTCTAAATCACTATAAATAATCGGATCGAAATGACATTCATTGTAATTTATTTATTTTGGAAATTGAAACGACAGTAAATAAAGATTTTCTTTGAGTTGTAAATCCATATTTCATATCCATAATTTTGTTCGGATATTCAAAAACATCTTCATTTTGTACGATATTTTCAAATTATATTTTTGCGTGATATTAGAAATCACCAAAATGGCATGATGAGTTGTTTTGCACATTTTAGACTATGTTCCCTAATTTGAATTCGTTTACCAAGCTCACTACTAACCATAAAGTTTCTTAATTTTGATGGTCAGAGGTTAGAGAAGAAGCTATGTACGAGAGTGCGGGCGTTTGAATCTCGGGAGAAATGGAGTCTTTTTTTTAAACCTATGGAAATTTGTACTTCAAAGTTTCAAAAAAAATTAAGAAATTTTTTTAGACATAGAAAAATAATGTGCTCTACAACTATGAAAAAATCTTAGCTCGAAATCCCCAATATTCTAGGGCTGCACAAAAGTGCTAAAATCCGATACCTTAAGTAGTGAACAATGTCAATTTTCAAACCACCAAATTCGGTTGAGACTTTGTGTGTTTGTTAGAATATATTATTATCTACTTGCAAATTTTTTTATATTTTTTATACATAGAGTTAAACCTAGTCTCAAAGAGGGTATGTAGGATTGGCTAGATAGCTTATGAACTTCTTTCTCTTGATATAACCGCCATGTAATCCATTTATGCATACCCAGCTTATATAAAATGAAAAATTACACAGTGGGGGGGCCTTTCCCACTGTTTTTGTCAAAAAAAAAAATTAAAAAAAATATACTACTCAATGTTTCTCGGAAATTTTTGCTACGTTCTCCAATACATATAAATAGTCTCAATTTTATTCAGATTTATATTATCTTATTAAATATTTTAAATAGATATATTTATGTTTACACAAAGTTAAGACTATTGATATGAAACGAAAAGAGTACGTACCGCGTACTATGGATGAGCGATGTGCTGGCTGGCAACGTACCACCTGTACCACGCAGGCGTCGCACGAGTTTCACGATGACAGAACGGATTCGTTCCTTCACGTTGCTTCACGTGCGTCTCAAAAGTCAAAAGGATTAGGCCAATTCTTAGGATATCTCAATTCGTCGATCCAGACGGTCCGATTCCAATCGCGTCTAGCAGTATGATTCATCTGTCCATCCTAGTATTTCTTGGTGTTATCACTAGGCAAAGCTTTGCCAATCAGCTAAAACACTTAAATTGACAAGCAAATAATACACAAATTAACTATTAAATAATATGTTAGACGTGTGCTATCGTCCTTTGGGCATCCCAACAAGTGGTCAGTGGATCTGAAATATGCAAAAGTGGGCAATATCATACACAATGTCTATAAAATGGCAACTTCTCTGCACAAAAAGTTGCATTCGCCGTCGCCATTGCCGTTCAAGCATCACGAGCCCGGATGGTCTGCTGCCTCCTCGCGTCCGAAGCCCTGCGATCAGGGTCGGCGACGGTATCTAGGTCGGTGAGCATGATGGCATTCTCCTCGGCCATGATCTTGACTTCGGCCTCCTTGGCCTTCGCCTCTGCCTCCACCACCCTAGACCTGGCCTCGGCCTCCTTAGCCTTGGCTTCGGCCTCCTTCGACTTTGCCTTGGCCTCGATGTCCATTAGCCTAGCCTTGGTGTTAGCCTTCTCCACCTCGATAGACCTCGTCTACATCTCAACAAAGGTCTTGGTTGTGGCCTCTTTTTCTTTGTGCTGCCTCTCTTCCCTCTCAGCGATGGCCTCTTCCTTCTTCTCTAGGATCTTCCTCAAGGTCTCCTGGAATGCCAAGGAACCAGCCCGACGGGCGATTTCGGCCGTCGTCGGCATAGTCGTCGCCACCCTAGTTGATCATGTCACGCATGACGTCCTCGGCATCGTTGGCCAGGAAATCCTACACCCAATTTAGCCATCATAAAGCGGCGGGAGCAGTATACTGGAAATGGCAAAGAAATGTCACGACCATACCGTGTCGTCGGCGGTCGGCGGCTCGTCGGGCATTTTGCCAAACAGGTTGACTGGCGCCTCCGTGGTGGAGATGGACCACTGCTTATTCGACGCCTCCGGGGTTGCGTCCACGGTCGTTGGAGTGCGGTTGAGGTAAATGGAGAGCTCTATCGCCTCGACGACGTCGTGGGTGGGTGGGGGGGAGGGGGGGGGGGGTGGACGAACCGGGAGAGCGAGGCCATGATCCTAGTGTGGCCTCCAAGCGAGGGCGTGTGCGGGCCTGGCGTCTTGGGCTGACCTGGTGGCCGGCCGCTAGGCGTGTACGTGACAGAGCTGGTAGAGGACGTGCCGACCATGAACATGCCGGGAAGAGCGACGACGCCATTGAAAGCGACGGTGCCACACAAAGCGGAAGTCAGCGCCTCATGCTTCATCATGTTGACGGCATGCTTGGAGGCATTCACTGCCAGCTTATTGGTGTCGACCCTATTTTGTGCGACGAGGAAGTGTTTATTCTCCTCCCGACGCTCCTTCTTGAGCTTGGCAGCGATGATTCGAGCTCTCGCTGCTACCCGCCGGCAAACGCGCTTGTCCGACTCAACTTTCCGCTCCTCCGCCATCAGGTCCTTGCCAAACTTCTTCGGCTGGCCGCGCTTCTTGGCGGCGGGAACGCCAGTGAGCGTAGCATCAGCCATGGCGGCAAGATCCATCGCCTTCCCTCCTGCTCCCGCCCGTGGAAATTTGGGAGAGGGTTTTTGGAGGGAGAAGTGGAGTGGTTTGTGTGCCACTGGCAGGAGAGACCGCCAAAGGTAAATGGAGGACAAGCATGCTGTCCCGGCCGACGCAACCGAGGCCCAAATTTGGTGCATGGATGGACCGGTCCACACGTGTTTGTCCGGATGGGTGGCCCCACTGGGCCATCGCGCAGCTGTCCGCCAGTCCACTCGGACGCGCTAGGACAGGTTGGATCAGCTTGGTGGAGATGCCCTAAAGGGCCTCCACATTTCTGACATTGAATACATCCGGTTCGATCCGTTTGCGGGGTGGAGGACAGGCCGTTCGGGCTGAGCCCATTTGTGCTGACATGTGCCTCCAACGGCCACTGCCCCGTAAAGAAAAAAATGCAAAAAAAGAAGCGTCCGGAAATAATTATACATATTACATAAAAAAGGTCCCAGTCAAAAAATATCAATAAAAAAAACCCAATATTATGGGGTGTAATAGCGTTGAGGGGAACCAACATTGTTGTTGGCCGTCCGGCGCCTGGTCCTGCTGATGCGCGCTGCCTACTCGTCTTTGTCGTCGATGACAATGAATACCTAGGGGGTGGTCACGTGCCACTCGGGGCCAGAGTGAGAGGGGGCATCTGGGTCGGAGCGGCCAGCCAAGACTCTTGTAGGGCCTGTGCGGTGCCGTCCCACCGCTTCTCCTCCTCCAGCTGTGACGCGAGGATGGCGGCCAAGAGCTTCTCCTCCTCTGTCATCGGCCAGGGCTATGTCGGCTCCGGCTCCTCCACCTTAACTGCCACCTGGCCGGTCCACTAAGGCCACACCTCAGACTTGACGGTGTCGGAGCCCCTATAGCGCGACTAGTCCGGAATTCTGGCCTGTGGCGGTGGGAACTAGAGGCAGTCATGCTCATCCTCACCCTCCACGCTGGAGTCCATGTTGGACTCCTCCCAAGAGTCCTCCTCGTCATCGAGGTTATCGAGGAGGGCCTCGATGGACTTGCGCTGTACCACGTGCTCCACCTCGAACCAATGGTCCCAGAGTTTGGAGTGGACATAGTAGGTCTGGTCCTGCCTCAGATCTGGTGGCAGGAAGGCCCGACGGCGGCAAATATCTCGTCGTCGAGCAGGAGCCGACATCGGGATGGCCGACACAAGCACACAACCGGCATTGAGGTGCCACCCCACCGGCAGGTGCACGTCCGACCATGGGCACGACATGCCTGCCTCGGAGAGCGTGCGCGTGACCTCGAGGCTGACGTAGATGCGTTGCTCAGAGCGCGGGCGCGGCGGAGTGCGCTCCGGTGGGCCGCGAAAGAATGAGGAGCCGCACACTGGTGGAAACCTCGACACGGAACGGCAGCGACGACTGGGAACGGCGGAGGAGCCGGCCTCGTGGTCGTTCCGGCCTGGCCGGAATCAACCCTTCTAGCTCTCTTTCGTTATCACAGCCGACGATGGTGGGCCTTGTCGGTGGGTATGGAGCGGCTAGGGTTTTGGGGTTTTCCTGGACTGGGACTGGGAGTGAAGTGTGGATGGGGACGACGACACGATTCTATAAAAAGGACGCGGTCTCTCCCTCTGGGACACTGCTAGGTAGGACCCATGGAAGTCTCAGGTCGACACGGTCGGACCAGGCAGCCGTCCATCCTACTGCATTCCAGCCCCAGGTTTGGGTCAGGTTTGCACCAAAACAGACCGCGCTGCGCTTTCCTCTCCGTTTGCGGCCGCGTGTTGGGCTGTGAGCGGTGTCCAATGGGACCAGTTTCGACACACATATTCCGTTCGGGGGAGGGGGAGGGCTTGGAGTTGGCCTTAGGGATCTTGTGTCGCCCTACAACACTAATGGGTTGTGTTGTATTGCTTTGTACTGATGTTGTACATTCGTACATATTGACCGGACACACTATAAACCGACAACTATCTAGTGCACCATATTCATCACGGTGAGATAGTTGAGCGTTAGTACTCCCTTTTGTACCACTATATTAATATTATAACCACAACCATGATACAATCATGATAGTATTGAAATGAAATAAAATACTGTGGCAACAAAAAACACACACCTAAAAAAATAAAGAAGAAACAAAATGGAGACATAGGAGGATCAACTAAGCGAAGGAGACCCGTGATACGTTGTAAACGTATCTATAATTTTTGATGTTCAATGCTTGTTTAGTATCCACTTTGCTATGCTTTGTCTACACTTTGAGGTATTTTTATACATTTTATGGAACTACCTATTAATAAGATGCCACGGTGCCAATTGCCTGATTTCTGCTATTTTTGGTTTTAGAAAAGCTAGTAAGGAAATATTCCCGGAATTGGACGGGACAAAAGCCAAAGTCAATATTTCACCAAGACGAACGCAGAGACCAAAGGGCGACCGAAGGGGTGCCATAGGGTGGCCACACACCCCATGCGTGGGCCCACCCTAGGCCGCGCCTGGGCAGGGTGTGGCCCCCCTGGTCGCCCTCCTGCCTCGCCCCTTCTCCTATAAAGTCACCCCAATGCCAAAACCCTAAGTACCCGATCATATCTCCATGAAACAGTCCGTAGCAACCGCCACCATCATCCCTAGATCGGGAGGGGGGGTCTAAAGCTCTTCCCGGCACCCTGCCGGAGGGGAGAGATCATCCCGGAGGCCTTCTTCATCACCATGCTAGCCTCCGGTATGATGCGTGAGTACTTCCACCTTGGATTATGGGTCCATACAGTAGCTAGATGGTTGTTTCTCCTCCTTTGTGCTATCATGTTTAGATCTTGTGAGCTCCGTTCATGATCAAGATCATCTATTTGTAATCATGCATGTTGTGTTTGCGGGGATACGATGGATATTGAGATTACTATGTCAGATTGATTAATGATTCTATCTTGTCTTCTTGATTGTTGATTCTATCATGTCCGTGTTGTTTGAGATCTTGCATGCTCTCCATTTTTAGTAGCTATCTTGGCCAAGTAGATGCTAGTGACTCCAAGAGGGAGTACTTATGCTTGATAGTGGGTTCATCCCTCTATTGAATCTGGGGAACCGACAGAAATCTCTAAGGTTGTAGATGTTCTGTTGCTACTAGGGATAAAACAACAATCTCTTGTTCATGAAACAATTGTATTGTTTACTTTACACACATTTGTTAAAGCAGTTATCCGTTGCTTGCAACTTAATACTGGAGGGGGTTTGAATGATAACCTAAAGGTGGATTACTAGTCATAAATGCAGTTGGATGGCGGTCTATGTATATTGTTGTAATGCCCAATCAAATCTCATAGGATCATGAATGTCTAGTATTGCATTGTTATGCCTTGCTCTGTCCTGTCATTTGCCCCACTGTAATTTGTTTACCCAGCATTATTATGTTGTTTATCTTAAGGAGAACACCTCTAGTGAACTGTGGACCCCGGTCCAATCTTTATCATTGATACATCTTCCACTATTACACTTTACTTTCTGCAAGCTACCATTACCTTCCACATCATACGTTTAATCCTTTGTTTTTAGCAAACCGGTGAGATTGACAACCTCACTATTTGTTGGGGCAAAGTCTTGAGTTTGTGTTGTGCAGGTTCCAAGTTGTTAGCAACACCTTGGAGTTGTTTCTTTCCTCCTACTGGTTCAATAACCTTGGTTTCATACTGAGGGAAGACTTACTGCTGTGCTCATCATACCTTCCTCTTGGGGTTTCCCAACGAAGCTCTAAAGTGATCTGAGCCGCATCAAGACGTTTTATGGCGCCGTTGCTGGGGAGTTAAGGACGGCTTCACAAGGGGAGTCCTTCACAACCTTTCTCTTTACTTTGTTTTTATTTTGCTTAGTTTCTTTTGCTTTGTTTGTCTTGCTTCTTTTTATCAAAAATTCCAAAAAAATATATTTTTGTTTGGTTTGCCTTTTCTTATCAAAAACACAAAAAAATTAATTCTTCCTATAGTTGTCACCTTGCTCTAGCACACCATGTTGATCCCTAAGTTCACCCTGAAAGACCTTTCAATAGGTAGTGGCTCTATAATTGGGAAAGAAAATATTGAAGAATTCTTTAATCATATTAGCAAACATGAGGATATTGGGGATATATCCTTAGCAGAACTTGCTCCTAATTATGAAATTGCTGCAGCTTCTTTAGTTCACATATTGGAGGCTAGGTTTGTTAACCTTAACCCCATGATGCAAATAATGTTTCTTAAACTAAAGGAAATTGAGGGTGCTAAAAAGAGATAATTTATTCTAGAAACTTTGCTAAAAGAGTTCAATAATGTTGCTAAGGAAGCCAAAAAGGTATTTGATCGTTTTAATATGCTAGGCTCATGTGTAGATGTTATGGGTACATTATAAAAGTTGTATAAAATCAAACCCAATGGAGAGGAACTTAAAATACCCATACCTTTTAAACTTGTAGGAATGCATGAAGCCCTAGATTTTTTTGATTGGATTGTTCCTAAAAACCCATTTGATGAAAGTAGTGAACCCAAGAGTGCTGAGAGAGGATCCTCTACAGCTCACTTGGATGAGATACCTTTCCTAGTTGTAGAAATTTTGAGTATTGATCTTAATGCTTCTTCATTTGAAAATACTTGATTCTTGCTTCTTGTGCCTAACTTAAAGGCGTTAAAGAAAAGTACTTCTTGGGAGATAACCCAATAGTTTTCTTGAGTCTTGGAAGTTATTACTTCTATAATAACCTCTCATTATCCTTTTTTATTTGATTTTTGTGCCAAGAATAACCTCTAATGAGATGGAAGTAAGATTTAGGGAAGTGCTGTCCCGAAACAGATTTTTATTCTTCACTGTAAAAATTCTTGAAAAATATCTGTAAGTATAATTGAGCTGTAATTTTCTGAATAAATCCCCTAGGTTGTTAGATAACTTTCATTAGTACAACACGTTTTGATTTGAGCAATAGAATATCTTCAAAAAATCGGTTTCTACGTCCTGGTCTGTTTTGGCAGATTTCTGCCGTTATTTGCATTTGCCTCTTTATTGATTCCTTTTTGGGTTCTCTTTGGCAAATTGAACTTTTTGAGGAAATTGCTAAAATAGCTTGTGTTTTTAATGAAAAGTTTTAATTTTTTAAAACTAAACCCAAAGGTCTATTATCTTTTGAATGCACTAATGGTGCTAATGAAGATTGTGTGAAGTTTTGTATGAAGGAAAATTTTTAGGTGTAAGGGAAGAATGATGTAATGAGATGAAGAAGTGACAAAAGCTCAAGCATGGAGATGCCACCCCGTGTCACCCCAAAAAATATTCAAGAGGTACAAGCGTCAAAGCTTGGGGATGCCCAAGGCATCCTCTTCTTCATCAATAAAAATCTCAGGTCTTTCTAGACATTTCGTTTTTATTGTTTCATGCACTGCTGTGTTGTTCTTAGAGAGTCTTAGTTTTTGTTTTTGGTTTTCGTTTGCTTAGTTTGCTTGAATAAAGTAGTTGGACCACCGTTTTCGCAGTGTTGTTTTAAATAAGTTGATTGGTGTTGGAAAGGAGTAGAAAGTTCTTGCTTATAGTGATACAAAAGGGAGCTTTCTTTGACTGTGACTTAGACTCTATCATGTCATGCTAGATGTTGATTTGACCTTATGCTTAGTCATTATTGCTGTAGCATGACTTATTCCAAAAAATTGAGATTGCTTAATGTGCCTTGAAAGAATCATGCGTTGTTTTAGCATATAAAAGCATAGTATTGTGGTATTCTCCTTTGATGTTTTGTTTGGGTTGACTTGCCACATGCTCACACCATGTTATGACTATGAACCAGTCACCTTAACCTCTATGATCATTTAGTTTTTGACTTGTGGTACCACTTTATGCTTTGATTAGTAATGTTTTGTTGATCTGCATGATTATGGCCATTATTGATCTCTTAGTTGGTTGCTCCCAGTCTTTTGCTAGCCTCCACTTGTATTGAGTAAGCTCTACTCATGCATCCAACTCTCACGAAACCAAGTTATTCCAAAGTGTCCACTATAAATTCCTATGCATGGTGTGGTACACCATTCCAAGTATATTCTTGTTTTATATATCTTCCAAGTTAAACTTGTTATGTGAAAATTAGTGATTAAATCTCTCACAAACTTGATATTATAAGTTGGGAATTAGCAGAACCATGCTGTCATGGGGAACGCTGTCAACATTGCACCTGTACATGTTACTCAGTTGATATTATGATCTTTTGTTTGCGGATGTCGTTGGTGTGAAATAAAAGGGGAGCTTGTAAGTCCATAGAGTTATGTATATGTGTTAGAGAAATGCCTGGGCCGCTAGCCTAAACCATGCCTAATCATGGTGGAAACTTGAAGCATCGCCATAGTGAGCAATCTATGAAGCATTCTTCTTATAAAAAGAAAGAGAGATTGAGAAAAAGAAAAAAAATATGAGAAAAGAGAGAAAAAAGCACCAGTTTCCCATGGTAAATAAGAAGATTGCTGGGATTCTCATTGTCTGCTTGCATTGTCATTGTGATATGGGATAACTCCTGTATCATGGGGCAAGGGGTACCCCGTTGGAGGTTCTCTATGATACTCATGTAGTTACTATGATAAGAACTTACCGGTGACTAAAGTTGAGTAGCATGAGGAGCGGCCCTTGTACTCAAGGAACATGATATTGCCAACTTATACTTTGTCAAGCATATACTCCATATTTTGTTCACTTTAACCTTAATCACTTCAAGATGCTTATGACAGGGGCAATGAGAGCTGAAAGCTAACAAGTACCATAATTTTTGGAAGCTCTTTATGAAACTTGAAATCCCTACTTCCCTTTGAAGGGCCTTTCTTCCACTTTTATATTGAGTCTCCACCTTCTATCCTTAGGCACCAATTAAGAGAGCATAGTTGTCATTCTTAGTTCTATGTGCATTGTCCCAAAACTTATTGATTGATTCATAATGTTTATATTGTTTGCTCTTGAACTATTTGTATCTAATCACCCTTATGAACTTTGAAGGTGTCTTATGCATTTGTTTTGCTACTCCATGAGGGACAATCTGAGTGCCACTATGCTATGTTTTCTATATGTAAAACAAACAAACGTCTTTCAATGCATTGTTATTCATGAATCTTTGTTTGTATCCTTTCATGTTGCAGCATAGTTACTATGTCTTGTTGTTAGAACTTCATCTTTCATGCTCATGTTTATAGTACTTTGATCCCAGCTTTCAATGCTTGCAAATGATTTGATCTTGATTGTGATGGTGCATGTCACCTCAAAAATTCTTCTTCTTATCACTTACCTACTCGAGGACGAGCAGGAGTTAAGCTTGGGGATGCTTGATACGTCATAAATGTATCTATAATTTTTGATGTTCCATGTTTGTTTAGTATCCACTTTGCTATGCTTTATCTACACTTTGAGGTGTTTTATATGTTTTTCTGGACTAACCTATTAACAAGATGCCACAGTGCTAGTTGCGTGTTTTCTGCTATTTTTGGTTTCAGAAAACCTAGTAAGGAAATATTCTCGGAATTGGACGGGACAAAAGCCAAAGTCAATATTTCACCAAGACGAACATAGAGACCAAAGGGTGAACGGAGGGGTGCCACAGGGTGGCCACACCCCCCACGCACGGGCCCACCCTAGGCCGCACCTGCGCAGGGTGTGGGCCCTCTGGTCGCCCTCCTGCCTCGCCTCTTCGCCTATAAAGTCACCCCGATACCAAAACCCTAAGTACCCGATCATATCTCCACGAAACAGTCCGTAGCCGCCACCACCATCGTCCCTATATCGGGGGGGGGGGGGGGGATCTGAAGCTCTTCCTGGGACCCTGCCGGAGGGGAGAGATCATCCCGAAGGCCTTCTTCATTACCATGCCAGCCTCCGGTATGATGCGTGAGTAGTTCCACCTTGGACTATGGGTCCATACAGTAGCTAGATGGTTGTTTCTCCTCCTTTGTGCTACCATGTTTAGATCTTGTGAGCTCCGTTCATGATCAAGATCATCTATTTGTAATCATGCATGTTGTGTTTGCGGAGAGCCGATGGATATTGAGATTACTATGTCAGATTGATTAATGATTCTATCTTGTCTTCTTGATTGTTGATTCTATCATGTCTGTGCTGTTTGATATCTTGCATGCTCTCTGTTTCTAGTAGCTATCTTGGCCAAGTAGATGCTAGTGACTCCAAGAGGGAGTATTTATGCTCGACAGTGGGTTCGTTCTTCTATTGAATCTAGGGAAGTGACAGAAATCTCTAAGATTGTAGATGTGCTGTTGCTACTAGGGAGAAAACAACAATCTCTTGTTCATGGAACAATTGTATTGTTTACTTTAACACATTGCTTAAAGCATTTATCCGTTGCTTGCAACTTAATACTGGAGGGGGTTCGGATAATAACCTAAAGGTGGATTATTAGTCATAGATGCAATTGGATGGCGGTCTATTTATATTGTTGTAATGCCCAATCAAATCTCATAGGATCATGAATGTCTAGTGTCGTGGTATTGCCGACGAGTACGCCATGGAGGGGTCCTCACAGTGCGTGTTTAGAGACGTGAGGGAAGGCAGACGGTTGACGGGTACGAGGTAACACAGCTTACCCAGGTTCAGATCCCACGACGGTGACGGAATCCTACTCTTGCTATAAATCACTATAAGGGCAATATGCCGAGTTACAGGGATTGGTTCGCTGTGCGAGGTGTGTGCTAATCGCTACTCGATTGTCTGAAGTTGTCTATGATCGTGCCCTAAAGGCTCCCATAGGCCCGACTTATATAGTCGCCAGGTCCTAGGGTTACAGGGAAAAGTCCTAGCCGGACAGGTTACAGAGTCCTACACCGTCTATTACTAGTCCTGTGTATCTTGCACTCCAATGCTCCGGGTACGTCAGTGACTCCAACCGTAGCCTTCCTTTATCCGGCATGGGCCTCCCTTCTGGATCCATCTAACTGGGCCTCCCAGCATGCCATAGGCCATGCTACCAACTGTGGGCCACCCGGGTTAGCCGGATAAGATACATGCTATAGGGATACCCATATAGCATATCCCCAACAGTAGCCCCCGGAGAACTCCGAGATCTTGCACCGTCTTGCCTTTTCACGTGGAATGCTCCGTCTAGATGGATGTCGGCAAATCGTCAAGCAACATCTTGTAGTCCTCCCAAAGAACCCTGCAAGGCTTTCTCCGTCTTTAACTTGTAAGTCGGAGAAATGCTGAATCTTCCATCGTACTCTTCCGTAGTCGGATTGAATCCGTCCATGCCGGAATCTTCAATGTCAGCTAGGACGACGTAGGCTTAGGTCAGCGACGCCTCGTAACTCACACATGCAGAGAACGCAATCATGTCCGATTTCCCCGCGCGAGCAATACGAATCGTTGGCGGTGACGGTTGGAGACGTGGCGAAATTTCCGCGTACGTTCGCGAACACGTCGTCTACGCGGCAACCGTCCGATTAATCTGCACGAATCTTGATGCTGGAGGTGATAAATAGTAACCGTGGTGGATTTTTCCACTTTTTACCTCATTCTCCTCACATCATCTTCTTCCTCCAGCCGCGCGTCTCCTCGAGCTCTCTGCGCCGAACTCGCGAAAAAACCCTATCCTCAAATCTGCACCAATCGCACCCAATCCTCACTCCATGGCCAGCAGCAGCACTTCTCCATCAATGGCGGCGTCAAGCGAAGCCGCGGCGAAGCCGGCAAGCTCCATCGTCGTACCTCCAGAGGGCCTAGTCATTCCCGCATCGGCGGTGATTGAGTCCACCGGCGGCGACCATAATCTGGCGGCGCTAGAGCCGTTGGAGGAGGAACCAGACTCGCACAAGGATGACTGGCGCGGCTCGGATATCACCGACCGTGACATCCAAGAGATGATTGCCGAGGGATATCTCCCCGCGACGGAGGGGCTTGCCTAGCGGGCGGCGCCGGCCGACGAGGTGACACCTTCTCCCCAAGACGGAGAAAAGGTGTACCTAAAAGCTCAATTGGTACGCGGTGTCTCCCTGCCCATCTCCAATTTCTTCCTCTCCGTCTTGAACCACTATAGGGTCCAGCCCCAGAACCTTTCCCCCTATAGCATCTTAGTGCTTAGCAACTATGCGACACTTTGCGAGGGATACCTAGGGATAAGGCCTAGGTTAGACCTTTTCGTGTACTTCTTCACCGTCAAACGTGAAGCCGGACACAGCAAGGAAGAGCTTAGGAACTGCGGCACCATAAGCTTCAAGATTCGACCTGGCCGGCGGTTCCCCGACATCGTTGGCCACGAGTCCTGCAAGAATTGGCAACTGACGTACTTTTAAGGTCCAGACATTCCTCTGGCCGGCCGAGAAGTAACGTACCCGGACTTCGTGGACGGAGCTTCCGCTGAAGTTTCCACATGGAGATCCCAAGCCTCCCTTCCCTCCAACCTCGACGCTTCTCGCGCTATAAGGCGGATCGAATGGTTTGTAGAGACGGGTTTGACCGGCTTGGACCTAGCCATGTGCTGGTTCATCAGGCGAATCCAACCTCTATAGCACCGCGCGAAGTACATGCACGAGTATACCAGCGACAGAAGGGATAGTCTCCGCATCTCTGTGGACAACTTCTCGAGCGACTCCGTCAAGCTCCGCCTCAAGGACATCGTCAAGGTGAAGGATAAGAAGCGTGGCTTCACCATCACCTACGACATGTTCGTAGACGGCAAGTGCCCAAAGGTAGGTGTTTATTTTCTGTGTACGACATATGCTCCAGTTTTTCCGTCTTGCAAATGCCATCTTATCTAACGCGGTGATTTCTCACTTAGCAGCTTAGCGATCTAGAGGAGGGCAACCTGGCTGCCCAAATCTACGATCCAAAGATGAAGGAAGTCATGGTCGTGTCCGACGACGAGGTCCCGTTGGCACGAAAGCGGAAGAGCTCCACCTCTAACGCTGCCGACGGAGGCAAGAAGAAGAAGACGGAGGGTGGAGCCTCAAAAAAGACTACCGCCGCCCTGGAGGCGGAGAAAAGAAAATCCATTGGGATCCCTTTTGCTAAAGCACCCCCACTTATGTAAGCTTCTTTTCTTCCGACATTGTCTATTTATCTGTCTTGATCCTGTACTTATGATTTTTGCATGTCTCAGGAAGAAAGCCACGACAAGCCTCAAGAAGACCTCCAAAACATCGGGGGCTTCTCGAAATATCAAGGATATGCTTCATCGCGATGCCTCTCCCGCCATCGCCCCTACCACTCCTGCCGTCAAGCCCTCGTCTGCCCCGACAAGCTCTCAGGCTAAGGAGGAATCAGGCCCTTCCGCCATGGAAGTGGACTCTGGCGCCTCTACTGAGCTTGTTGTTGTCGGCGAGCAGGCGACGCAGGAGAGTACCGCCCATCAAATGGCTGAAGCTCCGGCTAAGGATGCCATCGGTGGCAGCAAGGTGGTGGTGGAAGCTGGTACTTCTGCCGAAGGCGGCGCCCTTGCTCCCCAGAAACCCTTTGAGTTTCCAAAGATAGTCTACCCTACACTTACACCGAGTAGCACAACTCTGGTTCCTGGAGGAGTACTGACATCTCTGATGTGCGGTCTTGAGGAGCTCCTCCGATAAGCAGACATCTTGCGAGGAAACAACATTTCCTTTGGCAAGCTGCTGGCCGAGAGCGCTACCAATCTCAAGATCATTGCACTGGTAAGTTTTATTTAGCTTTTTGCATTTCATATGAGTATCCCACTGTAGCCCCCGAGGATGTAGACGGAAAACCATAGGCTTTTGCGTCTAGATGCTCTAAGAGTAACTAAGCTAGAAAACTTCTCACTGTAGCCCCCAAGCATTTAGATGGAATGAAATGTTCCGACTAGATGCTTTAAGAGTAGCATACGCAGTGTTTATAAATTTCAATACTATAGCCCCCAAGCTTCTAGTTGTAACTGAATTAGTTCCGACTAGATGCTCAAAGAAAGGTAAGCATATAGCTGAGTTAAAATATTTATACTGTAGCCCCCAAGCCTCTAATCGAAAACTGAATTAGTTCCGACTAGATGCTCAAAGAAAAGCTAAGCATGTTACTAAGTTAAAAAACTCTCGCTATAGCCCCCGAGCATCTAGGTGGACGATTTCCGGCTAGATGCTCCAAGCAGACTAAGCAACGTTTTAACTTTATCCTTTTTTCCACAGAACGAGAATGCTCGGAGGGGCATGGCCAATGATAAGTACCAGAAGATGCGTGCAGATCTTGAAGCCGAAAAGGGTAAAACTGCCTTATTGAAGGAACAAATCATCAAAAACAGGAGTCTGTTTTCTTTTTCCTTCATTCTCCGAGTACTCACTGTGTACTTTGCTTTCTCCGACTTTGCAGAACATGTTGCTAAGGCCAAGGACATTGTCGAGCAGTCCAAGCACATCCAGCAGCTGGACAGCGAGAACATGATCCTTAAGGAGGAGAGGAAAGACATGTTGAAAATGCATGAGGATTCAATGAAGGCCCTGTAGGACTCCGCCACCGCGGAAATCAATTGCTTGAAGGAGGAGCTTGCGATCTTAAAAGATCAGAAGCAAGCTGCCGATGAGCAAAATCAACGCCACAGTGAGGCGTATAAGCTCCTCCAACAAGAGAAAGAATCCTTGGCGGACATCCTCTAGCAAGCTGAAGCCAGCGTCTTCAGTAAGTTTTCTCCGTCTTGGATTTTCTGTAGTCCGGATACTTTGAATTGTTGAACTCATGCACTCTTTGTCAGAATTTTCAGCTCCTCTGGGTTTGACCCGTTCACCTCCTCCGGCCAAGGAATGCATGGTTCTTGCCGGCAACTTTATCAACACTGCCATCACGCAAGCCAAGGAGATCGCCAAGCCCCTTTAGATAAATATCAAGGCATCGGACTCTACGGTGAAGTACTCGGAGATTCTGCGCCAAGCCCCCGAGCGTATCAGGAGCTGGAAAGCTTCTTGTGCACGGGCTGGCGTAAGGATGGCGCTGTCGATGGTGAAGGCACACTATGAGGATGCCGACATCGACACGGTGACCTCTGGCATTCCCGACGCCGACGATGATGGCAAAGAGATTAATCATGAAGCCATCGTGTCATCGCTCGTGGGTTATGACACCAGAGTTGCCGAGTTGGTGGATGTCGACGTCTTCGTGCCGATGAACACCATTGATGGCGACAACCACAGCTCCTCCGAGTCACTTCACACCGCCGACTTCGAGGGTGGTTCTCCTGCTGCTGATGAAGCTGTGTCCAAGTCGCCTGCGCCAAAGGAATGAAAAACAACTTGTAATATTTGTTTCACCTTTGGTGCGTATGTGGAAAACTATGTATTTAACTTAAGGCAGAAAACAATGTTTCATGTCCTGCTACTTAAGAATCAGTTTCCAGTATGTATATTTTTTAAGCAAGTGCTAGCTTATCCCTTACTTTGGTTCTTATGCTTGACTTTTCGTGAGTCGGAAGACTCATTGTCGGAACCATGCGCTCAGGTGATGATGCCCAATGGCACCGTCAAAAACCTAAGCACAAAATCGCCGACAATAAGTGCCAAAAGTCACTACTCCAGAATCCACATAGAAACGACAAAGAATGTGTAGACCAGAAAACTTAAGCTAACGCCCGTAGGCGGAATTTTCACAAGTGCAAACGCAAGGCTTGTGCATAAAGGTTTTACATGATCCAAAAATGAACACTAAAGGAGGTAAAAGACTCAGAAATATGAGTGAACCAGAGAGCTTTATTTCATTGATCATATAAGAGATACACAATTAGATAAAGAAAAATGCTAAGTGTAAAAAGGACGTAGCTGTGCTATGTTCCATGGCCGATCAAACTCCGAGTAGTCATCATCCGGGTCACGTCGCTTATGCTTATGATCCTTGTTGGGTCTATCCTTCAGTTCACGATTGTCAACGAGGTAATAGGACCCATTGAGTAGCGCCTTACTTATGATGAACGGTCCTTCCCATGGCGGGGATAACTTGTGTGACTTCTTCTGCTTAAGGCAGAGCACCAAATCCTCCTCTTTAAACGAGCGATGCCGGACGCGGCGACTATGGTAGCTGCGTATCTTCTACTGGTAGATGGCGGATCTTTGGCATGCCAAAACACGCTCCTCCTCGAGAAGGTCCACATCTAGGTGTCTGGATTCTTCAGCGTCATCTTCGTCGTAGGAGGCAACTCTTGGCGCATCGTGGAGTATGTCGGAAGGTATGATGGCTTCTGCTCCATATACCATGAAGTAAGGGGTGTAGCCGGTGGATCTGTTGGGTGTAGTTCGTAAACTCTACAACACAGATGGCAATTCTTCCGCCTAGGCTCCAGCTGCTCTATGTAGCGGTGCCTCAAGACGTGGCTTGATTCCCTACAGAATTAATCCATTGGCTCGCTCAACCTGACCATTGGATTGTGGGTGTGCCACAGATGCAAGATCAAGTCAGATGCCTTTCTCCCAACAATAAGCCTCCACTTCTCCGAGTGACAAATTGCTGCCGTTGTCTGTGATAATGCTGTGTGGGAGACCAAATCTCACCACTAGATCCCGGACAAACCTGAGGGTAGTTGCCCCATCAAGCTTTCTAATGGGTTTAGCTTCTATCCATTTTGTGAATTTATCCACTACTACAAGCAGATGTGTAAACCCACAAGGTGCCGTCTGTAACGGTCCCACCATGTCTAGCCCCCAGACTGCAAACGGCCAAGTTATTGGTATTGTTCGCAGTTCTTCAACAGGAACATGTGGTTGTCGGGCATAATACTGGCATCCCATGCATGTCTCAACCAGCTTGTCAGCGTCTGCCTTCGCGGTCAGCCAGTAGAATCCTTGCCGGAAGGCTTTCGCTACCAATGATCGAGGAGCGGCGTGATGCCCGTAATCTCCGAGATGGATTTCGCATAGGATTTCCATGCCTTCTAGCTGGGAAACACACTTTAGGTATACCCCAGTAGTGCTCCTTTTGTAGGGTTGCCCATTGATTATGGTATAACCCTTTGCTCGTCATACTATTTGCCGTCTTTCGACTTCGTCGTCGGGCAATGTTCCGTGTTTGAGATATTCCATGAACGGTTTTGTCCAAGCCGGAGAGACCTTAGTCACCATGTTGACGAAAGAGTCAGCTCTATCCGAGTTGTCGATGTCGGCTCCCTTCACGGATGGTGTGCGCAGGTGCTCTAGGAAAACTCCTGGTAGAATTTTCTTGCGCCCTGATCCAAGCTTAGACAGCAGATCAGCCGCCTCGTTTTGCTCCCTAGGTACATACTTGACTTCGTAGCCCAAGAAGCTCTTGGATATCTCGTCCACTTCGTCTCGATATGCCGCCATCATATGGTTCCGCGCATTCCAGGTGCTAGCCACCTGCTGGGCAGCCAAGTCGGAATCTCCACAGCAAACTATGCGCTTGATGCCAATATCCTTGGCTACACGTAGTCCGTGAATGAGTGCTTCATACTCTGCCATGTTATTTGTAGCCTCGAAGTGGATCTGCAGAACGTAGTGGAGCTTGTCTCCTGTTGGTGACTGTAGCAATACACTAGCCCCCGAGCCATTGAGTAGCTTTGATCCGTCAAAGTGCATCACCCAGTATTCTGGTTCCGCCAATGGAGTAGTATCTGGCGCCTCTGTCCAATCTGCAATAAAATCCGCCAAGGCTTGTGACTTGATAGCGTCGCTCCTCTTGTAGGTGATCTCGAAGGCGGCAAGTTCAATGCCCCACTTCGCGACCCTTCCCATAGCGTCGCTGTTGTTGATAATGTCGGACAGTAGAGTCTTGCTCACCACTGTGATTGGGTGCTCCTGAAAGTAATGCCTCAACTTCCGAGAAGCAAGGAATACTCCATAAGCTATCTTCTGGTAGTGCAGGTAACGCTGCTTGGACTCCATCGAGACCTCGCTCACATAGTAAACTGGTCGTTGAACTCCGTGCTCATAGCCTGGCTCCTTCCGCTCTACCACGACGACGATGCTGATTACCCGGTTGGTTGCCGCCATGTAGATTAACAAGGGCTCTCCAGGTTCGGGTGCTGCAAGGATGGGCGCTGAGGAAAGAATCTCCTTGAGCTGCTTCAATGCTGCATCTGCTTCGTCCGTCCATGTGAATTTGTCCGCCTTCTTCAGCAACTTGTACAGCGGCAGAGCCTTCTCTCCAAATCGGCTGACAAACCGACTAACTGCTGCAACACAACCTGTTAGTCGTTGAATGTCCTTTAGGCATGTCGGACAGTTTATGTTTAGGATGTCCTTGATTTTCTCCGGGTTGACCTCGATTCCGCATTGGGAAACGATGAAACCCAACAATTTGCCTGCTGGAACCCCAAAGACGCACTTCTTAGGGTTAAACATCATGTTGTATTTCCGGAGATTATCAAAGGTTTCTTTTAAGTCGGAGATTAAGTCGTTTGATTTTTTCGACATCACCGCAATATCGTCCACATAGGCGTGAACGTTCCGACCAATTTGGTCGTGGAGGTAACGTTGCATTGTCCGCTGGTACGTAGCACCTGCGTTTTTCAGCCCAAAGTGCATCGTAACATAGCAAAACGTGCCGTATGGTGTAGTGAACGAAGTGGCCAATTGGTCCGATTTCCTCATCTTGATCTGGTGGTATCCTAAGTATGCATCGAGAAAACACAAAAGCTTCGAGCCAGCCGTCGAGTCAATGACTTGGTCAATGCGAGGCAAAGCAAACGGAACTTTTGGACATGCTTTGTTCAAGCCGGTGTAATCAACGCACATTCTTAATTCATCTGTTCCCTTTTTGGGGACAAGTACAGGATTGGCCACCCATCGGGTGTGAAGGACTTCTCGGATAAACCCAGCTTTAAGTAACCTAGCTATCTCTTTGACAATGGCGCATCTCTTCTCATCTTCGAAGCGTCGTAGAGGTTGTTTCACTGGTTTGCATTTTGGATCAATGTTTAAGCTGTGCTCGGCAAGTTCCCTAGGTACACCTTTCATGTCGGCAGGTTGCCAGGCAAAGATGTCCCTATTCTCACGGAGGAACTCGACGAGCGCGCTTTCCTATTTGGGATCCAGGTTCGTCCCAATGGCGACGGTCTTGGTGGCATCGCCTACCACAAGTTCCACCGGCTTGGTCTCGATGGCGGCCTTGAATGCAGGAGTGGAGTCGGAGATCTGCTTCTTCGATGCGGGCATCTCTGAGTCATCGACCTTGCTCTGGATCTCCTTGAATTCTTCGCTGTAGAGGACAGCTTCTGCATGGCTGCTTCATTAATCTCGCAGTCCCTTGCCTTGGTAAAGCTTCCGGATACGGTGATGACACCGTTTGGTACGGGTATCTTGAGTTTGTTGTAGACAAAGCATGGCTTGGCCATGAACGTGTGGAATATGTCGCGGCCAAATATGACGTGGTACACGCTCTTGAAGGGGACCACCTCGAAGGTCATGCGCTCTTGGCGGTAATTGTTAACATCGCCAAAGGCAACCTGAAGTGTAATGCACCCAAGGGACCGAGCCTCCCGACCAGGGACTACGCCGTGGAAGATGGTGTTGGTCCGCCTTAGGTTTGCCTCCGTCAAGTTCAAATTCTGCAATGTATCCAGGTACATGATGTTGATGCTGCTTCCACTGTCCACCATACACTTAGTGAAGTCCACGCCGTCAATCAAAGGGTTGATGACCATGGCGTACTGGTTCTCCATAGGTATAAGGTCTGGGTGGTCCGTCCTGTCCCAAGTTATTGGAACCTCCGACCAGCGCAGGTATTGGGGAACTGGGGGGAGAGTGGCCTTCAGGATCCTCAGAGAGGTCTTCTGTTGTCGGACGGTGGGGGTGCCAAGGAAAGCGTGGTAGACTGGAGCCTTTTTTGCATCTTGCCCTTGTCGTCGCCCTTGGCGGCGTGCTTGGGGTCAACGTCTTCGTCCATGTCACTTGAATCCTTGGACTCCTCCTCCTTCTTATTTCCCTTGCCCTTGCCTCGTGGTCTGTTCTTCCGACTTTGCTTGTAGCCGGACTCCGGGTTTTCCTTGAGGTCATTGACGAACTTGCAGTGTCGATTGGTATGGGTGGATTTACCATTGGCATCGAGGTGTACGAGGCACGACATATCACGGTATTCCTCGTAGGTTTGGGTAACGCAGAGCGGCACCGAGGTGGTTTCACTTCCTCGTTGCTGCCCACGACCAGCTCCTCTTCCTCGGCCACGTTGTCCGCCTTCGCCTCGTCCTGCAAAAGTCATAGCGACCATGTCGTAGATTGCTTTTCTTCTGGAGCGATTATCCGCTTTGTACTGCTGTTCCTCCAAGCTTGAGTTGGAACGGCTGTTGCCGGCAGGAGCCGCGAGCATCGTCGTCGACAGCTGCGAACTCACTAGCCAACTGAATCATCTTGTTTAAGTCCAGCTGGTGATTGTCCTGCAAGCGTTTCAGCTTATGTCGGAGCAACGTGCCTCTTTCCAATCCGTCGATGAAGGCGGCCATGGCGGTCTGAGCGTGCACTCATGCGCAGGAATTCTTCATGTCCAGCCAGCGAGAGAGGTAGGCGCGAGATGTCTCGTCTTTCTCTTGCACGCACCGCTGTAGATCGCCAATAGTACAGGGACGCTTGTATGTACCCTCAAAGTTCTTGGCGAACGCTTCTTGCATGTCCAACCAGTTGTAGATAGATTTATCTGGCAAGTCGTCGATCCATTGACAGGCCGTACCCGCCAACATTAATGGGAGGTACTTGACGACAATGTTGGGGTTGCCACCAGCAATCTCCACCGCGTTGCCGTAGTCCTGCAACCATGTGGCTGGCTTGGCGGTGCCGTCATAGGGCTTGATGGTCTTGTCGATCCAGAAACCTTTGGGGTATGTTGTGGACCGTATTGCAGGTCCAAAGCAACGTGGTCCCAGGTATGGTCCTTCCCGGGCCTCGTGGATCTTATCGACCCACGAACGTGCATCGTATGGCTCCGAGTTCTTCTTCTTCTTGTCAACAGGGGACGGGCTGCGTGCATGACACGGGCCCCTTCCGCCATGGTGATTGCTTGGTGGTGATGGAGGCGGAGGTGGCGGTGGGTTAGCCTTCTTGTTGTTACCATCCTGCGACTCCTCACGCCTGTCACAGTTTCTTGTCGGACGCGGAGGGTCATGGTGCGACCTGCTCCTGTGTCCTTGGTTGCGCTCTCCGTCATGACAGGTCTTCTCCGTGTTGTCGCAAATGATGATGCCACACTGCTTTGGTGGGGGCATATCCGTTTGATGGTGAGCCTTGTAATCGTCGCGATGTCGGGGAGATCGGGGCGGTGGCGACGGACGGCGAGGTCGGGCCTTTTATCCGTGGTCGGAGGATATGGGGATGGCATCCTTCTTGTTGCGCACGTCCCTTCGTCTTCGTTCTGATGAACCCGTCTGGGACCCGACATCAAGAGGAGATCTGTCCCTTGGCGGTTTGTACTGACTAGACCGGCAAAGCGCTGGATCAGACTCGAGCCTCTGAGAGGTGGCCTTTTCCTGCTGCTTCACCGCCTTGGCCACTAGGTCATAGACCTGTTCCACTGCTTTGGGCATTCTATCCTGCTCTAGAAGGGTCTTGGCGACAGCGAGGTTAAGGAGTGGGGTGGGCATCACCTGCTTGCCTTCACTGTCAATGTATGGCTTGGCCTGTGCCGGCTTCGAGGGAGCCCATCCTAGGTTGCGCCGTATGCCAGAATCATTGATGACGCGAGCCGGAGCCTTCTTAGCCTTCTGCTGCTGCAGCAAAGTCTTGTACTCGGCCTCCATTGCTCTAGCTTTTTCTATGGACTTCTGCGTGTTGACCAGATCTCGATCTAGCTTAGCGCCTTGCTCCGTGATGGCTTGCGCTTCCTCCAGCAGCTACTGGCGCTTCTCGTCAAGCTGGGTCACGTTCCGGATATGAGCGACGGTCAGTGGCTCGACGAGGAGATTGCCGTACATCACTCTATCAGCTGGAGTAACTTGGGCTGCTGCAGATGTAGATGCTGGAGGCGGCAAGTTTGCGGTGTTGTTGTTGCTTGGGCCGGTGCCGAGTTCCTGTGGCTGCTGCACTGGGTTAGGCGGAGGGGGCATGACCTTTGCGTGATCATCACCAGTAGCAATAAGTGGCCCCTTCCCCTTGTCCAGCACTGTAGGCGGAGCTCGTCCGGGTTGATCTTCTTCCATCGCCATCCCAATGGTGACGAACACCCCTCGAGATGAGATGGCGTTGTTAGCTTGCTCGTCGCGCGAGTACTCCTCCACCATCTCTTGCATAGCAGAGTCTAGCTCTTCTGGACTGAAATCTATCTCCTCTGAATCTGCACTGAAATCAGCATAGAGCGCGTCAATGACAGAGTCAGAGGGTGCCAGGACTTCCTCGATGACTGGCGGTGGAGGTGCAACGGCCTCGACGATGACTGGAGGTCGTGGTGCTGCTGCGATGATGGCGGCAGGAGGCGGTGGTGGCGGCTGCTGAATCGGAGGTTCTCCGTCCCTGAGCGCAAGCGCCATCTGGGCTGCTGCGTCAGCTTCCGCGTAGTTATTGACGGTGCTCACCATCTCTTCGAGGGTAAGGCCCCTGTCGCCTGCTTCCATCTTAAAGAATGTCGGAGAAATGTGCCATGGTCCAATCTTTCCACGAAGTGATATAGAGCGTTATCATCGGGGTAGTGGGCAGATCGGCTCGTATACGGAGCCACCTGGCCAGGTAATTGTAGGGTTTCGTAGCATGGAAAACAAAAAATTTCTACCGCATACAAACAAACAAGCCAAGATCTATCTACTAGATTGTAGAAACAAGTCGATGGAATAACTCACCCTCGAAGATTCCAAAGTATTTAACGAGAGCGGATTCTCGTGGGTGATGTAGTCGTACTCTTCCCGATCTCAAGATCGCGTAGACGATCCTTCCGGCGCTGCGTTCCGGCAGCGCTCCTGCAGTCGGTCACACGTTCGATACTCGACGAAGACCTTCCTCTCCCTTGTTCCAGCAGGCAGGGGAGGTTGTAGCACTCTCCTCGCGATTCCGGCAGCACAACGACGTGGTACCAGAAGTAGAGGAGAGATCTCGCAGGGCTTCGCCTTAAGCCGGAGCGAGTATGGTGGACTATGAGAGAGCTCCTCGGCGATCTAGGGCTTAGACACACCAAGGAGGAGGTGCTAGGGCCAGCGGCTAGGGCTTGGGGCTTGCCCAAGTCGGCGGCTAGGGGAGCCCTAGGTGGCGGCAACAGGAGGTGGCGGCGCCGGGCTAGGGTTTTTAGGGTGGAGATCTTGTTCACTAGGAGGGGCACCCTGCCCCTCCCTTTATAGGTGGGAGGCGCCGACCAAGGGGAGGGGAGTCCCTCCCCAACTCGGATCCTAAGTGGGCCGGCGGTGGAGGAGGAACTCCTCCCCAACTCGGTTTCCCACTTCCCCTCCACTTCCCAAAATAGCCGTTTGACTTTTCAAATTGGCGTTTGAGTTTTCAAACTAGGATTTGATTAAACCCTTTATTTTGTTCAGCGATGACACCTAGTACATGATGCAATCATTCCAACTTGGTATGACACATTCATGTACCCTTCCCCTTCGGAGTGCCGGACATTCCGGAACCTTCTAGAACATTCCCGATGAAAACACCGGAACCATTCTCCAACCCCGAAACATGACTTTCCTTATATGAATATTATTCTCCGGACCATTCCGGATCTCCTCGTGATATCCCGAATCCCATCCGAGACTCCGAACAACATTCGGTCTCTTACTCATCATTCCATAACTACTCAAACAACGTCGAATCCTTAAGTGTGTCTCCCTACGGTTCGTGAATTATGCGGACATGATCGAGACACTTCTCCGAACAATAACCAATAGAGGAATCTGGACATATGGCTCCCACATATTTCTATGATTACTTTGCGATCGAATGAACCACTTACATACGATACCAATTTCCCTTTGTCTCACGATAGTTTACTTATCCGAGGTTATGATCGTCAGTATCTCTGCATACCTAGTTCAACCTCGTTACTGATAAGTACTCTTTTCTCGTTCCCGTGATATGTGATCCCTTGTGAGCTAGTCACATGATTGCAAGCTAATCGGATGAAATTCCACCAAGAGGGCCCAGAGTATATCTATCCGTCATATGGATGGACAAATCCCACTCTTGATCCATGTGTCTCAACCAATACTTTCCGAACACTCAAAGCCACTTTTATAGCCACCCAGTTACGGTGTGGTGTTTGATGTCATCAAAGCATCCATCCGGTGAAGGTGATAGGCATGATCTCATGGTCGAAGGAATTAGGTTACTATGTATAAGAAAGCATATAGCAATTGAACTATTAAAATGACTTGATCTTTATGCTACGCTTATCTATAGGAGTATGTCCATCATATCATTCTCCTAACGATATGATCTTGTTGTTAATAACATCTCAATGTTCATGATAGGGAAACCACAATCATTTATTAACCAACAAGCTAGTATTATATAGAGGCTTTACTAGGGACACTATTTTAGTTTACAAATCACACAAGTATAAATGTTTCCTTGTTAATACTATTATAGCATGAATGTAAACATTTATCATAAACACAAAGATATAATAATAACTATATTTATTATTGCCTCTAGGGCATATCTCCAACAGTCTCCCACTTGCACTAGAGTCATCTAATCTAGATTACATGGTAATATACTGAACACCCATGGCAGTTTGGTGCTGGTCATGTTTTGCCCTCGAGAGAGGTTTAGTCAACGGATCCGCCACATTCAGATCTGTGTGTACTTTGCAAATCTTTATGTCACCATCTTGGACATGTTCTCGAATAGCGTGTTGATGTGCTTCAGCTTCTTGTGTGACCTTGGTTCTTGCGCATTGGCTATGGCGCCCATGTTATCACAGTAGATAGACATTGGGTCCAGCGCACTAGGAACCACACCCAGCTCTGTAATGAACTCTTTCATCCATATCGCTTCTTGTGAAGCCTCTGAAGCAGCCATGTATTCCGATTCAGTTGAAGATCTCGCCACAACGCTTTGCTTTGCACTCCTCCAGCTAACTGCCGCACCATTCAAAGTAAATACGTATCCAGATTGTGATTTAGAATCATCCGGATCGGTGTTCCAACTAGCATCAGTGTAACCATTAACAACGAGCTGTTCATCACCTCCATAAGAAAGAACCATATCCTTAGTTCTTCTCAAGTACTTAAGGATGTTTTTGATCGCTGTCCAATGATCCACTCCTGGATCACTTTGATATCTGCTAGTTAAACTAACAGCATATGCAATATTGGGTCTAGTACATAGCATGGCATACATTAGAGATCCTATGGCTGAGGCATAGGGAGTCTTACTCATCCTTTCTCTATCTTCCGCCGATGTCGGACTTTGAGTTTTACTCAAGGTCGTATTGGGCAACATGGGCAAGAACCCTTTCTTGCTATCTTCCATTCCAAACCTCTTTAGAACTTTGTCCAAATATGTACTTTGTGACAATGATATTAGGCGTCTTGATTTATCTCTATAAATCTTTATGCCTAATATGTAAGCTGCTTCGCCAAGATCCTTCATTGAAAAACTATTATTCAAATATTCCTTGACACTATTAAGAAGGTCTACATCATTCCCAATCAACAATATGTCATCTACATATAGTATTAAGAATGCTACAGAGCTCCCACTCACTTTCTTGTAAATACAAGCTTCTCCATAAGTTTGTATAAAACCAAAACTTTTGATCACCTTATCAAAACGTTGATTCCAACTTCGGGATGCTTGCTTCAATCCATAGATGGACCGTTGAAGTTTGCATACCTTGTTAGCATCTTTAGGATCGACAAAACCTTTGGGTTGCATCATATACAACTCTTCATCAATGTCTCCATTGAGGAATGCTGTTTTGACATCCATCTGCCATATCTCATAATCATAATATGCAGCGATTGCTAACATAATCCTCACAGACTTTAGCTTCGCTACAGGTGAGAAAGTCTCATCGTAGTCAACTCCTTGAATTTGTCAAAACCCTTTTGCGACAAGTCGAGCTTTATAGACAGTAACATTACCATCAGCATCTGTTTTCTTCTTGAAAATCCATTTGTTCTCGACAGCCTTCCGGCCATCCGGTAAGTCCACCAAAGTCCATACTTGGTTTTCGTACATGGATCCAATCTCGGATTTCATGGCTTCTTGCCATTTATTGGAATCTGGGCTCATCATCGCTTCCTCATATGTCGCAGGGTCATCGGTGTTGTCCACCAACATGACACTCATAACGGGATCATACCAATCAGGAGTGGTACGAGTTCTCGTTGACCTGCGAGGCTCTGTAGCAACTACAACCGAAGTTTCATGATCATCATCATTAGCTTCCTCTCTTATTGGTGTAGGCACCACATGAACTTCTTCCGATGCTGCGCTACTTGCAAGTTCGAGAGAAGGTTCAATAACCTCGTCGAGTTCTACTTTCCTTCCAGTCACTTCTTTCGAGAGAAATTCTTTCTCTAGAAAGGATCCATTCTTGGCAACGAAGATTTTGCCCTCGGATCTATGATAGAAGGTATACCCAATAGTTTCCTTCGGGTATCCTATGAAGACGCATTTTTCCGCTTTGGGTTCAAGATTGTCCGGCTGTAACTTCTTTACATAGGCTTCGCAACCCCAAACTTTAAGGAATGACAATTTAGGTTTCTTCCCAAACCATAATTCATACGGTGTCGTTTCAACGGATTTAGATGGTGCCCTATTTAAAGTGAATGCGGCTGTTTCTAATGCATAACCCCAAAATGATAGCGGTAAATCTGTAAGTGACATCATAGAACGAACCATATCTAAGAGAGTTCGATTACGACGTTCGGACACACCATTACGCTGTGGTGTTCCTGGCGGTGTCAATTGTGAAAGTATTCCGCATTTCTTCAAATGCTCGCCAAACTCGTAACTTAGATATTCACCTCCACGATCAGAACATAGAAATTTAATCTTCTTGTTACGTTGATTCTCTACCTCACTTTGAAATTCCTTAAACTTCTCAAAAGTTTCGGACTTATGTTTCATGAAATAGATATACCCATATCTACTCAAGTCATCCGTGAAGGTAAGAACATAACGATAACCACCGCGCGATGCTACACTCATTGGACCACACACATCGGTATGTATGATTTCCAATAAGTCCGTAGCTCGCTCCATCATACCAGAAAATGGATTCTTAGTCATTTTTCCCATTAGACATGCTTCGCATCTTTCAAGTGATTCGAAATCAAGTGATTCAAGAAGTCCATCGGAATGGAGTTTCTTCATACGCTTCACTCCAATGTGACCAAGATGAAAGTGCCACATATAGGTCGAGTTATCGCTCGATTTCAAACGTTTAGCCTCAATGTTATTAATATGTGTATTTCCACTATCGAGATTCAATAAGAATAGACCATCTATCAAAGGTGCATGTGCATAAAACATATTACTCATATAAATCGAACAACCATTATTCTCGGACTTAAACAAGTAACCGTCTCGCAATAAACAAGATCCCGATATAATGTTCATGCTTAATGCAGGCACCAAATATAAATTATTTAAGTATAAAACTAATCCCGATGGTAGATGAAGGGGTAGCGTGCCGACCGCGATCACATCAACCTTTGATCCGTTTCCCACGCGCATCGTCACCTCGTTCTTCGCTAGCTTCCGTTTATTCTGCAGCACCTGTTTCGAGTTACAAATATGAGCAAAACCAGTATCAAATACCCAGGCACTACTACGAGTACTAGTGAGATACACATCAATAACATGTATATCGGATATACCTTTCTTCTTGATGTTGCCATTCTTCAAATCCGCCAAGTACTTTGGGCAATTCCGCTTACAGTGACCTTCTCCCTTGCAGTAAAAGCACTCAGTATCAGGCTTAGGTCCAGCCTTGGTCTTCTTCGTCGGCTCGGTAACTTTCTTACCACCCTTCTTGAAGTGTCCCTTTTGCTTAGACTTGCCTTTCTTGAATTTGGTGGTCTTATTGACCATCAACACTTGGTGCTCTTTCTTGATCTCCACTTCTGCAGATTTCAACATGGCAAAGAGTTCTGGCAACTGCTTGTTCATGTTTTGCATATTGTAGTTCATCACAAAGTTCTTGTAACTTGGTGGTAGTGATTGGAGGACACGGTAAATCCCCAAAGCATTAGGAATCACTATACTCAAGCTTTGAAGTTTGTTTGCGTGCCCAGACATCTTAAGCACATGCTCACTGACGGAGCTGCCCTCTTCCATCTTGCAGTTAAAGAACTTTTCAGAAGCCTCATAGCTCTCAATCGCCGTGTGAGTCTCAAAGATCAATTTGAGATCACGGACAATATCATGTGGGTCTGAATTCTCAAACCTTTTCTGAAGCTCCGATTCTAAACCATACAAGATAGCACACTGAACTGTGGAGTACTGAGTCTTCCGAGCGAGGTAAACATTCTTTACTTCATCGGTAGCAGTAGCTGCAGGTGGGTCACCCAGCGGTGCATCCAGCACATAGGTCAAATTACCAGCTGTGAGGATAATCCTCAAATTGCGGAACCAATCCGCGAAGTTGCTTCTTTTCTTTCTCTAGGAACGCATTAAAATTGATGGTAGGGGCCGCCATTGATCTACAACATATTTGCAATAGTTTAGACTAAGTTTATGACAAATTGAGTTCTAATTAATAGTTAAATTAATCTTGGTGAACTCCCACTCAAAACAATATCCCTCACATTGTTTTAGTGATAACACGAACCAAATCCACTACATCAACACCGATCATCACGAGAGTTGATATAGTTTCATTGGCGAACAATCGACATGTTCATCATATCTACTATATGATTCATGCTTTACCTTTCGGTGATCCGTGTTCCGAGACCATGTCTGTACATGCTAGGCTCGTCAAGATCAAACCTTAACTTCCGCATGAGCAAATCTGGCTTGCTCACGTTGTATACACTTGCGGAATCTAACACACCCGATCATCACGTGGTGCTTCGAAACAACAAGCTTTAGCAACGGTGCTAACTAAGGGTGAACACTTTATGACTTGAAATTCATGTGCATGAGGGATCATATTATAATGCTACCGTTGTTAACTAAGCAATACAAGATGCATAAAGGATTAACATCACATGCAATTCATTATATGTGATATGATATGGCCTTTCTTCTTTGTGCTTCCGATCTCCATCTTCAAGCACGAACATGATCTCCATCATCACCGGCATTGCATCAAGGTCAATGACGCTTCTCCATGGTTGTCGTCCACCAGCTTCAACTATTACAACTACTTTGAATAGACATGCGGGTCTTAACATAATTAAAGACAACCATATGGCTCCTGCCGGTTGTCAACTTACAATAAGGAACATTGCATACATCAAATATAATCACAATCATGGCCATATCACATCACACCCCTGCAAAACAAAGTTAGACGCCTCTACTTTCTTTGCATGTTTTACGTGGTTTGGGGCTTTCAATAAGTGTCGTTCTAACTTACGAACAAGAACCACAACATTGATACTAGTATTGACAATCACCCGTTGTAAATTGAATCTTAACTATGCTGGGAGAAACAGGCACCCGCAAAGCCACTTATGCAATACAAGTTGCATGTCAAGCGTGGAGCAAGTCTCATGAACGATGTCATGTAAGGTTAGCCCGGGCCGCTTCATCCCAACATCCCGCAAGATGCAAAGTACACAAAAAGCAATCGACAATAAAAGCATCAACGCCCACAATGACCATTGTGTTCTACTCGTGCAACAGATCTACATATAAACCTGGCTCTGATACCACTGTAGGGTTTCGTAGCATGGAAAACAAAAATTTTCTACCGCATACAAACAAACAAGCCAAGATCTATCTACTAGATTGTAGCAACGAGTCGATGGAATAACTCACCCTCGAAGATTCCAAAGTATTTAACGAGAGCAGATTCTCGTGGGTGATGTAGTCATACTCTTCCCGATCTCAAGATCGCGTAGACGATCCTTCCGGCGCTGCGTTCCGGCAGCGCTCCCGCAGTCGGTCACACGTTCGGTACTCGACGAAGACCTTCCTCTCCCTTGTTCCAGCAGGCAGCGGAGGTTGTAGCACTCTCCTCGCGATTCCGGCAGCACAACGACGTGGTGCCAGAAGTAGAGGAGAGATATCGCAGGGCTTCGCCTTAAGCCGGAGCGAGTATGGTGGACTATGAGAGAGCTCCTCGGCGATCTAGGGCTTAGACACACCAAGGAGGAGGTGACAGGGCCAGCGGCAAGGGCTTGGGGCTTGCCCAAGTAGGCGGCTAGGGGAGCCCTAGGCGGCGGCAACAGGAGGTGGCGGCGCCGGGCTAGGGTTTTTGGGGTGGAGATCTTGTTCACTAGGAGGGGCAGCCCTGCCCCTCCCTTTATAGGTGGGAGGCACCGACCAAGGGGAGGGGAGTCCCTCCCCAACTCGGATCCCAAGTGGGCCGGCGGTGGAGGAGGAACTCCTCCCCAACTCGGTTTCCCACTTCCCCTCCACTTCCCAAAATAGCCGTTTGACTTTTCAAATTGGCGTTTGAGTTTTCAAACTAGGATTTGATTAAACCCTTTATTTTGTTCAGCGATGACACCTAGTACATGATGCAATCATTCCAACTTGGTATGACACATTCATGTACCCTTCCCCTTCGGAGTGCCGGACATTCTGGAACCTTCTAGAACATTCCCGATGAAAACACCGGAACCATTCTCCAACCCCGAAACAGGACTTTCCTTATATAAATCTTATTCTCCGGACCATTCCGGATCTCCTCGTGATATACCGAATCCCATCCGAGACTCCGAACAACATTCGGTCTCTTACTCATCATTCCATAACTACTCAAACAACGTCAAATCCTTAAGTGTGTCTCCCTATGGTTCGTGAATTATGCGGACATGATCGAGACACTTCTCCGAACAATAACCAATAGAGGAATCTGGACATATGGCTCCCACATATTTCTACGATTACTTTGCGATCGAATGAACCACTTACATACGATACCAATTTCCCTTTGTCTCACGATAGTTTACTTATCCGAGGTTATGATCGTCGGTATCTCTGCATACCT
Source organism: Avena sativa (assembly GCA_916181665.1). Taxonomy (NCBI): domain Eukaryota; kingdom Viridiplantae; phylum Streptophyta; class Magnoliopsida; order Poales; family Poaceae; genus Avena; species Avena sativa. The sequence continues at coordinate 337,400,012 of OV702297.1, read as the reverse complement.
AGTTCAACCTCGTTACTGATGAGTACTCTTTTATCGTTCCCGTGATATGTGATCCCTTGTGAGCCAGTCACATGCTTGCAAGCTAATTGGATGACATTCCACCGAGAGGGCCCAGAGTATATCTATCCGTCATATGGATGGACAAATCCCACTCTTGATCCATGTGTCTCAACCAATACTTTCCGAACACTTAATGCCACTTTTATAGCCACCCAGTTACGGTGTGGTGTTTGATGTCATCAAAGCATCCATCCGGTGAAGGTGATAGGCATGATCTCATGGTCGAAGGAATTAGGTTACTATGTATCAGATAGCATATAGAAATTGAACTATTAAAATGACTTGATCTTTATGCTACGCTTATCTATAGGAGTATGTCCATCATATCATTCTCCTAACAATATGATCTTGTTGTTAATAACATCTCAATGTTCATGATAGGGAAACCACAATCATTTATTAACCAACAAGCTAGTATTATATAGAGGATTTACTAGGGACTCTATTTTAGTTTACAAATCACACAAGTATTAATGTTTCCTTGTTAATAATATTATAGCATGAATGTAAACATTTATCATAAACACAAAGATATAATAATAACTATATTTATTATTGCCTCTAGGGCATATCTCCAACAATAATCGCGGGGATTTTTGCCTTCTCTCTGAACACAGCGTGCCAGATCGAAGATGGTGACCACGCCGATGAACTTGGATCTCTGCTTTCCAGATGCACGGGCAAAGCCGGCGGATTTGCAGTGATCTTCCACCTTTATATCCTGCACAGGGGCAGTTTGGGTGGGCCTTGAATTTTTCTGATCTTTGCCGACAAACTCCGAAGAGAGATCCGACATCGATCCTTCCGCGAACGTATCCTGCCCGTAGGCGGACCGTGCGGGCCTTGATGCTCCTCCGACTCCCAGGGAACTAGTGCCCGAGTCGGTTTCGCTAATGAAGAGGTGGATGTCTCCGATAGGAACGATCGAACACCGCGTAGGGTTCGTCTTCACCGGGATCCAGAACTCGTCGGGAGGGACGATCGGAACATTGCCGGAGAAGAGAACGCGACCGATGGCCACGGTTTCGCCGATTCCCGCGAAGATCTTGGTCCTCGCCCGCTGAAGAGCCCGAAGCGCCTCTTGCCCCATAGTGGGCGCCAACTGTCGTGGTATTGCCGACGAGTACGCCATGGAGGGGTTCTCACAGTGCGTGTTTAGAGACGTGGGGTAAGGCAGACGGTTGACGGGTATGAGGTAACACAGCTTACCTAGGTTCAGATCCCACGACGGTGGCGGAATCTTACTCCTGCTATAAATCACTATAAGGGCAATACGCCGAGTTAGAGGGATTGGTTCGCTGTGCGACCTGTGTGCTAATCGCTACTCGATTATCTGAAGTTGTCTATGATCGTGCCTAAAGGCTCCCATAGGCCCGACTTATATAGTCGCCAGGTCCTAGGGTTACAGGGAAAAGTCCTAGCCGGACATGTTACAGAGTCCTACACCGTCTATTACTATTTTTGTGTATCTTGCACTCCAAGGCTCCGGGTACGTCGGTGACTCCAACCGTAGCCTTCCTTTATCCGGCATGGGCCTCCCTTCTGGATCCATCTAACTAGGCCGCCTAGCAGGCCATAGGCCATGCTACCAACTGTGGGCCACCCAGGTTAGCCGGATAAGAAACATGATATAGGGATACCCATATAGCATATCCCCAACATCTAGTATTGCATTGTTATGCCTTGCTCTGTCCTATCAATTGCCCTGCTATAATTTGTTTACCCAACATGTTATGTTGTTTATCTTAAGGAGAATACCTCTAGTGAACTGTGGACCCCGGTCCAATCTTTATCATTGATACATCTTCCATGGTTACTGTTTCCTTTCTTCAAGCTACCATTACCTTCCAAACCATACGTTTAATCCTTTGTTTTCAGCAAACCGGTGAGATTGACAACCTCACTGTTTGTTGGGGCAAAGTATTGAGTTTGTGTTGTGCAGGTTCCAAGTTGTTAGCAACACCTTGGAGTCATCTCTCTCCTCCTACTGGTTCGATAACCTTGGTTTCATACTAAGGGAAGACTTACTGTTGTGCTCATCATACATTCCTCTTGGGGTTTCCCAACAAAGCTCTACAGTGATCTGAGCCGCATCAACCCGCAACCACTGTGCCCTCTAGAGGAGTACCACCATGCTCCTAGCACCAAAACTTCAAGTACCAAGTAGCACCTTCAAGAAGGAAAGCACGAACATTGCTATCTAGACTAGATATAGGTCCTAGAGTCTCCCCTAACATGTAGAGGGAAGTGGATGATGGTTCTATGATCGAACGACACCACGTCGGTGTTGGGCGAGTCGATAAGGGTTTCTCCCTAAAAAAACCTATCTACAACTCCCGGGCGATTCGATGCATAGGAGTCCCACGAGGTCGAGGCCTCGACACCACCAAACTTGCCAACTGCGTACATGCGCCACTACAATCACGAAGCCGCCATCTTCGTGTCACCAAGGCAGAGGCGAGTAGTAGCTTGAATCGGGGTCAGCAGAACTACGACCTAGCGGGAGAGAACTACCTCCACCGCCAAAGGCGGTAGTCAACCGGACACAGCAACACCACATCATTCCCTATTGGGTCTAGTTGGGCACATCAGTGGCTCATAAAGCCCCCGCGGGGGGGGGGGGGGAGGGGGGCACACTTGTTCCCAAAAGGGAACAATGAGGCCCGTAAAACCCGTCACCACACTGCAATAGGACATTTGCCATTATTGGTATCCCCCACACGAGCTACATCACCGCCGCCTGCAGGACATGTAGTGCACAGGGCAGGCAGCCGCCCGCCCCCGACCCAGATGAGGCCCCACAGGCCTAGATCTAGGCTGAAAGGGCCTGGCCATTAGTGCCCCACCACTGCATGTCGTGTTCTCCTTGCATAAGACTTGTCATGTCATCGTGTCATTGCATCCCATCTGGAGCTAGACCGCCGCTGCCCTATGGAACACCGTCGTCAGGGAGATCAAGCCCCGACCCCATCACCAGGCCGCGGGGAGAGGACTACCGCCGCCGGCGCCACCTAGGCAGAGCCCGGTGGCCCCTGCCGATAACAGTGATAAGGAAGGAGGCTGGAGGGGTGGATGCCTTAGATTTGCCCCGTGAAGGAAACTAGGGTCCAATGATCCCTTGGTTCGAGAGGGGGTTGAACATGCAGTTCCAAGGAGCCTCGGTGACGATGGCGATGGAGGAGCAAGCACACGATGGAGAGGTGACATGAGGTTTTTTACCTAGGTTCGGGACCCTCGTGAGGAGGTAAAGCCCCTACTCATGCTTTGTTGTATTACTCACTTGCTTCACGAGGGTACAATGGTGGATGAAAATCTAAGATTTTAGATTGTTGAGGATCGACCTTTTCTAAGGTAGGAGAAGGGCTCCTTATATTGGGCGGCATCGGGCCTCTTCCCCAAACATTAGGTGGGAAGGGTTACCACATTCCCGCACTGAAGGCTTTGGATTCGTCTTGTCTTCTTGTTGCTACCCGCTAGCTATAGTGTCGATGTAGTGGACGGTCGCCTTACTGTACCGCTGCTCCTCCCTAGATTCTTTGCACCAAAGCAGCACGACAGGCGCTGCCATCTCCTTGCGTCACCTTCCCTCCTTTGAACCAAAGGGGGGAAGTGGCAGCTTGCTTTCCCGAGGCGGACCAGTCCTTGCGCGGACTGCCCGTTGGTGCGTCACATAGGGCAATATGTTCCGGGTCATGGAGTCATCCCCTTGCGAGGCCTCGGCTTGGGAGCCTCAGCGAGTGACATGGTCGACCTTTGCGGCCATGTGTACTCCGGGTTCTCCTTATGCCCTTGCAAGGGTCGCGCTCCTCGTGATCCCCTCTAGAGCATGACTAGTGGGCCCGGTGCCTTGACGGGACGAAGTACCCCTAGTGCCAATAGTCTGATAGTAGCCCCTAGCTGCCTGCCTTGCATGCATCTAACGAAGGGGTGTGGAAGCTAAGGGACCATCTGATGCCGGTCCCATGAGTAGTCACGTCCGTGCGCAGTTCCCTGAAGATGCCGCCGGCGTCTTCCATGTGCCCGCACAAGGCGTGGCGCCCGTTCAATGTGGGAACCGCCACTCCCGTTTGTAGGTGTTGGGGTCCGCGCCTCCCATAAAACTCCAAACCCAGGAAGAGCCGGGACACTTCATCTTCTTTGCCACAGACCTTCTCACCGCCCAACCCAAGTAGTCTTCGAGATGGCCCCCAAGAGAACTTCTACGTCGAGCTTCCCTGCGCTGAACGCGGGGGCCTTGCCTCAGACCACCATTCTGAACATCGAGGGGCTGGAGAAGGTCCAGAAGCTCATGGCCACCGACTCGAACGAGTGGGGCTCTTCGTGGGCCTGGTTCCTTGGTGTCGGGGGAGATGATAAGTTGGAAACGTATCTATAATTTTTGATGCTCCATTCTTGTTTAGTATCTACTTTGCTTTACTTGTGTACACTTTGAGGTGCTTTTTACATGTTTTCTGGTACTAACCTACTAACAAGTTGCAACAGTTCCAGATGCCTGTTTTCTGCTGTTTTTGGTTTCAGAAAAGTTAGTAAAGAAATATTATCAGAATTGGATGAGACAAACATCAAAGTCAATAACTTTTCGTGGGGAACAAGAAGTCCATAGGAGAGCCGGAGGGGCCGGCCAGGGGGGCCAGACCCACCCCAGGCATGGGGGCAGGTGGGCCCGTGCCTGGCTAGGGTTTGGCGACCCTGGTCGCCTCCCGGACTCGCCCCTTCGCCTATAAGAAGCCCCCGATGCAGAAACTCTCGGCACCCGATCAGAAATCCAAGAAACTGTTTGTAGCCGCCGCCACCATCATCCCTGGATAAGGGGGATCTGAAGCTCTTCCCGGCACCCTGCCGGAGGGGAGATCATCCCGGAGGCCTTCTCTCTGGTATGATTTATGAGTAGTTCCACCTTGGACTATGGGTCCTTGTAGTAGCTAGATGGTTGTATCTCCTCCTTTGTGCTTTCATGTATAGATCTTGTGAGCTCCGTTCATGATCAAGATCTAATCTATTTGTAATCATGCAAGTTGTGTCTGCGGGGATCTGATGGATATTGAGATTATTATGTTGGTTTGATTAATGGTTCTATCTTTATGATTCTATCTTTATGATTCTATCATGTCTATGTTGTTTGTGATCTTGCATGCTCTCCGTTTCTAGTGGTTATCTTGGCCAAGTAGTTGCTAGTGACTCCAAGAGGGAGTATTTATGCTCGATAGTGGGTTCATGCCTCTAGTTTCCAAGGAAAGTGACAGAAATCTCTTCGGTTGTAGATGTGCTGTTGCTACTAGGGAGAAAACAACGGTCTCTTGTTCATGGAACATGTGGACTGTTTACCTTACACACTTTTCTTAAAGCAGTTGTGTGTTGCTTGCAACTTAATACTGGAGGGGGTTCGGATAATAACCTGAAGGTGGACTTTAGTCATAGATGCAGTTGGATTACGGTCTATGTATATTGTTGTATTTCCCAATCAACTTCATATGATCTTTCTGGCTAGTAATTGCATTGTTATGCCTTGCTTAGTTCCTGTCAATTGCCTTGCTGTAATTTGTTTATCCTTCATGCCATGTTGTTTATCTAAGGAGAGCACCTCTAGTGAACTATGGACCCCGGTCCAATCTTTACCATTGATACATCTTCCACTGTTACTTGTTTACTTGCTACAAAAGATTACTTCCACACCATACGTTTAATCCCTTGTTACAGCAAACCGGTGAGCTTGACAACCTCACTGATTTGTTGGGGCAAAGTCTTGAGTTTGTGTTGTGCAGGTCTCCACGTTGCCAGCAACACCTGTGTGACGTTTCATTCGTCCTACTGGTTCGATAACCTTGGTTTCTTACTGAGGGAAACTTGCTGCTGTGCTGCTTCATACCTTGCTCTTGGGGTTTCCAACGAAGCGTTCCACGACAAGTATTGGGCGCCATCAAGCTAATTTCTGGTGTCGTTGCCGGGTAACTAAAAGGCCATCAAACTTCTTCCTCCCTGTCAAGCACCAGCTAATTTCTGGCGCCGTTGCCGAGGAGGCTAAGGACGTCTTCACTAGGGGAGTCCTTCACTTCCTTTCTTCTTACTTTGTTTTTAGTTTGCTTTGTTTCTTTTTCTTGGTTTTGTTTGCCTCTTTTCAGAAAACCCCAAAAAATTAGTCTAGTTTGGTTTGCTTGCCTTATTCAAAAACACAAAAAAATTAGTTCTTGCTCTAGTTGCTGGTCTCTCTTTGCCTTGCTTGATCATGCTTTCTACCAATGGATGGTTTCTTTGAAACTAGTTCCTATTGGCAAGGTGGGTTCACGGAAGAATAAAAGTATTATTATAAGGAACACCGTTTGTCACAAAAAGGGATACACTTATGGGGACAAATTGATAAGTTGAATACTATTGCTAGACACTTGTGCTCTACTTATAATGTTACTAATTGCTTTGATAAATCTTGTTGCTACAGGAGGTATAAACACCTACCCTTTCAATGTGAGTATAATGATAATGTTACCATATCTTCTTATGTTAAAGGAAATTATGACTTTTATGATGTGGAACAAATTGAGGAATTTATTGCTTTCAAGGGTGCATTTGAACTTGCTAGTTTGCTTGAAAATACTGATGATGCACCTTATGAATGTGAGGTTTATGAGATACTTAAATTTTGCTTTGATAATTACAAGGAAGACAATGGCTATATTCTTGAATATTTTAATAAGTGTTTTCCACAAATGGAAGAGACTAATGCCTTGCAGGAGCCAATGGAAGAAGAAATTGCTGAAACTGAAAGCTCATTAGATGAAAAAGAGGAGGAGAGTGATGGTCAAGAGGAGGAAGAATGGATCTACCCATGTCTACCTTCTAATGAGAGTAACTATTTATCCCTTACATTATTTGATTGTCCCCCATGCTTACCAAAGGAGGATGAATGTTATGTTCCTGTGGATCCTTTGGAAATATCTACCCTGGGTAAAAATTGTGAAGGTTTTAACCCCACTATTTTTGAGCTTGACAGAAATTATGTGTTTGTAGATCATGAAAAGCATGCTTTATGTGATAGCTATATTGTTGAGTTTATTCATGATGCTACTGAAAATTATTATGAGAGAGGAAAGTATGGTTGTAGAAGTTTTCATGGTACTGAAACACCTCTCTATGTGCTAAAAGTTTTGAAGTTGCTCTGGTTTCATCTTCCTATGATTATCACTTTGTTCTTTGAGAATTTATTTGCATACAAGATTCCTATGCATAGGAAGTGGGTTAGACTTAAATGTGTTTTGAATTTGCTTCTTGATGCTCTCTTTGACTTCAATTCATAATTCTTATGTGAGCATCTTCTCAAGCTTTCAAGCCTAACTTAAAGGCGCTAAAGAAAATTACTTATTGGGAGATAACCCAAGAGTTTCCTTGAGTCTTGGAAGTTATTACTACTGTAATGACCTCTCCTTATCCTTTTTTTTGCTTTTTGTGCCAAGAATGACCTCTAATGAGAGGGAACTAAGATTTGGGGAGTTGCTGTCCCAAAACAGGTTTCTGTCCTCCACCAAAAACATTCGTGAGGATACTTTGTAACTCAGATTGAGCTTAAAACTTACGAATAAATCCCCCAGTATGTTCGATAACTTTCGTTAGCTCAACACTTTTTGATTTGAGCAACAAAAGATGTTCGAAAAAATTCGTTTCTACCTGCTGGTCTGTTTTGACAGATTTCTGCCATTATTTGCATTTGCTTCTTATTGATTCCTTTTTGAGCTCTCTTCAGGTAAATTGAGTTTCTTTGAAGGAGTTACTTCAGTAGCTTGTGTTTTTAGTGAAAAGCCTTGCTGTTCCAAAGCTTTGCCAGTGGTCTAATATCTTTTGAATAAGCTAATGTTGCTAATGAAGATTGTGTGAAGTTTTGTATAAAGGAAAAATTTCAGGTGTAGAGAGAGAATGATGCAATGAGATGAAGGATGGACAAAAGCTAAAGCTTGGGGATGCCACTATGGTGTCACCCCAAGAAATATCCAAGAGGTACAAGCGTCAAAGCTTGGGGATGCCCAAGGCATCCCCTTCTTCATTAATAAAAAGCTCAGGTCTGTCTAGACACTTCGCTTTTATTGTTTCATGCACAGTTGTGTTGTTCTTGGAGCGTCTTAGTTTTTGTTTGCTTTTCTTAGTTTGTTTAGTTTGCTTTAGTAGTTTGGACCCCCATTCGCGTTGTGTTGTTTTGCAAATAAGTTTGCTTGATGTTTGGAAAGGAGTAGTAAGTTCTTGCTCGAAGTGCAAGAGGAGCATGCATTGACTGTGACTTAGACTTTAGCATGACATGCTAGGTGTTGTTTTAGCATTATGCTTAGTGATTATTTCTGTAGCATTTCTTGTTCCAAAAAATTGGGATTGCTTAGTGTGCCTTGAAGAAATTATGCGTTGTTTTAGCATGCAAAATCATAGTAATGTGGTATTCTCCTTTGATGTTTTGCTTGGGTTGACTTGGCACGTGCTTACACCATGTTATGACTATGACAAGTCACCATTATCCTCTATGATCATTTAGTCCTTGACTTGTAGTACCACTCTTTGCTTTGATTAGTTTGCTTTGTTGCATTGCATAATTATGGCCATTATTGCTCTCTTAGTTGGTTGCTCCCAGTATTTTGCTAGCCTCCACGCGTATGAGTAAGTTCTACTCATGCTTCCAACTCCCAAGAAACCAAGTTATTCCAAAGTATCCACTATAAATTCCTATGCATGGTGTGTTACACCATTCTAAGTATATTCTTGTTTTCATCTATCTTCCAATTAAAAACTATTTTGTTATGTGAAAACTTAGTGATTAAAGCCCTCACAAACTTGATGACACATTTTATTGTTTGCCCCTAATAAACTTGAACCATTGAGGCAACTTTGTTGTATATGCTTGCACTTATAAGTTGGGATTAGCAGAATCGTGCTGTCACGGGGAACGTTTTCAACATTGCACTTGTACTTTTTGTACTCCGTTGATATCATGCTCTTTTGTTTATGGATGTTACCAGTGTGAAATGAAGTGGAAACTTGTAAGTCCATGGAGTTTGTATTCTGTGTTAGAGAAACGCCTGGGCCTCTAGCCTAAGCCATGCCTAATCATGGTGGAAACTTGTAGCATCACCATAGTGACATCTATGAAGCATTCTTCTTATAAAAAATAGAGACACATTGAGAAAATAGGAAAGAGAGAAAAAAGAACCATATTCCCATGGTACATAAAGAAGAATTGCTGAGATGCTCATTGTCTGCTTGCCTTGTCATTTTGGTTATGGGAAAGATCCTGTGCTATGTGCAAGGGGTACCCCGTTAGCGGATCTCAATGATATGCAAATACTTACAGTGACAAGAACTTGCCTGGGCCCTAAGTTGAGTATCCATGAGGTGTAGCCCTCATAGTCAAGGGACTTGAGATTGCCAACTTATACTTCGTCAAGCATATACTCCAGCTTTGCCACTCTAACCTTAACCACTTCAAGATGCTTATGATAGGGGCAATGAGGGCTGAAAGCTAATAAGTACCATAATTTTTGGAAGCTCTTTTTAAAACTTGTAATCCCTGCTTCCTTTACAAAAAGGCCTTTCTTCCACCATTATTTGAGTCTCCACCTTCTACCTCTAGGCACTATTAAGAGAGCATAGTTGTCATTCTGTGTGCAATGTTCCAAAGCTTATTAATTGATGCATATTGTGTTATTACTTGTTCTTGTGCTACTTGTTTCTAGTCACCCTTGTGAACTTTGCAGGTGTCCTATGCATTATATTGCTACTCTATGAGGGACAAGCTGATTGCCACTATGTTATGTTTTCTGCATGTGAAACAAACAAATGTTTTTCAAGACATATTATTCATGATCTTTGTTTGTAGCTTGCCATGTTGCATGCATAGTTACTATGTCCTATTGTTATAACTCCATCTTTCATGCACATGTTAAGAGTTCTTTGATCCCAGCTTTCAATGCTTACAAATGGTTGGATCTTTATTGTGAGGGTGCATGTCACCTCAGAAATTATTCTTTTATCACTTACCTACTCGAGGACGAGCAGGAGTTAAGCTTGGGGATGTTGATACGTTGGAAACGTATCTATAATTTTTGATGCTCCATGATTGTTTAGTATCTACTTTGCTTTACTTGTCTACACTTTGAGATGCTTTTTACATGTTTTCTGGTACTAACCTACTAACAAGTTGCAACAGTGCCAGATGCCTGTTTTCTGCTGTTTTTGGTTCCAGAAAAGTTAGTAAAGAAATATTCTCGGAATTAGACGGGACAAACGTCAAAGTCAATAACTTTCCGTGGGGAACAAGAAGTCCAGAGGAGAGCCAGAGGGGCCGGCTAGGGGGGACAGACCCACCCCAGGCATGAGGGCAGGTGGGCCCACGCCTGGCTAGGGTTTGGTGATCCTGGTCGCCTCCCGGACTCGCCCCTTCGCCTATAAGAAGCCCCCGATGTAGAAACTCTTGGCACCCGATCAGATATCCACGAAACCGTCTGTAGCCGCCGCCACCATCGTCCCTAGACCGGGGGGATCTGAAGCTCTTCCCGACACCCTTCCGGAGGGGAGATCATCCCAGAGGCCTTCTCTCCGGTATTATTTGTGAGTAGTTCCACCTTGGACTATGGGTCCATGTAGTATCTAGATGGTTGTATCTCCTCCTTTGTGCTTTCATGTATAGTGTAGAGTTTTGTAGCATGAAAAACAAAAAATTTCTACCGCATACAAACAAACAAGCCAAGATCTATCTACTAGATTGTAGCAACAAGTCGATGGAATAACTCACCCTCGAAGATTCCAAAGTGTTTAACGAGAGCGGATTCTCATGGGTGATGTAGTCGTACTCTTGCCGATCTCAAGATCGCGTAGACGATCCTTTCGGTGCTGCGTTCCGGCAGTGCTTCCGCAGTCGGTCACACGTTCGGTACTCGACGAAGACCTTCCTCTCCCTTGTTCCAGCAGGCAGCGGAGGTTGTAGCACTCTCCTCGCGATTCCGGCAGCACAACGGCGTGGTACCGGAAGTAGAGGGGAGATCTCGCAGGGCTTCGCCTTAAGCCGGAGCGAGTATGGTGGACTATGAGAGAGCTCCTCGGCAATCTAGGGCTTAGAAACACCAAGGAGGAGGTGCTAGGGCTGGCGGCTAGGGCTTGGGGCTTGCCCAAGTCGGCGGCTAGGGGAGCCCTAGGCGGCGGCAACAGGAGGTGGCGGCGCCGGGCTAGGGTTTTGGGGTGGAGATCTTGTGTACTAGGAGGGGCAGCCCTGCCCCTCCCTTTATAGGTGGGAGGCGCCGGCCAAGGGGAGGGGAGTCCCTCCCCAACTCGGATCCCAAGTGGGCCGGCGGTGGAGGAGGAACTCCTCCCCAACTCGGTTTCCACCTTCCCCTCCACTTCCCAAAATAGCCGTTTGACTTTTCAAATTGGCGTTTGACTTTTCAAACTAGGATTTGATTAAACCCTTTATTTTGTTCAGCACACCTAGTACATGATGCAATCATTCCAACTTGGTATGACACATTCATGTACCCTTCCCCTTCGGAGTGCCGGACATTCCGGAACCTTCTAGAACATTCCCGATGAAAACACCGGAACCATTCTCCAACCCCGAAACAGGACTTTCCTTATATGAATCTTATTCTCCGGACCATTCCGGATATCCTCGTGATATCCCGAATCCCATCCGAGACTCCGAACAACATTCGGTCTCTTACTCATCATTCCATAACTACTCAAACAACGTCGAATCCTTAAGTGTGTCTCCCTACGGTTCGTGAATTATGCGGACATGATCGAGACACTTCTCCGAACAATAACCAATAGAGGAATCTGGAAATTCATATGGCTCCCACATATTTCTACGATTACTTTGCGATCGAATGAACCACTTACATACGATACCAATTTCCCTTTGTCTCATGATAGTTTACTTATCCGAGGTCATGATCATCGGTATCTCTGCATACCTAGTTCAACCTCGTTACTGATAAGTACTCTTTTCTTGTTCCCGTGATATGTGATCCCTTGTGAGCCAGTAACATGCTTGCAAGCTAATTGGATGACATTCCACCGAGAGGGCCCAGAGTATATCTATCCGTCATTTGAATGGAAAAATCCCACTCTTGATCCATGTGTCTCAACCAATACTTTTCGAACACTCAATGCCACCTTTATAGCCACCCAGTTACGGTATGGTGTTTGATGTCATCAAAGCATCCATCTGGTGAAGGTGATAGGCATGATCTCATGGTCGAAGGAATTAGGTTACTATGTATCAGAAAGCATATAGCAATTGAACTATTAAAACAACTTGATCTTTATGCTACGCTTATCTATAGGAGTATGTCCATCATATCATTCTCCTAACGATATGATCTTGTTGTTAATAACATATCAATGTTCATGATAGGGAAACCACAATCATTTATTAACCAACAAGCTAGTATTATATAGAGGCTTTACTAGGGACTCTATTTTAGTTTACAAATCACACAAGTATTAATGTTTCCTTGTTAATACTATTATAGCATGAATGTAAACATTTATCATAAACACAAATATATAATAATAACTATATTTATTATTGCCTCTAGGGCATATCTCCAACATATAGATCTTGTGAGCTCCGTTCATGATCAAGATGTAATATATTTGTAATCATGCATGTTGTGTTTGCGGGGATCTGATGGATATTGAGATTATTATGTTGGTTTGATTAATGGTTCTATATTTATGAGTCTATCATGTCTATGTTGTTTGTGATCTTGCATGCTCTCTGTTGCTAGTGGTTATCTTGGCCAAGTAGTTGCTAGTGACTCCAAGAGGGAGTATTTATGCTCGATAGTGGGTTCATGCCTCTAGTTTCCAAGGAAAGTGACAGAAATCTCTTCGGTTGTAGATGTGCTGTTGCTACTAGGGAGAAAACAACAGTCTCTTGTTCATGGAACATGTGGACTATTTACCTTACACACTTTGCTTAAAGCAGTTGTCTGTTGCTTGCAACTTAATACTGGAGGGGGTTCGGATGATAACCTGAAGGTGGACTTCTAGTCATAGATGCAGTTGGATTACGGTCTATGTATATTGTTGTATTGCCCAATCAACTTCATAGGATCTTTATGGCTAGTAATTGCATTGTTATGCCTTGCTCAGTTCCTGTCAATTGCCTCGTTGTAATTTGTTTACCCTTCATGCCATGTTGTTTATCTAAGGAGAGCACCTCTAGTGAACTATGGACCCCGGTCCAATCTTTACCATTGATATATCTTCCACTGTTACTTGTTTACTTACTGCAAACCATTATCTTCCACACCATACGTTTAATCCCTTGTTACAGCAAACCGGTGAGCTTGACAACCTCACTGATTCGTTGGGACAAAGTCTTGAGTTTGTGTTGTGCAGGTCTCCACGTTGCCAGCAACACCTGTGTGACGTTTCCTTCCTCCTACTGGTTCGATAACCTCGGTTTCTTACTGAGGGAAACTTGCTGCTGTGTTGCTTCATATCTTGCTCTTGGGGTTTCCAACGAAGCGTTCCACGACAAGTATTGGGCGCCATCAGGAGACAGGTGGAACCCTACCTCCCCCATGGTATTCACTCACTCCATCGCTGCCAGACTTCTCCCTCCTTTCTCCCCCTTTCTCCTCGCCGTCCTGGAGCATTACTGCATCCAGCTGCTCCACCTTCATACGTGAAGCGTGATGGTCCTTGCCGTCTTCACTTTATGGTGCGAGGCCTTCGTCGGTGTGGCGCCCTCTATGGTGATGTTTCGGCACTTCTACCACCTCCTCGTCCCTTCGCCGAAAGATACCCTCGGCGGCGTCGGATTCTTTGCTGGCAAGGAGGGGGTTCGTGCCCATCTACATTATTGGAGCATCATCGGAGTTTTGCCATGATTGGGTGATGGTCAAAGCCGGCCGGGCATGGCCGCAACTTCAAGTCCTGCTGAGGGACGCCATGGAAAACCCCGGATGGGCTCGCGAGGCAGCTGCCTACATGTGTCCTGGCCCCCTCGCGAGGCGCGTGACGCTCCTAAGGAGCCAGGGCCTAGCTGGCAAGATGGTTGTGTGGGAGTATCTGTGACAACAAATCGCTCCCCTCCAAGAACATCGGTGGTCTCTCTGGACCTTGGTGCCTGGCTGAGATGGGGCTAGGCTCTCAAAGGGGCTCCGCACGGAGGACCCGGTGTCCATCCTCGTGCGCCTTCTACTAGGCGTGGAGCTCGTGGTGAAGATTCTTCCTGGCGTGTGCCCCTTGTATCTGGAGGGTGATGTGCATGCTGCTCGCGCCAGGCTCCCCACCTTTGACGCTCGGGGTGAGTGCTCCTTGGTCGAGCTTGATGATCAGGGCACAGTATCGGGTGGCGGCCCCGGATCCTCCTGGGCTGTCTGTCGCGGGAGGATGATCAATAGCGTGTCCTCTTTAGAGGAGGACACCTCCGAGGCTCCCGAGGGAGAGACCCACCGGATCGCCGGCCAAGCGGCTCATGCCGCCACGACAGGAGTAGGACCGACCGCTGTTGCGCTCGCGGCACGAGCAACTGGGAAGTGCCCAAGGACCAACGAGGGTCCTGCCTTCCTTCCACCTGGATCGAGGAGGGCCAATTGGTCCCTGGCGAGGGAAGAAATTGCGGGGTGAGTGGGCCTTGTGTGGTTTTCCTGGGTCTCCTCTCCTCCCTTCCTTCATGCTTCTCAAATATGATGTTTCGACGCAGGCGCGAGGAAACAAAGGATGAAGGAGACACCGAAGTCGGGCTCCGGTGGAGCCTCAGGCCGCGCTGGTGGCAGCGCCTGCTCTCCACTGACATGGAGGAGCCTATCGCGTGACGCCAGGAAGGTCTAGAGGCCACCTGTGCAAGGAGCCCCTGGCCCTGGGGCGAGGGAACACTATCTCAAGGAGGACCAAGACGATCTTGATGTGGTCATAATGAGCGTCGACGCCCTGCTGGTCGAGGATCCTGTGGACACGCAAGGCATGTCACCGTCTCCTGCTCGTGAGAGTCGTGGAGATCCTCCTGAGGAGAACCCTCGAGCCTTTGGGAACATGGGCCCGATCGAGCTTGCTTTGATGTCCTTTGCGGATGCTCTCCGTTGCTAGTGGTTATCTTGGCCAAGTAGTTGCTAGTGACTCCAAGAGGGAGTATTTATGCTCGATAGTGGGTTCATGCCTCTAGTTTCCAAGGAAAGGGACAGAAATCTCTTCGGTTGTAGATGTGCTGTTGCTACTAGGGAGAAAACAACGGTCTCTTGTTCATGGAACATGTGGACTGTTTACCTTACACACTTTTCTTAAAGCAGTTGTCTGTTGCTTGCAACTTAATACTGGAGGGGGTTCGGATGATAACCTGAAGGCGGACTTCTAGTCATAGATGTAGTTGGATTACGGTCTATGTATATTGTTGTATTGCCCAATCAACTTCATAGGATCTTTCTGGCTAGTAATTGCATTGTTATGCCTTGCTCAGTTCCTGTCAATTGCCTAACTGTAATTTGTTTACCCTTCATGCCATGTTGTTTATCTAAGGAGAGCACCTCTAGTGAACTATGGACCCCGGTCCAATCTTTACCATTGATACATCTTCCACTGTTACTTGTTTACTTGATGCAAACCATTACTTCCACACCATACGTTTAATCCCTTATTACAGCAAACCGGTGAGCTTGACAACCTCACTGATTCGTTGGGGCAAAGTCTTGAGTTTGTGTTGTGCAGGTCTCCACGTTGCCAGCAACACCTGTGTGACGTTTCCTTCCTCCTACTGGTTCGATAACCTTGGTTTCTTACTGAGGGAAACTTGCTGCTGTGCTTCTTCATACCTTGCTCTTGGGGTTTCCAACGAAGTGTTCCACGACAAGTATTGGGCGCCATCAAGCTAATTTCTGGCGCCGTTGCCGGGGAACTAAAAGGCCATCAAACTTCTTCCTCCCCGTCAAGCACCAGCTAATTTCTGGTGTCGTTGCCGAGGCTAAGGACGTCTTCACTAGGGGAGTCCTTCACTTCCTTTCTCCTTACTTTGTTTTTAGTTTGATTTGTTTCTTTTTCTTGGTTTTGTTTGCCTCTTTTCAGAAAACCCAAAAAAATTTAGTCTAGTTTGGTTTGCTTGCCTTATTCAAAAACACACAAAAATTAGTTCCTGCTCTAGTTGTTGGTCTGTCTTTGCGTTGCTTGATCATGCTTTCTACCAATGGATGGTTTCTTTGAAACTAGTTCTTATTGGCAAGGTGGGTTCACGGAAGAACAGAAGTATTATTATAAGGAACACCGTTTGTCACAAAAAGGGATACACTTATGGGGACAAATTGATAAGTTGAATACTATTGCTAGAGACTTGTGCTCTACTTATAATGTTACTTATTGCTTTGATAAATCATGTTGCTACAGGAGGTATAAACACCTACCCTTTCAATGTGAGTATAATGATAATGTTACCATATCTTCTTATGTTAAAGGAAATTATGACTTTTATGATGTGGAACAAATTGAGGAATTTATTGCTTTCAAGGGTGCATTTGAACTTGCTAGTTTGCTTGAAAATACTGATGATGCACCTTATGAATGTGAGGTTTATGAGATACTTAAATTTTGCTTTGATAATTACAAGGAAGACAATGGCTATATTCTTGAATATTTTATTAAGTGTTTTCCACAAATGGAAGAGACTAATGCCTTGCAGGAGCCTATGGAAGAAGAAATTGCTGAAACTGAAAGCTCATTAGATGAAAAAGAGGAGGAGAGTGATGGTCAAGAAGAGGAAGAATGGATGTACCCATGTCTACCTTCTAATGAGAGTAACTCTTTATCCCTTACATTATTTGATTGTCCCCATGCTTACCAAAGGAGGATGAATGTTATGTTCCTGTGGATCCTTTTGAAATATCTACTCTGGGTAAAAACTATGAAGGCTTTAACCCCACTATTTTTGAGCTTGACAGAAATTATGTGTTTGTAGATCATGAAAAGCATGCTTTATGTGATAGCTATATTGTTGAGTTTATTCATTATGCTACTGAAAATTATTATGAGAGAGGAAAGTATGGTTGTAGAAGTTTTCATGGTACTGAAACACCTCTCTATGTGCTAAAAGTTTTGAAGTTGCTCTGGTTTCATCTTCCTATGCTTATCACTTTGTTCTTTGAGAATTTATTTGCATACAAGATTCCTATGCATAGGAAGTGGGTTAGACTTAAATGTGTTTTGAATTTGCTTCTTGATGCTCTCTTTAACTTTAATTCATAATTCTTATGTGAGCATCTTCTCAAGCTTTCAAGCCTAACTTAAAGGCGTTAAAGAAAAATACTTATTGGGAGATAACCCAAGAGTTTACTTGAGTCTTGGAAGTTATTACTACTGTAATGACCTCTCCTTATCCTTTTTGTTTGCTTTTTGTGCCAAGAATGACCTCTAATGAGAGGGAACTAAGATTTGGGGAGTTGCTGTCCCGAAACAGGTTTCTATCCTCCACCAAAAACATTCGTGAGGAGACTCTGTAACTCGGATTGAGCTCAAAATTTACGAATAAATCCCACAGTATGTTAGATAACTTTCGTTAGTTCAACACTTTTTGATTTGAGCAACAGAAGATGTTCGAAAAAAATCGTTTCTACCTGCTGGTCTGTTTTGACAGATTTCTGCCATTATTTGCATTTGCTTCTTTTCGATTCCTTTTTGAGCTCTCTTTAGGTAAATTGAGTTTCTTTAAAGGAGTTACTTCATTAGCTTGTGTTTTTAGATAAAAGCCTTGCTGTTCCAAAGCTTTGCTAATGGCCTAATATCTTTTGAATAAGCTAATGTTGCTAATGAAGATTGTGTGAAGTTTTGTATAAAGGAAAATTTTCAGGTGTAGAGAGAGAATGATGCAATGAGATGAAGGATGGACAAAAGCTCAAGCTTGGGTATGCCACTATGGTGTCACCCCAATAAATATCCAAGAGTGTAACATCCCTAAAATCATGATTTCAAAGATTCCATATCATACATGCATGCATATAATTTAGGGATCATTTACCAACTCATTTCAAGAAAACAGAAGCACTTAGTGCTATTATTTTATGTGAGCAAACATTAACCAAATGCTACCCTCAATTGAGAGCATAAGTGTTTTAAACCAAGTTTTGTTTGCTTCCTTGTTAATTGGATTGAATGTGGAGTTTGGACAAAAATTCACAGAACAAATATGGTTTCAAAACCATTTTCAAAACATTTCCAAATCAAGTGCTATAGCACTGTTTATTTTGTTTATTCAAAAGAACCAAGCTTGAACAGGGAGACCACATGTTTTTATGCCCAGAAACATGAATGTTGCACCCTACAAAAATCCTGAAGAGGTTTGAATTCAAATAGCTTTTGAAACCATTTGAAAATGATTTCTGAAAATACAAACAGAATTAGAAAAGGAATAAAGAAAAGGAAAAAGGCCGGCGCTGCTATTCTAGCCCAACAGAGAAACCAGCCCATTTAGCCCACCCGGGTCGTTTTTCCCTTCTCCCTCTCTCACCCGCACCCGCTCTGCCCCGCTGCCACTGCCACTGGGCCTGAGCCACGTCAGCTCCTTCTTCTCCACCCCGCTCGCGCAGACCCCGTCGCCTCCGCCGTTTCCTCCAGAAACGCCCCGTTGATTCCATGCTTAAATGGCATTGATCTGCAACGTGATTCCCTCACCCCTCCTGGCTACTTAAACCTCTCCCCCTCGCGGCCATTTCCCCCAACAGAGCCAACCCGAAGCGCCCCCAGGCTGCCAGTAATCGCCATTGCCTCGCCGCAGACAGAAGCACTCCTGCGACTAATCACGGTGAGCTTAGACCGCCCCCTGTCTCTGGTTCAAACCTGCGTGACCAGCGTGTCCGTGCGCGTCCACTGATTCCTTTTATTTGCTTCCCATGGCCCAGGTTGCCGTCACCGTTCGTGCCCGCAAATGACGGAAGCGTCGCTCGACTCCGACGAGCGATTGAGGTAAAACCTGACCGCCCCTCGACTTCTCTTTGAAACAGTAGTGTTCACTGCAACCTTGCGCACCCCCTGATACCACTAGTTCGTGCTAGGGAGATCCAGAGCATCGCCAACGTCTTCGTCACCGAGCACCCGACGCTACGCTCAACTCTGACGAGCTCCTACGGTCACCTCGACGCACCCCTTCCCACGCCAGCAACACCTCGAGCTTCCTCGCGACCTTGCGACGCTGGTAAGCCACACCACTGTCCCCAGCCCTCACTAGAGTCGCTAATCCATCGCCGGCAGAGCCGTCGCCGCCGCCAGCAGCCATTGCGCCGCTCATCCTTGGTCAGAGCATCTAGGATTGTTGGATCCAGATCCAGAGGCTAGGATTAGATTAGAGGGCGAAGCGTTACGTTTTAATCTAAGCCGTGCATCGCCACTTAGATCTTACGGCTCGTAAGCGTGATCCGCCCGAACGGGTATCAGCCAATAGAAACACGCCGCGTGGCTGGAGTTTAGATTTAAAACAGGATTTGAATCTGATTATTGTTTGAATTTGATTTGGCTATAACTTTTGATCCCCACGTTAGAATTTGACAAATTTTATATCGTTGGAATCAGGAGAGCAAGCTCTTACTAAATATGCAATGTGTTTAATGTTTTGCTTCTGTTAAAAAGGTTTTATTTGCAGAAACTTGTGTAGGACTAAATTGATTATATGTCATGTTTGGGAAATGATTTAGGGCTTAAATAAATGTTGTTTGGCAAGTTTTCAACTTGTTTATGAATTAGTACTGTTTAGTTACTTTGTTGAGTTTTAAAAATCATCACATATCATCTTGCATGCATGCACATATTTTTGATTGTATATGTTTGGTATGTGATTGTGGCTATGATTCTTTGTGTAGATTTTGGTGCTAGTGATTGTGATTGTGAGGAGTGTAGCTACTCTCCAAACTACCAAGGCAAGTGGTACTTCATGAATATTTCTATCCCCATGTTTTATACTAAGCATTAGAAATATTTTGCTAAGTCTTGCATGTTATTATTTTGCTTGTATGCCATGTTGGGAAATCCTAGTAGTTGTAGTGGCTAGGGAATCTCTAAGTTAAGTTACTATCTATGCCATGCTTAGCCTAGCTAGTAGCAAACAAGGGTTGGTGAAATATACATGCTATGATGAAAATATTTCTAAGTCTCTGGACTTGGGTTTTGCCTAATAAAACAACTAAGTTAATGAAATACCTTGGTGGAATGGAAGGATTGGTTTGTGTTGAGTGGTTACACAAGGCCCATTTCTATGGTTTACCTTGTGTATCTCACTTGTGGTAAGCCACCCAGGAACAAAGGGATTTTAGAGGCCAAGTGTTAAGAAGCTTCTAGTGCAGCCATTTGGCAATATGGGCTCTGCCTAGACCACATATGTTGCTAGAACTTAGCCATTTGGACAGTTGGTTGTAGTGGGAATGATAGGTTGGAGCGCGTCCATTTGGTCTAAGGGAAGGCTTCTGAAAGGTCCTGTCTTGGTGAAACCAAGTCTGGTGGGGAAAGTGCACAATTTCTAAAAACTTGTGGGTGAACAAGGGTGAAGGACCTCAATGTCTATTGATGGTTCCTTGGGAAAGTTTTGACAAAGAAAAACTTAATGATTTCAACTAATAGGCAAAACCTATTTTGAGCAAAGCAAGCCAAGCTACACTTAGCCAAAATTGCATATAGTATCTAGTCCACCTAAATTATACTAAGGTATCACTTGCCAATACTATTCCAAAGTATTGACCCACTGTGGCTGTAACTTGTGATGTTGCAGGTTACTCTGATGAGGATTAGGTGTCATGAGTCTACACTCAACATGTTTGCCCGTGGCACATGAAGATGAAGACTTTTATTTATTTACTTATTCAAACTCTTGTATCAGGCCTGTGGCCTTGGAGTTGTAAAGACTATGTTTATCTCTGGAATGGCTATAATAATGACCTTTGTATCTGTGTACTTCATCTTAAACTGTGGATGCTAGCATTGATCCAGGGACTAGCATTGCAATCACAGGGATCCTTTTCCTTTATAAAGGAGGGATCTAACAGATGGTATCAGAGCACTGTGTTGCCTGTAGGATTATGACCCTAGGATTGGAAACCACTAAGGAAATTTTTTCAACTTCTACACTTGTATATTCTTCTCGTAAACTTTTCTAATCTTTCTTTCTCATCTCTATTTGTAGATGAACTCCATCAACGAAGCCATAAGGAAAGGACCACTCATGACAATGACTTTGGAGTGTGAGACAGAATTCCCCAAGGCTCTCAAGGACCTCATGGTTGCATTAGAGATACAAGGTGCAGCTGTGTACAAGGGTTTTCCTGTGATGGATGAAGGAGTGGAATACTGGTGGGTGCAACTTCACTTGTATAAAAACAAGGAAGACAATCACCAGGAAAAAGGATTCTGCATGTTCACCAATTCAGTGGTGCACACTACATTCTTTGAATCAGCAAGGGATGCAGCTTGGAAGACCATCAAAGAACTTGGTGATAGAGTCAAGTGCAGAATGCTCAACCTCCAAAATGATCTCAAGGAAGAGAAGAAACATACCCAAGAGTTGGAAGCCACCAACCAAACCTTAAGAGGTGACATTATAGACTTAGTGATGGAGACATGTGAGCAAGATAGGCTGATTGCTTCTAGAAACATTGTGTTAGCCAACAGATCCAGTGAGATAGGATTGTAAACATACTTCGTTAGTTGGACCACCACTTATCACCTTAATTTCCAAATGTTGCTTTAAAATAAGATTGAACCTTGGTTGTTGTAATGGACCCATGTATGCCATGACTTGTGTGTTTTGCTTTCCAAGGATATGTTCGACGGGATTGTTCTCGGACAACGGAAGGAGAGCTTGGCATTCCGGTGAAGAAGGACTTGGTGCTCCGAGATGAAGCGCTTGTCGTTTCGTGTGGCGATCTTGGCGGTCACTGGGTCCGAGAAGAAAATCTTGACGCCTATGGCGAAGAACTCGGGTTCGGACGGAGGTCTTGGTGTTCTGATGGATCGGTCTTCAGGGTCGAAGAACTTGGCGCCAGGGTTCAGTCTTCGGCAGGATCGGTCTTCGAACTCCGGGATCGGTCTTCGGGTTTGTGATGAAGGACTCAGTGTTCCGTGTAGTAGGACTTGGTTCAGCGTCGGGGCGCATCGGATCTAGGATGAAGAACTTGGCGTCCTTGTCGAAGTTCTCGAGTGACGGTGTCGGTCTTGGGTTCGGCACCGGAAGATCTTGTCGAGGTCCTCGGGTTCATGCTGGTGAACTTGCTATCCGTGAAGGAGAACTTGAGGATCCAGCGTCATTGCCTTCGGTTCCAAAGAATATCTTGTCCGATATTATCACCTCATGAGCACACAACATTCAATTTGATCTTGTTGGAGTTGGTCTCGGACGACGGGGATCGGACGCGGAACAGGCTCGGAAGAACAGTGACAACACCGTCACACGGGCGGTAATGCCACAGTAACAGCAGTATCAACTCGAGTGACACAAACACATGTGGAGCGCTGCGCATGATATAGGGGCACAGGGCCGGCGGCAACACTAATATGCAACAACATATTATCCCTGCACACGCGGTGGCTGGGCAAGGTCTGGACCGCGGGTGACAACGGCCAAACGAAGAGGAAGTCGAGGCGAGGTCGGGGTCACGCAGTTGCAGCGAGGAGAGGCGGCGGACGGCCAGAGCAGGGCTGTTGCTGGCAAGCGTGGATAAGCGACGCCAAGACGAGGTGGGGAGTTGGGCGGCGGCTCGCAGAGGACGGGGTCGGAGAAGGGCCGTGGCGGCGGACGGAGGGGCGATGGAGGCACGGAGGAAGGACGGCGGCCAGAGCTTGCTGGCGATGGCGCTCACGGAGTGCCGGAGATGCAGGGCACGGTGGCGCCTGGAGGTGAGGGGCGTCGGGATGCGCCTGGAGGAGCGGCCGATAGCGGCCGAGCGAGGAGGGGAACCGGAGGAGGGCCGACGGGGGGGGGGGGGGGGGGGAGCATAGCGCTGGCTTGCAGAGAGCGGCGATCTCAGGACCCCCGCTGGGAGAGGGGAGCAGCGGCAGGGCGGTGCTGGGCGTCCGCGGCCGAGGACAGGTAGCGGCGACGACCGGCGTGAGGTTGATGGGGCGGCGCCTGGCGAGGTGGCGGTCGGGCGTAGGAGGAGGCGCGCTCGGCGTGGCAGCGCTGTGCGGAGGACGGGCGAAGCAGCTTGATGGGGCAAGTGGGGCGGCGGCGGCGGATGCGAGCAGAGAGGCGGGGACGGGAATCAGGGGCAGGTGCGGGGTGGTTGGAGGAAGAAGACGCGAGGGGAGCTGGGCTTGGCGAGGAACGGGGTCAGGGGAAGAGAGAGAGGAGCGGGTGTGGGCTCGCGCGGCAGGTGGGTGGGTCCCACGGGATGGACGGGGAGGTGGCGTCGGTAGCAGGGTTGGCGGCGGCTGGGAGGGGTGGGGAGTAGGGATTAGGTGGGGGTTTGGTTTAGGTATCTAGGGTTAGGGTTTGGGGTAGCAGGTTTAGGGTTTTCTTTAGATGGGCCGGGTGGTAGGTAGTCTGGTCAGGTTGGGCCTTTGGGCCTGACCGATCGGACTGCCTCCCCGGACAAAATATTTTATTATTTATTTTATTTTTAAAACATTTTTGTAAATACTTTTTGGACAAATAAAAGATCTGAATAGACCGAGGTTTTAGTTTGAGATTACAGGAGAGGGCTAATTAGAAAACAACTTAGGCTTTTACGAAAATAGTTTTTATGCAAAATACATGCATGATGTTATGATGATGCACAAAATATGAACAACAAGCGATTTTCTAGTACTGATTTTACCCGGGGTGCTACACCTTCCTTCATGCTTCTCAAATATGATGTTTCGACGCAGGCGCGAGGAAACAAAGGATGAAGGAGACACCAAAGTCAAGCTCCGGTGGAGCCTCGGGGCACGCTGGTGGCAGCGCCTGCTCTCCACCGGCAAGGAGGAGCCTATCGCGTGACGCCAGGAAGGTCTAGAGGCCACCTGTGCATGGAGCCCCCGGCCCTGGGGGCGAGGGAACACTATCTCAAGGAGGACCAAGACGATCTTGATGTGGTCATCATGAGGTTCGACGCCCCGCTGGTCGAGGATCCTGTGGGCACGCAAGGCATGTCACCGTCTCCTGCCCGTGACAGTCGTGGAGATCCTCCTGAGGAGATCCCTTGAGCCTTTGGGAACATGGGCCCGATCGAGCTTGCTCTGATGTCCTTCGCAGATGCTTCCCTCAGCCGCTCGGGACGCCTCCGTGATGTGGTGGCGGCCACTCACTCTGGACTTGACCGGTTCCTCGTGGATATCACCGTGGAGGAGCACCGCCTTACCGGCGTGTGACGCCGGCTACTCCTGGAGCTGGCTGCTTTCGACGAGGCCCAGAAACGGTGGGAGGACCACGACGAGGCAAGCGCATCGCGAGGTGGTCACGCCCCTAGCGAGGCGCGAGCTTTGGAGCTGTCCCGAGTCCCTGCCCTGCCCTTTGGAGGGAGTGGCCCCTCCTCCATGGACCTAAGACGCGTAGTGGGCGACGTCTCCGTGCGTGATCACGTGCTTGCCTTCTCTAAGCGAGAGGCCAAGGAAGACCGCCAGAGGGTTATCCAGAGGGAGGTGGACGTGGCCCTTCGCGAGGAGGAGGTTAGGCTCCGCGAGGATGAGGCCTAGCTGGTGAGAAGCCGCCTGGAAGCACTGGAGGAAAAGCTGGAGACCAGTCGCTAGAGGACCAAGGAACGCTCTCTTGACATGGATAACCGCAATGCCAAGATCGACGATTGCCTCCGCCGCTGTTATGCGAAGGTGGCCGAAGAGTGGCAACAACTAAAGGAGGCCAACAGCGTGGAGCTCTCCCGACTTTGCCAGGCCCTCCAGGACGAGTGGCATACAAAGGCCAGGTCCCAGGAGGCTCGCTTCGCAGAGAAGAAGCAAACGCTAGAGGATTCCAAGTGCAGGATGGAGGAGCACCTGGCCGCGGACATCGTCGAGCTGGATGACCTGAAGGTGTTGCACGCCACCCACAAGGACCTCCAGAAGCGTTGGGAAAATCACAACGAACTGGAGCGAGACCCCCGGGTTCTGGAGAAGAGCGGTGCTGCATGTACCAGACATTGGAGGGTCATGCGACCGATACCCTCCGAGACTTTGGAGTGACCGACTTATACTTCGGGCCTCTTGCTGATGCCAACGAATAGGGTGCCTTCCTGGAGCTCTTCTCCTAGATCATGATGGTGCTGGAGGGGAGAGCCGTGCTCTACCAAGGGTACCACATAGACGAGTGTCGGAGGATGATGCAGACCATCGCAACCTAGGTCTTCTCTGCCCTTTACCATTATGATGCCAAGTTCCCTTGGAGGGTGCTTCTGCAGGATGTGGAGCACCCCGAGGGGCTCCACCGAGCAAGGTTAGCCGCTTCCAGCAGCACGTGGAGGAGCGCGTGGACAACTTCCTCTCGTTGTTTAGGCGGACAAAGGTGGATGATTCTGCGGAGGCCGACGTGACTCCAGAGGATGAAGATGGTGCTCCTCGAGGTGGCTCGTCCCGTGCTGATGGGAGTGAGGAGCGATCTCCCGAAGGCAGTGCTTTGGAACCGTCGGCCTGAGAGGCCTTTCAGTTGTAACCCGTCTTGGTGAACCTCAATATTTTGGCCACGTATGGACCTAAGGTGTTTCGTGTATCCTTCTTACGTGTGTCCTATTATGCTTCTGCTAGGGAGTTGGCCATCCCCCGAGGCCTCTCGAGGAGAAAACCGTGTAGACCTGCAGAAACACCTGTGTGATAGCGTTAGGAACCAGGAACGAGGTAATTTAATGCTGCCTTTGGGTGGTAAGTTCAGAGCTCGAAGATTTTCAGTCCCTCACGCTTCTGGCTACAGGAGGGGTAAAACCTCGTGAGCTGCCCCGTAAGCCTCTTGAGGAGAAAACTGTAGGGTAAATGCTGGTCTCGCTAGACACTCGAGGAGGGGCCAACGGGTAGCATGAAGATTTATTTTTATTTTTGAAGGGCCAGGAACCGTGGGTGAGGTAACTTGCGGCCAAGGAACGGGCTGTAAGTTTAGAGCTCGACACTTTAGGTCCTGGCAAGCTTGGTCCATGGAGTTCAAAGCCTCATGAGCCATCAGGAACCATGGGTGAGGTAAATTGCGGCCGAGGAACGGGCCGTAAGTTCAGAGCTCGACACTTCAGGTCCTGAAGATTTTGGCCATGAAGGTCAGAGCCTCATGAGCCATCAGGACCGTGGGTGAGGTAACTTGCAGCCGAGGAATAGGCCGTAAGTTCAGATCTCGACACTTTAGGTCCTAATGATTTTGGGCCGTGGAGGTTAGAGCCTCATGAGCCATCAAGAACCGTGGGTGTGGTAACTTGCAGCCGAGGAACGGGCCTTAAGTTCAGAGCTCGACACTTTAGGTCCTGAAGATTTTGGGCCATGAAGGTCAGAGTCTCATGAGCCACCCCGTAGGCTTCTCTAGGAGAGCACCATGGGGCCTGTGCTCGCCCACGACCCTCCCGAGGGGGAATCTTAGGTATCACATGTTTGGGTGGTCCTGACCAAGGATGAACATGCCCCGGCCAGGTCGCGTCTCCAATGCTGGCCTATTTCATTTATACACCATGCGAGGGTCTCAAGTACCGGGAACCGTGGGTGAGGTGACTTATCGTAGGAGCTAGTCCGCAAGTTTAGAGATCGACACTTTAGATCTCCGGCGTTGACCGGGGCGGTCCGGCGATGGGCACCGTCCTATCCCCCGCTCGTATGGTGGATAGACGAGAACATAGCAAGCACATGGGAAGAAAGGAACATCTAGCAGAGTGTATTGATTTGCGAGAAAAGCAGACAAAAATTGTTGACAATAGTGGCGGCTCCATTCCTCAAAAACCCTGCCCCAGGGGGGACATTGCCTAGTAGAAAAGAGTGGAGACTGGAGTCACCTTAAGAGGGCTAAATGTGGCATGGCTTGAGCGGCCTCGGGGCACGAAGGCGTTCCTGCCTTCGTGAGATCTTCAGCGCGACTGTCTTGTTGGTTCTCCTATCATGGCTCTCGCCAGCCCCCGAGTCCCTTGCGAAAGCTACAGGTCCGGGGCCCTAGGGCGCCGAGCCTTGCCACGCTTGTCACTCATCTCACGCCTCCTCTTGTTGTCGTACTCCTCCCTTACCTCCCTGAGCTTGACACACTCACTAGTGTCGTGGCCTTGCCTCTGGTGGAAGACGCAGTACAGGTTCTGGTCAGCCATGTTGCCCGTGCCCTACCTTGGGGGGGGGTGCTTCCTATCGGCCTTCTCCGTATGCCAGCCGACGCTTCCGTCAGTCACCATGGTCATGCCCATTGGCCCATCGTTGCTGTGCGGCAAACAGGTTTCCTGCCTCCGCCTTGGTGCGGCTATCGACAAACATGAACAGCTCGACAACCATTGAAAGATTCTCTCTGTGGTGACCAATCCTGTTGAGCACACGGGTATCGGCGACCCCTTCGGCGAAATCCGTGATGACCTCGACGTCGGAGGCCCCAGCGATCCTGACAAGGGCCTGTCAAAGCGCTACAGATACTTGCGAAGGGTCTCATCTAGGCCCTGGCATACCCTCCTAAGGTCCTCGCAGGTGCACACCGGCCTATCCGCGTCTCTAAACTTGGCGACAAAGAGACCGTGGAGCTCAGACAACGAACCAAGGGATCCTTCAGGGAGGTTCAGCATCCAAGTGCAGGACCATGGGGAACCAGTTAGCAAGGATGCGTTCATCGCCTCCTGCCACCTTGATTCCTGTTGTATAGAGCTGTAGGAACTATGTCGGGTTGGTGGTGCTGTTGTAGCATGATGGCATCTCCGGCTCCCGAGGTGCTCGTCCAGGGCAGGGCAGTGATACGTTGGAAACGTATCTATAATTTTTGATGCTCCATGCTTGTTTAGTATCTACTTTGCTTTACTTGTCCACAGTTTGAGGTGCTTTTTACATGTTTTCTGGTACTAACCTATTAACAAGTTGCAACAGTGCCAGATGCCTGTTTTCTGATGTTTTTGGTTTCACAAAAGTTAGTAAAGAAATATTCTCGAAATTGGACGGGACAAACATCAAAGTCAATTACTTTCCGTGGGGAACAAGAAGTCTAGAGGAGAGACGGAGGGGCCATCCCCACCCCAGGCACGGGGGCAGGTGGGCCCACGCCTGGCTAGGGTTTGGTGGCCTTGGACGCCTCCCGTTCTCTCCCCTTCGCCTATAAGAAGACCCGATGCAGAAACTCTCGGCACCCGATCAGATATCCACGAAACTGTCTATAGCCGCCACCACCATCGTCCCTAGATCAGGGGGGATCTGAAGTTCTTCCCGGCACCCTGCCAGAGGGGAGATCATCCTGGATGCCTTCTCTCCGGTATGATGCGTAAGTAGTTCCACCTTGGACTATGGGTCCATGTAGTAGCTAGGTGGTTGTATCTCCTCCTTTGTGCTTTCATGTATAGATCTTGTGAGCTCCGTTCATGATCAAGATCTAATCTATTTGTAGCCATGCATGTTGTGTTTGCGGGGATCTGATGGATATTGAGATTATTATGTTGGTTTGATTAATGGTTTTGTCTTTATGATTATATCATGTCTGTGTTGTTTGTGATTGTTGGGAATATGCCCTAGAGGGAATCATGTATGATGAGATTTCCCATTGTATTCATAAAGATATTAAGTAGTCCATGTATAAACATCTGATGTGTATCATTGAATATGTGATTTGGTTGTGGAACTATGCATTCATGTTGTTTGTACTAAATATCCTTGGTCATTGAGGTTGTGCTGGACACACAACTTAGAACAATGTGAAAGTTGGCTTGATGACTCGGTTCCACTTGTCATGAGCATGGAGATGCTATTCCAACTTACACAGATTCGGCTAAAGAGTTTAGCGAGTCGGATTGACCCATATTGAGGTACAATCAACAAGTTGTCATTTGTATATCTCAATCAATGTAATACTTAGACCTGAGGTTGTTGCATAGTCCGAGTTGAGGATCACCGACTTAGGTTCTGTCAAACGCTGATCCGTAACTGGGCAGTTATAAAGGCAGAGTTCGGGTCGACTGAGAATCAAGCTGCGTGATGTGAATAACCAAGATGGGATTTTGCCCCTCCACTCGGAGAGATATTCTCTGGGCCCTCTCGTGAGATATGATTCGGAAAGCATGGCCATGCACGACTCGGTTAAGTGTTAACCGAGGCGATCGACTAAGAGTTAGTCGGGAGAATCACTTATCTCGGATCGAGAAGAGAGTCAGACTATTTAAGGGATGACAATTATTCGCCTATAGTCTGACAAGGTATATCGTGAGGCAAAAGGGACTCGGACGTAAGTCGCATTGGAAAGGCAAGTCGTCATGACTCATTGGTACTTGGGTGTCGGCACGTTCTGCTAGGAGCCGCTACCGACTGATCGATTGAGAGTCGGACTCCAATCGTGTCCAAGTAGCCATGAGCCTGCAGGGTCACACACTTAAGAGCGGGAGCAAGTTCGGATTGGATCTGAACCTGTAATCTGGTTGGGTTGGACCTAAACCGGATTAGGACTGAGTTAGTGAGTTGGACTCACGGTGACTAGTGTTATATGGGCTTTAGTGAATGGGCCGCGCGAGCAGAGCCCACATTCACTCCCTATATATAGTGGAGCACCATAACCCAGAAAGGTTAATCGTTGTTCGGTTAGGTCATTCCATGTGTTGGAAACCCTAGATCCACAGCAGTCTTGCCGCCGTACCGAACCTAGCAATTCGCCACCGGTGCTCCTCCTTGTACGTGTGGATACCAGCAGAGGTGCTGTGCGATCAGCACCAGGACGATTGGATCGTGAGGACTGCACTGCATCAACTGACGCGCTACATCAGTAATCCGCAACTGCGCGTCTAGTGGTAAACCTCGTGGCCTTCTACCTCAGCTAGATCTTTGGATCACCACGTTAGAGGAAAAGTTTTGTTTTATCTCTGCATGGCCCAACAGTGGTATCAGAGCGATAGCTTCTGGTTTTAGGCTCGAGATCTCGCATATGTGATATGCGGTTGGCTGTAGATGAGATCTATGTGCTGTTTGGTGGTCGATCTATGAGATAGATCGGTTTTGTACGAAGTTGATTGGATCAACTGTGCTCGGGGAATGGTAGATCTAATTTCCGTGATCATACTGCTGAGGTCGTGGAACGACATACCCCTACTGGTCGGCTTCTGCCATCGGGGTAGACTGTGACACGTAAATCCAGAAGCGGTGATCGAAGATCAAAGAGTTTGATCGAATCGGAATGATGGTCGGAATCCATGTTCGGACACGTAAACCGCCGGCTTCGCCCTGTCGTAGCGCCTTATATGTCGTTGCGAGTTTCACAACGCCGGTAGATATTGTATCTATGCATAACTTGTTTTTGTAGGAAGTTTTGAATGGTATGGTTCATGTGCATATGATGTATATGTGTAATCCATACGTGATCTGCGAATCACGGTTTTTTTCAGCCGGCTGGAGCCTAGGTGCTGTAATCTTATTGTATAACGACCTGTGTGTCGGATTCTCTATGTAATTTACTTTACTAAGCTAGTGTAGCTGTTTGGAGAACCCGGAAGGCATGAAAGGCGTTGTACATGTCGGCGACATGGAGTAAGACGGCAACTGACAAGAGTTGGCACGAGCCGGATTATAGGCTTTGTGGAGATAGAGATCGCCATGAAGAGAGCCATACCATTTCACATTATAATTTCTTTA
Source organism: Avena sativa (assembly GCA_916181665.1). NCBI lineage: Eukaryota > Viridiplantae > Streptophyta > Magnoliopsida > Poales > Poaceae > Avena > Avena sativa. The sequence goes on along the minus strand of OV702297.1, from coordinate 337,369,295 downwards.
TTTTGTGTTATTTTATGTCTCTGTTTTACCTCTATTAGATAATCGGTAAAATTTAATCCCTCAAAGAAGGTCTAGTCGGTTTTCCCGCCAGTGTTTGCACCATCACAAGTCGGACATTTTTGGTAGTGGGCTCATAAAATTGAGGTGCTGCCAATTCTTTCCGACTAGGTGGGTTCAAGTCGGACTCTTACTGCAGAAACACTCGGTAAGATAGACGGGTCTATCACAACGGTTGTGGGGCTCGGGGAAAAGTCGGATGGGATCCGGGGCATGTGATGCCACCCGTCCAACAGGAGTCGTATGAGGTACGATTGACAAGGAGTTGTCTACCTAGATCACTTGGCGGCTAGCGGTGATGCTAAAGCTCACTAGCCGACATGCTTATTTAGGATCCTGAATCACTAAGCAACCATCGGAGGGGTGTTGGTTCTAGTGGGAGCATAAAATATTAAAATGTTTAATATGCTTGCTCTTTTATGAATACATGTTTCTTAAGTGTTTTGCATATTTTCTGTTGTAGATCATGGCACCAAGTAGCAGTCACTCTCAGATATCCGGTTTTGCGTTGAGAACCATTCTTGAGAAAGATAAACTGAACGACACTAATTTTACCAACTGGTATCGAAATCTGAGAATTGTTCTCAAACAAGAAAAGAAGGACCATGTCCTAGACAACCCACTTCTAGATGAGCGGAATGAGAATGCGACTGTCGTAGCCACCAATGCCTACCGTCGGGCTAAGGATGAGTCCACGGATATTAGCTGTCTTATGCTTGCTCACATGGAACCAGACTTGCAAAAGCAGTTCGAGCATGTTGAGGCCTACAATATGATCGAAAGCCTCAAAAGTATGTTCCAGGCTCAGGCGAAGACTGAGAGTTATCAAGTCTCTCAGGCTTTGCTGAGTTGCAAGCTTAAGGATGGTGATCCACTGAGTCCGCATGTGATCAAAATGGTTGGTTATGTGCAGTATCTAGAGAGGCTTGGCTACCCCATTAGCGAAGAGTTCGCTACGGATATAATTCTGAACTCTCTTCCTAGTGCATATGGGCAGTTCATTTCGAACTACCACATGCATGGTATGGATAAGAAGCTCACTGAATTACATGGGATGCTCAAGCAGGCAGAGGCGGATCTCAAGAAGGGCGCCAGTCAAGTGTTGATGGTGCAGAATAAGGCTAAGTTCAAGAAGAGTTCTTGGACTAAGAAGAAGGCTAAGTCAGGAGGAAAGCAGGCTCAGGACCCGGTCCCAAGCGCTTCCTCAGGGACTAAGCCATCTCCTTCAGCCGGATCCACTTGCTTCTACTGCAAGGCGGATGGCCACTGGAAGAGGAACTGCAGCAAGTACTTGGCCGACAAAGCCAAGAGTGGAGGTATGACTTCCGACTCAGGTACACTTGTTTGCAATGTTATAGACATATATCTTGCTGATGCACCTAATAGTTCTTGGGTATATGATACCGGATCAGTTATTCACATCTGCAACTCGTTGCAGGGACTGGTAAGAACTAGGAGCATAGCAAGAGGCGAGGTTGATATTCAAGTTGGCAACAAAGCAAGAGTTGCTGCGTTGGAAGTCGGCATGATGCAACTTCATTTACCTTCCGGATTCATTATGGAACTGAATAATTGTTATTATGTTCTAGTGCTCAGTCGAAACATTATTTCTGCTTCATGTTTGATGAGGCAAGGCTATGAGTCGAATATCAAGAATAATGGTTGTTATTTGTATTTGAATGATATGTTTCACGGCTTTGCACCCGTCCAGGACGGGTTATTTATTTTGAATATTGATGGTGAGTCGGTTTATAACATAAATGTTAAAAGGTTGAAACCAAATGATCTGAATATGACTTACTTTTGGCACTGTCGGCTTGGTCATATAAGTTAGAAACGCATGAAGAATCTCCATGACGATGGACTCCTAACTTCGTTCGACTTGGAGTCGTTCTATACATGCAAATCTTGCCTACTCGGCAAAATGACCAAGACACCTTTTGCAAAGAGTTGCGAAAGGGCGTCCGACTTGTTGGGACTAGTACATAGTGATGTATGTGGACCAATGAGCACGACAGCCAGGGGTGGTTATGAGTACTTCATTACCTTCACTGATGATTTGAGTAGGTATGGATATATCTACTTGATGAAACATAAGTCGGAAGCCTTTGAAAAGTTCAAAGAATTCCATAATGAAGCACATAATCAACTCGGCAAGAAAATAAAGTTTCTTCGGTCTGACCGAGGAGGCGAGTACATGATCCATGAGTTTGATGAACATCTGAAAAGTTGTGGAATAGTTCCTCAACTTACTCCGCCAGGAACGCCGCAAAGGAACGGTGTTTCGGAAAGGCGGAATCGGACCTTGTTGGACATGGTGCGGTCAATGATGAGTCGGACAGATCTGCCTTTATCATTTTGGGGTTATTGTCTAGAAACAGCGGCGTTCACACTAAACAGAGTACCATCAAAATCGGTAGAGAAGACACCGCATGACATGTGGACAGGCAAAAAGCCGAGTTTGTCTTTTCTTAAGATTTGGGGTTGTGAAGCATTTGTCAAGCGACTTCAGTCGGACAAGCTTACAGCCAAGTCGGATAAGTGTATTTTCGTGGGGTATCCGAGGGAAACCTTGGGTTACTACTTCTACAACCGAGAAGAGGGCAAAGTGTTTGTCGCTCGGAATAGTGTCTTCCTTGAGAAAGAGTTTCTCAGTCGGGGAGTAAGTGGGAGCACGGTGCAGCTCGAAGAAATTCGAGAGGAACCGGCTAGTAGCGAGTCGGCAAAAACCTTGGAGGTTGAGCCGGTCGTGGCAGCTGAGCTGGCAGAAGCACCTGTACTACAAAGATCGGCAAGATTACGAAGTGTTCGTGATGTGTTACTGTTAGACAGTGATGAGCCGGCAAATTATTCGGAAGCGATGGTGGGATCTGATTCCGAGTCATGGCTTGGAGCCATGAGATCCGAGATAAAGTCCATGGATGAAAATCAAGTTTGGAACTTGGTTGATCTGCCAGATGGTGCAAGACCCGTCGAGTGCAAATGGGTCTTTAAGAAGAAAACTGATATGGATGGAAATGTTTCAATCTATAAAGCACGCCTTGTCGCGAAGGGGTTCCGACAAGTTCAAGGAGTTGATTACAACGAGACTTTATTGCCCATAGCGATGCTTAAATCAGTTCGTATCATGTTAGCTATAGCGGCCAATTTCGACTACGAGATATGGCAGATGGATGTCAAAACGGCTTTCCTTAACGGAAATTTAACCGAGGACGTGTATATGATACAGCCCGAGGGTTTTGTCGATCCGGCTAATGCTGACAAGGTGTGCAAACTTCGGAAATCCATTTATGGGTTGAAGCAAGCATCTCGGAGTTGGAATATTCGCTTTGATGAGGTAGTCAAATCGTTAGGCTTCATCAAGAGTGATCATGATTCTTGTTTGTACAAGAAGTTTAGTGGGAACAAAGTAAATTTTCTAATCTTATATGTGGATGACATATTATTGATTGGAAATGATGTCCAGATGTTGCAAGAAACCAAGGAATCATTGGAAAGGAGTTTCTCAGTGAAAGACTTGGGTGAAGCAACATACATCCTCGGAATCCGGATATGTAGAGATAGATCAAGGAGGCTCATTGGATTGAGTCAGAGTACTTATTTGGACAAAGTGTTGAAGAAGTTCAACATGGAATCGTCTAAGAAGGGGTTCTTACCAATGTCCCATGGTGTAAAACTTAGCAAGACTCAGTGTCCTTCGACAACTGATGAGCGAAGTCGGATGAGTGCGATTCCATATGCTTCTGCAGTCGGATCCATCATGTACGCCATGATTTGTACTAGGCCGGATGTTTCCTATGGTCTAAGTGGTGTGAGCAGATACCAGGCTGATCCTGGAGAGATCCACTGGACAACAGCTAAAAATATCCTAAAGTACTTGAGAAGGACTAAGGATATGTTCTTGGTTTATGGTGGTGAAGATGAACTCAGTGTAAAGGGTTACACGAATGCGAGTTATCTTACCGACTCTGATGATTCTCGTTCGCAATCCGGATACGTGTTTATTATAAACGGAGGTGCTGTGAGCTGGAAGAGTTCCAAGCAAGAGACTATGTCTGCGTCTACAACAGAGGCTGAGTATATTGCCGCCTCGGAGGCAGCAAAGGAAGCTGTTTGGATGAGGAATTTCCTCATGGATCTTGGTGTGGTTCAGGGCTCGTCCAATCCGTTGGATGTGTATTGTGACAACAATGGTGCTATTGCACAAGCCAAGGAACCTAGACAACACAGAAGAACAAGCACATACTCATGCGGTACCACCTGATTCGCCAGTTCGTGGATCAGGGTGATATCAAGTTATGCAAGGTACACACGGATGCAAATATTGCGGATCCGTTGACAAAGCCGTTACCACAGCCGAAGCATGAGGCGCACCTAAGAGCCATGGGCATTAGATGCTTAGACATGTGATGTCGGAAGATTGACTCTAGTGCAAGTGGGAGACTGTTGGGAATATTCCCTAGAGGCAATCATGTATGATGAGATTTCCCATTGTATTCATAAAGATATTAAGTAGTCCATGTATAAACATCTGATGTGTATCATTGAATATGTGATTCGGTTGTGGAACTATGCATTCATGTTGTTTGTACTAAATATCCTTGGTCATTGAGGTTATGCTGGACACACAACTTAGACCAATGTGAAAGTTGGCTTGATGACTCGGTTCCACTTGTCATGAGCATGGAGATGCTATTCCAACTTACACGGATTCAGCTAAAGAGTTTAGCGAGTCGGATTGACCCATATTGAGGTACAACGAACAAGTTGTCATTTGTATATCTCAATCAATGTAATCCTTAGACCTGAGGTTGTTGCATAGTCCGAGTTGAGGACCACCGACTTAGGTTCTGTCAAACGCTGATCCGTAATTGGGCAGTTATAAAGGCAGAGTTCGGGTCGACTGAGAATCAAGCTGCGTGATGTGAATAACCAAGATGGGATTTTGCCCCTCCACTCGGAGAGATATTCTCTGGGACCTCTCGTGAGATATGATTCGGAAAGCATGGCCATGCACGACTCGGTTAAGTGTTAACCGAGGCGATTGACTAAGAGTTAGTCGGGAGAATCACTTATCTCGGATCGAGAAGAGAGTCAGACTATTTAAAGGATGACAATTATTCGCCTATAGTCTGACAAGGTATATCGTGAGGCAAAAGGGACTCGGATGTAAGTCACATTGGAAAGGCAAGTCGTCATGACTCATTGGTACTTAGGAGTCGGCACGTTCTGCTAGGAGCCGCTACCGACTGATCGATTGAGAGTCGGACTCCAATCGTGTCCAAGTAGCCATGAGCCTGCAGGGTCACACACTTAAGAGCGGGAGCAAGTTCGGATTGGATCTGAACCTGTAATCTGGTTGGGTTGGACCTAAACCGGATTAGGACTGAGTTAGTGAGTTGGACTCACGGTGACTAGTGTTATATGGGCTTTAGTGAATGTGCCGCGCGAGCAGAGCCCACGTTCACTCCCTATATATAGTGGAGCACCGTAACCCAGAAAGGTTAATCGTTGTTCGGTTAGGTCATTCCATGTGTTGCAAACCCTAGATCCACAACAGTCTTGCCGCCGTACCGAACCTAGCAGTTCGCCGCCGGTGCTCCTCCTTGTACGTGTGGATACCAGCAGAGGTGCTGTGCGATCAGCACCAGGACGATCGGATCGTGAGGACTGCACTACATCAACTGACGCGCTACATCAGTAATCCGCAACTGCGCGTCTAGTGGTAAACCTCGTGGCCTTCTACCTCAGCTAGATCTTGGGATCACCACATTAGAGGAAAAGTTTTGTTTTATCTCTGCGTGGCCCAACAGTGATCTTGCATGCTCTCCATTGCTAGTGGTTATCTTGGCCTTGTAGTTGCTAGTGACTCCAAGAGGGGGTATTTATGCTCGATGGTGGGTTCATGCCTCTAGTTTACAAGGGAAGTGACAAAAATCTCTTAGGTTGTGGATTTGATGTTGCTACTAGGGAGAAAACAACAGTCTCTTGTTCATGGAACATGTGGACAGTTTACCTTACACACTTTTCTTAAAGCAGTTATCTGTTGCTTGCAACTTAATACTGGAGGGGGTTCGGATGATAACCTGAAGGTGGAGTTCTAGTCATAGATGCAGCTGGATGGCGGTCTATGTATATTTTTGTATTGCCCAATCAACCTCATAGGATCTTTCTGACTAGTAATTGCATTGTTATGCCTTGCTCAGTTCCTGTCAATTGCCCCGCTGTAATTTGTTTACCCTTCATGCCGTGTTGTTTATCTAAGGAGAGCACCTCTAGTGAACTATGGACCCCGGTCCAATCTTTATCATTGATACATCCTCCACTGTTACTTGTTTACTTGCTGCAAACCATTACCTTCCACACCATACGTTTAATCCTTTGTTACAGCAAACCGGTGAGCTTGACAACCTCACTGATTCGTTGGGGCAAAGTCTTGAGTTTGTGTTGTGCAGGTCTCTGCATTGCTTGAAACACCTGTGTGACATTTCCTTCATCCTTCTGGTTCGATAACCTCGGTCTCAACTGAGGGAAGACTTGCTGATGTGCTCTTCACACCTTGCTCTTGGGGGTACCCAACAAGACTCCACATCAAGCACCAAGTTCTCTAGCGCCATCAAGGAGTCACCAACAAGTTTTTTTGTGCCGTTGCCGGGGAGGCTAAGGACGTCTTCACTTCCTTTCTCTTTACTTTGTTTTTAGTTTGCTTTGTTTCTTTTGCTTGGTTTTGTTTGCATCTTTTCAAAAAACCCAAAAAAATAGTCTAGTTTGGTTTTCTTGCTTTATTCAAAAACACAAAAAAATTAGTTCCTGCTCTAGCTGCTGCTGCTGTTTTTGGCTTGCCCACCTTTGCCAAAATGAACTCTGCTGAGAACACCAAGTTGTGTGACTTCACTAGCACCAACAACAATGATTTCCTAAGCACTCCTATTGCTCCACCTGCTCCTGATGCTACCTTAAGCCTTCTTTGTTGAATCTTGTGATGAGAGAGCAATTTTCTGGTGCTGGTTCTGATGATCCTGCTGCCCATCTCAATAGCTTTGTTGAACTTTGTGAGATGCAGAAGTATAAGGATGTAGATGGAGACATTATTAAGCTCAGGCTTTTTCCTTTCTCCTTGAGGGGAAAAGCTAAAGAATGGTTACTATCTTTGCCTAAAAATAGTATTGATTCTTGGACTAAGTGCAAAGATGCTTTTATTGGAAAGTACTATCCTCCTGCTAATATTATTGCTATGAGATGTGAAATTATGAAATTTAAACAACTTGATAGTGAACATGTTGCTCCTTCTTGCGGAAGAATGAAATCTTTGGTTAAAAATTGCCCAACTCATGGACTCACTGCTTGGATGATTATACAGACTTTTTATGCAGGTTTGAACTTCTCCTCAAGAAACCTGTTGGATTCTACTACTGGAGGTACTTTCATGGGCCTCACTTTGGGTCCTGCAACAAGGCTCCTTGATAATATGATGGTTAACTACTCTGAATGGCATGTTGAGAGAGCTCCACATGGTAAGAAAGTAAATTCTGTTGAGGAAACCTCCTCTTTGAGTGAAAAGATTGATGTTATTATGGCTATGCTTGTTAATGGGAAAGCTCCACTAGATCCTAATAGTGTTCCCTTAGGCTCTTTGGTTGCTCAAGAAGAGCAAGTTGATGTGAACTTCTGTAACATCCCTAAAATCATGTTTCAAACTCATGCATATCATCCATGCATTCATGATCATTTAGGGTTTCATTTAAAAATCATTTCAAAAACAGGAGCATATATTGCTCATTATTTTATGTATGAACATTCTAACCTTTGGGCTACTTGCTATTGAGTGAGGTGCAAATATTCATTCAGTAGTGTTTTGAATTCAAGTATAAGTGGTTACAAAAGTTTGAATAAAGTTTCCAAACAAAGTTTGAGATAAAACCAAGTTTATGCCTATTATTATTATATCACATAATGGCTTGGTTTTATTCTATTTTTCAAAAGACCCAAGTTGGGTTTTTGTAAACAGATAGGATTGACACTTATTTGAGTGCAAGATTCACTGTACAAAAGTCCAGAGAAATTTTGAAATCAAACAGATTTGAAATTGGAGTTTGAAATCAGTTTTAGAAAATCAAACAGAAAAATAAAAGTTTAAAAGAGAAAAAAATAAGCCAAACAGCCAAACAGGCCCAACCAGCCCAGTTCGACCCAACCTAGCCCAACTACCCCTCCCGCGAACCGTTTTCCTCTACCCGCAGACACACCCCCAGAGTTGCCGACGCAAGGACCCCACCTTCCCTCTGTTTCTCTCACTGACAACGCGGCCCGCGCAACGGTCTTCTTCTCCACCCCGGCGACGTGTTTTTCCCCAAATCACGCCGAGCGTTTCCTGGTTAATTTGCGTCATCAATTCCCGTTGAATGCTGGAGTGATTCACGCCCCGTCTCGCCTACTTAAACCCCCTCTGCCCCCTCTCCATTTCCCCCAGACCCCGAGCACAGAGCGCCCCCAGGCTGCCCGTAATCGCCCTTGCACCGCCGCAGACAGAGCCCACTCCGGCGACCAATCCCGGTGAGCTCCGTGCGCCCCTTCCTCTCTGGTTCATGCAGACTGCTTCGCAACATCCTTGCGCTTCTTCTGATGTATTTGGTTAATCCTATACTGCCCCAGGTCGTCGACTTCATCAAGCACTGCAAGTTCCCGACGACGTCTCCAACTCCGATGACAAAATTCGGTGAGCCTCGTGTTCCCCTCCGTCTCTGAATCACACGAGCATGTTCGCCTGCATCTAGAGCATCTGCTGACACTCTTCGTTTGGATCCTCGCGTCCTAGAGCATCGCCTTCGACTCCGACAGAGAGCATCTCACGCCGCCAGCAACTCCGACAAGCTCCAACGACCATCTCCGTGCTCCCCTTGCCAAACCACCGCCACCTTGAGCATCAGCAACACACGGCGAGTTTGGTAAGCCCCTTCTCCCTCTCCTGCGTGACCTAGAACGCCGGTAGCAGTTCTGACAGAGACGCCGCCGCCTGTCGCCGCCGCTAGCGCCGCCACTTGATGGTGAGGTGCTTAGGATCGTTAGATCTAGATCTAGTGGATACGATAGATCCTAGGTGAAACGGTAAGTTTCAATCTGAGCCGCGCGTTTTAGTTAGATCTAACGGCTCATAGACGCGATCCAGTGTGAAACAGTATCAACCAATAGTATTGCGCCGCGTGTCTGTTAGTTTGTTTAAAATTTCTGAATTGAATCTATTGAATGTTTAAACTTGTTTTAATCATAACTTTTGATCCCCACGTCCAAATTTGATGAATTTTATATCAATGGAATCAGGAGAGAAAGCCCTTTACAAATATGCAATGTGTTTAATGTTTTGTTTCTGTTAAAATGGTTTTATTTACAGAAACATGTGTAGGCCTTTTTTTGTGTATATAAATTATTTGAGAAATGTTTTAGTGCTTAAATAAATGTTGTTTGGCAAGTTTTGAACTTGTTTATGAACCAGTACTGTGAACTTGTCTTGTTGAGTTTAGAAAATCATCACATATCATATTGCATGCATCCATATATTTTTGCTTGTATTTATTTTGTATGTGATTTGTTGTTATGATTTTATGTGTAGATTTTGGTGCTAATAGTGATTGTGATTGTGAGGAGTGTAGCTACTCTCCAAACTACCAAGGCAAGTGGTGCTTCATAATTTTATTCCTATGTTTTTCAAATATGCATTAGAAATATTTTTGCTAGACTTGCATGGATAAATTTTTGGTTTATATATGCTATGCTTGGGAAATCCTAGTAGTTGTAGAATTTCTAAGTTAAGATGTTTATCTATGCCATGCTTAGCCTAGCTAGTAGCAACCAAGGGTGGTGAATTATTCATGCTATGATAAAATATTTCTAAGTCTTTGGACTTGTGTTTTTACTTAATAAAACAACTAAGTGAATGAATCACCTGGGTCGAATGGTTGTGAATGGGTTATGTTGAGTGGTTACACAAGGCCCATTTCTATGGGTTACCTTATGTATCTCACTTGTGGAAAGCCACCCAGGAACAAAGGGATTTGAGAGGCCAAATGTTAAGAAGCTTCTAGTGCAGCCACTTAGCAATATGGGCTCTGCCTGGATCATATAGGTTGCAATAACTTAGCCATTTGGACAGTTGGTGGTAGTGGGATGATAGGTTGGAGCGTGTCCATTTGGTCTAAGGGAAGGCTTCTGAAAGGTCCTGTCTTGGTGAAAATCAAGTCTTGTGGGGAAAGTGCACAACCTCTGCAGATGGAAGAATCTAAGTACTTAGCCATGTTCCTGGTATTGGACAACTTGAGCATCAAGACATGGAAGCTATCAAGAATCTCCTCATCCCAATTTCTAAGTAAAACTTGTGGTTGAACAAGGGTGAAGGACCCCAATGTCTATTGGTGGTTCCTTGGGAAAAGTTTTTGACAAAGAAAAACTTAGTGTTTTCAACTAATAGGCAAAACCTATTTTTGAGCAAACCAAGCCTAAGCTACACTTAGCCAAAAAGCATATAGTATTTAGTCCACCAATATTCTACTAAGGTATCACTTGCCAATACTATTCCAATGTATTGACCCACTGTGGCTGTAACTTGTGATGTTGCACTTTATTCTGATGAGGATTAGGAGTCATGAGTCTACACTCAACATGTTTGCCTGTGGCACATGAAGATGAAGACTTTTATCTATTTAATTATTTAAACACTTGTACTAGGCCAGTGGCCATGGAGTTGTAAAGACTATGTTTGTCTCTGGAATGACTGTAATAATGACCTTTGTTTCTGTGTACTTCATCTTAAACTGTGGATGCTAGCATTGATCCAGGGACTAGCATTGCAATCACAGGGATCCTTTTTCCTTTATAAAGGAGGGATCTTACAGATGGTATCAGAGCACTGTGTTGCCTGTAGGATTATGACCCTAGGATTGGAAACCACTAAGGATTTTTTTTTCAACAACTTCCACACTTGTCTTTTCTTCTCGTAAACTTTTCTAATCTTCTTTCTCATCTCCATTTGTAGATGAACTCCATCAACGAAGCCGTAAGGAAGGGACCACTCATGACAATGACTTTGGAATGTGAGACAAAGTTCCCCAAGGCTCTCAAGGACCTCATGGTTGCCATGGGAATACATGGTGCAGCTGTGTACAAAGGTTTTCCTGTGATGGATGAAGGAGTTGAGTACTGGTGGGTGCAACTTCACTTGTATAAAAACAAGGAATACAACCACAAGGACTCAGGATTCTGCATGGTCACCAACACAATGATGCACACCACATTCTTTGATTCAGCAAGGGATGCAGCTTGGAGGGCCATCAAAGAACTTGGTGATAGAATCAAGTGCAGGATGCTCAACATCCATAATGACCTAAAGGAAGAAAAGAAACATACCCAAGAGTTGGAGGCTACCAACCAAAGTTTAAGAGGAGACATTATAGACTTAGTAATGGAGTCATGTGCTCAAGATAGACTGATTGCTTCTAGAAATACTATGTTAGCCAACTTGGTAAGTGAGATGGGATTGTAGCGTACGTCGTTAGTTGGACCACCACACTTATCACCTTATTTTCCAAATGTTGCTTGAAATAAGTTGAACCTTGGTTGTTGTAATGGATCCATGTATGCCATGACTTGTGTGTTTTGATTTCCAAAGTTATGCATGTGATGCTTTGTCTTGTGTTTGTCTTAAATTGTGTTGTTTCTAACTTTTTCTATCTTATAAATAGATGCCTAATGTTACTATCAGCACTGTTGAAGAGTTCCAGGGAACTCGTTTTGGCCCTCGTATTATTGAGCTCACTAGTTTGCTCAATCTCCCTCTTCCTACCATCATGGTGCTTCCCCTCACCAAGTTTGAGAGGAAAGACCTTTGGGGTTTCAAGGTCAATCAGCCCGGACGCCAGACTGAGCCTACCACGGAGGCTATCATCTTCAAGCTCATGCATGATGACAAGGAGAGAGGCCTAGAGGTAGTCATGCAGGACTTGATTGGACGTCTGTTAGGGAGACACTCTCGACAGGTTAGAGGTACTCACTTCCACGCCTTCGGTAGACGTGATGAGGATGGAGAGGCCATCGACTTCGAGGACACTTCGAGGGAGACAGCAGAGACGATTCGTCTATACCTCCAGGACTTAGAGGTTCTTCTTAGGCACGTGGACACTGATAGGACCAACGTCATGCTTAGCAATGACGAACTCCAGGTGCAGCTTCGTGAGAAGGACAAGCTCTTCGCGGAGCAAGATGAGATAGTCAAGGAGATGGAGGCCAAGTTCGAGAGTCAGGACAGAAAGTTCAAGAGTCAAGAGAAGCGAGTCCAAGACAGGAACAAGAGGATTCGAGACATGACTGCAGAACTGGAGGCCAAGGACTTCGAGCTCGAGCATCAGCAGACTGTGATTGAGAGGCTTCGTTCTTAGAAGAGGGCTCTCAAAGCCAAAGTAGAGACCTTGACTACCAATGTCGAGGAATACAAGACTGCTATGGAGAATGCAGGTCTTATATTTGTTGAGGAGGAGGTTGATGCCGAGGAGTAGTGATGACTACTCATTTATCATTTATTTATCATGCTTTATTTGAGTCGCAATGACCATCCAACATGTGGATGGCTTTCTATTGGTGTGTTTACTTTGCAAACTTGTTATCTTGTTGTTGAACCTTTATTATTGTGATGCATGTTTGGTGATTGTTTATGTGATGTAATGTGCATGTTAGCATCTATGGGTATCTCATTCTTATCTCTATTGAATAAACCACAGATGCCTCCCCGTCGTGCCAATCCCAACCCCAACAACAACAACATCACCCCTGAGATGCAGCCAATGATGATAGCTCAGACTCAGCTGATGCAAATGATGACTACGTTCATCCAGAATCAGAACAACAACAACAACAATAACAACAACAATAACAACAACAACAACAACTCACCGGGTTTTGACATGCTTACCAGGTTCTTGAGATTGAGGCCAGCAAAGTTCTCAGGAACAACTGATCCTATGGTGGCCAATGATTGGCTACGCTCTGTGAACAAGGACTTGGTAACAGTTGGTTGTACTGATGAAGAGAAAGTCAGATTTGCAGCTCACTTGTTGGAGGGACCAGCAGCTACTTGGTGGGATAACTTCCAGATCACCACTCCCATTGCAGGTGTGACATGGGCTATCTTTGAAGATGGTTTCCGTACTGCTCACATCTCATCCGGAGTGATGAGTTTGAAGAAGAAAGAGTTCCATAACCTGAAGCAGCGCCACCGCAGCGTGGCTGAATATATTGAAGAGTTCAACAATCTGGCGCGTTATGCACCGGATGAAGTTGACACTGATGCTAAGAGGAAGGAAAAGTTCCTTTGAAGGGTTGAATGATGAACTAAACCTGCAACTATCAGTGGCCTATGTTCCCACTTATCAGTCTGTTTGTGATAAGGCTGCTATTTTGGAGAACAAAATGAAGCAAGTTGAGAGTAGGAAGAGAAAGCACTCGGACAAGCACAGCTCGGGATCGTCTCACAAGCGTTCCCATTATGATGATAGTGGAAGCTCAGGATCCCACAAGCATGGGAAATTCAACAAGCACCACAACCACAACCGTCATCATGACAGCAAGCATCACCGTAGTCATGACAATGACAAGTACAAGAATCACAAGGGTGGATATAAAAGCCACCACAGTGGTAGTGGAAGTGGCAGTGGAAGCCAGCCTGTCAAGAAGGATATTAGTCAGGTTGAGTGTTTCAAGTGCAAGAAGATGGGACATTATGCAAATGAATGCCTAGAAAAAAAGTTGAAGGACCCAACAAGCCCAACCCTTTTCAAAAGGGACAAGTGAACCACATCAATGTGGAGGAAATCTATGAGGAGCCAGATGCTGTTGCTGGTAAGTTCAAACTCAATTCTATTCCAGCACTTGTTCTTTTTGATACTGGAGCATCGCATTCATTCATATCAAAAGCATTTGTTGATAGAAATGAGTTTCCAACTGAAAACATTGGGTGTCCAATAAAATTTAGTTCTCCAGGTGGAGATATGATAGTAAGTCTTGGATGCCGGGATCTAATGATAGAGTTTGGAAAGCATAAGTTTCCAGTGAGTCTGATAATCCTAGATTCTCAAGGACTGGATGTAATATTGGGAATGGATTGGATGGCTAAGTATGAAGGAGTACAAGATTGTGCTAATCGTACTGTTGCACGCATAACCCCGGAAAAGAAACGGATTAGATTCAAGTCTAACTTTGAATCAAAAGGGAGTAAGCTAAATTCTCTTAAGGGGGTTAGCATAGAAAACATGCCTATTGTGAGTGAGTATCCAGATGTGTTTCCAGAAGAATTGCCGGGAATGCCACCAGATAGAGATGTGGAGTTTCTTATTGATTTGCTACCAGGATCTGGACCAATAGCAAAAAGACCATACAAGATGTTAGTTGATGAGTTAAAAGAACTCAAGAAGCAGCTTGGAGAACAGTTGCAGAAAGGTTTTATCCAACCAAGTTCTTCATCTTGGGGAGCCCCAGTTTTGTTTGTGGAAAAGAAAGATAGAAGTCAAAGGTTATGCATAGATTACCGTTCACTCAATGAGGTGACTATCAATAACAAATACCCTTTGCCTAGAATCAATGACTTGTTTGATCAGTTATAAGGAGCTTGTGTGTTCTCCAAGATTGATCTTCGGTCAGGTTATTTCCAACTCAAGATAAGAGAACAAGACATACCTAAGACAGCTTTCACCACAAGGTATGGATTGTATGAGTATACGTGATGCCATTTGGTTTGACCAATGCACCAACATACTTCATGAATATGATGAACAAAGTGTTCATGGAATTTCTTGATAAGTTTGTTGTCATTTTCATCGATGACATTTTAATCTACTCCAACAGCAAAGAAGAGCATGAAGGACATTTGCGTTTGATACTTGAGAAGCTTAGAGAGCATAAACTGTATGCCAAATTCAGCAAGTGTGAATTTTGGCTGAATGAAGTTGGTTTTCTTGGACACGTTGTGTCAGGAGATGGTGTAGCAGTTGATACTGCTAAAGTTTCAGCTGTGACTGAATGGGAATCACCTAAGTCAGTAAAAGAAGTTCGTAGTTTCCTTGGCTTGGCAGGATACTACAGAAGGTTTATTGAGAATTTCTCCAAAGTAGCAAAACCTATGACTGAATTGCTAAAGAAAGACAAGAAATTTGCTTGGTCTGAAGGTTGTCAACTCAGTTTTCAAGAATTGAAGAAGAGACTTGTGACAGCACCAGTCTTGTGTTTGCCAGATAAAAAGATTTCCAAGTATATTGTGATGCATCTCATCATGGTTTGGGTGCAGTGCTTATGCAAGAAGGAAAAGTTGTGGCATATGCCTCGAGACAACTCAAAACTCATGAAGTGAACTACCCTACTCATGATTTAGAGTTAGCCTCTGTTGTCCATGCACTCAAAACATGGAGACACTATCTTTTGGGAAAGCGATGTGAAGTGTTCACAGATCACAAAAGTTTGAAGTATATCTTCACCCAGAAAGAAATTACTATGAGACAAAGAAGATGGCTAGAACTCATCAAGGACTATGACTTGAGTTTGCAATACCATCCTGGTAAAGCAAATGTTGTAGCGGATGCTCTAAGCCGTAAAGTTTTTATGAATGGCCTTACTAAGGGAGAATTTCCCGATGATCTGTGTGCCCAACTTAGAGATCTCAGATTGGAAATTGTGCCTGAAGGACATCTTATGTCTTTGGATGTTCAACCCACTTTGTTGGACAAGATCAAAGAAGCCCAAAAGGCAGATAAGGAAATTGAAGAGATTAAGGAAAAGATTAACAAGGGAAAAGCCAAAGGATTCCATGAAGACGAACATGGTACTTTATGGCATGGAAAACGTATCTGTGTTCCACAAGATCCGGAGCTTCGGAAACTGATTTTACAAGAAGCACACAACTCACCATATTCTATTCATCCGGGTAACACCAAAATGTACATGGATATGAAAGAAAGATTTTGGTGGAATAATCTCAAGAAGGACATCGCCAAACATATTGCTTTGTGTGATGTGTGTAGTAGAGTGAAAGCGGAACATCAGAAACCAGCAGGATTGCTTCAACCACTACCTATTCCTAATTGGAAGTGGGACAAGATAGGTATGGACTTCATTACCGGATTACCAAGGACCAGGTCAGGATATGATTATATTTGGGTAGTAGTGGATCGCCTAACTAAAGTGGCTCATTTCATACCCGTGAAGACCACTTACACAAGTGCTAAGTTAGCCAAGATCTATATGAGCAGGATTGTGTGTTTACATGGAGTACCCAAGAGTATTGTGTCTGATAGAGGAACTCAATTCACTTCTCACTTTTGGAGGCAACTATATGAGTCATTAGGAACGAGGTTGGAATTCAGCACCGCTTTTCATCCTCAGACTGATGGACAGACTGAAAGGACTAATCAGATTCTTGAAGATATGTTGAGGGCATGTGCCTTAGACTATGGAGCCAGTTGGGATGAAAGTCTGCCTTACGCAAAATTCTCTTATAATAATAGCTAACAAGCGAGTATTGAGATGGCACCGTTTGAGTTTCTCTATGGGAGAAAGTGTACCACCCCATTGCTATGGAATGGTGTGGGAGAAAGAAGTTTGTTCGGACCAGAACTAATCAAAGAGGTTGAAGAGAAAGTCAAATTGGTTAAGGACAGATTGAAGATAGCACAGTCCCGACAGAAGAGCTACGCAGATCCGAAGCATAGAGAAATCACCTATGAAGTTGGTGATAGAGCTTATCTTAGAGTGTCACCACTCCGTGGAGTGAAGAGATTTGGTGTCAAAGGAAAATTGGCCCCGAGATATGTTGGACCATTCAATATTCTGAGTCGCAAAGGAGAAGTAACCTATGAGATTGAATTGCCAGAGTCTTTGTCAGCTGTTCATAATGTGTTTCATGTGAGTCGGCTTAAGAAATGTCATCCGGAAATGGAAGAGACTTCTTTGAAGGATACTATACCTTTGGAAGAAGTCCAATTGGAGAGTGATCTCACTTATGAAGAGAAACCTATCAAGATTCTTGAGACTGCAGAAAGAGTCACTCGGACTAAGACTATCAAGTTCTGCAAAGTTCAATGGAACCATCATTCCGAAGAAAAACCACATGGGAAAGAGAAGATGATCTTCGGAAAGTCCACCCTCACCTATTTGCTAGCCAATCTGAATCTCGAGGGCGAGATTCACCTTAAGGGGGTTAGATTTGTAACATCCCTAAAATCATGTTTCAAACTCATGCATATCATCCATGCATTCATGATCATTTAGGGTTTCATTTAAAAATCATTTCAAAAACAGGAGCATATATTGCTCATTATTTTATGTATGAACACTCTAAGATTTGGGCTACTTGCTATTGAGTGTGATGGGGGAATACCAATCGGGGTATATCCACGAAGAGGATTCACCAGCTGGATCGAGCCGACTGAAGCCAAGCCCAGAGCGGGTCGACTCGCCCAATACGGTGACTAGCGCATGCTGGACCCAGACGAGTGGCGTCGACTGGAGGCCCAAGATGGTGAATCCAATACAAATCCCATTAGTGCACTCGTAAACCCTAACTGGCTGCATATATAAAGCCACTAGGGGCACCCCACGGGGGAGGCCATATTACATCCTCTCCAACAATAGATTAGATCTAGTATCTCCCACCGCCTCCAGCGACTCCATTGTAAACCAATCTATGATCATATACTGGATTGATAGCATGATGTAGCGATCCTCCATCGAGGGGACGTGAACCTGGGTACATCGTGTGCCAATCCCGCTCCCGGATTCTCCTACGTCGCCTTGCTCCCTCTACGTAAGCTACCCATAGTAGCATCTTCCGTGCAATACCACGACAGTTGGCGCCCACCATGGGGCAAGCGGTGCTTGGAGGGTGATAATCCGGGCGGGATCCCTCATCTTCGCCGGTGGCCAGATTGCATCTCGCATACCGTGTGGAAAAAGCGGATCGATCCAATCCGGCTGCCGCCGGCCGGCGCGAAGCGAGCGCACAGTCGGCTCAGAAATTTCTGCGGAACACCCGCACATATACGGATGATGGGCTGATTATTCTATCTCTCTTTGATTTGATTATTTTATAAGTTTATTATTCTATTTGATCTAAAGTCTTTCATGATCTGTTTTGCATGGCGACGCTGGATCTTGATTCTCTACTCTCTTGCCAACAAACCTGGCAGGGAGGGACCGTTTCGGCCGCACGCGCCTCGAAGATTACCGATGCGAGCGCAGGAAAAAATAGTATGAAGATCAGGGCTCACCCCATCGAGTTGGTGCACATCGTATGGCGATTAAATAATAGGTCAAATCAGACTGCTTTTTCTGCCGCGCGTGAAGCCCCGAATCCACTGCTTCAATCACGAGGGAAGACATACACCATGATCGATTGCATTTAGCATTGATTATGGGATTTCTTTATCCGATATCTCGTCTCTCTCGCTTACTGATTACTACTATTAGTTACTCTGCAACTCGGTATTTAATTTGAATCTAACTCTTGCCACAATTTTTTGGAATACATGCCTCGCAACCTGAATTATCTATGGAGTCGAGGCGTAGGACCGCCGGCGTCAGGCGGCCATGGCCCGCTGTTTCTCAGCCGCCAATTCATGCTCGGGGATGTCTTTGGACTCGGCAAGCACATTAATTAGTCCAAGTCATCAAAAACTAAAAACAACACAGAGGAGAGGCAATCGCCTCTGTCCACAATGACGACGCCGCCGTGCCGACTCCGACAATATCCGGCCAACTTCATCGTCCACTATAAGGACTTCGCCATATCAACTCTTTCTGATTAGACGCCACACCGGACCGCCGTGGACACGCCACGATCGGCGACTCGCCTACCGCGACCACGCCATCGCGGCCTCGCCATCGCGACCTCGCCCACGCGGACTCAGTGTCGCGGGCTCGCCACATTCGAGGACTCGCCGTCACAGACTCGCCATGATAACAACTAAGTTTTTTACACTCAGTACATGTTATGGGTTTAAAACATGTATGCATATCTATTCATTCTTCAAAGCCGACCATGCTGTCGCATATGACACTTTTTAGGGATCAAAATCATACTTATGATCGGTTTCAGTTTTGTCTGTTGTTTATTCGCGTCCGTCGAAGTAGTGAGGCTGGGTACCAAAAGGCTGACCTTGTCTCTGGGTTCAACAGTCTGGCATCGCGTCCCTGTTACCCAGCAAGCGTTTGATGCTGGAGGTCTGCCTACTCATGAAAAGACACGCATAAACCTTACATACTGCCCATCGATCCACATAACAAACGTGCATTTTATTTCAACATCTACAATTCGCATGTCTTACAATTATTAAATATATTATGCAAGTACACCTTAATGCAATTGTATCTTTTCTCCTTCTCAGCAAAACGGTGTCTTTCTCGCTGCTCACCGCGCTCAGGGACTCGACGCCCGTCAGTCGCTCGGCCTCGCCGCTCGCCGCGCTCGGGGACTCGGCGCCCGTCGGTCGCTCAGCCTCGCCGCGCTCGGGGACTCGGCACTCGCCGATCGCTCGAACTCGCCGCTCGCCGCGCTCGGGGACTTAGAGATCGCCGCGCTCGGAGACTCGGCAATCGCCGGTAACTCGACCTCGCCACTCGGCACGCTACAGACAGCGTCGCTCGACCGCGCCACTCGCCGCGCTCGGAGACTCAGCAATCGCCGATAACTCGACCTCGCCACTCGGCACGCTACAGACAGCGTCGCTCGATCGTGCCACTCGCCGTGCTCGGAGACTCGGCAATCGCCGGTAACTCGACCTCGCCACTCGGCACGCTACAGACAACGTCGCTCGACCGCGTCACTCGCCGTGCTCGGGGACTAGACGCTCGCCGGTCGCTCGACCTCGCCACTCGCCGCGCTCGGCAGCAACCACTAATATTTTTAGAATATGCATCTCTAAAGAGCCTCAAGTCGCCTCTACAAGCCAACTCGAGCCTCGGGGACTACTCCTAGGCATGCAGTGTGTACGCGTGGTTCCCCAACCACGGCTCGTCCTCGTCGACTCGCCACCGTGGATTCGCCCTCGCGTACTCAACACGCTCGGGGACTCGTCACCGCGGACTCGCCCTCGCGTACTCAACGCGCTCGGGGATTCCCCACCGTGGATTCTCCCTCGCATACTCAACATGCTCGGGGACTCGCCACCGCGGACACGCCCTCACGTACTCAACACGCTCGGGACTCGCCGCCATGGACTCGCCCTCGCGTACTCAACACGCTCGGGGACTCTCCACCTCTAACTCGCCCTCGCGTACTCAACATGCTCGGGACTCGCCACCGCGGACTTGCCCTCGCGTACTCAACACGCTCGGGGACTCGGCGCGCTACAGACAGCGCCACTCGCCGGTCGCCCAACCTCGGGGACTCGGCACTCGCCGGTCGCTCGAACTTGCCACTCGCCACGCTCGGGGACTCGGCATGCTCCATGTTCGAGGACTCGCCGCAACTGGCGGCTTCACCGACACCCTGCGTCTTTCGCCAACTGGCCATCACCGACTGGTTCATGCCGACCACCTCCCACTTCACGGTTATTTTCTCTGTTCAGGAGCTCGTCGCCGATTCGCCACGACCCATCATCAAGACTCTCCATGCCCTGCCTCAAGCCCGCGTCGAATCAACAACGCTCTCGGGGACTACTGATGGGGGAATACCAATCGGGGTATACCCACGAAGAGGATTCACCAGCTGGATCGAGCCGACTGAAGACAAGCCCAGAGCGGGTCGACTCGCCCAATACGGCGACTGGCGCATGCTGGACCCAGACGAGTGGCGCCGACTGGAGGCCCAAGATGGCGAATCCAATACAAATCCCATTAGTGCACTTGTAAACCCTAACTGGCTGCATATATAAATCCACCAGGGGCACCCCACGGGGGAGGTCATATTACATCCTCTCCCACAATAGATTAGATCTAGTATCTCCCACCACCTCCGGCGACTCCATTGTAAACCAATCTATGATCATATACTGGATTGATAGCAGGACGTAGCGATCCTCCATCGAGGTGACATGAACCTGGGTACATCGTGTGCCAATCCCGCTCCCGGATTCTCCTACGTCGCCTTGCTCCCTCTACGTAAGCTACTCCCAGTAGCATCTGTTGTGCAATACCACGACAGAGTGAGGTGCAAATATTCATTCAGTAATGTTTTGAATTCAAGTATAAGTGGTTACAAAAGTTTGAATAAAGTTTCCAAACAAAGTTTAAGATAAAACCAAGTTTATGCCTATTATTATTATATCACATAATGGCTTGGTTTTATTCTATTTTTCAAAAGACCCAATTTGGGTTTTTGTAAACAGATAGGTTTAACACTTATTTGAGTGCAAGATTCACTGTACAAAAGTCCAGAGAAATTTTGAAATCAAACAGATTTGAAATTGGAGTTTGAAATTAGTTTTAGAAAATCAAACAGAAAAAGAAAAGGTTTAAAAGAGAAAAAAATAAGCCAAACAGCCAAACATGCCCAACCAGCCCAGTTCGACCCAACCTAGCCCAACTACCCCTCCCGCGAACCGTTTTCCTCTACCCGTAGACACACCACCAGAGTCGCCGACGCAAGGACCCCACCTTCCCTCTGTTTCTCTCACTGACAACGCGGCCCGCGCAACGGTCTTCTTCTCCACCCCGGCGACGTGTGCTTCCCCAAATCACGCCGAGCGTTTCCTGGTTAATTCGCGTCGTCAATTCCCGTTGAATGCTGTAGTGATTCACGCCCCGTCTCGCCTACTTAAACCCCCTCTGCCCCCTCTCCATTTCCCCCCAGACCCCAAGCACAGAGCGCCCCCAGGCTTCCCGTAATCGCCCTTGCACCACCGCAGATAGAGCCCACTCCGGCGACCAATCCCGGTGAGCTCCGTGCGCCCCTTCCTCTCTGGTTCATGCAGACTGCTTCGCAACATCCTTGCGCTTCTTCTGATGTCTTTGGTTCATCCTATACTGCCCCAGGTCGTCGACTTCATCAAGCACTGCAAGTTCCCGACGACGTCTCCAACTCCGGCGACAAAATTCGGTGAGCCTCGTGTCCCCCTTCGTCTCTGAATCACACGAGCATGTTCGCCTGCATCTAGCGCATCTGCTGACACTCTTCGTTTGGATCCTCGTGTCCCAGAGCATCGCCTTCGACTCCGACAGAGAGCATTTGACGCCGCCAGCAACTCCGACGAGCTCCAACGACCATCTTCGTGCACCCCTTGCCAAACCACCGCCACCTTGAGCATCAGCAACACACGGCGAGTTTGGTAAGCCCCTTCTCCCTCTCCCGCGCGACCTAGAACGCCGGTAGCAGTTCTGACAGAGACGCCGCCGCCTGTCGCCGGCGCTAGCGCCGCCACTTGATGGTCAGGTGCTTAGGATCGTTAGATCTAGATCTAGTGGATACAATAGATCCTAGGCGAAACGGTAAGTTTCAATCTGAGCCATGCGTTTTAGTTAGATTTGACGGCTCACAGACGCGATCCAGTGCGAAACGGTATCAACCAATAGTATTGCGCCGCGTGTCTGTTAGTTTGTTTAAAATTTCTGAATTGAATCTATTAAATGTTTAAACTTGTTTTAATCATAACTTTTGATCCCCACGTCCAAATTTGATGAATTTTATATCAATGGAATCAGGAGAGAAAGCCCTTTCCAAATATGCAATGTGTTTAATGTTTTGTTTCTGTTAAAATGGTTTTATTTACAGAAACATGTGTAGGCCTATTTTTGTGTATATAAATTATTTGAGAAATGTTTTAGTGCTTAAATAAATGTTGTTTGGCAAGTTTTGAACTTGTTTATGAACCAGTACTGTGAACTTGTCTTGTTGAGTTTAGAAAATCATCACATATCATATTGCATGCATCCATATATTTTTGCTTGTATTTATTTTGTATGTGATTTGTTGTTATGATTTTATGTGTAGATTTTGGTGCTAATAGTGATTGTGATTGTGAGGAGTGTAGCTACTCTCCAAACTACCAAGGCAAGTGGTGCTTCATAATTTTATTCCTATGTTTTTCAAATATGCATTAGAAATATTTTTGCTAGACTTGCATGGATAAATTTTTGGTTTATATATGCTATGCTTGGGAAATCCTAGTAGTTGTAGAATTTCTAAGTTAAGATGTTTATCTATGCCATGCTTAGCCTAGCTAGTAGCAACCAAGGGTGGTGAATTATTCATGCTATGATAAAATATTTCTAAGTCTTTGGACTTGTGTTTTTACTTAATAAAACAACTAAGTGAATGAATCACCTGGGTCGAATGGTTGTGAATGGGTTATGTTGAGTGGTTACACAAGGCCCATTTCTATGGGTTACCTTATGTATCTCACTTGTGGAAAGCCACCCAGGAACAAAGGGATTTGAGAGGCCAAATGTTAAGAAGCTTCTAGTGCAGCCACTTAGCAATATGGGCTCTGCCTGGATCATATAGGTTGCAATAACTTAGCCATTTGGACAGTTGGTGGTAGTGGGATGATAGGTTGGAGCGTGTCCATTTGGTCTAAGGGAAGGCTTCTGAAAGGTCCTGTCTTGGTGAAAATCAAGTCTTGTGGGGAAAGTGCACAACCTCTGCAGATGGAAGAATCTAAGTACTTAGCCATGTCCCTGGTATTGGACAACTTGAGCATTAAGACATGGAAGCTATCAAGAATCTCCTCATCCCAATTTCTAAGTAAAACTTGTGGTTGAACAAGGGTGAAGGACCCCAATGTCTATTGGTGGTTCCTTGGGAAAAGTTTTTGACAAAGAAAAACTTAGTGTTTTCAACTAATAGGAAAAACCTATTTTTGAGCAAAGCAAGGCTAAGCTACACTTAGCAAAAAAAACATATAGTATTTAGTCCACCAATATTCTACTAAGGTATCACTTGCCAATACTATTCCAATGTATTGACCTACTGTGGCTGTAACTTGTGATGTTGCACGTTATTCTGATGAGGATTAGGAGTCATGAGTCTACACTCAACATGTTTGCCTGTGGCACATGAAGATGAAGACTTTTATCCATGTTTGCCTGTGGCCATGGAGTTGTAAAGACTATGTTTGTCTCTGGAATGACTGTAATAATGACCTTTGTTTCTGTGTACTTCATCTTAAACTGTGGATGCTAGCATTGATCCAGGGACTAGCATTGCAATCACAGGGATCCTTTTTCCTTTATAAAGGAGGGATCTTATAGATGGTATCAGAGTACTGTGTTGCCTGGAGGATTATGATCCTAGGATTGGAAACCACTAAGGAATTTTTTTTCAACAACTTCCACACTTGTCTTTTCTTCTCGTAAACTTTTCTAATCTTCTTTCTCATCTCCATTTGTTGATGAACTCCATCAACGAAGCCGTAAGGAAGGGACCACTCATGACAATGACTTTGGAATGTGAGACAAAGCTCCCCAAGTCTCTCAAGGACCTCATGGTTGCCATGGGAATACATAGTGCAGCTATGTACAAAGGTTTTCCTGTGATGGATGAAGGAGTTGAGTACTGGTGGGTGCAACTTCACTTGTATAAAAACAAGGAAGACAACCACAAGGACTCAGGATTCTGCATGGTCACCAACACAATGATGCACACCACATTCTTTGATTTAGCAAGGGATGCAGCTTGGAGGGCCATCAAAGAACTTGGTGATAGAATCAAGTGCAGGATGCTCAACATCCAGAATGACCTAAAGGAAGAAAATAAACATACCCAAGAGTTGGAGGCTACCAACCAAACTTTAAGAGGAGACATTATAGACTTAGTAATGGAGTCATGTGCTCAAGATAGACTGATTGATTCTAGAAATATTATGTTAGCCAACTTGGCAAGTGAGATGGGATTGTAACGTACTTCGTTAGTTGGACCACCACACTTATCACCTTATTTTCCAAATGTTGCTTGAAATAAGTTGAACCTTGGTTGTTGTAATGGATCCATGTATGCCATGACTTGTGTGTTTTGATTTCCAAAGTTATGCATGTGATGCTTTGTCTTGTGTTTGTCTTAAATTGTGTTGTTTCTAACTTTTTCTATCTTATAAATAGATGCCTAATGTTACCATCAGCACTGTTGAAGAGTTCCAGGGAACTCGTTTTGGCCCTCGTATTATTGAGCTCACTAGTTTGCTCAATCTCCCTCTTCCTACCATCATGGTGCTTCCCCTCACCAAGTTTGAGAGGAAAGACCTTTAGGGTTTCAAGGTCAATCAGCCCGGACGCCAGACTGAGCCTACCACGGAGGCTATCATCTTCAAGCTCATGCACGATGACAAGGAGAGAGGCCTAGAGGTAGTCATGCAGGACTTGATTGGACGTCTGTTAGGGAGACACTCTCGATAGGTTAGAGGTACTCACTTCCACGCCTTCGGTAGACATGATGAGGATGGAGAGGCCATCGACTTCGAGGACACTTCGAGGGAGACAACAGAGCCGATTCGTCTATACCTCCAGGACTTAGAGGTTCTTCTTAGGCACGTGGACACTGATAGGACCAACGTCTTGCTTAGAAATGACGAACTCCAGGTGCAGCTTCGTGAGAAGGACAAGCTCTTCGCGGAGCAAGATGAGATAGTCAAGGAGATGGAGGCCAAGTTCGAGAGTCAGGACAGAAAGTTCAAGAGTCAAGAGAAGCGAGTCCAAGACAGGAACAAGAGGATTCGAGACATGACTGCAGAACTGGAGGCCAAGGACTTCGAGCTCGAGCATCAGCAGACTGTGATTGAGAGGCTTCGTTCTCAGAAGAGGGCTCTCAAAGCCAAAGTAGAGACCTTGACTACCAATGTCGAGAAATACAAGACCGCTATGGAGAATGCAGGTCTTACATTTGTTGAGGAGGAGGTTGATGCCGAGGAGTAGTGTTGACTACTCATTTATCATTTATTTATCATGCTTTATTTGAGTCGCAATGACCATCCAACATGTGGATGGCTTGCTATTGGTGTGTTTACTTTGCAAACTTGTTATCTTTTTGTTGAACCTTTATTATTGTGATGCATGTTTGGTGATTGTTTATGTGATGTAATGTGCATGTTAGCATCTATGGGTATCTCATTCTTATCTCTATTGAACAAACCACAGATGCCTCCCCGTCGTGCCAATCCCAACCCCAACAACAACAACATCACCCTTGAGATGCAGAAAATGATGATAGCTCAGACTCAGCTGATGCAAATGATGACTACGTTCATCTAGAATCAGAACAACAACAACAACAACAACAATAACAACAACCCACCGGGTTTTGACATGCTTACCAGGTTCTTGAGATTGAGGCCAGCAAAGTTCTCAGGAACAACTGATCCTATGGTGGCCAATGATTGTCTACGCTCTGTGAACAAGGACTTGGTAACAGTTGGTTGTACTGATGAAGAGAAAGTCAGATTTACAGCTCACTTGTTGGAGGGACCACCAGCTACTTGGTGGGATAACTTCCAGATCACCACTCCCATTGCAGATGTGACATCGGCTATCTTTGAAGATGGTTTCCGTACTGCTCACATCTCATCCGGAGTGATGAGTTTGAAGAAGAAAGAGTTCCATAACCTGAAGCAGCGCCACCGCAGCGTGGCTGAATATATTGAAGAGTTCAACAATCTGGCGCGTTATGCACCGGATGAAGTTGACACTGATGCTAAGAGGAAGGAAAAGTTCCTTGAAGGGTTGAATGATGAACTGAACCTGCAACTATCAGTGGCTTATGTTCCCACTTATCAGTCTCTTTGTGATAAGGTTGCTATTTTGGAGAACAAAATGAAGCAAGTTGAGAGTAGGAAGAGAAAGGACTCGGACAAGCACAACTCGGGATCGTCTCAAAGCGTTCCCATTATGATGATAGTGGAAGCTCAGGATCCCACAAGCATGGGAAATTCAACAAGCACCACAACCACAACTGTCATCATGACAGCAAGCATCACCGTAGTCATGACACTGACAAGTACAAGAATTACAAGGGTGGATATAAAAGCCACCACAGTGGTAGTGGAAGTGGCAGTGGAAGCCAGCCTGTCAAAAAGGATATTAGTCAGGTTGAGTGTTTCAAGTGCAAGAAGATGGGACATTATGCAAATGAATGCCCAGAAAAGAAAGTTGAAGGACCCAACAAGCCCAACCCTTTTCAAAAGGGACAAGTGAACCACATCAATGTGGAGGAAATCTATGAGGAGCCAGATGTTGTTGCTGGTAAGTTCAAACTCAATTCTATTCCAGCACTTGTTCTTTTTGATACTGGAGCATCGCATTCATTCAAACTCAATTCTATTGATCCATTGTGGCTGTAACTTGTGATGTTGCAGGTTATTCTGATGAGGATTAGGAGTCATGAGTCTACACTCAACATGTTTGCCTGTGGCACATGAAGATGAAGACTTTTATCTATTTAATTATTTAAACTCTTGTACTAGGCATGTGGCCATGGAGTTGTAAATACTATGTTTGTCTCTGGAATGACTGTAATAATGACCTTTGTTTCTGTGTACTTCATCTTAAACTATGGATGCTAGCATTGATCCAGGGACTAGCATTGCAATCACAAGGATCCTTTTTCCTTTATACAGGAGGGATCTTACAACTTCATTAGAAACAACAATTTCAACAACAAGCCTATGGCAACAACAATTATAGGCCTTATCATCCTAGTGGAAATACTTATCAGAATAGATCTGGAATGCCTAGTGAAGAGAGAATTCTAGAAGTTGAGCGATCCACTAAAAACTTTATGAAAATGCAATATGAGCAAAACAATATTTTCACTAAAACTATGGAGGAGCAATCTATCATTTTGAAAAATATTAGTCATCAGCTTGAGAATCTGAATAGAGAAATTCCTAGTTTATAGTCAAAAATTTTGAGTGTTGAGAAAAATATATCCTCTTTGTCTGAAGCTCAAACTTCCTTGGTTAATAAAATGGCTGCTAAACCTGAAACTATGGAAGATACCTTTGCTACTGCTCATGCCATACAGGTTACTATTGATGAAAATGTTAGGCTGTTAGCTCAACTTCATTCTAAGTGAGAAAGGGAAGCTGGAATTGATAGAAACAATAGTGTGTGCACAATCACCATTAAACCACAAGTAGCCCCTATTCCTCCTCCTACTATGCCTACCACGAGTGATGCTAAGTTTGACTTTGATATTGATGGTTGCAATATTTCTGAAGTGATTATGTTCTTGCAAAAACCTGCTAGAAGGCCTGATGCTAGTGAATGCATGTTGCCTTTACTAAACATATTACAGATGCTCTTGTTAAGATTAAGGAAGAGAAGCTAAAACACAAAGTTTATATCCCTAGGAAAGTATAATATAGTTGGGAACCCATTATTAATATGCAAGTGAATTACTTTGATCTCAAAGCTTCATGTGATCTTGGTTCTAGTGTCTCTATTATGCCTAGGAAGATTTATGAAATGCTTGATTTGCCACCATTGGAAGATTGTTATTTGGATGTCCCACTCAATGATAATGCTAAAAAGAAACTCATGGGGAGTATTAATGATGTTATCATCATGGTTAACAATGCTTATGTTCCTATTGATTTCTATGTTTTGGATATTGAATACAATGCTTCCTATCCTATTACTTTGGGAAGACCTTTTCATAGAACAGTTGGTGCCATCATTGATATGAAAGAAGTCAACATTAAATATCATTTTCCATTCAAGAAAGGTATTGAACACTTCCCTATGAGGAGAGATAAGTTGCTTTTTTCTCCCCCTTTGAAAGCAAGATTTGATGTTAATGCTTCTTCATTTGAAAATACTTGATTCTTATTGCTTCTTGTGCCTAACTTAAAGGCGTTAAAGAAAAGTAATTGTTGGGAGATAACCCAAGAGTTTCCTTGAGTATTGGAAGTTATTACTTCTGTAATAACCTCTCCTTATCCTTTTTGTTTGCTTTTTGTGGCAAGAATGACCTCTAATGAGAAGGAAGTAAGATTTGAGGAGTTGCTATCCCGAAACATATTTCTGTCCTCCACCAACAAAATTCGTGAGAAGGCTCTATAACTAGGATGTAAGATCCCTCCTTTATAAAGGAAAAGGATCCCTGTGATTGACAATGCTAGTCCCTGGATCAATAGCTAGCATCCACAGTTGAGATGTAATATCAAGAAACAAAGGTCATAATACAACTTTATAACCAGGAATAAAATAATTTATTACATCTTACATAGCTCATTTGGCTATCTCATTACAATGCAGCAGAATTTGACAATAGCATGGGGTCCTTCATCTTCAAAGTGCCACAGGCAGACATGTTGGTTGTAGACTTGTAATCCTAATCATTAAACTTCACTAATATCAAACAAACCTGCAACATAACAAGTTACAGCCACAAGGGTCAATACATTTGAATTGTATTGGCAAGTGATACTATGGTAGTATAGTGGAGTCTATCATCTATATGCATTTGGCTAAGTGGATCTTAGGCTTTCTTTGCTCAAAATATATTTTCCTTATCATTTGAAAACACTAAGTTTTTGCTTGACAAAATCTTTCCCAAGGCATCTCCCAATAGAAATTGGTGATCCTTCAACCCTTGTTCAACCACAAGTTTTTAACTTAGAAATTGGGATGATGAGATTCTTGATAGCTTCCATGTCTTGATGCTCAAATTGTCCTTTGCCAGGGACATGGCTAAGTACTTAGATTTTACACTCTGCAGAGGTGGTGCACTTTCCCCACAAGACTTGGTTTCACCAAGACAAGATCTTTCAGAAGCCTTCCCTTAGACCAGAATGGACGCGTTCCAACCTATCAATCCCCTACCACCAAGTGTCCATTTGGCTAAGTTATTGCAACCTATATGATCCAGGCAGAGCCCATAATGCCATGTGGCTGCACTTGAAGCTTCTCAACATTTGACATCTCAAATCTCTTTGTTCCTAGGTGGCCATCCACAAGTGAGACACCAAGTTTTCCCCAGCATACTGGACTTGGTGATACCCAAGTTTTCCCCAGCATACTGGACTTGCATGACCACTCAACACAAACCATTCCTTCCATTCCACCCAGGTGATTCATTCACTTAGTTGCTTTATTAAACAAAACACAAGTCCTCAGACTTAGAAATATTCCATAGCATGAATATATATTCCACCCTTGTTTTCTACTAGCTAAGATAAGCATGATAGTAGTAGGAGTCTTAACTAAGGAAATTCTACTAAGGTTTCATCTACTAGGATTTCCCATGGCATAGTTTACACTTAGAAAAATTCCATGCAAGTCCTACTTAGAAATATCACTAATGCATAGTGAAAATAATAGGACAAAAGTATGAAGCATCACTTGCCTTGTTGGTAGAGAATATAAGTTCACTCCTTGTCCTTGCAACAATCACACTCTTAAAGTCACTACAATTCAATCAAGCAAGGCACAATTTCAATCTACCAATCAAGCAAAACATCACATAAAATAATAAAACAAAATAATGCATGCAAGCATGCAAAAGATTGTTTTATTTGTAAAAGTGGTTTCTAATGGCTCATAAACATTTTGAAAACACCTAATAGTCATTTTATAAAGTGGCAAAACCATTTGCAAAAGATTTTACTTCACAAACCATTTTTAAACCAAGTCATTATTTTATGTGGTTGAAAATGTCTTTTAGCAAAGTAATAATTTTTTAAAGGGTTCACCAAATACATTTTCAAATCATAAAACTTGGTGTTTGGGGTCAGAGAGTTTATTCCAAAACATTTCCCAAAGATTTTCTCCCAAAAGCATTTTTAATAACTAAACATTATTTTTATTTGACTAGAAATGGTTTAAATCAAAGATTCATTCTTTTGCTTCACCAAATACATTTTTGAAACCACCAATTGATTGCTAGGGTCAGTAGGTTCAAAACAAACCATTTGCCAAAGATTTTATCCCCAAAATCATTTCAGAACAATTTTTAAATTCTAAACATGCATACATAAGTTTCTGCAAAACAGACAATTTAACAGAAGCATTTTACTAAACAAAGGGCATGGTTGGCTAGGGCTTGACTTTCTGAATCCATTGATATAAAATTTGCAAAATTTGGACGTGTAGATTAAAAGTTATAGATTTTACAAAATCTAGCATCTAATAGATCAAATCTGTTTTAAATCAAAC
The DNA here is from genome assembly GCA_916181665.1 of Avena sativa. Lineage (NCBI taxonomy): Eukaryota > Viridiplantae > Streptophyta > Magnoliopsida > Poales > Poaceae > Avena > Avena sativa. The sequence goes on along the minus strand of OV702297.1, from coordinate 337,338,131 downwards.
CAGCAGGGACACGTGGCTGCTTCTTATTCATCTGTACCGCTTCAGTTGGATCGACAGACAACAGCCGTTAGATCTAAAGTGGATCATGCGGCATAGGGGCAAGCGTACCCCTTCGCTCAGTCAATCTATCGTGGCCACGCGATCAAGATCCTACGGCTACAAGGCGCTTGCCAGGAACTGGCGGTGCGAGCGAAAGTGGCTGGCGGTGGCGTGGTCTGACAGCGGCGGAGCTGGCGATAGAGGAAGCAAGGAAGAGTAAGGAGATGCTCACCAGGTTCGCAGCGACGTACTGGTACTCAACGTGGTTGTCGTAAGGCAGGGGGCGCACGGGGTTCACGGCAATTGTTCGCCGAAGTTGTCCTCTGGCTCGAGCTCGTCCTGTTGAAGATGATGGGGAAGGCACGGGGCACGCCAAAGAGAAAAGAAGACGCGGTTAGATGCGCGGGGTCATGGCGAGTATGCGCGTGTGAAAGAGAGGGAGAGGGGAGGTCTGGTCTTACCAGCAGTGCTCGTCGGAGCGGAGGCAGACGGTGGCGGCGGTGGTCGTCGTTGTTGCCGAGGTTCTGGGGCGCGCGGGGGCGAGCTGGAGCTACAGGGAGGTTCGCCAGGGAGTGGGGAGTAGGTGAGAGTGGTCGAGGGGGCAAGGGGTGGAGGAGGCTGGCCGGAATCAAAGAAAAAGTTCGCCGGAGACAGTGGTGTTCTTGGAGGAAATTAAGCAGCCTGGGGGCGTGCTAGGGTGAGGCGACGGAGGGGAAAGAGAGAGGGGGAAGAGGCGGTTAAGTACGCGTGATCATGGGGCCGTTACATGGCTCGGTTAACTCCAATTGATGTCGGCGTTCAATCAGCAATAATGGCCAGAGGAGGGGAGGCGCGGTCAGCGGCGGGTGAGGAAGAAGGAGCTGGCGGTGGGACCGTTTCGTCAGCGAAGGGAGACAGAGAAGGTGGGGTCCATCGGTCGGTGACTGTGCGGGTGCAGAAATGAGTGAGAAAAGAAACGGTTCGGGAGAGAGGGATGGGCTGCCGATGGGCTTAGTGGGCTAGGTTAGTTGGGCTGAGTCCTTTTATATTTTTTTGTTCCTGTTTCTTTTTCTTTTTCCATTTCTTTTATTCTGTTTTGGTTTTGAATAAACAATTCAAACACTCATTTGAATTCAAACCTTTGCCAAATTTTGTGAAGACTTCAATACTGATTAATAGTATATTCTGAAGTCAATTTTGGAATAAAACTTTATTCTTTTTAGGGTCTTTTTAATTATTTAATTAGGCCCTTGTTTTACACAAATAAGATTTAATAATATTTTCAAACACCATTTAATTTCTTAAACCTTCCAAATCTTTTCAGTAGGTTTTTATTTGATTATTTGGGTGTCAAATAATTCATCTTGAATTATTTGGAAAAGTTTTTAATATGATTTATTAATCATTTAAAATTGGATTTGTCTTTATTCCAAAAGGATTTGGTTTATGCCATTTTATTTTATTTGGAAATTCTTTATCCTTTTATTTTATTTAGATTTGGATTTAAATTCATTCCATTTGCTTATGGTCTTGGCCAAGATTTAATTTGGTCTTTAAATATTTCTTATTTAATATTTATTTCTTCATCTTATCATATCCATATCTTTTATTTAGAGAACCAAACTTGGTGATTCCAATTTTGTAAAATCTTATTTAATATTTATTTATCCTTTTAAATATATTTAGGATTATTTGCTCACCATTTTGTATGGGTTTTATATAAGTGCTTTAGTAGCTTTGGAAATTTTAATTTCCTTATCTTATTAAATTTATAAGGTTTTATCTATGGCTCCAAATTAAGTGAAACCAATTTCTTTGGTTTATATTATTTCTACTTGTCATTCTTGATCTTTTGTAAATGTTTGTTGACAAATTTTTGTATGGATTAAATCCTTAGGTTTGGAGATAACTTGGAAATGATTTTTATTCCATTTAGGGTTTGGCTTTATTTTCTAAGTGTTTTTAAATTTCAAGATACATTCATTGAGGAATGCATTTCTCTTGATTTGGATTTTGTTGGATTCAAAATTTAATTAAATTTTGTTCAAGATGGGATTTTAAGTTTCCATTTAAAAACAAAAGTTTCTTTTCACCCTGATTTTCAACAATAATTTTATTTTGTTTATTTATTTTTCACATAACAAGATTTGGAAAATCTTGGGATGTGACATAGGATTGAGCTCAAAATTTATGAATAAATCCACCAGTATGTTAGATAACTTTCGTTAGTTCAACACGTTTTGATTTGAGCAACAGAAGATGTTCGAAAAAATTCGTTTCTACCTGCTGGTCTGTTTTTACAGATTTCTGCCATTATTTGCATTTGCTTCTTATTGGTTCCTTTTTGAGTTCTCTTCAGGTAAATTGAGCTTTTTGAATGAGTTACTACAGTAGCTTGTGTTTTTAGTGAAAATCCTTGTTGTTCCAAACCTTTGCCAGAGGTCTAATATCTTTTCAATAAGCTAATGTTGCTAATGAAGATTGTGTGAAGTTTTGTATGAAGGAAAAAATTTCAGGTGTAGAGAGAGAATGATGTAATGAGATGAAGAATGGACAAAAGCTCAAGCTTGGGGATGCCACCATGGTGTCACCCCAAGAAATATCCAAGAGGTACAAGCGTCAAAGCTTGGGGATGCCCAAGGCATCCCCTTCTTCATCAATAAAAAGCTCAGGTCTGTATAGACACTTCGTTTTTATTGTTTCATGCACAGTTGTGTTGTTCTTGGAGCGTCTTAGTTTTCATTTGCTTTGCTTAGTTTGTTTGGTTTTCTAAAGTAGTTTGGACCCTCGTTCTCTCTGTGTTATTTTGCAAATAAGTTTGCTTCGTGTTGGAAAGGAGTAGTAAGTTCTTGCTTGAAGTGCAAGAGGATCTTGCATTGACTGTGACTTAGTCTTTAGCATGACATGCTAGGTGTTGTTTTAGCATTATGCTTAGTGATTATTGCTGTAGCATGTCTTGTTCAAAACAATTGGGATTGCTTAGTGTGCCTTGAAGAAATTACGTGTTGTTTTAGCATGCAAAAGCATAGTATTATGGTATTCTCCTTTGATGTTTTGCTTGGGTTGACTTGGCACGTGCTTACACCATGTTATGACTATGACAAGTCACCATTAGCCTCTATGATCATTTAGTCCTTGACTTATAGTACCACTCTTTGCTTAGATTAGTTTGCTTTGTTGCACTGCACGATTTTGGCCATTATTGCTCTCTTAGTTGGTTGGTCCGAGTCTTTTTCTAGCCTCCACTTGTATGAGTAAGTTCTACTCATGCCTCCAACTCCCAAGAAACCAAGTTATTCCAAAGTGTCCACTATAAACTCCTATGCATGGTGTGTTACACCATTCCAAAGTATATTCTTGTTTTCATCTATCTTCCAATTAAAAACTATTTTGTTATGTGAAAACTTAGTGATTAAAGCCCTCACGAACTTGATGGCACATTTTATTATTTGCCCCTAATAAACTTCAACAATTGTGACAACTTTGTTGTATATGCTTGCACTTATAAGTTGGCATTAGCAGAATCGTGCAGTCACGGGGAACGTTTTCAACATTGCACTTGTACCTTGTTGTACTCAGTTGATATCATGTTATTTTGTCTATGGATGTCACCGATGTGAAATAAAGAGGGAACTTGTAAGTCCATGGAGTTTGTATCCTGTGTTAGAGAAACGCATGGGCCGCTAGCCTAAGCCATGCCTAATCATGGTGGAAACTTGCAGCATCACCATAGTGACATCTATGAAGCATTCTTCTTATAAAAAAGAGACACATTGAGAAAAGAGGAAAGAGAGAAAAAAGCACCATATTCAAATGGTACATAAGAAGAATTGTTGAGATGCTCATTGTCTGTTTGTCTTGTCATTTTGGTTATGGGAAAGCTCATGTACCATGTGCAAGGGGTACCCCGTTGGCGTTTCTCAATGATATGCAAATACTTACAGTGACAAGAACTTACCTGGACCCAAAGTTGAGTATGCATGAGGTGTGGCCCTCGTATTTAAGGGGCATGAGATTTCCATCTTATACTTCGTCAATCATATACTCCAGCTTTGCCACTTTAACCTTAACCACTTCAAGATGCTTATGATAGGGGCAATGAGGGTTTAAAGCTAATAAGTACCATAATTTTTGGAAGCTCTTTTTGAAACATGTAATCCCTGCTTCCTTTACAAAAAGGCCTTTCTTCCACCATTATTGAGCCTCCACCTTCTACCTTTAGGCACCATTAAGAGAGCATATTTGTCATTCTGTGTGCAGTGTTCCAAAGCTTATTAATTGATGCATATTGTGTTACTACTTGCTCTTGTGCTACTTGTTTCTACTCACCCTTGTGAACTTTGCAGATGTCCTATGCATTATATTGCTACTCTATAAGGGACAAGCTGAATGCCACTATGCCATGTTTTCTGTATGTGAAACAAACAAACGTTTTTCAATGTATGTCATTCATGATCTTTGTCTGTAGCTTGTCATGTTGCATGCATAGTTACTATGTCCCATTGTTAGAACTCCATCTTTTAATGCACATGTTTAGAGTTCTTTGATCCCTGCTTTCAATGCTTGCAAATAGTTGGATCTTTGTGAGGGTGCATGTCACCTAAAAAATTATTTTGTTTATCACTTACCTACTCGAGGACGAGCAGGAGTCAAGCTTGTGGATGCTGATACGTTGGAAACGTATCTATAATTTTTGATGCTCCATGCTTGTTTAGTATCTACTTTGATTTACTTATCCACACTTTGAGGTGCTTTTTACATGTTTTCTGGTACTAACCTATTAACAAGTTGCAACAGTGCCAGATGCCTGTTTGCTGCTGTTTTCGGTTTCAGAAAAGTTAGTAAAGAAATATTCTCGAAATTGGATGGGACAAACATCAAAGTCAATTACTTTCCGTGGGGAACAAGAAGTCCAGAGGAGAGCTGGAGGGGCCAGGCCCACCCCAGGCGCGGGGGCAGGTGGGCTCGCGCCTGGCTAGGGTTTGGTGGCCCTGGCCGCCTCCCGGTCTCGCCCCTTCGCCTATAAGAATCCCTCGATGCAGAAACCCTGAGTACCCAATCAGAAATCCACGAAACCATCTGTATCCGATGCCACCGTCGTCCCTAAATCGGGGGGGGGTCTAAAGTTTTTCCCGGCACCCTGCCGAAGGGGAGATAATCCTAGAGGCCTTCTCTCCGGTATGATGTATGAGTAGTTCCACCTTCTACTATGGGTCCATGTAGTAGCTAGGTGGTTGTATCTCCGCCTTTGTGCTTTCATGTATAGATCTTGTGAGCTCCGTTCATGATCAAGATCTAATCTATTTGTAATCATGCATGTTGTGTTTGCGGGGATCCGATGGATATTGAGATTATTATGTTGGTTTGATTAATGGTTTTGTCTTTACGATTCTATCATGTCTGTGTTGTTTGTGATCTTGCATGCTCTCCGTTGCTAGTGGTTATCTTGGCCAAGTAGTTGCTAGTGACTCCAAGAGGGGGTATTTATGTTCGATAGTGGGTTCATGCCTTTAGTTTCCAAGGGAAGTGACAGAAATCTCTTCGGTTGTAGATGTATTGTTGCTACTATGGAGAAAACAACGGTCTCTTATTCATGGAACATGTGGACTGTTTACCTTACACACTTTTCTTAAAGCAGTTGTATGTTGCTTGCAACTTAATATAGGAGGGGGTTCGGATGATAACCTGAAGGTGGACTTCTAGTCATAGATGCAGCTGGATGGTGGTTTATGTATATTGTTGTATTGCCCAATCAACCTCATAGGATCTTTCTGACTAGTAATTGCATTGTTATGCCTTGCTCAGTTCCTGTCAATTGCCCCGCTATAATTTGTTTACCCTTTATGCCATGTTGTTTATCTAAGGAGAGCACCTCTAGTGAACTATGGACCTCGGTCCAATCTTTATCATTGATACATCCTCCACTATTACTTGTTTACTTGATGCAAACCATTACCTTCCACACCATACGTTTAATCCTTTGTTACAGCAAACCAGTGACCTTGACAACCTCACTGATTCGTTGGGGCAAAGTCTTGAGTTTGTGTTGTCCAGGTCTCCGCGTTGCTTGCAACACCTGTGTGACGTTTCCTTCCTCCTTCTAGTTGGATAACCTCGGTCTCAACTGAGGGAAGACTTGCTGTTGTGCTCTTCACACATTGCTCTTGGGGTTCCCAACAAGACTCCACATCAAGCACCAAGTTCTCTGGCGCCATCAAGGAGTCACCATGCAGCTAGAGAAACGGGTCTCCATGTTGCATATGAGGGTTGCCCTGTTATGGATCCCTGCAGCCGAGATGGCCTGGAGAATCTGGGTTTCACGGCCTCGACACCTTGCCAGGGTCACATGTGCGTCCTCCACCAAACAGGCGACCTCGGCCCGGCTTCGGGATTTTTCGGGGCACGCCGCGGCCGGCAGTTCTGCTCCTCTTGAGCCCATGGGACCGTCACTGAGTGGAGGTGGTGGGGGATTGCCATGAGCTATATCGCTCGGTCATGCTTCCTCCGCCTCAGGGTTCTCCCGCGCGTCCTCAACGGGTGAGTAGCGGAGAAGCTCCTTCGCCATGAGGCATGCCGGTTCCATGGTGAGTGGAGCATGGCGCACCTAAGTTGGTGAGGTGCTTGAAGAGGAGTTCTCCCCATGTGCCCCCACAGGAAGGCGTAGTGGGGAGCTATCGCCGGCTGTGAAACAGGGAAAGGGCATGAGGGGCGCGAGTCCCCGAGCCTTTTTGCTTCCTCCCGCTAGGAGCGGGTGTCACGGGGATTGTGGCGAGCAACCATGTTGATGGCGTTGGTTGAAGTCCCTCAGCGCGCCTCATCCCCCTACACCTGGCACGCCAAATGTCGGAGATATGTCTCGTGAAGGAAACTAGGGTCCAACTATCCCTTGGTTCTAGAGGGGGCTAAACACGTAGTCCCAAGGAGCCTCGGCGACGGTGGCAACGACGGAGCAAGCACACGACAAAGAGGTGACATGAGGTTTTTTACCCAGGTTCGGGGACCTCGTGAGGAGGTAAAGCCCATACTCCTGCTTTATTGTATTGCTCGCTTGCTTCGCAATGGTACAATGGTGGATGCAAATCTAGGTTTTAGATTGTTGATGATCGACCTGTTCTAAGGTAGGAGAAGGGCTCGTTATATAGGGCGGCATCGGTCATCTTCCCCCAAACATTAGGCAAGAAGGGTTACCACATTCCTACGCTGAAGGCTTTGGCTTCGTCTTATCTTCTTGTGGCTACCCGCTGCCGCGTCTTGCCAACGCGGACATCGAGGATGCTAGGCACCCCCTATTTGTTCGGTAGTGGGAAAGAAGGCGTTTCGACCTCAACATCGACGTAGGAACATGCTGATACGAGCACAGAGCACACAGAGCACAAACAGTCATTTTTACTCAGGTTATGGCTGCCCGTTCACTAACAACCCTATGTCCTGCTTTGGTGAATTATAAGGGGTGGATGGAGGTACAATATGATGATCTTTCTGGTGTCAGGGAGCCGTTTTATGCTTAGCGTCTATGCTTCCCGGGCTTCCTCTTTCTTTCTTCCCTCACTCTCTCTATCTCCTTTCTTCCTTCTGTCCGGCATGGAGAAGAATGTCTCCTCTCACTATCTGTTCTACTGAAGCTATCTTCTACCAATCTTGAACCAGATGATCTCTGAAAACTCCACTCCTCTCCAAGCTCTCTACTGGCCCAAAGCTCTTCTACTCGCCAAAGAGCCTCCTGTTGGCCAAAGAACTTCCTACTAGACAAAGATCCTCTTACTGGCCAAAGATCCTCCCACTAGCCAAAGATCCTCCTTTTATACTCCAAGGATTCACCACAAGGGCCAACGTGGAACACCACCAAGGGTGTTCCTGGGCGCAATCGCGGCATGCCACGCAGTCTTCAGGCAGGTGGGCAGCGCCTGTGGCTAATGGATGGCCAAGGGCGGTGCATAGGCACACTTGATGGTTGAGTGACAGCTCAGGCTCCGTGCTATCACTCCTGTCGATGGCATGCTATAGTGGAGTACAACACCATGATGATGTCCAGGGGCACTGGCGTGTCGCCGGTTCCCAAGGCCAGGGATGACATGTCCTGCCAGGCTCAGCTGACTCCGGTTCTTGGGCTGCGCAAGCGCTCCCATGGTCATTCCGGGGCTTAGTCGAGGCCGCTCTCTGGCCTCATTTTCCCCCAATCGGGCCCTTACCCTCCTTCTAGGGTGATCGAACCTCCTCGCATGTGTTGTTGTCTTTTCCTCCTTGTCCATGCCTGGCTGGCGGGTCGAGGCTCGTATCATAGCGTTCGTATCATCCATAGGTACCTACACCATAGCTGACACGTCTCCATAGGTTTCATCATGTCAAGACCATAACTGTCTGGAGTACACAGTGCTCGCATCTTGGCGATGCCCTTGTCGGCCAGGCCACGCATCTGCTGAGTCGCTAACCAGTGGATCCTGGTTCACACGCTATGGCGCAATGCAAGGGATCCCCGATCCCGTTACGCTGACAGAAGCCCCCGGGCAAGGGTTGGAAACTTGCAACGATGGTCGTGGTTCTACGAAGAGGCCGTTGCCAGGCTTCGCCCTTTAGTAGCATGTGGGCCCAGTCCACATCGTGGGAGGTGCGAGAAGACTGGACGACACATTTTCCCATCCTGCAGAGCTGCCGTGTGTGTGCCCACGGCCCACGCACTCAAGTGGTTGCAGGGCTGCCTAGCCAGCATTGACTATGCCCGCTTCGGTTCCTGCAAAGTAATTTTTGTGGGGCGTGATTTTTGCCTTCCCCGTGAGACGGCGAGGTGGACAGCAATCCTTCCCCTTCCTCATTTGTTACAAAAGGGTGAGAAGGAACGGGGATGTGGCTCACTCTCCACTTCCCCTGTAGGCTTTTTCCCTTCCAACTCCCTTCTCGGTGGTGAAGACGATGGCATCGGGCAGCTCCGGTAGCCGCCATCGTGACAACAATCCTCCTTCTCCGGTGGGAGAGATGGTTCTGGATTTGTAGGAGGGTCCATGGCACAGGCGTAGGCACCGAGGCTGCCGCAGCTCCTCTGCTGTTGGCCTGATATTCCGCAACCGCATGCGGAGGCCCCACCTTGCCGTGGCCGCCGGGGAGGCGGCAGTGAAGGGGAGGCTTTGTCGGTCGTCGTTCTCCTTCTCCAAGGCATAGACGTATTCCGCCTCGACGGGTTCGCTGTGGGTGGCGGGATCCCAATAGTTACTCTCCTCCCCCGCTACTTTGTAGTAGGGAAAGTGATGATGAAATGGAGGTCCTGATTGGCTTCAAGTTTCTCATCTTCCTCCCGATGAATTTCAAGTGGTGGTTGCGCCAGCCGGACTTGTTTGCCGAGGAGCTTAGAGAGAACCCCTCGTGCGAGATGTGGGTCCGCGAGGCTAGGGGAAACCAGCCAATCTAGGACTTGCAGAGGTGGGTGGATAGCGCCATTATCCTATATCTGTGCGATGGGTGCCAGACTTCGTGGCCCACTATGGGCAGAAGGCCGGTGATACCCTGAAGTTTCGCTATCATGATGGGGGCCGTCTGTCGGTGAAGATCTTCAACGACACCCTCTGTCGCCGAAGCTATTACCCGCCACTTATCGTTGGCTCTGACCTCAACGACGCCTGAGGCGGGGCGCCGCAAGGAATGGGTGACACAGTCGCACGTGAGGTGGATTAGTGTTTGAGGGCTCCTTCCTTGCACCATCGACTTTCGTCTCTCTCCTTTGTGTCCAGGGTCCTCCTCGAGGCAGTTTCTGTATTGTACTTTTCTCAAATATAATGCCAATTGGCTATTATTAATGCATTTACCTTGGACTTCGCGTTATTTTCCCTTTTTTCTGCCACATCGTGCTTATGGATGCCCTTGACGTATATTTTCCATTTCCGTCCTTATGACGCCGTGGGGCCCATGGGGGCATTGCCCATCTCCTTAAGCGCTTCACTTCCTCTTTAGGGGTTCCAACCTTGTAGCCGATCCGTGCCTTGCTTGCGGGGCCTGTCGCCCCTGGAAGCCGCGTGGTTGCTGCCACTCCCATATGGCAGCGAGCCTTGTACCCTTGTCGAGACCTTGCCTTGGCCTCTCCTTTCTTGTTCATCCATTGCTTATCCTAAAACACAATGAACACACCCTACGGCATCTTACCCATACCTCAGGTTTAAAACAGGGTGTCATGTCCTTGATCAGGGCACACGACGTTGCCAACTCGAGGGCCTGACGTGGGAGGTGTGTCTTCGTGATTTAGTGCTTGTCAGCAATGCCTAGAGCACAACTCTCATACCTCAGAGCGGATCATGAGAGCACAACGTTTCCTGGCCTGATAGGCTCGTTACCCACGTCTGGTCCTCAAGAAAGATCCAAAGGAATCCAAAATCCCAAAAAAGGCTAGGCAAATGAAAACGGGCGAAAAACGAGAGCAACGGGATTTTTTATTCCAAGACGGGGGCAGCCCCCGGGTTACAAGCGGTTTACACATAGGCGGGCCAGGCCAAATACACAAGTATTCATCGCATATGCCGGGAGTACTACACTCACTCCTAGGCTTTTGGTTTGTCGGGAGCACCATACACGCTCCAGGCTTTCACTTGTCGGGGGAACCTCCACTCACACCCGGGCTTTTAGTTTGCCAGGAGCACCATGCATGCTCCTGGTCTTTTTAGACGTTAGGGTGGATGCGAGAAGTTTTTAGCTTACTCGGAGAGCCACCAGTACCAGAATAGTCATCAGAACTAGGTTTCGGAAACGGTCACAACCTCTTCCCAGGCGGTCCGGGAATCAGGGCGAAAGGTTGGTCCGAGTCTGACAAAGGGTCAGTGTGACTCACAGGGAGAGGTGGCTGCCAGTTTGAACAGTTGTTCATAGCAGAACACGCCATCCCTGATATCACATTTGATGGTCAAGGTCCCCCACGAGGAGGAAAGCTTGAGAGATTTGTAGGCATGGTGTGAGACCACCATGAACTTTGCCAAGGCAGGCCGCCCTATTATGCCGTTATACGATAGGGCAATGTCCACAACATTGAAGATGATGTTCTTAGTGCGGTAGTTGTCTTGAGTGTCGAATGTGACTAGCAGCTTGATCTTACCCCAAGGCTAGGTAGCTCCAGGGATTATGCCCAGAAAAGACGCCGTAGGGGCTAATTGAACTTCTGTGATCTGGAGCTTATCCAACAGCTTTGCCGAAAGGATGTTGAGGCCAGCCCCTCCTTCCACTAGCATCTTGGTTACATTGACATTCTTTATGATGGGGGAGACCACCATGGGTAGCGTGCCAACCCCGGCGATGCGGTCCGGGTGATCTCCTGCATCAAAGGTAATCGGTACATGAGACCACCAAAGCAGCCGCTGCGCCTCCAGGATGGGCTGTATGATGCACAGTTCATGGGAGAAATGCTTAAACACCCTGTGGGAATTCATGGAGTAGGCTCCTCCGTGTGCGCACACGCAGTACTGTACTTGTGGGTACTATACACACCCGTCGTCGTTGCCGTCTTGGTTGCTGGCAGGGTCGTCGCCACACAATTCAGGGGATGTGTTGCCGTGGCCCCCTCTGCGCCCTGCTCTTGCTCCACCGCCTCCATCTACTCCTCGTGCAGCGCCCACGTTGCCCCCACGACCTCCAGTGGGAGCACCTGGGCCAGGCTAGGCTGGGCAATCCTCCGTATGATGGACAGCCTTGTTGCAGCGGTAACATTTCTCAAAGGTACCGTTAGTCCCATGCTCGGCGATGTGCCTCTTACGTCCCTCGGCATAAACGAGGATGGAGCGGCAGTTATGAGCATCAGGCTTATCGGACTCATGAACAGGGAACCACTTCCCTATGGCGGGCTTGGCAGCCGCCACTTCTTCCTCTGGTTTGGTCTTATTCTCAGCCCCGGTGGGAGAACTAGGCTCTACATCCAAAGCCTATAGAAGCCCCTGCTTACGCGAGACACTCTTCTTTGAAGCAGTGCTTCCTAGGTCTGCCACTCCAGCGGCTTCCTGGGCAGCATCCTCGGACGCCAGGTGTCCTTCCTCTGCTAAGGAGTAGAGGTTAGCCAACACACACAACTCGTGGGTACTCTTGACGTGGTGCATGTTAAGCTCTTCGCGCATCTTGCTATCACACACATTCATGGTGAACGCGCCAATGATGGTGGCGTCCTCCGCCTCTGGGATAGTGTGTGCGATCTACAAGAATCACAACATGAAGTCTCTTAGCCGCTCGCCACTCCCCTGGACCACTGTGTGGAGATGAATGAGTGTTCATGGGCGCTTGAAGGCTCCCTAGAACACGCTCGCTAAGCGGGTACACGACTTAGCCCAGGAGCGAATGGAATCCTTAGGTAGATGCATGAGCCAGGACAAGGCCGTGCCCTTAAGGGACATTGGAAACCAATTGGCCATGAACTTCTCATCAGCACCCACAACCACCATCACGGTATAGTATATGGCTACAAACTCCTTCAGGTTGGTGTTGCCTTCAAACTTGACGGGGACTATGGGACAGAATTTTGGTGGCCATGCCACCTGTCATAAGGCAGGAGAGAAGGCGGGGCAGATGCTTCTGTATCCCAAAGCCATGCTCCCTACCTCAGCTGCGCCTTGCGGGTTAGGGACGGCCGCACCCGCATCCCGTTGACGCAGCTATAGTAGGTAATCTCGAACTAACGCCTTGTTCGCTGAGGCGGAATGGCCTCGGCTCCCTTCGGTGCGCATGTGCGTGGGATCAACAGAGGACACCACAGAAATGTGATCTTACTCTGCAGGTCTCGGGACTCTATCCCCCAAGTGTCCTGTAGTGTGGTTTTCGGTTCTCCTTCCACCGTCGCGGGGTCCAGCAACCCCTGGCCCAGGGGCAGCGTTTAGGGAACATGGCGTCAGGGCAGGGTTTTGCATGGGACCTACTACATCAGTGTGAGCGTGCCCCGCCCCATGCCTCGGTCCCAGGTTGGAATAGGAATGAGCGCGGGCGGTCTCCTGGTGCAGCCTGATGAATCTAGTTGTGCGTCGAGGTCATCCCTCCATGCCGCATACTCCGCCATCCTAGGATCCGGTGGGTGCCGAGCTATCGCAGGAGCAACAACGATTGCTTCCCCATAGTTCGGTTCCCAGAGCGATGAGACTGGGGTTGGCGGCTAGCACTTGGCGCGGTGAGGCGGGACCCGCCACGAGCTAGGTTCGCCACATGCTGTGCTGATGCTTGATGCTCTAGTTCGGGATCGGCTCCTTTGGCCCCGACCGAAGCAACTCCTTCTAGCAGATGTCCTCCTCCAGCGGCGTCTCCTACGCCATCGGGGAGAACCACCCTACCAACGGTGCCTCCTGTGTCACCGATGAAGGGATCTACGAGTGCGACGCCTCCTGCGTCGCCTGGTGGTGGAACATCTTGTGCAGTGGCACCTCCGCCAGCATGCTCGCCTTTCTCAACCATGGGGTGCGGTTGCGACTGCAGTGGTGGTGGTGCTGATACGTCGGAAACGTATCTATAATTTTTGATGTTCCATCCTTATTTAGTATCTACTTTGCTTTGCTTTTTCTACACTTTGAGGTGTTTTTATATGTTTTCTGGTACTAACCTATTAACAAGAGCCATAGTGCCAGTTGCGTGTTTTCTTCTGTTTTTGGATCCAGAAAAGGCAGAAAATCAATATTATCGGAATTGGACGGGACAAAAGCCAAAGTCAATATTTTACCATGGGGAACATGGAGCCTGAATACGAGATGGAGGGGAGCCACCAGGGGGCCACACCCCCTGGCCGGGCGGCTGGGGTGGTGCGGCCACCCTGGCTGCCCCCTGCCTCGCCTCTTCACCTATAAAGACCCCCCCTCCCGATGCCAAAACCCTAAGTACCCGATCAGTATTCCACAAAACCATCTGTAGCCGCCACCGTCGTCCCTAGATCAGGGGGATCTGAAGCTCTTCCCGGCACCCTGCCGGAGGGGAGATCATCCCGGAGGCCTTCTTCTTCATCATGCCAGCCTCCGGTATGAAGCGTGAGTAGTTCCACCTTGGACTACGGGTCCATGTAGTAGCTAGATGGTTGTATCTCCTCCTTTGTGCTACCATGTTTAGATCTTGTGAGCTCCGCTCATGATCACGATCCTCTATTTGTAATCATGCATGTTGTGTTTGCGGGGATCCGATGGATATTGAGATTACTATGTCAGATTGATTAATGGTTTTGTCTTATTGATTCTATCATGTCTGTGTTGTTTGAGATCTTGCATGCTCTCCGTTTCTAGTAGCTATCTTGGCCAAGTAGTTGCTAGTGACTCCAAGAGGGGGTATTTATCCTCGATAGTGGGTTCATGCATCTATTTAATCTAAGGGAAGTGACAGAAATCTCTAAGATTGTAGATGTGTTGTTGCCACTAGGGAGAAAACAACGGTCTCTTGTTCATGGAACAAGTGGATTGTTTACCTTACACACTTTGCTTAAAGCAGTTATCCATTGCTTGCAACTTAATACTGGAGGGGGTTCGAATGATAACCTGAAGGTGGATTACTAGTTATAGATGCAGTTGGATGGCGGTCTATGTATCTTGTTGTATTGCCCAATCGAATCTCGTAGGATCATGAATGTCTACTATTGCATTGTTATGCCTTGCTCAGTCCTGTTAATTGCCCTGCTGTAATTTGTTTACCCATCATGCCATGTTTGTTTATCTTAAGGAGAACACCTCTAGTGAACTATGGATCCCGGTCCAATCTTTACCATTGATATATCTTCCACTATTACTGTTTAACTTTCTGTAAACCATTATTACCTTCCACACCGTACAGTTAACCCTTTATTTTCAGCAAACCGGTGAGATTGATGACCTCACTGTTCGTTGGGGCAACGTCTTGAGTTTGTGTTGTCCAGGTTTCCAAGTTGCTAGCAACACCTTTGAGTCGTTTCCTTCCTCCTACTGGTTCGATAACCTTGGTTTCTTACCGAGGGAAAACTTGTTGTTGTGCTCATCACACCTTCCTCTTGGGGTCTCCCAACGAAGCTTCCACGCACCATCAGTGCAGCCATGCTTGGCCCTGGACGCGGGTCAACACCTATGACGGTAACCGCGCACCATGCATGAGGCTCTACATCCAAGCCCCCAATCATGGGAAGGGCGTGGGAGTGAGTCCATGCAGCAGGCGAGTCGACCGTGGCACCTCTCCTTGGCGGCATGGCTGGATATGATGCGGTCAATGTTGGTGTTGATTGCGAAGATCGAACGGATGCCGGTGAAGACGATGATGATGATGACGAAGCTCATCAAGCTGTCGACACTGAAGCTGATTGTTGAAGCCAAAAATGCGAGCGCCCCCCTACCTGGCGTGCCAGATGTCGTGTCTCACCAACACGGACATCGAGGATGCTAGGCACCCCATATTTGTTCGGTAGTGCGCACAAAGGCGTTTCGACCTGAACATCGACGTAGGAACCTGCTGATATGAGCACACAACACACAGAGCACACACAGTAATTTTTTACCTAGGTTCGGGCCGCCCTTTGGCTGACAGCCCTATGTCCTTCTTTGGTGGATTATCTAGGGTGGATCGAGGTACAAGATGATGATCTTTCTGGTGTCGGGGAGCCACTTTCTGTTTATCTTCTATGCTTCCTGGGGTTCCTCTTTCTTTATTCTCTCACTCTCTCTATCTCCTTTCTTCCTTCTCTCCGGCATGGATAAGAATGTCTCCTCTCACTATATGTTCTACTTAAGCTCTCTTCTACCACTCTCAAACCCTATGATCTCTGAAAACTCCACTCCTCTCCAAACTCTCTACTGTCCCAAAGCTCTTCTACTCGCAAAAGAACCTCCTGCTGGCCAAAGAACTTCCTATTGGCCAAAGATCCTCTTACTGTCCAAAGATCCTCGTTTTATACTCCAACGGGGAACCACAAGGTCCAGCGTGGAAGACCACCAAGGGCGTTCCCATGCGCAATCGCGGCATGCCACATGGTCTTCACGAAGGCGGGATCAGACCGCCTCGCGTGCATCATTGTATTTTCCTCCTTGTTCATGCCTGGCTAGTGGGTCGAGGCTCGTCTCATAGCGTTCATATCATCCATAGGTACCTACACCATAGCTGACACTTAGTCTCCATAGGTTTCATCATGTCAAGACCATACCTATGTGGAGTACACAGTGCTCACATCTTGGCGACGCTCATGTCGGCTAGGCCACACATCTGCTGAGTTGCTGACCGGTGAGTCCTGGCCCATGTGCTATGGCACAATGCGAGGGACCCCTGATCCGGTTACGCCGACACCCGCCAGCTGTAGTGTCGATGTAGTGCACAGTCGCCTTACTGTACTGCTGCTCCGCCCTGGCTTCTGTGTACCAAAGCAGTACGTTAGGCGCTACCGTCTCCTTGTGTTACCTTCCCCCCTTTGCACCAAAGGGGGAAGTGGCATCTTTCTTTCTCGAGGTGGAACATTCCTTGCATGGACTGCCCATTGGTTCGTCGCCTAGCATGATATGCTCTAGGTCACGAAGTCATCCCCTCGCGAGGCCTCGGTTTGGGGGACTTAGCGAGTGACGTGATCGACCTTGGCGACCATGTGTGCTCCGGGTTCTCCTTATGCCCTTGTGAGGGTCACGCTCCTCGTGATCCCCTCCAGAGAATGACTAGCGGCCAGATGCCTTGACGGGACGAGGTACCCCCATTGCCAATAGTCCGACAGTGGAGGATGCTGGGATGAGGGGATCACCCCCATCGCCCGTCGGGGATGAGAGGGGCAGGGTAGGTAGGGGTCTTTTTTCTCCAACTTCAGTAAACTGTTAACACACATATTTGTTGATGTTCCTCCTCTATTTTATATCAAAATCAAAATTTATTTAGAAATTTAGAGCCATTTTCATTCTTAAATTAAGTATTGCACAAAGTATAAATAAACTAGATAAGATATTTCTCTATAGAGATAAGCCATGGAGGAAGACAAAAAGAACTAAGAACGCTTTGGACTCGTCCACTCCACATAGACCAGGGCGGAAAACCCTAGCACCCCTTCAAGACCCTTCTCCTTCCCTTGCTTTTCTTTTATCGCTTGTATAAGGGTACATTGCCTATATGTATGGTTTTAGTAATAAATGACAATTCCTTTGGACTAGTGCTTCCATTGTGTTTTGTATGAAGGAATATTTCATAGGTCATGCTTGTAGCCCATGTGTTGGATTCAAGTATGGATGCCATGAAGATAAAGATATACCTTGAGTATTGGCATCAACACCATTGATTTGAAGAGAAAAATATGATATGATCAAGAAGAAGAAATGAAGATGGGAGTTCTTTTGTAGAACTCAATTTTGGTCCTACTCTAGCTTATGCGTTAAGCAATGGATGATCAATATATTGAGAGTTTGATCTCAAGAGAAGAATTCAAGTTATGGCCCTAAGTTGGTCCCATGATAGTCTCACAAGTTGATATATGGTTGACTAAGATTTAGAGCTTGCAATCAAATGAATAGTTATTTATGTACCTCAAGATATTGAGATAGAGCATGGGAAGATACATGGTTGACCAATACAAAGAGTGAAAGATTGGATTCAACTTGGTCAACACATGAAGCATAAAGAATGTACCACATCGATCTTGTGGTATGGTAAGCTTTTTCAATTATGATTCATGAACTAACCCATTACATATGTTGATTTTTGTTGTCTATGTGTGTTAGGTATCTTTCCACGGGTATGCATCAGAAGTAAAGATTTTATATAGCCATAATATCAAATGGTGATCATCATCAAGGTTGAGAAGGGAAATATCAAGATAAGAATCTTGATAAGATCATATGGTTGAGTCTTGCCATCCATTTTGTGATAGTGGACATGTGAAGATATGTATGAATGAAACCATCCCTTTTTAAGAACTGTTAAGGTCTTAACTAATCTTTATGAAGATAACATGAGGTTTGAACTACCTTCGCGAGAACCTTTTGTTGTTCATTTCCTAGGAAAAAAAGTCCAGGAAACTCGAGAATGGCATCATCACACTAAAGGCAAACTATTTCAGAGTTGGTGTTCCACTCCCAAGGTTAAAATGATTGCCATTATGGTCGAGTTAAAAAACAGAAACTAGAAACGCTTCATGGGAGACAACCCATGTGAAATAAAGTTTTACATGTCTTTTGTTTAGTTGTATTAGTCTTTGTTTTATTATAATAAAGAGTTTTCAACGATCTAAAGAGGAGAGGAGAAGACAACTTGTTCCAACGTATCCATTGCTATATGGCCAATTTTAGTACCGATGCATTTTTGAATATAACTGTCATTTTGGACGAATGTTTCTGATTAGAAGAAGAATTTTTGAGGAAAAAGAAACAAAAAGAGGCGAGTCAGCAGTGTTAACGAGCACTAGTATAGGCATGTGTATCCGTACCACAATGACCGCTAGTGCAAAGAAAATATATGAAGAGGAGGCTGATACAATAACGACCATCGATATGGTGGGCTACGTCCATACCATGTGCCTGTACCAAGTAGAAGGATAAAACTCCAAGTTTTCTCATTTTTTTGTCAAGGGTACTACAAGGTTAACGAGCACCCATACAGGTACACGCCCATGTACGACGCGCCTATACCACGTGCACCACCAAAGTTGAAACCCTAGCGCATGATTTTAGGCGCCCGTACAAGCGGGACGCTCCCGTACCACCTGCACACGGATATATCCACCCCAGGGACGAGGTAAAATGGTCAAAACACACTCTATCTCTATTTCTTATCTATACAACCTCAAGGACACCTCAAAAGATCTTCACCTCTGCTTATTTTTGATACAATCTCTCGCGCACCAACGGTATGTTTATCCTACGAACCTCATTTACTTTTTGCAAAACCATGCCCTTTCTCTTGTCATATCAATCTTAGACCTAGGTCTAGTTTGAACTTTTTTCTTGATGATCATGTTTTGTAGTTTCATTAAGAGGACATTCTTTTGTAGAAAGTGTAAAGGAATATTTATTGGTTATTCCTATTGGATCAAAGTTTTAATATGTGCAAGTTTTAATTTTATATGATGACCACGAGGAGCCAAACATGTATTCATGATACCGCGAGTACGATACCGCGAGTACTTCTTGTGCCGCTCCTCGTCTGAGCCATGCAATTATGGGCATCCGGTTAACCGAGGAATCCCAAGTCGACCAATTCAAGAAACTTGAGGACCATGAAGTCAAGTCCACTAAGTGGGCTTGCTGCACTATGCTTAATCAATCGGGTTTAACTAATGATTTTAGTATAATATATACTCCCTCCGTCCCAAAATAGATGTCTTAGATTTGTTAAAATTTAGATAAATATAGATATTATTTAGTATATAGATTCATCTAAATTTTGATAAATTTAAGACATCTATTTTGAGACGGAGGGAGTAATAGAGTTAGACTGCTTCCATTTGTCTTTTAGGATGTTCCAACCTACCGCCGATTGACACTCGAGTTTTTGAGCATGTTGGAGAACACCGTGAGAGCGAGCTACCAATCCATCGAGGGTTGTGAGGGAGTCCGCGTCATGGACTGCAACTTTAGTTTGACCCTCGTCTGGTGTGCATGTTCTCTACTCAACCCCACTCCCAGTCAATATTTTTCTTTAATGAGTATCCATCTCCCCTTTAAGAAGGGGAGTCACATTGAAAGTTTACTTTTTCGTTTGCTTTTGCTTCCATTTTTCGTTTGTTTATTTTTAGTTTGAGTTCTTTCTTAGCCGAGATTTGTCGTCAATTTCTATTCTCTAAATCCCAATCCTAAAAAAATACAAAAATAGCTGATATATCCAACCTAAATATATCCTTCGTCTTTGAGCTCCTTCAACTTCACTTCAGTTAGGGTGGAGGGGATTCAGATTCCCCTCGTATCCTTCTTGTCTTCTCTCTTCTCAAGCGCCAGCGCTGCTGCAATAGCGGATGAGGAAGATCCGTCCATCGGTGAAGACCTCAACACTACGGGAATAACTAAATAGGCCGACGGCCTTTTTATACGCCGACGGCAAAATGTCGGGGCCGTCGGCATATCTTGACGGGCCGTCGGCCCAGTTTTGCCGTCGGCGTAGAATAAATAGGCCGACGGCCGCCGTCGGCGTAAACATGAGTGTCGGCGTAGCCCATTGGGCTAACGGCAGAGCAACGGCGTCAAGTCTAAGCCGACGGCAAAGCCGTCGGCGTAGGGTTCAGACCTATGCCGACGGCTTTGCCGTCGGCGTAGCTATTTTTGTTTTTTGCCACATTAATCTTAGAAAAATCATAACTAAATCATTTAAATTCAGAAAAATACATATAATATATCAAAATTTGCAGAAAAATAAGATATATCTATATAAACTCAAATATTATATATTTTTATTCAAAAAATACATAAAAAATACAAATACTTTCGTCACACCGAAAAGTCATTTTTCATTTTTCGAGTGCAAAAAACGGGGTGTTTTTGTGAAGCAACCACCAAATGAAAGTTTTAAAATGATAATACCACATTTTTCAAAAATACTAGACCATATTGAATGGACAATTTCCCAACCTAGGAATCTCAAACCTTTCCGTTCACCTCTCGTGAAAAAGACAAATTTCAGCTAAATCGGGAGGAAATGAGTTAGATTTGAACTACAGGTACATGATATATTGCTCATGATTTTTTGTAAAAATCATTTTTAGATTCACAATATGCTATTTCATCAGAGATCTAATGCAAGTTTAGTGAGACTCGTCCCCGAGCTAAGAATCATCATGCCCCTCGATTTAGGAAGTTTGATGATAGTTTGAAATGTGCATAAAAAATTAAAAAGCGATCGAAACAATGCAAAACCTTCGTGTGGTGTCATATTATGACATAGTTCCATGGAAAAATACCAGACTTGGTATATTCATTGAGTCTTAAAAAAACCTTCACAAAATGGCCTATCTCAATCGAGGTTTTCTGGATTTCAGGTCAAATGACCAATGTTATTGCTATAATCGCGGTATAGTTTGCGATAATGTGTCCATATTGTGCACACATGTGTATCATGGGATGGTGAACAATGTTGCAGGAGGAAGTTTTCCTTTTCGTCGCACCGAAAAGTCATTTTTCATTTTCCGAGTGCAAAAAACGGGGTGTTTTTGTGAAGCAACCACCAAATGAAAGTTTTAAAATGATAATACCACATTTTTCAAAAATACTAGACCATATTAAATGGACAATTTCCCAACCTAGGAATCTCAAACCTTTCCGTTCACCTCTCGTGAAAAAGACAAATTTCTGCTGAATCGGGAGGAAATGAGTTAGATTTGAACTACAGGTACATGATATATTGCTCATGATTTTTTGTAAAAATCACTTTTAGGTTCACAATATGCTATTTCATCAGAGATCTAATGCTAGTTTAGTGAGACTCGTCCCCGAGCTAAGAATCATCATGCCCCTCGATTTAGGAAGTTTGATGATAATTTGAAATGTGCATAAAAAATTAAAAAACGATCGAAACAATGCAAAACCTTCGCGTGGTGTCATATTATATGACATAGTTCCATGGAAAAATACCAGACTTGGTATATTCATTGAGTCTTAAAAAACCTTCACAAAATGGCCTATCTCAATCGAGGTTTTCTGGATTTCAGGTCAAATGACCAATGTTATTGCTATAATCGCGGTATAGTTTGCGATAATGTGTCCATATTGTGCACACATGTGTATCATGAGATGGTGAACAATGTTGCAGGAGGAAGTTTTCCTTTTCGTCGCACCAAAAAGCCATTTTTCATTTTCCGAGTGCAAAAAACGGGGTGTTTTTGTGAAGCAACCACCAAATGAAAGTTTTAAAATGATAATACCACATTTTTCAAAAATACTAGACCATATTGAATGGACAATTTCCCAACCTAGGAATCTCAAACCTTTCCGTTCACCTCTCGTGAAAAAGACAAATGCCTGCTGAATCGGTAGGAAATGAGTTAGATTTGAACTACAGGTACATGATATATTGCTCATGATTTTTTGTAAAAATCATTTTTAGGTTCACAATATGCTATTTCATCAGAGATCTAATGCAAGTTTAGTGAGACTCGTCCCCGAGATAAGAATCATCATGCCCCTCGATTTAGGAAGTTTGACGATAGTTTGAAACAGGCATAAAAAATTAAAAAATGATCGAAACAATGCAAAACCTTCGCGTGGTGTCATATTATATGACATAGTTCCATGGAAAAATAAAAAACTTGATATATTCATTGAGTCTTAAAAAAACCTTCACAAAACGACCTATCTCAATCGAGGTTTTCTGGATTTCAGGTCAAATGACCAATGTTATTGCTATAATCGCGGTATAGTTTGAGATAATGTGTCCATTTTGTGCACACATGTGTATCATGGGATGGTGAACAATGTTGCAGAAGGAAGTTTTCCTTTTCGTCGCACCGAAAAGCCATTTTTCATTTTCTGAGTGCAAAAAACGGGGTGTTTTTGTGAAGCAACCACCAAATGAAAGTTTCAAAATAATAATACCATATTTTTTAAAAATACTAGACCATATTGAATGGACAATTTCCCAACCGGGGTATCTCAAACCTTTCCGTTCACCTCTCGTGAAAAAGACAAATTCCTGCCGAATCAGTAGGAAATGAGTTAGATTTGAACTACATGTACATGATATGATGCTCATGATTTTTTGCAAAAATCATTTTTAGGTTCAAAATATACTATTTCATCAGATATCTAATGCAAGTTTAGTGAGGCTCAGCCCCGAGCTAAGAATTTTCATGCCCCTCGATTTAGAAAGTTTGACGATAGTTTGAAACGGGCATAAAAAATTTAAAAACGATCGAAATAATGCAAAACCTTCGTGTGGTGTCATATTATGTGACATAGTTGCATGGAAAAATATAAAACTTGATATATTGATCGTGTCTCAAACAAACCTTCACAAAATGACCTATCTCAATCGAGGTTTTCTGGATTTCAGGTCAAATAACCAATGTTATTGCTAGAATCGCGATATAGTTTGCGCTAATGTGCCCATATTATGCACTGGTGTATATCATGGGATGGCGAACAATGTTGCAGGAGGAAGTTTTCCTTTTCGTCGCACCAAAAAGCTATTTTTTATTTTTCGAGTGCCAAAAACAGGGTGTTTCATGAATCTTGACATAGTTTCAGTTGGTCTAATATTTAAAATTTATGATATATAATTAAATAGATGATAGGGATGTCATATTTGGATTCCTATCATTTTTCTGATCGATTTGGATATATTATTTGTCGAATTACGATTTACGGATTTGTAGATATGAATTATTCAAATTTAAATAAAAAAAGCAAAATAAATAAAATTTATTTTATTTTTATTTGAATTCAAGATTATTATTATTTATTTATTGTTGTTTACTCAAAAAATTGTATGGAATGTAAAAAAACAAATATGTCTAACATTATAGTGTAATGGTTAATAGGTTTGATATGATAATATTCACAACAAGTTCTAGTTTCTTTGTCGGAAGCTCATGTGGAAGGAACGAAGAAGTTAAGCGTGCTGGGGCTGGAGTAGTATTAGGACGGGTGACCGGTTGGGAAGTTTGACTAATTATGCAATTTGACTTGAGACTAAGTATACTTAGAATTAAAAATGTCCATGTGAGATTAACAAGTTAAACAATATAAAAATGTTTAAAAAAATTGAATTGAAAAAAAAATTGGAAAAAAAAATTGGAAAAAAAATTGAAAAAATCTAGGCCGACGGTGAAGTCGTCAGCGTAGCCAAACGGCCGTTAGTCATCTAGGTGGGCCCCATATGGTCTACACCGACGGCTTTGCCGTCGGCGTAGCTATATACGCCGACGGCTTTTCTATGCCGACGGCTTTTCTACGCCGACGGGAGGAGAGGCTACGCCTACGGGGCTGTACGCCGACGGCCATACGCCGACGGCAGCCGTCGGGCCAGCCTACGCCGACGGCATTTAGGGCCTACGCCGACAGGACCCGGCCGTCGGCGTATTCAGCTTCTCCTGTAGTGCAAATTGGCGGCGCTGTGAGAAGGAGGGAGAGGAAGGTTTCAAATTCGTAGGCTTGGGCGCGAGCAAGAAGAAGGGAATTCCTGGGATGACAGATGACCTCGACACAGGTGTCATTCCCCTTTTTATAGAGACTACACCATTATTCGTGCCGGACTAGTGTGAACCCATGGGATTTTCTCCAAGTGTCGGGTAAGCATCGCGGTAGATTCAGCCATGAACTCTCTGCCCCCTTGATTCTTGCGCACAATTAAGAGTCCCCTCGATCTCCATTGATCGTGGGACTCACCAACGGACATATTCTTGATGTGATGGATGTATGTTAGTTGACGTGGTAAGTCCTGAAGCATTAGAGAGGTCATGAACTTTCAAACGGTCTCCTCATGTTGCCCAATAACTAAATCCGACTCACTTTGAATCGAGTTGAAAAACTAAGAAGAATAACTAAATGTTTGTCCGGCTCCATCAGAGTCAGATAAATTTGATTGATGCAGTTTCTGTAACCCTTTAATATTCTCTGTGTTGAAGACCATTAGCTGAAGACGAAATCTGACTCAAGGATATTGGAGTGCTTATGGGCTACTATAGGGGTTATACATTCTAGGTAAACCCATGGAAGGCAATTATACTTGGAGACCAGGGTGGCCCACCAGGGCTAGAGCATATGGCTCCACGGGTAGCCCAGTCCATGAGAACATGAGAACAGAGAGAGGCCCATCTGGGCTACGAGAAGGCCCAAAAGGATTTGCCGACTTGGTCCCAACACCAGAAGACTTGGAGTACAAGAAGTAGTAGTTACCGACTATATTATAATCTGTACTGTAGTGTCAGGTCCCCCTGTAGGGTCAAGGTGTAGAGTAAAGTGGTACCAAAAATGTTGAACAACATAAGGGGGCCGACATATCCTATCCGATATATACAATATATATCGGCATAACCTAGTTTCTTCTTCTATGTAGGGAAGGCCATGCTGATTTATATTGGATGGCACCAAGGAACCGACATCTCAGGCATGTATAGGTCCAACGGTCATATGCTAGCCCCAAAGTCAGTGTTGCATTCCCATCGCTTCAATCATGCAGAAGATAATCATATCAAGGACGGTAAAGTCATAAAGTGTACAGTGTATAGCCTCCATCATATAGAATATGGCGGACAATACAAAATGTAGCCGCACATGCTAGGCATAGCCTCAATGTACAAGTATTGTGAGGTTCTGTCCCATCGAGCACAATCAGGGAGGGACCAGGTGACAAGACAAGAGCCCCTCCTGGTCCGAAGCGTAGACAAAGGGCCGTAGTTGGTGGGCTCACCCTTGACACCTATGCCCTAACTTGTAAACTGAGCACCCCTTTATAAGGTGACCTAGGGCGATCGACCATTCCATCATTCATTTTCCCCATACACTTAGTGAAACTCTCAGAGTGGACAACGTAGAGAGCTTCTTCCTCTCGCATACAGCTCGAGGAGCACCGTTCTAGCTACTTTCAGCTGAGATATAGAGACAAACAAGCAGGATTAGGGGTTTTACCTCACCACGAGGGCCCTGAACTTGGGTACATCATGTGTGCTGCCGTGCGTGGTTCTTACTGCGTCCTCCCTCCACGGATCCTCCAGCGTCCATATGTTGGGGTTTCGGTGCAGAAAACAAAAAAATTCCTATGTTGGATCGCCCTAATGCCCAAGATCTATCTATTAGTAATGTAGTAAGGCCCAAGGTTTCAAGTACATACCCTTGTAGTCCGAAAGCGGTTAACGTTCTAAGAGGAACATGGTTGAAGTAGTCGTGCTCGTAGCCGACCTCAAGACCGCGAAGCTCCTCGCAGGTCACCCCTTGCTCCATCTTCATGCAACAGTCCGGCTCACAACATCCAAGGTACCCCAAGTGTTTCCCCTCGTGGATTCGTACACATATGGTGTATGATGATAACCTCCGGCTCCCAGATCCCTGCCAGGAGTGCATAAGTAGATCTCCGGATAGGAATCCCCGTAGCGCAATGACGCATACGGTGAAGCGTTGTTCGCATAGTCTATACATGGGGCCACGGTCACAAGGTAGAGAGAGGAGAGAAAGTCAACCAAAGGACTTCTCTTAGTGTGTATTTAATCCCACCCATAGACATCCCTTTATATAGGTGGAGGGGGGCGTACCCTCTCCTTTGGGTTAGCTATATATAACTAAAGGTTAAAGGAGACAAACATGAGAAGAAATCTCAGCCGGATGGGACAGAAAATGGCTAGCCCAACAGCTGCCAGCGCATGGCTTGCCGTGCAAGGCAGCCACCAACTGGTCCGGATGGGTCGGCGCACCCCACGGTCCAGCTGGCAGCGCCAGGCGGCAGTGGCTCCAGCCAGCGTCGGGTGGGCTGGCGCTTCCCCCTGGTGGCCCATAGCGCACGCACGGGATGCGGCCCAGCCACGGCAGTGGGTCCAGGTGGAGGATTGGCCCGGGTGGACCGGCTCGGTGACCGCGGCCTGCCTGAGCGTGGTGCGCCGGCGCCCTGCCACACTGAGAGGAAGATAGCACCAACCGCCCGCCTATATGACTGGGTCGGGTCAGATCCGGCCCAGTAACGACAGAAACTATTTTTTCTACTATTTTTCTTTTCCTTTTGGGATAGCTTTTTCTTCGGCCAATTCCTCCGGGTTTTGGCCTAATGAGAAAGTTGCCCAATAAACTTTAATTTAATATTTATTTAGTAATTAATATATAAGATATGTATATATTAAATTGCCATTTATTTTAAACACCTTTTTGTTGTTTCATCAGCTTCGGTGATCATCAAGTCTATGTCTCGCTCCATGCTGCTCGCGCATATCCTGAACAAGTGCACGTCGTGCCAGATCCTCCTGTTGTCTACGCGGCTCACGGCCGGTATATTGATCGCCCCACTAGCTACATGGAGGTCCTGATGACCGCTCCTGGTGCTGGTGCCGGCAAGGGTGTTGTCGGCACAACTGGTCCACCTCCCAAGAGATCCATGCCAAGAGGGAGGCCGCTTGAGAGGCCCGAGAATATCGGCGACCAAGACGACACTTTTGACGTTCCGGCAAAGACAAGTCCTCTTCTGGCGATCATTGAGAAACTGGCTTTATTTCCAGTGTTGATCTCTAGCTGACACAAGCTCAGTTGGAGGAGCAGCCTGCTAGAGGAGGCTGTCGATATGTCTCAAATCTGACAAGACATCGACATAACTCTCCGTGAGTATAATAGATCACATGGATTTACTCCGGTAGCAAATAACCCTAGTCGCCTAGATGAGGTGCGCAATAGGGGTGGTAACCTTAATGCTAAGATATCTAGGGATGCTAGATCTAGATCCATTGTGTCGGCTGATAAGCCGAAATATAGTTCCCCTACTAAGAACCTTAGGGCGGTAGAGACAACAGCTGCTAACTTACCTAATTTAGAGGGTGATGCACTAAGTAAGCAGCAAGACCGAAATAAGTGAATTGTTGCATATTGCTAACCACCAGAATGAGGCATATGTGAAGGCAAATCCAGGTGCTGGTGGTTCCCAGGTCATTCACTCGGATGGAGATGATGGTGCAAGGTCAGTGGGCCAAGCATCACCTCCGCATGTCGGCAATGCTGACAAAAGGCGTGATGGGAGTGTCACCTCTGGCAAGAACAAGCAGCTCCAGACTTATGATCTGGCGTTCACCGGAAAGAAAATTGCCGAGCAAGGCAATGTCGGCTAGAACTATCATCCCCGGCGCAGACATAACTCGGCTGGCGGAGGTCACCCACCTCGTCATCCAACGCCTAATGCTCCTCGGCAGTAGCAGATTGTCAAGCAAGCTTCTCAGTATCAAGGTGGTGACCCAAGGTAAAACCTCTACAATGATGGTTACACGGTCATGGAGAATTTAGGTTACTAGAGGAAGCAGCAAGTATACGAGGGTCCACTTGGGTCCCAGCTGGGGCATCGTTAGTTGGTGGCACATATTGCTCACTACAAGCTGGAAAGAATTTATATGTCGGAAATCCTTGAGGAGCAACGTCCCCTGGGTCCTAGATGTTTTGGTCCCCGGATCATGAAAGAACCACCGGTGCTGAACTTCCAGTTGCCCCGGGGCACGAAAGACATATGATGGAAGCAATAAGTCAGAAGATTGGCTATAGACTATGTCACCGCGGTGCATGTCACGAATGTAAATCGTAGATGGGCAGTGAGGTACATTCCGCAGATGCTGGAAGGCTCAACAAGAATCTGGCTAAACAATTTGCCAGAGAAAAGCATCAACTGCTCGCTTGATTTTGAGGAGGCATTTGTGAGTAACTTCACCAGCACATACAAAAGGCCGAATAGACCTCAATAGTTGTCCATGTGCAAGCAAAGAGATAATGAAACTGATAGAGATCATCTGACGAGATGGAGTACTGTGCGCAATTCCTGTGAGGGAGTTGTTGAATTGCAAGCCATAACTTAGTTTTCCCAAGGATTCCGACATGGCAGTATGCTCTGGCAAAAGTTGCAAAGGGAGATGCCGACCACATTGGCCGAGACAATCAAGATTGCCGACATGTATGCGTTGGGTGACCCGACTCAGCCATTGCTTATGTCGGCAGAGCCAAGCAGGGAACATCCCACCCATGATGAGTCCAGGCTAAATGATCGCCAAGATTATAGAAAGAAGAGAATAGATGATAGGCCAGAGTACCGGTATGGTTCCAACCAAGTGGCGGTGGTTGATCTGGATCAGCAAGGTTCGGTAGTAGCTAGCGCCCGAGAAATGATGGCAAGAAGCAATGGGGTGACCAGAAGAAGCAGTGGCAAGCAGTGGCGGAGCTTGACAAAAATCGTTGGACGGGCCAAGCTAAAAAAGAACACAAAAAAATGTTCTGAAACCTTGTAAAGCAACATGTTCATTTTGTCGCTCTGAACTGTGAAGTCCTTCCATGTGGTTCTCCTCATGTTCCAAAGGGAAATGTATCATTTGCTGGTGCTAAAATATATTCTTCTTCACCAATGGCATCTCCTTTTCTTTTACGGCCCCCCTTCGTCTAAAGATAAAATCAACTTTTCACTGAGTAAACTAAGAATTTCCGTCGCCGTTGCAATTGCAAAATTGAAGAACAACATCTGTAAAAAATTCCACGGGAAGAAATAAATGTCCCTGGCAGGGAAATTGGAGAAGAGTATGGCTTGATTCGGTCACATTGTCGCTTGCCGGCTGCTGAACCTCCGGGCGGTGCGCCATGTTTGTGCAGTGCGGCTGTACCTGCAGGATGGAGCTGCGGTGATACCCTGGCTGTGAGCGCCGTCCGAGTGCTGCCGCCTCCTGTGCCCTCCACCTATTCCCCCTTATTTCCTTGTCTAAATCGCTAGATCTAGCAAGGCGCCCTATCATCATGGCCGCTGCTTCTGTCGATCTTCGTCGAGAGGATACTGGAAAATTTGAGCGAAGGAGACAAGTTAACGAGCAGGCCACTTGTGTGCTTATGGGCTGGGCCTTGGATGCATAGTAGCCAAATTGTATTTTGCAAAAAACCTGGGCGGGCCATGGCCCGGTTCTGCCCCAACGAAGCTCCGCCAGTGGTGGCAAGGTAGGCAGAAGTACACATTCGAGATGATGCTTGATCAGCCTTGCAGTTTGCATACTCCACATGCGAGTAAGACGACAAATCACACGGCCCGACAGTGCTATTAGTTTCAGCGTACTAGAAAAGGAGAAGGAAATTTTCCACCTCCACCGCCACCTCTCACTGGTGCAAATGCTCAGGCCCTAGTTGCGCCACCGAGATATGTTGATAACCGAGGCAAGCAGCAAGCGGTGAATCTCCCACCAAACTGATGTTGAGGAAACAAAGGGTCATCCTCCATCAACTACCGATAGAGTTCTGTGAGGTGTGTATCCTCCATCCCACCTTAGTGACTGCACAGAGCTTTCGCCGTTACCCTCTAGAATACATGGTGCTACGACGTCCATACCTAGGGCTTTCATGGCGGTGGTACAAGAGATGTCTTGGTGGCCTGCTATGCCTAGATATTTAGGCAGATATCCCTTGCTGAAGTGAAAATATTGTCCGATTTCTACCAGACCAACGACATCGACGCCCTCGGGTATTGTCCCCTTCTTGAAGGCATCGTAACGGCTTCTTGCTATCTTCAGTGATACTCTGGGTGAAAACCCCTGATCCTTTGGATTAGGCGGTGACAATGCTTCTGTGTTGTACCCTTCCTGAAGGTGTCGTCTTGGAGTCCATGTTCGTTATTATCCCGAGGGCTCTCGGTGATAGTGGTGTTCTTGTCCTTTGGAGGCGAGGCTTGAGGCGATAGGGGCTCTTCTAGACCGGCCTTCCATCGCCAGAGTGTGGTCTCTTGTCGGACGAGGGTACAGTGGGTCCCTTCAAGAGATAATGAATGTCTGATAATCGATGTTGCTAATTTAGTTGTTCCTTCTTCTCATCGGAAGCTCTGCTCCTTTAGATGGCCCTACGCGTTCTTCGTGCTCCCTTGGGACCGTCTTTCTCTTGGTTTGTCATCAAAGGGTTTCTTGTTTAGACTTGCTCGAGGATCTCTTGTAGCTTTGCCTAGTTGTCTTATCTATCTGTGTGGTTGTGTCCCCCTTTGTAAGCCAGTTACAATATTTTGTATCCTCCGCCTCTAAGGAATTTATTAATATTTTTTGAGGGACAAAGTAGTCGGGACTCCATCCTGCTGTAGACTTTATTGATTAAATAATAGTTACATTGTCGATTAACAATAGTAATAAAGTCTGGCGGTTCATCTCCACAAACAAGTGGTAGTGTTCCCATCTTTCTTGCTAAACAATCTGCTACACTGTTTGCCCCCCTCCTATTACAAAAACTGAACTTAGAAAAATTAGAAGCTTGCACATTAATATCTTAAAAAAGAGCCGTTGTTGTAGTCGACGAGAAACATCTTGATTGTAGTGTTTCAACGACCCGCAAGAAATCAGATTGAACAATAATTTTTGAGCAACCAACTTCATTTGCAAGAGCTAAACCTCTACAAACAGCCATAGCTTCAGGTGTATTTGCATCAATACCATAATGGACTAGATCATTGTAGGCTGCAATAAATCTGCCTCTATCATCCCGAATAACATCCCCAATTCCCCCTTTAGATTCTCCAGGTTGAAACTTGCATCAACGTTGATAAGAACATAAGTCGCCTTTGGTTTCATCCAGGTACTTTTCCTGTTGGTCGCAAATTTTCTCAACACTCGGATATTATTCTCCGTGATTACTCTAACGGACATAGCAGCAACTGTGGCAGATGGTGCTTGCTCGTCATGAACTGCTTGCCTTCTCATCCACCAAATATACTAGCCTCCTATCAATATTAAATCTTTGACATCTCCTGGTTGCTGATTTACTAAAAGTTCCTCAAGAACAGCACTTCCAGCTAGATCCACCCACATAGCGCTTTTGAATGGTTGATAATAGCCCCAGCTTTGCCCAAACTTCTGCCGCATGCTCACACTCGAATAAACATGTTTAACATCCTCCCAGTGCGTAGTGCACCATGGACACTGACCATAAACAAGGACATGTCTATTTGCTAGAACTCCATAGTAAGGAAGGATGCCATGCAAACTCTTCCAAGCAAAGATTTTAATTTTTGTTGCTACGAAGATTTTCCAGAGAGTATCTCACACTACTATTTTTGAGTGTCAAGGAGCTTGCAAATTGCTCTCCTTCTCTTTAAATTGATGTTTCCACTCTCCATGATCTAACTGAAAAAAGAGAATTCTTGTTATGTCTCCATGCAACGAAGTCTTCCATACTGTGTGTAAATAGAGGTATTGGCAGAATTCTGTTGACACCGACCGGAAAGAAAATATCTTTCACTAGCTCCTCATCCCATGTCTGTGTTATTGGACTAATTAAATATGAAACTTTGGTGAGCACAATATTTCCTCTTGGTGTTATAACCTTTTCATCATGGCTATTGGGAATCCATGGATCTTACCAAATATCAATTTGTGACCGATCTCCCACTCGCCAAATAAATCCTCTATTAAAACATTCAATCCTGTTGGGATACTTTGCCAAGTAAAATATGCTCCACTCTTCATCTTGGCTTTCAAAATTGACCATCTGGGTAATATCTAGCTTGTAGAACTCTTCCACATAGAGAATCAGGTTTACATAATAGCCTCCATACTTGTTTGGCTAACATAGTTAGATAGAAAGAATTACTAGTAGGAAAAGGCTTCTAGCAGTCATTATGCAAGTGGCGTCCATTAAAAAATAGGCGCCACCGCTGCTAGGAAAAATAGTAGCAGCATTTCGAAATATTTGGATGCCACCATTATAGCGTAGTCCTAGAGTTTGCGAAAGGTTAAACGCCACCATTAAGTGGGGACCACGATGTGAGTCGGGACCAACATAGTCACGGCGTTTCCCTAAATTGAACGCCACGAATAGTCTGGCTAACGCTGCGGCAAGCTTAAGCGGGGACTAGTTTTTGTCCATAGATAGTAGCGGCATTCATTGTACTCCGAATGCCATTGTTGTTCTACGTAGCAGCGGGGTTCAAAATTGTGAACGCCACTAGTTGCATCACAGGCCACTATTTGCCATGTGACTTCCCATTTTCCCCTCTTCTCCTCATTTTCCTCATTCTCTTGTCCACCAGACGAGAGCCGATTAATCGCGAGATGAACGAACAAATTAAGATGCCTTTTATACTATCATGATGAAATCATATTTTGTACTTAATTATATATATTTTACTTATTATTAAGATGCTTTTTACTTGAAAGACAACATAAAATATAGATCATACATACTAGTGGCATCCAAGGTAAGCTGAGCGCTACTACTAGACCCACTAGCGGCGTTCAACACAATCTGAACGCCACTACTAAAATCATAGTACCGACGCCTTTTATATTTAAACGTCGCTACTACAACAATGTGCATATGATATATAAATGTTATGGATCCAGATCGAGCCATTTTCCCCTACCTCTCACACACACACACACACCATCCCATGCTCCGACCAGCTCCCACCTCGTTGACGCCTCCTCCGGCTCCTCCGCCCCATGCCTTCGACCCTGTCCATGCCGCCACCTCCCCCGGTGCCGGTCTTGCGCCTCCACCTCCCTAACCCGTTTGTGCCGCCACCTCCCTCGATACCGGTCCCGCACCTCCACCGACCTGATCCCCATCCGCGCCGCCACCTCCTCGACCCGCTCGTGGTGGACCGGGCGGTCCCGCCATCTCCCCCGACATTGTTCCATCGCCTCCACCGACCTGATCCCCGTCTGCGGCACCACCTCCCCGATGCTAGTCCTGCGCCTCCACCTTCCCGTCCGTCCAACACCCGGCCACGCCGCCACCTCGCCGACACCGCTACCTCACCGATGCCAGTGAAGCCTCCCCGATGCCCCACGCCGCCACATCGCTGACGCCTCCACCTCCTTGATGCCAGTGTTGGTGAGTTCTCCGTCTCTCCACCCGACGCCAGCGGGATTCCACTGACCAGAAAGTGGTGGCGCCTCCACTTCTTTGTATGTGAAGAGTATCTCCTTTTATTGTAGGTGTGATGTATATATTTTTGCTATACTCTTACAAAAATCATCTATGCAACTTTATATTTATATCTATGATATCCAATAAAAAATCCATCATCTTCGACGTCCACACATTCGGTAGGGTTGACAACTTATGATGATTTTCTTATATGATTTTAATCTTTCTTACATGTCGTTGCTAATGATGTGTATCATCTTATGTGTGACGCTAGGATAAATGGTATGCGGTATGTTGAGAAGAGGTTCCGGGAGTTTAAAATTCATGGGGTGAATATAGTAAACAAGTTTTAGGCTATCATAGCAACTCTTTCAAAGGGCTTCCGACAAAAGAGATGTTGGAAGAGGAGTACTTCAACTCCCTTAAGCCGGAGGAAAGAGAAGCAACTATGAAGTTGAAAAGCAAGTGGCCGGGTCTACTAGCTTCAAGAACTACATAATTCTCGTCCAATCTATCATTATTGTGTACTTGTTCATCTTCTATGTTCATCTTATAAGTAGTTGAAACCATCTTCTATGTAGCCATGCATTAGTTGATCCAATTAGTTCTTACGTGAGACAATTTTCATTATGTTATAAATGAGATGAACTAACTACCTCTATTGACTGAGATGTTGTAATTAAGTATTCCGATTGTGACCTCGAAAAATTTGTTTCAAAATGTGTCAGCGGCAACAAATTTAATTTTTTACCCTGGAATATTCACTCGTGGCGTTTGATAAGAAAGAAACGCCACTAGCAATTATAACGGTGGCGCTCAACCAGAACGCTACCATTATGCCGATAGTAAAAGCGTGTATGATGAACATCATTGGTAGAGGTCGAACACCTCTGCTAGTTTCATAGTCATGGCATTGAGCGTGTGTGCCACCACTACGGTCTCTACTCGCGGCGTTCGCTGGAGACGCCACCACTACGACCTACTAGTGGCATGAGGTTAGTGACGTGTGGATTGAGCGCCACAAACCTTTTTTCGAACACCGCCACTATGCCTTTTCTTACTAGTGAATGTGGATCACGAAAACCATGCCCTCCCCTCTTCTTTGGTATGCACATCTTTCACCATGTAAACCATAAACCAGTGTATCTTCTTTTCATTGGCATCATCACCCCACATCTTTTCGTGACCTTTTGGTCTGGGCTCTATTGAAAAAGGTGATGGCTGATTCTCTTATTGACAAGGCTGAGAATTTCTGTCTATTGAGGTTACTTTATCCTAAGCGATCTTGGGGTGTGGTGTTCAAAAATCTATTTTTAAATGAAACTGGTGAGTTGGTGATTGATCAACACCGACTGATACTGATAAGGTGCATTTATCCTTTGCTTGACGCGGGGTATGGGATATCTGAACTTGGTCTAGTTCCCTCATCCGAATATATATATGCACAGTTTCAGCCAGTGCTTGACAATGAAAATTTGTCTCATCAATCTGATCCTGAAAGCACATTTGCAACTTCGGAGGCTGGCCGTGGGCGTGGCCGTGGCCATGGGCGCGGACGTGTCTCCAAGACACCTGCTGTGCGTAAGACTCCTGCTGTGCATAAGGCACCGGTTGTGCACCCGCCAACTGAAGAATCACAAGTCCGTCGTTGTACCCGTCATCATAATGCAGGTTACAAGTACGTGTCTCTGCCTGATGGTGTCACTCCTCGTCGCAAAATTTCAACTATTCCAAAAGCTACCCCTCCAGAAGTCTTACAGTTTGAGGAGATGCAGAGGCTTGGTGTCGAAGAATGCATTATCAATCCAGAAGAGCTTACTATCGAGCGCCTGATGCAGGGCGCAAAGACTAATCTCTTACTTTATATCAGATTTTTCTCCTTTCATTGCAATGAACCGTAATCGTGTGTGGCATGTGTTAAGTTGGAATATTCGTGGTATCATTCTTGTTAGTTTCGCTTTTGAATCTTCTAATCTAGATAATCACGGTAGTTCTATTTGGGTTGGATCTATGAGAGCTGGGAGAGAGAGAGCAGAGAGATCGGAGAGGAAGAGGCTAGTGTACCTGCGCCTTGGCTCGAGGAGCACGAGCCAGAGGGGATGCCTGATGTGGTGGCCATGGCGGAGAGGGGCGACGGCGTGGGCGTGGGTGTGGTTGAGAGTAGCGGCGGCGGAGCTTCCCGTCGGCCTAGCGCAAAACCCTAATCGGTGGGTGTGTCGGTGGGGGGCTGCGGCACACGGTGAACCTCGTACCGTGTGCACCCCCCCACCTCTTTATATGCGCTGGCGACAGGGGCTCACCAACCATGAGGAGGTTTGGCGCCCTCGATCAGGGCGCAGATAGGGGGCTCCGTTCGAACCGTTGGGCTCGCACGGGAGAGATCAACCTAACATTCTCCCCCTTGATCTCGACTTTTCTTTTAACTTTATACTTCATAATTTACTCGTTTTATCACGGATCAGTACATAGAGCATGTTTCATCGTCACAGCTCAATTACCGATAGAATCAGATAACCACTACACACTTTTCCATTTTGAAACAAATCCTATTACTTTTGGGCCTCTGTAGTCCAGAAATCATAGGCTTTCCCTTAATCCCATGCCGGCTAAGTGTTCCTTGAACACATTGGGAGGTAAGCCTTTCGTTAGCGGATCCGTAAGCATATCCTTTGTCCTTATATGCTCGTGACTTATAGTTTGATCCTGGACTTTATCTTTCACAACAGAATAATTTATATCTATTGACTTTGTAGCATTACTCGACTTGTTGTTGTGAGCATAGAATACTACGGGCTTGTTGTCACAGTACATTTTTAGTGGCCTGCTAATGCAGTCTGCCACTCTCAAATCGGGTAGAAATTTCTTTAACCATAGCGCCTGCCCCATGACCTCATAACATGCTATAAATTATGCATACATTGTAGATGATGCAACTATTGACTGGTTGGCGTTTCTCCATGAAATAGCACCTTCTGCGAGAGTAAAGATATATCCTGTCGTGGACTTTCTATCATCTTTATCTCCCACAAAATCTGCATCTGAATACCCTCTTATTTCTAGGGAATCGGATCTTTTATATGTTAGCATGAGGCCTTTTATACCTTGCACATAACGCAAAGTTTTCTTTACCATTTTCCCGTGCTCTATGCCTGGATTCTCTTGATATCTACCGAGTACCCCGGTGATAAAAGCTAAGTCAGGGCGAGTGCACACTTGTGCATACTGTAAGCTTCCAACAGCCGAAGCATATGGTACTAACTTCATTTGATCGATCTCATATTGGTTCTTTGGACATTGAAATTTTCCAAAACTGTTGCCCTTGACTATGGGAGCAGGTGTGGCATTACTCGCATGCATATTGTATTTCTTTAGAAACTTTTTACAATATGCCTTCTGCGACAGTCCTAACACTCCATTCTTTCTATCTCGGTGAATTTCTATGCCCAAAATATAAGAAGCTTCACCAAGATCTTTCATATCAAAATTTGAGGACAGGAACTTCTTTGTTTCTAGTAGTAGACTGACATCGCTGCTAGCAAGCAAGATATCATCCACATACAGAATTAGGAAAATATATTTTCCCGCTTTTAAACTTTGCATAAATGCAGTTGTCCTCAACATTCTCTTTAATTCCAATTTTTTTAATTGTATCATTGAACTTTAAATACCACTGTCTAGAGGCTTTCTTTAACCCATAAATGGATTTCTTTATACGGCATCCCATTTGTTCCTTCCCCTCCATGAAAAAACCCTTGGGTTGTTTCATGTAAACATTCTCTTTTAAATCTCCATTTAGAAATGCCGTCTTTACATCCATTTGATGCAACTCTAAATCAAAATGTGCAACTAGTGCCATTATGATTATGAAGGAATCCCTACATGAGACCGGAGAAAAGGTCTCATTGTAATCTATCCTTCTATTTGCTTAAATCGTTTTGCCACAAGTCTTGCTTTGTACTTTTCTACATTCCCATTAGAGTCATACTTTGTTTTATAGACCCATTTGCAGCCTACTGTTTTGACTCCTTTAGGAATTTTCTTTAGGTCCCAAACATTGTTGGAACTCATCGATTTCATTTCATCTTCCATTGCCTCCACCCACTTGGCTGAGTGAGGGCTTCTTGTGGCTTCTTCATATGAGGTGGGATCACCCTCCATATGAACTGTTTATGTGTTGTAGACTTTGTAAATTTCTTTAGAAATGGCTAGTCTTCTTTCTCTTTTAGACCTTCTGCATTCGTCAGACTCTTGCTCATTTCATGGCTCAGGTTCTGGCACATTTGTTGTGTGTGGCTGTTCCGGCTCCCTTTCGTGCACAACAGTGGGTTCAGGAGGCTCCTGACGGACAGGTTCCAAACCTTCTCCCATGGTTGTCACATGTAGAGTCACAATAGGTGCCTGCACCACAACCTCAGGGGTTGTCGATGGTGGCACAACAGGTAGCGAGAAAAATGGCTCATGACTCATCGGATTAGGTGCATGCACCCTCTTCTCCTCAAGATCGATTTTCCGAGCTACCATGCTCCCCCTCATCAATTCGTCCTCCAAGAAGACTGCATGTCTCGTTTCTACAAACTTTATGTATTTGTCAGGACAGTAGAAACGATAACCTTTTGATCTATCGGGATAGCCAATGAAGTGGCAAGTCACTGTTTTGGGGTCTAACTTTGCAATATTTAGATTAAAAACTTTTGCCTCAGCTGGGCTCCCCGAGACCCTCAAGTGGCGCAGAGAGGGGACTCTGCCTGTTCACAACTTGTATGGTGTTTTGGGCATCGACTTGCTTGGTACTCTATTGAGAATGTGAATGGCGGTTTTAAGCGCCTCCATCCATAATCCCAATGGGAGGGTGGAATAGCTCATCATGCTATGCACGATATCCATAAGAGTACGGTTACGCCTCTCAGCTACTCCATTTTGCTGAGGTTCGCCCGACATAGAATACTGGGCGACTATTCCATTTTCCTATAAGAACCTTGTAAAAGGTCCAGGTACTTGATCATATGGAGTGTGCCGACCGTATTACTCCCTCCCACGGTCGGACCAAACTATTTTAATTCTTTTATCATGCTGATTTTCAACTTCAGCCTTGAAAATCTTAAATTTATCCAATGCCTCAGATCTTTCTTTAATTGGATAAATATAACCATATCGGGAGTAATCATCTGTGAATGTTATGAACGAATCATAACCATCCACACTTTTCACAGGAAACGATCCACAAATATCAGTGTGAATGATTTATAGTGTTGTTGTACTTCAGTTTGCACCCTTTTTTTATTTGCTTTACATATTTTCCTTTTATGCAATCTATGCATTGTTCGATATCTGAGAACTCTAACGGAGGAAGAATATCATTTTTAACGAGGCTTTCTATTCTTCCCCTTGAAATATGGCCTAATCGATAGTGCCATAACTTCGACGAGTCATGAGTTCGCTTTTTTTTTGTTTTGTTCTTTGTTCGACAAGAAAATTTTCTCACTCACATTACACACAGAAATCACTTTTTCATGCAAGGATAACAAATAAAGCTTATCGTGAAGTAATGCAGTACCCACACAAGCATCCTTAAACCATATGAAACACTTGCTATGTCCAAAATAACATTCATAACGGTATTTATCCAAACATAACACACTTATTAAGTTTCTATGAAGCGAGGGAACAAATAGAACATCTTTTAACATAATAATAAAAACATCAGCTAGCTCCAAAGGGATGTTGCCAACAACTTCAACTTCTGCTTGAACTCCATTCGCGACTTCAATGCATCTTTCGCTTCTTTGCATAGTTCTTGTCGAATGAAATTCTTGTAAAGAATTTGCAACATGTACAGTTGCACCTGAGTCAATCCACCAAGTAGATTTCGAAAACTGTGTATACAGGGATTCATTTACAAAAGAAACTGTATCTATACCTTTCTTGGCCATTATGGACTTGAGCCATTGTGGGCAATCTTTCTTGAAGTGCCCATATTTCTTGTAGTGGTCACACTGGTTGTCACATCCCAAGATTTTCCAAATCTTGTAATGTGAAAAATAAATAAACAAAATAAATAATTGTTGAAAATTAGGGTGAAAAGAAACTTTTGTTTCTAAATGGAAACTTAAAATCCCATCTTGAACAAACTTTGGTTAACATTTGAATCCAACTAAATTCAAAACAAGTGGAATGCATTCCTCATAAAATTCATCTTGAAATTTAAACACTAGGGAAATAAACCCAAACCCTAAACCCTAATAGAATAAAATCATTTCCAAGATATCTCCAAGCCTATGGATCCCATCCATATAAAAATTTGTCAAACAAACATTTCAAAATGATCAAGAATGACAAATAGAAATATTATAAGACCATATAAATTGGTTTCACTTAATTTGGAGCCATAGATAAAATCTTATAAATTTAATAAGATAAGGAAATTGAAATTCCAAGGCTAATAAAGCACCTATCTAAAAATCCATACAAAATGGTGAGCAAATAATCCTAAAGGGATTTAAAAGGATAAACAAATATTAAATAAGATTTTACAAATTGGAATCACCAAGTTTGGATCTCTAAATAAAAAGATATCGATTTTATAAGATAAAGAAAGAAATATTAAATGAGGAATATTTAAAGACCAAATTAAATCCTGGCCCAATCCATAAGCAAATGGAATGAAATTAATCCAAATCCAAATAAAATAATGAATAAGGAATTTTCAAATTAATTAAGAGGGCATTAACTAAATCATATTCTATTTGAATAAAGACAAAATCCCTATTAGAATTGATTAATTAAATCATGAGAAAATAGTATTTGGAATTTACCCAAGTGGATTAGAAGTCATTAAATAACTTAAAATAGGGTCAAAGAATAAAAACAAATATCTATGGAATTAAAACCCATATTTAATTCCATTGGAATAAAAACAAATACCCAATTCAAATGATTTATAAATCATATTAACAATATTCCAAATAATTCAAGGTGAATTATTTGACACCCTAATAATTGAATAAAACTTACTGAAAAGGTTTTGTGGAAAAATTAAATTTAAATAAGGATTAAAAATACATTTGATCTTATTTGAATTTAAAGCAAGGGCTTGCTTTAAATAATTAAAAGACCCTAAAAAGGATAAATGAATTATTCTAAATTTGGCTCTAAAATGAACTATTAATCAATATTTGATTGCACACAAAGTTTGAGAGAAATTTGAATTCAAATGAATGCTTGAATGGATTAATCAAAATCAAAACAGAATATTAGAAATAGAAAAGGAAAAACAATCAGAACAAAAAAAATGAAGAGGAGTAGCCCAGCCCAGCTAGCCCACTAAGCCAGCAGCCCACCTCTCCCTCTCACCCCGAGCGAACCGTTTTTCACCGCAGAAGGAACCCACACCACCACTGACTGCCTGGACCCACTCACCCCTCTCTGTCTCACTGTCAACCAGACCCCACTCTGCCGCGTCATCGTCTTCCTCACCCCGCTGACCCCGCCCCTCACCTCGCCGGCCGTTTCAGTCGATTAAGGCTCGAGTTAATTCGCGTTAACGCCGCAGTGAAACCACCCCGCGACCGTACCCTCTTAAGCGCCTCGACGCCCTCTCTCTTTCCCCTCACTTGCCAGCTCCTCTCTGCCCCAGGGCTGTTCTAATTTGGAACCACACCGCGCTGTCTCCGACGAGCCTCTCCAGCAAATTCCGGCAAACCGCAGCCGCCCCTCGCCTCCCACTGCACGCGAGCTTACTCCCCAGTTCCGTGCGCACCTGCCTGTGTGCTCCACTCATCCGCGCGCGTCCCCTAGCGTTGGCAATGACGACACCAAGCACCACCGCCGTCTGCCATTTCCTCCGGCGAGTTCCCCTGGTAAGCTCGGACCGCCCCGGTACTTATCGATGATGCTCGCATGATCCCTGGTGCCGTATGCGTCTAACTGTACCTTCCGTTTGCCATAGGGTGACCTGTAGCCTCGCCCCCGTCGACAACTGAGCGAGCCCGACGCCGTCACTGACTCCGGCGAGCAATCCACGCAGCTCCAGCGCGCCCCTCGACTAGCAGACCGCACCTCGAGCTTCACCTCGACCACGCGAACACTGTAAGCAACTCCCCTCCTTCCCTTGCTTCCTGTAGTCGCCAGTCGCCGCCACCAGAGCGCGTCGCCGCCAGTCGCCACCGCCAGCACCGCTGGTTATTGGTCAATGCGATGAGGACCGTAGGATCTTGATCTGACGAGTGTGAATAGATTCAACCCGAAGCGGTATGGATCCACCTGTGCCACTCGATCTAAATTAAATCCAACGCTCCACAGTGATCGATCCGAGCGAAACGATACCGGCGAATAGGAACAAGACACGTGGCCCTGTCTGTTTTAATAAAAACAGATTTGATCTATTAGTTGTTCAATTTTGTAAAATCCATAACTTTCAAACCACACGTCCAAATTTTGCAAATTTTATATCAATGGAATCAACAAGACAAGCCCTATCCAACCATGCCCTTTTTTTTAGTAAATTGCTTCTGGTAAAATGATTGTTTTTGTAGAAACTTGTGTAGGCATGTTAGGAATATAAAATTCATTCTAAAATTATTTTGGGGATAAAATCTTTGGCAAATGGTTTGTTTTGAACCTACTGACCATAGAAATCAATTTGTGGTTTCAAAAATATATTTGGTGAAGCAAAAGAATAAATCTTTGTTTTAGACCATTTCTAGTCAAATAAAAATATTGTTATATGTTAAAAATACTTTTTGGAGGAAAATATCTAGGAAATGTTTTCATTTAAACTCTCTGACCCTAAACACAAAGTTTTATGATTTGAAAACATATTTGGTGAACCTTATAAAGATTGTTACTTTGTTAAAGACATTTTCAATCACATAAAATATTGATTTGGTTTAAAAATGATTTATAAGTAAAATCTTTTATAAATGGTTTTTCCACTTTTATAAAATGACCAATAGGTGTTTTAGAATGTTTATAACCTATTGGAAACCAATTTTACAAATAAAACAATCTTTTGCATGCGTGCATGCATTGTTTTGTTTCTATTATTTTATGTGATGTTTGCTTGAATGGTAAATTGAAATATTGCTTGCTTGATTGAATTGTAGTGTTTTGAAGAGTGTGAATATTGCAAGATAAAGGAGTGAACTCATATTCTCTACCAAAAAGGCAAGTGATGCTTCATACTTTTGTCCCATTATTTTTGCTATGCATTAGTGATATTTCTAAGTAGGACTTGCATGGAATTTTTGCTAAGTATAAACTATGCCATGGTAAATCCTAGTAGATGAAACCTTAGTAGAAATTTCCTAAGTTAAGATCCTACTACTATCATGCTTAGCTTAGCTAGTAGAAAACAAGGATGGAGTATATATTCATACTATGGAATATTTCTAAGTCAAGGACTTGTGTTTTGTTTAATAAAACAACTAAGTGAATGAATCACCTGGGTGGAATGGAAGGAATGGTTTGTGTTGAGTGGTTCACAAGGCCCATTTCTATGGTTTACCTTGTGTATCTCACTTGTGGATGGCCACCCAGGAACAAAGAGATTTGGGATGTCAAATGTTGAGAAGCTTCAAGTGCAGCCACTTGGCATTATGGGCTCTGCCTAGATCATATAGGTTGCAATAACTTAGCCAAATGAACAGTTGGTGGTAGCGGAATGTTAGGTTGGAACGCGTCCATTCTGGTCTAAGGGAAGGCTTCTGAAAGATCTTGTCTTGGGAAACCAAGTCTTGTGGGGAAAGTGCACCACCTCTCGACAGAGTAAAATCTAAGTACTTAGCCATGTCCCTGGTAAAGGAAAATTTGAGCATCAAGACATGGAAGCTATCAAGAATCTCCTCATCCCAATTTCTAAGTTAAAAATTTGTGGTTGAACAAGGGTTAAAGGATCAACAATTTCTATTGGGAGATGCCTTGGGTGATTTTAGACAAACAAAAACTTAGTGTTTTCAAATGATAAGGAAAATCTATTTTGAGCAAAGCAAGCCTAAGCTCCACTTAGCCAAATGCATATAGATGATAGACTCCACTATACTACCATAGTATCACTTGCCAATACAATTCAAATGTATTGACCCTTGTGGCTGTAACTTATTATGTTGCAGGTTATGTTAGTGA
Source organism: Avena sativa (assembly GCA_916181665.1). Classification (NCBI taxonomy): domain Eukaryota; kingdom Viridiplantae; phylum Streptophyta; class Magnoliopsida; order Poales; family Poaceae; genus Avena; species Avena sativa. The sequence continues at coordinate 337,294,614 of OV702297.1, read as the reverse complement.
AGTTTATTGATTAGGATTACAAGTCTACGACCAACATGACTGCCTGTGGCACTTTGAAGAGGAAGGACCCCATGCTATTGTTATATTCTACTGCATTGTAATGAGATAGCCAAATAAGCTATGTAAGATGTAATAAATTATTTTAATCTTGGTTATAAAGTTGTATTATGACCTTTGTTTCTTGATATTACATCTTAACTGTGGATGCTAGCTATTGATCCAAGGACTAGCATTGTAAACACAGGGATCTCTACCTTATTAAAGGTTGGGAACCTTACACTGGTCCTTGTCCCCTAGGAGACTCTGCTGATGTTGATGCTGATACTGTTGGGGACCTTTTCCATGTGGTTTGGAGGGGGAACCACCATAGTTGCTATTTTTGAATGGACTTGATCCTTTCTTCCTATTGCACACACATGCCAATGGTCTTTTCAATGTCCCATTTTTCAGGAGACATGTTATAGTTGATTACAAAGTTATCAAACGGTTGAGGAAGGGAAGCCATGACAAGGTGAACCAGTAGAGCATGCTTGAGCTCCAGATCAGCATCCATGGGGTTTAGTTTAGCAGTCATGTTGCTCATCCTCATGATGTGCTCCCTGATGCCATGTGCACCTACTGTGTACTTTTTTGTGACCAACTGTTTGAGCAGTTTGGTGGCATACATCTTTCAAGAGCCAGTGAACTGACTCTTTATATTTCCAAGAAACTCCCCAATGGAAGTGCACTCTTCAATTGATCCCACAATGGCGTTCTCAATCGTATTCTTTACAAAAGTCATGCACTTTTTATTGGCTTTTACCCACTTTTGGTTGTCAATGGAGTAAGCCAACTCTACTAGAGCATGGTCCCTTTTCCTCTTCTCCCAAGCAGCATTATCATCAGCAGGATCTCTTTCTGGGTCTTTTGGCTTGACTGGCTGTGGAGTGTCCACAACCCAGTCAACCTCGGCACACATGAATGCCAGGTCCACTTTCTTCCTCCACTCAGTGTAGTTGTCACCCCCGAGCATCAGAATATCCTTGAGGCAACTCATCAAGTTGAGACCTCCTGAAATCCACAAAGATGTGAGATAACAAAAACAATTGTATGCATCAATCCAATGTTGGTATAAATTAAACATATAACTATTTGTGCAATTAAAATTATATTACCATTGGGCAAAAATAAAGATAAATGCACCTTTCATTTCATTAACAAATCATGATCATGCTATTAACAACATTGGTCATTTAATAACAGACCATAATCAACTTTAATATTTACTTTATCACATCTTAAAAAAATTAATTATCACTTTATTGCATTTAAGCAATTATTTTTAACTATTTGCAGCGGAAAAATGAATTAAACAATTCATCAACTTTACATTTTTACATAAACTTTACTGTTACTTTTATATTTTCTAGACAAAATTTCGTTGGATAATTTTGTGTAGAAAAAACTGTGCATAAACTATAAAAAATAGATAATTAAAACTGTTTAAAAGGCTTCTGTAAAATAAAAAATAAACAAAAACACTGCGCTGAAACAGGCGGCAGAGAACAGCCCACCATGCCCCTGAACGACGCTAAACGCCCTCCGGCCCACGTCGGCCCATGGCCGCCGCACCCTCCTGAGTGCACTATCTGTAACGCGCAGGCAACGCTCTTCTTCTCCAGCAGCAGCCCACGGCCTGCTGCACGTGCCACGCTGTGCCCCGCGCCTTGCCACTCACTCCCGGCCCAACTGCGGCCCAGGTGTCCTTGCACAGTTCGCGCCGCTCAATCTCAGCCATCTAGATCCCCCGACCTAGATCAGACGGTCGCTCGCCCGTCTCGCGGGAACAAAACGGCCAGCGGCCTCACCCCGAGAATCCCTAACCCCATTTTCCCCCTCCCACTCTCTGGCTCTCTCTTTGGCGGCGCTCTCGGCGTGAGAGGCGAGGTGGCCGCGCCGCCCGGCATCCCACCGGCGATGAGCCCCTCTCCCTCTCCTTAACACGAGTCCCCTCCCCCTCCTTGCTTTTCTCGTCCACCTTCCTCACCATGTCGCAAACAGCAGCACAGAGAGGAAGAACGGCGGCGTCCCCCTGCCCCCCTTGCCAGCTGTGCGTCCACCCGAGGGTGGGCGCACCACCGTCAAGCGGCGCAGCGGCGACGCCCTTTGCCGGTGCGCGGCAGCGACCCTTTTCTTTTCTGTTTTTCTCTCTTGGGATGTTTGTTGTTCTCTATTTTGGACTTTGGGGATTTGGGGTCTTGGGGCTTTTGGTGCGGGATCTAGGGAGGAACAAGGGGTTTTTCTTTGCTTTTCTTTGCCCCGAAGGGTTGGTTCTTCGTCTATATCCCTCGCATAGGATGCGCATCTAGATCGAGTGGAACGGCGCGGCAGTAAGGCAGGCACTCTATAGGGTTGGTATCTAGGGTTTCCTTTTCTTATTTGATTTTCTTTTCTACACGAAAAATCTAGGACTAGAACAAGGGCTCTGATACCAATGTTAGTTTTCTTTTGGATCTTCTAGTCTAGATAATCACGGTAGTTCTATTTGGGTTGGATCTATGAGAGCTGGGAGAGAGAGAGAGAGAGCAGAGAGGAAGAGGCCAGTGTACCTGCGCCTTGGCTCGAGGAGCACGAGCCAGAGGGGATGCCTGATACGGTGGCCATGGCGGAGAGGGGCGACGGCGTGGGCGTGGGTGTGGTTGAGAGTAGCGGCGGCGGAGCTTCACATCGGCCTAGCGCAAAACCCTAATCGATGGGTGTGTCGGTGGGGGGGCTGCGGCGCACGGTGAACCTCGTACCATGTGCGTCCGGCCCCCACCTCTTTATATGCGCTGGCGACAGGGGCCCACCAACCATGAGGAGGTTGGGCGCCCCCGATCAGGGCGCGGATAGGGGGTTCCGTTCGAGCCGTTGGGCTCGCACGGGGGAGATCAACCTAACAATTCTGACAAGTGTCCTTTCATTCGCAACAAGATCGAGGAGAGCAATGCCTCGATTGTATGCTTGCAAGAGACCAAAAGAATGATGTTTGATCCAAGCTTTATTAAACACTTTGCTCCTCGGCGATTTGACTCGTTTGCTTATATCCCATCAGAAGGGGCGTCTGGGGGTTTTCTTATTCTCTGGAGTGGCAGTATGTTTACTGGTCAGGTGCATTTGGAAGAAAGCTTAGGGATTGTAGTTAATTTCACATCACTTATTTCCTATGAAAATTTTCATGCTAGTTAATGTGTATGGGCCTTGTGAAGGTGTGGCAAGACAAAATTTTGTTGCTTGGCTCTTTTCTCTTAACATTTCAGATGATGCACTCTGGTTACTCCTTGAGGATTTCAATTTCTATCGTTTCGCTGAAAATCGCAACCAAGCTGGTGCAAACATGACAGATATTGCTACTTTTAATGAAATCATTAGCTATCTTGGGCTAATTGAATTACCTCTCAAAGGTCGCTCTTTCACTTGGAGTAGCATGCAAAGGGATCCTCTGATGGTTCAACTTGATTGATTTTTTACATCGATTGCTTGGACCTTAAAATTCCCGAACACCATGGTAAAGCCTCTAGCTAAGCCCACCTCATATCACGTGCCATGTGTGGTTTCAATTGGGACATCCATCCCTAAGGCTAAAGTTTCTCGTTTTGAAAATCATTGGTTTAGAATGCAAGGTTTTCTGGATGTGGTTAAAACCATTTGGGAAATTAACCGTCCAGGTGATAGTGCTAAGAATCTCTTGACCAAGTTTAAGCTTCTTCGTAAAGGACTCAAGCAATGGAGTACTAGTATCTCAATGCTAAATACTTTAATAACCAAATGCAACGAGCTCATTTTGATGTTGGGTGGTTATTAAGAAGAGAGGACTTTACACATATCTGAGTGGAATTTTCGTAATATCATCAAATGAAGACTGCAGTTTTTGCTTCTTTGTAAGCAAGATTATTGGAGAAAATGTTGCACGGCTCGTTGGGCTCGTTTAGGACATGAGAATACTGCCTTTTTTCATTCCATGGCCACGATCAGGTTTAGAAAGAATACTATAACATCTTTGACACGGGAGGATGGTTCTGTAGCTATTGAACATTAGGAAAAGGAGGGCATACTGTGGAATTGCTTCAAAAACGATTAGGCATTTGTGCTCTAATTGTAGATAGTTTGGATTTTTCACAGTATTTTACACATGTGGATGGTTTGGAATCTATGTCTGCTCCTTTTTCCCAAGAGGAGATTGATCAAGTGGTGACTCATATGCCTAGCGACAAAGCACCGGGACCAGATGGTTTTCCTGGCCTTTTTCTTAAAATTTGTTGGCCAGTGATTAAATATGATTTCTATCATTTGTGCCAAGAGTTTTGGGATGGGACAGTTAATCTTGAGTGCATCAATGATTCCTTTATCACTTTGGTTCCTAAAACTCAATCCCCTGAAGGTCCCAATGACTATAGACCTATATCACTAGTGGATACATGTCTAAAACTCATCACCAAACTTCTTGCCAATCAGCTGCAGGGAAGGATTCTTGATCTTGTGCATATTAACCAATATGGGTTTTTGCATTCAAGAAACATCCAAGACTGTGTGGGTTGGGCCTATGAATATATCCATCAATGTAAACAAGCTGGTATAGAAACTGTCATTCTCAAGTTGGATTTCGCCAAAGCGTTTGACACGGTAGAACATGAGGCAATTCTAAAGGTGTTTGAAAGCTTAGGCTTTGATCATAGATTGTTAATGTGGATACGAATGATCATGTCGACTAGTACATCTTCAGTGCTTTTAAATGCGGTGCCCGAGAAAAAATCTGTTGTAAAAGGGGTCTGCGTCAAGGTGATCCACTGTCTCCATTGTTGTTTTGGGGGGTTTCTGAATTACTGCAGGCTATGGTCAACCATCTTTTTCAAACTGGAGTGCTACAGGCTCCTCTGAATATCCCTAACACTGATTTTCCCATTGTGCAATATGCAGATGATACTCTACTCATTTTACAAGCTTGTCCAGCCCAGTTAACCGCATTGAAGAATTTGTTAGAAATTTTTGCACAGTCTACTGGTCTACGTGTGAACTATGCCAAATCTTCTCTAATGCCGGTAAATGTGTCAGATCAACAACTTCATATGCTAGCTGCAATATTTGGATGTTTCTGTTGGTCAATTACCTTTTACTTACCTAGGGCTCCCGTTGGGCACAACAAAACCAACAATACAAGACCTTTCTCCTCTTGTGGGAATGGTTGAGAGAAGGATGAATGCAAGTGCATGGTTTTTTGGGTTATGGTGGTAGATTGGAGTTTGTAAGATCAATTCTGTCATCTCTGTCTATCTTCTATTTAAGTTCTCTAAAAATTCAGAAAACAATGATCAATATGTGTAATCAGGCACAAAGACACTGCCTTTGGGCCAAAGAGGAGGACTCCACATCAGTTAATTCCTTGGCGGCATGGTCTTTGGTATATCGCCCTAAAGGACATGGAGGTCTGGGGGTATTAAACCTTGAATTGCAGAACAATGCGCTTTTAATTAAACAATTGCATAAATTCTACTCAAAAGAGAATGTACCCTGGGTGAACCTTTATGGTCTCTGTACGGTAACACATTCCCACATGCACAATCTAAATGTGGTTTGATACGTCGGAAACGTATCTATAATTTTTAATGTTCCATGCTTGTATAGTATCTACTTTGCTTTGATTTGTCTACACTTTGAGGTGTTTTATATGTTTTCTGGAACTAACCTATTAACTAGTTGCCACAGTGTCAGTTGCCTGTTTTCTTCTGTTTTTGGTTCCAGAAAGGCAGAAAATCAATATTCTCGGAATTGGACGAGACAAAAGCCAAAGTCAATATTTTACCGTGGGCAACACGAAGCAGGAGTATGAGACGGAGGACCCACCAGGGGGACACACCCCCTGGCCGCACGGGTGGGCCCACACCGTGCCTGGAGGGTGCAGCTGCCCTGGTGCCCCCCTGCCTCGCCTCTTCGCCTATAAGAAGACCCCGATACAGAAACCCTAGGCACCCGATCAAAACTCCATGAAACCATCTGTAGCCGCGGCCACCATCGTCCCTAGATCGGGGGGATCTGAAGTTCTTCCTGGCACCCTGCCGGAGGGGAGACCATCCCGGAGGCCTTCTTCTTCATCATGCCAGCCTCCGGTATGAAGTGTGAGTAGTTCCACCTTGGACTATGGGTCCATGTAGTAGCTAGATGGTTGTATCTCCTCCTTTGTGCTTTCATGTATAGACCTTGTGAGCTCCGTTCATGATCAAGATCTAATCTATTTGTAATCATACATGTTGTGTTTGTGGGGATCCGATGGATATTGAGATTACTATGTCAGATTGATTAATGGTTTTGTCTATTTTGATTCTATCATGTTTGTGTTGTTTGTGATCTTTTATGCTCTCCGTTGTTAGTAGCTATCTTGGCCAAGTAGTTGCTAGTGACTCCAAGAGGGGGTATTTATGCTCGATAGTGGGTTCATGCCTCTCGTTTCCAAGGGAAGTGACAGAAATCTCTTCGATTGTATATGTGTTATTGCCACTAGGGATAAAACAACGGTCTCTTGTTCATGGAATAAGTGGATTGTTTACCTTACACACTTTGCTTAAAGCAGTTGTCTGTTGCTTGCAACTTGATACTAGAGGGGGTTTGGATGATAACTTTAAGGTGGACTTCTAGTCATAGATGCAGTTGGATGGCAGTCTATGTATATTGTTCTATTGCCCAATCGAATCTCATAGGATATTTTTGTCTAGTATTGCATTGTTATGCCTTGCTCAGTCCTGTCAATTGCCCTACAGTAATTTGTTTACCCAGCATGCCATGTTTGTTTATCTAAGGAGAGCACCTCTAGTGAACTATGGACCCCGGTCCAATCTTTACCATTGATACATCTTCCACTGTTACTGTTTACTTGCTGCAAATCATCATCACCTTCCACACCATACAGTTAATCCTTTGTTACAACAACCGGTGAGATTGACAACCTTACTGTTAGTTGGGGCAAAGTCTTGAGTTTGTGTTGTGCAGGTTTTCATGTTGGTTGCAACACCTTTGAGGCATTTACTTCCTCCTACTGGTTCGATAATCTCGGTTTCTTACCGAGGGAAAACTTGCTGTTGGGCTGCATCATACCTTGCTCTTGGGGTTTCCCAATGGGACGTTTAACACGCATCAAGACTTTCTGGCGCCGTTGCCGGGGAGGCTAAGGACGTCTTCACAAGGGGATTCCTCCTCAACCTTTCTCTTTACTTTGTTTTTAGTTTGCTTAGTTTCTTTTGCTTGGTTTTGTTTGCCTCTTTTTATCAAAAACTCAAAAAAATAGTTTAGTTTGTTTGCTTTCTCTTATCAAAAACACAAAATTAGTTCCTTCTCTAGTTGCTGGTCTGTTATTGCCTTGCTTGGTCATGCTTTCTATCAATGGATGGTTTCTTTGAAACTAGTTCTTATTGGCAAGGTGGCTTCATGGAAGAATAAAAATATTATTATAAGGAACACCGTTTGTCACAAAAAGGGAAACACTTATGGGAACAAATTGATAAGTTGAATACTATTGCTAGATACATGTGCTCTACTTATAATGTTACTTATTGCTTTGATAAATCTTGTTGCTGTAGGAGGTATAAACACCTTCCTTTTCAATGCGAGTATAATGATAATGTTACCATATCTTCTTATGTTAAGGGAAATTATGACTTTTATGATGTGGAACAAATTGAAGAATTTATTGCTTTCAAGGGTGCATTTGAACTTGCTAGTTTGCTTGAAAATACTGATGATGCACCTTATGAATATGAGGTTTATGCGATACTTAAATTTTGATTTGATAATTACAAGGAAGCAAATGGATATATTATTGAATATTTTAATAGATGCTTTTCACAAATGGAAGAGACTAATGCTTTGAAGGAGCCTATGGAAGAACAAATTGCTTCATACCTAGTGGGATTAAATATGCTTCAAACCTAGTGGGATTAAATATGGGATATTTTAGTTATGCTTTATGTGATAGTTATATTGTTGAGTTTATTCATGAGGCTATTGAAAAGTATTATGAGAGAGGAAAATATGGTTGTTGGAATTCTCATGTTACTACAACACCTCTCTATGTGCTGAAAGTTTTGAAGTTACTCTTGTTTTATCTTCCTATGCTTGGCACTTTGTTCTTAGTGAATTTATTTGCGTACAATATTCCCATGCATAGGAAGTGGGTTAGACTAAAATGTGTTTTGAATTTGCTTCTTGATGCTCTCTTTTGCTTTAATTCATATTTATTATGTGAGCATCTTCTCAAATTATCATGCCTAACTTAAAGGCGTTAAAGAAAAGTACTTGTTAGGAGATAATCCAAGAGTTTCCTTGAGTCATGGAAGTTATTACTTCAGTAATGACCTCTCCTTATCCTTTTTGTTTGCTTTTTGTGCCAAGAATAACCTCTAATGAGAGGGAAGTAAGATTTGGGAAGTTGCTGTCCCGAAACAGATTTCTGTCCTCCAGCATAAAAATTTGTGAGGAGTCTCTGTAAGTCGGATTGAGCTGAAACTTTACGAATAAATCCCCTAGTATGTTAGATAACTTTCGTTAGTTCAACACTTGTTGATTTAAGCAATAGAATATTTTCGAAAAAATCGGTTTCTACCTGCTGGTCTGTTTTGACAAATTTCTGCCATTATTTGCATTTGCTTCTTATTGATTCCTTTTTGAGTTCTCTTTTGGGGAATTGAGCTTTTTGAAGTAGTTGCTACAGTATATTGTGTTTTTAGTGAAAAGTTTTTATGTTCCAAAGCTAAACACAAAGGTCTATTATCTTTTGAATACACTAATGTTGCTAATGAAGATTGTGTGAAGTTTTGTATGAAGGAAAAATTTCAGGTGTAGAGAGAAAATGATGTAATAAGATGAAGAATGGAAAAAAGCTCAATCTTGGGGATGTCACCCCAATAAATATCCAAGAGGTACAGGCGTCAAAGCTTGTAGATGCCCAAGGCATCCCATTCTTCATCAATAAAAAGCTCAGGTCTTTCTAGACACTTTGTTTTTATTGTTTCATGCACTGTTGTGTTGTTCTTGGAGCGTCTTAGTTTTCGTTTGCTTTGATTAGTTTGTTTAGTTTGCTTGAATAAAGTAGTTCGGACCCCCGTTCTCGCTGTGTTGTTTCAAATAAGTTGATTGGTGTTGAAAAGGAGTAGAAAGTTCTTGCTTGAAAGTGCAAGAGGAGCTTGCATTGACTATGACTTAGACTTTAGCATGACATGCTAGGTGTTGTTTTGACCTTATGCTTAGTGATTATTGTTGTAGCATGTATTGTTCCAAACAATTGGGATTGCTTAGTGTGCCTTGAAATAATCATACGTTGTTTTAGCATAAAAAGCATAGTATTGTGGTATTCTCCTTTGATGCTTTGTTTGGATTAACTTGGCACATGCTCACACCATGTTATGACTATGAACAAGTCACCATAGCCTCTATGCTCATTTAGTCCTTGACTTGTGGTACCACTCGATGCTTTGATTAGTAATGTTTTGTCGCTCTGCATGATTATGGCCATTATTGCTCTCTTAGTTGGTTTCTCTCAGTCTTTTGCTAGCCTCCACTTGTATGAGTAAGCTCTACTCATGCTTCCAACTTCCAAGAAAACAAGTTATTCCAAAGTGTCCACTATAAACTCCTATGCATGGTGTGTTACACCATTCCAAGTATATTCTTGTTTTCAGCTATCTTCTAGTTAAAAAGTATTTTGTTATGTGAAAACTTAGTGATTAAAGCCCTCACGAACTTGATGGCACACTTTATATTCTTTGCCCCTAATAAACTTGAACCATTGTGTCATATATGTTGTATATGCTTGCACTTATACGTTGGAATTAGCAGAAACATGCTGTCATGGGGAACATTTTCAACATTGCACTTGTACTTTGTACACGGTTGATAGCATGCTCTTTTGTCTATGGATGTCGCCGGTGTGAAATAAAGAGGGAGCTTCTAAGTCCATGGAGTTATGTATTATGTGTTAGAGAAACGCCTAGGCCGCTAGACTAAGCCATGCCTAATCATGGTGGAAACTTGCAGCAGCACCGTAATGAGAATTCTGTGAAGCATCCTCAATAAAAAGCTATGCACATAGTAAATAAAAAGATTGCTGAGATGCTCATTGTCTGCTTGCCTTGTCATTTTGGTTATGGGATAGCTCCTGTACCATGTGCAAGGGGTACCCCATTGGCGGTTCTCTGTGATACACATGTACTTACTATGAAAAGAACTTACAGGTGACTAATGTTGAGTAGCATGCGGTGCGGCCCTCGTATTCAAGGGACATGATATTGCCAACTTATACTTTGTCAAGCATATACTCCATCTTTGTTCACTTTAACCTTAATCACTTCAAGATGCTTATGATAGGGGAAATGAGGGCTGAAAGCTAACAAGTACCATAATTTTTGGAAGCTCTTTTTGAAACTTGAAATCCCTGCTTCCCTTTATGAAGGGCCTTTCTTCTACTATTATATTGAGTCTCCACCTTCTACCTTTAGGCACCATTAAGAGAGCATAGTTGCCATTCTTAGTTCTATGTACAGTGTCCCAAAACTTATTGATAGATGCATATTGTGATATTACTTGTTCTTGTGCTACTTGTATCTAGTCACTCTTATGAACTTTTAAGGTGTCCTATGCATCTATTTGCTACTCCATGAGGGACAAGCTGAATGCCACTATGCCATGTTTTCTGTATGTGAAACAAACAAACAAACGTTTTTCAATGCATGTTATTCATGATCTTTGTTTGTAGCCTTTCATGTTGCATGCATACTTACTTTGTCTTATTGTTAGAACTCCATCTTTCATGCACATGTTTAGAGTTCTTTGATCCCAGCTTTCAATGCTTGTAAATGGTTTGATCTTGGTTTTGATGGTGCATGTCACCTCAAAATTTATTCTTTTATCACTTAACTACTCGAGGACGAGCAGGAGTTAAGCTTGGGGATGCTTGATACGCCGGAAACGTATCTATAATTTTTGATGTTCCATGCTTGTTTAGTATATACTTTGCTTTGCTTTGTCTACACTTTGATGTGTTTTTATATGTTTTCTGGAACTAACCTATTAACAAGTTGACATAGTGTCAGTTGCCTGTTTTGTTCTGTTTTTGGTTCCAGAAAGGCAGAAAATCAATATTCTCGGAATTGGACGGGACAAAAGCCAAAGTCAATATTTTACCATGGGCAACACGAAGCCGGATTACGAGACGAAGGAGACCCACCAGGCGGATACACCCCCTGGCCGCACGGGTGGGCCCACCCCGCACCTGGGGGGATGCATCCGCCCTGGTGGCCCCCCTGCCTCGCCTATTCGCCTATAAGTAGCCCCCGATGCAGAAACCCTAGGCACACAATCAAAACTCCACGAAACCGCCTGTATCCACCGCCACCATCGTCCCTAGATCGGGGAGAGGGGATCTGAAGTTCTTCCCGGCACCCTTCCGGAGGGGTGATCATCTCGGAGGCCTTCTTCTTCATCATGTCAGCCTCTGGTACGAAGCGTGAGTAGGTCCAACTTGGACTACGGGTCCATGTAGTAGCTAGATGGTTGTATCTCCTCCTTTGTGCTTTCATGTATAGATCTCGTGATCTCCGTTCATGATCAAGATCTAATCTATTTGTAATAATGCATGTTGTGTTTGCCGGGATCCGATGGATATTGAGATTACTATGTCTGATTGATTAATGGTTTTGTCTATTTTGATTCTATCATGTCTGTGTTGTTTGTGATCTTGCATGCTCTCCATTGTTAGTTGCTATCTTGGCCAAGTAGTTTCTAGTGACTCCAAGAGGGGGTATTTATGCTCGATAGTGGGTCCATGCCTCTAGTTTCCAAGGGAAGTGACAAAAATCTCTTCGGTTGTAGATGTGTTGTTGCCACTAGGGAGAAAACAACGGTCTCTTGTTCATGGAACAAGTGGATTGCTTACCTTACAAACTTTGCTTAAAGCAGTTGTCTGTTGCTTGCAACTTAATACTGGAGGGGGTTCGGATCATAACCTTAAGGTGGACTTATAGTCATAGATGCAGTTGGATAGCAGTCTATGTATATTGTTGTATTGCCCAATCGAATATCATAGGATCTTTTTGTCTAGTATTGCATTGTTATGCCTTGCTCAGTCCTGCCAATTGCCCTGTTGTAATTTGTTTACCCAGCATGCTGATACGTCGGAAACGTATCTATAATTTTTGATGCTCCATGCTTGTTTAGTATCTACTTTGCTTTGTTTTGTCTACACTTTGAGGTATTTTTATACACTTTCTGGAACTAACCTATTAACAAGTTGCCACAGCGCCAGTTGCCTGTTTTCTTCTTTTTTTGGTTCTAGAAAGGCAGAAAATCAATATTCTCGGAATTGGACGGGACAAAAGCCAAAGTCAATAACTTTACGTGAGGGACACGAATCCAAAAGGAGGGACGGAGAGGCACCAGAGGGTGGCCAGACCCCCCTGGGCGCGGCCAAGCCTGGCCCGCGCCTGGGGAGGGTGTGGGGCCTCTGGCCGCCTCCTCGGCCTCCCCCTTTGCCTATAAGAAGCCTCCAACCCAAAAACCCTAGGGAATCCACAAGAAATCCACGAAAACCTCTGTAGCGCCGCCGCCACCGAAGGGGAGATTCGGGTGACAGAAATTCTCTGTTCCGGCACCCTGCCGGGACAGGGAAGTGCCCCCGGAGCCATCTCCATCGATCTCCATCACCGTTGCTGAATCCCATGATGAGGAGGGAGTAGTTCTTCCTCGAGGCTAAGAGATCTACCGGTAGCTATGTGTTCATCTCTCTCTCTCTATGCATGATCTTGTTGTGGTCATGAGCTTTGTAATCAAGTAGATCTACCTTTGTCATGGTGGTGGCACGGCAGATGCCATGGGTAGGCTAAAGTATGGGGCCAATGGATGCTAGAGGGATCCGGGGAGGGAAGATGTAGTGATTTCTACACTCAAATGACTAACATGCAGATCTTTATTTCTCCTCTTAAGGACTACAAGTGCTCCTTGAGCTGTTTGCAGGAAGAAGAGAGCTACTACACGAGCCTTACGGCGTAGAATGAATCGATCCCCTCTCAGGAGCCCGCGTCTCCCCTTATAAAGGGGTGCCTTGGTTCCTCCTAGGGCTGACGTGGCAAGCATATTCGAGGAATATGCTTGTCCCAATATGGTAACTCGGCGACCCCCTTTCCGTGTCCCCCCTTCTATCAACGGCAATGTTCCAGAGAGCCCCACATGCGCGCCTCGGGCTCCCTGACTGTCACCTCCGTGACCTTCTTCTGCCCTTCTGCTGCTCTACTCCTTGTCCTTTATGCTTGGCTCTGTTCAGATTCCTCCTAGCCCGTGACTAGGGTTTGACTATAGGCACCTCCTTCTCCTGCAAGCTTCGTGTTACTCGACCTTGTCTCGCATAAGTCGGCTTGGCCTTCACCTGCATTCAAGTTATTCAGACTCGCTCGGCCGACTTAATTCGTATGTCGGCCGGATAAGGTGTTACTCCTTCTGTAGCTGTCATGGACTTGCTTATCTCGGCCGAATCTTACATGACTCGGCCGATATAAACAGTAACTCGGCTCATGACAAGGGAGACTCCTTTCGTCCTTCCCCTGTCTTGACCCTATCCGGGGTCACCTCCCCAACATTAGTCCCCTTAGCTGGTGTGGTCCTGCCTGTAACCTCGGTCGGGCCACATTAGTTTCCCAACATATGTCTCTCCTTATTTCCGAGTTACTTTTTCTGTTCGAGGTATCCGCGCAGCTTCCTGAGCACGCCTCGTCCTACGTGTACCACTCACCATTATTCTTCTAGTTTTTTGTTCCTCTACAGTGCCCACTGACAAGCTACAGTGATTACTGCGCCCGTCGCGTCGGCGCAGTGACGCCTCGAGTACCGCATCGGTCAGGAGGCCCGATCCTCTCTTGCGTCATGTGGTCTTTGGTGTGGCTCCACTCAGTTGCGAGCTGTTCCGCCGCACGCGTGATTTACACGGTTAGCGTGCGCACCCACGATCCCACTACCGCCAAGACTGCACGGTTATAAGGAGGGGTGCGGGGCTAGAGGATTTACTTTCCCCCTTCGCTCACCATTCTCCTTCTTCCTTCTCATGCTCGTGCCTCTATCCGTGCGCTGGTGGTTGCGCCATTGTCGATCTCCTCGATGGAGACGTTGCTGTTCTTCTGCTCCGACGACCTCACCGCCGTGCGCTTCTTCGCCGCCTCCGCGAGTGAGTTATTCTACAGCGCTGCTGCTAGATTTCCGCCCTAGACTATCCTTTGGTTTCCCAGATTCCTCGCGGTGGTTCACCTTTGTTGCGCCGCCGCATTCGTTAGAATCACGACGGGGCCATGCGCTTCTAGGCCTCCCTCCACCGCTAGTTTCTCCTCCGTTGATTCCTCCGGCGAGCCCTTTTCTAGTTCTGCCAGTGGAGCACTCGTCGAAGACGATGACCTTGCGTCCAGTCCAGAACGGGGCTCTTGGCAGGGCTCCTCTGCCACTCGTCGTGAGATTGAGTGGCTGATTAGGACACGTCGGATTCCTTCCGAGGTAAGCTGTCGCTTGCCCGGCAAAGAATCCTCTCCTGTACTCAATGAAGGCGAGTACGTTGTTTTCATGTCCCACTTTGCTCGTGGGTTTGGCCTCCCCCTTAGCGATTTTGCTAGGGAATTCCTTTATTACTTCGGCCTCCAGCCGCATCACCTTCCGGCTAATGCTATCGCCTCCTTGTCTGCTTACATCTCGGCCTCGGAGGGGTACTTCGGCCTCTAGCCCTCCGTGTCCGTCTGGTCTAAATTCTTCTAGATCCGATCTAATGTCGTTCCGGACAAATATCTTCACCCCTTCGAGAAATCCCTTACCCAGTGTGGAGCCGCGTCCATTACACCTCGGAGAAACTCCGAGTTCCCTCGTGTCGCCGGCCTCGAGTCTTGCAAGAAATGGCATAGATCATTTTTCTATGTCAAGAACACAGGAAAAGAAGACAAGATTCGACTCCCTACCTTTTCTGTTGGCACCCCTTCCAAGAAGAATTGGAACTACAATCCCAGGAAGAGCCATGCTTTGGCCGAGGCATTCGAGATTCGGCTCAAGGAGTTGATCCGCGCCGGGCTCCGCGGTGAGGATCTGATGATCACATTCGTCAGCAGCCGAATCTGCCCTTTCCAGCTTCGCTCTCACAAGCTTTGTTACATGAGTGGTCCTCTCGATCCCAACCGAGTTTTGACGGTTGAGCTCGACGACTATCTTATTTACAAGCGTGTCCGAGCTACCTTCAAGACTGATATGCCGGAGGACTGGACATGGGGACTGAAGCCGTTCACTCGCGGGAATCCCCCTCCTGAGGTAAATTTACGCATTTGTGTTTGTTTCCGAGTCGCGTTTGTGACTATTCTTTTGCTAACTCTACTTTGTTTCTTTTCTCGCAGAGGTGTGCGGAGCAAAAGAT
This sequence comes from Avena sativa, assembly GCA_916181665.1. NCBI lineage: Eukaryota > Viridiplantae > Streptophyta > Magnoliopsida > Poales > Poaceae > Avena > Avena sativa. Next base: position 337,279,184 of record OV702297.1, on the reverse strand, counting down.
CGAGGATGCCGAGGTTCTGGCTCTTCCGTGGACCGCAGATCGGAATACCCCGGATAGCGGGGAACCTGACTCGCAAGAGTTTGTCCCTAAGTCGGATGTTGCTCCGGCTCACGCCCGTGGCAAGACCTCATCCCACGGGGATGAAGGTGACTCGAACGACGTCCAAATTCTTGAGGTAGTTGTCGCGATGCCTATCTCTTACGCATTTCTGGCTCCTACTTTCCCAGCTAATCCAGTCGGTCAGGTGCACGACGCCGAGCCTCTTGATTCTCGAGCTCCTGCTGCCTTGAATAAGTGCACCGCTCCGGCAGGTCCCTCTGACGCTGCTCCCAAGAAGCGCTGCTCCCAAGAAGCGAGTGAAGAAATCTTCCCAGCATATTCCGAGGCGTAAGACCATGCCTGGGGTTACTGGGTGAGTTTATTTTCATTCGTATTTCTTGTTTCTCTCTTTCTGTCTTTTGATTCGACCTTTTGTCCTTGGCAGAGCTCCTTTCTCTGCCAAGCCAAGTGGTCCAACTATGACAAGCCATACAGCTCGGCAGCCTTCTCCTCCGCCCCCTGAAGATACTCGGGCTCCTAGTCCCTCTCATTTTGACTCTCCTCCTGTGCCGACTCAGACATCGCCTCGGCGAGATGTACCCACAGCTCCCACCGTTAACACCGACATAACTCCGCCAGTAGATCATCATGTTGAACCTGTTGCCCCTGCTATGACCACTCAGGTTTCCCCCGATATTCCTTCGACCACCACAATTCCAGCTGCTACTCCAACTCCAGCCGAGGATATCACCATCTCGGCCCCCTTGGAAACCATAGTTCCTCCTGCATCCAAGGATGCCACTCCTAGTGCCGAGGTTGCTGGCCCTGCCGAAACCTCTTCTAAGACTAGGAAGGTTGTTGTCACCAAACCTTCAGCATCTCAGAAGGGGCCGGCTAGCTCTTCTCAACCCAACATAGCTGATGCACTCCGCAAGAGGGCTTCCTCTTCTAAGCATGTTGTCACCCCGGCCGCTGATACTCAGCTTACTCTTCACAAGAGTCCTGCGGCGGCGATAGTTACCCAACGGGTCCTAGGTAAAGTGCTGACCCATACTGAGAGTGGGAACAGCCTTGGCTCTTTGGTGGAATACGCCAATAATTGAAATGCCGCCGATCAGCTTGAGGGCAATCCGAGTAGCCAGCCATTTCAGCTTTCCGACATCAGCAGTCGTTTGCATATGGCTGCTAAGATTATTCTTGACAGTGATAAGATGAACGAGGTAAGCATTTCTATTGATATTTTGTCTGTTATTCAAATGATAGTATATATACACTAGTCCCCGAAGCTTGCAACCGAATAACTTGTTGTTCGTTTGGAAGCTTTGTTAGGCTTCAAATGCATTATTTGCTAAGTCAATTTCTTTTATGACTTGGATTGATCGTGGTTCATCCATATTGCGAATTAAGCTTTGCTTAATCCGGATCTATCTCGGATTTGATTATCCATCCACTAAGATCCGAGTTAAGTTTTACTTGATTCGGCTCTGTTCTAGTTTTGAATATCCAGCCACCTAGATCCGAGTTAAGTTTTGCTTGATTCGGATCTGTCTTTGCTTTGAATATCTAGCCACCTAGATCCGAGTTAAGTTTTGCTTGATTCGGATCTGTTTTAGCTTTGAATATCCAGTTGTGTAATTCACTTTGGTACTTAGGTTGCCCATGATCGGCGGACGACCGAATTTCAAAGGTTGCTCTTTGCACACAAGAAATTGCAAGAGAAATATGAGAAAGTTCTCCCCGTGGTGAAGAAAACTGGTAATTTAATAAATCTTTGTATTGTTCCTTAAGTTCTTAACATTTTTGGCTTGATGTGCTAATTCATCTTTGGTGGTATGCAGCTAATATCAATAATCTTAATACCCGCCTCACCAAGAAGGTTAAAGCTCTGGAAGGTTAGTTATTCTTCTCGTCTATTGATTTTCGTTCGAGACTAATCCTAGGTTTCTTATAACCTTCTGTCTTTGGTATAGCCGAGTTACAAACACTTGCAGCATCGCATCAAGAATGCATATCCATGCCTGATATGATGCTGCATTTTTTAGAACAAGCTGACACTCATTCGACGCAGCTTGAAGAAAAGGATGATGAGATAACCCGGTTACGTGCCGAGGTTGAGTCTCTCAAGCTTTCACAGAAATCCGAATTGGAAAAGGTTGATCAGGAGTTCTCTGAAGAAAAGAATCGACTGAGCCTGCAATTGCAGAAAGACAATGAACTCCTCGATGCTGCCGAGCTGAAGAACCGGATGATGGGCGAGGAAATCACTCGCTTTGAGAAGAATAAGGCCGACTGGACCCAGGATCTCCAGAAAATGTTGAGTTATATTCATCGTAAGTTTCCGACCGTGGCCGAATTATCTTCTTCTCTTTCTTATTTTTAACTGATATGTTTTCCTTTCGCGTAGATCATTTTCCGGAAGCTAGACCAGTGAGCTCTAAGGCAGTGATTTCTGATCGTCAGCGTCGAGGTGTCCCCGCAGATTCGAGTCTAGAATACTCAATGGAAGACTTCTTGATTGCCGTCGGCGCTGCTATTGGACCAATGAAGATTATGGGCAGAGATCTGGTGCAAGTAGCCATTCGGGCCTACCATGTTCTTTGGCCGAATATCTCTGGAACTCCTGATATTGACGAGGTCAAAATACTTGTGGAGAGATTAATGCCATCTCAGACCCAGTTAAATCTCTGGAGGGAATCTGCTGGGAGGGTTGGTGCTGATATGGCACTTACAGCCGTTCTGTCTTGGTACGAGGACATCTGGCTCGACACTTTGATGAATTTGCGCACTGGCTCTCGTTGGGTTGAGGATCCAGAGTTCGTCGCTCGCCGCCAAGCTCGTGCCTTCCAGCTTGTTGAGTACGCTGACGTGCATAATTGGATTGAAGGGCCGAGTTTTCTTCCCAATCCAACAGATGATGTCGAAGTTGAAGATGCCTCTGATGATGATTCGGCCGATCAGGATGAGGCAGAGGGTGACTCGGACAACTCCCGTCACTCCAATGCAAGCTCGGATGAGGATGGCGACGCGCGATCGTCTTCTAAAGGGACTGAGCATTCTCGAGCTCAAGCTAATGTTTCTCAGCAGCCGAGGCTTTCCACCTAGGCTACTATTGCTTCTGTTGAAGGCGAAGTAATTTCGGCTGAGGCGCAGTCTACCTCGGACCGCCCAATTCCCGAAAATACCCCTACGCAGGAGACCGAGGTCGCCCCGCCATCATCCGAGATAGCTATTCCCGATGCTCCTAATCATGATGCTGCCCCTTAAGGGTGCTCTGGCCCTTTTCGCTGTTTAGGTTCAAAAAAATTCTTTAAGTTATTTTCAGTCCCCGGTATGCCGGGCGTATGATGTATGTGGAACAATTGTCCGGCTTTTGGTGTGGTGCGAACCTTTTTGCCTTTCGCCGCTGAGGCATGGGTGATGGTAATTATTATTACTTTGTTTAAACAAGTCTCATTGCTTTATATCTTTGCTTTGGCAAACTTTGATTTCGTAGGTTCGGATTGTATTTTTCCATGTGGCTGACCTTAGTTCGGCATTTATCTTGCCTTCCCTTTATAAACTTGATAGCGTAGTTGTTGTGTTTTCAACTTCTATCTGAAGTACAAAGCCCGAAGCCCATATCTGGTAAAGTGATACAATAAGTTGCATCCCTTATCATACTTCGATTTGCTGGGTTTGTTATTCTTTTTTGCATTGTCCTTAGAAATCTTTGTTTGTTTTCGCTTTGCTATTCCTCTGATTACTGAAGCAAGTTTATATCATATCTTGCAAGTTATGATCATCAATTTTGGGGAGTCCCCGAGTCTGTAGCTGAGCTATGGAGCTTTTATGTGTCTAGCGACAAACAGTGGGTAATACAAATTAGTCCCCGAGTTATCACTTGGGTTATCGAGTTCTTGCGTGTGCTCAAAGAATTATCTTGGATCATGCGGTAGTCCCCGAGTTACGAACTGGGTTGCCGAAATATAATTCATGGGTTAATGCAGAGAATACTACGGGGTAGTCCCCAAGTCATCGCTCAAGGTGCCGAAGTTTAATACGCATTTTTAGAACAAGAAACAATCACGGGGCAGTCCCCGAGTCAATGCTCAAGGTATCGAGGTTTTAATGCATAATCCGAAATAAGGGATAATACGGTGCAGTCCCCGAGTCACTGCTCGAGGTGCTAAAACATAACACATAATTCAGGAATAAGAAATAACACGGTACAGTCCCCGAGTCACTGCTCGAGGTGCCGAGGTTTAACACATAATTCAAAATAAGAAATAACACAGTGAAGTCCCCGAGTCACTGCTCGAGATGCCGAGGTTTACTACATAGTTTTAAAAAATAGAAACAACATTGTGCAGTCCTCGAGTCGTTGCTCGAGGTGCCGAGGTTCAATACACGCTTGATACTCCAACTTGATGCGTCATATTACGACGTACAACATATGGCTTCTAAGTGTAGAATGGGCGAAGTAAAGCTATGTTCCACGGTCTTTTTGATTCGTCGCCGGCTTTGTTTGCCTTGTTCTTTTTTGGTGACTGAGCACCGATTAGGTAATATGCATCATTGTGCAATGCTTTACTCACGATGAATGGTCCTTCCCATGGGGGTGAGAGTTTGTGCATGCCGGCTGTGCGTTGCACTAGCCGAAGAACCAAATCTCCTTCCTTAAAAACTCTTGGATTGACTTTCTTGTTGTGATATCGTCGGAGGTCTTGCTGATAGATAGCTGATCTTGATAATGCCAATTCCCTGGCCTCTTCTAGCAAATCGCCATCGTCTTGCCGAGCTACCTCATTTACCTCAACAGTTGTGTACTGGGTCACTCATGGCGAATCATGCATTATGTCGGCTGGAAGCACGGCTTCTGCCCCATATACCAGAAAAAATGGGGTATATCCTATCGACCTGTTTGGTGTAGTCATGAGACTCCACGTACTGATGATAGTTCCTCGATCCAACATCCTGCCGACCTTTGCAAAAGTTCGACAAGCCGGGGTTTTATTCCGGACAATACCAGCCCATTTGATCTCTCTACTTGCCCATTTGATGCTGGGTGAGCCACCGAGGCAACATCTAGTCTTATGTGTTTCTCTTGGCAGAATCTAGCAAAGGCTCCTTCAGCAAAATTTGTGCCATTGTCTGTAATAACACTGTGTGGATAACCGTATCTTAAGATAATATCTTAGACGAATTTTACTGTTGTTGGTCCATCACATTTTCTTATTGGTTTTACTTCGATCCACTTTGTGAATTTATCCACCATGACTAGAATGTGGGTCATACAGCCCCGGGCTGGCTTGAACGGACCTACCATATCCAAGCACCATACAGAAAATGGCCAAGTAATTGGTATTGTCTTTAATTCGGACGAGGGCATATGTATCTTGCTGGCGTATCTCTGGCAACCGTTACATTTTTATACTAACTCTTTTGCCTCCTTCAACGCCGTCGGCCAATAAAATCCATGCCTGAATGCTTTGGCTACTAAAGCTCTAGGCGAGGCGTGATGCCCGCATTCTCCCTGATGTATATCCAGGAGTATTTCCTGGCCTTCTGCCGAGTCAACACATCTTTGCATCACGCTTGTGACGCTTCTCTTATACAGCTCATTGTTTATGATTGTGTAAGATTTTGCTCTTCTTATTGTCTGTCTAGCCAGTACCTCATTACTCGGCAAGATTGCGTCCTTAAGGAAGGAGAATATGGGTTGCGCCCATGTCGGCGTGATTTTCTCTGGGATAATTTCACTATCGATTTCCATGTTTTCTGCCGATATAATAGCTTCGGATTCTTCTGTATTTATTCGTGCGATGGCCAGGTTCACTTTCAGAGAGCCTAGGTTGCATTCTTTGTCAATTTCCATTGGCACACTTCCTTCTTTCAGTTCTGCCAAGATATGAATTGACTCGGACTCTGGTGATGGTATAATCGATGGCTTTAATAGGTGCTCTAGGGCGATACCTGGGGGAATTGACTGCCTAGTTGATCCGAGTTTTGACAATGTGTCTGCAGCGTCATTTTCTGCCCGAGGTATATGATGAAACTCGCATCCATCAAAGTATCCACTGATTTTTTGCACATGGAATCTATATAGGGCCATATTCGCATCTAGTGCGTCCCAATTGCCTAACACTTGTTATACTACTAGATCTGAATCCCCGTAGCATAGGATCCGACGTATACCAATTTCCTTTGCCACTTTTAACCCATGGACGAGTGCTTCATACTTGGCTACATTGTTTGATGCGGCGAAATGTATTTGCGGCACATATTTCAGCTGATCTTTTTTTGGTGAAGTCAACACTATCCCTGCCCCCATGCCATTTCTCAGCTTGGATCCGTCGAAATGCATTATCCAATAATTCGGATCTGGTAATGGTGGTTCATATTGTACCTCGGCCCAATCCACAAAGAAGTCGGCCACTGCCTGAGATTTGATTGCATCTCGCCTATCGAATTGCGGAGCATAAGGTGATAACTCGATTGCCCATTTTGCTATTCGGCCACTTTCATCTTTGTTGCTCAATATCTCGGCTATGGTCGCTTCACAAATCACTTTTATCGGATTTTCTTCGAAGTAATGTTTAATTTTTTTGCCGACATGTATACTCCATAGGCCATCTTTTGGTAGTGCGGGTAGTTCAGTTTTGAGGCCGATAGTACCTCGCTTAGGTAATATACCGGCCTTTGTATTGACTTATCACCTTCATTCCGTTCCACGACAACCACCGTACTTACCAATCTGTTAGTGGTATCTACATAAAGTAACATAGGTTCTTTTGACAGTGGAGAGGCCAGGATTGGTGCTGTGACCAACATCTTTTTTAATTCATGAAATGCATTATCTGCTTGCGGTGTCCAAATGAACTTATCAGACTTTTTCATCAGTTGATATAGAGGTAATGCCTTTTCCCCCAGCCGATATACAAATCGACTCAGCGAGGCCAGGCAGCCTGTAAAATTTTGTACATCATTTAGACACCTCGGCAATTCCATTCTTTCAACTGCTCGGATTTTAATTGGATTTGCCTCTATACCTCGGCTGGATACGAGAAAACCGAGTAATTTCCCAGTCAGCACACCGAAGGTACATTTTTCTGGGTTAAGCTTCATTCGAACCTTCTCAGGTTTGCGAACGTCTGCCGAATATCATCCAGGAGTGTTTTGCTCTCTTTGGTTTTTATAACCACATCGTCTACATATACTTGTACATTTTTTCCTATCTGGTCATGTAGACACTTTTGCATGCATCTCTGGTATGTTGCTTCTGCATTACGCAGGCCGAATGGCATGGTGCGATAGCAATAAGCCCCGTACGAGGTAATAAACGCAGTCTTTATTTGATCGGCCGGATTTAACGGTATCTGGTGGAAACCAGAATACGCATCTACAAATGACAACAGCTCACAACCAGCGGTCGATTCAATGACTTGGTCTATCCTAGGTAAAGGAAAAGGGTCTTTGGGACACGCCTTGTTTAGATTCGTGTAATCGATACACATTCGCCATAGGACGGCTACATTTGGGTCATCCTTTTTCTTTTCTACTAACACCGGATTTGATAGCCAATCCGGATGAAGCACTTCCATGATGAACCCGGCCGCAAGGAGCTGAGCTATCTCATCCCCTATTATTTTTCTCCTATCTTCGGCGAAGCGGCGAAGAGGTTGCTTCACCGGCCTTGCTCCTGGCCTTACATGCAAAGAGTGCTCAGCCAACTCCCTCGGCACACCTTGCAGGTCTTGAGTTGACCATGCAAAGATATCCCGATTCTCACGGAGGAAGTTGGTGAGCTCGCCTTCCTATTTGGCATCTAGGCCGGCACCAATCGTGATGGTGCGCTCTGGGAACTGCTCATCTATCTGGACCTTTTTTGTCTCTTTAGTCGGCTGGAAAGAAACACTTCCATGTGGGTTGGCTAATGCCGGCATATTCAGCTATGCCGACTGAGCGAGAGCCGCTACCTCCTGAATCCTTATTTTTTCTCTTGCAATCACCAATGACTCGGCCAGGTTTGATCCGGCCGAAGCACATTCCATTGACTTCCTGTAATCTCCGGCTACTGTTATCACCCCTTGTGGTTCGGGTAACTTCATTTTCAAGTAAGTAATGTGGCAGCTGCTCATGAATTTGGCCAATGCTAGCCATCTGAGTAAAGCATGATAGCAACTTTCTAGGTCCACCACTTCAAACTCCAAATTTTCCGTTCTGCAATTCTCCCTTGTGCCGAATAATACATCTACTCGAACTTTCCCAATGGGTTCGCACAAAAGTCCCGGCACTATTCCATGGAATGTGGTTATTGTAGATTGCAGCATATTCTGCGCTATTCCGAGTTTATGCATCGTATCTTTGTACATGATATTGATACTGCTCCCATTGTTAATGAGTACTTTTGAAAATTTCACATTAATGTTGGGACCGACAAATGTCGGATCTAGTACGAGTGCGTACGACCCTGGATTCGGCATTATTTTCGGGTGATCCTTTATGCTCCAGGTTATTTCCTGATCTGACCAAGGCACATATCTTGGTACCGCCGGCATAACCACATTTACTTCCATATGCCGGCGTTGTACACTTTGCCTGTCTTGTTGTTCTGTTGTGAACACACAATATGATTGATGATGCTCCCTGTAATCATTATGTCCATTATTTCCGGGGTTTGCCCTTCCATCCTGACCTTGATGCACTACTACTCAAGTGCTTCAATAGATCTCTGCTCTCCCCATGTGTGTGAAAGTGACAGTGTGCACGCCATGGTGGAACTTAGGCTTGAGTCTACATAAATACTCTTTGTGCTTTAATAGATCTATGCTTTTCCCCACGTGTGTGAAAGTGATAGCATGCATACCGTGTGTGGCACTTTGGCTTGTGTGGCACTTTGGCTAGATTGAATATTTGTTATGAGTTATATTTGGAGTTGTATGTCTCTATGAAATTATGGTGTTTGTTGGAACCATCTAGTGCTCAAGGTGACAGTGTGGGGTTATCTAGATTGGGGAAGGCGAACTTTGAGGAGTGTTGTTATATCCCTAACGATGATTAGAGTGTCCAACCGGAGAGTAGTTAAGAGTAGTATCATGAAGAGAGGATATTTATATGAGAGAGTGTTTACTAGTGAAAGTATGATCCCTAGGCCTTGTTTCTAAGCATTGAAACACCGTTTGCTACTAACTCGGTTGCATGTTTGCTTGCTTCCTTCTTGTTGCCTTTAGTATTTCCTCCACGCCATCAGCTCTTTTCTGGAACCGTTACCCCATGTCAACAACAAGCCAGAAGCTCTTTTCTGGCACCGTTACCACTTGTATTTCACTATCTCTTCGCCGAACTAGTGCACCTATACACCTGACAAGTGTATTGGGTGTGTTAGGGACACAAGAGACTTCTTGTATCTTGATTGCAGGGTTGCTTGAGAGGGAATACCTTTGACCACTTCCTCCCCGAGTTCGATAAACCTTGGGTGATCCACTTAAGGGAAACTTGTTGCTGTTCTACAAACCTCTGCACTTGGAGGCCCAAAAACTTTCTACAAGAATAGAAGTGCATAGACATCAAGATCTTTTCTGGCGCTGATGCTGGGTAGGTAAGGTAAAAGGTACTCACATCCTCCGGTGTGAGTGCTCGAAGTTATTTACTTTATATTCTGTAGTTTTGTCTTTTTTTTCTTGTTTTCACTAGTTAGGCTTAATGGAAAACAACAACAAAATTAGAGAGCTCTATAGCATTTATCTTGAATTAGGACATGAAGTGTTTGAAAAGAAAATTAAAAAACCTATGGAACTTTATTTGCATGCTAATAGCAATGTTATTAGTATGAATTCTTTGGACACCATTGTTGCTAATGTTATGGAAAAGTCTAAGCTTGGGGAAGCTAGTTTTTTATGAAAATGATCTTTTTAGTTCCCCATCTTTGGAAGATAGCTATTCTATAGCTTATGATGATACCAAACCTCCAATATATGATGATTACAATGATGAATATGATATTTTCAGTCCACCTACTATTGAGGAGAAAGTTAATTGTGATTACAATATGCCTCCTATATTTGATGAGAATAGTAATGATAGCTATTTTGTTGAATTTGCTCCCACTACAACTAATAAGAATGCCTTTGCTTATGTGGAGAGTAATAATCATTATATGCATGTGGATCATGATAAGAATGCTTTATGTGATAGATATATTGTTAATTTTATGCATGATGCTACTGAAAGTTATTATGAGAGAGGGAAACATGGTCTGATGCATCTCAAAAATATTAAGTTCCCCTCTTTATGTTGAAAGTTTTGAAGTTACTCTTGTTTTATCTTCCTATGCTTGTCACTTTGTTATTTGTGAATTTATTTGTGTACAAGATTCCGATGCATAGGAAGAGGGTTAGAATAAAATGTGTTTTGAATTTGCTTCTTGATGCTCTCTTTGACTTCAATTCATAATTCTTATGTGAGCATCTTGCTTCTTGTGCCTAACTTAAAGGCGTTCAAGAAAAGTACTTGTTGGAAGATAACCCAAGAGTTTCCTTGAGTATTGGAAGTTATTACTTCAGTAATGACCTATACTTATCCTTTTTGTTTGCTTTTTGTGCCAAGAATGACCTCTAATAAGAGGGAAGTAAGATTTGGGGAGTTGCTGCCCCAAAACAGATTTCTGTCCTCCACCATAAAAATTCGCGAGGAGTCTCTGTAAGTCGGATTGAGCTCAAAATTTACGAATAAATCCCCCATTATGTTAGATAACTTTCGATAGTTCAACACTTTTTTATTTAAGAAACAGAAGATGTTTGAAAAAATCGGTTTCTAGCTGCTGGTCTGTTTTGACAGATTTCTGCCATTATTTGCATTTGCTTCTTATTGATTCCTTTTTGAGTTCTCTTTAGGGGAATTGAGATTTTTTAAGGAGTTGCTACAGCAGCATGTGTTTTTAGTGAAAAGTCTTGCTGTTCCAAAGCTTTACCCAAAGGTCTATTATCTTTTGAATACACTAATGTTGCTAATGAATATTGTGTGAAGTTTTGTATGAAGGAAAATTTGCAGGTGTAGAGAAAAAATGATGTAATGAGATGAAGAATGGACAAAAGCTCAAGCTTGGGGATTACACCATGGTGTCATCCCAAGAAATATTCAAGAGGTACAAGCGTCAAAGCTTGGGGATGCCCAAGGCATCCCCTTCTTCATCAATAAAAATCTCAGGTCTTTCTAGACACTTCATTTTTATTGTTTCATGCACTGTTGCGTTGTTCTTGGAGCGTCTTAGTTTTCATTTGCTTTGCTTGGTTTGCTTAGTTTGCTTGAGTAAAGTTGGTTGGTTACAACACACTTCTTTTGGAGAGAGACACACTTTGTTTTCATTGCCTAGAACACTCTAGTTTTCACTCTTATTGTTTTGTGAGTGTTCACTTTTGCTAGCACTGCGTTCATCTTAGTTTTCCCATGCTTTCAGCTTAGAAATTTTTAGTTCTTCTTTGTGTATTTGTGAGACAATCTCACTGATCTTTATTGATTATTTTTGTGAGTTGTTTCAAATAAGTTGCTTGGTGTTGGAAAGGAGTAGAAAGTTCTTGTTTGATAAGTGCAAGAGGAGCTTGCATTGACTGTGACTTAGAATTCAGCATGACATGCTAGGTGTTGTTTTGACCTTATGCTTAGTGATTATTACTGTAGCATGTCTTGTTCCAAACAATTGGGATTGCTTAGTGTGCCTTGAAAGAATTATGTGTTGTTTTAGCATGCAAAAAGCATAGTATTGCGGTATTCTCCTTTGATGTTTTGCTTGGGTTGACTTGGCACATGCTCACACCATGTTATGACTATGACAAGTCACCATTAGCCTCTATGATAATTTAGTCCTTGACTTGTAGCACCACTCTATGCTTTGATTAGTAATGTTTTGTCGCTCTGCATGATTATGGCCATTATTGCTCTCTTAGTTGGTTGCTCCCAGTCTTTTGCTAGCCTCCACTTGTATGAGTAAGCTTTACTCATGCTTCCAACTCCCAAGAAACCAAGTTATTCCAAAAGTGTCCACTATAAACTCCTATGCATGGTGTGTTACACCATTCCAAGTATATTCTTGTTTTTAGCTATCTTCCAATTAAAAACTATTTTGTTATGTGAAAACTTAGTGATTAAAGCCCTCACAAACTTGATGGCACACTTTATTATTTGCCCCTAATAAACTTGAACCATTGTGACAACTTTGTTGTATATGCTTGCACTTATAAGTTGGAATTAGCAGAACCGTGCTGTCACGGGGAACGTTTTCAACATTGCACTTGTACTTTGTACTCAGTTGATATCATGTTCTTTTGTCTATGGATGTCACCGGTGTGAAATAAAGAGGGAATTTGTAAGTCCATGGAGTTTGTATCCTGTGTTAGAGAAACGCCTAGGCCGCTAGCCTAAGCCATGCCTAATCATGGTGGAAACTTGCAGCATCATCATAATGAGCTATCTATGAAGCATCCTCAATAAAAAGCTACACATACGGTAAATAAAAAGATTGCTGAGATGCTCATTGTCTGCTTTCCTTATCATTTTGGTTATGGGAAAGCTCCAGTGCCATGTGCAAGGGGTACCCCGTTGGCAGTTCTCAATGATATGCAAATACTTACAATGACAAGAACTTACTTGGACCCAAAGTTGAGTATGCATGAGGTGTGCCCTCGTATTCAAGGGACTTGAGATTGCCAACTTATACTTCGTCAAGCATATACTCCATCTTTGCCACTTTAACCTTAATCACTTCAAGATGCTTATGATAGGGGCAATGAGGGCTGAAAGCTAAACAAGTACCATAATTTTTGGAAGCTCTTTTTGAAACTTGAAATCCCTGCTTCCTTTATAAAAGAAAAGGATTTTCATCCACCATTATTTGAGTCTCCACCTTCTACCTTTAGGCACCATTAAGAGAGCATAGTTTTCATTCTGTGTGCAGTGTTCCAAAACTTATTGATTGATGCATATTGTGATATTACTTGTTCTTGTGCTACTTGTTTCTAGTCACCCTTGTTAACTTTGAAGGTGTCTGATGCATATATTTGCTACTCTATGAGGGACAAGCTGATTGTCAATATGCCATGTTTTTTGTATGTGAAACAAACAAACATTTTTCAATGCATATTATTCATGATCTGAGTTTGTAGTTTTTCATGTTGCATGCATAGTTACGATGTCCAATTGTTAGAACTCCATTTTTCATGCACATGTTTAGAGTTCTTTGATCCCAGCTTTCAATGCTTGCAAATGGTTTGATCTTGGTTTTGATGGTGCATGTCACCTCAAAAATTATTTTTTTATCACTTACCTACTCGAGGACGAGCAGGAGTTAAGCTTAGGGATGCTTGATATGTCGGAAACGTATCTATAATTTTTGATGATCCATGCTTGTTTAGTATCTACTTTGCTTTGTTTTGTCTACACTTTGAGGTATTTTTATACACTTTATGGAACTAACCTATTAACAAGTTTCCACAGTGCCAGTTGCCCGTTTCTTCTGTTTTTGGTTCTGGAAAGGCAGAAAATTAATATTCTCGGAATTGGACGGGACAAAAGCCAAAGTCAATAACTTTTTGTGAGGGACACTAATCCAAAAGGAGGAACGGAGAGGCACCAGAGTGTGGCCAGACCCCCTGGGCACGGCCAAGCCTGGCGCGCGCCTAGGGAGGGTGTGGGGCCTCTGGCCGCCTCCTCGGCCTCCCCCTTCGCCTATAAGAAGCCTCTGACCCAAAAACCCTAGGGAATCCAGAAGAAATCCACGAAAACCTCTGTAGCGCCGCCGCCACCGAAGGGGAGATTCGGGGGACAGAAAGTCTCTGTTTCGTCACCCTGTCGGGACGGGGAAGTGCCCCCAGAGCCATCTCCATCGATCTCCACCACCATCTCCATCACCTTTGCTCATTCCCATGATGAGGAGGGAGTAGTTCTTCCTCGAGGCTAAGAGCTCTACCGGTAGCTATGTGTTCATCTCTCTCTCTCTCTATGCATGATCTTGTTGTGGTCATGAGCTTTGTAATCAAGTAGATCTACCTTGCTACTCAAGTGCTTCAATAGATCTCTGCTCTCCCCATGTGTGTGAAAGTGACAGCGTGCATGCCATGGTGGCACTTAGGCTTGAGTCTACATAAATACTCTTTGTTCTTTAATAGATCTATGCTTTTCCACACGTGTGCGAAAGTGACAGCGTGCATACCGTGTGTGGCACTTTGGCTAGATTGAATATTTGTTATGAGTGTAGGGATTCGTAGCATGGAAAACAAAAAATTTATACCGCATGCACACAAACAAGCCAAGATCTATCTACTAGATTGTATCAACGAGTCGATAGAAGCACTCACCCTCGAATATTCCAAAGCGGTTAACGAGAGCAGATTCTCGTGGGTGATGTAGTCGTACACTTGACGATCTCAAGATCTCGTAAATGATCCTTCCGGCGCTGCGTTCCGGCAGCGCTTCCGCAGTCGGTCACACGTTCGATACTCGATGAAGACCTTCCTCTCCCTTGTTCCAGCAGGAAGCGGAGGTTGTAGTTCTCCCCTCGCGATTACGGTAGCACGACGACGTGGTGTCGAAAGTAGAGGGAATATTCCGCAGGGCTTCGCCTAAGCCGGTGCGAGTTATGGTGGATCTAGGGTTTCCCGGTGATCTAGGGTTTAGAAGACCAGGAGGAAGAGGAGGTGTCGGTGGCGACTAGGGCGGCGGCGACGAGGCGGTGACGACACAAGGAGGTGGCGGCGCTAGGCTAGCGGCGGCGTGCGGCGGCGGCGCGGCATGGGTGGAGGGCTAGCTCTTGTGGTGTTTGGGGCAGCCCTCCCCCTCTATTTATGAGAGGGGGCAGCCTTGGGAGGGAAGGGTTTGAATCCAAACCCAAACCCAAGTTGGATTGAAAGAAGGACTCTTTCCTTCTTCCACTGGGAAACCATTGTTCCAGTTTGACTTTTCAAACCTCCCGTTTGACTTTCAATTTAGAGCTTTAATTCTCTCTTGCAAATGCCCAACCCAAGTGACCTAGGATATGATCCAATCATTCCACTTACCCATGACACATTCATGGTCCATTCCCCTTCCGATCCGGTGAACCTTCTAGAACCTCTCCGATGAAAACATCAGAATCTTTCCCGAACTCCGGAATCAGACTTTCCTTATATGAATCTTATTCTCCGGACCATTCCGGATCTCCTCGTGATATCCCGTATCCCATTCGAGACTCCGAACAACATTCGGTATCCCTACTAATCATTCCATATCTACTAAACAACATCGAATCCTTAAGTGTGTCTCCCTACGGTTCGTGAATTATGCGGACATGACCGAGACACTTCTCTGATCAATAACCAATAGAGGAATCTGGAAATTCATATGGCTCCCACATATTTCTACGATTACTTTGCAATCGAATGAATCACTTACATACGATACCAATTTCCATTTGTCTTGCAATAGTTTACTTATCCGAGGTTTTGATCGTCGGTATCTCTGCATACCTAGTTCAACCTCGTTACCAATAAGTACTCTTTTCTCGTTCTCGTGATATGTGATCCCTTGTGAGCCAGTCACATGCTTGCAAGCCAATTGGATGACATTCCACCGAGAGGGCCCAGAGTATATCTATCCGTCATATGGATGGAAAATCCCATTCTTGATCCATGTGCCTCAACACATACTTTCGGAACACTCAATGCCACCTTTATAGCCACCCAGTTAAGATGTGGTGTTTGATGTCATCAAAGCATCCTTCCGGTGATGGTGATTAGCATGATCTCATGGTCGAAGGAATTAAGTTACTATGTATCAGAAAGCTTATAGCAAACGAACTATTGAAATGACTTGATCTTTATGCTACGCTTATCTATAGGAGTATGTCCATCATACCATTCTCCTAATGATATGATCTTGTTGTTAATAACATCTCAATGTTCATGATCGAGAAACCACGATCATCTATTAACCAACAAGCTAGTATTATAAAGAGTCTTTACCAGGGACTCTAATTTAGTTTACAAATCACACAAGTATTAATGTTTCCGGTTAATACTATTATAGCATGAATGCAAACATTTATCATAAACACAAAGATATAATAATAACCACTTTTATTATTGCCTCTAGGGCATATCTCCAACAGTCTCCCACTTGCACTAGAGTCAACTAATCTAGATTACATGGTAATATACCGAACACCCATGGCAGTTTGGTGCTGGTCATGTTTTGCCCTCGGGATAGGTTTAGTCAACGGATCCGCCACATTCAGATCTGTGTGTACTTTGCAAATCTTTATGTCACCATCTTGGACATGCTCTCGAATAGCGTGAAACCATAGCTTGATGTGCTTCAGCTTCTTGTGTGGTCTTGGTTCTTGTGCATTGGCTATGGCGCCCATGTTATCACAGTAGATAGACATTGGGTCCAGCGCACTTGGAACCACACCGAACTCATTCATCCATATCGCCTCTTGTGAAGCCTCCGAAGCAACTATGTATTCCAATTCAGTTGAAGATCTCGCCTAAACGCTTTGCTTTGCACTCCTCCAGCTAACTGCTGCACCATTCAAAGTAAATACGTATCCAGATTGAGATTTAGAATCATCTGGATCGGTGTTCCAACTAGCATCGGTGTAACCATTAACAACGAGTTGTTCATCACCTCCATAAGAAAGAACCATATCCTTAGTTCTTCTTAAGTACTTAAGGATGTTTTTGACCGCTGTCCAATGATCCACTACTGGATCACTTTGATATCTGCTAGTCAAACTAACAGCATATGAAATGTCAGGTCTAGTACATAGCATGGCATACATAAGAGATCCTATGGCTGAGGCATAGGGAGTCTTACTCATCCTTTCTCTATCTTCTGCTGTTGCTGGACTTTGAGTTTTACACAAGGTCATATTGGGCAACATGGGAAAGAAACCTTTCTTGCTATCTTCCATTCCAAACCTCTTTAGAACTTTGTCCAAATATGTACTCTGTGACAATGATATTAGACGTCTCAATCTATCTCTATAAATCTTTATGCCTAATATGTAAGCTGCTTCGCCAAGATCTTTCATTGAAAAACTATTATTCAAATAATCCTTGACACTATTAAGAAGGTCTACATCATTCCCAATCAATAATATGTCATCCACATATAGTGTTAAGAATGCTACAGAGCTCCCACTCACTTTCTTGTAAATAGACGCTTCTCCATAAGTTTGTGTAAAACCAAAACTTTTGATTACCTTATCAAAACGTTGATTCCAACTTCGGGATGCTTGCTTCAATCCATAAATGGACCGTTCAAGTTTGCATACCTAGTTAGCATCTTTAGGATCGACAAAACCTTTGGGTTGCATCATATACAACTCTCCATCAATGTCTCCATTGAGGAACGCTGTTTTGACATCCATCTGCCATATCTCATAGTCGTAATATGCAGCGATTGCTAACATAATCCTCACAGACTTTAGCTTTGCTACCGGTGAGAAAGCCTCATCGTAATCAACTCCTTGAATTTGTCGAAACCCTTTTGCGACAAGTCGAGCTTTATAGACAGTAACATTACCATCAGCATCTGTTTTCTGCTTGAAAATCCATTTATTCTCGACAGCCTTCCGGCCATCCGGTAAGTCCACCAAAGTCCATACTTGGTTTTCGTACATGGATCCAATCTCGAATTTCATGGCTTCTTGCCATTTATTGGAATCTAGGCTCATCATCACTTCTTCATATGTCGCAGGGTCATCGGTGTTGTCCACCAACATGACACTCATAACGGGATCATACCAATCAGGAGTGGTACGAGTTCTCGTTGACCTGTGAGGTTCCGTAGTAACTTCAACCGAAGTTTCATGATCAACATCATTAGCTTCCTCTATTATTGGTGTAGGCGCCACAGGAACCACTTCCGATGTTGTGCTACTCTCAAGTTCGAGAGAAGGTTCAACAACCTCGTCGAGTTCTACCTTCCTTCCAGTCACTTCTTTTGAGAGAAACTCCTTCTCTAGAAAGGATCCATTCTTGGCAACGAAGATTTTGCCCTCGGATCTATGATAGAAGGTATACCCAATAGTTTCCTTCGGGTATCCTATGAAGACGCATTTTTCCGCTTTGGGTTCAAGCTTGTCGGGCTGTAACTTCTTTACATAAGCTTCGTAACCCCAAACTTTAAGGAACGACAATTTAGGTTTCTTCCCAAACCATAATTCATACGGTGTCGTGTCAACGGATTTAGATGGTGCCCTATTTAAAGTGAATGCGGCTGTTTCTAATGCATAACCCCAAAATGATAGCGGTAAATCTGTAAGTGACATCATAGAACGAACCATATCTAAGAGAGTTCGATTATGACGTTCGGACACACCATTATGCTGTGGTGTTCCCGACGGTGTCAATTGTGAAAGTATTCCGCATTTCTTCAAATGCTCGCCAAACTCGTAACTTAGATATTCACCTCCACGATCCGATCATAGAAATTTAATCTTCTTGTTACGTTGATTCTCTACCTCACTTTGAAATTCCTTAAACTTCTCGAAAGTTTCGGACTTATGTTTCATGAAATAGATATACCCATATCAACTCAAATCATCCGTGAAGGTAAGAACATAACAATAACCACCGCACGATGCTACACTCATTGGGCCACACACATCGGTATGTATGATTTCCAATAAATCCGTAGCTCGCTCCATCATACCAGAAAATGGAGTCTTAGTCATTTTACCCGTCAGACATGCTTCACATCTTTCAAGTGATTTGAAATCAAGTGATTCAAGAAGTCCATCGGAATGGAGTTTCTTCATATGCTTCACTCCAATATGACCAAGACGACAGTGCCACATATAGGTCGAGTTATCGCTCAATTTCAAACGTTTAGCTTCAATGTTATTAATATGTGTATTACTACAATCGAGATTCAACAAGAATATACCATCTATCAAAGGTGCATGTGCATAAAACATATTACTCATATAAATCGAACAACCATTATTCTCGGACTTAAACAAGTAACCGTCTCGCAATAAACATGATCCGGATATAATGTTCATGCTCAATGCAGGCACCAAATAACAATTATTTAAGTATAAAACTAATCCCAATGGTAGATGAAGAGGTAGTGTGCCGACCGCGATCACATCAACCTTTGATCCATTTCCAACGTGCATCGTCACCTCGTTCTTCGCTAGCTTCCGTCTATTCTGCAGCAACTATTTCGAGTTACAAATATGAGCAACTGAACCAGTATCAAATACTCAGTCACTACTACGAGTACTAGTGAGATACACATCAATAACATGTATATCGAATATACCTTTCTTCTTGATGTTGTCGTTCTTCAAATCCGCCAAGTACTTAGGGAAATTCTGCTTCCAGTGACCTTCTCCCTTGCAGTAAAAACACTCAGTATCAGGCTTACGCCCAGCCTTGGTCTTCTTCGCCGGCGCGGTAACTTTCTTACCGCCCTTCTTGAAGTTTCCCTTTTTCTTAGACTTGCCTTGCTTCTTGAATTTGGTGGTCTTATTGACCATCAACACTTGGTGCTCTTTCTTGATCTCCACTTTCGCAGACTTTAACATGGAGAAGAGTTCAGGCAACGACTTGTCCATGTTTTGCATATTGTAGTTCATCACAAAGTTCTTGTAACTTGGTGGTAGCGATTGGAGGACACGGTGAATCCCCAAAGCATTAGGAATCACTATACCCAAGCTTTGAAGCTTTCTTGCGTGCCCAGACATCTTAAGCACGTCCTCACTGATGGAGCTGCCCTCTTCCATCTTGTAGTTAAAGAACTTTTTAGAAGCCTCATAACTCTCAACTGCTGCGTGAGCCTCAAATATCATTTTGAGTTCACGGACAATATCATGTGGGTCATGGTTCTCAAACCTTTTCTGAAGCTCCGATTTCAAACCATACAAGATAGCACACTGAACTGTGGAGTACTGATTCTTCCGAGAGAGGAAAACATTATTTACCTCATCGGTAGCATCAGCTGCAGGTTGGTCACCCAGCGGTGCATCCAGCACATAGGTCAAATTACCAGCATTGAGGACAATCCTGAAATTACGGAACCAATCCGCAAAGTTGCTTCCATTGTTTTTCAACTTTTCTTTCTCTAGGAACACATTAAAATTGATGGTAGGGGCCGCCATTGATCTACAACATATTTGCAATAGTTTAGACTAAGTTTATGACAAATTGAGTTCTAATTAATAGTTAAATTAATCTAGGTGAAGTCCCACTCAAAACAATATCCCTCACATTGTTTTAGTAATCACACGAACCAAACCCACCACATCAAAACCGATCATCACGAGAGTTGATGTAGCTTCAATGGTGAACAATCAACATGTTCATCATATCTACTATATGACTCATGCGTTACCTTTCGGTGATCCGTGTTCCGAGACCATGTATGTACATGCTAGGCTCGTCAAGATCAAACCTTAGCTTCCGCATGAGCAAATATGGCTTGCTCACGTTGTATACACTCGCAGAATCTAACACACCCGATCATCACGTGGTGCTTCGAAACAACGAGCTTTAGCAACGGTGCTTACTAAGGATGAACACTTTATAACTTGAAATTTTGTGCTTGAGGTATCATCTTATAATGCTACCATCGCGAACTAAGCAACACAAGATGCATAAAAGGATTAAAATCACATGCAATTCATAATATGTGATATGATATGGCCTTTCTTCTTGTGCTTCCGAGCTCCATCTCCAAGCACGAACATGATCTCCATCATCACCGGTATGGCGTCAAGGTCAATGGCGCCGCTTCATGGTTGTCGTCCACTAGCATCAACTATTACAACTACTTTGAATAGACACGCAGGTCTTAACGGAATTAAAATACAACCATATGGATCCTGTCGGTTGCCGACTTACAATAAGGAACATTGCATACATCATATACAATCACAATCATGGCCATATCACATCACAGCACACCCCTGCAAAACAAAGTTAGACGCCTCTAATTTTCTTTGCATGTTTTACGTGGTTTGGGGCTTTCAATAAGTGTCGTTCTAACTTATGAACAAGAACCACAACATTGATACTAGTATTGTCAATCACCCGTTGTAAATTGGATCTTAACTATGTTGGGAGAAACAGGCACCCGCAAAGCCACTTATGCAATACAAGTTGCATGTCAAGCGTGGAGCAAGTCTCATGAATGATGTCATGTAAGGTTAGCCCAGGCCGCTTCATCCCACCATCCCGCAAGATGCAAAGTACATAATAAGCAATCGACAACAAAAGCATCAACGCCCACAATGACCATTGTGTTCTACTCGTGCAACAGATCTACATATAGACATGACTCTGATACCACTGTAGGGATTAGTAGCATGGAAAACAAAAAAATTCTACAGCATGCACACAAACAAGCCAAGATCTATCTACTAGATTGTACCAACGAGTCGATATAAGCACTCACCCTCGAAGATTCCAAAGCGGTTAACAAGGGCAGATTCTCGTGGGTGATGTAGTCATACACTTGCCGATCTCAACATCGCGTAGACGATCCTTCCGGCGCTGCGTTCCGGCAGCGCTTCCCCAGTCGGTCACACGTTCGGTACTCGATGAAGACCTTCCTCTCCCTTGTTCCAGCAGGCAGCGGAGGTTGTAGTTCTCCCCTCGCGATTCCGGCAGCACGACGGCGTGGTGTCGGAAGTAGAGGGAAGATCCCGCAGGGCTTCGCCTAAGCCGGTGCGAGTTATGGTGGATCTAGGGTTTCCCGGTGATCTAGGATTTAGAAGACCGGGAGGAGGAGGTGTCGGCGGCGACTAGGGCGGCGGAGACGAGGCGGCAATGGCGCGAGGCGGCGGTGGCGCGGCAGCGCTAGGCTGGCGGCGACGCGGTTGCGGCGTGCGGCGGCGGCGGCGGCGCGGGACGGGTGGAGGGCTAGCTCTTGTGGTGTTTGGGGCAGCCCTCCCCCTCTATTTATGAGAGGGGGGAAGCCTTGGGAGGGGAGGGTTTGAATCCAAACCTAAACCCAAGTTGGATTGAAAGGACTCTTTCCTTCTTCCACTAGGAAACCATTGTTCCAGCTTGACTTTTCAAACCTCTCTTTTGACTTTCAATTTAGAGCTTTAATTCTCTCTTGCAAATGCCCAAACCAAGTGACCTAGGATATGATCTAATCATTCCACTTACCCATGACACATTCATGGTCCATTCCCCTTCCGGTCCGGTGAACCTTCTAGAACCTCTCCGATGAAAACATCGGAATCTTTCCCGAACTCCGGAATCGGACTTTCCTTATATGAATCTTATTCTCCGGACCATTCCGGATCTCCTCGTGATATGCCGGATCCCATCCGAGACTCCGAACAACATTCGATATCCCTACTAATCATTCCATATCTACTAAAAAGCATTGAATCCTTAAGTGTGTCTCCCTATGGTTCGTGAATTATGCGGACATGACCGAGACACTTCTTCGATCAATAACCAATAGAGGAATCTGGAAAATCATATGGCTCCCACATATTTCTACGATTACTTTGCGATGGAATGAACCACTTACATACGATACCAATTTCCCTTTGTCTCGCGATAATTTACTTATCTGAGGTTTTGATCGTCGGTATCTCTGCATACCTAGTTCAACCTCGTTACCGATAAGTACTCTTTTCTTGTTCCCGTGATATGTGATCCCTTGTGAGCCAGTCACATGCTTGCAAGCCAATTGGATGACATTCCACCGTGAGGGCCCAGAGTATATCTATCCGTCATATGGATGGAAAAATCCCATTCTTGATCCATGTGCCTCAACACATACTTTCGGAACACTCAATGCCACCTTTATAGCCACCCAGTTACGATGTGGTGTTTGATCTCATCAAATCATCCTTCTGGTGATGGTGATTAGTATGACCTCATGGTCGAAGGAATTAGGTTACTATGTATCAGAAAGCTTATAGCAAACGAACTATTGAAATGACTTGATCTTTATGCTACGCTTATCTATAGGAGTATGTCCATCATAGCATTCTCCTAATGATATGATCTTGTTGTTAATAACATCTCAATGTTCATGATCAAGAAACCACGATCATCTATTAACCAACAAGCTAGTATTATAAATAGTCTTTACCACGGACTCTAATTTAGTTTACAAATCGCGAAAGTATTAATGTTTCCGGTTAATACTATTATAGCATGAATGCAAACATTTATCATAAACACAAAGATATAATAATAACCACTTTTATTATTGCCTCTAGGGCATATCTCCAACAATGAGTTATATTTGGAGTTGGATGTCTCTATGAAATTGTGGTGTTTGTTGGAACCATCTAGTGCTCAAGGTGACAGTGTGGGGTTATCTATATTAGAGAAGGCGGACTTTGAGGAGTGCTGTTATAGCCCTACCGATGATTAGAGTGTTCAACCGGAGAGTAGTTGTAAGATCCCTCCTTTATAAAGGAAAAGGATCAATGTGATTTCAATGCTAGTCCCTGGATCAATGCTAGCATCCACAGTTTAAGATGAAGTACATAGATACAAAGGTCTTTATTACAGCCATTCCAGAGATAAACATAGTCTTTACAACTCCAAGGCCAGAGGCCTAGTACAAGAGTTTGAATAAGTAAATAAATAAAAGTCTTCATCTTCATGTGCCACAGGCAAACATGTTGAGTGTAGACTCATGACACCTAATCCTCATCAGAGTAATCTGCAACATCACAAGTTACAGCCACAGTGGGTCAATACATTGGAATAGTATTGGCAAGTGAGACCTTAGTATAATTTTAGGTGGACTAGATACTATATGCAATTTGGCTAAGTGTAGCTTGGCTTGCTTTGCTCAAAATAGATTTTGCCTATTATTTGAAATCACTAAGTTTTTCTTTGTCAAAACTTTCCCAAGGAACCACCAATAGACATTGAGGTCCTTCACCCATGTTCACCCTCAAATTTTTACTTAGAAATTGGGATGAGGAGATTCTTGATAGCTTCCATGTCTTGATGCTCAAGTTGTCCTTTTCCAAGGACATGGCTAAGTACTTAGATTTTCCATCTGCAGAGGTTGTGCACTTTCCCCACCAGACTTGGTTTCACCAAGACAGGACCTTTCAGAAGCCTTCCCTTAGACCAAATGGACGCGTTCCAACCTATCATCCCACTACCACCAACTGTCCAAATGGCTAAGTTCTAGCAACCTATGTGATCCAGGCAGAGCCCATATTGCCAAGTGGCTGCACTAGAAGCTTCTTAACACTTGGCCTCTAAAATCTCTTTGTTCCTGGGTGGCTTACCACAAGTGAGATACACAAGGTAAACCATAGAAATGGGCCTTGTGTAACCACTCAACATAAACCTTTCCTTCCATTCCACCCAGGTGTTTCTTTAACTTAGTTGTTTTATTAGGCAAAAACACAAGTTCAAAGACTTAGAAATATTTTTATCATAGCATGTATATTTCACCAACCCTTGTTTGCTACTAGCTAGGCTAAGCATGGCATAGATAGTAACTTAACTTAGAGATTCCCTAGCAATTCTACAACTACTAGGATTTCCCAACATGGCATATAAGCAAAATATAGCATGCAAGTCCAACAAAATATTTCTAATGCTTAGTAGAAAACATAGGAATGATAATATTCATGAAGTACCACTTGCCTTGGTAGTTTGGAGAGTAGCTACACTCCTCACAATCACAATCACTAGCACCAAAATCTACACAAAGAATCATAGCCACAATCACATACAAAACATATACAATCCAAAAATATATGCATGCATGCAAAATGATATGTGATGATTTTAAAAACTCAACAAAGCAAGTATACAGTACTGATTCATAAACAAGTCAAAAACTTGCCAAACAACAATTATTTAAACTCTAAATTATTTCCTAAACATTTCATATGCTCAAATTAGCCCTACACAAGTTTCTGCAAATAAAACCTTTTTAACAGAAGCAAAACATTAAACACATTGCATATTTAGAAAGAGCTTGTTCTCCTGATTCCAACGATATAAAATTTGTCAAATTCTAACGTGGGGATCAAAAGTTATAGCCAAAACAAATTTGAACATCAATCAGATTCAAATCCTGTTTTAAATCTAAACTCCAGCCACGCGGCAGCGTCTGATTGGACGGTACCGCTTCGCACCGGATCACGCTCGGCTACCGTTGGATCTAACTAAACACGCACGGCTCAGATCTAAACTTACCTCTTCGTCACAGATCTAATCTCACACGTTAGATCTAAATCCTACGGCCCTAATCTAACTGACCACAGACGGGCGGTGCTAGCGGCGGCGACTGGCGGCGGCGTGCTCTGCCTACGGCGGCGCGGCGCTACAGGTGGTCCTAGGGTCGTCGGAGGGGCTTAACAGAACCGTGGCGACACGCTGATGCTCAACCTGGCGGCGGCTTGGCAAGGGGCGCACAGAGTGGGCTGCTGGAGCTCGTCGAAGTTGCGGGCGGCATCAGGTTCGAGTGGACGGCGACGTTGGTGACGCTCCTGGTCTCCCTAGCACAAACAAGCGGCACCAGATGATGCACAAGATAGTGGCGAACAACTTCGTGTGAGTCAGAGGTGAAGGGGCGCAAAGGGCTTACGGAATTTGGTCACCGGAGTCGAGGTTGTCGTCGGGAGCTTGCGGTGTTGAACGGAACCGACGACCTGGGGCAGTAAAGAAGGCACCAGCGGTGTCAGTAGATGCGCAAGAAAGTGGCGAGGCTGTCTGCAAGAACCAGAGGGAGAGGGGCGCACAGGGCTCACCGGGATTGGTCGCCGGAGTGAGTTCTGTCTGCGGCGGTGCAGGGGCGATTGTGGGCAGCCTGGGGGCGCTTTGTGCTCGGAGTTTGGGGGAAAATGGAGAGGGGCAGAGGGGGTTTAAGTAGCATGGTCGCGAGCGAGATTTACTTCGGCATTCAACATGAATTGACGTCGCGAATCAATACAGGGAACGGCCGGCGTGATTTTGGGGATTAAGCTGTTTGCGGGGTGGACACGACGACGTCGTGTGGGCCGCGGCTGTCAGCGAGTGAAACAGAGAGGGAGTGGGTCCTGCCTGTCAGCGAGCTAGTGGGTGCGGGGGCGAGTGAAGAAAAACGCTTCGCGGGGTGGGGTATTGGGCTTAGCTGGGCTAGTTGGGCCAGATTCGGCTGAGTGTTATTTTTTTCTCTCTTTAAGCTTTTTCTTTTTCTGTTTGTTTTTCTAAAATGGTTTTCAAACCTCAATTCAAATATGTTTGATTCCAAAACTTTTCGGGATTTTTGTACAATAAATCTTGTACTCAAATAAGTGTCAAACACATCTGTTCACTCAAACACACTTGGGTCTTTTGAAAAAAATAAAACCATGCCTTTATGGTATATATCCAATAGGCATAATATTGGTTTTATTATTCATTTTGTTTTTGAAATTTTGTTCATACTTTTGGTGGTGCCTAAGTTTGAATAAACAAACTTTACTGAATCAAAACAAGTATTTATTCTCATTGGGAGATAGCACTAAGGCTTAGAGCAAGCTTACAAAAAATATTAAGCACAAATGCTTCTGTTTTGAATTGATTTGTCTGAAATGAAAAACATATGCTCATGGATGCATCGATGATATGCATAAGTTTGAAACATGATTTTGAGGATGTTACAAATCTAACCCCCTTAAGGTGAATCTCGCCCTCGAGATTTGGATTGGCTAGCAAATAGGTGAGGATGGTCTTTCCGAAGATCATCTTCTCTTTCCCAAGTTGCTTCTTCTTCGGTATGATGATTCCACTGCACTTTGCAAAATTTGATAGTCTTAGTCCGTGTGACTCTTTCTGCAGTCTCAAGAATCTTGATAGGCTTCTCTTCATAGGTGAGATCACTCTCCAACTGAACCTCCTCCAAAGGTATAGTATCCTTCAAAGAAGTTTCTTCCATTTCTGGATGACATTTCTTAAGTTGACTCACATGAAACACATTATGGACAGCTGACAGAGATTCTGGCAGTTCAATTTCATAGGCAACTTCTCCTTTACGACTCAGAATCTTGAATGGTCCAACATATCTTGGGGCCAATTTTCCTTTGACTCCGAACCTTTTCACTCCACGAAGTGGTGACACTCTAAGATAAGCTCTATCACCGACTTCGTAGGTGACTTCTCTACGCTTAGGATCTGCGTAGCTTTTCTGTCGGAACTGTGCTATCTTCAATCTGTCCTTAACCAACTTGACCTTCTCTTCGGCTTCTTTGATAAGATCTGGTCCGAATAAACTTCTTTCTCCCACACCATTCCATAACAATGGGGTGGTACACTTTCTTCTGTAGAGAAACTCAAATGGTGCCATCTCAATGCTGGCTTGATAGCTGTTGTTATAAGAAAATTCTGTGTAAGGCAGACTTTCATCCCAACTGGCTCCATAGTCTAGGGCGCATGCCCTCAACATGTCTTCAAGAATCTGATTAGTCCTTTCGGTTTGTCCATCGGTTTGAGGATGAAAAGCAGTACTGAATTCCAACCTCGTTCCCAATGACTCATGTAACTGTCTCCAAAAATGGGAAGTGAATTGAGTTCCCCTATCAGACACAATACTCTTGGGCACTCCATGTAGACATACAATTCTACTCATATAGATTTTGGCTAACTTAGCACTTGTGTAGGTTGTCTTCACGGGTATGAAATGATCCACTTTAGTTAGGTGATCCACTACTACCCAAATAGAATCATATCCTGACCTGGTCCTTGGTAATTCGGTAATGAAATCCATACCAATCTTGTCCCACTTCCAATCAGGAATAGGTAGTGGTTGAAGCAAACCTGCTGGTTTCTGATGTTCCGCTTTCACTCTACTACACACATCACACAAAGCAATATGTTCGGCGATGTCCTTCTTGAGATTATTCCACCAAAATATTTCCTTCATGTCCATGTACATTTTGGTGTTACCTGGATGAATGGAATACGGAGAGTTGTGTGCTTCTTGCAAAATCAGTTTCCCAAGCTCCGGATCTTGTGGAACACAGATATGTTTCCCATGCCATAAAGTACCCTATTCGTCTTCATGGAACCCTTTGGCTTTTCCTTTGCCAATCTTTTCTTTAATCTCTTCAATTTCCTTATCAATCTTCTGGGCTTCTTTGATCTTGTCCAACAATGTGGGTTGAACATCCAAAGACATGAGATGTCCTTCAGGCACAATTTCCAATCTGAGTTTTCTGAATTGGGCACACAAATCATCTGGCAATTCTCCTTTGGCAAGGCCATTCACAAAAACCTTACGACTTAGAGCATCTGCTACAACATTTGCTTTATCGGGGTGGTATTGCAAACTTAAGTCATAGTCCTTAATGAGTTCCAGCCATCTTCTTTGTCTCA
This sequence comes from Avena sativa, assembly GCA_916181665.1. Lineage (NCBI taxonomy): Eukaryota > Viridiplantae > Streptophyta > Magnoliopsida > Poales > Poaceae > Avena > Avena sativa. The sequence goes on along the minus strand of OV702297.1, from coordinate 337,250,847 downwards.
TATTAATTTCCTTCTGGGTGAAGATATACTTCAAACTCTTGTGATCTATGAACACTTCACAACGCTTTCCCAAAAGATAGTGCCTCCATGTTTTGAGTGCATGGACGACAGAGGCTAACTCCAAATCATGAGTAGGATAGTTCACTTCATGAGTTTTGAGTTGTCTCGAGGCATACGCCACAACTTTTCCTTCTTGCATAAGTACTGCACCCAAACCATGATGAGATGCATCACAATATACTTGGAAATCTTTTTCCAAGTCTGGCAAACACAAGACTGGTGCTGTCACAAGTCTCTTCTTCAATTCCTGAAAGCTGAGTTCACAACCTTTAGACCAAGCAAACTTCTTGTCTTTCTTTAGCAATTCCGTCATGGGCTTAGCTACCTTGGAGAAATTTTCAATGAACCTTCTGTAGTAACCTGCTAAGCCAAGGAAACTACGAACTTCTTTCACTGACTTGGGAGATTCCCATTCAGTTACAGCTGAAACCTTTGCAGGATCAACTGCTACTCCATCCTTTGTCATAACATGTCCAAGAAAACCAACTTCATTCAACCAGAATTCACACTTGCTGAATTTGGCATAAAGTTTATGCTCTCTTAACTTCTCAAGTATCAAACGCAAATGTCCTTCATGCTCTTCTTTGCTCCTGGAGTAGACTAAAATGTCATCGATGAAAACAACAACAAACTTGTCAAGGAATTCCATGAACACCTTGTTCATCATATTCATGAAGTATGCTGGAGCATTGGTCAAACCAAATGGCATCATGGTATATTCATATAATCCATACCTTGTGGTGAAAGCTATCTTAGGTATGTCTTGTTCTCTTATCTTGAGTTGAAAATAGCCTGACCGGAGATCAATCTTTGAGAACGCACAAGCTCCTTCTAGCTGATCAAACAAGTCATTGATTCTAGTCAAAGGATATTTGTTCTTAATAGTCACCTCATTAAGTGAACGGTAATCTATGCATAACCTTTGACTTCTATCTTTATTTTCCACGAACAAAACTAGGGCTCCCCAAGATGAAGAACTTGGTTGAATAAATCCTTTTTGCAACTGTTCTCCAAGTTATTTCTTGAGTTCTTTCAGTTCATCCACTGACATCTTGTATGGTCTCTTTGCTATTGGTCCAGACCCTGGTACCAAATCTATAAGAAACTCCACATCTCTATCTGGTGGCATTCCCGGCAATTCTTCCGGAAACACATCCGGATACTCACTCACAATTGGCACACTGTCTATGCTAACCCCCTTAAGAGAATTTAGCATACTCCTTCTTGCTTCAAAGTTGGTCTTGAATCTGATCCTTTTATTTTCTGGAGTTGTGAGTGAGATAGTATGGTTGGCACAATCTATCAATCCCTTGTGCTTAGTCATCCAATCCATTCCCAAAATGACATCCAATCCTTGGGAGTTTAGAATTATCAGGTTAACGGAAAACTTATACTTCCCAAACTCTATAACTAGATCATGACATCCTGAATTCACTATCATTTCTCCACCAGGAGAACTTACTTTTATAGGACACCCAATAGTTTCTACCGGCAGTTCATTTCTTTCACAAATGCTCTTGATATGAATGAATGAGATTCACCAGTATCAAAGAGAACAAATGCTGGAACAGAATTGAGTTTGAACTTACCAGCAACAGCATCAGGATCCTCATAGATTTCCTCCACATTGATGTGGTTAACCTGTCCTTTGTGAAAAGGGTTGGGCTTGTTGGGTCCTTCAAATTTCTTTTCTGGGCATTCATTTGCATAATGCCCCATCTTCTTGCACTTGAAGCATTCAACCTGACTAATGTCCTTCTTGACAGGCTGGCTTCCACTTCCACTTCCATTACCACTGTGGTGGCTCTTGTATCCACCCTTGTGGTTCTTGTACTTGTCATTGTCATGACTACGGTGATGCTTGTTGTCATGACGATTGTGGTTGTGGTGCTTGTTGAATTTCCCATGCTTGTGGGATCCTGAGCTTCCACTATCATCATAATGGGAACGTTTGTGAGACGATCCCGAGCTGTGCTTGTCTGAGTGCTTTCTCTTCCTGCTTTCAACTTGCTTTATTTTGTTCTCCAATATAGCAGCCTTGTCACAAAGAGACTGGTAAGTGGGAACATAGGCCACTGCCAACTGCAGGTTCAGCTCATCATTCAACCCTTCAAGGAACTTTTATTTCCTCTTAGCATTAGTGTCAACTTCATCCGGTGCATATCGCGCCAAATTGTTGAACTCCTCAATATATTCAGCCACACTGCGGTGGCGCTGCTTCAGGTTATGGAACTCCTTCTTTTTCAGACTCATCACTCCAGATGAGATATGAGCAGTACGAAAGCCATCCTCAAAGATAGCCCATGTCACATCTTCTATGGGAGTGGTGATCTGGAAGTTATCCCACCAAGTGGCGGCTGGTCCTTCCAGCAAATGTGCTGCAAATCTGACCTTTTCAGCATCAGTACAGCCCACAGTCACCAAGTCCTTGTTCACAGAGCGTAGCCAATCATTGGCCACCATGGGATCAGTCGTCCCTGAGAAATTTGTTGGCCTCAATCTCAAGAACCTGGTAAGCATATAAAACCCCGGTGGGTTATTATTGTTGTTGTTGTTTTGGTTCTGGATGAACGTCGTCATCATCTGCATCAGCTGAGTTTGAGCGGTCATCATTTGCTACATTTCTGGAGTGATGTTGTTGTTGTTGTTGGGGTTGGGGTTTGCACGACGGGGAGGCATCTGTGGTTTGTTCAATAGAGATAAGAATGAGATACCCATAGATGCTTTCATGCACAATACATCACATAAACAATCACAAAGTATGCAACAAAAGGATAAAGGTTCAACAACGATATAACAAGTTCATAAAGTAGAACACACACAAATAACAAGCCATCCACATGTCGGATGGTCAAATAACAAGTTCTCAATCAACAAGTACGATAATATATGATAAATGAGTAGTCAAATCTACTCCTCGGCATCAACCTCCTCCTCGACAAAGGTAAGACATGCGTTCTCCATCGTGGTCTTGTATTCCTCAACACTAGTAGTCAAGGTCTCTATCTTGGCTTTGAGAGCCCTCTTCTGGGAACGAAGCCTCTCAATCACCGTCTGCTGATGCTCGAGCTCAAAGTCCTTGGCCTGCAGTTCTTCAGTCATGTCCCGGATCTTCTTGTTTCTATCCTGGACTCGCTTCTCCTGACTCTTGAACTTTATGTCCTGGCTCTCGAACTTCGCCTCCATCTCCTTGACTATCTCGTCTTGCTCCGCGAAGAGCTTGTCCTTCTCACGAAGCTGCACCTGGAGTTTGTCATTGTTGAGCATGACATTGGTCCTATCAGTGTCCACGTGCCTAATGAGAGACTCTAAGTCCTGGAGGTATAGACGAATCGGCTCTGCTGTGTCCCTCGAATCGTCCTCGAAGTCGATGGACTCTCCATCCTCATCACGTCTACCGAAGACGTGGAAGTGAGTACCTCTAACCTGTCGCGAGTGTCTCCCTAGCAGACGTCCTATCAGATCCTTCATGACTACCTCAAGGCCTCTCTCCTTGTCATCGTGCATGATCTTGAAGACGATGGCCTCCGTAGTAGGCTCTGCCTGGCGTCCGGGCTGGTTGACCTTGAAGCCCCAAAGGTCTTTCCTCTCAAACTTGGTGAGGGGAAGCACCATGATGGTAGGAAGAGGGAGATTGAGCAAAGTAGTAAGCTCAACAATACGAGGTCCAAAGCGAGTTCCCTGGAACTCCTCAACAGTGCTGAAGGTAACAGTAGGCATCTATTTATAAGATACAAAAAGTTAGAACTACACAATTCAAGATAAAATACAAGGCAAAACATCACATATAAATCCTTGGAATTCAAAACACACAAGTCATGGCACACATGGATCCATTACAACAACCAAGGTTCAACTTATTTTAAAGCAACATTTGGAAAATAAGGTGATAAGTGGTGGTCCAACTAACGAAGTACACTTACAATCCTATCTCACTGGATCTGTTGGCTAACACAATGTTTCTAGAAGCAATCAGCCTATCTTGCTCACATGACTCCATCACTAAGTCTATAATGTCTCCTCTTAAGGTTTGGTTGGTAGCTTCCAACTCTTGGGTATGTTTCTTCTCTTCCTTTAGATCATTTTGGAAGTTGAGCATTCTGCACTTGACTCTATCACAAGGTTCTTTGATGGTCTTCCAAGCTGCATCCCTTGCTGATTCAAAGAATGTAGTGTGCACCACTGAATTGGTGAACATGCAGAATCCTTTTTCCTGGTGGTTGTCTTCCTTGTTTTTATACAAGTGAAGTTGCACCCACCAGTATTCCACTCCTTCATCCATCACAGGAAAACCTTTGTACACAGCTGCACCTTGTATCTCTAATGCAACCATGAGGTCCTTGAGAGCCTTGGGGAATTCTGGCTCACACTCCAAAGTCATTGTCATGAGTGGTCCTTTCCTTACGGCTTCGTTGATGGAGTTCATCTACAAATAGAGATGAGGAAGAAGATTAGAAAAGTTTACGAGAAGAATAAACAAGTGTAGAAGTTGCTGAAATTTTTTCCTTAGTGGTTTCCAATCCTAGGGTCATAATCCTACAGGCAACATAGTGCTCTGATACCATCTGTAAGATCCCTCCTTTATAAAGGAAAAGGATCCCTGTGATTGCAATGCTAGTCCCTAGATCAATGCTAGCATCCACAGTTTAAGATGAAGTACACAGATACAAAGGTCTTTATTACAGCCATTCCAGAGATAAACATAGTCTTTACAACTCCAAGGCCACAGGCCTAGTACAACAGTTTGAATAAGTAAATAAATAAAAGTCCTCATCTTCATGTGCCACAGGCAAACATGTTGAGTGTAGACTCATGACACCTAATCCTCATCAGAGTAACCTGCAACATCACAAGTTACAGCCACAGTGGGTCAATACATTGGAATAGTATTGGCAAGTGAGACCTTAGTATAATTTTAGGTGGATTAGATACTATATGCAATTTGGCTAAGTGTAGCTTGGCTTGCTTTGCTCAAAATAGATTTTGCCTATTATTTGAAATCACTAAGTTTTTCTTTGTCAAAACTTTCCCAAGGAACCACCAATAGACATTGAGGTCCTTCACCCTTGTTCACCCACAAATTTTTACTTAGAAATTGGGATGAGGAGATTCTTGATAGCTTCCATGTCTTGCGCTCAAGTTTTCCTTTTCCAGGGACATGGCTAAGTACTTAGATTTTCCATCTGCAGAGGTTGTGCACTTTCCCCACCAGACTTGGTTTCACCAAGACAGGACCTTTCAGAAGCCTTCCCTTAGACCAAATGGACGCATTCCAACCTATCATCCCACTACCACCAACTGTCCAAATGGCTAAGTTCTAGCAACCTATGTGATCCAGGCAGAGCCCATATTGCCAAGTGGCTGCACTAGAAGCTTCTTAACACTTGGCCTCTAAAATCTCTTTGTTCCTGGGTGGCTTACCACAAGTGAGATACACAAGGTAAACCATAGAAATGGGCCTTGTGTAACCACTCAACATAAACCTTTCCTTCCATTCCACCCAGGTGTTTCTTTAACTTAGTTGTTTTATTAGGCAAAAACACAAGTTCAAAGACTTAGAAATATTTTTATCATAGCATGTATATTTCACCAACCCTTGTTTGCTACTAGCTAGTCTAAGCATGGCATAGATAGTAACTTAACTTAGAGATTCCCTAGCAATTCTACAACTACTAGGATTTCCCAACATGGCATATAAGCAAAATATAGCATGCAAGTCCAACAAAATATTTCTAATGCTTAGTAGAAAACATAGGAATGATAATATTCATGAAGTACCACTTGCCTTGGTAGTTTGGAGAGTAGCTACACTCCTCACAATCACTAGCACCAAAATCTACACAAAGAATCATAGCCACAATCACATACAAAACATATACAATCCAAAAATATATGCATGCATGCAAAATGATATGTGATGATTTTAAAAACTCAACAAAGCAAGTATACAGTACTGATTCATAAACAAGTCAAAAACTTGCCAAACAACAATTATTTAAACTCTAAATTATTTTCTAAACATTTCATATGCTCAAATTAGCCCTACACAAGTTTCTGCAAATAAAACCTTTTTAACAGAAGCAAAACATTAAACACATTGCATATTTAGAAAGAGCTTGTTCTCCTGATTCCAACGATATAAAATTTGTCAAATTCTAACATGGGGATCAAAAGTTATAGCCAAAACAAATTTGAACATCAATCAGATTCAAATCCTGTTTTAAATCTAAACTCCAGCCACGCGGCAGCGTCTGATTGGACGGTACCGCTTCGCACCGGATCACGCTCGGCTACCGTTGGATCTAACTAAATACGCACGGCTCAGATCTAAACTTACCTCTTCGTCATAGATCTAATCTCACACGTTAGATCTAAATCCTACGGCCCTAATCTAACTGACCACAGACGGGCGGCGCTAGCGGCGGCGACTGGCGGCGGCATGCTCTGCCTACGGCGGCGTGGCGCTACAGGTGGTCCTAGGGTCGTCGGAGGGGCTTACCAGAACCGTGGCGACGCGCTGATGCTCAACCTGGCGGCGTCTTGGCAAGGGGCGCACGGAGTGGGCTGCTGGAGCTCGTCGAAGTTGCGGGCGGCGTCGGGTTCGAGTGGACGGCGACGTTGGCGACGCTCCTGGTCTCCCTAGCACAAACAAGCGGCACCAGATGATGCACAAGACAGTGGCGAACAACTTCGTGTGAGTCAGAGGTGAAGGGGCGCAAAGGGCTTACGGAATTTGGTCGTCGGAGTCGAGGTTGTCATCGGGAGCTTGCGGTGTTGAACGGAACCGACAACCTGGGGCAGTAAAGAAGGCACCAGCGGTGTCAGTAGATGCGCAAGAAAGTGGCGAGGCTGTCTGCAAGAACCAGAGGGAGAGGGGCGCACAGGGCTCACCGGGATTGGTCGCCGGAGTGAGTTCTGTCTGCGGCGGTGCAGGGGCGATTGTGGGCAGCCTGGGGGCTCTTTGTGCTCGGAGTTTGGGGGAAAATGGAGAGGGGGCAGAGGGGGTTTAAGTAGCATGGTCGCGAGCGAGATTTACTCCGGCATTCAACGTGAATTGACGCCGCGAATCAATACAGGGAACGACCGGCGTGATTTTGGGGACTGAGCTGTTTGCGGGGTGGAGACGGCGACGTCGTGTGGGCCGCGGCTGTCAGCGAGTGAAACAAAGAGGGAGTGGGTCCTGCCTGTCAGCGAGCTAGTGGGTGCGGGGGCGAGTGAAGAAAAACGCTTCGCGGGGTGGGGTATTGGGCTTAGCTGGGCTAGTTGGGCCAGATTCGGCTGAGTGTTATTTTTTCTCTCTTTAAGTTTTTTCTTTTTCTGTTTGTTTTTCTGAAATGGTTTTCAAACCTCAATTCAAATCTGTTTGATTCCAAAACTTTTCAGGATTTTTGTACAATAAATCTTGTACTCTAATAAGTGTCAAACACATCTGTTCCCTCAAACACACTTGGGTCTTTTGAAAAAAATAAAACCATGCCTTTATGGTATATATCCAATAGGCATAATATTGGTTTTATTATTCATTTTGTTTTTGAAATTTTGTTCAAACTTTTGGTGGTGCCTAAGTTTGAATAAACAAACTTTACTGAATCAAAACAAGTATTTCTTCTCATTGGGAGATAGCACTAAGGCTTAGAGCAAGCTTACAAAAAATATTAAGCACAAATGCTTCTGTTTTGAATTGATTTGTTTGAAATGAAAAACATATGCTCATGGATGCATGGATGATATGCATAAGTTTGAAACATGATTTTGAGAATGTTACAGTAGTTAAGAGTAGTATCATGAAGAGAGGATATTTATATGAGAGAGTATTCACTAGTGAAAGTATGATCCCTAGGCCTTGTTTCTAAGCATTGAAACACCGTTTGCTACTAAATCTGTTGCATGTTTGCTTGCTTCCTTCTTGTTGCCTTTAGTCTTTCCTCCACGCCAGCAGCTCTTTTCTGGCACCGTTACCCCACGTCAACAACAAGCCAGAAGCTCTTTTCTGGCACCGTTACCACTTGTATTTCACTATCTCTTCGCCGAACTAGTGCACCTATACACCTGACAAGTGTATTGGGTGTGTTGGAGACACAAGAGACTTCTTGTATCTTGATTGCATGGTTGCTTGAGAGGGAATACCTTTGACCACTTCCTCCCTGAGTTCGATAAACCTTGGGTGATCCACTTAAGGGAAATTTGTTGTTGTTCTACAAACCTCTGCACTTGGAGGCCCAACAACTGTCTACAAGAATAGAAGTGCGTATACATCACATGCCATGTTTATTTATCTAAGGATAGCACCTCTAGTGAACTATGGACCCCGGTCCAATCTTTACTATTGATACATCTTCCACTGTTACTGTTTACTTGTTGCAAATCATCATCACCTTCCACACGATACAGTTAATCCTTTGTTACAACAACCGATGAGATTGACAATCTCACTGTTAGTTGGGGCAAAGTCTTGAGTTTGTGTTGTGCAGATTTCCACGTTGCTTGCAACACCTTTGAGCGTTTCCTTCCTCCTACTGGTTCGACAATCTCGGTTTCTTACTAAGGGAAAACTTGTTGTTGTGCTGCATCATATCTTGCTCTTGGGGTTTTCCAACAGGGTGTTCAACACGCATCATGGTTCTTTTTGGTGGCGAGACATTCTTAGTCTTGTGGGTTATTAAAGGAGTATCTCCCAATGCAAGGTTGGCTCTGGTACCACGGTCCTATTCAGGAAAGATTTTTGGCTAAATGGTGAAATGTTATGTGATAAATTCCCTAGGCTATTCTCTTATGTGCTGAATGAAGACACTTCTGTAGCTGATATTGCTAGAACGGAAGAGCTTATATCTTGCTTTTCTCTTCCACTTTCGATGGAAGCATATCAAGAATTTCAACAAGTTTCTCAGCTTCTTGAAGTGAACCAGTTGGGCAACCTTGCAATGGATCAACGCACTTTTTGTTTGGGGTAATTCTTACATGCCTTCTAAATACTAAAACTTCATGTTTCAACATTTACCCAAAGACGTGGCATTCAATGCAATATGGAAATCAAAAGCTTTGCCAAAATTAAAAGTTTTCTCATGGCTTCTCATGATGGATCGCCTGAATACTAGGGATCTTATGATCAGAAAGCAATGGAATTTGGATACAGACCCTGATTGTGTACTATGCATGACATCTAATTTTGAATCTAGAGAGCATCTCTTCTTTGAATGTGGTTTTGCTAATCAGTGTTGAGGTGCACTGGATATTCATTGGAACATGAACTTACCTTTCTCTGGAAGATTTTTTGCAGCTCAAAATGCCTTTTCCGGACCTTGTTTTATGGAAGTGCTGGCATGTGCTGCTTGGAATATCTGGAAGTCACGAAATGATCTCATTTTCAGTGGAATTCCTGTCTCATTTAATCGATGGAAAGTTGGTTTCCAAAGTGACTTGATGTTGCATCGTTACAAAGTCAAGCCGACCCTAGTTCAACCTCTTATTAATTGGTTGCTAGCTATCTTTACTTGATACGGTGTTGTTTTTTCTACACTTATTTCCCCCTTGATGTAACTCCCTTTTTTTGGTCTGTTTGTACAATATTTTCTTAATTTTATAAAGTTACACCGTAGGGGTTTCCCTTACGGTAAAGGTGTCAAAAAAAAAACTGCGAGATTGCATCCGTAATTCCTTTACATATCTTTTTAGGAATTTTGAATTCAGACATCGCAAACACTGACATTGCTGTGCCACTGCTTGTAGAAGAACCTCCTTCCCCGTCATGGATAAAGTATTATTCTTCCAACTCTTGATTATTTTTAGGATTCTTTCCACCAAATACTTGCCAGGCTCCGGCCTGTTATCTTTAAAAACAAAAATTAGGGACGGAGGAGATAGTAGCTGCTAGGAACCAAGTCTAGCAATTCCGCGTCAATTGCCAAATTGATTCTCTGCAACCAACGAATTCCTATATATATAAAATATGGGCAGCACGCACGAGCAACTTGACCTAGGGAACGTGCCGCAGCCCAACAAACACCTGACCGGTCAAACTAAATACCAAGAACAATTACCGAGCATCATGGTCCACGTATGATCTTCGTGGCGAAGGTAGGTCGTCCATGCCTACCTAGTTGAGCACGCACGGAATCGGTCCGTCATGATCGAGCCGCATGCCGGACTCGCTCAACTCAACGCCGCAGAAATCGAGCCCCTTTTGGGGGCTTTTTTGCCTTTTTGTTCGTTGACGCTTTTGTTCCCATGACGATGGCAGTCGTGCGTGTGTAGGTGGAAGTGTGGAACCTTGCCCGTTGCCTGGTACCTTCATAGCGTTCATGGAACTTTCACGAAGCCGCGCCGATCGATCGAATAGCACACCGTCGGCGAGCGTGGAACGTTGACGATTTTTTCGTATGCATTGACCACGCGCGGCGAGCTACCCGAATCCGGCCATCACCTGGAAACAGCGATTATTCGCATGCGATGGTTTGTATCCTGTGTGCTTCTCAGTGCGTAGGTGTAGTCGGGTATACTCGCGTTTTTTCCATTTAACACACTTTGAAGTATCTTTAGATATAGGGTATGGATAAAGTATTCCATATACTACACGATGGTAGTATACGATCTGTGGGTGTAAACCAGGAGCATGAATTATTTTAAACCACAAGCAAAAAAAAAATTACCTTCGTGCCGCTAGGGAGAAAAAGAGATCTTGCCATAGGTCACAAGCCTTCCCACGCCGGCCTCCGGTGGCGACCTAGGTCATCGGTGGTAGTGGTGGTGGTGGTGTGTGGTGTGGGGAGGGGGGAGGGGGTCGCCGGGTCCACGCGTGTGGATAGTTTTTAACCAAAGTAGATTCATTTTTAGGTTGTTCATCGTCTTGGTTCGGGGGCGGTGATGGCGACGCTGTTTTTTTTCAGATCCTTTCCCAATGGATTCAAAGACCAGTCTATTCAAGCAAGGATGGTGCGACGGTGATGGCATCCTTGTGGTGGATGTGTGACCTCAGGATCTACCGCTGCGGCGGCGTTTGCTCTGGTGCCGACGTGGAACCTGGGAGATAGTCAAGAAGTGGATGCATATTGTGGTTTGTATCGACGACATCTGGAAGATGGTGGATCACGTGCTGGGTCTATGGTTCATGGATGACAGGTATGGTTTTCTCCTCCGACGTATTAGTCGTGCGAGGTGCTAGATATGGAGTTCGATGGCGTGTTCTGTTGGAATTTGGTGAATATTGGGTTGTTGGCCCATTAGACAAATCTGAAATTCTCTTTGGCCCACTTATGCATGGCAGCTGTACTAGTGGTGCTAAAGTTTAGTCCCACATTGCTAGTCGAAGGGGAGTTAGACCACCTTATATAGTAGAGTGTTGCACCACTCACTAAGGTGTGACAAGGAGAAAATCTCTCGCGCACTCCTCCTCTGACGCCGCCCGCCTCGCCGCGTCACGGCGTGCGCGCGCCGTGGGTATCAGGACTCTCGTCAAGCCGAACTTTATTTTGCTGTTTAGGAAAATTAATTATAAGTCATTAATAGACGTGTTAATTACAGAAGTTTACCGACTCGGACGTGGGCTGAGCCCCACGATCTCCCTGACCTGCACTATATAAGCGTCTGCGGTAAACCTGATCAGTGATCAATACACAACACACGCACCTACCTCCAGAACCTTGTGTCGCCGCTTTCGTCTTCTCCATCCCGGTTTGCAGCGTGCATCGCAGATCGGGACAGTAGGCCTTCGGAACCCCGCCTCTCGTGAACCTGTACGAGTGAGGGGCGATCACGTTTTTGGGGACGCTCAAGCACGACTACTTGCAACCACGACGAGTTCCCGAACGACGACTTCTTCTCGGACGTCAGCGACCTCTTCGACAACCTCAACATGAGCGACAGCTCTGCTGCTGCTACCGCAGCGGCTACTGCCGCCGCTTCAACCTTTACTGCGGCTACTGCCGCAACTGCATCGTATGTGATCTCAATCTCTTTCTTTCAGATTTTGCTAGAGTTTCTAGGTCTAGCATTTGACGTAGATGTGATAGGTTTATCTTGTATAGATGTAATTTGTTCATCTACTTTATTGATCTACATGATTGGTTTTAGTACCGCTTTATCAGTTTATTACTCGGATTAAATCATATGAATTATTGCTTATATTTAAAAAATCCAAAAACCTGATTATAGGCAACTAAATTCCACTAGTATAGTCGTGGCTACTAGGCCGCCTCCTTTTGATGGCATGAACTATAAGAGACGACGCAAGAGAGCAGTCCTCTGGTTTAAAAACCTAAACTGCTATAGCGCCACTCTTGGCAAGCCTGAAGGAGAACTTTCTGCTGAGCAGGAAGCGACCTTTAAGAAAGCCGATACCATGTTTATGGCGGCTTTGTTCAGTGTTCTTGGGGATAACATTATTGACCCGTATATGTCATTTGATAATGGCAAGGACGCATGGGAAGCGCTCGAGGCCAAGTTTGGGGTCTCGGACGCTAGCACTGAGTTGTATGTCATGGAGCAATTCTATGAATACAAGATGGTTGATAAGCGCTCATTCGTTGAGCAAGCTCATGAGATACAATCACTTGCCAAAGAACTTGAGCAGTTTAAGTGTTCCTTACCGGACAAATTTGTGGCCGGTGGCATTATTGCCAAGCTTCCTCCCTCGTGGAGGAACTTTGCTACTTCTCTGAAACATAAGAGATAAGAGTTTTCTGTTACGGATCTCATTGGGTCTCTTCATGTGGAAGAAAAGGGGAGAGCAAAGGACAAAACTGCTCGAGGATTTGAGGGAGGTTCTACTGCCAATTTGGTGCAGAAGAAAAACTTTCAATCCCACAAGTTTAAGAATAAGAACAAATCTGAAGGCAAAGGGAAGTTTGATGGCAAGAAAAAGGTCATGCACTCAACCAACTTCAAAAATAAAAATGATAATAGGAAAGGCTCTTGCCACGTCAGTGGTGATCCTGATCATTGGGCTCCTAACTGTCCTAATCGCTTTGACAAGCGTCAACATGGGAACAGCGGCAAGACCGCTAATGTTTTTATTAGCGATACTAAGATGAAGGATGTTGGGTACGGTATTTTACCTACTATCCTTTCAGTATGTTATTCTCCTGATTGGTGGATAGACACGGGTGCTAATACACATATATGTTCTGATATTTCCATGTTTTCCTCTTATCAGGTCTTAAGGACTTCTTTCGTGCTGATGGGAAACGGCTCACGTGCTTATGTTTATGGTGTTGGTAGGGTAAATTTGAAGTTTACTTTGGGGAAGACCGTACAACTGAATAATATGCAGCACGTTTCATCCATCAATAAGAACCTCGTCAGCGGATCGCTTTTATGTCGAGATGGCTTTAAGTTGGTTTTTGAGTCTAGTAAAGTTGTAGTTTTTAAGTATATACAATTTGTTGGACAGGGTTATGAGTGCGGAGGTATGTTTCGCTTGTCTTTGTCAGAATCATGTACTAAAGTTATTAATCATGTTTGCCATGATAATGAGTCCAATGTTTGGCATTCACGACTCTGTCATATTAACTTTGGTTGCATGACACGGCTAGCCAATATGAGTTTAATTCCGAAATTTACCACTATTAAAGGTTCTAAGTGCCAAGTTTGTGTGCAAGCAAAGCAACCCCGCAAGTCTTATACGGTTGCGGAACCGAGAAACTTAGCACCACTAGAACTTATACATTTCAGATCTTTGTGAGATGAATGGTGTGTTGACAAAAGGTGGAAAAAGATACTTTATGACATTTATTGATGACTCCACTAGGTACTGCTATGTTTATATTCTGAAATCTAAAGATGAAGCTTTGAACTACTTCAAAATCTATAAAGCTGAGGCAGAAAACCAACTTGATCTTAAAATCAAGCGACTAAGGTCGTATCATGGTGGAGAGTACTTTTCAAATGATTTTTATTTATTCTGTACGGAACATGGTATTATACATGAGAGGACGCCTCCCTACTCACCTCAGTCAAATGGGGTGGCCGAAAGAAAAAACCACACTCTAACTGATTTGGTTAACGCCATGTTAGATACATCGGGTCTTTCCAAGGAATGGTGGGGAAAGGCGCTAATGACCGTGTGTCATGTCCTAAACCGTGTTCACATAAAGGATAAAACCATGACTCCATTTGAGGAATGGGAAAAGAAAAGGCTTAAACTCTCTTACTTACGAACTTGGGATTGTTTGGCGAAAGTCAATATTCCAATACTCGAGAAACGAAAGCTTGGACCAAACACCACTGATTGTGTTTTTCTGGGATATGCTTTTAGCATTGGCTATAGATTTTTGATAGTAAAATCTGAGGTATCGGACATGCATGTTGGTACAATCATGGAGTCGAATGATGCGATTTTCTTTGAGGACATATTTTCTATGAAAGGTATGTCTAGCTCATTAAATCAGGAGATGACTAGTTCGTCTACTCAGGAGTTTTCTATAATTCCTTAACTCACTATGCCGATAGAACACTCTGATAATCATGTATAGGACAACAATGAAGCTCCCAAAAGGAGCAAGAGACAAAGGACTACAAAGTCATTTGGTGATGGTTTCATTGTGTACCTTGTGAATGATACTCCCACTTCTATTTCAGAAGCTTATGCATCTCAAGATGCTGACTACTGGAAGGAAGCTGTCCGAAGCGAGATGGACTCCATCTTAGCTAATGGTACTTGGGAAGTCATTGATCGTCCTTATGGGTGCAAACCTGTAGGATGTAAGTGGGTGTTCAAGAAAAATCTTAGACCTGATGGTACTATTGAAACAACATTTCATGATCCCTAGTGTTTTGTGTGTTAGATAACAATACCAAGGATATTTTAATGTGTGTTGAAGTGCCGCAGATCTTAACTTGAAAAGGAGCTTGTAAAGTGGTTTTGGGGGGCGGACCAGGGGCCGGATAATCCACCCCTCCAGGGGCCGGATAGTCCCCCTGGGATCTGCTTCAAGGATTGCCACAGCGCATCACTCAGAGAGGGGAGGAGTTTCCCCCGGACATTCCGTCTTTGGGGCGGATTTTCCCTAGGGGAGGATGGTCCGCCCCTCGAGGGGGGTGGATAATCCACCCCCTCGAGGATTTGCACCAAGTCAAGCTCGGCATGACCCACTGTGTGGGGGGCGGATTTTCCCCCGGACTTTCCGTCCAGGGGGCGGATTTTTCCCATCGGGCGGATAGTCCGCCCCTAGTGGGGGCAGATAATCCGCCCCCAAACTTCACCAACGGCCAAATCTGTGCAGGGGGTATTTAAACCAGCCATCTCCCTCCTGCTAGAATTCTTGGTTTATTCGAAAAAGACAAGATCTGCTCCTCAAGTTTTATCCAAGAGATCTCCACCTTCATCCACCCAAAGGCCCCGTTCCTTGGGGAATCGAAGGAGGAGGGCTAGATCTTCACCAACTGCAATCAAGCACTTCATCTCCTCTCCACTCATTTGGAGAATCTTCGATCTAGTATTTCTTGCAAATATCTAGATCCTTGTGTTGATTATATTGATAATCTTTGTTCTTGTGACAGCTTGTTGTCATTACGGGAGCCTCCATTTCGGTTATGGATGTGTGCCCCGCTAGAGTTGTAAAGGCACCGGTTCCCGCCTCGAAGGGTACCAATAGTGGAGAAGGTGGATTAGGCCTTTCGTGGCGAGATCCATCGGAGAATAGGGTGAGGCCTATTGCGACGTGGTGGTCTTAGAACCGCCCACCCCTCCAACACAGATATACTTCCCTTAACAAGGAAGGAACTGCAGTAAAACAAATCCACGTGTCTCCGCGTGCTCCACTACAGTTCCCTCGCTCCTCTCTTTACGTGATTAGTAGCTAGGGTTGCATATAGAGAAATTCTCGTAGTTGCATATCTAGAGAATTTACTTTGTGTCAAGCCTAAAACTGAAAATAACTAAAAATTCAGAGAAGTATGGGTTCCAAGAGAGATGGGAGTGATGCTCCGGAGGTAGTCACCATGAACGATCTCAAGACGTTGGAAACAATCTTGATTAGTTCCATGGAGGCTAAGATAGAAGAGATGTGTCAAATGATAATGTGTCTCTCCCTATCCGCAGCATCACCTCCATCTGCCTCTGAGGCTACCACTCCGCAATCCAAGGAAACGGGTAAAACCGATTCCAAAGAGAACGAAGTGGTTGGTGATGGCACTAGCAAGAGCTCCTCCTTGAAAAAGGATAGTGGTAAGGAAGGATACAATGAGGTTTCCCATATGTATTCGCCTGATCCACCTATCCCACACCCTCATATACATAGTATGAGTGATCCATCCAAACTTTTAGCATCTACTTTTAATCAATGGCAATTTTTGATGAAGTCTCATGTGTGCAGCTCCTCCATTGAGTTGTGGAAAATCATAGAAAATGGTCTTCATGTTGGAGATCCCAACAACCTAACAAGAAAAGAGGTTGTGGACTGTCAACTCAATACAATGGCACTACACATGATTCAGCTTGGTGTGGGTACCAAAGACATGCCATACATTGAGCATCTCAACACAGCTAAGGAAGCTTGGGATGCCCTCACCGAGCTCTTTATTGGAAATGAAAGCATGAGAAGAAATAGATATGATGCTTTGAGTAATGAAGCTGAAGGATTCTATATGTTGGATGGAGAAGACCACGAGGACATGTATAGGAGGCTCAAGTCAATAGCCACCACTTTCAGAAATCATGGTGCCTCCCATGTTGACCACATGGCAGTGACCCCGTAATGGCCTCATGCGCTTCGCAATAATGGCGGCTCCTGAAGCGCCTGAGCAGGTCGCCTCATACACTGCGCCTCGTTAGTGCCGCCGACAGACAATGACAATGAAGGTCGTAGGTTCTGGTAGAGCGTGTCGGGCCACACGCTGGCCTCCTTCATGGACTACATCATGGTGGAAAACTACCTGCGCCTCCACCGCCACCTTGTCACCCTTGTACGATGCAAGTCACCGACCTCCCAGAGGACAACGATAAGTAGGCGCCACCGGAGTACTTCGTAATTTAAGTTTAATAAGCTATGTGTTAGCCATGCATGTAGTCTAACCCTTTAATTTTATTTTTATAAGCTATGTAAATTAATTCCTATCAATGCATTATATGGGGAAAAATATTTGCTCCACCCGGTTGGGCGCACCTGTAGATAGGGGAGGACATTGCGTCCCGCGTGTGCCCTAAACGGACAAAATCGAACATTGGTGTCCGATTTTCTCTCCACCGTTTGGGTATGATCTTATAGAACCTAAATATCACCTTTTGTTGGGTAGGTATAATTATGGAGGCCTAACTCCACTCATCGAGTTCAAATCCTGATAGCAATATCCAATGTGACTTAGGACAAATCTTGATCAAATTTTCTACTCACCGATAAGTCGGGCCACACATCCATCCAAAGAAGGAAACAAATGAAACTTTTTCTCATTATACTTCTCTTATTCATAATTACATTGGTTGTACTCCATTCTTTATGCATCTATCTTCTATTCAGAAGCACATGCACCTATCTATGCTTGCTATACACAGTAAACACAAGCATAAATTTGTCCCAACTAAATAAATAAATTAATAGCCAACACAAATACAGTTGTCAAACTAATTCAGTGCAAGAGCTCTTTCCCGAATAACCCAGCAATGGCTCGCCCAGGATCTTCTGCCTTCATCAGGGACTCTCCTACCAAAATCTGTAAACATAAACACCCATCAATAAAACCACAAGCACTTTAAGACCGATCTCTCATGAAAATAATTGTTGGTGTACAAAGAAGCATGTTGCGGGCAAATTATGAGATGTGATCTCAACATTTCTAAAAGATGGCTTTATGATCTACTATACGAAAAAACAATATGAAACATTGCACTGAAATCATGAACTTAGACAAAGCTGGAAAGTACGGAGTAACCAGAAAACTTACCGAGGAAACACCGGCATTATGCACATATGCAACATCCTCAGCAGTGAACAAACCAGATTCCCCAACAACCTGAGGAAAATAAACCCATTACAAATTTTATTCTAAGCATATTATGTCGTTAGATTGAGTAGCAACTACAAAAATGTGTACAAAGAAGAATGGGTGCACCACATTAAGGAATCTTTAAGCATGACAGAGAACATCTAGTTGTAGCTATCATATTTAATATGTTTTTTACATCATAAAATAAAATTAAGTGGATTAATTGAAAGGGATGACGATGATGTACAACTTTATAGATCTATGGTACTTCATTTATATTACTACATTAAAAGGACCAAGCATCAGTTAAGGAGAGCATACCAGTATTCCCTTATCCCTTATGTCATCACCACGTTTCTCCATCAACATCCTTGTGTTGAATGTATCAACCGTAAATGTTTCTGCAAAGAATAATAATCTTCAGCGTCATGTTTGCGTACATGGAAAATAGCTTCGGCCTCTCAGAAACTGTATTTTGGATGGAAAATGTCTGACGGACAACAATACCTAGATTACGGTTGTTGATTCCGATAAGTTTGACACCATCTATTTTCAGCACACGGTCCAGTTCTCTCTCGTCGTGAACCTGAAATAGAAATCATATTTAGCACACGGCAAGCATCACAATTCAATTTCGCCAGTGATATGATGTAATGAACTAGACTGAATCTTCAGGACAACACATATTTAGCATAGAGTTGAACATGGATTTGCCAAAACATGAGCAATCAATTTTTTACAACAAAGATTAATGTTTATTTTATTTTTGTGAACTGGAACTGAGAGCCTAATAATAATAATTTAGTCGTCAGAAAGAAAAGTAGCTTGCTGGCTACTTTGTCATTCGTCGAAAAGAAAAGTAGCTTCCTTGGCTACTTTGGCATTCTAGGGTGGAATTGACAGAAGTAGTCAAAATTGAATGGTATAAACAATATTTATAGAGCGGTCATTCAAGTGCCAAGGAACCCAAAACATACCTCAACGAGAGCGGTCATTCCCAGATTGTTGCAGACGCGAACCATGTACTTGAGGTCAAGATCAGGTAGCACGGCGGCGATCAAAAGAATCGCATCGGCACCCTTTGATCTCGCGTAGTAGATTTGCCAGCTGTCGATGATGAACTCCTTGCACAAAATCGGCAACTGCATTTGCACACACACAAGCATATATACTCAATTGGTTTGTCACATATACATGGGGCCAACAGAAAACAGAAGAAAGAGTACACTCTTTGGATATGTGCTCCATCATTTTTCGTACCTTGACTCCAGAATTACGAACAATCTCTAGGTGCTCATAGCTCCCCTGTAGAATGAACCGAAGGAGTTGCAAATGTCAGACATGCTAAACCAACTGAGATATCACTGCAAGAATTTGCTGGGTAGTAGGTGATCCCTTATAGAAAAGAAAAGCACCAAATACCTGAAAGTGCCTCTCGTCTGTGAGGATGCTGATGCAGGCGGCGCCGTTGTCCTCGTACGCCTGCGCGATCTCAACCTGTTTCGAGTTTTTGAACATTAGTTGAAGATACTCGCTGGCACTGAACATGATGGAACTGTAGTACATGAGAGAATGCCGAGAGACTCACTGGATTGAAGTTCTCCCTGAGCACGCCCCTGCTCGGCGACGCCTTCTTGATCTCGGCGATCAGGGCTGGCACGCTGTTGCGAACGTAGGCCGTGGTGAGAGCGCCGATGAAATCCCTCACCGGGGGCGCGTGCTCGCTGGACTCCATCACATCCCTTAGAGGCTTCTTGGCTTTCCTCTGCGCGAGAATATATGTTACAGAGGAGCCAGCAGCGCCGAAATATTTTCCAAGAATAGCATCACTGCATGCCTAGATAAGATTATGTGCTCCCTTTTGAGCGAGCGAGCGAGAGAGAGAGAGGATGCATGTGTATGTATGTGTATACCTGTGACACCTCCACCTCCTTGTCCCAGACGATCTGCTCAAGGATGTGGCGCGGCACGGCCTTGTCGTCGCCGGAGCCCTCGGAGGGGTAGCGGGGGCGGCAGCGGCGGCGGATGCTGATGCCCTGTGCGGCGGCGATGGTGTTGATGTTCTTGCCGCTCTCCCACTGGATCACCTCGTCGGAGTTGAACATCTCGTCGTGCTCCAGCGCGTACAGGATCGCGTCCTGAGCCAACAAAACCAAGGCAGAAGAAATTCAGAGGACGTCAGGACGAAACAGAGCACCCAGACCAGACGCCGTCGTACGACAGCGTCTCGAGTGGTTAAAGAAAGAGAGAGCGCACCTTGGCGTAGGCGCATCGGACGGCGTGGCCACCACGGCGGGCGCCGCGGACGGCGGACGACGAGCGGTAGGAAGGGGTGGAGGAGGAGAGGGGCGCCGGTGAGAAGGCTGCCGGCTGGAGGCGAGCGGCGGCGAGGAGAGACTCCATACGTCCGGTGGCGGTGACGAGAGAGATCGAGTTGTCTGGAAACGGGAAGAGCTTAGAGGCGAATCGGAGTCGGAGGAGGGAGAGATGGCGCAAGAGAAGGTGAGTGAATGGATGAATGCCGTCGTGATCCCGATGGAGGAGATATATATAGGGCTCAGGCGCCTGCGGCGCAGCAGCGGCAGAGGAAGCCCGGCGCTTTTGGTCCCGCGTTTTGAATGGCAAGTAGTCGCTGTTGACCAAGTATTTGGAATATGCGTTCGGATTTGGCATAGTACCCTACTACTAATGACTTCCCTTCCTTTTCTTTCGTGATTTCCTGCCCTCGAACGGATAATTCCCTCTGGTAATTTCAGATTTTTATTAGGCAATATCTTAATGTATCATAAAATCCCATACAGTATATCAAATTAATAATCTTTGAGGGAAATAAAATCTACGTCACCCTGCACGCACCAGTGGTGCATTACGAGCCAGGTTCACTCGGCAACAAAAGAAAAGGCAAAACTTGACGAGTTGCAGTGCAGAGAAGCCCAGTCAGTCATCATCAACACGATCGTCCCCGTCGAGGGACATTCAACACCAAAGCCAACGTGACAAAGTCCTGGATTTTCATCCGGCCGGGAACCGTGTACCAACATGCGACAAGGAGGAGAACGCCGCGGAGAGTCGTTATCCTCCTAAGCAGCAGCAAAACCTAGGGTTTTCACATTGAATGGCTAGTACAAATGTAGTAGGCTGAGATGTCAACACGGCTGCGGTGGTATATTCTTACCGGAACCGTTTGCAAATCACATGTGCATACATCACATCACCAACTCGCTAAAATAAATAAATTGATGGAGAGCAAAATGAGGAGTGGACTAACAAGCTGTTTTTTGAACATTTTGTAGGAAGTATTAGTTTCAGGCACATCTCCTTCCTCTCGCTTAAAGACAACCGCATCTCTCTTTCTCACCCACATTCGTGCAACTCTCACCTAGGTTCTCCCTCCTACTCTTGCTGGTGGAATCTCATGTGTAGCTCGACGTCCCCATCCTTCCTCACTAGGTGGGCGACGAGAGGCAGCAACCTGCCTGCCGGCCCACCTCCCTCCATGGCCGGCAGCGAGAACAGCCGAAACACATGCACTGCTCGCTCACACCATAACGGTGTCAAGGCCGCTATAACACACCAACATCTCCCCCACCACCTCTCCCCGTCTCGCCGGACGTAGGGTGCGGATTGATGATGGCGATCCCGCCATGGCAAGGATCTCAAAAGTGACCAAGCTCTCCACGTCTAACCGGCCATCAGATCTAGACGAGTGGTTTTCGCCGGGTTAAGGCTACTAAGGGTCTTCAGCGTAGCGAATTTTTGTCCCATGACCTTGAATCGGCCATGGTGGTGACTCCATAAACGCTGGCGAAGGTCAGTTTTTGGGGATTGTTGTCGATGTTGCGTACGGTGTTGTGATTTTATACATGTAGAGCATCAAACCACATAGAGTTTTCAGCCAATGATGGTCTTTATGGCCCTCATTATGAATTTATCAAAGTATAACCGAAAATGGCCTTTGATTTCAAATAAGAGAATGTTGATCGTGTTTTATGAATGAGAGCATACAGTATTTAAAGAGAATATGTTGTGGATATAGACATCGAGTAAGTGGTGTAAAGTGATGAAACAACAATAAGGCTAAAGCGTTCTCGAAGAGTTTTTTTTAACAAGGTTCTTGGAGAGTTGCGGATAATGTTTGTGTAAGGTGTATTTTTGTGTATAGGCAGAGATACCAATTATAGACGAGCCCGTTGGCCGTGTACTTTGCGTCTCCCGTGATCACCACTCGTCATCGGAGGCTAGCACGCATGATTACACGGGTGATTCAGAGTTAAGCTTGGTATATTTCCTATTGTTGTTTCATGACTAAGCAAAGATATATTAATTTAAGCTTGGTGCACGCCAGTAATCGATAGAAGGATTAATTTAAGGTTGGTGCAGCACGCGTCAGGGATGAGCCCGGTTGCGGTTGGTTGGTTTTGGTCCAAGAGCAAAACTAAGTCGTCCATGCTCGTTTCTGTTAAAATAGTCAGTAGGGGCAGCATTCAACGGTCTTACGGCGCGATCGGATTATGTGGCCGCGTCTCAGGGATCCCTCCTCCTCCGCTATCCCACCAACCAAACCCCCGGTCAAATCAAACACTCGTAGAGGAGTAGTACTACCAAGAACCGGTACCGCGCGCGCGTTCGCCCACCCGGTCCGCGACCAACGCGGCGACGGCGAAGGTCGCACGCAGCCCAATGCCCGGCCTGTCCACCAGCAGCAGCACGCACTTGCCGGATTGGCACGTCAGCCGCTGGCTGGACTCGCTCACTCGACTCCGCAAAGATATCGATCGAGCTCCCTTTTCGGTTTGGAGGAGTAGGTGGACGGATGTGTTTGCACGTGTGACCCCTGGCAGCAGCTTCGCGGCGTGGAACTTCGGGATCCCGTGCTCGCGCGGACAGGTGACCGCTGCCCGGTCGCCACCGATGGAACGTTGACGTCCGGACGTCCGGTCCTTTTGACACCGATCGATCGCCCGCGGCCGGCGTGCTGCGAACGAGAATTCCGAGAGAGAGAGAGGCACGTGCTTTGACGCTTGGAAATGTAAGCGCATCGGTCGTGTGTTTCTCGCTTCTCTTGCGAAAGAGTTCCGTGCAGCACGATTTGCTTACTAGTAGTCGAGTGGACGGGTCCGGTGCTAACTCGAGCACTCACTGGTGGAAACGAGGTCTCTGACACCGGTTTTTAGAGGCCTCTAACGCCGGTTCTAGAATCGTTGTTGAGGGTTTGGTGTTAGAGGCCTCCCTTATTAAATTTATTATAATCTTCTCACATATCTGTCGTGTCCTTCACTTTTACGATATTTTTTTTGTCTGAAAGAACTATGTGACGCTTTGGCTTATCGTGTGATGTATCTGTTTGCTTATTTTTTCTTTTTTTTCGGTTTGTTAGACATGTCCTTCACATAGAAAACCTGAGCCACATCATTGGCTAAGAAGAATGGTTCCTCTAAGTTCTTATCTATCTTCATAAGATTGTTGAGATCCACTGTTGTCATTCCGTACTTCTTGTCTACCTCAACCCCTCCTCCTGTTAGCTTAACCCATTTGCACCGAAACAAGGGGACCTTAAAACTAGGTCCATATTCAAGTTCCCATATCTCCTCTATGAACCCATAATACGTGGTCTTTTGCCCATTGTCTTCTGCTGCATCGAAGCGGACACCACTGTTTTGGTTGATGCTCTTTTTATCTTGGTCTATCGTGTAAAATGCATTTCCATTTATCTCGTACCCTTGGAAAGTACATACAGTCGAAGATGGTGTCCTGGCCAACAAGTACAGCTGATCCCCAACAGTGGTGTTATTCGTGAAAAGTCTTTGCAGCCAGCCGACAATACTCGCCATGTGTTCACTTATAATCCATTCATCAGACTGTCCCGGATGTTTGAGACGTATTAAATTCTTGTGTTCATTGATATACGGGGCAACCAAGATAGATATTTGTAAAACCGTGTAGTGTGCTTGATTAAGAGAATGCCCGTCCCTACATATCATTGCTTTATATCCTAGGGTGCCTTTTCCACGCAGTCTTCCCTCATGTCGTGATTCTAGAACACCAATCGCCTTAAGGTCAGGAATAAAATCAACACAAAACTCAATGACCTCCTCTGTTATATAGCCTTTGGAGATGCTTCCTTCTTTAAGACTCCCATGTACCTCTCAAAGGGGAACATATTGTATAGAAATACAGGACCGAGAATGGAAATCTCTTCTACTAGGTGAACCAGGAGATGCGTCATAATATTGAAGAAGGATGGTGGGAACATCAACTCAAAGCTGACAAGACATTAGGCCACATCTGTCTGTAACCCTGGTAGGATTTCTAGATCGATTACCTTCTGAGATATTGCATTGAGGAATGCACGTAGCTTCACAATGGGTACTCGAACATTTTCAGGTAGAAGCCCCGTCAATGCAATCAGAAGCAATTGCGTCATAATCACGTGGCAGTCATGAGACTTCAGGTTTTGAAATTTTTTCTCTGCCATATTTATTATTCCCTTTATATTCGACGAGAAGCCATACGGGACCTTGATACTGCTCAGGCATTTAAAAAAGATTTCCTTCTCTGCTTTGGTAAGAGTGTAGCTGGCAGGAGTTAAGTGGCATCGTTTACCCTTCTCGTTCTCAGGATGCATAGATTCTTCAGGGTCTTTCATACGTTGCTGGTTCTGCCATGCTTCCGATGTATCTTTTGTCTTTCCATACACTCCTAAGAAGCCTAGCAGGTTCACGCAAACATTCTTCGTCACGTGCATCACGTCGATTGAAGAGCGGACCTCTAAGACTTTCCAATAGGGTAGGTCCCAAAATATAGATTGCTTCTTCCACATGAGCGTGTGTCCGACATCGTCATTCGGAACAGATAGACTGCTAGGACCTTTTCCAAAGATTACTTCTAGGTCCTTGACCATACCAAATACCTCCTCACCGGTATGGAGGACAGGCTTCCTCCGGGGTTCTGCCAGACGTTTGAAATGCTTGCCTTTCTTTCTTACTGGATGCAGGTTCGAAAGAAATCGACGATACCCTAGGTACACAACCTTCTTACATTTATCCAAATATACACTTTCAGTCTCATCTAAACAGTGTGTGCATGCATTGTATCTCTTGTTTGTCTGCCCTAAAATGTTACTAAGAGCAGGCCAATCATTGATGGTTATGAAAAGCAACGCTCGTAGGTCAAATGGCTCCCCTTTAGTGGCGGAGCCAGCACCCGGCAACCCCGGGCAGCTGCCCGGGCTCAGCTGCTCCGTCTCCTTTGAAGTTTAGTGCAAAATAGCTAGTTCAATTGATTGTTCTTTTGAGCAAATGTTAATTAATCTGGGTGCACTAAGGCTTTGCCCAGGCTCCATGAACGGGCAAGCTCCGCCACTGCTCCCCTTTGTGCTCATCCCACATACGTACACCTGGTTTGGTCCACAGCTATAAAAGTTCTTCAACTAATGGCCTTAGGTACACATCAATGTCGTTGCCGGGTTGCCTCGGGCCTTGGATGAGCACTGGCATCATAATAAACTTCCTCTTCATGCACAACCAAGGAGGAAGGTTATAGATACATAGTCACAGGCCAGGTGTTGTGACTGCAGCTCTGCTCACCAAAAGGATTCATGCCATCTGTACTTAGACCAAACCTTAAGTTCTTTGCGTCACGTGCGAAGTTCGGGTACTCTCGCTTGACTTTTCTCCACTGTGACCCATCAGCGGGGTGTCTCAACATCGCGTCTTTCTTACGGTCTTCCATGTGCCATCGCAACAACTTGGCATGCTCTTTATTTCTGAAGAGACGTTTTAACCGTGGTATTATAGGAGCATACCACATAACCTTGGCAGGAACCTTCTTCCTAGGGACCTCTCCCTCAACATCGTCAGGATCGTCTCGTCTGATCTTATACTGCAGTGCAGTGCATACCGGGCATGCATCCAAATTCTCGTACTTCTCACCGCGGTAGAGGATGCAGTCATTAATGCAGGCATGTATCTTCTGCACGTCTAATCCTAGAGGGCAGACAACCTTTTTTGCTTGGTATGTACTGTCGGGCAACTCATTATTTCTTGAAAGCAGATTCTTCATTTTTACCAACAACTTTGAAAATACGCTGTCAGTCACACCGTTCTCTGTCTTCCATTGCAGCAAATCCAGTGTGGTACCTAGCTTTTTGTGGCCATCTTCGCAAGTTGGGTACAACAATGTTTTGTGATCCTTTAACATCTGCTCCAGCTTCTCCTTCTCCTTTTCAGTTTCATATTGTTTCTTTGCATCAGTAATGGTCCGCCCAAGATCGTCATCAGCGGGCCCATCTGTTGCCTCTTGATCTTCATTATCTATCCCCGTTGCAGTATCATCATATTCAGGATACATATTATGATAGTTGTCATCATCCTCTTCTTTTTTGTTGTCTTCCATCACAACCCCTTTTTCTCCGTGCTTTGGTCCAACAATTATAGCTGGGCATGAACCGGATCGAAGAAGGTGGGCGTGAATGGTTCTGGTATTTGAGTAGTCTTTCTTGTTCTGACAGTGAACACACGGACAGCACATAAAACCATTGTGACCATGGTTTGCATTAGCCACAACGATGAAATTTTGGAGGCTCGTAATGTACTCAGAAGTGCGTCGGTCACCGTACATCCATTGCCGGTTCATCTGCATTAATATATAGTATATCAAAAATTAATAGGGAAATGACCATTTATATATAGTACATCAATGACACATGAAAGGATAAAGTTGCCGACCTCGACCGAGAAGAAAAGAGCAACGAGAAAACTTATTTCGAGCTCTTGGGCATTTCACCGAACACCTCTTGTGCATAGGAAAAAAACACAAACTAGCACACCTCCCACCCTCTTGCTAGGCTCCAAAATGAGAGAGTGAAAAAATAAAAGAGAGGGGTGTGGGCGTGTGTTATATAGACCCCCCTTTAACACCGGTTCAAGCCACGAACCGGTGTTAAAGGGGGGAGGGGGCTGCGCGGGTCACTGGTGCAGGGTCTTTAACACCGGTAGGGGGTGCTTCTTTTTGCTCTATGGACCATGCTGATACGGGCACCCGCTTTAACACCGGTTCGTAAAAAAACCGGTGTTCAAACCCATTTCCGACCTCAACCAAAGACCTCGTTTTCACTAGTGACCACACACTTTTGTCGATCGTGGTACGAGTATCCATCACCTGGAAATGTAGCGTTGCACGTGTTTCTTCTTTCCACGGAAAATGTTTTCTGTGTAGTATGATTTATTATACTGCTAGTCGAGTGGGTTTGCACACATAATCTTACTAGAGCACTTAAGTTCACTTTCCCCCTCTCTCAGAAAAAATACGCAGTACACTTTTCCACCGTTCACCCCGCACGTACGACAAGGTATAGCTTTCGGTATTTCATCATCCAACAACGTGCGAGTTCAGAGTCGCAGTCCAGGTGATACGTACGCGTTTTTTTGGCCTGAACCATCCAGCCGCGCCCGCGCGCATTTGGTGTTTCACGGTTTTCTTTTATTTTGCGGGAAACCTTTTCGTTTCTTTTTGAGGTGTGGTGTTTCACCTTTTGATCTGTACTACTGTTTAGACGGTACTATGCGTTTTTGATCTGTGCGTTTTATTTTGAGCCGTCGTATTTCAGGCACGACAAGGTAGCTTTTCAGTATCCCTCCAAAAAAAAAAGTACTCCGTACTGCTTTCAGTATTTCATCCAACAACGTGCAAGTTTAGATTCTAGGTGGTACGCGTTTTTGCCTCATCCATCCAGCCGCTTTTGGTGTTTCACGTTTTTCTTAGGACAGTACTAGACTTCTCTTGAGGATTTGTGTTTTTTATCCCCGGGTCCCTAGCCAACCACATGTTCTCTTTTGAGGGTCAAAATCTCACTTTTGCTATAGAAAGTCTCGTTTTTGCTACAACTAGTTCTTTTTTGCTACATATAGCAGAAAACGGTTCGGTCTAAAAAATAGAAAATTAGACTGACCTCGCCAGAGATCTCGCCGGCGACCGTGTAGCAAAAAAGTTGTGTTAATGTAGCAAACCTGACCTCACCTGAGACTCGCGGGAGACCTCACCGGAGAATTTCTCCGGAGATCTCGCCGGAGACCTTGTAGCAAAAACTTTGCGCTATTATAGCAAAACCATAAAATGGTTGTAGCAAAATATTTTTTCTAATGTAGCAAAAAGGACATCGTCGGATATTCCTCGCCGGAGATCTCGTAGCAAAACCGTAGAGATTGGTTGTAGCAAAACCGAAAATATCGCAGCAAATACTTTGTGCTATTGTAGCAAAAGCATAGAAGAGAAATAGCAAAAACTTGCTACTATTGTAGCATTATCCTGTAGCAAAAATATCAAAACGCATCTATTGGCTGGTAGCATCACGACTCTTTATCTGTAGCAACAATGACCACTTCCAGTAGCATTGTCTTCCTATCTGTGTAGCACCGTGTCGTGGCTCCACTGCAAAACGATGACCACGAAGCCGGAGGTGGAGCCTAGCAGCAACGTCGGGCTGCCCTTGCAGAACCGCCGCTGCTAGCGACGAGAGCGGTGATGAAGGACCGGGAAGGATGCCTCGTTAGGCAAGGCCCAGCTGAAGGTGATCCCCATCGCCATTGACGCCGGACTGCACGATTCTGGTGGAGTTGGGGCTCATAGGAGATGGGGCCGACGACATGGCAAGATCACGAGGTGGAGGCCAAGGGGAGGTCGTACGTGGGGCGGCGCGGCCGCTCCCATGGAGGTGGTGGCCGACGACGGGGAGCTTTGATGGAGGTAGTAGAAGGGCCGGTGTATGCCGTAGTTGGAGATGGGAGGCCGTCGGTGTGAAGGGAGTGGATGGCGGCGGAGATCCGGTGGCTCGTGGAAGGGGCCTTGCCGGAGGCGGTGTTGATCCGAAATATCCATGGAAGCGGCGGTTTCCTGGAGGAGAGACATAGAGTGGGTGGGACCTGCCCGCTTCACGCACGCACGCGGGACACAGGAAAAAAAAGGAAAAGGATAGTACTCCCACGGGGGATCGAACGAAAACTAAGGGTTGATCGCTCCCTCTGCCCGCGTTGGTCCCACCAAAGCTTATCTCTCTCCTTTCCTTTTACAACCGCACGTACGTATCCTCATACCAGCGCCGCCTCGCCATAGCTCGCGCCTGACTTGCATCTTGCGCCGCCGTGCCACCGCGACGCAGTTCGCGCACGCTAGCCTGCAGCCCGCGCTGACGTGGCCTGCCCCTGTAGCTCGCGCACCGCCCGATTGCATCTCGCGCCGCCATAGCCGATCCCTGTAGCTCATGTCTCCGCCGACACGGGCCTCCCCAGCCCTGCTCCTCTGCCGGGGATCTCGTCGGAGATGGAGGCCTCCGTCGGCGTACGCGGCCCTAGCCCTGCTCCTTTCTCCGCGTGCCCCGCCTCTGCTCTACTCTCCTTCCGCCAGCGCATTGCCCAAGCACTGGTCCTCCGTCCGTGCGCGTCACCGCAAGCTCCCTTGCCGACATGGCGATCTTGCCGGAGATGGAGGCCCCTTCCTGCTCCGACGCCTCTCCCCACGTCATATTTGCTACACAAGTCGGTGACGATGCTACATTAGGCGTCGAGGTTTACTACATGGGGCCAGCGGCGCTGCTACCTACGATATGGAGGTTTGCTACATAGGTCGACGGTGGTGCTATCGGCGATGATGCTACAAGGAGCGACGGGTCTGCTACATACGAGCTGACGTTGTGCTACAAGGGTAGTCGAGGTTTGCTACATGGGGTTTGCTACCTGCTACGAGCGGCGCTACTACAATGGCATATTTTTTTGCTACAAGTTTTTGCTCCGACGATGTCTCCGGCAAAGTCGTCTTTTGCTATATTAGCATAATTATTTTGGTATATCAGTTTTCTAAATTAGCTACAATAGGGCAAACTTCTTGCTATGAGGTTTCTGACGAGGTCTTTGGCGAGAGTCTCCGGCGATGTCTCCGGCGAAGACGGTTTTGCTACATTAGGACATTTTTTTCTACACGGTCGCCGGCAAGGTCTCTGGCGAAATATCCGGCGAGGTCCAGTCTGTTTTTCTATTTTTTGGACTGAACCATTTTTTGCTACATGCAAAAAAGCGGAACTATATGTAGCAAAAACAGGACTTTCTGTAGCAAAAGTGGGATTTTGACCCAAAAAAGAGGACACGTGGTTGGCTGAGGATCCGAGGGATAAAAAACACAGATCCCCGCGGGACGCCTAGTACTGTCCGGAATAAAAGGACCCAAGGGGATGGAACCGTGGTATCCCAGGGGAGTGGAATCATTTCCCTTTTTCTTAGGTGTGGTATTTCACGTCGTTATGTCTTCCGGCTCCTCTCGAAACGGCTTTCAGTCTATTTTTTAAAATAAATTCACAACGATCAAACTGATACAAGACGATAAGAAGACCCTTTCCATAACAGAACGAGATAAAAAGTAAAACACGAAAGCTCAAAACTTGGCACCAAAGAAACCGAACCTACCGATACCGAATGGAACCAGAGCTCCACGACGATGTTCCAAGAGGGTAACGACGTACCGCGCCGCCGCCATTCAGACCGCAACGGTCAACTGTGTTTACCTGGAGCTATGTCACGGAAAAGGTAACCACAATGATGTCTTCAAGAGGGTTACGACACATGCAGGTGTTGACTCCGTTGGCGCCGAAGTGCCGAGCATTCGTCTGGAAAGCCTTCACATCACTCCCAAACTCGGGCTGCCCGCTAAACCCGAGTTAGGCCTCCGACACGTGATATAGGAGCTGTCAAAGGAGAAGTATCGTCAACACCAGGGTCCCCCACCGCCCGCTCCTCGCCACCCGTATGAACAAAGAGAGAGACCATCACCACTGCCATACCGCTCTCCATAGAGTGACCCGCATAGTACACATTTCGAGGCTACCTGCCTCAGCATGCAAGATATCCCACCCATTCCACAACGAATGCCACGATGGTATTCAACCGGAGAAGAGGAGAAAGGTCCAAGACAACCAACCTACGCTTGTACAATGGGGGCTTGACGAGTGGCCACTGGTCAAGTGCGCAGAACCCGTGTGGGTGGGACTACTAGGCAGATACCAGATCAAGGCCCTAGGCCCAGATCCGGCACTGGCTAGGGGTGGGCTCCCGGAAGTGCTAGGAGCCCTTGAAACCATGTAAGGCCAGCTCCGCCGGCCACTGTCCCCGTGTTTGTCTATCGACCCAATCCTCGCCACCTCCTGCTCCGGTGAGGGGCTCTGTCCTCGTGATTGATACGTCCAATGTGCATCACCATTCTATATTATAATTTGCTATTATTCATTGATATTCCTTAGAGATGATACTTATGTTATTTCATCTGTTTTTGCATGTTGGATGATTCTTGGAGGATGAACTGCTGGAGTCAGGATTCTGATGGAAAAACTGGTGTCATGATGCAATTTTCGCGAAGATCAGAAAAATACTAGAAAAACTATGGAAAATTATATTTTTATAGAAGACGGAGGAAGCCAGAAGGGGAGGCGGAGTTGGGCCACAGGCCCCCCAGGCGCGGGCCACCCTGGACTGCGCCACCAGGGGTGTGGCCACCCTGGCCCACCTCTGGCTCCGCCCCTTGGCCTATATATCTTCCTCCTTAAACCCTAAAGTTCGAGGAGCGACCACAGAAAGATTCCACCGCCTCTAAGGGGTGGAAACTACCGAGAGAGAAAGAGCTCTCCGGCAAAAAGATTTCTGTCAGGGAAATTCCTTCCCGGAGAGGGGAGATCGCCGCCATCAACACCGTCATCAAGCTAGACTTCATTGGGATCATCATCATCATCCTCACCACCATATCCACCATCACCATCATCACCACTCCATCCTGTTGTAACAGTTGTGTTGAATCTTGCATAGTTCTTAGGGGAAACTTTCCCGGTGTTGATTACTATTATAGTTGATGCTTGTGAGTGGAACCATTGAATTATTGTTTATATTCCCTTGCAAAAAAAAATTGTTTGTGTTTAGATTGTTATTCATCATCATATCATCTCTGATCTTGATCCATATGATGTCTCGTGGGTAGTTCGTTTAGTTCTTGAGGACATGGGAGAAGTCATGTTGTTAGTAGTGGAACTATGTTGAGATATTATTCAATGGTTTAATATTTAAGTTATGGTGCTATTCTTCTGGTGGTGCCATGTGAACGTCGACTACATGATACTTCACCATTTATGGTCCTAGGGGAATGCATTGTGTATTTGGCTATTAATTGTGGGGTTGCCGGAGTGACAGAAACCTGAACCCCCGTTAGGAAACCTTTGCACAAAGGAGTGTAGGATCTCAGAGTTTAAGGCCGTGGTTAGGTTTTTTATCTTAATTACTTTCTTGTAGTTGCGGATGCTTGAAAGGGGTTTAATCACAAGTATGTATTAGTCCAAGTAAGGTCGTTAAATTATCACAGGTTCACCCACACAACACTTATCAAACCAAAGAAGATTAATTAACTATATAAAACGAAAGCACTTGACAGTATTCCCATGTGTCCTCGAGAAAGTTTGGTCCTTATAAGTATTACCACCGGCTTGTCCTTTTCTAAGAAAGGATTGGGCCACTTGCTGCAATTATTTGTTGTCTTTATTTACTTGTACTTTATTTTATTGCTTTATCAAAAAACCCTAAAAATCCGTTTGCTAAGTATTTGCAGAGATTTCCTGCTCCAAACCACTAGTCAACACCTTATGCTCCTCATTGGGATTGACACTCCTATTTATCAAAAGTACTACGATACACCCCCAATACTTGTGGGTCATCAAGACTATTTTTTGGCGCTGTTGCCTGGGAGTGAAGCGTTATTTAAGAGTGGAACTGGTAAAGAAAACTTCTACTGTGAGTATTGCTTTTTATTTCTGTTTGTTACTTTGTTTCCAGTATGGATGACCCACTTGGTTTCCTGTTTGGGAAAGTGTGACACCCTCGGGATCAGGGCTAAACAAACCCCAAACCTTCGTCTGACATAAGCTTAACCTTGAGATCGAGGATATCCAGTGAAGAATCAATAACACAGCAATAACCCTACGACACGAAATTTATTACAGCAAGCTCATAACTGAGCAGAGAACCAAATTATTACAAGCAAAGGTCATTGACCACAAACATCAAACAACGGAAGGCAAATTATGCTATTAAGTATAGCAAACTTAACAAATGGCCTAAGCGTCCTGAAGCATAACGATGACGTCCCAGCCCATAGATTCCAGGATGCCGGCCGGGAACACCAAGCTACTCGTCGATGTTGATGTAGTAAGGAACTCGTCTTTAGGTGAACACTTACTCTGCCAAAAGAATCAACAAAGAAAGGGTGAGTACAGGGTGTACTCCGCAAGACTTATGGTTGGTGGAGTTGTTTTGCATGAAGCCATCTTTGTTTATAAAACAAGAGGGAGAGGAAGCTCGTCTAATTAGAGTATTTTAAAGGGATAAGAGAGCGACATCTCTGAAATATTGATCATCATCTTTGATATCCACTAAATCATCATCATCTACCAACTAGGATCACCCCCTCGTACCCATGAGGAAGCATCCTTAAGCACACGTTGATCCACCAAGTTTTAAGATTAGGTTCATGTTCTCTATGATCATCACGTTCGTTCCCAAGTCGTCCATAACCATGGACACGGCTTTCCGAAAGATTATTACCCTGCAGGGGTGTACAACTTTACCCACACGTACTAACCTTCTCTTAATGCCACATGATTAGCCCTCTTCCTTGGAAGGCCAGCAAAGGGTGGTTAGACACGACCTTTACCTTGCTTTCGCCGAGACCATGAGTCACGCAATAAGTATGGTTCCGCCATAACGGGTCAAATCCCTAAGCCGATACTTAAAGATGTGAGGCAAGGTTGGTTTACCAGGGGATCCATCGACCCCAAGCAACCCCGGCCATGCTTACCTACCTGTTATGAATGCACCTTCACACGGCAAATCTTTCAAACGGTTTTCTATGCATATGTCGAATGGAACGCCCGAACTATGTGACTCATGGAATCTACTAGGCAAGTTAGTCAGTCGTGGGGTTTTCCAGGCCCTGTGTGGTTGTACGCTCGTCTTGGTTCAAGAGGCAAGAACATTAGGTCCTAGTGGTGGCGAGCATGGGACTAGAAAAACCACATCCCACCGTGGCTTCCCATATAAGCCTTAGCATGTTTAACTCATAACACTAGTCTCATCTCATCACGTTCTCCTGTCATACTAGATTATCTGCATCTGATACATCATCTGGATGAACCAGACTCAACAGGTATGCATGGCTAAGCAGGACACAGATATAAGCTCTAGAAGTGCACACAAGCCAAACCTAGTTATGCTAGGAGCAGTGGATCATGTAATATAAGCTCAAAGGGAGAAATGCAATAGATAGAATACTCTATCTATCGATAAAAGACCATAGTAGAATCGTATGCATTATGGCAGAATTGAAATGCTTTCGAAATTGTAGGATTATATCATGGTGGGGCTATGCTTGCCTTTGCCTGTTGATAACGAATAAGTAGATCTTCGGGAGCCTTGTACTTGACTTGATTATAGTTGGTCAAGTATTGGTCTTCGATCTTCGACGGTGTTGATCTCTGACTTCGATCTCGATCGCGATCTCGTATTCTACCGGGAAGAACCAAACACCGGAAAGAGACGGAAACAATCAACACATGACATCAATGCAATGCTCAAGCAAGTATGATGATTTGACAAGTTGAATTGTATTTAAAAGTAACCCTAAGGCATGCTTGACAATTTAATCGGGGTTCCGAGGGGTAGAAACCCTAACTCGGAGAAACTCCGGAACATATGAGAGGGGTTAATTTTTTTCTCTAATTAAACTTGTCATTTAAGCTTATTAACAATGCATGATTATATCTTAGTTAGATAGGTTTCATTTTTCTGAACATTTTGATATATTATTCATATTTTTATGACTTATAAATAATAAGTTATTGAATTTACAATATTTAAATCATTTTCTGGAATTATAAATCAATTTAAAAAGGTTTACTGTGTCACTGTGACACAAAGCTGACGCCAGCACAGGGTCAGGGGCATTTGTTACCGGAGTATAAGCTAGCCACAATCACTGACGGCTGGGCCCTACGCCACATCATCAGTCACGCTGGCGGTCGGTGGTCAAAGGGTCCACGGCCACGTCACCCTGACGTGAGCATGACGTCAGCACGACGTCCACCCTCAGGCGATGGTCGCCGGCGATGACAGAGGCCACGCCATCTCGTGCGGATGGGCTCATTAGAACGAGCGGGACGAAACAAACCTAACTATAGCGGCGCCGCCTCGATTTGGTCATCGAAGCTAGCACTACGGCGAGCGGCGGTGGCGGAACCTGCAGCGACACGACGCATGGTAGCTACATCAAACAAGCGGCCAAACAGAGCTCACCTTGAGCTTCAGAAGCTCAACCAGGAGCGCGGCAAACTCAACGGCGAGGTCCGGGGTGGCCGGAATCGAAGAGGGCAGCGGCGGAGGTCGTCGGAGACCGAGGTTTCGATTGGGGCATCTGGGGCCATGCCGGCTCAAACGGTTAGGGGCAAACGACCTAGGCGAGCAAGGCGGTCACCGTGGTATGCCTAGCGGGGCTCGAGGTGCTCTAGAACGTCGTCTCCCTAGAGCTCCGACGAGCTAGGGTTCCAGAGAGAAGAGGATAAGGATGGAGGAGGGGAACTGGGGCTCGTTCTCTGTGGTCTCAGGGTCCTTATAGACGACAAGAGTGGTGGCCGCATTTATCTTGGCGAGGGGTTCATCACGGCGACGGCGGACGGCTCCGGCGGCGACACGCAGTAGCATCCTCGACGGCGTCCTTCTGGCGCGAGGAGGAAGAAGAAAGAAAAGAGACGAAGGGGTACGGCCGGCTGTGGGCTTCTGTTGGGCCAAGGTGGGCCGAGGAAAAGGGAGAAGAGGGAAGGTTGCTGGGCTGCTCGGCCTGAGTGCTCTCTACCTCTATTTTTTATACCAAAACCTTTTCTATTTCCTGTTTTCAATTTCTATTTTGCATTTGAATTTCCAATCTGTTTTGAATTGTTTCAAAGTTACCAGAAGCTTTATAAAAAATATATAAAATATTTATGAACCCTTATATTCAATTTGGGATCCATTATTTTTGTGATTTCAAAATACTCCAAACCTTTTGAATGCATTTCAAATAGAGGGAGAGGTTAGGGTTTTAGGGTTTTGTTTATTCTTTCTTGCATGCATTAATAGAGATGATGCTTATGATGCACAATCAAAACCCTAACTATTATTTAGCTAAAACTGGGGTGTTACAGAAAGCCACTACCACTTTTAGGGTATTAGATGAACCACCACCTGTTGAGATAGATCCTTTTAAGATAACTACAAGAATTGTTGATCGTGTTATGGATAATTATTATTTTGGGGATGGAACTGTCCATCTTGGTGATCACTTGCTTTTTATCCATGAATTATGCGGGTTGTTTAAGTATGCAGGTATCACAACTGAACAAGTTAAGAAGAAGTTACTCTCTATATCATTGAAAGGAAGAGCTGAAGAATGGTATAAGATGCTGAAGAATGGACAATCTATGGAATGAGAATAAATAGTACCTCTCTTTTATTCTAAATTCTATCCTCCCAGTGAGATTCATAAGGATAGGAATCTAATATATAACTTCTAGCCTCGTGATGGAGAGAGTACAGCCCAAGCTTGGGGGAGATTGAAGTTACTAATGCTTAAATGTCCTATTCATGAACTCCCTAACAATATTATTATTAATAACTTTTATGCAAGGCTTTCTCTTCATGATAAAGATTTATTAGATGCTTCTTGTGCTGGATCATTCACACATATGAAAGAAGAAGCTAAATGGGATCTTCTAGATCGTATTCAAGAAAACACTAAAGCATGGGAGAATGACAAAGGAAGAAAGTCAGGTATAAATTATGATTATGAATGCATTAAATCTTTTATGGGAACTGATGACTTCTGTGCACCTTATAAAGATGTTGTTAATCATGCACCTTATAAAGATGTTTTATGGGAACTGATGACTTCCGTGCATTAAATATTTTATGGGAACTGAAACCTTTTAAGGCTTTTGCCTCTTATATTGAAATTCCCAAAAAGGAGTGGGACAAGTACCATGCAGCTTATAAAGATGTTGTTAATCATGTTCTTGCTAGAAACACTGAAGTTTGTACTGTTGATCCTATTCTTCCTAAACCTTATATTGAGAAAATCCCTTTTCCTGCTAAGGTAAAGGAACATTCTATTATGGCTAATGTGGTTAGAAAAAGTACAAAGAAAGTTGTGGAACCTGGTGAACAAATAAATATTGAACATGTAGTAGCCATTGTGAAAGACCTTGTCACTAAAAATGTAGAAGATGGCCACATTACTTTTTGTGAAGATGCTTATAATATTGTCTCTCATCCTAGTAAAACTAGAAAAGCTAGCGTCCCTGTGTTTTTTGTTAGAATTGGTGATCATTGCTATTATGGTTTATGTGACATTGGTGCTAGTTCTAGTGCCATTCCTTATGAGCTTTACAAGGAAATTATGCATGAGATTGGTCCTTGTGAATTGGAGGACATTGATGTGGTTATTCACCTTGCTAATAGAGAGACAGTTTGTTCAATTGGCATTGTAAGAGATGTGGAAGTTCTTTGTGGTAAGATTAAATATCCTGCTGATTTTCTAGTGCTTGGTTCAAAAGCTAGTAAAACTTGTCCTATCATGTTTGGTAAACCTTTCTTGAACACTTGTGGAGCTATTATAGATTGTAGGAAGGAGAAAGTTTTAACTAAGTTTGATGGAAAATCTTAGGACTTTAATTTTTCCAAATTTGCTAAAACTCCTTATGAAAATAAATTGCCTAATGAGGATTTCAGGGTTGAACAACTTGCTTCTATTTCTATTGCTCCTAACAATGCCTTGCAGCAATATATGGAAGATCATGAAAGTGAGGTCTTCATGAAGAAAAGAAATGAGATTTATGAGATTTTCCTTCGTCAACCTGAGATGCTTAAGCATAACCTACATGTGGAAAACTTGGGTACCACACTACCACCTAAAGGGGATCCTGTTTTTGATTTAAAACCTCTACCTGATAATCTTAAATATGCTTATCTATACGATAAGAAAATATATCCTGTTATTATTAGTTCTAAACTTTCAGAAAAGGAAGAGGAAAGATTATTGGAAGTATTGAAGAAACACCGAGGAGCTATGGGGTATACTCTTGATGATTTAAAACGGATTTCTCATACTATATGTCAGCATGATATTAACATAGAACCTGATGCAAAGCCAGTTGTTGAACATCAATGTCGTTTAAATCCTAAGATGAAGGAAGTGGTAAGAAATGAGGTATTAAAACTTCTTGATGCTGGTATAATTTTCCCTATTGCTGATAGTAGATGGCTTAGTCCTATTCATTGTGTCCCCAAGAAAGGAGGAATAACTATTGTGCCTAATGAAAATAATGAGCTTATACCTCAAAGAGTAGTGGTTGGTTATAGGATGTGCATTGATTTTAGAAAGGTGAATAAAGTCATTAAGAAATATCATTATCCTTTGTCTTTTATTGATCAAATGCTAGAAAGGTTGTCTAAGAATACTCACTTTTGTTTTCTTGATGGTTATTCTGGGTTTTCTCAAATTGCTGTGAAAGCACAATACCAAGAGAAAACCACTTTCACTTGTCCCTATGGAACTTATGCTTATAGGCGTATGCCTTTTGGTTTATGTAATTCTCCTGCCACTTTTCAGAGATGTATGTATGTTATCTTTCATGGTTTTTATGAAGAAATTGTGGAAGTTTTCATGGATGATTTCTCTGTCTATAGAACTTCTTTTGATAATTGTTTACACAACCTCGATAAAGTTTTTCATAGATGTTAAGAAACTAATCTTGTTCTTAATTGGGAGAAATGCCACTTCATGGTTAATGAAGGGACTGTTCTTGGACATAAATTTTTTGAAAGAGGTATTGAAGTAGACAGAGCCAAAGTTGAAGCAATTGAGAAAATGCCTTGTCCTAGGGATGTAAAAGGTATTCGTAGTATCCTTGGTCATGCTGGTTTCTATAGAAAGTTTATTAAAAATTTCTCCAAAATTTCAAAGCCCCTTACTAATCTTCTCCAAAAAGATGTTCCTTTTGTTTTTGGTGATGATTGTTAGAAAGCTTTTGAAACTTTGAAGAAAGCTTGAACTACTTCTCCTATTGTCCAACCACCTGATTGGAATTTACCCTTTGAAATTATGTGTGATGCTAGTGATTTTGCTGTGGGTGCTGTTCTTGGGCAACGAGTAGATAAAAAATTGAATGTTATTCATTATTCTAGTAAGACTCTTAATTCTTCTCAAAAGAATTATGCTACTACTAAAAAGGAGTTCTTAGCCATAATCTTTGCTTGTGATAAGTTTAGGCCTTATATTGTTGATCCAAAAGTTACCATTCATACTGATCATGCTGCTATTAGGTACCTTATGACAAAGAAATATGCTAAGCCTAGGCTTATTAGATGGGTGTTGCTTTTACAAGAGTTTGACCTGCATATTGTGGATATGAAAGGTGCTGAAAACCCTATTGCTAATAATTTATCTCGTTTGTAAAACATTTCTTTTGATCCTATGCCTGTTAATGATAGTTTTCCAAATGAACAGTTGGCTAAAATAAAGGTAAGCCCGCGAGAGAGTCCTTGGTATGCTGATTATGCTAACTTTATTGTTTCCAAGTATTTGCCTTCAACCTTTACAACCCAGCAAAGAAGGAAATTCTTTTATGATCCGAGGCATTACTTTTGGGATGACCCACATTTATATAAAGAAGGAGTAGATGGTTTTATGCGGAGGTGTGTTCCAGAATATGAACAACAACAGATATTGAGAAAATGTCATGATAATGCTTATGGAGGACATCATGCTGGAGATAGAACCGTACAAAAAGTTTTACAATCAGGTTTTTATTGGCCTACTCTCTTCAAGGACTCAAGGAAGTTTATTTTATCATGTGATGAATGTCAAAGAGTTGGTAATATTTCTAGACGCAATGAAATGCCTATGAATTATTCTCTTGTTATTGAACCTTTTGACTGTTGGTAATTCAACTTTATGGGTCCTTTTCCTCCTTCAAAAGGATATACTCATATTCTTGTTGTTGTTGATTATGTTACAAAGTGGGTGGAAGCCATACCTACAAATAGTGTTAATTATGTCCAATGTGCATTACCATTCTATATCATAATTTGCTATTATTCATTGATATATTCCTTATTAAGAGGTGATACTTATGTTATTTCATCTGTTTTCCATGTTGGATGATTCTTGGAGGATGAACTGCCGGAGTCAGGATTCTGATGGAAAAAGCGGTGCCTGGATGCAATTTTCACGAAGATTGGAAAACTACTAGAAAAACTATGGAAAATTATATTTTTCCAGAAGACGAAGGAAGCCAGAAGGGGATGCGGAGTTAAGCCACTAGGGGCCCACAGCCCCCCAGACGCGGGCCACCCTAGGCCGAGCCACCAGGGGGTCTAGCCACCCTGGCCCACCTATGGCTCCTCCCCTTCGCCTATATCTTCCTCCCGAAACCCTAAAGTTCGAGGAGCGGCCACAAAAATATTCCACCGCCTTTGCGGGCTGGAAACTACCGAGAGAGAAAGAGCTCTCTGGCAAACAGATTTCTGCCGGGGAAATTCCTTACCGAAGAGGGGAGATCATCGCCATCAACACCGTCATCAAGCTAGACTTCATAGATATCATCATCATCATCCTCACCACCATCTCCACCAGCACCATCATCACCACTCCATCCCGTTGTAACAATTGTGTTGAATCTTGCATAGTTCTTAGGGGAAACTTTCCCGGTGTTGATTACTATTACAGTTGATGCTTGTGAGTGGAACCATTGAATTATTGTTTATGTTCAGATTGTTATTTATCATCATATAATCTCTGATCTTGATCCATATGATGTTTCGTGAGTAGTTCGTTTAGTTCTTGAGGACATGGGAGAAGTCATGTTGTTAGTAGTGGACTTGTGTTGAGGTATTATTCAATGGTTTAATATTTAAGTTGTGGTGTTATTCTTCTAGTGGTGTCATGTGAACGTCGACTACATGACACTTCACCGTTTATAGGCCTAGGGTAATGCATTGTGTATTTGGCTACTAATTGTGGGGTTGCCAGAGTGACAGAAACCTGAACCCCCATTAGGAAACCCTTGCACAAAGGAGTGTAGGATTTCAGAGTTTAAGGTTGTGGTTAGGTTTTTATCTTAATTACTTTCTTGTAGTTGCGAATGCTTGCAAGGGGTTTAATCACAAGTATGTATTAGTACAAGTAAGGTCGGTACATTAGCACAGGTTCACCCACACAACACTTATCAAACCAAAGAAGATTAATCAACTATATGAAACAAAAGCACTTGACAGTATTCCCATGTGTCCTCGAGAACGTTTGGTCCTCATAAGTATTACCACCGGCTTGTCCTTTGCTAAGAAAATATTGGGACACTTGCTGCAATTATTTGTTGTCTTTATTTACTTGCACTTTATTTCCTTTCTTTATCAAAACCCCTAAAATCCGTTTGCTAAGTATTTGCAGAGGTTTCCTATTCCAAACCACTAGTCGACACCTTCTGCTTCTCGGTGGGATCGACACTCCTATTTATCGAAAGTACTACGATACACTCCTATACTTGTGGGTCATCAGTGATCCACCATGACACGCCAACCGAGACCTCCGATGCTCTAAAAACCCTCGGGGAGGTGCACACATCTAACCACCAACACACCGGCAGGCGTGAGTTCTGGCTAGGCCCGCTCGCCCTAGACTAAGCCTAGATGGGACTAGATCTAGGCTTGCAAGCCCCAAATGACATTTTTGTTGTATCGCGTTCATCGTAGCCGCCAGGAGCTATCAAACCACCGTCCTTGTCGCCTCGGGCTGCTAGAGAACCACATTCCCCTGCACATAAGCCCACCGCTGCCCGGAACCGTCCCAAGCTGTCGTCCTCACCCAACCATCCTTGTCATTGCAAACCTCCGCTGCAGCGTTGAGCATCACTAGGGCTTCCTCCACGTGGAGCGTCAGAGCATACCACATCTGAGCACCACCGTCGCTCGCCAGATTCAGCTTACGCATAGAGCCGTCGACTAGGGGAGAAGAGGAGACCGTAGCTACCAATACCGAGAGGGAGGGGAGATGCTAGGAGGCCTTGCCGAACAGCGCACTAGGATTCCCCAAGTCGGTAGCGGGAGCGACACTGGAGGGTAGGGGAAGACTGTCTACGTGTACGAGGGCATGCATACACAACATGACATCAACGGCCTGCTACTCATCTTCGTAGCCTAGAGCAACTCCAACAGAGGCTGACAAAATTCCATGCACTAAAAATAACCGATGATATAGCGCACATGACTGCTTTTGCTCCTCCGGCAGGCGCTGCATAGTTTCACGTGTGCTAAAAATTCCACGCGCGACAATTTGCGCTCCAGGCGCAGCAAATTTGCTGCACGTCGTCCAGCACGTGCTATCTCTCGATGACGCGCGCGAAGCCCAACTGCCGCTAAAATCTCACCCGCACCCAAGATGTCCCCATTTTCCAAGCCCCATTCCGCCAGCGCCGCCGCTTCGATTCGCCACCGGAGGCGCTTCTCTACACGCAGTAGCCACGGATCCGTCGCCACCGCGCCTCCCCGTACCTTCCCCGATCTCGCCGCGACGGGAATCGAAGTGTGTTGCCCGTGCGGCGCTTCTTTTTCGTGCCACCGTCGCGCCTCGACCATCTTAGAGCTTTCGCACTACCACAGCATCGCGCTACCCTCGACGACCGCCATGTCCTCCTCAAGTTGGGGCGCTACTTGGCGCACATTACGTGATCGGCAAAATGGCCGCCGCAAGGTATGCCCCATTCCGCCTCCCGTGCCATATCTTAGTTTTGGTAGACTAAGTGAGTGTATTTTTGTGCTTGTAGAGGATCTCGTATGATTCATCTGACGATAAACTAGAGCTTGAGGAAGATGAGAACATATCGATGCTATTAGATTTGCACGCGACGAAAGAACCGAAGCGCGGTGGCTCTATTTTTGGTAGGCACAAGTTATGAAGGGAAAGGATCGAAGGGCACAAGATGTTGATGCGGATGTATTTCAACGACAATGCCACCTTTCGGAGGAGTATTTTTGTAGGCATTTTAGGATGAGCATCGGTTTGTTCAGACGCAATTGCGAAGAGGTGACCAAGTATGATCGATTATTCAAGTGAAGAAGGAATGCTGCAGGAGAGCTTGGGCATAGAACCTACCAGAAGCTGACCGCCGCCTTGCGTATGATGGCATATGGTATACCGGCGAATCTTGTTGATGACCACTTGGCAATGCGTGAGAGTCAAGCCATTGAGTGTGTCAAGCGCTTTATCGTCACAATTGTTTGTGTGTTTGGCACCGTCTACTTGAGAGACCCCAATGCCGAAGATACATCTAGGCTTTTGGAGGAAAACAAGGCTTGGGGGTTCCCTGGAATGCTTGGCTCTATTGATTGTATGCATTGGAGTTGGAAGAATGTCTTGTGGCATGGCATGTACAATTCAAATGTCACAAGAAAGATTGCACTATCATCCTTGAAGACGTGAATCATTATGAGACTTGGATTTAACATGCATCTTTTTGAATGCCCGGGTCCTACAATGACATCAATGTTCTTCAATGGTCTCCTGAAAGAACATGTGGGCCCCCATGTGTGGTTTTGGTAATTAATGACAATCTTTATGGACTAATGTGTGTATTGAGTTGTACTTGTAGGAATGGTCCATT
Organism: Avena sativa; assembly: GCA_916181665.1. NCBI lineage: Eukaryota > Viridiplantae > Streptophyta > Magnoliopsida > Poales > Poaceae > Avena > Avena sativa. The sequence continues at coordinate 337,207,112 of OV702297.1, read as the reverse complement.
GGCATCGCTTGGAGCATGTGTTGGCTTCAAGGTCGATGAAATGAGAAGAAGATGTCTTGTGCAAGCTCAAAATGCGGCATCTATAGAAGATCTCATGTTTGATGCTTGCCATCCTCGGTGATCATGGATCGATGATGAAGAATCAAGAAAGGCGTTCAATCTTGAGAAGGACAAGATCGTCTACATTGAACTCAAGTAGAATGCTCAAGGCAAAGGTATAATCTTGATAGGTTTTCCCTTTTGCCGGTCTCATGTTGTTAGTGGGAGACCGGGTTTAGGATAGATAGCCGTACTATCAAGAGGGGCTCTCGAATGAGTAACGCGATCACATCATTCGGAGAGAGCTCAAACCTTTGCATACTTGCATCATAATATTTGGTTGTTATTTGGTCTTATCCATGTGAGGATATATAGTTTGTGGTAATCTCTATAACAAGCTCTAGGTCATCAAAAACGGATTTCTCTTTTAAATCTTATTGCGTTTTGATCTTGGAGGTTTTACCGGTTTGTATTTTAGAGATAGGTAAAACCTTCCATTATTTAGTTCTTACTCATGTGAGGATTTATAGCTTGTGTTAATCTCCATGACAAGCTCTAGCTCATCGAAAACGGATTTCATATGCATTTTCTATTATGTTTTCGATGTGGGAGGTTTTATTGGTCCTTCTTTTTGAGAGAGGTTAAACCTTTCGTCATTTGGATCTATCCTCCCTTGCTGTACTATGATGTTTATCTGCATTATCTTTTATATCTTGTTGTCCTCTTCGAAACGAGCCCAAGATCATCAAAATCGGAGTCCGGATGCAAAAGTTATGGCCGTTTTCGTTCAGGGATGACCGGTAGTACCGGAGGTCCGGTAGTACCGCCCCTTAGTACTGGGTGGTACTGAATAAGGAGCGTTTGGCGACCTGGGATCCCCAGGGAATGTCCGGTAGTACCGGGAATGTCCGATAGTACCAGGATTCACATTTTTGGGCTTCAACGGTTGGATTTTCGGGGGACCTATTTAAGGGGCCTTCTTCCCCAATGGTTCCCCAACCATTCTTGCAAGTTTTCCCCTCCATTGTTGACCTTCTTGAGCTTGCTTTCTCTCAATCCCTCCGATGATTCTTGCATATTCTTAAGGGATTTGAAAGAGGAGATCTAGATCTACAATCCCACCAATCAATCTCTCCTCTAAGTGAGGGGAACATATTGGGATCTAGATCTTGGAGTCTTTTGTGGATTTCCTCCATTGTTCTTCCTCTCTTATTCCCCCATAAGCTTTTGTAGCTTTGGTGGAATTTGGGAGAGAGGGATTTAAACACCTTTGTGGTGTTCTTGCCATTTTCATTTGGTGCATCGGTTTGTGTTCTCCTCGGAGGATTTGGTTCGTGTGACTCGTTGGAGCTTGTCCCTCTTGGGTTCTTGGAACCCTAGACGGTTTTGTGGCATTAGTGGCATTGTGGCCTTTTGTGGCATTTGTTGGGAGCCTCCAATTAGGTTGTGGAGAAGTGCCCCAACCTTGTGAGAGGTTCTGGTTGCCACCGACAAGTGCACCGATAGTGTAAGCGTGGATCGATCCCGTTGGGGTGAGATTCACCAGAGAATAAGGGAGGCCTTTTGTGGCGTTGGTGGTTTGGTACCACCCCCTCTCCAAACGAGACGTACTCCTTGTTGGGATGAACTCGGTAAAATATCGGTGTCCCCGCATTCCTCGGTTATCTTTATACCCAATCTATGCACTTTACATTGTGATAGCCTTCGTGCTTGAAGTAATATATATCTTGCTATTACTTTGTTGCTTGTATTGCTTAGCATAAGTTGTTGGTGCACATAGGTGAACCTTAGTTGTTCTAGGTTGTGCTTAACATAGTAAACACTAGTTTTATTCTGCCTTTGTTGAGCCACTCTAGGAAAAGATTTAATCGCCTATTCACCCCCCTCCTGGCGACATCCGTATCCTTTCAATTGGTATCAGAGCCCGGTCTCTCATTTTAGGCTTCACCGCCTTGAGAGTAAAGATGTCGGCTAGGGGATTAGTGCACAAGGACACGCTCACATTCGATGGCACAAATTATGATGTTTGGAAAATTCGCATGCTTAATTTGTTTCGGGAAATTCACCCAATTATCGAGGGATATCTATATGTGGGTTTCTCTTCTCCTATGGATACCCAAAACGAATCTTTAGAGGAGATGTTGAACTCTCATATAGATGCTCTAGCTACTAAAATTCTTTTGCATGTTGTGAGCAATGTAGTTCTTTCCTCTATCATGCCTTATTCAAGCGCTCGTGAGATATGGACCAAGCTTCAAGATAAATATAGCAAGTCCAACATTATTAAGGATGATTGTGTTACTTCCACTTCCGGTCGAGATGAGTTCTCATCGTCTACCACTTCACCAACATGTGATTTTTCGCAAGGTAATGATATGGTGAGTGGTGATAGAAATTGCAATATGGATAGTGATATTAATATATGTAATCCTTCATCCCTATCTAGTTGCAATGATCTATCTTTGGACCTTAACACTTCTAGCACTCAAAACTCCTTACATGCTTGTGTTAATAGTCCTTGCATATCATGTAGAAATGACTTGAATAAATCTCATGATGATATGCTTGTGTTGTCTTGTTGCCATGATAAAAATGCTTCCATTTCCTCTAGTGCTTGTGTTGCTAACCATGTAGAGGAAAATGAAGATTCTATGGGCCAAGACAAGGTCTTGAAGAGAGCTACAAGTGCAATCTCATCATCACCCTCCTCTGGTTCTCACATGTGCCTTATGGCTAAGGGAACAAATGTAACCTCTTTGAATCCCATTGTATCTCATGATGATGATGATGAGGTTGAGAATGATAATGATGATTATAGAAGTAAGTATGATATTACCTCTATTAAGAAAATGGGAGAGGTTGTCTATAGCGCTCTCTTCAAAAATAAAATTGCGTCCTCCAACTTTCTTGAAATCTTGAATTGTGCCATAGAAGTCAATGATCTTATTGAGGAGCAAGAAAACTTAATTGATGAAAAGTTTGAACTTGAGCGTGAGTATGCTAATGAAGTGGCACAACTAAAGGACTCCCTTGAAGAAGAACAAACCACCAAAGAATCTCTTGAGGAGACTTTTACTCTAGAATTATCTAGAGTAAAGGAATACCATGATAGAGAACTTGCGGTGGCTAACTCCTTCAAGATTAAAAATGATGAACTTGAAGTTGCTTATGCTAAACTCATTGAGGATTTTAAGCACCTCGAAAATGGCTCTCGGGTCGTTAAGAGGGAGCTCATCAAACTCACCGAGTCACATGAGCAACTTAAAACCTCATATTCAAAAGAGCTTGCCAAGTTGCCCTCACCTCTTGCTAATAATGATGATGCTTGTGCTACTAACTCTATTTCTTTTGAAGCATCTATTTTAAAGGAGAATGTTGAGCTAAAGGCTCAACTTGCTTTGCTAACTAGCAACTATGGGAAAGTAGAAGAAAGCCATGTTAAGCTCTCAAGCTCGCATGAGGATCTCCTAGTATCCCATGGTAGGCTAAAGTTGGCTCATGAGGCCATCATGTCAAAGGTAACATCTAGTGGGCCTCATGTGGACATTAGCACTATATCTACTCCAAATGTTAAATTGCCATGTGCTAGTCCTTGTAGTTCATCCTCTCACAACCATGCTATATCTCGTGATGAATTACATTTCGTGCCTTGTTGCTCTAACAATGTAGCATCTACTTCCTCTAGTGCTTTTGTTGAAACTAACCATGTAGAGGAAATAAAAGAGCTCAAGTCTCAAGTCACTTCTTTGAAGAATTACTTGAAAAGGGTCATCAAGGGAAGGCCACACTCAACAAAATCTTGAGTGTGCAAAAATACCCCAATGACAAGAGTGGGCTTGGATTCAACTCCAATGTCAAGAACAAGTCCACTATCAAGTTGAAGCACAAGGATAACAAGAAGAATGGACAATATCAAGTCAAGAATCCGGCCAACATTGTTTGCTTCAAGTGCAAGGAAGAAGGGCACCATGTTAGATCTTGCCCATTGAAGAAAAAGCCTCTTAGTGTGAAGCAACAAGGGAAGCGGCCTCAAGCTCCACCTCAAGTCATTAATGGGCCCCTTCCTAAGAGGACTACTCGAGCTCTTCCTCGAGTTGTGGCTTCACCTAAGAAGAAAGATAGCAAGAGTAGAACTTGCTACATATGCCGTGAGAAGGGGCATATTTCTTCCTCATGCACTATCGGTATCTCCTCATACAACCCTATCACTATTGATGATGTTTATTCTCTTTGTAAGGATGAGGTTGGCAATGTGTTTGCCAAATTTGTTGGTGCTCAATGTGGGTTCAATAAAAGAACCATTTGGGTTGCCAAGCCTATTGTGACTAACTTCTTAGGACACAACTTGTTTGGGTTCCAACAAGCCAAAACTTGATCAATAGGTGTGTTATGGAGGGCATTGGAGTCTTGGCTACATTATGAAGAATTGAGGGATCTTCATCAATTATTATTGTCAAGCAAAGCCATTTAGATTATCATGATTATATTATATTCCCAATGTTCCTCCTTGCGGTAACATATGATAAACTCTTTACATTGAAAGTTACTCGCCCCCTTGTGCATGTGTTGGTTTTGTATCTTCCATGCTTTTGTACATGTTGTTCTTTCCACTTAATTATCTTGAGGTATCAAGCATATTTGTGTATGATTAGGTGGCACACCATGTATGTGTGTTTCTTGTATTGGAGCCTTACTTGGTTATATTTGGTATCTTATGTGGCTCTTGTGAGAGATTAATGGACTATCCCATTTTGGGGGAGTGTTATGCTTAGGCATTCCACAAACCTAAAAATGTGTGTACATGAGGAATACCACCTAGTATTTATATTGGAAGATTATATAGTCTCTTTGTGCTATGTTTCTCATGAGAAATTTAAGTTATATAATGTCCATTAATTATCTCTATTGGTATTCTTTTGCCTCGTGTTGGTTTTATGGTAGTATCACATTATGGGGGATTCATATGCTTAGTGCATATTACAATCCTAGAAAATGTGAATATTCGAGGTTGTGTCACTTAGAATTACTATTGATAATTATCTAGCACCTATGTGACACATTTGCTCATACAATTTCCAATTTGCTTGAATGGCGTTATTGATCTTATTTTAGATCTTGTATATGAGAGTGTTTCTTGGTATGTGTTTCCTCATATTTAGATATATATATATATCCTCATGGAAACCATTTGCTTCAAGTTACTCTAATCACTAGTGATTGTGTGACTATTGGAAGCTACCAAGAATCTTGTTTGAAGTATCATGCTTAATTCTTATATTTTGCTATATGCTCCTTTTTGTGACTATGATCTTGGATATCCATGCAAGCTACCTTGGGAAAATTATTCCCAATATTTCTTGTCCTTGGACAATGAGTAATGTATGGTAGAATTTATTGATCATATTCACTTTGGCCTTTGCTTAATATTTTCATATCTTTGGCCAAGTAAATGTTTTGTGTGCTCCCATGTATTCCTTGCTACTTTTTGGATCTTCTTATTTTAGTGGTATCCTCTTGTGTTTTATTTAATATAGGTAGTAGTGATGATCTCATTTATGTGCATTTTGCATTCAAAAGCAAAATTCTATATAATGTACTACTCATGAGTGAGCTCCCCTATGTTATGTAGAACACTCATATTTATGCTTCTTTGGTTGATCCATATCGCATTTTATGTGCTTGGAACCTCAATCTTCTCGTTTTGGTATTTTGTGCCATCATGAGAAGTTTGGGGAGTTTGGTTTATTGTTGGAACCTTGCTCTTCTTGGGAGTTGGTTTTGTCTCATTCCTTGTTTCATGATTTGACCATTTTAGAATGAGATAAATCCTTGAGCATTTTTATTTCTATCTATCTTTTGCTCTTTTGGTTTTAGCCTAGTTCATTTGTTGAACTTGTGATCTTTCATGTGTTGAATTGGTTCTTTGATACAATTTGGACATCGTTTGTCATGTCACACTCTTGTGTGTGCAATATCGATTTACTTGGTGTTTTTGTTCAAATTGTATCTCCTTTTTGGTTCTTGAAAGCTTTATGCATGCATATTTACTATATGTTTATATTATGTCATGCTTGCTTTCTTTAATCCAATATATAGGGGAAACTCCACCAATTCCCATCGGCTAAGTTGTGCTTGAAATTCAATTTCATATCAATATGCACATAATTATATGGAGTCTCACCTATGTATTGTATTGCACTAACTTCTTTGTACCCAATAATTTTGGGGACCATTTTTGTACTTAAATATGTTTTAGGTACATTGGAGATATATTGGATGCTTGTCTCTCAATCTTGAAGAAGTGGTGAGTTAATGAAAATTGGAGGCAAGCTATAGGATGATCAATGAATTCATATCCTCTACATCCTACCAATTATATCTCGGTAATCTCTTTCTCATGCTCATATATCTTGATTCCAACCATTTGTCGGTTGCCTTCTGGCATGAATTCATGTATTTGTAATTGTTGTATCTCTAGCCATGGTATTAAGAGAACTCTCTATTGTATATGTGTATAAGTTGAGATGAGTATATATAATTGGGACTATACAAAATCATGCATATGATCCTCCAATCCCAAATATGTCAATCTAGCAATTTTATTGCCTATCTTTTGCTCAACTTCTCTCATGTGCAATAGTGAGATTTTGCTAGTTAATTTTTTCTTGTGATACTTGTTGCCTTTCTCCATATATTCCAACTTTCTCCTCTTCCCTTGGTGAAAGTTGTAACATATGTAGTGTGTTGGTGTTTGAAGTCCATTAATGTACAATAAGACATATGTGAGCCTTTGGCCATGCTTTGAAGCAAAAATCTTATTGATATATGTTATGACTTCATTTTTGCCTTTCATGTGCTTTCTTGTATAATCTTCTTTATGTGTGCATATTTATTTTTTGGCATATGTCTTTGTGATGTTTTCCATTTAGAGACATATAGACATATGAGGAGATAATTTTAGTTGATTTTTAATCCTTGGAGACCACCTTTCTATTTCTTTTGATTCTTTGGTGGCTTCCAAATTTAGTTGCCTATGAGTGCTTGTTCCTCTTGTTTGCATATTTGGGCACTCATATTTGTTCTCTCATGCCTTGTATTGTTAAATGAACTTGGATGAGTGAGGATTCCATGATTATGCACCTTGTTCCCAAATGCAATTATCATAATTGGTGCATTATCTTTGGGGAGCTCATCTAATTCATTTAATAATGTTCATTTATCTTTTTTCTCATTTATTGCGTCTTAAATGTTTATGGGGAAGTGAGGATTCCATATTTGTGCATTTTATATTGAAATACAACGATTCTAAAGTGCACACAAATCTTGGGGAGCTTCTCTATTTTATTTAAGCATTTATTTGATCTCTCATTTGTTGTGCTTGAAATGCTTATGGGGGAGCAAGGATTCCATATTTGTGCAATATGTATTCTAATGCATTTATGTTAAATAGTGCACAAATCTTGGGGAGCTTCTCTATTTGTTATTTAAAGCACTCTCTTGCTCATATCATAATATCTTGTAGGTTCCATTTGAACTCATTTGTTGTTTTCAATTGGTTTGTGGGACCTTGTAATTGCTTGCATCATTTGACTTTATTTATTTTGGCAATCTTAGGGTCCTCGATATAGTTCTACTCCCTCCCAAGTATTCATCATTGGATATGTGCGAAGGCACACCTTTGGAGGAATTATTATTATATTTGCCTTCTAGAACCTGTCACCCATTTCGACAATCGATGCCAATGGGGGAGAAGTTTTAGAGGGTTTAAGGGAAGATGGTTTATGCATTGAGTTTGTTCTTGTGCATTTGCCTCTCATGCTCTTGCATCTTTGTTGTTGCTTAGCATGTGGTATATATAGTGGAAACTCCACCAATGATAATGATTGGCAATATATGCAATGAAATTCAAGTTCATCACACATGCATAGATTGTGGGGGAGTTTGCTCTATATATGGTAGTACCAATATCACATACTTATGTAGTATTTGATATCGGTGTTACCATTTTGTTCATTAAAACTCCTTATATAAACCCTCTTAAAGGGATTGTCATCAATTACCAAAATGGGGGAGATTGAAAGAACATGTGGGCCCCCATGTGTGGTTTTGGTAATTAATGACAATCTTTATGGACTAATGTGTGTATTGAGTTGTAATTGTAGGAATGGTCCATTGGCATCGCTTGGAGCATGTGTTGGCTTCAAGGTCGATGAAATGAGAAGAAGATGTCTTGTGCAAGCTCAAAATGCGGCATCTATAGAAGATCTCATGTTTGATGCTTGCCATCCTCGGTGATCATGGATCGATGATGAAGAATCAAGAAAGGCGTTCAATCTTGAGAAGGGAAAGATCGTCTACATCAAACTCAAGTAGAATGCTCAAGGCAAAGGTATAATCTTGATAGGTTTTCCCTTTTGCCGGTCTCATGTTGTTAGTGGGAGACCGGGTTTAGGATAGATAGCCGTACTATCAAGAGGGGCTCTCGAATGAGTAACTCGATCACATCGTTCGGAGAGAGCTCAAACCTTTGCATACTTGCATCATCATATTTTGTTGTTATTTGGTCTTATCCATGTGAGGATATAGAGTTTGTGGTAATCTCCATAACAAGCTCTAGGTCATCAAAAACGGATTTCCCTTTTATATCTTATTACGTTTTGATCTTGGAGGTTTTACCGGTTTGTAATTTAGAGATAGGTAAAACCTTCCATTATTTAGTTCTTACTCATGTGAGGATTTAGAGCTTGTTTTAATCTCCATGACAAGCTCTAGTTCATCGAAAACGGATTTCATATTTATTTTCTATTATGTTTTCGATGTGGGAGGTTTTATCGGTTCGTCTTTTTGAGAGAGGTTAAACCTTTCGTAATTTGGATCTATCCTCCCTTGCTGTACTATGATGTTTATTTGCATGATATTTTAGAGCTTGTTGTCCTCTTCGAAACGAGCCCAAGATCATCAAAATCGGAGTCCGGATGCAAAAGTTATGGCCGTTTTCGTTCAGGGATGACCGGTAGTACCGGACCAGGGTCCGGTAGTACCACCCCTTAGTACCGGGTGGTACTGAATAAGGTGCGTTTGGCGACCTGGGATCCCCAGGGAATGTCTGGTAGTACCGGGAATGTCTGGTAGTACCGGGATTCGCATTTTTGGGCTTCAACGGTTGGATTTTCGGGGGACCTATTTAAGGGGTCTTCTTCCCCAATGGTTCCCCAGCCATTCTTGCAAGTTTCCCCCTCCATTGTTGACCTTCTTAAGCTTGCTTTCTCTAAATCCCTCCGATGATTCTTGCATATTCTTGAGGGATTTGAAAGAGGAGATCTAGATCTACAATCCCACCAATCAATCTCTCCTCTAAGTGAGGGGAACATATTGGGATCTAGATCTTGGAGTCTTTTGTGGATTTCCTCCATTGTTCTTCCTCTCTTATTCCCCCATAAGGTTTTGTAGCTTTGGTGGAATTTGGGAGAGAAGGATTTGAACACCTTTGTGGTGTTCTTGCCATTTGCATTTGGTGCATCGGTTTGTGTTCTCCTCGGAGGATTTGGTTCGTGTGACTCATTGGAGGCTGTCCCTCTTGGGTTCTTGGAACCCTAGACGGTTTTGTGGCCTTGGTGGCATTGTGGCCTTTTGTGACATTTGTTGGGAGCCTCCAATTAGGTTGTGGAGAAGTGCCCCAACCTTGTGAGAGGTTCCGGTTGCCACCGACAATTGCACCGATAGTGGAAGCGTGGATCGATCCCGTTGGGGTGAGATTCACTAGAGAATAAGGGAGGCCTTTTGTGGCGTTGGTGGTTTGATACCACCCCCTCTCCAAACGATACGTACTCCATGTTGGGAGGAACTCGGTAAAATACCGGTGTCCCCGTGTGCCTCGGTTATCTCTATACCCGAGCTCTTTACTTATGCACTTTACATTGTGATAGCCTTCGTGCTTGAAGTAATATATATCTTGCTATTACTTTGTTGCTTGTATTGCTTAGCATAAGTTGTTGGTGCACATAGGTGAACCTTAGTTGTTCTAGGTTGTGCTTAACATAGTACACACTAGTTTTATTCCGCCTTTGTTGAGCCACTCTAGGAAAAGTTTTAATCGCCTATTCACCCCCTCTAGGCGACATCCGTATCCTTTCATCTCCTCTAATGTCAAGGATTGCATTGTGTGAAGGTCGATAAGTGGAGTTTGAAGCAAATGGCCACACATACAACTATGTCTATTATCTTGCCGATGGCATCTACCCAAGGTGGAAAACTTTTGTGAAGCCGGTTCACAAACCCAAAGGTAAGAAAGAAAATGATTTCAACACCGTGCAAGCGGTGGCTAGGAAATATGTGAAGAGAGCCTTCACGATTTTGCAAGCCCAATTTTCTATTGTGAGAGGACCGGCTAGATTTTGGAACCAAGAATGCCTTTGATATATCATGATCGGCTTGTGTCATCATGCATAACATGACCATAGAGGATGATTAACGAGGTTCGACCTCATCAATGCCCATTGTTATGGACTTGGGTTTTGGAGAAGATGGGGATGCTGGAAGTTGTGAGAAGGTTAACATGCAAGCAACATGGGGACACGAGGTTTACCCAGGTTCAAGCCACAGGAGGAAAAACCCTACTCATGCTTGTCTGTTCTAGATTACGGCAGAACCGAAGGTTACAGGGGTGCGCAGATACGATCTGGCATGAGGTGTGTGTATGAGGTGAAGAGATCCTTCTCGACGTGCCCTCCTGGACTTTATATAGATAGGACAGGTCTCGGGGTAGGTCGACTCGGTTACAGGTTTAGGTTTGAACCCTTTGAAATTCTATCTACAGCTAGTCGTGTCCTTCAAGGAATCAAACTTGTAATGGGCTTGGGCCACCCAATATCTTCTTAGACAGCAAGTCTTCACGTGGGCCTTCCCTAGGCTGGACTGGGTATACCAACATGAGGCACCCGTAGGGTATATCCATGTCAGTAGCCCCCGAGTGTTCAGTCGAATCGTATATACTACGCTCTGCCAGTAGTATACCGTGTCAGCAGGCACGATGAAAATCCCAATGGACGCGTTGGTTACTCATTCGATGAAATGAGAAGAAGATGTCTTGTGCAAGCTCAAAATGCGGCATCTATAGAAGATCTCATGTTTGATGCTTGCCATCCTCGGTGATCATGGATCGATGATGAAGAATCAAGAAAGGCGTTCAATCTTGAGAAGGGAAAGATCGTCTACATCGAACTCAAGTAGAATGCTCAAGGCAAAGGTATAATCTTGATAGGTTTTCCCTTTTGCCGGTCTCATGTTGTTAGTGGGAGACCGGGTTTAGGATAGATAGCCGTACTATCAAGAGGGGCTCTCGAATGAGTAACTCGATCACATCGTTCGGAGAGAGCTCAAACCTTTGCATACTTGCATCATCATATTTGGTTGTTATTTGGTCTTATCCATGTGAGGATATAGAGTTTGTGGTAATCTCCATAACAAGCTCTAGGTCATCAAAAACGGATTTCCCTTTTATATCTTATTACGTTTTGATCTTGGAGGTTTTACCGGTTTGTATTTTAGATATAGGTAAAACCTTCCATTATTTAGTTCTTACTCATGTGAGGATTTAGAGCTTGTGTTAATCTCCATGACAAGCTCTAGTTCATCGAAAACGGATTTCATATTTATTTTCTATTATGTTTTCGATGTGGGAGGTTTTATCGGTTCGTCTTTTTGAGAGAGGTTAAACCTTTCGTCATTTGGATCTATCCTCCCTTGCTGTACTATGATGTTTATTTTCATGATATTTTAGAGCATGTTGTCCTCTTCGAAACGAGCCCAAGATCATCAAAATCGGAGTCCGGATGCAAAAGTTATGGCCGTTTTCGTTCAGGGATGACCGGTAGTACCGGACCAGGGTCCGGTAGTACCACCCCTTAGTACCGGGTGGTACTGAATAAGGTGCGTTTGGTGACCTGGGATCCCCTGGGAATGTCTGGTAGTACCGGGATTCGCATTTTTGGGCTTCAACGGTTGGATTTTCGGGGGACCTATTTAAGGGGCCTTCTTCCCCAATGGTTCCCCAGCCATTCTTGCAAGTTTTCCCCTCCACTGTTGACCTTCTTGAGCTTGCTTTCTCTAAATCCCTCCAATGATTCTTCCATATTCTTGAGGGATTTGAAAGAGGAGATCTAGATCTACAATCCCACCAATCAATCTCTCCTCTAAGTGAGGGGAACATATTGGGATCTAGATCTTGGAGTCTTTTGTGGATTTCCTCCATTGTTCTTCCTCTCTTATTCCTCCATAAGCTTTTGTAGCTTTGGTGGAATTTGGGAGAGAAGGATTTGAACACCTTTGTGGTGTTCTTGCCATTTGCATTTGGTGCATCGGTTTGTGTTCTCCTCGGAGGATTTGGTTCGTGTGACTCATTGGAGCTTGTCCCTCTTGGGTTCTTGGAACCCTAGACGGTTTTGTGGCCTTGGTGGAATTGTGGCCTTTTGTGACATTTGTTGGGAGCCTCCAATTAGGTTGTGGAGAAGTGCCCCAACCTTGTGAGAGGTTCCGGTTGCCACCGACAATTGCACCGATAGTGGAAGCGTGGATCGATCCCGTTGGGGTGAGATTCACCGGAGAATAAGGGAGGCCTTTTGTGGCGTTGGTGGTTTGATACCACCCCCTCTCCAAACGATACGTACTCCATGTTGGGAGGAACTCGGTAAAATACCGGTGTCCCCGCGTGCCTCGGTTATCTCTATACCAGAGCTCTTTACTTATGCACTTTACATTGTGATAGCCTTCGTGCTTGAAGTAATATATATCTTGCTATTACTTTGTTGCTTGTATTGCTTAGCATAAGTTGTTGGTGCACATAGGTGAACCTTAGTTGTTCTAGGTTGTGCTTAACATAGTACACACTAGTTTTATTCCTCCTTTGTTGAGCCACTCTAGGAAAAGTTTTAATCGCCTATTCACCCCCCTCTAGGCGACATCCGTATCCTTTCATCTCCTCTTATGTCAAGGATTGCATTGTGTGAAGGTCGATAAGTGGAGTTTGAAGCAAATGGCCACACATACAACTATGTCTATTATCTTGCCGATGGCATCTACCCAAGGTGGAAAACTTTTGTGAAGCCGGTTCACAAACCCAAAGGTAAGAAAGAAAATGATTTCCACATCGTGCAAGCGGTGGCTAGGAAATATGTGAAGAGAGCCTTCACGATTTTGCAAGCCCAATTTTCTATTGTGAGAGGACCGGCTAGATTTTGGAACCAAGAATGCCTTTGATATATCATGATCGGCTTGTGTCATCATGCATAACATGACCATAGAGGATGATTAACGAGGTTCGACCTCATCAATGCCCATTGTTATGGACTTGGGTTTTGGAGAAGATGGGGATGCTGGAAGTTGCGAGAAGGTTAACATGCAAGCAACATGGGGATACGAGGTTTACCCAAGTTCAGGCCACAGGAGGAAAAACCCTACTCCTGCTTGTCTGTTCTAGATTACGGCAGAACCGAAGGTTACAGGGGTGCGCAGATGCGATCTGGCATGAGGTGTGTGTATGAGGTGAAGAGATCCTTCTCGACGTTCCCTCCTGGACTTTATATAGATAGGACAGGTCTCGGGGTAGGTCGACTCGGTTACAGGTTTAGGTTTGAACCCTTTGAAATTCTATCTACAGCTAGTCGTGTCCTTCAGGAATCGAACTTGTAATGGGCTTGGGCCACCCAATATCTTCTTAGACAGCAAGTCTTCACGTGGGCCTTCCCTAGGGTGGACTGGGTATACCAACATGAGGCACCCGTAGGGTATATCCATGTCAGTAGCCCCCGAGTGTTCAGTCGAATCGTATATTGGACTGGAGACTCTATAATCTTTCGGGTGCTTCTCATTCGAACCTGTTTTGATGAATAAGCATGCCAATTCATAGGGATTATTGATACGTGTGCCTGAATCACCCAACAAATTAGGGTCAGTTAACTCTCATTGGACAAAACAACACGATCTTCTTCAGATTCGAGTCCCCGTACTCAAATCCGGAACAAATGCTGGTGTAATTCGACTCAGGCTGTTGAGGTCTTACGGGAGTCGAATTCTAGTGACTTTTAAGTGATGTACCCAACGCGTCCATTGGGATTTTCATCGTGCCTGCTGACACGGTATACTACTGGCAGAGCGTAGTCAGGTGCCATACCAGGCCATCAAATTATATATGAAGGGCTTATCTTTGCGTCGTAGACACATCATTCGAAAGTTTTACCACGGCGGAGGTATTTCGGGTGGCCAAGGAGATTGTTTCTCACTTAGCGTTAATTTGGGAAAAGTTGCCAAAAAGATTTTTATCGCACTTGATACGAAGGATCTCACTCGAATAGTTCATAGGATGCGCGATCAGCGCTCCCTATGGGAGTAGCACCCGAGTGTCCGCTCGATTCGTAGACTCGAGCAGATACTTTAGTTCATTCATTTGCGTTTGCTTCCTATGGGAGTAGCCCCCGAGTCCGTAGTGGAGTCGCAGACTCGACGTAGGACTCGAAGATATTTTCGAAGTGATGTTACCATTGTAATTTCTCAGGTGCGCGGCCAGCGCTCCTGATAGGAGTAGCCCCCGAGTAGCTGCATGAGTCGTAGAATCGAGTAAGTACTTTATATTCAGTCGAAATCTTTGAGCCATTGCTGGCTTTGCTTTGATGACGTCATTGCTGGCGATTGGTGGGCTCAACCATCTACGACAGCATAGACGATGCGACAGGACGATCGTGGGTGCCACCGCCTGACTTGAATTCGACTAGTCACGCATAATTGTGGCGAAAATTACAGTGTATCCTCGATTTCCGTGCATAGTGGACAGCGTTCTTACGACGGTTTAGGTTGGTGCTGACACGTGGACGGTGAGATCTAGGGCACGCGTGAGGGCTTCTGCATCGGCGGCTCTGCTTCGTCGTCCTTATCATTTTATACTGTGAGGGGAAACATAGGATTTTTATCCCTTCTCCATTTGCATTGCTCTTTCACCATTTCCACCATTTCCTGAGCTCTTGCTTTCATCACCACTAGACATCCTCCGTGTGTTTCCTTCCTCCTTTCTCCGCTCGCACCGCCATGCTCACCGCTCCTTGATGGGCAAGCCAAAGAGAAGCTCATCCGCCGCAGCGGGCTCGAGCGCCGCCGACACCACCAAGAAGGTTGCCGCTTCGAGCCAGACCATCGATGGCGGGTGGCGGCGCACGAAGATGAGGGAGTCGGATTTGCACAAATTGCGTGAGGCCGGCTTGATTTCGAAGACCAAGGGCGACGACATCCTGCCGGATCAAGAGGTAATCCCGCGCCTACCCGAAGGGTTTCGGGTTATGTTCTTCGCGTTTGTCATCCACGGTCTCTCTTTGCCGCCCCACGAATTTCTTCGTGGGATCCTCTATGGGATTCAGCTTCATCATCTGTCTCCCAATTATCTTCTCCACATCGCCTGCTTTATTACCCTCTGCGAGTGCTGCCTCAGTATCGAGCCTCACTTTGGCCTCTTCCTGAGACTCTATTTCGTGAAGAGG
Organism: Avena sativa; assembly: GCA_916181665.1. NCBI lineage: Eukaryota > Viridiplantae > Streptophyta > Magnoliopsida > Poales > Poaceae > Avena > Avena sativa. Next base: position 337,191,552 of record OV702297.1, on the reverse strand, counting down.
CAATATGGCACCGGTGGTGTTTATCCACTAGGAGGCTACGGGATTTCCATCCACTCCTCTTTCCAGTTATTCTATTTTTTTATCTTTATGAGTCCATCTAGTAGTGGCGGAGGAAGTGGTTTTATATCCGCGACATCAAGCTAGACGGTCAGCATTACGGGCTCGCTCATTTTGAATCCACCCAGAAGATCATCTGAAAACGTTCATGGCCGAACAACATTTTGGAGGGTGAATCCGAAGAGGTGGAGAAGCTCTACAAGTGGGTGGAGGCCCTTCAGCTAGTGCCAGGCAAAGAGGTCAACGGTGTCGACATCATTCGCAACTTCCTCAAGCGTCGGGTGCAACCGCTCCAAGCAAGGGTGCACCAGATGTTCTTGTATGCTGGCGCTAGTGACCCGACAAGGGTTTTGCCGGAGGAGATGTCTTTGGCTAACCTTGATAGGGTGATTCGGCCTCTGCTGAAGCACAAGGCCGACGAGGACCTTCCGGGGGAGTCCTTGACTCCTCCTTTCAGTGCCAAGAAAGCAGTTCCTCAGGTGAAACCTGTAGTTGCACGTAACGCTTTTCGAGTGCTTGTTGTTTGTTATTAGTACTTATCTCGTTTCATCTTTTGTTTTAAATTTGCAGGGCTACAAGGTAGCGGGAATGATGCCCCCTCTACCTGAAAAGTACTCGGTTGCACCAGACAATGAGGAGGTGGAGTCTGATTCCGAGCTCCCCCCCCCCCCCTGCGTTGTCGCCTTACTTGGAAGCCCTGAGCCGAGCGAAGGGCGGACTTGAAAGAGGTCCTGGAGCAAAACTTCGGATGGGGTGACGCCACCAACGCCGAAAGGTCCCTCCTTCCTCGAGCATCACGGCAGGGATGAGGGTGCAAACTCCACCCCCATCGTGGTTGTTCCTGTTCGGGCGATGGCCCTGCAGCCGCCGGCCAAGAAGAAGAAGAAGGAGAAGAAGGAGTCTCCTGTCTTCAACTTGTCAAACATACCATCATAACTTGCTCTGATCGAGTCTTGTTATTTTTTTGATATGCTAAGTGTTAGCTTGTTGTTGATTTGGTTCCTCGTAAGTGCTAGTAGCAATCATTCGGAGGAGTCCCTCGATGAGGAACCCGAAGAAATGTTCGCGGGATCGAAGCCTGCTTCTTCGTTCCCCAAGATGGTGGCCAACTCCAACGAACATCATTCGAGCTCCCTGCGGCAAGGGGCTCGTGCACTCGTTGCTCGGAATATGCAAATGAAACCTTCGGAGTCCACAGCTGACCATGTAAGTATTATTCTTCTTTTGCGTGGGGGAGCTCCCGATGTAGGGTTCGCAGCATAGAAAACAAAAATTCCTACGATGGGAACTACGTACAAAGATCTATCTACTAGATACAAACAACGGGCGGATGTATATCCGTAGAGAACATACCCTTGAAGACCTACAAAGCTTAATGAGTTCAACTCGTGGTTGATGTAGACGATCTCTTGCCGATCTCAAGATCGAGAGGAAGTCCTAGCGCCGCAAATCAGCAGCGCATCCGTGCTCGCACACACGTTCGAGGCACCGAGCAACCTCCGCCTCCTCGCTCCAGCGATGCAGCGGAAGCACAACTCTTTCTTGCCGAATAGCCACCGGGAACATGTATCTCGCTAGTCCGAGACCATGGGGGATAAATTCTAGAGGGGGAGAGAGATCCTTCACGAGGAGGTGTGAGAGACAAGTGAGGAGGGGGTCCTTTTATAGGAGGAGGGGGAACCCAAGGGGTGGCCGCCGTCCATGGGGGGCAGCCCCCTCCCCTCCTTCATTCATGTGGGTGGACACTCCACTCACAAAATGCCCTTTAATGTTCCTCCACTCAAAAGTCCACTCAAATTCCCATTAAATTTCCACCAAATTTAATGCAAACTCTCATTAAATAAAACTCTTTTATTTTATTCAGAATTTTGTCAATTACTTTAATGACAAACATTCACAAATAACCCCTTGCTAGAATTCCATTTCACATGCATAACCACTTTATGCAATTTCACCCGAAAACCTGTTTCGGTATCTAGTGAAATAAATTCCTGCGCTTGTTTATTCTTTCGGCATGAAACTTTTGCTCCAGTTGGATGTCGGTGTCACTTAAGTGTGTCACCCTACGGTTCGTGAATAATGCGGACATGATAGATACCCCTCTTGGATCAATAATCAGAAGCAGGATCTGGAGACCCATACTGACTCCCACACATTCAACGGTGACTTTCTTGTGATCGTCGGAACCTTTTACGCTAGTATCTTAATCCCTTTATTTCACGATATATTACATGTCTGAGATTCGATCATCGGTATCTCCATACCTAGTTTGATCTCGTTACCGACATGCACTCTTTTCTCGTTCCCGTGATATAACATTCTAGTGATCAAATCACTTGCTTGCAAGCTAACCAATGTGATATCACCGAGAGGGCCCAGAGGATATCTATCCGTCATCGGGATGAACAAATTCCACTCTTGATCCATGATTCTCAACATAACACTTTAGAAGCTTTGAAGCCATCTTTATAATCACCCAGTTATGGAGTGACGTTTGATGTTATCAAGAAACTCTTCCGGTGTTAGTGATTGATACGATCTCATGGTCTAAGGATTAGGATCACTTTGTAAGTTGTTATAGCAATATAAACTCAATGACTTTGATCGTAATGCTATACTTCGGATGCGTGTTCATCACACCATTACACTAATGTTGTGATCCTGTTATTAACAACATCCAATGTCCATGATCAGGAAACCTTGATCATCTTGTTAATCAACGAGCTAGTTTATGAGAGAGGCATAACTAGGAACTTTCTGTTTGTTTATTAAACACACATGTATTAACGTTTCCGTATTAATACAATTATAGCATGAAAAATAAACATCTATCATATACTTGGAATACACATAATAAACACTTTATTATTGCCTCTCAGGGCATATTCCCTTCAGTCTCCCACTTGCACTAGAGACAATAATCTAGTTACATAGTGATAAATCTAACACCCATTGAGTTCTGGTGTTGATCATGTTTTGCTCTAGGGAGAGTTTTAGTCAACGAATCTGCTACATTGAGATCCGTATGTACTTTACAAATCTTTATATCTCCATCCTTGACATGCTCGCCGATGGAGTGAAACCGGCGCTTAATATGCTTGGAATGCTTGTGAGACCTTGGCTCTTTGGCATTGGCAATGGCACCATTGTTGTCACAATAGATTACCATTGGGTCCAACGCGTTTGCCACCACTCCTAGTTCGGATATGAACTCCTTCATCCAAACTGCTTCCTGAGCCGCTTCTGAAGCAGCAACATATTCGGCCTCCGTTGTTGATCCCGCTACCACAGGTTGTTTGGAGTTCCTCCAACTAACCTCTCCGCCATTCATGAGAAATATGTATCCGGATTGAGACTTAGAGTCATCCGGATCTGTGTCAAAGTTAGCGTCAACATAACACTTAGCGACGAGCTCTTCTTCACCTCCGTATACAAGAAACATATCCTTAGTTCTTCGTAAGTACTTAAGGATATTCTTGACCGCTATCCAGTGTTCCGAACCTGGATCCGATTGGTACCTACTAGTCAAACTAATAGCATGTGCCACATCCGGTCATGTACATAGCATGACGTACATTATAGAGCCTATGGCTGAAGCATAGGGGACTTTGTCCATTATCTCTCTTTCTTCCGCCGAAGCCGGACTTTGAGTCTTACTCAATGTCTTGCCTTGCAACATAGGTAAGAACCCCTTCTTACTTCCGTCCATTTTAAACTTCTTTAAAATCTTATCAAGGTATGTACTTTGCGATAGCCCTATTAGGCGCCTAGATCTATCTCTATAGATTTTTATGCCTAATATGTATGACGCTTCACCTAGGTCCTTCATTGAAAATTTGCTGTTTAGATAACTTTTAACACTGTTTAAAAGATCTATATCATTTCCAATCAATAATATGTCATCCACATATAATATCAGAAATGCCACATTGCTCCCACTCACTTTCTTGTAAATACAAGCTTCTCCATAAGTTTGGACAAATCCAAACCTTTGATCACCTCATCAAAGCGGAGATTCCAACTTCGTGATGCTTGCTTCAATCCATAGATGGATCGCTGAAGCTTGCACACCTTGTTAGCATCCTTAGGATCGACAAAACCCTTTGGTTGTATCATATACAACTCTTCCTCAATATTACCATTGAGAAACGTGGTTTTTACATCCATCTGCCATATCTCATAATCGAAATATGCAGCAATTGCTAACATAATCCTAGCTGACTTTAGCATCGCTACGGGAGAGAATGTCTCATCGTAGTCAACTCCTTGAATTTTTCGAAACCCCTTTGCGACAAGTCGAGCTTTATAGACGGTCACATTACCATCAGCATCAGTTTTCCTTTTGAAAATCCATTTGTTCTCCACGGCCTTTCGGTCGTGAGGTAAGTCCACCAAGTTCCAAACTTGATTTTCATACATGGATTCCATCTCGGATTTCATGGTTTCTAACCATTTGTTGGAATCCGGGCTCATCATCGCTTCTTCATATGTCGCAGGGTCATCATTTTCATCAACCATGAAATTCATGACAGGATTTCCGTACATCTCGGGAGCTGCACGCGTCCTGCTTGACCTGCGAGGTTCGGTAGTACTCTCTTTCGGAGTTTCATGATCATTATCATTAGTTCCCTCTTCAACAGGTGGAGCCAACTCCGGAACAACTTCCGGCGCTGCGCTACTCGCCATACTTTGAAGAGAAGGTTCAATAACCTCTTCGAGTTCTATTTTCCGACTACTCACACCTTTCGCGAGAAACTCTTTCTCTAGAAAGGATCCATTGTTGGCAACAAAAACCTTGCCCTCGGATCTGTGATAGAAGGAATACCCAATAGTTTCCTTAGGGTATCCTATGAAGACGCATTTTTCTGCTTTGGGTTCGAGTTTATCCGGTTGAAGTTTCTTCACATAAACATCGCATCCCAAACTTTAAGAAATGACAGCTTAGGTTTGTTTCCAAACCACAATTCATACGGTGTCTTTTCAACGGATTTAGATGGTGCCCGATTTAAAGTGAATGCAGCAGTTTCTAGTGCATAACCCCAAAATGACAACGGCAAGTCCGTCAGAGACATCATAGATCGAACCATATCTAATAAAGTACGATTACGACGTTCCGACACACCATTTCTCTGTGGTGTTCCAGCAGGTGTGAGTTGTGAAACAATTCCACACTCTTTCATGTGAGTGCTAAACTCGTAACTTAGATACTCACCTCCACGGTCGGACCGTAGAAATTTGATCTTTCTATTACGATGATTTTCCACTTCATTCTGAAATTCCTTGAACTTTTCAAAGGTTTCAGACTTGTGTTTCATCAAGTAGATATAACCGTATCTACTCAAATCATCCGTGAAAGTAACAAAATAACGATATCCACCTCGCACCGACACACTCATTGGACCACATACATCAGAATGTATGATTTCCAATAAATCTGTCGCCCGTTCCATTGAACCGGAAAACGGTGTTCTAGTCATATTGCCCATAAGGCATGGCTCACATGTATCAAATGATTCAAAATCAAGTGATTCCAAAAGTCCATCCGAATGGAGCTTCTTCATGCGTTTAACGCCAATATGAACTAGACGACAGTGCCACATATATGCGGATATATCATCATTAAGTTTAATCCTTTTAGCATCAGCATTATGAATATGTGTAACATTATCATCGAGATCTAACAGAAATAAACCATTCATCATCGGTGCATGACCATAAAATATTTCATTCATATAAATGGAACAACCATTGTTCTCGGATTTAAATGAATAACCACTTCGCATCAAACACGATCCAGATACAATGTTCATGCTTAGTGCAGGCACCAGATAACAATTATTCAAGTTTATAACTAATCCCGACGGCAAGTGGAGAGGCAGCATTCCGACGGCGATCACATCAATGCTTGATCCATTGCCGACACGCATCTTGACCTCACCCCTTGCTAGCGGTCGCTTGTTCCGCAGCCCCTGATTCGAGTTACAAATATTAGCAACTGAACCGGTATCAAATACCCAGGTGCTACTGCGAGCACTAGTCAAGTACACATCAATAACATGTATATCATATATACGTTTGTTTGCCTTGCCGGCCTTCTTGTCTGCCAGATACTTGGGGCAGTTGTGCTTCAAGTGGCCAGTCCCCTTACAATAGTAGCACTCGGAATCAGACTTAGGTCCAACTCGGGGTTTCTTTTCAGGCACAGCAACAGACTTGCCGCCCTTACTTCCCTTCCGTTTTCCCTTCTTGTCTTTCTTGAAACCAGTGTTCCTATTGATCATCAACACTTGATGTTCCTTTTTGATCTCCACTTCTGCAGTTTTAAGCATTGACAGAAGCTCGGGGAGAGACTTCTTCATGCCTTGCATATTATAGTTCATCACGAAGCTCTTATAGCTAGGTGGCAGAGACTGCAGAACACGATGGATGCCTAAGTCAATGGGAATCGATATTCCCAAGGACACAAGCTTATCGGCGCAACCCGACATCTTGAGTACATGCTCACTAACGGAGTTGTGCTCTTCCATCATGCAGCTAAAGAACTTTTCTAAAGCGTTGTAGCTCTCTACAGCAGCATGTGTGTCGAAAATCATTTTCAACTCACCCATTGTATCAAATGCATTGCCATTTTCGAAACGCTTTTGAAGTTCCGTCTCTAGCCCATACAATATGCCGCAATGAACTAAGTTGTGGTCCTCCTGACGAGTCTGATAGACATTCTTCTCCTCGTCAGGGGCATCATCAAAAGGTGGGGGGCCTAACGGCACTTCTAGCACGTATTGCTTTTGTGCAGCGGAGAGGAATCCTCAAATTCATGGCCCATTCGGTAAAGTTGCTACCGTTCGTTGCTAGTTTCTCTTTCTCCATGAATACATTGAAATTAAAAGCAGGTGGTGCCATCTACAACAGAATTTGTAAAGTTTAGACTAAGTGTATGATAGATTGAGTTCAACTAATCCATATTACGAATGAACTCCCACTCAAAAACGAAATCCCTCGTGCCTTTTTGGTGATTACATGAACCAAATCCACTATACCAAGTCCGATCATCACGTGAGTCGGTATAGCTTCAAAGGCGAGCATCAAATGGGCATCATATCAACTATATGACTCATGCTTAACCTTTCGGTCCGTGTTCCGAGGCCATGTCTGTACATGCTAGGCTCGCCAAGTTAGAACCTTAGTATTCGCGTGTGTAACTGTTTTACACCCGAAATATGGTCGTGGATCCAAGAACACCCGATCATCACATGATGTCTTGGAGCGATGAAAACATAATCGGTGCATACTAAAGGAAGAACACATTCTTATCTTGATATTTAAAAGAGGGATCATCTTATTATGCTAACAAAGCGCTAAACAAGCAATATAAGATGCTATCAAACATCATATGTTTATTAGTGAAATGATATGGTTCCCGCAGATGATCTCTATCATGTGCACCGTGGTATGATCACTATCATACCTATATGTGTAAATCCAAGGTCTATGGAGTTTACACGCTATGTGTGTTGTAAGAGTATCATCTCATACTTCTACTTACAACACTACCATATCATAACATTAGCCCAGCAATAATCTAAACTAGACGCCTCTAATTTATCCATTGCAAGTTTTACGTGGCTTAGGGCTTTCGAGATAGAACCTTTCTTACCTACGAACATGAACCACAACGAGGATAATCAAATTGTTGACAACTCGCTTGCAAAATAGATATTGACTATAGTAGGAGAGACAGACATCCGCTAGCCACTTATGCAAACTAGTTGCATGTCAAGCGTGGAACAGGTCTCATGTGCGAGGACATGTAAAGTTTGTCCGGGCCGCTTCATCCCACTATGCCACCAATATCCAAAATTACAACAAAGGAGCAACAACATGATCATCATCGCCCACATACTCATATGTGTACTACCCGTGCAAACTATCTACGCATAGATCCGGCTCTGATACCACTGTAGGGTTCGCAGCATAGAAAACAAAAAATTTCCTACGATGGGAACTACGTACCAAGATCTATCTACTAGATACAAACAACGGGCGGATGTATATCCGTAGAGAACATACCCTTGAAGACCGACAAAGCTTAACGAGTTCAACTCGTGGTTGATGTAGACGATCTCTTGCCGATCTCAAGATCGAGAGGAAGTCCTATTGCCGCAAATCAGCAGCGCATCCGTGCTCGCACACACGTTCAAGGCACCGAGAAACCTCCGCCTCCTCGCTCCAGCGATGCAGCGAAAGCACAACTCTTTATTGCCGAATAGCCACTGGGAACATGTATCTCACTAGTCCGAGACCATGGGGGATAAATTCTAGAGGGGGAGAGAGATCCTTCACGAGGAGGTGTGAGAGACAAGTGAGGAGGGGGGCTCCTTTTATAGGAGGAGGGGGCACCCAAGGGGTGGCCGCCGGCCATGGGGGGCAGCCCCCTCCCCTCCTTGATTCATGTGGGTGGACACTCCACTCACAAAATTCCCTTTAAATTTCCTCCACTCAAAAGTCCACTCAAATTCCCATTAAATTTCCACCAAATTTAATGCAAACTCTCATTAAATAAAACTCTTTTATTTTATTCAGAATTTTGTCAATTACTTTAATGACAAACATTCACAAATAACCCCTTGCTAGAATTCTATTTCACATGCATAACCACTTTATGCAATTTCACCCGAAAACCCGTTTCGATATCTAGTGAAATAAATTCCTGCGCTTGTTTATTCTTTCGGCATGAAACTTTTGCTCCAGTTGGATGTCGGTGTCTCTTAAGTGTGTCACCCTACGGTTCGTGAATAATGCGGACATGATCGAGACCCCTCTCGAATCAATAATCAGAAGCGGGATCTAGAGACCCATACTGACTCCCACACATTCAACGATGACTTTCTTGTGATCGTCGGAACCTTTTATGCTAGTATCTTAATCCCTTTGTTTCACGATATATTACATGTCCGAGATTCGATCATCGGTATCTCCATACCTAGTTTGATCTCGTTACCGACATGCACTCTTTTCTCATTCCCGTGATATAACATTCTAGTGATCAAATCACTTGCTTGCAAGCTAATCAATGTGATATCACCGAGAGGGCCCAGAGTATATCTATCCGTCATCAGGATGAACAAATTCCACTCTCGATCCATGAGCCTCAACGTAACACTTTATTAGTTCTGAATCCATCTTTATAATCACCCTGTTACGGTGTGACGTTTGATGTTATCAAGAAACTCTTCCGATGTTAGTGATTGGCATGATCTCATGGTCTAAGGATTAGGATCACTTCGTAAGTTGTTATAGCAATATAAACTCAATGACTTCGATCGTAATGCTATACTTCGGATGAGTGTTCATCACACCATTACACTAATGTTGTGATCCCGTTATTAACAACATCCAATGTCCATGATCAGGAAACCTTGATCATCTTGTTAATCAACGAGCTAGTTTATGAGAGAGGCATAACTAGGAACTTTCTGTTTGTTTATTAAACACACATGTATTAACGTTTCCGTATTAATACAATTATAGCATGCAAAATAAACATCTATCATATACTTGGAATACACATAATAAACACTTTATTATTGCCTCTCAGGGCATATTCCCTTCACCCGAGCCCTTTATTCACCAGGTGTGTTGTTTTCTTCGTAGCCATTTCTCCGCGACGCTAATCACCTAATCCAGGAGCACCTTTCTCTGGAAGACAGCCTCAAGCAGCTCCAAGGTGCGTATTTCTTATTGTTCGATTGTGATTGCCTGACATAACATGCTCTTGTATTCATCTTTCGTTGCCCAATGTTGCAGATGAGAACTAAGACGCCCTGTGCAAGCTGAACACACTCAAAAAGAGTATCGGCAAAGCGGAGAAGGAGGCAAAGGATGCTGCAGAGGCCCTCCAGCGTCAGCAGAAAGGGGATGAAGACCGTGAGCAATAGCTCACGGCCGTCGCAGCGACATGGGAGAAAGCCATGGCTGAAAAGCTTATGTTGCTGCCAACGCTATATCCGGTAAGACCCCTTGTTCTAACTTTGAGTATTCCATGCTTCAGGTGTGATTCCTTGTTCCTCATCCGTAGAGTTTGTTGTTTTTCTTTGCAGATGCTTTAGGTGTTACGTTTGATCGTGACGCCCTGGAGCACGGGGATCCCATGGGCGGATGATGTTGCAGCGATCGAAGATCATTGCACCTCTTCCGTGGAGTCACTTGACAAGGACAAAAGGGTGCTCGCACGCTTCTACAAGGAGATCAACCCGAAGGGTGTTGCCCGTGAGGACGTCGATTCCTTCGTGGAGGCTCTGGTGGATGATGCTCCGACAAAGAACAAGCGGACGCAGAAGGGGGTCGGCGCTGCGATGGGACTGGCAATGGCGATGGTGTCTGGAGCTCAGCTGGATATGCCGCAGGTCACGTCCAGGTTGCCAACGGCGGTGGATGTAACTGAGGTAGCGTTTGCCTCCTTTGCCTCCCGCTGCAATTATTTTGGACCTAAGCTGATAGATCTTCTGGCCAACTACTCGCAGGAGTGATGGCAGCTCAGATCACTGTAGATCTTCATTGGGATTCCCCAAGAGGAAGGTGTGAGCACAACAACAAGTCTTCCCTCAGTAAGAAACCAAGGTTATCGAACCAGTATGAGGAAGGAAACGACTCAAAGGTGTTGCTAACAACTTGGAAACCTGCACAACACAAACTCGAGACTTTGCCCCAACGAACAGTGAGGTTGTCAATCTCACCGGTTTGCTGAAAACAAAGGATTAACTGTATGGTGTGGAAGATAACGGTGGTTTGTAGAAAGGTAAACAATAACAGTGGAAGATGTATCAATGGTAAAGATTGGACTGGGTTCCATAGTTCACTAGAGGTGTTCTCCTTAAGATAAACAAACATGACATGCTGGGTAAACAAATTACAGCAGGGCAATTGATAGGACTAAGCAAGGCATAACAATGCAATACTAGACATTCATGATCCTATGAGATTTCGTTGGGCAATACAACAAGATACATAGACCGCCATCCAACTACATCTATGACTAGTAATCCACCTTCAGGTTATCATCCAAAGCCCCTACGGTATTAAGTTGCAAGCAATGGATAACTGCTTTAAGCAAAGTTTGTAAGGTAAACAATCCACTTGTTCCATGAACAAGAGATCGTTGTTTTCTCCCTAGTAGCAACATCACATCTACAACCTTAGAGATTTCTATCACTTCCCTTAGATTAAATAGAGGCATGAACCCACTATTGAGCATAAATACCCCCTCTTGGAGTCACTAGTATCTACTTGGCCAAGATAGCTACTAGAAATGAAGAGCATGCACGATCACAAACAACACAGACATGATAGAATCAATAAGACAAAACCATTAATGAATCTGGCATAGTAATCTCTATATCCATCGGATCCCTGCAAACACAACATGCATGATTACAAATAGATGATCTTGATCATGAACAGAGCTCATAAGATTTAAACATGGTAGCACAAAGGAGGAGATACAACCATCTAGCTACTACATGGACCCGTAGTCCAAGGTGGAAGTACTCACGCTTCATACTGAAGGCTGGCATGATGAAGAAGAAGGCCTCCGGGATGATCTCCCCTCCGGCAGGGTGCCGGGAAGAACTTTAGATCCCCCTCGATCTAGGGATGATGGTGGCGGCGGCTATGGACTGTTTCGTGGAAGATTGATCGGGTACTTAGGGTTTTGGTTTCGGGGGGTCTTTATAGGCGAAGAGGCAAGGCAGGGGCACCCAGGGTGGCCGCACCCCTAGGCGCGGGCCCACCTAGGCCGCGCTGCCAGGGTTGTGGCCCCCTCGCGGCTCTTCGCCGTCTCGTACTCTAGCTTCATGTTCCCCACGGTAAAATATTGACTTTGGATTTTGTCCCGTCCAATTTTGAGAATATTGATTTTCTTCCTTTTCAGGAACCAAAAACAGAAGAAAACAGGCAACTGGCACTATGGCATCTTGTTAATAGGTTAGTACTAGAAAACATATAAAAACACCTCAAAGTGTAGACAAAGCAAAGCAAACTAGATACTAAACAAGCATGGAACATCAAAAATTATACATACGTTTCCAACGTATCAAGCATCATGTAATACCCCACCTTTATAAAAGGTAAAGGCCCCTGTGATTGCAATGCTACTCCCTGGATCAATTGCTAGCATCCACAGTTTAAGATGAAGTACACAGAAACAAAGGTCATTATTACATCGTCATTCCAGAGATAACATAGTCTTTTAAAACTCCATAGCCATAGGCTAGTACAAGAGTTTAAATTAACAATATAAATAAAAGTCTTCATCTTCATGTGCCACAGTCAAGCATGTTGAGTGTAGACTCATAACCCTAATCCTTATCAGAGTAACCTGCAATATCACAAGTTACAACCACAGTGGGTCAATATATTGGAATAGTATTGGCAAGTGATACCTTAGTAGAATAATAGTATCTAGCTTCTACATGAATTTGGCTAAGTGTAGCTTAGGCTTGCTTTGCTCAAAATAAGTTTTAGCTATCAGTTGAAAACACTAAGTTTTTGTTTAGCAAAAACTCCCAAGGAACCACCAATAGACATTGGTGAACCTTCACCCTTGTTCAACCACAAGTTTTTAACTTAGAAAATTGGATGAGGAGATTGTTGATAGCTTCCATGTCTTGATGCTCAAATTGTCCTTTTTCAAGGACACGGCTAAGTACTTAGTTTCTTCCTTCTGCAGAGGTGGTGCACTTTCCCCACAAGACTTGATTTTCACCAAGACAGGACCTTTCAGAAGCCTTCCCTTAGACCAAATGGACGCGTTCCAAACATATCACCCACTACCACCAACTGTCCAAATGGCTAAGTTATTGCAACCTATATGATCCAGGCAGAGCCCATAATGCCATGTGGTTGCACTAGAAGCTTCTTAACATATGGCATCTCAAATCCCTTTGTTCCTGGGTGGCATTCCACAAGTGAGATACACAAGGTAGACCATTGGAAAATGGGCCCTGGTAACCACTCAACCAAAATCCACCAAGCAATTACCATTCCACCCAGGTGGTTCATTCACTTAGTTGTTTTATTAAGCAAAAACATAAGTCAAAGACTTAGCAGTATTTTTCCATAGCATGTATATATTCCACCCTTGGTTGCTACTAGCTAGTCTAAGCATGGCAATAACAAGTATCTTAACTTAGAGAAAAATCTAACAATTCTACAACTACTAGGATTTCCCAAGCATAGCATATAGATACTTAGCAAAAATCATCATGCAAGCCCTACACAAAATATTTCTAATGCATAGTCAAAATATTGGGACAAAAGTATGAAGCACCACTTGCCTTGGTAGTTGGGGGAGTAACAACAATCCTCACAGTCACAATCACCACTAGCACCAAAATCTACACATAAAATGATAGCACCAAATTCACATTTCAAATAAACAAGCAAAATATATGAATGCATGCAAATGCCATGTGATGATTTTTTTTATAAACCAAACAAGACAAGTAAAATAGTACTGAACAATAAATAATACAATTATACACCAAATAAACTAAATTTGGCTTTTAAAACATTTTCTAAATAATTTTTATAGACAAAATAAGCTTACAAATGTCTCTGCATTAAATTCTATTTTAACAGAAAAAATACAAAACTAATAACATAGATGTGTAGGATTTATTTTTTTGATTCCAATGGTATATTATTTGTATTTTTTGGATAAGCAGAACAAAAGTTATTGAATTTACAAATTTGAATATCTAATAGATGAAATTTCAGATTTTAAATCTAAACCTAGCCACGCGGCGCTTCCTGATTGGACGGTACCGCTTCACGCGGATCAGGCTCTCTGGATCGTCAGATTTAAACTGCATCGCATGACTCACATGGATTCGTACCCCTTCACTTAAGTCGTCTATCCTATGCGTCAGATCTAGATCTAACGGCCCAAATCGAACAGACCAAAAACGAGCGGCGCTGCGATGGTGGCTGGCGGCGGCGCGCTCGGGCGGTGGTGGAACGGCGAATCTAGCGAGGACTAGGGGTGGTGATGATGCTTACCAGACTCGCACGTGCACGAGGGAGCTCAACGTGGTCGCGGTTGGGACGAGGGCGTGCTGTAGCGGGGGCTAGAGCTCGTCGGAGTCGCAGGAGGCATTGGGTTCTTGCAGACGAGGTTGTTTGCTGATGCTCTGGATCATCCTAGCACAAACCAGCGGTATCAGGAGGTGCACAGGGTCACGGTGAACACGACAGTGTCAAGGAGAAGGAAAGGGGCGGTCAGACTTTACCTAAATTGCTCGCCATAGTTGAGCGGCGGCTCTATCACTTGCAGTGGTGAGCGGGGACGGCATCCTGGGTCATGCGTAGGAAAACCAGAACTGTCAGCAGATGCACAAGATCACAAGGACCACACTCGTATGAACCAGAAGGACAGGGGCGGTCGGGCTCACCGGAATTTCATCGTCAGAGTAGCTCGGCACTGCAGCGGTGCAAGTGAGATTGCGGGCAGCCTGGTGGCAGAGAAGGGGTGCTGAGCAAGGGGAAAGGAGCGGGGTGGGGATGTGGTTATGTAGCCAGAGTGGGGGCGAGAATCACGCGCTGCATCAATGGGAATTAAGCGACGAATAAACGCGGCGTCACTGCGAGGAGGTAACGGCGGAGCGGGTCGTCGCGCGGTGATTTGGGGACGATGATGATGGGGCAGGTGGGTCCGAGGCATCAGCGAGAGGGGTGTGCTCGCATGGGTGAGAAATAGAGGGAGATGGGAAAACCCGGGTGGGCTGGTTAACGGGCTGGTTCAGCTGCTGGGCCTGATTGGTGGCGCCGGCCTTTTCTTTATTCTTTTCTCTTTTTCTTTTTCTAATCGATTTTCTAGGAATCCTTTTCAAATGATTTCAAATGAGTTTGAATTCAAACTCTTTCTAGATTTTTGTAAAGTGAATCATGCACATATTTTGTGTATAAATCAATGTTGTTCACTCAAAATTACATTGGCCATTGAGTTTAAAATAAAAATCATGCCTTAATTAATTATTTTAATAGGCATATGAATGGTTTTGAATTCATATATTTTTTGAAAACTTTGACCAAGCTTTAGAAATATCAATCAAACCTATGTTCAATCCTTTACTGGTTAAAACAAGTATTCTTATGTTATAGAGTGGAAATAAAGTCATTGTTTTTCCTACATAAAATAATAGACAACAATTTGTTTTTGTTTTTGAAATCTTATTTGAAAATGATCCTAGATGTTTATGAATGCATGAATGATATGCAAACTTTATAAATCATGATTTTTGGGATGTTACAAATCTAACCACCTTAAGGTGAATCTCGTCCTCGAGATTCGGATTGGCTAGCAAATAGGTGAGGGTGGTCTTTCCGAAGATCATCTTCTCTTTCCCATGTTGCTTCTTCCTCGGAATGATGGTTCCACTGAACTTTGCAGAATTTGATAGTCTTTGTCCAAGTTACTCTTTCTGCAATCTCGAGAATCCTGATAGGTTTTTCCTCATAGGTGAGATCACTTTCCAATTGGACCTCCTCCAAAGGTATAGTATCCTTCAAAGAAGTCTCTTCCATCTCCGGATGGCATTTCTTTAGCTGACTCACGTGAAACACATTGTGAACGGTAGACAATGATTCAGGCAATTCAATCTCATATGCTACTTCTCCTTTACGTCTTAGAATCTTGAATGGTCCAACATATCTTGGTGCCAATTTTCCTTTGACTCCAAATCTCTTCACTCCACGAAGTGGTGATACTCTAAGGTATGCTCTATCACCCACCTCATAGGTGACTTCTCTACGCTTTGGATCTGCGTAGCTCTTTTATCGGGACTGTGCTATCTTCAATCTGTCCTTTACTAACTTGACTTTCTCTTCATCCTCCTTGATTAGTTCTGGCCCGAACAAGTTTCTTTCTCCAACACTATTCCATAACAATGGTGTAGTACACTTTATCCCATAGAGAAATTCAAACGGTGCCATCTCAATACTGGCTTGATAGCTGTTGTTGTAAGAGAATTCTGCGTAAGGCAGACTTTCATCCCATCTAGCTCCATAATCTAGGGCACATGCCCTCAACATATCCTCTAAAATTTGGTTGGTCCTTTCTGTCTGTCCATCAGTCTGGGGATGAAAAGCAGTACTGAATTCCAATCTCGCTCCCAATGACTCATGCAGTTGCCTCCAAAAATGGGAAGTGAATTGAGTTCCCCTATCAGACACAATACTCTTGGGGTACTCCATGCAGACACACAATCCTATTCATATAGATCTTGGCTAACTTAGCACTTGTATAGGTCATCTTCACGGGTATGAAATGAGCCACTTTGGTTAGGCGATCCACTACGACCCAAATAGAATCATATCCCGATCTAGTCCTTGGCAATCCAGTGATGAAATCCATGCCAATCTTGTCCCGCTTCCAATCAGGAATAGGTAGTGGTTGTAACAATCCTGCTGGTTTCCGATGTTCCGCTTTCACTCTACTACATACATCACACAAAGCAATATGTTCGGCGATGTCCTTCTTGAGATTATTCCACCAAAATATTTCCTTCACATCCATGTACATTTTGGTGTTACCCGGATGAATGGAATATGGTGAGTTGTGTGCTTTCTGTAAAATCAGTTTCTGAAGCTCCGGATCTTGCGGAATGCAGATATGTTTTCCATACCATAAAGTACCCTGTTCGTCTTCATGGAATCCTTTGGCTTTTCCCTTACCAATCTTTTCCTTAATCTCTTCAATTTCCTTGTCCGTCTTTTGGGCTTCCTTGATTTTGTCCAACAAGGTGGGTTGAACATCCAATGACATGAGATGTCCCTCAGGCACTATCTCCAATCTGAGATCCTTGAATTGGGCACACAGATCATCTGGCAATTCTCACTTAGTAAGGCCATTCACATAAACTTTATGGCTTAACAAATCAGCTACAACATTTGCTTTACCGTGGTGGTATTGCAGACCTAAGTCATAGTCTTTGATGAGTTCCAACCATCTTATTTGTCTCATGTTGATTTCTTTCTGGGTGAAGATATACTTCAAACTTTTGTGATCTATGAACACTTCACATCATTTTCCCAAAAGATAATGTCTCCATGTTTTGAGTGCATGGACAACAGAGGCTAACTCTAAATCATGAGTAGGATAATTCACTTCATGAGTTTTGAGTTGTCTCGAGGCATAAGCCACAACTTTCCCTTCTTGCATCATAACTGAACCCAAACCTTGGTGAGATGCATCACAATACACTTGGAAATCCTTCTCCAAATCTGGCAGACATAAGACTGGTGCTGTCACTAGTCTCTTCTTCAACTCTTGGAAACCGAGTTCACATCCTTCAGTCCAATCAAATTTCTTGTCTTTCTTAAGTAACTCTGTCATTGGCTTAGCTACCTTGGAGAAATTCTCAATGAATCTTCTATAGTATCCTGCCAAACCAAGGAAACTACGAACTTCTTTCACTGACTTAGGAGATTCCCATTCAGTTACAGCTGACACTTTTGCGGGATCCATTGCTACACCATCTCCTGACACAATGTGTCCAAAAAATCCGACTCCATTCAACCAGAATTCACACTTGCTGAATTTAGCATACAACTTATGCTCTCTAAGCTTCTCAAGTATCAAATGCAAATGTCCTTCATGCTCTTCATTGCTCTTTGAGTAGATCAAAATGTCATCGATGAAAATGATGACAAACTTGTCAAGAAACTCCATGAACACTTTGTTCATCATATTGAAGTAGGCTGGTGCATTGGTCAAACCAAATGGCATCACGGTGTATTCGTACAATCCATACCTAGTGGTGAAAGCATTCTTAGGTATGTCTTGTTCCCTTATCTTTAGCTAAAAGTAGCCTGATCGGATATCAATCTTTGAGAATACACGGGCTCCTTCTAACTGATCAAATAAATCATTGATTCTAGGCAAAGGATATTTGTTCTTTATAGTCACCTCATTGAGTGAACGATAATCTATGCATAACCTTTGACTTCTATCTTTCTTTTCAACAAACAAGACTGGTTCCCCAAGATGAAGAACTTGGTTGAATAAATCCTTTCTGCAACTTTTCTCCAAGTTGTTTCTTGAGTTCTTTCAACTCATCAACTGACATCTTGTAAGGTCTCTTTGATATTGGTCCTGATCCTGGCAGCAAGTCAATCAGAAACTCCACATCTCTATATGGTGGCATTCCCGACAATTCTTCCGGAAACACATCCAGATATTCTCTCAAAATTAGCACACTGTCTATGCTAACCCCTTAAGAGAATTTAGCTTACTCCCTTTTGATTCAAAGTTAGTCTTGAATCTAATCCTTTTATTATCCAGGGTTGTGAGTGCGACAGTATGATTGGCACAATCTAGCACTCCCTTGTACTTAGTCGTCCAATTCATTCCCAAAATGACATCCAATCCTTGGGAATTTTGGATTATCAAATTAACGGGAAACTTATACTTCCCAAATTCTATGACTAGGTCATGACATCCTGAGTTCACTATCATTTCTCCACCAGGAGAACTTAATTTTATAGGACACCCAATAGTTTCAACTGGAAGTCCACTTCTATCAACAAATGCTCTTGATATGAATGAATGCGATGCACCAGTATCAAAAAGAACAAGTGCTGGAACAGAATTGAGTTTGAACTTACCAGCCACAGCATTAGGTTCCTCATATAATTCTTCCACATTGATGTGGTTCACTTGTCCCTTTTGGAAGGGATTGGGCTTGTTGGCACCTTCAACTTTCTTCTCTGGGCACTCATTAGCATAGTGCCCCATCTTCTTACACTTTAAGCATTCAACCTGACTGATATCTCTCTTTGCAGGCTGACTTCCACTTCCACCTCCACTGTGGTGACTCTTGTGTCCACTATTGTGATTCTTGTACCTGTCATTATCATGACTGCGCTGATGTTTGTTGTCATGATGGCGGTTGTGGTCGTGGTGGTTGTTGTACTTTCTATGTTTGTGGGATCCGGAACTCCCACTATCATCATGATGGGAACACTTATGGGACGATCCCGAGCTGTGCTTATCAAAGTTGTGCTTCCTCTTCCTACTATCAACCTGTTTCATCTTGTTTTCCAAGATGGTAGCCTTGTCACAAAGTGATTGGTATGTTGGCACATAGGCAACAGACAGCTGCAGATTTAGTTCATCATTCAGTCCTTCGAGGAATTTCTCCTTCCTCTTGGCATCTGTATCAACTTCATCCGGTGCATAACGCACTAGGTTGTTGAACTCCTCAATGTATTCCGCCATGCTGCGGTGACACTGCTTCAGATTGTGGAACTCCTTCTTCTTCAAATTCATCACCCCGGATGAGATGTGAGCTGTGCCGAATCCATCCTCAAAGATAGCCTAAGTCACATCCTCAATGGGAGTGGTGATCTGAAAGTTGTCCCACCAGGTTGCTGCTGGCCCTTCCAGCAGATGTGCTGCAAACCTAACCTTCTCTTCGTCGGTGCAGCCGACAGTCACTAAGTCCTTGTTCACTGAACGTAACCAGTCATTGGCTACCATTGGATCAGTGGTTTCCGAGAACTTTGCAGGCCTCAGTCTTAGGAATCTGGTGAGCATGTCAAATCCTGGCGGATTATTCTGGTTGTTGTTATTATTATTATTGTTCTTGTTATTCTGATTCTAGTTCTGCATGAAAGTGGTCATCATCTGCATCAGTTGTGCCTGTGCTGTCATTAACCGTTGCATCTCGGGAGTGACATTGTTGTTGTTGTTTGGGTTGGGGTTGGCACGTCGAGGAGGCATATGTGGTTTTCATAAGGATAAGAATGAGATACCCATAGATGTTTATCATGCACAATACATCACATAGACAATCACAATAACCAAGCATCAAAATAACGCAGAGTTTAAACGACATAAACAACAAGTTTTGGAAAAAGCAAACACACCATAGCAAGCCATCCACATGTTGGATGGTCATCGCGACTCAATAATCAAAGTACGGTAGATGAAAGATAAACGAGTAGTCTACACTACTCCTCTGCATCAATCTCCACATCAACAAGGGTAAGACCTGCATTCTCCATCGCGGTCTTGTACTCATCAACACTAGTAGTCAAGGCCTCAATCTTAGCCCTAAGAGCCCTCTTCTATGAGCGAAGCCTCTCAATCACTCCCTGCTGGTGCTCAAGCTCGAAGTCCTTGGCATCTAGATCTTCCTTCATCTCCCGGATCTTCTTGTTCCTGTCTTGGACTCTTTTCTCCTGGCTCTTGAACTTCTTGTCCTGGCTTTCAAACTTGGCTTCCATTTCCTTGACTATCTCGTCTTGCTCCACGAAGAGCTTGTCCTTCTCACGAAGCTGAACCTAGAGCTCGTCATTTCTAAGCATGACGTTGGTCCTATCAGTATCTAGGTGCCTAATAAGACCCTCTAGGTCCTGGAGGTACATACGAATCGACTCCATCGTCTCTCTAGCAGCATCCTCGTACTCTATAGCTTCACCCTCCTCGTTACGTCTCCCGAAGGGGTGAAAGTAAAGACCTCTAAGCTCGGTGGAGTGTCTGCCTACCAGGCGCCCAAGTAACTCCTGCATGACTACATCTAAGCCTTTCTCCTTGTCGTCATGCATCAGCTTGAAAGTGATGGTCTCCGTGGTTGGCTCTTTTTGGCGTCCCGGCTGGGTGACTCTGAAGCCACAAAGGTCCTTCCTCTCAAACTTGGTGAGTGGAAGTGTGATGATGCTAGGAAGTGGAAGGTTGAGCACACTAGTGAGCTCAATGAGACGAGTACCAAAACAAGTTCCCTTGAACTCCTCGGCCGTGTTGATAATAACATTAGGCATCTATTTTTATAAGATAGAGAAATGTTAGAATCAACATCAATAGAGAAAAATCACAAGACACAATATCACAAGCACATATTTTTGCAACAAACACACAAGTCATGGCACACACAAATCCATTACAAGCACCAAAGGTTCAACATAACTTAGACAAATTTTTGGAAGTAAAAACGATAAGTGTGGTGGTCCAACTAACGAAGTGTGTTACAACTCTCACTCACTAGACAAAATAGCTATTAGGGCAGCCTTAGTAGCCATCTGTCTATCTTGTTCACAAGACTCCCAAATTAAGTCTATGATGTCTCCCCTTAGTTGTTGGTTGGTAGCCTCTAATTCTTGGGTATGCTTCTTTTCTTCTCTAAGGTCATTTTGGGTGTTGAGCATTCTGCACTTGAGTCTATCACCAAGCTCCTTGATAGCATTCCAAGCTGCATTTCTTGCAGAGTTAAAGAATGTTGTGTGCATTTCTGAGTTGGTGACCATGCAGAATCCTGACTCCTGGTGGTTGTCTTCCTTGTTTTTGTACAAGTGGATTTGCACCCACCAATACTCTTCTCCTTCATCCATCACAGGGAATCCTTTGTACACAGCTGCACCATGTATCCCCATGGTAACCATAAGGTTCTTGAGGGCCTTGGGAAATTCAGTCTCACACTCCAAAGTCATGGTCATGAGTGGTCCCTTCCTCACGGCTTCGTTGATGGAGTTCATCTACAAATAGATATGAGAAAGAAGATTAGAAAAGTTTACGAGAAGAAAAAGACAAGTGTGGAAATTTTTCAAAGTGTTGAAATTTTTTCCTTAGTGGTTTCTAATCTAATCCTAGGGTCATAATCCTACTGGCAACACAGTGCTCTAATACCATCTGTAAGACCCCACCTTTATAAAGGTAAAGGCCCCTATGATTGCAATACTAGTCCCTGGATCAATTGCTAGCATCCACAATTTAAGATGAAGTACACAGAAACAAAGGTCATTATTACATCGTCATTCCAGAGATAACATAGTCTTTTACAACTCCATAGCCATAGGCTAGTACAAGAGTTTAACTTAACAATATAAATAAAAGTCTTCATCTTCATGTGCCACAGGCAAGCATGTTGAGTGTAGACTCATAACCCTAATCCTCATCAGAGTAACCTGCAACATCACAAGTTACAACCACAGTGGGTCAATACATTGGAATAGTATTGGCAAGTGATACCTTAGTAGAATAATAGTATCTAGCTTCTACATGAATTTGGCTAAGTGTAGCTTAGGCTTCCTTTGCTCAAAATAATTTTTACCTATCAGTTGAAAACACTAAGTTTTTGTTTAGCAAAAACTCCCAAGGAACCACCAATAGACATTGGTGAACCTTCACCCTTTTTCAACCACAAGTTTTTAACTTAGAAAATTGGGATGAGGAGATTCTTGATAGCTTCCATGTCTTGATGCTCAAATTGTCCTTTTCCGGGGACACGGCTAAGTACTTATTTTCTTCCTTCTGTAGAGGAGGTGCAATTTCCCCACAAGACTTGATTTTCACCAAGACAGGACCTTTCAGAAGCCTTCCCTTATACCAAATGGACGCATTCCAAACCTATCACCCACTACCACCAACTGTCCAAATGGCTAAGTTATTGCAACCTATATGATCTAGGCAGAGCCCATAATGCCATGTGGTTGCACTAGAAGCTTCTTAACATATGGCATCTCAAATCCCTTTGTTCCTGGGTGGCATTCCACAAGTGAGATACACAGGGTAGACCATTGGAAAATGGGCCCTGGTAACCACTCAACCAAAATCCACCAAGCAATTACCATCCCACCCAGGTGTTTCATTCACTTTGTTGTTTTATTAAGCAAAAACATAAGTCAAAGACTTAGCAATATTTTTCCATAGCATGTATATATTCCACCCTTGGTTGATACTAGCTAGTCTAAGCATGGCAATAAAAAGTATCTTAACTTAGAGAAAAATCTAACAATTCTACAACTACTAGGATTTCCCAAGCATAGCATATAGATACTTAGCAAAAATCATCATGCAAGCCCTACACAAAATATTTCTAATGCATAGTAAAAATATTGGTACAAAAGTATGAAGCACCACTTGCCTTGGTAGTTGGGGGAGTAACAACAATCCTCATAGTCACAATTACCACTAGCACCAAAATCTACACACAAAATGATAGCACCAAATTCACATTTCAAATAAACAAGCAAAATATATGAATGCATGCAAATGCCATGTGATGATTTTTTTCTAAAACAAAAAAGACAAGTAAAACAGTACTGAACAATAAATAATAAAATTATACACCAAATAAACTAAATTTGTCTTTTAAAATATTTTCCAAATAATTTTTATAGACAAAATAAGCTTACAAATGTCTCTGCATAAAATTCCATTTTAACAGAAACAAAATACAAAACTAAGCCCATAGATGTGTAGGATATCTTTTTTTGATTCCAATGGTATATTATTTGTATTTTTTGGATAAGCAGAACAAAAGTTATTGAATTTACAAATTTGAATATCTAATAGATGAAATTTCAGATTTTAAATCTAAACCTAGCCACGCGGCACTTCCTGATTGGACGGTACCGCTTCGCGCGGATCAGGCTCTCTGGATCGTCAGATTTAAAGTGCATCATACGACTCAGATGGATTCGTACCCCTTCACTTAAGTCGTCTATCCTATGCGTCAGATCTAGATCTAACGGCTCAAATCGAACAGAGCAAAAACGAGCGGCGCTGCGATGGTGGCTGGCGGCGACGCGCTCGGGCGGTGGTGGAACGGCGAATGTAGCGAGGCCTAGGGGTGGTGATGATTCTTACCAGACTCGGACGTGCACGAGGGAGCTCAACATGGTCGCGGTTGGGACGGGGGCGTGCTGTAGCGGGGGCTAGAGCTCGTCGGAGTCGCACGCAGCGTCGGGTTCTTGCAGACGAGGTTGTTTGCCGATGCTCTTGATCGTCCTAGCACAAACCAGCGGTATTAGGAGGTGCATAGGGTCACGGCGAACACGACAGTGTCAAGGAGAAGGCAAGGGGCGGTCAGACTTTACCTAAATCGCTCGCTGTAGTTGAGCGGCGGCTCTGTCGCTTGCAGTGGTGAGCGGGGACAGCGTCCTGGGTCATGCGCAGGCAAACCAGAAGTGTCAGAAGATGCACAAGATCACAAGGACCACACTCGTATGAACCAGAAGGACAGGGGCGGCTAGGCTCACAGGAATTTCGTCGTCGGAGTAGCTCGGCACTGCGGCGGCGCAAGTGAGATTGCGGGCAGCCTGGTGGCAGAGAAGGGGTGCTGAGCGAGGGGAAAGGAGCGGGGTGGGGAGGTGGTTACATAGCCAAAGCGGGGGCGAGAATCACGCGCTGCATCAATGGGAATTAAGCGACGAATAAACGCGGCGTCACTGCGAGGAGGTAACGGCGGAGCAGGTCGTCGCACGGTGATTTGGGGACGATGTTGACGGGTCAGGTGGGTCCGAGGCGTCAGTGAGAGGGGTGTGCTCGTGTGGGTGAGAAACAGAGGGAGAGAGGAAAACCCGGGTGGGCTGGTTAACGGGCTGGTTCAGCTGTTGGGCCTGATTGGTGGCGTCGGCCTTTTCTTTATTCTTTTCTCTTTTTCTTTTTCTAATTGATTTTCCAGGAATCCTTTTCAAATGATTTCAAATGAGTTTGAATTCAAACTCTTTTTGGATTTTTGTAAAGTGAAGCATGCACATATTTTGTGTATAAATCAATGCTGTTCACTCAAAATTACATTGGCCATTGAGTTTAAAATAAAAATCATGCCTTAATTAATTATTTTTAATAGGCATATGAATGGTTTTGAATTCATATTTTGTTTTGAAAACTTTGAACAAGCTTTATAAATATCAATCAAACCTATGTTCAATCCTTTACTGGTTAAAACAAGTATTCTTATGTTATAGAGTGGAAATAAAGTCATTGTTTTTCCTACATAAAATAATAGACAACAATTTGTTTCTGTTTTTGAAATCTTATTTGAAAATGATCCTAGATGTTTATGAATGCATGAATGATATGCAAACTTTATAAATCATGATTTTTGGGATGTTACACATCCCCGAGCTTAACTCCTGCTCATCCTCGAGTAGGTAAGTGAAAAAAAGAATAATTTTTGAGGTGACATGCACCATCAAAATCAAGATCAAACAATTTGCAAGCATTGAAATCTAGGATCAAAGAACTCTAAACATGGGCATGAAAGATGAAGTTCTAACAGTAAGACAAAGTAACTATTCATGCAACATGAAAGGTTTCAAACAAATATCATGAATAACAATGCATTGAAAGACGTTTGTTTGTTTCACATATAGAAAACATAGCATAGTGGCATTCAGCTTGTCCCTCATGGAGTAGCAAATAGATGCATAGGAAACCTTCAAAGTTCATAAGAGTGACTAGATACAAATAGTTCAATAACAAGCAATATCAAAAATATGAATCAATCAATAAGTTTTGGGACAATGCACATAGAACTAAGAATGGAAACTATGCTCTCTTAACTAGTGCCTAAGGATAGAAGGTGTAGACTCAATATAATGGTGGAAGAAAGTCCCTTCAAAGGGAAGCAGGGATTTCAAGTCTCAAAAAGAGCTTCCAAAAATTATGGTACTTGTTAGCTTTCAGCTCTCATTGCTCCTATCATAAGCATCTTGAAGTGATTAAGGTTAAAGTGAACAATCTATGGAGTATATGCTTGACAAAGTATAAGTTGGCAATCTCATGTCCCTTGAATACGAGGGCCGCTCCTCATGCTACTCAACTTTAGTCACCTGTAAGTTCTTGTCATAGTAAGTACATGTGTATCATAGAGAACCACCAACGGGGTACCCCTTACACATGTGTAACACCCTCGGATCGGCCCTATGCAAGTTTTAGCAATTCCAGCCAAACCCGCATAGAAACGATTCAAAGGTGCCCACCAAGCACTTGCGTGCGGGTGGAAAACAAAGTAATATCATTATACAATAGTCCACGATGGAACCCACAAAACAGATATATACAACAACGACTCCATGAGTCAAGAATACGGATTTATAGTACAAAGATCCAAATCACCTTGAAAACGATACAGCATCCGACTACGGACAAGTTGCAAATTGAGCTAAGAGCCCTGAAGAATAACCAATGGCGTCCATAACCCTGCTCAGGCAGGGCTGGAAGGGTAACCCAGCTAACGACGTCGATCTCAAAACCTGCTTAAACAAAGGGGTGCCGACAAAGGGCAAAGGAAAAAGAGAGTGGTCAGTACTGAGGCCAGTACAGGGCGATACTAGAATTTGGCGGTCCTCGCCTACATAGGTATGATGGACTGAAGCGGCAGCGCAGCATGCACTAAACAACCTATAGAGACTCGATACAACTATCGGCTATCAGAGAGGGATAAGAAAGACCTATTCAGAACCAACCTGATACTACCACCAAACATACCTATCCTGGTATTTCCCCCTCTAGACCAAGCGAGGAAGTCAATCTGAGGAAACTCACGTAGTTGGGAGTTTTATTCATTCATTCCATGGTGGTTGTCCAACTTACTAGTCATATCAGAAGCAAGTCATATTATAACAGTAAACTTTAGTTATAGTTGTCTATGATCGAGAACTGTGCTCCAAGTCGTCCATAACCGCGAACATGGCTTTTCAAAAATATTAAACCCTGCAGGGGTGCACCAAAGTTCCCACACGCACCTACACCCTTGTTGTCAGATCAGGTAGGTACAAGATCACAAAACATACACCCAACGGTATATCGACGGGGTTTCGGACATGACGTTTCCCAGACCCAAAGCAAGCACAGGGGGCCACCCCATTAAGCTACATGCAACAAAGTCGGCCGGTCTCCGAGACGGACCCAGGGTTTGTGTCGACGGCTGTAAACGACTGGGAACCCGAAAGTGTGACTGGGCTTGTCGATACAGGAAAAACGTATCACGGGGTTTCTAAATAGTACAAGCGCTCAACGCGCAATCGTAAATAAAGCAGTAAAGCATGGAATAAGTACATGATAGTAATAAAGCCCCAAACTACATTTTGGCCCCCAGTATAGTACTTTCAAATCAGGTACTAAATCGATGGGGTGCCCACACACCCCACCTGTGGTTAGCACGCTCGATCTCGGAACAGGTGTCAAGAACTCAGGGTCCTACGGGACACAAGTGGGCGGTTAAAAACCAAATATTGTCTATTACCCACCGATGCCTCTGCATTATTTACCCAATTTTAATTTTGGTTATTAAATGGTAATTAAAGCCATAATCATCTCCATCATTAAGCATGTGGCAACCACCCAACAACGATGGAACATCGACGACACGAAGCAGCACACGAGGAAGCGACTACGACTCGCAAGGCCGACTATCTACCAAACAACAGGTAATAGGAGGTGTCCATGGCGATATATGGGCGGCAGGAAAGTACAAAGGAGTACGGAATCTATAGCATCGCAACACAGATAGCAATAGATCAACAGAAGGAAGTAAAGACTAGAAATGTAAAATAGGTAGAAAGGGGGAGAATGCTCGCCTGAAAACATTGCCGAAGATTCATCCGAAGATCGGGTCGACACTCGCATCAGCTCATCGGCCTAATCCGTGAAGAAGCAAAGCACAAGAAAAAACCCGGATGCACTATTTAGTACTACGGCAGAAAATCGGGCATGATGCATGTATGATGCATGACATGGCAAAGGTGCGATGCAACTAGGCAATATTAAGCGGAACAGGGGTCCCGACAATTAATTAGATGGTCCATGTTGTTTTAGATACCCCGCAATTTAAATGTTGTTTTAACAAGGCAAAATATAGCACCGGTTCACTACACAAATTTTAAATGGAGTCAATATTAGACTAGATTCGCCCGCATATGGCCTCCATATTTAATTATAAGGTGAATCGGCATAAGGCCCCCGAACCACATAATATGTATGCAATCATGTACAATTTGATATGCAACAATTCATATAGATGTCAATTATTATAAAATAGGAGGGTCTCGGATAGGTATCACACATGCCGGCTCGGAGATCTTGAGGGTTCGGAGGGGTCGAAGGAGGATCGGTCTTCGGATCCATGTCGGCGCACTCGGGGTCTCGGCGCCTTCGGGTCCGGGGTCTCGATGATCCATGAAGAAGGTCTTGTGTTTCTTGGCGGTCGATCTTGACAGATCACAAAGGTTCTCGGCTTGCGACAGAAAACCCAGGGCCTCGGCAATCTTGGCATCAGAGACCAACATAGAGATCGGTACCCAAGTCTAAATCGCACCACGAAAGTTCTTGACCGATTTCTAGCCGTGGTCCACGTGCAGAACTTGAACAGAATCTGGCAGCAGCACACCACCTCGTCCTGTGTTCTTGTGGCAACAATCAACCAGGGCGACGGCGGTGCTCATGCGAGGCGGAGGTTGACGGGTCCGGTGGGCTTGCTGTGGTGACGCAGCTCGGCCGCAGCGAGGACGGTGGCGGAAGGTCGGAGAGGAGGCGCAGGGAAACAGCGAGGAGGTGCAGCTATGCCGAGGAGGAGCGAGGCCGGCGACACGTTGGTCGAGTGCCGGATGACTTGGCTGGCGACGGGAGGCGAGAGGCGGCACTTCTCGGGCTTGGGGCGGTCGGGGTTGCAGGGAGGCGCAGAAGAGCTCGTCTAGGGAGGGAGGAGGTAGAGCCCGAGCGGAAGATGACGAGGGCACCGGGTCACGGCGTGCGCACGACCAAGCCGCACAACGAGCTTGAGGTGAGAGAGAGGGTGGCCAGGCACGACGACATCGCCGCAGAGGATACTCGCGCTGGCGGCGGCAGCGGGAGGCACCGAGAGGGAAGCTGGCGGCAACGGACAGAGAGGTAGGTGAGGATCGCGGGCGAAGGCAGCAGAGGGTGGTCGCGGGAGCGCCGGGGAGCGGGAACTGGCGACGGCGGCGCTCTAGAGTTGCGGGCGAGGTGGGGGTCAGGGAAGATGGGGTTGCGGAGTGAAGGGGAGAGAGAGGGACCCGCGGGGTGGGGTCCACATGGGACGAATGGGGTGTGGAGGCGTGTTCTGTGTATGCTGCTGGCGTGCGTCGCGTGTGTGCGTGGTGGTGTGCGTCCAGGGTGTGGCGGCGGCGACAGGGAGAAGTGGGATTAGGTTAGAGGGTCTAGGGTTTGCAGGATTTTATTTTGGTAGTAGGTGGTATGGCCGGTTGGGCCTTTGGGCCAGCCGGCAGGACTGCCTCCCCGATAAAAATTATTTTATTATTTTTATAATAAAACATTTTGAAACATAGTTTTAGATAAATACAAGATCCAGAAATGATCGAGGTTTCACATTTGAATAAAGAGAGGGACATTTGTAGAAAATGAAAAAGGGCTTTTATGTTGGAATTATGCCCTAGAGGCAATAATAGAGATGTTATTATTATAATTCTTGTTCATGATAAA
Source organism: Avena sativa (assembly GCA_916181665.1). Taxonomy (NCBI): domain Eukaryota; kingdom Viridiplantae; phylum Streptophyta; class Magnoliopsida; order Poales; family Poaceae; genus Avena; species Avena sativa. The sequence continues at coordinate 337,162,253 of OV702297.1, read as the reverse complement.
GTTTATATTCCATGCTAGAATTGTATTAAGCGGAAACTTTGATACTTATGTGGTTTATGAACAACACCGTGTCCCTAGTACGCCTCTATGGACTAGCTCATTGATTAATGATGGTTAAGGTTTCCTGACCATAAACATGAGTTGTCGATTAATAATGAGATCATGTCATTAGGAGAATGATATGATGTACAGACCCAAATTAAGTAGAGCAATTAGATCGTGTCATCGTGTTCATCTTTGTGAAGCTTTATCCTATGTCAAATATTGTATTCCTTAGACCATGAGATAATACAACTCCCTGGTATCGGAAGAAAGCTTTGAGGTCATCAAACGTCATCCTATGTGAGGGTGATCATAAAGGTGTCTCTCAGGTGATCGGAAAGTACTTGTTGGGTTGTATGTATCGAGATGTAATTTGTCCCTCCTGAGTCGGAGAGATATACTTCGGGCCCACTCGGTATTCGATATCAACACCGCTTGCAAGCACGTGGTTAATGAGTTAATCACAAAGTGATATCGGATTACGGAACGAGTAAAGTACTTGCTGTGAATGAGATTGAACTAGGTATGCCGATACCAACGATCGAATATCGGGCAAGTAAAATATCGCGTGACGAAGGGAATACATATATGGGTTTAATTGAATCCTGGCATCGTGGTTCATCCGATATGATCATCGATGAATGTGTGGGAGTCAATATGGGTTTCCAGATCCCGCTGTTTATTATTGATAGAAGATCATGTCTGCACATTCTCGAACCCGTAGGGTCACACACTTAACGTGCATCGACGCTAGGATAGAATGGATAATTGGTTTATAAGTTTTTGTTCGGAGTCTCGGATGAGATCCAGGACGTCACGAGAGGTTCCGGAATGGTCCGGAGAATAAGATTCATATAAAGGAAAGCAGTTTTTGGATTTCGGAATAGTTTCGGAGTTTATCGGTATTGTACCAGAAGGTTCTAGAAGCTTCCGGAGTGGTACCAACGTGGGCCCACTTGTCGGAGGCCTGCGTGGGCCTAAGGGGGAGTGCCCTGGCCGCTTTGGGCCAGGGGCACGAGGCCCCAAAGGCCCAGTCGGCCAAACCCTAGGGGAAACCCTAGGGAACCCTTCTAGAAGGAAGGGGGAAACCTGCCCCCCACTCCACCCTTGGGGCCGCTGCCCTAGGGATTGGAGGAGGGGCCAAGGGGGCCGGCCAGCCCCCCTATATAAGGTGGTCAGGGGCGCACCCTCCCCCCTACTCCTCAACCCTAGCCGCCAACTGCTGCCCCTCCTCCATCTCTCTCTCTTCCGACTGCGCGTAGGCGAAGCCCTGCTGCAGAAACTCTCCACCATACTTGCTGGACCAAGGAAGGAGGAGACGTCGCGGCATCGTACGTGTGCATCTCTCGGAGGCGCCGCCACTTGCGGCGTAGGATCGGATCGGATCGCGAGGAGGAGACGGCGAGTATGACTACATCAACCACGTTCTGTTGAACGTTTTTGCTGTGCGATTTCTTCAAGGGTATGAAGATCTCATCTATCTCTCTCGTTGATTGCATCTCCTAGATTGAATATTGGCTTTCTTGTTCGCATCCGTAGAATTTTTTTGATTTACTATGCTATGAAACCCTTCAGTGGTATCAGAGCTAGATCTATGCGTAGATGTGTTTCACGAGTAGAACGCAACATGCTTGTTGGGGGCGTTGATGTTTTCTGTTGCAAGCCTCTTGTTGTGTATTTCTTATGGCGCGGAATAGTGAGACCGAAGCGGTCCAGGCCATCTTTACGCGACCTCGTTCGCGAGACCGGCTCCGCACTAGACGTGTGGCTTGTTCCACACATGCGCCTGGTGGATGTCAGTTTCTCTCACTATAGTAGTCATGGGATTTACACCGGATGTTGGCAACCATAATATCACTGTTGTGGATTTCCATAGGTAAGAATCGTTCTTAGCTTGTTACTCTCATAAGCCACGTAAAACATGCAACAACAAAGTAGAGGCGTCTAACTTGTTTTTGCAGGGAGTATTTTGTGATATGGTATGGCCCAAGACATGATGTGTATGATGTATGCAATGATCATGTTTTGTAATATTTCACGACTTGCATGTCGATGAGTACACAACCGGCAGGAGCCATATGGTTGTCTTTATAATTGTGTGTGACATGTGGGTCAACTTCTTATACGCCATGTAATAGCTTTACTTTATCGCTAAGTAGTTAGCAATAGTTGTAGTTGCTATTTATGGTGGAGGCAATCATGGTGGAGTGATGGATATCATGCTGGCGCGTACAAGATGGAGATCATTATGCGGAGATTGGCTATACCATGTCACATAAAATTATATGCATGTGATGTTTATCCTTTTATGTATCTTATTATGCTTAGATCGCGACGGTAGCATTATAAGACGATTCCTCACTTAAAGATCAAGATAAAATTGTGTTCTACCCATGTATGCACAGTTGCGAAAGTTCGTCGTGTTCAAGCACATCGTGATGATCGGGTGCTATAAACTCTACGTTCACATACAACGGGTGCAAGCCAGTTTTGCACACGCGGAAATACTTGGGTTTGACTTGACGAGCCTAGCATGTACAGACATGGCCTCGGAACACACGAACTGAAAGGTTAAACATGAGTCATATGAATGATATGATCGACACTTTATTGTCCACCATTGAAACCACATCTCTTCTCGTGAAGATCGGATTAGGTGTGGTGAATTTGGATCATGTTCACTAAACAACTTGAGGGATGTTGAATTTAGTGGGAGTTCATCTAGTAATTTGATTAAGTTGAACTAGTTATCATGAACATAGTCTAAATTGTATTTGCAAATTTTGTAGATCAAATGGCTAAGTCCAACTCAACTTCAACGTTTTTGCTGAGAAAGAAAAGCTTAAGAACAATGGGTCTAACTTCACCAACTGGTTCCGCAATCTGAGAATCATTCTCGCTGGCGGACAAAAGGTCTATGTACTAGAGAAAGCGCTAGGTGACGCCCCTGCTATTGATGCGCCGGCTGATGAAAAAGTTGTTTATCAGTCAAGCAAAGATGATTATGGAGTGATTAAGAGTACCATGTTGTTTGCTATGGAACTGGACCTTCAAAATCGTTTTGAGGAGTTCGTCGGGCCCTTTGAGATACTTGAGGAACTGAAAACCATGTTTCAGACTCAGTCCCATTCTGAGAGATATATCTCTGAGAAGTTCTTTAACTGCAAGATGGAGGAAGGGAGTTCCGTTAGTGAGCATTCCATTAAGATGTCGGGCTACACTCAACGTCTTGAGCAACTGGACTGCAAGATTCCAGAAGAGCTCAAGATTGACAGAGTTCTGCAATCACTCCCTCCTAGATACAAAGGTTTTGTAGTTACTCACAATCAAATTGGTTCCACTGATACGATCACTGAGCTCTTCGCTAAGCTGAAAGCTGCGGAGGTGGACATCAAGAAAGATAATCATGTGTTGATGGTCAACAAGACCCCTAGCTTTAAGAAAGGTAAGGGTGCAAAGAAATCCTTCAAGAAAGGCAGCGACAAGCGCGTTGCCCATGATGAGAAGAAGCTCAAGTCTGGACCTAAGCCGGACACTGAGTGCTTCTATTGCAAGGACAAGGGTCACTGGAAGCGCAACTGACCGAAGTACTTAGCGAACAAGAAGGATGGCACCATTAAAGGTATATTTAATATACATGTTATTGATGTTTACCTTACTAGCGCTCGTTGTAGTGCCTAGGTATTTGATACTGGTTCAGTTGCTAATATTTGTAACTCGAAACAGGAGCTATGGAATAGACGGCGGCTAGCAAGGGATGAGGTGACGATGCGCGTTGGCAATGGATCAAAAGTTGATGTGATGGCCGTCGGCACGCTCTCCTTAGTTTTACCTTCGGGATTAGTTTTAAACCTTAATAAGTGTTATTATGTGCCTGCGTTGAGCATGAACATTATATCTGGATCGTGTTTATTGCAAGACGGTTATTCATTTAAATCGGAGAATAATGGTTGTTCTATTTATATGAATAACATCTTTTATGGTCATGCACCTGTTGTGAATGGTTTATTCTTCTGAATCTCGAAAGCAATAAAACACACATCTATAACATTGAGGCTAAGAGATGCAAAGTAGATAGTGATAATTCAACTTATTTGTGGCACTGCCGTCTAGGTCATATTGGTGTAAAACGCATGAAGAAACTCCATTCTGATGGACTTTTGGAGTCTCTTGATTTTGAATCATTTTACACGTGCGAGCCGTGCCTCATGGGCAAGATGATCAAAGCCCCGTTCTCCGGAATAATGGAGCGAGCAACGGACTTATTGGAAATCATACATACCGATGTATGCGAACCAATGAGTGTTTCGACGCGCGGTGGATATCGCTATTTTGTCACTTTTACTGATGACTTGAGTAGATATGGGTATATCTATTTAATGAAACATAAATCTGAAACATTTGAAAAGTTCAAAGAATTTCAGAACGAAGTGGAAAACCATCGTAATAGGAAAATTAAATTTCTATGATCCGATCGTGGAGGTGAGTATTTGAGTTATGATTTTCTCACGCATCTTAAAGCAAGCGGAATCGTTTTGCAACTCACACCACCCGGAACACCACAGCGCAATGGTGTGTCTAAACGCCGGAATCGAACTCTATTAGATATGGTGCGATCAATGATGTCTCTTACGCACTACTAGGAAAACGGCTATAGGTAATCCACACTTCTGTGGCGCACTTGCTAGTGGTGCCCCACAGGTAAAATAGGCGTGGTGCACTGCCCACAGGTGCCCTACAGCTAACTGTCGTAAGCGTGGCACACATGGGGGTGGTGCGCCACGGCTATGTGTGGGCCAGGGCACATGTGGCCACAGCACACATACCCGTAGCGCACTAGGTCAAGGTGCGCTACGGATGTGTCACTTATCTGTAGGGCACCTTGGCCTAGTGCGCTACGGGCATGTGTGTTGCAGCAGCTGGGTCAACTTAGCCGTAGGTCACTCTGCCCTAGTGCCCTACGGCTAAGTGGCCTGCACCAACTCCACCCCCCTCCCCCCCGTGGATCGCCTTTTTAGGTTTTGCAAAAAATAAAAGAAAATAATAAACACTTCAAAATATAAAATCCTTTCATCTTTAGGTAGTTAATGTGGTATAGTTTCTAGGAAAATTAACAAACATGAGTTTCTACTTTTTCTGCAAAAAAAGTCATGCCACGGTAAAATGGCCATAACTTTTGCATACGATGTCGAAAAAAATCGTATAATATTACCAAAATGACGAGAACGAGATTTCACATCCGCTCTCAACGACCTTTGGTCGTTCAGAGATTATTAGATTTTCAAAATTCAAAAAGAGTAAGAAGTCACGGTCAAAAGACCGTTTTTTCCTGCAGAAAAAAAGGGCAACTTACCCGTAGCGCACCACCACCTAGTGCGCTACGAGTAAGTTGGGCAGGATTCAAAATTTGAATCCCCACCCCGCCCACCTACCCCTTTTCTTTTCCCTCCCCTTCTATCCTTTTCCTTTTCCTCCCTTTTACTTTTTCTCCCTTCTCCTTTCCTCCTTCTTCTCCTCCTCCTCCTTCTCCTTCTCCTTCTCATTTTTCTCCTCCTCCTCCTTCTCTTTATCCTTCTACTTCTTATCCTCCTCTTCCTTCCTCCTCCTTGCAGTGAAGATGGTGACGGCGGCCTCCTCCTTCCAGTGACGACGATGACGATGGCGGCCTCCTTCTTCTTCTCCTCCTCTTCCTCCTCCTCCTCCTTCCAGTTCCGACGAAGACGAGGCCTCTCCGACGAGGTGACGACGACGAGGCGACGACGATGATGAGGCGACGACGACGAGGCGACGACGAGGCGACAAGGCGACGACGACGACCTGCACCGACGAGCGACGGCACTGACTGCGAGATCCAGATCTGCCGCTTTTTGAATTTTGAAATTTGTATCTGTGGCGCATATCACGTAGTGCGCCACTGTTATCATTTCATACGTGTGGCGCACCTGTACTACTTTCCATGGCGCACTGGCATGTGCGCCACACCTATCTCGACACAACCGTGGCACACCAGGCAGTGCGCCACGGCTAGGAGATAGCCGTAGCGCGAGGCTCGTGGCGCACTGCTAGTGCGCCACGGATGGCCTTTTCAGGTGCGCCACGAACAGGCGTTTTCCTAGTAGTGACAGATTTGCCGTTATCATTTTGGGGTTATGCATTAGAAACCGCTGCATTCACTTTAAATAGGACACCATCTAAATCCGTTGAGACGACACCGTATGAACTATGGTTTGGTGCTAAACCTAAGTTGTCGTTTCTTAAAGTTTGGGGATGCGAAGCTTACGTCAAGAAGTTGATGCTAGACAAGCTCGAACCCAAAGCAGAGAAATGCGTCTTCATAGGATACCCTAAGGAAACGATTCGGTATACCTTCTACCACAGATCCGAAGGCAAAGTGTTTGTTGCAAAGAACGGACCCTTTCTTAAGAAGGAGTTTCTCTCGAAAGAAGTGAGTGGGAGGAAGGTAGAGCTAGACGAGGTTATTGAACCTTCTCTCGAGTTGGAGAGTAGCGCAACACCTGAAATTGTTCTAGTGTCGTCTGCACCAACAAGAGATGAAGCTAATGATGAGGATCATGAAACTTCGAATGATGCTACTACTGAACTTCGCAGGTCAACAAGGTCACGTGCCACTCCTGATTGGTACGGCAACCCTGTCTTAACCGTCTTGTTGTTACACAATAGTGAACCTGCGAATTATGAGGAAGCAATGATGAGCCCAGACTCTGAGAAATGGCTAGAGGCCATGAAATCCGAATTAGGATCCATGAGCGAAAACCAAGTATGGACTTTGGTGGACCCTCCTAGCGACCGTAAGGCCGTTGAGTGCAAATGGATTTTCAAGAAGAAAACGGGCGCGGATGGTAATGTTACTGTCTATAAAGCTCGGCTTGTCGCAAAAGGGTTTCGGCAAGTTCAAGGTGTTGACTACGATGAGACTTTCTCTCCCGTAGTGATGTTTAAGTCCATTCGGATTTTATTAGCAATTGCTGCATTTCATGATTATGAAATATGGCAGATGGATGTCAAGATTGCGTTCCTCAATGGCAACATTGATGAAGAGTTGTATATGATGCATCCCGAAGGTTTTGTCGATCCTAAGGATGCTAATAAGATGTGCAAACTTCAGCGTTCCATTTATGGACTGAAGCAAGCATCTCGGAGTTGGAACCTTCGTTTTGATCAAGTGATCAAGAACTTTGGATTTGTTCCAAATTGCTACGAAGCTTGCATCTACAAGAAAGTGAGTGGGAGCTCGGTGACATTTTTAGTACTATATGTGGATGACATATTGATTATTGGAAATGACATTGGTATGCTTAACGATGTGAAGAGTTATTTGAATAAATGTTTTTCAATGAAAGACCTAGTAGAAGCTGCTTATATATTAGGCATCAAAATCTATAAAGATAGACAAAGACGCCTAATAGCTTTAAGCCAAAGTACATACCTAGACAAAGTTCTGAAAAGGTTCAGAATGGATAAAGCAAAGAAAGGTTCATTGCCCATGTTGTCAGGTAAGACATTGAGCAAGGCTCAGTGTCCAGCTACGGTAAGCGATAGAGATACTATGAGGAAAGTGTCATATGCCTCGGCCATAGGTTCTATAATGTATGCCATGCTGTGTACTAGACCGGATGTGTCCAATGCTCTTAGTTTGACGAGCAGATACCAAAGTGATCCAGGAGTGGAACACTGGAAAGCCGTAAAGAACATCCTAAAGTATTTAAATAGGACTAAAGAAATGTTCTTGGTCTATGGAGGTGATGAGCAGCTCTTCGTAAAAGGTTACATCGACGCTAGTTTCGACACCGACCCGGATGATTCTAAATCTCAGACAGGATACGTTTATATTTTTAATGGTGGAGCCGTGAGCTGGAGAAGCTGCAAGCAAAGTGTGATCGCGGGATCTACAACAGAAGCGGAATACATGGCTGCTTCAGAAGCGTCAAGTGAAGGAGTTTGGATCAGGAACTTCATCATTGAGCTTGGTGTGGTTCCAAGTGTCTTGGACCCACTAGAGATATTGTGCGACAACACTGGCGCCATAGCACTGGCTAAGGAACCAAGATATCATCCAAAGACCAAGCACATCAACCGCCGTTTTCATATAATTCAAGATTATATAGAAGATGGAGATCTGAAGATTAGCAAAGTACATACGGATCTGAATGTCACAGATCCGTTGACTAAGCCTCTTCCACGAGCAAAACATGATCAGCACCTTAATGCCATGGGTGTTAGATTATTGCCAGATGTAAACTAGATTATTGACTCTAGTGCAAGTGGGAGACTATTGGAATTATGCCCTAGAGGCAATAATAAAGATGTTATTATTATAATTCTTGTTCATGATAAAGTTTATATTCCATGCTAGAATTGTATTAAGCGGAAACTTTGATACTTGTGTGGTTTATGAACAACACTGTGTCCCTAGTACGCCTCTATGGACTAGCTCATTGATTAATGATGGTTAAGGTTTCCTGACCATAGACATGAGTTGTCGATTAATAATGAGATCATGTCATTAGGAGAATGATATGATGGACAGAGCCAAATTAAGCAGAGCAATTAGATCGTGTCATCGTGTTCATCTTTGCGAAGCTTTTTCCTATGTCAAATATTGTATTCCTTAGACCATGAGATAATACAACTCCCTGGTATAGGAAGAAAGCTTTGAGTTCATCAAACGTCATCCTATGTGAGGGTGATCATAAAGGTGTCTCTCAGGTGATCGGAAAGTACTTGTTGGGTTGTATGTATCGAGATGGAATTTGTCCCTCCCGAGTCGGAGAGATATACTTCGGGCCCACTCGGTAATCGATATCAACACCGCTTGCAAGCACGTGGTTAAGGAGTTAATCACAAAGTGATATCGGATTACGGAACGAGTAAAGTACTTGCTGTGAACGAGATTGAACAAGGTATATCGATACCAGCTATCGAATATCGGGCAAGTAAAATATCGCGTGACGAAGGGAATACATATATGGGATTAATTGAATCCTGGCATCGTGGTTCATCCGATATGATCATCGATGAATGTGTGGGAGTCAATATGGGTTTCTAGATCCCGTTGTTGATTATTGATAGAAGATCATGTCTGCACATTCTCGAACCCGTAGGGTCACACACTTAACGTGCATCGACGCTAGGATAGAATGGATAATTGGTTTATGAGTTTTTAATCGGAGTCTCGGATGAGATCCAGGACGTCAAGAGAGGTTCTGGAATGGTCTGGAGAATAAGATTCATATAAAGGAAAGCAGTTTTTGGATTTCGAAATAGTTTCGGAGTTTATCGGTATTGTACCGGAAGGTTCTAGAAGCTTCCGGAGTGGGACCAACATGGGCCCACTTGTTGGATGCCTGCGTGGGCCTAAGGGGGAGTGCCCTGGCCGCTTTGGGCCAGAGGCACAAGGCCCCAAAGGCCCAGCCGGCCAAACCCTAGGGGAAACCCTAGGGAACCCTTCTAGAAGGAAGGGGGGAAACTTGCCCCCCACTCCACCCTTGGGGCCGCCGCCCTAGGGATTGGAGGAGGGGCCAAGGGGGCCGTCCAGCCCCCCTATATAAGGTGGACAGGGGCGCACCCTCACCCCCTACTCCTCAACCCTAGCCGCCAACTGCTGCCCCTCCTCCATCTCTCTCTCTTCCGACTGCGCGTAGGCGAAGCCCTGCTGTAGAAACTCTCCACCATTAGCGCCACGCCGTCGTGTTGCAGATCCAATCTCTCTCTCCACCATACTTGCTAGACCAAGGAAGGAGGAGACGTCGCGGCACCGTACGTGTGCATCTCTCGGAGGCGCCGCCACTTGCGGTGTAGGATCGGATCGGATCGCGAGGAGGAGAGAGCGAGTATGACTACATCAACCATGTTCTGTTGAACGTTTCTGCTGTGCAATTTCTTCAAGGGTATGAAGATCTCATCTATCTATCTCGTTGATTGCATCTCCTAGATTAGATCTTGGCTTTCTTGTTCGCATCCGTAGAATCTTTTTGATTTACTATGCTGCGAAACCCTTCATTTTAGTAAAATAGTTTTAGACAGATAGATGCATGTTGATGTCATGATGATGCAAAGAGATAAGACACGCGAATTTCTAGTAGTGGTTTTACCCGGGGTGCTACAACATGATACAGGAGCTATCCCATAATCAAAATAACAAGGCAAGCAGACTTAGGCTTTTTTCTCGCTTGGAAAATGGTGTTTTTTTCTCGCTTTCCTCTTTTCAATATGTCTCTTTTTTATAAGAAGAAAGCTTCTTAGATTGCTCACTATGGTGATGATGCAAGTTTCCACCATGATTAGACATGACTTAGGCTAGCGGCCCAGGCGTTTCTCTAACACACATACATAACTGCATGGACTTACAAGCTCCCTTTTTATTTCACACCGATGACATCCATAGACAAAAGAGCATGATATCAACTGTGTAGAAAGTACAAGTGCAATGTTGAAAGCGTTCCCTGTGACAACACGGTTCTACTAATTCCAATGTATAAGTGTAAGTATATACAACATAGATTACACAATGGTTCAAGTTTATTAGGGGCAAGAAAAATAAAGTGTGTCGTCAAGTTTGTGAGATCTTTAATCACTAAGTTTTCACATAACAAAATACTTTTTAATTGGAAGGTAGATGAAAATAAGAATATACTTGGAATGGTGTAACACACCATGCATAGGAATTTATAGTGGACACTTTGGAATAACTTGGTTTCTTGGGAGTTGGATGCATGAGTAGAGCTTACTCATACAAGTGGAGGCTAGCAAAAGACTGGGAGCGACCGACTAAGAGAGCAATAATGGCCATAATCATGTAGAGCGACAAAACATTACTAATCAAAGCATAAAGTGGTAATACAAGTCAAGGACTAAATGATCATAGAGGCTATGGTGACTTTTTCATATTCATAACATGGTGTAAGCATGTGCCAAGTCAACCCAAACAAAGCATCAAAGGAGAATACCACAATACTATGCTTTTGTATGCTAAAACAACGCATGATTCCTGCAAGGCACATTAAGCAATCCTAATTGTTTGGAACAAGTCGTGATATAACAATAATTACTAAGCATAAGGTCAAAACAACACCTACCATGACATGATAGAGTATAAGTCACAGTCAAAGCAAGCTCCTTCTTGTACTACTGAGCAAGAACTTACTACTCCTCTCCAACACCAATCAACTTATTTGAAACAACACAGCGAGAACGGGGGTCCAAACTACTTTATTCAATCAAACTAAGAAAATAAAAACAAAAACTAAGACACATGAAACAATAAAAACGAAGTGTCTAGAAAGACCTGAGCTTTTTATTGATGAAGAAGGGGATTCCTTGGGTATCCCCAAGTTTTGACGCTTGTACCTCTTGAATATTTATTGGGGTGACACGGGGTGGCATTCCCCAAGCTTGAGCTTTTATCCATTCTTCATCTCATTACATCATTCTTTCTCTACACCTGAAAATTTTCCTTCATACAAAACTTCACACAATCTTCATTAGCAATATTAGTGTATTCAAAAGATAATATACCCTTGGGTTTTGGTTTTAGAACAGCAAAACTTTCACTAAAAACACAAGCTATTATAGCAATTCCCTCAAAAATCTCAATTTCCAAAAAAAAACAAAAAGGAATCAATAAGAAGCAAATGCAAATAATGGCAGAAATCTGTCAAAACGGACTAGCAGATAGAAATCGATACCTAAAAGGTGTGGTGTATCTAGCCTGAGATGGTCGATACCTAAAAGGTGTGGATGGAATGACAACACAAGTAGGGGACTCGGTGGCGTGCTTCTCAGAGAGGGATACTATTACGAGGCGGGATTATGACAAGTGATTTTCCTTATACTCTGCAGAGGTTAAATAAAAATTTGAGATATATGTGGTATTAATGGTAATATTGCTAGTGGTGATTTTTTGTTTATGCCGATCGGTATGGTGGTATATCACACCCTGCTCAGCTATATGGATTCAAGAGTTTGTAGAATTTGTATGTTCTTCCCGAGTATGTTTAACATACATATTTATTTTATATTTATCTAGTATGCGCAGATCAATTTTAGGATCAAGAGGTGACGACTGAAAATCTATGAGACGATGCCTAGCATAGAAATGGGGTGAAAAGTTCCAATAAAAGGAAATATCACTTGTGTTGAAATAAATCAATTGTACTTGTAATATTTGATAATGAATGAAGTGGGGACCTTGCTTGGCTTTTGTATAGGATATTTCACTATACTTAGCCTTGTATGCTCATGTTTTCTTCAACTCATAAGCAGATAACGACTGTCGCTCTCCCAGGCAGTGCCTCGGGGAGTGACAATTAAAGTGATACCAAAGCCAAAGTTTCCACATAATAATTAGAAATTAAAATGGAGAAAAAATATAAGATGAAGCATTAAATCTTTTAAATAAAAGAACTGGTGATTATATAAATATATTTATATGAGTATGTTAATGCTAAATTTTTATTGTCTGAGATATCAAGCGCGACAATGTGTAAATAAATAATAAAAAATCTATCTTTTCACCTCAAATATTTATTACATAAATTTTGAGGACAAAATTTTTATAAGGAGGAAGTGATGTTATGACCCAAAATTTTGCATATCTTATTTCGCCATTTGAGTAACAATTATATGAATTAAAATAGGACGATTGGTGTTTTCTGCTTAGCATATGCGAACAGGTAAAAATAAAAGAACAAGAATAAAGAAAGTAACAAGGACCCCAGTGTAAGATTGCTAGATATTTTCTCCACCGCCTAAGGCTAGTCATAGTGGGAGTAACTTGGATAATAACATAGTCCTACATGTATTGTCAACTAAGCATTTAGATGACATGGCATGCAATTAAATGATGAGAGAGAGGCTTGTGGTAACTAGCTATGTTACCATAACATCATACATTTCTAGACAAAATAAGTCTATATTGTAATAAATAAGGCTTTGCATGATACCACACATATATTATTTTGCACTATAAAGATAGTAACTTAGACTAGTAACATACACATGTTACTACTCTAAGTTACTTCCCACTATGACCATCCTAAGATGCTCCATCATTATCTCTTCCCTTGGTTTAAAACAAATAGGAGGCTCCAATCTTTTCCTTGGCGTCCAATGTTCCCTCGACTGGTTATTATCAGCTTGCACTAAATATCCCGATGATCATGTACAAGGTCTGGCAGCTATAAATATCTATTGAGATGGGCCCTCTCATGATCGCTCAATCAAGCGCGCTCTCTCTCTCTCACTGTTTCTTTTCACCCATAGTCAAAGTTTGCTTCCATGTTCCTTGGGATAGATAGAAAGTATAGATTTTAGAGAATAGGAGGAGGAATCTGCCGGGAAACATTTTAAGGTGTGGAAAGTGTGAGCGTGCAGCGGCAATCAACTTACTAGCTAATCAAATTATTGAATGTCTTTTCGGCCATGCTAAAAGATACACCTATCCATCTTTCATCCAAGAGCATTAATGTCTAGATTCACTCCAAACATAAGTGGATCTACATACTAAAACAAATCTAGATATATTCTTTTCACAAACCTAAAACATCTTATATTTTAAAACAAAGGGAATACTAGTTACTACGAAACTAGCTAAATAAAATTTGGAAATATATACCGGGATGGATTACTGCTAGAGCTACGGTTCCGATCATACTTTTCGACTCCGCAAGGACTGCGTGAAAATAAGCCTCCAGCTGGATGACTTAATAAGATGTTTTAGATCAAATAAAATCTGATTAAACAAGCCTCTAGTCGGATGAATTAATAAGATGTTTCAGATCAAATAAGCTAATCTGAGTATGTATGGACATATACATGGAACGTGAACAAAGACAAAGAATGAAAGAAACATCAGGAGACTAGCTTGTACTCCCTTTCAAAATATAAGATATTTTATATTTGCGAGGAAATGGTATCTAGATTTCTTTTAGTATATAGATTCACTCCAAACCTAAGTGAACCTACATAGTAAAAATGACTCTTGCTTCGGTATCCCCCCTAGACAAAGAAATTCAGCGCTACCGGGTTTCGGGTTCATGCTCCGGGTGGAGACCAGGCTCACATTGGGAGCCAGAAGTTGTGCAGATTGGGAGCAGTTGTAGTCAGAGGTGCTAGCACTGGGCGTGGAGGTTGCGGAAGAGGAGCTGGACGTGGAGGACGATGGACAACACCATGATGGGTACGTAGGTCCAGGTGAATGTAGGTGTTGACGGCCATGTGGAGGAGGAGCGAGGGGAGGTGGAGGAACTACGCGAGGGCGGCAAGCGAGAGTGCGGCGGCAATCTTCTCTCTGTCCAACGATGGCGGCCGACATGATCTGCGCGGTCACGTACGCTCCACTCAGTCACGTACGCTCGCAGCCGATCCCGATCTCGTCGTATGCCCTCCTCGCAACTGATCAATTACAATCCCGTCCGATCCCGTATGTCGTTATTACGTAGCCAGTACGGTCTCCATCTCCATCCGGTCTCTACCCGGAGCATGAACCCGAAACCCGGTAGCGCTGAATTTCTTTGTCTAGGGGCGATACCGAAGCAAGGCTCAGTAAAAATAGTCTAGATATATTTGTTTCACAAAGCTAAAACATCTTATATTTTAAAACGGAGAGAGTACATACATAGCAAGGGAACTAGTACATGAATCATATACATGCATCTAGGTAGAAGTTAAGGATGAACGTGTAAGAAATAGTATTAGTATATTTTGCCAAAGCTTACAGAGACTATGTAACATGCATATTTAGGCCACGAGGGGATGGAAGTTTAATCACCGAGGAGACTCAAGACAAGCTGCATATAACAGAATATTTTCTGATTTATTGATCTGCATATTGTTTGGATGGTTTTCTATGCAAGCTCTGCGTATCCAATTTCTTTTCCCTTGAGTGATTTATATTTTTACTTGATTGTTTAATTTATTTGGTTTTGCTTATATGCTTTGAATGTTCTACATGCCTTTGGTTTTTCAAATATCTAGGGTTGCTCATTTGTATGTTCTACGTAACATATTTGTCAAGCAAAATAAAATATGGAGGATATCAATTCATGGTCATGGGAGGTGTGGTGTATCTAGCTTGAGACGATCGATACCTGAAAGGTGTGGATGGAATGACAACACAAGTAGGGGATTCAGCGGAGTGCTTCTCAGAGAGGGATACTATCACGAGATATATGTGACTACTGATTTTGCTGATACTCTGCAGAGGTTACACAAAAATTTGAGATATATGTGATATTAATGGTTATATTGCTAGTGGTGATTTTTTTTGTTTCTGCCGATCGGTATGGTGATATATCACACCCTGCTCAGCTATGTGGATTCAAGAGTTTGTAGAATTTGTATGTTCTTCCTAAGTATGTTTAACATACATATTTATTTTATATTTATCTAGTATGCGCAGATCAATTTTAGGATCAAGAGGTGACGACTAAAAATCTATGAGACGATGCCTAGCATAGAAGTGGAGCGAAAAGTTCCAATAAAAGGAAATATCACTTGTGTTGAAATAAAGCAATTATACTTGTAATATTTGATAATGAATGAAGTGGGGACCTTGCTTGGCTTTTGTAGATGATATTTCACTATACTTAGCCTTGTATGCTTATGTTTTCTTCAATGCGCATACAACGACCGTCACTCTCCTAGGCCGTGCCTCAGGGCGTGACAGTTAAACTGATATCAGAGCCAAAGTTCCCACATAATAATTAGAAATTAAAATGGAGAAAAAAATAAGATGAAGCATTAAATGTTTTAAATAAAAGAATTGGTGATTATATAAATGTATGTATATGAGTAAGTTAATGCTAAAGTTTTATTGTCTGAGATATCAAGTGGCGACAATGTGTAAAGTAAAAATTAAAAAATCTATCTTTTCACCTCAAATAGTTATTACGTAAATTTTGAGGACGGAACTTTTATAAGGAGGAAGTGATGTTATGACCCAAAATTTTGCATATCTTATTTTTCCATTTGAGTAACAATTATTTGAATTAAAATAGGATGATCGGTGTTTTCTGCTTAGCATATGCGAACAGGTGAAAATAAAAGAACAAGAATAAAGAAAGTAACAAGGACCTTTGTGTAAGATTGCTAGATATTTTCCCCACCGCCTAAGATTGTTAGAATATATAACTATATTGTATTTATATAGATATATGGTTGTATATATGTAGTCTGTGTATAACTGTCCGTGTATTGTACGGTACGAACTCCAGACTTGTAAGTCTATATAATGAGCAATACAAGGCATCATAATGTGTGGTTTCGTCTATCTTACAAAGATGCTCCAGCATTATATCTTACCTTGGATTAAAAAAAAATAGGAGGCTCCGATCTTATCCTTGGCGTCCAATGTTCCCTCGGCTATTTATTATCAGCTTGCATAAATATCCCGATGAGCACGTACAAGGTCTGGCAGCCATTCAGATGGAGCCTCTCATGATCGCTCAATCAAGCTCTCTCTCTCACTCTGTTTCCTTCCGCCAATAGTCAAACTCAAGTACAGTATAGATTTTAGAGAATAGGAGGAGGGATCTGTCGGGAAATATTTCATGGTGTGGAAAGGGTGAGCGTGCAACGGTAAGCAACTTACTAGCCAATAAAATTATTGAATGTCTTTTCAGCCATACTAAAAGATCCACTGATCCATCTTTCATCCAAGAGCACATTTCACGTGCTTACTACTCCTTCAATTTCAAAATATAAGATGTTTTATCATTGTAAAAATATGTATCTAAATTCTTTTTAGTATACAGATTTGGAGTGAACGTACACACTAAAAGGGCTTAGATACATTTTTTTCACAAAGTTAAAATATTTATACTCTCTCCGTTTCATAATATAAGATGTTCTAGCTTTATTAAGATAATATATCTAGACGCCTTTTAATTATTAGATTTGGAGAGGTTCACCTCTGAATTACACACCAAAAGATATCTAGATACATTAGCTTTACAAATCTAAAACATCTTATATTTTAAAATAAAGGGAGTATATTAAAACGGAGGGAGTACTAGTTACGATGAAACTAGCTAAATAAAATTTGGAAATACATACCAGGATGGATTAATTGTTAACTATGCTAGTTTCTTAATTAAATTGCTTGTTCTATTATCGGTGCCACGACGACTGCTGAGCTACGGTTCGGATCATACTTGTCGATTCGGCAACGACTGCATGAAAATAAGCCTCCAGACGGATGAATTAATAAGATGTTTCAGATCAAATAAGCTAAGCTTATTAAATAAGCCTATAGTCGAATGAATTAATAAGATGTTTCAGATCAAATAAACTAGGCTGACTATGCATGGATGTATACATGGAACGTGAATAAAGACAAAGAATGAAAGAAACATCACGAGACTAGCTTGTACACACTCACTCCGTCCTAAAATATAAAGCGTCTAAGGTTTAGTCAAAAGTACATTTTTTAAGTTTGACTAAGATTATACACAAAAATATAAATATTTATAATATCAAATCAATATTAATAAATTTATCATAAAGTATATTTTGTTACTATGTCTATTTCATAATTTAGATGTAGATATTTTTTTGTAAATATTTAGTCAAAGTTAGTAAAATTTAACTTTTGACCGGTCCTTAAACGCTTTATATTTTAGGACGAAGGGAGTACATGGCAAGGGAAGTAGTTCACGGATCATATACATGCATCTAGTTAGAAGTTAACTATGAACGTGTAAAAAATAGTATTAGTATATTTTTGCCAAAGCTTATAGCGACTATGTAACATGCATATTTAGGCCATGAGGGGACTGGAGTTTAATCACTGAGGAGATTCAAGGCACGCTGACGTATACCAGAATTTTTTTGATTTATTGATCTCCATATTGTTTGGATGCTTTTCGGTGCAGGCTACGCGTACCCAATTTCTTTTCCCTTGAGTGATTTATATTTTTCCTTGATTATTTAATTTATTTGGTGGTGTTTATATGCTTTGGATGTTCTACATGCCTTTGGTTTTTCAAATATCTAGGGTTGTTCATTTGTGTGTTCTGTGTAATATATTTCTCAAGCAAAATAAAATATGGAATCATATAACAACAAAATGATTGTTCATAGTAATGGGAGGTGTGGTGTATCTAGCCTGAGACTCGTCAACACAAGCAGGGGACTCGGTGGCGTGATTCTTAAAGAGGGATACTATCAAGAGGCGGGATTATGACAATTGATTTTGCAGCGGTTAAACTAAAATTTGAGATAGAGACCCTGGACCTCCCCCTTCCCCGTCCACAGTAACCGAAGGGGATTTTCTTTGCGGCTCCAGGGCGATCCACCTTCTCGTCGTCGATTCCGATGGGTCCCTTGCCCTCCGCCGGCCTCTGCAGCGGCGGGAGGTCGGGAGAACCCCGGTTCGCGATGTACATAGCGTAGGTTTGCTTTTGTTGCCAGCCAGAGGCGTCAGGGAGAAGGAGGCGGTTCCGGATTGGATTTTGCGGCTGGAGTTCTCCTTCGTCGGCGGTGCTCCTCGGAGCTTGGCGGCGGATCTTCGGCCTTCGTCGCGCTCGCATCTCCGTGGAGGTGTTGGTCGCAAGTTCCCCTGCGCCGGAAGCCATGGGACGGCGGATCTGGATTGCGTTCGCTTTGTGGAAGAAGATGTTGCAGATCGATTCGACGACGATGATGGTGGGCTTCGGAGTAGGTCTGTTGGACCGATGCTCGGAGACTTCCCGTTCGCCAGGGGACTGCCTCCGATCCAAGGCATCGAGGGAGGCAGCGGTGATAGCGTGCCACCGACAGCTTCGTCTCGCCGGCGTGGTTGTCTTGCAGAGGGTCTTGGTTGTAATTTTGCTTTATTTGTGGATCTCTTTGTAATATGGTTGATCTAATATATCCTCATTCACCCGCAAAAAAACTAAAATTTGAGATGTATATGATATTAATGGTTATATTGCTAGTGGTGATTTTTGGTGTATGTCAATCGGTATGCTGCTCAGCTATGTGGATTCAAGGGTTTGTAGAATTTTTATGTTCTTCCTGAGTATGTTTAACATACATATTTTTTAAATCTGGTATGCATAGATCAATTTTCGGATCAAGAGGCGATGACTAAAAATCTATGAGACGATGCCTAGCATAGAAGTGGAGTGAAGTTCCAATAAAGGAGATATCACTTGTGTTGTAATAAATCAATTGTACTTGTAATATTTGATAATGAATGAAGTAGGGACCTTGATTGGCTTTTGTAGATGATATTTCACTATAATTAGCCTCGTATGCTTATGTTTTTTTCAACTAAGCATAACGCGGTTGAAAGGATAAAAATGCCGCCTAGAGGGGGTGGGGTGAATAGACGGTTTAAAACTTTTCTGAGAGTGGCTGAACAAAGGCGGAATTAAATTAGCATTTACTTTATCAAGAACAAAACCTAGAACAACTAAGGTTCACCTATGTGCACCAATAAGTTATGCTAAGCAAGACAAACAACTATGTGATAGCAAGATATATACTTCAAGCACGAAGGCTATCGCAAAGTAAGGTGCATAACTAAGATCTCGGATATAGAGATAACCAAGGCACACAGAGAAGACGATATTTTACCAAGTTCCTCCCAACATGTAGTACGTCTTGTTTGGAGAGGGGGTGGTATCAAACCACCAACGTCACAAAAGGCTCCCTTGTTCTCTTGTGAATCCTACCCCAACAGGGTCGATCCACACTTCTACTATCGGTGCACTTGTCAGTGGCAATCAGGAACCTCTCACAAGGTTGGGGCACTTCTCCACAACTCAATTGTAGGCTCCCAACAAACAAGCTTGGGGAAAGCTCCACAACTTAATTGGAGGCCCCAAGTAATCCACAAACCTACAAAACAACTAAACCGTCTAGGGTTCCAAGAATCCAAGAGTAAAAAGCTTTTCAACTTTCACCCAATAGAATCCTCACCGAGAACTCAAACCGATGCACCAAATGCAATGGCAAGAACACAAGAAGTGCTCAAGTCCCTCTCTCCCAAATTCCACCAAAGCTATAAAAGCTTATGAGGGAATAAGAGAGGAAGAACAATGGAGGAAATCCACAAAAGACTCCAAGATCTAGATCCCAATATGTTCCCCTCACTTAGAGGAGAGATTGATTGGTGGGGTTGTAGATCTAGGTCTCCTTTTTCAAATCCCTCAAGAATATGCAAGAATCATATGAGGGATTGAGGGGAAGCAAGCTCAAGAAGGTCAACAATGGAGGGGAAGGCTTGCAAAACTCAGGGAAGAACATTGGGGAAGAAGGGACCCTTTTTATAGGCCCACTCATTTCAGACCGTTTTCTGCCTATTGTAGAAGTTCCACACTAGAGACTCCGATCTGGAGACTGGAGACCGGAGACCTTGGTCTGCATTTGTTTCACACCAGAGATTCTCGACTGTCTCCGGCCCATCTCCGGACCCCCATACAGAATGCCCTAGGACAGGTCTTGATGCTTCCTCCGGAGACTTGGCAGGAACTCCGGATTTGAGCACACCGGAGACTCTGGACTTTTCACTCCGGAGATTCTGGTCTGGAGAATACACCGGAGTTTCCGGTCTGTCGCCGGACCCTCATACAGAGCGACCCAGGGCTTCATCTTGGATCCACACCAGAAGTTCGAGGTGAAACTCCGGTCCACACCGGAGACTCCGGTGTTTGCACACCGGAGATTTCGGTCTGGATATTCCATAAATCTTTTGTTTTAGCCAGGGAGGATAGAACCAAATAAGAGGCAAATTTTAAATAGCGATATCTAGACTTTGGAAACTCCGATTGATCTGAAACCAATTTTGTTGGAAAGAGGATGACAAGAGATACCCAACAAAAATTGGAAATATTGGATACCACCAAGTCAGAATATTTCCTCTAACATAATGTGAGATACTTCCCTTGGAGAGAAACCATAAAACCTCCAAGATCAAAAATGTAATAAGATATAAAAGGGAAATCCGTTTTTCATGAACTAGATAAAATGGATCGTATGGGCACCTAGAGGGGGGGGTGAATAGGTGCTAACCAATTTTTAATACTTTTTCAATTTTAGGCTTGACACAAAGTAAATTCTCTAGATATGCAACTACGAGA
This sequence comes from Avena sativa, assembly GCA_916181665.1. Classification (NCBI taxonomy): domain Eukaryota; kingdom Viridiplantae; phylum Streptophyta; class Magnoliopsida; order Poales; family Poaceae; genus Avena; species Avena sativa. The sequence continues at coordinate 337,141,128 of OV702297.1, read as the reverse complement.
ATTTCCCTATATGTAACCCTAACTACTAAGCACGTAAAAGAGGAGCGATGAAACCGTAGTGGAGCACGCGGAGACACAGGGATTTGTTTTACCGCAGTTCCTTCCTTGTTAAGGGAAGTACATATGCGTTGGAGGGGTGGGCGGTTCTAAGACCACCACGCCACAATAGGCCTCACCCTATTCTCCGATGGATCTCGCCACAAGAGGCCTGATCCACCTTCTCCACTATTGGATCCCTTCGAGGCGGGAACCGGTGCCTTTTACAACACTATCGGGGCACACACCCACAACCGAATTGGGGGATCCCGAGATGACAACAAGCTGCCACAAGAACAAGGTTTATCAATATAAACAAAAACAAGGATCTAGATATTTGCAAGAAATACTAGATCGGAGGTTCTCCAAATGAATGGAGAGGAGATGAAGCGCTTGATTGCTGATGATGAAGATCAAGTTCTCCTCCTTCGATTCCCAAAGGGATGGGGCCTTTGGGTGGATCTAGGTGGAGCACTCTTGGATGAAGCTTTCAGATCTGATCTGGTCTTTTTCGTGATGAATCAAGAGTTCTGGCAGTAGGGGGAATGCTGGCTTAAATACCCCCTCCCTAGATCTGGCCGTTGCACAACTTTGGGGGTGGATTATCCACCCCCCACTTGGGGCGGATTATCCTCCCCCTGGGAAAACTCCGCCCCAAGGGCGGATTCTCCAGGGGAAAGTCCGCCCCCTCTCTGGCGCTTGAGCTTGAGGAACTTAGTGAAAATATTAGGGGGCGGATAATCCGACCCCCTCCTGGGGCGGATTATCCGGCCACGCCGGAAAGTCCGGCAGAAACTCCGCCCCCTCTCTGGGGCTTGCGCCTTGGCGATGAGCAGGGGGCGGATTATCCGGCACCCTGAGGGGCGGATTATCCGGCGGGGCCAGAAAATCCGGCCAAAACTCCGCCCCCCTTCTGGGGCTTGCGCCGGCTTGGGCAAAGGGAGAGGCGGATTATCCGCCCCTGGTGGGGCCGGATTATCCGCCCCCAAAGGCAGAGTTCTTTTCCCTTTATTCTCAAATAGAGCTGCAACACTTCAACACACATTAAATGATCCTTGGTATTGTTATCTAACACACAACACACTAGGGATTAAGAAATGTTCTTTCACTAGAGCTTGTTATGAATATGACCACAAGCTCTATAGCCTCACATGGATAAGATCCAAATAACAACCAAGAAAGATGCTGTCAAGTATGCAAAGGTTTGAGCTCTCACCGAGGGATATGATCAAGTTACTCACTCGATATCCCCTCTTGATAGTACGGTTATCTATCATATAAACCAGCCTCTCCAACTAACACCACGAGACCGATAAGAAATAAAGCCTATCAAGATCATACATTTGTCTTGCACATATTCCACTTGATCTTGATGATGACGATCTTCTACACCTCAAGATGGAGCACCTTTCTTGACTGTGCTAGCTTGGTGAAGACTTGGAATTTGCTCCCCCATACTCCACTACAGAAGAGCCTCTCTTTTAGGAATATCCTCACATATCCATGATCACCATAAGGATGGAAAGCTTCAAGCATATGATCTCTTCGAGATGGCACATCTTAAACTTGCACTTCATTTCTTCTTTCTTTATTATGTTGGTGTCTTGAATGTACACATGAGATATCACACCATCTTGTTATTCAAGACACACTTGCCATAGGCTCAACTTCTACTTGACCAATCTCCAGATCATTCCTTGAATACTTTATCAACACTTGATCTTCTTCATTTCTTCTACCTTGAAGCCAACACATGCTCCAAGTGATGCCAATGGACAATTCCTATAAGTGCAACTTGATACAACCATTAGTCCCTAGAGATTGTCATTAATTACCAAAACCACATATGAGAGCCCACATGCTCTTTCGGCCGTTGTCATTCTCCTAGACAGTGGCTCGGGGCCTGACAAAAGGCGTATCGCTGTCCTTGCTCCTCTATCACCAATGTAGGACAAAGATTGTCGTAGTAGAGCTTCTTATAGTAGACAAATGGGAAGTCGTCGTGCTAAGACCCCAAAGGATCGATGGACCAGAGCAGGAACCATCGTCAATGATGGAAAATATAGATCGGAAGAGACTGACCTAAAATCACACAAATGAACACCAAAACGGATCGAATGCCAGGAGATCCACCAGACACACAACTCCATATGTTCTCCACTGGCGCTAGACGCACCACTAGAGCGAGGATAGGGTGGGGGACATTATTCTGACTTCGGGATATAGTCGTCATCTCACCGTCCCGCAAGAGGCATGGAAAATAGTCTAAAAAAACAAAAAAAACCTCTCGCCGTAGAGGGGCCATGGTCCACCACACCTCCAAGGCCCCAAGGCCACCAGAGGTGGAGCGGATAGACGGCGTCACCATCAAAGGAAATGAAACCCTAGATGGTTTTATGTCATCACCGCAATCGCCTTGTCTCCGCTCACGGTCACTACAGGTTCGCATGCGTATTCTGCCGCAACTTCTTAATTATTTGATATATGAAATGTGTTTTCAAACAATAGGTTCATTTGTATCCGTGAGCTGAATTGGATGCCCGGTCAGTCCCGTACATACACACACATCAACATGGCTGGAGTAAACGGAACGAAACTACATCTTATGAATAGGGATGTAGATGTGGCGGCGTTGGCACTTGGCAACCATGTTTGATGTTTACAGAACTGCTCGAACTCTCATACTCGTTCTACCTTTTAGATAAAGATAGTTCCTCCTTGCAAACAAGAGCGAAAGGATTTCGCAATGTCATGACACCTATCATATCAAGAGCAGTTGCTAATAACAAAAACTCTAGCACGGTCTCAAACATGAAAGATAGAATCACATACGGTGTTTTGCAGTAGAAGCTGAACTGCTCCTGCTCGTGGCCGATGGAGGAGGTGCTGATGTCTCCCATGTTGCTTAAGAGGTTATTGACGGCGGGAAATAAGTTGTCGTTTTGGAAGGAGTCATTGTGCATAATCACGCTAGTGCGCTCCCTAAAAATCTGATTGTCTATGTTCGTGCATGTTCTCGAGAAGCAGGCCACTGACACTTGAAATAGTCCTATCCCGGCTCGGCTCAGATCATTTCTGAAACCCGATGCACACATACTGTGCAAGCGGGCAGAGGAGGAGCGCGTATAGGTGTATTTTTCTAATACTCATACAAGTGATAAAATAATGTTGATTATAAGGTGATCCATCTCCTTAGACTAGCCATAACGGCCAAATTGAAAACGGAGGAAAACATGTTATACCATTTTTGTTTTTGTTTGTCTCACTGGTATGGGAAACAAAAATGAAATTACAGAAACGAATCGGAAATCACCGAAAACGAATGCATAGCGGATAATGTGACGGATACCATACGAAAACGGACATTTGTTTGAACACAATAGTAAGATAATATCTTGGTTTATACACTAAAATGAACACATAAAGATGCAGACAATAAGATAAGTAGCTCAGATTCTACAAGTGACAATTGGACATAAAATTACACACATAATTCAACACTTTGACAAGAAAACATCCACATAAATAGTTTCACATAGACACTAAGACACTCACTCTATTAGTACGTAGCCTAGCATGTTGAATTTCTGATATAGGCCATAGTTGCATATATTCCATGGCCAGCAAAGACTAAGGTAAATCACCAACTCAAAGTATTATTTTGTACATGAGCATCACTTATATTTCTAGAAAGTTTCCGTTCCTTGTCGTTCTATTTCCGCAGAAATGGCTCCCCCATTTCTATTTCCGTTTATAATATTCCAGTTTGTTCCTTTTCTGCAAAAATACAGCTTTCCTTTTAGTTTTCAGCCCTCCATTTCCTTTTCTTTGGAAAAGAACGGATATTTTTCCTTCTGTTTTCAACCCTACATGGCGGGGTATCATAGCTAGTATCATGCATTTCATACATGCAAAAACCTTATATGTCACTGCAATTAATGATAAAATAGATAGTAGTATTATCATAGGTACTCCCTCTGTCTCGGTTTATTGGGTTTGTCTAGAGAATCATCGTGACCAAGGCACTAGAGGATCTCATACATCAAGATACATATGAATCTGGTGTGCCAACAACAAAATTTTATGCACAAGAGCTAGGAATTGGAACAATCTCAACAAAGATGGTGAAACCACGTATTGAAAGAGAAAGGTAGTAGATATAGTCTTCATAACCTTGTGGGAAAAGACCGGTGTTTGATTTCGGTTTCTTCCTCTTTAGTTCTCTCTTGGTTTTCTTCTCCAATGGAGACTAGCCTAGATTTTCGTCACTCCACCTAGTGGTAGCTGGATAGAACGTTTATCATGTCCATTTCCTCATGTGCAATATCTAAAATAGCTTCCAGCCATAACCTAATGAGTGGTGGGATCTTGCACCTATTTAGAGCGTCTGAAGGGCTTCAATAAGTCATCTCCTCACAACCCACATAAGGAGGATACTCTATCATGTCCAGATATTGCTAGGTTGTTAGGATTATTCTGATGACAACATAAGAAAATTATCATAAGATTTAATCCTAAATAACAATAGATAAGTCATGAATATAACAACAAGTAATAAACTAGTCAAACGAACTAGCAGGCATGGTGAAAACAACAGATCTATAATAGTAACTAGTAACAAAAACTCTAGCTTGTCACTAGTCGCCCCGAGTGGACTCCCCAAAAACCTGACCACCTCTCTTCCGTACAAAATCTCGAGAAGTGGAGTCTTGTGACGGGGCATAGGTCATATCTCGGCTCGACTTATCCGAAAGCTGATGCACAAGTGTCGTAACAAGCAGGCGGTAGAGGAGAAGCGTCAGTGCAGATGTCTTTTTTGTCATGCCCATACAAGTGGTAGAAGAGCCTTCCTTATAAAAATGTCCAACTTCTTATAAACTAACAAAATTAGACTAAACTTTAGTCTACCAAATAATTGTTTAGCTAATGTTGGATTTCGAGAATCTCACATGGCTTTCATTATACTATGATTCCTTGTCCGCGTGGAACATAGTTTAGCTCCATCTTTTGCCGTGCATGATTGGATCATACGTACCTTCAGGATTTCCACCAGGGATTATTAAATTTAAACATATATGTGCTAATCCAAAACACAATAGTTTTAACATATCCAAGCAGAGACATTTCACGAATGACTTGGGACGAAATAGTCGTGCTACTTGAAACGCCACATCGGCCACGGTGAATGTCCACGCGTACCTACCCGATCCCAACCGTCATGGCGTCACGCGGACCGAATGCCGTCCTCACCTAACCAGTACGAAGATAAACCATGCATACATTTGCACATATAGAAATGGCAAGATAAGGAACGGACCCATGTTATTCAGTTGAACGGAGGCCAGCGCCCGCCCGCTGAATTGTCCGAAACCCCAACAACTTTTTGTTGAAAACGAGAGATCTTAAAAGAATCTTCGAGTGTCGGACACCTAACGAGACTGACATAATCTTCCAATGTCAAAGCAAAGACATATATATCGGGTGGATGGATGAGCTATATAGGTTTTACCGTGTCAAGGAATGACTCGGTGAATAGTCGTGCTACTACCTGAAGCGTCACAGTGGTTGTAGGTGAATGTGCACGCAGGCCCAGTCGCCATGTAGAGTTGTAGACGGAAACGGAGAAGTGATCTTCACGGCTTGCGGAAGCATTTTGAACTGTTCGTCGGCTCGGCGTTGGAGACGGAGCTTGCGGCTTTGTGACGAAGGCATCGAATTGGCTCTCGGTTGGTGGATGGATCCGAGATTGACCTGGAGATGGACTCTGTCCTACTGCATTCAATATGCTGGTGACACAAGATAACGGTTCTTCAACCTTAGTGCTTCTCGTTCGAAGGATTAAGGAAAGCCTTGGAGAGAGAGAGATGTGAGAATTACGAAGATACTCCCTCTGTTTTAAATATAAGATGTTTTAACTTTATGAAGCAAATGTATCTAGACTTGTTTTAGTATGTAGGTTCACTCAAATTTGGTGTGAATCTACACACTAAAACAAGTCTAGATACATTTTCTTCACAAACCTAAAACATCTTATATTTTAAAACGGAGGGAGTAGATAGGAGCTAGTCACGATATGGCAAAACTGGGAAAATCTTTAAATCGTACCCAGTTTTGGATTAGAGGCTATCCTATTTCTTCCCAGTTTATGCAAGGACTAATTCTTTCATAAATTAATAAAATCTCTCTTTTCCCTGCAAAAAAGAAGACTACATACCTTCCACGCCCAGCGAAAATACAAATCCACTATATGGTAAGATAAACTTCAAAATAAGGAGCAGACACATGTGGAGCTGAAAGGGGGCGAGGCCCCCTCTCAATTATCTGAAATCCCAACAGTATTTTTTTTTACAAATTATCCCGATTTACTTATAAAGAAAATGCCCCCGCTGCTCAAAACAGGTTTTCGCGCGGCTTTACAATAAAACCACAACAGCCGAACCGATACAAGGCGATAAGAAAAACAAAAAAAATACACGGAAGACCTAAAACTATGGATGACACCGGCATAAAATCAAGGACAGTCGGGACTCCCGACGCCCCAAAGAAAGTAACGACGCACCACACCACCATAGAGACCGTGATGGTCAAGGCTTCACCCGGAGCCTTGGGGGAGACCGTGATGGTCAAGGCTTCACCCGGAGCCCTGGCCGCCCCAAAGAGAGTAACGACGCACCACGCCGCCACCATAGAGACCGTGATGGTCAAGGCTTCACCCGGAGGCCTAGCACGGAGAATAACCACAATGTTTCTTGGTCCGCCACTGGATGAAATGAGTTGAAGCTTCATAGTTCTTAGTAAACGACCTCCCAGGAAAAGAACTAAATGTGTCGTTGTAAATCGGTGTTTCACTTACTGGAGGAATACGTTCACAATCGGTAGGAGTACATTGGCAGCACAAGCATGCTTTATTACTATATAATAATTACTTATTAAGCTAAGAATGTCCAAACAGCTACAGCCCAAAATAATCTAGAATACAGTATCAGAACCTTGCCACAAGTCCTAATTTGATTACTTCATGTGATACAGCTACTATGAATTAAGCTTTTACAAGTTAACACTGTAGCACCTGAAACTGACAACTTAATCGTGTACCGTGTGCATTCAGGTTCCATCTCTTGGGATTACAAGGTCGACCTGGAGTTTGAACTCCTTAAGCAAGCTCTATGACAACCGCAGATGCTCCTCCGCCGCCGTTGCAGACACCAGCAACCCCGATTTTGCCACCCTTCTCCCTAAGAACCTATTCAACAAAAAGTGTTTCTGAGTTCAATTTTACAAGAACTATGAGAAACGGGCATTGGAGATGCAGAGTCCTAAGATGGTGACAGTATCTGAAGAAGTGAGCAAAGGGGAAACAGGAATACAGATACTGAAGATAGGATATTAATTCCACAGATGACATCTTCAGAACTTTTATTTATTACTGGTTTTCATTTTTTTTACTAAAGAAACAGCTTCTGCTAGAAAATAAGATCCATGCTTAAATAACTGGCTGACACAGATGATCATAACACAAAACGACAACTCAAGACAGAACTTACACCAAGAAGGGTGACCAAAATGCGAGCGCCACTGCATCCAAGTGGGTGCCCTAAAGACACAGCTCCTCCATGTACATTAATCTTTTCCTGCAAGCACAGATGCTGTCAACATGGAAGTACTTCCTCTGTTCACTAATATAAGATGTTTTGGAAAATTAGGTTAGCAACTACCATAGGCAGATCAGATTAATAAATATTGCTGGTTAATAGAGCCAAAAATGATCAAGGTTTATTTTCTGACAAGTGTATTAACTTGTTTCTATGCGCAAAAATATTTTTTGTTGAACCAAAGGCACCACTTACTGAAGGAATGCCGAGAAGCTTTTGATTTGCAAGTGCAACAGCCTGCATTGAGAAGTAAAAATATGTATCATTACATGCAATTAGTAAGAAGTAAACGAAATGATCAAGACATACCGCAAAGGCTTCATTAATTTCATAAAAATCAACACGAGAAGACTCTAAGCCAGCATTCGTGAGAGCCTTCGGTATAGCCAGTGCTGGGGCAGTGGTAAATAGTTCAGGAGCCTGCATAACAACATGGTAGTTGAAATATCATTCCAGGGTTCAAATTTTGGTAGCAAATTAGCTTCACTGATTGCATAGAACTATTCCAGGAAAGACAGACTCCTATAACCTTCCAGAATCTACATAATTATATGCAGTTGCTGATAAGAATTTACTCTAATCCCGAACTAAGATAGAAAAAGCATGAACTGCAGCTTACTTGTGCTGCATCGGCATATCCTTTGATCCTTGCGAGGACTTGCAATCCAAGTTCTTGAGCCTTCTTCCCACTCACCAATACTAATGCAGCAGCTCCATCACTGTTCCCCACAAAAGATAGAGATGTTATTCAGCGCAGAAGCATCACATTTTTCAGTGCATAAACAAACACAACAGGAAATTGGGGGCAGTGTATTAGATGATGCCAGTCCATGGACAAGGGAAACTAATAATATTTTCTACGAGAAGGGTCAGGATCAAGCTTATCTTCATCAACAATGAATGATACATAAACATTCTTAAGCTTGTAGGCTTTCTGTCCCCTGGTTGGACTCTCTATAGGCTTGTAGACAAACATTTCTAATCTATCAATGCATCAAGAGATCAAGACACTAGATTTGCATTTTTTTTTAAAGTTCAATGCATAAAAAAATATTCATCAAATTTCAGTTAGAAATGTAAACTAAATTTACCATTTCTTGGATTGAAGTAAAAAATACCAAGCAACACTGACATAAATATTAAACAGGATGAACACTCTGTGAAAACAAAGAACATTGAATATGGCATTACAGAAGGCGGAAAGAAATACATAGTGTAGAAAAAAATTCAAATGTTAAAACAGACAGAAAAGCACATCTTTCAGAATCCATTTAGTGTTCCGAAAACTATATACAACAGAAGTACTTCAAAAGGCATGCAAATAGAATAAATGACAAGCAGTACCTTATACTAGAAGCATTTCCAGCAGTAACAGTACCAGCATTCTCCTTGAAACTTGGTCGAAGCTTCTTCAGTTTCACTGGGTCAAACTATGAGACACAGAGTACCCACATCAAACAGTAGCACTATCACATAAGATAAATGCAAAAAATACATATTTTACTTTTTGCAATTAATGAAGATAAACTATCAGCGTATCTTTATCAACAACGCAGTACGCACTGCATATTAATATTTCTTTATCCTAGTACAAGAAATCACCAAATTAAGATCAGAGGAAGACACAAGCTGCTCGAAAGAATTGTCTTGTTTTTAAAAGAGATGCAGTTACAGCTAATTAAGCGACATGGAGTATAGTGTATTTGTACCATCTTCTCTATGTGAAAGAATTTACCTTGTCTAAGCTCTCATCTTTGTCAACGAGTACTGGAGGTTTCCCTCTACCAACAGGAACTTCAATCTGGATGATAGGACATAGAGCATTAGGAAAACAAATAAAGGGATAGTTACTAACTTTTTCAAAGAGACAAATAATCACCGGAACAATCTCCCATGCAAAAGCACCACTGTCACGAGCAGCAATTCCACGCTCATTACTTTGAATAGCAAAAGCATCCTACATAAGAATATATAAATTTCAGATGTCATGAAAGAATAAATATATGGATTGTAGTGCAGAAGAATAACAAAACATAAAATCTTAGAATATTATTAAGACATGTGACTGACAGGTTTAACGCTGCCATATCAAATTCCTCAATGACAAAAATAAAAGGAAAAAGGGCGTAATCAATGCCAAAATGTTCCATGCATTATGGGGAAGGGGATATCTACTATTTTTAGCAAGGAGGCTGATTGAACCCAGTACCTCCAGGACAAGCCTTTCAAGACTTCTTTAGTTTTTTACTTTTTAGTAGTTAGGCTTCTAGATTTTTTGCTAGGTTTTCTTGTACTCCATTTGGCTTCTGGTTCTGTTTGGCTGCTTGGCCTTTGTTTCGGTAATTGGCATCTCCTTGACGCTTTCTCTCTAATAAAAAATGGCACGCAGTTTGGTGCTTTTTTTGATAAAAAATAAAGTAAATAATTGCTAATGGTGAATGTACAAAAACATATTGTTCTACTTAAGATCATATATGATAATCATAAAATTGATAGCCACATCTCTCAAGCAAGAACTGAAGTGAAATCTGAGAAATTATGTTCGAGGCAAACAATGGAAGGCTCATCTAGTCAACCTGCCCTAGAAATTCCATGTGGAGCATCCCGGCCAGAATATTGAAGCGTTATAAGGCACTGGCTGGTAGTATAACTATAAACTACTGGTGCAAAGTAGACACTGAGAGTAATGCAAAACTGCAGACATTGGTCCAAACCATAGATGAAGAAACAAGATATGAGACAATCAACCTATATTAAAATGGTCATAATGACAGTGATCAGTTCACTCTGGAAAGACCAATAGCATGTGCACTTCTGTATTCAATATGAAATTTCACCTCCATTTCTCTATACATAAGAACTAAGAAAATACATTCCATTTTTGACTTTTGGTACTAGACAAATATAGAAAATATAACTATATCAGAAGGTTGCTATTGTAAGTTGCAGAAAATTACCTGGTCTTCCCTTGTCAGGGCATGATTGTCAGCACAAAGCTCAGCACAAACTCCCATGGCACAATCATTGTATACATCCCAAAGTCCATCCTTAAGCATAGCATCAACAAGGCTGTCATGTCCAAAACGAGATCCTTTTCTGCATTTGATAACACAATCAGTAGTTACCAAAAATACGTAAACAGCCATAAATTAACAAAGAATTTTTAAAACCATTTAACCAAGAACGTAAATGATTTAAACATTTCACTGGCTACATTGATCATTTGTCATACCAAAGTTCTATGAATGAACCTAAACGAAAGTACAGGAATAAATCTACACTTCAATTTTCATACGAATAAAAATTGCAGTCGATATTTTGGCATTTTATTCTTCCTGATATGCTTAGTTTATTCGGTAAACAGATTGTACTTCAGGTGTGCACTAGACAAATATGCAGCAAGAAAAACACTTTGCTGACCTAGCTTCGGCAATGTATTTCGGAGCATTCGACATGCTTTCCATGCCACCTGCCACAACAATATCATTGATGCCCAGTTGAATTGACTGTGCAGCAAACATCGTCGCTGTGGAAAGGGAAAAAAATTCATGGTCAGAAAAAAATGATTCACTTTTGGAAACTGGGTACACAGATTATACAAACATGGTCACATCACATGATTTCGAACCTTTCATGCCAGATGCACAAACTTTGTTAACAGTTGTGCAAATAACCGTATTTGGTATCCCTGCACCTAAAGCAGCTTGTCTTGCAGGAGCTTGCCCCAAGTTAGCACTCAAGACATTTCCAAAGAAGACCTCCTGCACAATGGATGGATCCACATTTGCCCTCCTCAGAGCAGCTTATCATCCCGGAAATTATTTTAGTACACGTTACCAAATCCAACAATATATACCTTCAGTGATACATAGACACGAGATATTGATATCACCTTCAATTGCTATAGCGCCTAGTTTTGTGGCAGGCAAGGAAGACAAACCACCAAGGAAACTACCAATAGGGGTGCGTGCAACGCCAACAACACATACATCTGTCAGTAAGGAAGCAAAAGTTAGTAATGGAAGCATCTGCAATACCATCTAGACAGAGCTCCCCACCTCCCTGGTACAGTGGTGATGGCTCTACAGAGCACGGCTATACTCTGAAGGCATGACCAAAAAATGAAGAGCAGAGAAGCCAGCCACTACATGCCAGCATACTGCCTATCTGATGCTCCATTGGTATAAAAATTTAACCAAACAAAATAGAAAATAATCTATTATCTGACACCATGTGACGCGGGTAGTGAATCAGTTGTTTTCAGTGCTAACGCACCAATACCCAAGAAACTAATAACCAAGTTGGTAGATTCAACTATGTCAGTACCAAGTGATGATGGATATTATGATTATTATTTTTTAGATCAAAAGGCTCCTCGCCCCGCTCCATTCATTTGCAGAACGAAAGACCAGAATCCAACATGTCTCTCTTACAGTAAACTAGTCACGCAGGCTAACCGCCCAGGAACAACCAAAAATTGATAATTATGATCATGATGAGCCAATCAATTCTATTATAGAAGCAACCCCACAACATAATTCAAATACGTCACATGGATGTAGAACAAAGAAACACACAAAATTCAAGATCACAGGCAAGTAATAGGAATTAAACAAACGGTCACCATTTGGTGTCTATCAACACTGTGGATCGAGATTCTGCCAAACTGAGTCAAAGTCACAGTCCCTTGGACAGAAATTGTTGAAGTAGTTACAATAAAAAAATTCTGAAGTCTGATTGTCAATTTTTTTTCTGAAGTCTGAATATACTAACAGTGAGCTACTCATTGTCAACTTATAAAATTTAAACAAGCTTATCTATAATATCTATAAAGTTCATCCCCACTACAAAGCATTTAATGTTTGCAAGCTCAAAGGTGGTGCAGCCACGTCACCCCAATTTTCCTGTCCGCTGGATTTCCAAATCGTCGATCCATCCTTTCGGGTGTGCGTTCATACTTGCTACAGTTCTCGCAGAGTTGTGGTAATCCTGCCGCCTTCATGCTTTACCTCTGAAAACCATCATTAAATATTCTCTTCAATATTCACCCGAAATACCGAAGGCCACTAAGGAGTCATTCCTAGCTATCGGCTGATGCTCTTCCACTTTCAGTAACGGCCTCAACTCAGCGCCGGTTCTCTTTCTTGTGCCGACGACTTGGACTATTTTTATGCCCCGCTTGCTCAGGAGCTATCGTCGAGACCCATCTGACTTTTCTCGCATTCTTCTCACTCGGCCGACAGATGGCTGTGTAGAAGCAAGTTTTAAAAGAGGCGAGCAACTGTGTGCCGCTGCACCATAGGTTCTCACCATGGAACGATGAGAGAGCCTCCAGGTCCTCCATTTTTTCTACCTCTACCTCTCTATGGGGCATGAAGCTTTAGATTGATCGACTACTAGACAAGAGGGAGAGCGTTGTAACTAAGCAAATCAATAGTGCAGTGGCTTTTTTTCCCAGAGCGTGGTGGATTTGGGAGTAACGTGGAGGATCTAGAAAGACGTAGACATAGCAGCTGTTAGGCTAAGAGTTTACTAACTTATATTTGCATGTGCGTATATCTTTGAGGCTCTTTTTTTGTATATTCATGTGTCTCACTATGCTTTACTTTGTTTCATCGATCCAAAGGAATCAATGCTTCGGTAAGGAAATACATTGTAGCTTGCTCAACATGTATCTCAACTAGGGGTGGGCAAACCCGGTTTGCCGGTTTAGCCGGTTTCGGCTTAGTTCATTTTTTTAACTAAACTGGAAGTAAGAATCAGATTTGTGAAAGGAAATGAACTACACCTACTAGCCGGTTTAAAACGGTTTACAACGGTGTCAGTTTTGCCCACCCCTAATCTCAACTCTATTAGTTCTTAGTTCTCCTAATTTTCAATTTTGTATGGGTTTTCTCTTCCTTTTGAGGCTGCAACATGGGTCTCTTAATATCGTTGGTGTGTGTTGCAGGCTGGCTTGAACTACTAGGAATGACTGAGAAACATGTTCATTTTGACTAGGCGTGTACACACTCATCTTCTCTTTTCTTAGATTTTTCATGTTTCATGGTACAATTCAATTTCAATTGTTGGATTATATGGGCAGGATATCCACCTTTAAGCTGGTGTGATGCTTTAGCTCAATAATATTGAATTTCTTAATTTTAAAGTGTGCAATCATCAATATATATTTCCAACAAGCTTCAAGTTTTAATACATTTTCATCATGTATTTTCTTACATGTATTCTAGCGGCTAACATGCGGGGAGCAGCCATTAATTCCGCCAGACAAAGATTTTTACATCAATTAGTTTTGTTCGGTCTGGCAAGCGCCTTTTTCAAATGATATGTTTTCAACACATCTGTTAGCAATCCCCATTGTTGATGTGACATATACATTATAATCACTTGGTGACGAAAAATTGTTCATATTTCACTACCGTACCATTGTTGTGCTACTCACGATGGACCAGCTTTTTATTATCTAAATTTCATTAGTTAACTCTTATCCTGCGATTTTTAGTCTTCTTACATATCAACAAAAGATCACTTCACATCTCTTGATTCAAGACTTAAAGATCACTTCACATCTACGAATTCAATACTAAGCATATTATTATTTTTGCATATATGAAAATCATCTTGCATTCCCGCGGCAACGCGCGGGGTGTCCACTAGTATATCATAATAACTAAGCCCTGGTTCAGACTTCAGAGAACGGCAAGCTGCTATATGGGCAGCAAGCAAACAGTACCTCTCGGTCCGATGACGTCTGAACCCATGGCCGCTCCGGAGCGCAGCCCCAACCTGCAAAATTAGACAAGCAACCCAACATCAACGGGTGAACGAGGGCAGAAGGATTCAATTCGACTCTGCAGGTAACAAGAGAAAGAGAGAGTGAAAGAGATCCTGCCTGCGTGTGGCGGCGGCGGCGGCGGAGTACACCAGGAGTACAGGGGTTTGGGGGAGAAGTCAAGATCGCGGGGACAGGAAGCCGAGATAGGCAGTGGCACGGAGGTGGACTGGGCTGCCTGATTTCCGTTCCGCTATCATATAGGGGACAGACCGTAGATGGTTGGGGGTTTTAGATGGCAAAATCTGCAGTCCACGTCGCTGTAATTGATAGGTTAGGGTTACTGGTTGCTCTTGTTTTAAATTGCCGTACAACTAGACACGAAATCAGGGACGAACAAAACATTTTTTTTTACTGTAACACACGTGAAAAGTAGACATAAAATCAAGGAAAACTCTTACAACAACCGGCAGGACCTACAACGGCAAATCATATATGCCGCACAGGTCGACCCCGACTCGTGCTGCACACCCCACGCGAGGTATGGGCCTGGCCCAGTTCGCGCACCGTGCCTCCCTCCTGTTTTTTTTCTCCCTTTCGTTTTTCTTTTTCTTTTTATCTGTTTTCTCTTTTCTTTTGTTTCCTTTTCTTTTACTTTAATTTATGATTCTACTTTATCGAAAAAAATCAGCTTTGAAAATTCAGAATTTTTGAAATATTCATATTTTGAAAATTATTTAGTTTTTCAAAAAGTTCATATTTAAAAATATTTCATTCAAAACATTATTTAGATTTAAAAAAATTCAAATTAAAAAAATATTCAGATTTTAATTTTCCACATTTCAAAAAAAAAGTTCAGATTTTATATTATCTAAATTTGAAAAAGTTTAGATTAAAAAAATCAAAAATTTAAAAAGTTTAGTTTATCTAATTTTTCAAAATTCAAAAAATGTTAGGAGGGAAAAATGAAAACCAGAAAGAAATCCCAAAAAACCAAACAAAAACCAACGGCACGCTTAAAAACCAAAAAAAAATAGTCTCACACAGGTATGTCCTACGGGTATCCAAGATTGGACTATCCGATTTGGCCCAACAGGAGCCCCCGTGACAATCCATACCTGATGACGAACCCCGGGAGTATTCGGGTGGCCTAGGCCCGTAAAGGACATGACTGCCTTGAAGGATACAACAAACTCTAGATATAAACTTAAAAGAAAAAACCTAACTTATAACTGACTCGGCTTCTATCCTGAGACCCGCCTCTCTATATATAAAAGCCAGGAGGGAGAGGCGAGGAGGATCATCGAAAAAACCCAGCATACACACCGACCAGATTACATCGTGCTTGAAAGGGATATACCCTATGGGTGCACAACGTTGGCATACCTGGTCCAGCCTAAGGAAGGCTCACGTAAGGACATGCAGTCCATGAAGATTTCGGGTGGTCCAAGCCCGTGGCGATTTCGACTCCTTGAAGGACAAGTATAGATTAGATAGAATTTTAAAAGGATATCAACCCTAATTTGTAACCGACTCGACCTATTCTGAAACCTGGCCTATCTACATAAAGGCCAGGAGGATACGGCAAGAAGGATCCTCAACTCACCCCATACGCACACCTCACGCCAAATTCCATCTGCGCACCTATGTAATCTTTGGTTCCGCCGTAATCAAGAGCAGACAAGCAGGAGTAGGGTTTTCCATCTAGAGGCCTGAACCTGGGTAAATCTCGTGTCCCTATGTTGCTTGTCTGTTAACCGTTCCGCGACTTTCAGCATCCCCATCTTCTCCAAAACCCAAGTCCATAATAATGGGCATTGACGAGTCGAACCCTCGTCAGCGCTCCATCGCCATCAAGGCAACCCGTGTAACTTTCGACTCCTCGATAATCAAAGAGAAGACAAGCAGGTATAGGATTTTCCCTCCGGGGCCTGAACCTGGGTAAACTTTGTGTCCCCTAGTTGCTTGTCCGTTAGCCTAACGTGATCTCTAGTGCACCCCTCTTCCTCAAAACCCAAGTCCATCAACAAAGGGCATTGACGAGTTAACCCCTTGTCAATGTGCGTCGTCTGTGGGAACTAGGAGCGCAGATGTTGCGATCGCGGCGGCTCCATTGCTAGAAATCCACGACTCGTCCGCGTCAGAGAATTACTTTCTCTTTGGCTCCATCGACTTCACCATCCATTCACCAGCAACACTCCTGGCCTTCGACTCCGAGCTTATGCTTCCAAGCCGGCAAGATCGGCACACTTCGTCTCCCCGAGCAGGTGATGCCACATGCGATCGCACCCGCCTCGTGGATCCCACCACCAATCAATACATTAAGTGTAACACCCTTTCCTGATAAGGATGAGTTCATGTGTATAGTGTCAATCCCTGAATTCACTGGCACACACAGTATAAAATGATACCAAATATAACTGTGCATCATAAATACAACGAATATGATCCAGAATTTACATTATATTACAGCAGAAAGCAATACAAGGTAGATCTCCATCCTTCAAATATGCCACAGGCGAACAATTGTTAAGTGGAGTCTTGCGACCTATGAACGATCACTCAGATACGATATAACCTGCAACATAAAATGTAGCAGCCGCGAAGGGTCAATACATGTAATGTATGGCAAGTAGGCTAAAGTGGTTAATAACAGATCTATCAACTACATGCTTATTTGGCTAGATAGAGTTCAGGCTCATTTGCATAAAACAATATTTTATCCTAACATTTGTAACAGAGTAGTTTTCCAATACGATAAATAGGACACTTTTGGTTCACTCCCAGGTGCTCCTATTCAATTAAGTTCACCCGACAAGTTTTAAGTAATTGAGAAATTGGGGTGAGTGAGAAACATGTCATAGCATCAGTATCAGGTCGCTCAAATTGTCTATAACCGGGAACACTGCAAAGTACTTAGTTTAGACACCCTACAGGGGTTTATACACTTTACCCATGTGACCTCGCCAACCTATCTCACACCACCACACTTATATTGTGTGATGATAGGGAGAAGTCCAAGACAAGACAATTGTCAACACCAGGATTTTTAATCCCAGATGTCTGTTATGCCATACATCGCAATCCCAGGATTATCATTTTTGTGAGACATAACAGAATTGGATACCATAGTACATCATCCATTACAAACGATACATCAGTTCTTACACAAATAGGGATCTCATGATCCAGTTCTTAATACAACTTCAAGCAGCGGAATACGTAATAATAACGGTAGCGTAGGCGAAGCTCCATCTTCGGGGTCACAGGCAATGCTGACGATGGGAGATGATCCTAGTTGTCGTAACCTCCCTGGGGTCCATCCTCCAGGTACTCCTCTTCATAGTCTGGCCATGGGAATAGCCAGGGACAAAGCCATGAGTACTCTTTAAGTACTCGCAAACTAATACTAACAGGTAAAGGGGTTTTTGGATAATAGGACACTAGGCTCTAGGGTTGTTTTGCAAAAGCCAGATTTATCTCTACTAAGTTCCGAAGCTAGTCACAATTTTATAACTCCTAGGTGGGATCTTGTAACTCAGGTCACAACTCTGTTGTGGTCAAGTCAAAGTCTCAATTCATTTCACAAGTCATTTTGAAAAGTCTGACGGGGGAACAGTATGGCCACTACAACTATCCATAACCGCGGACGCGGCTATTCGAATAGTTTGACACTCTGCAGATATTGTACACTTTCACCACAACATTCGATACATCCGTCAGGAACAAATCCTGAATTCACCATACTTAGTATGCGGATAATCAATCCTAACCTTTCAATTACACGCCCTAGTATAAGCACCTCTCCTGTGAGTTTGGCCTCCCAACCATGACCAACTGTCATCTTGGGTACTGCACAGGTGGACAATCTTCACAAGGTAGCCTCAGCTCAGACCTTGGCCGTGAGGGAACTAATACTAAGGTATATAAGTTTCCAGTCAAGCCCTACCCAATTTTCGGGTATTGTGGTTGTACGATAAAATTGGAATGGTATCGCATCCAGACAACCATCAGTTTTATAAAGGGCTAAGGCTCATGCCTCAACATTTTCATCACCAAATTCATCAGGTGTTCGGAAACACATGTCCAAAACATTTCAATAGAATGATCCATCATTCCAAGGTTTTCATAACCATTTTTCCACCAAGTAAACCCATCTAGAGTTGATCAAGTTTTATGCTTAGCACTAGCATCTACAGGTGGGGGTAGTACTAATGAGGGGTGGTAAACTAGTGGAGTTTCAACTAAGTATAACCTTATATCTTAGGATGATATCAAGGTTTCTAACTTAGGCCAAATTTTATGCTCTTTATGCAACCTTCAGATAACTTTATAGTATCTACCCAACTCTTAAATAAACTCTAAGCTTTGATAAAGAAATAAAGTAAGAAGCTTGCAAGTAAAACTAGGATTGGTTTATCAAGTGGGTATGATCACATATGCTTAAGGCATATAATAGGCATAGTAACAAGTATTGGCTTGCATAGGTATAGTCTCAGCTTGCTAAATTGCAAGTGTTAACTTGCAAGGTTACTAGCTTGCCTTGTGCAGAGAAGTGGTTGAAGTTCTCCTCGACTTCTTCTTCGTAGTATCCTCCTTCCTCCTCGTATCCTTGGTCGGTACTAGCGTCTATGAATAAATACGAGGTACACAATCACCAAACAATACTTAACTACTTGCAATCATCACACACAAGGCTCCTATAGATGATCTAGCATCATCTCTAACATTACAAGGTTAAGGCTTGGTTTAATTCCTTTTATTTTTATAAAAGTAATGTCTACTCATTGAAAAACTACTTAATATTTAATATTCTCCAAACCAAACATGGAATCATGTTGACACATGTCATCACCACATATTGTAGTCCATGAGAATGTGATTTAAAGTGGTGTCACAATTTAATAAGGTTTTACCCTTTTATTCTAATTAATTAAAGTGGCTAGAAATGCCTATGTAGCATTATTTTATTACTTGAACATTATTTCTGCAAGTAAACCTATATATTTTTATATATTCTGAAAGGTATGGTTAAATGGGATTTTTGAGAGTTGGAATCAACTCAAAAGCTATTATGGTTTAAATTTGAAAATGTTTGAATGCAGAAAAGCTTCTGCCTTGTTATTTTTACTAAGGATGATCTACAGATCCAAATGACTTCAATCCAACGGTCTTGGATTCAGCATTCACAGACCTTTCCAAAAAAATGGTTTCATTCAAATTGGTGCACTGAATCGACCTGGGTTGATTTTTGAAAATGGGTATAGAAGTGTGTTTGAATTAAAAAGAAAAAGGTTTAATTTGAATAACTGGGCTGCGCGGGAAACGATAATGGGCCGGCCTGCTAAGCGCAGTGCTCCCGCGGGATGCTTAAGTGGGTGTCCCCACTCGTCAGTGACACGGGGCTAGGCGAAGCGGTATGGGGCAACGTGGGTCGTTTGATCTGATTCTAATCCAACAGCTGGGAGTCATCATCGACGCGAGACAACGCCGGCGAGAACGAAACCTAGCGCGGCCAGTGACGGGTGCTGGGGGCTTACCGGGGTGCTGGCGAGGGTCGGCAAGGCGGGCGAACGACGAAGTCGACGATGGCGAATCCCCTGGTACCGGTGGCTTCTCCTGGGGCGGCTCCAATCGCTGGCTCCCTTCTTCTCCAGAGGCGGCGGGCTCCGGTGAAATTCCAGCGAGGTGGTGCTCGCCTTGCTCTGAGAACGGTGTGGCACGATCAGTGAGGAGAGGGGAGTGAGATGGTATGAAGAAATCGAGCGGGGGTGGCCTCTATTTATAGTTGAGCGAGGGGACCGTCTGGGCGCACGGTGAGCTCGTCGGGGGCGATGGTACAGGCGGCTATTGGCATGGGCGAAGGTAGGAGACGGTGCGGTGTCTCCTAGCGATGCTCAACGACATGGTTTTGAGGCGTGGGGAGGTGTGGCTTGGTCTGGAATGGGCGATGCTCTATGCGGCAGAGGCGGCGTCTTCGATGGCGAGTGGTGGCTGTGCGTCACGGGGCGGCGAACGGGGATGTCTGGCGGTCTCCTGGGTCGGTGGGGATTGTGCATGCACGCAGCGAGGGCGGCGCGCGGTCTGTGGGCTTCGGTCGAGGGTGGTGCTCTGGCGCACGCTCGACATGGTCTCTGGCGGTCTGGGCGCGGTTCGTGCGCGTGGTCCAGGGCTTAGCAACGCTCGCGGCTGGGACAGTGAGTGGCGGTGGACGGTGGGCTGCCTCTAGACATGCTGGCTAGGCTTGCTGCTGCTCCTAGCTTGCTGTCGACTATGGGGTGACAAGGGTGTGCTCGGTTGTTCACCATTGATGGCAATGGCAAGCTCACAGTGGTGCTAGTGCTTGGTTAATCTTGCTAGATGATCTACTGAGCTGGTTGTGAGCTAAATGGGGAACCAGTTAGGCAAGAATCACTGCTCACAATAGTGTTTGATGTTTGTTTGATTTGTGTCTGCAACCTGTTTGATGAAATGGCCGCATGAAATCAAGTTTTGAATTTTGAAATGATTTATGGTGGGTTTTCTAGATTGGTGCTGGTGAGTCTGCAGATGCTTGGTTTTTGAAAGTGGAGCTTGTTTGAGTGGTTTTTGAAAAAGTGGGATCTTCCCATATGATAAAGATTCAATTTTGAATTGTCTTTTAAACTATGCATTTGAAAGTTTCTGGATGATCACAAAGTGGGACTTGATACTTTGTTAGGAGTTCATTCAAGGGGTGCAAAGATCCAGAAAAGTTTCTGTTAGGTTTTGAAAGTTTGAGACAGCCAAAGTAGGCATGGGAGTTAAATTGGTCAAAATGACCATTCCTTTTATATATTTGTTTTGATTTACTTGTCTTTAGGAAAAGTGTGGGAAATGTTTTAGATGATGTTTATTTCACCTAAGAAACATTTTACAAGCAATGAAACAATCAAACAAGGTGGTTCAAAAGAATTTCAAAATCAATGCATACACATATGCATGCATTCATAATTTTAATTAGAAAAGTTTTTGTTAACCCTAATTTTGAGGATTAGAGTTTGATGATCCAAGTTTAGTATTTTTGGGATGTTACAAACCTTCCCCCCTTAAACAAAATCTCGTCCCGAGATTTGAAAAAGGACGAAAAGATTACCTAGGATTTGAAGAGACCGGGAAACTCCGTCCTGATGTGATCTTCGCGTTCCCAGGTAGCTTCCTCTTCTGTGTGGTTGCTCCACTGAATCTTGAGAAACTTGATGCTTCGGGTTTGGGTAGTTCTAAAAGCTTCTTCCAAAATGCGGATGTGTACTTCGGGATAGGTCAGGTCATCGTTGATCTCTATGGTCTGATGGTCGATATTCTTGAACACTTCGGTCTTCTCGGGGACTTCGATACATTTGCGAAGTAATGAGATATGGAACACATTGTGCACGGCTGACATCTCTTCGGGTAGTTCCAATTGATACGATACTTCTCCTCGACGGTTCAGAATTTTGAAAGGTCCGATATATCTGGGGGCTAACTTTCCTTTGAGTTGGAAACGCTGCATTCCCTTCAATGGCGACACTTTCAGATAAACAAAATCTCCTATGTTGAAGGCGAGGTCTCGACGTCTCTTGTCGTCCTAACTCTTCTGTCTGGACTGGGCGGTCTTAAGGTGCTCACGAATCTTGTGCACCTTCTCTTCTGCTTCTCGAAGGATGTCGGGTCCAAAAATCTGACTCTCTCCTACTTCCGACCAGTTCAAAGGGGTGCGACACTTTCTTCCGTACATGAATTCAAATGGGGCCATTTGCAAACTGGCTTGGTAACTGTTGTTGTAGGAAAATTCTGCAAACGGCAGACAGTCTTCCCACTTGGATCCATATTCTAACACACATGCTCTCAGCATATCTTCGAGTATTTGATTTACTCGCTCCGTTTGTCCATCGGTCTGAGGGTGATACGCGGTACTGAAATCTAGGCGGGTTCCTAAACCTTCTTGAACTTTTTTCAGAATCTCGAGGTAAACTGAGTTCCTCGATCCGATACTATGTTCTTAGGGACTCCGTGCAAACTGACGATTCTAGCGATGTATAACTCCGCTAGCTTCGAACTCTGATAGGTGGTCTTGACGGGCAAGAAATGGGCGACTTTGGACAATCTGTCCACTATGACCCAGATAGAGTCATTTCCCCTACTAGAAGTAGGCAGTCCAGTGATAAAGTCCATTCCTACAGAATCCCATTTCCATTCCGGAATCTGCAAGGGTTGCAACAATCCAGCGGGTCTTTGATGTCCTGCCTTGACTCGCTGACATATATCACACTTGGCGATATAGCTTCTGATTTCTCGCTTCATCTTATGCCACCAAAATTGCTCCTTTAAATCTTGATACATCTTAGTTCCTCCGGGATGGATAGAATAAAGAGTATCATGAGCCTCCTTCAAGATAACTTCTTTCAACTCAGAATCTGATGGTACACAAAGGCGTCCTTTGTACCACAAAACTCCTTCTTCGTCTTTTGTGAATCCGGGTACTTTGCCTGTACCGATACGACGCTTGATTCCGTCGATACTGGCATTTTCCTTCTGCGCCTCTTTAATCTGACTGATCAAAGTGGGCTGGAGTTCTATGGTAGCCAAAAATCCTTCACTTACTAATTCCATTCTAAAATCTTTCATCTCTTTGTGCAAACTTGGTTGCTCCTTCAAAATCATGGAGTTCAAGCGGCACGGCAATCTGCTAAGGGCATCGGCTACCACGTTGGCTTTACCAGGGTGATAGTGAATGTCCAGGTCATAATCCTTGATTAGCTCAATCCATCTTCTCTGCCTCATATTCAGCTCCTTCTGAGTGAATATATAGTTTAGGCTCTTGTGATCCGAATAAATCTCACAACGATTTCCCATTAGGTAAGGTCTCCATGTCTTCAGGGCTAGAACTACGGCTGTGAGTTCGAGGTCATGGGTTGGGTAGTTTTGCTCATGTTGTTTCAATTGTCGAGATAGATAAGATATAAATTTGCCTTCTTGCATTAGCACACATCCGAGACCAATCTTGGATGCGTCACAATACACATCAAAGGGCTTCGTGATATCCGGCATGATCAAGATTGGGGCTGAAATCAATCTCCTTTTGAGTTCTTGAAAACTCGCTTCACATTTGTCGGTCCATTCAAACTTCTTGTCCTTCTTCAGCAATTGGGTCATGGGTCTGGCGATACTCGAGAATCCTTCTACGAATTTGCGGTAATATCCCGCCAATCCGAGAAAGGCATGAACTTGGGTTTGAGTGGTTGGGGCTTGCCAATCTTCTACATCTTTCACTTTGGCAGGGTCAACGGCAATTCCTCCGGCTGATACAATGTGACCGAGGAATCCTACCTCCTGTAACCAGAATTCACATTTGCTAAACTTGGCATACAACTGATGCTCTCTAAGGGTTCCAAGAATGGTCCTTAGGTGTAGCTCATGTTCTTCTTCTGATTTGGAATAAATCAGAATGTCATCGATGAAAACAACGACAAACTTATCTAGGAAGTCCATAAAAATCTTATTCATGAGGTTCATGAAATAAGCGGGGGCATTGGTTAATCCAAAAGACATGACTGTATACTCATACAATCCATATCTAGTGGTAAAGGCAGTCTTTGGAATATCCTCTGCACGAATCTTGAGTTGATGATAACCAGTTCTAAGATCAATCTTAGAAAGCACTTTGGCACCGGTCAACTGATCAAACAAATCCTCTAACTTGGGCAAGGGGTACTTGTTCTTGATGGTGACATCATTCAACTTCTGATAATCCGTACACAAACGGTTACCTCCATCCTTCTTGTCCACAAACAAGACAGGTGATCTCCATGGTGACACACTTGGTTGAATCAATTCGATTTTCAACATGGAATCCAGTTGCTTCTTCAGTTCTGTGAGCTCTGACAGGTTCATACTATAGGGTCTCTAGGCTATGGGTCATGTTCCGGGGATTAGTTCAATGATAAACTCGATATCCCGATCTGGGGGCATACCGGGCAAAACATCTGGAAATACATCGGGGTATTCACAGACTATCTGGACTTGGTCAATGGTAGGTTGGGCTATACTCTTGTTGCACTTGAATTGGCGAGGTAAGGTTTCAGATATATGCTCGACTGATATTCCGGCCGTACTGGTCATGGTGATGGCTTTCTTGGCACAGTCAATCAATCCTTTATGTTTGGACATCCAATCCATTTCTAGTACTACCTCCAAACCTTTAGTTCCGAGTACTATCAGATTAGCATAAAAATCTATGCCATGGATTCAGATAGGGACGACTTTGCAAATTTGCCTAGCCTTGGTGGTTGATCCGGGAATTTGAACAATCATAACATGCTTCAGTTTGGTTGGTTGAATTTTACTAGTGCATGCAAATTCTTCGGTGACAAATGAATGCGATGCACCAGAATCAAACAACACTCTTGCAAGTACTGAATTAACAGAAAACATACCCAGCACGACGTCTGGCGCTTCCTGAGCTTCTTCAGCATGCATGAGAAAAAGACGGCCATTGTGGTTGAGCGAATTCCCTGGGGCAAATCTTCTCCCTGGCTGAACACGACGCTGTTGCTGAGCTGGGGCATTGGCATTGGGGGCTATAGCATTCTTCTTGTTGGGGCACTCATTGGAATAGTGACCTTTATTTCCACAGTCATAACAGGTCACTTGCGACTTGTCCTTGGTTGCGACAGGCACAGCATTGCTTCCAGTCCTCGGGGCAGTGTTGGTGTTGGCGGTAGCATTGTTGTTGTTGAACTTGGGTCGGGCACGGGTGAAATTGCTAGAGTTGCCGGGGTTGTTGTGATTTCCTCCGGGTCTAGGGTTTCCACGGTTGGGATAGGTCGGACGGTTCATCGGGGGTCTGTTGGTTCTTGGGGCAAATCCTGGAGATGGGTTGGGGCGATACTTTGGGGTCTGATGGGTTCCTGGCTGATGCATCATGCGACGCTTGCGGTTCTCATTGGCTTGGTTGATCTTTCCTTCCATCTGGATAGCAGAGTCGACAAGGGCTTCAATATCATCAAAGGGGATATTGACTAACACCGTCTGCATCTCATCATGCAGACCATTCAGGAACCTCTCCTTATTCTTGGCTTCCGTGTCTATCTCGTCCGGGGCATACCTAGCTAACGACGAAAATTTGTCACGTTTTTCCACTACAGTCATCCTTGCTTGCTTCAGCTCTCTGAACTCGTCTCTCATTCTCTTGATCAAACCCGGTGGCACATGGGTTATGCAAAACTTGACCTTGAATTCCTCCCAGGTCATCATCTGGCCTCCGATCATTGCGCGAACACTGTTCCACCATGCCCTGGCATCTCCGGCTAGATAATGGGTGGCAAACAGAACTTTCTCATTGGCTTCCACTCCAGCGACTTCTAGGTTATTTTCCATGGTTTGCAGCCAATCATCGGCGTCTAGGGGTTCTTCGGACTTAGTGAAAACAGGTGGGTTGGTATTCTAGAAATTCTTGAGCTTAGATCCATGGTTGTCCTGATTTCCGTGGCCTTGGTTGTTGTGGGCTAGCTGGGCTATCTGCTGCAGAGTGGCTAGGTTGGCTTGACATTCCGCTCTTTCAGCTTCGTGGTCATAAGTCAACATTTGCAGTATCTGCAACATCGGGTCCGGGGCTGAACCACTTCCTCCACGTGGCATCTGAAGATTTAGATAGATCATGAGAAAAGAGGGAAATTTCTAAGGTTTCGGGGACTTTGAAAAGTTTTAAAGGTTTGACTCAGATTTTTCTAGCAACTTGCTTTTACATTCATTCATTCATATCACACAGTACAACACACACCACAACAAAGAAAAACAGATGGTTTTAAGAACCATTCTGGAAACTACGATATAGTGGGACCGAATACTACTCACTACGCTAGTGCTCAAGTGCTACTACTCCTCGGAGTCTGTGGCTTCATCAGCTTCATCATCATCGATGAAGGCAAAATCATCCTCATCGGTGAAGAAGTCCATGGCCTGATCCTCCAGAAAATCATCGTCATCGCTGAGATAGGAGTAAGGGTCTCCACGTAGATCCTCTCTGGCATTCTCCCTTTCCTACAACCGCATGTCTCTCTCGTGGATGGTCTCCTCCAAAGATGAGATGCGGTGGCGAAGACGGGCAATAATGCGCTCCTTGTCAAGCTGACGACGGCGATACTTGTGATCCTTTGCTAGCATGGCGATGGTCTGATCCTTCGTCTTGATGATGGCGGACTTGTGGTTGGAGTAGTCACGGCAGTTGTCCAACTCCTGCTGATGATCGTACATCATGAAGCTAAGGTGGTCCAATTGAGTCTTTAGCTCGGGGTGGTATGGGGCTTCCAGTGGTTGTCCATTTGCATCACGCCTTGGGCAAAACTGAAAGCGAGTACCCTTGATCTGATTGATGCTCTGCCCACACAGACGGGAAAGAGCTTCCTGCATTGCTCTGGCAAGTCCATCGAGCCAGTTATTTTCCCTCAAGGTAAACTGAATTCCCTCCGCGGTGGAAGGTTCAATCTTTCCTCGGAGACTTGCAACAATTAGCCACTGCAGATCTTCTCCTCCTTGATCATTGAGCTGAGCTCCGAAGAACTCGGGGTGCGGATGCTCCAGAAGTTCCGAAAGATGGTCCAAATCCCTCTCAAAGATTAGGTCTCCTCCATTCCCCAACTGATAAAACTTGTTGTACTTCACGTCCATCTATAAGAATAGAGGATGAGTAGATTAGCAGGGTGATCAAGTGTGTCAAAATTTTATGTATTTTGCAAGAGTTTTTGAGGAACATGAATTTTTAAGAAGGAATCAAAGAGATAAGAATGAGAATAAGTTTTTGTAAATATTTGTTTTCTTTGGTTTTGAAACTAAGTTTTTGGTTCAAACGTCCAGTCTAACTAGGGCCTCCTATGGTCAGGATGGCTCTGATACCAACTTGTCAACACCCGGATTTTTAATCCCAGATGCCTGTTATGCCATACATCGCAATCCCAGGATTACCATTTTTGCGAGACATAACAGAATTGGATACCATAGTACATCATCCATTACAAACGATACATCAGTTCTTACACAAATAGGGATCTCATGATCCAGTTCTTAATACAACTTCAAGCAGCGGAATACGTAATAATAACGGTAGCGTAGGCGAAGCTCCATCTTCGGGGTCGCAGACAATGCTGACGATGGGAGATGATCCTAGTTGTCGTAACCTCCCTGGGGTCCATCCTCCAGGTACTCCTCTTCATAGTCTGTCCATGGGAATAGCCAGGGACAAAGCCATGAGTACTCTTTAAGTACTCGCAAACTAATACTAACAGGTAAAGGGGTTTTTGGATAATAGGACACTAGGCTCTAGGGTTGTTTTGCAAAAGCCAGATTTATCTCTAGTAAGTTCCGAAGCTAGTCACAATTTTATAACTCCTAGGTGGGATCTTATAACTCAGGTCACAACTCTGTTGTGGTCAAGTCAAAGTCTCAATTTATTTCACAAGTCATTTTGAAAAGTCTGACGGGGGAACAGTATGGCCACTCCAACTGTCCATAACCGCGAACGCGGCTATTCGAATAGTTTGACACTCTGCAGAGATTATACACTTTCACCACAATATTCGATACATCCGTTAGAAAACAAATCCTGAATTCACCATACAAGCCCTAGTATAAGCACCTCTCCTGTGAGTTTGGCCTCCCAACCATGACCAACTGTCATCTTGGGTACTGCACAGGTGGACAATCTTCACAAGGTAGCCTCAACTCAGACCTTGGCCGTGAGGGAACTAATACTAAGGTATATAAGTTTCCAGTCAAGCCCTACCCAATTTTCGGGTATTATGGTTGTACGATAAAATTAGAATGGTATCGCATCCAGACAACCATCAGTTTTATAAAGGGCTAAGGCTCATGCCTCAACATTTTCATCACCAAAATCATCAGGTGTTCGGAAACACATGTCCAAAACATTTCAATAGAATGATCCATCATTCCAAGGTTTTTATAACCATTTTTCCACCAAGTAAACCCATCTAGAGTTGATCAAGTTTTATGCATAGCACTAGCATCTACAGGTGGGGGTAGTACTAATGAGGGGTGGTAAACTAGTGGAGTTTCAACTAAGTATAACCTTATATCTTAGGATGATATCAAGGTTTCTAACTTAGGCCAAATTTTATGCTCTTTATGCAACCTTCAGATAACTTTCTAGTATCTACCCAACTCTTAAATAAACTCTAAGTAAGCTTTGATAAAGAAATAAAGTAAGAAGCTTGCAAGTAAAGCTAGGATTGGTTTATCAAGTGGGTATGATCACATATGCTTAAGGCATATAATAGGCATAGTAACAAGTATTGGCTTGCATAGGTATAGTCTCAGCTTGCTAAATTGCAAGTGTTAACTTGCAAGGTTACTAGCTTGCCTTGTGCAGAGCAGTGGTTGAAGTTCTCCTCGGCTTCTTCTTTGTAGTATCCTCCTTCCTCCTCGTATCCTTGGTCGGTACTAGCGTCTATGAATAAATACGAGGTACACAATCACCAAACAATACTTAACTACTTGAAATCATCACACACAAGGGTCCTATAGATGATCTAGCATCATCTCTAACATTACAAGGTTAAGGCTTGGTTTAATTCCTTTTATTTTTAGAAAAGTAATTTCTACTCATTGAAAAACTACTTAATATTTAATATTCTCCAAACCAAACATGGGATCATGTTGACACATGTCATCACCACATATTGTAGTCCATGAGAATGTGATTTAAAGTGGTGTCACAATTTAATAAGGTTTTACCCTTTTATTCTAATTAATTAAAGTGGCTAGAAATGCCTATGTAGCATTCTTTTATTACTTGAACATTATTTCTGCAAGTAAACCTATATATTTTTATATATTCTGAAAGGTATGGTTAAATGTGATTTTTGAGAGTTGGAATCAACTCAAAATCTATTATGGTTTAAATTTGAAAAATGTTTGAATGCAGAAAAGCTTCCGCCTTGTTATTTTTACTAAGGAGGATCTACAAATCCAAATGACTTGAATCCAACGGGCTTGGATTCAGCATTCACAGACCTTTCCAACAAAATTTATTTCATTCAAATTGGTGCACTGAATCGACCTGGGTTGATTTTTGAAAATGGGTATAGAAGTGTGTTTGAATTAAAAAGAAAAAGGTTTAATTTGAATAACTGGGCTGCGCGGGAAACGATAATGGGCCGGCCTACTAAGCGCAGTGCTCCTGCGGGCTGCTTAAGTGGGTGTCCCCACTCGTCAGTGACACGGGGCTGGGCGAAGCGGTATGGGGCAACGTGGGTCGTTTGATCTGATTCTAATCCAACGGCTGGGAGTCATCGTCGACGCGAGACAACGCCGGCGAGAACGAAACCTAGCGCGGCCAGTGAGGGGTGCTGGGGGCTCACCGGGGTGCTGGCGAGGGTCGGCAAGGCGGGCGAACGACGAAGTCGACGACGGCGAATCCCCTGGTACCGGTGGCTTCTCTTGGGGCGGCTCCAATCGCTGGCTCCCTTCTTCTCCAGAGGCGGCGGGCTCCGGTGAAATTCTGGCGAGGTGGTGCTCGCCTTGCTCTGAGAACGGTGTGGCACGATCAGTGAGGAGAGGGGAGTGAGATGGTGTGAAGAAATCGAGCGGGGGTGGCCTCTATTTATAGTCGAGCGAGGGGACCGTCGGGGCGCACGGTGAGCTCGTCGGGGGCGATGGTACAGGCGGCTATTGGTATGGGCGAAGGTAGGGGACGGTGCGGTGTCTCCTGGCGATGCTCAACGACATGGTTTTGAGGCGTGGGGAGGTGCGGCTTGGTCTGGAACGGGCGATGCTCTGCGCGGCAGAGGCGGCGTCTTCGACGGCGACTGGTGGCTGTGTGTCACGGGGCGGTGAACGGGGATGTCTGGCGGTCTCCTGGGTCGGTAGGGATTGTGTATGCACGCGGCGAGGGCGGCGCGCGGTCTGTGGGCTTCGGTCGAGGGTGGTGCTCTGGCGCACGCTCGACATGGTCTCTGGCGGTCTGGGCGCGGTTCGTGCGCGTGGTCCAGGGCTTAGCAACGCTCGCGGCTGGGACATTGAGTGGCGGTGGACGGTGGGCTGCCTCCCAGACATGCTGGCTAGGCTTGCTGCTGCTCCTAGCTTGCTGTCGACTATGGGGTGGCAAGGGTGTGCTCGGTTGTTCACCATTGATGGCAATGGCAAGCTCATAGTGATGCTAGTGCTTGGTTAATCTTGCTAGATGATCTACTGAGCTGGTTGTGAGCTAAATGGGGAACCAGTTAGGCAAGAATCACTTCTCACAATAGTGTTTGATGTTTGTTTGATTTGTGTCTGCAACCTGTTTGATGAAATGGCCGCATGAAATCAAGTTTTGAATTTTGAAATGATTTATGGTGGGTTTGCTAGATTGGTGCTGGTGAGTCTGCAGATGCTTGGTTTTTGAAAGTTGAGCTTGTTTGAGTGGTTTTTGAAAAAGTGGGATCTTCCCATATGATAAAGATTCAATTTTGAATTGTCTTTTAAACTATGCATTTGAAAGTTTCTGGATGATCACAAAGTGGGCCTTGATACTTTGTTAGGAGTACATTCAAGGGGTGCAAAGATCCAGAAAAGTTTCTGTTAGGTTTTGAAAGTTTGAGACAGCCAAAGTAGGCATGGGAGTTAAATTGGTCAAAATGACCATTCCTTTTATATATTTGTTTTAATTTACTTGTCTTTAGGAAAAGTGTGGGAAATATTTTAGATGATGTTTATTTCACCTAAGAAACATTTTACAAGCAATGAAACAATCAAACAAGGTGGTTTAAAAGAATTTCAAAATCAATGCATATACATATGCATGCATTCATAATTTTAATTAGAAAAGTTTTTGTTAACCCTAATTTTGAGGATTAGAGATTGATGATCCAAGTTTAGTATTTTTGGGATGTTACAACAATTCGGGAAGAACTTCCCAAATCCATCTACGTATCGTATCAACCTACACTATTCTATCTCTCGCTATATAGGGTTCGAGTCGCCACAACCTACTAAGTCCAGTCAGCCACCCATTTTTTACTGGCACATGGTTACACACGAAAGCTACCAAACAAATAAACCAATCCTTTCTCAGTACCCTGCATGGCATTCCCCACCATAAATCCACACTCGATGACCCAATGAATACCATTCCTCCCGGGTTGTTCATTAAAATAATGTTGTTTTGTCATTTGGCAAAATATAATCCTTTTAAAACATATAAATTTTCATGGTGTGATTCCCTTCCTCTTATAAATAGCATAGCTAAGCAATCTACCAATACGATGGCTCATAAAGAATAAATACTAGGGAATAATATGGGACATAGTATAGCATATACACATCAATTCTTATATATGCAATTCTACAAAAACATCTACAATACATAGGAAAACAGTAGGACATTTATGACCAAGATAGCACCACTTACCTTTTATAGATGTAATCGTTCAGATAATCCTCACAATTATAATGGTTGCACTCATCACGATCACAATACTTGCAATCATAGTAATTGCAATCATAGTAATTACAATCATAGTAGTTGCACTCCTCGCAATCTAACGTTGAAAGCCAGCACAACAAAATACATCATTCAAAATATAGTAATGATGCACAATATAATAAAACAACGATGAACAAAATGCATGCATAACGATTTAATAAGTCACAATGGTTGTATTTAGTTCTCTAAACATTATTATATCACATGATGTATGTGGAAATCATTTAATGCATTAAATCATTTATTATTAAAGTTATATCGATTTAATATGGTTTATCTCACTTTAATTCAACTACCGATGTTTCTGTCGTATTAAATTGTGAAGTAAAATCTAATGGATAGGTAATGTAATTTAGAGATAGTAGCAATTTGCATCACCCAAAAAGGAGTTATAGATCTTTTATTATGATTAAAATATTATTGCGATGGGTTTATTGATTTCTACATGAGTTTCTATTTTAACTGTACCAAATAATTTTGTACGCCATTTTTCTGGATAGATATTTTCAATACGAAACAGTAGAAATTGGTTTCACTAATTTTGGAGTTATGTTAATTTTCTAGGATTTAATTACTAGTTAAAAGGGTTTAAATCATTTAAATTAATTTCTTTGCCAAAAATTAGATCCAATACCAGATTAATGTCTTACATGAATCTAGATTCCATATACAGTTTATATGTATTTTTCTGACTTATAAATAATTTACTATGATTTATTAACTCCAAATAGGTCTTAGAACCGCCCACCCCTCCAACGCAGACGTACTTTCCTTAACAAGGAAGAAACTACGATCAAACAAATCCCTGTATTTCCGCGTGCTCCACTACGGTTTCCTCGCTCCTTTTTACTCACTTACTAGTTAGGTTTGCATATAGAAAAATTCTCGTATTTGCATATCTAGAGAATTTTACTTTGTGTTAAGCCTAAAAGTGAAAAAGGACTAAAAATTGAGTAGCACATATTCACCCCCCCCTCTAGGTGCCCATACGATCCATTTCAAATGTGTGATAATATCTCTAATCATGTTTGTGGTTGGTTTCCATTGGCTTCCTTGTTCGCTCGAGAGGGGGTCTCGATTACACTATGATAGAGGTATACGAGGTTGAAAGAAAAGCTTAGATGATTGCAAAAGCACAACTCGGTAGGTCCCTAGCTCGCCTTATATACACCTTATATACACGACCAAGGATTAGGGCTACAT
The DNA here is from genome assembly GCA_916181665.1 of Avena sativa. Classification (NCBI taxonomy): domain Eukaryota; kingdom Viridiplantae; phylum Streptophyta; class Magnoliopsida; order Poales; family Poaceae; genus Avena; species Avena sativa. The sequence goes on along the minus strand of OV702297.1, from coordinate 337,107,986 downwards.
GTGTCGATTTTTGTTAGAGATGGACACACGCCTAACCTAGATCTCATTTTAAGTCTTTACAATCAGATCCTAGAGATTCCAGAGTAAGTAATCATGACTTTTCTTGTACTCCAATGATGTCTACAAGTGCACATGTAGTTTCGAAAGTAAGAGTATCAATCCACGGAGAGCTATTTTGTGATGATCTTTATGTCCCGCATTACCCTTTACCAAAGAATATTTGAAAGTTGCCTTTGATTCCTAGTAAGAGTGTTTTAATAAAATTGTGTTTTATTGCAAAAGAGTAATGATTAAACTAACATAAGGCTAAATCGGTCTTGGGGAGTGTAGAATATATTACTAGTATTTGTACTATTTATGATCAATATGAATCTATATCTTTCTTCATGTGCACGTATGGAAAGAGCTATATAATAATATGTTCACCAACAACCCATCTGATGTTTATATCCCTAATAACCATTATGATGATCGTAAGCAAGTCACTCTTATCCCTCACAATTAAGGGTTTTCCTATGAATATCTATATGAGCTTAGTAAATCTCTTCTTATCCCTGTTATATGTATGAATAGTATGCTAGCACGTTATGTCACTTAGCAAGTATATACTACCATATGACCAATGGTAGTTCCCTCTCTAGTCCGAAAAGGGTAATTATTATATGGTACACTTCATATAATATCTAGAGAGAAAACTGATACATGCTCATTGAATGAAATTATAGGTCATCTTTATTTCACATCATACTATTAGTAGGATTTCTCCATCTCCCCAAAAACATGATGAACTACTCACAGACAATCAACAACATCATCATAAGTATGTGAATGAAATACCAGTATATGGATAAATTCAAGTGCAAATTCACAATAGTAATTGAAATTAAAAAACTGAAGAAGGTAATCGTGATGGGGATTTGAAATTAAATGAATCTTATGCCTATTTGTCTACTTTTTGGAGACTACTGGCTTGGGAAACAACCGGCTAAACACTTAGTCTCACGTTCCAACCTAAAGCCCCCTCTCTCCCTCCTCCCTCCCCCCCCCCCCCTCTTTTTTTGACGATACGTTCCAACATGAACTTGTTGGCATGTAGCGTGCTTAGCCAGTATTTATTTCTCCAGGGTGTGGCCCGAAAAGGGAAAAGCCGGTTCGTCTAGAAAAAAAGGAATTAAGGATATTAAAATTGGAGCATCTACGAGCTCTCTCAGACCATTAGGGCATGTTTGATTCGAAAGATTTCCAAAGAAATTCTATAGAACTTCTATCCATAGGAATTTTTCAATAGGGTGTGTTTATTTCAAAGGAATAAATTCTTCAAAATTCCAATGCATGGCTTTTCTACACTACAATCCTATAGGATTTCTAACAAGAGGTGAGACCTCTTGGAAAAATTCCTTTGTGTCTATGATAACTATGACATGTACCTAAATTCTATAAAATTTCATGCGTTTTTCCTGTAGTGCAATCAAACAGCTTATGTTATTGATTCCTACATTTTCCATTCTTATAGAATTCTAAATGTCATGCCATTCTATTCCTAAAATTTTTCTATTCCTATATCTTCCAAATCCTTTAAAACAAACAAGCTCTTAGTGTTTCCTGCCGTCCGATCATTGTTCCTACAAAATCCAGCCCGTTAGATTTTCTCTCAACCCACAATGGACCAAATATCCTTAGAGCAGCTACTCTGCGCATCAAATAGGCCCACTCAAATCAACTCGGTCTAAAATCTACGCTAATACCTACTGGGCAGAGAAATACGGTCCGGCCGTTGGATTGCAGAGTCCATTGTTTGGTTGGGGAAAAATAGGAGAAGATGTGGCGTGGGATGACACCCGAGATGCATCTCTCCCTAACAGTATCGCTTTTCAATGCTTTGAATTTCTTATTCTCTTCAGTTTTATGACATTTTTGGTCACGCATCATTTTTTTCTCCCGTACGTGAATCTGTCCCATGATGTTTTATGTAGTTAAAGAAGTAGACCTACCGATGGAGGTTACTTTGAAGCAAGCCACTAGGCAGCCTCCATTTTCGAAGCAGCCGAGCAGACTAACTACTACTTCCTCTATTTTAAAATATAAGATGTTTTAGCTTTATGAAGCAAATGTATCTAGACTACTTTTAGTGTATAGATTCATTCAAATTTGAAGTGAATCTACATACTAAAAAAAGGTCTAAATACATATTTTCATAAATCTAAAACATCTATATTTTGAAACGGATGGAGTAGTGGTGAAGCTCTTCATATCATCGACATGGTTCGTGTTATTTCCAGTTTGCCCACTCCACCCATTCACTATGCGGATAAGTATCCATATCATAAATCACATGCTCTATTCTCCGCTGACTAGACACTATTTTTATTTAGGTATAATGTAATCGACCTCAGTTACCCTATTTAGGAACATATATAAGCGGCTAGACTAATATTGAGCTATTCAGTCAGTTTTTTCAATAGAAACACATAATAACTAATAGTACACAGCTTGGGAAGCCATGAACTAATTTCAACAACCGACCAACTACGGGATTAGACATAAAGATTTAGGATGATTACATTAGTGTTTAAGGAGGCGTTAAATGTGTAGTTCTTCAATACAATGATGACAACTATCGTGCGTAGCCGTTGACGAGTCACGAAGGTGTCTTTACTATTACTTTGCTCTTTCCCTTAAGTTTATAACTCTATATTCTTCCCTTACCTTACGCTTTCTCCATTCCTCTTCCGCCCTTCGGAAACAACAACTCCTAGGAAAACAGTTGTGTGGTAGGTTGATTTTCTTCCTCAGACGTGGCCTAGACCGATTCTGAAAAGAATTTGATCATGCCGAGAAGATTTCAATCCTTTTTCTACTCTACAAACTCTCTCTTTCCACCCGTAGGTTGTATCCTTCATTCTGCGTAATTCCCTAAATTTCGAAACAATGCAGGTTCATCCTGGTCTGGTATAATTAGATCAGTCAATTATTGGAATCTCTTTGGTATATTAGTTACACTGGTATTTTTGTGTGACAATTTGCAATGTGTGACGCCGAGGACAATTATTTCTACTTCCATGTACCTCTTTTTTTTAAAATTAGTATCCATTACTAATAATACTAGCTGAATGTCCGTGCGCTGTCACGGTCCATTTAACTTTTTTACTTTTATCATATTAAATATAATGCATGTAAAAATTCATATGTATATTAAAAAGCACACTTTGTTCTTAAAACAAAAATAGTTTCAATTTGGCACGATATGCACACAAAGCAAGGACTTCAACCATCTAGTATTTCTTAGTACTAACTAAGATTAATTTTTTAAATGATCATATTGAGTATGTATATAAATTAGGAAAGCATGAATATAAATTAGAAAAGCCAACTCGATCCATACATACCTCATTTTGCATGTGTAGAACACGGCTAGTCTTCATCCCATAACATTGAGTCAGGGCTGTGTCCGTTGATTTTTCTTGAACATTTACGTAATCCTTCGGTGATCTGTAAGTGAAATATATATTGACGTAAAATTTACATATGGTCATATACATGTTACATGCATTGCGAGAATAAATAAATGGGTAGCTCAAATATTTGTAGACATGGTTGCCGCCGGTGTCATGTCCAAATAAGGCCTTCGCATTAAGTTTGCTCATGGGGACGCAATGATCCAAATCACCTGATATCACTCCGACCCCAATACCCCGCATGACTGGAGAACTGCCTTGCCGGCGCTCTTCATGATCTTGTTGATCTTGAGAAGCTCGCTGTTGAGTAGTTTAACGACATAGCGCATATCCTCGGTATGTTATCGCAACTCTTAGTGCCCCCAGATCTTGTCCTCGCGCTGTTGTCTGGCCTTGTAGCGAACGTGAAGAGGTCATTGCCTTTAGCGAGCATGTTGTGCCTCCCTTCGTGGTATCTGACCTTGTACATGCACTCTTGGGATTTTGGCAACGCCCGGAGGGTCCCTCTTCGAAATAGTCTTTCTTCCCGCTTTATAAATAAAGCCACATCGGCCGAACAAGATACATGGTGATGGGGAGACCCCTTACAATAGATCAAAATAAGCAAGAAAAACAGGAAGATCAACACTTGCCACCGGGGATAACGAGCAAAGACCCTAGAGAACCGGGACTCCACGGCGATGCCCCCAAGAGGGTAACGACACACTGTGCCGCCGCCGAGACCAAAGGTCAAAGGTTTTCACCCGGAGTCCTATCGCGGAGAAGGTAGCCGCCACGGCTCCCCCAAGAGGGTAACGATACCCGCAGGCACCGCCGCCGTAGGTGCCGAAGCACTGAGCTTTCGCCCGGAAAAACCTTCGGTGCCGCTCCCCGTCTTCCGTCATGCCCGCTATCCCCAAGTGAGGCCTCCGCCACACGATCTGGGGGCTGCCGGATCCAAAACGCCGACAACACCAAGGTCCCCCAACAGCCGCTCCGCGCCATCCACATGACCGAGGAGCGGAGCCACCACCGCCGCCGCATCGCTCGCCGAAGAGCCGTCCGCGCAGCCCACCTTCCGGAGCCGCCGCCCCGGCATCCACGAACTCGAGCCCAGACCCTGGCCAGCGCCGCATCGCACAGCCGCTGAACAAGACGAGAGAGGCCAAGCACGGGTCAGCAGGCAGCGGGCCGGCAACCTAGGGGAGGGGATCTGCCCTCCCTCACCTACGGTGAGAGCCGTGGTGAGTGCCGACCGGGTGCAGCAGCAGTGCCACTCAGACCTAGATCAGGCCCAGATCAGGCCCGGCCAGCCCGGCCAGGCCCAGATCAGGTCCAGATCGGGCCCAAATGGCTCCGCCGCTGCACTGCTGCAGCGAGGCCACTAGCCACCGCCGCCAAGCGACCCGCGCCTCACGCTACTGTCGCCATCCCGCCGGCCGAGCCGCCATGCCCCGCCGCCGACAGATCTTGAGCCGCGCCGCCACCGCCCGGAAGCTCCACAACCGCGTCGCCCGGGGACCAGCCGCGCCGCCGTCGAGCTCGTCGTTGTCACCGATGCGCACCGCCGCCAGCCGCGCTCCCCCGTGAAGAGACGCCGGCGCCGGGTAGAAGAGGACCCGCCGCCGCCGACACCGCACGGGCTTTGCCGGGCGGCGCGCACCGGCGGCGACGGGGGAGGAGGGGAGGGGGGGAGAGGTGGGGCGGCGCAGATAGGGCAGCGCCTCGGTCACCCGCGCGGGGGGCGACGCGAGACGCGAGGGTTCGACTTTTTCGGGCGGATCGGAGGGTCCCTCCTGGCGTTCAAGGAAGTACAACCCGGCCGGTTCCAAGAACCAGCTGTGAACCCTATTATCCCTCCACGTCTGACACTGTTGGTCGCGCTCCTCACCTTTCTATGGATGTCGTTCGGCTTCACCGCCCTCGCATTCCTCCGCGTGTATGTCAACCTGCTCGTCGCAGAGCTCTCTACGTCTTTTACACCTACCAGGCTACCACATCATGGGAATCAGTCTCATCGCGAAGGAGGACCGATCGCCTCCACCCAAGAAGGGAAGTGCAAGCATCTTCTTCGTGTGCAAACACCGTAGTGTGCTCAGCCCGATCGAGGTCACCGTCACGCTCTCGGCCGCAAGCAGGTAAGAACCACTTCACCATACTTGGCCCGATCGAGGTCGGCATCCCGCTCGGACGTCGTCGCAAGGTCAGCCCCATCTCGTAAAACATCTCCACGCTCTCGCTCGGATGTCGTGCGCCTGCCAGTCTTCCTTCGATGTCGCCCATGTTTGTCCATGCACACCTTTAGCAGCGAGATAACACCCCTCCTCCAACATCCGCGGCGGCGCCGACCACATGTGTACCCGCGCAGCAGCATGTATATGTATGTACCAGACGACGTCCCCTGCCTAGAGACCGGTCGAGGGACTCGATTCCTTTTTATAGGTGCCTTTGGCTTGATGAACGGGCAACAGAGTACATGTCGACCACCCGGCCCCATGGCCGCGTGTTTTAGCAGAGTACATGTCCGAGAAGAGATAGATGATAAGCGCACGGTCCAGTCTGGACTCTGGTGGCGTCCCACCCCTGGAAGAAGAACGTGGCCGGCCGGCTCCATGTAATCAGCACCAACTTAAAACCGATTGGAAACAGAATTGGGAAGCTACCATGGGCTGCGCGTTGGCCAAGCCTTGTTCACGTTGGACCGAGTTGGCATAGGAAGGGTCGACGTACGAAAATAGCCACGGACGAAAACCACCTCTACACAAATTATATAGTAGAGATAGAGAAGAGATAGAGATGAGTATATATTTATACCTAATAAATGGACGTGTCAACGCACGCCACGACGCGCGCCACATGAGAAGGAAACGGACTAGCTGCCGAGCGTCCCCGCAAGCAGTCAGAACCAACCGTTCCCACCACGGTCACCCGGGAGAGTAACCGGCCTGCTGAGAGCCGTCCTATACGCTCAATTGTCATTTTGGTCCGTAGTGCCATTGCCCTGCCGTCTTCTGCACACCACTCAACACATACACACACACACGCTACAACGGCGTACGTACTCCTCTGATCTGCCGCTCTGTTTTCGGTACACACCTAGTTTAATTAATACTCCCTCTGTTTCAAATTACTCCGCCGGCGCGTTTACGTAGGTGGGCTAGTACTCCCTCATATTTTATTCAAAAAATCCTGTCATTTTTGAAATAGATAGTATACCAAAAATTCTAAGGATTTTTTGATAAAAAATGAGAGAGTATTAGGCCACCTAGATAAACGTGCGCGCGGAGTAATTTGAAACAGAGGGAGTACTACCGTATATCTTATACTTGCACCTCTCCACTCCGGCGGGGACTATAAATTGCCATCAGCCAAACCTCCTGAATTCATTGTGAGCTCGGAGTGAGATCAGTACGTGCACACACACACAGCTAGCTCCGCTTCTTGAACAATTGTTTGTTCGAGATTAGTTAGCAATGGGTGCCAATAGAGTCGCTGCTTGCTCCGTAGCAGCAATCGTGGCTTTCATGGCTACTGTGGTGGCCGTGCCCGTGGCCGCGTCGTCTGTGCCGGCGGTGTACGTTTTCGGCGACTCGCTCGCGGACGTCGGGAACAACAACCACCTGCTGACGCTGCTCAAGGCGGATTTCTCGCACAACGGCATGGACTACCCGGGAGGGAAGGCCACCGGCCGCTTCAGCAACGGCAAAAACTCCGCAGACTTCCTCGGTGCGTTGTCTTCATTTCACTCCCCAAACTCGATACCCTTCTTGATTTCCTGGCCTGACTAGTACTGCAGTCTTTCATCTCTCATTTGGCGTCCATTGCATTCGCCTGCATGCATGCTAGGGAAGAATGAGAGGATATATATATATATATATTCTGGGGATATTTTGCATGAGATCCGAACTTCCGCGGCATAGCCACTGTTAGGCCCATGAGGTTGGGGTATTCTAGTGAAATAACTAGTGCACTTTTTTATAATCCTTAAATATATCCGATGCTTCCAACTAGCTTAGTAGTACTGTACTACTATTTTGCTGAGCACAAAGCTATGTTAGCGTCATAGAGAAGCTTACGACTTCCGCCGAGGTTCGAACTTCCAATTAATCCTTCAACATCTCCAGCCAATCGAAACAGAAGCAACCACCTAAAGAACGAAAATATCGAAAAGAAATCCAATTAATACGTTGCAATTCCCGGGAAAGATACTTCACACATTTTACGCGGTTCCTATATTCTTCACTGCCAATTTTATTTGAACACAATTGTTTGGCGATGCCAAGTTGCAACAATTGTAACTTAGCTAGCTAGTTGGAGAAGGCACTGTGTGTGATAGGGAACTTCACTGTATACGTAGTACATAATTGGCGTCGGAAAGAATATCATTCTTTGAACAAGTTGTTATCTCGTCTATGTCTTTCATCGCAGACAAACAGAAACATAGCTGTCACAAGGTCGCAATTTGTAAGCTCAGCCAAGTGTATTCACACTTGGTGTCATTCTATATTGTATTCCCCTCTTGACGGATCAACTCATATGTGCTATCTCTATTCTAAAAAATATATGACGTACTCCTTCCGTTCCAAAATAGATGTCTCAAATTTAGATGAATTTAAACACTATTTAGTATATAGATTCATCCAAATTTTAAAAAACCTCGGGGCCATATTTTGTGACGGAGTGAGTAGTATTTTTTTTTGGTCAGAAGTCTACATCTTAACTTTGACCAAATTTTATAAAAAACATATAAACATCAATAATGCTGAAAATATATTCTGTGATGATCGAATCCATTAATTGATGTTGATGTGTTATTGTAGGTGTCCATATGTTTGTGTATAAACTTGATCAATCTTACAAAATCTTAGCTTTCACATGGCAATAACTAAGACTATATATATGTGTGGATGCAGCCGAGAAGCTCGGGTTGACAACCTCACCACCGTACCTGGCCTTATCCTCAAGCAGCAGCAATGCCAACTACGCGAACGGTGTCAACTTCGCTTCCGGTGGCGCAGGAGTCTCCAACGCCACAAACAAGGTAGGCAGGCTTTCTTATCGCCGCTTCGATCGAAATTTGAAAGTAGTGAAATTACCAAAGCAAAGACTGATTGATGAAATGAAATCACAGGATCAGTGCATCAGCTTGGACAAGCAGATCGAGTACTACTCCACCGTGTACGCGTCTCTGGCGCGGAGCCTCGGGCAGGACCAGGCCGCGAAGCACCTGGCCAAGTCCATCTTCGCCATCACACTCGGCAGCAACGACATCATCCACTACGCCAGGGCCAACGCCGCCACCAAGCTCAGGAACCCCTCCCAGCAGTTCGTCGACACGCTGATCCAGTCCCTCACGGGCCAGCTGCAGAGCCTGTACAACCTCGGGGCGCGCAAGGTGGTGTTCCTGGGCATGGGGCCGGTGGGCTGCACCCCGTCGCTGCGGGAGCTGAGCTCCACCAGGGACTGCAACACCGAGGCAAACGCCATGGCCGTGCAGTACAACAAGGAGGCCGAGGCCGTCCTGAGCGGCATGAGCTCGCAGCACGGGGACCTGCACTACGCGCTCTTCGACTCCTCCGCGGCGCTTCTCCAGTACATCAACCAGCCCGCGGCGTACGGTTTCGCGGAGGCCAAGGCGGCTTGCTGCGGATTGGGGGACTTGAATGCCAAGATCGCATGTACCCCGGTCAGCCACTACTGCTCCAACCGCTCGGACCACGTCTTCTGGGACTTCTACCACCCGACGGAGGCCACCGCGCAGAAGCTCGCAAACATCGCCTTTGACGGGTCCGCGCCCTTCGTCTTTCCCATCAACATAGGCCAGCTCAGTGCGATATAGACTAGCTAGATCCTCGTGGACGGATTGTGTTTCAACATGATATATAGAAAGAAATCGAGAATATGTTTGGAGTGTTGACGAATTGTTACTTGTCTCAAGTTTTCGTTAATCTCGCCCACTTTTTTAGCCTCCCATCAGCATCTAACCATTATCATTTCCAAGTCACTTCATGTACTCCCTTCGATCCATATTAGTTGACTTGGATTTGTCAAAATTTGGATGAATCACATCTAAATCTAAAAAAATCCAAGTCAACTAATATGGGTTGAAAATAAAATTTTTTTCGAGAGTACACCAATGGCATACGCTAGTTTTATAGTTTTATAGAAGGCAGCAAACAGTTTTTTTTACAAGATCTTGCTTATGTTGTGTACAACACAAACAAGAGAAAACTAGCACTCGACTGCACCTGCACCATGGCTTGGATATTCAGATTTTGGTAATTTTTTAACCAAACCTGTCTAGAACAGACGCATTGCATGATTACATGGTCAACCGAGTCCTCGTCCTGGCAGCAGACGTAACATCGCATAATGTGTGTCTGCAGGCCGTGACACAGCCGTCTGTGCGAGGTCCAGAGACTCATATTAGTAGTATTATTGGGGTAAATTAAATAAAATAACCTAAAGCCGTAAAAAATTCAAAGATTAACTCTATTTAAAAACAAATTCAAATTGGATAACTTTTTTTGCCACTTCCACCCGCGCAGCGTCGCACGCACGTCTGCAGCGTCAGCTAGGACGGCGGCGCAGACATGCCACGTTGTCTGGCTAGGGCCCGGCGCCACACAGCTGCCACGCTGGCTCGACTGTGCAGCGCCATCTAACCTCATGGTGGGCATAAAACCCGACACCGGAATCCCGAACCCAAAATACCCGGACCCGGACCCGAAGAACCCGAAACCCGAAAATCCGGGTACAAAATCGGGTGACAATAGTCAAAACCTGAATTAATTTCAGGAAATTCAGACACAGCCTGCGTTACCCGATCCATTCGAACAACCCGAAATAATTTGAAGCCCATTATTTTTAGATCCTTTCCTAGCCACAGGCGCAGCCCAACAAGCAATTCTAGGCCCAACTCACGTGAACCCACATCTCCTATCTCTATCCATGACAGTCGCCAGACTTTTGCAGCCGCACGCGCATGCGGGCAGCACCTGACCCAAAGGACGCGGCCCGGTTCCAGATCGGTGGCTCCTCCATTTTCCTCTCCCAGATCGCCAGCGTCCACCTCCCAGCGACGACGCGACACATCACAGCGGCCGCGCCACGGCCCTGCAATCTTTCCCGACAGTCGGTCCAAGATGACACTTCTTGCGATGCGGGTGTGGCATCGATGCGGCTCCGTCCCAGCTCGTGTGTTGCTCATCTTCCTAGATGGCGGACACCACAACGCAACTGCAAATCAGCTCCTCCATCTCTGGATTGTTGTCGCTCTTTTCTTTGCTATGTTATAATTCGGGAAAATCGGGATTTACCCGAACCCGAACCCGATATTTCGGGTTGTAGATTTTTAGGGAAAATTCCGGGTGTCATTTTTAAATACCCGAATTTTTAGAAACCCGAACTACCCGACCCGAAATTTTGGGTTTACCCGAATGCCCAGCCTGAGTCTAACCTGGGGCCGCAAACATGCCCGCTGCGCCGCTCGGGCTGGCGCGGCACGCCTTGCCACGCTGGCTCCATGGGCCCCATCAGCTTAAGTGCGGCGCCAGTCGGGGTGGCGCCGCACCCACCTGTGCCGCGCCATTGTGGCTGGCGCCGCACGACGGATCCCTTAAGCGTGTGTGGCCTTCCTCTCCCCAACCCACCCCTTTTCTTCTCCTCTCACACCTCACAAAGAAGAGAGAGGCGGCGGCGGTTCATCATCTTCCCCTCCTCTAATCCTTCCCCATTGCTCATATCTAAAGAAAGGCTCTGTGGATCTTGTTGTTGACCTCCTCCCCCAGGTATTCCTCCCCATTTTATCCAAGAAATCTCTTTATTTAGCCCTAATTTTGGTAGTTTGAGAAATTCCTCCAAATGCTTGGCCACCAATTGGATATGTAAAGTTGTATGGAGCAATGAGGTGTTTGGTTGATATATAGAGTTAGGATTGGTATATTAAACCTTCATGTGTATAGATAAGATTGTTAGGTCTAGGGTTAGGGTTAGGATTAGGGTTAGAGTTAGGGTATGGTTGTATGAGCTTGTTGTTAGTGTAAATTTTGGCATAGATACTTATTGAATTTATCTACCGTTATGTTCTTATACTTATTTTAGGGATGGCTAGAATTGTCCATGTTCATCATATGGACAAGGAAGCTTTCTTGAGAGGCAATATTGAGCCGGACCCGGATGAGATTGACTTGGTGTTTGATCGTAGTCCAAACTATGCTGAGGTGTTGCAATAAGTTCGGGTAGATTTGAATTGGATGGATCCTAGTGATGTTGTTGAGTTGGAGGGTAGGAACAATGTGGGATTTGGGATTCACAACCATTGGAAGACAATGCGTATCAGCTCGGAGCAATGTTGGTTTGCATACAAGGAAGTGGTGGCCGAATCACAAGATAAAGCTCTTGAGTTATTTGCCACGAAAAAGGTTGATGGTAATATGCAAAGGAGTATCATACCGGTTGCCTCCCCATATGAAGCTCGGAGTCCTCCACCCATGAACCAAGAGGAATTGACTGAGCCTCCTTTGACCCAGCAAGATGAATTGAGGACATCTCTGAGCCCCATTTCAAAAAATCAAGATGAAGCATTGGAAGAGGAGAATGATGAGTATGGGGATAGTGAGAGGGAGGTTGAGCTCTGTGACAACACTATTGGAAATTTGGACTTATATCATACACAAGAGAACATGGATCCTGACATCCCGTATTCTCGAATGTATGTATCAGACTCGGATGAGGATGGTCCCGATGAAGAAGTTTATGAGGAGGGGTTCACTAAGAATGAGGCTGAAGTGCATGAGAAGGTATTGGGCAGGGATCATCGGGTACCCTTGTTTCGTGATCTTAATCTAGCGGATGAAGCCACGGTTGATGGCGGCAAGGGTGTAGTGCTTGGACCAAGGCTAACTTACTATCGGGATGTTAGTCATGAGAAGAATGGGATTTCAAAAGGACAGAGGTTTGCTACATTGTTGGAACTTAAGCAATGGATCAAGGACTTCTCTATTAGGTATCATCGTCCTTTCACGGTGGTTTACTCGGACGTGAAGAAGAATTACACAGTTAAATGCGAGGATGATGGTTGTCCTTGGATAGTGCGGGCAAGACCATACAAGGGGGGCTGATTGGCGCATTTCAAGCTGTGTGTCAACACACATGTGCCATGGAAAAAGGGTGGATGGCAAAGATGTGAAGAACGAGCACCGACAGCTGACCTCTGAGTTCCTCGCCTTTAGGCTTTCAAACCAAATTTCTTCACTTCCGACAATGACCATCAAGATGGTCATGTAGTTCGTGGAAGCAATCTTTCACTATGAGGTGAAGTATGGGAAGGCATGGAAGACGAAGCAAGCCGCATTCAGGATGTTGTACGGTGGTTGGGAAGAATCATACAGCCGAATCCCTAGGTTGTTGTTAGCAATGGCCGATGCTAACCCGGGCATGGTTCATGTGGTTGAGCCATATGGCACCGAAACGATGGTTCGTAATGAAAGAAATGTTCGAATATTTGGGCGTGCTTTTTGGGCATTCGGGCAATGTGTGAGGGGCTTCGAACATTGTAGGCCGGTAATCTCCATGGATGGCACCTTCTTGACCGGGCAGTTCCGTGGCACTCTCTTGATTGCAATAGCAAATGATGCAAACAACCAGTTGCTTCCCTTGGCTTTTGCTTTGGTAGAGGCGGAGAACAATGTTAATTGGGAGTAGTTCTTCTGTCTTTTGAGAACGAAGGTATTACCTCTTGATAGAGAAATATGTGTCATCTCGGATCGCCATCAAGGAATTCTCAACGCGGTGACGATTGACATTCCCGGGCATCCTCCTTTACACCATCGATGGTGCATGAGACATTTTTGTTCCAACTTCTATAGGGCATGTAAGAGCAAGGAGTTGGCTGATGATCTTCAAGATTGTTGTCTTGCTTTCACGGACCGACGTTTCACAAATCTATATCTCATATTGCGGAACAACAAAAAACTCGATTCCAAGGGTCAAGAGTTTCTCAATAAGCACATTCAGCTCTGTGACAAGTGGGCACGGGCTTATGATGAGGATGGCCGAAGGTATGGTCAAATGACAAGCAACATGGCAGAGGCCTTCAACAAGGTTCTTAAAGGTGTCCGTGCATTGCCCGTCACTGCAATAGTTCGATACACATTTGACAAGTTAAATGGGTATTTTCTGAACTACTCACTTGAAACCGATAAGCAAATTGCGGGACAAAACAATAAGGAGTACAAGTATGAGTTCCCACCTAGGGTTGACGATTGGAGGACATTTCAGTCAAGGAAAGCGGACTCCCAAGTTGCCACGGTTTTTTACAACGACGAGCTCATTTACCAGGTGGTCGAGCCTGGAGGAACCACTTCGGATGGTGTCCAACACGGAGGCCGAGCCTTTAAGGTCTCTCTAAGGGATTGTGATTGCACATGCGGAAGGCTGTTGTTGCTCCATATAGCTTGTTCTCACTTGCTATGTGCGTCTCGAAAACGCCATGTGGATTATAATCACGAGCGCACCGTTAGAGAGTCTGAGTTCTCTATCATGAAGACAAAAGACACATGGGATCCTAGATTTCATCCATACCTTGACCAATCACAATGGTGGGAGTACCATGGACTCCAACTATGGCCCCATCCGGAATGGAAGGTTGTTAAACGTGGTAGACGCAAGACAAAGCGTTTTAGAAGTGACATGGACGGATGGGGACGTGTCGGTGCACGGGAATCGGGAAATGACCAATTTCAAGAACCTCGTGAGAGATCTCGTTGTGGGAAGTGTAGTGGTGAAGGACACAATGCACGGAGTTGTGCAGCACAAGGGAAGAGGGCAAAGGGAAATGAAGCAAGCACAAGTGGTCCAAGCCAACAAATAAGTAGCCAACAAATTCCAAGCCAACCAAGAAGTATCCAACAAATTCCTAGCCAACCAAGAAGTAGCCAACAAATTCATAGCCAACCAAGAAGTAGCCAACAAATTCCTAGCCAACTATCGACTTACCACAAAGTTCATCACGGGGGCAAAGGAGGTTTGTCACCCTTCTCTAACATCTTGGTTGTACTCAAGGTTCCTTAGCTCGTCCCACGCAGACAGCGGCTCTTCTAATATATCTTCCGGATATGCATCCGGTAGGAGCTTCACACAAGTGTTCTCTAGAAACCAATGGAGGTACTCGCTAAAAGCGTCCTCACAATGGGGTTTTGCGACCATTCTTTTTGATTTCTTAGCTTCTCTCACACATAAAAGAAATCTAGCTGGTGAATCTTGCCCCAGTCAGTCTTCTTGCTCTTGAGCCTGTCCAACCTGTATGTGAATAAAGAGCAACTTTTTTAGCACACACAACTATCATACATTGTCTTCAAAAACATGTATAGAACCAATTCTTACCGATGAAGAGCTTCGTCGGTGTCCTGGTAATCCGGAGGGGTAGCTTGATAGAGACCAAACTGTCTCATAACCCGCTGCGGCATATAATGCTCAACAACCCACATGCATATCATGGGGCACTCCATATACCATAGATTGCGTTCCGCGTCGCACTGTGGGTTAAGACGGAACTCCTCACAACCAAAATTGTCCCTAGGACCATATACCTCCCATACAACCTTTCCCCGCCAATTGTTGGTGTATCTCAGGTACGCGTTTTGTAGGTCGGTTGGAGGCTTTGATACCACGTCCCAATTGTAAGCCCATGTGGGCCACTTCAACCTTTCCCCGCCATCACTATAGGGTTTGGAAGGCATATGTTTTGGCCTACCAACTGGAAAGTGAAAGAGTAATTGCCCCTATGTGTGGTTTTGGTGATTAATGACAATCCCTATGGACTAATGTTTTCACTGAGTTTTATATGAAGGAATATTCCATAGGTCATGCTTGTAGTCTATGTGTTGGATTCAAGTATGGATGCCATGAAGATAAATATATACCTTGAGTTATCAAGATCATCGAGTTGAAGAGAAGAATATGATATGATTAATATCTTGAGAGTGCGATCTCAATAGAAGAATTCGAGATATGGCTCTAAGACGGTGTCATGATAGCCTCATTAGTTGAGCTATGATTGACTAAGATTTAGAGCATGTAATCAAATTAAGGTTTCTTTATGTACCTCAAGATATTGAGATGGAGCATGAGAATATACATGGTTGACCTATACAAAGAGTGAAGAGTGATTTCAAGTTGGTCAACACATGAAGCATAAAGAATGTACCACATGGATCTTGTGGTATGGTAAGCCTTGTCAATTATGCATCATGAACTAAACCATTATATATGTGCCTTTGCATTTTCTATATGGGATAGGTATCTTTCTATGGGCATGCTTCAAAAGTGAAGATCTTATATAGCACATGAGAGGATGACATCAAGTGGTGATCGTCATCAAGGTTGAGAAGGGAAAGTTAAAGATAAGCATCTCGAGAAGATCATTTGCTTGAAGCTTGCCATCCATATTGGTGATAATGGACATGTGAAGACATGTATTAATAAAGCTATCCAATAATGGTGTATGGGAGAGCAAATTAGGAGCCTTCACGAAGCAACAATGATCAAGTGATGCATTCCGGCTTGGATGGAGATTGAAGTGTTGTCATCAAGATTAAGAGGGATGCACAAGGCAAAGGTATAGCCTTGATAGGTTTTCCTTTTACCGGTCTCAAGGTGGTTGTTGGGAGACCGGGTTATAGGATACATAGCCTCACTATTAAGAGGGGCTTTCGGTTGGGTAACTGGATCACATCGTCATAGGGAGCTCAATCCTTTGCATACTTTTAATCTTCCTATTTTGTTTATTCTTGGTGTTTCTCCATGTGAGGTTCTTGAGCTTGTTTCTAGCTCTTCAACAAGCCCAAGTTCATCGAAAATGGAATTCGTATGCATCTTCTATGGCGTTTTTGAGTTTGAAGGTTTTATCGGTTCTTCGTGTAGGGAGGCTTCTTACATTTATTTATTTGGTTCTATCCTTCTTTGCTGTACTATGATGTTTCTCTGAACCATCTTGTAGGTCTTGTTTTCCTTGTCAAAACAAGCCCAAGATCATCGAAATCGGAGTCCGGACGCAAAAGTTATCGTCGTTTTCGTGTGCCCTGTTTTGTTCCGGCGGGACCGGGCCTGTGGCCGGAATTTAATCGCCGAAAAACGGTCCAGTATGCTGTTTCGGTTTTTGCCGAAAATTCCGGCGGCTGATCCGGCGGCGCCGGTTTCGCCGTCGGAACGTGTCCGTCCAGCATGTTTTGCCTCCAACAGTCATCCCCCTTGAAGGGGTATAAAAGGGGGGCTTCTTCCCCAAAGTTCTAAGGCTCTTGAGCACGTTTTTGACCTCCATTATTGACCCCTTTGATCTTTATTCCTCTCCCTTACCTCCTATGATTATTGCATCTTTTTGAGGGCGTTGGAAGAGGAGATGTAGATCTACAATCCCCACCAATCAAATCCTCCTCTAAGTGAGGGGAATCCATTGGATCTAGATCTTGGAGTCATTTGTTGGTTTCCACCATTGTTATTCCTCTCTAATTCCTCCCTAGAACTTGTTGCTTTGGTGGGATTTGAGAGGGAAGGATTTGAGCAACCTTTGTGTTCTTGCTTTGCATTCTTGCATAAGTGTTGAGCTCTCCATTACGATTTGTTCGAGTGAGAGACCGTGAGCTTGTTACTCTTGGAGGGTGACCTCCTAGTTGGCTTGGCGGTTGGTGCCGCGGTGTTCTCTTCGTGGAAGATTGTGAAGAGACCCGGGCTTCTCCTTCGTGGAGCTTGTAAGTGGTTGTGGAGCTTGCCATCTCCGGAGTGGAGGAAAATCTAGCCATAAGGAAAGGGCCTATTCCTTCGTGGGATAGACTCGGAGAAGAAGGTGAGCCTTTGTGGCGCGTGAGGAATCCTTCGTGGAACCTCACACCTCTCCAACGTGACGTAGCCCCCTTCCCAAAGGTGGTGAACACGGTAATACATATTCTTATCCACGTGCCTCGGTTATCTCTATATCCGAGCTTACTTTCCTTGTGATAGCCATCGAGCTTGAAGTACTTATATCTTGCTTATCACTCGTGGTATATTTATCTTGTGCTATCTTGCTTAGCTTAATTTGTTGTTGGTGCACTTAGTTAAGCCTAGTGTATTTAGGTTTTGTGCTTGTAAAATAAACGTTAGTTTAATTCCGCATTCTATCAAGCCAAAACCGTAATAGTTTTGAAATTGCCTATTCACCCCCCCTCTAGGCGACATCTTTATCCTTTCAATTGGTATCAGAGCAAGGTCTCTCCTTGTTTAGGCTTCACCGCCTAGAGTGTAAAGATGTCGGCTAGTAGTATAGTGCACAATGACACAATTACCTTTGATGGCACAAATTATACTTTGTGGATAAATTGCTTGCTTTATAATCTTCGGACCTTGTGTCCAAATATTGAGAGATTTCTAGATGTAGGTTTTTCTCCTCCGATAGATCCTCAAAATCTATCTTTAGCGGATGAGAAAAATTTACATCTCGAAGCTCAAGTATCTAATGAGATTATTTTCTCTTTGAGCCCCAGAATTTGTTCTTGACGATTGTAAAGCGAAACTCGTCTCATGAGAAGTGGACCAAAATTAAAGAAATATTTGGTGGTTCCATTTCTAATATTGTCGGTGGTTTATCCGAGGAGATCTCTTTTCCTTCACATCATGAAGAGCTCCAAGTTGCTTCCACCTCCGGCCGCGATGAGTTCTCATCCTCATCCACTTCAGCAATGTGTGGCAAGACACAAGGTAAATATATGGTGAGTCGTGTTGGGAATTGCAATGTTGATATTGTGCTCGCTAATGATGATCCTTCATCTCTATCCCATTGCAATGTTTCTTCTTTGGACTTAAGCACTTCTTGCAACAATAATGCTATATCCCCTTTTGTTGCTAGTCCTTGTATATCATCTAGAAATTATTTGAGTACTAGTGTAGATGATATGCTTGATTTGCCTTGTTCCCATGAAAAAAATGCTTCTGTTTCCTCTAGTTGTTTACCTAACAATGTAGAGGAAATCAAACATTCTATGGAGCAAGACATGATCATGAATGAAGATTCAATAATATCCTCATCTTCATCCTCCCGTGCTCGCATGTGCCTTATGGCAAGAGGATCAAAGGTATCTCCTACTTTGGATCCCAATATATCTTCTAAAGATAATAGCAATGATAATGATGATAGTGATGATGGCATTGATGAGGATACTAGTGCTCTCTTGCTTGAGTTGACTTTTTTGTGTACCTCTCTTCGTGGTAATAATAAGGTCGTTAATTGTCTCAAACACGTTATGGACACCATAACTAAACAAATGGGAACCATAGAGGAGTTGGATTTCCAACTTGATGATGGGAGTCGGAGATTTAATCTCCTTAAGCAAGAGCTTGACGAGGAGAAGCACACTAATTGTCTCCTCACACAAAAAATTGAATCTTATGAGCTTGAAAAGAAAAATTCCATTAATGATGCTTGTGGTACTAACTCTACTTCTTGTGAAGCATCTACCCTAAAGGAGAACGTTGAGCTGAGGGCTCAACTTGTGTTGCTAACTAGCAAGTATAGGAAATTGGAAGAAAGTCATGAAAAGCTCTCAGGCTCTCATAATGATCTTCTAATCTCCCATGATGGGCTAATGTTAGCTCGTGAGGCAAGTATTACCAAGGTAACATCTTGTGAGCCTCTTTTGGACATTATCACAACTTCTACTCAAAATGCTATTTTGTCATGTGCTAGTCCTAGTAATCCATCTAGCCATACTATTGATAAACCTTGTGTTGGATTACTTGCTTTGCCTTGTTGCTCTAACAATGAAGCTTCTACTTCCTCTAGTACTTGTATTTCTACTAACCATGTAGAGGAAATCAAAGAGCTCAAGGCCCAAGTCACTTCCTTGAGGAATGACTTGGAAAAGAGTCATGAAGGGAAATCCACACTCGATAATATTTTGAGTATGAAAAAATCCCCTAATTATAAATGTGGACTTGGATTCAAATCCAATAACAAGAACAAGTCCAAGCGAAACAATAAGAAGGGCCAAAACCAAGTCAAGAATTCGGCCAAGATTATTTGCTTCAAGTGCAGGGTTGAAGGACATCATGTAAGATCTTGTCCATTGAAGAAAAATCACTTGAGTGAGAAGAAACAAGGGAAGCGGCCACAAGTACAAGGTCGAGGCCAAGTTGAAGTTAGGCCACTTCCGAAGAAGAATCAAGATAATGCTCCCCAAGCCAAGAAATCAAGGAAGAATAGAAAGGGGAGCACTTGTTGCTACATATGTCGTGTGAAGGGGCACTTTGCCTCTTCATGTTCAAACGGTACCTTATCTAACCCTATCATTATTGATGATGATTATTCTCTTAGGAAGGATAAGGATGGCAATGTGTTTGCCAAGTTTGTTGGAACTCAAAGTGGTGTCAAGAAAAGAACCATTTGGGTTGCCAAGCCTATTGTGACTAAACTCTTAGGACCCAACTTGCTTGGGGACCAACAAGCGCAAACTTGATCAATAGGTGTTTATGGAGGGCATTGGAGACTTGGATAACTCATGAAGAATTAAGGGATCTTCATATATTATATTTGATCAAGCCAAGTCATTAGGATTATCTTATCCATATCTTATATCCAATGGCCTCTTCGTGGTAACTTGTACTTAACTCATTTATATTGTAAGTTACTTGCCCCTTTACATGTTTTGGTTTTGTACCAAGTATGTGTTTGTATTTGGTGTTCCTCATGCTTGCTTATTTTGTGTATTCAAGTATGTCTAGGTGTTTGGCACATCATTTACCCCTGTGTCTCGTTTTGAGCCTCTAATGCACCTTGATGATATCTTATTTGGCTCTTTTTGAGTGGTTAATGGACCATCCCTTTTTGGGGGAGTAATATGCCTTGCACATCTCTCAAACCTTAAAATGTGTGTATGTGAGTACTACCACTTAGTATTGATATTTCAAGCTTATCTAGTCACTATGTGGTGTGTCATACTCATGAGAAATTCAAATTATAAATGTCCATTAATTCTCTCTAGTTGAGGTTTCTTTGCCTCTTATTAAGAAAAATTGAATATCACATTATGGGGGAACATCTAAGATGTGCATGAAATTCAAATTTCATCTCTAAATATGCACATATTTTTATGGAGTGTGTCCTATGTGTTGTGGTTAGTCTAACCACTTTGGACCCAATAAGTTTGGGGACCAAGATGTACTTGAATGTTGTTTTAGGTACATTGGAGATGCAATGGATGCTTGTCTCGTCTATAAGGAAAGTGTTGTCACCACATGATAATTGGAGCCAAGCTAGGATGATCAAAAAATTCTTATCTACTACATCATACCATTGCTATCTCGGTAACAAGTATCTTATTCATGCATACCATTCTTTCATCCAATCTCTTGTAGGTTGTATCTTGGCATGAATTTATCTGTTTGTAAATGTTGCGGTTTTTGCAAGGATCTTTGAAAGAC
Organism: Avena sativa; assembly: GCA_916181665.1. Lineage (NCBI taxonomy): Eukaryota > Viridiplantae > Streptophyta > Magnoliopsida > Poales > Poaceae > Avena > Avena sativa. The sequence continues at coordinate 337,087,101 of OV702297.1, read as the reverse complement.
TTCTTTATCCTTATTGCTTATGTGAGTAATTTGAGATTATGGGGAGTATATAAAATCATGTTCATGATTCACCAATTCCAAATATGCCTTCTAGGAATTTATTGCATATCAATTCCTCAAGGTACTCTCATGTGAAATATTGTTGAAATTGCTTTGAATCCTTCCTTTTGCTACTTGTTGCCTTTCTCAAAGTATCCCAACTAGCATTTGTTCTCTTAGTGTTAGTTGTGATGTTTTTGAGGTTTTTATTTTTTCTTTGGTGAAGTTCATTGATATACCATAACATAAAATAGAGCCATGTGCTATATGCACGTAAGCTTGTCTTAATAAGTGTATTTATTTATATCTACTCCTTGTATCGTGTTTGTGTTCTAAATAATATATAGGGAGTGAGGATTCCATGTTTGTGGATATTTTATTCAAATACAATAATTAAAATTTATGCACGAACCTTGGGGAGCTTCCTTATTTCATTTAGAGCACTGTTTGTCCATTTGATTTTTTGGACCATTGGATTGCTTCCTTCATCTGTTGAAGTTTCTTCACCGTTTTATCATTGTAGCAATCTTTGATCCTCAATATAGCTTGATTTCTTCCAAATATTTGTCATTGGATATGTGTATTTGACTTCACTCAAAATATTAGAAATGCACACCTTGGGGAGGAACTCATACTATATTGGCCTTCTATCTTTGTCATCCATTTTGGCACTTGTTGTCAATGGGGTAGAAGTTTAGAGGGTTTAAGGGAAATGGTTTTATACTTAAGATTGGTTTGTTCTTAAGTGTTTGCCTTTCATGCATTTCATCTTTATTATGTTTTGCATGGTTGTATATATAGTGTAAACTCTCCAAAAGTTTATTCTTGTATGCAATGGAATTCAAGTTCATCACACATACATATATTGTGGGGGAGTTTGCTCTATATATGTTGGTTCTACTCACATCACTTACATTAGTTGTAGTTTGTGTAAGTAGAATTGGTTTTGATATGTGCTAGTAGCTTTGTGTTACTTGAACATATCAAATGCAACATCTTGTACACAACTTATTCTCGGATAAGCTACGTACTTGCTTCTAATATTCATTATATAAACCCTCTTATTGTGATTTTCATCAATTACCAAAATGGGGGAGATTGAAAGAGTAATTGCCCCTATGTGTGGTTTTGGTGATTAATGACAATCCCTATGGACTAATGTTTTCACTGAGTTTTATATGAAGGAATATTCCATAGGTCATGCTTGTAGTCTATGTGTTGGATTCAAGTATGGATGCCATGAAGATAAAGATATACCTTGAGTATTGGCATCAAGATCATCAAGTTGAAGAGAATAATATGATATGATCAATATCTTGAGAGTGTGACCTCAATAGAAGAATTCGAGATATGGCCCTAAGACGGTGTCATGATAGCCTTATTAGTTGAGCTATGATTGACTAAGATTTAGAGCATGTAATCAAATTAAGGTTTCTTTATGTACCTCAAGATATTGAGATGGAGCATGAGAATATACATGGTTGACCTATACAAAGAGTGAAGAGTGATTTCAAGTTGGTCAACACATGAAGCATAAAGAATGTACCACGTGGATCTTGTGGTATGGTAAGCCTTGTCAATTATGCATCATGAACTAACCCATTATATATGTGCCTTTGCATTTTCTATATGGGATAGGTATCTTTCTATGGGCATGCTTCAAAAGTGAAGATCTTATATAGCACATGAGAGGATGACATCAAGTGGTGATCGTCATCAAGGTTGAGAAGGGAAAGTTCAAGATATGCATCTCGAGAAGATCATTTGCTTGAAGCTTGCCGTCCATATTGGTGATAATGGACATGTGAAGACATGTATTAATAAAGCTATCCAATAATGGTGTATGGGAGAGAAAATTAGGAGCCTTCACGAAGCAACAATGATCAAGTGATGCATTCCGGCTTGGATGGAGATTGAAGTGTTGTCATCAAGATCAAGCGGGATGCACAAGGCAAAGGTATAGCATTGCTAGGTTTTCCTTTTATCGGTCTCAGGGTGGTTGTTGGGAGACCGGGTTATAGGATACATAGCCGCACTATTAAGAGGGGCTTTCGGTTGGATAACTTGATCACATCATCATAGGAAGCTCAATCCTTTGCATACTTTGCATCTTCCTATTTTGTTTCTTCTTGGTGTTTCTCCATGTGAGGTTCTTTATCTTTTTTCTAGCTCTTCAACAATCTCAAGTTCATCGAAAACGGAATTCGTATGCATCTTCTATGGCGTTTTCGAGTTTGAAGGTTTTATCGGTTCTTCGTGTAGGGAGGCTTCTTACCTTTCTTTATTTGGTTCTATCCTTATTCGCTGGACTATGATGTTTCTCTGCACCATCTTGTAGGGATTGTTGTCCTTGTCAAAACAAGCCCAAGATCATCGAAATCGGAGTCCGGACGCAAAAGTTATCGCTGTTTCCGTGTGCCCTGTTTTGTTTCGGCGGGACCGGGCCTGTGGCTGGAATTTCCGGCGACCGCCAGAAATTTCTGGCAAATTGCCGAAAAAGGTCCAGTATGCTGTTTTGGTTTTGCCAGAACTTCCGGTTTTGACCGGACATTCCGGCGGCTGATCCGGCGGCGCCGGTTTTGCCGTCGGAACGTATCCGTCCAGCATATTTTGCCTCCAACGGTCATCCCTCTTGAAGGGGTATAAAAGGGGGGCTTCTTCCCCAAAGTTCTAAGGCTCTTGAGCATGTTTTTGACCTCCATTGTTGACCCCTTTGAGCTTTCTTCCTCTCCCTTCCCTCCTATGATTCTTGCATCTTTTTGAGGGCTTTGGAAGAGGAGATGTAGATCTACAATCCCCACTAATCAAATCCTCCTCTAAGTGAGGGGAACCCATTGGATCTAGATCTTGGAGTCATTTGTTGGTTTCCACCATTGTTCTTCCTCTCTAATTACTCCCTAGAACTTTTTGCTTTGGTGGGATTTGAGAGTGAAGGATTTAAGCACCCTTGGTGTTCTTGCTTTGAATTCTTGCATAAGTGTTGAGCTCTCCATTACGATTTGTTCGAGCGAGAGACCGTGAGCTTGTTACTCTTGGAGGGTGACCTCCTAGTTGGCTTGGCGGTTGGTGCCACGGTGTTCTCTTTGTGGAAGATTGTGAAGAGACCCGGGCTTCTCCTTCGTGGAGCTTGTGGAGTGGTTGTGGAGCTTGCCATCTCCGGAGTGGAGGAAAAGCTAGCCATAAGGAAAGGGCTTATCCTTCGTGGGATAGACTCGGAGAAGAAGGTGAGCCTTTGTGGCGTGTGAGGAATCCTTCGTGGAACTTGAAGTAAGCTCGGGAATACATCTTCGTATCTGCGTGCCTCGGTTATCTCTATATCCGAGCTTACTTTCCTTGTGATAGCCATCGAGCTTGAAGTACTTATATCTTGCTTATCACTTGTGGTATATTTATCTTGTGCTATCTTGCTTAGATTAATTTGTTGTTGGTGCACTTAGTTGAGCCTAGTATATTTATGTTTTGTGCTTGTAAAATAAACGTTAGTTTAATTCTGCATTCTATCAAGCCAAAACTGTAATAGTTTTGAAATTGCCTATTCACCCCCCTCTAGGCGACATCTCTATCCTTTCAGAAAGCGTTCCCACATCCACACCGAGAGGAGTAGCAACGGACCACCGATATAAGCCTCATCCCCAGTCATTCGACAAGCCTCGTCCAGCTACGCAAGAAAGCAAACAAACTTAGTCATGCATAAGTTGGAAGAGCATATGTAAAGAGGGGAACAATAGAAATACCCCATTACCTGCCGGTACAACAAGGCCAATGCCGCCGAACCCTAGCTCCATTTTTTATCCATCACAGTTAAGGCCTTCAGCCAGTGCGAGTGAGCCATGTTGCCCTTACCATCAGCAAATATAGTCTTTGTGATGACATACCACACATACACACGGGCATATATAATAATCGCATCCTCACTAGCATTCTCAGGACATGTACTAAAGTATTGTGCTATCCACTTGAAAGTAGCCCCGACTATGACTCTCAATTTCTCCCCCTTTGAGTTTATAGTATCACCAGGACACTTACCACCGGTAAGGGCACACATCCGCTCACACCAGTCGTTGGAGCCTGTGTTAATGCATAGAGGATCCCCCTGGATACGGAGTGCAAGGATCATGGACATGTTCTGTAGAGTGACGGTCATCTCACCGGTACGGAGGTGAAAACTATTCGTCTTCGGCCTCCACCGGTCGATGAGCGCGGTGATAGCAGCAGGGTTCATGTGCGGTGAACCACAATTGACCATATGGATGAATGAGAGCAATCCTAGCGCTTTGATGTGCACCATGTACCGATCATCATACCGCATCATCTCTTGGAAATGCCCGTGATACCCCAGTCGTAGGGGAACAAGAGGCTGCACACATAGAAGCTCGATTATAACATGTCCATCCAACTTGAAAAACATATAATGATTTTTTGGAGGGTTCATTTTTCTTACCTTGATCCCCTCGGCAAGAATGTAGCACGGTGAATCTTATCATACGACGGCTCAAGAAGCGACATGCCTTCTACAAACCCGGGCTGTACATGGGGTGGTGTACGGGCTTCTTCCGATTCCGATTCCGACATCCTAGTTAATTAAAAAAGTAGAACTATATATGTGAGCATCTATGAGAGCAAAATATATAAAAAATTCTTTTTATATGAGCATCTCTATGTGACAAAGGTTCCAATAGTTATGAAAAAAATTACAACTAACAAGTACATGGAGAATTCATAGTATCGAAGTTTCCTAGTATGAAACTAACAAGTATATGAAGGATTACTATATCAACAAACTCTAGTATTACAACAACAAATTATAACTAAAATGTACATAAGAAATTCTTACCAATTACTGCTAACAATAATTTTCAATCTAGACCAAAAATATACTTTCCCTATTATCCACAACAATTACTACTAACAATTCTTACCACTTACTACTAACAATTACCACTTACTAATAAGCAAGAATATTCCCACATTATTATGTACAACAAACATACTAAAAGCTCATCCTATATATTTTCCAACCTCAATCATACTAAAATCTCATCCTATACATAAACATACTACCATCTTATCTATTCTCCCTATAAGTAATCAACAAATCAACTATATATCAACATTTTTAGCTAAACTAGGGTTTCCCTAAACCATCAAATTAGGGCAAAATGAGAGATTTCTTGGACAAATTTAAGAGGAATACCTGGGGGATGTGGTGAAGAACAAGATCAGCGGAGGGATTCTTCAAGATCTGAGCAATTGGGGGAGGGATTAGAGGAGGGGGGACATGAAACCTAGCCGCCGCCATGTCTTTGTTCGTGAGGGGAGAGGAAAGGAAGGAGAATGAAGAAGAGGGTCGGGCTGGGCCGACCCAGTGCCAACTTAAGGGATCTAGTCATGCGGCGCCAACCACAATGACGCGGCACAGGTGGGTGCGGTGCCACCCCGACTGGCGCCGCACTTAAGCTGCTGGGGCCCGTGGAGCCAGCGTGGCAAGGCGTGCCGTGCCAGCCCGAGCGGCGCAGCGGGCATGTTTGCGACGCCAGGTTAGACGGCGCTGCACAGTCGAGCCAGCGTGGCAGCTGTGCGGCGCCGAGCCCCAGCCAGACAGCGTGGCAGGTCTGTGGCGCCGTCCTAGCTGGCGCTGCAGACGTGCGTGCGGCGCCACGTGGACGGAAGTGGCAGAAAAGAGTTATCCAGTTTGAATTTGTTTTTAAATAGGGCTAATCTTTAAATTTCTTACGACTTTAGGTTATTTTTATTTAATTTACCTATTATTGGAGTGCCGGTCAGTGGAAAATCTTGCAATTCATGGTGCGTAGGTAACAAGTCCAAGAAAGTATCCATCGATTGGGAACTGAATTTCCCGGACTCGCTGCTTCAGGCTTTGTCTTCATCAGTTTCAGACCACACGCCGCTGCACCTTTCAATGAATGCTACTCAACGGCCTAAAAACAGGTTCAAGTTTGAGAAGTTTTGGCTTAGGCCTCATTTGGAATGTTGTTTTTTAACCAAAACCATCGGATTACACGGATTTCTCCTACTTAACATCTTCATAAAATAAAAACGACCATACTAAAAAACAACAATCCAAACGAGGACTTAAGCTAGAGGGGTTTGATGAGGCGGTGAACGAAGGCTGGAGATGTGAGACATCCATTGTGGATCTCTTTCTACGGCTGGATGCTTGTTAGAAACGGTAATCACTCCGATGCCGGCAAAGTGTCATACGTGCAGAGTATGGATAGTATACGTATATGTATCTAGCAAGGATAGTCACCGATTTGTTCTTGAGTTCGAGTCGGATACTAGATTTCCTAGTATATAGGTGCGTTGTAAGCTGCCCCTGCACTACCGTGAAGTTGAACAAAGAAAGAAGTAAAAGGCACGAGAAGGGCCTTTGATAATCCAATCTATTTCCATGTGCGTGCGTGTGAGTAGTACTAGCTGATTTAAGTGCAACGATCAGGACGTGTGCATCTCGGCGGATTGGTGATCGCTACGTGTGTGTCGTCTCGTCGGAACTTCGTCGTCGGTGTCGTCGGAACGTAGTCAGCGGTAGGGACTGTGCTAACAATTGGTATCAGAGCCTTGTGGAGGATCTTCTAGTAACGGGAGGTCATAGCGACGATGGATGTGGGCGAGTATTCCGGTGCGGCTGCGGGTGCACCGGTGTCGATGCAGTATCCACGGTACAGCCGCGACAACTACACGGTCTGGGCGGTCCAGATGAAGTGGGCGTTAGAAGGCGCCAGACTCTGGGAGGCTGTCGATCCAGGCGGCGACGAGTTCAAGAAGGACGCGTCGAAGTACCACCTAGACCGACTAGCACTCATGGCCATCTGCTCGGTGGTGCCAACGAATCTAATGCAACACCTAATCTTGAAGAAATCTGCAAAGGAGGTGTGGGATACGCTCAAGATGCTAAATCTTAGGCACGAGTGCGTCCACGAGGCGACCCTGCAAACCTTGCAGAAGAAGTACGAGAATCTGAAGATGAGAGAAGATGAGACGCTAGACGTCTTTGCTTCAAGGGTCGCTACACTGGTCAATGGGATTTGTGGACTCGGCGAGAAGCTGGAGGAGATCTCTATCGTAAGGCGTTTCCTCCGTGTGGCGCCGCCGCGTTACTCGCCCGTTGTCTCGGCGATCGAGCAATGCGTTGATCTCAAGACTCTCTCGATGGATGATCTAGTTAGAATGTTCAAGGCGCACGACGAGCGGATGAAGATCACCTATGGCGACGCAAAAGTGGATGAGCATCTCATGCTTATGGCTAGAGCATTGTTTGCCAAGGAGAAGAAGGGCGATAAAGCATCCGGCAACAAGAGTGATAGAGAAGATTCTCGCCCAGCAAAAAAGTATATCGCAGGGGAGGATGAGGATGAGGCTCCGCCGCGGAGGAAGTTTGCCATAAAGAAAGTAAGATGTCATAAGTGCGGCGAGCTCGATCACTTCAAGAAGGATTGTAAGAAATCATCGAAGGAGAGGGCTCTCATCACCCAGGAAGGAGATAATGGACCGATGATGCTGATGCTCGAATAACTGAGCTGAAGGATGAGGAGGATCCTCCATCACCGGGTACGGAGATTGTAGCGCAAGTGGATCACGATCTACCGTGTGTGGATCACGAGCAACAGAGTGCCCCGTTTCTGCGTGAAGCCACGTTTGAGGCAAGTGAAGCTTTAGAATCTGATCATGGCAATCTATGCGTTGGAATTTTACCTGCAACTCCGTCCGGCAATAAGTTCTTTATGCTTGTGGTGGATGATCATAGTAAATACATGTGGATTGTGTTGCTAAAATGTAAGGGTCAAGCTCAACAAGCATTTGAGAAAATCAAGGAAGCCGAAGAGTTCAAGGTGGAGGCGAAGATAAGAGCCGTACGCATTGATCAGGAGGGTGAGCTGCATCAAACTATGTTGACCATGGCACGAAGCATGATGAAGAGTAAAGGCTTGCCAGAAAAATTATGGGGCGAGGCAACCAATACGGTTGTGTATTTACTGAACAGGACGCCAACTGAGAGTGGAGTTGGTATAACTCCATACGAAGGATGGTATAGATGGAAGCCCTCGGTTGATCATCTTCGTACTTTTGGATGTGTGGCGCATAAGGTGAATCAGAGTACTCCAATAATCATGACAGGCTATGAAGGCTCGAAGAAATACCGTTTGTGCAATCCCTATACCAACAAGGTGGTTGTCATGGCGACGTAGTTTTTGAAAAAAGAGAAATCATGGAATTGGGGCTCCAACGAACCGGGATATTTAACTTTTCATGTCACGTGGGATCTTGAGTATGAAGAAAATATGGACCAGTCAAGCTTATCCTTGTCAGCAAGTTCGGGCCCAAAAGATGTTGGCCCAGAAGGCGTTAAAGGCCTAGGGGGTGCTCTAGGCGTGGACACCAGGTCAGAAGCACTAGGAATACTCTGAGAAGAAAAGGTGTCCCGAGAAAAGGCTAGTCCGTGGTCAGAAAAAACGGAGCTAGAAGGTGTTGTGTTTAGCTCATCATGTGCTAGTACGTGAGGTGATGATCCACGTGAAGAGCTTGGGGCAAAGGAGTGTCCGAAAGTACAAGGGCCATGTGACGTGGTGGTGAGTCAAGAAATTGGATCACAACTAGGCATGCAGGATACGCTGCATGTAGAGCCGTTGGCTCTAGGATTCCTACGTGGAGGCAGACAAGGTTCAGAAACTGAAGAAACAAGCGCGTTGTCGGATACGGAAGAGTATATCGCACAGTCTCCGACTGCACTAGAGATGAAGCGACTACAACCGACGCAAGCATGCATGCAAGGTGTGTTGGACTACTACCCAAAGGAGACACTTTGGATGGTAAATAATTCGGTGACGATAAACTACACAAAAGACTGTTTGTTCATCAAGGAACCGGTGAATATCGAAGGCACGGTCATGGACGACATCGACAAGGAGGACGCGGAAAAGAAGGACGCGGATGAGGAGGGTCGACGTGAAGCCATGGAGAAGCCGACAAAAGCAAAGTCGGTGATATGGGTTCCGAGGAAGGAAGCGGCGAAAACAATGCCGCGGATGACGTTCGCGAGTAAGAGCTGGCGTATCTGGGATCCAGGTGGATGTTAAAGTGCATATCGTGATTAAGGGATGATTGTTAGAAACGGCAATCACTCTGATGCCGGCAAGGTGTCATACGTGCATAGTACAGGTAGTATACGTTATATGTATCTAGCAAGGATAGTCACCGATTTGTCCTTGAATTCGAGTCGGATACTAGATTTCCTAGTATATAGGTGCGTTATAAGCTGCCCCTGTAATATTGTGAAGTTGAACAAAAAAAAAGTAAAAGGCACGAGAAGGATCTTTGGTAATCCAGTCTATTTCCGTGTGGGCTAGCAGAACGTGTGCATCTCAGTAGATTGGTGATCGCTACATGTGTGTCGTCTCGTCGAAACTTCGTCGTCGGTATCGTCGGAAAGTAGTCGGCGGTAGGGACTGTGGTGAGAATGCTTGCTTCAGAAGTTTGGCGTCTTATAAGACAAAAAGGTAGGAAACATCAAGCTACAGATTGCTTTGGCAAACGTGCGTGCTGATTCATCGGTTCGGGGCTGCGCAACAATAGAGCTCTGTCGCTGGAAGAGAGCTGGCTCACGAAGGTTTTCAAACTCACGGTCTTGGGCCTATCCTCCCTAGAAAGAACCATGGCCAGACAACGATCAAGGGTGAGATGGTTAAAGCCTTAAAGGACGGTGATGCTACCTCCAAGCTGTTCCACGCAGTAGCTAACGGGGGACGCACCAAAAAAACTTCATACCAGCGATTCATCATGGGGAGGAAATAGTCACTGATTAGATAAGGAAAGATGAGATTTTCTTCGGGGCCTACAACGATCTCTTCGGCAAGGTACATTGGAGCATCTCCACTCGCTAGGCGAACTTAGACCAAAATGCAGACTAAATTTTGGCCGGACGGAATTTGATTTTGGTCCGGAAACGTCGAGTTTCCTACCAGCGTTCTCATGCCGAGTTCCCACGTTCGGCTAAATTTCAGCCGAGTTTGGCAAATTCAGTCGGATTTCATAAAAAATGGGCGAATATAGGCGGATTACATCGAATTAAACTAAAGTAGTAGATAATAAACTAAAAAACATTAAAAAGGCCCTCGTTGTGGCCTTCGCCGATCTACATGGCGAAGTTGCTGTACAACGCCGTGTAGCCGGGATCGGTCCAGCCATCATCCTTGCCGCCGTCGTCATCGTCGTTGCTCGACGGATGGGGCGGGCGGGAGCTCCCCTGGCCGGGGTCGCCGCACCTCCACGGCTGGTAAGAAGGGCCGTCCTCCTCGTCGTCGTTGAGGACAAAGAGCGGGGCGCCCTGGTAGGCGAGTGTGCGCCCGAACCACACCTGCCTCCGGGTCGCCTGCTTCTCGGCATGCTGCTGCAGGCGGTGGACGCGCTGCCGCTCCGTCTCCTCCCAGTCCGCCTTGGACCATTTCAGGATGTCCGGCGAGGACGGCTCCACCAACGGCGGCTGCGGCGCCGAGTCGCGGAGCGACTGCTCCAACACCATCCTTAAGGCGCTATCCTCGGGCGGCGCCGAGCCATCCGCCGGCTCAGGCTTCAGGCGGCGAAGGCGAAGGCGGCCAGTTGGAGCCGACAACGCCGGCACGCGTGGCTCGCCGATGACGATGCCGCGCGAGCGTGTCCGCGGCGGCGAGTGCACAGGCGACACCGCCTCGCGCTTGACTAGACGCAGCACCGACGAAGGACCCGTCGGCGTACGGAGGGGCGTGGAGCCCGATGAGTGGGAGGTCGATGCAGAGGAGGAGCTCAGGCTGGCCATCCTCCTCGGCATCCAATTCGCTGGAGGACGCCACCCTGACCTGGCCGCCGACACGGGTGTGCGCGGGAAGCCGAGACGCGGCGTGTTCCCGGCGTTGATGTGCTCTAGCACCGCCGTGAGCGTCCGGCCCGGCGCGCTCCAAAAACGCCGGCGATCGGCCGCGTTGTTGCGCTTCGGCGGCGTCTCGTCGGGCGGCCCCTCGTGGCGGGCGAGCTCCTGGGCGCGGCGGTCGGCGAAGAACATCTCCCAGTAGAGGAGGTTGTCGGGGCTCCCGGCGTCAGAGGGATCATCCATGGCCGCGATAAAGGCCTGGATCTCGTAGGGCAGTTCTTTCGCTGTCGGTGCCGGCGGGATAGGGATGCCGCCGACGCTAAGCTTCCCCCTGGAGGATTCCGCGTGTCCAGTGGCGCCATGTAGCCAGCTTCGTAGAGCATGCGCGCCTCCCAAGCCTGGAGCGGCCGAAGCCGTTCGCCGTCGCACCGTCGCCGGGAAAGCGCTCGGCCATGGCTTAGTGGGGAGGGGAGAGTTGTGTGTTCGCTGGAATTTTGGGCTGGTGAGCTGGGCAGCTGTGAGAGAGTGTGAGGAGCTCCGGCAAGGGGTACGACTTTTATAGGCCGAGATGGGCGGCGAGGGCGGGAGGGGTGCAGCGGCGAGGGCGGAAAAAGGAAAAACGGCGAGAAGTTAGTGCCCGCCGGTCCGTCGCGGGAGCTGAGACGACGGCGGTGGCGCGGCAATTCTACGACGCGTGGCCAAGCGACATGCAGTTATTGTTCGGCGGTCGCCGCGTGGTTCCAATGATGACGATGACTCGGCTTCAGCCGCTGACTCGACGGGTCCCCGCGCCGCTTCGTTTTTTTCCGCCGAGTTCACTGCGTCAAGCGTTCTCATGGCGTACCCGGGATCCTGGTAGCCGAGTGAAGATGCTTTATACTATGGGTTAATCATGGTGGTGACCCTGTCTTCTGAGGCAACTCCCGGCCCTGAGTGCTATCAGCCATTCAATGTCACATAGAACTCATCTGGACCATTGGTTCGAGCTGGAAAGTAAGGTTTTTTTTGTTACCGTCGTGGGACGCTTCTTCTGTGTGTAACTAATGGCCCCAACCATGACATTGGTCCACAACACAGAGGCCAGTACGCTCTGCTCTCTGCACCCACGTGAAAAAATTGTGTGTGACACCCCACAAAGGCGCTCGCCTGAACTCGCCCTCGCCCTCACCTCCTCTCACGTCTCCTCCATTGGTCCCGGGAGAAACCCTAGCCGTGTCGCCCGCACCTCCTCTCCTCCGGCCTCCAGGGCCAAACCCCAGCCGTCTCACCCATGCCGCCCTCGCGGTTGCCTCTCAAAACGGAGATGCCGCCCTTTAGCCGCCCAACCAAACAGAACTCGCGATAGGGGTGGCGGCGGAGCCAAGGCCGGCTGCCCTCCCCTTTGCTCAAACCAGCAACAACGAGGCTCGATTTGGCACGGAGGAAGCCATACTTCCATTTATTTCAAGGTCCCCATAATCGTGGACCCAACTATGGAGAAGGAGGTGTGGGAGGGCTGTTGATGACCCACGCAGGAGACACTGTGGCCTGCAATCTGCATCGCCGTGACGACCCGCGGGAGCAACAACGGGTCGAGAGATCCCCTTCAGTGTGCATATATCTCCATGCTGCCAAGGAGGTGATATCGTGATCCATTGGGAGGATTTGCACATTTGCCACACTTTTCTTTGCATCTTGCATATTTGCCATTTTCTATGTCACTGACATGTGGTGGTCATATGGCAAATATCTAAATTTTAGATAAAAAATATAGCAAATGTGCAAAAATTCTGATCCATTGTTGTGTTCTTGTTATTCATTTTCAGTATGTGTGTTGCAAACTTGCAGTTTCTTTAATTTGTTTAATTTTGTGAGGTTGAACTTTGCGGTAGTCATGTCGCTAGATCTCTGCTATATATAAATTATACTAATTTGTTCAGTTATGTTGCTATTTTAGATGGTTTAGTTCTACTAATTCGTTATGGTGCCATTTCATATGGTACTAAATTGTACTTATAATCTACATTTGTTGGTCATCATTTCAAGCGGTTTAATTGTATCGCTTTATCTAATTTAGCTTTTCTCAGCATGGTCTCTTGATTGGTTATTAATAGAAATTTATACTCATTATTTCTTCAGTTATGGTGCCATACACCCCCCTTATGCACTCCATGAATCCCATCTGCGAGAAAAAGAAGGCCAGCAAGATAAAACAATAGACTCGGTGCGAATACAATTGCATCGCCCAAACTAGAATTACCAATAGTCTTCAGTCCTAGGAGACTGATGCAAAAAGGGACATGTATTGCGATAGTTAACATCGATTTTAGGCTTGATTTATCAGATGAAAAAAATAGAGATTAGTTCTATGTCTCAGAATTTTTCTTTCTATGCTTAAATCATTTCAGATCATTCTAAGCACTATACTTGACAAAACATTTATTACAGGTATACACAACGGTAGGGTTTGGTTCGGTAGTTGATTTGGATTCACATATTTGTTTGTCATCTTTTGTTCCTGTATATGTGTATCATTGAGTATGTGTTATTTCATATATGTAGATGTGATCGCAATAGTTATAGGTGTATCACCTGCTGACAACATATATGTGAAAGGCAGGCTGACCTTGGAAAGGCCTCTACGGATCATGGACACGGGGTTTGGAAAACTTAGCCCCGTGATTTGTATGATCATTACCTTTGAAACATGTTCGTTAGCAAGAAATACTTATACATGCTTGCTAAGGCATTTCAATCTGTTCATCTAAATATACATCTGATTTCTCCGTAGGAGAATGCTGCAGCGTTTGATGCTGATAAACTGAAACAAGTAAGCCACAGAAAAACACTTATTTTTCTGGTTATAAGATGTACATACAGGAGACACAAGAATGCATGTTATGGGTATTATGTTAGTTGTTCCTCTCTTCAGTAATCTTTTTGTCCAGAAAAATAATCTGTTGGTGCTTCTGTTACTGTACTTAACCTATCTACTAGCTATGCGGCTCCCCCCTCTTCCAGACGCTAAGGATTCCGCTGAACGAAGTGCCAAAGTGGAGCCTAATCCCTCTTCTCCCTCTGATCTGGAGGAAAATGTTACTCCACCAGTATGATAGTAAGCCAAAAAATACGGAGAGTTGATACTTGGCACCATAGATATCAGTACTTCATAAACTTCTCCTTTCAATCATTTCATGAGACAGTTTTGCCATATACTACGTATCCACTTCACCTATTCACATGTTTACAAATTGTTGTGTTGCGGGAATAAGAATCTCATCTATAACATGGCTCAACATGAATAGTCTACAGTTCAGCTATGTTGTATTCAGTATGCTGCATTAGATCATCAAGGCGTGGAAGCCTGCTGGACACCGAGAATCAGGATAAAGCTGCGAAAGGTATGACCATGGGTGCCCTAGGTAGCTAGCTATAAACTTTATTTTGCAATACGGTAAGCACAAGTTCTCACTGGAGAGAGCATCTTATGTTCCACAATTCCGTCTCCTTGCAATGCTTTATCAGTTTATTGCAATACGGTAAGCATAAGTTCTTGCCTAATTTGAAGTTAGATATGGGATTCTTTAATGTTGGCACCTGATGACCAGAATTGGCATGTATGCATAATAAAGATCTTATGTTGATTTATCAGGCTGGAGATTTGGGGTGCTTGACAATAAGGAAAATATGCAGAGTACAGTGCTGCTCCTAGCGAGGAGGATTTGTAGTAGTACTATGCAAGCATTCAATATAGTCTTTTAGTTTATCTGTCTGTTGTTCACTCCATGCTGGTTCCTCTGATGGCTATGAATCTCCAATGACCTCAAGAGAGCTCTTCTCACTGGAGCTTGCATAGAAAAATTTGTTGATGGCGCTGCCGCATTTAGTGGCATCATTTTTGTGTCAAGGGAGAAGGTATATCGGATTGCCATAATTTACTGGAGCGCACCATGGACAACAACAAAAAAAATACACACATGTTACGCCTGGGTTGGTCACAAATGTAAGTCTCTGAGTGTACCGCAACAGCCACGTTGTGTGATAACTCCATGTATGCGGCGCGGCAAAGCGCTCTTGTTTGTCTAGTATTATGTATGTCTAAAGCGATTCAAAGCTCTCTTGAAATCGGTTTAACACATAGTATGGAGCCGATTCATTGTTGTAAAAAGCGAACCAAGTTCTTGCTTCGGTTCAAAAGAATCTACATGCAGCATTGGCCCACATGGCATAGATAAAAACAATGGAGAGAGATTGCTGCAGAGTCAGAAAAAGTAAGTGTATGCATATTTTTTTTAATCATTGTCCAAACAGTAAAAAACAATGCCAATATAGCAGCTAATTGAAAGAATACCAAAGTTTGACATATTTTTCTATGACCATGTACTATGTTGAACCGAATCATTGAGTGCAAACAAAAAAATAAACGTGAAAGATCCAGTAAATATAGATACTATAAGGGTGTGTTCAGTTCGGGAACAAAGTGGAATGAAAATGTCATGGTTCCATTTCACTAAAATGGGTTGGTTCCGTTCTTGTGTTTGGTTAGGATAAAAAATGTGTAATGGAATGGTTCCATCCTATGTTCAGTTGGACAAAAAATGTGTTTGGAATGGTTCCATCAAATTTGGTGGATCTAGAGGGAACATTCTCTTTTGATGAACCACCCAGTTTCATTCCATTTCTCAACTGAACATTAGAACGGCTCTTAAGTGTGGAACCATTCCACTTCGTGACACCAACTGAACACACCCTAAGTTATCAAGATCTTGTAAAAATTGTATAGCACCAAGCCGAGCCAGTCTCGGCTCGGCTCGAGTTTTCCCGAGCCCATCCGAGCCGACTCGGCTCGGCTCAAATCCACCCCTACATCAGTTGTTATCCTAAGCGGGTCCATGTGGGCGTGATGGACGTCCAGCACAAATCGCAAAGAGCCATCACACAAGTTAAGCATTGTGCGGCGCTTTTTCATAGAATTTTCTTTAATCAATTTTGAACCTTCGAAACCAAGCCTTTGGTAGACGTTGCTAGAATTGCGAAGTGGCACCCAATCCGCCCCGCTTCGTACTCAAAATTTTGTTAGTCTAGTTTAAATGTTTTCAATAAAACTAGACTAGTTTAAACTAAATTTTGCTTTTGTAGACTTATGTAGGTTGCGGCATGCAATCCTAGACATTAGAGCATCTCTAATCGATACCGTATCTGGCCCCAACCCGTAAAATAACCGTCTTGTTTGTGGTATAAAGCTAAAAAAGTTGTCATTCTAGATACCCTAAACTATACCGCATCTAAAATATTTTTACGTTTCACCGCAAAAGATCGCTTCCGGGCCGCATATTTCCCGTATCGAGAGCTGTGGATGCGGTGAACCGCATCCCGCGCTTCGGTTGGCGGGAGAAAAATTTCCCCTCCCCTACTTCCCGCATAGCCACCACCATCGCCGATATGCCGCCGCCGGCCGTTTCCACCCCCACTCTCTCTCCTCCCTACCATCTCTCTCTCCTCCCTACCATCTCTCTCTCTCCCCGCTGCCATGGCGAGACCCAATCTAAAATTCTACGAGGCCACGATGTTTGCCCACTATGACATCCTCATGCCACCTCGCGTGACGCTTCTGGCTAACTGGGAACTCAGCTATCGGGTGCAGGTGATGCCAGTTTTGCGTGGTGCCAAGTTGGCTAACCAGAGCGAGGATTGCTGCCGCCAACTGCTGGAGTGGAAGAGGGAAATGGCCCAATACGCGCCCGCGAGCTCATATTGGCAGAAGCATTTCAAGAAGGAGCGCATGGCAGCGCTTTCCCTCTGCCTCATTCACGGGCGGCGGCTCCACCCCAATCTCCACAACCCTGAAGGGAGGGCGCGATTCTAGACCGTTCGTGGCTGCACGATTCTGGGCCCTCTGCCTCGTTCACGGGCGCGCCGAGAAGAGTTCCGGAGGGAGGCGAACAATGTTGGAATCATCGAGATTGATGACAGCGGAAGCGACGCGGAGGAGGCGGACGATGGCGGCATGGAGGCGGACGGCGATGTGGAAGATGATAGCGCAAGCGACATCGTGGATTAGTGTTTTAATTTAATCGTTTGTTATTACTATGATTGAGAAGCTTCTCGTTGGATTAGTGTTTTACTTTAATCGTTTGTTATTACTATGTTCTATTTCTCGTTCAAACATTGAATCGTGTGCTTTGAGATAAAATTTGTTTTGCGGTACACACTACTGGATAGAACATATATGTCATACCTGATCCGTAATTTTTTTCTTTCGATTTTACGGTATTATGCTCCATCCGGCTTTTTTCGCACCGCAAATGCGAGATGCGGTTTACCGCCACGAGCATGTGTTTGTGTGTGGTGCTGGTGACCAGGTGCGTGTTTGTGTGTGAGTATAAACCGTTATGTATTTCTAAAACAAACTGTAAAAAGAAATAAAAAACACATGAGTTGGGGGCAACGGAAGCAAATGTATTGAAAGAGTATATGTGACATATTTGAAAAAAAAAACCCGGTTAGAGACTAAACATTTCTCCTACCTACTGCATCAAGAGTACAATTCGCAAATCATAGCTAGCAGGCACTACAGAAATTCATGACGCTGTACATGCACGTACGACGATGAGTCCACATCACTGCGCTAGTTATGATTAGATGCCAATGAAGGGCGCGCCCGTGATGATCTCAGTTGCGGCGAGTGCGACCAGTCCAAGCATGGCGAAGCGGCCGTTCCAGAGCTCCGCGTTGGCGTTCATGACAGCCCCGGCCCTGCCCTCGGCGCTCTCGCCCTGGAGCAGCGGCACCAGCGACGCCACGGAGAGCACCGCCACGGTGTACGCGAACCACGCCTGCCCGGTGCCGCTGCCGAGCTGCGAGAGAAGCCCGTCGCCGCGCCCCGCCTCGACAGCCAGCGCCGTGACGAAGCCCACCATAGCAAGGCGCCCGTTGATGCGCTCCGGCGCGGGACCGCTGAACGCCAGCGCGTCCCAGATGGAGGTGCTCGCCTTGGGCTTGTTTGGTGGTGGCGTCCTCGGCTCGTCGGCCTGGGCCCTGACGATGACGGCGCGTCGGCGCAGCGCCAGAGGCAGAGCGGCGAAGCGGCCGCCTGCTCCCTGGAGCCCGACGGCGGCACCGGCGAATGAGGTCATGGCCATAACTGTCGCCATTAATGAAAAGCTCTAGTAGAAATCAAGCTCGAAAGGGCAGGAGGGTAGCTAGGAATTTCCTCGATGTGTTGTCGAGATGGTGTTGCTGATGTATTGATGGAGCCGGCCGGGCGCAATTTATATAGGCTGCTGCTGGGTAGTGGGGTGAGCAGTGACCATTGAGCTAGCCCGTGACCATGGAGGTGGCCGGTTGATCCCCAGCCGTGAATCGATCGAACCCGACGTGGAGCGAGGCAGGTCCTGATACGGCCAGCGAACGTGGACGTCAGGGGCACCGTGCGTGCGTGCAGAGGAGGGCTCCGCATGATGATACGTCCGACGAACGCAAGCACGTTTGGGTCCACGTATCGGACACCACATGGAAGCGCGGGGAGAGGGGCAGAGTGGGTGCTATTTGTATGATCTCTGTTTTGGTTTATCTGACTTGGTTTCTAGCTTGATTCACACTGATTCGTCCTCTCCTGATTCGGGACTTGTTTCTAGCGGTAGCAAAGGAGAAGCACCCGAAGGTACACGTAGGTTACCGTGATCGAGTTATGTATCAGGCGAATGCACGCACGCAAACTCAGCACTGCTCTGTAAACAGCTTACCAAAGGCCAGATCTCAATCTCTCTAAGAAATAGCTACTAGGTAAATAACACAGGTCGTTACATCAAGTACAATAGTCAATAGTAAGTAAAAAAAACATTTTTTCTTCGAAAAGGGGAAAGCCCGGCCTCTATATCGATTGATCCAAATAATCCTATAGGATTTTAGAACACATGAATGAAAGATAATAGGCATTTGGATAGCAGATAGGAAAAACATAGGATTTATTTTGTGTTTGAAACAACTTTTTTTATTGGAAATGAGCGATTTTATTACTTATCGTAATGTTTACATCCGGTCTCTGTATAACTAAGATGCACACAACCGCACAAACCAAAGACTAAGTGTTAAATAACCGAAACAAAATTACAATATGCGAAGCTAACATCAACGGCCACAACTAGGGTAGAACTATCCGCAGATCTTATGGTAGATCTATCCGTAGCTCACGCGACCATCCATGTCGGGAGAAAATACCCCTCGCCACATCCTCCAATCGCATATACCCCTCCACAGATAAGTTCCAAAACTCCATATGTTAGAGTGTAGTCCATGATCAGAGAATAGCCGTAGTCCTGTAGATAACCTGCAATGGACAAGACACAAAATTATTAAAAATCTTTCCTACATAGCCAAAGTGACCAAATAATGGCAAGCGCTTCCATCCTAAATAAAGTCATGTATTTATCCTCAACCCCATACAACCAATTACCAAATAAATTAGTCACCGAGCCTGGGCGAGATAAACCAGAGACTACTTGAATGATTGACCATATAAATCGTGAAAATGTGCATCTATGACTAGTAATCCACCTTCAGGCCATCATCCGAACCCCCTCCAATATTAAGTTGCAAGCAACGGATACCTGCTTTAAGCAAAGTGTGTAAGGTAAACAATCCACTTTTTCATGAATAAGAGATTGTTGTTTTCTCCCTAGTAGAAACAACACATCTACAATCTTAGAGATTTCTGTCACTTCCCCAGATTAAATAGAGGCATGAACCCACTATCGAGTATAAATACTCCCTCTTGGAGTCACTAGCATCTACTTGGTCAAGATAGCTACTAGAAACGGAGAGCATGCAAGATCACAAACAACACGGACATGATAGAATTAATAAGATAGAACCATTAACCAATCTGACATAGTAATCTCAATATCCATCGGATCCCCGCAAACACAACATGCATGATTACAAATAGATGATATTGATCATGAACGGAGCTCACAAGATCTAAACATGGTAGTACAAAGGAGGATAAACAACCATCTAGATACTACATGGACCCATAGTCCAAGGTGGAACTACTCACGCATCATACTGGAGGATGGAATGGTGATGAAGAAGGCCTCCGGGATGATCTCCCCTCCGGCAGGGTGCCGGGAAGAACTTCAGACCCCCCCGATCTAGAGACGATGGTGGCGGCGGCTACGAACTGTTTCGTGAAAGATTGATCGGGTACTTAGGGTTTTGGTATCGGAAGCTTCTTATATGCGAAGAGGCGAGGCAGGGGGGCACCCGGGGTGGCCGCACCCCTCCCCAGGCACGGGCCAGGCCTGGCCGCGCGGCTAGGGGGTGTGGCCCCCAGGTGGATCCCCTCTGTCTCGTATTCTGGCTCCGTGTTCCCACGGTAAAATATTGACTTTGACTTTTGTCCCGTCCAATTCTGAGAATATTAATTTTCTGCCTTTTCTGAAACAAAAAATAGAAGAAAACAAGCAACTGGTACTGTGGCATCTTGTTAATAGGTTAGTCCAGAAAACATATAAAAATACCTCAAAGTGTAGACAAAGCGAAGCAAACTAGATACTAAACAAGCATGGAACATCAAAAATTATAGATACATTTTCGACGTATCAGATTGTTCCGGATTCGTGTTCGGGGACTCGAGTCTGAAGAAGATCGTGTTGTTTTGTCCAACGACAGTTAACTGACCCTGATCCGTCGGATGAGTCAGGCACACGTATCAACAATCCCTATGAACTAACGTATCTATTCGAAAGACAGGTTCAAATGATAAGCACTCAAAAGATTATAGAGTCTCTAGTCGAATCTACGATTCTACTGAATACTCTGGGGTTACTGACATGGATATACCCTACGGGTGCCTTACATTGGTATACCCGGTCTAGCCCAGGGAAGGCCCACGTGAAGACTTATTGTCCAAGAAGACTCTGGGTGGCACAAGCCCAGTAGAAGTTCGACTCCTTGGAGAACACAGCTAAGCTGTAGATAGAATATTCAAGGGTGAAACCCTAACTTGTAACCGACTCGACCTACCCACAGGACCTGGCCTATCTATATAAAGGCCAGGAGGGCACGGCGAGGAAGATCTAGACAACTCATACACACACCTCACGCCAGATCGCATTTGCGCATCCTCTATAACCTTCAGTTCCACCGTAATCAAGAACAGACAAGCAGGAGTAGGGTTTTCCCTCCGATGGTCTGAACCTGGGTAAACCTCGTGTCCTCTTGTTGCGTGTCTGTTAACCGTCCCACGATCTCCAGCATACTCATCTTCTCTAAAACTCAAGTCCATAACAATGGGCATTGACTAGTCGAACCCTCGTCAGTTCACGAGGAACCGCACGACCTTATTCGACGAGGATGACCACGATCTGTCGCGGCGACGCCGCAGCCCACGACGAAGGAGCCGTAATTACGACTCCCGTGACAAGCTCCCACAACGCAAAATCAACAAACTGCGTGCCAAAAGCGCGTGCTCCACTAAGTCGGAAGAGGAGGACACAGAGCTCTATGGCGCCAGATGCTTCAGCCGAACCATACGACAATCGAGGATGTCTAAGGGCTTTAAGATCCCCTCGAATAATCCAAAGTTCTATGGCCTGTAGTAGCCAAAGATCTGACCGGGCGAGCACATCTCGTTAGTCAAGCTGCATGGCGGAAGTAAAAATACAGCCATGCAATGCCTTCGGTTACAGTCCCTTATATTAATTTTTATGCGAATCATAAATTCTATACGTATCTAATCAATGCCATGTTTGTTATTGAATTACATGTACCACATGACTTGATGGAGGGTGCATCAACACCATATTTTTATTATGGCGTCCTATACCGGCGATCCCGTGTTCATGTCAGCTTGGCCCAACGATCACCTTGCTTCTTGCTTCACGCTCGGGGGCTGTATTTCGACTAGGTGATCATGCAGGTTACTGGCAGCCATCACGTGTGACTCGCCAACGCGTCGACTACACGTCCGTGTGATCCGCTGCGGTCTTCGATTGTGGTGATTTTCTATAATCTTCGGCTGCGGCGACTCGCTACGGTCTTCGGCTGCGGCGACTCTGCACGGCGACCCGCTACAATGTTCAGCTGCGATAACCCACTGTCTCCCTTGGCTCCAGCGATCTGCTATGATCTTCGGCTCTAGTGACTCAGGGGATCCCTCCACTTCGGCGATCCGCTGCGGTCTTCGACTTTGGCAACCCACTGCAGTCTTCGACTGCGGCGGCCTGCTACAATCTTCGACTGTCGCGACTGCGACCCGGCGGTCGCATCTGCTCCTGCGAACCACTGTCGCGTCGGCTCCGTCCGCGGCGACTACCAATAAGGCTAAGTTTCCTCTACCGAGAGTTTATAACTTTTTTTTACCTTAATCGCAATCTATACACTCGAGGCTATGCCCTCTTTGAGTAACCTAATGTGTCGTCGACTCCGCGCACTCGATCACCTCATACGCGACATCCCGAGTAGCTTATTCTAACTGATCGTCAAATCCTTAAACTCCGAGTGCCTCGGATAGGTACTAAGACTAATGATAATCAGACTAACGAAAAGTCCTAGCAAACAGTGTAAAAGTGTCGACTCGATTGACACCAGAAATTTACTTTACAAGCCAAAAGCAACTATTCTTTGCAAGATACAAGTACTTCATAATTTTTCATGTTTTATTCAGCCTACAAGAACGTCGACTGTATCGAGCTACTGTATTAGATCCTCCAATAGAGTTAACCATATCCAATCGCGTTAATAGACGCCAAGACCCAAGCGACACTCTCCTCAAATGACTATGTCAGTTATCGACCGACGCGACGCTGGACGCGCACCCGACAAAAGCGACTACATCGACTCCATCTGCATCGTCTACATACCCGGCTAAAACGCCGCATGACTCCGCTACGTCAATTCTGATTGCATCGCGATTCTTGGCTCTTTATGCATGAGACGCTGACTCAATGCACTTCCGGGTCAGTGGTTTCTCCTCGCATGAGTCTTCACTCAAGTCTACGACTAGATTAAGCACTCAGAGGCTACTCCTATCAGGAGCGCTGGTCGCGCACCCGGTGTACTTCTGACTCAGCAGTACGCCACGATATTGTCGACTATGACTGCGAGATATAAGACTTGAGTCTTTGCCCGAGTCTACGAATCAGCTAGACATTCGGGGACTACTCCAAACTAGAGCACTGATCACACACATACAAGATCTTCGAGTGGCATGTTCTAATTCCTTGTTTGAATCTACGACTTGAATGAGGACTCGGGATACTCCCATAGGGTACTGGAGTGCTTCAAACAAGGATTTTCTATAGTGAACGGTATGTATTGGAGTGCCACGTTAGCGATGACGTCACCCTGCTGACTAAAATTTTAAAACTTTATGAAACAAAAATAAAACTTGTGCAGCATGACTGAAACTTATTCATAAATATTTAATATTTCCATTCATAGTTTCAATTCCGTTCCAGTCACTAAGTCAGTGACGTAAGTATGAGACCGGGAAAAAAGTTGATTAGCACACTAATCTCAAATAAAAACTAGATGATGAATAGAACATGTACAATATACCGTTAACTGTAAAAATTAGTTATCGTAGCTGCTACCATCACAAGCGCCCCACCACCGCCGACCGGGTTGTTATCCTCCACACTGCCCTCTCTCTCCCTCTGACCCGATTTTGTACCCCACCTCCATGGCTACGATCAATAGAGATCATCCTAACCGGTCACAGAGAGTGGAGGAAAGAAACTACATCTTGTTCTGCCCGGAGGATCCGGCATTTTGGGTCCATCCACCCACCGACCCCGCTAACGCCGACGATGATCCTCCAACCGACTCGATCATCCTCGACACCCGGGCCTACCTCAACGACCGGACAAACTCTTCCACCGCCGAGGCCTATGTGGCGGGCCGCCGCCATCTCATCAAGGTGACCTTCTGGTTGGCACACCCGCCCCGCATCTCCTATTTCACCATCCACTTCCCTGATCTGTCCGAGCCCTCCGAATCCGCGCTCGCCGAGATACTGATGACCCACAAGGATAGGGGGTGTATCGTAGTACTTTCGATAAATAGGAGTGTCGATCCCAACGAGGAGCATAAGGTGTTTACTAGTGGTATGGAGCAGGAAATCTCTGTAAATACTTAGCAAACAGATTTTTAGGATTTTTTGATAAAGCAAGGAAATAAAGTGCAGTAAGTAAAGCAGCAAGTAATTGCAGCAAGTGGTCCAATCCTTTCTTAGCAAAGGAAAAGCCGGTGGAAATACTTATGAGGGCCAAACGTTCTTGAGGACACATGGGAATACTGTCAAGTGCTTTCGTTTCATATAGTTGATTAATCTTCTTTGGTTTTATAAGTGTTGTGTGGGTGAACCTGTGCTAATGTACCGACCTTACTTGGACTAATACATACTTGTGATTAAACCCCTTGCAATCATCCGCAACTACAATAAAGTAATTAACATATAAACCTAACCACAGGCTTAAACTCTTAGATCCTACACTCCCTTGTGCAAAGGTTTCCTAACGGGGGTTCAGGTTTCTGTCACTCCGACAACCCCACAATTAGTAGCCAAATACAGAATGCATTCCCCTAGGCCCATAAATGGTGAAGTATCATGTAGTCGACGTTCACATGACACCACTACAAGAATAGCACCACAACTTAAATATTAAACCATTGAATAATACCTCAACACAATTCCACTACTAACAACATGACTTCTCCCATGCCCTCAAGAACTAAACGAACTACTCACGAGACATCATATGGATCAAGATCAGAGATGATATAATGATGGATAACAATATGAACATAAATAATAATTCAATGGTTCCACTCATAAGCATCAACTACAATAGTAATCAACACCGGGAAAGTTTCCCCTAAGAACTATGCAAGATTCAACACAATTGTTACAGCGGGATGGAGTGGTGATGATGGTGCTGATGGAGATGATGGTGTGGATGATGATAATGATGATCCCGATGAAGTCTATCTTGATGACGGTATTGATGGCGACGATCTCCCCTCTCCGGGAAGGAATTTCCTCGGCAGAAATCTGTCTGCCGGAGAGCTCTTTCTCTCTCTATAGTTTCCACCCCGCAGAGGCGGCAGAATCTTTTTGTGGTTGCTCTCCAAACTTTAGGGTTTCGGGAGGAAGATATAGGCGAAGGGACGGAGCTAGATGTGGGCCAGGGTGGCCCGCGCCTGGGGGTGTGGGCCCCTTGTGGCCCAACTCTGCCTCCCCTTCTGGCTTCCTTCGTCTTCTGGAAAAATAGAATTTTTCCATAGTTTTTCTGGTATTTTTCTAATCTTCGCAAAAATTGCATCTAGACACCGCTTTTTCCATCAGAATCCTGACTCTGGAAGTTCATCCTACAAGAATCATCCAACATGCAAAAACAGATGAAATAACATAAGTATCACATCTTAATAAGAAATATATCAATGAATAGAGGCAAATTATGATATAGAATGGTGATACGAATTGGATGTATTAACTCCCCCAAGCTTAGACCTCGCTTGTCCCCAAGCAAAAACTAAGCTCAGTAAACATGTCCACAGGTTTATGAAGTGAAGTGTCGATAAAAACAACACGGACAAGAAGCATCACACTTACCAATACACAACTCATTGTAGAAAGCAACTCACCATTATATAACTTAACTTGCAACGAGTATGGGAGTCACAATAAAGATGCATAAAGATAAATCATAATTGGGAATGGCAAACTTTGTTCTTGGTCAGAGAATAGATGACAAATCAGTTTTCAAGCAAAGCTTTTGTAAAGAAAATTATAATAGGAGTACTCTTTGCTCAAACATAAAAGGCTTTGCACAATGATGGCTTTCAAATTAATACTCATTCAAATAAGAGTCTTGTGCAAAACAAGGATGATAAGGAACATGATTGAATAAATCATCATATGAATGATTGAAACACAACAACTCAAATGCTTGCTGGAGATAGAGAGGAATAGGTTTACAGACTCAGCTAAGAAGTAGAAGAAAGTCCCTTCAAAGAGGGAAGCAGGGATTTCAAGTTCATAAATGGCTTTCAAAAGATTATGGTACTTACTACCTTTGAGCTCTCATTGCCCCTATCATAAGCATCTTGAGGTGATTAAGGTTAAAGTGAACAAAGATGGAGTAATGCTTGACGAAATATAAGTTGGCAATCTCATGTCCCTTGAGTACGAGGACAGCTCCTCATGCTACTCAACTTTAATTACCGGTAAGTTCTTGTCATTGTAAGTACATGTGTATCATAGAGAACCGCCAACGGGGTACCCCTCTCATGATACAAGAGCTATCCCATATCAAAATGACAAGGCAAGCAGAGAGTGAGCATCTCAGTGATGTTTTTATTTGCTATTTTCATGGGTTTTTATTGAGGATGCTTCAGATTGATCACTATGGTTATGCTGCAAGTTTCCACCATGATTAGGCATGGCTTAGGCTAGCGGCCCAGGCATTTCTCTAACACACATACATAACTCCATGGACTTACAAGCTCCCCTTTTATTTCACACCGACGACATTCGCAAACAAAAGAGCATGATATCAACTGTGTACAAAGTACAAGTGCAATGCTGAAAGCGTTCCCCATGATAGCACGGTTCTGCTAATTCCAACGTATAGGTGCAAGCATATACAACTTCGATGACACAATGGTTCAAGTTTATTAGGAGCACAAAAATAAGGTGTGCCATCAAGTTCGTGAGAGCTTTACTAACTAGTTTTCACATAACAAAAGAATTTTTAATTTGAAAGATAGATAAAGCTTGAGAATTTGCTTGGAATAGCAATAATGCTAATAGGTAGATATAGTGGACATAGATGGCATAGGTTTTGGTTTAAAGGATTGGATGCATGAGAAGTATTCCCTCTCAGTATAGGTTTTTGTCTAGCAAGGTTGGATAGCAAGCAAAAGAGTTGAAGGAAAAAAGCAAACATACAAATGATAAAGTCAAACATGCAATCTTCCTTGAAGACACAAAAGATCTTAAATAAAGAATACTAAGCTTATGAACCAACAAGAAAGAAAATAAATGATACAAAATACCTGTAAGCTTTTTTCTCTTTTTCTTTCAAACTAATGCCACTGACCAGAACTCGATTTGCCAAAACCAATTTAGATCCACTTGATGATCCCAAAGTGGTGCCAATACTGATCAACAAGATCCATCATATAATAGAGATTGCAAACTAAAATAAGAAGTGTAAAATGTAAAAGATGAGACTTCTCATTAATATTCCATAAAGGCACTCACACCAAGGGATACATAGATAACCAACTAAAGGAGAGATACTTCCACAATGCAAACCAACCTATATGATAACTTCTCTATTCAAGATATGACTCTACTAAAAAGGTAAAAAGATAATGATAATGATGTGATATCGTGGCACTCCCCCAATCTTGGAACAAGCCAAGGGGATGCCAAAACCTGATGACGAATCACTCCTTCGGTGGTGGTGGTGTTCCCTTGATAATCTTTTCAACCAGCTTCCTCAAATCCTTAAATCTCAAAGGTTAGAGTAATAATCAACTCCGAATTATGCTCAATGCAGTTCACGATCATGTCGCACCAAGAATCCCAGTCCTTGTTATTCTTTCTCCACTCTTCCTCCTTAGAGTGTTCCTTCCCTGCATGGTTAGAATGAGGCATATCCCAACTAGAGGGCAACTTCCCTTTGGTCACCTTTTGGAATTGCTGCTCATGTATAAGAGTATGGAAGGGGTTCTTGGTATGTGGAGGAAGTGAGTGTGGAGCGAGGCAATGACGCATAGGTTTCCCTCCTGTAGACATCTGTGCCATCCTCCTGAGCTTGATAGTGTTTGCCACCACTCCAATGCTTGCGAAGGTAGCGCGGGTGTCTGGATGCTCGTCCTCCTTCACGTCCTCTTCATCCTTAACCAAGATCTCCTCCTCCTTGGGGTTTTGAGGATTATCTTCCATGGGCTTCTTGCCCTTGTTGTTGGCGGAGACCATGGTGCCTCTAAACTTGAGAAAATTTCCTGACAGAATTAGACCGAAACAAAAACACGACGAGAACACGATAAACAAACCTCGGGGGATCCGGGGGTTATATATTACGAAGTTTTACTGCATAAGGAAGGTACTGTGCGAAAACGAGGCGGAGACGGACTCCAGGGAGCTCACACCCCTGGTGGCGCGACCAGATGGGGCTCGTGCCACTGGTGGGTGTGGCCCACCCGGGCTTCGTTTCCTCCTCTTTTTCGTCTCATAACCTTCCATATGGAGTAAAAACAGCAAACATATAAAGAGATAAGTTTTTCACGAACCTTCTGTTTTCACCACTTTTACCTATTCAGAAAAGGACTCTGCAGATTCCTTCTCCCCAGCACTTGAAAGTTCCTATATACAAAGCCTCACACAAACTTTATTAGCAACATTTAGTGTATGCAAAAACCATAAACCTTTGGGTTCACACTTCAACTAAAATCCAACAAGACAAAAGCTACTGAATCAACTCTTTTAAAAATCCTAAAAGAATCTGAAAGGAAATCGATTCAAGGGGCAAATGCAAATGATGGCAAATATCTGACAAAACAAACCAGAAGGTAAAGATTGATTTTTAGAAAATCTTCTATTGCTCAAATAAAAAAGTGCAAAACTAATGAAAGTTGGATAACAACTTGGGGCACAAGCACAGAAAATTATAGCTCCATCCGACATACTGGGGTCTTTCACGAATTTTTACAATGCAACACAAAAAACTGTCCCAGGACAGCAACTCTCCCAACTCCACTACTTCTCAAAAGTGGTTGATCAAGACACAAAGCCCCAAACAAAAAGGATAAGGAGAGGTTATTACAAGTACTAACTTCCAAGACTCAATAAAAATATTGGGTTATCTCCCAAGAAGTACTTTTCTTTAACGCCTTTGAGTTAGGTGATGGGGATATGCCTACCGGGATATACCCAGCAGGACGTTTCCAACTGGCCCAGGAACTGGCGAGTGGGCCTGCAGGACGACGACTGGATCAAGGCCTGGCGTGGATCCAAGCGACTGGAAGCTGAAGGCCCAGGAGAGTAGATAGGCCCAGTCGGATTAGGTTAAACGAGTGCTGAAACCTTAACTGATTCGGTTGAGATATGTAAACCCTAGGGGGTGAGTCTATATAAACCTCCCTACAGGGCGTGTAGAGGATACGTTCCATCATCCACCCAAGCGACTCGCCGCCTAGCCGTCGAGCTCGCCCCATTGTACCTCCATCATAATACAATCTAGCAAGAGTAGGTCTTTACCCTCCCGGGGGCCGAACCTTGGTAAAACCCTGTGTCTCCGCCCTCATCTCGCACCGCAGATGGCTGGCCGCCCTTGCCCTATGTTCTACTACTCGCTGCCGATTGCAGCATCTGCCGTGGTCATTCCCACGACAGTGGCGCCCACCGTGGGGCCTGGCCGGTCTGGCCGGTGTTCTGCGGCGAGATCCAATCTGCCCATCAACGAGTCGGTCGCCACCGGCCACATGATAGCGATTAGCGAGATGCTCCAGATCTTGCCGAGCAGCTACGTCCCGGCGGCGCGACCCGTCACGCACATCATGATCTTGCTAGTCGGCACGATCAGCCTCTTCGTCGGCCTCACCGACGTCATTGTCTCGGAGGACTCGGCTCACATCCGCGAGTCGCCGCCACGCGACCGGCTCTCCGAGAGCCAGGTCCGCACGATCCACCACCTCGCCTCCGAGTACAACTCGGCCCATAGCGACGTGGCCGAAACCACCGCAGCCGCGGAAGACGCGGCCCTCAACGACGACGCCGATTCGGCGACTCCGGCGTCACTCGCCGGATCCATCATCGCGGCTTCGCCCGCGAGCTCCATCACCCAGGTCTCCAACATAGGAGACTTCGAGGAGCCCTCCATCCTTGGGATCTTCGACTACGACTCCGGGTCGGAGAACTCTGCCGATCTCCTCGAGAGGACCGGTCGCCACGCCGCGACCTACATGGCGACTGACACCGACCCACCGGAGGATCCCTTCTCTACCCCGATCCCTCCAACGCAACGGCAACGGAGGTCAAGGAACTCCGCCTGAAGCTAGCGGAAGCAGTCCACAAAGAGCAAGCCGAGCGCGAAAAATTTCGCCTCGAGCAGGTGACGGCGCAGGAGCTGTCGCGCTACCACCAGCAACGAATCAGGTTGCGCCTGAACCCCACCGTCCAGGGGTGCGCCCTAAACTTCGACGACGAGAACGACCCGGCCCGCGTGGTCGAGCGCGCGATCTGCGAGAACGCGCCACCAGGAGGAAGCGCCCGGCCCCCACCAGGGTCGACAGTGATGGGCGCCCCACCTCCACCCAACCGCGCACCCCCAAGGACCAGCCGCGGATAGTGGTCTCCTCACGGGAGCGAGACACGAACGGCCTACCACTGTTCTCCACCCCGATGGACAACCTCGTGGCGGGCCGAGCAGCGGCCGACAACACCACGGCCACCGGTGACGGTGCCCTACAGATCTAGTACGTCAAGGCCTTGCTCGCAAAGGCGGTCGAGCAACAAAACGCAGGCGTCGACTCACAGGGTCAGATGTACTCGCGTTCATCGGGCAGTAGAGCGGCCTCAAGCGGCCGTCCATTGGCGGCAAACACCCTCAACTGCCCGCCACCTGAACCACTGCAGCTCCAACACCGACCCGCGAATGCGGCACTCTCCACCAACGACCCCAAGCCAGCGACCAACTTCGTCGCCGCCAACGGTCAGCCCGTCGACGCCCGCACCCACATCATCAATAACCAAAGTTGGCGCGCCCGCCAGCCCGACGACCTGCGACACACTCTAACCAATCGCCGCGACGGTGAGCCGATGGGGTCGCTAAGCCGACTCGGGCCCCGATGCTTCGGATCGATGATCCGAGGCAAAAAATACCCGGCGAACTTCAAAGCGCCGAAGGAAATAGAGAAGTACGATCCTTCGTACGACCCCTCTGTGTGGCTGGACACCTACCTCATGGCGATGGGGATCGCTGGCCACACCGACCTACTAGCAGCCCGCTACCTCCCCCTGATGATGGAGGGAGCGTGCATGCAGTGGATCAACACTCTCCCCCGGATAGCATCGACTCCTGGGAAGAGATGCGCGATGCCTTCGTCAGGCACTTCGAGGGTTCCTACACCTGCCCCACCACCATCGAGGACCTGGAACGATGCGTCCAGGGACCCCGCGAGTCGACCCGCAACTGGGTCCAACGGTGGCAGGAACTTTGGTACAACGCGGTCGGCATCCACCCGGACACCGTGATCCACTGCTTCAAGACCTCGTGCCGCTACGAGCCCTTGGTCGCCAAGCTCAAACGTGCATACCGCACACTCGACAACATACCGGACCTCCTTGAGATCGCCAAAACATACGCGGGGGAAGACCCAAACCAGGAAACCGACGACGAGTCGGGAGGTCAACGCCGCACGAACGGCAACGACAACGAACGACGGTCCGACCTACGCTACAGCAACACTCGCCTCATTGGCAAGCGCCGCAATGACGGGCGAGTCGACTTTGTCGCCAACGCTGGGCACGCGCAGCGCGAGCCCAAGAGATTCCGCCGCGACGGAGGGCAACGCCGCGACGGCGGCAACTACAAGGCGAAACCAAGGTTCGACCCCGCGGCCCTCCTTAACCAGCCTTGTGCGTTTCACAGTAGGGAAGGGAAGCCCGCCACGCACACAACCGCCGACTGCCACTCGCTCAAGGAGATCGAGAAGGCACGGCGAGCGTGGGAGGACCCCGACAACAACCCGCCAAACGGCGGAAAATTCGGTAGTGTGGCCAGCTCGCTCCACACCTTCACAGGCTTCAACACGAAGCGCGAGAAGAAGGTCATCGCCTGCGCCGTCGCTGTTAACGCGGTGGCCCAGGTGGACGTTCCCCAGTTCCTCAACTAGTCGGAGCAGCCCATCACCTGGAGCCGCCAGGACCACTCGCCACGCATCGAGTACCCAGGCCGAGTCGCCCTGGTGGTCAAGCCCAAGGTGGGAGACTACTGGCTCCCCAAGACATTGATGGACGGCGGCAGCTCCATCAACATCCTGTACCTGGACACCTTCAGGCGAGTGCGGCTCTCGCAGTCGATGGTCGAGACGACCTATACCATGTTCCACGGCATCGTCCCCGGTCGGAAGGCATACCCGATCGGCAAGGTCACGCTGCCAGTCACCTTCGGCACACCAGCAAACTTCCGCACCGAGCGGATCGTCTTCGAGCTGGTGCCCTTCGACAGCCCCTACCACTGCATCCTGGGGCGCCAGGCGTTCGCCAAGTTCATGGCGGCGCCCCACTACGCGTACAACGCGATGAAGCTCCCCGGGCCGCGCGGCGTCATCACCATCAACGGTGACCCCGACATGGCCGCCGAGTGCGAGGCCAAAGGAGCCGAACTCACCGACGCCGTCACCGTGGCAGAGGCCAACCACGCCAACGAGCTCGCCAAGTACGCGAGCGGGGTCAACAACGACGACCCCACCATACTCAAGAAGCCCAACTCGGAGGGCGGCAACACCTTAGCCTTCGAGGCAACGACGCACACCCGCACCGTCGAGCTGGTCCCAGGCGACTCCATCCAGACGGTGACGATCGGGACAGGCATGAGCCTAGCATAGGAAGGCGCGCTCATCGAGTTCCTCCGTGAGAACAGGGACATCTTCGCATGGAAGCCCTCTGACATGCCTGGTGTCCCTAGGGAACTCGCTGAGCACAAACTCAACGCCGACCCCAAAGTGCGACCTGTCAAGCAGTCGTTGCGGCCCTTCAATGAAGAGCGCCGTCGACCCATCGCCGAGGAGGTGCAGCGTCTACTTGCTGCAGGCTTCATCCGGCCAATAAAATACTCCAAGTGGCTGGCAAACTCAGTCCTGGTCGAGAAGAAAAATGGGACCTAGAGGATGTGTATCGATTACACAAATTTAAACAGCGCCTTGCCGAAGGAGAAATTCGTCCTCCCGCGGATCGACCAAATAATCGATTCCACCACGGGCTCGGAGTCGCTGTGCTTCCTCGACGCCTGCTCTCGGTACAACCAGATCAAAATGGATGTCGAGGACGAAGAAAAGACGGCGTTCATCATGCCATTCAGAGCCTTCTGCTACACCGCCATGACCTTCGGCCTCAAGAACGCCGGGGCGACCTACCAGCGGTGCATGCAGGAATGCCTTGCGAGCCAAATTGGCCGCAATATCCACGTCTACATCGACAACGTGGTAGTGAAGTCCGCTCGCCAGACCGACCTACTCGCCGACCTGGCGGAAACATTCGCCAACCTGCGGAAATACAAGATAAAGCTAAACCTAGGCAAGTGCACCTTCGGTGTACCAGCAGGGCAACTACTGGGATACGTCGTCTCCAAGCGCGGGATCGAGGCGAACCCCACCAAGATCGACACGATCGCTCGACTTGGCAAACCCGAGTGCCTGCGCGACGTCCAGAAGCTAGCCGGGCGAGTCGCGGCTCTCAGTCGCTTCATCCCCCGATTTGGCGAAAAGGCGATGCCCCTATACCGCCTGATGCGCAAGAACCCCACCTTCCAGTGGGACAAGGAGGCGGACGACGCGCTCCGCGACCTCAAGAAGGTGCTACTCGCAGCACCACTACTCGTCGCCCCCATCGACAAAGAACCCATGCTGGTCTACGTCGCGGCTTCCGAGCGCGTCGTCAGCGCCGTCATGGTCGTCGAGCCGCCAGAGGAAGGAAAGGAGCGCCCAGTACAGTGATCGGTGTACTACATCAGCGAGGTCCTCACCGAGTCGCGCCAGCGATACCCGCAATACCAGAAACTGGTATACGCGGTCTTCAGAGCACAGCGGCGACTGCCGCACTACTTCCAGGAGCACCCGATCACGGTCGTCTCCTCAGCACCATTGCAGGAATCATCCGCAACCGCGAGGCGACCGGGCGAGTCGCCAAGTGGGCCGTCGAAATCGGCGTCCACAACATCAAGTATGAGCCACGCAAAGCGATCTAGTCGCAGGCTCTCGCGGACTTCATCGCCGATTGGGAAGAGGCCCAGCAGCCGGAAAAGCTACCGTACCTCCAATATTGGAGCCTGCACTTCAATGGCTCCAAGAATGCAGACGGCGCAGGAGCAGGGATCGTGCTGACTTCCCCGAAGGGCGACAAGCTCCGCTACGTCCTCTGCCTCGACTTCACCCCCTGCACCAACAATATGGCTGAGTACGAGGCACTACTCCACGGCATGCGAGCCGCCAAGGAGATGAATGTCAAACGCCTACGCTGCTATAGAGACTCCGACCTCGTCGCTGGTACCTGTGACGCCGTCTCCCCCACCATGGCGGCATACCGCCAAGCAGTGGACAAGCTGGGCGGACACTTCGCAGGCTATTCCGTCGAGTGGATCGACAGGCGGAAGAACGAGGAGGCCGATGTACTCTCCCGTATCGGCTCGTCTCGACTCACACCACCCACCGGCGTCTTCCTCGACACCATCACCAAGCCTTCCGTCTCTCCTCCAAGGGAGATCGACATCGGAGTCCCGCTGCAACCAGAGGCAGCCCTGGTCGCACTCATCGCCGAGCTAGAAGACCAGACTAAGCCGTACATCGCCTAGCTGGAGGGAGGCACCTTGCCAGCAGACGAGACAGACGCCCGGATGGTAGCACGCCGCTGCATATCCTTCGTCATCATCGACGGCGAGCTCCACAAGCGCAGCGTGACCGGCATGTTCCAACGCTGCGTCCAACCTGCCGAAGGACGCAAGATCCTCCATGACATCCACTCCGGCGACTGCAGCCACCACGCCGGCACCCGCTCTCTGGTCGCTAAGGCTATGTGACACGGCTTCTACTGGCCCACCGCACACGCCGACGCCGTCGACATCGTCCAGCGGTGCGCCAGGTGCCAGAAGTACGCCAACCAGACCCACGTGCCGAGCTCGGCGCTCAGGACAATCCCCATCACCTGACCGTTCGTCGTCTGGGGTATGGACATGGTAGGCCCTTTCAAAAAGGCCCCCTCCGGTTTCACTCACCTCCTGGTCGCGGTCGACAAATTCACAAAGTGGGTGGAGGCCAAGGCAGTCCGGAAATGCGACGAGAAGACCGCCACCAAGTTCCTACGCGAGCTCATATATCGCTACGGGTTCCCCAACAGCATCATCACGGACAACGGCACCAACTTCGCCAAAGGAGCCATGGCCGAGTTCTGCGAGGAACATCACATCCGACTCGACCTAGCCTCAGTCGCCCACCCGGAGTCCAACGGCCAGGCGAAACAGGCCAACCAGAGCATCCTCTATGGCATGAAGCCATGGCTCCAAGTACCACTCGAGCGCACCGCCGGGTGCTGGGTCGAGGAGCTACCCTCCGTCATCTGGTGCATCCGCACCTCGGTCAACAGGTCAACAGGGTTCACCCCTTCTTCATGGTGTACGGCGCCGAGGCAGTCATGCCCACCGACCTAGAGCACGACTCGCCAAGGGTCGTCCACTACACGGAGGCTGCGAACGAACTCGCACGCCAGGATGGAGTCGATCAACTCGACGAGGCACGCGACCTAGCTCGCTCCCGCACTGCCATCTACCAGCAAGGACTCCGCCGCTACCATAGCCGGCGGGTGAAGACTCACACCTTCCAGGAAGGCGACCTGGTCCTACGCCTCATCCAGGACAAGAAGGGCATGCACAAGCTCTCCCCCCGTGGGAGGGACCATTCGCCATCGGGCGAGTACTCGGCAACGACGCCTACTACCTCACCGACGTCCGCGGAGACGGGAAACTCGACGTCAAGCGACCGTGGAATGTAAACCTCCTACGGAAGTTCTACTCCTAGAACTTCATACATGTACCCTCCATTAGCTATGAAATAAAATATATCGGTTACTGCAAATTGCGCCTACTCTCCGTGTCTTGTGCCACTCGCACTCGTAGTAACAGCGTCAAGCTAACCGTAGAAGTCAACCTCTGGTACAACGACCGGCATGGCCAAGTAGTGCGTTACGAGGGCACTAGGTTACCCCAGGACTCGTAACGTCCACGAAAAACGCCTACCCGGAGCCCCATTGGAGTCGCCCAGCTCGACTGGCTTAACGAGCCAAGACAACTACCTTCGCTCCTCACAGTGACCGTGATACTCCGCATCCTCGACACAGCGACTCGAACGGCCAAGTACCACGCTCGGGGACTGACAACCAGTTAAGCACGAGCGACTAGGGAAAACGCCAAGTACGAGAGCATGCCTAGGACTCGCCACGCGACTGACCCGACGGGCCAGGCAGGAGTGATGCGCTCACTCTAACGCGCCCAGTCCTCGCCCACCCTAGAGCCGCGACTAGAACCTCCAAGTACCACGCTCGGGGACTCGGCTACCCGACCTCGTTCGCGCAAGGGAAAACGGTCAAGTAAAGAGCACTCATGGGAGTCGCCCTGCGACTGGCTTTCCAAGCTCGGGTGAGTCAACCTCAATAACAAAACAACCGACAAACGTCCAAAACCACAAACACATAACAAACAAGGTAAACCCCATAAAAAGGGCGGACGCGCTCGGGGACTCGTCCAATCATCAATCGAATTTGCAAGACAACTCACAAAATAACGCGAAATCCCATTATAGAAGACCAAAGTTATTACAAAATACAAGTTGTGCCCAATGGCCGAACTGCTACTAACGCCCAAGGGCACAATGTTTTATTCCGCAGGCTTCGATGTCGACTCGCCGCCACCCTTGCGGTTGTGAATGAAGGGAGTGTACGGGTTCAAGACATCGTCAACTCACCCGCCATTGCCGCACGGAAGGGCCGCTCAACCTTGAAGTCTCGGTGCGGTGGCTCGGGATCGTTGGGCGCGACAGTCGTCTCCTGATAAGGGAGAAGGTCGCCCATCGCCCAGACATGATCGGAGTATACCGCGGCCCGGTCCGTCAGCTTCAGCACCTCGGCAATCTCCACCGAGCCCGTCGACAAGGGATAGCCACTCGTCACGTCGTCAAGGTCGAAGTCCTCCGGGAAGTGGGCAAGCCCAAGGCTAAGCGCCGTTGCCGCCCCACGCCGGAACGCCGACCACGTCATGAACTCGACGACTGACGGCGCCTTCTCCAGATACCGCCAAACTTCGACGAGATCTCTGGGAATCACTTCCGTGGGCGACATCTCTTGAAGATAAGCTCGAATGCACGCCGCAGACAACGTGGCCGAGTCGACCAGAGTGGCCACGCACTGCCGCGCATCATACGTTTGCGCCTCCTCCGAGCTGTCGATAATCCGACCTGTGGACAGGGGCCGACAGTAAATACACCGACGATTCCATAACAGAGCTATTACAGGCAGAGGCAGGAAAGCTTACCAATCAAAGGACGGCAGAGGCCCGTGATGAAGCTTTGAAGAGAGGAGAAGTCATCCTGTAGCCCAGCAACAAGGGCGTCGAAGACCTTCCGCTCCTCAGCGTCAGCCGTAACAGCAGCCCTGGCTCGCCCATCCGCCGCACTCGCCTTCGTCTTTGCTTCCTCAAGCTCGCGCTCAAGGACAGCGACTCGCTGCTCAGCCGTACTCAAGGCAGTCTGAGCCGCTAACAGTTCACACGCCGGAACAAGACCCTGGCGGATCTCCTCCGCCTTGGCAGCAAGGGCTTGGAGTCCCTTGTTTGTTTCTTGGACGGCAACAAGTTCCTTCTCCGCGCAAAGCTTCGCGGCAAGCCGACCAGCGGACTCACGCTGCAAGCCCTGCGCACAAATCAAACAGTCAACAACAATCAAATCCTAAGTACCCACCCGCTGAAATTCAGCGACTAGGCACTCGGGGACTAGAGATCAAAAAACCTAAGTACCCACTCGCTGAAATTCAGCGACTAGGCACTCGGGGACTGGAGATCAAAAATCCTAAGTGCCCACCCGCTGAAATTCAGCGACTAGGCACTCGGGGACTAGAGATCAAAAATCCTAAGTGCCCATCCGCTGAAATTCAGCGACTAGGCACTCGGGGACTGGAGATAAAAAATCCTAAGTGCCAACCCACTGAAATTCAGAGACCAGGCACTCGGGGACTGGGCACTACAAATAAAAGCAAACACTATTAGAATCTGACCACTGAAATTCAGTGGCCCGATCCTCGGGAACTGGACATACCTGGATGGCTGTGCCCAGCATGCCGTGAAGCTGCAGCGCGTCCACCGATGCGAGAAGAGCCGGAGTGTGTCTGTGACGCTGCTCGACCTCCGTTTCGGCGACCCCAGGCGCACGGCTCGATGGCGCTGTACCACTCGTTGTGGCCGCTTTGGCCATAAAGCGGGGGAAGGTCGCGGTGGACGCTCCAGCACCAAGAGGACCCGGCTCGGCCGTCCCAAGTGAGGAAATATCCCCCTTGGTCTTCAAGGCCGCCTCCGTCGCAGTCGGAGGATCACTCGGAGCAGCCGTCGTATCGTCAGAGACCGTGACGACATCGTCACCCTTGGCCTTCTTAGAATCGCATGCGGGGGCAGCAACCTCATCGGCTTTCCCCTTCTGTGAGGCGTCCTCCTCGGCGACGACTGGTGGCACCTTGGCCATAGACGGGTGGCCTATCTTCTTAACTCCAGTCCTGTGAATTAATTATATGAGAAAAGTGGTCCAAATACAATGAAAGGCAAGCAGACGAACGAAACTTACTTCGCGACTGGTATGAACCGCAGCCCCGTGCGGATGCTGGCCGGCTTCTCCAGTTCGGGGCCCAGTTTCTGACTGAGGCCCATTTCCAAAACATCGTGTGCCCAAGACACGGAAGGCCTCTTTGATAGCGAGGCCACGACAGGAGCTTCCGGAACGATTTCGGCAGGAGCTCTCCTGGGAGGTGAAGCTGCTGCGGCTGGAGCGACCCCCAACCCGGAGACTGGGGTGAATAGGGGGGAAGCGAGGCCAAAGGTACCTCATCTAGGGCGGCGGCGGCGTCCGGTGCTGCTGTCGTCCGTGGAGCTTCATCCTTGGCCAAGCTGGTGGCGTCGGAACTACTCGCCGAATGAGGCGGAGATGCCTGTTTCGCCGGCCTCATCTTCCTCTTTGGTGGAGCCTTCACTTCCTTCTTCTTCTTCTTCTTTTTTGACGGTGTGGCCTCGCGAAGCGAGGTGTGCTCGGGGAGCTCGTCGTCGTCGTCATCATCATGACGTTCGAGGCTTCTACTCGCCTCGAGTTCGCGCTGATGTTGCCCGCGAGTTTTGCGAATCATTGGGGCGGCCTCTTCCCTAGGCTCGTCGTCGTCGTCACTTGCGTCGCTCTCGACGCCGCCCTTGGAAGGAGGCGACTCACCCCCGTCCTGGACGGACGAGATCGAGTTCTCGTCGTCCGCGGGTGGGAGCCACCCTTTTACCACTTGAAATAACTGCAGCAGGCACGAGACAATATCAGTGTAACCGCGACAGCATCAACTGCGACTGCGAATGGTAGTGAAGACAACGACTTACCGTTGGGGCTGGATGCTTCGCGGTGTAGGGGGCGACCCCGGCCTTCGCGTCCAGGTATGCCGCCTGGGTGATCTTCTTCAACGCCAGGACGTAGTCTTCGAGCTTCCACTCGGCGAGGCAGGATTTCGTCGAGTCTTCCCTGCCCATGTATTCGTACATATAATGATCACGACGGGCCAGGGGAACAAGTCTCCGCCCGAGCCAGCATTTGTACAGGTTGATGGTCTGCAGGCCTTTCTTCTTCAGGTCGCGGATAGTTTGAAGCATCTCAGCCACGACCATCCGCTGGTCTAATGGGAGCTTGCCGACCTGGAGACGGCGTGGTTCGGGCCAGTCGGTGGAATACCTCGGGATCGCTACCTCGCCATCTGGAGTCGCCTCGGTGACGTAGAACCAGGACTTCTTCCACTCGCTTGCCGCC
Source organism: Avena sativa (assembly GCA_916181665.1). NCBI lineage: Eukaryota > Viridiplantae > Streptophyta > Magnoliopsida > Poales > Poaceae > Avena > Avena sativa. The sequence continues at coordinate 337,047,401 of OV702297.1, read as the reverse complement.
TTGGTAGACATCATCAAGTCGAAGAAGGAGGCCTTCGACTTCAACTGGAACGTCAGGCCACCCGCCGCCAGCATTGGGCCGCCTGATTCTTCACGGCTGATCCTCCCGTGGAACAGATCTTGCCACAGGGGGAAGTAGGGCCTGCAGCCCAGGTAGCATTCGCAGAACGCCACAAAAATGGCGAGCTGTTCGATGTTGTGTGGGCCCAGGTCCGACGGCTAGATCCCGTAGAAGGCGCAGAAGCGCCGGAAGAAGAGAGACGTGGGGAACCCCAGCCCCCGCTCCAGATGGCTGGTAAAGCAAACGAACTCTCCCTCGCGCGGATCCGGAGTCACCTCCCCGGCCGCGGGGATGCGCCACCTGCCGGCGCGCAGGATCCCGGCCTCCTCGAAGGATGCGAGTAGCGCTCTAGTGCATTTGGACCTACCCCATGGCTCGGTGGAGGGGGCCATTGGCGGAAAGATTCGTGGAGGTCGGAGGATTTTGGATCGATTGGATCGCGATGCGGAGGAAAACGGAGATGGGCGAAGTCGGAGGAAATGACGAAGGAATGGTTCCCCGATCGCCTACCATTTCCTTTAAATAGCGGTTGTTACCCGCCAAATTAGGGAACGGTACTACGCGGTGATTACGCCAAAGTTATCGTTGGATTACCCCAACGGCTAGTTTTGACTGCGTCTGACGGTCCAACTTCATCCATTCGACTCGCCGACCCAATCACTACAACAGTGACTAAATACTTTGCTGACCCGTTCGCCGAGCTGCGACCCGATTAACTACTGTCATTGCGACCAGAGTAATTAGTTTTTCCTTTATTCAGGAGCCCGCCACCGATTCGTCTGGGCGTCCGCATTGGACACGTATACTCCGACTGCCAACGAACACCTGCGACCAATCGACGACGGCCTCGGGGACTACTGATGGGGATATGCCTACCGGGGTATACCCAGCAGGACGTTTCCGACTGGCCCAGGAACTGGCGAGTGGGCCTGCAGGACGGCGACTGGATCAAGGCCTGGCGTGGATCCAAGCGACTGGAAGCTGAAGGCCCAGGAGAGTAGATAGGCCCAGTCGGATTAGGTTAAACGAGTGCCGAAACCTTAACTGATTCGGTTGAGATATGTAAACCCTAGGGGGTGAGTCTATATAAACCTCCCTACAGGACGTGTAGAGGATACGTTCCATCATCCACCCAAGCGACTCGCCGCCTAGCCGTCGAGCTCGCCCCATTGTACCTCCATCATAATACAATCTAGCAGGAGTAGGTCTTTACCCTCCGGGGGGTCAGACCTGGGTAAAACCCTGTGTCTCCGCCCTCATCTCGCACCGCAGATGGCTGGCCGCCCTTGCCCTATGTTCTACTACTCGCTGCCGATTGCAGCATCTGCCGTGGTCATTCCCACGACATTAGGCTTGGCAATTTAAAAGATGCTCGCAAAGGAGATATAGATTTGAAGTGAAAGAGAGCATCAAGAAGCAAATATCCAACACATTTGAGTCTAACCCACTTCCTATGCAAGGGAGTCTCATGAGAAAACAAGTTATTGAAACAAAAGGCTACTAGTATAGGAAGACAAAACAAGTGCAGCTTCAAAGCTTTCAACATAAAGCGGGGAAACTTAATATTATTGAGATGCATAAAACCATGTTTCCCTCTCTCATAATAACTTTCAGTAGCACTTTGAATAAAGTTGACAATATAACTGTCACAAGAAACAACTTTATCAGAATGACATACTTCCAATCATCAAAAGGAGGCCTAAGGTCATAAACTGGATCAATAGAAGCAAGTTCTTCAACCCTGAAATCCTCATTAGGAAATTCATTTTCATAAGGAGTTTCGAAAAATTTGAAAATGTTAAACTCATAAGATTCTCCATCAAACTTGGTTAAAACTTTCTCCTTCTTACAGTCTATAATAGCCCCACAAGTATTCAAGAAAGGTATACCAAAAATGATAGGACAAGTTTTACTAGCTTCAGAACCAAGCACTAGAAAATCAGCAGGATATTTAATCTTACCACAAAGAACTTCCACATCTCTTACAATGCCAATTGGACAAATGGTTTCCTTATTCGCAAGGTGAATAACCACAACAATGTCCTCAAGTTCACAAGGACCAATTTCATGCATAATTTCTTTGTAAAGCTCATAAGGAATAGCACTAGAACTAGCACCAATATCACATAAACCATAATAGCAATGATCACCAATTCTAACAGACAGCACAGGGACACTAGTCTTCCTAGATTTACTAGGATGAGAGACAATATTAGAAGCATCTTCACAGAAGATAATGTGCTCATCTTCTATATTTTTAGTGACAAGATCTTTCACAATGGCTACTATAGGTTCAATATTTATTTGCTCATTAGGTTCCACAATTTCTTTGTACTTTTGCTAACCAAATTAGCTATGATAGAATGTTCCTTTACCTTAGCAGGAAAAGGGATTTTCTCAATATAAGGTTTAGGCAAAATAGGATCAACAGTACAAACTTCAGTGTTTCTAACAGGAACATGATTAACAACATCTTTATAAGGAGCATGGTACTTGTCCAACTTATTGTTAGGAATTTCTATATAAGAGGCAAAGGCCTTAAAACAATTGGCAATACTTTGAGAATCAATACCATACTCAGTACTAATGTCCTGAAAGTCATCAGTTCCCATAAAAGATTTAATACATTCATAATCATAATTTATACCTGACTTTCTTCCTTTGTCATTCTCCCATGCTTCAGTGTTCTCTTGAATACGGTTTAGGAGATCCCATTTATCTTCTTCCTTCATACGTGTGAATGATCTAGCACAAGAAGCATCTAATAAATCTTTATCATAAAGAGAAAGCCTTGCATAAAAGTTATTAATAATAATATTGTTAGAGAGTTCATGAATAGGACATTTAAGCATTAGTAACTTCAATCTCCCCCAAGATTGGGCTGCACTTTCTCCATCACGAGGCCAAAACTTATATATTTGATTCCCATCCTTATGAATCTCACTGGGAGGATAGGATTTAGAATAAAAGAGAGGTACTATTTCCTCCCATTCCATGGATTGTCCATTTTTCAGCAGCTTATACCATTCCTCAGCTCTTCCTTTCAATGATATAGAGAGTAACTTCTTCTTCACCTGTTCAGTTGTGATACCTGCACACTTGAACAACCTGCATAATTCATGGATAAAAAGAAAATGATCCCCAGGATGGACAGTTCCATCCCCAAGATAATAATTATCCATAACACGATCAACAATTCTCGTAGGTATCTTAAAAGGATCTATCTCAATAGGTGGTGGTTCATCTACTACCCTAACAGTGGTAGTAGCTTTCCCAAACAGGAAACCAAGTGGGTTGTATATATTGGAAACAAAGTAACAAACATAAATAAAAGCAATACTCACAGTAGAAGTTTCCTTTACCAGTTCCACTCTTCAACAGCGCTTCACTCCACGGAAATGACGCCAGAAAATAGTCTTGATGACCCACAAGTATAGGGGTGTATCGTAGTACTTTTGATAAATAGGAGTGTCGATCCCAACGAGGAGCAGAAGGTGTTGACTAGTGGTATGGAGCAAGAAATCTCTGTGAATAATTAGCAAAAGGATTTTTAGGGTTTTTTGATAAAGCAAGGAAATAAAGTGCAAGTAAGTAAAACAACAAGTAATTGCAGCAAGTGGCCCAATCCTTTCTTAGCAAAAGACAAGCCGGTGGAAATACTTATGAGGACCAAACATTCTTGAGGACACATGGAAATACTGTCAAGTGCTTTCGTTTCATATAGTTGATTAATCTTCTTTGGTTTTATAAGTGTTGTGTGGGTGAACATGTGCTAATGTGCCGACCTTACTTGGAGTAATACATACTTGTGATTAAACCCCTTGCAAGCATCCGCAACTACAAGAAAGTAATTAAGATATAAACCTAACCATAACCTTAAACTCTAAGATCCTACACTCCCTTGTGCAAAGGTTTCCTAACGGGGGTTCAGGTTTCTGTCACTCTGGCAACCCCACAATTAGTAGCCAAATACACAATGCATTCCCCTAGGCCCATAAATGGTGAAGTATCATGTAGTCGACGTTCACATGACACCACTAGAAGAATAGCACCACAACTTTAATACTAAACCATTAAATAATACCTCAACACAATTCCACTACTAACAACATGACTTCTCTCATGTACTCAAGAACTAAACGAACTACTCATGAGACAACATATGTATCAAGATCAGAGATGATATAATGATGGATAACAATCTGAAAATAAACAATAATTCAATGGTTCCACTCACAAGCATCAACTACAATAGTAATCAACACTGGGAAAGTTTCCCCTAAGAACTATGCAAGATTCAACACAATTGTCATAGTGGGATGGAGTGATGATGATGGTTCTGATGGAGATGATAGTGTGGATGATGGTGATGATCCCGATGAAGTCTAGCTTGATGACAGTGTTGATGGCGACGATCTCCCCTCTCCAGGAAGGGATTTCACTGGCAGAAATCTGTCTACTAGAGAGCTCTTTATCTTTCTGTAGTTGTGGTCGCTCTCCGAACATTAGGGTTTCGGGAGGAAAATATAGGCGAAGGGGCAGAGCCAGAGGTGGGCCAGGGTGGCCACAACCCCTGTAGGGGCGGCTAAGGGTGGCCCGCGCCTAGGGGGTGTGGGCTCCCTGTGGCCCAACTCCGCCTCCCCTTCTGGCTTTCTTCATCTTCTAGAAAAATGGAGTTTTCCGTAGTTTTTCTTGTATTTTTCTGATCTTCGCAAAAATTGCATCTAGACACCGCTTCTTCCATCAGAATCCTGACTCCAGCAGTTTATCCTCCAAGAATCATCCAACATGCAAAAGAATATGAAATAACATAATTATTACCTCTTAATAAGAAATATATCAATGAATAGAGGCAAATTATGATAAAGAATGGTGATGCAAATTGGACGTATCAGCTACCTATGGTCCTCTGCACGGACGGAGACCTCGTCCTCCTCCGTGTTGCCCTTTGCCCAACCCACTTCATGTAACACCCCGGTTTTAGTAAATCTATAATTAGGGTTTGTTTGTGCATTCATGAGCATCATCTTATATAAATGCATGCAAAAGGAAATAAAGATAAACCCTAAACCCTAATTTCTCTCTCCCTCTATTTGACAATTCAAATGGTTTTGAATATTTTGGAAAATTACCAAAACATTGGAGCCCAAATGGAATAAAAGGGCCCACAATGTTTTATATATTTTCTAAAGCTTCTGGTATTTTTGAAATGGATCAAAACAGATTTGAAAATCAAAGAAAAAAGAGAAAATACAAAACAGAAAACAAAAAGGTTTTGTTCTAAAAAAATAGAGTAGAAGCAGCTACAGGCCGCAGCCCAGCCAGCCCATGTCAACACCCGGATTTTTAATCCCAGATGCCTGTTATGCCATATATCGCAATTCCAGGATTACCATTTTTGTGAGACATAACAGAATTGGATACCACAGTACATCATCCATTACAAACCATAAATAAGGTCTTACACAAATAAGGATCTCATGATCCATTTCTTAATACAACTCAGGCAGCGGAAATACGTAATAATAATAAAGGTAGCATAGGCGAAGCTCCATCTTCGGGGTCACAGGCAATGCTGACGATGTGAGATGATCCTAGTTGTCGTAACCTTCCTGGGGTCCATCATCCTGGTACTCCTCTTCATAGTCTGGCCACGGGAATAGCCAGGGACAAAGCCATGAATACTCTTTAAGTACTCGCAAACTAATACTACCTCTGTTTTAGGGTTTAAGGCACACACGCTTTCCAAAGCAAAGTTTGATCGAAAGAATTGAACAACAAAATCTTGATTATATTGTACATAATTAGTACCGTTGGATTCGTATTGAAAAATACTTTCCAGTGGTACTAGTTTTATACCAAAACTCTTTACGTATTTAGAGTAATTCTTGGTCAAAGAAAAAACACGCAAAACGAGGACGCCTTAAGCCCTGAAACGGAGGGAGTTCTAACAAGTGAATGGGGTTTTTGTAGTAGGACACTAAGCTCTAGGGTTGTTTTGCAAAAAGCCAGATTTACCTCTACTAAGTTCAGAAGCAAAGAAAAGCTAGATGAAATTTTATATCACCTAAGTGGGAACTTGTATCTCATGCCACAACTCTGTTGTGGTCAAGTCAAATTCTCAATTCATTTCACAAGTCATTTTGAAAACATCTGACGGGGGAATAGTATGGCCACTCCAATTGTCCATAACCGCGGACGCGACTATTCGAATAGTTTGACACTCTGCAAAGATTGTACACTTTCACCACAACATTCGATACATCCGTCAGGAACAAATCCTGAATTCACCATACTCAGTATGCGGATAATCAATCCTAACCTTTCAATTACACGCCCTAGTATAGGCACCTCTCCTGTGAGTTTGACCTCCCAACCATGACCAACTATCATCTTGGGTACTGCACAGGTGGACAATCTTCACAAGGTAGCCTCAGCTCAGACCTTGGCCGGGAGGGAACCCATACTAAGGTATATAAGTTTCCAGTCAAGCCCTACCCAATTTTCGGGTATTGTGGTTGTACGATAAAATTGGAATGGTATCGCATCCAGACAACCATTAGTTTTATAAAGGGCTAAGGCTCATGCCTCAACATTTTCATCACCAAAATCATCTGGTGTTCGGAAACACATGTCAAAACATCTCAGTAGAATGACTCATCATTCTAAGGTTTTCATAACCATTTTCCACCAAGTATTCCCATCTAAAGTTGATCAAGTTTTCTGCTTAGCACTAGCATCTACAAATGAGGGGAGTACTAATGAGGGGTGGTAAACAAGTGAAGTTTAACTAAGTTCAATCTCATGCCTTGGGATGACATCAAGATTATCTAGCTTAGGACAAATTTAATGCTCTTTATGCAACCTTCAATTATCTTCCTAGAATCTACAAGTCACTTAAATAAACTCTAAGAAATAGCTTTGATAAAGAAATAAAGTAGAAAGCTTGCAAGTAAAACTAGGATTGGGTTATTAAATGGGTATGATCACATATGCTTAAGGCATATAGTTGGCATGGTAACAAGCAAGTATTTGCTTGCATAAGTAAGGTATCTTGCAAGTGTTAGATTGCTCAATCAACTAGTAGCATTAGGCTTGCATAGGTCAACTTGATTAGTAAGGCTTGCCTTATGCAGAGCAGTGGTTGAAGTTCTCCTCGGCTTCTTCTTCGTAGTATCCTCCTTCCTCCTCGTATCCTTGGTCAGTACTAGCGTCTATAATTAAATACGAGGTACACAATTACCAAACAATACTTAACTATTTTCAATCATAACACAAAGGTGTTCTATAGATGATCTAGCATCATCACTAATATCACAAGAATAAAGCATCTGTCTTATTTATTTTATTTTTAGAAAAGTAATTTCTACTCATTGAAAAACTACTTAAGATTTAATATTCTCTAACTCAAACATGAGATCATGTTGACACATGTCATCACCACATATTTCAGTACATGAGAATGTGATTTAAAGTGGTGTCACAATTTAATAAGATTTACCCTTTTATTTTAAATAAAATAAAGTGACTATAAATGCCTATGTGGCATTATTTTATTACTTGAACATTATCTCTATAAGTAAACCCATATGTTTTTATATATTCTGAAAGGTATGATCAAATGTGATTTTTGAGAGTTGGAATCAACTCAAAAGCTATTACGGTTTAAATTTGAAAAATGTTTGAATGCAGAAAAGCTTCTGCCTTGTTATTTTTACCAAGGTTGATCTACAGATCCAAATGATTTGAATCCAACGGCCTTGGATTCAGCATTTCAATATCTTTCTAACAAATTTGGTTTTATGAAATTTGGTTCACTGAATCGAGCTGGGTTGATTTTTGAAACTATTTACAGAACTGAGTTTGAATATAAATAGAAAAAGCTAAATTCAAACGAGTGGGCTGCGCGGGAAGGGTTATTGGGCTGGCCCAGTGTCACTACGCAGCGCGGGGCGCAACTGACAGGGGGGTCTACTGATCAGTGGCTCATAAAACGCGAAGCGGTATGGGGCGATGTGGTGCATTGGATTAGAAGTGAGATCAACGGCTGAGGGTCATCGTCGACGATGAACTGGTCACCGGCGAGCTCGAACCCTAGCGGCTCGTGAAGGGTTTCGCGGCACAGTAAATCAAAATTTTCTACGGATGCGAACAGAGGGAAGCCAAGATCTAATCTAGGAGATGCAAACAACGAGAGAGATTGGATTAGATCTTCATACCCTTGAAGATTCGCACAGCGGAACGTTCGTTGGAACGTGGGTGATGTAGTCGTACTCGCTTCTCCTCCTCGCGATCCGATCCGATCTAGCACCACAAGTGGCGATGCCTCCGTGAGATGCACACGTGCAGCACCTCGACGTCTCCTCCTTCCTTGGTCCAGCAAGTATGGTGGAGAGACGGATTGGATCTACAACGCGACGGCACGGTGTATGTGGTGGAGAGTTTCTGCAGCAGGGCTTCGCCTACACGCAGTCGGGAGGGAGAGAGAGAGGAGGGTAGCAGGGCGGCTAGGGTTAAGGAGGAGGCGTGGGGGGGTGTGCCCCAGCCCTCTATATATAGAGGGGTGGGCGCCTGCCCTAACCCCTCCCCCAAGCCCTAGACCGGCGGCCAAGGAGGGAGGAATGGGGGGCAAGGAAACCCCCCCTTCTAGAAGGTCCAATTAGGGTTTTACCCTTGCTGGCCGGTTGGGCCCTATGGGGCCTTGTGCCCCTGGACCAATGCGGCCAGGGCACTCCCTCATAGGCCCATGCCCCCTCCCGGAAGGTGGGACCACGTTGGCCCCCTTCCGGAAGGTTCTAGAAGCTTCCGGTACAATACCGATTAACCCGAAACAATTCCGAACTCCAAAAACTGCACTGCCTTATATGAATCTTATTCTCCGGACCATTCCGGAACCTCTCGTGATGTCCCGGATCCCATCCGAGACTCTGAACAAAAACTCATAAACCAATTATCCAATCTATCTAGCGTCGAGACACGTTAAGTGTGTGACCCTTCGGGTTCGAGAGTATGCAGACATGATCTTCTATCAATAATCAACAGCGGGGTCTGGAAACCCATATTGACTCCCACACATTCATCGATGATCATATCGGATGAACCACGATGCCAGGATTCAATCAATCCCATATATATATTCCCTTCGTCTCGCGATATTTTACTTGCCCGAGATTTGATCGTCGGTACCGTCATACCTAGTTCAATCTCGTTCACAGCAAGTACTTTACTCGTTCCGTAATCCGATATCACTTTGCGATTAACTACTTAACCACATGCTTGCAAGCGGTGTTGATATCGATTACCGAGTGGGCCCGAAGTATATCTCTCCGACTTGGGAGGGACAAATCCCATCTCGATACATACAACCCAACAGATACTTTCCGATCACCTGAGAGACACCTTTATGATCACCCTCTCATAGGATGACGTTTGATGACCTCAAAGCTTTCTTCCGATACCAGGGAGTTCTATTATCTCATGGTCTAAGGAATACAATATTTGACATAAGAAAAGCTTCACAAAGATGAACACGATGACACGATCTAATTGCTTCGCTGAGTTTGGGTATGTCCATCATATCATTCTCCCAATGATATGATCTCATTATTAATCGACAACTCATGTCCATGGTTAGGAAACCTTAACCATCATTAATCAATGAGCCAGTCCATAGAGGCGTACTAGGGACACGGTGTTGTTCACCAACCACACAAGTATTAAAGTTTCCGCTTAATACAATTCTAGCATGGAATATAAACATTATCATGAACAAGAATTATAATAATAACATCTTTATTATTGCCTCTAGGGCATAATTCCAACAGTCTCCCACTTGCACTAGAGTCAATAATCTAGTTTACATTTGGCAACAATCTCACACCCATGGCACTGAGGTGCTGATCATGTTTTACACGTGGAAGAGGTTTAGTCAATGGATCTGCGACATTCAGATCTGTATGTACTTTGCTAATCTCTAGATCTCCATCTGCTATATAATCTCGGATTATATGAAACTTGCGGTTGATATGCTTGGTCTTTGGATGATATCTTGGTTCCTTAGCGAGTGCTATGGCGACAGTGTTGTCACACAATATCTCCAGTGGGTCCAATGCACTTGGAACCACGCCAAGCTCAGTGATGAAGTTCCTGATCCAAACTCCTTCACTTGACGCTTCTGCAGCAGCCATGTATTCCGCTTCTACTGTAGATCCCACGATCACGCTTTGCTTGCAGCTTCTCCAGCTCACAGCTCCTCCATTCAAAATATACACGTATCCTGTCTGAGATTTAGAATCATCCTTGTCGGTGTCGAAACTAGCGTCGACGTAACCTTTTACGACGAGCTGTTCATCGCCCCCATAGACTAAGAACATTTCTTTAGTCCTATTTAGGTACTTTAGGATGTTCTTTACGGCTGTCCAGTGTTCCACTCCTGGATCACTTTGATATCTGCTTGTCAAACTAAGAGCATTGGACACATCCAGTCTAGTACATAGCATGGCATACATGATAGAACCTATGGCCGAGGCATAAGGCACTTTGCTCATAGCTTCCCTATCATTTACCGTAGCTGGACACTGAGCCTTGCTCAATATCTTACCTGACAACATAGGCACTGAACCTTTCTTTGCCTTATCCATTCTGAACCTTTTCAGAACTTTGTCTAGGTATGTACTCTGGCTTAAAGCTATCAGGCGTCTTTGTCTATCTCTATAGATCTTGATACCCAATATATAAGCAGCTTCACCTAGGTCTTTCATTGAAAAACATTTGTTCAAATAACTCTTCACATCTCTAAGCATGTTAATGTCATTTCCGATAATCAATATGTCATCCACATATAGTACCAGAAATGTCACTGAGCTCCCACTCACTTTCTTGTAGATACAAGCTTCGTAGCAATTTGGAACAAATCCAAAGCTCTTGATCACTTGATCAAAACGAAGGTTCCAACTCCGAGATGCTTGCTTCAGTCCATAAATGGAACGCTGAAGTTTGCATACTTTATGAGCATCCTTAGGATCGACAAAACCTTCGGGATGCATCATATACAACTCTTCATCAATGTTGCCATTGAGGAACGCAGTCTTGACATCCATATGCCATGTTTCATAATCATGAAACGCAGCAATTGCTAATAAAATCTGAATGGACTTAAACTTCGCTACGGGAGAGAAAGTCTCATCGTAGTCAACACCTTGAACTTGTCGAAAACCTTTCGCGACAAGCCGTGCTTTATAGACGGTAACATTACCATCTGCGTCCGTTTTCTTCTTGAAAATCCATTTGCACTCAACAGCCTTTCGGTCGCTAGGAGGGTCCACCAAAGTCCATACTTGGTTTTCGCTCATGGATCCCAATTCAGATTTCATGGCTTCTAGCCATTTCTCAGAGTCTGGGCTCATCATCGCTTCCTCATAGTTCGTAGGTTCACTGTCTTCTACCAACAAGACAGTCAAGACAGGGTTGCCGTACCACTCAGGAGGGGCACGCGACCTTGTCGACCTGCGACGTTCAGTAGCAGCATCATCCGAAGCTTCATGATCCTTGTCATTAGCTTCCTCTATTGTTGGTGCAGGCGGCACTGGAACTATTTCAGGTGCTGCGCTACTCTCCAATTCAAGAGAAGGTTCAATAACCTCGTCTAGCTCTACTTTCCTCCCACTCACTTCTTTCGAGAGAAACTCCTTCTCAAGAAAGGAACCGTTCTTTGTGACAAACACTTTGCCTTCGGTTCTGTGATAGAAGGTATACCCAATAGTTTCCTTAGGGTATCCTATGAAGACGCATTTCTCCGCTTTGGGTTCGAGCTTGTCCGGCATCAACTTCTTGACGTAAGCTTCGCATCCCCAAACTTTAAGAAACGACAACTTAGGTTTAGCACCAAACCACAGTTCATACGGTGTCGTCTCAACGGATTTAGATGGAGCCCTATTTAAAGTGAATGCAGCGGTTTCTAATGCATAACCCCAAAATGATAACGGCAAATCAGAAAGAGACATCATCGATCGGACCATATCTAATAGGGTTCGGTTCCGGCGTTCAGACACACCATTGCGCTGTGGTGTTCCGGGTGGCGTGAGTTGCGAAACGATTCCGCTTGCTTTAAGATGCGTGAGAAAATCATAACTCAAATATTCACCTCCACAATCAGATCGTAGAAACTTAATCTTTCTGTTACGATGGTTCTCCACTTCATTATGAACTTCCTTGAACTTTTCAAATGTTTCAGATTTATGTTTCATTAAATAGATATACCCATATCTACTTAAGTCATCGGTAAAAGTGAGAAAATAGCGATATCCACCGCGCGTCGAAACACTCATCGGTCCGCATACATCGGTATGTATGATTTCCAACAAGTCCGTTGCTCGCTCCATCATACCGGAGAACGGGGTTTTGATCATCTTGCCCATGAGGCATGGTTCACATGTGTCAAATGATTCAAAATCAAGAGACTCCAAAAGTCCATCAGAATGGAATTTCTTCATGCGTTTTACACCAATATGACCTAGACGACAGTGCCACAAATAAGTAGTATTATCACTATCTACTTTGCATCTCTTAGCCTCAATGTTATGGATGTGTGTTTCATCCCTTTCGAGATTTAGAAGAAATAAACCATTCACAATAGGTGCATGACCATAAAATATGTTACTCATATAAATAGAACAACCATTATTCTCCGATTTAAATGAATAACCGTCTTGCAATAAACAAGATCCAGAAATAATGTTCATGCTCAACGCAGGCACATAATAACATTTATTGAGGTTTAAAACTAATCCCGAAGGTAAAACTAAGGAGAGTGTGCCGACGGCCATCACATCAACTCTTGATCCGTTGCCAACGCGCATCGTCACCTCATCCCTCGCAAGCCGCCGTCTATTCCGTAGCTCCTGTTTCGAGTTACAAATATTAGCAACTGAACCAGTATCAAATACCCAGGCACTACAACGAGGGCTAGTAAGGAAAACATCAATAACATGTATATCAAATATACCTTTGATGGTGCCAGCCTTCTTGTCCGCTAAGTACTTTGGACAGTTGCGCTTCCAGTGACCCTTGTCCTTGCAATAGAAGCACTCAGTGTCTGGCTTAGGACCAGACTTGAGCTTCTTCTCAGCAGGGGCAACGCGCTTGCCGTCGCCTTTCTTGAAGGGCTTCTTTGCACCCTTACCTTTCTTGAAGGTGGGGGCTTGTTGACCATCAACACATGATTATCCTTTTTGATGTCCACCTCCACAGCCTTCAGCTTTGCAAAGAGCTGGGTGATCGTATTAGTGGAACCAATCTGATTGTGAGTCACTGCAAAACTTTTGTAGCTGGGAGGGAGTGATTGCAGAACCCTGTCAATCTTGAGCTCCTCTGGAATCTTGTAGTCCAGTTGCTCAAGGCGTTGAGTGTGGCCCGACATCTTAATGGCGTGCTCACTCACGGAACTCCCTTCCTCCATCTTGCAGTTAAAGAACTTCTCAGAGATCTCATATCTCTCAGAACGGGCCTGAGTCTGAAACATGGTTTTTAGCTCCTCGAGAATCTCAAAGGGCCCGGGATAGTCTTCAAAACGATTTTGAAGATCCAATTCCATAGCAAACAACATGGTGCTCTTAATCACACCATAATCATCTTTGCGCGACTGATAGACAGCTTTCTCATTAGCCGGCGTAGTAGCATCAGGGGCGTCACCTAACGCACTTTCAAGGACATAGTCCTTTTGACCGCCAGAGAGAATGATTCTCAGATTGCGGAACCAGTTGGTGAAGTTAGACCCATTGTTTTTAAGCTTTTCCTTCTCAGCAAAAAACGTTGAAGTTGAAGTTGGACTTAGCCATTTGATCTATAATATTTGGAAGTACAAATTAGACTATGTTCATGATAACTAGTTCAACTTTTAATCAAATTACTAGATGAACTCCCACTAAATTCAACATCCCTCAAGTTGTTTAGTGAACACGATCCAAATTCACCACACCTAATCCGATCTTCACGAGAAGAGATGTGGTTTCAATGGTGGACAACGAAGTGTCGATCATATCATTCATATGACTCATGCTTAACCTTTTGGTTCTTGTGTTCCGAGGCCATGTCTGTACATGCTAGGCTCGTCAAGTTAGACCCAAGTATTTCCGCGTGTGCAAAACTGGCTTGCACCCGTTGTATGTGAACGTAGAGTCTATAGCACCCGATCATCACGTGATGCTTGGAAACGACGAACTTTCGCAACGGTGCATACTTGGGGAGAACACAGTTTTTATCTTGATCTTTAAGTGAGGAATCATCTTATAATGCTACCGTCGCGATCTAAGCATAATAAGATACATAAAAGGATAAACATCACATGCATATAACTTTATGTGACATGGTATAGCCAATCTTCGCGCAATGATCTCCATCTTGTGCGTGCCGGCATGATCTCCATCATTCCACCATGATTGCCTCCACCACAAATAGCAACTACAACTATTGCTAACTACTTAGCGATAAAGTGAAACTATTACATGGCGTATAAGAAGTTGACACACAGGTCATACACAATTATAAAGACAACCATATGGATCCTGCCGGTTGTGTACTCATCGACATGCAAGTCGTGAAACATTACAAAACATGATCATCGCATACATTATACACATCACATCTTGGGCCATACCGTATCACAGAAAACACTCCCTGCAAAAACAAGTTAGACGCCTCTACTTTGTTGTTGCATGTTTTACGTGGCTTATGGGAGTAGATGCTAAGAACGATTCTTACCTACGGAAAGCCACAACGGTGATATTATGGTTGCCAAACTCCGGTGTTAATCCCATGACAACTATAGTGAGAGAAACTGACATCCACCAGCCGCATGTGTGGAACAAGCCACACGTCAAGTGCGGAGCCGGTCTCGCGAACGACGTCGCGTAAGGTTGGCCTGGACCGCTTCAATCTCACTATCCCGCGTCATAAGATGAACACAAACAAGAGGATTGCAACAGAAAACATCAACGCCCGCAACAACCATGTTGCGTTCTACTCGTGAAACACATCTACGCATAGATCTAGCTCTGATACCACTGAAGGGTTTCGCGGCACAGTAAATCAAAATTTTCTACGGATGCGAACAGAGGGAAGCCAAGATCTAATCTAGGAGATGCAAACAACGAGAGAGATTGGATTAGATCTTCATACCCTTGAAGATTCGCATAGCGGAACGTTCGTTGGAACGTGGGTGATGTAGTCGTACTCGCTTCTCCTCCTCGCGATCCGATCCGATCTAGCACCACAAGTGGCGATGCCTCCGTGAGATGCACACGTGCATCACCTCGACGTCTCCTCATTCCTTGGTCCAGCCAGTATGGTGGAGAGATGAATTGGATCTACAACGCGACGGCACGATGTATGTGGTGGAGAGTTTCTGCAGCAGGGCTTCGCCTACACGCAGTCGGGAGGGAGAGAGAGAGGAGGGTAGCAGGGCGGCTAGGGTTAAGGAGGAGGAGTGGGGGGGTGGTGCGCCCCAGCCCTCTATATATAGAGGGGTGGGCGCCTGCCCTAACCCCTCCCCCAAGCCCTAGACCGGCGGCCAAGGAGGGAGGAGTGGGGGGCAAGGAAACCCCCCCCTTCTAGAAGGTCCAATTAGGGTTTTGCCCTTGCTGGCCGGTTGGGCCCTATGGGGCCTTGTGCCCCTGGCCCAATGCGACCAGGGCACTCCCTCATAGGCCCATGCCCCCTCCCAGAAGGTGGGACCACGTTGGCCCCCTTCCAGAAGGTTCTAGAAGCTTCCGGTACAATACCGATTAACCCGGAACAATTCCGAACTCCAAAAACTGCACTGCCTTATATGAATCTTATTCTCCGGACCATTCCGGAACCTCTCGTGATGTCCCGGATCCCATTCGAGACTCCGAACAAAAACTCATAAACCAATTATCTAATCTATCTAGCGTCGAGACACGCTAAGTGTGTGACCCTTCGGGTTCGAGAGTATGCAGACATGATCTTCTATCAATAATCAACAGCGGGGTCTGGAAACCCATATTGACTCCCACACATTCATCGATTATCATATCGTATGAACCACAGATGCCAGGATTCAATCAATCCCATATATATATTCCCTTCGTCTCGCGATATTTTACTTGCCCGAGATTTGATCGTCGGTACCGTCATACCTAATTCAATCTCGTTCACAGCAAGTACTTTACTCATTCCGTAATACGATATCACTTTGCGATTAACTCCTTAACCACATGCTTGCAAGCGGTGTTGATATCGATTACCGAGTGGGCCCGAAGTATATCTCTCCGACTTGGGAGGGACAAATCCCATCTCGATACATACAACCCAACAGATACTTTCCGATCACCTGAGAGACACCTTTATGATCACCCTCTCATAGGATGACGTTTGATGACCTCAAAGCTTTCTTCCGATACCAGGGAGTTGTATTATCTCATGGTCTAAGGAATACAATATTTGACATAAGAAAAGCTTCGCAAAGATGAACACGATGACACGATCTAATTGCTTCGCTGAGTTTGGGTCTGTCCATCATATGATTCTCCCAATGATATGATCTCATTATTAATCGACAACTCATGTCCATGGTTAGGAAACCTTAACCATCATTAATCAATGAGCCAGTCCATAGAGGCGTACTAGGGACACGGTGTTGTTCACAAACCACACAAGTATTAAAGTTTTCGCTTAATACAATTCTAGCATGGAATATAAACATTATCATGAACACGAATTATAATAATAACATCTTTATTATTGCCTCTAGGGCATAATTCCAACAGCTCGGTGGGGGTGCATAGGGAGCATACCAGGGCTCTAGTGACAACGGCGAGGCGGGCAAACGACGAAGTCGACGATGGCGAACTCAGGGGTGGTCGCGGCAGCTCCGGGGGTGGTCGAAATCAACGGCTCCCTTCTTCTCCAGAGGCGGCCTGCTCCGGTGCAATTCCGGCGAGCTGCTGCTCCTCGTTCTCCGGCTAAAGGGTGGAAGGGTCAGTGAGGTGAGGGGAGTGAGATGGTGTGAAGAAATCAAGCGGGGGTTGTCTCCTTTTATAGGCTCGACGGCGAGACCGAGAGGGATGGGCAGGCGACGATGGCGACACGGCTACAGGCGGCTAGAGGCATGGCCGAGGTTGGCGATCGACGGGTGGTCTCCTGGCGATGCTCTAGAGCTTAAATGCGCGTGTATGGGCGGTGGCAAATGGTCGGGAACGCGCGGTGCTCTGCGAGGCAGAGGCGGCGAACTCCACGGCAAGCGGTGGCTACGAGGTACGGGCGGTGAAACGAGCATGTCTGGTGGTCTCCTGGGACGGTGGGGTGCATGCTGGCGGGCGGCAAGGGCTCGAGGTGGTCGGGTTGCATGGGAACGACGCGTGTTCTGCGGTGTGCGTCGGCATGGTCGACAGCAGCACGGGCACGGCGTTCCTGGCGGTTCTGGTCGCTGTCTTTGAGCTAGGGCTGGTCGAGAGGGGTCGGTGAGGCATGGGCTGCATGCTAGACAAGGTTGGCACGGCTAGTTCTTCTCCTAGCTTGCTGTCCACATTGGGGTGACATGGGTGCTCTCGGCCTCCTCACCATTGATGGCATTGGCAAGCTCATAGTGGTGCTAGGGGTTAGTTAAGGTTGCTAGATGATCTACTAAGGCTAGTGTAACCATAGAGGGAACAAGGTTGGCCCAAAACACTGCTCACCATAATGTTTTTGATTTTGTTGATTTGCATCTGCAACCTGTTTGATGAAATGGCCGCATGAACTTGAGTTTTGAATTTTGAAAAGATTTTTGGTGGGTGTGCTAGGCATGTGTTGAGGATTCTGTGGATGCTTGGGTTTTGAAACTTGAGCTTGTTTGAGTGGCTTTTGAAATAGTGGGATCTTCCCATATGAAATAGATTCAATTTTAAACTGTCATTTAAACTAAGCATTTAAATGTTTTTGCATGATCACAAAGTGGGCCTTGGTACCTTATTATGAGTACTATCAAGAGGTGAAAAGATCCATACATGTTTCTGTTAAGTTCTGAAAGTTAGATATTGCCAAAGTAGGCATGGGAGTTAATTTGGCCAAAGTGACCATTCACTTAATTTGTTTGTTTTGACTTGTTTGCCTTTGGGAAAAGTTTGGGGATTGTTTAGATGATGTTTATTTCACCTAAGAATCCTTTTGCAAGCAAAGAAACACAGAACCAAGGCAATTCAAAAGAATCCAAAATTTTAATACACACACATATGAATGCTTTCATCTTTTTAATTGGAAAAGTTTTTGTTAACCCTAATTTTGATGATTAGAGTTTGATGATTCTAGTTTAATATTTTTGGGATGTTACAGCCCAGCTCCCTTCTCCCCTCTCCCTATCTGTCGCTCAATCGCGCAGCCGGCAGCTTTCCGCGGCCCATCTTGGCCCAACCGAAGCCCAGCGCCAGACCCGTACCCCTTCGCTTCTTTCCCATTTCTTCTTCCTCGACGACAGAAGGACGCCGGCGACCAAAGTTGTTGCGTGGCGATGTCGACGCCGTTCCCGCCTCACTGTGATCCCCGCCATGAGGAGATTCGCACTACCGACACCTCTGGTGCCTATAAGAACCCTCCTCGTCGCTTGGATGAACCCTAACCCCCTACTTTACCCATTTCTCTTCCCCGGCCGGAACTAAGCTCATAGGTGCTCAAGGTTGCCGTCGCTGGTCGCCTTTCCGAGACCACAGGAGTGACCACCTTGCTCGACTCTGTTGATTGACGCCACTCGCATATGCAGGAGAAGTCCATGGAGCGCCAATCGACGTCTCCCTACCCGACGCCGTCCACCGTCGATTCGTCGCTGTACGGCCTCCTCGTGCCTCGTCATCACCTCTGTTCGATTAGTGGCGAGCTTCTCGTCTGCAAGGACCATCCCCCTCTCCCTCCTGCCCTTTGTGTTGACGTGCCGACGAATGCCGCTGCCGCTCGCCATCAGTTGGCTTCGTTGTCGAAGCTCTGCTTGCCAAAACAGGGTGGTGGCGCCACTATAAGGTCGACCGCGTCGCACTGAGCCAGATGTGTGCTTCCCCGTTGCCCTGCGTGCTCGCTACCGTCGTGGCCGCGGTCATCTGAGCCGTTGCCTCTGTTGAGCCTCCCGTATCACTGACGTGGTGTCTGCATGGCCACGACATGGCGCCCTCGTCAGCACTGGCAAGCGTTACCTGCGTGGCATGCCGACGTGGCCTCGTCCCCACCCGTTAGTTGCAGTGGGTAGCCTCTGCCCCGGTGAGAAAATATTTAGGGTTAGGTTGTGCTAACACCATAGTGACACAATAAATCAATTAAATTGTTTAATAATTTTAGAAAATGGTTTAAATCTTATAAATTCAATAACTAATGATTTATAAGTCAGAAAAATATGAATAATATATCAAAATGTTCAGAAAAATGAGAACTATCTATCTAAGCTATAATCATGCATTGTTCAACAACTTTCATAGCAAGTTTGTTTAGAAGAACATAGTAACCCCTTATAGGTGATTCCAGAGTTTTCCCGAATTAGGGTTTATACTCCTCAGAACCCCGATTAAATGGTCAAGCATGCCTTAGGGTTACATTTCAATGCAATTTAACTTGTCATATCATCATACTTGCTTGAGCATTGCACCAATGCCATGTGTTGATTGTTTCCCCCTCTCTTTCTAGTGTTTGCTTTTTCTCGGTAGAATACGATATTGAGATCGAGATCCAGATCGAAGACCAAGATCAACACCATCGAAGATCGAAGATCGAAGAACATTACTTGACCAACTGTAACCAAGTCAAGTACACGGCCTCCAAAGATCTGCTTATCTATTATCAACTGGCAAAGGCAAGCAAAGCCCCACCATGATATAATCCTATGATTTTGAAAGAATTTCAATTCTTGCCATGATGCATACGATTCTACTGTGGTATTTTATCGATAGATAGAGTATCCTATCTGCTGTATTACTCCCTTTGAGCTTATATTACCTAATCCACTTCTCCTAGCATTACTAGGTTTGGCTCGTGTGCACTGCTATAGCTTATATATGTGACTGCTTAGCCATGCATAGATGTCAGTTCTGGTTTATCCAGATGATGTATCAGATGCAGAGAATCTAGTATGACGGGAGAACGTGATGAGATGATATCAAAGGTGATATGAGATTAAAAATGCTAAGGCTTGAATGGGAGGCCACGGTGGGATGTGTTTTTTGCAGTCCCATGCTCGCCAACCCTAGGACCCCGGGAGTTCTCTCCTTCGGAACCAAGACAAGCATATAGCCACACGGGGCCTGGAAAACCCCTCGACTCACTAACTTGCCTAGTTTGATCCATGAGTCCGTAGTTTGAGATTTGGCATTTGCATAGTTGGATGGGTTGGAGATGGTGCATTATACAGGGCGTGACCAAGGAGGAAGGAGGCTCCGGGAGTACTCTCGATCCTTGGACATAGAGATTTGGGCTGATGGAACCCTTTCTTGGAGACTCATGGATTTAGGCGAAAGCAAGGTAAAGGTCATGTCTAACCACCCTCTGCTGGTCTTCTAAGGAAGAGGGCTATTACTAGTGGCGTTAAGAGAAGGTTAGTATGTGTGGGTAAAGTTGTACACCACTGCAGGGTATTAATCTTTTGAAAAGCCGTGTTCGCGGTTGTGGACGACTTGGGAAAGGACGGGAGATCATAGAGAATTATAACCTAATCATAAAACTTGGCAGATCAACGTGTGCTTAAGGATGCTTCCTCATGGGTATGAGAGGGTGATCCTAGACCTGGTTCAGATGATGATGATTTGGTGGATATCAAATATGATGATCAATCTTCGGAGATGTCGCTCTCTCATCCCCTTTTAAAATGTTCTGTTTAGACGAGCTTCTTCTCCTCCCTCTTGGTTTATAAACAAAGATGGCTTTATGCAAAACAACTCCACCAGCCATAAGTCTTGTGGATTATACCCTGTACTCACCCTTGCTTTGTTGATACTTTTGGCAGAGTAAGTGTTCCCTGAAGACGAGTTCCATACTACATCGACACCGACGAGTAGCTTGGGGTTCCGGGCCGGCAGCCTGGAATCTATGGGTCGGGACGTCATTGTTATGCTTTAGGGATCTTAGGCCATTTGTTAAGTTTGCTATACTTAATAGCATAATTTTCCTTCAGTTGTTTGATGTTTGTGGTCAGTGACCTCTGCTTGTAATAATTTGTCTCTTCGCTCAGTTATGAGCTTGCTGTAATAAATTTTGTGTCGTAGGGTCACTGTTGTGTTACCGATTCTCTACTGAATATCCTCGAGCTCAAGGTTAAGCTTATTTCATATGGAGGTCTGGGATCTGTTTAGCCCTGATCCCGAGGGTGTCACACTTCGTCAGCCTCCCAGTATACAACGACTACATCATCTTCCGCGCCGGCACCAACAAGCTTCAGGTGCTACCTCCCCATCCCACCCGCTTGTTTTCCGACCTGCAAGTCGGCTGATCCTGCACTTTCGCCACTGTCAACAGGTTTAGATTCTTTGTTGCCGCACTCTCGTCTGCTTTCCGCCGTGTCCTGTGGGCACTACAAGATCGACCTATTTGACTCTGAGACAGGCAAGTGGATCAACAATCCCATGTGCATCGAGTCATCGCAGAAACAAACCTACAAATTCTCTTCCGCAACCAAGGTGATCACCATTAGGGGAAACAACAGTTCAATCGCTTGGGTCGACCTCTGTCAGGGTATCCTCATCTCTGACTTGCTAAAACGAGTACTAGAACAAGGAGTTCTGCAACTGAAGATACTTATGGTGTCTAAGAGCAACTCTAGCGGTGCATGTAAACACGACAAAACTGTAAAATGGCCACTATTTTACCGTTTTCGTGAAAGTTAGTCGCTCTAATGAAACCTGTATAAGGTAACAAAACTGTAAATTGGTTTTCAGGTCACGGATAAACTGAGTGCCGAAAACGTACTAGTGGGGACTGCGAGGAGGAACCGAGCGAGGCCCCATTCGCACGGGACGGAGCTTTCAGCTGCCCCTTTCCCGTTTCCGCGCCGCCACCGTCATCGATCTCTTGCCCTAGTCGCCCTTCGGCGCTGCCGTCCACCGGATCTATGTCGATGGACCACACAGAGGTTCCACTAGCCGTTGACGAGGTCATTCCATCGCATGCAACCCCTGCCGCAACTAGATTTGGTTCTGGCACCGCAGCCATGGGAGTACTGTCGAGCCACCCCGGAGCCGACAAAGCTATGAAGAGGAAGCAGCTAGGGAACACCGGCGTGTCGCTCCCTGCTGCATTGTCGGCTAAGAGCAGAAGAAGCGCACGCGTGTGGGGACAGGAAGAAGAGTGCCCTGAAGAAGCATGTCATGCACTGCACCGGCCTCCCTCCTGTCGGCCTCCAGTCTACGCCCGTCGCCGATACGACCGAAAGGTAAAGCCTTCCGTCTTCTTCACGATGCTCCACGATGCTTTGCTTGCAATTTTTTGTCGTAGTACATGACGACTGCATTGGCCGTAGCTAAATCCGCATGACGTGTCTGCCTTGTTCACTCAGCTTCTCAATGCGAGCGAGGTCGACCTCACGAACAATTAGATGTCGTTCGGTGATGAGGACCAGAGTGGTGATGACCAGGAGGAGGCGGAGGCTGAGTTGGAGGAGATAGAGGAGTGATACGTCCAAAACGTATCTACTTTCTCGAACACTTTGCTATTGTTTCTCCTCTAAACTTGTGTGATTTGGATACAACTAACACGGACTGACGCTGTTTTCAGCAGAATTACCTTGGTGTCTTGTTTTTGTGCAGAAAATGAACTATTAGGAAAAATCCCGGAAAATATGCCGAAAATTATATTTCACCAGAAGATCCACGGAGCCAGAAGAGGAGACAGAGAGGAGGCCTAGGGGGCCCACACCCACCCCAGGCATAGGCCCACCACTAGACGCGCTTGGAGGGGGTGCAGCCACCCTAGGCACCCTCTCGGCCTCCCTCTACGCCTATAAGTTGCCTTTCGACCTAAAAACCGAGGGGGTTTCAATAGTTTTCCAGAAAGAGTTCCGCTCCGCCGCCGCCACCAGAAACCAAGATTCGGATCTAGAAACTCTGTTCTGGCACCCTGCCGGGACGGGGAATTTGGAGAGGATCATCGCAATCGTCATCACCAATGCATCTCCATCAACCACCGATGTTTCCCTCATCCATGAGTGAGTAATCCCCCGCTGTAGGCTTGGGGATGGTAGGGATTGGATGAGTTCTATCATGTAATCGAATAAGATTGTTAGGGCATAGTGCCTAGTATCTCTATTAGTGTTATTTGACTTTGTTACAACTTGTTGTGCTTAATTCTTATCACTAGGGTCCGAGTGCCATGATCTCAGATCTGAACTTATTATTGAATCATTATGATAGTATTGTTTTTGGTCTTATCTGCAAGTTGTGTACACATATCATTGTCTGGATCCAAAGGCCCCAAAGTGACAATAATTAGGACAACCTGAGGGGATGGCTGCGGTGTGAGGATCACATGTGTTCATGGAGTGTTAATGCTTTGCTCCGGTGCTCTATTAAAAGGAGCACCTTAATTGCCAGTAGTTCCCTAGAGGCCCCGCTGCCATGGGCTGGCTGGACAGAAGATGTTGTGCAAGTTCTCATTGCGAGCACGTATGACTATATTTGGAGCATATGCCTGGGATTGTTTATTACTTGGATGCTTGTTATTATTTATCTGCAATGCCCTAGATCTTGAAGTTACATGTTTAGACTTGTCCATGCAACGCCCGTCCATCCATCCCTATGCCTACCGCACTCGAATCCCACTGTTACCGTTATTGCTACTATTGCTCATGTTTCATTGTTGTTGTTGCTACTACAAACTGTTTCTATTGATAAACTTCTGTTAGCAAGAACTATTTCCAGGTGCAGCTGAATTGACAACTCAGTTGTTAAGACTTGCAAGTATTCTTTGGCTCCCCTTGTGTCGAATCAATAAATTGGATAATACTACCCGCGAAGACTGTTGCGACCCCCTATACTTGTGGGTCATCAAGACTATTTTCTGGAGCCGTTGCCGGGGAGCATAGCTTTATTTGTAAGTTCACCTGGATCTATTATTGTTCACTTCTACTCCTTTCATCATGGGGAAGCCTTGTGATGGAAAGTTCCCTATTTTACCATCCACTACAAGAAGAGGTACAGTCCTAAACACCTCTGCTGCTCTTGATTCATCGTCTGTTATAAGTAAGCTTGTTACACCACCACCACATACACATGCTACACACACTGCTACTACTGCTGAGTCTGAAACTGCTTTTGATACTCATGATGTTACCTCTACTATGCTTGATGCGAGTGGTTCATTAGGTCCTTTTCTAGATGCTACTATGGCTAGTCTAAGAAATACTGAAACTCCTAGTGAAGACACTGTTACACCTGTTAGCTCACCTGAGTCTAGTGAGAGTTATGATATTAATGATGGTTACATTGAGTTCACTAATGATTTTGTTGAAGAGTGCCAAAACACACATGGTACTAGTGCTATTAAGAGTCTCCTTGCTAGACATACTATTATGCCTAAGTTGTCCTCTGATCCTAAGTTTGCCACTTCTCCCATAGATATTAAAGATAAATATTATGATTTCTCTCTTGATTTATCTTATTTAGATATTATTGAGAAAGAACCTTTCTGTGGGACTTAAAATGAGAGTGTTGTGGCTCATATGAATGAGCTTTCTACTCTGAGTGCTTTGTTCTCTGATGATTTTAAGATGCGCAAGTACTTTGTTACTAAGATCTTGCTAAAACCAAGACCTATCTTCTTCTTTTAGTGAAAAAGGAGAACAAAGCACTCATAGTAGAAAGCTCATTCATATGAGCCACAACACTCTAAATTTCAGTACCACAAAAAGGTTCTTTCTCAACAATATCTAAATAAGCTAAATCAATAGAGAATTCATAATCTTTATCTTTAATATCTATGGGAGAGGTGGCAAACTTAGGATCGTAGGACTTCTTGGGCATAATAGTACGTCAGGAAGGAGACTCTTAATAGCACTAGCACCATGTGTGTTTCGGCACTCTTCAACAAATTCATCAGTGAGATCTATGTAACCACCATTAATATCAAAACTCTCACTAGCAGGTGATCTAACAGGTGTAATAGTGTCTTCACTAGGAGTTTTGGTATTTCCTAGACTAGCCATAGTAGCATCTAGAAAAGGACCTAATGAACCACTCGCATCAAGCACAGTAGAAGTAACATCATGAGTATCAAAAGCAGTTTCAGATTCAGCAGTAGTAGCAGTGTGTGTAGCATGAATATGTGGTGGTGGTGTGACAATCTTACTTATAACAGACGGTGAATCAAGAGCAACAGAGGTGTTTAGGACTGTACCTCTTCTTGTAGTGGATGGTAAAATAGGGAACTTTCCATCACGAGACTTTCCCATGATGAAAGGAGTTGTAGTGAACAATAATAGATCCAAGTGAACTTACAAATAAAGCTATGCTCCCCGGCAACGGCGCCAGAAAATAGTCTTGATGACCCACAAGTGTAGGGGATCACAACAGTCTTTGCGGGTAGTATTACCCAGTTTATTGATTCGACACAAGGGGAGCCAAAGAATACTTGCAAGCCTTAACAACTGAGTTGTCAGTTGAGCTGCACCTGGAAATAGTTCTTGCTCACAGAAGTTTCTCAGTAGCAACAGTTTGGTAGTAGCAACAGTAAAGCAACAGCAACAACAACAGCAACAGTGAAACAGGAGCAATAGTAATAGTACGGTAACAGTAGGATTCGAGTGCGGTAGGCATAGGGATGGATGGACGAGCATTGCATGGACGAGTCTAAACATGGAACTTCAAAGAACTAGGGCATTGCAGATAAATAATAACAAGCATCCAAGTACTAAACAATCCTAGGCATGTCCTCCAAATATAGTCATACGTGCTCGCAATGAGAACTTGCACAACATCTTTTGTCCAGACAGCCCGTGGCAGCGGGGCCTCTAGGGAACTAATGGCAATTAAGGTGCTCCTTTTAATAGAGCACCAGAGCAAAGCATTAACACTCCATGAACACATGGTGATCCTCACACCATAGCCATCCCCTCTGGTTGTCCCAATTATTGTCAATTTGGGGCCTTTGGATCCGGACAATGATATGTGTACACAACTTGCAGATAAGATCATAAACAATACTATCATAATGATTCAATAATAAGTTTAGATCCGAGATCATGGCACTCGGGACCTAGTGACAAGCATTAAGCACAACAAGTTGCAACAAAGTCAAATAGCACTAATAGAGATACTAGGCACTATGCCTTAACAGATCTTATTCGGTTACATGATAGAACTCATCCAATCCCTACCATCCCCAAGCCTACAACGGGGGATTACTCACTCATGGATGAGGGAAACATCGGTGGTTGATGGAGATGCGTTGGTGATGACGATGGCGATGATCCTCTCCAAATTCCCCGTCCCGGCAGGGTGCCAGAACGGAGTTTCTGGATCCGAATCTTGGTTTCTGGTGGCGGCGGTGGAGCGGAACTCTTTTTGCAAAACTATCGAACCCTCCTGAGTTTTTAGGTCAGAAGGCAACTTATAGGCGCGGAGGGAGGCCGAGGAGCTGCCTGGTGTGGCCAGACCTCCCCCTAGGCACGGGGTCAGTGGGCCCGCGCCTGGGGTGGGTCTGGCCCCCTAGGACTCCCCTCTGTCTCCCCTTCTGGCTCCGTGGATCTTCTGGTGAAATATAATTTTTGGCATATTTTCCGGGATTTTTTCCGATAGTTCATTTTCTGCACAAAAACAAGACACCAAGGTAATTCTACTAAAAACAGCGTTAGTCCGTGTTAGTTGTATCCAAATCACACAAGTTTAGAGAAGAAACAATAGCAAAGTGTTCGAGAAAGTAGATACGTTTTGGACGTATCAATAATCACCTTGTGGAATGCAAAGTTTTGCTTCATATAAGATTGTTTTGGTAACAATACTTTATCAACCTTGTTAACAAAAGGATTTTAATGAACAAAATAATGTTTTCACTATGGTTATACTTGCTTTCTTTTACTTTTCTCCTTCCTAGTCTTTGCCTTTCTTTTGCTAGCTTTAGTTTTGCTAGTTGTTTATTTGTTTGAGTTTCTTAGAGCTCTTGTAGTTTGGATTTTGGTTTGATTTTGCTTCTTTTGAAAAAACTGTTTTTGCGAGAAAATCAACTTTCATACCCTAAAAATTGGCCAAAAATAAAGTTTCCCAAAAAATCTCAGAAAATTCAAAATAAATTTTTCCTCGAAAAAAGGGGCAGAGAGACAACTGAAGTGACCTAGTGGGCCACCCCAGTCCACCACACCCATGGTAGGCGTGGCCTACCAGGGGGTGGAGCCTAGGTGCCCCTCACAACCATCTTCTTTCTCTCTCCCGAAAAACACCAGAAAACTTGCTCAAGCTCGAGTTCTTGATGTTCTTGCTCGCGATTTTCGATCTCCTTGTTCAGCCCATCTCAAGTGCTGATTTTTGGAGGGATTGCTCCTTGGTATGTGCCTCCTCCACTTGTCCAATTAGATTTGTGATTGGTAGATTGTATCTTGAGTATTTTCCTGCTATAGGTGTTAGGTTGTTTGAGCTTGCATGCTTGTTCTATGCTTAGAAACTTTATTTTGATGCATGTGTAGCCCTCTAGCAAGTTCCTATAGTAGTTGCTCATCATTTATCAACTTAGAAATCACTTAGTTTGATGTTTGTCTAAAATTTTCAGAATTAAAGAAAGGTCATGGACAACCATACATTTGGTGAAATATTTGAGAGTGATGCACCTAGAAGGGCAAGGTTTCCAAGGTCATCCACCAGTACTAGACCCTCATACAATGAGGATCTCATTACTCCGCGATTTGGTGACGAGGGAGATGAAGGGGATGCGCACCCCTCCACCTTTCCTTGCCAAACTTTCTTGCGGACTGCTGGGATTCTTACTGATTTTATGACTTTGGTTTAGAAGGCTGGACTAACAAGTTACATGTAGGATGAGAGCGCACAATATGCTTTGCTCACTAAAACATTTGTGGAGAGTTTTTCTTTTACTAACAGTGTGTTCAAGCCAGCTGTGTCTTTCAAAATTTATGGCAGGGCTCATTCTATGACTTTGAAGCAATTTTGTAAGGCCCTGGGACTTGGGACAGCTGGGTCATCAAAGAAGATTCTAGCTCTACCCATTGATTTGTTGGAGCTTTACCGAGGAATAACCAATGATGATGACCGCAGAGCTCAGCGAGGGAAGATAAATAATATTCAATTCCCAACCATCAGGTACTTTGCCTACTATCTTGCCACCAGTGTTCTTGGTAGGGAGAACACTAGTAATATCTCCAACTATCAATTGGCCTTCTTAGTTGCTGCGCTCAACAATGAAGATAAGTATAATCTTGGTTCTCTCATTGCTCGTCTCTTAGCTGCTAAGGGACCCATTTATGGGGGAATTATTGCTACTCGTGTTGCTGCTGCCTTGAACATTGCTGTTGATCCACATGATACAATTTTGTCTCCTCAGAGGCTTGATCTTGCTGCCACGAAGGCACACCACTTTGTCACCACTGGCTCTACCCTTAAGAACTTGGTTTATAGAATGTTGTTTATTGACGGGGAAGAGAGATATCCCTCTACCCTAAACCACTATGTTCAGTATTTCTCAGGGACCTTTGTCACGCTCGAAGACGAAGATGGATGACAAGCTGCGCTCTCTTAACTTCCACATGCACTATCAGGAGGAAGCACCATCATACGACCCCTCTGTGTATTACACGGGGGAGGCCTCGAGCTCGTACCAAGACGAGGGAGCTTCCTCAAGATACTACGGAGGTTCATCCTCTTGGACACCATGGGATTGAGCCCCACTTAGGCCAAAAGCCTAAGCTTGGGGGGAGGTATACTGACATCACACTCATTTATATATCATGTTCGTTCAGTTCTTTGTATATCCATTGTTTCTCTTTCTTTTTGGTTCTTGTTGCTTCTTCCTCAAAAACACAAAAATACCAAAAATATTTTCGTTGTTTCTCTTGGTTTGTTTCTTTGCTTTTTTGCTTTGGTTTGCCTTAAAAGAAAAATCCAAAAGATTTTTGCTTTGTTTGCCTCTTGTTTGGTTTTTCTTTGCTTGTTTCTAAAAAATCAAAAACACCAAAAATATTTGTTCTTCTTCTTTGATCTTGTGAGTTTTTTGTAGGGTTTAGCCGTCCTTAGTGGATTTTGGTTTCATGTTATTATTCAAGTCACACAAGTGAAGGGCAATAATGAATACTAAGACAACTCGAGGTGTGGTAAGAGGCTGGTAACGAACTCTATTTGTTTCATTTTTGTACATATACTCATTATTGTGAGCATGCTTAGCCTCTTTGTGTAAGGTGTATGTCATTATGGATGCTTAGTAGTTCTTGCTTGTCTATGATTAGCTCCAGCTTGCTAATAGTTTGTAGCATGTCATATGAATGTTTGCTTGCATTGTTTTATTCATACTTTGGTATGATATTGTGGTATCCTCCTCTGACTGTTCATGTGAATCGAATTGGCACATGCTCACGCATGCATATGACTAATCAATAGTCAGTAAGCCTCGATGATTTATTTTGCCTCTTGTATCACTTTCATGTCATAATTAGTCCTGTTTTGTTGCAAGCATGATTATGATAGCTATTGCTCTCTCGTTTGTCGCTCCCTCTCTTTTGCTAGCCTCCACTTGCACTGAGTATGAGCTCTACCTGTGTTTCCAAACTCCCAAAACCAATATTGCCAGCTGTGTCCACCATACCTACCTATTAGCATCATTTGCTACTTCAGTGCATATTCTATATGCCGTGTTTTCTTCCAAAATAAAATGTTCGTCTGTTTGAGAAAGTTAGCTAGTAAAGCTCTCACGAACTTGATGGCACACTTTATTCCTTGTGCTTAATAATCCTGAACCATTGTGACCTCTCCATGAAAGTTATATGCTTGCAAATTATATGTTGGGAGTCAGCAGAACCGTGCTTTCATGGGGAACGTTTTCAACACTTTTTGGATATCTCATCCAGTTGATTCCTTGCTCTTTTGTTTGTGGATGTCGACGATGTGATATAAAAGGGGAGGTTGTGAGTTCATGGAGTTTATACATTGTGTTAGAGAAACGCTTGGGCCGCTAGCCTAAGCCATGCCTAATCATGGTGGAAACTTGCAGCATCACCATAATGAGCATTTATGAAACATCCACAATAAAAAGCTATACACATAGTAAATAAAAAGATCGTTGAGATGCTCATTATCTGTTTTCCTTGTCATTTTGATCATGGGAACGCTCCTGTATCATGTGCAAGGGGTACCCCGTTGGCGGTTCTCTATGATATGCATGTATTTACAATGACAAGAACTTTTAGGTAACCAAAATCGAGTAGCATGCAGAGCGACCCTCGTACTCAAGGGACTTGGGATTTCCAGTCTATGGTCTGTCAAGCATATGATTCAGAGTGGACCTCACTTTCACCTTAACCACATGAAGATGCCTATGATAGGGGCAATGAGAGCTCAAAGCTAATGAGTACCTTCCTTTCAGCATTTGGAAGCCTTTCAAACCCGTTTTCACAACTTTGTTGAGTCACCACTTATTTTATAGCACCCTCTTGAGAGCATAGTTGTCATTCTTGTGTTTGTTCCAAAACTTGGTTAATTATGTCATGACTTTGATGCTTGTATCTCTGATATCTTTACTTCTAGTCTTCATATGAACTTCAGAGGTGCCTTGGCATTTATATGTGCTCTTCAAACAAAGGCAAATGAGATAACACTTTATCATACCTTACTATGAGCATTGCAGTGTTGCTTATGTTTATGTTTCATGCTACTTATTATTATTGAGTTGGTTTCTCTTCATAGCTTGCAATGACTATTGAGTAGACTTAGTTGCATACTCTTTATTATGAATTGTCTAAGCATATACTCCTGTGCTGAGAATGTTTACATCATGTGAAGAAAATATGTTCGTGAAAGTTCTTTTATCGCACTCAATTTTCAACTGAATTGCTTGAGGACAAGCAATAAGCTAAGCTTGGGGGGAGTTGATACGTCCAAAACGTATCTACTTTCTCAAACACTTTGCTATTTTTCTGCTCTAAACTTGTGTGATTTGGATACAACTAACACGGACTGACGTTGTTTTCAGCAGAATTACCTTGGTGTCTTGTTTTTGTGCAGAAAATGAACTATCAGGAAAAATCCCGGAAAATATGCCAAAAATTATATTTCACTAGAAGATCCACGGAGCCAGAAGACGAGACGGAGAGGAGGCCTGGGGGTCCACACCCATGCTAGGCGCAGGCCCACCATTGGCCGCGCCTGGGGGTTTGCAGCCACCCCAGGCACCCCCTCGGCCTCCCTCTACGCCTATAAGTTGCCTTTCGACCTAAAAACCAAGGGGGTTCGATAGTTTTCCAGAAAGAGTTCTGCTCCGCCGCCGCCACCAGAAACCAAGATTCGGATCCAGAAACTCCGTTCTGGCACCCTGCCGGGACGGGGAATTTGGAGAGGATCATCGCCATCGTCATCACCAACGCATCTCCATCAACCACCGATGTTTCCCTCATCCATGAGTGAGTAATCCCCCGCTGTAGGCTTGGGGATGGTAGGGATTGGATGAATTCTATCATGTAATCGAATAAGATTGTTAGGGCATAGTGCATAGTATCTCTATTAGTGCTATTTGACTTTGTTGCAACTTGTTGTGCTTAATGCTTGTCACTAGGGCCTGAGTGCCATGATCTCAGATATGAACTTATTATTGAATCATTATGATAGTATTGTTTGTGGTCTTATCTGTAAGTTGTGTACACATATCATTGTCCGGATCCAAAGGCCCCAAAGTGACAATAATTGGGACAACCGAAGGGGATGGCTGTGGTGTGAGGATCACATTTGTTCATGGAGTGTTAATGCTTTGCTCCGGTGCTCTATTAAAAGGAGCACCTTAATTGCCAGTAGTTCTCTAGAGGCCCGCTGCCACGGGTTGGCTGGATAGAATATGTTGAGCAAGTTCTCATTGCGAGCATGTATGACTATATTTGGAGCACATGCCTAGGATTGTTTAGTACTTGGATGCTTGTTATTATTTATCTGCAATACCCTAGATCTTGAAGTTATATGTTTAGACTCGTCCATGCAACGCCCATCCATCCATCCCTATGCCTACCGCACTGGAATCCCACTGTTACCATTATTGCTACTATTTCTCCTATTTCATTGTTGTTGTTGCTACTACAAACTGTTGCTACTGATAAACTTCTGTTAGCAAGAACTATTTCCAGGTGCAGCTGAATTGACAACTCAGTTGTTAAGACTTGCAAGTATTCTTTGGCTCCCCTTGTGTCGAATCAATAAATTGGGTAATACTACCCGCGAAGACTGTTGCGATCCCCTATACTTGTGGGTCATCAAGGAGGAGGAATTCAATGTCGCCCTAGGAAAGAAGGGAAAGAAGAAATGTGTGGTGAACTACACCGAGATCGAAGACACCTGCTTGGTGCGGGCATGGGGAATGGTGTCCATCGATGCCATGATGGGCACGGACCAAACCAGCAAGCACTATTGGCAGTGCATCGAAGATAAGTTTTTCCAACTTATCCCTAGTGATGAACAACCGGTGTATCGATCATTTCGGTTTCTGCAAGGTTGATGGGATGTGATCAAACCGTCTTGTAGCCGTTGGGCTGGATGTATGGCGCAAGTGCGCAATAATCCTCCAATTGGTGTGACTCTCGACGAATATGTGAGATTTTTACTCATCTCATTTTCATTGATCTAGTTGAGCTAAGGAAATCTGATTAATTATCCTCCAATTGTGTATAGGAACGTTATGCCAGGGAGAATTACAAAATGATGAAGGCATCAAATGGGAGATCTTTCAACCTTGACCATTGTTGGAAGTTGCTTGAGCATATGCCCAAATGGAATTTGAGAGACCAAGAACTGCCAGCAAAGAAGGACAAGATGAAGGAGATGGATGATGCTAGTGATGAGGAAGAGGGAGGAAGGAACAAGAATAAGCCCGAAGGAAACAAGAAGGCAAAGGAGGGGCTCAAGCTTGAAGCGGAATCATCCTTATTGAGGGATAATATTGATGACATGGTGAAATCAAAGGAGGTGATCATGACCAAGACACGGGAGATGAAGATGATGATGCACGACAATAATATGGAGATGAAGCAATCAAGGTGGGAAGCAATGCATAGTGATGTCAAGCATAAGGCCGAGATAGAGGATAGGAGGCTCAAGATAAAGGAGGCCAAAGCAATGAAAGAGATCATGGCCGAAGAGAAGGAAATCATGATGATAGACACCTACAAGATGAGTGCACTCCAATTGGAGGTGCATCAAGTTATGTTCTCCGACATATTGGAGAGGAGGAAGCAAGGACGGCTAGGTGGTGCATTGTCAACTGTCCTAGGTGAGTCTGCTGGTGGTCTTGTCGATGGTAATCTTGTGCATGATGATGAGCTTGGCACTGGCGGCAGTGCTTGATGATCTCTAGCATTTGGGTTGTATATTTTGCGTACTATGGTTGAACATGGCCCGACTATGTTTGGGTTGCTGTGATGCTGACAATTTGATGTGATGTAAAAAACTATAATGGATTGCATTATTTCATTTATCCGAGTATAGTTGTTTGAAACAGATATGCAAAAAACAATTTTACAGTTCGCATTTACAGGCATTGTTCTGCGTCGGTGCTTTGCGAATGGTAAAATTGTTTTTCAGTGCCCTATACTCTTCGTTTACGGTTCGTATGTTTACGAGCACCGCTAGAGTTGCTCTAAGCGCGCAAGGTAGTGTTATGGTCAATGGGCACATACATATCTGAACAATGTTCCGATTCTGTTTGATATGCCTTGCCTTCTTTATTACCTATTAGCATAACTAATATAAAATTATTTTGGTCACCTCATGGTTTTCAGTTTCTTAAAAAAAACACTACTAAGGCTAACTATATATAGTGTGTAGTATTGTACTCCCTCCAATCCATATTAATAGACTCAGATTTGTTTAGATTCAGATTTATCTAGTCATGTTTTAGTTCTGGATACTCTAGATAAACCCGACTCCACTAATTTGAATCTAAGGGAGTATATGATACCAGTTGATGGTATTATCTTTATAATGCATGATATCATTAATATAGTATCATCATATTTATTTATTTATAAAATCTTAATGCAAATTGTGTATAGTATTTCGTATTAGTTTTTTTAGTGTTATGATACGGTATCTGCCTATGATACTACTGTTATAAATAATGGGCTAAATCATTAGACCCATGTGTGATTTTAGATTTTTATTAATTCTCAAAGAACATGTGTGTGAAAGTCCATATGTGATTTGACCCAAGTTGGTGGCAGCTCACATGTGTGGCAAGAGCAGTGAGAGCTAAAGTTTAATCCCACATGGGAAGTTGAAGGAAAGTTGCATCACCTTATAAGGTGGATTGTTGCACCACTTTGTAGGTGAATGGCAATAAGAGAGCTACACGTGCGCTCCTCCTCCGACGCGGCCGCTCGCTCGTCTCCACGCAACGCGACACGACGCGGGTTGCGGGTTGTAGGAATCTCGCCGAGCCGAGCTTTATTTTGCTCCGCACGACTGCTTAAGTTCGTCATCACGACGCGTCTTCCCGGTTGTCAAGCCGGACCTACTGCACATCGACTTCTTCAACAGACTACTGCACCAATGACAACTCATCGGCAACCGATCAGTGCGTATACCGTTATCAGATCTGACGCGGGTTGCGGGAATCTCGCCAAGCCGAGTTTTATTTTGCTCCGCGCAACTGCTCAAGTTCGTCATCACGACGCGTCTTCCCGGTCGTTAAGCCGGACCTACTGCACGCCTACTTCTTCGACAGGCTACTGCACCAACAGCGACTCATCAGCAACCGATCAGTACGTATACCGTCATCAGATCTGTTGCTTTACTATGGTTGTTAGTGCGTATACTTTGCTACTGTACGTGACTGTAGCTATTGTTGCCATGATTTATATTCTGGAAATAATTATGAAAATTATCCTAATAATCCAACAACCACTATCATCTGGCGCGGGTTACGGGTTGCGGGAATCTCGTCGAGCCGAGTTTTATTTTGCTCTGTGCGACTGCTCAAGTTCGTCATCACGATGCGTCTTTCCGGTTATCAAGCCAGACCTACTGCACACCAACTTCTTCGACAGGCTACTGCACCAATGACGACTCATCAGCAACCGATCAGTACGTATACCGTCATCAGATCTATTTCTTTACTATGGCTGTTAGTTCGTATACTCTGCTACTTTACGTGACTGTAGTTGTTGCTGTTATAATTTATATTCTAGAATTAATTATAAAAATTAATATTCTAAAATTAATTGTGAAAATTATGCCTAATAATCCAACAACCACTATCATTTGTTTTATCATAAATTACAAACACATGGACCTTTTTGCATGCATGGAGTATGCATGATACTTCCACTATGGCTACTCAAGGACATAATCTGTTGTAATTTATCAAAAAAGAAAAAGGACGAATCGCGAGGAATGGCATTTGCAGCCACGGGGTTTCTCATAATTACGGTTAAAATTAAGAATTCACAAAGATAACGGTTAAAATTAAGAATTCATAAAGATCGGAAAATCAATTCGGCTCGCTGGTGCAAACGAACCCATAGTTTGGAACCACATTTTAAAATGTAAAAAAAAAATTGCACGTAAAAGCGGATATTCTATATCCACACACAATCAAGCGGGAAAAGGACTTTTTTGTCCCATGTAAAAAAGACAAAAATTCGATGTCCAACCTGACTTTCATGGATTTTTTTTGTCTATTTTACACAGCTACTTAAAATTTTCTTTCAGAATTTTTGACATTTTGAAAATAAAATTTGATGGATTTTTCATAATAAGTTTGAGCTAAAACACCATCTTCCAAAAGCATCAATAACATTGCACACTACTTGTTCTGTTAAGAACTGCCTGAAAACTTCAGATACATACTACCAGACAGTCACCATCACACGCTCAGAGATGCAACAGCTCCCTACACCATGGTCATCGCATCTATACCTGCACCCACAAGAACTGCATCATTTGGCGTCGCCTTCGGTCCACTTGACTGTCACGAACAGCTCCCCCGACTCGACGTCACGCAGCCGCAGCCGGGAGTCAAGCACAATCTCCCCGTCAGCATACGTCACGAAGCTGTCGGAGAGCAGGCAGTTGTCCGTGCTGGGGGCCACCTTCCGGAGCTTAGTCTCCCCCGTCGTGAGCCGGAGAGCGCGCCGCAGCTTCGCCGCCCCAGCCACTGGCTGCAGGTCCAGGAAGGCATGGCCCATCTTGTCGTCGGACTTGAACCG
The DNA here is from genome assembly GCA_916181665.1 of Avena sativa. NCBI lineage: Eukaryota > Viridiplantae > Streptophyta > Magnoliopsida > Poales > Poaceae > Avena > Avena sativa. The sequence continues at coordinate 337,010,989 of OV702297.1, read as the reverse complement.
GTCCCGGTCGAACACCTCCTGGTTATTCAGTTGATCAGCCCAAAGAAAGGTGTGTCTTGCTGAGTAATAAAAGTAACAATCTGGTATGAGATAAGTAACTTCGTCTTAATTTCACTGTAACTTGTCTTATGCTTTTTTGGGGACTTAGTTGATCAGGCCTGCCAGATGAGTGAGTGTAATCTGCACTATTCGAAAATGACATTTTGGGGAAAACTATCTTCTCAATTAGGACATAATTAATGCGGACTAGTAGATGCCGATGAAAACTTAGGAGGAATGGTTGATCAATATTGGCTATGCAATTGTACTGAAAACAGAACTGTTGATAACACAGACTGAATGGTTCAAGAAATGGTTCACAATGCTGCACGTTTTTAACATACCGATCACAGATTACAATTTTTAAGGCTTTAACCAGTTCTTGTTCTCAGGGGCCAAGCCAACGAACATGCAAACTTGGATCACCTCCATTGCAGTAGTGTCATCTTCTACTGTTGATTGTTGAACAGTAATTATCACTAATTTACCAAGTGATACGCAACGGGCCCCAATAACCCTACCTAACTGCGAGCACTGACCAAACTAGGCTCATTCAAAGGCCGTGTGCATTAATTGATGCAGAGACCAAGGTTAAACCTCCTTTTCAGAATAAAAACTTTCTCCTACAAGCAGACTTTCTGAAGGACCAGTGCAGGTCCCCAAGACCTCTAGTCACTCTCTTTCGTACAGTACCAAGACAGCGAGGCCTTCAGTTAGCCTGGGAGGCATGTTACCAAGACAAGATGGTTTACCTGCCTGTGCCTGTCTATTTGGAGATATCCCATAAAACGAGCCACTACTTGCGGTTGCATGGCATATGCATAAGGGCAGATATTGGCACATTTCACCTCCAGGCGCACCTAGTTGATTAGAATCAATACATTTGGAATACACTAATTATAGTTTTGCAATAGGTCTGGCCAAGACTGCATAACTTATTTTTTCTTAGAACTCTATTTTTTGTGACATTTGACCAAAACGCGTGTAGTTCAATGAATTTTACCATAAAAAGTACAACGGCAAAGAAAAAGATTTGTTTTGAAGGAGGCAAAGAAAAAGATGTCAGGGCTCAAAACATATGTCTGTAAAAGTCTCACTTGTAAGTGGATCAGGGCACAACAAAAGTAAGGCCACATGCTATCTATTCTTTGACTGGAGCTCCAGTTTTCTTAAGCCCATACTGGATTAATGTATGGGACCAGAGCAGTTCTGCATCTGGTCATGGACTGGTTGGTAATAAGCGCCGGTCTGTTCACACTTCATGTGAGGCATGTCTTATACAAAGAATATATAGTAGACCTTTTGTCTTTATGAAGGTACCCACAAAAGAGAATGACTGACTAACAGACAAGAAAATCCATATGATCATCAGTTGTTATGTTATCATATATATCCACAAAAGCGTGAGCCCTATTCAGAGACTAAGCATATTTCAAGGAAGCAGGTGGCATGCCAAACACAAAAAATATTAAACAGTCGGGTTCTTTTATTGAAAACTGAAATCGGTTGCCCCAGGAAACACTGTAACTTACAAATTTGATGATCCCTACAGGTTCCTTGATGGAGAAGACCATCTCTTCGTTCCAAACTGGGTTGAGACAACTGTTGATGACTTTTGTCTTTGCGGTCTGTGGGATAAAAGATAAGAAATGCCGGAAGGTGTTAAATGTGACGGAAGGAACTTCTCCAGCCATAATTAAATGCATGCTTTCTTGGCAATTTCACAGGTACAAAAAAAGATTACTAGATCAAAGTGAGACTTTTATCTAACATATAACAGTGAGATGTCAGTTTTCATAACCAGCAGCAGTACACACTATTGATAAGATCATTCAATTAGGCCGACGCAGCTGAGAACTTTTCCTTGTTTCCTGACATCATTGAGCATTCAGTGGCAGAAGTATGGATCTTGTCATTATAATAGTAATATCACGTTCTTGCTGTTAAAGTCATTTTTTTTCTTAGAAAATCCAAAACGTGTAGCTGTAGTCAAAACAATGATGTTTGTTGAAAGAAAAGACTCAGGTTGAAAGTCAAATTGCTTTGGAGATGAAGGGATAAACAACTGATCGTCGACAAAGGAAGAAGAAAATTCCCTCCAAAGAAGGATTAATTAGACAATCCAAAGCCAAAGGCGCTCCCAACGGTCCCGGCCAGCCAGAAAGACAAAGAGAGCATGCGCGTGAATGTCATCAAGACATGATTAACAAATGCGGGAGTGGATTTGGCAGCCAAGTTTGAGAAAAAAAGGAAAAAGCTGAATGTGCTGGTAAAAAAGAAGACATTGTTCCTCTTCTTTTTGACGAAATGTTCAGGCAGGCAATTCAGTCTAAAACTAAGAAGCACGTGCTTGCTTCTCCCTTCAAAGGAAGTTGCAGCTAAGATCACTGAAGGGAGTAAGCTTGTAAGCGATGGGATGCACAGGATTCATGCTGCTGAATAGTTCATGTAGAAATGGTTTAACACGAGGGTGCGCAATTAAGTTGATAGTACGACCGACATCCCTACACCTACAGGCCAAAGTAATGTTCAAAGCTGGACAAAAACACGTGCGTGGACTAAACCATGGACTGCAAGATTCCCTACCACCATGCGTGAAAGAGCTGAACCAAGCAAACAGAAGCTAGACACTGGAATCCAAGCAACAGAGTGTAGCACAGGTTAAACGTAATCAGGCAGGGAGTAGTCGATGGGCAAGTGAGGAGTTTTACTGACCTTATCTGCGAGGCGGACGACGACGTAGGGGTCGCTGGAGGTGAAGTCCCTGATGGCGAGGCTGGTTCCGCTCGCCACCACAACCTTGAGAACGCCGAGCCTCGTCCCCCTCCCCTGCGACCCATCCTCCATCTTTTAGTTTTAGATCTCCCTGAATCATTGGGAATCAGTCAGCTTCGCCTGGACGGTAATCAGTAGCCCCGGCCCGGAGAGAGAGAGAGGGAGAGTGCGAGCTTACCTTGGTCGGAGACTCTGCTCTGTGTGTTTCTTCGACGGTGGGTGCGCTCTCTGTGTGCTTGTGTGCTTGGAGCTGGAGTGGTGAGGTCGGGTGGGCGACGATGATGGCTGATGCGTCCTGTGCCTGTGGGAGACGGGAAGGGGATTTTAACGCTAGCTGGCAGTGGAGCCCGCGCGGAATGGACGGAGCGACTCGGTCGGTCTCCTGTCCGTTTCGTGCTACGTACGTGGCGGGCTCGCTCCTCCGGCGCCCAGCGCAGAGCCGGTCAAATCCGCGGGGCTGGTGGAGGTCAGGTCCCTCCCAGACCCAGTCCACCGGGAACAATGGCGTCCGTCCACGCTCGCCCCCCTCCAGTCCTGCGGATCCAGCGCCAGCACCCGCAATAAAACGAAAAAAGATTCACATAAACAGGAAATGATATCACGCATAGGTACTGGTTACCTGGTTTCTTCGTCTGCAGCCATAGGAGGTCATCATTTGGTTATTTTCAAGACTCATTCGCCATTCTGTGCCTGTCTGATCTCCACGATGATGTTCATTTGATACGACACTTATCATATCCGAGTAGAGTAGTCCTTTGTAGGCATAAAAAAAGAGTTTGTGATTGGTTTCGAGGGATACTTTGATGCAGTTTACATGAACTACTCATTGATAGTATAGCTTTAAAGTTACGCTATTTAGAACATCAGGTAAATACATTATTCAAAAAATACTCACTTTCGGTTCATTCGGTAGTCAAGTTGTCGAAGTTAGTTCAGTGATGAACGTAGCGTCCGGTGAGTTAGACGAACACACACGTATAGGACATAGGTTTTTTTTACCTAGGTTCAAGTCCGTGATGTGGATCCCTATGTCCTGCAACTATCGACTATCTCATGGATGATAACAGTTACAAAGGTTCCATCCCCGAGAAGGCTCTAGCTAGAAAATCTCTCCCCTCTCCTCGTCCAACCTGGGCTCCTTTTATAAGGGCAAAGGGACATCACAAAGGTCGGTGAACATGTGGCGGTGTTTCTTTGCCACGCGGTTGAGCATGGCATGCATGACTTCTACGTCGCGTGTCGACGCCGTGCCCTCTGAGTGTATGGCCATGCATATAGACAACATAGTCTGCCGCATAGGCCAGGCATCGCTGGCCAGCTGTCTGTCTCGTACCACGTCCCTCTGCTCGGGGCGTCAGGTGCTCGAGGGGACGGACAGGCGTACTTCCCATGGTGCGCCGTTGGATCTCTTGTTGGGGTGTGCGGGTAGGTCCGCGTGGTGCCTTAGTGGAGACCCTTTGTTCTCCACGGGACTAACAGTAGCCCCTAGGCGTGGGCGTGGCTCCGAATGGAACCAAGTTAGCGCCCCGTAATCAAGAGTGTGCCTGCTTCTGCCGCACACCAGACGGTCGCGTCTTGTCGAGTCACGCAATAGATGAAACACGCTCTTGCCCTCTGACCGATGGGCGACGGGTCACCCAATCGCCACGATAATTGTGGCAATGCCAGTAGTGGGCATGTCTTCGGACGAAGCGGTAGTTACTGCATCACCTGTTGGGAATATGCCCTAGAGGCAATCATGTATGATGATATTTCTCATTGTATTCATAAAGTTATTAAGCTGTCCTTATATGAGCATCTGATGTATATCATTGAATATGTGATTCGGTTATGGAACTATACATTCATATTGTTTGTACTAAATGTCCTTGGTTATTGAGGTTGTGCTAGACACACAACTTAGACTAATGTGAAAGTCGGCTTGATGACTAGGCTCCACTTGTCATGGGCATGGAAGATGCTATTCCGACTTACACAGATTCGGCTAAAGAGTTTAGCGAGTCGGATTAATCCATATTGAGGTACAACGAACAAGTTGTCATTTGTATATCTTAATCAATGTAATCCTTAGACCTGAGGTTGTTGCATAGTCCGAGTTGAGGATCACCGACTTAGGTTCTGTCAAACGCTGATCCATAACTGGGCAGTCATAAAGGCAGAGTTTGGGTCGACTGAGAATCAAGCTGCGTGATGTGAATAACCAAGACGGTATTTTGCCCCTCCACTTGGAGAGATATTCTCTAGGCCCTCTCGGATGATATGATTCGAAAAGCATGGCCATGCACGACTCGGTTAAGTGTTAACCGAGGTGATCGACTAAGAGTTAGTCGGGTGAATCACTTATCTCGGATCGAGAAGAGAGTCGGACTATTTAAAGGATAAAAAATATTCGCCTATAGTCTCACAAGGTATATCATGAGGCAAAAGGGACTCGGACGTAAGTCGCATTGGAAAGGCAAGTTATCATGACTCTTTGGTACTTGGGAGTCGGCATGTTCTGCTAGGAGCCGCTACCGACTGATCGATCGAGAGTCGGACTCTAATCGTGTCCAAGTAGCCATGAGCCTGCGGGGTCACACACTTAAGAGCGGGATCTAGTTCGGATTGGATCTGAACCGGAAATTTGGTTGGGTTGGACCCAAGCCGGATTAGGACTGAGTCAGTGAGTCAGACTCACAGTGACTGGTGTTATATGGGCTTTAGTGAATGAGCCACGAGAGTGGAGCCCACATTCACTCCCTATATATAGTGGAGCATAGTAACCCAGAAAGGTTAATTGTTGATCGGTTAGGTCATTCCATGTGTTGGAAACCCTAGCTCCACAGTAGTCCTGCCGTCGTATCGAACCTAGCAGTTCGCCGCCGGTGCTCCTTCTTGTACATGTGGATACCAGCAGAGGTGTTGTACGATCAGCACTAGGACGATCGGATCGCAAAGGACTGCATTGCATCAACTGGCGCGCTACATCAGTAATCTGCAACTGCGCGTCTAGTGGTAAACCTCGTGGCCTTCTACCTTAGCTAGATCTTGGGATCACCATGCTAGAGGAAAAAGTTTTGTTTTATCTCTACGTGGTCCAACATCAGCGCCATGCCACGTCGTCCCATAATCCCTTATAAAGAGGGCAACATGGGGATCGACGCATGGCCTCCTTCAATCTTCTCCCTTATTCCCCTAATGGTTAAATCTTCTATAGGGAGCGGATCTGCCACCACCGCTGGTGGCCCCGCCGCAAGACAGTGAGCTGAAAGATCACATGACCGCTGGGTGTGCCCCTCATCGGGGCTCACTAGCAGTCACGACATTGGCACTGTCTGCTGGCTTTATGCCAATGAGTCCCACGCCGGTGGAGCGATGATCGTGATGTCCACCAACGCCGAGCACAGAGACGCCCTCGATGTATCGGTCTTCCTTCACTTCATCGCGACAGGCGTCGTCCCGTTGCTCTCGCTATTTTTCCACACAGTGCTGGCAGCCTACGGGGTGTTCATGGCTGTAACACCCTCGAATTGGCCCCTTGCAAGTTTTAGCCATTCCCGCTAAACCCGCATAGAAACGATTCAAAGGTTCCCACTAGGCACTTTCGTGCAGGTGGAAAACCAAGTAATATCATTACACAATAGTCCATGATGAAACCCACAGAACAAATATATACACCACGACTCAAAGAGTCAAGGATATAGATAATCAATACAAAGATCCAAATCACCTTCAAAATGCTACAACATCTGAGTACGGATAAGAAGAAAATTGGGCTAAGAGCCCTAAAGAATAACCAATGGAATCCATAACCCTACCCAGACCAAGCCGGAAGGATAACCCTGCTAACGACGTTAATCTCAAAACCTGCTAAAACAAAAGGGTGTCGGCAGAGGGAAAAGGAAAAATAGAGCGGTCAATACTGAGGCCAGTACACGACGATACTTAGAATTTGGTGGATCTCGCCTACATAGGTATGGTGGACTAAAACTACGGCGTAGCATGCACTAAATAACTTATAGAGACTCTATACAACTGGGACTATCAGAGAGAGATAAGAAAGACCTATGCGGAACCAACCTGATACTACCACCAAACATACCCATCCTGATATTTCCCCCTTGAGACCAAACAAGGAAGTCATGCCGAGGAAACTCACATGGTTGGTAGTTTTATTCATTCTTTCAATAGTGGTTATCCAACTTACTAGTCATATCAGATACAAGTCATATTCTAATAGTAAACTTTATTTATAGTTGTCTATGATCGAGATACTATGCTCCAAGTCGTCCATAACCACGGACACAGGTTTTCGGAAAGATTTAACCCTGTAGGGTGCACCAAAGTTTCCACACGCACTTCGACCCTTATTGCCAGATCAATTAACATACACCCATCGGTATGTCGGTGGGGCCTAGGCCACGACGCTTTCCTGGACCCAAAGCAAGTACATGGGGGCCACCCGAAAGAGCTTCCCGTACGAGGTATAGCCAATCCTCCTCATATAGATCCTGAGGTTGTGTGGACTTGTCATGCGAGCAGTGGTCATAGAAAATATATTCCCGTGACAGAGTGTCACACCTACGCAACAGTAATAAACGCTCATCGAGCAACAGGTAATAATTATATCATACATGGCATAAGTATAGCAATAACATAGAAAGCCTAAACTAGTTTGTGGCCCCCAGAAGAGTACTTTGGAATCAGATACTAAGCCGATAGGGGTGCTCATACACCCCACATGTGGTTAGCGCGCTCAGTCTTGGAACAGGTGTTAAGAACTCGGGTCCTAGGTGGACACAGGGGGCGGGATAATAACCATATCTCAACTATTACCCCTTTGTGCCTCTACATTATTTATATCTACTTTCAATATTAGTTATTAAACTATAATGAAAGCATTGATCATCTCCACCATTAAGAATATGCCACCCCCAACATCAGTGGTACTTGACGATGCGAAGAAGCACCTGAGTAAGCGACTATGACAGACAGGGCCAACTGTCTACCCAAACAACAGGCAATAGGAGGTGTCCAAGGCAATATAGGTTATAAGGGGTATAACGGGTACGAAAGGACTAAAGCATCGCAAACACGGGTAGCAATAGATCAATAGGAGGAAGTAAAAACTATAAATATAAAATAGGTAGAAAGGGAGAGAATGCTCGCCTAGGAAACACTTCCTAAGTTTCATCCAAAGATCGGATCGACACTCGCATCAACTCATCGGCTTAATCCGTGAAGAAGTAAAACACTAAAAGAAACACTAGATGCACTATTTAATACTACAGCAGAAGATCGGGTATGATGCATGACATGCCAAAGGTGCGATGCAATTAGGCAATATTAAGCGGAACCGGGGTCCCGACAATTATTTAGATGGTTCATTTTGTTTAGATACCCTGCATTTTAAATGTTGCCTTAACAAGGCAAAATATGGCAACAGTTCACTACACAAATTTAAATGGAGCCAATATAAGACTAAAAAAGCCAGCATATGGTCTCCATATTTAATTTAGGTGAATCCTCTAAATACCCTGAAATATCCACAATATGCATGCAAGTACGAATGATTCATATGCAATAAGTATATCTCATTCAATAAAAATAAGGGCTCGGATATGTTCACACATTGCGGATCGACGAACTTGGGGCTCGGAGGGGTTCAGGTTCAGTCTCGACGCCGGGATCGGTCTTCGAATCCGAGTATGAGCCTTTGGATTCGGGGCCTTGGCATCCATGAAGGGGGCCTCGACGCTCCGCCTTCTTCGGTTTTGGATTCAGTGTCGGGGTAGGACTCAGGTTTTGGCGCCAAAGATTGATGGCTAACTTGAACCCAAATCGATGGATCTCTTAGAAACTTGTCTTGGTCTTGGCGTCGAGCGACGGTAGGCATTCACAACCACAACAACAATCACAAACTTTGCACACAGAGTCACATCATACAAAAGGGGAGTACGCACCCCGTTCACTGCAGCGCGGGGCTGGCCTGAGGAGAAGGGGACGATGGCGGATGAGGCGCTCGCCGGAGTGATGTCTACGCACTTCTATTCTTATAGACAGTTGTTGGGCCTCCAAGTATAGAGGTTTGTAAAACAGCAGCAAGTTTCCCTTAAGTGGATTACCCAAGGTTTATCAAACTCAGGGAGGAAGTGGTCAAAAGGTATTCCCTCTCAAGAAACCCTGCAATCAAGATACAAGAAGTCTCTTGTGTCCCCAACACACCCAATACACTTGTCAGGTGTATAGGTGCACTAGTTCGGCGAAGAGATAGTGAAATACCAGTGGTAACGGTGCCAGAAAAGAGCTTGACGGTGAGGTAAAGACTACAGCAAGCAAACATGCAACAGATCTAGTAGCAAACGGTGTTTCAATACTTAGAAACAAGGCCTAGGGATCATACTTTCACTAGTGAACACTCTCTCATATAAATATCCTCTCTTCATGATACTACTCTTAACTACTCTCCGGTTGGACACTCTAATCCATGGTAGGGCTATAACAGCACACCTCAAAGTCCGCCTTCCCCAATCTAGATAACCCCACACTGTCACCTTGAGCGCTAGATGGTTCCAACAAACACCACAATTTCATAGAGACATCCAACTCCAAATATAACTCATAACAAATATTCAATCTAGCGAAAGTGCCACACACGGTATGCCCACTGTCACTTTCACACACGTGGGGAAAAGCTTAGATCTATTAAAGCACAAGGAGTATTTATGTAGACTCAAGCCTAAGTGCCACCATGGTGTGCACGCTATCACTTTCACACACATGGGGAGAGCAGAGATCTAATGAAGCACTTGAGTAGCAAGGTAGATCTACTTGATTACAAAGTTCATGAACACAAGATCATGCATAGAGAGAGAGATGAACACATAGATACCGGTAGAGCCCTTAGCCTCGAGGAAGAACTACTCCCTCCTCATCATGGGAATCAGCAACGGTGATGGAGATGGTGGTGGAGATCGATGGAGATGGCTCCGGGGGCACTTCCCCGTCCCAACAGGGTGTCGGAACAGAGAATTTCTGTCCCCCGAATCTCCCTTTTGGTGGCAGCGGCGCTACCGAGGTTTTCGTGGATTTCTTCTGGATGCCCTAGGGTTTTCCCATCGGGGGCTTCTTATAGGCGAAGGGGGAGGCCGAGGAGGCGGCCAGAGGGCCCACACCCTCCCCAGGAGCGGGCCAGGCTTGGTCGCGCCCAGGGGGGTATGGCCACCCTCTGGTGCCTCTCCGTCCCTCCTTCTGGATTCGTGTCCCTCACGGAAAGTTATTGACTTTGGCTTTTGTCCCATCCAATTCTGAGAATATTGATTTTTTTCCTTTCTGGAACCAAAAACAGAAGAAATTGGGCAACTGGCATTGTGGCATCTTGTCAATAGGTTAGTTCCAGAGAGTGTATAAAAATACCTCAAAGTGTAGACAAAACATAAGACAAATGATACAAAACAAGCATGGAGCGTCAAAAATTACAGATACGTTTCTGACGTATCAAGCACCCCCAAGCTTAACTCCTGCTCATCCTCGAGTAGGTAAGTGATAAAAATAATAATTTTTGAGGTGACATGCACCCTCACAATAAAGAACAAACCATTTGCAAGCATTGAAAGCTATGATCAAAGAACTCTAAACATGTGCATGAAAGATGGAGTTCTAACAATAGGACATAGTAACTATGCAAGCAACATGTCAAGCTACAAACAAAGATCATGAATAATATGCTTTAAAAAACGTTTGTTTGTTTCACATACAAAAACACGGCATAGTGGCAATCAGCTTGTCGCTCATAGAGTAGCAAATAGATGCATAGGACACCTTCAAAGTTCACAAGGGTGACTAGAAACAAGTAGCACAAGAACAAGTAATATCACAATATGCATCAATCAATAAGCTTTGTAACACTACACACAGAATGATAACTATGCTCTCTTAATGGTGCCTAAAGGTAGAAGGTGGAGACTCAATAGTGGTGGAAGAAAGACCTTTTATAAAGGAAGCAGGGATTTCAAGTTTCAAAAAGAGCTTCCAAAAATTATGGTACTTGTTAGCTTTCAGCCCTCATTGCCCCTATCATAAGCATCTTGAAGTGATTAAGGTTAAAGTGAACAAAGATGGAGTATATGCTTAACGAAGTATAAGTTGGCAATCTCAAGTCCCTTGAATACGAGAGCCACACCTCATGCTACTCAACTTTAGTCACCTGTAAGTTCTTGTCATTGTAAGTATTTGCATATCATTGAGAACCGCCAACGAGGTACCCCTTGCACATGGTACAAGAGCTATCCCATAACCAAAATGACAAGGCAAGCAGACAATGAGCATCTCAGCAATCTTCTTATTTACCATGGGAATATGGTGCTTTTTTATCTCTTTCCTCTTTTCTCAATGTGTCTCTTTTTTTATAAGAAGAATGCTTCATAGATATCACTATGGTGATGCTGCAAGTTTCCACCATGATTAGGCATGGCTTAGGCTAGCAGCTCAGGCGTTTCTCTAACACAGAATACAAACTCCATGGACTTACAAGTTCCCTTTTTATTTCACACCGGTGACATCCATAGACAAAAGAACATGATATCAACTGAGTGCAAAGTACAAGTGCAATGTTGAAAACGTTCCCCATGACAGCATGGTTCTGCTAATTCCAACGTATAAGTGCAAGCATATACAACATACAAGACACAATGGTTCAAGTTTATTAGGGGCAAAGAATATAAAGTGTGCCATCAAGTTTGTGAGGGCTTTAATCACTAAGTTTTCACATAACAAAATACTTTTAATTGGAAGATAGCTGAAAACAAGAATATACTTGGAATGGTGTAACACACCATGCATAGGAGTTTATAGTGGACACTTTGGAATAACTTGGTTTCTTGGGAGTTGGAAGCATGAGTAGAGCTTACTCATACAAGTGGAGGCTAGCAAAAGACTGGGAGCAACCAACTAAGAGAGCAATAATGGCCATAATCATGAAGAGCGATAAAACATTACTAATCAAAGCATAGAGTGGTACTACAGGTCAAGGACTAAATGATCATAGATGCTATGGTGACTTGTTCATAGTCATAACATGGTGTGAGCATGTTCCAAGTCAACCCAAACAAAGCATCAAATGAGAATACCACAATACTATGCTTTTGCATGCTAAAACAACGCATAATTCCTTCAAGGCACACTAAGCAATCCCAATTGTTTGGAACAAGACATGCTACATCAATAATAACTAAGCATAAGGTCAAAACAACACCTAGCATGTCATTCTAAAGTCTAAGTCATAGTCAAAACAAGCTTCCTTTTGTACCACTTAAGCATGAAGCTTCCTACTCTTTTCCAACACCAATCGACTTATTTGAAACAACTCACAAAGATAATAATCAATAAAGATCAGTGAGCTTGTCTCACAAATCCACAAAGCAGAACTAAAAATTCTAAGCTAAAAGCTCAAGAAAACTAAGGCTAAACACGGTGCTAGCAAAAGAGAACACTCATAGAACAATAAGAGTGAAAACTAGAGTGTTCTAGGCAATGAAAACAAAGTGTGTGTCTCTCCAAAAAGGTGTGTTGTGATCAACCAACTTTATTCAAGCAAACTAAGAAAAAAAACAAAAAAAAACTAAGACGCTCCAAGAACAACACAACTGTGCATGAAACAATAAAAATGAAGTGTCTAGAAAGACCTGGGATTTTTATTGATGAAGAAGGGGATGCCATGGGCATACCCAAGCTTTGACGCTTGTCCCTCTTGGATATTTCTTGGGGTGACACCGGGGTGGCATCCCCAAGCTTGAGATTTTGTCCATTCTTCATCTTATTATATCATTCTCTCTCTACACCTGAAAAATTTCCTTCATACAAAACTTCACACAATCTTCATTAGCAACATTAGTGTATTCAAAAGATAATAGAACTTTAAGCAAAGCTTTGGAACAACAAGACTTTTCAATAAAAACACATGCTACTGTATCAAATCCTTCAAAAAGCTCAATTTTCCAAAAATAACCCCAAAAGGAATCAATAAGAAGCAAATGCAAATAATGGCAGAAATCTGTCAAAACAGACCAGCAGGTAGAAACCGATTTTTCGAAGACCTTCTATTACTCAAATCAAAAAGTGTTGAACTAAAGAAAGTTATCTAACATACTGGGGGATTTATTCATAAATTTTCAGCTTAATCTGAATTACAGAGACTCCTCATGAATTTTTATGGTAGAGGACAAAAATCTGTTTCGGGACAACAACTCCCCAAATCTTACTTCCCTATCATTAGAGGTCATTCTTGGCACAAAAAACAAACAAAAAGGATAAGGAGAGGTCATTACTGAAGTAATAACTTCCAAGACTCAAGAAAACTCTTGGGTTATCTCCCAACAAGTACTTTTCTTTAACGCCTTTAAGTTAGGCTTGATAGTTTGAGAAGATGCTCACATAAGAAATATGAATTGATTTAAAAGAGAGCATCAAGAAGCAAATTCAAAACACATTTAAGTCTAACCCACTTCCTATGCATAGGAATCTTGTAAAGAAACAAGTCATGAAAGCACAAAGCAACAAGCATAGGAAAGCAAAACAAGTGCAACTTCAAGACTTTCAACATAAAGAGGGGAAACTTAATATTATTGAGATGCATAAGACCATGTTTCCCTCTCTCATAATAACTTTTAGTAGCAACATGAATAAAATTAACAATATAACTATCACATAAAACATTCTTATCATGAGCCACATGCATATAATTATTACTCTCCACATAAGCATAGTCATTCTTATTAATCATAGTGGGAGAAAATTCAACAAAATAGCTATCATTGTTATTCTCATCACCATAATCATAAAATATAGGAGGCATATTTTAATCACAATTGATTTTATCCTCAATAGTAGGTGGACTGAAAATATCATATTCATCATTGTAATCATCATAAATTGGAGGTTTGGTATCATCATAAGCAGTAGAATAGCTATCTTTCAAAGCTGGGGGACTAAAAAGATCATTTTCATCAAAACTAGCTTCCCAAAGCTTAGACTTTTCCATAGCATTAGCAATAATGGTGTCCAAAGAATTCATACTAATAACATTGCTATTAGCATGCAAATAAAGCTCCATAGGTTTTTTAATTTTCTCTTCAAACACTTCATGTCCTAACTCAAGATAAACACTATAGAGCTCTCTAAATTTTTTTTGTTTTCCATTAAGCCTAACTAGTGAAAACAAGAAACAAAAAGACAAAATTGCAGTTACTAAAGGAAATAACTTTGAGCACTCACACCGGAGGATGTGAGTACCTTTTACCTTACCTCCCCGGCAACGACGCCAGAAAAGAGCTTTCTGGCTTGCTGTTGCCATGGGGTAATGTGTGTGAGTGCTTTTTACCTTTCCTCTCGGCAACGGCGCTAGAAAAGAGCTTGATGTCTACGCACTTCTATTCTTATAGACAGTTGTTGGGCCTCCAAGTGCAGTGGTTTGTAGAACAACAGCAAGTTTCTCTTAAGTGGATTACCCAAGGTTTATCGAACTCAGGAAGGAAGTGGTCAAAGGTATTCCCTCTCAAGAAACCCTGCAATCAAGATACAAGAAGTCTCTTGTGTCCCCAACACACCCAATACACTTGTCAGGTGTATAGGTGCACAAGTTCGGCGAAGAGATAGTGAAATACCAGTGGTAACGGTGCTAGAAAAGAGATTGACGGTGAGGTAAAGACTACAGCAAGCAAACATGCAACAGATCTAGTAGCAAACGGTGTTTCAATGCTTAGAAACAAGGCCTAGGGATCATACTTTCACTAGTGAACACTCTCTCATATAAAATATCCTCTCTTCATGATACTACTCTTAACTACTCTCCGGTTGGACACTCTAATCCATGGTAGGGCTATAACAGCACACCTCAAAGTCTGCCTTCCCCAATATAGATAACCCCACACTGTCACCTTGAGCGCTAGATGGTTCCAACAAACACCACAATTTCATAGAGACATCCAAATCCAAATATAACTCATAACAAATATTCGGTTTAGCCAAAGTGCCACACACGGTATGCCCGCTATCACTTTCACACACGTGGGGAAAAGCATAGATCTATTAAAGCACTAGGAGTATTTATGTAGACTCAAGCCTAAGTGCCACCATGGTGTGCACGCTGTCACTTTCACACACATGGGGAGAGCAGAGATCTAATGAAGCACTTGAGTAGCAAGGTAGATATACTTGATTACAAAGCTCATGACCACAAGATCATGCATAGAGAGAGAGAGATGAACACATAGCTACCAGTAGATCCCTTAGCCTCGAGGAAGAACTACTCCCTCCTCGTCATGGGAATCAGCAACGGCGATGGAGATGGTGGTGGAGATCAATGGAGATGGCTCTGGGGGCACTTCCCCGTCCCAGCAGGGTGCCGTAACAGAGACTTTCTTACCCCCGAATCTCCCTTTTGGTGGCGGCGGTGCTACGGAGGTTTTCGTGGATTTCTTCTGGATTCCCTAGGGTTTCCCATCGGGGGCTTCTTATAGGCGAAGGGGAAGGCCAAGGAGGCGGCCAGAGGTCCCACACCCTCCCTAGGCACGGGCCAGGCTTGGCCGCGCCTAGGAGGGGTCTGGCCACCCTCTGGTGCCTCTCCGTCCCTCCTTCTGGATTCGTGTCTCTCACGGAAAGTTATTGACTTTGGCTTTTGTCCCGTCCAATTCTGAGAATATTGATTTTCTGCCTTTCTGGAACCAAAAACAGAAGAAAATAGGCAACTGACACTGTGGCATCTTGTCAATAGGTTAGTTCCAGAAAGTGTATAAAAATACCTCAAAGTGTAGACAAAACATAAGACAAATGATACAAAACAAGCATGGAGCATCAAAAATTATAGATACGTTCCCGACGTATCACGGAGTCGGCGCTCGATGGGGGGAAGGGCGGCTCGGAGAAGCAAAGCCCATGGCGCTTGGGGGCATGCTGGCAGGAGGGGTGGGCTCGAGGTTGACAGCGGGTGGCAGCACCACGGCAGCGACTGGCGGTGAGAGGCGGGGGCAGCCAAGGCAACGGGGAGGGCTCGGGGAGGAGAGATTTGAGACGGTAGGAAGGCTTGCAAGGGGTGGCAGGTGAGGCGCGTGGCTCGGTTTGAGCTAGGCGGTGGCGACTGCGGGAGAGGGGTGGCGGGGTTCCGCGGTGGTGGAGGTGCACGAGAAGGCGGCCGGGCGACGAGGATGGAGGAGACCTGGTGGCGGTGGCAAATTGGGGATGGGGTCGGTCAGGGGGTAGGAGACGACAGGGGAACAAGGACGGGGTAGGGGTGCATTTCGTGCATTGGGCGTTGGTGACTTTTTGCTGGGTTGGGCCACGCGGGCTATGGAACCAAGGCGAGACAGTTTTCGAACGGGAGGGCGCGTGCGGGGTGCTGGTGGCTCGCGTCGATGCGGCATGGTGCGATGCACCACGTGCATGTAGGTGCTAGCGGGTGCGTGTGTGGATTGGCGGCGGCAGGTGAGTGGCTGGGTGGGGATAGGGTTAGGTTAGTTTGAGTTTGGGGATTAGGGTTTGTGTAGGTGGGCCAATCAGGGTGGTAGGTGGCTACCGGCTAGGCCTTTGCGGCCGCCTCCCCTGAAACAAAACATTTTTTATTATTTATTTTATTAAAAAAACTATTTAGCAAATAGGTTTTAGACAAATAGAAGATCTGGGTGGACCTAGGGTTTTGATTTGAAATATAGAGGGGGTTATTTAGAAACAAAGGTAGGTTTTTAGAAAATAGTTTTAGGCAAATTATAAGCATGCAACATGAAGATGCTCAAATGCAATGTGGCATGATGACATGAGAATGCAGTCGTGATGATGCACAAAACAAAAACACAACGGTTTTCTAGTAGTGGTTTTACCCGGGGTGCTACAATTAGACACCACTAAAAATGGATCTCGCCCTCGAGATCCGCCTCATGGTATGGGGAGAAGGACGACGATCTGAATCTTCCCGCTTTGTGTCAATTTTCGCGACACCACTAGCAAAGATGCCTTCTCCATATTGAAATTGGTGACACCAACAAGGAGTCATTGCTCACGTTCATCGAGAAAACACTTCGGAGAAACAAAAGCGAAGGTAAAGGCCTCAAAAAGTAAGGCCACCTTTAACTTCGATAAAAGGAGAGAAAAGGTACCACCTAATCCACTTCAATATACAAGAGCCAATAGGATGAGTAGTCGGCATGGGGGCCAATCCATCACGCACCCAAACTATTAATCCACACATGCAGTAGAAAAACATGCAACCCATTCTCGGAATTAGACTGATGATCTTCACAAGTGATGTTCGGAAACAAAGGAATGATGCAGGCTTTTCATCAGATCTTATATAGATGATGTCGTCATGAAGAAAAACACCAGGAGATACAAAGAAATTTTTTAGTCAATTTTGGTCCACTGAAAGGTGCCACAGAGGAAGATTCCTCAGATAACATGAAGACGAGATGTTGAAGCACCGTTACAAGAGGATAGAAGCGAAACCCTGAAGGTACGACGGAAAACCCAACATGAGAATTCCTGGAATCAAAGATAGGTAGGACAACAGATTCAAAACACGTAAAGGTAAGAGGAGAATGGAATATGTGAGATCCAAGAATATGACTTAATAGGATTGATAGGATACTCATACCAATAAGTTGCAACTTCTTTTCCGAAAGCTCATTCGAAAAGAACTCTAAGGTTAATCGTGCTTGGCCTAGAGCAATTCTAGGATGGGTGACCGACCGGGAAGTGGGTAACCGGGTGCACATGAGTGAGGACAAAGTGCGCAGAAAAGACTAGTGTTGGTCTGTGGGGTCAGTCTAGATATCCGATTAAGCTACCAGGAGTGACACCCCCGGGGCCCAGTGGACGGGGTGTTATAGAATAGAGGTACGGAGTAAAAGCAGACCTAATCAGATCTATCCAACCGATTTTCTAAATAGTTTTGACACTCTACAACGTTTTAGCTAGGTTATCCTACATGTTGGACCAGTGGGGTATCATAACTGCCGAGCTATGATACCATTTTGTAACACCCTCTAATCAGCCACATGCAAGTTTTAGCGATTCCCGCTAAAACCGCATAGAAACGATTCAAAGGTGCCCACCAGACACTTTTGTGCGAGTGGAAAATGAAGTAATATCATTATACAATAGTCCATGATTGAACCCATAGAACAAATATATACAACACGACTCAAAGAGTCAAGGATACAGATAATCAATACAAAGATCCAAATCACCTTCAAACGCTACAACATCCGAGTACGGATAAGAAGCAAATTGGGCTAAGAGCCCTGAAGAATAACCAATGGAGTCCATAACCCTGCCCGGGCCAAGCCGGAAGGGTAACCCTGCTAACAACGTCGATCTCAAAACCTGCTAAAACAAAAGGGGTGTCGGCAAAGGGCAAAGGAAAAGAGAGCGATTAGTATTGAGGCCACTACACGGCGATACTTAGAATTCGGCGGCTCTTGACTACATAGGTATGGTGGACTGAAGCGGTGGCGCAACATGAACTAAACAACCTATAGAGACTCTATACAACTATTGACTATCATAGAGAGATAAGAAAGACCTATGCGGAACCAACCTAATACTACCACCAAACATACCCATCCTGGTATTTCCCCCTCGAGACCAAACAAGGAAGTCATGCCGAGAAAACTCACACTGTTGGCAGTTTTATTCATTCTTTCCATGGTGGTTATCCAACTTACTAGTCATATCAGATACAAGTCATATTATAACAATAATTTTAGTTAT
Organism: Avena sativa; assembly: GCA_916181665.1. Classification (NCBI taxonomy): domain Eukaryota; kingdom Viridiplantae; phylum Streptophyta; class Magnoliopsida; order Poales; family Poaceae; genus Avena; species Avena sativa. Next base: position 336,992,440 of record OV702297.1, on the reverse strand, counting down.
AGTTATCTATGATCAAGATATTGTGCTCCAAGTTGTCCATAATCGTGGACACGGCTTTTTGAAAAGATTTAACCCTGCAAGGGTGCACCAAAGTTTCCACACGCACTTTGACCCTTGTTGTCGGATCAATTAACATACACCCATCAGTATGTCAGTGGGGCCTAGGACATTACGCTTTCCCAGACCCAAAGAAAGTACATGGGGGCCACCCGTAAGAGCTACCATTACAAGCTATAGCTAATCCTCCTCGACCGGACCCTGAGGTTGCATGGACTTGTCATGCGAGCAGAGGTCATAGACAATATATTCCCGTGACAGAGTGTCGCACCTACGCAACAATAATAAACGCTCATCGAACAACAGGTAATAAACATAGCATACATGTCATACATGGCATAAGTACTATAGTAACATAGAAAGCCCGAACTAGTTTGTGGCCCCTAGAACAGTACTTTGGAATCAGGTACTAAGCCGATAGGGGTGCTCATACACCCCACATGTGGTTAGCGCGCTCAGTCTCGGAACAAGTGTCAAGAACTCGGGTCCTAGGTGGACACAGGGGGTGGGATAATAACCAGATCTCAACTATTACCCCTTTGTGCCTCTGCATTATTTATATCTACTTTCAATATTAGTTATTAAAATGTAATTAAAGCCATGATCATCTCCACCGTTAAGAATATGCCAACCCCCAACATCAGTGGTACTCGATGATGCAAAGCAGCACCTGAGCAAGCGACTACGACACAGGGACAACTGTCTATCCAAACAACAAGAAATAGGAGGTTGTAGGGTTCGCAGCATAGAAAACAAAAAAATTCCTATGATGGGAACAACTATGTACCAAGATCTATCTACTAGATACAAACAACGGGCGGATGTATATCCATAGAGAACATACCCTTGAAGACCGACAAAGCTTAACGAGTCAAACTCGTGGTTGATGTAGACGATCTCTTGCCGATCTCAAGATCGAGAGGAAGTCCTTAGCACCGCAACATAGCGGCGCATCCGTGCTCGCACACACGTCCGAGGCACCGAGCAACCTCCGCCTCCTTGCTCCAGCGATGCAGCGGAAGCACAACTTTTTCTTGCCGAATATCTACCGGGAACATGTATCTCGCTAGTCCGAGACCGTGGGGGATAAATTCTAGTGGGGGAGAGAGATCCTTCACGAGGAGGTGTGAGTGAGAAGTGAGGAGGGGGTGCCTTTTATAGGAGAGGGGGACCCCAAGGGGGTGGCCGGCGCATGGGGCTGCCCCCTTGCCCTCCCCTCATTCATGTGGGTGGACACTCCACTCACAAAAATCCTTTCAATTCCCTCCACTCAAATTCCCATTAAATTTCCACCAAATTTAATGCAAACTCTCATTAAACAAAACTAATTTTATTTATTCAGAATTTTGTCAATTACTTTAATTACAAACATTCACATATAACCCCTTTCTAGTATTCCATTTCACATGCAAAAACACTTTCTACAATTTCACCCGAAAACCTGTTTCGGTATCTAGTGAAATAAATTCCTGCGATTGTTATTCTTTCCGGCATGAAACTTTTGCTCCAAATGGATGTCGTTGTCTCTTAAGTGTGTCACCCTACGGTTCGTGAATAATGTGGACATGATCGAGACCCCTCTCCGATCAATAATCAAAAGAGGGATTTGGAGACCCATACTGACTCCCACACATTCAACGATGACTTTCTTGTGATCGTCGGCACCTTTTATGCTAGTATCTTAATCCCTTTGTTTCACGATATATTACATGTCCAAGATTTGATCTTCGGTATCTACATACCTAGTTTGATCTCGTTACTAACATGCACTATTTTCTCGTTCCCGTGATATAACATTCTAGTGATCAAATCACTTGCTTGCAAGCTAGCCAATGTGATATCACCGAGAGGGCCCAGGGTATATATATCCATCATCGGGATGAACAAATTCCACTCTCGATCCATGGCCCTCAACATAACACTTTATTAGTTTTGAACCCATCTTTATAATCACCCTGTTACGGTGTGACGTTTGATGTTATCAAGAAACTCTTCCGGTGTTAGTGATTGACATGATCTCATGGTCTAAGGATTAGGATCACTTCGTAAGTTGTTATAGCAATATAAACTCAATGACTTTGATCGTAATGCGATACTTCGGATGAATGTTCATCACACCATTACACTAGTGTTGTGATCTCGTTATTAACAACATCCAATGTCCATGATCAGGAAACCTTGATTATCTTGTTAATCAACGAGCTAGTTTATGAGAGAGGCATAACTAGGAACTTTCTGTTTGTTTATTAAACACACATGTATTAACGTTTTCGTATTAATACAATTATAGCATGCAAAATAAACATCTATCATATACTTGGAATATACATAATAAACACTTTATTATTGCCTCTTAGGGCATATTCCCTTCAGAGGTGTCCAAGGAAATATAGGCTGCAAGGGGTATAACGGGTACGGAAACACTAAAGCATCGCAATACAGGTAGCAATATATCAATTGGAGGAAGTAAAAACTATAAATGTAAAATAGGTAGAAAGGGGGAGAATGCTCCCCTGGGAAACAATGCTGAAGGTTCATCCGAAGATCGGATTGACACTCGCATAAACTCATCGGCCTAATCCGTGATGAAGCAACACACGAAACCGGATGAACTATTTGTAGGTGTTCATAGCATGGAAAACAAAAAATTCTACCGCATGCACACAAACAAGCCAAGATCTATCTACTAGATTGTAGCAACGAGTCGATAGAAGCACTCACCCTCGAAGATTCCAAAGCGGTTAACAAGAGCAGAATCTCGTGGGTGATGTAGTCGTACACTTGCCGATCTCAAGATTGTGTAGACGATCCTTCCGACGCTGCGTTCCGGTAGCGCTCCCGCAGTAGGTAACACGTTCGATACTCGATGAAGACCTTCCTCTCCCTTGTTCCAGTAGGCAGCGGAGGTTGTAGTTCTCTCCTCGTGATTCCGGCAGCACGATGACGTGGTGTCGAAAGTAGAGAGAAGATCCCGCAGGGCTTCGCCTAAGCCGGTGCGAGTTATGGTGGATATAGGGTTTCCCCGTGATCTAGGGTTTAGAAAACTGGGAGGAGGAGGAGGTGTCGGCGGCGTCTAGGGTGGCGACGACGGCGGTAGGCGGCGGCGCGGCGGCGGTGGCAGCGGCGGCGCACGGGTGTGGGAGGGCTAGGGCTTGTGTGTTTGGGGCAGCCCCCCCTCTATTTATGAGAGGGGAGCATCCTAGAGAGAGGGTAGTTTGAATCCACTTCCAAACCCAAGTTGGAAGGACTCTTTCCTTCTTCCACTAGGAAACCATTCTTCCAGTTTGAATTTTCAAACCTCCCATTTGACTTTCAATTTAGAGCTTTAATTCTCTCTCACAAATGCCCACACCAAGTGACCTAGGATATGATCCAATCATTCCACTTACCCATGACACATTCATGGACCATTCCCCTTCCGGTCTGGTGAACCTTCTAGAACCTTCTAGAATCTCTCCGATGAAAACATCGAAATCATTCCGAACTCCGGAATCGGACTTTCCTTATATGAATCTTATTCTCCAGACAATTCTGGATCTCCTCGTGATATCACGGATCCCATCCAAGACTCCGAAAAACATTCGGTATCCCTACTTATATTCCATATCTACTAAACAACATCGAATCCTTAAGTGTGTCTCCCTACGGTTCGTGAATTATGCGGACATGACCGAGACACATCTCCGATCAATAACCAATAGAGGAATCTGGAAATTCATATGGCTCCCACATATTTCTATGATTACTTTGCGATCGAATGAACCACTTAGATACGATACCAATTTCCCTTTGTCTCAAGATAGTTTACTTATCTGAGGTTTTGATCGTCGGTATCTCTACATACCTAGTTCAACCTCGTTACCAATAAGTACTCTTTTCTCGTTCCCGTGATATGTGATCCCTTGTGAGCCAGTCACATGCTTGCAAGCTAATTGGATGACATTCCACCGAGAGGGCCCAGAGTATATATATCCGTCATATGGATGGACAAATCCCACTCTTGATCCATGTGCCTCAACCCATACTTTCCGAACACTCAATGCCACCTTTATAGGCACCCAGTTACGGTGTGGTGTTTGATGTCATCAAAGCATCCTTCCGGTGATGGTGATTAACATGATCTCATGGTCGAAGGAATTAGGTTACTATGTATTAGAAAGCTTATAGCAAACAAACTATTGAAATGACTTGATCTATATGCTACGCTTATCTATAGGAGTATGTCCATCATACCATTCTCCTAATGATATGATCTTGTTATTAATAACATCTCAATGTTCATGATTGAGAAACCACGATCATCTATTAACCAACAAGCTAGTATTACAAAGAGGCTTTACCAGGGACTCTAATTTAGTTTACAAATCACACAAGTATTAATGTTTCTGGTTAATACTGTTATAGCATGAATGTAAACATTTATCATAAACACGAAGATATAATAATAACCACTTTTATTATTGCCTATAGGGCATATCTCCAACAGTCTCCCACTTGCACTAGAGTCAACTAATCTAGATTACATGGTAATATACCGAACACCCATGGCAGTTTGGTGCTGGTCATGTTTTGCCCTCGGGAGAGGTTTATTTAACGGATCCGCCACATTCAGATCTGTGTGTACTTTGCAAATCTTTATGTCACCATCTTGGACATGCTCTCGAATAGCATGAAAAAGCAGCTTGATATGCTTTAGCTTATTGTGTGACCTTGGTTCTTGGGCATTGGCTATGGCGCCCATGTTATCACAGTAGATAGACATTGGGTCCAGCGCACTTGGAACCACACCAAGCTCTGTAATGAACTCCTTCATCCATATCGCCTCTTATGAAGCCTCTGAAGAAGCTATGTATTCCGATTCAGTTGAAGATCTCGCCACAACGCTTTGCTTTGCACTCCTCCAGCTAACTGCTGCACCATTCAAAGTAAATACGTATCCAGATTGAGATTTAGAATCATCCGGATCAGTGTTCCAACTAGCATCGGTGTAACCATTAACAATGAGTTGTTCATCACCTCCATAAGAAAGAACCATATCCTTAGTTCTTCTCAAGTACTTAAGTATGTTTTTGACCGCTGTCCAATGATCTACTCCTGGACCACTTTGATATCTGCTAGTCAAACTAACGGCATATGCAATGTCGGGTCTAGTACATAGCATGGCATACATAAGAGATCCTATGGCTGAGGCATAGGGAGTCTTACTCATCCTTTCTCTATCTTCTGTCGTTGCAGGACTTTGAGTTTTACTCAAGGTCATATTGGCCAACATGGGCAAGAACCCTTTCTTGCTATCTTCCATTCCAAACCTCTTTATAACTTTGTCCAAATATGTACTCTGTGATAATGATATTAGGCGTCTCGATCTATCTCTATAAATATTTATGCCTAATATGTAAGCTGCTTCGCCAAGATATTTCATTGAAAAACTATTATTCAAATAATCCTTGACAGTATTAAGAAGGTCTACATCATTCCCAATCAACAATATGTCATCTACATATAGTATTAAGAATGTTACAGATCTCCGACTCACTTTCTTGTAAATACAAGCTTCTCCATAAGTTTGTATAAAACCAAAGCTTTTGATTACCTTATCAAAACGTTGATTCCAACTTCGGGATGCTTGCTTCAATCCATAAATGGACCGTTGAAGTTTGCGTACCTTGTTAGCATCTTTATGATCGACAAAACCTTTGGGTTGTACCATATACAACTCTTATTCAATGTCTCCATTGAGGAACGCCGTTTTGACATCCATCTGCCATATCTCATAATCATAATATGCAGCGATTGCTAACATAATCCTCACAGACTTTAGCTTCGCTACCGGTGAGAAAGTCTCATCGTAGTCAACTCCTTGAATTTGTCGAAACCCTTCTGCGACAAGTCGAGCTTTATAGACAGTAACATTACCATCAGCATTTGTTTTCTTCTTGAAAATCCATTTGTTCTCGACAGCCTTCCGACCATCCGGTAAGTCCACCAAAGTCCATACTTGGTTTTCGTACATGGATCCAATCTCGGATTTCATGGCTTCTTGCCATTTATTGGAATCTAGGCTCATCATCGCTTCCTCATATGTTGCAGGGTCATCAGTGTTGTCCACCAACATGACACTCATAACGGGATCATACCAATCAGGAGTGGTAAGAGTTCTCGTTGACCTGCGAGGTTCTATAGTTACTTCAACCGAAGTTTCATGATCAACATCATTAGCTTCCTCTCTTATTGGTGCAGGTGCCACAGGAATTACTTCAGGTGCTGCGCTACTTGCAAGTTCGAGAGAAGGTTCAATAACCTCGTCGATTTCTACTTTCCTTCCAGTCACTTCTTTCGAGAGAAACTCCTTCTCTAGAAAGGATCCATTCTTGGCAACGAAGATTTTGCCCTCAGATCTATGATAGAAGGTATACCCAATAGTTTCCTTCGGGTATCCTATGAAGACGCAGTTTTCCGCTTTGGGTTCAAGCTTGTCGGGCTGTAACTTCTTTACATAAGCTTCGCAACCCCAAACTTTAAGGAACGACAATTTAGGTTTCTTCCCAAACCATAATTCATACGGTGTCGTTTCAACGGATTTAGATGGTGCCCTATTTAAAGTGAATGCGTTGTTTCTAATGCATAACCCCAAAATTATAGCGGTAAATCTGTAAGTGACATCATAGAACGAACCATATCTAACAGAGTTCGATTACGATGTTTGGACACACCATTACGTTGTGGAGTTCCCGGCGGTGTCAATTGTGAAAGTATTCCGCATTTCTTCAAATGCTCGCCAAACTCGGAACTTAGATATTCACCTCCACAGTCAGATCGTAGAAAGTTGATCTTCTTGTTACGTTGATTCTCTACCTCACTTTGAAATTCCTTAAACTTCTCGAAAGTTTCAGACTTATGTTTCATGAAATAGATATACCCATATCTACTCAAGTCATCCGTGAAGGTAATAACATAGCAATAACCACTGCGCGATGCTACACTGATTGGACCACACACATCGGTATGTATGATTTCCAATAAGTCCATAGCTTGCTCCATCATACTAGAAAATGGAGTCTTAGTCATTTTACCCATCAGACATGCTTCGCATCTTTCAAGTGATTCGAAATCAAGTGATTCAAGAAGTCCATCGGAATGGAGTTTCTTCATATGCTTCACTCCAATATGACGAAGACGATAGTAAAACATATAGGTCGAGTTATCACTCAATTTCAAACGTTTAGCTTCAATGTTATTAATGTGTGTATTACTACAATCGAGATTCAATAAGAATAGACCATCTATCATAGGTGCATGTGCATAAAACATATTACTCATATAAATCAAACCACCATTATTCTCGGACTTAAACAAGTAACCGTCTCGCAATAAACATGATCCGGATATAATGTTCATGCTCAACGCAGGCACCAAATAACAATTATGTAAGTATAAAACTAATCCCGATGGTAGATGAAGAGGTAGCGTGTCGACCGCGATCACATCAACCTTTGATCCATTTCCAACGCGCATCGTCACCTTGTTCTTCGCTAGCTTCCGTTTATTCTACAACACCTGTTTCGAGTTACAAATATGAGCAACCGAACCAGTATCAAATACACAGGCACTACTACGAGTACTAGTGAGATACACATCAATAACATGTATATCGGATATACCTTTCTTCTTGATGTTGTCGTTCTTCAAATCCGCCAAGTACTTAGGGCAATTCCGCTTCCAGTGACCCTCTCCCTTGCAGTAAAAGCACTCGGTATTAGCCTTAGGCCCAGCCTTGGTCTTCTTCGCCGGCGCGGTAACTTTCTTACCGCCCTTCTTGAAGTTTCCCTTTTTCTTATACTTGCCTTGCTTCTTGAATTTGGTGGTCTTATTGACCAACAACACTTGGTGATCTTTGTCGATCTCCACTTCTGCAGACTTTAACATGGAGAAGAGTTCGGGCAACGACTTGTCCATGTTTTGCATATTGTAGTTCATCACAAAGTTCTTGTAACTTGGTGGCAGTGATTGGAGGACACGGTGAATCCCCAAAGCATTAGGAATCACTAAACCTAAGCTTTGAAGCTTGCTTGCGTGCCCAGACATCTTAAGCACGTGCTCACTAACGGAGCTGCCCTCTTCCATCTTGCAGTTAAAAAACTTTTCAGAAGCCTCATAACTCTCAACTGCCGCGTGAGCCTCAAATATCATTTTGAGTTCACAAACAATATCATGTGGGTCATGGTTCTCAAACCTTTTTTGAAGCTCCGATTCTAAACCATACAAGATAGCACACTGAACTGTGGAGTACTGATTCTTCTGAGTGAGGAAAACATTCTTTACCTCATCGGTAGCATCAGCTGCAGGCGGGTTACCCAGCGGTGCATCCAGCACATAGGTCAAATTACCAGCATTGAGGACAATCCTCAAATTGCGGAACCAATCCGCGAAGTTGCTTCCATTGTTTTTCAACTTTCCTTTCTCTAGGAATGCATTAAAATTGATGGTAGGGGTCGCCATTGATCTACAACATATTTGCAATAGTTTAGACTAAGTTTATGACAAATTGAGTTCTAATAAATAGTTAAATTAATCTAGGTGAACTCCCACTCAAAACTCACATTGTTTTAGTGATCACACGAACCAAATCCACCACATCAAAACCGATCATCACGAGAGTTGATATAGCTTCAATGGCGAACAATCTACATGTTCATCATATCTACTATATGACTCATGCTTTACCTTTCGGTGATCCGTGTTCCGAGACCATGTCTGTACATGCTAGGCTCGTCAAGATCAAACCTTAGCTTCCGCATGAGCAAATCTGGCTTGCTCACGTTGTATACACTCGCAGAATCTAACACACCTGATCATCACGTGGTGCTTCGAAACAACGAGCTTTAGCAACGGTGCTTACTAAGGATGAACACTTTAAAACTTGAAATTTTTGTGCTTGAGGGATCATCTTATAATGCTACAGTTGCGAACTAAGCAATACAAGATGCATAAAAGGATTAACATCACATGCAATTCATAATATGTGATATGATATGGCCTTTTTCTTGTGCTTCCGATCTCCATCTTCAAGCACGAACATGATCTCCATCATCACCGGTATGGCGTCAAGGTCAATGGCTCCGCTTCATGGTTGTCGTCCACCAGCATCAACTATTACAACTACTTTGAATAGACACACAGGTCTTAACAGAATTAAAAGACAACCATATGGCTCCTGCCGGTTGCCAACTTACAATAAGGAACATTGCATACATCATATATAATCACAATCATGGCCATATCATATCACAGCACACCCCTGCAAAACAAAGTTAGATGCCTCTAATTTTCTTTGCATGTTTTAAGTGGTTTGGGGCTTTCAATAAGTGTCGTTCTAACTTACGAATAAGAACCACAACGTTGATGCTTAAACTATCAAGTGCCCATTGTAAATTGAATATATACTATGATGGGAGAGACAGACACCCGCAAAGCCACTTATGCAATACAAGTTGCATGTTAAGCGTGGAGCAAGTTTCATGAACGATGTCATGTAAGGTTAGACCGGGCCGCTTCATACCATCATACCGCAAGAATCAAAGTACACAAAAAGCAATTGATAATAAAAGCACCACCGCGCGTAATGACCATTGTGTTCTACTCGTGCAACATATCTACATATAGACACGGCTCTGATACCACTGTAGGGGTTCGTAGCATGGAAAACAAAAAAATTCTACGACATGCACACAAACAAGCCAAGATCTATCTACTAGATTGTAGAAACGAGTCGACAGAAGCACTCACCCTCGAAGATTCCAAAGCGGTTAACGAGAGCAGATTCTCGTGGGTGATGTAGTACACTTGCCAATCTCAAGATCGCGTAGACGATCCTTCCGGCCCTATGTTCCGGCAGTGCTCCCGCAGTCAGTCACACGTTCGGTACTCGATGAAGACCTTCCTCTCCCTTGTTCCAGCAGGCAGCAGAGGTTGTAGTTCTCCCCTCGTGATTCCGGCAGCATGACAGTGTGGTGTCGGAAGTATAGAGAAGATCCCGCAGGGCTTCGCCTAAGCCGGTGAAAGTTATGGTGGATCTAGGGTTTCCTGGTTATCTAGGGTTTAGAAAACCGGGAGGAGGAGGAGGTGTCGGTGGCGGCTAGGGCGGCGGCGGCGTGCGGCTGCGGCGACACGGCGGTGCACAGGTGTGGGAGGGCTAGGGCTTGTGTGTTTGGGGCAGCCCTCCCCCTCTATTTATGAGAGGGGGGGAAGTCTTGAGAGAGGGGAGTTTGAATCCACTTCCAAACCCAAGTTAGAAGGACTCTTTCCAACTTCCACTAGGAAACCATTGTTCCAGTTTGACTTTTCAAACCTCCCATTTGACTATCAATTTAGAGCTTTAATTCTCTATCACAAATGCCCACACCAAGTGACCTAGGATATGATCCAATCATTCCACTTACCCATGACACATCCATGGACCATTCCCCTTCCGGTCTGGTGAACCTTCTAGAATCTCTCCGATGAAAACATCAAAATCATTCCGAACTCCGGAATCGGACTTTCCTTATATGAATCTTATTCTCCGGACAATTCTGGATCTCCTCGTGATATCACGGATCCCATCCAAGACTCCGAACAACATTAGGTATCCCTACTTATATTCCATATCTACTAAACAACATCGAATCCTTAAGTGTGTCTCCCTACGGTTCATGAATTATGCGGACATGACCGAGACACTTCTCCGATCAATAACCAATAGAGGAATCTGGAAATTCATATGGCTCCCACATATTTCTATGATTACTTTGCGATCGAATGAACCACTTACATACGATACCAATTTCCCTTTGTCTCACGATAATTTACTTATCCGAGGTTTTGATCGTCGGTATCTCTGCATACCTAGTTCAACCTCGTTACCAATAAGTACTCTTTTCTCGTTCCCGTGATATGTGATCCCTTGTGAGCCATTCACATGCTTGAGCTAATTGGATGACATTCCACCGAGAGGGCCCAGAGTATATCTATCTGTCATATGGATGGACAAATCCCACTCTTGATCCATGTGCCTCAACCCATACTTTCTGAACACTCAATGCCACCTTTATAGCCACCCAGTTACGGTGTGGTGTTTGATGTCATCAAAGCATCCTTCCGGTGATGGTGATTAACATGATCTCATGGTCGAAGGAATTAGGTTACTATGTATTAGAAAGCTTATAGCAAACAAACTATTGAAATGACTTGATCTATATGCTACGCTTATCTATAGGATTATGTCCATCATACCATTCTACTAATGATATGATCTTGTTATTAATAACATCTCAATGTTCATGATCAAGAAACCACGATCATCTATTAACCAACAAGCTAGTATTACAAAGAGACTTTACCAGGGACTCTAATTTAGTTTACAAATCACACAAGTATTAATGTTTCCGGTTAATACTGTTATAGCATGAATGTAAACATTTATCATAAACACAAAGATATAATAATAACCACTTTTATTATTGCCTCTAGGGCATATCTCCAACAAGAATAAGTTACTCTCCATATCCTTGAAAGGGAGAGCTGAGGCATGGTATAAGCTGCTAAAGAATGGACAATACATGGAATAGGAGGAGATGGCATCTCTCTTTTACTCTAAATTTTATCCTCCTAGTGAAATCCAAAAGGTTAGAAGTATTATATATAACTTTTGGCCTCTTGATGGAGAAAGTACAGCTCAAGCGTGGGGGAGATTGAAGCTGCTAATGCTTAAATGGCCTATTCATGAACTCCCTAACAATATTATTCTCAATAACTTTTATGCTAGGCTTTCTCTTCAGGATAAAGGTTTATTAGATGCTTCGTGCGCTGGATCATTCACAAGTATGAAAGAAGAATCTAAAAGGGATCTTTTAGACCGTATTCAAGATAATACCGAGGCTTGGGAGAATGACAAAGGAAGAAAGTCAGGTACAAACTATGATTATGAGTGCATTAAATCTTTTATGGGAACTAATAACTTCCATGATATTAGCAATAAGTTTGGCCTTGATCCTCAAGTTATTGCGGAATGTTTTAATGCTTTTGCCTCTTATATTGAGATTCCCAAGAAAGAGTGGGACAAGTACCATGCTCCTTATAAAGATGTTGTTACCCACGTTCCTGCTAGTGTAGATGTTTGTATTGTTGATCCTATTTTGCCTGAGCCTTATGTTGAGAAGATCCCTTTTACCTCCAAGGTAAGGAAGCACTCTATTTTGGCTAATGTGGTTAGCAAAAGCGCAAATAAAACTGTAGATTCCGGTGATCTGATTGATATCGAGCCTGTAGTAGCTATTGTGAAAGATCTTGTTACTAGAAATATAGAGGATGAGTATATTGTATTCTATGAAGACGCTTCTAATATTATCTCTCATCCTAGTAAGGCTAGAAAAGCTAGTGTTCATGTGCTCTCTGTTAAAATTGCTGATCATAGCTACTATGGTTTATGTGATATTGGTGCTAGTTCTAGTGTTATTCCTTATGAGATTTACAAGGAAATTATGCATGAGATTGGTCCTTGTGAGCTTGACGACATTGATGTGGTTATTCACCTTGCCAATAGAGAGCAACTTTGCCCCATTGATATTGTAAGGGATGTGGAGGTCCTTTGTGGTAAGGTTAGATATCCTACTGATTTTCTAGTACTTGGTAAAGAAGCTAGTAAAACCTATCCTATCATCTTTGGTAGACCCTTCCTTAATACTTGTGGGGCTATCATAGATTGTAGGAAGGAATTTTTTTTGGACTAAGTTTGATGGATAATCTTATGAGTTTAATTTTTCTAAATTTGCCAAAAACCCTTATGAAAATGAATTACCTGATGAGGATTTCAAGGTTGAACAACTGTCTTCTATTTCTCTTGCTCCTAACAATGCTTTGCAGCAATTCATGGAAGATCATGAAAGTGATGCCTTTGTGAAGGAAATAGATGAGATTGATGAGGTTTTCCTTCGTCAGCCTGAGTTTCTTAAGCATAATTTACCTGTGGAAGATTTGGGTACCACACTACCACCCAAAGGGGATCCTTTTTTGAATTAAAACCTCTACCTGATGATCTTAAATATGTTTATCTTGATGATAAGAAGATATATCCTGTTATTATTAGTTCTAAACTTTCAGGGAAGGAAGACGAAAGGCTATTGGAGGTATTGAAGAAGTACCGAGGAGCTATGGGTTATACTCTTGATGATTTAAAAGGAATTTCTCCCACTATATGTCAGCATGCTATTAATATTGAGCCTGATGCAAAACCAGTTGTTGAGCACCAACGCCGTTTAAATCCTAAAAAGAAGGAAGTGGTAAGAAATGAGGTATTAAAACTCCTTGATGGTGGTATTATTTATCCTATTGCTGATAGTCAATGGGTTAGCCCTGTTCATTGTGTTCCCAAGAAAGGAGGAATTACTGTTGTGCCTAATGAGGATAATGAGCTTATACCCTATAGAGTAGTAGTTGGGTATAGAATGTGCGTTGATTTTAGAAAGATTAATAAAGTTACTAAGAAGGATCATTATCCTTTGCCCTTTATTGATCAAATGCTTGAGAGGCTGTCCAAAAAGACTCACTTTTGCTTTCTTGATGGTTATTCTAGGTTTTCTCAAATCGCTCTGAAAGCACAGGACCAGGATAAAACCACTTTCACTTGTCCCCATGGTACTTATGCTTATAGGCGTATGCCTTTTGGTTTATGTAATGCTCCTGCTACCTTTCAGAGATGTATGTCTGCTATCTTTCATGGTTTTTATGAAGAAATTGTGGAGGTTTTCATGGACGATTTTCCGTCTATGGAACTTCTTTTGATAACTGTTTGCACAACCTTGATAAAGTTTTGCAGAGATGTGAAGAAACAAACCTTGTTCTTAACTGGGAGAAATGTCATTTCATGGTTAATGAAGGAATTGTTCTTGGACATAAGATCTCTGAAAGAGGTATTGAAGTTGACAGAGCCAAAATTGACGCAATTGAGAAGATGCCTTGTCCTAGGGATATCAAAGGTATTCGTAGTATCCTTGGTCATGTTGGTTTCTATAGGAGATTTATTAAAGATTTCTCCAAAATTTCAAAGCCCCTTACTAATCTTCTTCAAAAATATGTACCTTTTGTTTTTTATGATGATTGTAAGGAAGCTTTTGAAACTTTGAAGAAAGCTTTAACAACTTATCCTATAGTCCAACCACCTGATTGGAGTTTACCTTTTGAAATCATGTGTGATGCTAGTGACTTTGTTGTGGGTGCTGTCCTTGGACAATGTGTTGAAAAGAAGGTGAATGTTATTCATTATGCTAGCAAGACTCTAGATGCTGCTCAAAAAAATTATGCTACTACTGAAAAAGAGTTCTTGGCTGTAATCTTTGCTTGTGATAAGTTTATACCTTATATTGTTGATTCTAAGGTTACTATTCATACTGACCATGCAGCTATTAAGTACCTTATGACAAAGAAGGACGCCAAGCCTAGGCTTATAAGGTGGGTGTTGCTTTTGCAAGAGTTTGATCTGCATATTGTGGATAGGAAAGGTGCTGATAATCCTGTTCCTGATAATGCATCTCGTTTGGAAAACATTTCTTTTGACCCTTTGCATGTTAATGATAATTTTCCAAATGAGAAGTTAGCTGCAATAAGAGTAAGTCCACGTGAGATTCGTTGGTATGTTGATTATGTTAACTTTATTATTTCCAAGTATTTGCCTCCAACCTTTACAGCCCAACAAAGAAGGAAATTCTTCTATGATCTAAGGCATTACTTTTGGGATGACCCACACCTATATAATAAGGGGTAGATGGCATTATGAGAAGATGTGTTCTAGAATTTGAGCAACAAGAGATATTGAGAAAATGCCATGGCAGTGCTTATGGAGGACATCATGCTGGAGATAGGACTGCACATAAGGTTTTACAATCTGGATTTTATTGGCCTACTATTTTAAAGATGCAAGGAAGTTTATCTTATCCTGTGATGAATGCCAACGAGTAGGTACATCTCTAGACGCAATGAAATGCCTATGAATTATTCTCTTGTTATTGAACCTTTTGATTGTTGGGGATTCAACTTTATGGGGCCTTTTCCTCCTTCAAAAGGGTACACTCATATTCTTGTTGTTGTTGAATATGTTACAAAGTGGGTAGAAGCCATACCTACGAGCAGTGTTGATGGCAAGACCTCTTTGAAAATGCTCAAAGATGTCATTTTTCCTAGGTTTGGTGTACCTAGATATCTCATGACTGATGGAGGCTCCCATTTTATTCATGGGTTTTTTAGAAAACTCTCGCTAAGTATGATGTAAACCACAGAATAGCTTCAGCTTATCACCCCCAGACTAGTGGGCAAGTAGAACTTTCCAATAGAGAAATTAAATCTATCTTGCAGAAGACTATTAATAGGTCTAGAAAAAATTGGGCTAAAAAGTTGAATGACGCTTTGTGGGCTTATAGAACTGCTTATAAAAATCCTATGGGGATGTCTCCTTACAAAATGGTATATGGGAAAGCTTGTAATTTGCCGCTAGAATTAGAACATAAAGCTTATTGGGCAGTGAAAGAGTTGAATAGAGATTTTAGACTTGCTGGTGAGAAAAGACTGCTCGACTTAAGTAATCTAGATGAGTGGAGAGGGGAAGCTTACGAGAATGCTAGGCTCTTTAAGGAAAAAGTAAAAAGATGGGATGATAGGAGGATTCTAAAAAGGGAGTTCCATGTTGGTGAGAAAGTTCTTTTGTATAGGTCTCGTCTCAGATTTTTTGCAGGGAAACTACTCTCCAAATGGGAAGGACCTTTTGTTATCAAGGAAGTGTACCATTCAGGTGCCATCAAAATCTCTTCTCTAAAAGATCACACAACACAGGTGAAAGAACATTTCTTAATCCCTAGTGTTTTGTGTGTTAGATAACAATATCAAGGAGTATTTTAATGTGTGTTGAAGTGTTGCAGCTGTCTTTGAGAAAAAGGGAAAAGTATCTGCCTTTGGGGGGCGGATAATCCGCCCCTCCCTCTTCCCTAGCAGGTGCAAGCCCCAGAAGGGGGGCGGAGTTTTGGCCGGATTTTCCGGCCCCGTCAGATAATCTACCCCTCAGGGGGCGGATAGTCCGCCCCCTTGCTCACCGCCAAGGCGCAAGCCCCAGAGAGGGGGCGGAGTGTTGGCCGGACTTTCCGGCCTGGCCGGATAATCCGCCCCATATGGGGGCCGGATTATCCCCCCCCCCCCCAAGATCTTCACCAAGTCACGTAGGCGCCAACCTCAGAGAGGGGGCGGAGTTTCTCCCGGAAAATCCGCCCTTGGGGCGGAGTTTCCCCAAGGGGGCAGATAATCCGCCCCTAGTGGGGGCGGATAATTCGCCCCCAAAGTTGCTCAACGGCCAGATCTGGGGAGGGGGTATTTAAGCCAGCCTTCCCCCTCCTGCCAGATCTCTTGATTCATTCGAAAAAGACAAGATCAGATCTACAATCTTCATCCAAGAGAGATCCACCTAGATCCACCCAAAGGCCCCGCCCCTTGGGGAATCGAAGGAGGAGAACTCGATCTTCATCATCAGCAATCAAGCGCATCATCTCCTCTCCATTCATTTGGAGAACCACCGATCTAGTATTTCTTGCAAATACCTAGATCCTTGTTTTTATTTATATTGATAAACCTTGTTCTTGTGGCAGCTTGTTGTCATCTCGGGATCCCCCAATTCGGTTGTGGGTGTGTGCCCCGATAGTGTTGTAAACGGCACCGGTTCCCGCCTCGAAGGGATCCAATAGTGGAGAAGGTGGATCAGGCCTCTCGTGGCGAGATCCATCGGAGAATAGGGTGAGGCCTATTTTGGCGTGGTGGTCTTAGAACCGCCCACCCCTCCAACGCAGATGTACTTCCCTTAACAAGGAAGGAACTGCGGTAAAACAAATCCCTATGTCTTCGCGTGCTCCACTACGGTTTCTTCGTTCCTCTCTTTACGTGCTTAGTAGTTAGGGTTGCATATAGGGAAATTCTCGTAGTTGCATATCTAGAGAATTTACTTTGTTTCAAGCCTAAAATTGAAAAAGTATTAAAAATTGGTTAGCACCTATTCGCCCCCCCCTCTAGGTGCCCATACGATCCATTTCAATTGGTATCAGAGCCCCGGCTCTTATTTCGGGCTTAACCGCCTAAGAGAAGTATGGGTTCCAAGGTAGATGGGAGTGATGCTCCGGAGGTAGTCACCATGAACAATCTCAAGATGTTGGAAATAACCTTGGTGAGTTCAATGGAGGCTAAGATGGAAGAGATGCGTCAATTCATAATGCGTCTCTCCACATCCGCATCATCATCTCCATCTAACTCTGAGGATACCACTCCGCAATCCAAGGAAACAGGTAAAACTATTTCCAAAGATAACGAAGTGGTTGGTGATGACACTAGCAAGATCTCCTCCTCGAAAAAGGATAGCGGTAAGGATGGATACAATGAGGTTTCTCATGTGTATTCCCCTGATCCACCTATCCCTCACCCACATATACATAATAGGGGTGATCCACCCAAACTTTCAGCATCTACTTTTACTCAATGGCAATTTTTGATGAAATCTCATGTGTGCAGTTCCTCCATAGAGTTGTGGAAGATCATCAAAAATGGTATTCATGCTGGAAACCCCAACAATCTTACAAGAATAGAAGTTGTCGATAGCCAACTGAACGCTACAGCTCTACACATGATACAGCTTGGTGTGGGTGACAAAGATATGCCACACATTCAGCATCTTAGTACAACTAAGGAAGCTTGGGATGCTCTCACCGAGCTCTTCATCGGAAATGAAAGTATGAAAAGGAATAGATATGATGCATTGAGCAACGAAGCTAAAGGATTCTATATGTTGGATGGAGAAGACCATGAAGACATGTATAGGAGGCTTAAGGCAATAGCCACAAATTTCAAAAACCATGGTGTCGCTCATGTTGATGATGCATGCATCAAGCGCAAGTATGTCAGTGCTCTTATGCCATTTGACCCCATAGATTTGAAAAGTCTCCAAGGTAGGCATAACTATCACCTCATGACATCCAATGAGGTAATGCAAGAAATGGCCGCTTTCAAAGTGGCTACCAAGAATGCCGAAGATGCTCGTGCTCGAGCTATGGGGATGCAAAAGGGGGTCAACGTGGCCTTGAAGACTAGTGTGATTGATCATGATGAATATGCCATAGAAGGTCTGAACTGTCCCGAGGATATAAAAAGGATCCACGGACAATACTTGGATCTTTATGCTAGAAACTTTTGGAAAGATCCAGCCAAGGCTAAAGCTGAACTAGAACGCAAGAGTGGAGCCTATGGAAGAAAAGAAAATGGTCCCAAGCTAAGAACATGTTTCAACTGTGGTGATCGGCTGCACTTTTTAGCTGAGTGTCCATATCAAAGTAGGGAATATAATGGAGGAAGACTTATTTTCAAGGACAAGTCAAAGGCTCCACGCAAGAAACAGTTTGTAAAAAAGAATGCTCCCTTCAAGAAGCAACCAAAGATTGTTCTAGTGGCTCAAGAAGAATATTCATCGGGAAGTGAAGATGAGGACGAAGACGATAGCTCTCAAGAGGTGGCTGTTATAGCCACCACGTCTCCTTCAACATCTCTCTTCGACTCCCCGAACAAAAACATCATCAACAAGAATGCTACTTGTATCATGGCAAGAAGCTCCGAGGTAACTTCTTCTAACTCTTCTTTTCCTAAGGCTATGATTGACATGGATGATCCTACTAGTCTTAAGGTTAAAGAAGAGATTATTGCTTTGGATTATTTCTATACTAACTTGGAAGGTGAGCAAAAAGTTCGTTTTGAAGCTCTTATGGATCAGTTGGCCCAAAACGAAGCTCTCCTCGAAGAAAAGGGCAGAATTGAAAGGGAGGATGCAATGGAAATTGCATCCTTAAAAATGCTCTTGAAGAAGAAGAGGCTCAGGTCTCTAGAGAGGCTTGAGTCTATTGAAGAGTCACATGAAGAAATTGTGACTAAACTTGTTAAGGAACGTGACAATGCGGTCACCAAAGCAAAGACGTTAAAGAAGGAAAAGATTGACTTTGGGGCTGCTCATGATAGACTCTCCGAGGAATTGGAGAAACTTGACAATGCTCACAAGGCGTTGAAAAACGAGTTCTATATTCTCAATGAGTCACATGATCAACTTCAAAGTCGATTGGCCAAATATGATGCTCCTAGCACATCCAACTCAACATATAGTCACAAGGAAAATGGTAATGCTAGTGTGAAAAAGAAGTGGTCAAGGACATCACTCCCAAGGATAAGAGTGTGATTGATGAAGTTCTTCGCAAGCAAAGATCAAATCATGGTAAAGAGGGACTTGGGTATGTCACCAAGTCCAAGAAAAAGAAAAACAAGAAGAACAAGACCAAGAATGTGCAATCAAAGACAAGCACCGCTGAGAAGAATGTCACAAAAGACAAGACTAACAATATTGGTTTTGCAGGGTCTCACAATCCAAACTATGAACTCTTTTGTGATGATTATGGTGATGTTTATGCTTATTATGTCGGTCCCCTTGATGAATATATTGCTTGGTCTATTTGGGTCCCAAAGACCCTTGTTACTAACATGAAAGGACCCATTGAAAAATGGGTACCTAAAACCAAGAAGTAATCCTCTTGCAGGGCTATGCTTTCGGTGGGTAGAAATGGGTGCTGGATAGTGGATGCACTAGTCATATGACCGGAAGCAAGGAGATCATCACGGAGATGCGTCCAAATCTTGATAATATCACAGTCTCCTATGGTGATAAGTCTAAATCTCAGGTATTGGGTCTTGGCAAGGTTGTGGTTGCCCATGATATCTCTCTCGTGGAGGTCATGCTTGTTGAGACCCTCGGTTACAACCTTCTTTCTGTTCGTGCCCTTGGCAAGATGGGTTTTGCTGTTTTTATCGATGATGATTTGGTGGTACTCTTGTGGAGCAAGTCTCTAAAGGTCGCTTTCGTTGGATACGTCAAAAATGACCTGTATGTGGTGGACTTCTCGTGGAAAACCACTTGTCTATTCGGAAAGGCCGACGTGGGATGGCTATGACATCGCCGTTTAGCCCATGTCAACATGAGAACTTTTCAAAGTCTCCACAAGGGTGGCCACATCCTTGGACTAAAAGACAATGTCTCTTTTGCCAAAGATCATGTTTGCAGGGCTTGTGTTGAAGGAAAAATGCATGACTCTCCCCACAAGAGGAAGACTATTGTGTCATCAAAGAGGATCTTGGAATTACTTCATGTGGATTTATTTGGTCCTCCTTCTCATGCAAGTCTTGGTGGGAAGAAATATTGCTTGGTCATTGTCGATGATTACTCAAGATATACATGGGTCTATTTCTTCAAGATAAAAAGCGAGACTCAACAAACTGTCATTGACTTTTCCAATGAAGTTCAACGTCAACACAACGTTCCTATCTTGGCAATAAGAAGTGACAATGGCTCCGAATTCAAGAACTACACTTTGAATGAGTTTCTTAGCGAAGAGGGGATTATACATCAATATTCCGCTGCGTACACCCCTCAACAAAATGGTGTAGCCGAGAGGAAGAACCGGACTTTGATGGATATGGCAAGATCAATGTTGGCTGAATTCAAGTCTCCTTATAATTTTTGGGCTGAAGCCATATCCACTGCTTGTCACTCATCGAACCGGCTCTACCTCCAAAAGATTTTGGACAAGACTCCATATGAAATAATTACCGGCAACAAGCCCAATATCTCATACTTCAGGGTATTCGGGTGTAAGCGTTTCTTTCTTATTAAAGGTGTCTGTTTGTCAAAATTTGAGTCCAAGGCTTTAGAAGGTTTTTTTGTTGGTTACGGTGCCGAATCCCACACTTATAGAGTCTACAACAAGCTCACTGGGATTGTTGTAGAATCTTGTAGTGTGGAGTTCGATGAAAATAACGGCTCCTTTGTAGGGAAAGTTGATGTTTGTGATGCAGATGTTGAAATACCCCAAGATGCCATAAGAAGAATGGGCGTGGGATTTTTCTGCCCCATTGAAGAACCCCTTTTGGCGGATCGGGAAGGACAATGCTCCACTCATGTGGAGCCCTCATCTACACAAGATCAACAAGCTCCTACTGTTGGAGCCAAGACCAACTCGTTCCAGGGGATCCGGAGGAGAAGACAACAACCAAGAAACTCCCAGGCCGGATTCTCTGGCCCCCGAGGGCGGATTATCCGGCTCTGTTTCTCCAAGTCCCGTCAAACATGCTCAGGAAGAAGCCACTGGTGTTTCATCTCCCAGGCCGGATAGTCCGACCCCTCCAAGGGGCGGATTATCCGGCCCTAAAGAACAAGCTCTGCAGCAACCTCCTAGTGTTAACTCAGATCAAGATCAAGGGCAAGGCAGTGATCAAGACAAGGATACAAATACTGAATCAACTCCTTCTAGAAACAATAAGGACATTGAGGCTCATCGCAAGGCTCGTGCTGATCGGAACCTTGAACTAAGGGGTCACACTCTTGACAAGGTTGTTGGTGATCTACGAAGAAGGGTATCTACTAGAAGAGAACTTGCAAGATTCTTTGATCATCAAGCTCACATTTCCATGGTTGAACCGAAGAAGGTCTTTGATGCTCTTGAAGACCCCGATTGGGTTGTTGCAATGCATGAAGAATTAAATAACTTCGAATGCAACAAAGTTTGGAAGCTCGTAGAGAAACCCAAGGACTGCCGCAATGTTATCGGTACCAAGTGGATCTTCAAGAACAAACAAGATGAAAATGGCATTGTTGTGAGGAATAAAGCACGACTCGTGGCTCAAGGATTCTCTCAAGTGGAAGGAATTGATTTTGGCGAGACTTATGCTCCTGTGGCTCGTCTTGAGTCCATCCGTATCCTTCTTGCCTATGCTGCCCATCATAACTTTAAATTACAGCAAATGGATGTTAAGAGTGAGTTTCTTAATGGTCCTCTCCATGAGTTAGTATACGTCAAGAAGCCCCCGGGTTTTGAGGACCCCAAATTTCCGAACCATGTCTACAAACTCGATAAGGCGCTCTATGGCCTTAAACAAGCCCCACGTGCGTGGTATGAGCACCTTAAAGAGCTTTTGCTAGACCGTGGATTCGAAGTTGGGCAAATCGATCCCACTCTTTTTACTAAGAAGGTTAATGGGGAGCTTTTTGTATGCCAACTTTATGTAGATGACATTATTTTTGGCTCTACTAACCAAGCTTTTAACGATGAATTTTCAAAGCTTATGACTGACAGGTTTGAGATGTCCATGATGGGTGAGCTGAGGTTCTTTCTTGGATTTGAGATCAAACAACTTAGAGAGGGAACCTTTATTAATCAAGCTAAGTACATCCAAGACATGCTCAAAAGGTTCAAGATGACGGATCTCAATGGTGTTACTACTCCAATGCAAACAAAGTGTCATCTTGAGCTCAATCCCAAGGGTAAAGACGTGGATCAAAAGGTATACCGATCCATGATCGGCTCTCTCCTTTACCTTTGTGCATCTAGGCCTGATATCGTGTTAAGTGTAGGAGTGTGTGCAAGGTACCAAGCCGCTCCTAAAGAAATCCACTTAGTGGCGGTCAAACGAATCTTCCGATATTTGGTTCATTCCCCCAAATTTTGGGTTATGGTATCCCAAGGGTTCAAGTTTCTCTTTATGTGGTTACACTGATTCAGATTGGGCTGGTGACAAAGATGATAGGAAATCAACCTCTGGTGCATGTCAATTCTTGGGCAGGTATCTAGTGTGTTGGTCTTCAAAGAAATAGAATTGTATTTCACTCTCAACCGCCAAAGCTGAATATGTTGATGCTGCAAGTGCTTGTACACAATTATTATGGATGAGGCAAACTTTAAAGGAATGGTGACAATTGTGACAAAGTTCCTCTATTATGTAACACTGAAAGTGCTATCAAAATTGCTTACAATCCCGTGCAGCATACAAGAACAAAACATATAGAGATTCGCAACCACTTTATTCGGGATCATGTTGCTCGTGGTGATATTGCCCTATCCTTTGTGAGCACGAAGAACCAACTTGCTGATATTTTCACAAAGCCTCTTGATGAAGCAAGATTTTGTTATTTGAGGAATGAGCTAAATATCATAGATTCAAGGAGATTGGCTTGACTACCCTTGCACACTCACTTGCTCTTATTCATGTATTTGGTTTAGATGCGGGCATAGACATAGGGGGAGTGTGGTTCTAATTGATTGGGCCAACCCTCCCCCCATAATGCCAAAAGCAAGTAAAATCATTTCCCTTAATATCATTTTTTGATATGTGGGTCATCGATGAGCATTGGTTTTGAACTCAAGATACATCTTCGCGGTGTCATGCCATGCGCTCCAACATGGTGGCTTCGGCCATCGCCCTCTTCCTTGAGAAGAGTTGGTTTCTCATGGATCTCCTTGGATTTTCTTGCATATTTCTTGTTCTTATGGAAAACACACTCAACTTTGGCTTTTATTTGATTTGATTCTTGCAAATTTGGGTGTGTAGTACCATCTCAGTTTTTGGCGTTAGCATCGCTCTTCTTCCTTTTTGGCGTTTCGATGCCAAAGGGGGAGAAGTAGTTCTATTAGGTCTCGTGGATTTGCAAGGGTCGGGCGCAAGCATCTATCTTTCAGTCGTTTTATTTGCTTGCTTGTGCCTTTTTAGCGTGAACTTATTTGCTATTTGTGTTTGATTATGTTAGACTATGTCATGCCCCACTATGTTTGGTACTATGTGTGGTATTCATGGAATTCTAGATTTATCTATTGTGGATCTCATGGAATTCTGGATTTATCTATGGAGCATATTTGATGGCATATGGAATCATGGGCCTATCTAATGTATGCATCAATATTGTTGGTATTGTTGGGATGTGCTTGGAGGCTATCAAGCTAATTATATTATTTGGCTATAATCACATCCCGGTGGTATGACCTTGTTTCCCAACCCACCTTGTTTCAATTATCTTTGCTATGAAAGTTGTGTTCTCTCTAGTGTGTGTATTTGTATTCAAATGCAAATTTTAAATATGCACACATCTAGGGGGAGCGCCTTTCATTTTAAGGTGGCGTTAGCCGGTTTCATTGCAAATCCTAGTATTGTCATCTAACACCAAAAAGGGGGAGATTGAAAGAACATTTCTTAATCCCTAGTGTTTTGTGTGTTAGATAACAATATCAAGGAGTATTTTAATGTGTGTTGAAGTGTTGCAGCTCTCTCTGAGAAAAAGGGAAAAGTATCTGCCTTTGGGGGGCAGATAATCCACCCCTCCCTCTTCCCTAGCAGGCGCGAGCCCCAGAAGGGGGGCAGAGTTTTGGCCAGATTTTCCAGCCCCGCCAGATAATCCGCCCCTCAGGGGGGCCGGATAGTCTGCCTCCCTTGCTCACCACCAAGGCGCAAGCCCCAGAGAGGGGGCGGAGTGTTGGCTGGACTTTCCGCCCTGGCAGGATAATCCGCCCCAGAAGGGGGCCGGATTATCCGCCCCCCCCCCCCCCCCCCAAGATCTTCACCAAGTCACGCAGGCGCCATCCCCAGAGAGGGGGCGGAGTTTCTCCTGGAAAATCCGCCCATGGGGCGGAGTTTCCCCAAGGGGGCGGATAATCCGCCCCCAAAGTTGCTCAACGGCCAGATCTAGGGAGGGGGTATTTAAGCCAGCCTTCCCCCTCCTGCCAGATCTCTTGATTCATTCGAAAGAGACAAGATCAGATCTGCAATCTTCATCCAAGAGAGCTCCACCTAGATCCACCCAAAGGCCCCGTCCCTTGGGGAATCGAAGAAGGAGAACTCGATCTTCATCATCAGCAATCAAGCGCATCATCTCCTCTCCATTCATTTGGAGAACCACCGATCTAGTATTTCTTGCAAATACCTAGATCCTTGTTTTTATTTATATTGATAAACCTTGTTTTTGTGGCAGCTTGTTGTCATCTCGGGAGCCCCTAATTCGGTTGTGGGTGTGTGCCCCGATAGTGTTGTAAACGGCACCGGTTCCCGCCTCGAAGGGATCCAATAGTGGAGAAGGTTGATCAGGCCTCTCATGGCGAGATCCATCGGAGAATAGGGTGAGGCATATTGTGGCGTGGTGGTCTTAGAACCGCCCACCCCTCCAACGTAGATGTACTTCCCTTAACAAGGAAGGAACTGCGGTAAAACAAATCCCCCTGTCTCCGCGTGCTCCACTACGGTTTCTTCATTCCTCTCTTTATGTGCTTAGTAGTTAGGGTTGCATATAGGGAAATTCTCGTAGTTGCATATCTAGAGAATTTACTTTGTGTCAAGCCTAAAATTGAAAAAGTATTAAAAATTGGTTAGCACCTATTCACACCCCCCCCCTCTAGGTGCCCATACAATCCATTTCAACAGGTGGTTAATGGTCAAAGACTAAAACATTATATTTCTCGAGATTCTTACAATGAAGAAGTGGATGTCATTCAAATGGTGACTCCAGAAGAATTTATCAAGAACCAAACACCAGAAACTGCAGAGTTTGTCTTCAAACAGGTAAAGAGTGGTGAAAACAGAAGGTTTGCGAATCTCCAATCTTTTTATATTTTTTATGTTTTTAATACATAAGAGAAGTTACGAGACGAAACTGAAGAGGAAACGGAGCCCGGGGTGGACAAACCCACCCCAGGCGCGGGCCCAGCCTGGCCGCGCCTAAGGGGGGTGTTCCACCCCCAGACTCCGTCTCTGCTTCATTTCCGTGTCAAAACCTTCTTTATGTATTGATTCTTCGTAATATATAACCCCTCGGATCCCCCCGAGGTTCGTGCATCATGTTCTCATCGTGTTTTAGTTTCAATCTGTTTCTGTCAAGAAATCTTCTCAAGTTTAGAGCACCATGGCCTCTGCCAACGACAAAGGCAAGAAGCCCGTGGAGATAGAGTTGGAAGAACACCACCACAGAAGGAGTGAATCGTCATCAGGTTTGGCATCCCCTTGGCTTGTTCCAAGCTTGGGGGAGTGTCGCGGTATCACCACCATTATCTTTCATATTTTACCTTTTTAGTGTATTCATATCTGTGGTAGAGAAGTTATCTTATAGTTTGGTTTGCATGTGGAAGTATCTCTCCTTTAGTTGATTATCTATGTATCCCTTGGTGTGAGTGCCTTTATTGGAATATTAATGAGAAGTCACATCTTTTACTTTTTGCACTTCTTATTTTTAGTTTGCAATCTCTATTATATGATGGATCTTGTTGATTAGTATCGGCACTACTTTGGTGAAGGGAATATGCCCTGAGAGGCAATAATAAAATGTTTATTATGTGTATTCCAAGTATATGATAGATGTTTATTTTGCATGCTATAATTGTATTAATACGGAAACGTTAATACATGTGTGTTTAATAAACAAACAGAAAGTTCCTAGTTATGCCTCTCTCATAAACTAGTTCGTTGATTAACAAGATGATCACGGTTTCCTGATCATAGACATTGGATGTTGTTAATAACGAGATCACAACATTAGTGTAATGGTGTGATGAACATTCATCCGAAGTATAGCATTACGATCAAAGTCATTGATTTTATATTGCTATAAACAAACTACGAAGTAATCCTAATCCTTAGACCATGAGATCATGCCAATCACTAACACCGGAAGAGTTTCTTGTTGACATCAAACGTCACTCCGTAACTGGGTGATTATAAAGATGGCTTCAAAGCTTCTAAAGTGTTATGTTGAGAATCATGGATCAAGAGTGGAATTTGTTCATCCCGATGACGGATAGATATGCTCTGGGCCCTCTCGGTGATATCACATTGGTTAGCTTGCAAGCAAGTGATTTGATCACTAGAATGTTATATCACGGGAACGAGAAAAGAGTGCATGTCAATAACGAGATCAAACTAGGTATGGAGATACCGATGATCGAATCTCGGACATGTAATATATCGTGAAACAAAGGGATTAAGATACAAGCATAAAAGGTTCCGACGATCACAGGAAAAGTCATCGTTGAATGTGTGGGAGTCAGTATGGATCTCCAGGTCCCGCTACTGATTATTGATCGGAGAAGGGTCTCGATCATGTCCGCATTATTTGCGAACCGTAGGGTGACACACTTAAGGGGCACTGGCATCCAGTTGGAGCAAATTTTTCATGCCGAAAGAATAAACAAGCGCAGGAATTTATTTCACTAGATACCAAAACGGGTTTTCGGGTGAAATTGCATAAAGTGGTTATGCATGTGAAATGGAATTCTAGCAAGGGGTTATTTGTGAATGTTTGTCATTAAAGTAATTGACAAAATTCTGAATAAAATAAAATAGTTTTATTTAATGAGAGTTTGCATTAAATTTGGTGGAAATTTAATGGGAATTTGAGTGGACTTTTGAGTGGAGGGAATTTAAAGCAATTTTGTGAGTGGAGTGTCCACCCACATGAAGAGGGGAGGGCAAGGGGCAGCCCCCATGCGCCGGCCACCCCCTTGGGGTTCCCCCCTCCTCCTATAA
Source organism: Avena sativa (assembly GCA_916181665.1). Lineage (NCBI taxonomy): Eukaryota > Viridiplantae > Streptophyta > Magnoliopsida > Poales > Poaceae > Avena > Avena sativa. The sequence goes on along the minus strand of OV702297.1, from coordinate 336,964,960 downwards.
AAGGAGCCCCCCTCCTCACTTGTCTCTCACACCTCCTCGTGAAGGATCTCTCTCCCCCTCTAGAATTTATCCTCCATGGTCTCGGACTAGCGAGATACATGTTCCCGGTGGCTATTCGGCAAGAAAGGTGTCACATCCCAAGATTTTCCAAATCTTGTAATGTGAAAATAAATGAATAAAGATAAAACTTTGTCTGATTTTCAGAGCCAGAAGAAACTTTTTGAATTCAATTGGAACTTCAAACCAATTTGGATCAAATAAATTCTTAAAGAGATTTTGAAAAGATAAACATTTAAATAGAGGAAAATAAAATATTTTGGAATTACTATTTTGAATCATTTAGATAAAAGGATTTAATTTCCAAAAGAAAAGGAAGGGTTTTGAAATAAGAAATTATTTCACAAAGCCAAATTAAGACTTAACCAAGCTTTGGAAATAAAACATTTTGTTTTGATAAAATAGTAAAGGTTTATTTAATAAAATCAATAAGGATTTAATATCCAAGTTTTATTAATAAAGGTTTTACTATTTCCAAAATAACAAAACTTATTTATTTAAAGATAAGTTTTCTAAGTATTTTATTCCCAAATAAAACCTACTAATTTGGTTTTGGAAATAATTAGATTTCAAAATGGAGTTTTAAAATAAACATCAAATTCTATTTTGATTGAATAGCAATGGTCTGTTTATTTAATTAATAATGGACCTAAAATAAAATTATTAATTTTGGCTATGGAATTTTGTTTATACTACTGAACAGAACCAAATTCAAAGTCACAAAGCTTGGAAATTGTTTGAACCAATTTGAATGATGTTTGGTTGTTTGAATTTCAAAACAGGAAATAGTTATAGAAAAAGAAAAGCCAGTAGACAGAAAAAAATGGATTGGACCTGACCCAACCCAGCAGCCCACTAAGGCCCAGAACCAGCCCAGCTATTCCTCCCCGAAGAAAAACGATTCGCACCCAGTATCTGACCCGCAGAACCGATGACCAGTGGACCCTCCCCTCGCTCCTTTCCCACTGACCAACGGACCCCACTCTTCCACTCCTCCTTCTTCCTCGCGACGACCATGCCGGCCGTTTCTGCCGTTGATGTCGCGGCTTCAATTCACAGTAATGACGCGCCTTAACCTCGCCGTGACTGCACGCTATTAATCGCCAGCGCCTCCTCCTCCTTTCCCCTCTATCGCCCCACCTCGACTCGCCCTCAGGCTGCCGAATTTCGCCAGAAACCACCCTCTGCTCCGACGAGGTCCGGTGACGATTCCGGCCGAGTTTTGCCGCCCCGTGCCTCCCTGAGCACACTAGGAGACTCACCACTCCTTAGCGCATCTCCCAGTACCCTTCGTTCGACCGCGGGCGCCCCAGAGCGTCGGCTACGACAAGCTTCCGAACGCCGTCGCGTCTGCAACCTCTCCGACGACCTCCCCCGGTAAACACTGACCGCCCCGCGCCTTCTCGATCACGCAAGCATCTTTGTCTTGGTCTTGCGCAACTAACCAAGTCCTCTGTTTGTCATCTCGTGAACCACAGCATCGTCTCCGACCACGAACAGGACCGCCTGACGCCGTTCACGACTCCGGTGAGGAATTAAGACAAGCCCTGAGCGCCCCTTGCCGAGCCGACCATACGTTGAGAATCATCACATCCTCGCGACCTCGGTGAGCTTACTCCCTTCCTTTTACGCTTCCTGCGATGCCAGCGCCGCCACTATCTGGCCGCTCCGCCGCTCGCCGTTATCCTAGCGCCGCCAGCTTTTGGCAAGCCAGTAGGAGCCGTTCGATCTAGATCGGGCGAGCACGATAGAATCACTTAACCGTGAAAGGGTACGCCCTCTGGACCACACGATCTAATTAGATCCAACGCACCGCAGAGCCGATCCGGCCGAACCGGTACCGTCCAATGAGATTGCGGCGCGTGGCCAGGTCTGTTTAAAACAGAATTTGGAAATCAGATTTAAGTTGCAATTTCAAACCTTTGTAACTTTCGATCCACACGTCCAAAATTTACAAATTTGATACCGTTGGAATCAGTGAAACAAACCCTAGCCAACCCTGCCCTTAGTTTAGCAAATAGTATCCATAAGAGTGATTGTTTTTGCAGAAACTTTGGTGTGCTTATTTAGAGTAGAAAAATGTTTCAAAAATGTTTTTAGGGTTAAAACCTTTGCAAAGTGTTTTGATGTGAACTTACTGACCCTAGGACCCAACCCATGGAGCTAAAAATGAATTTGGTGAAATAATAGATGAATTAATTGGTTTAGCCCATTTCTAGCCAAATAAAAAGAATGTTGTTATGGAAAAATGGTTTTTGATATAAAAACTTTGGGAAAATGTTTTGGAACAAACCTACTGACCCAAAACACCAAGTTTTGCAGTAGCAACTCATTTGGTGAACAACTTAAAGTTGTTACTTTGATAAAAGTATTTTCCACTACATAAAATGATGATTGGATTTAAAAAAATGGATTTTGGACCAAACCCTTTTGCAAATGACTTTGCCACTTTGGAAAATGACCAAATTGGAACTTACAAAGTTTAGAAGCCTAGTGGAGACCATCTTTGCAAATAGAACCATCTCTTGCATGCTTACATGCATGACTTAGATCCCATTGTTTTGTGTGTATGAATTGTTGAATGATTAATGTTTTGGAATGCTAGTTGATTTGGTGTTTGCTTGATTGATTGTAGTGAATTTAGCAAAGTGTGAGACTAGCAAGATCAAGGAGTGAACCATCATTCCCTACCAAAAAGGCAAGTTACACTATCATCTAAAAGTCCTACTATTTTCATTATACTTAGTGGATTTTGAAACATGCATGAAAACAAATTTTATACATATGCTATGCTAAATCCTATTAGGATACCCTATACATTCCTTAGAGAAAACAATGTAGTTGTTACATGCTTAGCCATGCTACATTTTGAAAAGAGATACATGTTGAGATTTTACAAAGGTTGAGAAAAGGACTTGTGTTTTACATAATAAAACAAGGACTCAATGAACCACCTAGGTGGAGGATACTTTAAGTTTTGGAGAAGGTGGCAACAAAAGGAACCATGTCTATGGGAATCACTTTGTGTTGTGCTCCAAAAGAAAACCACCTAGGAAACTTAGGGATTGAACATGTTTCTCCAATTGTGGCTTTCGTGTGTAACCACATGCTATTATGGCTCTGGCTTAGTCAACTACATTGGGAAGACCCATACATTGTCTTCAGTTTACTAGACATGGGGATCTGGAATGCTTCATGGGTGCTGAAGACAAGCTAGCAATGGTGTATGGGAGGACCCATTGGAAAGACTTCGTCACATTCTCAATCTGCTAGTACTCCATCTTGGTGAGTGCTAATCCAGTGGCCACTGGTGGCAAAAGGATGGGATTGTGACATGTGGGTAAAGTGTACTCCTTCTGCAGAAGATAATAAAATCTAAGTACTTAGCCGTGTCCCCAGTTATGGACAATACTGAGCAACTAAAGTTTGAACTATGGGAGATCTCGACATTCCAACTTCTAAAATAAAAACTTGATGCACTTGGGGGTACCAAGGAATTCAAAGAGATTTTGTTAAGCTTGATGCACTTGGGGTTACCAAGGTGCTCAAGAGATTTTGCTTAAAGCTTGATGTACTTGGGGTTACCAAGGAACTCATGAGATTTTATAAAACTTGATGCACTTGGGGTTACCAAGATGCTCAAGGGATTTTGACAAGGACTTGAACACTTGAGTTTCTACCAAGGAGTTCAAGGGACTTGAAAAAAAAACGATTTGACAAAGGACCAAAACCATTTTGAAAAGATAGGATAAATTTTTTGCTTTGTGCAAATGAGCCTTAAACTCTAGTTAGCCAAATATACATGCAATGATAGGATCCACCCATATTATACATAGTAGTGAAACTTGCTAATACAATTCAAATGTGTTGACCCTTGTGGTTGTAACTTGTAATGTTGCAGGTTTGATTGATTTTAGTGAAGATTGTTTGACTAGGATTACAAAGTCTACAACCAACATCTGCCTGTGGCACTTTGAAGATGAAGGACCCCATGACTATAGTTATTCCGCTGCAATGTAATGTAATAGCCAAATGAGCTATGTAAGATGTAATGAATTATTTTATTCCTGGTTATAAAGTTGTATTATGACCTTTGTTTCTTGATATTACATCTTAACTGTGGATGCTAGCTATTGATCCAGGGACTAGCATTGTAAACACAGGGGACTCCACCTTATATTATTTAAAGGTTGGGACACTCCCTCTACAGATGGTATCAGAGCATTGTGTTGCCTGTAGGATTTGTAAACCTAGGATTGGACAAAAACCCTTAGAAAATAGGAGTTGTACTTGTTCCAAAACTTATTTACAAAACAAACTTGTAAACCCTTTACTCAACCATTTTGGTTTCAACTCTACATCTCTTCTATTTTCAACTTGATGGAAAGGACTACCCCATGGCCAAAGACTGCACCATGTGCGAAGGACTTCCCCAACACTTTCAACTCTAATGACTTCAACTTCTTCAACTCTAATGACTTCAACATCTTCAGCATGATCACCAAGGACTTCCAACTTGGACACCACTAAGGACTGCATGTGAGACAAGGAAATCTTGCTCAAAACTTAGAGACTGAGAGAATGCAAAAGTTAGAAGGAGCTCACTTCACTAGAAGTCAAGATAACCAAGAGTTTTTCCCAAAAGAACCATGATCTCATGTAAGAAGAAGCAACCAAGAAGGATGGAAAGATCACAAGTGAACCATATAGATGGACCACCATATTTTAGTTAAGTCAAACCCACCAACTCGTGTGGTGTAACAAAAATATTTTGTTACCTAAGTGTGTGCTTGAACATTGTTGTTTGAGTGAAAGGTTTGGTTTGTGATTACATACACGTTGCTTGTGTGAATTCTGATATGTGTGATTAGAATTGATTCCTTAGAAAAACCTTTTGCCTATACTAATTCTCCCTTCAACCCAAACAGATGACTACTCCAAGAGACTCCAACATCAAGGTTGATGACACCAACACCAACCAAGAGGACAGCATGAAAGAGCTCATAGCAACTCAACACCAGTTAAACCAACTGACAGCTCAGTTCATAGCCAACACTAGTGATAAAGATCCAGCACTGCAAAAGTTTTTGGAGGAACAAACCCAACTGATGCTTAAGGTGACTAATCAAATGATCAACATGGAAGAAAACTATCCCAACAGAGTTTATGACAACAAGGATGACAAGAATGTTATTCTAGATGGAGCCCCAGCTTGCATTATTTGTGGAGACAAGGATCATACTTCCAAGGAGCATGAAGATCAATGCCCCAATTGTGAAGAGGAACATCCTGTTGGACAATGTCCTATCTCTCAAGCTACTTGTTACCTATGTGAAGGAAACAATCATACACCTATCCAATGCCCCATCTACTCCATGGTGGAACAAAGGAAACAAGAAGGAGCCAAGTCTACCAATAAAGGAAAAGGACCACTCATACCTCCTAACAAGACAACCCAATTCAAAGGACTAAAGAAACTCAAGAAACAAAAGCAAGACATGAGCCTTGTGCAATGTCGTAAATGTAAGGAAATGGGACACTACTCCAGTAGATGCCCAGAGAACAAGAAGAATAAAGAGATTGGCCAAGTGATGTGCAACAATTGCAAAGAATTAGGCCACTATGTAGCAACTTGTCCACAAGAGCCACGTAAAGAACTCCAAGACATCCATTGTTTCAATTGCAAAAACCCAGGACATTATGCAAGCAACTGTCCCGAAAAGATGAAGAAAATGATCACCAAGCCTATGGAGAAACTCAACCTTGGCCCATGAGTCAAGCATGAAAACTAAGGACACATATGCAACTGTTTGCTTAGAGAAAGTTTTCCCAGGATCCCAAGAAGGACAATATGTAATTTTTGTTTGAATTTTTTTTAAGGGTGGTAGTACCCTAGTTGTTTTGAGCCTGCTTGTAACCCTAACCTTCCCAAATCTCGGGACGAGATTTATTTTAAGGGTGGTAGCCTGTCACATCCCAAGATTTTCCAAATCTTGTAATGTGAAAATAAATGAATAAAAATAAAACTTTGTCTGGTTTTCAGAGCCAGAAGAAACTTTTTGAATTCAATTGGAACTTCAAACCAATTTGGATCAAATAAATTCTTAAAGAGATTTTGAAAAGATAAACATTTAAATAGAGGAAAATAAAATATTTTGGAATTACTATTTTGAATCATTTAGATAAAAGGATTTAATTTCCAAAAGAAAAGGAAGGGTTTTGAAATAAGAAATTATTTCACAAAGCCAAATTAAGACTTAACCAAGCTTTGGAAATAAAACATTTTGTTTTGATAAAATAGTAAAGGTTTATTTAATAAAATCAATAAGGATTTAATATCCAAGTTTTATTAATAAAGGTTTTACTATTTCCAAAATAACAAAACTTATTTATTTAAAGATAAGTTTTCTAAGTATTTTATTCCCAAATAAAACCTACTGATTTGGTTTTGGAAATAATTAGATTTCAAAATGGAGTTTTAAAATAAACATCAAATTCTATTTTGATTGAATAGCAATGGTATGTTTATTTAATTAATAATGGACCTAAAATAAAACTATTAATTTTGGCTGTGGCATTTGGTTTATACTACTGAACAGAACCAAATTCAAAGTCACAAAGCTTGGAAATTGTTTGAACCAATTTGAATGATGTTTGGTTGTTTGAATTTCAAAACAGGAAATAGTTATAGAAAAAGAAAAGCCAGCAGACAGAAAAAAATGGATTGGACCTGACCCAACCCAGCAGCCCACTAAGGCCCAGAACCAGCCCAGCTATTCCTCCCCGAAGAAAAACGATTCGCGCCCAGTATCTGACCCGCAGAACCAATGACCAGTGGACCCTCCCCTCGCTCCTTTCCCACTGACCAGCGGACCCCACTCTTCCACTCCTCCTTCTTCCTCGCGACGACCACGCCGGCCGTTTCTACCGTTGATGTCGCGGCTTCAATTCGCAGTAATGACGCGCCTTAACCTCGCCGTGACTGCACGCTATTAATCGCCAGCGCCTCCTCCTCCTTTCCCCTCTGTCGCCCCACCTCGACTCGCCCTCAGGCTGCCAAATTTCGCCAGAAACCACCCTCTGCTCCGACGAGGTCCGGTGACGATTCCGGCCGAGTTTCGCCGCCCCGTGCCTCCCTGAGCACACTAGGAGACTCACCACTCCTTAGCGCATCTCCCAGTACCCTTCGTTCGACCGCGGGTGCCCCAGAGCGTCGGCTACGACAAGCTTCCGAACGCCGTCGTGTCTGCAACCTCTCCGACGACCTCCCCCGGTAAACACTGACCGCCCCGCGCCTTCTCGATCACGCAAGCATCTTTGTCTTGGTCTTGTGCAACTAACCAAGTCCTCTGTTTGTCATCTCGTGAACCGCAACACCGTCTCCGACCACGAACAGGACCGCCTGACGCCGTTCACGACTCCGGTGAGTAATTAAGACGAGCCCTGAGCGCCCCTTGCCGAGCCGACCATACGTTGAGCATCATCACATCCTCGTGACCTCGGTGAGCTTACTCCCTTCCTTTTACGCTTCCTGCGACGCCAGCGCCGCCACTATCTGGCCGCTCCGCCGCTCGCCGTTATCCTAGCGCCGCCAGCTTTTGGCAAGCCAGTAGGAGCCGTTTGATCTAGATCGGGCGAGCACGATAGAATCACTTAACCGCGAAAGGGTACGCCCTCTAGACCACACGATCTAATTAGATCCAACGCACCGCAGAGCCGATCCGGCCGAACCGGTACCGTCCAATGAGATTGCGACGCGTGGCCAGGTCTGTTTAAAACAGAATTTGGAAATCAGATTTAAGTTGCAATTTCAAACCTTTGTAACTTTCGATCCACACGTCCAAAATTTACAAATTTGATACCGTTGGAATCAGTGAAACAAACCCTAGCCAACCCTGCCCTTAGTTTAGCAAATAGTATCCATAAGAGTGATTGTTTTTGCAGAAACTTTGGTGTGCTTATTTAGAGTAGAAAAATGTTTCAAAAATGTTTTTAGGGTTAAAACCTTTGCAAAGTGTTTTGATGTGAACTTACTGACCCTAGGACCCAACCCATGGAGCTAAAAATGAATTTGGTGAAATAATAGATGAATTAATTGGTTTAGCCCATTTCTAGCCAAATAAAAAGAATGTTGTTATGGAAAAATGGTTTTTGATATAAAAACTTTGGGAAAATGTTTTGGAACAAACCTACTGACCCAAAACACCAAGTTTTGCAGTAGCAACTCATTTGGTGAACAACTTAAAGTTGTTACTTTGATAAAAGTATTTTCCACTACATAAAATGATGATTGGATTTAAAAAAATGGATTTTGGACCAAACCCTTTTGCAAATGACTTTGCCACTTTGGAAAATGACCAAATTGGAACTTACAAAGTTTAGAAGCCTAGTGGAGACCATCTTTGCAAATAGAACCATCTCTTGCATGCTTACATGCATGACTTAGATCCCATTGTTTTGTGTGTATGAATTGTTGAATGATTAATGTTTTGGAATGCTAGTTGATTTGGTGTTTGCTTGATTGATTGTAGTGAATTTAGCAAAGTGTGAGACTAGCAAGATCAAGGAGTTAACCATCATTCCCTACCAAAAAGGCAAGTTACACTATCATCTAAAAGTCCTACTATTTTCATTATACTTAGTGGATTTTGAAACATGCATGAACACAAATTTTATACATATGCTATGCTAAATCCTATTAGGATACCCTATACATTCCTTAGAGAAAACAATGTAGTTGTTACATGCTTAGCCATGCTACATTTTGAAAAGAGATACATGTTGAGATTTTACAAAGGTTGAGAAAAGGACTTGTGTTTTACATAATAAAACAAGGACTCAATGAACCACCTAGGTGGAGGATACTTTAAGTTTTGGAGAAGGTGGCAACAAAAGGAACCATGTCTATGGGAATCACTTTGTGTTGTGCTCCAAAAGAAAACCACCTAGGAAACTTAGGGATTGAACATGTTTCTCCAATTGTGGCTTTCGTGTGTAACCACATGCTATTATGGCTCTGGCTTAGTCAACTACATTGGGAAGACCCATACATTGTCTTCAGTTTACTGGACATGGGGATCTGGAATGCTTCATGGGTGCTGAAGACAAGCTAGCAATGGTGTATGGGAGGACCCATTGGAAAGACTTCGTCACATTCTCAATCTGCTAGTACTCCATCTTGGTGAGTGCTAATCCAGTGGCCACTGGTGGCAAAAGGATGGGATTGTGACATGTGGGTAAAGTGTACTCCTTCTGCAGAAGATAATAAAATCTAAGTACTTAGCCGTGTCCCCGGTTATGGACAATACTGAGCAACTAAAGTTTGAACTATGGGAGATCTCGACATTCCAACTTCTAAAATAAAAACTTGATGCACTTGGGGGTACCAAGGAATTCAAAGAGATTTTGTTAAGCTTGATGCACTTGGGGTTACCAAGGTGCTCAAGAGATTTTGCTTAAAGCTTGATGTACTTGGGGTTACCAAGGAACTCATGAGATTTTATAAAACTTGATGCACTTGGGGTTACCAAGATGCTCAAGGGATTTTGACAAGGACTTGAACACTTCAGTTTCTACCAAGGAGTTCAAGGGACTTGAAAAAAAACGATTTGACAAAGGACCAAAACCATTTTGAAAAGATAGGATAAAATTTTTGCTTTGTGCAAATGAGCCTTAAACTCTACTTAGCCAAATATACATGTAATGATAGGATCCACCCATATTATACATAGTAGTGAAACTTGCCAATACAATTCAAATGTATTGACCCTTGTGGCTGTAACTTGTAATGTTGCAGTTTTGATTGATTTTAGTGAAGATTGTTTGACTAGGATTACAAAGTCTACAACCAACATCTGCCTGTGGCACTTTGAAGATGAAGGACCCCATGACTATAGTTATTTTGCTGCAATGTAATGTAATAGCCAAATGAGCTATGTAAGATGTAATGAATTATTTTATTCCTGGTTATAAAGTTGTATTATGACCTTTGTTTCTTGATATTACATCTTAACTGTGGATGCTAGCTATTGATCCAGGGACTAGCATTGTAAACACAGGGGACTCCACCTTATATTATTTAAAGGTTGGGACACTCCCTCTACAAAAGGGTTGTGCTTCCGCTGCATCGCTGGAGCGAGGAGGCGGAGGTTGCCCGGTGTCTTGTACGTGTGTGCGAGCACGGATGCGCTGCTGCTTTGCGGCGCTAGGACTTCCTCTCGATCTTGAGATCGGCAAGAGATCGTCTACATCAACCACGAGTTGAACTCATTAAGCTTTGTCAGTCTTCAAGGGTATGTTCTCTTCGGATATACATCCGCCCGTTGTTTGTATCTAGTAGATAGATCTTGGTACATAGTTCCCATCGTAGGAAATTTTTTGTTTTCTATGCTGCGAACCCTACAGTGGTATCAGAGCCGGATCTATGCGTAGATACTTTACACGGGTAGTACACATATGAGTATGTGGGCGATGATGATCATGTTGTTGCTCCTTTGTTGTAATTTTTGATATTGGTGGCATAGTGGGATGAAGCGGCCCGGACAAACTTTACATGTCCTCGGACATGAGAGCTGTTCCACGCTTGACATGAAACTAGTTTGCATAAGTGGCTAGCGGGTGTCTGTCTCTCCTACTATAGTCAATATCTATTTTGCAAGCGAGTTGTCAACAATTTGGTTATCCTCGTTGTGGTTCATGTTCGTAGGTAAGAACGGTTCTATCTCGAAAGCCCTAAGCTACGTAAAACTTGCAATGGATAAATTAGAGGCGTCTAGTTTAGATTGTTGTTGGGCTAGTGTTATGATATGGTGATGTTGTAAGTAGAAGTATGAGATGATACTCTTACAACATACATAACGTGTAATCTCCATAGACCTTGGAATTACACATATAGGTATGATAGTGATCATACCACGGTGCACATGATAGAGATCATATGCGGGAACCATATCATTTCACTAATAAACATGTGATGTTTGATAGCATCTTATATTGCTTGTTTAGCGCTTTGTTAGCATAATAAGATGATCCCTCTTTTAAATATCAAGATAAGAATGTGTTCTTCCTTTAGTATGCACCGATTATGTTTTCGTCGCTCCAAGACATCACGTGATGATCAGGTGTTCTTGGATCCACGACCATATTTTGGGTGTAAAACAGTTACACACGCGAATACTAAGGTTCTAACTTGGCGAGCCTAGCATGTACAGACATGGCCTCGGAACACGGACCGAAAGGTTAAGCATGAGTCATATAGTTGATATGATGCCCATTTGATGCTCGCCTTTGAAGCTACACCGACTCACGTGATGATCGGACTTGGTGTAGTGGATTTGGTTCATGTAATCACCAAAAAGGCACGAGGGATGTCGTTTTTGAGTGGGAGTTCATTCGTAATATGGATTAGTTGAACTCAATCTATCATACACTTAGTCTAAACTTTACAAATTCTGTTGTAGATGGCACCACCTGCTTTTAATTTCAATGTGTTCATGGAGAAAGAGAAACTTGCAACAAACGGTAGCAACTTTACCGAATGGGCCATGAATTTGAGGATTCTCCTCTCTGCTGCACAAAAGCAATATGTGCTAGAAGCGCCGTTAGGCCCCCCACCTTTTGAGGATGCCCCTGACAAGGAGAAGAATGTCTATCAGACTCGTCAGGAGGACCACAACTTAGTTCATTGCGGCATATTGTATGGGCTAGAGCCGGAACTTCGAAAGCGTTTCGAAAACGGCAATGCTTTTGATACAATGGGTGAGTTGAAAATGATTTTCGACACACATGCTGTTGTAGAGAGCTACAACGCTTCAGAAAAGTTCTTTAGCTGCATGATGGAAGAGCACAGCTCCGTTAGTGAGCATGTACTCAAGATGTCGGGTTACGCCGATAAGCTTGTGTCCTTGGGAATATCGATTCCCATTGACTTAGGCATCCATCGTGTTCTGCAGTCTCTGCCACCTAGCTATAAGAGCTTCGTGATGAACTATAATATGCAAGGCATGAAGAAGTCTCTCCCCGAGCTTCTGTCAATGCTTAAAACTGCAGAAGTGGAGATCAAAAAGGAACATCAAGTGTTGATGATCAATAGGAACACTGGTTTCAAGAAAGACGAGAAGGGAAAACAGAAAGGAAGTAAGGGCGGCAAGCCGGTTGCCGCGCCTGAAAAGAAACCCCGAGTTGGACCTAAGTCTGATACCGAGTGCTACTATTGTAAGGGGACTGGCCACTGGAAGCGCAACTGCCCCAAGTATTTGGCAGACAAGAAAGCCGGCAAGGCAAACAAAGGTATATATGATATACATGTTATTGATGTGTACTTGACTAGTGCTCGCAGTCGCACCTGGGTATTTGATACCGGTTCAGTTGCTAATATTTGTAACTCGAATCAGGGGCTGCGGAACAAGGGACCGCTAGCAAGGGGTGAGGTAAAGATGCGTGTCGGCAATGGATCAAGCGTTGATGTGATCGCCGTCGGAACGCTGCCTCTCCACTTGCCATCGGGATTAGTAATAAACTTGAATAATTGTTATCTGGTGCCTGCACTGAGCATGAACATTGTATCTAGATCGTGTTTGATGCGAAGTGGTTATTCATTTAAATCCGAGAACAATGGTTGTTCCATTTATATGAAGGAAATCTTTTATGGTCATGCACCGATGATGAATGGTTTATTTCTTTTAGATCTCGATAATAATGTTACACATATTCATAATGTTGATGCTAAAAGGATTAAACTAAATGATGATATATCCGCATATATGTGGCACTACCGTCTAGGTCATATTGGCGTTAAACGCATGAAGAAGCTCCATTTGGATGGACTTTTGGAATCACTTGATTATGAATCATTTGATACATGTGAGCCATGCCTTATGGGCAAGATGACTAGAACGCCGTTTTCTGGTTCAATGGAACGGGCGACAGATTTATTGGAAATCATACATTCTGATGTATGTGGTCCAATGAGTGTGTCGGCGCGAGGTGGATATCGTTGTTTTGTTACTTTCACGGATGATTTGAGTAGATACGGTTATATCTACTTGATGAAACACAAGTTTGAAACCTTTAAAAAGTTCAAGGAATTTCAGAATGAAGTGGAAATCATCGTAATAGAAAGATCAAATTTCTACCGTGGAGGTGAGTATCTAAGTTATGAGTTTAGCACTCACATGAAAGAGTGTGGAATTGTTTCACAACTCACACCTGCCGGAACACCACAGTGAAATGGTGTGTCGGAACGTCGTAATCGTACTTTATTAGATATGGTTCGATCTATGATGTCTCTGACGGACTTGCCGTTGTCATTTTGGGGCTATGCACTAGAAACTGTTGCATTCACTTTAAATCGGGCACCATCTAAATCCGTTGAAAAGACACCGTATGAATTGTGGTTTGGAAACAAACCTAAGCTGTCATTTCTTAAAGTTTGGGGATGCGATGTTTATGTGAAGAAACTTCAACCCGATAAACTCGAACCCAAAGCGGAAAAATGCGTCTTCATAGGATACCCTAAGGAAATTATTGGGTATTCCTTCTATCACAGATCCGAGGGCAAGGTTTTTGTTGCCAAGAATGGATCCTTTCTAGAGAAAGAGTTTCTCGCGAAAGGTGTGAGTAGTCGGAAGGTAGAACTCGAAGAGGTTATTGAACCTTCTCTTCAAAGTATGGCGAGTAGCGCAGCGTCGGAAGTTGTTCCGGAGTTGGCTCCACATGTTGAAGAGGGAACTAATGATAATGATCATGAAACTCCGAAAGAGAGTACTACCGAACCTCGCAGGTCTAGCAGAACACGTGCAGCTCCCGAGCTGTACGGAAATCCTGTCATGAATTTCATGGTTGATGAAAATGATGACCCTGCGACATATGAAGAAGCGATGATGAGCCCGGATTCCAACAAATGGTTAGAAGAGATGAAATCCAAGATGGAATCCATGTATGAAAATCAAGTTTGGAACTTGGTGGACTTACCTCGCGACCGAAAGGCCGTGGAGAACAAATGGATTTTCAAAAGGAAAACTGATGCTGATGGTAATGTGACCGTCTATAAAGCTCGACTTGTCGCAAAGGGGTTTCGACAAATTCAAGGAGTTGACTACGATGAGACATTCTCTCCCGTAGCGATGCTAAAATCAGTTAGGATTATGTTAGCAATTGCTGCATATTTCGATTATGAGATATGGCAGATGGATGTAAAAACCGCATTTCTCAATGGTAATATTGAAGAATAGTTGTATATGATACAACCAAAGGGTTTTGTCGATCCTAAGGATGCTAACAAGGTGTGCAAGCTTCAGCGATCCATCTATGGATTTAAGCAAGCATCACGAAGTTGGAATCTCCACTTTGATGAGGTGATCAAAGAGTTTGGATTTGTCCAAACTTATGGAGAAGCTTGTATTTACAAGAAAGTGAGTGGGAGCAATGTGGCATTTCTGATATTATATGTGGATGACATATTATTGATCGGAAATGATATAGAGCTTTTAAACAGTGTTAAAAGTTATCTAAACAGCAAATTTTCAATGAAGGACCTAGGTGAAGCGTCATACATATTAGGCATAAAGATCTATAGAGATAGATCTAGGCGCCTAATAGGGCTATCGCAAAGTACATACCTTGATAAGATTTTAAAGAAGTTTAAAATGGAAAATAGTAAGAAGGGGGTTCTTACCTATGACACAAGGCACGACATTGAGTAAGACTCAAAGTCCGGCTTCGGCGGAAGAAAGAGAGATAATGGACAAGGTCCCCTATGCTTCAGCCACAGGCTCTATAATGTACGCCATGCTATGTACAAGACCGGATGTGGCACATGCTATTAGTTTGACTAGTAGGTACCAATCGGATCCAGGTTCAGAACACTGGAAAGCGATCAAGAATATCCTTAAGTACTTGCGAAGAACTAAGGATATGTTTCTTGTATACGGAGGTGAAGAAGAGCTCGTCGCTAAGTGTTATGTCGACGCTAGCTTTGACACCGATCCGGATGACTCTAAGTCTCAATCCGGATACGTATTTCTCATGAATGGCGGAGCGGTTAGTTGGAGGAGCTCCAAACAACCTGTGGTGGCGGGATCAACAACGGAGGCCGAATATGTTGCTGCTTCAGAAGCGGCTCAGGAAGCAGTTTGGATGAAGGAGTTCATATCCGAACTAGGTGTGGTTGCAAACGCGTTGGACCCAATGGTGATCTATTGTGACAACAATGGTGCCATTGCAAATGCCAAAGAGCCAAGGTCTCACAAGCATTCCAAGCATATTAAGCGCCGGTTTCACTCCATCCGCGAGCATGTCAAGGATGGAGATATAAATATTTGTAAAGTACATACGGATCTCAATGTAGCAGATCCGTTGACTAAAACTCTCCCTAGAGCAAAACATGATCTACACCAAAACTCCATGGGTGTTAGATACATCACAATATAACTAGATTATTGTCTCTAGTGCAAGTGGGAGACTGAAGGGAATATGCCCTGAGAGGCAATAATAAAATGTTTATTATGTGTATTCCAAGTATATGATAGATGTTTATTTTGCATGTTATAATTGTATTAATACGGAAACGTTAATACATGTGTGTTTAATAAACAAACAGAAAGTTCCTAGTTATGCCTCTCTCATAAACTAGTTCGTTGATTAACAAGATGATCACGGTTTCCTGATCATAGACATTGGATGTTGTTAATAACGAGAACACAACATTAGTGTAATGGTGTGATGAACATTCATCCGAAGTATAGCATTACGATCAAATTCATTGAGTTTATATTGCTATAAACAAACTACGAAGTAATCCTAATCCTTAGACCATGAGATCATGCCAATCACTAACACCGGAAGAGTTTCTTGTTGACATCAAACGTCACTCCATAACTGGGTGATTATAAAGATGGCTTCAAAGCTTCTAAAGTGTTATGTTGAGAATCATGGATCAAGAGTGGAATTTGTTCATCCCGATGACGGATAGATATCCTCTGGGCCCTCTCGGTGATATCACATTGGTTAGCTTGCAAGCAAGTGATTTGATCACTAGAATGTTATATCACGGGAACAAGAAAAGAGTGCATGTCAGTAACGAGATCAAACTAGGTATGGAGATACCGATGATCGAATCTCGGACATGTAATATATCGTGAAACAAAGGGATTTAGATACAAGCGTAAAAGGTTCCGACGATCACAGGAAAAGTCATCGTTGAATGTGTGGGAGTCAGTATGGATCTCCAGGTCCCGCTACTGATTATTGATCGGAGAAGGGTCTCGATCATGTCCGCATTATTCGCGAACCGTAGGGTGACACACTTAAGGGACACTGGCATCCAGTTGGAGCAAATGTTTCATGCCGAAAGAATAAACAAGCGCAGGAATTTATTTCACTAGATACCGAAACGGGTTTTCGGGTGAAATTGCATAAAGTGGTTATGCATATGAAATGGAATTCTAGCAAGGGGTTATTTGTGAATGTTTGTCATTAAAGTAATTGACAAAATTCTGAATAAAATAAAAGAGTTTTATTTAATGAGAGTTTGCATTAAATTTGGTGGAAATTTAATGGGAATTTGAGTGGACTTTTGAGTGGAGGGAATTTAAAGGAATTTTGTGAGTGGAGTGTCCACCCACATGAAGAGGGGAGGGCAAGGGGGCAGCCCCCATGCGCCGGCCACCCCCTTGGGGTTCCCCCTCCTCCTATAAAAGGAGCCCCCCTCCTCACTTGTCTCTCACACCTCCTCGTGAAGGATCTCTCTCCCCCTCTAGAATTTATCCCCCATGGTCTCAGACTAGCGAGATACATGTTCCCGGTGGCTATTCGGCAAGAAAGGGTTGTGCTTCCGCTGCATCACTGGAGCGAGGAGGCGGAGGTTTCCCGGTGTCTTGTACGTGTGTGCGAGCACGGATGCGCTGCTGCTTTGCGGCGCTAGGACTTCCTCTCGATCTTGAGATCAGCAAGAGATCGTCTACATCAACCACGAGTTGAACTCATTAAGCTTTGTCAGTCTTGAAGGGTATGTTCTCTACGGATATACATCCTCCCGTTGTTTGTATCTAGTAGATAGATCTTGGTACATAGTTCCCATCGTAGGAATTTTTTTGTTTTCTATGCTGCGAACCCTACATTTGGGATCATCAAGTGGATCTAAATTGGTTTTGGCAAACCGAGTTCTGGTCAGTGGCTTTAGTTTGAAAGAAAAAGAAAGAAAGAGCTCACAGGTATTTGGTATCATTTGTTTTCTTTCTTGTTGGCTCATAAGCTTAGTATTCTTTATTTAAGATTCTTTTGTGTCTTCAAGGAAGATTGCATATTTGGCTTTATTACTTGTATGTTTGCTTGTTTCTTTCAACTATCTTGCTTGCTACCTAGCCTTGCTATCCAAAACCTATTTTGAGAAGGCATACTTATCATGTTTCCAAAACCCTTTGAACCAAAAACTTTTGCCACTTGTGTCCACCATATCTACCTAATAGCTATTGCTATTCCTAGTAAATTCTCAAGCTTCATCTACCTCTCAAATTAAAAAGTACTTTGTTATGTGAAAACTAGTTAGTAAAGCTCTCATGAACTTGATGGCACACTTTATTTACTTGCCCCTAATAAACTTGAACCATTGTGGACATCGAAGTTGTATATGCTTGCACCTATACGTTGGGATTAGCAGAAGCGTGCTGTCACGGGGAACGTTTTCAACATTGCACTTGTACCTTGTCGTACATAGTTGATATCGTGCTCTTTTGTCTATGGATGTCCACGGTGTGAAATAAAGAGGGGACTTGTAAGTCCATGGAGTTTGTATTCTGTGTTAGAGAAACGCCTGGGCCGCTAGACTAAGCCATGCTTAATCATGGTGGAAACTTGCAGCATCACCATAGTGAGTCATCTATGAAGCATCCTCAATAAAAAGCTATATGCATAGTAAATAAAAAGATTGCTGAGATGCTCATTGTCAGCTTGCCTTGTCATTTGGTTATGGGAAAGCTCCTGTACCATGTGCAAGGGGTATCCCATTGGCGGTTCTCAATGATATGCAAATACTTACAATGACAAGAACTTACCTGGATCTAAAGTTGAGTATGCATGAGGAGTGGCCCTCATATTCAAGGGATATGAGATTGCCAACTTATATTTCGTCAAGCATATACTCCATCTTTGTTCACTTTAACCTTAATCATCTAAAGATGCTTATGATAGGGGCAATGAGGGCTCAAATCTAGTAAGTATCATAATATATTGAAAGCTCTTTATGACTTGTAATCCCTGCTACCCTCTATGAAGGGACCTTTCTCCAGTTACCAGTTGAGTCAGTAAACCCACTTCCTCTCTATCTCCAGTAAGCTTCTGAGTTATTGTGTTTCAAGCATTCATATGGTGATTTATTCAATCATGTTCTTTATGTTCCTTGTTTGCACAAAACTCTTATCTATTGAGTATTACTTTGAAAGCCTTCACTTGTGAAAAACCTTTTTGAGCAAAGAGTGCTCCTGTTTTGAAACTTCTACAAAAAGCTTTTGTGAAACTGTTTATCAGGTGTTCTCTGACCAAGAACAAGTTTGCCAATTCCAATTATGATTTATCTTTATGAATCTCTATTGTGACTGTTGTACTTGGTTACAAGCTAAGTTATATAATGGTGAGTTGCTTTCTTCTATGAGTTATGCAAAGGTAAGTGTGATGCTTCTTGTTCGTATTCTTTTATCGACACTTCACTCCATAAACCTATGGACATGTTTACTGAGCTCAGTATTCGCTTGGGGACAAGCAAAGTCTAAGCTTGGGGGAGTTGATACGCCCAATTTGCATCACCATTCTATATCATAATTTACCTCTATTCATTGATATTTGTCTTATTATGAGGTATTACTTATGGCTTTTCATCTGTTTATGCATGTTGGATGATTCCTGGAGGATGGACTGCCGGAGTCTGGATTCTGATGGAAAAGACGGTGTTTCGGTGCAATTTCGCGAAGATCAGAAAAATACCAGAAAAATATGGAAACATATTATTTTACTGGAAGACGAAGGAAGCCAGAAGGAGGTGCGAAGGGGGGCCTCAGGGGGCCCACACCCCCTATGCGCGAGCCCACCTGACCCCACGCCTAGGGTGGTTTGGCCCGCCTGTTCGGCCTCCGACTCCGCCTCTTCGCCTATATCTTCCCTGCGGAACCCTAACACCGAGGGAGCGACCACAGATAGACTTCCACCGCCTCTGGGAGGCGAAAAACACCGAGAAAGAAAGATCTCTCTAGTAGACAGATTTCTGCCGGGCGAATTCCTTCCCGGAGAGGGGAGACCGTCGCCATCAACACCGTCATCAAGCTAGGCTTCATCGGGATAATCATCATCCACACCATCATCTTCACCGGCACCATCATCACCACTCCGTCTCGCTGTAACAATTGTGTTGGATATTGCTTTAGTTCTTAGGGGAAACTTTCCCGGTGTTAATTACTATTGTAGTTGATGCTTGTGAGTGGAACCATTGGATTATTATTTATGTTCAGATTGTTATCCATTATCATATCATCTTTGATCTTGATCCATATGATGTCTTGTGAGTAGTTCGTTTAGTTCTTGAGGACATGGGAGAAGTCATGTTGTTAGTAGTGAATCTGTGATGAGTTATTATTCAATGGTTTAGTATTTAAGTTGTGGTGCTATTCTTCTAGTAGTGTCATGTGAACGTTGACTACATGACACTTCACCATTTATGGGCCTAGGGGAATGCATTGTGTATTTGGCTACTAATTGTGGGGTTGCCGGAGTGACAGAAACTTGAACCCCGGTTAGGACACCTTTGCACAAGGGAGTGTAGGATCTCAGAGTTTAAGGCTATGGTTAGATTTATATCTTAATTACTTTCCTGTAGTTACGGATGTTTGTAGGAGGGTTTAATCACAAGTATGTATTAGTCCTAGGAAGGGCAGTATGTTAGCACAGGTTCACCCACACAACACTTACAACACCAAAGAAGAGTATCAGCTATTTGCAGCGAAAGCACTTGACATAATTCCCATGTGTCCTCGAGAACGTTTGGTCCTTATAAGTATTTACACCGGCTTGTCCTTTGCTAAGAAAGGATTGGGACACTTGCTCCATTTGTTCGTTACTTCTGTTACTTGCTCTTTGTTTTGTTGCCTTGTCAGAAAACCACAAAAGATCTGTTTGCTAAGTATTCACAGGGATTTCCTGCTCCATACCACTGTTCAGCACCTTCTGCTCCTCGTTGGGATCGACACTCCTATGTATCGAAAGTACTACGATACACCCCTATACTTGTGGGTCATTAGGATACCACAATGTCATACCAAAGTATGAATAAAACAATGCAAGCAAACATTCATATGACATGCTACAAACTATTAGCAAGCTAGAGCTAATCATAGACAACAAGAACTACTAAGCATCCATAATGACATACACCTTACACAAATAGGCTAAGCATGCTCACAATGATGAGTATATGTACAAAAATGAAACAAATAGAGTTTGTTACCAGCCTCTTACCACACCTCCAGTTGTATTAATCTTCATTATTGCCCTTCACTTGTGTGACTTGAATAATAACATGAAACCAAAATTCACTGAGTATGGCTGAACCCTACAAAGAACTCACAAAACCAAAGAAGACCAACAATTTTTTTTGGTGTTTTTGCTTTTTTAAAGAAAGCAAACAAAGCAAAACCAAACAAAGAAGCAAACAAAGAAAAAGCTTTTTGGATTTTTATTTTAAGGCAAACCAAAGCAAAGAAAGAGAAACAACGAAAATCTTTTTGGTAGTTGTGTTTTTGAGAAAGAAGCAACAAGAACCAAAAAGAAAGCGAAACAATGGATGTACAAAGAACCGACCGAACATGATATATATATGAGTGATGTCAGTATACCTCCCCCCAAGCTTACACTTTTGTCCTAAGTGGGGCTCAATAGCGCGGGTAATAACCCCATGCTGGTGGGTTATATTAGGAATGATCATAGTCAGGCGTTTGCGATGAAGAAGAAGACGCGCCCCAATCAAATGAGGCCTGCTGGTATGAAGACTCTCCCAAGTTGGAGGGCTGAACCGGATTGTCTTCGGCATCCTCTTCAACATTTTCCTCTTGCTGGGAGAGTTCCCCCACATATGTGTCAACCTCCTCCTCCGTAAGCGACCATCCTTGCCTGTTATCAAAATTAAACAAAGCATGTGCAGGCAAATAAACTATTTTCTCAGTCCTACCCTTTCTCCATCCTTGCTGGGCAAATGATAATTCATACGATAAATTTCTCACATTAGCCCCTAGGGAAACAAAACCATGTTGAATCATGGATTCAATATCAAGACTCTCTATGGGGAACTGAAAATCTGAATAGTGAGGCTCTAAACCATGGAAAGCTAGCAACCTAGAAGCAATGAGACCTCCACAAATTTCACCCTTATCACGGTTGGTGGTGAGACGGTGAGCTATCAAAGCACCCAAGCTATAAGATCTATTCCTATTCAAAGAAGTTGTGATAAAAGCTAGATCAAAAGAAGATAACTTTCTAGCAATCTTTCTAGCAAGAACACACTTGGTAATGAAATAGGCAAAGTATCTAATAGTTGGGAGCTGGATGTTCCGAATTTTACCACTTTCCTTTGAGAAGTCGAAACCTTGGCAAATCTCAGCATATAAATCCATAAGTGACTTGGGCCTCTCCTTGATCTTCTCACAAGATCCCCACTAAGGTACTCTAATTGCTGCATAGAAATCAGCAAAAGGCAGGTCGACAGGTATATTATATATTTTGTAATGGACCATGGGATTAGAAGACCAAGTGAATCGGAAGTCCTGCACAAAAGCCATGGTTAGCTTAACATATTGGAATGGTTAACCTTCAACAAAGTGTTCCAACCCTACATTTGTAACCATAGTTTGGAAATCTTGGAGGATCCCTGCAGCTCTCATAAATTCATTGCATGGATATATGGAAGGAAAAACTGCCTCCTCACGATGAACCTTCATTGGCTCATGCACCATCAAGTCATATTGGTTCAGTGGATAAGCACTCATCTTCCTTGCTAAAATTTTAGACAACCATCAAACCAAGTGATTTCTAAGTTGATAAATGATGAGCAACTACTATAGGAACTTGCTAGAGGACTACACATGCATCAAAACAAAGTTTCTAAGCATAGAACAAGCATGAAAGCTCAAACAACCTGTCACCTATGGCAGCAAAATGCTCAAGATACAATCTACCAATCACAAATCTAATTGGACAAGTGGAGGAGGCACATACCAAGGATCAAACCCTCCAAAAATCAGCACTTGAGATGGGCTGAACAAGGAGATTGAAAATCGCAAGCAAGAACAGCAAGAACTCGAGCTTGAGAAAGTCCCCCCCCCCACAGGCACTGCCACCTGGTATGCCGCGCCTACCATAGGTGTGGTGGCCTGGGGTGGCCCCCTGGGTCACTTCAGGTGCCTCTCTGCCCCTTTTTTCGAGGAAAAATTTATTTTGAATTTTCTAGGATTTTTCAGGAAACTTTATTTTTGGCCAACTTTCAGGGTATGAAAATTGATTTTCTCGCAAAAACAATTTTTCAGAAGAAGAAAAAGCAAACCAAAATCCAAACTACAGGAGCTCTAAGAAACTCAAACAAGCAAACAACTAGCAAAACTAAAGCTAAAGCAAAGACTAGGAGGGATAAAATTAAAAGAAAGCAAGTATAACCATAGTGGAAACATTATTTTGTTCATTAAAATCCTTTTGTTAACAAGGTTGATCAAGTCTTGTTACCAAAACATTCTTATATGAAACAAAACTTTGCATTCCACAAGGTGATTATGTTACCTCATACTTGATAGGAATGGTCCCAATCATAATAGTTTCAAAATTTTCTTGTGGAATGGGACAATATATTTCTCCAACCTTGATGCTCTCAATATTTTCAATGGAATTCATGCAATAGCTCTTAAGAACCTTCTTGGGGAAATAGACAGTGTGCTCTTTATCATTAATATTGAATGTTACTTTTCTTGATTGCAATTGATGACAACACCTGCAGTATTAAGAAAAGGTCTCCCAAGAATAATAGACATATTATCATCTTCAGGCATTTCAAGCACAACAAAATCAGTTAAAACCATGCAGTTATGAGCTACTTGAACAGGAACATCCTCACATATACCAATAGGAATAGTAGTTGACTTATCAGCCATTTGCAAAGATATATCAGTTGGTATCAACTTTTCTAGCTGGAGTCTCTTATAGAGAGAAAAAGGCATAACACTAACTCCAGCTCCCAAATCACATAAAGCAGTTCTAACATAATTATTCTTAATGGAGCAAGGAATAGTTGGTATACCTAGATCACCAAGTTTCTTTGGAACCTTACCATTGAAGGAGTAATTAGCAAGTAGAGTAGAAATTGCCTCATTAGGAATCTTACTTTTATTAGAGACAATATCCTTCATATACTTTGAATAAGGAGGCAACTTAATAGCATCAGTCAAAGGAATTTGCAAGAATAAAGGTTTCATCCACTCACAAAACTTGTTGTAGTGTTCCTCCTCCTTTGACTTGTGTTTCTTACCTGGAAAAGGCATAGGTTTATGCACCCAAGGTTCTCTATATTTACCATGTTTATTAGCAATAAAATCTTCCTTTGTGTACCTAGTGTTCTTACTGTGCTTCTCAGGTTCTTCCTCACCTTCCTCCTTATAAGGAGACTCATTTTTATCATTATCAATCTCAGTTTCAGCATCAGAGACAGATATACTATTAGGATCTACAGTAGGTTCAAGTGGTTCCTCAACTATCTTATGTTTCTTTTTCTTTCTCTTACGAGGACTACCAATATCTTCACATTATTGGGAATCCTGCTCTATTCTTTTAGGGTTCCCTTCAGGATATAAAGGATCTTGAGTAGCTATACCACTCCTAGTTCTGATTCCATTAGCATGTTTATCTCCTGAAGCATTAACTAGCATATCCTTTTGTACCTTAGCAAGTTGAGTTTGAACCATTTGAAAGTGTTTACAAAGCATTTTAATATCATTAGAATTTCTTTCCACAATATCTTTCAACTCATGGATAGCTCTAGACTTTTCCAACAAATGATTCTAAACTTGTTTATTAAAATACCCTTGCTTAACAATAAATGTGTCAAGTTCCTCTAAACATTGATCAGGAGGCTTACCATAAGGAATATCACCTTCATCAAAGTGTTGGAGAGAGTGTACCTCAATAGTGGATGAGTGGATAATTGGCTTACAAATTCTTCTATAGGAGGTAGATTCTTCACATCTTCAGCTCTAATACCTTTCTCCTTTAGGCACTCCTTAGCTTCCTTCATCACTTCATCATTTAATGCAATAACTCCCCTCTTCTTTGTGGTCGGTGTTGGAACTGGTTCAGGATTAATAGACTCAAGTGCATTCAGCTCAGTTGAAGTCCAATCATCATAATTATTTCTTATTTTAGCCATTAATTCTTCAGCAGCTGTAGGAGTTCTTTTCCTGAAAACACAATCAGCAAAGCAATCTAGGTATGTCCTAGAATCATCAGTTAGTCCATTATAATAAATATCAAGAAGCTCATTCTTAGGTAATGGACATCCAGGATGTGCATGAATCAAGGCACAGAACCTTGTCCATGACTTAGGCAATTTCTTTTCTTCTCCCTATTTAAAATCAAAAAGTCTCTGCAAAGCAGCATGTCTAGCACTAGGAGGAAAATATTTCTGAAAGAAATAAGCAATCAGGGCTATCAATGGAACCAGGATGTAATCTATTAAACCAAGCCCTAGCTTCTCCTTTTAGTGAAAAAGGGAAGATCTTAGTAACAAAGTACTTGTGCATCTTAAAATCATCAGAGAACAAAGCACTCGTAGTAGAAAGCTCATTCATATGAGCCACATCACTCTCATTTTCAGTCCCACAAAAAGGTTCTTTCTCAACAATATCTAAATAAGATAAATCAAGAGAGAAATCATAATCTTCATCTTTAATATCTATGGGAGAGGTGGCAAACTTAGGATCAGAGGACATCTTAGGCATAATAGTACGTCTAGCAAGGAGACTATTAATAGCACTAGTACCATGTGTGTTTCGGCACTCTTCAACAAAATCATCACTGAACTCAATGTAACCATCATTAATATCATAACTCTCACTAGCCTCAGGTGAGCTAACAGGTGTAACAGTGTCTTCACTAGGAGTTTTGGTATTTCCTAGACTAGCCATAGTAGCATCTAGAAAAGGACATAAACCACTCGCATCAAGCACAGTAGAAGTAACATCATGAGCATTAAAAGCAGTTTCAGACTCATGATTAGTAGCGGTGCGTGTAGAATGTGTATGTGGTGGTGGTGTGACAAGCTTATTTATAACATACGGTGAATCAAGAGCAGTAGAGGTGTTTAGGACTGTACCTCTTCTTGTAGTGGATGGTAAAATAGGAAACTTTCCATCACAAGACTTCCCCATGATGAAAGGAGTAGCAGTGAACAAAAATAGATCCAAGTGAACTTACAAATAAAGCTATGCTCCCCGGCAACAACGCCAGAAAATAGTCTTGATGACCCACAAGTATAGGGGTTCGCAACAGTCTTCGCGGGTAGTATTACCCAATTTATTGATTCGACACAAGGGGATCCAAAGAATACTTGCAAGCCTTAACAACTGAGTTGTCAGTTTAGCTGCACCTGGAAATAGTTCTTGCTCACAGAAGTTTATCAGTAGCAATAGTTGGATAGTAGCAACAGCAACAACAACAGTGAAACATGAGCAATAGTAACAGCAACGGTAACAGTAGGATTCGAGTGCGGTAGGCATAGGGATGTATGGACGGGCGTTGCATGAACGAGTCTAAACATGTAACTTCAAGATCTAGGGCATTGCAGATAAATAATAACAAGCATCCAAGTACTAAACAATCCTAGGCATGTGCTCCAAATATAGTCATACGTGCTCGCAATGAGAACTTGCACAACATCTTCTGTCCAGCCAGCCCGTGGCAGTGGGGCCTCTAGGGAACTATTGGCAATTAAGGTGCTCCTTTTAATAGAGCACCGGAGCAAAGCATTAACACTCTGTGAACACGTGTGATCCTCACACCACAGCCATCCCCTCCGGTTGTCCCAATTATTGTCACTTTGGGGCCTTTGGATCCGGACAATGATATGTGTACACAACTTGCAGATAAGATCACAAACAATACTATCATAATGATTCAATAATAAGTTCAGATCTGAGATCATGGCACTCGGGCCCTAGTGACAAGCATTAAGCACAAAAAGTTGCAAAAAAGTCAAATAGCACTAATAGAGATACTAGGCATTATGCCCTAACAGATCTTATTCGATTACATGATAGAACTCGTCCAATCCCTACCATACCCAAGCCTACAGCGGGGGATTACTCACTCATGGATGAGGGAAACATCGGTGGTTGATGGAGATGTGTTGATGATGACGATGGCGTTGATCCTCTCCAAATTCCCTGTCCCGGCAGGGTGCCAGAACGGAGTTTCTGGATCAGAATCTTGGTTTCTGGTGGAGGCGGCGGAGCGGAACTCTTTCTGGAAAACTATCGAACCCCCCTCGGTTTTTAGGTCGAAAGGCAACTTATAGGCGCAGAGGAAGGCTGAGTGGGTGCCTGGGGTGGCTGCACCCCCTCCACGCGTGGCCAGTGGTGGGCCCACGCCTGGGGTGGGTGTGGGCCCCCCAGGCCTCCTCTCTGTCTCCTCTTCTAGCTTCGTGGATCTTCTGGTGAAATATAATTTTTGGCATATTTTCCGGGATTTTTCCTGATAGTTGATTTTCTGCACAAAAACAAGACACCAAGGTAATTCTGCTGAAAACAGCGTCAGTCCGTGTTAGTTGTATCCAAATCACACAAGTTTAGAGGAGAAACAATAGCAAAGTGTTCGAGAAAGTAGATACATTTTGGACGTATCACTCCCCTCTGGACTTCTTGTTCCCCACGGAAAGTAATTGACTTTGACGTTTGTCCCGTCCAATTCCGAGAATATTTCTTTACTAACTTTTATGAAACCAAAAACAGCAGAAAACAACCAACTAGCACTGTGACAACTTGTTAATAGGTTAGTACCAGAAAACATGTAAAAAGCACCTCAAAGTGTAGACAAAGCAAAGCAAAGTAGATACTAAACAAGCATGGAGCATCAAAAATTATAGATATGTTTTCGACGTATCAAGCATCCCCAATCTTAACTCCTGCTCTTCCTTGAGTAGGTAAGTGATAAAAAAATAATTTTTGAGATGACATGCACCCTCACAATAAAGATCTAACCATTTGCAAGCATTGAAAGCTGGGATCAAAGAACTCTAAACATGTGCATGAAAGATGGAGTTCTAACAATAGGACATAGTAACTATGCATGCAACATGACAAGCTACAAACAAAGATCATGAATAACATGCATTGAAAAACGTTTGTCTATTTCACATACAGAAAACATAGCATAGTGGCAACCAGCTTGTCCCTCATAGAGTAGCAATATAGATGCATATGACACCTTCAAAGTTCACAAGGGTGACTAAAAACAAATAGCACAAGAACAAGTAATATCACAATATGCATCAATCAATAAGCTTTGGAATAGTGCACACAGAATGACAACTATGCTCTCTTAATGGTGCCTAAAGGTAGAAGGTGGAGACTCAAGTAATGGTGGAAGAAAAACCTTTTGTAAAGGAAGCAGGGATTTCAAGTTTCAAAAAGAGCTTCCAAAAATTATGGTACTTGTTAGCTTTCCGCCCTCATTGCCCCTATCATAAGCATCTTGAAGTGGTTAAGGTTAAAGTGAACAAAGATGGAGTATATGCTTGACGAAGTATAAGTTGGCAATCTCAAGTCCCTTGAATACGAGGGCCACACCTCATGCTACTCAACTTTAGTCACCTGTAAGTTCTTGTCATTGTAAGTGTAGAGGTCCCAACCTTTAATAAGGTAGAGATCCCTGTGTTTACAATGCTAGGCCATGGATCAATAGCTAGCATCCACAGTTAAGATGTAATATCAAGAAACAAAGGTCATAATGTAACTTTATAACCAGGAATAACATAATTTTATTACATCTTACATAGCTCTTTGGCTATTACATTACATTGCAGCAGAAAATCTATAAGCATGGAGTCCTTCATCTTCAAAGTGCCACAGGCAAACATGTTGGTTGTAGACTTGTAATCCTAATCAATCAACTTCACTAATATCAAACAAACCTGCAACATAACAAATTACAGCCACAAGGGTCAATACATTTGAATTGTATTGGCAAGTTTCACTACTATGTTGAATATAAGTGGATCCTATCATTACATGCATATTTGGCTAAGTAGGGTTTTAGGCTCATTTGCAGAAAGCAATAATTTATCCTATCTTTTCAAAACAGTTTTGATCTTTTGTCAAATCTTTCTGAACTCCATGGTAAAACCCCAAGTGTTTCAAGTCTTTGTTAAAAATCTCTTGAGCTCCTAGGTAAATCCCCAAGTGCTTCAAGTTTTTATCAAAATCTCTTGAGCTCCTTGGTAAATCTCCAAGTGCTTCAAGTTTTTCTCCAAATCTCTTGAGCTCCTTGGTACCCCCAAGTGCTGCAAGTCTTTTGTTATCACTTTAAAGTTTTTCTTTTAGAAATTGGAATGTCGAGATTTCCCATAGCTTCAAGCTTTAGTTGCTCAGTATTGTCCATAACCGGGGACACGGCTAAGTACTTAGATTTTTATCTTCTGCAGAAGTTGTACACTTTACCCACATGACACAATCCCATCTTGTTGCCACCAGTGGCCACTGGATAAGTACTCACCAAGATGGAGTACTGGCAGATTGAGAATGTGACGAAGTCTTTCCAGAGGGTCCTCCCATACATCATTGCTAGCTTTTCTTCAGGCACCAATGTAGGATTCCTAGTTCCCTCATTTCCAGTAAACCTGAGGACAATGCATGGGTCTTCCCAGTGTAGTTGACTAAGCCAGAGCCATATGTAGCATGTGGCTGTACACGAAATCCACAGTTGGAGAAACATGTTCAATCTCTAAGTCCCTGGGTGGTTTTCTTTTGGTGCACAACACAAAGAGATTGCCATAGACATGGTTCCTTTTGTTGCCACCTTGTCCAAAATTTGGGTAACCTTGTCCACCCAGGTGGTTCATTGAGTACTTGTTTTATTATATAAAACACAAGTCTTTTCTTATCTTTATAAAATCTCAACATGTATCTCTTCTCAAAATATGTTGCATGGCTAAGCATTTTACAACTACATTGTTTTCACTAAGGAATATTTAAGGTATCCTATTAGGAGTTAGCATAGCATAAGTATAGAAATTCTTTTTATGCATGTTTCAAAATCCACTAAGTATAATGAAAATAGTAGGACTTTAGATGATAGTGTAACTTGCCTTTTTGGTAGGGAATGTTGGTTCACTTCTTGGTCTTGCTAATCTCACACTCTTCTAATTTCACTACAAGTCAATCAAGAAAACATAGATTCAACTAGCATTCCAAAACAATATTCAATCAAACAAACACACATAAAATATCATAGGAACTAAGTCATGCATGCAAGCATGCAAAAGATAGTTTTATTTGCAAAGGTGGTTTCTACTAGGCTCTAAACTTTGTAAGGTTCAAAGTGGTAATTTTTCCAAAGTGGCAAAACCATTTGCAAAAAGATTTTATCTATAAGCCATTTTTAAGTCAAATCATTATTTTATGTGGTGGAAAATGTTTTTAGCAAAGCAACAATTTCATGTTCTTCACCAAATAAGTTGTTAGTTCACAAAACTTGGTGTTTAGGGTCAGTAGCTTTGAATCAAAACATTTTCCAAAGGTTTTTGTTCAAAATCATTTTCATAGCAAAAACAATAATTTTATTTGACTAGAACTGAGCTAATTCAAGTTTTTATTCCTAATCTTCACAAAATCCATTTTTAAAACCATGGGTTGGTTCCTAGGGTCAGTAGGTTCACAACAAACCAATTTGCAAAGGTTTTAACCTCAAAATCATTTTGGAATAATTTTTATAACCTAAATAAGCATACAAATGTTTCTGCAAAAACAAACAATTTAATAGAAACTTTTTACTAAACAAATTGCATGGTTGGCTAGGGCTTGTTCCACTGATTCCATTGATATAAAGTTTGCAAATTTTGGACGTGTGGATCAAAAGTTACAAGGTTTTCAAATCTGCATCTAAATCAGATTCAAAATTTCTTTTAAACAGGACTAGTGCCACGCGGTGCACAACTACTGGTCGATACCGGTTCGGGTGGATCGAGTGATGCTGGCCGTAGGATTAAACTAACAACGCACGACACAGATAGATCGATACCCCTTCGGCTAAGATTCTATCGCGTGCTACGATTAAGATCCAACGGTGCGCAGCACGCTTGCCATCTAGTGGCGGCGCTGGCGGCGGCATCTAGCGGCGGAGCGGTCAGACGGTGGCGTCGTGGCGGTTACAGGAAGCAAAGGAGGAAACGAGGATGCTCACCGTGCTCGCGAGGTCGAGGTGAAGCTCGAGGTGGTGCTGGTCTGGCGAGGGGCGCTCTGGTTCCAGCGGGATTGCTCGCCGGAGTGGGGGACGGCGTCAGGCGGCTCTGGTCGTTGTCGGGGGCTACGCTGTGGTTCACTCCGAGGCAAAACGAGGACACGGTTAGATGCAGTCGAGTGTGGCGAGTGAAGGAGCATGAACGAGAGGGCGTGGGGCGGTCTGTGCTTACCAGGGGATGTCGCCGGAGTGGGAACAGACGGTGGCGGCGCTCAGAGGTTGTCGAAGCCGACGTTCTGGGGCGCCCGCGGTTGAACGGATGGCACAGACAGATGCGCCTGGGAGTGGGGATCACGATGGTGTGCTTAGGAAGGCAAGGGGCGGCGAGGTTCGACCGGAATTTACTGGAGATGCTCGTCGGAGCAGTGGCGGTGCGGGCTCGAATTGAGGTAGCCTAGAGGCAGAGAGGGAGAGCTATCTGGGGGAAATGAAAGAGAAGACGCAGGCGGTTAAATGGGCGCTGTTACTGCGAGAAATCAAGGCTTCATCAACACGCAATCAACGCCGGCGTTTCTTGTCTGCAACGGCAGGGCGAGGTCTGCGCGAGGAAGACGATGACCAGAAAGGGTGGGGTCGGTTGGTCAGTGAGAGAGAGACAGGAAGAGGGTCCACCAGTCAATCGCTCTGCGGGTGCGGGTTCAGGTGAAAAACGCTTCGCGCGTGGGGGAAGAGGCTGGGCTGGACTGGGCTTGTTGGGCTGGCCGGCTAGGCTGTGTCCTTTGCATTTTTTTTGTTCTGAAACTTTTCCTTTTTCTAATTTGATTTCCAGTTTTGAAATTCAATCAACAATTTAAACATTCAAATCAATAGAAACTTTCACCACACTTTGCATTAAGTTTTGGTTCTGTTTAACCACACAATTCCAAGTCTCAAAATAAAATAATATTTTTATTTTAGGGTCCATTTATAATTAAATAAAATGGACATTAGTTAATAAATCAAATGGGTTTTAATTTATTTGAAATCTCCATTTGAAATCTAAATATTTTCAAAATCAAATCAGTAGGTTTTATTTGAAAATAAAGAGTACTTGGAAAACTTGTTTAAATTAAATAAATAAGTTTTGATGTTTTATTAAAATAGTAAAACCTTTATTTTTAATAAACTTGGATATTAAATCCTTATTATTTTATTTAAATAAACCTTTACTATTTTTATCAAAAGAAATATTTTATTTCAAAGGCTTGGCTAAGTTTTAATTTGGCTTTATAAAATAATCCTTATTTAAATTTCTTCCTTTTCATTTGAAAACCAAATCTTTTTATTAAAAGATCCAAAATAGTAATTCCAAATATTTTTATTTCCTTTATTAAATGTTTATCTTTTTAAATCCTTTTAGGATTTATCCTGATCAAAATAGGTTTGAAGGTTTCCATTTGAATTCAAAAAGTTTCTTCTCACCCTGAAAATCAACAAAGTTTTACTTTATTCTTTTATTTTTCACATTACAAGATTTGGAAAATCTTGGGATGTGACAGTAAGTATTTGCATATCATTGAGGACCGCTAACAGGGTACCCCTTGCACATGGTACAGGAGCTATCCCATAACCAAAATGACAAGGCAAGCAGACAATGAGCATCTCAGCAATCTTCTTATTAACCATGGGAATATGGTACTTTTCTCTCTTTCCTCTTTTCTCAATGTCTCTTTTTTATAATAAGAATGCTTCATAGATGTCACTATGGTGATGCTGCAAGTTTCCACCATGATTAGGCATGGCTTAGGCTAGCGGTCCAGGCGTTTCTCTAACACAGGATACAAACTCCATAGACTTACAAGTTTCCTCTTTATTTCACACCTGTTACATCCATAGACAAAAGAGCATGATATCAACTGAGTACAAAGTACAAGTGCAATGTTGAAAACGTTCCCTGTGACAGCACGGTTCTGCTAATTCCAACGTATAAGTGCAAGAATATACAACATAGATGACACAATGGTTCAAGTTTATTAGGGGCAAAGAATATAAAGTGTGCCATCAAGTTTGTGAGGGCTTTAATCACTAAGTTTTCACATAACAAAATAGTTTTAATTAGAAGATAGCTGAAAACAAGAATATACTTGGAATGGTGTAACACACCATGCATAGGAGTTTATAGTGGACACTTTGGAATAACTTGGTTTCTTGGGAGTTGTAAGCATGAGTAGAACTTAATCATATAAGTGGAGGCTAGCAAAAGACTAGGAGCAACCAACTAAGAGAGCATAATGGCCATAATCATGCAGAGCAACAAAGCATTACTAATCAAAGCATAGAGTGGTACTACAAGTCAAGGACTAAATGATCATAGATGCTAATGGTGACTTGTCATAGTCATAACATGGTGTGAGCATGTGCCAAGTCAACCCAAACAAAGCATCAAAGGAGAATACCACAATACTATGCTTTTGCATGCTAAAACAACGCATAATTTCTTCAAGGCACACTAAGCAATCCCAATTTGTTTGGAACAAGACATGCTACAACAATAATCACTAAGAATAAGTTCAAAACAACACCTAGCATGTCATGCTAAAGTCTAAGTCACAATCAATGCAAGCTCCTCTTGCACTTACAAGCAAGAACTTACTACTCCTTTTCAACACCAAACAACTTATTTGCAAAACAACACAGCGAGAACGGGGGTCCAAACTACTTTATTCAAGAAAACTAAACAACCTAAGCAAAGCAAACTAAAACTAAGATGCTCCAAGAACAACACAACTTGGCATGAAACAATAAAAACAAAGTGTCTAGACAGACCTGAGCTTTTTATTGATGAAGAAGGGGATGCCATGGGCATACCCAAGATTTGACGCTTGTACATCTTGGATATTTCTTGGGGTGACACCATGGTGGCATCCCCAAGCTTGAGATTTTGTCCATTCTTCATTTCATTGCATCATTCTCTCTCTACACCTAAATTTTTTACTTCATACAAAACTTCACACAATCTTCATTAGTTTATTCAAAAGATATTAGACCTCTGGCAAAGCTTTGAAACATCAAGGCTTTTCACTAAAACACAATCTATTGTATTAACTCCTTCAAAAAGCTTAATTTCCCAAAAAGAACCCAAAAAGGAATCAATAAGAAGCAAATGCAAATAATGGCAGAAATCTGTCAAAACAAACTAGCAGGTATAAACCGATTTTTTCGAACATCTTCTGTTGCTCAAATCAAGAAGTGTTGAACTAACGTATGTTAGCTAACGTACTGGGGGATTTATTCGTAAATTTGGAGCTCAATCCGAGTTATAGAGACTCCTCGCTAATTTTTATGGTGGAGGACAGAAATCTGTTTCGGGACAGCAACTCCCCAAATCTTACTTCCCTCTCATTAGAGGTCATTCTTGGCACAAAAAGCAAACAAAAAGGATAAGGAGAGGTCATTACTAAAGTAATAACTTCCAAGACTCAAAGAAACTCTTGGGTTATCTCCCAACAAGTACTTTTCTTTAATGCCTTTAAGTTAGGCTTGATAGCTTGAGAAAATGCTCACATAAGAATTATGAATTGAAGTCAAAGAGAGCATCAAGAAGAAAATTCAAAAAACATTTAAGTCTAACCCTCTTCCTATGCATAGGAATCTTTTATGCAAATAAATTCACAAACAACAAAGTGACATGCATAGGAAGATGAAAAAAGAGTAACTTCAAAACTTTTAGCACATAGAGAGGTGTTTCAGTACCATGAAAACTTCTATAACCATATTTTCCTCTCTCATAATAATTTTCAGTAGCCTCATGAATAAACTCAACAATATAACTATCACATAAAGCAGGCTTTTCATGAGCTACAAACACATAATTTCTATCAAGCTCAAAAATAGTGGGATTAAAACCTTCACAGGTTTTATCCAAAATAGATATTTCAAAAGGATCCATAGGAACATAACATTCATCCTCCTTTGGTAAGCATGGAGGACAATCAAATAATGTAAGGGATAAAGAGTTACTCTCATTAGAAGGTAGGAATGGGTAGATAATCCATTCTTCCTCCTTTTGTTCATCACTCTCCCCCTCTTTTTCATCTAATGAGCTTCCAGTTTCAACAATTTATTCTTCCACAGGATCCTGCAAAGCATTAGTCTCTTCCATTTTTGGAAAATGCCTATTAAAATATTCAAGAATATAGCCATTGTCTTCCCTGTAATTATCAAAGCAAAATTTAAGTATCTCATAAACCTTAGATTCATAAGGTGCATCATCAGTATTTTCAAGCTAACTGGCAAGTTTAAATGCACCCTTGAAGGCAATAAATTCTTCAATTTGTTCCACATCATAAAAGTCATAATTTCCTTTAACATAATAGGATATGGTAACATTATCATTATACTCACATTGAAAAGGAAGGTGTTTATACCTCCTGCAGCAACAAGATTTATCAAAGCAATAAGTAACATTATAAGTAGAGCACACGTCTCTAGCAATATTATTCAACTTATCAATTTGTTCTCATAGGTGTTTCCCTTTTTGTGACAAACGGTGTTCCTTATAATAATACTTTTGTGACAAACGATTTACCAAACTAAACTATTTTTTTTGGTTTTTTGAAAAGAGGCAAACAAAACCAAGAAAAAGAAACAAAGCAAACTAAAAACAAAGTAAAGAGAAAGGAAGTGGAGGACTCCCCTAGGGAAGACGTCCTTAGCCTCCCCGGCAACGGCGCCAGAAAACTTGTGGATGACTCCTTGGTGCGCCAGAGAACTTGGTGCTTGACGTGGAGTCTGTTGGGAACCCCAAGAGCAAGGTGTGAAGCAACACAGCAGCAAGTTTTCCCTCAGTAGAGACTGAGGTTATCGAACCAGAAGGAGGAAGGAAACGTCACACAGGTGTTCCAAGCAACACGGATACCTGCACAACACAAACTCAAGACTTTGCCCCAACGAATTAGTGAGGTTGTCAAGCTCACCGGTTTGCTGTAACAAATGATTAAATGTATGGTGTGGAAGGTAATGGTTTGCAACAAGTAAACAAGTAACAGTGGAAGATGTATCAATGGTAAAGATTGGACAGGGGTCCATAGTTCACTAGAGGTGCTCTCCTTAGATAAACAACATGGCATGAAGGGTAAACAAATTACAACAGGGCAATTGACAGGAACTAAGCAAGGCATAACAATGCAATTACTAGCCAGAAAGATCCTATGAGATCCAATTGGGCAATACAACAAGATACATAGACTACCATCCAACTGCATCTATGACTAGAAGTCCACCTTCAGGTTATCATCCGAACCCCTCCAGTATTAAGTTGCAAGCAATAGACAACTGCTTTAAGAAAAGTGTGTAAGGTAAACAGTCCACATGTTCCATGAACAAGAGACTGTTGTTTTCTCCCTAGTAGCAACATCACATCTATAACCGAAGAGATTTTTGTCACTTCCCTTGGAAACTAGAGGCATGAACCCACTATCGAGCATAAATACCCCCTCTTGGAGTCACTAGCAACTACTTGGCCAAGATAGCTACTAACAACGGAGAGCATGCAATATCACAAACAACACAGACATGATAGAATCATAAAGATAAAACCATTAATCAAACCAACATAATAATCTCAATATCCATCGGATCCCCACAAACACAGCATGCATGATTACAAATAGATTAGATCTTGATCATGAACGGAGCTCACAAGATCTATACATGAAAGCACAAGGAGGAGATACAACCATCTATCTACTACATGGACCCATAGTCCAAGGTGGAACTACTCACGCGTCATACCGGAGAGAAGGCCTCCGAGATGATCTCCCCTCCTGCAGGGTGCCAGGAAGAACTTTAGATCCTCCCAATCTAGGGACGACGGTGGCGGCGGCTACAGAAGGTTTCATGGAGATTTTATCGGGTACTTAGGGTTTCTGCATCGGGGGCTTCTTATAGGCGAAGGGGGAGGCCGAGGAGGCGGCCAGAGGAGCCACACCCCTCCCAGGCGTGGGGCAGGGCCCACCCGTGCCTAGGGAGGGTCTGGTCGCCCTGGCACGCCTCTCCGGATCTCCTCTGTACTTCTTGTTCCCCACGGAAAGTAATTGACTTTGACGTTTGTCCCGTCCAATTCCGAGAATATTTTTTACTAACTTTTCTGGAACCAAAAACAGCAGAAAATATGCAACTGGCATGGTGACAACTTGTTAATAGGTTAGTACCAGAAAACATGTAAAAAACACCTCAAAGTGTAGACAAAGCAAAGCAAAGTAGATACAAAATAATCATGTAGCATAAAAAATTATAGATATGTTTTCGACGTATCATCATATTGTCCTTATCCATAAAAACTCACTATATATTTCTTGCGAATTTTTTTCCATTGTTTCCTACACGAGAAAAGATAGAAAGTGCATTTTGATAAAAGCAACAACAGTCCTAACCGTTTTATTCCAAGTTTGGTGAGATTCTTACTTAATCAATGAGAAAAGTGCTTGGAAAAGTAGATGTATTTTGATTGTATCAACAGGACGCCCGGGGGTGTCATGAATGCTTATCCATTGAGTAAAAAACTTTTGAAGGTACTTTGTGCTTTTGCGCCACAAAAAAGTATCACGAACAGGGGGATTTTTGTAGTAAATCATGATGGCTATGCATTATTACATGACCAATCTCATCCAATTTCTATCCACCTCACATGCCTACAGAGAAGTACTCACACTTGGTTATGAGGGATGAACACATGGTTGATGGATATGGACTTGGCGATGATGGTGGTGAATATGGCATCAAAATCCCCCTCTCTGGCCTAGAGAGAAAGACCAATCTGGTCTCCAAAAAAAATATCACGGTGGTGGCACCTTGGTTTGCAAAAGTCTCTATCGCCCCAATAATATATGTTTTAGAGGTATATGCAGGTCACTGCAAAAGGAGGTGGCGAGGCGAGGCTCGAGGGGCTATGGGCCACTCATGGCGCGATAGAGGAAGTGGGTTGTGCCATGGGCCCTCCGTGGTGCCTCTATAGCCTTTTAGCCAACTTATTATTCGGCATGTTGTCATTATTACCCACATAAACTCACTGTATATTTCTTGAGGAATTTATTTTCATTGTTTCCTACACGAAAATATAGAAATGGGATTTTGCTAAAAACAACAGCAATCCTAACAACTTTATTCCAAGTTTGGTGATATTCCTTACTTAATCAATGATAAAAGTGCTTGTAAAAGTAGACGTATTTTTATTTTGAATGCATCAACACGAACCCTGGGGGAGGGGGATGGTAGAGAATTTGGTGACACATCACATAGTGGGACCGGGGCCAAAAGAGGTGGCGCAGTCCCAATGCGTGTCCTTCTGGGCTTGTCATTGAATGACACACTTTTTTGTGGGGGAATCTAATGAGTCAGCGAGGCGTGGGAAGATGAGAGGGACACATTTTCGCAATGGAAGAACTGAGTATCAGTGAGCAGTCCGGGCTTGCGAGGGCTTCCAACCTATTTTTTCAGGTTTTACATGAGGCTTTTGAGGGTCGACCTCAATAGGCCAGATCTTTTGCTGGTTGCCGGAAAGACAGCCAAATCATACGGGCCAAAACAATTGGGACCACGTGGATAGAAAAATCGCAGAGACCTTCGGTTCCCTTTATAGACAGAGATTGTATGATCCTTATCTTGCCATTTTATTTAGTGCTACACATTTATTTATAAAACCACATATTTTACAAAATTAATTGATTTTAGTGTTCCACATAAATCATGACAATACATAACCAACCTTTTCCCAAAATGTAAAAGTATATTAAAATGTTATCTTAACAATGTCAAAATATTAATAACAACAAATCAAGCACGCATGATCACCCCCGTTATCTCTCTT
The DNA here is from genome assembly GCA_916181665.1 of Avena sativa. Classification (NCBI taxonomy): domain Eukaryota; kingdom Viridiplantae; phylum Streptophyta; class Magnoliopsida; order Poales; family Poaceae; genus Avena; species Avena sativa. The sequence continues at coordinate 336,926,592 of OV702297.1, read as the reverse complement.
CCTAAACCTTTGTATCCTGCAATCCGCCTCTCCCTCATTCGCATCTCTCCTCAACGGCCTGGAATCCTCCTCTCATGATTAGCACCTTATCATGAAAAGTGACAACATTAGCCATCAGAGGTGGCTTATGAAGGGTGGAGCGAAGCAATAAAGGATCCTAGGGAAAAGATTGGTACACACGATGTACCCAAATTCGAACTCTCTCTCTAGAGGTGAAGACAGACTCATGCTTTGTTGTATTGACAACTGCAAGTCGATTAAATTGGTATCTCCGACTAAGCTGAATGCTCGGAAGGTGAGTTTTCTACTTTTTATTCCGTACCACATGATCGACTTAGAGTTTATAGATCTATACCATGTATGTTCATGAGTCGGTGTCCTTATTGGAGCCGAACTTTGCCAACTAGTCTTACACGCCAAGGCTTTGACTTCACCCTGCTCCTGGATTCCGTCTTATGGACCAACTTAGGCGGAATACAAACCACATATTCTTGTGTAAGCACACCAAGGAGGGCAGCCAACAATCTGCCGTGGGATTCCTTAGTCATGTAGGCCTTCCCGGTTCTATTGGCCATCTCCGACTTGTGGGTCTACCAATCATGTAGGCCTCCCCGGTTCTATTGGCCATCTCCGACTTGTGGGTCTACCCCTTCGATATTCCCTTGTCACACCTCTTATCCACTACCTGAAATATGCCTCTCCTCATTCGTGTATCTCTCCTTCACTACCTCCTCTCCACCAGCATCTCCTTGTCCAATGGCAATCTCGACAACTCTTTGGATCACTAGTTCCACCATTTGTCGCTCCACTGATCCGCAATCATATATACATGCACAATCACTATACAAAGGTATGTAAGTAAAACTAGTTCAAAATATATACTACCTAATGAAATTTTTCACATTATGTATGTGCATTATTTTTGTATGTTCTCTTCATGTGTAACACTCCAACGAATTGTGACCTAATCACTTCAAGATAGTAGAAAAATCTTACAATTACTTTTTGGATACTCTTGTAGATCCATAGTGAATTACATGGGGTTGGGCATAACACAAACTAAATGGCGGATTAGACTGTGGTAAATAATTCATTAAACCAACTTTAAGGATTAGTATTTCTTATTATCTTAGATCAATCGAAGCAATAAGATTCACACCATTGGAACAAAAAAATACTATTTTATTTGACAGAGAAACCCTGATGTTAGAAGTAATTTATTATATGTTTTCTGTAGAAATTGACTACAATAAAACCCACAATGTCTCGAAAATGGAAGTGAAAGGGGCGAAACCGAAGATCAACTAGTTACATGTACCATACTTTAGATTGCAATTTGGTTGTACTATTTTAGTCATGCCACTGTAAAATAGACATGGGTAAACAACAACGGTAAAACAACAATAGGTACTATTTGATCTTGTAAATCTTGTAAACTGTCATCTACACTACTAACAACCAAATCACTATTTAGAATAAGGTCCAGTTACACATCTCTTATGCTATTACATGTAATACATGACTTACACCTGGCCCACATTGATCAAGGTTATTTTTTGGCATGTGTTCTTGCCACTTATGGCAAGCAATTGTATGAGCTAAAGAAAGAATATATTAAAGAGATTTAATCATCCTTTTAAAACTAGTGGTTTCTCAATGACAAACTTGTATTCTCATAGAGCATTTGGAGAAAGAAATATCCATACTTATGCACTACAAATAACATACATTCATACTATAACATATAAAAAATATGCTTTTATTCATTTGTTTTGTTAAAATTCAGGACATAATACTTTGACTTATTTATATATCTTTCATTCACATTACACAAAATTTTAATATTATGTAAACTGATTGTACAACTGGTACATGAAGTACGTAGATTTTACGTTTTTTGTCATGCCTAGAGGAAGCTAATATTGTGTGGCTCATGAAATCAATCCAAAAAAATAACACATGTTCATATGAAATCATGGGGTGCACTTACATTTGTGTAAAATGCTAAGAATATTTGTATGGTGTCCTAAAAAATGATGCACATATTTTTATCTCTCTTTACTTCTTTTAGATCGCAAAGGTAACCTAATTTTACACACAAGTCACAAGTTTTTAAGTTCAATAAGTGCTCCCATAACACATATATGACTTTCTATGAGTAGCTTAGGATATTTCAACTTCCAAGCAGTCTTCTAGTTTATCTCCCAAGAAAATAGAGTGGCCAAACCTAAACGGATAAAAGTCTACATTAAAATATCAAATGCAATTAATGAGATATGAACAAGTGAATATATGTATATTTCAATATACAAAAGCAATACATAAACTCTTAGGTGCATTATGCATGCTGGAATGTGCACGAAACTCACATAAGAGGCTCATCGGTCATCCTTTGTTCAGTTCATCGTTCGCCGGAAGCTTCCATGCTAAAAATAGTAAGAAAAAATGCATTTAGACAAATAAAGCTATCATTAATTAGCATCATTATATTCTTCCATATATATGGAATACTTGGCAAGCATTAAAAGCAAATTATTTGTTTCCTAATATTGTTGGTTTATTTTTTTTTCCAAGTTTATATGAGGAAACGTGTCCTAGAAGGTGGTAGAGTGAGACGTTGGATCTTCTGTCACTTAAGCCGATCTTCTATGTGCCCCCACAAAAAAAACTTCTATGTGAAGAGTTAGCTAGTAAAAGTAAGAGTAAAAAAAGATATGTGAGATCACCCTACTCCGATTAAGATCATGGATGTTGATGTCTTTAGATGGACTATGCACGCCAAATTAGCTATTATAAGACAATATAAAAATATACATTGACTCTTAATCCTATTTCTTGAATATTCGTTTCATTCTCTCCCTCATATGTGACTCAACAAAGGCCGACTCTTAATTCATCACAAACGATAATTACTATGTGTTTGAAAGATAATGGGAAAAATCAAAATAAAGCTAACTCTTCACTAACATCCAGACAAGAGTTGGTCTTCATGTGTCGTCTCATTCAATAATAAATCTTCATAGAGAGTCAATTTAAGATACAACACTAATATGAACCATTTTAATGTTGACTCTAGTTAACGAGGAGGAACAAAAGAGTCGGTGACTGACTTTATGCATTACATAGTTATAACTAACACTTATTTCTCAAGGAATAGTAGTTAAATGGGTGAGTGGACGATGATACGCAAATAAATCATTTAAAAGTGGTGTGTCTTATAATCCTAGAAATACTAATCAAAATGAACGTCAATACTAAGGTGTGCGAGTGCACTCATATAGTGTTAGAAGCTTTGCACCTAGTTGCATATGGTCCAAATAACCAATACATAATTGAGGTTACCTCTAATTGCCTAGCCATACCTGATATCCCTCATTGTGATCCGACAGAAGGTAGTACTATTTTAACACATGTATTCGATATGCAAAATAACACAGATACACCACATTAAAATGAAAATTTGCAAATATGCCCTCCATTACCTAACATTGACATTACATAATATACCATATTATGCACATGTGAGGGGAAATTTCAATTTTTTCCATGACATAGGGAAAGAAAAGGCGATCCTATAAGAAAAATATTGTGTGTAGCGTTCACCGGACGCAATTCACTATTACATTATTGTACACACACAAAGTAAACGCAAAGCACTAAAACTCAAGAGCAACCACAATATATAGGAGGATAATCATTATTTTTTTGGCGAATTCCATCAATCTATTAATAATCAGCAACAACAGTACAAAGAGACCCAAAAGTTATAAAAAATACAACTAGGTCACTGGACCACCTAGCGACGACTATAAATACTAGCGTCAACCGAAGGCGTGTCGCCGTCCTCGCCCCTCCATCATCGGAGCTAGACAAAGCTTGTCATGGTAGAGCTTGTTCTAGTAGACAGACGGGAATTCGTCGTGCTAAGGCCACGGAGGACCAGCACACTAGATCAACAACTATCGCCAATGATGGCAACCGCAGATCAGAAGAGACTGACCCAAAAACAAACCAATGAAGACAAAAACGGACATAATCCTAGGAGATCCACTAGACAAGCGACTCCACGTGCCCTCCATTGGTGCTAGATGCACCACCGGAGCGAGGATAGAGTGGAGATGACATTATTCTGACTTCAGGACATAATTGCCATCTCAACATCCCGAAGAAGACACTAAAAAACAGGCTAAACAAAGAATGAAAAACCCATCGCTGGCGAGAGGCCATGGTCCGCCACACCTCCAGGGCCCTAGGGCCACCAGAGGCAGAGCGGACCGGCGACGTCACCAGGGAGGGGTATGAAACCCTAGATGTATTTTCTCTTCTCCCGACCGCCTCTCCCTGGCGGCCGCTGTCATACCGGTTTGGATAGTAGTAAGGAAAGGAATCTCTGATTAGAGGACATTCCGTGCATTTCAAACCACACCATCACAAGATTGATGGCAATCCCGATGCTTACCACCGCCAACCACATTGGGCACATACATGCAACTCTAGACAACCAATGCCACTTGGCACCATCGGTGAAAGGATCGATGAATTGCAGAAGGATGAAATGGAGAGAAAACGAGGAGATGGAGGGAGATGTCAAGAGAGGAAGGAGAGAGACACAGTGTAGAGAAACATGATATTTGGAGATCAAGGGAGAGAGAGGAGGCCGTGAGTTTGGGTGATTTTGACAAGAAACAATCAGAAGTGGAAGATCCAAATATACATCTATGATAATTTAGATTAGTAGAACCGATAAATGGATGAATGATATAAATTAGTAGGACATTCATTTACTCATAACTTTAAAGATACTATAGAATATAATAACCACTAATCATGTCCTGTAAGATAAAAACATGTGTTCCTATAGAAACGAAAGATGGCTATAAAAAAGTCATATCCATGCTATTAGCTTAGTTTCATCATCCCATCAACCTCTATTCATGTGATTCAACAAACTATTGTTCATATTTGAGCAACATTTCATATCATATGGTTAATAAATTTAAAAATTATTTGAAACGATTTCATATCAAATTATGCACGGAGATAATAGACTTATGCACCAATTAATACAATTGTCTAGGTAGCTTCAAAAGGGCAGATTATCGTGTGCAGCACCAAGTAAGAGGATGCATAGCTTTCACCTGGATTGAAACAACATTTCAAATGATATCATTTGAAAACTCACTAGCAATGATAAGTCATAGACTTTCTATTTGGTTTTGTCGGTCTATAATCGGTACTAACAAAGTCGACCGTTAAATTAGGCGTGAAAAAATATTATAATATAATATTTGAAAAAAATCGCGCGTGCGCGGCAACTTGTCTATTTGACCGGGTAGCTCGACAGAGACATATGAGTGATCAGGTGTGGCTAAAGTAACATAGCAATATCATGCACCAATTTTCTTATAAAATCACAAAGGTAAGTAGCTTCTACTGAAACGAGCCTGGCTTAGGAGAGGCACATAAATGACTCGCTATTTATGATCCGCAGGAGATCTTTCCCTCGTGGTCATTCACGCGGTGCCATCGCTCGCCTCGCCGCACCCTCTGCTACCGCTTACCATCCCCTCCCTCGTGTCCCTTTCGCCGCTCGCCTCGCCGCCGTCGTCCCTCCCTCCGCGTTCCCCACGTTCTGCCTCTGGGCCCCTCCATCCGCCTCCCCTCGTCCTCCTCGGACCCCGTCTGCCCCGCTTGACCGCCACCTACCGGAACGGCAAGCTGGCGTCTGCTCGTGCCCCCATGGACTGAAGCAGGAAGAAAGCCCCAGAGACGCTAGTTCCTCCTCCTCCGCCGTAGGCGCACTTCAGTTCCGCCGCCGCCGCGGTAGCTCCACCTGCAGATCACGGATTTAGTGGTAAAGACTTTAGTTGTTTGGTCAATTTCAGTGATTTTCCTTTTATTCTCGAGTTCGAGAATCTGTACTACTAGTCTGACTATATATTTTTCCTGTCGATACTTTTCTTTATAGAATTGCTTGATCATGATGTCAATGTTATATGTTAAAATTTCAGTAGGATGAACGCATATAAAAGCCAGTCCTTTGCATTGCCATATGATTGGATGTTAATACCCATCCGCCTGATGCTTTGGAGTTTAAGAAATTGTTACATATTTTCAGTACAGTGTAGTTCAGTCCTGCCAAAAATTAGTAGAACCGTTGCTGGAGAATGACTATTTACCCAAAAGAAGAATGTAGGATGATTTTTAACTCAATGCTAGAGGCTTGACCTGACCGCTAATGCAAATAGAACCTGACGTGATGCGAAACTGAACCATATATCCAACTGGAACTGATGCAAACTGAAGGTACATATATTTTTAGGATGCCATACAGAGGCATGTTTTCTGAATTTATTGGATTGAGAGTTGTGATTGATGGAATTGGAACTTGGATGTGATAGAAATTAGTATTGTTTGAGCTGAAAATTGAATGTTTATCAACTGTAATCTGCCGTTCTGCACGTGAATTCTTGATTGGGAGTTGTAGTTCACGTGAATTAAGTCTCTGAGAGGACCATTGCCAGAAACTGCAACCACATAGTTCCAACAGGTAGCGGTGGGGGGCACATGAGTTCCCATGTTTTTTCTTGCGCCAGGGCAGTTAAAGTACACACTTCTGCTATAAAGGACAAAGATGGCCATGTGAATTTTAGAGTGAAAATGGAGGATGCATACAACACACGACGGCGGGTGGAATTTTATGTGTAAAGGACCTTAACAAAAATAATTTTGCTTACTCAGCTGCATACTTTATTTATTTTCCTTTTTTTTCGAGAATGATTTCTTTTCCTTTTTGTTTTGTTGTTTTGATAAGAGGGACAGGATTTTCATGTTAACCACTGATAAACTGATAAAGGCTCCTTGCTTTAGTACTAGTATATTTTAGATAATTACAATATGTTGGTTGTGTATATGTGACAGTTGCTTCATTGTCTGTGTATATTTAAGGTTGATGAAGTGTTCCTTCAAATTTTGCAGGTGCAGAACTGGAAACTGGGAGACCAAATAGGTGGCCCTGCCTGATCCAATCTTGCTGCTCCTGACAAGTGACAAAAAACTTGGTAGCAACATATGGCACATCAGTATTTTGTGTCCACCAGGTAGATGAAGTAGACAAAGTAAATATGCAGGATTTTGGACAATGGCTTCCTCAATCACAGAGCTCAGGCGATTTTTGTTTCTCAAGTATGATGTTGTCTCAGCTGGACTCTTCCTTAGAGATCCAGACTAGAAACAGCACAGTTGCATTATTGGAGAAAGAGTCTACTCATCTGCTTGGCATTAGGACTGCTGCTGGGCCAATTGAAGTCACTAGAAATGATGCTGGGGCAATTGAAGACGTTCAAAATGGTGCTGGACCAGTTGAAGTTATTGACTTGAACAATACTCCACCACCAAAGGCAAAGAGGAAAAAACACAGGCCAAAGGTATTCAAACCACCAAAGACTCCTAAGTCTGCAACCCCGAAGCCTTCCAAGGTAAAGGAAGAAAAAACATCTGGCAAAAGAAAGTATGTCCGCAAGAATACACCAGCAGGCCAACCTCCCCCAGAACAGACTGGGGATTCACACTGCAGATCTAAGCCGAAATCAGCTAAGCGGTGTTTGAACATTGATGGCGATGTTCCACGAGAGAGCACCCATCCTGGATCTCAAACTCAGCTGATGTCTGCTGATCCCAAGGATTATCAACAATCTGAGTCTTCTACCAGTCAAAGTAATGTCCAAACCCAGTTGCCATGCCATGTGGGTTTTACCACCAGTTCAATGTATAGTTCAGCCAATCAGATGGCTGATGCACAGTTACTGCCTGCAGATACTACAGAAACAGAAATTTACAGTTCAGCCAATGAAATGGCCAATGCACAGTTTTTGCCTGCACATTATATGCCAAAAACAGTATTACTTGACCTCAATAGTTCTATGGATCAGATACAAAATGAGTATACTAATTTTGTGGACAGGCCTGCACAATTTTTTCAGTCAGGAATAAAGGAAACAGTACAAAAAGATCCTTTGCTGGAGCTCTGTACTGGCATGCCAGGCAAATGTTTACCTGATCTCAACAGTTCAATCAGTCTAATGCAGGGCATGCCAACTAATTTTACCGAATACTTGCTTTCTTCTCCACAAGCTTCTGTAACAGAAACACAAATGGACAAGCAGATGCTTAATTGTCGCAAAATTCCTGGAAATTCAATTACAACTGGTCAGTCTTCTGAAGGGGTTGCAATGAGGGAAAATTTCAATCCCAATCCTTATTCAAGTGAGGCTTGGGCAACCAACCAAATGTCTCATGGGTACAGATCCGCACAAAACCCCATCTCACTGCCCAAGCACATTGAAGGGCATTCCAGAATAGAAAATTTGAATGAGCACACAGCGATAGACAACTATTTAAAGTTTACAACCAGTTCTTACATGCAAACAGGTGGTGCACTTGGACCTCATGGCCCTCACGGCTCGTCACATATGCATGTACTGGATACCAGAGGACAGCATAATGTTTCCAATGGTGCTTATATTTCGTTAGGTGTGAATTTCGACCAGCAAAGGAATGGATGGACATCGTTAGATGCTTGCCATGCTGCAACTTCTCAGGGGTCATATTTTCCTGAAAATTACAAAAGAATGAGAACAGATAATCATAGTAACAGTCTGAATGGAGCTGTGAGTAATATTTCTACCCCATCTATGTATTTGTCGAACAACCAGAATACAAATGTGGTTTCAGCTATCAACTCTAATGTGTTTACCTTAGCTGATGCTCAAAGATTGATAGCCCGTGAGAAATCACGAGCTTCCCGAGGAATGATTAGTTTTGGAGCATCAGGACACAATATAGTTGAAAGATCAGAAATGATCCAACAACATTACAGACATGCTATGCATGGCACTGCATGCAGGGATTCTCTTGAAGCACCTGACGAACATTTCAGGCCCATAACAGCAAAGTTTACTCAGTTGCCTAGTAATACAAACACGCTCGAAAGCCAAAATTATATTTCGAGAATTGGAAGCCATCAACTTCAGTTTTTGGAAGGCAACACAGTTAAAGGGTCAGATTTGCCGGCTGAACTGCATAAGCAGAGCACTTCCCCTCAAGATGATACTCAAAGTAGTTTCTGCATTGGTCCTTCTGATGAGCTTGATAGAAGTATCAATGGGAATTTTCTTAGTTCTCCTGTCGTTCCAACAACTCAATCAAAAGGTAATGACACTGTGAAAAAAATTAGTTGCCAACTGGAGAGTTCTGGAGAAGTTATTAGGCCCCTTACCAATCCAATAAATTCATCACCAGTTACTGATGTTCTGAGAAATGAGAATTATCAAGTGGAGGTTTGTGGAGAAGCCACTGCAGCTAAAGTCAGTGAGAAGCGAAAAGTAGGACGGCCCAGAAAAGAAATAAAACCTGGTGAGATGCCAAGGCCTAGAGGTCGTCCAAGGAAGGAAAAGGTGGTTGGTACAGAACTTAAGTCCAAAGGCAGCCATACTGAAGGATTACAAAATGAGGATATTTGTAGTGTCTCTGGACATCATGCGGTTGAGGCTCCTGGTTTCAAAGGGCTCAATACGGAAAGAAGTGGAGAAAGCTTTCCTGGAGCTATAGCACCCCTGGTGGGTCCTTTGGATCTCATAATTCAAAAGATAAAAGTCTTAGACATAAACAAATCAGATGACACTGGGACACCTGAGCCACATGGTGCTCTTGTCCCTTACAAAGAAGAATTTGGTGCAATTGTTCCGTATGAGGGGAAAGGAAAAAGAAAACATGCTCGGGTGAAAGTGAACCTTGATCCAGTAACCACCCTAATGTGGAAGTTATTAATGGAACCGGATATGGTTGATGGTTCTGAAGAGATGGACAAGGACAAGGAGAAATGGCTTGATGAAGAAAGAAAGATATTTCGAGGACGTATTGATTCATTCATTGCTCGCATGCATCTAGTTCAAGGTATTGCTACTATTTCAAATGAGTACTCCTGTAGGCCCTTATATATATACTCCTTTTCATATAGTTTCCATGCATAGAATTCGAAAACCTGACATGGTCTCATGTTCGATCTCCCGAGTTTGTGTTGATGTGATGATCATTGATCATTCATGGTTGGGTTGCACTGTGTTGGATGCAGTTTTTTGCTTATGGATTTGCAGAAAGGCACTTTAAGGCTTTAACTCTTGAATGACCTCTGTCTATTTGCAGGAGATCGACGTTTTTCTCCTTGGAAAGGATCAGTTGTGGATTCAGTAGTGGGCGTTTTTCTTACTCAGAATGTCTCAGACCATCTTTCTAGGTGAAATAAAGCTTACAACATATTTGAATTAGAAGCTGTTTGTGACTAGCATTCTGAGGTTATGTTTGTCTGACTGTTGTTTTTACTTTTTGTAGCTCTGCTTTTATGTCTCTCGCTGCAAAATTTCCTGCAAAGCCAGAAGTCTCTAGAATACCTGCAAGTAGGATGTTTCATGCCATGTCAGAAGAGAATGGAGATTGTTCTGGATTGTTTGGTGATTCTGTCAAGTTGCAGGGCGGTATCCTTGTTGAGGAGGCGAGTAATACAACAGGCTCCTTAGTTACAACAGAAGAAAAAGAAGGAAGCAACAGTACTGGATTGTTCGGAAATTCTCCTGGAGATGGAGTGGACTGTGCAGGACTTTATTATAATTCTTATGGGACAGTGCCGGTTAGACTGCATCAGAGCAAGACACTGGCAGCTGGAACTGAAAGTGTTGTTGAAACTGAAGATGTGGCATTGGAGGATGTTGTTTCATCGCAGAACTCTGCCATTTCATCTCAAAGTTCCCCAGATTATCTGTTTCACATGACTGATCATATGTTTCCGAGCACATACGTAAATTTTACAGCAGAAGACTTTGTTGGCAGAAATATGCTCAATGGTACGAGCAATTCCACCACTTATACAGAACTTCTAAGCATGCAAGAGCTAAAAAGCAATCCTAATGAAACAATTGGTTTATCAGAATATGATCAGTTTCCAGAGCCATGTACAAATAAGGGGTCAATGCCCAGTGAAGTTCATAATCTTACAAGCAAGCGTCAACCATTTCATGCTTCTGTCTCTTGTCACCAGAATAGCCAAGCTCATCTGCCAGATATAACATATGCCAGTTATTTGGAGCGCTCAGTATACACTGGCCTCAACAGAACAGATGATTCCAATGCTACACCAGCTGATACTAGATTTGCTTGTCCTTTGTCTTCTCCTGTAATTGACTGTGATAAAACCAAAATGGCTGATTCTTTAACTGCCCTTTTATATGATATAGATGGATCTTTAAGTCAGGATAAAATTCATTTCCCTTCTGCAATGACACGTGGAGCTGACATCATTTCACCAATCATGGATAAATATTTTCATCCGTCAAGTTCAGAGTCGGTGTCATTTGCTAAGGAGCAGTCCATTGGAAACAATCTTTCAAGAAATGATGTTGTAGCTGCATTTGTGGAACAGCATGTAACTCCGGATTTGCAAGAGCAATGTCCTGCCAAAACAAAGCAAATCGGAGGTAATATCGGACTTCTAAAAAACAAGGATGGGAGTCATTATTCTTCAAACTTATATCAAAGCGAGAAACCAAATTCTGAACTCCTACATGATGTTGCTTCAGATCCGATAGAGAAACCCAAAGATACTCAAAAGGCTTTGCCTGAAGTTCCTGCTGACAGATCAAAAACAAAGAAGGCAAGAGTTGGGGCTCGTAAAAAGAAAACGTATGATTGGGATATTTTAAGAAAAGAAGTCCTTGTCAATCGTGGAAATGAAGAAAGGGGTCAGAATGCAAAAGACGCACTTGATTGGGAAACAATAAGGCAAATAGATGTGAAGGAAATATCTGACACGATTAGAGAGCGAGGGATGAATAACATGCTGTCGGAGCGTATAAAAGTAAGTATGTCACAAAGTAGTTATTAAATGAAGTACGATATAACTTAGTCATATGAACACATGTCCAGTTCAATCTAGATTTGCCTATTTGTTGGAATACCATTGTCAGGTCATGTATACTCATCTTTATCAATTTCCATTGTAGGCATTTCTAAACCGGTTGGTGACAGACCATGGGGCCATTGATCTTGAATGGTTGCGCTATGTGGATCCAGACAAAGCAAAGTAAGCTAGATCATTATATATGAGCTAACATTCATAGCAGTAATTATTTGTTCTGCGCATTGTCTCATCATCACTATTTGAGGAAAAATTCTACGAGGCCTTCCATTGATTTTTTCTACCGGGCTTCGTTGCTAAGATTTTTTACATGTTCTGGTAGTTGAATGGAATTTGGTCTTTTTTATTGTTCTGAATCTTCATTCACGATGGATAACTACTGTGCTGAAGAAGTGAAGATAACCAGACAGCATGGCTGCAAGAGATTGGGTAGACATAGGTTGAGACAAAGAGAACCTATTGATTCTTCTTGCTTGATTTCCTCAAAAGTTACCTAAACTAACACTTACATGCTGCGAAGGATTGGGTTGAGAGAGAGAATAACATTGAGAAAATAGATAGATTTTTCTTGCTTGATTCCCTTAAAAGTTACACAGCCAACACCTAAATTTACTACCTCTTAATTTGACCTATTATATTCTAATAACTAGGAAACCTCCTGAACTCTTCCCAAGTAATCTATCCCAATTCTTTTTCTAACTCACTTTCTGAATTCAAATCGTCTCCTTCCTGAACTCTCTCCTAGCCGACTCCATTTTTGACTTTCCATAGGTTTCTCTTCCCTGGACAGGATTCACACACCACAGTCCACAGCATCCTTATCTTGTACTCCCTCCGTCCCAGAGCATAAGGCGTATATTTTTTGGTGCGATTATTAAGGAGCAATCAGTAGGGAGAGATCTACGCTAAAAATTCCTAATTTGCCCCTGCATGCATGTGAGGAAACCATCAATAATTCTTTCTTCCTGGCTCCTTGTTTCTAGCTCATGGCGGCCTCCCCCAACCTCACAATAACTGCTTAAATGCCAGCCCAATCACATCGCACTATGCCCCTTCGGGTTTTCCTCTCATTAATTCCCGTGTGTGTAGGTTGGATGGCAAAAGCTGCATGCAAAGAAAAAATCAACGCTCGCCATAACTGCAGAGCTACTTAAGACGAGGAAGGGGCAAAGGGCATCATGGGCAGAATTGATCCATGCTGCACACTGCGCCTTCTTCCTTGAGAAAAATCAAAAGAGTATTAACGCCTTATGCTTTGGGATGGAGGGAGTATGTCTTGCTGGTGCAATGCATCTGATGTTGCTTTGATGCAATATGCTTATGTCCACAAAAGTATAGGTGTCTGATTGAATTGTAGTTAGTGTGTCATCAGCTGTGACTCTCAAAAGGGCCTCGTTGACGTGTTATATATAAATAGCTCTACTTGAACAGAATCTGGACTAAGGGTCTTGAACTCTTGATTTATTAAATCAGAATAGTGTAGGGTTCTCGTGTAGGTGCGTAATTCTTCCGTCCACTCAATCATATTATATTTTAGCCAGAGATAAGATTACAGATATACCAGTCACAAGAAAATTAATTGTCATCTCATCATGACACGTAGCTTCATAGACTTTAACTAACATATCATGTTTGACATTAATGACTGGAGTCACATTTTGGGGACTGCAAAGTATAGGCTAGTCATTTTTGGTGCTCTTTATCCTCTTAAAAAAATAGAGGCTTGATAAGAAGGAACTCAACTGGAGGTGGAAGAAACAGTTCAATACTTCAATACTTTAGATGCATGGACTCATAGGGTCTGGAGATGGTGGGATCGCTGAAAATGGGTTTCAACATGTGACGTGGTTATTCTAAAAGCTATCGACCCATGTGACCTCAACCTTACATGAATGTAGTTCATCGAATTGTCTTGTACAACTGTTCAACTGGGAAGTTCACATGATCGACTGAAATAGATGTTTGCACTAAAGTGCATCCCATCTTTATATTTTGTGGCATCGTGGCGATGGGTTAAATGCATGTAAAATTCTGTTATTGAATGGTTTTGACATTTAAAACATTCTTGTTGTGTCTCTTTCAGGGAGTACCTCTTAAGTATTAGAGGACTTGGACTCAAGAGTGTAGAGTGTGTGCGTCTTTTGACACTCCATCATATGGCTTTCCCTGTATGTTCTTCCTTTTCCAAGTTTTGTTAATAATTATTCATTAATTCTGGAGATTTATCTGTATCAGTTAATTATTTAGGTGGACACAAACGTTGGTAGGATTTGCGTGAGGCTTGGATGGGTGCCACTTCAACCCCTACCTGAGTCTCTTCAGTTGCATCTTCTGGAGCTGTGAGTGTCCTCAATCCTTTACAGTTGGTTCAAGTAGTATATACACAAATGACTGAATATTGATCATCCACTGCTGAAGGTATCCGATGCTGGAAAACATACAGAAATACCTTTGGCCTCGATTATGCAAGCTTGATCAGCGGACATTGTAAGTCTTGGAAGCTCTGTTAAATAAATACTTTGGAAAAGGTCAATTATCTGCAGGTATATAGTGACAAATTACGATGTGCAGGTACGAGCTTCACTATCAAATGATAACATTTGGAAAGGTAAACATGAGATATATGAAACTTAGTAAAGCAAAATTTAGTAATTGGCTTACTGTGTGTTATTGAAATTGTTTTACTTTGTTTTCCTTGTCAGGTGTTCTGTACCAAAAGTAAGCCAAACTGTAATGCGTGCCCAATGAGAGCTGAATGCAAGCACTTTGCAAGTGCATTTGCGAGGTAATGTCTGAAGATATGTGTATATTAATATACATTCTACTAAAGGCTAATTAAATATTTGTGAGAGCTAGTTTTCTGTGTAGCTATGCATTGCAGTGTGTTATTTGGTAGCTAAAATCACCTGGAACAAATTTGGTAGCTGCAATACCTCCCTGGTGGATAATAATCTATTTACTTTCTTGACGGCAGCAAGATAATACCCCCTGCATAAAATTGGGTCGCTGGAGAAGAATTTATTCCAGTTCAATAGATTGAAAAATCCAGTGAAACTATTAGCTCTCTCAGTAGAAGAAATGAAGTGCTAATGGATGGCTGTACGTTGCTAACAAGTTTGTTTTTGATACAGTGCTAGGCTTGCTCTTCCTGGACCTGAAGTGAAGAGTTTAGTTACGTCAGGAAACCCAATTGCTGCAGAGAGCTGCCACCAGCCATATATAAGTTCTAGGCCTGTAAATCAACTTGATTGGATTGGACATGCCCATGACCATGTTTTGGATAATCGCCAGCCAATCATTGAAGAGCCAGCAAGTCCGGAACCAGAACCAGAGACTGCAGATATAAAGGAGAATGCCATAGAGGATATTTTCTTTGACGATCCTGAAGAAATTCCTACAATCAAGCTTAATTTCGAGGAGTTTGCACAGAATCTCAAGAATTATATGCAAGTCAATAACATTGAAATTGAAGAGGCTGATATGTCAAGTGCCTTGGTTGCGATAACTCCGGAAGCTGCATCTATCCCAACTCCTAGGCTCAAGAATATTAGTCGCCTACGAACAGAGCATCAAGTGTATGTCCGTGTCTTCCATAAATCCACAGTATCATTGATAATAACTATAGTACCCTCATATGTTTTGTTGTATTAGAGAAGTTTACACACGATCTATATTTGAAATGTTATTGACTTCTCTATGTCTACATGGCTGCAGCTATGAACTGCCAGACTCACATCCACTTCTGGAAGGAGTGAGTTCATAACACATTGTTGAAATTACACTGTACTAATCTGGAATTAAGATCATAACGACAACTATTTCCTTACTTTGTGCAGTATGACCAAAGAGAGCCTGATGATCCTTGCCCGTATCTACTCTCTATATGGACCCCAGGTAAGAAGCACACATAAGTTGAAGTATTATGCTTTCATATTCCTGTACGATCGAGGGTTGTTGATGTTTATTTACATATAAACAGGTGAAACAGCTCAATCAACTGACGTTCCTAGGACATCTTGCAACTCCCATGAGAGCGGCAAACTATGTGACAGCAGTGCATGCTTTAGTTGCAACAGTATACGGGAGGCACAGGCTCAGAAAGTCAGAGGAACAATTTTGGTATGTCCCTAATTTATGTAATATTTACCAGAGTAAAAAATTACAACCGTCAACAGCTATGCATCCTGATTGAATCCTGGATTCAGTTAACCAGTGGGAATTAGTAATGTATGGCCTGTTTAGCCATATTTTATCGAGTTTGCTGTGACCGTTTAAAGGCCTTCCAGGGTTGTGAATTTCATAGGAATTTTGAATAATGGGGTTTTGGATTTTTTACCCTCGAGGGCCCTTTGGATCATAGTTTCGAATTGTCAAATTCCTACGGATTGCATTCCTATGCCCCAATTCCATAAGAAAGTCAACGTGAGCTCAAACTTCATTTTATTTGCTTTGAGTCATCCAATGCATCGTCTCTCTTCAAGAACTTGTTTTCCTCCTAAATTCGGTGCTAGTTCCTATAAACCATCCAAAAACAGCACTCATAAACTTCATATGTTTTAAAATCCTGTTGGAATCCATAGTATGTCACATCTTGCTGCTGTGTTTTTTGTATTCCTAAATTTCCTATCCTCCATCCAAAGAAACGTTTTAGCTGTTGATCAATTCAGCTTGTGTGCATAGCTTGGTTTGGTAGCAGCAAGTACGTTCCGAGGCAGATTAAAGATCCATACCAGTGACCGACCAGCAAGATGTCCTGTAGGAATCGGTGTACAAGTTACTTTCCAGGGAGAAGAATAGGAAGAGACTAAAAGAAGATTCTTAGTAGTCTTCAAAGCCTAAACACCTGATAGATGTTGAGTAACCATTCCTGTCTCGACTAATGATGTGATGTATTAGTGGGTCTACAGTTTTGAAGTTTGTGCATGGCACAGCGAGATCGATTGGTTTGGTCCTTTGGACTGAGTTTGAAGCAAACCAATGACTTCCCCTCACTGTCAACTTGCATTCTTGCATTGTGCTATGTAGAAGTCAATAAAAGTGCCATGGCTTGTAATGCCTTTGGTTGTCCCGCCATGTCCCATGTTGTACATACTATCCACGCTATGACGAAACTGAATATATTTAGACTTTCATATGAGTTAGGACAGTATCTGTTCGTGAACTCCCTGGAGTAGATTATCCACCGTAGTATGTACAGAAGCTCCATATGCCAATTATTAATGATCGAATGAGGCTGCATATTATTATCTCTAAAATGGTAGTGTGTAACTATCTTTTGTGTTGATTAAACTCAAATAGATACCATGCCGAACAGCTATGAGAGGAAGTTTTCCACTCAATGGGACATATTTTCAAGTAAATGAGGTAATGGCTGAAAGGAGTTACAGCTCACTTAAGTTGAAGTGGTATATTACCGTTAATAGAAATTGCAAACATTCATGATATCAAAATTACTAACTATTTTAATGTTATATTGCAGGTATTTGCTGATCATGACTCAAGCCGAAACCCAGTTGATGTTCCAAGGAGATGGATATGGGACCTCCCCAAGAGAACAGTTTACTTTGGAACTTCAACTCCTTCAATCTTTAAAGGTATTTCCTTAATGATGAGAACCAAGAGAATTTAGTGCCACTGAGTGTGCTCCTATCTTTTAAACCATATAGATGGGCCAAGAAGGTCTGAGATAGAAAAACTAATGTACTGACAACATAACTCCAGTTCTTGTCACTTGCTGACTACTATTGTGTTCCAACTTACTAGTTCGTTGGACTTGCTTTAGTGATGCTAGTATGGCATGAGATTATTTTGAGGCATATATGAGCATCTAGCTGGCCATCGGTGCAATACTAGTGTCCAGAGGCGTAGCTAGAGAAAAATCCGGGCGACCAACTTCGACATCGATGCAGCAATGTATGTAATTTCAACTTAAAATCGTACTAACGGTTATGTGCTAGGTAGTTCTTAGCAAGTTGGCATATATAATTTGGCATATCAATCGACATTTGCAAACTACATCATCTGACCTTGAATCCTGGATATAACCTTTAAAATTAACATTTTGACTTCAGATTATCAGCGTCCAATTTAATGATGAGCTATTCCTTAATGCCTATAACTACAATGCCACATCCAATATAGACGTAAAACCAGGCTGGTGGAGAGAAATCAGCAATGGCGAGCGCGAATTTCACTGTGCTTGGATGCAGTGAGATATTCTTTAGACCTGGTTTCAGTATTCACCTGGTTCCAGATTCATGTATGAGAGATTGGCAGATTGTTTTTTTTTTTCGCAAAATGCAAAAGCTTTGTGTTCCGATGCATTGATAGGAAAAGAAGTTAATGTACAAGTCCAGGAAAGGACTAACACCCCACCATACAACTCAATCCGTAAAAGCTATCTAGGGGAGAAGTTGGCGAAGCCCTCGGGCTACTGCTGTTGCCCATGATCTCGCCTTGGTCTTGATCGTGCCGAGCAGTGAAGATACCAAAGGGTTAACGTTGTCGAAGGCTGCCGTGTTCCGATGCTTCCATAGCCACCACCAAGCCATGGGTATAATCATCGACGAGGTACCTTGCACAGCTGTGGTGCCCCTCAGCGCTTGCGCCCATCAATCTGCAAATTCGTCTTCAGCAACGGGAGCTTCAGCCGTGGATCGAATCCACGACAGCAGCTCATGCCACATCATCCTGGAGAATGGGCAGCCAGTGAGGATATGCGCCATGGTCTCCTCCATTTGGTTGCATAGCGGGCATCTTGGCAGATTGTGTTTGTTACTGTTAAGCACCAGAATGTACCCCACATCCATTTGTCCTGTGTCAACACTGTAGTTCCATACTAACTTTGTCAGCCGTGTCAACATAAGCAATTTTTCTTTGGTGGGTTATGATCTACTGGACAAACATTAAAAAATGTAACGGTTAATAATAGATTACCGTGTCGAGGTTGTGCAGCTGATTATGACTTACATGTTTCTTTTGCAGGTTTAACAACTGAAGAAATACAACATTGCTTTTGGAAAGGTAATCATCTAAATGTTTTTGTTACTGTCTCTCCGCACAAAGAAACATGAAGAAATGGGCAGATATCTGTTTGTGATAGCTTAAGCATGTAGCAACACACAGCACACTGTAGAATCATGGTTTCCTTCAAGATTTTTTTTATTATCTTCGAAGGAGAGCATCAGAGAATATATATATATATATATATATATATATGTATGTATTTTTAAGGTTACTTTTATTTTTTAGATTGACTAATATCACAACACTAGTTTTATTTCTGTTTGTATTTCGTCAGTGCTGAAGTGGTTGGCTTGCCAATTCGGTTACTACAAATGGATATAAAATATGCTGTCGTGTAGTAACATTTTGTCATACATGGGGAGGGATGTGATCAAAACTATTTCCTAGAGTAAAAAGTTATTGTCATTTGTTTGTTGACCTTTTCATGTCCCAGGGTGCATCACTAATACCTAGTATTTGCAAAAACAATGTTTTGTTACAGATTCTACTGCATAGCATTGTGGAAGTTTTTTCACAACAGATTCCACCCAGGGTGCATAACTGCATAGCATTGTGGAAGTTTTTTCCATACAGATTCTACTTGTACTATTACTCAATGAATATAAATATATTAAAATATTATTGGCCAAATATGATAAACTTAGTCGCACCAGACAGAAACAAATATTGTATTGCCTGATGCTTCATCTGCTCCCAAAGGGATATAATATCTTACATATCAGTTTTATTTGTCAAACAAAGAAAACATTTGGGAATTATTTGTTGTGGAGGATTTTCATATTGGAGGTAGACAAAAAGTATACAAAATGTGCCAATGTGAAACCCGTTTATCCATGAGCCCGTTCATACAAGTGGAATGCTATGGATGGAATTTCTTTATTGTTTAATCGAGAGGGTTCCAGTAACATTTTTACTCAGGAATGTTGTCATAGATGTTTATTTTTTCCAAACATGTGCAGGATTTGTGTGCGTGAGGGGCTTTGATAGGATATCTAGGGCACCAAGACCACTGTACGCGAGGCTTCACTTTCCAGCAAGCAAGGTCACCAGGAATAAAAAGGGTGCAGCGTCTGCAGCTACAGATGACACATAGACCGTTGAGAGAAAAAAAAAGGTACATAGAAGAGACCCTGCCAGAAGATCGCTGACCTGAAAATGGATCACTGACCAATAAGTTGCTGTCGCCAACTCAACCATTTTTAGACTTATGCATCTGTGGGCGTTATGAATGTGAGCCACTCGCGAATTTGCGAAGCTGACATCGTTCAGCAACATGATCCATTACTACAGATTATTGCTTGTTTGGTACCATTCAAGGAGCTCGATACAACTGATAGGGAGAAGAGAAAGTCTGTTGTCTGGCCATTCTGTTTGTAGTTTCATCATGTGATCTCCTCAGCCAATGTTGTACATGGGATACGTCACCCTCTGAAAGTTGTTGTTCATGTGATCTCCTCAACCAACTGTTCAGTAGTTCATGGTGACAGATGCCCAAACTGCTCGTCTATTATTTGATTGTTTTGTTTATGATGCCATTTGACTCTTCACTCCTGTTATGGCTATAGCAACAACAGAATGTAATGAAAAGATAGATTTGTCATGTGATGTTGAGGACATTTATGTCTCGTATTTACATGTTAGAAATAGTTTGTGTGATAGTAATATTTATCATTTCCATTTTGTATTTTGGAGAAGAAATCTAAAAAAGAAAAATAGAAGACGTGGGAGGGGCAAATACTTGGATAAATTTGGTGGTATTTTAACAATGTTGCTTAGGATGACTGCTGGAGGTGAGAAAAACAAAAATAGAATTGTACTCCGTCCGCATTTATATTTTAACTTTTGTTTTGAACAACGGAGTGCCCCGAAGGGGCTAGAACCTTCATTTAACTTAACAGTGGAGGTACAGAGAAATTACAGAGAGCCCCATAAGAAGAGAAAAATACATATAGACCCCTGACATTTGTAGAAAGAATCTTGCTAAAAAATCTGGAGTTGCAAGCTAGTCCTTTCTCTTCCCCACTGCGGAGCAAGGAGATCAGGCAGCTGCAGCCATGGACGAAGACGGGGACTACGCCACTTGCCTTCGGCCCGGCGACGCGCCCAGCGCCTGAGCTCGAACAGGGCCTTCCGCTGGAGGTTGTAGAGTTGCCGGAGCACACCGGCATGAAGAGGGCCTTTTCGGCCAAAGATTTCGGCGTCATCCAAATCGACGCAGAAGAGAAGCTCCAAGAAGAATAGGTTCCAAGACTCCATGACCGTCCCCGTCGAGCTTCAGCCCTGACATAATCTCTCCCCCACTCCACCTTGGAGCTTAGGAAGGAGAATAGTAGCAGGCCTAACAGCAGAACAGGGGCAGCAAAGGTAGGCCAACACCATGCCATGAAAAGCGTCTCACCATCAGACCCGACGAACCTGCCACGGACGCGGGGAGGCAAGAGTAGGAGATGGTGGTGAAGACGAACCAGCAAAGTCCGCTTATTGAAGAGGCCCCCACCAGATCCGCCACTGCCTTCCAGCTCCCGCCTCGGAAGCTTGACGAACAGCCGCGTCGGTGACCGTCTGACGCCACGGAGAAACCTCAGCTCGGTAGACCTCGGAGGAAAGGGGAGGACGGCCTTATTGATGGAGATGCCTCGCCCCAGGCTCCAATCTTGCTGCCGCTCTTGCCACCGGAGCGGAGCCAGAAGGAGGAGGAAGCAGAGGACGTGCCCGATCCGGCCGATGGGATCAAGCAGCCTACTCCAAGACGCCACGAGGGGACAAATCTTACAAAACGAAATACTAAATCCTAGACTACTAGATCCGGTACCTCTCCTTTGCCACCTCCGGCCGGCAGTGCCGCCGCGAGGCGCATCGGATCGGCCCGGTGGGCAGCTAGCGACTCTCAAGGGAGAGGAACAGGGAAGACACGAGGAAGCTGGGGGGAAAGGAGTCGTTTACTCGTCTCTCCCCTCTTCTCCACCTCCCTCCTATATTTTAACTTTTGTGAAACGAATATAGCTGTGTACATGGTTCAGTTGCCCGCTGCATGACTGGCCTGGTTAGGCGACACTGTAATCCTAACACATTACTTGATGAATATACAACCCACGTTAAAAAAAAAACTTCAAACTAGATATATTGGATAAGAGAATGCAGCTCGTCGTACTAAATTAGCGATATTTATTATGGATTGAAGGAAGTATATCTTTTCTACCAAGGGATCATCTCTTTAAAAGAATACTCCCTTTCTTTCATAACATAATATGTTTTAGATTTTATAAAACAAATATATCTAGACGCTTTTTAGTGTGTGATATTTTAGCTTTTGTAAAACCAGCACACGCCCGCTCCACACACTACACTCTATTTTAGCTACCTCTGCGCAACACTGTTCCCTGTGGGCGTATTTGCTAGCGGGGAAATGATAGTCTATTTTTTTTTCCAATATGGGGAAATGATAATCAGCTGGTAGAACTAAAAATAGAAGTTTAACTTGACATATAGAAGTTTCATACAGTGGGGCAATGTACACCATATAGAAGTTTCACTACAAGTCACAAGAGTAACATGTAAAGGTACAACATCATAAGGGCATCTCCACCGGGCCGACCCATCCGGTCTCCCCATACCGTCCGTTTCTGTCCATTTGGGTCAGACCGCGGTCGATTTGGGGAGGGGGGTCCGGCCTGTCCGGCAGACCGCGTCCAGCGACGTGACCCATTTGTCCGCGCAGGCGGGCGTTGGCGCCATCGCTGGACAGAGATGCAAATCAGTTGAAAACGGCGCTATCGCTGGCCAAAGACACACATATTTACTGGCAAATAACATGGCATACGTGCGCCATCGCCCTTTGGGCATCGCCAACAAGTGGCTAGTGGATCTAAAATGTGCAAAAGGGGGCAATATCGTACACAATGTCCAAAAGATGGCACCTTCTCTGCCCAGAAAGTTGCAACTACCGTCGCCATGGCCCTTCAGGCATCGCGAGCCCTGATGGCCTGCTGCCTCTTCGCAACCCAAGACTTGCGATCAGGGTAGGTGATGCTATCCAGGTCGGTGAGCATGATGGCGTTCTCCTCGGCCATGATCTTGGCTTCGGCCTCCTTGGCCTTGGCTTCGGCCTCCAGCACCCTAGACCTGGACTTGGCCTCCTTGGCATTGGCTTCGGCCTCTGTCGACTTCGGCTTGGCCTCGATCTCCATTAGCCTGGCCTTGGTGTTGGCCTCCTTCACCTCAATGGACCTCGTCTGCATCTCGACAAAGGTCTTGGCAGTGTCCTCTTTCTCTTTACGCCGCCTCTCCTCCCTCTCAGCAATGGCCTCTTCCTTCTTCTCCAGGATCTGCTTCAAGGTCTCCTGGAACGCCAAGGAACCAGCCTGGCAGGCGAGGTCGGCCTTCGTGGCCATGTGGTCACCAGGGCGGCAGGCACGACTAGCAGTCTCGTCGCTTGCAGAGGTAACGAAGCCTTTGTCATTGTCGGCGTCTAGGTCGACGACACTTCCCGTCGAAGCACTGGCCTTGCCCCTCTTCTTGTTGTTCGTTTCTCTCCAAAGGGCAAAGCTAGTCTCCCATTTTTTGGTGTCCTTGAGCAACGTCCAACAATGGATCAATGAGAAGGCCTTGTTATCGTTCACCGTCTTGAAGTGTTCCATTGCTT
The DNA here is from genome assembly GCA_916181665.1 of Avena sativa. NCBI lineage: Eukaryota > Viridiplantae > Streptophyta > Magnoliopsida > Poales > Poaceae > Avena > Avena sativa. The sequence continues at coordinate 336,902,956 of OV702297.1, read as the reverse complement.
TCATGATCTACACACATGGATGCCAACAATGGCTCAACTCAAATGCAAGACATCGACAAAGAGAGAAAGAGGTTTTACCATGTCAACCGGCTGCAAGCCACTTATTTTCCTTTTCATCACCATCTCGTAGGAGCCTTGGAACTTGTTACACTCGACATGGATGGTTCCCAACGCTTGGAGAGGGAGAGATCGTTTCAATCACTAAAAAAACGTTCTTCCCAAATTTCCTATGCTCATGGAAGAACCTGCCCACCTTCTTCCAATAGGCAAAGCCCTTTTGCTCGGCACCGCATAGTGGATCTTGTGAAATCTCCATACATGCCTTGCATAGGAGCTTGTCCTCGGCAGGGCTGTAGCCCCCGGTTCGTTGGCTCATCTTCTTTCCGTCGATAATTAAGGTCGCAAGTGAAGCGGCCAACGACGCGTGTCGGGGGAATAACCCCTGGTAGGGTCATAAGGGGTAAAACATTGCCCATCTTGGCTTATGCCGAGTAAAGAATGAACCTGGCCAAGTAAGAATGGCTAGGTAAGATGGTCATGTACGGCCGACATAGGAACTATGTCGGCCCATATAAGATAAGTTTGCTAATCTTGCAGGAAGCAACGAGCCGAGTCTCACGAGGGAAGGCCGAGTCAGATAGGACGCGTGGCAGCTTTCCGAGTGAGGTTCAGGAGGGACCATGGTAAAGCGCGGTCAAAAGAGAAGGGTGACGCCGGGTGACACGAAAGCAGACGGATGACTCCTAAAGCAAGGGCTGACGTACAAAGTTACTACGTGACGCCAAAAGAACTGGAGGCTACGTACGAGAAGACCGTTAGCTGTCTAGCTTTGTGGACTGGGTCAAGGGGCTCAGGGCTAGCCCATGACCCGGCCCATACAGTGAGGACCAAGATCCAAACAGTACCCCTAGGACCCAAAGGGGTGTAACCTAGCCAGCCATCGCCTATATAAGGAGGGGCATAGCTAGGGTTTGAGGAAGTTAGACCATAGGAAACTAGTGCCCTGAGGCTTCATTAAAACAGCTCAAGGAGCACTTGTAAACTTCTAGTATCAATAAAATTCCTAAGTGTGGAGAGTTCATCTTGTTCTTCGTGCGCGGTTAGACCGTGCACTCCCTCCCCGGTTACCACAAGCATCCATTCGGCCCCCAACTTAAGTCTACCTATGGCATCTGTCGTGACACCACCACGACAGTTGGCGCCCACCGTGGGGCAGAAGTAGGTGCTTGATAGAGTTTTCATCCGGACGGGAAACATCATCGCCAAGACCGGCGAGCGTGTCTATTCCGGCCTCATCCAGAGGTTTGGAGCGCTCAACTTCGTCAGCGACAACGCGGGCTGCTTCGGGACCAAGCCGTTCCCTAGGGGCGGTCGCTTCATCAAGTTCGGCGAGCACCAGGTCTACGTCGCGGTGCGCGTGGAGCGCGCGTACCCGGAGCGCATCGTCCTGGCGCTGGATCCACCTGCGGTCCCAGCCGCAGGAAAACTGCACCAACTCGTCTCTGTTGAGGTAATGCTGACAGCTCCTAACCCTACAACACCTCCCCGTGGTGAATGAGGATGCCGAGGGAGGAAATCAAGAGGAAAAACCAAGGGCGATAAGAACAGCAAAGGCACCGCTAGAGAAGCTAGAGAACATAGCTAGGAGTAAGAGAGTTAAAGAGCTGCAAGAGGCAATAGAAAAATTAGCAGAGCCAGTAGCACAAGCAGCTGACCTGGCGCGTGTGCAGGCCGAGTTGGAGGAGGCCAGGATAAAAGTCCTGGAGAAGGCAAAGGAATTAGCACAGTTACAGCAAGATGTGGATCTCACAATTCAAGAGCTCAACTTGGCAAATCGAGTCAAGGGCGCAAAGACCCGGCTTGATGCAATAAGGATGAGAGGAAGGAACCTCAATGAGGAATTGGCGGACGCAACGTCAAAGATAACACTAGAAAACAACAACGAAAGAACCATGCGGCTGACATACAATACTGCAGAAGCGAATCTAAGGGCGGCAGAGGCAGCAATGGATGAGCTTTCCCATCTGACAGGTGAAGCAAAGAGGAAACAACAAGAACGAGTCAATGAATTGGTGAGGATGGCAGGGATGCTGAATGAAGCTTACTACAGGGCGAATCTAGGTATAGCTGGTTCACTCAGCAACTCCAATTCAAGCAAGATCAGCAGGTCATACAGCTTCCTCACCAGGAGTGGCGCCGAGACAGAGAAAATAAAAGAGTGTGGATTCAGGGAGGAACAAGCAAATGATTACCTATGATCCGACAATGGCTCAGGGAAACCCAACCCGTGCATAGGGAACGAGAAGGAATAATGTTCAGGGAAATGAGAACCATGAAAATACAGGCCGAGAAAGGCAAGCAGGACAAAGAAACGACAATGGGGGGCAAAATTTTGCGCCTCAACCTAGGCGTGGAACTCACTCGGCAGGAGGAGGAAATCCAGCTCCGAATACTGCGCCAACTCAACCCGAAAAGAGACAGCAAAGCGCAGGAAAAGCAGTACAGCAACCTGCAGACCCGAACGCAAACAGATACAATGATGGTTACTCGGCGATGGTAAATGATGGGTATGAATTGCCGGATCATGCGTACCAAGCAATGGGAGCCAGACTCGGAGGCAGAAATCTTCAGCCGGATGATGCAAGGCTCAAGCTGGACCGGATAAAAATGGCGGAACTGATTGAATCACAAGGTCCACATGGTCCACCGTGTTTTGGCCCAAGGATCATGAAGGAGCCGCCAGTGCCAAACTTTCAGCTAGCCAGACGGACAAAGACCTACGATGGAAGCACAAATCCAGAAGACTGGCTCATAGAATATGAAACTGCTGTAAAAATCGTGCAGGGAAATTTGAGATGGGCAATGCGATATGTGCCGCAGATGCTAGAGGGACAAACAAGAGTGTGGCTGAATAACTTGCCACCCGGAAGCATCAACAGCTGGATCGATTTTCAGGATGCCTTTATGAGCAATTTCACAAGCACCCATTTGGCCCCCAACTTAAGCCTACCTATGGCATCTGCCGTGACACCACCACGACAACGCGGCCGTGACGCCCTCGCCCATGGAAGTTCCATCGTTCCCTAACAATGCCTCGTCCACAATGTTGCATACATCTTGCTAGGTCTCTTGTTGCGTCTCCGTCTCGGCCTCGCCGTTGTCGGCATAGCCGTGGCCACCCTCGTTGATCATGTCGTTCATGACGTCCTCGCCGTAGTTTCCCATGAAATCTTACACCCTAATTGGCCATCATAAAGAGGCGCAAGCAGTGCACTGGCAATGGCGAAGAAATGTGGCAATCATACTATGTCGGCGGTGGCCGGCGACTCGGCTCGCATTTCGCCGAACAGGTTGACTGGTATCGGCATGTTCGCGACAGAGATGGTCCGCCGCTTCATCAACGCCTCTGGGGTTGCGTCCGCGTTGGATGGAGTGCGGTTTAGGTCGATGGCGGGCTCTCCCGCCTCCGACGACGCCGCGCGGGGATGGTTGAACCGTGACAGATGGTGGCCTCCAAGCGAGGGCGTGTGCGGTCCACCCGTCCTGGGCTGAGCTGGTGGTCGGCCGATAGGCGTGGAAGTGACGGAGTTGGTAGAGGACGTGCCGGCCGTGGCCAGACCGGGAAGAGAGACCGCGCCGCCGAAAGCAGCAGTCATTGCCTCTTGCTTGATCATGTTGAAGGCACACCTAGCGGCACTCACTTCCATCTCCTTGGCGTCGACCCTGTTCTAGGTGGCGAAGAGGCGCTCGTTATCCTCCCGGCGCTCCATCTCGAGCCTAGCAGCGATGCATCGATTTCTTGCCGCTACCCGCCGGCCATTGCGCTTCTTCGACTCGATCTTGCGCTCCTCCGATGTTTGTTCCTTTGCGGGCTTCTTCGTCCGTCCGTCCTTCTTGGCGGCGGGAACGCTGGAGGGCGCAACATCAACCATGGCGACATGATCCATCGCCTTCCCTTCTGCTCCCGCCAGTGGAAATTTGGGAGAGGTTTTTTGGAGTGATAAGTGGTATGGTTTCTGTGCTACTAGCGAGAAGGACCGCAAAAGATAAATGGAGGACACACTCGGACAAGCGCGCTGTCTGGGCCGATGCAACCGAGGCCCATATTAGGTGCACGAATGGGTCGAGATGGACGTGTTAGTCTGGATGGGTCGGCCCGCTGGGGCGCTGAGCATGCCCCGCGCAGACAAGTTCGAACACACTCGAACGGGATGCGTCGGCCCAGTGGAGATGTCCTAAGATCATCATAAGCATCTAGCAATCATAAAAAGCATCACAACTTCATACTAACAGGTGCATGCATGATCATTGACAAAATGGGACCACAAGTTCATCCTAACACTATGGTGTTAACCTACCACCAAATCAAAGTGCGTGTTATTCTACCACCGCCAGAGTTACTATATACCACCTCATCAAAATATACAATCTATAAGAATTTTTTGGGACCTATCTACAACCAAACATACATCATAAGCATCATCATCGACACCATCACTACCACCATCATGCACACCACCTCTAGGATCGAAGCAACCAAAGCTCTAGTCGCAGTACTTGGCCAGGAAGGTTGTAACATCATGGAAATATCCCCTATTAGTTTTTGCTTGTTGTTTTTGGTTTGCGCATCACCATGACATCATGCATATTTTTATTGCATTTTTATGAACCCTAAAACTATATCTTTGTTACACCATATTTTTGTTTTTGCCACACATTATCCTCAACTCTAATATATTCTTCCCTCCTTTATTTTTAAATCAAACCACAGTTACTAAATTATTTCCTTTAATGAAAATTAAAATAAAAACGTTTTGGAAAGAAAATAAATTTGTTAAAATGGAATAAAAACGGGTAAAATCATAAATAATTCATTATAAATCAGAAAAATATGTATAGTATGTCAAAATGATTAGAAAAATAATATCTATATTTTGGTATCAAAATAATGCATTGTCAAGAAGCTTAAATTGCAAGTTATTTAGGAGAACCAATTGCACTCTCTCATATGCATATGGGGTTTATAAACACTAGGGTTTAAACCCTATGGACCACATTTAAATTGATGACCTTGTCTAGGGTTTCAGTGCTAGTATCTTTTAACTTGACATATCATCCATACTTTGTTGATCATTGCATCAATGCCATGTGTTGCTTGTTGTTTTCCTTTTCTGGTGGTTTGCCTCTTCTCGGTAGAGTTTGAGAACAAGTCCAAGATCAAGACTGAGATCAACGCCATTGAGATCGAAGATCAATACTCCTCCATCAAAGAAAAAGTCAATCAGAAGATCCTTGAAGAATTATATTCTCGTTATCAATGAACAAGGCAAGCATAGGGACACCATATACGATCCTATGATTTCAAAGTATTTCAATTCTTGTCATGCTACATGCGGTTCCAATGTGGTATTTTATCAATAGATAGGGTATCATATTTTTTTGCATTGTCCCCTTTGTAGCCTATATTACCTGATATAATGCTCCTATCATAACTAGTTTGGCTTGTAATAATTGCTAGAGCCTCTGTGTGTATCCTGCTTAACCATGGTTAGCTGTAAAGTTAGGTTCATTGAGCTGATGTATCAAAGACGCAAATAAATCTAGTATGACAGGATGACATGGTATGATTGGTTATGTGAAGTAACCATGTTAAGCCTTGTAAGGGAGGCCACGTGGGTTGTGGTTTTTGTAGTCCCATACTTTCCACCACTAGGAACCAAGTTCTTGCCACTGAAACAAAGACCAAACATACAACCACACGGGGCTTGGAAACCCCCCTTGACCCCAAATTGCCTAGTTTGATCCATAAGTCTATAGTTTGAGATTTGGATTTGTGATATGTGTTTGGATGGGTTGAAGATCGTGCATCACATACATGGCATGTTCAAGGAGAAGGGCTCTGCTAGGATAGACTTTAGATCCTTGGACACAGAGACTAGGATCGAGCTAAGAGTATGACCGACTATAGAAAATGGATAACCCTTTGTGGTGACTCATGGATTAGGCAAACATAAGGAAAGGTTTTGGTCCACCACCCTCTTGCTAGATTTCCACGAAAGAGAGCTAATGTACTGGCATTAAGAGTTGGTTGGCGTGCATAGGTAAAGTTGTACACTCCTGCTGGGTTAAATATTTTCAAAAAGCTATGTCCATGGTTCTAAAATACTTGGGAAAGGCCGTGATAATCGAAGAGAGCATTATCCTAATCGAAAAACTTGGCAACTAAGGTGTGTTTAAGGATGCTTCCTTACAGAACGAGAAGGTGAACCTAGTGGAGAGGTGCAGGTGATGATGTTTGGTGGATAACAAAATATGATCGTTAGAGTTAGAGATATCGTTCTCTTATCATATTTTAAATTTCCTGATTAAAGGAGCTTCTATTGCTTCCTGTTTTGCAAATAAAGATTGCTTTACTCAAAGTAATTGCACCAACCATAATTCTTGCAGAGTACACCCTGTACTCAGCCTTGATTTATTGATATTTTTGCAGTAGAGTAAGTGTTCCCTTGAAGATGAGTTTGGTACAACATCAACATTGACGAGTAGCTTGGGGTTCCCAGGCGGTAGCCCGTAATCTATGGGATGGGATGTCACTATTATGTTTTAGGCCTTTTAGACCATTTGTTAAGTGAAAGGGCAAATAGCCCTTATCTAGTGTTTTGGTTAACTATGACATCGAAGCTAGAGAGAGGACTAATGTTTCTACTAGCTTCTCTACAGGTGAGAGTCCGCAGTTGTTGGTGAAAGGAGATGAATGACCCCCCCATTCATTTCTATGTGTAGAGTCGGTGGTTTTATTTCTTATTCTCTCTTTTTACTCTTGAGTCAAATAGGAAACACCGCACTATTAAGAGGGGTGATCTTGATGCGCTCTTTGGGGTTGTTCTACACCAAATATTCTTCTCATAATCCACCACCACACACCCTTTCGAGGAGAGAGAGAGAAAAAATAGCCTTGAAAAATGAGTCCAAATGGGTTACTACGAAATCGGCAGAAGTGCCGGCACCGCCGGTACTGCCAACCGGAATTTCCGGTCGCTGCCGGAAATGGTGAGCACCGATACGTAGCCCCCTTCCCAAAGGCGGCTAGGGTCTCCCGGAGGCATTCGGCTTGTGATTTGCTCCGTGGAAAGTTTGTGAGGGTTTGGAGACTACCTTAAATTCTACCACGATTAAGTGAGCTATTCCTTCGTGGGATAGGCTCGGAGAAGAAGGTGAGCCTTTGTGGCGTGTGAGGATCCTTTGTGGAACCTCACACCTCTCCAACATGACGTAGCCCCCTTCCCAAAGGTGGCGAACACGGGAATACATCTTCGTCTCCGCGTGCTTGGTTATTCCTTAACCGATCTCTTACTTGTGTTGTTTAACTTGTGATAGCCTTCGATCTTGAAGTATCTTGTTTCATCATCTAGGTTGCCTTACCTAGTTTGGATTTAGGCTCACTTATATTCCGCAAAGCCTAAAACATGCAAAAGATTATAAAGAATTTTGTAGAAACCTATTCACCTCCCCTCTAGGTTAACCATCTTACACTTTCAATTGGTATCAGAACAAAGGGCTATTTTAATGGCTTTACCGCCTAAGAGAAAAGATGGTTTTCTCTGATGATGAGGACGATAAGACTTATTCGGTCAAGGAGCTTCACGAAATCTTAGCAAAGGGTGCCCTTGAAAATGCCAAGGCTGATTCTGATCTCCTTGTTCGAATGAGTTACCTAGAAGGACAACTTAAGGCCATTGGCGATGGGACTTTTCTTGGTAACCCATTGGTAGTACCTCAAGGGAGACCAATGGACACCGGAAAGGAGAAGGATGTCGAGTCCGCTCATGAGAGCGGCTCGTCAAAAACTTCCGTGCCCCCTAATCAATTTCCTTATGTTTATCCTAAGCAAAAGAACATCATGCCTCCCATTAATGGTTCAGGTCCTGCACCGCATTATGATGGAACTCATTTATCTCATTGGAAAGCTTCTATGGAATCTCATCTTTGCAGCTACAGCTTGATCTTTGGGAGATCGTGTGCATCGGTTTCCACCCTCAAGATCCCAACAGCGTCACTCCGGGAGAGTACTACGATCGTGAACTAAATGCAACGGCTTGTGAAAAGATAAGGAGTGCCATTCACCGCACTCTCCATGATCAAGTAAGCGACATCCCCACCGTAAAGGATCTTTGGGATAGGATTGTCATTCTCCAAGAGAGAAATTCTCTTATCCAAAAATCCAAGTATGAAGCTGCCAAGTCGGAGATGAACATGTTCATGAACCATGATGGTGAGACCATCGCTGAAGCATACAAGAGACTTGTTGCCCTCCGTGTAAAGATTGGTGGCCTAGGATGTGAGAAGTATGATGATGGATTCAATTTGAATGATGTAGAGGTCCCAACCTTCAATAAGGTAGAGATCCCTGTGTTTAAAATGCTAGTCCCTGGATCAATAGCTAGCATCCACAGTTAAGATGTAATATCAAGAAACAAAGGTCATAATACAACTTTATAACCAGGAATAAAATAATTCATTACATCTTACATAGCTCATTTGGCTATCTCATTACAATGCAGCAGAAATAATTATATAGCATGGAGTCCTTCATCTTCAAAGTGCCACAGGCAATCATGTTGGTTGTAGCTTGTAATCCTAATCAACATACTTCACTAACATCAAACAAACCTGCAACATAATAAGTTACATCCACAAGGGTCAATACATTTGAATTGTATTGGCAAGTGATACTATGGTAGAGTAGTGGTAACTATCATCTATATGCATTTGGCTAAGTGGAGCTTAGGCTTGCTTTGCTCAAAATAGATTTTCCTTATAAGTTGAAAGCACTAAGTTTTTGTTTATCAAATCACCCAAGGCATCAACCAATAGACATTGGTGATTCCTTAACCCTTATTCAACCACAAGTTTTTAACTTAGAAATTGGGATGAGGAGATTCTTGATAGCTTCCATGTCTTGATGCTCAAATTGTCCCTTGCCGGGACACATCTAAGTACTTAGATTTTACTCTCTCGAGAGGTGGTGCACTTTCCCCACAAGACCCGGCATGCATCGATACAAGATCTTTCAGAAGCCTTCCGTTAGACCAGAATGGACGCGTTCCCAAACCTATCAACCCCTACCACCAACTATCCATTTGGCTAAGTTATTGCAACCTATATGATCCAGGCAGAGCCCATAATGCCAAGTGGCTGCACTTGAAGCTTCTCAAAATTTGACATCTCAAATCTCTTTGTTCCTGGGTGGCATTCCACAAGTGAGATACATAGGGTAGGCCACTGAAAAATGGGCCCTGGTAACCACTCAACAAAAATCCATCCATGCAAGTCCCATTCCACCCAGGTGATTCATTCACATAGTTGTTTTATTAAACAAAACACAAGTCCTTGACTTAGAAATATTTCATAGCATGAATATAATCCACCCTTGTTTTCTACTAGCTAGGATAAGCATGATAGTAGTAGGAATCTTAACTTAGGAAAAATTCTACTAAGGTTTCATCTACTAGGATTTCCCATGGCATAGCATACTTAGTAAAATTCCATGCAAATCCTACTTAGAAATATCACTAATGCATAGTGAAAATAATGGGACAAAAGTATGAAGCACCACTTGCCTTTTTGGTAGAGAATATAAGTTCACTCCTTGATCTTTGCAATAGTCACACTCTTCAAATTTCACTACAATTCAATCAAGGCACAAATTCAATCTAGCATTCAAACAATCCATCACATAATAATAAAACAAAGCAATGCATGCAAGCATTCCAAAGATTGTTTTATTTGTAAAAGTGGTTTATATTAGGCTATAAATATTCTAAAACATCTATTGGTCATTTATAAAAGTGGAAAAACCATTTGATATCAAGTTAGTGAAAAAGGCCACTTTAATCATTTTTTTGTTTTCCTAGAAATGATTTAAATCAAAGTAATAATTTCTAGTGTTTGACAGATATATTTTTAAACACAAATGTTAGTGTTTATGGTTAAAATGTTTAATATTAAAACCATTTGCAAAAGGTTTTACCTATAAACCATTTTTAAATCAAAGCAATATCTTATTTTGTTGGAAATGCCTTTAAACAAGGTAATAATTTTATAGGGTTCACCAAATATATTTTTAAATCCAAAAACTTTGTTTTTAGGGTCATAGAGTTTAAATCAAATCATTTTCCAAAGGTTTTACTCAAAAAGCATTTTTAAACCATAATCAATATTTTTATTTAACTAGAAATGCTTTTATTCAAAGATTTAATTCCTAAGTGTCACCAAGCATACTTTTAAATCTACAAGTTGGTTTCTATGGTCAGTAGGTTCAAAACAATCCATTTACAAAATATTTTACCCTAAAAACAATTTTAGAATAAATTTTATACACAAAATAAGCCTAAACAAGTTTTTGCAAAAAACAACATTTTTACAGAATAAAAATACTAAACAAAGTGCATGGTTGGAAAGTATTTGTTTTGCTTATTCCATTGATATAAAGTTTGTAAAATTTTGACGTGTAGATTTAATGTTATGAATTTTTCAAATCTAACCATCTAATAGAACATTTTTTGTTTTTAAAACAAAGTCAGTGCCACGCGTCGTGTTCTTACTGGACGATACCGTTTCGCGTGGATCACGTGCTGTGGATCGTTAGATCTAACTAGCATCCTACAACACAGATCAAAACATACCGGTTCACTTAAGTTATCTATCCTAGCCACGCGATCGTGATCTGATGGCTGGGGTGCGAGTGACCGAAGATGGGCGGCGCAATGACGGTGTCTAGCGGCGGCGCGGCTCTGCCAGCGGTGGTACAGCGAGTACAGGAAGCGCGAGAGAGGGGAAGATGCTTACTAAGTTCGATGCATCGTGCTAAAGCTTGAGGTGGTCGCCATTTGTCGAGAGGCGCACGAGGTCGTCCTGAATCGCTCGCTGGAGTTCACGACGGCATCAGGCACGCTCTGGCGTCGACGAAGGTGAGGCTTCGAGGCACACTAAGGAAAGTGGAGTGTACCACTAGGTTCGTCTGAGGGTCGCAAACAAGTGAGCATCAAAGAGAGGGGAAGGAGAGGTCAGGGCTCACCAGCAATGCTCGTCGGAGCGGAGGCAGACAACGACGAACTGCTGTCGTCGAGGTTGCCGACGATGCAGAGCGCGTGCGGGCGAGCTGATGCTACGAAAAGGTTCGCCAGGAGATGGGGAACTTTATCGTGGAGGTCAGAGAGCAAGGGGAGGCGTGGGCTAGCCGGAATCGTCGCCGGAGGGCATCGGAGGCAGCGACGGTGCAAGCGAAAATGGAGACAGCCTGGGGGCTCTCTGGTGGCGCTGGTTGGGGAGAAATGGAGAGGAGAGGGTGCTGGTTAAATGATAGTGATCGGGGCGAGGTATTACTGGCGCATTGACGTGAATTGATTCGAGCTTTCAACGGCCAGAAACGGCAGGATGGATTTGGGGGCGGGTCAGCGCGTGAAGACGATGATGAGGTGGCGCTGGTGGGGTCGCGGATTCAGCGGGTGCTTGGGTTCGTGCGCGAGTAAGAAACGTCTAGGGGTGAGGGATTTTCCCGGGTGGGCTGCTGTTGGGGTTGATGGGCCTGGGCTGTTTCTTTCCTATTTTCTTCTTCTCTGTTTTATTTTTCTTTTTCCATTTTGATTTTCTGTTTTGAATTCAAACTACCATTTGAATTCAGATTCCTTTCTCAAAACTTTTCCAAATATTCTATATGTTTCATGCTATTTTAAATATGTATTTTAAGTCCATATAAGAATAATTATTTTATTCACTTATGGTTTTGTTATTTATTTCAAATAGACAACTGTTTTTATTCAAACAAGATTTTAATTATATATTCAAACCCTTATTTGAATTCCAATTTTCAGCAAACCTTTTTAGTAGGTTTTATTTATTTCATAGGGTGTTAAATAATTCACTTTGAATTATTTGAAATATTTTTAATATTATTTATTAATCATTTGAATTAAGCAATTGTCTTTATTCCAATAAAATCCAATATGATTTTAAATACATATAAATTTTATTTAAATGATTCTTTTATTTCATTAAAGTTAATTTAAATAACTTTTATTCCACTTGGGCAAATTCCATTTATTATTTTCCCATGATTTAATTAATCATTTCTATTAGGGATTTTGTCTTTATTAAAATATAATAGAATAGGTTTTTAATCCCATATAATTTTATTTAAATATTCTTTATCTCTTTATTTTATTTGGATTTGGATTATCTTTATTCCATTTGCTTATGGATTTAATTTATCTTCCAAATAATTTTCTTGGGATTTATTATTTAGGCAAATTGTCTTTATTTAAATAAAATTGGATATTGTTCAATCCTTATGATTTTATTTAAATAATCTTTTATTTGTTTCATTATTCCATAATCTTTCATTTCATTTGTTTGGCCAAGATTTAATTTGGCTTTTAAATATTCCTTATTTATTTATTTATTTATTTATTTATTTATCTTATAAAATTCATATCTTTTTATTTAAAGATCCAAACTTGGTGATTCCAATTTGTATAATTTTATTTAATATTTGTTTATACTTTTATATACTTTTAGGATTAATTGCTCACAATTTGGTATGGATTTTAGATAGGAGCTTTTATTAGCTTTGGAAATATTTCCTTTGATCTTATTAAATTCATAAGTTTTTATCCATGGTTCCAAATTAAATGAAACCAATTTCTATGGTTTTATAATATTTTTATTTTTTATTCTTGATCATTTATAAATGTTTGTTGATATATTTTATATGGATCAAATCCATAGTCTCTGGGAGATCTTGGAAATGATTTATTCCATTAGGGTTTTAGAGTTTTGGTTTAACTTTTCCAAGTGTTAAAATTTCAAGATACTTTATTTGATGAATGCATTTCACTTGATTGAAATTTTGTTTGATTCCCTTTTATTCAAAGTTTGTTCAAGATGGGTTTTGATGTGTCCATTTAGAAGCAAAAAGTTTCTTTTCACCCTAAATCTCAACAATTATTTATTTTGTTTATTTATTTTCACATTACAAAATTTGGAAAATTTTGGGATGTGACAGGATACCACCCTTAAAAGAAATCTCGTCCCGAGATTTGGGAAGGATAGATGTTACAAGTTGACTTCAAAGCAACTAGGGTACTACCACCCTTAAAAAGGTTTTTAACTAGATCACATCTTGGCTCACTTGGGATCTTGATGTATCTTCTCTGGACACTTGTTTGCATAATGGCCTAGCTCTTTGCATTTGAAACACATCACTTGGCTATTATCCTTCTTCTTCTTTGGTATCATTTCCTCTTGTTTATTTCCTTGGTTCTTCTTCTTTTCTGGGCAATCACTGGCATAGTGTCCCATCTCTTTGCAATTGTAACATTGCAACTGGCTTATGTCCTTCTTCTTCTTCTTCTTCTTCTTGGGTCTCTCCAAAGCTAGGAGTTCTTCTAGTTCATGCTCTTCATATCTCACCTCAAAGGTAGGAAATCTTTCTCTCTTCTTGGGGCAGTTACTAGAGATATGACCTTCTTCTTCACAAGAGTAGCAACACTTTGTGGTTACTTTGGGTATGACTCTATGAGGCATAGTTCTGACTTTGTTTTTATCCTTCTTGGTAGAAGTGGTTCCCTTATGGAGGTTTCCAAACATTTGATGCTTTCCATCTTGCTTCATTTGTTGGACTATAGGATAGACAGGGCATTGGATAGGGACATGATTATTTACTTCACATAGGAAACAAGTTACTTGAGATGTGGGGCATTGATTAGTTGGATGTTTCTCTTCACAATTATGGTACTGGTCCACATGCTCCTTAGAAGTGTGTTCCATGTCTCCACAAACATTGCAAGCTTGAGTTCCTTCTATAATATCATCCTTGACATCATTGTTGTCAAAATCTCCTTGGGAAAGGTTGTATTTCATGTTGATCATTTGAGTGGTCATCCCTTGAAAAATTGAGATTGGATTTCCAAAAAAATTTGTTTGATTGGGTCTAACTCATTGTTGTTGGCTAAAAACTGAGTTGTCATCTGATTCAACTGGGTTTGGTTTGCTAGTAGTTTTTCTCTCATGTGCATCTCTTGGTTGTTGTTGTCACCATTCTTGATGTTAGAGTCTCTTGGAGAAATCAACTGTTTGGGTTGGATTGGGATTAGAGTAGGCAAAATATTTCTAGAGGAAGAAGTCTATCACACACAACAATTCACACAAGCAATGTGCAAGTAATCACAATCAAACATTCCACTCAAACAACAAGTTCAAGCACATTTTTAGGCAACAAAATATTTTTGCTACACCACATAAGTTGGTGGGTTTAAACTAATCATTAGTATGCTGGTCCAACTATATGGTTCACTTGAGATCATTCCATTCTTCTTGGTTGTTTCTTCATGAATGAGATCTTTATATCTTGGAAAATTTATTGTATCTTGGTCACAAAACTTCAAAGGTGATGATGATTCCTTCTAAGTCTTCAAGTCTTGAGTAACATTTCTTGTCTCACTTGTAGTCCTTAGTGATGTCCAAGTTGAAGTCCTTGATGAAACTAAAGTTGAAGTCATTTGTGTTGATGAAGTCCTTTGCTCAAGTTGAAGTCTTGGTCATGGTGGAGGCTTTGATCTTCAAGTTGAAAGTAGAAGATATGTAGATTCAAAACAAAAAGGTTAAGGAAAGAGTTTACAAGATTGTTTGTAAATAAGTTTTGTAACAAATACAACTCCTATTTTTCGAAGGGGTTTTGTCCAATACTAGGGTTACAATCCTACATGCAACACAGTGCTCTCATACCATCTGTAGAGGTCCCAACCTAATAAGGTAGAGATCCCTGTGTTTACAATGCTAGTCCCTGGATCAATAGCTAGCATCCACAGTTAAGATGTAATATCAAGAAACAAAGGTCATAATACAACTTTATAACCAGGAATAAAATAATTCATTACATCTTACATAGCTCATTTGGCTATCTCATTACAATGCAACAGAAATAATTATATAGCATGGAGTCCTTCATCTTCAAAGTGCCACAGGCAATCATGTTGGTTGTAGACTTGTAATCCTAATCAACATACTTCACTGACATCAAACAAACCTGCAACATAATAAGTTACATCCACAAGGGTCAATACATTTGAATTGTATTGGCAAGTGATACTATGGTAGAGTAGTGGTAACTATCATCTATATGCATTTGGCTAAGTGGAGCTTAGGCTTGCTTTGCTCAAAATAGATTTTCCTTATAAGTTGAAAACACTAAGTTTTTGTTTGTCAAATCACCCAAGGCATCAACCAATAGACACTGGTGATTCCTTAACCCTTGTTCAACCACAAGTTTTTAACTTAGAAATTGGGATGAGGAGATTCTTGATAGCTTCCATGTCTTGATGATCAAATTGTCCCTTGACGGGGACATGGCTAAGTACTTAGATTTTACTCTCTCGAGAGGTGGTGCACTTTCCCCACAAGACTCGACATGCATCGAGACAAGATCTTTCAGAAGCCTTCCCTTAGACCAGAATGGACGCGTTCCCAAACCTATCAACCCCTACCACCAATTGTCCATTTGGCTAAGTTATTGCAACCTATACGATCCAGGCAGAGCCCATAATGCCAAGTTGCTGCACTTGAAGCTTCTCAACATTTGACATCTGTAACATCCCAAAAATACTAAACTTGGATCATCAAACTCTAATCATCAAACTTAGGGTTAACAAAAACTTTTCTAAATAAAATTATGGAAGCATGCATGTGAGTATGCATTTGATTTTGAATTCTTTTGAACCACCTTGTTTATGTGTTCCATTGCTTGTAAATGGATGCTTAGGTGAAATAAACATCATCTAAACATTTCCCACACTTTTCCCAAAGACAAGTAAATCAAAACAAATAAAATAAGGGAATGGTCATTTTGACCAATTTAACTCCCATGCCTACTTTGGCTGTCTCAAACTTTTAGAACCTAACAGAAACTTTTATGGATCTTTGCACCCCTTGATTGTACTCATAACAAAGTATCAAGGCCCACTTTTTGATCATCTAGAAACTTTCAAATGCATAGTTTAAATGACAATTCAAAATTGAATCTTTATCATATGGGAAGATACCACTTCTTCAAAAACCACTCAAACAAGCTCAACTTTCAAAACCCAAGCATCTGCAGACTCACCAGCACCAACCTAGCACACCCACCAAAAAATCTTTTCAAAATTCAAAACTTGAATTCTTGCGGCCATTTCATCAAACACATTGCAGACACAAATCATCAAAATCTTAAACACTATTGTGAGCAGTGATTGATGCCTAACTTGTTCCCTCTCTAGCTCACAACCATCTCAATAGATCATCTAGCAAGTTAAACCAAGCACTAGCCTCACTGTAAGCTGGGCAATGACATCAATGGTGAACAACCGAATGCACCCTTGTCACCCCCATGTCGACAGCAAGCTAGGAGGAGAAACAAGCCTAGCCAGCATGTCTGGGAGCAAGCCAACACCCCACAGCCACTCCCTGTCCAGCGCTCGAACGTTGCCAGCCACTGGACCACACACACGAACCATGCCAACCTTGCCAGCAACCATGCCGAGAGCACGCCCCGTGCGCCACGCTCGACCGACGCCCACAGACCGCGCGCCGCCCTTGCCGCGTGCATACGTGATCACCACCATACCAGAACCCCGCAGACACGCTCGTTCGCCGTCGTGCGGACCACGCGCGCTGTGCGCCATTAAATTCTCTGTCGGGCACGCGCAAAGCACCGTCGCGTTCCGACCAAGCCGCACCGCCCCACGTCTCGCCACCGTGTCGTTGAGCATCGCCAGGGAGCACCGCACCGCCCCTACCGTCGCCCATGCCGATAGCCATCTGTACCATCGACCACGACGAGCTCACCGTGCGCCCCGTCGGTCCCCTCTCGCCACTATAAATAGAGGCCACCCCCAGCCGAATTGAGCACACCATATCACTCCTCTCCTAACTGATCATTCCACCCTGTTCCCGGAGCAAGGCGAGCAGCGCAGCGCCGGAATTTCACCGGAGCCCGCCGCTGCTAGAGAAGAAGGGAGCCAGCGATTGGAGCCGCCCCAGGAGAAGCTGCCGGTACCAGGAGGTTCGTCGTTGTCGACTTCGTCGTTCACCCGCCTCGCTGACCCTCGCCTGCAACCCGGTGAGCCCCCAACGACCCCCACTGGCCGCGCTAGGTTTCTGTCTCGCCGGTGTTGCCCAACGTCGACGATGACCCTCAGCCGTTGGATTAGAACCAGATCGAACGCACCACATCACCCCATACCGCTTCGCACCCCCTGTCACACTGACGCGTGGGGACAGCCACTTACGCAGCCCGCGGAAGCGCTGTGCTTAGCAGGCCGGCCCGTTAACCTTTCCCGCGCAGCCCAGTTATTTGAATTAAACCTTTTCCATTTTATTTCAAACACACTTCTGTACCCAGTTTCAAAAATCAACCCAGATCGATTCAGTGCACCAAATTGAATGAAACTAATTTTTTAGAAAGGTCTAGGAATGCTGAATCCAAGCCCGTTGGATTGAAGTCATTTGGATCTGTAGATCACCCTTGGAAAAAATAACAAGGCAGAATCTTTTCTGCATTCAAACATTTTTCAAACTTAAACCATAATAGCTTTTGAGTTGATTCCAACTCTCAAAAATCACATTTAACCATACCTTTCAGAATATATAAAAATATATAGGTTTACTTACAGAAATAATGACCAAGTAATAAAAGAATGCCACATAGGCATTTCTAGCCACTTTAGTTAATTAAAATAAAAGGGTAAAACCTTATTAAATTGTGACACCACTTTAAATCACATTCCCATGGACTAAAATATGTGGTGATGACACGTGTCAACATGATCCCATGTTTGGTTTGGTCAATAGTAAATCTTAAGTAGTTTTTCAATGAGTAGAAATTATTTTTCTAAAAATAAAAAGGAATTAAAACAAGCTTTAATCTTGTAATGTTAGTGATGATGCTAGATCATCTATAGGACCCTTTTGTGTGATGATTACAAGTAGTTAAGTATTGTTTGGTGATTGTGTACCTCGTATTTATTCATAGACACTAGTACCGACCAAGGATACGAGGAGGAAGGAGGATTCTACGAAGAAGAAGCCGAGGAGAACTTCAACCACTGCTCTGCACAAGGCAAGCTAACACTTGCAAGATACTCTACTTTAGCAAGCTTTACTAACCAAATGGACCAATGCAAGCCTAATACTACTAGAGAATGTGCAAGCTAACCCTTGCAAGATATTCTACTGATGCAAACAAACCCTTACTTGTTACCATGCCAATCCTATGCCTTAAGCATATGTGATGATATCCACTTGTTACCCCCTCCTAGTTTTATTTGCAAGCTTTATATTTTATTTCCTTATCAAAGCTACTTCCTTAGAGAGTACTCAAGTGACTTGTAGATTCTAGAAAGATACAGTTGAAGGTTGCATAAAGAGCATAAAATTTGGCCTAAGCTAGAAAATCTTGATGTCATCCTAAGGCATGAGATTGAACTTAGTTGAAACCCCACTAGTTTACTACCCCTCATTAGTACTCACCCCCACTTGTAGATGCTAGTGCTAAGCATAAAACTTGTTCAACTTTAGATGGGAATACTTGGTGAAAATGGTTACGAAAACCTTAGAATGATGGATCATTCTACTGAGATGTTTTGACATGTGTTTCCGAACACCAGATGATTTTGGTGATGAAAATGTTGAGGCATGAGCCTTAGCCCTTTATAAAACTGATGGTTGTCTGGATGCGATACCATTCCAATTTTATCGTACAACCACAATACCCGAAGATTGGGTATGGCTTGACTGGAAACTTATATACCTTAGTATTAGTTCCCTCACGGTCAAGGTATGAGCTGAGGCTACCTTGTGAAGATTGTCCATCTGTGCAGTACCCAAGATGACAGTTGGTCATGGTTGGGAGGCCAAACTCACAGGAGAGGTGCTTATACTAGGGCGTGTAATTGAAAGGTTAGGATTGATTATCCGCATACTGAGTATGGTGAATTCAGGATTTGTTCCCGACGGATGTATCGAATGTTGTGGTGAAAGTGTACAATCTCTGCAGAGTGTCAAACTATTCGAATAGCCACGTCCGCGGTTATGGACAGTTGGAGTGGCCATACTGTTCCCCCGTCAGCTGTTTTCAAAATGACTTGTGAAATGAATTGAGACTTTGACTTGACCACAACAGGGTTATGCTATGAAATACAAGTTCCCACTTAGGTGTTATAAACTTCAACTAGCTCTCTTGCTTCTGAACTTAGTAGGGATAAATCTGGCCTTTGCAAAACAACCCTAGAGCCTAGTGTCCTATTATCCAAAAACCCGTTTACTTGTTAGTATTAGTTTGCGAGTACTTAAAGAGTACTCATGGCTTTGTCCCTGGCTATTCCCGTGGCCAGACTATGAAGAGGAGTACCTGGAGGATGGACCCCAGGAAGGTTACGACAACTAGGATCATCTCCCATCGTCAGCATTGCCTGTGACCCCGAAGATGGAGCTTCGCCTACGCTACCGTTATTATTACGTATTCCGCTGCTTGAAGTTGTATTAAGAACTGGATCATGAGATCCTTATTTGTGTAAGACCTTATGTATGGTTTGTAATGGATGATGTACTGTGGTATCCAATTCTGTTATGTCTCGCAAAAATGGTAATCCTGGGATTGCGATGTATGGCATAACAGGCATCTGGGATTAAAAATCCGGGTGTTGACAAGTAGCTTTGAAGCCATCTTTATAATCACCCAGTTACGGTGTGACATTTGATGTCAACAAGAAACTCTTCGGTGTTAGTGATTGGCATGATCTCATGGTCTAAGGATTAGGATCACTTCGTAAGTTGTTTATAGCAATATAAACTCAATGACTTTGATCGTAATGCTATACTTCGGATGAATGTTCATCACATCATTACACTCATGTTGTGATCTCGTTATTAACAATATCCAATGTCTATGATCAGGAAACTGTGATCATCTTGTTAATAAACAAACTAGTTTATGAGAGAGGCATAACTAGGAACTTTCTGTTTGTTTATTAAACACACATGTATTAACGTTTTCGTATTAATACATAGCATGCAAAATAAACATCTATCATATACTTGGAATACACATAATAAACACTTTATTATTGCCTCTCAGGGCATATTCCCTTCAGTCTCCCACTTGCACTAGAGACAATAATCTAGTTACATAGTGATGTATCTAACACCCATGGAGTTCTGGTGTAGATCATGTTTTGCTCTAGGGAGAGTTTTAGTCAACAGATCTGCTACATTGAGATCCGTATGTACTTTACAAATCTTTATATCTCCATCCTTGACATGCTCGCGGATGGAGTGAAACCGGCGCTTAATATGCTTGGAATGCTTGTGAGACCTTGGCTCTTTGGCATTGGCAATGGCACCATTGTTGTCACAATAGATCACCATTGGGTCCAACGCGTTTGCAACCACACCTAGTTCGGATATGAACTCCTTCATCCAAACTGCTTCCTTAGCCGCTTCTGAAGCAGCAACATATTCGGCCTCCGTCGTTGATCCCGGTACCATAGGTTGTTTGGAGCTCCTCCAACTAACCGCTCCGCCATTCATGAGAAATACGTACCCGGATTGAGACTTAGAGTCATCAGGATCGGTGTCAAAGCTAGCGTCGACATAACACTTAGCGACGAGCTCTTCTTCACCTCCGTATACAAGAAACATATCCTTCGTTATTCACAAGTACTTAAGGATATTCTTGACCGCTTTCCAGTGTTCTGAACCTGGATCCGATTGGTACCTACTAGTCAAACTAATAGCATGTGCCACATCCGGCCTTGTACATAGCATGGCGTACATTATAGAGCCTATGGCTGAAGCATAGGGGACTTTGTCCATTTTCTCTCTTCTTCTGCCGTAGCCGGACTTTGAGTCTTACTCAATGCCGTGCCTTGTGTCATAGGTAAGAACCCCTTCTTACTATCTTCCATTTTAAACTTCTTTAAAATCTTATCAAGGTATGTACTTTGTGATATCCCTATTAGGCGCCTAGATCTATCTCTATAGATCTTTATGCCTAATATGTATGACGCTTCACCTAGGTCCTTAATTGAAAATTTGCTGTTTAGATAACTTTTAACACTGTTTAAAAGATCTATATCATTTCCGATCAATAATATGTCATCCACATATAGTATCAGAAATGCCACATTGCTCCCACTCATTTTCTTATAAATACAAGATTCTCCATAAGTTTGGACAAATCCAAACTCTTTGATCACCTCATCAAAGCGGAGATTCCAACTTCGTGATGCTTGCTTCAATCCATATATGGATCGCTGAAGCTTGCACACCTTGTTAGCATCCTTAGGATCGACAAAACCCTTTGGTTGTATCATATACAACTCTTCTTCAATATTACCATTGAGAAACGCGGCTTTGACATCCATCTGCAATATCTCATAATCGAAATATGTAGCAATTGCTAACATAATCCTAACTGATTTTAGCATCTCTATAGGAGAGAATGTCTCATCGTAGTCAACTCTTTGAATTTGTCGAAACCCCTTTGCGACAAGTAGAGCTTTATAGACGGTTACATTACCATCAACATCAGTTTTCCTTTTGAAAATCCATTTATTCTCCATGGCCTTTCGGTCGTGAGGTAAGTCCACCAAGTTCCAAACTTGATTTTCATACATGGATTCCATCTCGGATTTCATGGCTTCTAACCATTTTTTGGAATCCGGGCTCATCATTGCTTCTTCATACATCGCAGGGTCATCATTTTCATTAACCATGAAATTCATGACAGGATTTCCGTATAGCTCAGGAGCTGCACGCGTCCTGCTAGACCTGTGAGGTTCGGTAGTATTCTCTTTCGGAGTTTCATGATCATTATCATTAGTTCCTTCTTCAACTGGTGAAGCCAACTCCGGAACGACTTCCGGCGCTGTGCTACTCGCCATACTTTGAAGAGAAGGTTCAATAACCTCTTCGAGTTCTACCTTCCGACTACTCACACCTTTCGTGAGAAACTCTTTCTCTAGAAAGGATCCATTCTTGGCAACAAAAACCTTGCCCTCGGATCTGTGATAGAAGGAATACCCAATAGTTTCCTTAGGGTATCTTATGAAGATGCATTTTTCCGCTTTGGGTTCGAGTTTATCCGGTTGAAGTTTCTTCACATAAACATCGCATCCCCAAACTTTAAGAAATGACATCTTAGGTTTGTTTCCAAACCACAATTCATACGGTGTCTTTTAAACGGATTTAGATGGTGCCCGATTTAAAGTGAATGCAGCAGTTTCTAGTGCATAACCCCAAAATGACAACGGCAAGTCCATCAGAGACATCATAGATCGAACCATATCCAATAAAGTATGATTACGACATTCCGACACACCATTTCATTGTGGTGTTCTGGCAGGTGTGAGTTGTGAAATAATTCCACACTCTTTCATGTGAGTGCTAAACTCGTAACTTAGATACTCACCTCCACGGTCAGACCGTAGAAATTTGATCTTTCTATTACGATGATTTTGTACTTCATTCTGAAATTCCTTAAACTTTTCAAAAGTTTCAGACTTGTGTTTCATCAAGTAGATATAACCGTATCTACTCAAATCATCCGTGAAAGTAACAAAATAACGATATCAACCTCGCGCTGACACACTCATTGGACCACATACATCAGAATGTATAATTTCCAATAAATTTGTCGCCCGTTCCATTGAACCGGAAAACGACATTCTAGTCATCTTGCCCATAAGGCATGGCTCACATGTATCAAATGATTCAAAATCAAGTGATTCCAAAAGTCCATCCGAATGGAGCTTCTTCATGCATTTAACGCCAATATGACCTAGACGGCAGTGCCACATATATGCGGATATATCATCATTTAGTTTAATCCTTTTAGCATCAACATTATGAATATGTGTAACATTATTATCGAGATCCAAAAGAAATAAACCATTCATCATTGGTGCATGACCATAAAAGATTTCATTCATATAAATAGAACAACCATTGTTCTAGGATTTAAATGAATAACCACTTCGCATCAAACACGATCCAGATACAATGTTCATGCTCAGTGTTAGAACAAGATAACAATTCTTTAAGTATATTACTAATCCTGACGACAAATGGAGAAGTAGCGTTCCGACGGCGATCACATCAACGCTTGATCCATTGCCGACACGCATCTTGACCTCACCCCTTGCTAGCGGTCGCTTGTTCCGCAGCCCCTGATTCGAGTTACAAATATTAGCAACTGAACCGGTATCAAATACCCAGGTGCTACTGCGAGTACTAGTCAAGTACACATCAATAACATGTATATCATATATACCTTTGTTTGCCTTACCGGCCTTCTTGTCTGCCAAATACTTGGGGCAATTGCGTTTCCAGTGGCCAGTCCCTTACAGTAGTAGCACTCGGTATCAGACTTAGGTCCAACTCGAGGTTTCTTTTTAGGCACGGCAACCGACTTGCCTCCCTTACTTCCCTTCCGTTTTCCCTTCTTGTCTTTCTTGAAACCAGTGTTCCTATTGATCATCAACACTTGATGTTCCTTCTTGATCTCCACTTCTGCAGTTTTAAGCATTGACAAAAGCTCGGAGAGAGACTTCTTCATGCCTTGCATATTATAGTTCATCACAAAGCTCTTATAGCTAGGTGGCAGAGACTGCAGAACACGATGGATACCCAAGTCAATGGGAATCGATATTCCCAAGGACACAAGCTTATCGGCGTAACCCGACATCTTGAGTACATGCTCACTAATGGAGTTGTGATCTTCCATCATGCAGCTAAAGAACTTTTCTGAAGCATTGTAGCTCTCTACAGCAGCATGTGTGTCGAAAATCATTTTCAACTCACCCATTGTATCAAATGCATTGCCGTTTTCGAAACGCTTTCGAAGTTCCGGCTCTAGCCCATACAATATGCCGCAATGAACTAAGTTGTGGTCTTCCTGACGAGTCTGATAGACATTCTTCTCCTCGTCAGGGGCATTCTCAAAAGGTGGGGGGCCTAGTGGCGCTTCTAGCACATATTGCTTTTGTGCAGCAGAGAGGATAATCCTCAAATGCATGGCCCATTTGGTAAAGTTGCTACCGTTCGTTGCAAGTTTCTCTTTCTCCATGAACACATTGAAATTAAAAGCAGGTGGTGCCATCTACAACATAATTTGTAAAGTTTAGACTAAGTTTATGATAGATTGAGTTCAACTAATCCACATTACGAATGAACTCCCACTCAAAAACGACATCCCTCGTGCCTTTTTGGTGATTACATGAACCAAATCCACTACACCAAATCCGATCATCACGTGAGTCGATGTAGCTTCAAAGGCGAGCACCAAATGGGCATCATATCTATTATATGACTCATGCTTAACCTTTCGGTCTGTGTTCCGCGGCCATGTATGTACATGTTAGGCTCGTCAAGTTAGAACCTTAGTATTCGCGTGTGTAACTATCTTACACCCGATATATGGTCGTGGATCGAAGAACACCCGATCATCACGTGATGTCTTGGAGCGACGAAAATATAATCGGTGCATACTAAAGGAAGAACACATTCTTATCTTGATATTGAAATGAGGGATCATCTTATTATGCTAATAAAGCGCTAAACAAGCAATACAAGATGCTATCGAACATCACATGTTTATTAGTGAAATGATATGGTTCTCGCATATGATCTCTATCATGTGCACCGTGGTATGATCACTATCATACCTTTATGTGTAAGTCCAAGGTCTATGGAACTTACATGCTATGTGTGTTGTAAGAGTATCATCTCATACTTCTACTTACAACATCACCATATCATAACACTAGCCCAGCAACAATCTAAATTAGACGCCTCTAATTTATCCATTGCAAGTTTTACGTGGCTTAGGGCTTTCGAAGATAGAACCGTTCTTACCTACGAACATGAACCACAATGAGGATAACCAAAATGTTGACAACTTGTTGCAAAATAGATATTGACTATAGTAGGAGAGACAGACACCCGCTAGCCACTTATGCAAACTAGTTGCATATCAAGCGTGGAACAGGTCTCATGTGCGAGGACATGTAAAGTTTGTCCGGGCCGCTTCATCCCACTATGCCACCAATATCCAAAATTACAACTAAGGAGCAAAAACATGATCATCATCGCCCACATACTCATATGTGTACTACCCGTGTAAAGCATCTACGCATAGATCCGGCTCTGATACCACTGAAGGGTTCGCAACATAGAAAACAATAAATTTCCTACGATGGGAACTATGTACCAAGATCTATCTACTAGATACAAATAACAGGCGGATGTATATCCGTAGAGAACATACCCTTGAAGACCGACAAAGCTTAACGAGTTGAACTCGTGGTTGATGTAGACGATCTCTTGCCGATCTCAAGATCGAGAGGAAGTCCTAGCGCCGCAAAGCAGCAGCGCATCCGTGCTCGCACACACGTACAAGAAACCGAGCAACCTCCGCCTCCTTGCTCCAGCGGTGCAGTGGAAGCACAACCCTTTCTTGCCGAATAGCCACCGGGAACATGTATCTCGCTAGTCCGAGACCATGGGGGATAAATTCTAGAGGGGGAGAGAGATCCTTCACGAGGAGGTGTGAGTGAGAGAGAGGAGAGGGGGTGCCTTTTATAGGAGGAGGGGGGCACCCAAGGGGGTGGCCGCCGGCCATGGGGGCTGCCCCCTCCCCTCCTTCATTCATGTGGGTGGACACTCCACTCACAAAAATCCTTTCAATTCCCTCCACTCAAAATTGCTATTAAATTTCCACCAAATTTAATGCAAACTCTCATTAAATAAAACTCTTTTATTTATTAAGAATTTTGTCAATTAATTTAAGGACAAACATTCACATATAACCCCTTGCTAGAATTCCATTTCACATGCAAAAACACTTTCTGCAATTTCACCCAAAAACCTGTTTCGGTATCTAGTGAAATAAATTCCTACGCTTGTTTATTCTTTCCGGCATGAAACATTTGCTCCAATTGGATGTCAGTGTCCCTTAAGTGTGTCACCCTATGGTTCGTGAATAATACGGACATGATCGAGACCCTTCTCCGATCAATAATCAGTAGCGGGACCTGGAGATCCATACTGACTCACACACATTCAACGATAACTTTCCTGTGATCGTCGGAACCTTTTATGCTTGTATCTTAATCCCTTTATTTCACGATATATTACATGTCCGAGACTCGATCATCGGTATCTCCATACCTAGTTTGATCTCGTTACTGACATGCACTCTTTTCTCGTTCCCGTGATATAACATTCTAGTGATCAAATCACTTGCTTGCAAGCTAACCAATGTGATATCACCGAGAGGGCCCAGAGTATATCTATCCGTCGTCGGGATGAACAAATTCCACTCTTGATCCATGAGTCTCAACATAACACTTTAGTAGCTTTGAAGCCATCTTTATAATCACCCAGTTACGGTGTGATGTTTGATGTCAACAAGAAACTCTTCCGGTGTTAGTGATTGGCATGATCTCATGGTCTAAGGATTAGGATCAGTTCGTAAGTTGTTTATAGCAATAAACTCAATAACTTTGATCGTAATGATATACTTCGGGTGAATGTTCATCACATCATTACACTAATGTTGTGATCTCGTTATTAAAAACATCCAATGTCTATGATCAGGAAACTGTGATCATCTTGTTAATCAACGAACTAGTTTATGAGAGAGGCATAACTAGGAACTTTCTGTTTGTTTATTAAACACACATGTATTAACGTTTCCATATTATTTATAGAATGCAAAATAAACATCTATCGTATAGTTGGGATACACATAATAAACACTTTATTATTGCCTCTCAGGGCATATTCCCTTCAAGGATCCTCCCAAATACAATACTGCTTCAGATATCTCTGTGAATGAGTGGCGGGACTTGAGGAGGCAAAATCCGTACCGTTTTCCCAACCGCACCTATCTTGATGCTGACAGACTCTTTTGGACTGACACTCAGAAGTGATTTTGGGATGACTTCTATAATGAGCCATCTCGTATGTGGCGGGGTTTCTTTGTTCCTCCCAAGTATCTCAATGAGGATCACTATGCTCACTACCTCTCAACAGATTTTGAGCATGTGGATGTGGCCCTGAAGCAGATGGATGTCTTTGGTCTTGCCACTATCAAGGTTAAGCTCATGCCAGATCTCATTCGCCAGTTCTTCTGCACTGCTTATTTCCACACTGATATTGCTCGCATTTTCACTTGGATGACCGGCACCAAGCCATACTCGGCTTCTGTTGATGATTTCTGCAATGCCCTGGGTTACCCTCCTGACCGTGTTTCTGGCTTCCGCATTCACTCTGAGAAGGCAACCCCAGTGAGCCCAGCCATGCACCTCCCAGCTTGTCAGGCATGTACTACTACTATATGGTCCTTGCTCGGTTCTTTCGCTACAATCTTATGAGCAAAGTTGGTGATGCGATTGATGTTCGTGGTCACCACAAAAACCTGCTGTACTACTATGACCCTCATCGCCCACGGAAGAAAAATGGGTGTGATTTCATCTTCTGTGAGATTCAGTGGTCCGTCGAGAAGCGCATGAGTCCCAATTATTGTCAGTATGTTCAGCGTCTGATTGATGCTACCGTCCATGCATCTGCTATCCCTAAAGGTCCGCGTGAAGATATGGAGGATTTCACCTTACCTCGTCGGGGCTCTCATGTGGATCTCCCTCAGATGATGCCGTCTGAGCGCCGGACCAAGCTTGCTCATGATCCTCTTTCTGCTAGTTCGCGCTCCCGTCGGGACCTTCCCCATGCTCTTCCTCGCAAGAAAGGACTTCCCCGTTTCTTCAACAATCTTTGGGATATGTGTCGCTCTTCGTATGATGTTGCCCATCGTAGCTTGGAGCTCAGTCAGGAGAATAGGAGGCAACATAGTGCTTTCTTGATAGAACGTGGTCGCCCTGTGCCAGACTTGGGCAATGCTTTGGCTCCTGTTCCTTATGTCAACTTTGATAAGCCACCGCTGGATGAGGACATGTTTCAGGGTTTTGATCCGTCCATGTTCCCCGGGTTTGCCACTTCTAGTTCCTCTCAACGTCGCGCTACACCTACAGGGAATGATGATGACGATGAGGACGAGGACGAAGAGGAGGGTGACGAAGACGAAGAAGAGGAGGAAGAAGTCGATGATGATGACGATGAGGAAAACTTTGCTGGATAGCTCGTTTTTCTATACCTCTTTCTTCCTTTTTGGTCTTGATGCCAAAGGGGGAGAGAGAGAGTAGAGTCGCTTACTTCATGATTCGCCTCTTGCACAAGTCCTCCTTTGTTCGTTTGCCTCTCATGGGCTTGTGTTTTTATCTACTCTATCAAACTATTTGTGTGTGTGGTTGGACAATTCTGTAGTTCTCTTATTGTACTTGGATTTTCTATGACTATATGATTGCTATTATATGCTAGATATCTGTGTATCTAATCATATCATAATATCTCTTTTTGACTCTAGCTCGGTTTGTCATCGTTAACCAAAAAGGGGGAGATTGAAATGGCAAATAGCCCTTATCTAGTGTGTTGGTTAACTATGACATCGAAGCTACATAGAGGACTAATGTTTCTACTAGCTTCTCTACAGGTGAGAGTCCGCAGTTGTTGGTGAAAGGCGATGTATGACCCCCCATTCATTTCTATGTGAAGAGTCGGTGGTTTTATTTCTTATTCTCTCTTTTTACTCTTGAGTCAAATAGGAAACACCGCACTATTAAGAGGGGTGATCTCGATGCGCTCTTTGGGGTTGTTCTACACCAAATATTCTTCTCATAATCCACCGCCACACACCCTTTCGAGGAGAGAGAGAAAAATAGCCTTGAAAAATGAGTCCAAATGGGTTACTACGAAATTGGTAGAAGTGTCGGCACCACCGGTACTGTCGCCGGAATTTCCGGTCGCCGCCGGAAATTCTCGGTGAGCACCGATAAGGCCTACTGCAAGCACATTCGGTTGTTCGCCGAGAATTTCGGTCGACGCCGAAATTTCTGGCGTAGAGTCCGGTCCGCCAGAGCGGTCACCGGAATTTCCGGCGTGCAACTCGGTCCGACCGAACTTATTGCCGGTTCTATCGCAGAAACCCCCAAACGGCTCTTTTTCTCCCCATACTATATATACCCCTTTCTTCTCAACTGAGAGGTTAGGCATGTCATCAAACATTCATTTCTTGAAGCTCTCTCTCTCTCTCTCCATTGTTGAAACACAAAAGCTTGAGGATCTCCCATTCTACCCAACCAAATCCAAATCCCTTTGGTAGAAAGGAAGAGGAGGTCCTAATCTACGTTTCCACCAAGCCAAAGTTCATTCCCCCTTGAGTTCATCGAGTTATCTCGTTACTCTTGGGTTTGTGGGAAACCCTAGACGGCTAGGGTCGCCCGGAGGCATTCGGCTTGTGATTTGCTCCGAGGAAAGTTTGGAGACTACCTTAAAGTCTACTACGAGTAAGTGAGCTATTCCTTCGTGGGATAGGCTCGGAGAAGAAGGTGAGCCTTTGTGGAGCGTGAGGAATCCTTCGTGAAACCGCACACTTCTCCAACGTACACCTGTTGTTGCTGTTTGAAGCAAATCATGCATGATCATAAAGTTGACAAATATTTGTGGAACGGAGGTAGTATTTCAGATCGGATAGTCAACATATCTAAAATAGCTTGCTAAAAAGGCTTATGTTGTGAAACTGAGGTAATATTTGTGAAAAAGTATAAAATAGGTTGCTAAAAAGGTTTACATTATGGAACGAAGATTGTATTTGAGACCGGATAATCAGCAACAGAAAACATGAGCTAGAATTGAAGCTGCCCCATGCATTTTTTTTTGTCTTTATATATAGGAGCAAAGTTTTACTATCTGCCGCATCTACAGTTTGATGCATGCAACCACTCTTGACCCATGTACTCGGACAGCATCGCCTTCGGACAACCTTAGCAACTGCATGACTCTACACACTAAATAGGAATTACCCTAAAGGATACAAACAAGATATTTACAGTAAGGAAGTGCTATAAAGAATTTTTTCTAGAGCATCTCTTGCAGATACCATAAAACAACATGGCCCGTAAAAATTGCGCCGATATGCATTTTTTAAATGTTTTTTAGCACCAAACAAACATTGCATATTGGCATGTCCCATAATTTTTGTTACGGTCGAGGCCGTGGAGCTTGGTCTGGGTTGCTGTGTGGCCGTAGAGCTGCGTTCCCCAAGGAGTAGGCGCAGCACCGGGAGGTGTCGTCGTGTGCCGCGCGAGCCCGTACACACTCTCGCGGAACAGCATGGAGGTGTGGCGCGGCCTCGAAGACCTATTGGTGCCGGTCCTAGCCATCCATCGCGCACGCGACTCGGGGACAGGGAGCACGTGGGCCATCGAGCATTGGGATTTCTCTGACAACAAGTTTGTCAAAGTGGATCAAAGCCATACCGTTCGATATCATCTTTGTTGTCAACCATCGAGATATCAAAGGGGCTCCTGGACCTCAGCTGCCAGACGGTCGCCGACATGATAGAGTGCAAGACGGTTGAGGAGATCCGTAAGACGTTTAACATCAAGAATGACTTCACTCCGGAGGAGGAGATATGCAAAGAGAACCCGTGGTCTTAGCTAGCTAGGACATTATTTGGTCTATTTTCGTTATATGCTTAAGTACTATTTTGATGTTTAATTGGTTTTGGATTAAGATACTTTACACTATCGTCTAGGTCAGTGAAAACTATATGCTTGTCCGTTATATGGAAATTTTGGTAAAACAATATAACTATTTACACATGTGATATTCGAAGCAAAACTAGTTATGCACTTCTTATTTGTTGGCTACTAAGCTTCAAAAAGAAAAATTGTTGGATGATGATTGCCGTTTGAATCAAATCATGCACGTTTATAAAGTTGACAAACATTTCAGGCTGGATCAAAGTCGAGATATATAGTTTTGTTTGTAGATAGGAGAAATGTTCTATTGTCCTGCTGCCTCTATCGTTTCATGGACACAGCCCCTCTTACCCATGCATAAAACTGATCCTCGGAAGGAAGAACTCTGACTCCGCATGACTCTGCTCCCACTAAATAGGAACCCTAACCATATCAAGATAACGGTACAAACAAGCTATTTGCAGCAAGGAAAGTGCTATAAAGATCGTTTTTACCCATCAAATCTATCATGTTCAGATGTATCATGTTCAGGCACAAACCTGTAACACTTGCCATCTATGTGCGTAGCTGCAAATTCAAACAGTTGTCAAGATATTTCCCAGGAAGAAACATGCATTGGTGGCCATCTTACAAGCATGTAGCGGAAAACCCTGAATCCTGAATGGTGCTACAAACATGTGACGGGAGCGATGTATTCTCTACTGAATTTAAAACCATCTTTTGAACATGTGAGTTCTATCCTCTTCAAGCACTCAACAGGAACTCATTGATCTGTAACCATATTTCCTTCTGTGGTGGATTTGCATGTTGATAGTGTTCAACATCTACAAACTTTCACCAAAGCTTCAGAGTTTACCGACGTGATTTGTCTTCGCAGCAGCTACCTGTAAATCAAAAGTTTTCATGCATTAAACAATGAAAGTCTGATAATAAGAACTTCAAATTAATCACCGTACAGCGGCGTTGTAAAAAAAATCCCAGTACGGGTTAACTTATACAATCAGATAAACTAGTGCGTTCAGCTACTGCTCTGCTGAATTGGGAGGGTACAACAAGTTAATATTTCGGTATCAATAGCTCACAGTTCCGGTGCCAACACATATATGAGATGCTGGGCAAGACTATATGTTGATTGAAGAATAATCATTCTCAGACACCCACAAGCTAAACATGCATATTATCATAGATGATTATTCACAACAGAGGAGCTTGATGCAATTCTGCTGGAGTGCTGCCATTCAATAGACAACACGGACTACTTATTGGCATAATTTGGACTAGAACAAAGTTGACCAACAATTCCACACACTACAAAGATGTACAGATTAAAAGTATCTGGATCATAATTAATTGCAAGAAATAACATCTCCACAGAGAACTCACCTAGTTTATATCGATCTTCAGCTCAAAGAGATCACTTGAAACTGTACTCTGGTTGCACTCAGAAACTATCCCCTCAAAATCAATAGGTGCATTTGAAACAAAAACAAGCAGCGGCTTCTTTTTCGGAACAGGCAGTGGCTCACTCTTCCCCTCCAGTATACCTAGAACCGTCCTCATAACAGGTCTCTCCTCTGAAAACGGATTCACACAGCTCAAACCTAGAAGAAGCAGCCTCATCATTTGCTCTGTGTCATACTCCCCATTCAGGCTCATATCGACAGCATCCAGAAGCTTGCCTTTAGAGTGTAAATTCCAAACCCAGTCGACAACATTCAACATGTTCATACTGCCAGGTGCTTCTCGCTCAATTGGCCGCCTTCTTGTGCAGATCTCCAGCAGCACAACCCCATAGCTGTAGACATCACTCTTTTCTGTGGCTCTCCCCATCTGGAGGTACTCCGGAGCAAGGTAACCAACAGTTCCTGCTGCCAAGGTTGACCGAGGACTATTATCAGGATCCTTCAACCTTGCAAGCCCAAAATCCCCCAGCTTGGGATTGAAATTCGAATCCAGAAGTATGTTACTGCACTTGATATCCCTGTGGATCACCTGCTGTTCATGTTCTTCATGTAGGTATGCAACAACAGAGGCAATGCCGACGGCCACATTGTAGCGCCGAGCCCAGCTGAGAGTGGGATGATGGTGGAGGCCTGAACAAGGGTGGAGAGCCATGTCCAGGCTGCCATTTGACATGAACTCGTACACAAGCAGCAGCTCGTCCTTCTCCGCGCACCACCCTTGCAGATGAACCAGATTGGGGTGCTTCAGGTCAGCGATTATGGTAAGTTCGGCGGTGAACTCCTTGTGGCTCTCCCTGGATTGCTTGGAGCGCTTGACTGCATATGTGATCCCAGAGCGCGGGCAGACCGCCTTGTATACAGTACCGAACCCACCACTGCCAACCACTAGAGAAGGATCGAACCCCTTTGTCGCCGAGAAGAGATCTTGGTACATGAACTTCCTTGGCTGGCCGGATTTTGCTCTAGCACCCTCGCTGAGCCCTGAACCACGAGACCTCCACTTCTTCAGAGACATTATCGCAAGCACCATGACTGCGCCGACAAACACAATGGGCAGAGGAATGCCGAGCCCCAGCACGAGCCTTCTTCGGCGCCCATCCTTACGGCCAGCGACACCACCGTCCAACGCGGGGCCAGCGCCGCGGACGCTATCGGAGACGTTGTGCGAGGATCTGGACGCGAGGTCGACGGTGCGCAGCCCGCTGGTCTGGAAACTCCAGCTGTGGATGGCGAAGCCGCCGTCGACGCCGCTGCTCCCGTTGTCGGAGGAGGACGAGACCTCGAAGCCGACGAACATGAACTCCGCGAAGCGGGCGGCGAGGCCAGTGGAGTTGGCCACCACCAGCGCGGGCGTCGGGGGCCGCAGGCTCGCGTGGCTCAGGAACACCTCGAGGCGAGCGCGGCGTGCGTCGTAGACGACCCAGGAACCGACCTCGTTGCCATTCCGCAGGTCCACGGGTCCGGTGGAGTTCCCTGCGACGCGCTCGCCGTTGGAGGACGCGTAGACGCGGTTCCTAGGCGCGTCGAACGCGACCTCGAGCGGGAGGAGGGATCGGTTCCCGTGTGAACCCTCGGAGGCGGCGAGCGGGTCGGGGAGGAGCACGAAGGAGAGGCGGGAGGCGGGGCGCGCGGAAGCGGGGGAGGCGAAGAGGAAGGAGGTGGAGAAGGAGGCGTTGCGGGGAAACGGGAGAGGGAGCGGGAAGAGGGCGTGGGAGGAAGGCGGCGGGAGGGACACGGAGGCGGAGCGGAGCGAGGCCCCGCCCAGGAGGGTGAGGTTCCGGAGCGAGAAGGACGGGAAGGAGAAGACGACGGTGGTGGCCGCGGCGGCGGCGGCGGGCGGTGGCTGGATGGGGAGGAGGAAGAAGACGACGGCGAGGAGGTAGAGGGGAGGAGGCCTCGGTCGAGCCATGAGACGAGAGATCGAGGATGGTGGAGGCGGTGGACGG
Source organism: Avena sativa (assembly GCA_916181665.1). Taxonomy (NCBI): domain Eukaryota; kingdom Viridiplantae; phylum Streptophyta; class Magnoliopsida; order Poales; family Poaceae; genus Avena; species Avena sativa. The sequence continues at coordinate 336,868,855 of OV702297.1, read as the reverse complement.
TGAGACGAGAGAGGGTGGCACGGGTTTATGACCTTGGTGAGAGCGAGGGGGGATCCCCTCAAATGATTGGACAGATGATGAAGAAATGATTGGGAAGGGGTCCCAGTATCTCGCTACCCTTTCCTCTATTTTGTAATTTTATATTTTCACCTCTTCCGTGATGAATTTCATTGCTAAAATGCGATGTCTATTGAACCCACATTGAACGCTACTTGCGCATCCATAACTTGAAATTTACCAACTGTTAAAAATAAAATAAAATAAAATAAAATAAAATAAAAGGAGCACATACCCTCTTTGATGAGACAGGTGAAGTATTAAGAGAGAGAGAGAGATATGTTAAGGGGTTTCTAGTGCACAGGTGGTTATAAATTTGAAAAGTTTCGGTGACTTTTATGCCCCACTATTAAACTCCAATCCATCTAATAAAAAAGTACATTGCACCAAAATGAAAGTGTAATTACGATCAATGCAAAAAAAACAAGAAGTGCAATTGTAACAAATAATAAAATAGACAAAACCCGACAAATTAAAAAGTGACTTCATAAAAAATAACTAAAACTTCAAAGAAGTGACTAAAACTTTAAAATAAATGAATGAAACTGCATAAAAATGATTGAAATACCATTGAACAAAAAGAGTGACTACCACTAGTGGAGAAAGATAAATGGGCATAGGCCAAAATACACATTGGACATGATTTTCACACTTGTTTCCCTCCTTGTCACGGATGACGGGCTCTCGTCAGCACAGTTGTAACTCCGACATCCCAAGTGATGGACAAGGCATACTAACAAGATAATTGTTTTTAATGTGAAATTTACAAAATTAGAAAAGGAAACACGCTTCATAGCTGCATCATCCCATGTGCAGCTTCACGAGGGAACCGGTCCAAGCTGCCGAGGCGAGTCAGCCATCATGTCCTTTGTCTTCTTCCACCTCGCCCTAAAGGGCATATTAGCCAGGGTAAATAGCATAAGAAAGCAGCAATGCCTAACACTAAAGGTTGCAACCGAACAGATCGCTCACATGTCGCTTGCATGAGGCAGCCATGGGGCGCCCCCATCCGAACCTTAGTTAGTTGCCGCTGTCGCTCTCCCATCGGCCACTGTTGCCGCCCTCCCCGGCGGTGGCGCCCACGCCTAGGTTGTCGAAGGCGGCGGGTGATTTACTCGGCCCCGTCGATCCTCTTCGCGCCAGGGGGTGGACACCAAGCGGCAGTGCCAGTGGACCCAAGCGACGGGCGGCAACGCTCACCCGAGTGGAGTTTGCCAACGTCTTGGAAGGGAGGCGCGGAGGAGAAGATATGGGCGATGATGCGGACTTGGAAGCGGCGTGGTGGTTGCCTTTGGCGGCGACCCTACATCTCAGTCTCTCTCTGACCGATCTGTTGGTTCATGTAACACCACGGTTCTAAAATGACCGTAGCTTCTATGTGACATGCCAATCCCTGGATCGGTTCATTGGCCCACAATAGAATAAGATGAATAACATAGCAAAATATCCGTGTAACATAAATAACGAAGATCCAGAGTACCATTATTACAATAAAAGCTTAGCTCAAGGCTAGCTCAAATTATTCAGGTAGCAACATAAATAAAGCAAATCCTCCATTCTTCAAATTGCCCACAAGTGAACAAGTGCCGAGTGCAGTACCGTGGCCTAAATCGATTACTCAGAATCGGAATATCCTGCAACATGAAACGTAGCAGCCCCGAAGGGTCAATACATGGAATGTATGGCAAGTAGAGCTATTAAAGGAGACAATAGTGCTAGCATCTACATGCATATTTGGAAAGTGGAGCTGTGGCTAGCTTGCATTTACAAATACCTTTGTCCTACTTTCATAAACAGTTTTTGATTTCCTTTGAAAAGATCCCAATTAAGTTAACCCAACAACATTAAAGCAGTTATGAAATTGGAATGAGCGAGAAACATGTCATGGAATCAATATCAAGCAACTCGGACGTCCATAACCGGGGACACGGCTAATCGATTAGATTATACACCCTGCAGGGGTTAGTACACTTTACCCATGTGACTTGGCCAGCCCAGCTCGTACCATCACTCTCATTTTGGGTGATGATAGGGAGAAGTCCAAGAAGAGACCGTTCGGAAAGTAGCTCCCCAATCTCGACGCGCACCGGTCCAACCTACCAAAATTCTACATCTCTGGATACGCGGGTTCGAGTTACCACAACCTACTGAGTCCAACCAACCTCCCATTTCATTATTGGCACATGGTTATACACGTAAGCTACAAAATAAAGAAGCCAATCATTTTCTCTTGATACCTGGGTGCCTTTCCGCAATGATACCACCAAAAATTATCAATCCCATCACACCCACGAGATTATTTGATTAAGTTGTTTTAGTTTTCGCAAACCAACACATTTAGAAACAACTTTTAGTGATGTAACCCAGCCCTTGTTCATCATAGCATGGCTAAGCACATCTACCAACGGTGGTTTATCTACAAGAAAAGCCCTACCACATAATAGGACATAGCATAGCGATAGTATTATCCTACACATGCATCTACAAAATACACGTAGGTGCAATGAAAATAGTAGGATAACATCATGAACAAAGTAGCATCTACTTGCCTTAGTTGTAGCGGTCGGAAGAACAATCCACACACGAGCAAGCGTTGCACTCGTCACAATCTACACGATACAATTGCAATCATAACAAACCATCCACAATCATATGCAAACAAAGATGATGTAAGATGCATGCATGACAAGTGGATTGATGCTATAGCGGCATCACATAATCTTATTCAGTATAGCTACTGTATGCATGCATGGAAATTATTTTTAGCACAAGGAAAATAAGTATGCAATTTATAATGCTCAATAATAGAGCTAGAAACCAATTAATTCACCACTGCTGACATACTATTTGTAAAATTTTGGAAAAATTATACTGTGTAGGCAACTCTAAATAGGAACAGTACCAATTGGAATTTCTCAAAAATTAGTCATATAAATCCTTGAGTAATTAAAATACTGCAGTAAGCCATTAAATAGATTCTGCAAAAATTATTACTGTAAGCCTAACTTTTTAATTCACTTTGAGATTCCCCTTGTTCTACTGATTCCAGGGACATATTATTTGCAATTTTTGGAGTTATAGAACTTATTCTACGAATTAATTACTCTAAAAAGAGCATTAATTCATTTAATTATTCAGGGCAGAACCTTGCTGTAAAAGTGTAAAACAAATGTACAGCAAGATTCTACGTGAGTCACTGAATCTACACATATTTTATTTGTAATTTTTGGCCCTTAATTTCTACGAATTTTACAAGTTTCAGCTATTTTCTGCAATTTTAAATCAATTTCTTATTTCCAGAATAGTCAACGCTGACGCGCAGACACGTGGGCGCCACGCGGCGTGCTGTGAGTGGCCGGTACCGGTTCGGTGCAGAAACAAAAGGAGGCCGTTGGATCTTATGAAGATCGGACGGTGGAGGGCGTCCGTGGCGAGCTCACCTGGCTGGGCGTCGTTGGCGGCGGCGGGCCGGTCTGGCGGCGGTCTCCGGCGAGGTCGAGGCGGTCGACAGTGTGCGCGCGCCCTCGGCGAGCGTCTCAGCGGTGTCAGGGCATTCCCTTGCATCCTCGAGCAGCGGCGAAGGGCAGCTGGAGCTCCGCAGCGTCGGTGAAACTCCGGCGGTGGCGTACGGGTGCTCCCGAGGCTTTGCAACGAGGGTGAAGGGTCAGGACGAGGCGCCGAAGAGAGGGGAGGAGCACGGGGAAACAAGGGAGGCGCGGGTGGCTTGGCTTCATCGATCTAGACCTCTACTAAGAGCTCCAATGGCGTCGGCGGCGCGGAACTCCGGTGAGGAATCCCGAGAGGTAGGAGGCGTGGATTTCTAGGGTTCCAAAGGGGTTTCGAAGAGGAAGCGACGAGCTTTATATGGGGGAGAAGATTGGGGCGAGGGGCAAACGGATTTGTGCGGATTTTGCGTAGGAATCGGGTCGGTCAAGGATGCGTGCTCGACGCGGTCTCCGTTCGCACGAGGAAGACGACCTGACCGGCGGGTCCCGCTGTCAGCGGTGGAAGGGGGGAAGGTGGGCTGCCTGGGCTGCTTCTGCGGTGCTTGCTCGCTTCGCTGGCTGCTGCGTGCACGCAGTAGGTAGGAGGGTGGGCAGGTGGGCTGGGCCGGGGTGGCTCGGCCGGGAGGTTAGGTTAGTTTTTTTTCTTGTTTTCTTTTATTCATTTTGTTTTTCTTATTTCTCTTATAACTTTTTATTAGCTAAGTCGATTGAATTGATTTCTGTTTTCAAAGTTTTCTAAAAATCAAAGGATCAACATAGGATTATTTTTAGCAATAATTTTTTTACTTCAAAATAGTGACTTCATAAGTCCAACTATTCCCTTTTGTAGGAGCACTCGAGTAACTCCGTCTAGGGTTTGAAGGTTGTGCTTTGCATTTGAAAATATTCATGGATGCAGAATGACATGTCAAGTGAATGATAATCATGATGCAGTGCAGTACCAATCTAGAATTTGGGAATGTTGGGATGTGACAAGACTAACCCCCTTAAGATGAATCTCGTCCCCGAGATTCGGCGCGGCTAGCAAATAGGTGTGGGTGGTCTTCTCGGATGTCATCCTCACGCTCCCAAGTGGCTTCCTCTTCGGTGTGGTGGCTCCATGACACCTTGCAAAACTTGATCGTCTTGGTACAGGTAATCCTCTCCGCTGTCTCCAGAATCTTGACCGGCTTCTCCTCATAGGTCAAATCATTCTCAAGATGAACCTCCTCTAGTGGCACAGTGTCTATCAATGGTGTATCCACCATCTCCGGATGGCACTTCTTCAGCTGGGACACATGGAACACATTGTGGACGGCGGACAGAGCCTCTGGCAACTCCAACTGATAAGCAACTTCTCCTTTGCGTGCTAAGACCCGATATGGCCCAATAAACCGAGGTGCCAGCTTACCTCTTGATTCCATGAAGTGGCGACACTCTGAGGTATGCTCTATCGCCTACCTCATACAACACTTACTTGCGCTTGGCGTCAGCGTAGCTCTTCTGCCTTGATTGTGCTATCTTCAGCCTGTCCCTAATCAAGGCGACCTTCTCCTCAGCGTCCTTGATCAAATCAGGTCCAAACATCTGACGTTCTCCTACTCCATCCCATAGCAATGGTGTCCGGTACCGTTTCCCGTATAGCACATCGAACGGTGACGTCTTGATGCTGGTCTGATAGCTGTTGTTATAGGAAAACTCGGCATACGGTAAATTCTCATCCCAACTAGAACCATGAGCCAAGGCGCAAGCTCTCAGCATATCCTCCAGAATCTGATTTACCCTCTCAGTCTGTCCATCAGTCTGTGGGTGGAAGGCTGTGCTAAACTCCAATCTAGTCCCCAAAGACTCGTGCAGCTGGCACCAAAAGTGTGAGGTAAATTGGGTGCCTCTATCAGATACAATGCTCTTAGGAACCCCATGTAGGCACACAATCATGTCCATATAAATCTTGGCCAACTTTGCACTCGTGTAGGTCGTCTTCACCGGTATAAAGTGGGATACCTTGGTCAAATGGTCGACCACTACCCAAATGGAGTCATATCCTGACCTGGTCCTGGGCAATCCTGTGATAAAATCCATTCCCACTCTATCCCACTTCCAATCCGGCACTGGCAATGGTTGTAGCAGTCCTGCTGGCTTCTGGTGTTCCGCCTTCACTCGGCTACATACATCAGGCAATATGCTCAGCGATGTCTCCCTTCATGTTGTTCCACCAGAATCTGTCCTTTAGGTCCATATACATCTTCGTATTGCCCGGATGTATGGAATACGGCGAGTCATGAGCTTCCTGCAGAATCAACTTCCTTATCTCTGGATCGTTGGGAACGCACAAACGATCCCCATACCACAAGGTTCCTTGCTCATCCTCGCGGAATTATTTTGCTCGATCCTCCTTCATCTTTTCCTTTACTTCATCCATCTCCTTATCTCCTACTTGAGCCTTCCTGATTCTGTCCTGTAGCGTTGGTTGGACTTCCATCGCTGCCAAATATCCTTCGGACACTACCTCCAGTCTAAGGTCCTTGAATTGCTTACACAAATCCTCGGGCAATTCTCCAACAGTCAATCCATTGGCATAGACCTTACGGCTCAGAGCATCTGCTACTACATTTGCCTTCCCTGGGTGGTACTGCAAATTCATATCATAATCCTTGATAAGTTCCAACCATCTCCGTTGTCTCATGTTCAGTTCTTTCTGTGTAAATATGTACTTCAGGCTCTTGTGGTCGGTGTACACATCACAGTGTGTTCCCATTAGGTAGTGCCTCCATATTTTGAGCGCATGCACAACTGATGCTAATTCCAAGTCATGTGTGGGATAATTCCTCTCATGGTGTTTAAGTTGCCGCGAGGCATATGACACCACTCTCCCATCTTGCATCAGCACACTCCCAAGTCCCTGTCGAGAAGCATCATAGTACACTTGGAAATCCTTCTGAAGATCTGGTAAACACAGAACAGGTGCGGTCACTAGTCGACGCTTCAGTTCCTAAAAGCTGGCTTCACACGCATCCGTCCATTCAAACTTCCTCTCCTTCTTCAGAAGTTCTGTCATCGGTTTAGAAATCTTGGAGAAGTTTTCAATGAACCTCCTGTAATATCCAGCAAGTCCAAAAAGCTACGAATATCACCCACATTCTTGGGCGCTTCCCACTCAGTCACTGCAGTCACTTTGCTTGGATCAACAGCGACTCCTTCTCCTGACACCACGTGTCCAAGAAATCCAACAGTGTTAAGCTAGAATTCACACTTGCTGAATTTGGCATACAGCTTGTGTTCCCTCGGCTTCTCCATAATCAGTCGCAGATGTTTCTTATGCTCAGCATCATCCTTGGAATATATCAGTATGTCATCAATAAACACCACCACAAACTTGTCCAAGTACTCCATGAATACCTTGTTCATCATGGTCATGAAATATGTCGGAGCATTCGTTAGTCCAAAAGACATAGCTGTATACTCATATAAACCATACCTAGTAGTGAAAGCGGTTTTTGGTATGTCCTCCTCCCGGATCTTCAATTGAAAGTAGCCTGATCGCAGATCAATTTTGCTAAACACCTTTGCTCCTTCCAGTTGATCAAACAAATCATTTATGTTCGGCAGGGGGTATTTGTTCTTGATGGTCACTTCATTCAGCGAGCGATAGTCCACCACTAATCTCTTGCTGCTGTCTTTCTTCTCCACAAACAGAACAGGTGCACCCCATGATGACAAACTAGGCTGAATGAACCCCTTGTCCAACTGCTCCTTCAGCTGTTTCTTTAGTTCCTTCAGCTCATCCACATCCATCTTGTATGGTCTCTTTGCTATAGGTCCTGTTCCCAGCATCAGATCGATGAGAAACTCCACTTCCCTGTCAGGTGGCATCCCTGGCAGCTCTTCCGGAAACACGTCGGGATACTCCTTAATCACAGGCACAGTATCCATACTAACCCCCTTAAGAGAATTTAGCTTACACCGTCCCGGTCGCACAACCGACTTGAACCTAATTCTCTTACCATCCGGGGTTTTGAGCGAAACTGCTCGCTGTGCACAATCTATGTGTCCCCCATGCATAGACATCCAATCCATACCCAGAATTACATCTAAACCTTGTGATTCCAATACTACCAGATGTGCAATAAAATTGTGTGCTCCAATCCTCATAGTTAAGTCGCGGCATCCCGCGCTAGCTATCATATCTCCTCCAGGTGAGCTTACTCTAATAGACTCTTTCATAGACTCCGTAGGTAACTTATACTTATCCACAAATGCCCTTGATATGAATGAATGCGATGCACCAGTATCGAAAAGTATAAGTGCAGGGTGAGTGTTGATTGGAAACTTACCAATCACAAGATCAGACTCATCTGGGATCTCCTCCACATTCATGTGGTTCACTATGGCCTTCTGGTTGTTGGTTGGCTTCAGCACCTTCTTCTCCGGACAGTTGTCTGCATAATGTCCCTTCTGACCACACTTGAAGCATGTCACCTCACTCAGATCCTTCTTCACAAAGCTACGATCACGGTTGCGGTCATGTTCACTGTGTCCTCCAGAGTGGTGAGTGTGTCCTCCCTTGTGGTTGTGGAGGTTGCTCTTGTGGCTATCATGGCGATGTCCATCGCCTCCATGGTTGTGGCGGTCATGGCTTCCATGGTGCCCATGGTCACTCCCTCCATGCTTGGAGTATCCATCATAAGAAGTGCGAGACTTGTGGTGAGAACCAGAGTGGTGATTGCTGCTCTTTCTCTTGCGGTTTTCCACCTGCTTGTGCTTCCCTTCCAAGATCCTGGCCTTGTCCATAAGCTCCTGGAAAGTGGGACAATAGACCACCAGCAGCTGTACTGAAAGCTCATCACTGAGGCCATCCAGGAACCTCTCCCTCCTTTTGGCATCAGTGTCAACATCCTCAGGTGCATAACGAGACAGGTTGTTGAACTCCTCAATATACTCAGCCACGATGCGGTTGGTTTGGTGCAAGTTGCGAAACTCCTTCCTCTTCAGGCTCAGAACTCCTGAAGACACGTGGTTGGTCCTGAAACCTTCCTCAAACATTGCCCAAGTCACAGTGTCCAGCGGGTGGGTGATCTGAAAAGTGTCCCACCAAGAAGAGGTTGGTCCCTCCAGTAGGTGAGCGGCAAATCTCACCTTTTCTGCATCTGTGCACCCAACAGTTACCAGATCCTTGTTGACTGAACGCAACCAGTCAAGAGCAACCATCGGCTCCGTTGCAGTAGAGAACTTAGCTGGCCTTAGCCTCAGAAACCTAGTGAGAGCATCTCCCTGAGGCTGGTTGTTCCCATTGTTGTTGTTGTTGTTGTTGTTGTTGTTCTGAACTTCCATAAACTGGGTCATAACTTGGGTCAGCTGTGCCTGAGCTGCCATGAGCTGCCCCAACTCAGTGGGTGGACGGCGGGGAGGCATCTGCGATTCAGCATAGGTAAGCTTAGAAAGAATCGATTACGAAAACAGGATTCTGCCCATGCATTATGACCAAACAACAACAAAACAATCATAGACAATCTCAAGCAAGCAACACATCAGCAAACAAAAGATCCAGCAACATCCCAGGGGTTATCCTAGCAGTATATATCTACTGAAATAGTTTTTAGAAGAGTTGGCAATGGTTATCTACACAATAGATCAACAAAGCATTAAAAACAACAATCTGCCAGAACAGTCCAGCAGTGTTCACGAATTTTTCTACCTGACTTAAACTCGTCAGGAATTTTTTTTGATTTGTTTTCATACAGAGAGTTTCGAACCATCCCTATTTTTTCAGATTTTCCCCAATACCAGTAAAATATGAAAAATCGTACAGTACTGCTGTATCAGCAGAAAACTACAACAAGAATAACTCAGATATTAACCAAACTTGCCATAACTCTTCCATAAAATTCGGACAAATAATCCTGGGATATTGGAGTACACAAATAAGCAACTAAACACTCTTAAACTAACATTAATTAAGTTTTACATCGATCGAGACTAGTCCTAACGATTTTACCTAACAAAGACTAATTGGTGGACTTCTATCTACTTCTTGAAGAGGTTGCGGTAGGTCCTTGCGCTCATGCGTCGGCGCTTCTGTCCACGATCCAACCATGGCGGCGGAGTATACACCTCTCCTGTGTCATCACTTGAAATCTCAAACTCCACCTCTTCTGGATCCTCCTCTTCTTCTTCATTCTCTGCTGCAGCTGCAACAGCTTCATCTCCTCCACCATCATCATCTCTATCATCATCATCCTCGTCCTCATCATCATCATCGTCCCCACTGTCATCATCATCATCATTGTTGACATCATCTCCATTGTCATCATCAGAGGGTGGATTCAGCTGTGCTTGGAGAGCGGCAATCTGGGCTGCCATATCCTCAATAGTTTGTTCCCTTTCCTGGACGGTCCCTTGCAACTGTTGTATGGTCTGGTTGTTTTCCTGCACAGTTCCATTAAGCTGAGCTATGGTTGCATACCTGCCTACCAGGGCATTTTCCAGAACACCCACAGCTTCATGCAAGGTCTCTATCTCCAGTCCTTGGACCACCATACCATTGCTGGCAAAATCTGCAATCTCCTTTACCATCATCACTTTCTCAGCTATAGCTCCATTCTCCCTTTCCATGTCCTCTATGTGCCTCCGACGGGACGGCATGTTGTTCCTGTCGCCCGGGGTAACCATAATGTTCCCATCTTCATCACGCCTCCCATAGTCACGGTAGGGTGAGTCTGCTGGCAGTAGGTGTCGGACAAGATGGCACTGGCGAGACAGGGCTTCATGCAGGGCCAAGTTTATTCCAAGTCCCTAGTTGCAGTATGTCTTGGTGTAGATCAGATGCACAGGGTTTGGCAAGGCGGCATCCCTGCAGATGAAGGTGGTGATCTCCCATGCATCCTCGCCATATCCCTAGGTGTGCAGCCTCCTTCCCTTGAGCATGGGCAGTGGCAATCCCAATGACTGCGAGAGCTGTGCTAGCTATCTTGCAAAGGGCCTTGGTGACTCCATGGTTGCATACCCAGTCCTGACTTCTCCCATCTATCAATTAAAAGAGGAAAGTGTGAGAATAGCATATGGTAAGAATTTACGAGAGTGAAAGGCATAATATGAAAGACAGAGTTAATATAGGCTTTAATAAATCTATGGCTTCCTAATCCAAACCTAGGTCACGATCCTACAGTCGACACACGGGCTCTGATACCATCTTGTAACACCACGGTTCTGAAAAGACCGTAGCTTCTATGTGACATGCCAATCCCTGGATCGGTTCATTGGCCCACAATAGAATAAGATGAATAACATAGCAAAATATCCATGTATCATAAATAACGAAGATCCAGAGTACCATTATTACAATAAAATCTTAGCTCAAGGCTAGCTCAAATTATTCAGGTAGCAACATAAATAAAGCAAATCCTCCATTTTTCAAATTGCCCACAAGTGAACAAGTGCCGAGTGGAGTACCATGGCCTAAATCGATTACTCGGAATCGGAATATCCTGCAACATGAAACGTAGCAGCTCCGAAGGGTCAATACATGGAATGTATGGCAAGTAGAGCTATTAAAGGAGACAATAGTGCTAACATCTACATGCATATTTGGCAAGTGGAGCTGTGGCTATCTTGCATTTGCAAATACCTTTGTCCTACTTTCATAAACAGTTTTTGATTTTCTTTGAAAAGATCCCAATTAAGTTAACCCAACAACATTAAAGCAGTTATAAAATTGGAATGAGCGAGAAACATGTCATGGAATCAATATCAAGCAACTCGGACGTCCATAACCGGGGACACGGCTAATCGATTAGATTATACACCCTGCAGGGGTTAGTACAGTTTACCCATGTGACTTGGCCAGCCCAGCTCGTACCATCACTCTCATTTTGGGTGATGATAGGGAGAAGTCCAAGAAGAGACCGTTCGGGAAGTAGCTCCCCAATCCCGACGCGCACCGGTCCAACCTACCAAAATTCTACATCTCTGGATACGCGGGTTCGAGTTACCACAACCTACTGAGTCCAACCAACCGCCCATTTCATTATTGGCACATGGTTGTACACGTAAGCTACAAAATAAAGAAGCCAATCATTTTCTCTTAATACCTGGGTGCCTTTCCGCAATGATACCACCAAAAATTATCAATCCCATCACACCCAGAAGATTCTTTGATTAAGTTGTTTTAGTTTTCGCAAACCAACACATTTAGAAACAACTTTCAGTGATGTAACCCAGCCATCGTTCATCATATCATGGCTAAGCACATCTACCAACGGTGGTTCATCTACAAGGAAAGCCCTACCACATAATAGGACATAGCATAGCGATAGTATTATCCTATACATGCATCTACAAAATACACGACGATGCAATTAAAATAGTAGGATAACATCATGAACAAAGTAGCATCTACTTGCCTTGGTTGTAGCGGTCGGAAGAACAATCCACACACGAGCAAGCGTTGCACTCGTCACAATCTACACGATACAATTGCAATCATAAATAAACCATCCACAATCATATGCAAAAAAAGATGATGCAAGATGCATGCATGACAAGTGGATTGATGCTACAGCGGCATCACATAATTTTATTCAATATAGCTACTGTATGCATGCATGGAAATTATTTTTAGCGCAAGAAAAACAAGTATGCAATTTATAATGCTCAATAATAGAGCTAGAAACCAATTAATTCACCACTGCTGACATACTGTTTGTAAAATCTTGGAAACATTCTACTGTGTAGGCAACTCTAAATAGGAACAGTACCAATTGGAATTTCTCAAAAAGTAGTCATATAAATCCCTGAGTAATTAAAATACTGCAGTAAGCCATTAAATAGATTCTGCAAAACTTATTACTGTAAGCCTAACTTTTTAATTCACTTTGAGATTCCCCTTGTTCTACTGATTCCAGGGACATATTATTTGCAATTTTTGGAGTTACAGAACTTATTCTACGAATTAATTACTCTAAAAAGGCATTAACACATTTAATTATTCAAGGTAAAACCTTGCTGTAAAAGTGTAAAACAAATGTACAGAAAGATTCTACGTGAGTCACTTAATCTACACATATTTTATTTGTAATTTTTGGCCTAGTAGATTAATTTCTACGAATTTTACAAGTTTCAGCTATTTTCTGCAATTTTAAATCAATTTCTTATTTCCAGAATAGTCAACGCTGACGCGCAGACACGCGGGCGCCACGCGGCGTGCTGCGAGTGGCTGGTACCTGTTCGGTGCAGAAACAAAAGGAGGCTGTTGGATCTTATGAAGATCGGACGGTGGAGGGCGTCCGTGGCGAGCTCACCTGGCTGGGCGTCGTTGGCGGCGGCGGGCCGGTCTGGCGGCGGTGTTGGCGGCGGGTGCGGCGGTCTCTAGCGAGGTCGAGGCGGTCGACGGTGTGCGCGCGCCCTCGGCGGCGTCGGGGCGTTCCCTTGCGTCCTCGAGCGGCAGCGAAGGGCAGCTGGAGCTCCGCAGCGTCGGTGAAACTCCGGCGGTGGCGTACGGGTGCTCCCGAGGCTCTGCAACGAGGGTGAAGGGTCAGGAAGAGGCGCCGAAGAGAGGGGAGGAGCACGTAGAAACAAGGGAGACGTGGGTGGCTCGGCTTCGTCGATCTAGACCTCTACTGAGAGCTCCAATGGCGTCGGCGGCGCGGAACTCCGGTGAGGAATCCCGAGAGGTAGGAGGCGTGGATTTCTAGGGTTCCAAAGGGGTTTCGAAGAGGGAGCGACGGGCTTTATATGGGGGAGAAGATTGGGGCGAGGGGCAAACGGATTTGTGCGGATTTTGCATAGGAATCGGGTCGGTCAAGGACACGTGCTTGACGCGGTCTCCGTTCGCGCGAGGAAGACGGCCTGACCGGCGGGTCCCGCTGTCAGCGGTGGAAGGGGGGAAAGGTGGGCTGCCTGGGCTGCTGCTGCGGTGCTTGCTCGCTTCGCTGGTTGCTGCGCGCACGCGGTAGGTAGGAGGGTGGGCAGGTGGGCTGGGCCAGGGTGGCTCGGCCGGGGAGGTTAGGTTAGTTTTTTTTCTTGTTTTCTTTTATTCATTTTGTTTTTCTTATTTCTCTTATAACTTTTTATTAGCTAAGTCGATTGAATTGATTTCTGTTTTCAAAATTTTCTAAAAACCAAAGGATCAACATAGGATCATTTTTAGCAATAATTTTTCTATTTCAAAACAGTGACTTCATAAGTCCAACTATTCCCTTTTGTAGGAGCACTCGAGTAACTCCGTCTAGGGTTTGAATGTAGTGCTTTGCATTTGAAAATCTTCATGGATGCAGAATGACATGTCAAGTGAATGATGATCATGATGTAGTGAAGTACCAATCTAGAATTTGGGAATGTTGGGATGTGACAGTTCAGCCATGGCTTCGAAAGGGCTGAAGGATGACGTACTTGTTTCGTTTGCCAGAAGCTGGCCGGCGGTGCGAGGACTGCTGGATCGGCCTGAATGGTGGTGGTCCTAGGGTTACTTCTGCGTGAATATGAAGATCTGTTGGCTGCCTGTCCTCGATGGTATGGTCTAGAGTGGCGAGTTCCAGAAGACTCTATCGACGAACTCCCGTGGGCGACTATGCCTGGAGATTGCTGGATTGAATTGACTTCGGTCAGACGTACCCATGTTTTTTCTGGCCGTTTGGTTTTAACTGAAGCGTTGCAAAGCTCTGATATCTGTTACCATCATGTGTCATATATTTGAACATCCATGGTGAAGTCACATGCTGAGAATGTTAGGAAAGCTAAAACATTAGGGAAGAGATGGTGATTTGAGTCTTTGTGGCGACGAGAAACTGATTGTGTGATTTGTGACTCGCAGCTGCGACTGTTTATGGGGGCGACAACACAAGAGGAGTTCCTAGTCTTACATTGCAAGATAAAAATTCAAGGTCTAAGCCTTAATTGGTTGTGCCTGACAATGTTCTTGTTGAAGGCATTGTTTTGCGAGTGAGGAATTTCTCCAGGATGAAAACCTATGATCTTTGATCAGGCGACGACGGTGCTTGTGCACTGTTTCCTTCTTGTAGGTCTCGCTATTGGAGTGGTTGTACTATTGATGTTGTTCTGGTGGTGTTAGTGTCGTTGCTTCAAGAAATCGTTCTCTGTAGCGGGACTTCTTTTTTATAATTCTTCTTCTTTTTTCTGAGTTGTGTGCATCCGTAAGACCATTAGGGCATGCATTGTTGTAGAGGATGGATGTAATTGGTATCTCATGATATTAAGATATACTATTTTCCAAAAAAATGGTCCACACTACAAAGGATAAATAAAGTTTAAAATATTGGCAAACAAGCATGTAACACCTGGCCAACAAGTGACATGGATGTTTAAAAGATAATTCTCACTGCAATCGCACACTACTGTGTTTGGCCTTTTTTTGCGGCTAGTGTTTGCCCTTTGTAGATTAATAAATATAAGCTAAGCAGACAATTATAGTTCTAAAAATTAATTGAAAATATGTATGAAATAAAAAGTAGCTGTCTAAATTTCCAATTCTATGACAGAAATAACATTGCGTCACCACTGTGTTCACCAATTGCACTATAAACATACAAGAACGTGGCATCGTGTTCACCAATAGCTGATTTTAGCATAACATTGTGTTCACCAGTAGCATATTCTAGCATAAGCACTCCTAATAGCACTAAAACATAACAACATAGATATTGGCATGGAGATCAATACAGCGGGTAGAAAAATGTTACATCTGGCCTACATGGTGAAGGGTTTCGCAGCATAGTAAATCAAAATTTTCTACGGAAGCGAACAGAGGAAAAGCCAAGATCTAATCTAGGAGATGCAAACAACGAGAGAGATTGGATTAGATCTTCATACCCTTGAAGATTCGCACAGCGGAACGTTCGTCGGAACGTGGGTGATGTAGCCGTACTCGCTTCTCCTCCTCGCGATCCGATCCGATCTAGCACCACAAGTGGCGGTGCCTCCGTGAGATGCACACGTGCAGCACCTCGACGTCTCCTCCTTCCTTGGACCAGCAAGTATGGTGGAGAGATGGATTGGATCTACAACACGACGGCGTGGTGTATTTGGTGGAGAATTTCTGCAGCAGGGCTTCGCCTGCAAACAGTCGGGAGGGAGAGAGGAAGGCAGCAGGGCAACTAGGGTTTGGAGGAAGGTATAGGTTGGGGGGAGGGGGCGCACCAGCCCTCTATATATAGAGGGGGGTGCGGCCAGCCCTTGCCCATCCTCCAAGCCTATCTCTAGTTTAAACGATTTAAACTTATCCCTTATCTAGAAACCCTATCTCTAGTTTAAACGAGTTTAAACTTATCTAGGATCGGCTGGGCCCTATGGGGCCTTGTGCCCCTGGCCCAATGCGGCCAGGACACTCCCTCATAGGCCCATGCCCCCTCCCGGAAGGTGGGACCACGTTGGCCCCCTTCCGGAAGGTTCTAGAAGCTTCCGGTACAATACCGATTAATCCGGAACAATTCCGAACTCCAAAAACTGCACTACCTTATATGAATCTTATTCTCCGAACCATTCCGGAACCTCTCGTGATGTCCCGGATCCCATCCGAAACTCCGAACAAAAAATTCATAAACCAATTATCCAATCTATCCTAGCGTCGAGACACGTTAAGTGTGTGACCCTGCGGGTTCGAGAATATGCAGACATGATCTTCTATCAATAATCAACAGCGGGGTCTGGGCACCCATATTGACTCCCACACATTCATCGATGATCATATCGGATTAACCACGATGCCAGGATTCAATCAATCCCATATATATATTCCCTTCGTCTCGCGATATTTTACTTGCCCGAGATTCGATCGTCGGTATCGTCATACCTAGTTCAATCTCGTTCACAGCAAGTACTTTACTCGTTCCGTAATCCGATATCACTTTGTGATCAACTCCTTAACCACATGCTTGCAAGCGGTGTTGATATCGATTACCGAGTGGGCCCGAAGTATATCTCTCCGACTTGGGTGGGACAAATCCCATCTCGATACATACAACCCAACAGATACTTTCCGATTACCTGAGAGACACCTTTATGATCACCCTCTCATAGGATGACGTTTGATGACCTCAAAGCTTTCTTCCGATACCAGGGAGTTGCATTATCTCATGGTCTAAGGAATACAATATTTGACATAGGAAAAACTTCGCAAAGACAAACACGATGACACGATCTAATTGCTTCGCTTAGTTTGGGTCTATCCACCATATCATTCTCCAATGATATGATCTCATTATCAATTGACAACTCATGTCTATGGTTAGGAAACCTTAACCATCATTGATCAATGAGCTAGTCCATAGAGGCGTACTAGGGACACGGTGTTGTTCACAAACCACACAAGTATTAAAGTTTCCGCTTAATACAATTCTAGCATGGAATATAAACTTTATCATGAACAAGAATTATAATAATAACATCTTTATTATTGCCTCTAGGGCATAATTCCAACAGTCTCCCACTTGCACTAGAGTCAATAATCTAGTTTACATTTGGCAACAATCTCACACCCATGGCACTGAGGTGCTGATCATGTTTTACACGTGGAAGAGGTTTAGTCAATGGATCTGCGACATTCAGATCTGTATGTACTTTGCTGATCTTCAGATCTCCATCTGCTATATAATCTCGGATTATATGAAACTTGCGGTTGATATGCTTGGTCTTTGGATGATATCTTGGTTCCTTAGCGAGTGCTATGGCGCCAGTGTTGTCACACAATATCTCCAGTGGGTCCAATGCACTTGGAACCATGCCAAGCTCAGTGATGAAGTTTCTGATCCAAACTCCTTCACTTGACGCTTCTGCAGCAGCCATGTATTCCGCTTCTACTGTAGATCCCGCGACCACGCTTTGCTTGCAGCTTTTCCAGCTCACAGCTCCTCCATTCAAAATATACACGTATCCTGTCTGAGATTTAGCATCATCCTTGTCGGTGTCGAAACTAGCATCGACGTAACCTTTTACGACGAGTTGTTCATCACCCCCATAGACTAAGAACATTTCTTTAGTCCTATTTAGGTACCTTAGGATGTTCTTCACGGCTGTCTAGTGTTCCACTCCTAGATCACTTTGATATCTGCTCGTCAAACTAAGAGCATTGGACACATCCGGTCTAGTACACAGCATGGCATACATGATGGAACCTATGGCCGAGGCATAAGGCACTTTGCTCATAGCTTCCCTATCATTTACCGTAGCTGGACACTGAGCCTTGCTCAATATCTTACCTGACAACATAGGCACTGAACCTTTCAATGCCTTATCCATTTTGAACCTTTTCAGAACTTTGTCTAGGTATGTACTTTGGCTTAAAGCTATCAGGCGTCTTTGTCTATCTCTATAGATTTTGATGCCCAATATATAAGCAGCTTCACCTAGGTCTTTCATTGAAAAACACTTGTTCAAATAACTCTTCACATCGTTAAGCATGTTGACGTCATTTCCAATAATCAATATGTCATCCACATATAGTACCAGAAATGTCACCGAGCTCCCACTCACTTTCTTGTAGATGCAAGCTTCGTAGCAATTTGGAACAAATCCAAAGCTCTTGATCACTTGATCAAAACGAAGGTTCCAACTCCGAGATGCTTGCTTCAGTCCATAAATGGAACGCTGAAGTTTGCATACTTTATCAGCATCCTTAGGATCGACAAAACCTTCGGGTTGCATCATATACAACTCTTCATCAATGTTGCCATTGAGGAAAGCAGTCTTGACATCCATTTGCCATATTTCATAATCATGAAACGCAGCAATTGCTAATAAAATCCGAATGGACTTAGACATCGCTACGGGAGAGAAAGTCTCATCGTAGTCAACACCTTGAACTTGTCAAAAACCTTTCGCAACAAGCCGTGCTTTATAGACAGTAACATTACCATCCGCGTCCATTTTCTTCTTGAAGATCCATTTGCACTCAATGGCCTTTCGGTCGCTAGGAGGGTCCACCAAAGTCCATACTTGGTTTTCGCTCATGGATCCCAATTCGGATTTCATGGCTTCTAGCCATTTCTCAGAGTCTGGGCTCATCATCGCTTCCTCATAGTTCGTAGGTTCGCTGTCTTCTACTAACAAGACAGTCAAGACAGGGTTGCCGTACCACTCAGGAGGGGCACGCGACCTTGTCGACCTGCGACGTTCAGTAGCAGCATCGTCCGAAGCTTCATGATCCTTGTCATTAGCTTCCTCTATTGTTGGTGCAGGCGGCACTGGAACAATTTCAGGTGCTGCGCTACTCTCCAATTCAAGAGAAGGTTCAATAACCTCGTCTAGCTCTACTTTCCTCCCACTCACTTCTTTCGAGAGAAACTCCTTCTCAAGAAAGGAACCGTTCTTTGCGACAAACACTTTGCCTTCGGTTCTGTGATAGAAGGTATACCCAATAGTTTCCTTAGGGTATCCTATGAAGACGCATTTCTCCGCTTTGGGTTCGAGCTTGTCCGGCATCAACTTCTTGACGTAAGCTTCGCATCCCCAAACTTTAAGAAACGACAAATTAGGTTTAGCACCAAACCACAGTTCATACGGTGTCGTCTCAACGGATTTAGATGGAGCCCTATTTAAAGTGAATGCAGCGGTTTCTAATGCATAACCCCAAAATGATAATGGCAAATCAGTAAGAGACATCATCGATCGGACCATATCTAATAGGGTTTGATTCCGGCGTTCAGACACACCATTGCGCTGTGGTGTTCCGGGTGGCGTGAGTTGCGAAACAATTCCGCTTGCTTTAAGATGCGTGAGAAAATCATAACTCAAATACTCGCCCCCACGATCGGATCGTAGAAACTTAATCTTTTTGTTACGATGGTTCTCCACTTCATTCTGAAATTCCTTGAACTTTTCAAATGTTTCAGATTTATGTTTCATTAAATAGATATACCCATATCTACTTAAGTCATCGGTAAAAGTGAGAAAATAGCGATATCCACCGCGCGTAAAACACTCATCGGTCCGCATACATCGGTATGTATGATTTCCAACAAGTCCGTTGCTCGCTCCATCATGCCGGAGAACGGGGTTTTGATCATCTTGCCCATGAGGCATGGTTCGCATGTGTCAAATGATTCAAAATCAAGAGACTCCAAAAGTCCATCAGAATGGAGTTTCTTCATGCGCTTTACACCAATATGACCTAGACGACAGTGCCACAAATAAGTAGTATTATCACTATCTACTTTGCATCTCTTAGCCTCAATGTTATGGATGTGTGTTTCATCCCTTTCGAGATTTAGAAGAAATAAACCATTCACAAGAGGTGCATGACCATAAAAGATGTTACTCATATAAATAGAACAACCATTATTCTCCGATTTAAATGAATAACCGTCTTGCAATAAACACGATCCAGAAATAATGTTCATGCTCAACGCAGGCACATAATAACATTTATTAAGGTTTTAAAACTAATCCCGAAGGTAAAACTAAGGAGAGCGTGCCGACGGCCATCACATCAACTCTTGATCCGTTGCCAACGCGCATCGTCACCTCATCCCTCGCAAGCCGCCGTCTATTCCGTAGCTCCTGTTTCGAGTTACAAATATTAGCAACTGAACCAGTATCAAATACTCAGGCACTACAACGAGGGCTAGTAAGGAAAACATCAATAACATGTATATCAAATATACCTTTGATGGTGCCAGCCTTCTTGTCCGCTAAGTACTTCGGATAGTTGCGCTTCTAGTGACCCTTGTCCTTGCAATAGAAGCACTCA
The DNA here is from genome assembly GCA_916181665.1 of Avena sativa. Lineage (NCBI taxonomy): Eukaryota > Viridiplantae > Streptophyta > Magnoliopsida > Poales > Poaceae > Avena > Avena sativa. The sequence continues at coordinate 336,848,617 of OV702297.1, read as the reverse complement.
GTGTCCGGCTTAGGACTAGACTTGAGCTTCTTCTCAGCAGGGGCAACGCGCTTGCCGCCGCTTTTCTTGAAGGGCTTCTTTGCACCTTTACCTTTCTTAAAGGAGGGCTTGTTGACCATCAACACATGATTATCCTTTTTGATGTCCACCTCCGCAGCCTTCAGCTTTGCGAAGAGCTCGGTGATCGTATCAGTGGAACCAATCTGATTGTGAGTCACTACAAAACTTTTGTAGCTGGGAGGGAGTGATTGCAGAACCCTGTCAATCTCGAGCTCCTCTGGAATCTTGCAGTCCAGTTGCTCAAGGCGTTGAGTGTAGCCCGACATCTTAATGGCGTGCTCACTAACGGAACTCCCTTCCTCCATCTTGCAGTTAAAGAACTTCTCGGAGATCTCATATCTCTCAGAACGGGCCTGAGTCTGAAACATGGTTTTCAGCTCTTCGAGAATCTCAAAGGGCCCGGGATAGTTTTCAAAACGATTTTGAAGTTCCGGTTCCATAGCAAACAACATGGTGCTCTTAATCACACCATAATCATCTTTGCGCGACTGATAGACAGCTTTCTCATCAGCCGGCGCAGTTGCAGCGGGGGGGGGGGGTTACCTAACACTTTCTCAGGGACATAGTCCTTTTGACCGCCAGAGAGAATGATTCTCAGATTGCGGAACCAGTTGGTGAAGTTAGACCCATTGTTCTTAAGCTTTTCTTTCTCAGCAAAAACGTTGAAGTTGAAGTTGGACTTAGCCATGTGATCTACAATATTTGCAAGTACAAATTAGACTATGTTCATGATAACTAGTTCAACTTTTAATCAAATTACTAGATGAACTCCCACTAAATTCAACATCCCTCAAGTTGTTTAGTGAACATGATCCAAATTCACCACACCTAATCCGATCATCACGAGAAGAGATGTGGTTTCAATGGTGGACAACGAAGTGTCGATCATATCATTCATATGACTCATGCTTAACCTTTCGGTTCTTGTGTTCCGTGGCCATGTCTGTACATGCTAGGCTCGTCAAGTTAGACCCAAGTATTTCCGCGTGTGCAAAACTGGCTTGCACCCGTTGTATGTGAGCGTAGAGTCTATAGCACCTGATCATCACGTGATGCTTGGACACGACGAACTTTTGCAATGGTGCATACATGGGGAGAACACAGTTTTATCTTGATCTTTAGGTGAGGAATCATCTTATAATGCTACCGTCGCGATCTAAGCATAATAAGATACATAAAAGGATAAACATCACATGCATATAACTTTATGTGACATGGTATAGCCAATCTTCGCGCAATGATCTCCATCTTGTGCGTTCCGGCATGATCTCCATCACTCCACCATGATTGCCTCCACCACGAATAGCAACTACAACTATTGCTAACTACTTAGCGATAAAGTAAAGCTATTACATGGCGTATAAGAAGTTGACTCGCAGGTCATACACAATTATAAAGACAACCATATGGCTCCTGCCGGTTGTGTACTCATCGACATGCAAGTCGTGAAACATTACAAAAAATGATCATCGCATACATTATACACATCACATCTTGGGCCATACCATATCACAGAAAACACTCCCTGCAAAAACAAGTTAGACGCCTCTACTTTGTTGTTGCATGTTTTACGTGGCTTATGGGAGTAGATGCTAAGAACGATTCTTACCTACGGAAAGCCACAACGGTGATATTATGGTTGCCAAACTCCGGTGTTAATCCCATGACAACTATAGTGAGAGAAACTGACATCCACCAGCCGCATGTATGGTACAAGCCACACGTCAAGTGCGGAGCCGGTCTCGCGAACGACGTCGCGTAAGGTTGGCCTGGACCGCTTCAATCTCACTATCCCGCGCCATAAGAAGAACACAAACAAGAGGCTTGCAACAGAAAACATCAACGCCCGCAACAACCATGTTGCGTTCTACTCGTGAAACACATCTACGCATAGATCTAGCTCTGATACCACTGAAGGGTTTCGCAGCATAGTAAACCAAAATTTTCTACGGAAGCGAACAGAGGGAAAGCCAAGATCTAATCTAGGAGATGCAAACAACGAGAGATATTGGATTAGATCTTCATACCCTTGAAGATTCGCACAGCGGAACGTTCGTCGGAACGTGGGTGATGTAGTCGTACTCGCTTCTCCTCCTCGCGATCCGATCCGATCTAGCACCACAAGTGGCGGTGCCTCCGTGAGATGCACACATGCAGCACCTCGACGTCTCCTCCTTCCTTGGACCAACAAGTATGGTGGAGAGATGGATTGGATCTACAACACGACGGCGTGGTGTATTTGGTGGAGAATTTCTGCAGCAGGGCTTCGCCTGCAAACAGTCGGGAGGGAGAGAGGAAGGCAGCAGGGCAACTAGGGTTTGGAGGAAGGTGTAGGTTGGGGGGGAGGGGGCGCACCAGCCCTATATATATAGAGGGGGGTGCGGCCAGCCCTTGCCCATCCTCCAAGCCTATCTCTAGTTTAAACGATTTAAACTTATCCCTTATCTAGAAACCCTATCTCTAGTTTAAACGAGTTTAAACTTATCTAGGATCGGCTGGGCCCTATGGGGCCTTGTGCCCCTGGCCCAATGCGGCCAGGACACTCCCTCATAGGCCCATGCCCCCTCCCGGAAGGTGGGACCACGTTGGCCCCCTTCCGGAAGGTTCTAGAAGCTTCCGGTACAATACCGATTAATCCGGAACAATTCCGAACTCCAAAAACTGCACTGCCTTATATGAATCTTATTCTCCGGACCATTCTGGAACCTCTCGTGATGTCCCGGATCCCATCCGAGACTCCGAACAAAAAATTCATAAACCAATTATCCAATCTATCCTAGCGTCGAGACACGTTAAGTGTGTGACCCTGCGGGTTCGAGAATATGCAGACATGATCTTCTATCAATAATCAACAGCGGGGTCTGGGCACTCATATTGACTCCCACACATTCATTGATGATCATATCGGATGAACCACGATGCCAGGATTCAATCAATCCCATATATATTCCCTTCGTCTCGCGATATTTTACTTGCCCGAGATTCGATCGTCGGTATCGTCATACCTAGTTCAATCTCGTTCACAGCAAGTACTTTACTCGTTCCGTAATCCGATATCACTTTGTGATCAACTCCTTAACCACATGCTTGCAAGCGGTGTTGATATCGATTACCGAGTGGGCCCGAAGTATATCTCTCCGACTTGGGAGGGACAAATCCCATCTCGATACATACAACCCAACAGATACTTTCTGATTACCTGAGAGACACCTTTATGATCACCCTCTCATAGGATGACGTTTGATGACCTCAAAGCTTTCTTCCGATACCAGGGAGTTGCATTATCTCATGGTCTAAGGAATACAATATTTGACATAGGAAAAACTTCGCAAAGACGAACACAATGACACGATCTAATTGCTTCGCTTAGTTTGGGTCTATCCACCATATCATTCTCCAATGATATGATCTCATTATCAATTGACAACTCATGTCTATGGTTAGGAAACCTTAACCATCATTGATCAATGAGCTAGTCCATAGAGGCGTACTAGGGACACGGTGTTGTTCACAAACCACACAAGTATTAAAGTTTCCGCTTAATACAATTCTAGCATGGAATATAAACTTTATCATGAACAAGAATTATAATAATAACATCTTTATTATTGCCTCTAGGGCATAATTCCAACACATGGATATCCCATCGTCCCCTCTACACAAAGATAGTTGTCGTTGTCGGAATTTTCTTCATTAGGTGTAACGATGATGTCCCTCTCCACGTCGCCTATCTCCGCCTCTAGCACCACGAACATCTGTGGCATCTCCCTCCCGCGGTCCTTGGTGTCAATCCTTGCAGCAGATTTGGTTGTGCCTAGGCTAAGGAGGTGACAAGGGTTGTGTTCTCCTCCTCCTCTGCCGCCACCCTTGTAGCTCCATGGGCTCGTGCCTCGGCCAAGGAGGTGGTAATAAATGTGTTCTCCTCCTGCACAACCGAGCTCGTGGCGGCTCTGTCCATTCCTCAGTCGGTGGCTCGCGGTCATCCGTCCTTTTTTACCGTGTCTGATGTGAGACCCATGCCCGACAGGGGTGTCCTTTTGGATTGTCTACTAATGTAAAACTCGGACAGAAATCCTCCTCGAAACAGACGTGCAACCAGCTTCATAAATAAAGCAACATTCATACAATATCCAGTACAAGCCAATGAAAAATAGTCCAAGACAACACAACACACAAGCTACATGAAGCAGCGAACCCAAGCCCACGTCAAACACAAGCGACGAGGAGCACACAAATACAAGAAGTCGCTCCCTCCAGGTGAATCACTCGGTGGCCAGACAGTGTACCTAGTCGGTGGGCCGCCACTATTATGTGATCCATCATCTCGTCCAGCCTCTCCCTGTCTATTGTCTACACAGCAGGTATCACTGCTACAAAAAAGAAATAAATTTGAAGATCGAGTCAGAGGCACGACACATGAAGACGTGCTCTATGGCCATCTTATTATGGATATTCCATAGGGTCCAATTCATCGCTGCAAACACTAACCAGAAGAGGCGCCTTCTCTTGCCGGTACGGTTCGCAGTGGCCTCTAGAAACTCTCCCAGGCCAGAGGCCTGCCAATCAAGCCCCAAAGCTTCATGGGTGAAGTTCCATAGGAAGCAAGTCGTGGGACATGTAAAAAGAATATGTGTGCACGATTCTAGGACCGCACAAAGCAGGCATAGACCATTCCCAGGGCCGTGCCGCTTGGCCACCTCCACGCCCGAGGGTAGACGATCGCATAGCAGATGCCAGACAAAGATTTTAATCTTCAAAGGCAGGGGGCCTTCTAGAGAGGGGAGGTCCAAGAAAGAGAGGGCCCACTAAACAGGTCCCTCTACGCTGATCCAACCATACATGTCCCGGGGGGCAGCCCCTAGGAAACACTATCCAGGGACTGAGATAGGAACAACGAGGGATGTCCCATAGCTCATCCCAGGTAGCCATATCTATCACACCAAGGTTCCTTCGAAACACGACCTATCACGTCCCTCCCTGGCAAGCCTCAGCTACCAGGAGCATAGGCTCTGCGCAGCTCGCGAACAGCTCGGGAGCCTTGTGGCGCAGAGGTCGGGCACCACACCAAGGGTCCAGCCAGAACAGGGTGTCCCTTTCATCACCTATGGAAATGGAAATCCCTTTCTGTATTTCTGGCTTGATATCCTAGATGGATCTCCAAAACTGAGATCCCTCCCGGTCTTCACAAGCTAGTAGCAGCCATCCCCGGAGGTACTTCACTTTTATTAGTTGTAACCAAAGGCCGCCATTGTCATTCAAAATCCTCCACACCCATCTGAGTATCAGCGCCACATTCATGTGGTGAGAGGAGAGGATACCTATGACCCCAAGGTATTTGGGGGCACATATTTCGGCCCATTTTTCAGGATCCTAATGGTAACGCACATGGGATTTAGTTAACCAACGGTTGTGATTGAAGCGGGCGAGCAAAGACCTGATCAACGGTGACAAAGCAATACTCGGACACATTTATTATAATTCCGTTTAACCAATTATTATCCCTTGTAAAAAGTAATGTACTATAAAGGACCCGGTTGGGCTGTGAATGAGAAGTAAGAAGTAAAAGCCAAATTAATGTCTCTTAGCTTTAGCTCGTTCTTCCTCAGCTATCTCATCGTGGATCATCAGATCTCGGCCAATTACCACGCAATTACGACCAAAAAATTCGAAAAAGAACTGCCCAAATCCTTTGGGGCACTACAGTGGTATCATAGCTCACGATTCTCGACAAGAAAAAAAATTCGAGGAGGCTCTTCGAGGTCAACTCGGTGATTTTGTGGTGGCGAATCGAATCGGGAAGAGAGGGTGGTTAGGATCTCTCGTAAAATTCCACCCTCCTCACCCTTTTCATGGCGGCGGGGGTCGGTGGATGGTGGAGTTGGGGGCGGTGCATCCATCATGACGGGTCGACGGTGGCGGCTTGGCGGCGGCGACATCATTCAGGCTCAGATCGCGGGTCCAGTCACGGTTGCTGGAGAACACTTATCTAGTGGTAAAATCCCGGTGTCGGCTTCAATTTATGAGTCTTTGGTGGCGGGATCGCAAGGCGGCGGTAGAAGGACCAGGGATGGCTCCAACAGGCGCTCATACAGCAGTTGTAGGAGTGTTCGATGCCCAATCTGCAGTGGAGAGGTTGGAAGCAGAGATGACTGAGATTCGGGGCGAACTGACGGAAATCAAATTGACATTAGCTGGAATTGCAGATACCAAATAAAATATGTTGACAACAGCTGATTTGGAGGCGTTGGTACAATGGTTTGGACCTCCTCCAACAGTCCCAGTGATGGTTCAACAAACTGATGCTTCAGGTATCACCCAATTTCAAACCCCTCCCAAACCCACCCAGTCGAGTACAATTTCACTCGCAGCACCATATATATCGTCAGTTAATTCAGTCATTGGACACGTATCGGTCTCTGTTCATGGGATTCAACCTCCAGTGCTTGTTCCTATGGGTACCAAAATGGTCAATACTGATAGTGTATAATGTGCTACTGTACGACAGAATATGGGGTTGTCAGTTCATCACAATACTCACCCTAATGGACTAAACGTTCCACACCATTTTCTGATTCCACCCAACCATCCCACCATTCATCCCTGCAACAATCTATGCCACCAAACCCTGGTATTTGGCCTAGCACGTCTACCAATCCATACCAAGTACCTATACCACCCAACTTTAACCATGTGACTGGCCAATTCTTACCAATACCACAGGAGAATAACCATACCAGTAGTAGTGTCAAAATAACACAAGTGGAGAATGATAAAAATGAAAAAATCAGTCAATTGGGAGGCATCTCATACTATGCCAATGGAGTGCTCAAAGGACCAAGCCTGGAGATACCTTTGTTTCCAGGAGAAGACCCTATTGGTTGGCTACAATAGTGTGAAAAATTATTTGACATGTCTGGCACTCCTTATGATCAATGGGTCAATATTGCAATAGGACATTTCTATGGCAGAGCAAATATATGGCTTAAGAATATATGTATTCCTTGGCATATGGTAGACTGGCAGAAATTCTGTCAAATGATTGCTGACAGATTCACTCAAGCTAATGCTTATGAAGCTGTAGAAAGACTAAAGAACATTCAACAAATAACTATTGTTCAACTGTACATTGATAGTTTTGATGAATGTGTTCAGCTGGTCAGAAGGGATCATCCTTATTTGCAATAGGCATTCATTATGAGTTGTTTTATTGGGGGTCTCAGAATTGATATTAAGCGTGATATCAGTGGGCAAAGACCTAGTGGTATTCTGGAAGCTTATTGTTATGCTAAAGTCTATGAAAATGCAACAGCTGCTAGAAAAGCTTATTATCTGAGCTCCATGCCTAGAAACAAATCTCCATATCAGCATCCTGCAATCAAATTTGTGCCCAAGCAATTACAGGGGAATACCACAGAAAAGAACCATGTCCTAACACACACCCAAGACAGACCAACTAGGCAATGTTGGTACTGCAAGGAACCCTGGAATAGGGAACATAGGTGTAGCAAGGCAGAACTCTCCATATCATGCAGGAAATTGAAGATTATTTGGTGGAATCCTCTGAAGCAGAATTGTCTCCTACTCCTGAACAATCATTCCATACAGCTCCTAACACACCTGATAATACACCAACAAAGTCTGAGTGTATGCATCTATCCCTAAATGCAGCTGAAGGTACATCCAACATTGCCACCTTTTCCTTGTTGGTCACTATAGGAGGACATCAAGCTATGGCTCTGGTTGATAGTGGAAGCTCCAATACATTCATGGATTATCAGTTTGACCTTAAAAGCAATTGTTGCTTACTTGCTTACATTCTATCACATCTAATAAAATTGCAGTAGCAGGGGAGGACAATTGACATCAAATTATGTGGATAACATGCTTCTTAGAATATACAAGGTCACAACTTCTCCTCAAAATTTCATGTTCTGCCTTTACAGACATATGATATCATTCTGGGGGTGGACTGGATGTATGTTCTCAGTCCAATTACTTTGGATTTACATTTGAGATTACTTATTCTGCACCATAATGGCAAGGCAATCCAGTTAACTGACCACACAATTCCTCCAGAAAAGTGTATTTTGGAACCAAAGGAGATGTCCAAACTATTGGAAAAATCAGTTCTAGGATACATTATTTAGATTCACAACTTGCAAACAGAAGACATTCAGGAGTCTGATCCAATGCCAACTGAAACTGAAACATTGCTACAAGAGTTTCATTTAGTCCTCCAAGAACTTGTGGGTCTCCCTCTAGTCAGGGATTGTGACAATGCTATTCCCCTCATAGATGGAGCACAACCACCTAATTTGAGTCCTTACAGAGTACCACATATGCAGAAGGGTGCTATGGAGGAGATCATACTGAAAATGCTTAAGAATGCATAAATCAAAGCAAGTTTGAGTCCCTCATCTCCTGCAGTTATGGTAAGGAAAAGGGATGGTAGTTGGAGATTGTGTGTTGATTACAGATTGCTCAACTCCATCACCATTAAAAAAATCCCATTCCTGTGATTGAGGACTTGCTAGATGAACTCTAGGGAGCAACATTTTTTAGTAAATTGGACCTCAGATCAGGTTATCATCAGATTAGGATGAACAGTGATGATATCCCAAAAAAATCCCTTCAAAACTCACATGGGGCATTATGAGTACACAGTAATGCCATTTGGTCTCACTAATGCACCAACAACATTCTAAAACCTCATGAATACCATATTCAAGCCATATCTCATGAAATTCATCTTAGTTTTCTTTGATGATATATTGGTGTATAGCTCTAACATACAGGAACATCTTGTTCACTTGACAGTAGTTTTTCAGACCCTCCAACATCATTCTTTGTTTGTCAAACTTGCTAAATCTGAATTTGCTACTCCCAAAGTGGAATATCTAGGCCATATTATATCTACAGCTGGAGTAGCTACTAAACCTTAGAACATTACAGCCATCAGCAATTGGCCAGGGCCTAAAAATGTCTCTAAGCTAAGAGGATTTCTGGGACTCACATGCTACTATAGGAGATTTTTACAAGGATATGGATAGATTTGCAGGCCATTACATGAACTCCTAAAAAAGAATGCCTTTTGCTGGCAGTAGGAGCATACTATTGCTTTCAACAAGCTGAAACAAATTATGACTACTTGTCTTGTGTTGGCCCTACATGACTTCTCTAAACCCTTTGTATTAGAAACTGATGCATGATGACCCACAAGTATAGGGGGTTTATCGTAGTACTTTCGATAAATAGGAGTGTCGATCCCAACGAGGAGCAGAAGGTGTTGACTAGTGTTTTGGAGCAGGAATTCTTTGTAAATACTTAGCAAACGAATATTTAGGTTTTTTTTGATAATGCAAGGAAATAAAGTGCAAGTAAATAAAGAAAACAAATAACTGCAGCAAGTGGCCCAATCCTTTCTTAGCAAAGGACAAGCCGGTTGTATTACTTATGAGGACCAAACATTCTCGAGAACACATGGGAATATTGTCAAGTGCTTTCGCTTCATATAGTTGATTAATCTTTTTTGGTTTGATAAGTGTTATGTGGGTGAACATGTGCTAATGTACCGACCTTACTTGGACTAATACATACTTGTGATTAAACCCCTTGCAAGCATCCGCAACTACAAGAAAGTAATCAAGATAAAAACCTAACCACATCATTAAACTCTAAGATCCTACACTCCCTTGTGCAAAGGTTTTCTAACGGGGGTTCAGGTTTCTGTCACTCCGGCAACCCCACAATTAGTAGCCAAATACACAATGCATTCCCCTAGGCCCATAAATGGTGAAGTATCATGTAGTCGACGTTCACATGACACCACTAGAAGAATAGCACCACAACTTAAATATCAAACCATTGAATAATACCTCAACACAATTCCACTACTAACAACATGACTTCTCCCATGTCCTTAAGAACTAAACAAACTACTCACGAGACATTATATGGATCAAGATCAGAGATGATATGATGATGAATAACAATCTGAACATAAACAATAATTCAATGGTTCCACTCACAAGCGTCAACTACAAAAGTAATTAACAACGGGAAAGTTTCCCCTAAGAACTATGCAAGATTCAAAACAATTGTTACAGCAGGATGGAGTGGTGATGATGGTGCTGGTGGAGATGGTGATGAGGATGATGATGATCCCGATGAAGTCTAGCTTGATGATGGTGTTGATGGCGACGATCTCCCCTCTCCGGGAAGGAATTTCCCCGGCAGAAATCTGTCTGCCGGAGAGCTCTTTGTCTCTCTATAGTTTCCACCCCGCAGAGGCAGCATAATCTTTCTGTGGTCGCCCCCCGTGTATTAGGGTTTCGAGGAGAAGATATTGGTGAAAGGGCGGAGCAGGAGGTGGGCCAGGGTGGCCACACCCCCTGGTGGCGCGGCCCAGGGTGGACCGCGCATTGGGGGTGGGCCCCCTATGGCCCATCTCAGCCTCTCCTTCTGGCTTCCTTCATCTTCTAAAAAAATATGATTTTCCATATATTTTCTGGTATTTTCTGATCAGTCAGTTCATCCTCCAAGAATCATCCAACATGCAAAAATAGATGAAATAACATAAGTATCACCTCTTAATATGAAATATATCAATGAATAGCAGTAAATTATGATATAGAAGAGTGATGCAAAATGGACGTATCAATGCATGTGGCACAAGTATTGGGGCTATTCTTATGCAAAATGGTAGGCCATTATCTTATATGAGCAAAAACCTAGGTCCTAAAGCAGTAGCAAAGTCTGTGTATGCTAAGGAAGAATTGGCAATCCTCGAGGCTCTTAAAAAGTGGAGACACTACTTACTAGGGAATCATCTCATCATCAAAATTGACCAGCAAAGCCTGAGCCTTATGACCATACAAAAGCTAACTGAAGGCATACAACACAAACTGCTCTTGAAACTTCTTGAATTTGATTACACTATTGAGTACAGGAAGGGGAAGGAAAACATTGCAGCTGATGCATTATCCAGAAGAGACGATGCTTGCCATGCCATAACTGTGCGTGTGCCAGAATGGCTTGAGGATGTCAAAGCCAGTTATATACAAGATGCTGATAGTACCAAATTGTTACAGAAATTGGCCAAGGATGTCTTAGACACTCCTCAATATACAATCAAGGATGGTATTATTAGACATGGTGGGAAAATCTATGTGGGTGATTCTACCAACATGAGGCTCACATTATTAGAGAATTTCCGCCAATCTGTCATAGGTGGTCACTCTGGAGTTAAGGCAACTTATCAGAGAATCAAAAGGGTGTTTTGTTGGCCACACCTCAAACAAATGGTCCACAAGTTTGTCTCTGAATGCCTAGTGTGTCAGCTAGTTAAAGTAGAGCATACCCACCCAACTGGTCTCCTACAACCTTTACCAATTCCTGGTACTCCTTGGTCTTCTATCAGTTTGGATTTTATTGAGGCATTACCCAAGTATAATGGTAAGGAAGTTATTTGGTGGTGGCCGATCGACTCACCAAGTATGCCCACTTCTTGGCCATTGTTCATCCATATTCTATGGAGCAAATTGTGACACTTATCATGGATAACATCATCAAGTTACACGAGCCACCAAGGGAAATAATATGAGATCGTGATCGCATATTCACTAGTACCCTCTATCAGCACATTTTCAAGGTAACACTCAAATTCAGTACTGCATACCATCCTTAGATAGATGGACAGAAGGAAAGAGTTAACCAGTGCCTAAAAGCTTATTTGCACAGCATGGTTTTTCTAGAACCAAAACTGTGGACAAAATGGCTGGCCACAGCGGAATGGTGGTATAATACAACATATCATTCCTCTCTTAAGATGACGCCATTTGAAGCACTCTAAAATTATCCACCTCCATTTATTGGCGAGTTCAACATCACTACCGAGACATGTCCAACAGCCAAATTGACTATGTTGGAACGAGAGCACATGATTCAGAAACTCAAGGAAAATCTACTGGAGGCACATAACAGAATGAAAGTTTATGCTAATCAGCATCACACTGATCGTCAGTATAAAGTCAATGATATGGTTTACATCCATATTCATCCATACCGACAGAATGCATTTGGACTCAGGGGATCTGTGAAGTTGAGTTCCAAGTACTATAGTCCCTTTAAGATCACAGCCAGAGTTGGGGAAGTGTCATACAGGTTGCACTTACCTGATACTACACCAATTCATCACGTGTTTCACATTAGCCAACTGAAAAAGCATGTTGGGCAGAATGCGGTGCCACTCCCACATGTACCTTTGGTGACAGAAGAGGGCAAGATTAAGACTGTACCCTTCGCAGTTCTGGACGAAAGAATCATCAAGCACCAGAAAATACCAGTGAAGCAGCTCTTGATTCATTGGGAAATATTGGGACCGAAAGATGTGACCTGGGAAGATCTTTAGTTTATTCAGGCACAATTTCCATCGTTTCAGCCTTGAGGACAAGGACTGTTCCAAGGGGAGGGCATTGTCAGGACCCTGATGGTAACACACAAGGGATTTAGTTAACCAACGACTGTGATTGAAGAGGGCGAGCAAAGACCTGATCAACAATGACAATGCGATACTCGGACACATTTATTATATTTTCGTTTAAACAATTATTATCCCCTGTAAAAAGTAATGTACTATAAAGGACCAGGTTGGGCTGTGAATGAGAAGTAAGAAGTCAAACCCAAATTAACGTCTCTTATCTTTAGCTCATTCTTCCTCAGCTATCTTGCCGTGGATCATCAGATCCCGACCAATTACCACGCAATTACGACCAAAAAATCCGAAAAACAACTGCCCAAATCCTTTGGGGCACTACACCATTTGACCATATGGTACTTTGGTGGCCGTCATTGGCCATACAGAAAAATCGAGAGAGCTCCTTATCGAAGTTAGCATGGACTCCTTCCTAGAGAAGGTATAACCCCATAATATACATGAAGAGGCTGGAGAGACAAGAATCGATAAGGATGGTCTTGCTCCCTTTGGAGGTGAATCTCCCCTGTCAGGGATCAGATTTCGCCTTAACTCGACCCATCAGGGGCTCCAAGTCCTTGGTCGGGATCTTGGTGTCCCTAGTTGACATACCGAGGTAGTTTAGGGGGAATACCGCCAACCGACAATTCATGTTATACGCGATCCTCTACTGATATTCTACGGAATATCCTAACACCATCACTTCTCTCTTATCAAAATTGATCTTGAGACCCGACATGGCCTCAAAGCAGAGGAGCGGAAACTTCAGGTTAATGATATCCTGATCTGACCCCTCCACCATGATCATAGTATCATCCGCATATTGTAGGTGAGTTACTCCCCTCCAGGGATGAGATGTCCTACCACACCCGAGATGTGGCCGAAATTCTTGGCCTTTTCCAAGATTTCCGCAAGGGCATCCACCACGGCATTGAAAAAGATGGGTGAGATCGGGTCCCCTTGTATAACCCCGCACGAGGGTTTAAAGTACGCGCCCACCTCTCCATTTATGTTTATAGCCGTATTCCCACTCATGACAATCTGCATGATCCATCCTATCACGCGATCATCAAGCCCTTGGCACTGGAGGACCTGGCACAGAAAGGCCCAATCTAGCTTACTAGAAGTCTAGCTTTAGGAAGACGCCCCTCTGGCACCTAACCTTCACTTCATGAATAATCTCATAAAGCGCCAGAATCCCATTATGAATATATCTGTCTTTAAGGAAGTCAAACTGGTATGGTGCGTCAGCCTCTCCATTACCAGAGCCAGCTTGCACACACATACCTTAGAGATGATCTTCTGAATCACATTTATTACCATGATCGGCCTGAACTGGCGTATATCTGTGACCCCCACAATCTTAGAGATCAAGGTAATCACGCAAAAATTTAGTCATGGCATCATCAAGGGACTGCATTTTCCAGTTCCAAATTTTTAAAGAGCTACACCTTTTATTTTACAGTAGCGAAGCTTTGGCACCCACCAAAGAGGGGATAGAAAAATTGTGGTCCTTGTCCGCTTTGCAAGCAAACAACGGATACGGCTGCTCATCTTTTCATGGAATGCCGATTCACTAAACGAGTTTGGGTATCCATCGAAGATTGGATTGGTATTCCTAAAATGGACCAAACTCAATGGATGGGCCTTTCCACAAAGATTTGGTGGAAGATGATGACGAAGGGTCCAATTCTAAACTGCAAAGTTACGGTATCCCTCACACTACTCGTCACTTGGGAGATTTGGAATGAGCGGAATGACAGACTTGCGCCACCGCTTGTAGTTCTAGGTGGGATTAAGCACGAAGACCGTTTGTGGGTGTGTGCCCAAGCGTTTGGATGAACTCATGCCGCGAGAGTAATTCTTTTGTAACCTCGGATCTCTTTCCCCTTGTAAAACTTCTTAATTAATCAATTGGAACAAAGCTTTTGCCCCTTTTTCAAAAAGAAAAGAATTGTTTCATGCACATTGCACCTACAAACACAGTGGGGATACTGATCGACAAACAGACAACCTGCGCCCAGAAAGACGGTAGTAGAATCAAACACGTACATGCATAAGGGAGCGCATTCGCATAGGAAGAGCAAGTTGTAGCAAGAACTGGCCGCCTTTCAAGTTTGAGACGAGAGTGCTTTTCACGGGGAGTGGATAAAAACAATATTTATTTTCCTCTATACTTCTGGAAAATGTAAGATACACGACACTTAACGAAACACTTGACGAAAAAGAAAGAATTACGGAGTACATAGCATCTGAGGAGTATCCGGTCACGTTTAATTACTTCTGTCTGCCACAATTGCACTTCAGATCAGGATGCTGCCAGGCCCATCATACAATACCGGAATAGCCCAACCTGAATCGCACAAGTTGTAACAAGTGAAGAAAAAAAAAGCGCTGGTCGTTCATTTCAGAAGAGATCTTGCAAAGTGTTCCCGAGCTGTGGCCAGAGCTTGGGATATCGTCTGCAGAGAACAAACAGACGATGCATGAGAAATGCTGTGACAGTAACTCGTAGAGGACTGCGCAGGGGATGGAGGTGCAGAAAATTACCTGCTCGGAGAAAGGGACTGAACCGTCCGCAGCATTGGTCGCAACCTTCCCGGCAATGGTGTTCGCATCTGTCTCGAGAATTATGCTGCGCAAGTACAGAAACGATCGCATAGTTTCAGATTATTTGCAATCATTTGGAAGGCACATACACTGGCTACAAAATTATGGGAAAGTTTAATGTTCAAACAGGCTGTGTTATTAATTAGATGATATTAGCCTCAAGCAAACACTGCGGTGCATTTATGCTCACTCATTTTACCACCCTGTTTGGAACAGTGGAGGTTTTACCAATTTTCCCATAGGGACCAACTGTACTGGTGAAACTTTTGTCTTCAGAATTGGACCTAAAGCTCGGTTCCAGCCTGTGTGCTGGAAACAGCTATGTGTGATTGTAACCGACCTATTTCTTCTTAATTAATAATAGCACCCAATTTTTTCAAAAAAGAATTGGGCCTAAAGCTATCTGCCTCAACTAGTTATTTTAAGAGCTCTCTAGCTGAAACTCCACAGGAGCTCCAGAAAATGAATGCAAACAACAACTCATCAAAAAGTAAATAATACTATAAACATGCAGCAGCAGCAGCATGTTGAAATGGTACAAGATCCAAATTTAGCATAGATCACAAGAAATCCTTACCCGCCGTCAATAATCTCATCAATGCAGAGAAGTATCAGGTCCAAGTTCTCAAGTGCAGTCCTCTTCTCAACATCACCCCTAAGGCACATTGAATTTCACTGTGAAGCATCTTCCTTACAATTTATCGGTCACAAAATACCACTTCATGCAGTAACACTAGAATAGTATACTACCTGAGTAGAAGACCAACTGAATCAGCAAAACCCTGTAGGACATTTGAGATGATGAGCTCATTCTCGTCATCTCCGGCAGTGACGAAAAAGTGAAGGTCATGTACAAACTTGTAGACGATAATATAGCCATCAAGCAATGTTATCTCGGCTACAGAGAATCAAAATAGGTGTCAAAGGTAAAACCAAATTAAATTTAGACAACAAAATAGTTGATACTGTTGGAAGCAAGTATAATAATGTTTTAGCTGAAAAATGTAGGGGAGGCTCCGACAGTAAATTTTATTATAGAGAAAAAATATGTACAAGAGAGGGGTGTGCACAAAAGGGCTTAGCCCAGGGCATAGCCCAAAGAGAATTACAAAGCGTCTAGCCAAGCTATCCAATATTTAGTATTTCACGGTCATTGGACACTCAGGGTTCCTCAGTTCAACCTATGCTATTTGCTACCTACAGTAAACAAACATGATCCGTTTATGAAATACTTTCGTAAGCTAATAGCCCTTGTTTGGTTTACATGAGATCTAACTACATAGCATAAACCAGCAAAGTGTTGAATAATTGTCAACACAATCAAACAAGATGCTCCAACCAGATAGCTTAGAAACAAATAGAGGAACGACACATAAGAGGACTGCATTATAAATTAATAATGTGCTTCAACTCAAGGCCAAGCTTAGACACATGTGTAACTGCAACTAAGATCTGAAATATGAAGCTTAATGACAAATTCGAGTGATTTTGTGAATTACGATATATGCCTAATGGTGTAAAGCAGCAAAAACAACTACATATGCATTGATTACCTTCGGAGCGTGCATTTGTCTTCAAAGTTTTAGTGAAGATGGACTTTTCGAATGTCAGCCTTGACGCATTAGTCGGCCAATCATCTGAGAAGTACTTCACAGCAACACGCTTCCCCTCAGAATCCAGTAGCAAAATGTTCTTCACAGAAGGGCAAGACGCCTGTGTAAACGTAACGGACAATTGTTAATAAATAGTTAAATTAAATACAGAACGCATGATATATCAGCAATCAACATTTTATGTAACATATTACAAACTAAGCGTCACGTGGTATTTTCTTTCTTTTCTTTACATTTAGCATCAAGCTGCCAACTGCAAATCCACTACCAGATTCGAAATTCTTAAATTAATAATACAGGAACTGGGATGGATCGGCTGGTTTCAGAAAGGCCATCGCTACTCTAAGTGGAATGGAGTGGCCAAGCTCTACATAAAGGAATATGTTACTGTCAATCATAAATCATACTGGTATAATATTTTTTCATTTCGGCACGGCTAACATTTGTATCTGAAGAATCGACTGATCGGGCATTGGGACACAAATTTAGTTGCACGCAAGATCACCCTCGGTACAACGAACGCGTCATTCAAAGGTAAACACATAGCCAGAATGTACGTTAACAGGTAACAGCGGCAGCGAAAGAATCTGCGGACCTTGGAGAACTCCCCCATGGCCTCCCCAGCTCCTTCCTTCGGTCCAAGCTTTTTTTTCCTGCCAAGGAAAGAAACGCACCCAGAGAGGTATAAGATCAAAAACGACAGCTCGGATCCGAACACCCCGTTTCTCGTCAGATCCGGGCTAAAAAGAAAAGCAAGCAATAAAAATAATCGAGATGACTGCCAGTAGCGCAGATCACACGTAGCGAACGCGCGCATCGGGTCGGTCGTAGAGAATTTCTCGAGGATGGGGGTCGGAGAGATCTAGAGAAGAAGAGTTTACCTGGGAGATTTCAGAGAGCGCGAATAGGAGAGTGGGAAGGCTCTGGTTCCTCGGTGCCTACCCGCGAGATCTGAGATGCAACAGCCGAGCTAGAGAAAGGCAAGTGATTAGGCGAGCAGAAGTGAACGAGTTTGTTGGTTGATTTAACTACACAGAATCTCCACCAGGCCCGCCGGCCCGGCCCAATTGCCTTCGTTGGATTGGGATCACAGCTTTTTTTCTTTCAAAACAGAAGATTTTTTATTGTGTACTCAAAAAAAAAATTGATTCTCGATGGGGAGGGTGTGCTTTTTTCTAGCTGATCCAAAACTGACATCATTTATGCAAAGCCATAGTGACCAACTGCTCTTATCAACAGAAGACATTTTCCATATGCAAAACTTCACTTGATTTCCAATATTGGATAAAATGTATAGGATCAGCCGGTAGTGTGTTTGTTTGTAGCCAAAGCTCTTCCACGTCTCTTTTCATTGAACTTTATAAGCTGAATGAGTACAAATTGATCACCACAACGGTACTAAATCTTGAAAAAAATCACGTGTCTACAATTAATTGTCTGTTCCCTTCGATTCAAAATATTTGAAGTTTTAGGTTTGTCCTAAGCAGCCGCGAATCCACGTTATGCCCGTGGGATCGACATTTTAGGGAAACCTTCACGTAGATGTGTGTTTTTTTTCTAAAAAAAAAATAAAAATTGGATAGAATCTGTGTGGATTAAGGCTTTGACCCCACACGATATCACCACTAGTAGAAAAAAGTCTTTGATTCGGGTCATTAGTCTCGGTCGTGGCTGGGCCGGGACTAATATGCTGGCCTTATATATATGCACAACTCTCCTCTATTTTTATGGAGGAAGGTGGCATAGTTTGTACTAGGTTTTTTTCTCTTCATATGCACTAGAAGTGCTCGATGAAATGCCTCGAAGAGCGATGTCACTTGAGTTCACACAAGACAAACATGATATGAGGTACCCGAGCCACACTTAAGCTTTCTCCTCTTTGTTTTCAAGTGTCCTAAAAGGTTAGCAACTATTTTCTCGTTTACGCGCGGTACTAATTTTAGCATCGTGATTGCGTTTGATATATATGGTTGTATGATGCAGGTGAGCCATCTATGGATCTACGGTGACCGACGCTCTGGCGCTTACAGAGAAGGCGTGCGTTCTTTTCGTCTTGTGGTCGAGGTGAACAAGCGGCAGGATGGTTTTATGTGTAGTCCATGTGTTGAATGTCGAAATGAGCAGGCTCGCACTTCCTCAAGAGTCATTCAGAGCCACCTGCTTCGGACCGGTTTCATGTCCGGCTATAATATTTGGACCAAGCACGGAGAAAGAGGGGTTATGATGGAAGACGGCAATGAAGAAGAGAATGATGATGACAACTACCGATCTATGTTCCATGAATACGCTGATATCGCAGTGGAAGACAGTGAAGAAGAAGAAGGTGAAGAACGGGCACCAAATGAGCCTGCTGATGATCTTGGTCGGGTCATTTCTGATACAAAGCGATACTACGACACAAAAAAGGAGAGGTTAGTTCGAGCAGATGTTACAGGACCACAATAAATTATTGTATCCAACTTGTGAAGATGGCTAGAAGAAGTTGGTTAGCACACTGAAATTGCTGAAGTGGAAGGCAGAGACCGGTGTAACTGACTCGGAATTTGAAAAGTTGCTGGTACTAATAAAGAAAATGCTTCCAAGAAAGAATGAATTGCCCGCCAGTACGTACGAAGCAAAGAAGCTTGTCTGCCCTCTAGGATTAGACGTGCAGAAGATATATGCATGCCTTAATGATTACATCCTCTACCGCGATGAGAAGTACGAGAATATGGATAAATGTTTGGTATGCACTGCATTGTGGTATAAGATTAGAAAAGATGACCCTACTGATGTTGAGGGCGAGCCACCCAGGAAGAGGGTTCCTGCCAAGGTGATGTGGTATGCTCCTATAATATTACTGTTAAAATGTTTGTTCAGAAACAAAGAGCATGCCAAGTTGTTGTGATGGAACATGGAAGACTATAAGAAAGACGGGATGTTGAGGCACCCCGCTGATGGTCGGCAGTGGAGAAAAATCGAGAGAGACTTTCTAGACTTTGTTAGTGACGCAATGAATTTATGGTTTGGTCTAAGTACAGATGGCATGAATCCTTTTGGGGAGCAGAACTACAGTCACAACACCTAGTATGTGACTCTATTTATCTATAACCTTTCTCCTTGATTATGCATGAAGTGGAAATTTATTATGATGTAAGTGCTTATCCAAAACCCGAAGGAACCCGACAACGACATTGATGTGTACCTAAGACCATTAGTTGATGAATTTTTACAGTTGTGGGCTAAACCAGGTGCACGTGTGTGAGATGAACACAAATAACATAAATTTGACCTAGAAGCGTTGATGTTCGTAACAATCAATGATTGGCCTGCTCTTAGTAACATTTCAGGACAGACGAATAAAGGATACAATACATGCACGCACTGTTTAGATGAGACCAAAAGTATATATCTGGATAAACTAGGAAGAATGTGTACCTATACAATCGTCATTTTCTTAGGCCCAGACATCTCTTAAGAAAAAAATACAATCATTTCAATGGCAATGTAGAAACCCAGACGAAGCCTGTTCCCCCGTACTGGTGCTAATGTATTTGATATGGTCAAGGATTTAAATGTAATCTTTGGAAATAGTCCTGGCAGATGATACGTCGTAAACGTATATATAATTTTTGATGTTCCATGCTTGTTTTGTATCAACTATCTTATGTTTTGTCTACACTTTGAGGCATGTTTATACATTTTCTGGAATTAACCTATTGACAAGATGCCGCTGTGCCAGTTGCCTGTTTTCTGCTGTTTTTGGTTTCAGAAAATCTAGTAAAGAAATATTCTTGGAATTGGACGAAACAAAAGCCAAAGTCAATATTTTACCCGACACGACACGGAGACCGAAGGGAAGATGAAGAGGAGACACGAGGCGGCCACACCATAGGCTGGCGTGGGCCCACCCTAGGGCGTGCCAGCCTATGGTGTGGGTCCCTCGGGCGTCCACTGACCTTGCGCTTTCGCCTATATATACGTTTCCCCGAGATGAAAATCCTACGCAGATCAGAAATCCACAAAAAATTTCGCAACGTCGCCACCATCGAAGAGGAGATTTGGGGGACAGAAGTCTCTATTCCGGCACCCTGCCGAAACAGGGAATTGCCCCCGGAGCCATCTCCATCGACTCCACCGCCATCTCCATAGCCGTTGCTGACTCCCATGATGAGGAGGGAGTAGTTCTCCCTCGAGGCTAAGGGCTCTACCGGTAGCTATGTGTTCATATCTCTCTCTATGCGTGATCTTATTGAGATCATGAGCTTTATAATCTAGTTGAATAAGTAGATCTACTCTGCTACTCAAGTGCTTTAATTAATATCCGCTTATCCCCACGTGTGTGAAGTTGATAGTGTGCACACCGTGTGGCACTTTGGCTAAAGATTACAAAAATACTTATCATGAGTTATATTTTGAGTTGGATGTCTCTATGAAATTGTGGTGTTTGTTGGAACCATCTAGCGCTCAAGATGATAGTGTGGGGTTACCTAGATGGGGAATGCGAACTTTAAGGAGAACTTTTGTAGTCCTACCGTGGATTGTAGTTATCCAACCGGAGAGTAGTTCAGAGTAGCTTAATAAAGAGAAGATATTTATATGAGAGTTTCCACTAGTGAAAGTATGATCCGTAGGCCTTGTCTCTAAGCATTGAAACACCGTTTACAACCAGTCATGTTACATGTCTGTTTGCTGCCATTTTTATTTGAAATTGCAATTACCACTTATAATCATCCATATTACTTGTATTTCATTATCTCTTCGCCGAACTAGTGTACCTATACACCTGACAAGTGTATTGGGTGTGTTGGGGACATGAGAGACTTCTTGTATCTTGATTGCAGGGTTGCTTGAGAGGGATACCTTTGACCTCTTCCTTTCCGAGTTCGATAAACCTTGGGTGATCCACTTAAGAGAAACTTGTTGTTGTTCAATAACCTCTGCACTTGGAGGCCCAACACTGTCTACAAAAATAGAAGTGTGAGTAGTCATCAACAGACAACCTGTTCCGAATGACGCTAACGGACACGCACCCATGTGGACGAAGAAATCTATATTTTGGGAGCTACCCTATTGGGAAGTCCATGAGGTCCGCTCTGCAATCGACGTGATGCACCTGACGAAGAATCTTTGCGTGAATATTCTAGCCTTCCTGGGCTTATTGTATGAGAATTCGAAAGATACTCTAGAAGCACAGGAGGACCAACAACATCATAAAGGACAAGACGTGCATACAGGGCAGTTTCAAGGTCTTGCTAGCTACGCTCTTACCAAAGAAGAGAAGGAAATATTTTTTGAAGTCCTATTCAGTATCAAGGTCCTATATGGCTTCTCGTCTAATATAAAGAGAATAGTAAATATGAAAGAGAAAAAAAATCAAAATCTAAAGTATCATGACTGCCACGTGCTTATGACGCAATTGCTTCTGGTTGCATTGAGGGGAATTCTACCAAAAAATGTTCGATTAGCCATTGTGAAGGTATATGCATTCCTTAATGCAATTTCTCAGAAGGGAATCGATCAGGTAATGAATAACTCATTCATTCATTTTCTTTGCCAGGTAGGGTTTTGAACCTGTTCAAGAGTGGTGCGATGACCAGCATACAACTGCATGATGTAGTACACTATATTCGTTGACATAACACCAATGAAACACCGTTCACTAGTATTACATCCCTCAGAGTGGTACAATAGAAACACAACAGGTCCAAGACATGACTATAGGTTACAACTCAACTCTTTACACAAGATCCAAAGAACACTCTAGGTTAAAGAGAGAGAAAGAAACTTCTTACAAAGAAGAATCATAAATAAATAACTCAAAACCTATCATACTATTAAGACTAGTATCTTAACTAATGGTCTGGCATTGCTGCTATTGCAATACGCTACACAAATAGGTTCTATGGTTAGAGATTATATTCCTATATAATCAGTAACTTTGTCTTCACTTGAGTTGATGTATATGTTGACTTTCTTGACTTCATTGAAGAGATTTAGCTTTTGATGATGATTGCTGGAGCATAAGTTGATGTATACATCGTCTGAATGGCTTTAAAATCTAGCAAGAGTTAAGAAGATACATTGAGTACGAGCGTACTCAGCAAGTTCACTAGAAAAGGAGTGTTTGATGCACTATATCTACAGCCACAGACCGTAGGTCGTAGGCAATGCAAGTTTTCATAAACATTTCTTCAAAGGTTGCTTTTATTCTGAAAAGCTATATCCGTCAGCCTTCACGGGTTTACCAGAACTTTCATGGAGTTCCTTTCCCGTCGCGTTCGCAACTCCTTCTCGGATCAGGGAGTAACAAGTTACAGTTCTTACACTCTGTAGAGGTGCGTTACTTTACCCATGAGAGATCAAATCCTTGTTGCACAACCAGGTGATCTTTCCCGTCCACACTTCCTATGGTCTGGGGCCCAGTAGATGATCTAAGACAATCACTGCCCTCTCCATGACCCCATATGTCTGCACGATCCTTCGGGGCCGGCTCACCTCTGTTAAGCCCCCTTTCAGGCAGGCTAAAACCCTGATGAGTTCCCGAAGACTCTATGACCTGGTGATTCCTAGGCAAGTACCATATTAAATGGACTATACCCCTAAATTGTAGGGTTCTCAACATAGAAAACAAAAAAATTCCTACGATGGGAACAACTATGTACCAAGATCTATCTACTAGATACAAACAACAGGCGGATGTATATCCGTAGAGAACATAGCCTTGAAGACCGACAAAGCTTAATGAGTTAAACTCGTGGTCGATGTAGACGATCTCTTGCCGATCTCAAGATCGAGAGGAAGTCCTAGCGCCGCAAATCAGCAGCGCATCCGTGCTCGCACACACGTCCGAGGCACCGAGCAACCTCCGCCTCCTCGCTCCAGCGATGCAGTGGAAGCACAACTCTTTATTGCCGAATATCCACCGGAAACATGTATCTCGCTAGTCCAAGACCATGGGGGATAAATTCTAGAGGAGGAGAGAGATCCTTCACGAGGAGGTGTGAGTGAGAAGTGAGGAGGGGTGCCTTTTATAGGAGAGGGGGGAACCCCAAGGGGATGGCCGGCGCATGGGGGCTTCCCCCTTGCCCTCCCCTCATTCATGTGGGTGGACAGTCCACTCACAAAATTCCTTTAAATTCCCTCCACTCAAAATCCCACTCAAAATTGCTATTAAATTTCCACCAAATTTAATGCAAACTCTCATTAAATAAAACTCTTTTATTTATTCAGAATTTTGTCAATTACTTTAATGACAAACATTCACATATAACCCCTTGCCAGAATTCTATTTCACATGCAAAAACACTTTCTGCAATTTCAGCCGAAAACCTGTTTCGGTATCTAGTGAAATAAATTCCTGCGCTTGTTATTCTTTTCAGCATGAAACTTTTGCTCCAATTGGATGTCGGTGTCTCTTAAGTGTGTCACCCTATGGTTCGCGAATAATGCAGACATGATCGAGACCCCTCTCGGATCAATAATCAGAAGCGGGATCTAGAGACCCATACTGACTCCCACATATTCAACGATGACTTTCTTGTGATCGTCGGAAACTTTTACGCTAGTATCTTAATCCCTTTGTTTCGCGATATATTACATGTCCGAGATTCGATCATTGGTATCTCCATACCTAGTTTGATCTCGTTACCAACATGCACTCTTTTCTCGTTCCCATGATATAACATTCTAGTGATCAAATCACTTGGTTGCAAGCTAACCAATGTGATATCACCGAGAGGGCCCAAAGTATATCTATCCGTCATCGGGATGAACAAATTCCAGTCTTGATCCATGGGCCTCAACATAACACTTTATTAGTTCTGAACCCATCTTTATAATCACCCTGTTATGGTGTGACATTTGATGTTATCAAGAAACTCTTCCGGTGTTAGTGATTGACATGATCTCATGGTCTAAGGATTAGGATTACTTCGTAAGTTGTTATAGCAATATAAACTCAATGACTTTGATCGTAATGCTATACTTCGGATGAATGTTCATCACACAATTACACTAATGTTGTGATCCCGTTATTAACAACATCCAATGTCCATGATCGGGAAACCTTGATCATCCTGTTAATCAACGAGCTAGTTTATGAGAGAGGCATAACTAGGAACTTTATGTTTGTTTATTAAACACACATGTATTAACGTTTCCATATTAATACAATTATAGCATGCAAAATAAAAATCTATCATATACTTGGAATACACATAATAAACACTTTATTATTGCCTCTCAGGGCATATTCCCTTCAGTCTCCCACTTGCACTAGAGACAATAATCTAGTTACATAGTGATGAATCTAACACCCACGGAGTTCTGGTGTTGATCATGTTTTGATCTAGGGAGAGTTTTAGTCAGTGGATCTGCTACATTGAGATCCGTGTGTACTTTACAAATCTTTATATCTCCATCCTTGACATGTTCTCGTATGGAGTGAAACCGGCACTTAATATGCTTGGAATACTTGTGAGACCTTGGTTCTTTGGCATTGGCAATGGCACCATTGTTGTCACAATAGATCACCATTGGGTCCAACGCGCTTGCAACCACACCTAGTTCGGATATAAACTCCTTCATCCAAACTGCTTCCTGAGCCGCTTCCGAACCAGCAACATATTCGGCATCCGTTGTTGATACCGCCACCATAGGTTGTTTGGAGCTCCTCCAACTAACCGCTCCTCCATTCATGAGAAATACGTATCCGGATTGATACTTAGAGTCATCCGGATCGGTGTCAAAGCTAGCGTCGACATAACACTTAGAGACAAGCTCTTCTTCACCTCCGTATATAAGAAACATATCCTTAGTTCTTCGCAAGTACTTAAGGATATTCTTGACCGCTTTCCAGTGTTCCGAACCTGGATCCGATTGGTACCTACTGGTCAAACTAATAGCATGTGACACATACGGTCTTGTACATAGCATGGTGTACATTATAGAGCCTATGGCTGAAGCATAGGGGACTTTGTCCATTATCTCTCTTTCTTCCGCCGTAGCCGGACTTTGAGTCTTACTCAATGTCGTGCCTTGCAACATAGTTAAGAACCCCTTCTTACTTTCGTCCATTTTAAACTTATTTAAAATCTTATCAAGGTATGTACTTTGTGATAGCCCTATTAGGCGCCTAGATCTATATCTATAGATCTTTATGCCTAATACGTATTACGCTTCACCTAGGTCCTTCATTGAAAATTTGCTGTTTAGATAACTTTTAACACTGTTTAAAAGATCTATATCATTTCTGATGAATAATATGTCATCCACATATAATATCAGAAATGCCACATTGCTCCCACTCACTTTCTTGTAAATACAAGCTTCTCCATAAGTTTGGACAAATCTAAACTCTTTGATCACCTCATCAAAGTGGAGATTCCAACTTCGTGATGCTTGCTTCAATCCATAGATGGATCGCTGAAGTTTGCACACCTTGTTAGCATCCTTAGGATCGATAAAACCCTTTGGTTGTATCATATAAAATTCTTCTTCAATATTACCATTGAGAAACACGGTTTTGACATCCATCTGCCATATCTCATAATCGAAATATGCAGCAATTGCTAACATAATCCTAACTGACTTTAGCATCGCTACAGGAGAGAATGTCTCATCGTAGTCAACTCCTTGAATTTGTCGAAACCCCTTTGCGACAAGTCGAGCTTTATAGACAGTCACATTACCATCAGCACCAGTTTTCCTTTTGAAAATCCATTAGTTCTCCACGGCCTTTCGGTCGTGAGGTAAGTCCACCAAGTTCCAAACTTGATTTTCATACATGGATTCCATCTCGGATTTCATGGCTTCTAACCATTTGTTGGAATCCGGGATCATCATCGCTTCTTCATACATCGCAAGGTCATCAATTTCATCAACCATGAAATTCACAACAGGGTTTCCGTATAGCTCGGGAGCTACACGCGTCCTGCTAGACCTGCGAGGTTCGATAATACTCTCTTTTGGAGTTTCATGATCATTATCATTAGTTCCCTCTTCTACTGGTGAAGCCAACTCCGGAACAACTTCCAGCTCTGCGCTACTCGCCATACTTTGAAGAGAAGGTTCAATAACCTCTTCGAGTTCTACCTTCTGACTACTCACACCTTTCGCGAGAAACTCTTTCTCTAAAAAGGATCCATTCTTGGCAACAAAAACCTTGCCCTCGGATCTGTGATAGAAGGAATACCCAATAGTTTCCTTAGGGTATCCTATGAAGACGCATTTTTCCGCTTTGGGTTCGAGTTTATCCGGTTGAAGTTTCTTCACATAAACATCGCATCCCCAAACTTTAAGAAATGACAGCTTAGGTTTGTTTCCAAACCACAATTCACACGGTGTCTTTTCCACGGATTTAGATGGTGCCCAATTTAGAGTGAATGCAGCAGTTTCTAGTGCATAACCCCAAAATGACAACGGCAAGTCCGTCAGAGACATCATAGATCGAACCATATCCAATAAAGTACGATTACGACGTTCTGACACACCATTTCGCCGTGGTGTTCCGGCAGGTGTGAGTTGTGAAACAATTCCACACTCTTTCATGTGAGTGCTAAACTCGTAACTTAGATACTCACCTCCACGGTCGGACCGTAGAAATTTGATATTTCTATTACGATGATTTTCCACTTCATTCTGAAATTCCTTGAACTTTTCAAAGGTTTCAAACTTGTGTTTCATCAAGTAGATATAACCGTATCTACTCAAATCATCTGTGAAGGTAACAAAATAATGATATCCACCTCGCGCCGACACACTCATTGGACCACATAGATCAGAATGTATGATTTCCAATAAATCTGTCGCCCGTTCCATTGTACCAGAAAACGGTGTTCTAGTCATCTTGCCCATAAGGCATGGCTCACATGTATCAAATGATTCAAAATCAAGTGATTCCAAAAGTCCATCTGAATGGAGCTTCTTCATGCGTTTAATGCTAATATGACCTAGACGGCAGTGCCACATATATGCGGATATATCATCATTAAGGTTAATCCTTTTAGCATCAACATTATGAATATGTGTAACATTATTATCGAGATCCAATAGAAATAAACCATTCATCATCGGTGCATGACCATAAAAGATTTCATTCATATAAATAGAACAACCATTGTTCTAGGATTTAAATGAATAACCACTTCACATCAAACACGATCCAGATACAATGTTCATGCTCAGTGCTGGCACCAGATAACAAATATTCAAGTTTATTACTAATCCCGACGGCAAGTGGAGAGGTAGTATTACGACGGCGATCACATTAACGCTTGATCCATTGCCGACACGCATCTTGACCTCACCCCTTGCTAGCGGTCGCTTGTTCCGCAGCCCCTAATTCGCGTTACAAATATTAGCAACTGAACCGGTATCAAATACCCAGGTGCTACTGCGAGCACTAGTAAAGTACACATCAAAAAAATGTATATCATATATACCTTTGTTTGCCTTGCCAGCATTCTTGTCTGCCAAATACTTGGGGCAGTTGCGCTTCCAGTGGCCAGTCCCCTTACAATAGTAGCACTCGGTATCAGACTTAGGGCCAACTCGGGGTTTATTTTTAGGCACGGCAACTAGCTTGTTGCCCTACTTCCCTTCCGTTTCCCTTTCTTGTCTTTCTTGAAACCAGTGTTCTTATTAATCATCAACACTTGATGTTCCTTCTTGATCTCCACTTCTGTAGTTTTAAGCATTGACAGAAGCTCGGGGAGAGACTTCTTCATGCCTTGCATATTATAGTTCATCACAAAGCTCTTATAGCTAGGTGGCAGAGACTACAGAACACTATGGATGCCTAAGTCAATGGGAATCTATATTCCCAAGGACACAAGCTTATTGGCATAACCCGACATCTTGAGTACATGCTCACTTACGGAGTTGTGCTCTTCCATCATGCAGCTAAAGAACTTTTCTGAAGCATTTTAGCTCTCTACAACATCATGTGTGTCAAAAATCATTTTCAACTCACCCATTGTATCAAATGCATTTCCGTTTTCGAAACGCTTTCGAAGTTCCGACTCTAGCCCATACAATATGTCGCAATGAACTAAGTTGTGGTCCTCCTGGCGAGTCTGATAGACATTCTTCTCCTTGTCAGGGGCATCCTCAAAAAGGTGGGGGGCCTAGCGGCGCTTCTAGCACATATTGCTTTTGTGCAGCAGAGAGGAGAATCCTCAAATTCATGGCCCATTTGGTAAAGTTTCTATCGTTCGTTGCAAGTTTCTCTTTCTCCATGAACACATTGAAATTAAAAGTAGGTGGTGCCATCTATAACAGAATTTGTAAAGTTTAGACTAAGTTTATGATAGTTTGAGTTCAACTAATCCACATTACGAATGAACTCCCACTCAAAAACGACATCCCTCGTGTCTTTTTGGTGATTACATGAACCAAATCCACTACACCAAGTCCGATCATCACGTGAGTCGGTGTAGCTTCAAAGGCGAGCATCAAATGGGCATCATATCTACTATATGACTCATGCTTAACCTTTCGGTCCGTGTTCCGAGGCCATGTCTGTACATGCTAGGCTCGCCAAGTAAGAACCTTAGTATTCGTGTGTGTAACTGTCTTACACCCGAAATATGGTCGTGGATCCAAGAACACCCGATCATCACGTGATGTCTTGGAGCGACGAAAACATAATCGGTGCATACTAAAGGAAGAACACATTCTTATCTTGATATTTAAATGAGGGATCATCTTATTATGCTAATAAAACGCCAAACAAGCAATATAAGATGCTATCAAACATCACATGTTTATTAGTGGAATGATATGGTTCCCGCATATGATCTCTATCATGTGCACTGTGGTATGATCACTATCATACCTTTATGTGTAAGGCCAAGGTCTATGGAACTTACACGTTATGTGTGTTGTAAGAGTATCATCTCATACTTCTACTTACAACATCACCATATCATAACACTAGCCCAACAACAATCTAAACTAGATGCCTCTAATTTATCCATTGCAAGTTTTACGTGGCTTAGGGCTTTCGAAGATAGAACCGTTCATACCTACGAACATGAACCACAACGAGGATAACCAAATTGTTGACAACTCATTGCAAAATAAATATTGACTATAGTAGGAGAGACAGACACCCGCTAGCCACTTATGCAAACTAGTTGCATGTCAAGCGTGGAACAGGTCTCATGTGCGAGGACATGTAAAGTTTGTCCGAGCCGCTTCATCCCACTATACCACCAATATCCAAAACTACAACTAAGAAGCAACAACATGATCATCATTGCCCACATACTCATATGTGTACTACCCGTGTAAAGCATCTACGCATAGATCCGTCTCTGATACCACTGTAGGGTTTGCAGCATAGAAAACAAAAAAATTCCTACAATGGGAACAACTATGTACCAAGATCTATCTACTAGATACAAACAACAGGCGGATGTATATCCGTACAGAACATATCCTTGAAGACCGACAAAGTTTAACGAGTTAAACTCGTGGTTGATGTAGACGATCTCTTGCCGATCTCAAGATCGAGAGGAAGTCCTAGCGCCGCAAATCAGCAGCGCATCCATGCCCGCACACATGTCCCAGGCACCGAGCAACCTCCGCCTCCTCGCTCCAGCGATGCAGCGGAAGCACAACTCTTTCTTGCCAAATATCCACTGGGAACATGTATCTCGCTAGTCCGAGACCATGGGGGATAAATTCTAGAGGGGGAGAGAGATCCTTCACGAGGATGTGTGAGTGATAAGTGAGGAGGGGGTGCCTTTTATAGGAGAGGGGGGAACCCCAAGGGGGTGGCCGGCGCATGGGGGCTGCCCCCTTGCCCTCCCCTCGTTCATGTGGGTGGACACTCCACTCACAAAATTCCTTTAAATTCCCTCCACTCAAAATTGCTATTAAATTCCCACCAAATTTAATGCAAACTCTCATTAAATAAAACTATTTTATTTATTCAGAATTCTGTCAATTACTTTAATGACAAACATTCACATATAACCCCTTGATAGAATTCTATTTCACATGCAAAAACACTTTCTTCAATTTCACCCGAAAACCTGTTTCGGTATCTAGTGAAATAAATTCCTGCGCTTGTTATTCTTTCCGGCATGAAACTTTTGCTCCAATTGGATGTCAGTGTCTCTTAATTGTGTCACCCTACGATTCGCGAATAATGCGAACATGATCGAGAGCCCTCTCGGATCAATAATCACAAGCGGGATCTAGAGACCCATACTGACTCCTACATATTCAACGATGAATTTCTTGTGATCGTCGGAACCTTTTATGCTAGTATCTTAATCCCTTTGTTTTGCGATATATTACATGTCCGAGATTCGATCATTGGTATCTCCATACCTAGTTTGATCTCATTACTGACACACACTCTTTTCTTGTTCCCGTGATATAACATTCTAGTGATGAAATCACTTGCTTGCAAGCTAACCAATATGATATCACCGAGAGGGCCCAGAGTATATCTATCCGTCATCGGGATGAACAAATTCCACTATCGATCCATGGGCCTCAACATAACACTTTATTCGTTCTGAACCCATCTTTATAATCACCCTGTTACGGTGTGACGTTTGATGTTATCAAGAAACTCTTCCGGTGTTAGTGATTGACATGACCTCATGGTCTAAGGATTAGTATTACTTCATAAGTTGTTATAGCAATATAAACTCAATGACTTTGATCGTAATGCTATACGTCGGATGAATGTTTATCACACCATTACACTAATGTTGTGATCCCGTTATTAACAACATCCAATGTCCATGATCAAGAAACCTTGATCATCTTGTTAATCAGTGAGCTAGTTTATGAGAGAGGCATAACTAGAAACTTTCTGTTTGTTTATTAAACACACATGTATTAACGTTTCCATATTAGTACAATTATAGCATGCAAAATAAACATCTATCATATACTTGGAATACACATAATAAACCCTTTATTATTGCCTCTCAGGGCATATTCCCTTCATAAACACCATTCGTAGATAATCTAGACACCAAAAGTGTGGGGCGTAAGGGTGCCCACCCATATGTTGGATCCGCACAAGGAATCACAACGTCACGTTAAGGTCGTCTTGCCTCCATATGAGAGGAAAAGGATACAGCTGACTTCTCCGTCCCATTCCAAATCTCATGGTTAACGCGTTATATGCGGCGCAATAATCACTGGCGACATTGGTTGTTAATTCCTAGATAATATGTTCCTTTACCACCGGAAATTTCATAGTAGGTTATTACCTCATGGTAAATAACCTATAATCATATTATTATGAAAATAGTGTTTTCTAACCTTTTTCAAATGCAGGTGATGACAACAATGGATTTGCAAAATACTTTACAGAAAATAATCAAAGGACATGAGAAAGTGTGAACTTGCCTTTTGTTATTGCAAGATTATGCACTCACGATCCAATATCTAAAATCAGCATCATTGATCCGGTAAGGACTAATGCTTAAGAAGCAAGATGCTATTATGCATAAGTAATGTAATGCAATTTCGTAGACTCGAATCCCGGGGATAACGTTGTTCTAGGGTTTGAATACTGGAAATAGTTTCTTTGGAATGTGTTGTCCTTTTAGATTAAGTTTCACATTTGTGCTTCTTATTAAGGTTTGTGAGTGTGTGTGAATAACATGTATTTATACAACAATAAGATACACACATATGGAATGCTACTCAATATTGTTTACACTATAATTGTTTATCTTCAAATTTTACTTTACAATAATGTCACTTATAAAGAACTTAAGTGTTATCAACCCTAAGTATACAAGTAAAGCATAAAGTAATGTGATTACGATTAATTGTCATCTGTTGATTATGATGAGAGTCCTTGAATTTAATTTGTTAAGAGTTGGAAATATTATTATAAGGTTTGTTGATTGAAGTGGCAAAACGAATAACTTTTGAAGAAAAGACTCCTTTTCTAAGGTCTAAACAATCTTTGTGGTTAATCAAATGTGGTCGAGGTTGTTTGTGCTTGCTTGAATAGTTTGGACTTGAGATGCTTTATGACTTAACTATAACAGACCAAAGTTAACTATAAAGCATATAATTAAGTCTTTAGCATTATATTTAAAGTCTTGTAGACTAAAGTTAACTTTAAAGACACAGATGGACTTAAGGTATATTTCTTATGTTATTTGTACCTTTTGTACTTCATAAAGTTTCCCTAAGGATACTTTAAGAATGGTAACATTTCTATTTGAATAGTGGTTCCTAACCTTATAAATGTATAAAAGGATTTATCTCTTTATAAGGGTATGGTTATGGCTTGTGAATAAGTAAACAATATTATTTACTACTTATGAATTATCTTTGGATTTAGTCCATTATAAAGTTGTGAGTGAAACAATGGTAAAAGAATTTATTTGGTTAAAATATCATTCTTGAAGATTTTATAATTGTTAAAGATCCTTTTTAGAAAATAAACTACACATATGATTGAAGGATAATTCAATAAAATTGTATTTAAAATGTGTTGGACCAATTTGCCTTTATCTTCTAAATATTTAAGACTGGTATTACTTATTGGACCTAAATTGGCAATTTTAGAAATGAATAATAGATATTTATGATAAATGTTTATTTTGCATGCTATAATTGTATTAATACGGAAACGTTAATACATGTGTGTTTAATAAACATATAGAAAGTTCCTGGTTATGCCTCTCTCATAAAACTAGCTCGTTGATTAACAAGATGATCAAGGTTTCCTGATCATGGACATTGGATGTTGTTAATAACAAGGTCACAACATTAGTGTAATGATGTGATGAACATTCATCCGAAGTATAGCATTACGATCAAAGTCATTGAGTTTATATTGCTATAACAACTTACGAAGTGATCCTAATCCTTAGACCATGAGATCATGTCAATCGCTAACACCAGAAGTGTTTCTTGATAACATCAAACGTCACACCGTAACTAGGTGATTATAAAGATGGGTTCATAACTAGTAAAGTGTTATGTTGAGGCCCATGGATCAAGAGTGGAATTTGTTCATCCCGATGACGGATAGATATGCTCTGGGCCCTCTCGGTGATATCACATTGATTAGCTTGCAAGCAAGTGATTTGATCACTAGAATGTTATATCACGGGAACGAGAAAAGAGTGCATGTAAGTAACGAGATCAAACTAGGTATGGAGATACCGATGATTGAATCTTGGAAATGTAATATATCGCGAAACAAAGGGATTAAGATACTAGCAAAAAAGGTTCCGACGATCACAAGAAAGTCATCGTTGATGTGTGGGAGTCAGTATGGGTCTCCAGATCCTGCTTCTAATTATTGATCGGAGAAGGGTCTCGATCATGTCCGCATTATTCGCGAATCGTAGGGTGACACACTTAAGAGACACCGACATCCATTTGGAGCAAAAGTTTCATGCCAGAAAGAATAACAAGCGTAGGAATTTATTTCACTAGATACCGAAACAGGTTTTCGGGTGAAATTGCAAAAAGTGTTTCTGCATGTGAAATGAAATACTAGCAAGGGGTTATATGTGAATGCTTGTCATTAAAGTAATTGACAAAATTCTGAATAAATAAAAGGAGTTTTATTTAATGAGAGTTTGCATTAAATTTGGTGGAAATTTAATGGGAATTTGAGTGGGTTTTTGAGTGGAGGAAATTGAAAGGCTTTTGTGTGAGTGGAGTGTCCACCCACATAAATGAAAGGAGGGGAGGGGGCAGCCCCATGGCTGGGCGCATGTCCCCTTGGGTGCCCCCCTCTCCCTATAAAAGGAGCCCCCTCCCTCTCTCTCTAACACCTCCTCGTGAAGGATCTCTCTCCCCCTCTAGTATTTATCCCCCATGGTCTCGGACTAGCGATACATGTTCCCGGTGGCTTTTCGGCAAGAAAGAGTTGTGCTTCCGCTGCATCACTGGAGTGAGGAGGCGGAAGTTGCTCGGTGTCTCGTACGTGTGTGTGAGCACGGATGCGCTGCTGTTTTGCGGTGCTAGGACTTCCTCTTGATCTTGAGATTGGCAATAGATCGTCTACATCAACCACGAGTTTGGACTCGTTAAGATTTGTCGGTCTTCAAGGGTATGTTCTCTACGGATATACATCCACCCATTGTTTGTATCTAGTAGATAGATCTTGTACATAGTTGTTCCCATTGTAGGAAATTTTTTGTTTTCTATGCTGCGAACCCTACAGTGGTATCAGAGCCGGATCTATGCGTATATGCTTTGCACGGGTAGTACACATATGAGTATATGGGCGATGGTGATCATTTTATTGCTTCTTATTTGTACTTTCGATATTGGTGGCATAGTGGGATGAAGCGGCCCGGACAAACTTTACATGTCCTCACACATGAGACCTATTCCACGCTTGACATGCAAGTAGTTTTGCATAAGTGGCTAGAGGGTGTCTGTCTCTCCTACTATAGTCAATATATAATTTGCAACGAGTTGTGAACAATTTGATTATCCTCATTATGGTTCATGTTCATAGGTAAGAACGGTTCTATCTTCGAAAGCCCTAAGCCACGTAAAACTTGCAATGGATAAATTAGAGGCGTCTAGTTTAGATTGTTGCTAGACTAGTTTTATGATATGGTGATGTTGTAAGTAGAAGTATGAGATGATACTCTTACAACACACATAACGTTTAAGTTCCATAGACCTTGGCCTTACACATAGAGGTATGATAGTGATCATACCAAGAAGCACATGATGGAGATCATATGCGGGAACCATATCATTTCACTTACAAACATGTGATGTTTGATTGCATCTTATATTGCTTGTTTGGCATTTTATTAGCATAATAAGATGATCCCTCATTTAAATATCAAGATAAGAATGTGTTCTTCCTTAAGTATGCACCGATTATGTTTCATCGCTCCAAGACATCACGTGATGATCGAGTGTTCTTGGATCCACGACCATATTATGGGTGTAAGACAGTTACACACGCGAATACTAAGGTTCTTACTTGGCGAGCCTAGCATGTACAGACATGGCCTTGGAACACGGACCAAAAGGTTAAGCATGAGCCATATGATAGATATGATGCCCATTTGATGCTCCCCTTTGAAGCTACACTGACTCACGTGATGATCGGACTTGGTGTAGTGGATTTGGTTCATGTAATCACCAAAAAGACATGAGGGCTATCATTTGGAGTGGGAGTTCATTTCTAATTTGGATTAGTAGGACTCAATTTATCATAAATTAAATCAAAGTGAATTTGCATAATTTATTGTAGTCATTGGCATTCGTTCACCATCTTATGATTAGTTATAATTGAGATAATAGAACTATAGAATTCTCGATATTTACTTTACGATCTGGTATCGTATTGTGTTGAGTGTCAATCTAAAGTTTAAATTTCTATTGCAAACTTTCAGCAAACTCTGTTTACTCCATGAAATTTGACAATTAGTATTAAATCAAGAGTAACAATTCCAGTGTTAGTATCTTAAGTATCATGTTTGCCTCCATGATTCTTGATTGTTTTAATATCAAGTTTATCTATGAGCTGAAAGAATTGTTTCAGAAACCATCATGTGTGGCAGATATGACGATATTTGAAACAATATTTTGATTGCAATATGATAGAGTATAATATATGTTCTCATATTGGATGAGAATTTACAAAGGTTGGAGATGCTAGACATCCTAATCATCCAAAAGGGTTTTGGAAAGTAACGTTATATTCACGATTCTCCTTTATAAGCTACATTAGCTTAATCATGAAAGTCGTCATGCTAAGGGTGAATAGAAGATGTATGTAAAGTGTTTACTACACTAAAAGATTACTAAAGAATGGATTTTGAAAGAATGCCGATCATTTGATGATGGTGATCTACTTCAAAGTGCAAGTCCAAAGGTATTATTATTTGAATATACATGCTTTGGACTATGTGTCATGTATATGGCGCCACTACTAATGTTGATATATTCTTTTAAAAAGGAAATGCTGAAAGAGAATCTATAAAATATATTTGGCAGAAAAGAAAAGACTGGAAATATCCAGTTTAGGTATATAGATGATATACATGTTATGGTTATATTCTTTGCTTCTTAAACAATGTGATTCTTGGGTATTGGATACCGAATTGGTTGGTATGAAATTTCATACGGAACGACGCAATTCATGAACCACAATGGCCTAAGTAACTAGCAAGAGAATATGTGATGATATTCATAAAAAACAAACAAACCGTTGTTTGTATTTCTCGTTGACATCAAAGCTTAACTTCAAGATTTGTTTTAATAATTGTTATTTAAATCAGGTATTATGAGAACAAAAGTTGTTCAAATAATTACCGTATTCCATATAAGATGGATGATTTACAAATCTAGTTGAAGAAATCACATCCATAAAGCTAATGCTAAAATGTTCCAAGACAAATGATTGGAAGATCACTTACAAAGTGACATCGCTGTTTAAATTATATTGGAAAGAAAACATGAAGAAACTCCATTTTCATGGAATTTTGGAGTCTTTGATTTGATCAAGTGACACTTGTGAGACTTTCCTCACGATAATTAAAACTTCGTTGAAAGGCCAAAGAAGAACGATCGACTAAATTATTGGAATTTATACATATCGATGTATGTAGTCCATTATGTGTAGTCATAAGTGATGGACTTCAACTTCATATGCTTTCTCTGGAAATTTGAGTGAATATTCACTTAATGAGAAATAAGTATGAAATATTTGAAAAATGTTTCAAAGACTTTCAAGATGAAGTGGACAATCATTGTAACAAGAAAATAAATGATTTATGATTTTATCATAAAGGCATTTATTTGAGTTACAAGTGTAACAAGAAAAATAAATGAATTATGATTTATCATAAAGGGATTTATTTGAGTTGCAAGTTTAGCAAAACACCTAGATTTACATCTCCCGAAACACCATAGGGGTATGGAGTGTTTGAGATTTGTAATGAAACCTTGTTTGACATGGTTGGATCAAAGGTGTTATTTATAAAACTGCCATTATGTTTTAAAAGATGAAAATCTTTAGGGACTACCGCTTTTACACTAAAAAGAGCTCCATCTTGATCCGTTGAAATGACACCATGGAAGTTATGGTTTACCCAAATTGTCATTTCTTAAATTTTGGTATGCTAAACATAAGTAAGATGTTTACAATCGAAGTTGGATGAGCATGTCTTTGTAGGTTATTTCGAATAACAATTGGTTATTCCTCCATAACACCGAGGACAAAAGGGTTTGTCGCTTGAAACGTGAAGTTTCTTGAAAAAGAAGTTTTTCATAAAAGGTTAAGTGGGAGGACAATAGAACTTTAATAAGGTTAACGAACCTTAGCTATATGTGCTGAGTTGCGCAGCGCCAGAAAATGTTCCAGAGGCGGCCAGAATGCTCATCGCTAACGTGCCTCAAAGGTTGTGGTCACAGAGGTCTAAGTTCCTATTGAACCAAGTTGGTCGATAAACAATCAAATGTTGAGATTTGAGAGTAAATAATTATTGTTTGACAATGATGAACCGACTACATGCAAAAAAGCAATGATGGGCCATGACTCCGTCAAATGGCTTGAAGCCATAAAATCTGTGATAGTTCCATACACAAGAAATCAAGTTTTGAACTTGGAAGACCCTCCTAAAAGGTGTAAAAACCTATCGGTCGTATTTGGATCTATAAAGAAACAGACATAGATGTTTCACATCTATGAAATATTCAACATGTCATAAAGTATTTTATGACAATGTTCAAGGAGTTGACTATGACAAGATTGGATCTTTCATAGCGATATTTAGTCTGGACGGATTAATGTAGAAACCACTACATATAATTTGTTATATGGTAGAAGAAT
Organism: Avena sativa; assembly: GCA_916181665.1. Lineage (NCBI taxonomy): Eukaryota > Viridiplantae > Streptophyta > Magnoliopsida > Poales > Poaceae > Avena > Avena sativa. Next base: position 336,810,069 of record OV702297.1, on the reverse strand, counting down.
AAACAAAACAAAGTTCTTCTAATAGAATGGTTACCTAGGACGTGTGCATGACACGGTCCAAAGGGTTTTGTTAATTCAAAGGATACTAAAAGGCATGCAAACTTCAATGGTTGAAGTAAGCGTCACGGAGTTGGAATCTTCACCATGATGAAAAAGAAGTTTTCATCAGGAGACGATGAAGATGCTTGAATTTGCAAGAAATTAAGTGGGAGTGCTAATACATATTTCTAATACATTATGTGGAGGACATCTTGTTGATTGGAAATGATGTACATTTTATTGACAAAGGTTAATAATTTCATTTTGATGAAAGACTTAGGCAAAACCCGAATATTTAGCATGAATGTCTATAGTCGACAGATTGTGACGCTAATATGGTTGTGCCAAACATACATATATGAGATATTGAAGGAGTTCAATATAGAAATGACAAGAAACGGTTCTTGTCGCATGGAAAGGAATTGAATCAAGATTCAAGTGTATCGACACTTGATAAGTGAAACAAGATTCAAGTGCTTTGACACTTGATGAGTGAAATCACAAGGATGTTTTGATCAATCATACCATGATATGTACACATCCAGATATGTCCTATGCTCTAAGTGTTATGAGCATATACCAGAATGAATCATAAAATGATCATTGGACGATAGTGAGGATATTCTTATGATCTTTTGGAAGAACTAAGAATATGTTTGTGTAGAGGTGACAAACAATTACAAATAGTTCATTGTAAAGTGTTACATTGATACTAGTTTTGTCACAAGATACAAATTAAGTTTATCTCAATTTAAAGTATGGGTGGCACAATGTAATGGAAAGGAGATTCCATGATGGATTTGTATGAATTCCAAAGTTAAGACATTGTGACAGATACTACAACAAAAGGCTAAGTATATGACTGCTATAATAGCAGCAAAGGAGGGAATTTGTGTCAAGTAGTTTGTTACCAAACTAAGGTATGGTTCGCAAAGGGCTAACACTAAATATGTATTGTATGACAATAGTATCAACATGATTTAACCCCAAGGAACTAAAGGTCTCACCAAAAGAACAAATTTATACAATGCCATCTCATTGGAGAATGAGTGATGCGTGAAGACGCAAAGACATGCAAATACACACAGACCTAAAGCGGCAGAGCCATAGATTATGTTAACCACTTGCAATTGCGTATATGGAACACCAGAAAGCCATAGGTGTTCAATACGCAAAGCTTTCAAACTAGATTATTGTCTCTAGTGCAAGTGTGAGACTGAAGGGAATATGCCCGAGAGGCAATAATAAAGTGGTTATTATCGTATTCCTTATTTATGATAAATGTTTATTTTTCATGCTATAATTGTATTAATATGGAAACGTTAATACATGTGTGTTTAACAAACAAATAGAAAGTTCCTAGTTATGCCTCTCTCATAAAACTAGCTCGTTGATTAACAAGATGATCAAGGTTTCTTGATCATGGACATTGGATGTTGTTAATAACAAGGTCATAACATTAGTGTAATGATGTGATGAACATTCATCCGAAGTATATAATTACGATCAAAGTCATTGAGTTTATATTGCTATACCAACTTACGAAGTGATCCTAATCCTTAGACCATGAGATCATGCCAATCACTAACACCAAAAGAATTTCTTGATAACATAAAATGTCACACCGTAACTGGGAGATTATAAAGATGGGTTCATAACTACTAAAGTGTTATGTTGAGGCCCATGGATCGAGAGTGGAATTTGTTCATCCCCATGATGGATAGATATTCTCTGGGACATCTTGGTGATATCACATTGATTAGCTTGCAAGCAAGTGATTTGATCACTAGAATGTTATATCACGAGAACAGGAAAAGAGTGCATGTCAATAAAGATATCAAACTAGGTATGGAGATACCGATAATTGAATCTCGGACATGTAATATATCGCGTAACAAAGGGATTAAGATACTAGCGTAAAAGGTTCTGACGATCACAAGAAAGTCATTGTTGAATGTGTGGGAGTCAGTATGGGTCTCCAGATCCCGCTTCTGATTATTGATCGGAGAAGGGTCTCGATCATGTCCGCATTATTCGCGAACCGTAGGGTGACACACTTAAGAGACATCGACATCCATTTGGAGCAAAAGTTTCATGCCGGAAAGAATAACAAGCGCAGGAATTTATTTCACTAGATACCGAAACAGGTTTTCCGGTGAAATTGCAGAAAGTGTTTCTACATGTGAAATGAAATACTAGCAAGGGGTTATATGTGAATGTTTGTCATTAAAGTAATTGACAGAATTCTGAATAAATAAAAGGAGTTTTATTTAATGAGAGTTTGCATTAAATTTGGTGGAAATTTAATGGGAATTTGAGTGGGTTTTTGAGTGGAGGAAATTGAAAGGCTTTTGTGGGAGTGGAGTGTCCACCCACATGAATGAAAGGAGGGAGGGGGCAGCCCCATGGCTGGGCGCATGGCCCCTTGGGTGCCTCCCCTCTCCCTATAAAAGGAGCCCCCTCCCTCTCTCTCACTAACACCTCCTCGTGAAGGATCTCTCTCCCCCTCTAATATTTATCCCCCATGGTCTCGGACTAGCGAGATACATGTTCCCGATGGATTTTCGGCAAGAAAGAGTTGTGCTTCCGCTGCATCGCTGGAGCGAGGAGACGGAGGTTGCTCGGTGTCTCGTATGTGTGTGCGAGCACGGATGCACTGCTGTTTTGCGGCGCTAGGACTTCCTCTCGATCTTGATATCGGCAAGAGATCGTCTACATCAACCACGAGTTTGGACTCGTTAAGCTTTGTCGGTATTGAAGGGTATATTCTCTATGGATATACATCCGCCCGTTGTTTGTATCTAGTAGATAGATCTTGGTACATAGTTGTTCCCATCGTAGGAATTTTTTTGTTTTCTATGCTGCGAACCCTACAAATGCTATGATAATAACAAGAGTTAATAGATCAAGAATTGATAGGTTAAGAATTGATGGATCAATAGTTGATTTCTCAACATTTATGATCAATAGATATTAGAATAGAATCCAATGGAGATGATAAGGATTGATATGGAAAGAAAGATATATGGTGAATGATCTTGACTTGGTTTTCCTCCTACTCAATCTCACTAAAGAGTTAAGGTTAGGTATTACCATGATATTCATGGTATAAGTAGATGAGATTAAGATAGATCAAGATTTAGTTGTTCCATTCCTATTACTTAGTTATGTTTATAACTTGGTATTCATGAGTGGTGTAATGAATACTAAGATATGATTACTTAAGGATCAAATATAAATCATTAAATAATATATTAGGGTTTAACTTTCATTACATTTGATCTACCCTTAGATCAAATATCCTTTACCCAAAACAAGGTTTTAACAAAGGTCGTATTGAAACTTATCGCAGTCAACTTGATGATCTACTTCAATTCCATCAAGTTGAGAGAAGCTTCAATCACTTTGACAAGTTTTGTTCAAAAGCGCGAAAATTATTCGGATTTTCTATGCACAAATGCAATGCATACATCTGGTTTCAGCTTATTTCTAAGCTCTAATGCTGGGATGTTACAGACTCTCCCCCTTAAAATCAACTTCGTCCCCAAAGTTCGTAAACTCTCACGTTTTGGAGTAAAGAATGGACTTGTGTTGGTCACACAATTTTCAATTCCATGGTAACTTCAAATGGGAATAATTGTAGTATCCCATATCCAAATTCTTTCTTGGAATTCTCATCACACTTAACAATCTCCAACTAGTTGTCTCTAATATTCTAAAGTTCCTTTTACTTTTGTCCCTTAGGGATATGTCCTTATTATGAACTCCTCAAATTGGGATCTCTTCTTTAGTTCATTTTCCTAATTAGGTATCCTAATCCAACTCCTTTACTTGATCATCGAACTTCCTTATTATTCTATATAGGGTCTAGGAAGTCTCACTAAAATATGATTTTTTTTAAAACTCTATTAGGCAATAGTTGAGGCTAAAAGACTAATCTTTGATTTATTACTATATGAGTTATACTGGTGATCCTTCCAAGATTGGATTTAAACTCATTTAGTCCACACCCATTGGAATTTCTTGTTCCTCTATACTTGTCCAATTGGATGTGCTTTGTTCCCTCTTAAGTATCATTTAAGAGTTGTTTTTATTAGAATGAGTCTATTGGAATTAGTCTATTCTGCCACCTTCAAGCTTTTACTTTAGCAGGCTTTAGATAAGCTTTTATTATCACCTTAAGTACTTCTTCAACTTCCTTTTATAACTAAATTAAGGTATAAGCACTATTATCTTAAAGTAAACTTCAATCTTTCATCCAGACATACTTCTGAAGGTACTTTTATATGAATGGCTTCTTCTAACCTTATGAAAATAAGGCTTGCTGTTGTTGTAGGTTAATCCTTCTTTTCCAACCTTTATTCGAAAGGTTATATAATGTTACTTCCATTTACAGTTTACTCTCCCCCTTAGGGTTTACTAATGGTCTCTAAACTACAAATTTACTAACCATTGGATTTTATGGTCTCTGTTCAGCTTATACTTAACCTATTTAAGGTCTCATGAAAGAATTACGGTATACCCACACAGTTGTGGATCTCCGAAGTAAATCTTCCATTATTATTTGTCTTACTTAATGTTTGTACATTTTCGCTTTGATAGGCCTGACTTGATGAAGCGCCTCGAAAGACGGTCACCTAATGTTTCTACTCCTTTATGTCTTCTCTAACTTAGGCCAAGTTTTATGCTCTTTATGCAATACTAAGAAGATCTGGTTAACTAAGTCAACCAAATACCAGCTGTGGACAATATACCAGCTGCGAACCATCCTAGGGTGTATGAATTTCCCTACGGTATCCGACATACTATTGGCATTCTCTCTGAATTGTCAGAGCTTGAATACCATTTTGGTTCCAAAACTTCTTCTTTGAACTTATTCATGATACTTCCATGAACTTGATACAACTACTTCATTAACGTCTTAGCAACATTACCTACTTTGAATGAACTTTAAGTTTATTACTTCTTGTTGCCCCATACATCTTCTTACATTAATCTTCCTTCTCATAGCTGGCTAAGAATGATCTGAGCTTGATCCATCCTCCAAATTGTGTTGATACTCCTTACACTTGGCTTCATTCTTCATGTAAGTCTTCATCTTGGTCTTTGAAACTCGTCACTACCTTACACGAATTCCCATTTCTATCTAGGTCTATAACATCAAATAGTAACTGGATGATGCAACATGCATTTGCACATCAAGTCAAACTTCATGTACAGATCTAGTCAATCAAGAAGATCCAAGAAAAATCAATAAATCCAAATGTGGTACATATAACACACAATATTCTAAGCCCGGAATATAGTCGTTGAGTATAATATCTCTAGAATTCAGGCTTAGTTGTGTAGTATATGACACCTTCTCAGATAGGTTTACATTGTGATACTTAGCACGTAGGGTCAAAATATTCTTTATCTCAATATTTACCCAAATTTCTCAATTGCAACAGGATAATTTTTAACAAAGTGGTCTCAATTTGGTTTTGACTAAACTTTAATCTCACTCTTGGAATGTCTAATATAACCAACCTATCATTATTTAGTAAACTAACCTCACTTGATTACTCCAAACGACTAATAGGTTTCTCAAACCAGAGATTATTGGAATTTTCTAGCACCTATGACTTCTATCATAGTTCTACCATGTTATTTTCTTACTCCGCCTAAAGATAATTTACTAATTACTTATCATAATTATACTATCATCATGGTTTCGGAGCTAATCTCACCATGATTTAGGAGCTAATCTAACCATGATGAGTTTGTTTCTCACTACACTATTATTAAGTATTAACATAATTTTGCTTCATCAAGTAGAATTCTCAAGTGAATACCACATGCTTACTACTCATTACATCAACATTTATCCTAATGATATTCATCATGTTGTCTTTGATTATCAACTAACCATAAGATTCCACTGTCTTACATGAATTCTACGATTAGACTAGACCAGTTGTATTATTTCAATTAACATACTAAACTTAATTCAACTCTACTGTGGCCAATTGGCTTTCCTAAAGTATATTGGTGGGTTATATCTCCTTTGGAAGACACTAAATAGCACTTCATTGAGAAAAGATAAAATAATTACTCCTAAGAAAGAATGACTTAAGTATCTAGTGACAAAGTTATCCTCAAGTGGACACTTCTCACAAGTCATAACAATATTTGGTTTAGATAAGATGGCGTCTATAGTCACTATCCAACCTACAAATCCTCCTATAAGGGTTTTAATCCTAGGGTCAAAGCATATGCTATGATACCAACTGCGGTGACCCAGCATACCACTGCATGATGTAGTACACTATAGTCGTTGACATAACACCAATGAAACACCGTTCACTAGTATTACATACGTCATAGTGGTACAACAGAAACACAGCAGGTCCAAGACATGACTATAGGTTACAACTCAACTCTTTACACAAGATCCAGAGAACACTCTAGGTTAAAGAGAGAGAAAGAAACTTCTTACAAAGAAGAATCAGAAATAAACAACTCAAAAACTATCATACTATTAAGACTAGTATCTTAAATAATAGTCTGGCATTGCTGCTATTGCAATACACTACACAAATAGGTTCTATGGCTAGAGATTATATTCCTATCTAATCAGTAACTTTGTCTTCACTTGAGTTGATGTATATGTTGACTTTCTTGACTTCATTGAAGAGCTTTAGCTTTTGATGATGATTTCTGGAGCATAAGTTGATGTATACATCGTCTGAATGGCTTTAGAATCTAGCAAGAGTTAAGAAGATACATTGAGTACGAGCGTACTCAGCAAGTTCACTAGAAAAGGAGTGTTTGATGCACTATATCTACAGCCACAGACCGTAGGTCGTAGGCAATGCAAGTTTTCATAAACATTTCTTTAAAGGTTGCTTTTATTCTGAAAAGCTATGTCCGTCAGCCTTCACGGGTTTACCAGAACTTTCATGGAGTTCCTTTCCCACCGCGTTCGCAGCTCCTTCCCGGAATAGGGAGTAACAAGTTACAGTTCTTACACTCTGCAGAGGTGCGTTACTTTACCCATGAGAGATAAAATCCTTATTGCACAACCGGGCGATCTTTCCCGTCCACACTTCCTATGGTGTGGGGCCTAGTAGATGATCCAAGCCAACCACTGCCCTCTCCGCGACCCCATATGTCTGCACGATCCTTCGGGGCCGGCTCACCTCCGTTAAGCCCCTTTTAGGCAGGCTAAAACCTCGATGAGTTCCCGAAGACTCTATGACCTGGTGATGCCCGGACAAGTACCATATTAAATGGACTATACCCTAAACACCATTCATAGATAATCTAGACACCAAAAGTGTGGGGCGTAAGGGTGCCCACCCATATGTTGGATCCGCACAAGGAATCACAACGTCACGTTAAGATCGTCTTGCCTCCATATGAGAGGAAAAGGATACAGCTGACTTCTCCGTCCCATTCCAAATCTCATGGTTAAAGCGTTATATATGGCGCAAAAATCACTGGCGACATTGGTTGTTAAGTCCTAGATAATATGTTCCTTTACCACCGAAACTTTCGTAGTAGGTTATTACCTCATGGTAAATAACCTACAATCATATTTTTATGAAAATAGTGTTTTTTGACCTTTTTCAAATGCAGGTGATGACAACAATGGATTTGCAAAATACTTTACAGAAAATAATCAAAGGACATGAGCAAGTGTGAACTTGCCTTTTGTGATTGCAAGATTATGCGCTCACGGTCTTCAAGACAATATAAGATCCAATATCTGAAATCAGCATCATTGGTCTAGTAAGGACTAATGTTTAAAGAAGCAAGATGCCATTATGCATAAGTAATGTAATGCAATTTCGTAGACTCGAATCCCGGGGATAACGTTGTTCTAGGGTTTGAATACTGGAAATGGTTTCTTCGGAATGTGTTGTCCTTTTAGATTAAGTTTCACATTTGTGATTATTATTAAGGCTTATGAGTGTGTGTGAACAACACATATTTATAAAACAATAAGATACACACATATGGAATGCTACTCAAGATTGTTTACACTATAATTGTTTATCTTCAAATTTTACTTTACAAGTAATGTCACTTATAAAGAACTTAAGTGTTATCAACCCTAAGTATACAAGTAAAGTATAAAGTAATGTGATTACGATTAATTGTCATCTATTGATTATGATGAGAGTCCTTGAATTTAATTTGTTAAGATTTGGAAATATTATTATAAGGTTTGTTGATTGAAGTGGCAAAACGAATAACTTTTGAAGAAAAGACTCCTTTTCTAAGGTATAAACAATCTTTGTGGTTAATCAAATGTGGTCGAGGTTGTTTGTGCTTTCTTGAATAGTTTGGACTTGAGATGCTTTATGACTTAACTATAACAGACCAAAGTTAACTATAAAGCATATAATAAAGTCTTTAGCATTATATTTAAAGTCTTGTATACTAAAGTTAACTTTAAAAACATAGATGGACTTAATGTATATTTCTTATGTTATTTGTACCTTGTGTACTTCATAAAGTTTCCCTAAGGATACTTTAAGAATGGTAACATTTCTATTTTAATAGTGGTTTCCTAACCTATAAATGTATAAAAGGATTTATCTCTTTATAAGGGTATGGTTATGGCTTGTGAATAAGTAAACAATATTATTTACTACTTATGAATTATCTTTGGATTTAGTTCATTATAAAGTTGTGAGTGAAAAAATGGTAAAAAAAATTTATTTGGTTAAAATATCATTCTTGAATATTTTATAATTGTTAAAGATCCTTTTTAGAAAATAAACTACACATATGGTTGAAGGACAATTCAATAAAATTGTATTTAAAATGTGTTGGACCAATTTGCCTTTATCTTCTAAATATTTAAGATTGATATTACTTATTAGACCTAAATTGGCAATTTTAGAAATATTAACAAATTTTATTTACCCTTATATGAATTAATAACTCAGGAAATAGGTTTAAATTCAAGTTATTAAAGTATTTAAATTTTTATTTAACTCAAAAGTGGAATATTATATTTTTAACATGTAGGTATTATTTTTGTGACCATTTTGGTATATTAAATTTATTTTTGTGATTTATAAATAATAACATAAGGTTTTTATAAGATTTATTACTTTATAAACACTTAATAAATAATAGATATTTATTTAAGTGAAATAATAATGTACGATTATAGTTTAATGTTATAGATTTTATTTTTCTAATTTCTTTTATATATTATACACATTTTTCTGAATTACAAAACAAAAGTTATTAATTAAACAAGATTTAATCATTTTATTACACTTCAGGAAATATTTATATTTGATCTTATAATGTTTTATCTAATTCCTAAATAGAAAAGACTTTTTGTACCTAAGCTAAACCTACCCTAGTCACTGACTAGTGGGCCTGTGGCCACGTCATCTGCCACGCGAGCAAGAGACTAAGTCAAAACGTTGAACTAGTCAAGGATGACATCACCCTGACGTCATCCCGTCGGATCCTCTCAGATCGATGATCAATTCGTCGATTGGGAGAGCGCGGGCACGCGAGGATGGTTGCGTTCGAAAGAGGGTCTCAAGGCGGACCTATTGGTGGTGGCGCCACTGAGGTTTGGTCATCGAAGAGCAGTGCACGGCGGCGACTGGCGGCGGTGCACAATAACTCGCGGTGGTGGCTCGGTATTGGAAGCAAATGAACCAACAAAGGATAGTAGCGTGATCAGCAGCTCACCAGGAAGCTCGTGGAAGGCTGGATGAAGAAAACCGTGACCGGAATCGACGGAACGGCGTTGACTGGCGGCGGAACATCGGTGATGGCGAGCTTGATTTAGGTCGAACGACTCTGATTCCTCTGGGAAGATGAACGAGTCGAGCATGGCGAGTTCACTGGCGAGCTCAGATGGCAAAGGGGTGGTCTCTAGCGGCCACGACAAGCACCTCCAGCGAACTAGGGTTTCAGTGTTCTTGCGGAAAAGGGGGAGAGAGGTTGTGAGGAGATGAGGATGAGAGAGGGCACTCCGGCGGTTCTTATCCTCTCTTTCGAAGCTCAGCGGCGGCGGGAATCGCAGCGGCCGATCGACGGCGGCCGGCGCGACAGACAGCTGCTTCCGCCGTCGAGGAAGACGATGACGAACACAAGGCCGAAGCGGGTATGGGCTTGCATTGGGCTGCAGTTGGGACAACGTGGGTTGCTGCGGAGCGAGTGGAGAAGTTTGGCTGCGGCTCGCGAGCGACGAATATGGCGAAGAAGAAATGGTCTGTGGGCCAAATTTGATCTCCCTCTGTTTTTTTCCTGGTTCTTTCCTTTCTCTATATTCTATTTTGTTTTTAGCTTTGAATTTGCACATTGATTTGAGTTTTCTTTATAGAATTCATTTGTTGGATAATTGTAGTAATACTAAAATGTATTTAATATCATTTTGTGAATTTTTGTAGTATAATGTTATTATTTATTTATTTTCTTATATATATATATCTTTCCTTTTAGTAATTGTAGGGTCTTTTCATATGAATTGATTTTATCTAAAACCCATAAACTTATTAAAGAATGCATGACTATTAACTCATGAGATTTGATTCTTATTAACTTATAATATTAAAGAAACTTTTATATATATATTGATCCTTCAATATTATTTGATACATAAAGTTTTAAGGAACTAGTAGGGTTAATATTATTTCTATGAATTTAGGAAATAGCAGTGTATATTTTATTATAACTACATAAGAGTTAGGGTTTGAATTGCAAATGCTTACCCTAGGTTTAGGAGATGTAATATTCTCATATTTATTTTATTTATATGAATAAATATTATTGGTTAAGACATATTGTTTTTATGTTGGTGATCAAGAATGATATCACCTTTTAAAATACAAATTATTATCTGGAATGCCTAATGGAAAAGAATTTATAAAGATAACTCCTAAGTACATATGGTTATGATAATTGGAAATGACAGAGATGTGCTTAAGTGATTTGCTATAGGAAAATATTCCTATAAGGCTTTGTGGAAATAAGATGATAGATCAATCAGATGAAATGGATACTATTTTTTGTTAAAGATTTAGGGTTTAGTGTTTACCAAGAATTCGTATCTTCCATAATTCACAATCCTGGACTTCTAATTAAGGAATTCCTTTCCTAGATATACTACTTCTTCCTATCCATCATCATGTGTTAACATGATGAGCTTTACTTCATAAGAATATTCCTATCCACCTTTTATTCTTCTAAATCCATTTATGAATCCAATGAGCTTGACACTAAAGTCTTTCATAATCTTCTCATATCTAGACTTGGTTATATCAACTACTCTACTGCTGATAACCTACAATCCAACAAGTAGTTACTTCTAACTCCATTCGTATACTTCCTTTATCACCCTTCACTAATATTACTTCAATAGATGTATACGTCAAATCCTACTTCACCTCAAGTGCTTAGTATTTCCAAAAAGGAAAATACTACTTCTTTAATCCAATGCTGCTCTAACATCATCTTAATCATACTATATTATATTTATTTTACTCCAGTATCTTATATTCAAACTTCACATCATATCATGGTGACTTATCATGGCTAACCTAGAATAACATATCTATACTAGGGTTCAATCATGTTCTATCCACTAATGTCACTTATACATGATATAAGCATTCAATCTTGGTGACTAAAGCATGATCATTATAATCCTTTGATCCTTTATGGTTTAGGTTTCCAGTTGGCTAATCAAGGTCTTCATTAATACAACATTACAGTTGTATTATAATTATCTTCTGTTTATCTCTATTGGATTAAGAGATATAATTCATTGACTATACCTACTTGATCCAATAGGATTACTCCTGGTAACTATCTTCAGAATTCCTCCCTATGATCTTCTTTGTTACCATAGAATTACATCTTCCATATAACTCTTCTATCCCTTCAGGAGTGAGTTAACTCCTTCAATTACCATATTGACTTGATTCCCTTCAATCACTCCCATCCTATGGATGATATTTAAATCTAGCTTTACCACCTACCTCTTCTTACTTCTTTTCTAAAGGACTTTAAGTGAATTCTATGATAAGGACAAGAGTTAATAGATCAAGAATTGATAGGTTAAGAATTGATGGATCAATAGTTGATTACTCAACATTGATGATCAACAGATATTAGAATAGAATCCAATTGAGATGATAAGGATTGATATGGAAAGAAAGATATATGGTGAATGATCTTAACTTGGTTTCCTTCCTACTCAATCTCACTAAAGAGTTAAGGTTAGGTATTACCATGATACTCATGGTATAAGTAGATGAGATTAAGATAGATCAAGATTTAGTTGTTCCATTCCTATTACTTAGGTTATGTTTATAACTTGGTATTCATGAGTGGTGTAATGAATACTAGGATATGGTTACTTAAGGATCAAATATAAATCATTAAATAATATATTAGGGTTTAACTTTCATTACATTTGATCTACCCTTAGATCAAATATCCTTTACCCAAAACAAGGTTTTAACAAAGGTCATATTGAAACTTATCGCAGTCAACTTGATGATCTACTTCAATTCCATCAAGTTAAGAGAAGCTTCAATCACTTTGACAAGTTTTGTTTAAAAGCGTGAAAATTATTCGGATTTTCTATGCATGAATGCAATGCACACATCTGGGTTCAGCTTATTTCTAAGCTCTAATGCTGGGATGTTACAAGTGGTTACGGGTTCCTTTAGTGAGAAGCCGACGTTTACTCTGGTCTCGGTTAGTACGAGGTATGTCCGCGTATCTCTTTACTTCTAGTTTCAATAAAATTATGATTTTAGATTATTATTTTGATTGAATTCTATTGTCGTAAAGTGCGTGAGGCAGCCATCGAGGATGAATTTATGTGGATACTACGTTTACGAGTTCATTTGCACGTTTACCACTGAGCACAGAGATTATAGAGTCGACGTAAACAATACATTCACAATATTATTTTATCACCGTCACTTTTTGTTATCACGATTGATATTCATATTAATATCATTTTCTTATATAGTTCGAGAGCATGCGGGATCAGCTCCTACCAGAGCAACGCGTACTAGTAATTTCAGATGAACTGGCGGGATTTCTGTTGAAAGAGATGGTAAACGACGTCAGAGAATTTAGTGTGAATAGACGCTACTGATGATCCACGGCCGTGTAATCGAATAGACCCGCTAATTGTGATCTCCATATAACTATTAAAATTGTATATATTTGTATGTTCGATCGTAAAACAAGTTATCATATGCACGAACGTGTATGGTATGTGGTAGCATATAAATATTTGAAAACTATTTTGAAATAAAAAAAGAAATAAATAAAAGAATACAAAATAAATTCTCTACCGCGGCAGAGAAAGTGCCCAAAATGCTGCCGCGGCAGAAAACATTTGTCGCAGTCTATAACACCAACCGGGACTAATGAGGGTGCACCCGGGCGCGACGCGATGGCCACGTGAAGAACCATTTGTCCCGGCTGGTAACCGGGCCAGGACTAATGCGTGGGCCTTTAGTCCCGCTTGTCTAGTCCCGGTTAGCAAACCGGGACAAAAAAAGTCTCTTACAGGCCGGGACTAGAGGCCCCTTTTGCACTAGTGCATCCTGCGTCCGTCGGTGGTCCTAAGCCAAACTATATTAAATTCGATCAAGTATGTAAGAATGTATATCAACATCTAAAGCATCAAACTAGTTTTATTACATGGGAGAGTAAAAAATTACACTATAGATTTAATGTTGTAGATATTGACACATATTCGTATGACCTAGGTCAAAATTAGAGAAGTTTAACTTAGACAAAACTACGACATCAATTATTTTGGAAAGAATGGAGTAGGTAACCTAAACACATATGTCATGATGTAGCTCTAACCGCGCAACAACAGTATACATATATGCGGGGAGGTAATAACTCCACATCATACACATGACAGATTATCGAAGTCATGCAAAGTTAAAAAAGACCAAACAACCAGTCATGTTTAACAAGTTATAGAAAGATAAGAAATAAAAGATAAAATCAAGAGGAAAGACCAAGTGGAAAGAAACCTACCATAGCTGGTGACACGGGCTAAGCTTGAAAAAGTTCTCAATCGGGTCAGTGCTAAATTATCACTATTCCTACTGGTGTCATTTTGCTAAAATTTACACTAATTAGTAGTACATAATAAAGAGATTGCTAATTTTCACTGGGGTTAGATGACCCTAGCGGTTATATGCCAGCTCTGTCCCTGCATGGTGAATTACCATGCCCACTATGAACTAAATCGTCCCACCATGCTACCCAGAGTTACCCCTTGTACCTCTCCCGTCTCCTCCAAGAGCATTGCGCATTTATCAAGCACCAATGGACTATATAAGCCTCATCGTCCTCTTGGGCTTGTAGTCAAGCATTCTCACTTACAATGTGATTCAAGGGGAGAGGCACTTCCAAGAGACCCAAACCTTGTACTTTAACTCATGAGTAGAATCTGATAGGACTAGCCTCGGACGACAATGGAATTAGAGGTTTGGTTTGGTCATGCCTTTGGCCCGAACCGCTAGTCGTGTACTTCACTTTTCACCTACTAGCTCGGGAAGGAAGATCTTCTTGCCTTTGGCCCGAACCACTACTCCATTACTTCTTTCATCGCCCCTCCTACACATAGGAGTAGGTCACAACCTCACGAGCCTACCAAACATATTTAAGAAACATCAACATTTCTCTATTGTTCACTTAAGCCCCAAAACACCTTACAAATATTGCATTGCAACCATTAAGTACACGCTGGTCTAGTTTTTATGCGGATTATGATAAATATGAGAATAGTGGATAAAACAATAATCTTACATCTACAGAATAGACATACAGACTAAACGTGACTTGAGGTGGTTGGAGAAATATTGGGGCTGATTGTTTTTCTAGCAAATCAGGATGCACCGCTGCTAACCACGTCATTCCGTAAGCAAACTGCCCCTATGTGTAGCATACTCTACATAAAATCTGGATCATATATGACATTTTTGTATAAGGATCCGATATGAGAATAGTGGATAAAATCTGGGTCGTATATGACATTTTTGTATAAGGATCCGAATAACCAAACCAAATATTGCAAGATGGATGCACTAACCTTTTCCTTGTCCATATTGTCTTAAAACATTGATCAGCACGATGCGAATAAATGGCCGTTTCGACTTATTTTTTACTACTCTAATAACATGCATGCCAACCTTTGGGCCCATCCGCAGGGACACATTAGACATATAGCAGTGTGACATCAATTGGTTCTTTACTACTCCGTAGCACTTTGTTCCACCCCTGAAAAAAGCTACTCCTCTCCTCTATGGGGAACCAAACTCAACTACAATAATAATAGTACAAAAGACACAGAGTGCTCAACAAGAAGGTACTGCTAAAATTCAACTTGGGAGACTGTGAGATCCATATCCTCCTGCATCAAAGTGTAACATGTACAAGATCTTTCTTCCTATTATCATATTATCCAACAACCTTACACTCATCTCCTCTTTCTCAAATACTACTCTATAAAAACAGCAACCTTGTCTCCCCCTTACATCATCCAACACATACTTATATACAAAGGGGAGGGAACCAACAAACCCTAAGAAAACAAAACTACGAATCTGCCTCTCACTGACACCATTTACAGACAAACTACATCTCTTTCTCTCTCTCTCTCATGGTTGTGTGTGTGTCAAAATTCAGCCACTCCAACCTCATGTTCAAGTTCTTACAGTAATGTACAGTCATAAACTTACAGTTACTCCCCTGGTAAGACGAGCGGCTTCTACATCCGAATCTCACCATCCAATGAGATGATTGCCTGTCAATCACGGAGCTTCTTTTATTCCTCCATCACAGGAAAATCATTTCACACTTCAGAGTTTCCACTGAATCCCCCACTACCCCTCTTTGACGAAAACTCTGCACATGAAGTCCCGAAACCTCTGCGAGTAGAGCTTCGGGTCCACCGCAGAGATC
The DNA here is from genome assembly GCA_916181665.1 of Avena sativa. Lineage (NCBI taxonomy): Eukaryota > Viridiplantae > Streptophyta > Magnoliopsida > Poales > Poaceae > Avena > Avena sativa. The sequence goes on along the minus strand of OV702297.1, from coordinate 336,794,058 downwards.
AAACCAGGGTCCGCCCGTAACGACTTGTACGCGTGCTCTAGCTTCTTGCTGATGTCATAGTCTCGGAGGATATCGATTATCCCGAAATAGAGAACGACATCATAGGCTTCCCTGTTTTTGATTCGCCCCCCGCCACCGAAGAGAAATGAGTCAATCTTGCTCCTAGACGTACGCTCTGCTCGAGCCGGTAAGCGTGCACCCAGTCCAGCCAGTGGTTTCCTGAAGCCATTATAAAAGGACGCTTAAAGCCGAACTTGTAGTCAAGAGTTTCGGAGTGTCCAGTTGGTATTACGTACGAGAAAACGATCGACATGGTAGAATTATTAAGACATCATGCTCCCTCGGTATCACAGTTGAGGCAAATAGGCCAAATGATGCCACATCAGGCACTATATATGAAAACTAGGGACGACAGCAATCAAGTTTGCACTATGGTGACAGCTCATATTTTATTAGAAAAAAGCGGATGGTGGGGCAAGTGTAACATCTTAAGCAGGCAAAAACGAAGTGTAGCACCTGTTTACAGGGCATGTGATCCATTAGAACTCATGTGTTTACAAAAGGTGGTATATTTAATAATTGAAGCTCTCATAGTGGAGTAGCAAACAACTGAAGTTCTGGGAACACTTTGGTAGTTCAAACTTCAAAGTGTTGCCATAGTATGTTATTTGCCTTTTCCTACTATAGAAGAACTTAGCTGATTTGTGGCATCAAATTTCATTTTCATGTCACTGTCATGATGTTTACAGGTATCTTGCCATTGACAAAAGCGGTTCGAGATCTTCACTTGATTAGATATTTATTGGCACTATTTATGAACATATGATTAGATTTAATTCAGGGTAAACAAGAATCCTCATGGGACAAGAAGCTACAGATATGCATATGTTGCAAATACTATGATGACATACCGATGATCAGGCATTTTGTCCAAATCTTTAGCTGAGAGGCACGGCTTAGGCATGCTGACACTACCTTGACATGCCGACACCATGTTGGTTGGAAGTTCTGGGTAATATGATTGCTCATGTTAGGAAAAAATCCATAATGTTGTCAAAGTTCACTATTTAGTATTTAGCAAAAGCATGTCCTTCAAGCAAGAACAACTTACCGGGAGAAGTGGTAAAAGTAGATAAACCCATCTTTGACGCAGGGATATCATCACGAAAGTGAACACCAACCAATAAACTGTAGTCCATAATACCCTCTGATTCCAAAAACACACAATCCCGCCTAAGTTGCCTAAGGAAATAACAACATTTTCAAGAATACGAAGGAAAATAACATCATGCCAGACTTAGTGTTGTTGTTTCCTCTGAAGACAATATAGTTGTCCTAGCATCATCACCGGGGGTCAGAAAACTTACTCATGAAGCTGCTTATGCTGAGACTGCTGCATCCGAAATACGAAGTCGAGATCCAAGTCCTTGAGTGTGGTTGCCTCGTCAGTCTCTTGTTTGAACTTGTCGGATTGCCGACCATAGGAGGAGCCTTTCAGATCAAAACGGCGATGGATCCGGTGGTCCGAGCAGAATAAATTACCCATAACGATAAACCGCACCTGCGAAAGAACATGTGTAAATTGCCATACACCAAGAAACAGCGAGAGGAACTAGGAGGCAACCAAGGTGGTTGTTGGCTTGTGGCAAATATACACACCTTCTGCCCACCATTTGGCTTCACGGAGTGAACACCGTAGAACCTTGTGATCAGTGAGCTCTTGTACCGTCTAATGTGTTTGTAGTAGCTTGGCAACATCCGAATTAACAGCTGCACACCCAGAAACTGAATTCTCAGCAAGAGTATGCAACATAAAATAGAGTACACCAATAATGATAGTATAAAACTACTCAAGAAACATGAATGCTAGTGTTACCTTCACTTCTGATTTCTTGACAGTCTTAATCATGAATCGCTCGTCTTGCGTGAGGTAGAAGAAGCTCCCGCTTTTTCCAGGAGAGGACAGCTCCCGCAAGGCATCGTCCCCACAGATTGCAAGCATGTAATCTGCTGGATCGACGGCGAACAACTTCCTCATATGCCTGGCAGATCAAGAATCCATCATCACACAGGTAGAAACCACAAATCAGAGTCAGTAACAGAGCAGCCTGCCTCCAGCTCCAGTGACTGAACTGAAGTGAAGTGAAGGTTTGACATTAGACAGGCCAACCACCTGAAGACCATGGGGCAGTAGTCCTTCCACCGGAACTCCGGGGACGGGTGCGGAGGCGTCAGCTTGGACCCTGCCGGCGGGAACCGTGTCCAGAACTTGTTGCCGGGATCGAAATCCGCCCGCTTGAGCTCCCGCATCGGCTTCGCCGCTGACTTCCCCACCTCGTGCCTGGGTACAAAAAAAAAATAGCATCCAGTTCACAATCTACTTTCCAAAACTGTAAAATGTGTATCTATTGGCCACATTAATTTTCACCACCACCATCACTACCTTATATAGCTGATGACGAGGTCTGCAATGGAAAATCAGGGACAGACAGTGTTCCTTTTGTTTAAAAGAAGAAGAAAAAAAAAAGAGTATGTAACCTGATGCCGAGCTGCAGGTTGAGCATGAGGTGGTAGTTCTTGTGGCCCTTGGAGATGGTCTTCCCGGGCCGCCTCCATTGTCTGCTGCTGCTGCACGGGTGCAGACTGGTGCGTGCTGTGGCGGCGTCGTCTACGGGGGACTCAACGACGTCGCCGGTGATATCGCCGTCGGACTCCCCGATGCAGATCCGCGGCAAGGCGCGGCTGGCCTCCGCCGGCGACGAGCGGTTGCGCCCGACAATACCGACGTGGTGCTGCGGCGGCGCGGGGAGGCCGAGGTGGTGTGTGCTGTCCGGCGTGGCGAACGTGCCGGCGCCGATGTCGTAGGCGGCCCAGACGTAGCCGTCCGGCCTGGTGAAGAAGTGGCGTGCGTAGGCATCTCCTTCGGGGATGTCCCCCCTGTCCTTGCGGCCCAAGTCCGGTGCAGTAGGACCGCCGGTCGCCGGCGCCACCCGCCTCATCGCGGCATTAGTTAGAGAAGAGATTAAGGAAAGCAAAGAAGAGGTATTGAATGAATCACTCGGTGGGTTTAGCGAGGTTTGCGGTGCCTTGGTGGTAATGGCAAAGAAAAAGCAAAAGCAGGGGAGTAATCGAGGAGGGCGGCGGTGGTGACCGCGGTTGCAGCGTGCAGGGGTAAAAAAAGGGAAAGGAGATTGCAGTTGCAGGAGGAGATGCATATGGATGGATGGGTACGCGGCGAGATTACCGAGCGAGCCAAGTTGGAATTTGTTCTGTTCGCAGACAATCACTATAGGACCGATCGACCGTGATTCACTAGAAGGACAGATCGAGTAAGGTTTTCACAATGCAACGTGGCACAACGCTGCTATGCACGGCACGTTCAACGCGGGCACTTACATGAGCGCTAGAGAAGAAAATCCCAACGGTTTTGCTACCTCAGCATAAATTTTCTAGCGCCTGGCAGGCATAGCAATTTTTTTTAAATAAGCATATATTAATGTTATATGGATATCAATTACATCCAGCCTCTACAATAACGCATATTCTATTGCCAATACACACAGCCGAAAAAAGAAGAAGAATTACAAAAAGAAAGGCCCCGCTATAACGATTAGATCTTAGTAACAACGACACTAACCCCACCAGAACAACACCAGAAATCCAACATCACGTCTTCAAGAAGAAAACAGAGCACAAGCACCGTCATCGTCCGATCAAAGATCATAGGATTTCACCCTGTAGAAAGTACTCGCTCACAAAACAATGTCTTCAACAAGTTCATTGCCAGGCACAACCAATTAAGGTCAGACCTTGGATTTTCACTCTCCAAGATAAGACTGTGAACTCCTCCTGTGTTGTCGTCCCCACTTTCCGATACCGCTGCTACAATTCACAAATCACCAAGCCAATTCCTCATCGCCACCAGGACTCGAACCACCATAGCTAGTCCACAAATCTTGGCTTCCATGACATTCTTTGTACACTGACTTCACCATGAAACTAAAGACATGTTCCACGACGGCAACAGACTGCAGAGCTTCGCCTCGTTTTCTCTGAAACCAAACGTCAGAAAAACAACAGTTGCGTGCGACCGAATCCCATCCGTTCCAGCAATCTCCAGGTATGAATCGCCCATGGGAGTTCGTCGGCGGAGCCTTCCGAAACACGACACTGCCACCAGATCTATGCAAACAGGCTGAAGGCAGATCTTCGTCTTAGCGTGAGAGAAACCCTAGGACCGTGCCTCTGCCAGCAGATGCGACCCACGCCACCATCCGTCGAGAGAGAACCGCCATCAAATCCCGAGGCGGCCGCCCGGCTTCCATACCCCGCCGCCATCAGATCGTCGTCGGGGCGACAACCATTGAGCGCCCAAGGGGCACCCTGCGGGGGGAGGCCACCACGCGAGGAGGCAGCCCTGCCGCCACCGTCGGTGTCCTCCAGTGGTAGCGGGAGGAGAATTCAGGGGCAGCGGCGGCTTAGGTTTCCGCTTGTGCCCCCACCACCGAGAGAGGCGCGTGCGGTATGTTAAAGGAGCGACCCAACTAGCAGGTCTGGCGACGGCCCCCGAGAGAGGCATAGCCGCATGGTTTGGCGGCGGACGCTGATAAGTCGTAAACGTATCTATAATTTTTGATGTTCCATGCTTGTTTAGTATCCACTTTGTTTTGCTTTGTCTACACTTTGAGGTATTTTTATATGTTTTCTGGGACTAACCTATTAATAAGATGTCACAATGCCAATTGCCTGTTTTCTGTTTTTTTTGTTCCAGAAAAGTCAGAAAATAAATATTCTCGGAATTGGACGGGACAAAAGTCAAAGTCAATATTTTACCGTGGGGAACACGGAGCTAGAATACGAGATGGAGGAGGGCCTCGAGGGGGCCACATGAAGGGAATATGTCCTGAGAGGCAATAATAAAGTGGTTATTATGTATATTCCAAGTATATGATAGATGTTTATTTCACATGCTATAATTATACTAATACAGAAACGTTAATACATGTGTGTTTAATAAACAAATAGAAAGTTCCTAGTTATGCCTCTCTTATAAACTAGCTCGTTGATTAACAAGATGATCAAGGTTTCCTGATCATGGACATTGGATGTTGTTAATAACAAGGTCACAACATTATTGGAATGGTGTGATGAACATTTATCTGAAGTATAGCATTACGATCAAAGTCATTGAGTTTATATTGCTATAACATCATACGAAGTAATCCTAATTCTTAGACCGTGAGATCATGTCAATCACTAACACTGGAAGAGTATCTTGATAATATCAAATGTCACACCGTAACAGGGTGATTATAAAGATGGGTTCAGTACTACTAAAGTGTTATGTTGAGGCCCATGGATCGAGAGTGGAATTTGTTCATTCCGATGACGGATAGATATGCTCTGGGCCCTCTCGGTGATATCACATTGATTAGCTTGCAAGCAAGTGATTTGATCACTAGAATGTTATATCACAGGAACGAGAAAAGAGTACATGTCAATAACGAGATCAAACTAGGTATGGAGATACCGATGATCGAATCTCAGACATGTAATATATTGTGAGACAAAGGGATTAAGATACTAGCGTAAAAGGTTCTCACGATCGCAAGAAAGTCATTGTTGAATGTATGGGAGTCAGTATGGATCTCCAGGTCCCGCTTCTGATTATTGATCTGACAGGGGTCTCGATCATGTCCGCATTATTCGCGAACCGTAGGGTGACACACTTAAGAGACACCGACACCATTTGGAGCAAATAGTTTCATGCTGAAAAGAATAACAAAGCGCAGGAATTTATTTCACTAGATACCGAAACCGGTTTCAGGTGAAATTGCAGAAAGTGTTTCTGCATGTGAAATGAAATACTAGCAATGGGTTATATGTGAATATTTGTCATTAAAGTAATTGACAAAATTCTGAATAAATAAAAGGAGTTTTATTTAAAGAGAGTTTGCATTAAATTTGGTGGAAATTTAATGGGAATTTGAGTGGGATTTTTGAGTGGAGAATTGAAGGGGCATTTTGTGAGTGGAGCTTCCACCCACATGAATGAAGGAGGGGAGGGGAAGCCCCATGTCCGGCGGCCACCCCCTTGGGTGCCCCACTCCTCACTTCTCACTCACACCTCCTCGTGAAGGATCTCTCTCCCCCTCTAGTTTTTATTCCCCATGGTCTCAGACTAGCGAGATACATGTTCCCGGTGGCTTTTCGGCAAGAAAGAGTTATGCTTCTACTGCATCGCTGGAGCGAGGAGGCGGAGGTTGCTCGGTACCTCGGACATGTGTGCGAGCACGGATGCGCCGCTGATTTGCGGCGCTAGGACTTTCTCTTGATCTTGAGATTGGCAAGAGTTCGTCTACATCAACCACGAGTTCAACCTCGTTAAGCTTTATCGGTCTTTAAGGGTATGTTCTCTAAGGATGTATATATGCCTGTTGCTTGTATCTAGTAGATAGATCTTGGTACATAGTTGTTCCCATCGTAGGAATTTTTTTGTTTTCTATGCTGCGAACCCTACAGTGGTGTCAGAGTCGGATCTATGCGTAGATGCTTTGCACGGGTAGTACACATATGTATATGTGGGCGATGATGATCATGTTATTGCTTCTTAGTTGTACTTTGGATATTGGTGGCATAGTGGGATGAAGCGGCCCGGACAAACTTTACATGTCCTCGCACATGAGACATGTTCCACGCTTGACATGCAACTAGTTTTGCATAAGTGGCTAGCGGGTGTCTGTCTCTCCTAGTATAGTCAATATCTAATTTGCAACGAGTTGTCAACAATTTGGTTATCCTCGTTGTGGTTCATGTTCATAGGTAAGAAAGGTTCTATCTTCAAAAGCCCTAAGCCACGTAAAACTTGCAATAGATAAATTAGAGGCGTCTAGTTTAGATTGTTGTTGGGATAGTGTCATGATATGGTGATGTTGTAAGTAAAAGTATAATTCGATACTCTTACAACACATATAATGTGATTTTCATAGACCTTGGCCTTACATATAAAGGAATGATGAGGATCATACCGCGATGCACATGATGGAGATCAAGTGCAGGAACCATATCATTTCACTTATTAACATGTGATGTTTGTTGCATCATATATTGATTGTTTGGCGTTTTATTAGCATAATAAGATGATCCCTCATTTAGATATCAATATAAAAATGTGTTCTCCCTTAAGTATGCACTGATTATGTTTCGTCGCTCCAAGACATCACGTGATGATCGGGTGTTCTTGGATCCACGACCATATTTCGGGTGTAAGACAGTTTACACACGCGAATACTAAGGTTCTTACTTGGCGAGCCAAGAATGTACAAACATGGCCTCGAAACATGGACCAAAAGGTTAAGCATGAGTCATATGAAAGATATGATGCCCATTTAATGCTCGCCTTTGAAGCTACACCGACTCACGTGATGATCGGACTTGGTGTAGTGGATTTGGTTCATGTAATCACCAAAAAGGCACGAGGGATGTCGTTTTTGAGAGGGAGTTCATTCTTACTTTGGATTAGTTGAACTCAATATATCATAAACTTAGTCTAAACTTTACAAATTCTGTTATAGATGGCACCAACTGCTTTTAATTTCAATGTGTTCATGAAGAAAGAGAATTTTGCAACGAACGGTAGCAACTTTACCGACTGGGCCATGAATTTGAGGATTCTCCTCACTGCTGCACAAAAGCAATATGTGCTAGAAGCGCCGCTAGGCCCCCCACCGTTTGATGATTCCCCTGACGAAGAAAAGAATGTCTATCAGACTCGTCAAGAGGGCCACAACTTAGTTCATTGCGACATACTGTATGGGCTAGAGCCAGAACTTTGAAAGCGTTTCGAAAACGACAATGCTTTTGATACAATGGGTGAGTTGAAAATGATTTTCGACACCCATGCTGTTGTAGAGAGTTATAATGCTTCAGAAAAGTTCTTTAGCTGCATGATGGAAGAGAACAGCTCCGTAAGTGAGCATGTACTCAAGATGTCGGGTTACGCCGATAATCTTGTGTCCTTGGGAATAACGATTCCCATTGACTTAGGCATCCATCGTGTTCTCCAGTCTCTGCCACCTAGCTATAAGAGCTTTGTGATGAACTATAACATTCAAGGCATGAAGAAGTCTCTCCCCAAGCTTCTGTCAATGCTTAAAACTGCAGAAGTGGAGATCAAGAAGGAACATCAAGTGTTGATGATCAATAAGACCACTGGTTTCAAGAAAGACAAGAAGGGTAAACAGAAGGGAAAGAAGGGAGGCAAGCCGGTTGCCATGCCTAAAAAGAAACCCCGAGTTGGCCCTAAGTCTGATACTGAGTGCTATGATTGCAAGGGGACTGGCCACTGGAAGCGCAACTGCCCCAAGTATTTGGCAGACAAGAAGGCCGGCAAGGCAAATAAAGGTATATATGATATACATGTTATTGATGTGTACTGGATAGCTCCTGTATCATGGGGCAAGGGGTACCCCATTGGCGGTTCTTTATGATAGACATATACTTACTATGACAAAAACTTACCGGTGACTAAAGTTGAGTAGCATGAGGAACGGCCCTCGTACTCAAGGGACATGAGATTGCCAACTTATACTTTGTCAAGCATATACTCCATACTTTGTTCACTTTAACCTTAATCACTTTAAGATGCTTATGATAGGGGCAATGAGAGCTAAAAGCTAACAAGTACCATAATTTTTGGAAGCTCTTTATGAAACTTGAAATCCCTGCTTCCCTTTGAAGGGAATTTCTTCCACTTTTATATTGAGTCTCCACCTTCTATCTTTATGCACCAACTAGGAGAGCATAGTTGTCATTCTTAGTTTTATGTGCATTGTCCCAAAACTTATTGACTGATTTATAATGTTGATATTGCTTGTTCTTGAACTATTTGTATCTAGTCACCCTTATGAACTTTGAAGGTGTCCTATGCATTTATGTTTTGCTACTCCATGAGGGACAATCTGAATGCATTGTTATTCATGATCTTTGTTTGTATCCTTTCATGTTGCAACATAGTTACTATGTCTTATTGTTAGAACTTCATATTTCATGCTCATGTTTAGAGTACTTTGATCCCAGCTTTCAATGCTTACAAATGGTTTGATCTAGATTGTGATGGTGCATTTCACCTCAAAAATTATTCTTTTTATCACTTACCTACTCGAGGACGAGTAGGAGTTAAGCTTGGGGATGCTTGATACGTCGTAAACGTATCTATATTTTTTTATGTTCCATGCTTGATGAGAATCGATCTCGTCAATGCCCATTGTTATGAGCTTGGGTTTTGGAGAAGATGGGGGTGCTGGAGATCGTGGAACGGTTAACAGACAATCAACCAGGGGACACGAGATTTACCCAGGTTCAGGCCCCCGGAGGGAAAACCCTACTCCTGCTTATCTGCTCTTGATTAGGTGGAACCAAAAGTTACAAGGGTGCGCAGATGCAATCTGGCGTGGAGGTGTATATGTGGTGGTATGAGAGAGAGATATCTATTGTGTCGTAGCGTGCGTCATAATCTGTCCTCCTTGTTGGACCCTCCTAGCCTTTATATATGGGGAGGCTAGGTCTCAGGTGCCAATACGATTTGGTTACAAGTTGTATTCAGACTCTAGTCTTGAGATTTTCTTGTCTTGTGCGCTTGGGAGTCCGTGTCCGTATGGGCATCATATCAGCCGAACCATCATAGGCGTCATGGACCCTGGCAGGTCATCGAGTGAGCCTTCCGTCGGGCTGGACCAGGTATGCTAACATCGGGTACCCGTAGGGCATATCCATGTCACCTTGCCCCGCGCCTAGGGCAGGTGTGGCCCACCTGGCTGGCTCCCGACTCCGCCCTCTCGCCTATATCTTCCTCACGGAACCCTAATACCAGGGGAGCGACCACAGATAGATTTCTGCCGCCTCTGCGGGGCGGAAAACATCAAGAGAGAAAGATCTCTCCGGCAGACAGATTTCTGCCGAGGAAACTCCTTCCCGGAGAGGGGAGATCATCGCCATCAACACCATCATCAAGCTAGGCTTCATCAGGATCATCATCATCATCCACACCATCATCTCCACCAGCACCATCATCACCACTCCATCCCGATGTAACAATCGTGTTGGATACTTGCTTAGTTCATAGGGGAAACTTCCCCCGGTGTTAATTACTATTGTAGTTGATGCTTGTGAGTGTAACCATTGGATTATTGTTTATGTTCAGATTGTTATTCATCACCATATCATCTTTGATCTTGATCCATATGATGTCTTGTGAGTAGTTCGTCTAGTTCTTGAGGACATGGGAGAATTCATGTTGTTAGTAGTGGATTTGTGTTGAGTTATTATTCAATGGTCTAGTATTTAAGTTGTGGTGCTATTCTTCTAGTGGTATCATGTGAACGTCGACTACATGATACTTCACCATTTATGGGCCTAGGGTAATGCATTGTGTATTTGGCTACTAATTGTGGGGTTGCCGGAGTGACAGAAACCTGAACCCCCATTAGGACACCTTTGCACAAGGGAGTGTAGGATCTCAGAGTTTAAGGCTGTTGTTAGGTTTATATCTTAATTACTTTCACGTAGTTGCGGATGCTTGCAGGGGGTTTAATCATAAGTATGTATTAGTCCAAGTAAGGTCGGTACATTAGCACAGGTTCACCCACACAACATTTACAACACCAAAGAAGAGTACTCATCTATTTGAAGCGAAAGCACTTGACAGAATTCTCATGTGTCCTCGAGAACGTTTGGTCCTTATAAGTATTTCCACCGGCTTGTCCTTTGCTAAGATAGGATTGGGACACTTGCTGTAGTTGTTCTTTGTCTTTATTACTTGCACTTTGTTTTGTTGCTTTACCAGAAAACCCCTAAAATTTCACTTGCTAAGTATTTACAGAGATTTCCTGCTCCATACCACAAGTCAACACCTTCTGCTCCTCTTTGGGATCGACACTCCTATTTATCAAAAGTACTGCGATACACCCCCTATACTTGTGGGTCATCAAGAATTTTTTCTGGCGCTGTTGCCAGGGAGTGAAGCGCTATTGAAGAGTGGAACTGGTAAAGGAAACTTCTACTGTGAGTATTGCTTTTTCGTACTACTTGTTACTCTATTTCCAATATGGATAACCCAGTTGATTTTCTGTTTGGGAAAACTACTACCACTGCTAGGGTAGTAGATGAACCACCGCCTGTTGAGATAGATCCTTTTAAGATACCTACAAGTATTGTTGATCGTGTTATGGATAATTATTATTTTGGGGATGGAACTTTCCATCCTGGTGATCACTTGCTTTTTATCCATGAATTATGCAGGTTGTTTAAGTGTTCAGGTATCACAACTGAACAGGTGAAAAAGAAGTTACTCTCTATATCCTTGAAAGGGAGAGCTGAAGAATGGTATAAACTGCTAAAGAATGAACAATCAATGGAATGGGAGGAAATGGCATCTCTCTTTTATTCTAAATTCTATCCTCCCAGTGAGATTCATAAGGATAGAAATCTGATATATAACTTTTGGCCTCGTGATGGAGAGAGTACAACTCAAACTTGGGGGAGATTGAAGTTACTAATGCTTAAATGTCCTATTCATGAACTCACTAACAATATTATTATCAATAACTTTTATGCTAGGCTTTCTCTTCATGATAAAGATTTACTAGATGCTTCCTCTGCTGGATCATTCACATGTATGAAGGAAGAAGCTAAATGGGATCTACTAGACCGTATTCAAGAGAACACTGAAGCTTGGGAGAATGACAAAGAAAGAAAGTCAGGTATAAACTATGATTATGAATGCATTAAATCTTTTATAGGAACTGATGACTTTCGTGATATTAGTAATGAGTTTGGTCTTGATTCCCAAAGTATTGCCAACTTTTTTAAGGCCTTTGCCTCTTACATAGAAATTCCCAAAAAGAAGTGGAATAAGTACCATGCTCCTTATAAAGATGTTGTTAGCCATGTTCCTGTTAGAAGTACTGAAGTTTGTACTACTAATCATATTGTGCATGAACCTTATGTTGAGAAAATACCTTTCCCAGCTAAGGTAAAGGAGTACTCTATGATAATTAGTGCAAATAACAAAGGTACAAAGAAAACTGTGGAGCCTGCTGAGCAATTGAATATTGAACCTGTGGTAGCTATTGTGAAAGACCCTGTCACTAGAAATATGGAGGATGAGCACATTGTCTTCTGTGAAGACGCTTCTAATATTATCTCTCATCCTAGTAAAGCTATAAAAGCTAGTGTTCTTGTGCTTTCTGTTAAAATTGGTGATCATTGCTACTATGGTTTATGTGATATTGGTGCTAGTTCTAGTGCTATTCCTTATGAGCTTTACAGGGAAATTATGCATGAGATTGGTCCTTGTGAGCTTGAGGACATTGATGTGGTTATTCACCTTGCTAACAAGGAAACCATCTGCCCTATAGGTATTGTAAGAGATGTGGAGGTTCTTTGTGGTAAGATTAAATATCCTGCTGATTTTCTAGTACTTAATTCAGCAGCTAGGAAAACTTGTCCTATCATTTTTGGTAGACCTTTCTTGAACACTTGAGGAGCTATTATAGATTGTAAGAAGGAGAAAGTTTTAACTAAGTTTTATGGAGATTCTTATGAGTTTAACTTTTCCAAATTTGCTAAAGCTCCTTATGAAAATAGCTTGCCTAATAAAGATTTCAGGATGGAACAACTTGCTTCTATTGATCCAGTTTATGACCTTGGGCCTCTTTTTGATGACTGTAAGTATGCTCATCCTGATGATAGAGTTGTTTCCTGTGACAGTTATATTGTCAACTTTATTCAAAGTGCTACTAAAAGTTATTTTGAGAGAGGGAAACATGGTTTTATGCATCTCAATAATGTTAAGTTTCCCCATTTTATGTTGAAAGCTTTGAAGTTGCATTTGTTTTGTCTTCCTATGCTAGTGCCTTTTTGTTTCAACAATTTGTTTTCTCATGATACCCCCATGCATAGCAAGTGGGTTAGACTCAAATGTGTTGGTTATTTGCTTCTTGTTGCTCTCTTTCACTCCATATATATATATATATATATATATGAGCATCTTTGAAATTTTCAAGCCTAACTTAAAGGCATTAAAGAAAAGTACTTGTTGGGAGATAACCCAAGAGTTTGGTTGAGTCTTGAAAGTTATTACCTCGGTAATAACCGCTCCTTATATTTTTTTATTTTGGTTTTTGTGTCAAGTTCAACTACTTTTGTGAAGTAGAGGAGTTGTGAAAAGTGGCTGTCCTGGGACAGATTTTTTGTGCTGCATTGTAAAAATTCATGAGGGAGCTCAGTATGTCGGATGGAGCTGTATTTTCTGAGTTTGTTCTGCAAGTTGTTACCCAAGTTTCATTAGTTCTGCACTTTTTGATATGAGCAACAGAAGGTTTTCCAAAAAAATCAATCTTTACCTGCTAGTTTGTTTTGACAGATTTCTGCTATCATTTGCATTTGCCTCTTACAGAAGCCTTTGTTTTGATGGATTTCGGTTGAAGTGTGCAGCTAAAGGTTTATTGTTTTTGCTTACACTAATGTTGCCATTGAGGTTTGTGTGAGACCTTGTAGGAAAGGATATTCCAGGAGAAGGAGAAAAGGAGTCTGCATAGTTCGTCTTTGAATAGGTAAAAGTGGTGAAAACAGAAGGTTCGTGAAACCCCAATGTTTTTATATTTTTTATGTTTTTAATACATAAGGGAAGTTACGAGACGGAACAGAGGAGGAACCGGAGGCCGAGGTGGCCAACCCACCCCAGGCGTGGGCCCCAGCTGGCCGCACCTGGAGGGGGTGAGACCACCCCGAGCTCCGTCTCCGCCTCGTTTTCGTATCAAAACCTTCCTTATGCTTTGAAAATTTGTAATATACAATCCCCCAGATCCCCCAACGTCCGTGCATCGTGTTCTCGTCGTGTTTTTGTTTCGATCTGTTTCTATCAGGAAATCTTCTCAAGTTTAGAGCACCATGGTCTCCGCCAACGACAAAGGCAAGAAGCCCGAGGAAGATGATCCTCAAAATCCCAAGGAGGAGGAGATTTTGGTAGGGGATGAAGAAGACATGGAGGAGGACAAGCAACCGGACACCCGCACTACCATTGCAAGCATTGGAGTGGTGGCAAAACCTACCAAGCTTAGGAGGACATCACGGATGTCTACAGGAGGGAAACCTTCGCGTCATATCCTTGCTCCACTGACACTTCCTCCTCGTACCACTCGTTCTAACCATGTAGGGGAGGAGCATACTAAGAAGGAAGAGTGGGGAAAGAATAACAAGGACTAGAATTCTCGGTCCGACATGATCGTGAACCGCATTGAGCAAAATTCAGAGTTGATTCATACTCTTACCTTCGAGATTGAGGATTTGAAGAAACTTATTGAAGAGCTTATCAAGATAACACCACCACCACCGAAGGAGTAATTCGTCATCAGGTTTGGCATCCCTTTGGCTTATTCCAAGCTTGGAGGAGTGCCGCGGTATCACCATCATTATCTTTTATCTTTTACCTTTTTAGTGGATTATTATCTTTGGTAGAGAGGTTATCTTATAGTTTGGTTTGCATGTGGAAGTATCTATCCTTTAGTTGATTATCTATGTATCCCTTGGTGTGAGTGCCTTTATGGAATATTAATAAGAAGCTTCATCTTTTACTCTTTGCACTTCTTATTTTAGTTTGAAATCTCTATTATATGATGGATCTTGTTGATCAGTATTGGCATCACTTTGGGAGCATCAAGTAAATCTAAATTGGTTTTGGCAAACCGAGTTCTGGTCAGTAGCAACACTTTTTGAGGTTTGAAAGGAAAAGCAAAAAAGCTTACATGTATTTTGTATCATTTATTTTCTTTCAGGTTCAGGCCCCCGGGAGTAGCCCCCGAGTGTCTGTTCGAGTCATAGACTCGAGTAGAGACTTATAGCCGTCAGTTGCGGGTTATGGCGATCCGGAAGTTCTTCGGATGATCTTGCAGATGCTCTGAATGCCTTCATTTTTTTGAATGCGCGGCCAACAATCCCTATGGGAGTAGCCCCTGAGTCCTTAGTCGAATCGTTGATTCGAGTGAGGAATCGAAGTGTGCCACTCGAAGATCTTCTGTGTGCGCGACCAGAGCTCCAGTTTGGAGTAGCCCCTGAGTGTCTGGCGGAGTCGTAGACTCGGGCAGAGACTCGAGTCTTGTATCGTGTAGTTGTAGCCGAAAATCTCGTAGGCGTACCACTGACCCGGAAGTACATCGGGTGTGCGACCAACGCTCCTGATAGGAGTAGCCCCCGAGTGTCTAGTTGAGTCGCAGACTACAGTGGAGACTCATGCAAGGAGAAACCACTAAACCAGAAGTGCATCGAGCCAGCGTCTCACGCATAAAGATCCAAGTGTCGGCATAGCGGAGTCACGTGATGTTTATCTGAAAGGACTCGACGTTCTGGATGAAGTAGACGCTGTTGCTTCTGTCGGGTGCGCGACTAGCATCGCGTTTGACGGGTGCGTTGCCAATGTCGCGTCTTTGTAGCATCAAGCGATGCAACCATCCGAGGAGGGACTCGAGTCGGGTCTTGAGTGTATGACGTAGCCAACTTTTTTGTCGACTCCTGTTGGAGGACCCGATAGAATAGCTCGACGCAGTCGACGTTCTTGTAAGCTACAGAAAACATAAAAAATTATGAAGTACTTGTATCTTGTAAATAATATTTTTCTTTCGGCTTGTAAAGTAAAATTCTAGTGTCGACCGAGTCGACACTTTTGCACTGTATGCTAGGCCTTTTCGTTAGCCTGATTTCCCATAGTCTCGGTACCTTGCCGAGGCACTCGGAGTTCAAGGATTCGACAATCAGGCATAATCAGCTACTCGGGCTGTCGCGTTCGAGGTGCTCGAGTGCGTGGAGCCGATGGCACATTAGGTTACTCGAAGAGGGCGCAGCCCCCGAGTGTTTCGAGTGCGAGTTAAGAAGGAAAACAGCTCTAAGTAGAGGGAAAACTTAGCTTTGTTGGTTGTCGTGGCGAAGTTGACGCGGTAGCGGGTAACGCGGCGGACGTAGTCGACGCGACGGACCGCAATCATAGCAGCGACGGGTTCCTAGGGTCGATGGAGGCAGCGAGTTCTGCATCCAAAGATTGTCGCAATCGAAGACCACACTGGGTTGTTGCATCCGAACAATGCAGTGGGTCACCACATCCGAAGAATGCAACGGTTCACCACAGCCGAAGGCCACACAGTTCGTCGGAGCCTAAGACCGCAGCGGGTTGCTGGAGCCGAAGGCCGTGGATGGTCACCGAAGCGGAGGGAGCCCTCGAGCCCCCGAGTCGTTGGAGCCAAAGACTGTAGAGGATGACCAGAGTCGAAGGAGCCCCCGATTCATGGTCTCTAAAGCCGATGTGACTGGTCGCCGCAATCGAAGATTGCATCGGGTCGTCGCAGTCGAAAACCGCAACAGGACGATGGTCGCGAGTCGTGTGGACAAGTGGGCGTAGCCCCCGAGCGTGGAGTTGATGTGGTCAAGACGGTGTCCGAGAGCCGATGCGGCGGACTGGAGTCAACGCGGCAGCGGGTTGCCGAGGCCGATGGTGACAGCAGTTTGCCGCAATCAAAGATCGCAGAAGGTCGACGCGGTCGAAGAGTACAACATGTCGTCAGGGTCGAAGACCACACCGGGTCACGCAGCGGAGTTGGCGCAGCCCCGGGTGTAGATTCAACGCGGTCGTGTAGTCGAGGTCACGCGCAGCGGACGTAGTCGATGTGGCGGATCAGAGTTGATGCGATGACGAGTCGCGCGGCACGCGAAGTCAACACCGTAGCGAATCACGTGCAATCGAAGATTGCAGTGGGGTAACCGCAGTCGAAAACTGAAGCGGACCGCTGGATTTTTATACGGAAGAGTCGACGCTGCATACATGAATTCGACACGATGAAAACTGAGCCATCTCCATGGTTTCCGTATCTGTTCGCATCGATATATTTTATTTCTGGTCGACCTGATCCGATCCAAATTCCTATTTTTTCATGAAACCGAGTAGTCAAATCCTGGCCATGAAGTTCGTAGAAAAGCTATTTTTGCTAGTACCATCAAGTTTCCTTTTCTTCAATAACGTACGGAGAATCTCTTTCCCTTTTTCTTTGACTAGGTCAGGTGAGAATCACACCTTCGCGTGGATGAGCAGCCAAGGGGCACGTTTCACGAGGATAGCTTGGTCTTCACATGACTTGCTTTGCTTCAGCTTTTCCGTACTTGGTTGTTTTGTAGCGATTTGCATCTTCAAAAATCAGACGAGTCGACGCGAAACAAGCCACAGGCCGATCGTTGGCTTGTAGATTTTTTCCAGATGCGATCTAGCTGGTGGCGGTGAGGGATCCCGTCAGGATCTTGATTTCACGCACATCTTTTTCTCATGGATGAGTTGTAGATCACATGATGTCGTAGATCGCGGTGGATGTGACCGTCACAATCGTACAATCAGCGCCCCCGATTCCCACAGACGGCGCCAATTGACGAGGATTGATCTCGGCAATGCCCATTGTTATGAGCTTGAGTTTTGGAGAAGATGGGGGTGCTGGAGATCGCGGAACGGTTAAGAGACAAGCAATCAGAGGACACGAGATTTACCCAGGTTCAGGCCCCCGGAGGGAAAACCCTACTCCTGCTTGTTTGCTCTTGATTACAGTGGAACCGAAAGTTACAAGGGTGCGCAGATGCAATCTGGCGTGGAGGTGTGTATGCGGTGGTATAAGAGAGAGAGATCTGTTGTGGCGTAGCGTGCGTCATAATCTGTCCTCCTTGTTGGACTCTCCTAGCCTTTATATATAGTGAGACTAGGTCTCGGGTGCCAATACGATTTGGTTACAAGTTGTATTCAGACTCTAGTCTTGAGCTTTCCTTGTCTTGTGCGCTTGGGAGTCCATGTCCGTATCGGCTTCATATCAGTTGAACCGTCATAGGCGTCATGGACCCTGGCAGGTCGTCGAGTGAGCCTTCTGTCGGGCTAGACCAGGTAGGCTAACATCGGGTACCCGTAGGGCATATCCATGTCAATGCTTATTTAGTATCCACTTTGCTATGCTTTGTCTACACTTTGAGGTATTTTTATATATTTTCTGGGACTAACCTATTAACAAGATGCCGCAGTGCCAGTTGCCTGTTTTCTGCTGTTTTTGGTTTCAAAAAATCTAGTAAGGAAATATTATCAGAATTGGACGGGACAAAAGCCAAAGTCAATATTTCACCGAGGAGAACACAGAGACTGAAGGGCGACCGGAGGGGAGCCACCCCCCCATGCACGGGCCCACCCTGGGCCACGCCTAGGCAGGGTGTGGCTGCCCTGGCCGCCCTCCTGCCTCGCCTCTTCGCCTATATAAGCCCCCCGGTGCCAAAACCCTAAGGACCCGATCAGATCTCCACGAAACAGTCCATATCCGCCACCACCATCGTCCCTAGATCAGGGGGGATCTAAAGCTCTTCTCGGTGCCCTGCTGGAGGGGAGAGATCATCCCGGAGGCCTTCTTCATCACCATGCCAGCCTCCGGTATGATGCGTGAGTAGTTCACCCTTGGACTATGGGTCCATACAATAGCTAGATGGTTGTTTCTCCTCCTTTATGCTATCATGTTTAGATTTTGTGAGCTGCGTTCATGATCAAGATCATCTATTTGTAATCATACATGTTGTGTTTGCGGGGATCCGATGGATATTGAGATACTATGTTAGATTGATTATTGATTCTATCATGTCTTATTGATTATTGATTCTATCATGTCTTTGTTGTTTGAGATCTTGCATAATCTCTGTTTCTAGTATTTATCTTGGCCAAGTAGATGCTAGTGACTTAAAGAGGGATTATTTATGCTCGATAGTGGGTTCATCTCTACTGAATCTAGGGAAGTGACAGAAATCTAAGGTTGTAGATATGCAGTTGCCACTAGGTAGAAAATAATAATCTTTTGTTCATGGAACAATTGTATTGTTTACTTTATACACATTGCTTAATGCAGTTATCCGTTGCTTGCAACTTAATACTGGAGGGGGTTCGGATGATAACCTGAAGGTGAATTACTAGTCATAGATGAAGTTGGATGGCGGTGTATGTATATTGTTGTAATGCCCAACCAAATCTCATAGGATCATGAATGTCTAGTATTTGCACTGTTATGCTTTGCTTAGTTCTTGTCAATTGCCCCGCTGTAATTTGTTTACCCAGCATATTATGTTATCTTTCTTAAGGAGAACACCTCTAGTGAACTGTGGACCCGGTCCAATCTTTACCATTGATACATCATCTTCTGTTACCATTTACTCTCTACAAGCAACCATTACCTTCCATACTATACGTATAATTCTTTGTTTTCAGCAAACCAGTGAGATTGACAACCTCAGTGTAAGTTGGGGCAAAGTCTTGAGTTTGTGTTGTGCAAGATTCCAAGTTGCTGGCAAAACCTTGAAAGTTGTTTCCTTCCTCCTACTTGTTCGATAACCTTGGTTTCATAACTGAGGGAAAACTTAGTGTTGTGCTCATCACACCTTCCTCTTGCGGTTTCCCAACGAAGCTCTACAGTGATCTGAGCTCATCAAGAAGCAAGATCGCTAGCAAATCTGAAGGATGGTAGTCCAGTTGAAAGAGCATTTTCCTATCCCTCTGATTTTGATGTTTGATAACAACACACTTATCGGTTTAATCGTGTGCTAAGTGTATCACAGGGTTGATAAGGGTGTGACACAAATATTGGCATAACAGTTCCCTTTGCGAAAAACCAATGTGTCAAACGGTAGTACCGGAAATACGACCGGTACTACCGCTTGACACCGGTACTACCGGTTCAAGTACCGGTTGGAACCGTGCAAAACTGATAAGGGTGGGTCTTAGTTAGTACCATCCGGTATCACGGAGCGGCACTACCGGTCCAACCGGTAGTACCGCTTTACCGCTTGGGCACGGTCATACCGCTCGGCAGTACCGGACCGTTCTGAAGAAAAGCCACCCCTCTCTGTTTTGCTCAGTACCAAGCGGTACTTGGGACCGGTACTACCACCCGGACCGGTAGTACCGCGTCATACGACCGGTACTACCGCTTGGGGTTAGTACCGCAAGGGCGATACCGGCCAAACCTGAAGAAGGCTCGACCAACTGAAGCATCTCCGGTACCGTTGGGGTGAGATTCATCGGAGAACAAGGGAGTCCTTTCGTGGCGTTGGTGGTTTGAAACCACCCCCTCTCCAAACGTAGATGTACTTCCCCTCAAAAGGAAGGAACTACGGGAAACAAATCCTTGTTTCTCCGCGTCCACCACTTTGGTTACTTCTATCCTTTACCGCACTTTACTTACTTGTTCCTACTTTGTGTTGTGGTAGTTCTTGCATATTTGTCATATAGGTAAATTCACCTTAGTTGCATTATCTAGAGAATTTACCTTATTGTCAAACCTTAATTTGAAAAAGAAGAAAATTTGAAGTAGCACCTATTCACCCCCCCTCTAGGTGCCCATACGATCTGTTCAATTGGTATCAGAGCCTCGGCTCTTTATTCGGGCTTTACCGCCTAAGAGAATATGGGTAGCAATGATGGGGATGGTGGTAGTGAGCCGACCCCGGTGACCATGGAAGATCTCAAAAACTTGGAAACAAGATTGAGCTCTTCCTTTGTCAACGAAGTCAAGAAGATGCTTGAGCAACTTCTTAAAGACAAAGAAGGCTCATCACCCCATCTCCTCAAGAGGATCAACCATCCATTTTACCTAAGGGGAATACGTCAGTATCCCCCGAGGGTATGGTGGTGGGGGGTAAACTAGACAACGTTAATTCCTCCACACACAATGATGGTGGGAAGGGTGAGCACCGTGATTCATGGTACTCTCCCGACCCTCCAATCCCTCACCCTCATGTATACAATAGAGGTGACCCACCTAAGCTTGAAGAATCTGCTACTTTTGCTCAATGGCAATCACTAATGAGGACTCATATGCGCAGCTCTTGCATTGAACTATGGAACATCATCGAGCATGGACTCTTTATTGGGTATCCAAACAACTTGACAAGAAGAGAGATTGTTAATAGTCAACTCAATGCCACTGCTTTGCATATGATTCAACAAGGTTTGGGGACAAAGGACTATCCACACATTGAGCACTTTAGCATTGCCAAGGAAGCTTGGGATGCTCTCACTGTGTTGTTTTGTTGGAAATGAGAGTATGAGGAGGAACCGATATGATGTTTTAAGCAATGAAGCCGAAGGCTTCTACATGAAAGAAGGTGAAGATCACGAAGACATGTACCGAAGGCTCAAGACCACCGCCGCTGCTTTTAGGAATGTGGGTGCCTCACATGTGGATGATGCATGGATAAAAAGGAAATATGTGAGTGCACTCATGCCTTTTGAGCCCACCGACTTGAAGAGCCTACAAGGAAGACACAACTACCATCTCATGACCTCAAATGAAGTTATGCAAGAGATGGCCGCTTTCAAGGTTGCCGCCAAGAATGCCAAAGATGCCCGTGCTCGTGCCCTTGGTATGACCAATGTTGTCAATGTTGCTTTGAAAGCCAAAGTTGTGGAACATGGGGATGAAGATGATAGTGATGAAGGGCTCTCCATGGACCATCCCTATGAAGTCAAGATTGCTCATGGTCAATATATGGCTTTCCATGCAAAGAAATTTTGGAAGAACCTCGCCAAGGCCAAGATGGAAATGCAACGGAGAAGCAATCCAAATGGGAAAAGAGAGAATACCACTAGGTTGAGAACTTGCTTCAATTGTGGTGACCGCTATCACTTTGTGGCAAGTTGCCCCTATGAGAAGAGAGAAGACCATGGTGGTAAGCTTGTGTTGAAGAAGACTCTCAAGGCACCTTACAAGAAACCCTTCATCAAAAAGAATCCCATCAACAAGAGTCGGGAGAAATTGTCTTGATCACTCATGAAGAATACTCCTCCGACAATGAAGATGAGGAAGATGAAACTTCTCATGGTGTGGCTGCTCTAGCCACCACTTCTACTCCGACATTCTCACTCTTTGATTCTCCAAATGAGAACTCTTCCACCAAGAACGTCACTTGCCTTATGGCAAGAGGAACGGAGGTATCCTCATCATCCCGCTCTACTCACTTAGATAATGATGAAATTGATGATGAGATGTCTCTTGATGTTAAAAAGGAATTAATTGCCTTTGATGAGTTTATGACTAACCTAGAAGGTGATGCTAAGCTACATTTTGGGAACATCTTAGATCAACTCTCACATACTCAAGAGCTTCTAGATGTAAGATGTAAACTTGGGCATGAACATATGATTGAGCTAGAAGCTTTAAACAATTCTCTAGAAGAAGAACAAGAAACTAGGTTGTCACTTGAATTAAAACTTGAAGGGCTTGATGATGCCAATGACATTATTGTTAACAAACTCATCAAAGAGCGTGATCATGCTATTGCCAAATACAAAAAGGCTAAAAAGGACAAGATTGAGTTTGGTGTGGTTCATGAAAAACTTGCCGAGGACTTAAGTTTGCTTAACAAGGCTCACAAGGTCTTGGAGAGTGAACTCTTGTCACTCACAAAGTCCCATGAAACTCTTCAAACTCAATTGGCCAATATTCCTTCACCTAGTAACTTCATTCCATCTAGTAGCACAACTATTCTTGAAGAGAATGCTAGGTTGAAGGGCGAGCTTGCTAAGGCCACATTTCCACAAGGCAACACGTCCATTGATGATCTTTTGAGCAAGAAAGGCGTAGTGGTGATAAAGGGGGCATTGGTTTTGTTTCCAAAACCAAGAAGAAGAACAATAAGAAGAAGGACAAGCCCGCACAAGAGACCAACAAGACCATTGTGGAGAGTAAGACCACAAGTGGTAAAACTATGTCTCATGATGATTTTGCGGGAAGTGCTAACCCTCACTATGTTCTAATGCGTGATTATTATGGTGATGTGTATGCACAATATGTTGGTCCTTATGATGGTTATATTGCTTGGTCTATTTGGGTTCCCAAGACCCTTGTTGCTAACAAAAGAGGACCCATTGAAAAATGGGTGCCTAAAAATTAGCTTGATCTTTTGTAGACTTATGCTTCCGGAGGGTCAAAGTGGGTGCTTGATAGTGGTTGCACAAGTCATATGACCGGAAGCTCATCTATTGTCAAGGACTTAAAGCCAAATGATGATCAAATCACCATGACATATGCCGACAAATCAACGTCTAAGGTAATGGGTTTTGGCAAAGTTGTGGTTGCTCACGACATTACACTCGTGAACATCATGCTTGTTGAGACCCTTGGGTACAATTTACTTTCAGTCTGTGCTCTTGGAAAGATGGGTTTTTCCGTCTTTATACATAATGATCTTGTGGTTCTCATGTGGAGCAAGTCTCTCAAGGTCGCTTTCGTTGGGTATGTCGAACATGACTTGTATGTGGTGGACTTTTCGAGGCAAGCCACTACAAGTGCGATGTGCTTATTCGGAAAGGCCGATGTGGGTTGGTTATGGCATCGCTGACTGGCCCATGTCAATATGAGAACTTTGCAAAGTCTCCACAAGGAGGGCCATATTGTTGGACTAAAAGAAAATGTTTCCTTTGCCAAAGATCGTGTTTGCAGGGCATGTGTTCTGGGGAAGATGCATGATGCTCCTCATAAGCCTAAGAACCGCATCAATTCCACCAAGATCTTGGAGCTCCTCCACGTGGACCTCTTTGGTCCTCCATCTCATGCAAGTCTTGGTGGGAAGAAATATTGCTTGGTGATTGTTGATGACTTTTCAAGATACTCTTGGGTTTATTTCTTCAAATTGAAGAGTGAAACTCAAAAGACCTTCATCGACTTCATCAATTTGGTCCAAAGGCAATACAATGTTCCCGTGTTGATCATTAGAAGTGACAACGGCACCGAGTTCAAGAACTACACCTTGAATGATTTCCTTAGTGATGAGGGGATTAAACATCAATATTCCGCTGCATACACCCCTCAACAAAATGGTGTGGCCGAAAGGAAGAACCGGACTCTTATTGAGATGGCTAGGACCATGTTGGCGGAGTTTAAATCTCCATACAACTTTTGGGCCGAAGCCATTTCCACTGCTTGCCATGCTTCAAACCGGCTCTACCTCCGCAAAGAAATCAACAAGACTCCATATGAAATTCTTACCGGTAACAAGCCCAACATATCTTACTTCCGGGTGTTCGGTTGTAAGTGTTTCTATCTCATAAAAGGTGTTCGTTTGTCTAAATTCGAGTCTAAAGCATTAGAGGGTATTTTTGTTGGCTATGGTCTCGAATCTCACACTTACAGAATCTATGATAAGCTCTCCGGAGCCGTCATAGAATCTTGTAGTGTGACCTTCGAAGAATATGATGGTCCCGAAGGGGGGCGTGTTGATGCTTGTGATGCAGATGATGAAATGCCTCAGGATGCCATAGGAAGAATGGGTGTGGGATATATCCGCCCCGTTGAGGAACCCCTTATGGCGGATCGAGAAGAACTATGCTCCACTCAAGTGGAGCCCTCATCTTCACAACCTCACATGCTCCATCCACCGAAGAGGACATTGACTCAAGCCAAAGACAAGATGTGGACCCTCAACATGGTGATCAAAGTGTCAACTCCAGTCAAGGGGGGCTTGGTCCATTCGACGGATTGTCAAGTGGTGCCAAGTCAATTTGTCAAGGAAGATCCGTACAAGCTGCTTTGAGACAAGCTCAAATTGACGCTAGAAGTGCACTTGATCAAGACCAAGGTCAATCTTTGCCTCCCAATGTAGAGGATGACTCCAATGATGATCAAGGTCAAGATGATGGTCAAGACGAGGATCAGAATGATGAAGAGGGTCCCCCCAAGAAACAACACGGAGATCCACGCTCGTTGCGAAGCTAGAAAGGAAAGAATGTTGGAATAAGAGATCACACTCTACAAAATGTAGTTGGTGATCTAAGGAAAGGTATTTCCACAAGAGCACAATTGAAGAGGTTCAGTGAACACTAAGCTCACATCTCCATGATTTAACCAAAGAAAGTGTGGGAAGCTCTTGAAGATTCGGATTGGTTAGAGGCTATGCATAAAGAGCTCAACAACTTTGAGAGAAACAAAGTATGGAAGTTAGTTGAGAAGCCAAAGGATTGCCGCAATGTTATTGGAACAAAGTGGATATTCAAGAACAAGCAAGATGAGCATGGAATTATAGTAAGGAACAAGGCTAGATTGGTTGCACAAGGGTATTATCAAATTGAAGGCATTGATTATGGAGAGACTTATGCACCCGTGGCTCGCCTTGAGTCCATCCGTATCCTTCTTGCTTATGCGACACATCATAACTTTAAGTTGCAACAAATGGATGCAGAAAGTGCATTTCTTTATGGTCCATTAAATGAATTGGTATATGTTAAGCAACCCCCGGGATTTGAGGACCCCAACTTCCCAAACCATGTCTACAAACTTGATAAGGCGCTCTATGGGCTCAAGCAAGCCCCACGCACGTGGTATGAGCACCTTAGAGAGTTATTGTTTGACCGTGGCTTTGAGGTTAGGAAAATCGATCCCACTCTTTTTACCAAGAGGGTCAATGGGGAGCTTTTTGTATGCCAAATATATGTTGATGATATTATCTTTGGCTCATCTAACAAGGCTTTTAATGATGAATTCTCAAAGCTTATGTCTTTGATGAGAGAGTTGAGAGTATTTCTTGGCTTTGAGATCAAGCAAGTTAGAGGAGGGACATTCTTCAATCAAGCCAAGTATACTCAAGACATGCTCAAGAGATTCAAAATGCAAGATTTAAATGGAGCTCCTACTCCCATGGCTACAAAGACTCATCTAGAACAAAATCCAAATGGTAAAGATGTGGATCAAAAGGTATACCGATCCATGATTGGTTCTTTGCTTTACCTTTGTGCATCTAGACCCGATATTGTGTTGAGTGTAGGTGTGTGTGCAAGATATCAAGCGGCTCCTAAGGAAAGCCATTTAATGGCGGTCAAGAGAATCTTTCGATATTTAGTTCATACCCCATTTTATGGTCTTTGGTATCCTCGTGGCACCAAGAAGGATGAAGCAGTCGTTGCAGCGGCTGCAGCATCAAATAGAGCGCAGATGTCGATCGACAAGTTCCTCGTCGAGATCGCTCTTGCGGCGGCAAGAAGCAAGCTCAAGGTGGGCCGATAACATGCAAAAGCAAGACATAAAGCTTGAGCTCGAAACATCGAGAGTGGTGATGAAGAAGAGGAAGGAAGATTTCATTGTCTTGATGACTGACACGTCGATGTATGATGACGAGGTAAGGGTGGCGCATGTCAAGTTCCGCAACACCATCCTGCTAGAGATGGGTACCAGGACTAGTCCGCCGTCAACATCGCCGCCAAGAGTGGGGACACTACCATTGGAAGAGATGGCAGCGCAAACCACCGTTGAGAGCGGCGACACCACCACCGCCGAGTAGTGTTTTGGTACTATCATTTGGGTGCTGTAATATGTAGCCAGACTTGGATGACTTTTGTTCGATGAGATTTTGATTGACCGAGACTTTAATTTGTATTTGTTTCAAATTTGCATAAAAATACATTTCAACTTCGCATAGGGAGCCATCTTTGGGGATCACGGCTGGGGCGAGGCGGGCACTCATGCCAGCGCGCTCCAAAGACGCGATCTGACGCATTAGGGCGTGTGGCTAGAGATGCTATTAGCATGTCATCAGATACAACTTCTACAATTACATTCGTCCGGTGCTAAATAGCGCCGGATTTTGGCATGGAACGCCCAGCGAGTGGAGGTGCTCTTAAGAGTTGTTGTAACTATATTTCATGATTTCGGTGACATGCAATGCATGGTATTTGGTACTCCCTCCGTCCAAGAATAGATGTCTTAGGTTTTTAAAATTTTAAATGAATCTATATACTATATAATGTCTAGATTTATCTAAATTTTGATAAATTTAAACTTCGTTGCCACAAATAGCTCGTGAAGATAATGATGGCCGACCTATATTGCAATTCAGAACACCCCTGCTCAAATGTTAGACCGTGCTTCACATACCTAGCGTATCTTACTGAGCATCATTGCCAAATAGATAGTCTCCTTTTATTTGTTTATATGTTGGGACCATTGTCGTCTTTTAGTATTCCCTCCGTTTCAAAATATATAATGTTTTAGGTTTGTGAAGAAAATAAATCTAGACTTTTTTTTAGTATATAGATTCATCCCTAAGTTGAGTGAACCTACCTACTAAAACAAGTCTAGATACATTTGCTTCACAAAGCTAAAATATCTTATATTTTAAAACGGAGGGAGTACATAACAACAGACAACCAAGGGAAGGATCCGACCCTTTTTTGTCAACGTTTATGTTTGGACCATTCTTTGCTTCCAGGCCATATTTTACTTGTTTAATTATTGTAACTTGAGCTATTATTATACTGTATTTTGTTAAAATATAATAATTTTTATTTATATTGGTGTTAAATTATACTCCCTCCGTCCCAAAATAGATGTCTCAAATTTGTCAAAATTTGGATGAATCTAGACACTATTTAGTATATAGATTCATTCAAAATTTGAAAAACCTAAGACATCTATTCTTGGATGGAGGGAGTATATCATAGTGAGCTTAAGGGGCAGTCCTGCGATCGAAAATTTGAAATGAGAGGTCAGTTTTTTTCAGGGCATCAGGGAAGCAAAATCACACTCTGTTAGAAAAGAACCAAGGTTTTATTCTCCAGTTTTCTTAACCATTTGCAGCTGGACATTGTAGCTTTCTGCTAAAGAATGTATACCGTCTGTAGAGATCTACAGGCTGTAACAAACAATTACAGAAAGAATGCAGTTCCTACGTGAACTATATATGTATATCTATCTACGAGTGGGTAAGCACTTCCCTTTAAGTTTCTTTACAGAGGTGAGCCATTTGTCTTGTTTGTCGTGGCAATAGAGCGGGTCTCCAATATGAACAAGGCGATTACATCATCGTCTCGAATTTGTCAAGTTTCTTCACTCTTCTGAGAGATGCTACCAGTAATGCCAAGAAAACGCCTGCAAGTTCAGTTGTGAGCAATAATTAGACCTACGAAGAAAAGAAATGTGGAACACTAGTAGCTTAAATTCAGGTATGTTTATTAGATTGTGTCAATAATATGGAGAAAATTCGGTGAGAATTTTTTTTCAGAAAACAAACCAGAAAAGCCTACCTGCACCGACGAAAGACCCATTTGCGACCAGTTGGTTTCCTTGACTACCCATGGTGACCCCAATATTCAAGAGAGTGCCACTCATGGCTGTATACATGGTCGCCATCTGAAGTATATTAGCTTTAGGGGCAGCTCGTTCGGACTGCAAATGCCATGAAGTTTCAAGTTGACTTCCCATTCAGACCAAAGCAACAAATAAAGTTTTCCAAGTATTGAGAATGCAACAACTAGCGTTTAGTGCATATCATTAACTTCATAACTTATGACAGCAGTTGCCAGAAAGTTCAATTGGGAGAAAATATGCTAGACAGTAGTAGAAATCATTAGCAAAAACATACCTCAAGTACTCTGACCCTGAGTTTCAGATCACCTGACTCAAGTTGCCCTACAAAATCCTCAATCCGTTGGATTCTATAGGGCATTGAGATGGTGGAATCACGGGCCTGTATATATGAAGATACAATCAATGATATGTGAAACGACTATAAGTGTATAAACAGGGGTAAGTGAAAAAAATCATATCCATCATAGATTTATGTCCTTACATCATTTGCTTGCTTTCTTATCTCCTGGACTAGTTCAGGTCCACCTCGTTGTCTCGTTTTCAAGTCTAGTAGTTCCTGAGATTCAAAAGGAATTAGAATGGCATGCATAAATACAAGTTCAAAAGATAAGAGTTTCTGCTGCTATGAGGAAAATGAAAGAGAACGGTATTAGCAGAAATAACAAGTCACACTCGAGCAAGCATATTAAACAGAGCGGTCTATCTTGTAAACAACTTGTATAGGCTGTAGAAAGTTGCAATCCCCTTTTGAAAACAATTAAGACAGCAGAAAAACATGAACCAAAGTAAGAGAAAAATAGGGGATGGAGGGATAATGACAGGATCGATAATAATCCTGACCTGTGCATATGGTGCAGCAACTTTGACAAAGGAAAAATCAGGATCCAATATGTATCCAATGCCTGTGAAACATGATTATACCAACACAATCATTGACCAACAAATAGTTAATTTACAATAGATAGTAAATAGGTAAACTGTTGATGACATTAATCGCATAGATAAGAAAACTAGTATAGAAAATGTGAGCATTTGGAGGCCTGGAGCAGGTCATCAAGGTTTAAGCTTCACTTCACTCAGCTTGCCATTCTCTAGAAACCTTCTGTTCTACGTTAATTTTCTCCCACAATATCAAACATTTAGAGCTCGGCAGTAAAAGTTAGAGAAACCACTGAAGGGCAAACTGCATGTGCTGGGTAGAGTTCAGCCCATACACAAATTCTATAAAAATCCAAAAATATCTGTATTCATGTTTTTTTAACCTGTAAAATTATGGAAAACACTATTTTTATTTGTATTATGCACAAAACAAATATCTAGTTACGGTCTGTTTTAGACAGCCATCCTTTTTTTCCTTTGCACAGGAGGCACAAGGAGACATTTCACAAAAAAATTCGAATTTTCTATTATCTGAAATACACATGCCTTTTAATTCCATCTAATCACCCTGGTGCACGCACTCCGAGATTCACAAGGTCCACCTGGACCACAAACAACAAAACAAAACATGCCACACCTCTTTGCAGCAGCTGCATATATATGCTTTACTGTAAATAACCAATGACCTTCTGTTGATGAGAAGATTCTCCAAAACGGAAATGACATATGCTTTGCAACTTAGATCCATTACATCCTTTTTACAACAGATAGAGGTGCATTTTCCATTGTTTATAACATACAGTTAGCAGATCAGGAACATCTTGGAAGCTTATAATCAAAAACATACTGAGATATCTCTACCAAACCATAGTCATGGTATTTATAAAAATGCAGGAGAAATCGGAAGTGATACTATTGAAAGCAATGCATCAGTGGATGTTGCTATAACTTCAGGAGATATGAGAATGGAAAACCTTCAAGAGTTGAGAATGCTCTTATGACGAACGTAAATGTGGAAGGAAAACGGAAAGGCTGATCTTGCGCAATTGCAAACAAGTCCTGAAAAGGTAAAATAAAGAAGGGTTAACTTCAACATCTTCATCTTAGTTGTATACATTTAAACTGATTCTTGCAAAATTGTAAGGTCAGGCAACCTCTCCAATTGCAGCAAGGGTTTGCTGTTGATCTGGTGACTGGCTCAGCAGATTGTCCAAGAAAAACTGTACAGACCTTCTTACCTGCGTATAAAAAAAAGGAGGCCAAAATTATATGTTACATGATATTTCTTCAATGACTTTGCCACCCAAGAAATAGCATATCCTACAAACCGGTGAGAGGTCTCCTGTTGGCTGAAGAGCTTCCAGATCAATTAGAGCTTTTATAACCTGTAAGATAGAGTGGACTGAGAGAAAAAAGAGATGAACTGACCAAGACATGAGCATCTTAAATTTCTCAAGTTCATGCAAGGTAAAATATTAGGTAAAACTTGTGTGAACACAGAAGATACCTTGTTTGCATCCTTCTCGTAGACAGCATAGAACAAGCCAAGTAATCTATCTCGGGTGAATGATTTGATTTCACCCATCATTCCAAAATCATAATATATTAGAGAGCCATCCTTGTCTATAGCAAGGTTTCCAGGATGAGGATCAGCATGGAAGAAACCAGTCTTCAGTATCTGTGTTTTACATGGAATGAAAACCTCAGGGCTAAAGTAAATACATAGAAATAAAATTTTCAAAATATATGAAAGCAGGAATTGAAGATTAAGCGAGTGAAAGCTCTGTCTTCTTAAGCATCTATTAAGACAAAGCAAGCAGCGAAGCGCACAATTGTACATGATCCAGGAATATCATAGAAATCATCTAGCCATACAAGAACTTCCAGAAACTATAAGTACTGTGCACATTTTGATATGAGTAGATATGTGTGATAAAAGAACAGATAACGTTGAACAAATGTTGGTTCTACAAGCGGATGGTGGACGGCACCAAGGCTTTGAGGAGACTACTTCAGCACAGTAGACCCCCTGACAGCGCATCTAGTTGCTTAACCTAGGATCTCTTTCTTTGTTTTACTTGATTTTTTAGGTTATCTCTGTTCTGGTTTACCTTGGACTCTCATTTAAGCAAATAAAAAAAATCTGGTAAGATCATCGGAACTCTTTTGAACCAGCCAGTTAATAGCCCAAACTCCACAGTTAATAACAATTCTTCAACTCAAAACAATCCCAGTTTCAAAACATGATCCCCACATGTTTTGACAACATTTAACGGGTAAAGGGATATGTACAAATCACTAACCCAACAATGAATGAATTATCAAAAGTCTCCTACCAAATTTCTAAGAAGAGTGAATTTCCTGAAAACACTTACATGGTATGGAAACAAATATTTTTTATAAAAGGTATAAAAGATCACAAGCAACCTAAGTTAGCTTTCAACAAATATAACTAGCATACTGAGAATCTACCTGGATTAGGTAAGATTCTATTGAACGAGATGCAATCAGAGAACGACTATATCCCCGACTGTCTAGCACCGCCAAGTTGTTTATTTTAATACCTGCATAAATAACAAAATAGATATGATTATAATACAACAGTTGAAGGTAAAAATGTTGTTCCGAGTTACAATTGGAAAAACAGTCTAAATTAAAACTGAAAGGACAATCATCCTCTACTGTGTCTGATATTTGTTGTATAAATGAAAAGGCAACAGAGAGATGAAAAATATGTTTGGCAGCAAAACTTGAACCACGAAGTAATCTCACAAACTTTACATGTACAAATATACATGATCATACTTGGCAAAGAGAACCAATAATGTGGATTTATTGATATACCTTCTGTTGCTAAATATAAGATGTTTTAGTAGACTAAAATAGCGTACCAAAACATCTTTTATTTTTGAACAGAGGTAATAGTTATTAGAATCATTTTCAACAAAGTGGAGGGTTGAACATGTATAAACAGTAACTGGTATAGCCATAGAGGAAGTAACTGAAAGTGGATTAGAGTTTTTCTAAGCGCGTTCTGGATGACAAGGTAATATATACAAGAAGAAAAGAAACTATGGTATCATAATTTATTTCATAAACTGGTAGTACTTTACAAATGGATAACCATTGTAAAAGTACAAATTCCCAAATAAAACAGAAGTTAATTCAGGCTAATTTCTACTACATGAATAATTAGCACGTACCAGGGGCGTACTCCAGTGTTAACACCTTCTCAGTAGTGTAATCCCACATGATATTCTACAGAAGCAGCATAATGACAAGTCATTTTAAACTTTGAAGCAAGAATAAGAAAAATTTCAGGGGTTTGCTCCAGTACTCCACTTTAATTAAAGTTTAAACACCTTTGTGTTGAATTGCTTACTGAGTGCAAGTAAAATCATGAATTATAATTTTAAAGGGCACGACATGGTATGTACAAGAGAAACATCTGGTCCTGACCAAACCTTTACTGTCTGTGCCACAGAACAATAATTACAATTTAAAAAGGGTACAACAGGCTATGATCCAAGAGAACATCTAGTGACTGATCAATTGCAACAAGCTGCATGCACAATTGCAAATCCGGCTGAGTGCAGGAAGGTGGCTTAAAGAGGATGCCTGCTGGAGGCAAAAGACACAGCACCAGAATGATCACTGTACGGTACAAACTTAAAGGATTGCCAATGGTTTTTTTGCCAGTTCTTAATCTGATAAGTTATTGTAAGTAAGGGCTAACAAGCTGCAGGGCATGCACCTGGGGGTGAGCCAGACAGGCTGGTCTGGCGGTGGACGACTGATGGCCAGTATTCATCCAAGTCCTGTTACTACGCCCTCTTCCATGGGTCCATAGTCTCAGGTCCTTGGAAGCTGACCTGGAAATCGTGGGCGCCACCCAGGGTGAAGTTCTTCATCTGGCTCGCTTGTCAGGACAGATGCTGGATGGATGAGAGGCTGGAGCGCCGGCGGCTTCCCCACCGGCCGCTTTGCGCGCTGTGCGACCAGTCTACGGAGTCTATGTCACACCTCCTCATCGGATGCCCGTTCTCACGGACTATCTGGCATGAGGTCCTGTCATGGATCCGATCTACCGCTGGATCTCCGGTTGCTGAAGGCCCCTTCACGGAGTGGTGGGAGCTGGTGGTGCGCTCCAGCCCACGTCAGATGCACAAAGGAACCTCGTCCGTGATCATGCTTACGGCGTGGTGGATTTGGCAGCATAGGAACGCGATCATATTCAACAACGAGTCCCCCTCGGTGGCTCCCTTGATCGACACGATCAAAGCTGAGGTTAAGTCGTGGGCCGAGGCTGGGGCGCGAGGGTTGCGCCAGATACTGCCTTAGATTAGCTTTGGCTTAGCTTTGCTCTGCCTCCTTGGGTTGTGTTGTATGGCGCGGGTGTTGGTCCTTTCTGGACTTGTAAATTGACTCTTTCTTGATCTATCTATGCATCGAAACGCAAAGCTTTTGCGTTTTCGCGAAAAAATATGTCTTGGGATATCTTCAGAGTGGAGTACTGAAACAAAACCCCAAAAGAACTACATTTCAGGTCCAAGAGACATACCGGCACGCGGACCCACTTTATATTTCTGAAATCTCGACGAAATCTGTCTGCATTCTTTCCTTCATTGATGTAATCAATTTCTTCATACAAAATTCTGAAATCCAGAAATCAGGGTGGTCAATTTTTTTTCGTAAATCAATTTGCAGCAAAATATATGAAAGCTAGAAAATCTCAGATAGCTGTCTTTGAACAGAAATGATGATCTCTACTGTTATTGCAATGTATTCTGTTTATCCTAATCAGAGACAGGTTTTGTTTGCGGGTGTAATCAGAGACGTTTTATGTATGACGTAGCAATCATAATGCAGCTGATCACCTTATCTTAGAAGTTAGTGAATGTTACTTTGTAAGGTACTACACTACTACCAAACCAAATAGGTAATAAAAGTAAAAACTCTGTGACCCTCTCCTATGGTGATATTACATACTCTTTCTCAACCTACGAGTTACTTACAATGATAAATGGCCATATGGACATGATGAAACTACAGATTGACATTACCAACTCAACACCTATTGATGGGAGAAAAATACTGAGGTCACAATACGAGATAAAATGATAGAAAAATAGCCATCCTACTAAACCAGCAAAAAATGGCAAGAAGTACCCAGGATTGAACAAGGGACTGACATAGAAAAAAACATTGTATCGATAGATGAATTCGATAAAGTATTCACAAATAATACATAAACGTCCAATACATTCATGTATGCTTACTTGGAACATTCATCATAAATACCAATCCAGTCCCTTGAAGGACCTCCGAATTTTTCACTTCTCTGGAAATACTCAGCTACTAGCTTTAGATTCCCTAGAGGAAGTCAAAGAATAAGATTTAAGATGATTAGCGCCAATAATAAATATATAAATCAGTTAATATACTACAGTTTGGCTAAAGTATACACAGAAAAATAGTAGTATTATAATAATTTATGAACTTAAGCAAGAAAAGAGGAAAATAAAAACAAAAGAACTTGATTTCACCTATTTCTTAAGTATAAAAGAAAAAGTACCCATCAAATTCACGGGAAGTTTGCAACTAAACAGAAATATAAATCATTATAGTTTTTCAGAATAAAGAACATGTCACTTCAAGTACAATTTGTTCTGTTTGTTAAATAAACAATAGTTTTCTATTTAAGAACACCAACAGCATATATGTCTCTTACTTAGGTCAATGTCAAAAAGTTTCCTGAGCCCTGGTCGCTGAACTTTCACTGCAACTCTCTCTCCATTGTGAAGCACCGCACGATGTACCTGAAGAATGACATCACGGGAATTTGTAACTACAGTTTGAAGAAAATTGGCATAAAGAACCAAGGTCAATATTAGACAGATATGGACCGTTAATGTCAATGGCATAGTATCATCATTTTGTCGCAGTAGAATATAAAGGCATCATATGGGAGCTGGAACCAACTATAAGCAAACATTTGACATATAAAAAAGTGAACAATGTACGATAATTAAATAGTTTTCCTAACACAAAAGAAACACATAAAATTATAAATCAGATATTTTTTTTGCACGTGTTACTTACTGTAGAGCAAAGTACTTGAACAAAGCGAATATTCTAAAGTGAAATCCTCAAGAAAATAATGACATATTACAACACTGTCTGAATAGGCACTGCTAGGAATAATGTATATGCCGGAAAATGTTGGAACTAAGCACCTGGCCAAGACTAGCAGCAGCTATCGGCCGATCCTCAAATTCTTTGAACACAACATCAACTGAACAACCCATTTCCTTCTCTATAAAAGCCTTTGCCTTCTCAGGGGAAAATGCAGGTACTCTGTCCTGAAAAAAAAGGTACATGGTGCATCTGTCTTATTTTCATACAGAAAATGTATATAGTCACTCATGATATGAATTTTACAATATTTTCTAATAAAATCGTAACAAATTCATCAATAAGAATAAAAAAGAAAGCAACCATATAACGCAACCGTAAAACAGGAATAATCCTTTTCCTATTTTACGAGAAAGAAATAATACTAGTTTAATAGAAGACAAACCATATAGACTGGAACCTTCACCAAAATTGGCTACGCAAAGAATAAATACCTGCAACTTTGCAAGCTCATCAACAAATTCCTTTGGAAACAAATCAGATCTTGTGGATGATAGCTGTCCAAGCTTGATAAAAGTTGGGCCAAGCTGCAATACTTGCTCTCTTAACCATGAAGCAGTTTTTCTCCTCCGGATTTTCTGAGATTTCAAAGGCCATTTTAGTCAACATGTGCAGTAAAACAAGACTACTTCTTTTTTGCAGTAAAACAAGGATAATTTCATAGAATAATTAAAGTTGATGTGATCCAACATATATTTGACCCATTACTAAAGGAAAATGATCATGTGCTAACAATAGGACATTAATTCCACCTTCACATATGGCATTTCAAGGAAACAGCAGCCTTTTCTCTTTCCCAACTTATAGAATTACTGATACAATTACTTAGTAATTTCATAAAACTTGTACCTGATTTTCCTCTGAGAATCCACCTGCATAGGCCCATTTTGCATTGTCGAATAAAATACGTATTCTAAGAGAAAGCACGAAAGACCAGATATCAATACTCCTCTGCACAGAGTTGTAATTAGCTTTTGCCCAACTAAATCCCTCGTCAGAGGGCAAAACCTTGAGCTCCACTTCAAACGGATCATCTCTAGCGCTCATTTGCTTCTGGGTCTTAACTAGAGCAGACATCGTGCTGCCATTTACCCGACTAGTCCCAGAAACAGAACCGTTATTGACTGATTTGGTCAAACCGTTGACAGCACCATTTGTAGAACCATTAATGACCGCCTTAGTCGAGCCATTGACAGCACCATTCGTAGAACCATTAATGACCGCCTTGGTCGAGCCATTGACGGCACCATTGAGAGAACCATTAACTGTATCTCTACCACCCTTGTTCCTCATCAATTCAGTTGTCGGGACCATCTTTCTCGATCGGCCATTGGTGCCATATTTCTCGGATTCTGTGGACCGAGCTTCTGCTCGGAACATTGAAGATCTCTTGACCAAGGAAGAGTCATTTCCATACCTCGGTAGCTTCACACCAGATATAGATGCTGAAAAGCTAAGATCGGCCATCATCATCGCCATGGACGATCAAAATTTAGCCCCTGTTTGTATAACTTAACGTTAGCATCAATGGCATAGACAGATAAGGAACACAATGAAATGACTTTCTAACTGGAAGTACCGGGTAGAGAAAATAACGAAGGTCCAAAATTACAAAATGAATTGTCATTTTCCAACAAATTAAGTAAGGGCTAGGTTACACAAGTTCCACGTGGTCACTTATCCGCTACACATTCAGTAAATGTTCTTAGGACAGGAAAGAATATTTACATAATGCCCGGAATGGATTGGCAAATAAATTCATCAGTACCATAAATGAGAGTGGGGAAGAACTGTATCGTGGTTCCTGATAGAACTAATGGCTAGCTTCTGAAAGCCATGAATTTCATCCAACAGGACTTCCTGAACATTGCTAAAAAAAGGACTGCCTGAACATCTACCGAGAAGAGATTCATCAAACTTGTTCCAAGATACATAACCCCCAATACTACCAATCAACACAAAGCTACGCCCTTACCAAATCAATTCCATCCAAGATGCTTCTAACCCCGGAATCACGAATAGGTTCCAAAACGAAATTAAAAGAAGCAAGAAAGATTTGGCAGAACAGTAGAATTGAAATGAGTGGATGCGGGGGAGCGGGAGTTCCGGAAGCAAGGGTTACCTCTCACGTGGGCTTCTTGTTTCTTCGGGCCCGGAGAGGAGAGGAGGGAGCCAGGGGGTGATGGAGGCCGGTGCCCGCCTGCCCGGTGACTTCTCTGATTCGCAACTGCTTCAGCTGGTTTGGCTGGGAAGAGGACAGCAGCACCCCCTGTCCGTCCGTCCAATGGAAGTGGAGAGGAAAATGAGGCGCACGAGGAGGGAGGATTTTTATACCTACAATTTTTTTTGAGGGATTATACTCCCACCCTTTCTTTTTAGAGAGGGATTATACTACTACCTACTTCAACATAATGCCGGTGCCTGGTGATATTTTCAGATGTACCCCTATAGTTGCCAGTTATTAGTCAAAGTCTTCATTAGTTATGTCGTGTAAAATAGAGAAAAAAAGGAGTGAAATGGATTAAAATTTCAAAAATTATTCCCAAACAATCATTCTGTGAAAGCGGAACTTTTGGAAATTCCGAGCTAAAATGATTTACTAGAAAACCATTTTCTAATAGAAGTATATTGATTTCATTTGTTGGTGTTCTTTTTCCCTCGCCAATAACTTTGCAGGTTAGTCTTCGCAAAAAAAAAACTTTGCAGGTTAGGAAAAAATGTGCTTGTGGAATTATGTAGTATTCCGAAGGTTTTCCAATTTGATCGGTTGTCTCCTATAGCGAAATCGTGTGATCCTCGATCGTGGTCTCGAGCTAATAAGGCTTGTCTTAGATATATGCTAATCACGTATCTCTATCATTATAACAATCATGTAGCAAACTGTCATGACTTAATTATTTCTTGGTATTATGTTTGCCACATTGTGTCCAATTATTGCACACAACATGATTTAATGCGGTGAGTTTCTTTGATTTGAGACTCATGTATAACATGTATAACAATGTATGCACAACAATGATCAAGAGGGGAGATGGCCAGAGGTTCTACATGCTCAAGGATCAAGAATGATAGAGTATTGACGTATGTGTGTCTAGTAATCAACAATTTGTAGTTTTAGCAGCAGGATTTCTCGGGTGGTGGTGATTCTCAGACTTCTTTGTTGGGGTGCTCCTTGTAGTTGTGTGTCTCTTGTCCAGGGGTGAAAACCCTAGGCCTTACCTCCTTATGGTTATACCTGACAATGGTGGCTTTCGAGTCATCTCCTTGTTGAAGGCATTATCTAGACTTTCGACCTTCTCCGGGGTGAAAACCTAGGTTATAACTAGTGTTGGTCAGACCGAACGATGATGTTGTTCTTGCACTGTTTCCTTCTTTAAGGCATCGTTTTTGGGAGAAGGTTTCACGGAGTCGAGGTGTTACCCCACTGGTGGTGGTGTTGCGGCTGAAAGTCTATGTTTACTTTTGTGGGGTCTTTGTTTTTTCCCTTTCTTTTCTTTTTGGCTGTGTGCATCCTAGCAGTACAGAGGCCGGGTGTGGAGTCTATAATTTATATCGCCTTGATGTAATATGCTTGAGTCTAATAAAGCTTCCTTTATCCCAAAAAAAATGCACAACAATGAACCTACATTTAAACCACGTTTTTCTCAAGTCTCAACTAGGTTTAAGAGACCAGAGTTGTTAGAGAAATGACCTGCAAAAAGAGGCAAAATTTTCTTGTAACTTTCACCGAGTGGGTGCAAGACTTCTATGTTTTCACATAAAAAGACAAAGGAGTTATCACGTTAGGAAAGCTATCGCCTCTTCTCTGCCAAACCCAGATCGTATACTACTCCAGCTTGGAAGCAAGCAGGGTGGCCAAGTGGAGGACGACACGGGGCAAGGAAGTCCTAGCAAGGACCGGAGGTGGAACGGGCAAAAGCGTGGCCAAATGGAGATGGACCGCACTGCACTCTCGGTCGATCGAGAGAAAGCGTGGGGCTGCGGAACTGCCGTCGCGCACAAGACGACGCGGCGAGCGAGTGGCTCTGCCTCTGCCTGCCGGTATCGCTGTGGAGCCAGCAGCGCCGCGGGCCATTTCGTGGACGTCGGTAGTCTAGTCCTGCTTCTTTTCCTTTTTCCGAAAAGTGGTACTCCATCCGTCCATTGTGGCATGTATTTATATGTTAAAATACGTTAGATATATATATAAATTTAGATAAATATAATTCACTTATTTTTGGACAAAGGGAGTATAACTTTCTTTTAGTTACAAGAGCATCTTCAGTCGCAGCCCAAACGATTCTCTCTTCAGGCATGCTGGGCAGAAAAGGCCGCATGCCCCAAGGCCGTTGCAGTTCGGCGTGGCCAAATACACTGTCAAGCACGTCGAGGCTATCCTACACGACGAGAAACGTTGCCACTAGTACATAGCGATACTATTGACACATGTAAAAATCCTATTGACAACGGAGAATCGCTACATTGGCAGACACTGGTTGCTGATGTGAACTGCTATGGAAACATAGTTGAAACTCGCCACCGATAAACTGCACTTTTGGCATCAGTCTTTTTGCCTATATCCATTTTCATAAAGTCTGGCTCATCAATTACAACATTTTATCAACTTCCCGTTTACATTGAGATATATTTCTCTATCTAGAATATACAGTTTGTAGTAGTAGTAAAATGTTACACAACACAAGCAGTGAAACGGAAGCAGATCTTACTCATTCATATCACAGATAATTGTCACTATAACATTTTTATCACAATATGACCGAGTGCAATAATATCTCATTAGACCTACTCCAACATGTCATGCGTGATACTATCTATGATACTACCACTATGACAAGTCTTAAACCAAATCAGAAGCCACATAAAATCTTGACTTGTCTTAGGCCGACACTTGTTTCTGAGAGGTTTTGCACGTCCTTGCATGCCTGGACTCATAGGTGGAATAAGGAGGCCATTGAACCAGTGAAGGTGGTTGACACCCCCCACCCCAATTTCTCCGTGCAATCTTGTTTTATACACTATTGTCGGAATAGGCTCCTGTTCAAGGTATTGGGTTAAGGCGGTGCAAAAAAATTAAGCAATTAAATGATAACTATATCATTAGATTAATACCTTCGAGAGACTCAAAGTTTTGACTTCTCGTTATCCTTCTTCTAGGAAGCAGTAATTTCATGTGTTTAGCTCATTTAACAAGCTAACATGTTTTTGTCTGCACCAACCTCTATGTAATAATTTTATTAGTAAGAATGGGACCAAACAGTATGCTACATTATATAAATATAGTTATTGATGTTAGAAAAATTATGTAGGATAGGAGTAGGAGACAGCATCTCCCTATTGCTTGTCCTCTAAGAACGATTTAGAGGCAAACAATTATCTTCCTAGCAATAATTTTTTGGATAGCTAATTCGTTTTTATGTAGTTACCGAAGCTTGGTACTATTACAACCAAAATAGAAGAAAGATTAACACACTCACAAGATCACATACAAGATAAGAAAATATAGTTACAATAGAATAATATGATGAATAAGTCTTTCAACACTATTGTAACACCCTCGCCTGATAAGGCTGAGTTCATGTGTATAGTGTCAATTCCTGGATCGGTTCACTGGCGCACACAGTACAGATAAATATCAAAGAATTTAACAGTGCATCATAAATAACGAATTGATCCAGAATTTATAATTATTACAATAAATCTTAGCTCAAGGCTAGCTCAATATCAAGTAGCACACGGAAGCTTAAATATATATTAGACTCCATCTTCAATTGCCTACCAGCGAACAAATGTTGAGTGGAGTGTCGCAACCTAGTCGATCACTCAGAATCAGAAACATAGCCTGCAACATAAAACGTAGCAGCCCCGAAGGGTCAATACATGAAATATATGGCAAGTAGAGCTATTAAAGGAGATAATAAACCTAGCATCTACATGCATATTTGGCAAGTGGAGCTGTGGCTAGCTTGCATTTGCAAATATCTTTGTCCTACTTTCATAAATGGTTTTGATTTTATTTGAAAAGATCCCAATTAAGTTAACCCATCAACATTAAAGCAATTAGGAAATTAGAATAAGCGAGAAACATGTCATGAACTCAATATCAAGCAACTCAGATGTCCATAACCGGGGACACGGCTAATCGATTAGATTATTCACCCTGCAGGGGTTAGTACACTTTACCCATGTGACTTGGCCAGCCCAGCTCGTACCACCACTCTCATATTGGGTGATGATAGGGAGAAGTCCAAGAAGAAATAATTCGAGAAGTAGCTCCCCAAACCCGACACGCACCGGTCCAACCTACCAAAATTATACATCTCTGGATACGTGGGTTCGAGTTACCACAACCTACTGAGTCCAACCAACCGCCCATTCCATTATTGGTACATGGTTGTACACGTAAGCTACAAAATAAAGAAGCCAATCATTTTCTCTTGATACCTGAGTGTCTTTCCGCAATGATACCACCAAAAATTATCAATCCCATCACACCCAGGAGATTCATTGATTAAGTTGTTTTTAGTTTTCGCAAACCAACATGTTTAGAAACAACCTTCAGTGATGTAACCCAGCCCTCGTTCATCATTGCATGGCTAAGCACATCTACCAATGGTGGCTCATCTACAGGAAATCCCTACCACATAATAGGACATAGCATAGCGATAGTAATTTCCTACACATGCATCTACAAAATACACAACAATACATTGAAAATAGTAGGACAACAACATGAACAAAGTAGCAACTACTTACCTTGGCTGTAGCAGTCGAACGAACAATCCTCACACGAGCAAGCGTTGCACTCATCACAATCTACACGATACAATTGCAATCACATAAACAAGCCAAACACAATCATATACAAACATGACAACACAAGATACATGCATGACAAGTTGAACAATGCTACAGTAACTTTCTATAACCTTATTCAGTATACCTACTGTATGCATGCACGGAAAACATTTTAAATGCATTGGAAACAAAGCATGCAATTTTAATGACCAAACAACTGAGCTATAACCCAATTATTAAGCCACTGCTATTGAACAGTTTGTAAAATCTTGGAAAAATAGCTACTGTGTAGGCAACCTAAAATAAAACCAGTACCAACTGGAATCACTCAAAAAGGATTTATATAATTTCCTGAGCAATTAAAATACTCCAGTAAGCCTTTTTATAGATTCTGCAAATTCCAGTATTATAAGTCTACCTTTTTAATTCACTAACAGATTCCTCTTGTTCTACTGATTCCAGGAACATCTCATTTGCAATTTTTGGAGTTGTATAACTTTTACTATGAATTTATTACTCTAAAAAAGACATTAAACTATTTAATTACACACGAAAAAACCTTGCTGCAAAAGTATGAAACAATTGTACAGCAATATTCTACGTGGAAAACTAAATCCATCCATATCTTATTTGTATTTTTTGGCCTAGTAGATTAATTTATATTGATTTTACAAGTTTTAACTATTTTCTGCTATTTGAATCATTTTCTTTATTTCTAGAACAGTCAACGCTGACCAGCGGACACGCGGGCGCCACGCGGCACGCTACGAGTGGCTGGTACCGGTTCGGTGCAGAAACAAAAGAGGGCCGTTGGATCTTATGAAGATCGGACGGTGGAGGGCGTCAGTGGCGAGCTCACCGGTGAGGCGACGTGGCGGAGGCGGGGCTCGTCGGGCGACGGTGCTGGCGGTGGAAGCGGCGGTCTCCGACGAGGTCGAGGGGGTCAACGAGGTGTGTACGTCCACAGCGGTCACGATGGTGGTCTTGTCTTCGGCGGGGTATCCTTCGGGCGACAGAGTTGTGCGGCTGGAGGCGGCACAGCGAGGTGGTGCTCCGGCGACGGTTCCTGGGTGCTCCAGTGTACTGCGGTAGGGGAAAAACAGTGTGAGAAGAAACAGGGGAAACGGGGAAGAGGATAGGGGGAAAAGGGGAGGCGCGGGATGCAGGGAACCTTGGGTTCGAGCTTGAGGTGAAGCTCCAATGGCGGCCGATGTTGGTGAGATCGGAACCTTCCGATTCGGCGGCTAGGGTTTGTAAGAAGCGAAAACAAAAACGGAGAAAGATGTGGGAGGGAGTTAATTTAAAGGGGCGATGGGATTCGGAGGCGGGGACAGAAGAATCGGCCAGAATCGACGGAAATCGCGGCAGCCATTCGTATTGAGGACGAACTCGTCGAGGGAGGGGGATGACATGTGGGTCCTGTTGTCAGCGGTGGAAGGGCACAGGGGGGTGGGCCTGGCGGCTTGGCGTGCGCACTAGATGGGCCGGGGTGGGCTTGTGCTAGCTTCGCTGCTGCTGCTCTATGCGTCGCTCGGCACTGGCGCGCGCGGTAGATAGGAGGGTGGGGGCAGGTGGGCTGGGCCGGGGTGGCTCGTTGGGTAGATTAGTCTAGTTATTTTTTTGTTGTTTTTCTTTTTATTCTTTTCTGTGTTAGTAATTCTATTGTACCTTTTTATTTATAACTCCAAATGAAATGATTTTTGTCTTCAATTTTTTCTAAAATCATTTAGATCACATTAGGATCATATTTGTAATTTTTTTACTAGTTCGCAAGTAGTGGATTTATAAATCCTTGTATATTTCATTTTATTTATATATTTATTTGTTTGTATTTATCTCATAACTTTTTCATAA
Source organism: Avena sativa (assembly GCA_916181665.1). NCBI lineage: Eukaryota > Viridiplantae > Streptophyta > Magnoliopsida > Poales > Poaceae > Avena > Avena sativa. The sequence goes on along the minus strand of OV702297.1, from coordinate 336,750,154 downwards.
TAGCTCCAAATAAGCTCAATTTTGTTTCAAATTTTTTGTAATATTTATTGGATTCTTTTAGGCTATAATTAGCAATAATCACTGCCTTAGCAACAGTGGGTTTTTATAAATCCAATTTAATTTCCTTTAGGAATAAAGTGGCATATACTATTTAGGGTTTTAGTCCTTTATTTTTATTTAGGGATTTTTCTTGATGCAACTATGCAATGCAATGCTCATGAATTTCATGCAAATGCAAAAAAAAATTCTAGTCCCAATTTCCAAAAATCTGGGATGTGACAACTATATTTGGATACTACTCTTATAAAAGGAACTTCCGGTCTCACAATTCCCTTTTCATCTACCAAGACAACCGGAATGTTTCAAAAAAGTAGGCATAACCCTACTAGACTTATAACTAGTTGAATGTGTAGGGTCTACGTCCTGATTATGGTCCAATTAGAAACAAATCCTGGGCACTTAACTGTTGGAGATATGCCCTAGAGGCAATAATAAATATAGTTATTATTATATCTTTGTGTTTATGATAAATGTTTACATTCATGCTATAATAGTATTAACAAGGAAACATTAATACTTGTGTGATTTGTAAACTTAAATTAAAGTCCCTAGTATAGCCTCTTTATAATACTAGCTTGTTGGTTAATAAATGATTGTGGTTTCCCTATCATGAACATTGAGATGTTATTAACAACAAGATCATATCGTTAGGAGAATGATATGGTGGACATACTCCTATAGATAAGCGTAGCATAAAGATCAAGTCATTTTAATAGTTCAATTGCTATATGCTTTCTGATACATAGTAACCTAATTCCTTCGACCATGAGATCATGCATATCACCTTTACCGGATGGATACTTTGATGACATCAAACACCACACCGTAACTGGGTGGTTATAAAGGTGGCATTGAGTGTTCGGAAAGTATTGGTTGAGACACATGGATCAAGAGTGGGATTTGTCCATCCATATGACGGATAGATATACTCTGGGCCCTCTCGGTGAAATGTCATCCAATTAGCTTGCAAGCATGTGACTGGCTCACAAGGGATCACATATCACGGGAACGAGAAAAGAGTACTTATCGGTAACAAGGTTGAACTAGGTATGCAGAGATACCGATTATCATAACCTCGGATAAGTAAACTATCGTGAGACAAAGGGAAATTGGTATCGTATGTAAGTGGTTCATTCGATCGCAAAGTAATCGTAGAAATATGTGAGAGCCATATGAATTTCCAGATTCCTCTATTGGTTATTGATCGGAGAGGTGTCTTGATCATGTCCACATAATTCACGAACCGTAGGGAGACACACTTAAGGATTTGACGTTGTTTGAGTAGTTATGGAATGATGAGAAAGAGACCGAATGTTGTTCGGAGTCTCGGATGGGATCCGGGATATCACGAGGAGATCCGGAATGGTCCGGAGAATAAGATTCATATAAGGAAAGTGACATGGATATGCCCTACGGGTACCCGATGTTAGTATACCTGGTCCAGCCCGACGGAAGGCCCACTCGACGACCTGCCAGGGTCCATGACGCCTATGACGTTTTGGCTGCTATGAAGCCCATATGGACACGGACTCCCAAGCGCACAAGACAAGGAAACCTCAAGACTAGAGTTTGAATACAACTTGTAACCTACTCGTATTGGCACCCGAGACCTAGCCTCCCCATATATAAAGGCTAGGAGGGTCCAACGAGGAGGACACGACCTACAGACACCATACCCCCAATAGATAGATCTACGATCTCCACCTCCACAATAGATCTACAGATCTAAACCTTGACTCATACTTTCACACACGCATCCACGCCAGATCGAATCTGCGCACCCTGTAACCTTCAGTTCTGCCATAATCAAAGAGCAGACAAGCAGGAGTAGGGTTTTCCCTCCGGGGGCCTGAACCTGGGTAAATCTCGTGTCCCCTGGTTGCTTGTCTGTTAACCGTGCCACGATCTCCAGCATCCCCATCTTCTCCAAAACCCAAGTCCATAACAATGGGCATTGACGAGATTAAACCTCGTCAGAAACGTAGATTTGGGTGGAGACTTAGTTGTCTTGAACCTTGTATTTGGATGTCGGAGTCGAAAGTTGTGTCGAGTGCGAAGCACTTCACCCGGAAGTTCATCGGGTCATCTGAATTTGTTCGGCTGTTTGTAAAGGAATCGACATCGTGGACGTAGTCAACACAATGGACTATAGGGTGCGCGACCAGCGCTCCCTATGGGAGTAGCCCCCGAGTGTCTGCTCGAGTCGTAGACTCGAGGAGAGACTTTAATTCAGCCGTTGTTTGCTTCAGGTCCGTAGGACACAATTTTTTTTTTCGGATGCTTAAATCCATCCTCCCTATGGGAGTAGCCCCCGAGTCCGTAGTGGAGTCGTAGACTCGGCGTAGGACTCGAAGATCTTGTGTGTGCGCGACCATCGCTCTAGTTTGGAGTAGCCTCCGAGTGTCTGGCGGAGTCGTAGACTCGGGCAGAGACTCGAGTCTTGTATCTTGTAGACGCAGTGGACAATCTCGCGGGCGTACCGCTGACCCGGAAGTACATCGGGTGCGCGACCAGCGCTCCTGATAGGAGTAGTCCCCGAGTGTCTAGTCGAGTCGCAGATTCGAGTGGAGACTCATGCGAGGACAAATCACTGACCCGGAAGTGCATTGAGTCAGCGTCTCATGCATAAGGAGCCAAGAATCGATGATGCAGTCGGAGTTGACGTGGCGGAGTCGTGCGGCATTTAGCCGGAAGGACTCGACGTTGCGGATAAAGTCAATACCGTTGCTTCTGTAGGGTGAGCAACCAATGTCGTGTCTTCGTAGCATCAAGCGATGCAACCATCCGAGGAGGGACTCGACTCGGGTCTTGATTGTATGGCGTAGCCAGCTCTTTTGTCGACTCCTGTTGGAGGATCTAATAGAATAGCTCGACGCGGTCGATGTCCTTGTAAGCTGCAGAAAACATAAAGAATTGTGAAGTACTTGTATCTTGTAAAGAATATTTGCCTTTCGGCTTGTATAGTAAGATTCTGGTGCCGATCGAGTCGACACTTTTGCACTGTATGCTAGGCCTTTTCATTAGCCTGATTACCCTTAGTCTCAATATCTTGCCGAGGCACTCGGAGTTCAAGGATTCGACGATCAGGCAGAATCAGCTACTCGGGCTATCGCGTTCGAGGTGCTCGAGTGCGTGGAGCCGATGGCACATTAGGTTACTCGAAGAGGGCGCAGCCCCCGAGTGTTTCGAGTGCGAGTTAAAAAAGGAAATCAGCTCTGAGTAGAGGGAAACTTAGCTTTATTGGTAGTTGTCGTGGACAGAGTCGACGCGGTAGCGGGTCACACGGCGGACGTAGTCGACGCGGTGGACCACGGTCATAGCAGCGACGGGTTCCTGGGGTCGATGGCGGCAGCGAATTCCGCATCCGAAGATTGTCGCGGTCGAAGACCGCACGGGGTCGCCACATCCGAAGGATGTATCGGGTCATCGCAGCCAAAAACCGCATTGGGTCGCCGATGTCGAGGGAGCCCCCGAGTCGTGGTCGCTGAAGCTGATGCGCCCAGTTGCGGCAATCAAAGATCGCGTCGGGTCGACGCATCCGAAAGATGCAGCAGGTCACCGTAGCCGAAGGCCATAGTGGGTCACCAGAGCGGCTAGAGCCCCCAAGTCGCTGGAGCCGAGGATCGTATCGGGTCAGAACCGTCACGACCACACAATCAGCAGCCCCAATCCCCATGGTCGGCGCCAATTGGCGAGGTTTAATCTCGTTTCCCACAGACGGCGCCAATTGACGAGGTTTAATCTCGTCAATGCCCATTGTTATGAACCTGGGTAAATCTCGTGTCCCCTGGTTGCTTGTCTGTTAACCGTGCCACGATCTCCAGCATCCCCATCTTCTCCAAAACCCAAGTCCATAACAATGGGCATTGACGAGATTAAACCTCGTCAGAAAGTCTTGTTTCGGAGTTGGGGAATGATTCCGGTGTTTTCATCGGGAATGTTCTAGAAGGTTCTAGAATGTCCGGCACTCCGGAGGGGAAGGGTACATGAATGTGTTATATCAAGTTGGTGTGATTGCATCATGTACTAAGTGTCATCGCTGAACAAAATAGAGGATTTAATCAAATCCTTGTTTGAAAAGTCAAACGCCAATTTGAAAGTCAAATGGCTATTTTTGGGAAGTGGAGAGGGAGGTGGAAACCGAGTTGGGGAGGAGTTCCTCCCCTCCACCGCCGGCCCACCTCCAAGCCGAGTTGGGGAGGGACTCCCCTCCCCTTGGCCGGCCCCTCCACCTATAAAAGGAGGGGCAGGGCTCCCCTCCTAGACACACAACTCCTCCACCTCTAAACCCTAGCCGCCGACACCGCCACCTCCTGTCGCCGCCCTAGGGCAAACCGCCACCGCCGCCTAGCTAACCCTAGCCGCCGGCTTGCCCCCTCCTCGGCGTGTCTAAACCCTAGATCATCGAGGGACTCTCTCATACTCCACCATACTCGCTCCGGCTTAAGGCGAAGCCCCGCGAGATCTCCCCTCTACTTCCGGTACCACGCCGTTGTGCTGCCAGAATCGCGAGGAGAGTGATACAACCTCCGCTGCCTGCTGGAACAAGGGAGAGGAAGGTCTTCGTTGAGTACCGAACGTGTGACCGACTGCGGGAGCGCTGCCGGAACGCAGCGCCGGAAGGATCGTCTACGCGATCTTGAGATCGGGAAGAGTACGACTACATCACCCACGAGAATCCGCTCTCGTTAAACACTTTGGAATCTTCGAGGGTGAGTTATTCCATCGACTCGTTGCTCCAATCTAGTAGATAGATCTTGGCTTGTTTGTTTGTATGCGGTAGAAAATTTTTGTTTTCCATGCTACGAAACCCTACAGTGGTATCAGAGTCGTGTCTATATGTAGATCTGTTGCACGAGTAGAACACAATGGTCATTGTGGGTGTTGATGCTTTTATTTTCGATTGCTTCTTGTGTACTTTGCATCTTGCGGGATGTTGGGATGAAGCGGCCCGGGCTAACCTTACATGACATCGTTCATGAGACTTGCTCCACACTTGACATGCAACTTGTATTGCATAAGTGGCTTTGCGGGTGCCTGTTTCTTCTAGCATAGTTAAGATCCAATTTACAACGGGTGATTAACAATACTAGTATCAATGTTGTGGTTCATATTCGTAAGTTAGAACGACACTTATTGAAAGCCCCAAACCACGTAAAACATGCAAAGAAAGTAGAGGCGTCTAACTTTGTTTTGCAGGGGTGTGAAGTGATGTGATATGGCCATGATTGTGATTATATTTGATGTATGCAATGTTCCTTATTGTAAGTTGGCAACCGACAGGAGCCATATGGTTGTCTTTAATTTATGTTAAGACCCGCGTGTCTATTCAAAGTAGTTGTAATAGTTGAAGTCGGTGGACGACAACCATGAAGAAGCGTCATTGACCTTGATGCAATGCCGGTGATGATGGAGATCATGTTCGTGCTTGAAGATGGAGATCGGAAGCATAAAGAAGAAAGGCCATATCATATCACATATTATGAATTGCATGTGATGTTAATCCTTTATGCATCTTGTATTGCTTAGTAGACGACGGTAGCATTATAAGATGATCCCTCATGCACATGAATTTCAAATCATAAAGTGTTCACCCTTAGTTAGCACCGTTGCTAAAGCTTGTTGTTTCGAAGCACCACGTGATGATCGGGTGTGTTAGATTTCGCAAGTGTATACAACGTGAGCAAGCCAGATTTGCTCATGCGGAAGATAAGGTTTGATCTTGACGAGCCTAGCATGTACAGACATGGTCTCGGAACACGGATCACCGAAAGGTAAAGCATGAATCATATAGTAGATATGATGAACATGTCGATTGTTCGCCATTGAAACTATATCAACTCTCGTGATGATCGGTGTTGATGTGGTGGATTTGGTTCGTGTGATCACTAAAACAATGTGAGGGATATTGTTTTGAGTGGGAGTTCACCTAGATTAATTTTATTATTAATTTGAACTCAATTTGTCATAAACTTAGTCTAAACTATTGCAAATATATTGTAGATCAATGGCAGCCCCTACCATCAATTTTAATGCGTTCCTAGAGAAAGAAAAGTTGAAAAACAATGGAAGCAACTTCGTGGATTGGTTCCGTAATTTGAGGATTGTCCTCACAGCTGGTAATTTGACCTATGTGCTGGATGCACCGCTGGGTGACCCGCCTGCAGCTACTGCTACCGATGAAGTAAAGAATGTTTACCTCGCTCAGAAGACTCAGTACTCCACAGTTCAGTGTGCTATCTTGTATGGTTTAGAATCGGAGCTTCAGAAAAGGTTTGAGAATTCAGACCCACATGATATTGTCCGTGATCTCAAATTGATCTTTGAGACCCACGCGGCAATTGAGAGCTATGAGGCTTCTGAAAAGTTCTTTAACTACAAGATGGAAGAGGGCAGCTCCGTCAGTGAGCATGTGCTTAAGATGTCTGCGCACGCAAACAAACTTCAAAGCTTGGGTATAGTGATTCCTAATGCTTTGGGGATTTACCGTGTCCTCCAATCACTACCACCAAGTTACAAGAACTTTGTGATGAACTACAATATGCAAAACATGAACAAGCAGTTGTCAGAACTGTTTGCTATGTTGAAATCTGCAGAAGTGGAGATCAAGAAAGAGCACCAAGTGTTGATGGTCAATAAGACCACCAAATTCAAGAAAGGCAAGTCTAAGCAAAAGGGACACTTCAAGAAGGGTGGTAAGAAAGTTACCGCGCCGACGAAGAAGACCAAGGCTGGACCTAAGCCTGATACTGAGTGCTTTTACTGCAAGGGAGAAGGTCACTGGAAGCGAAATTGTCCAAAGTACTTGGCGGATTTGAAGAACGGCAACATCAAGAAGAAAGGTATATCCGATATACATGTTATTGATGTGTATCTCACTAGTACTCGTAGTAGTGCCTGGGTATTTGATACTGGTTCGGTTGCTCATATTTGTAACTCGAAACAGGTGCTGCAGAATAAACGGAAGCTAGCGAAGAACGAGGTGACGATGCGCGTGGGAAACGGATCAAAGGTTGATGTGATCGCGGTCGGCACGCTACCCCTTCATCTACCATCGGGATTAGTTTTATACTTAAATAATTGTTATTTGGTGCCTGCGTTAAGCATGAACATTATATCGGGATCTTGTTTATTGCGAGACGGTTACTTGTTTAAGTCCGAGAATAATGGTTGTTCGATTTATATGAGTAATATGTTTTATGCACATGCACCTTTGATAGATGGTCTATTCTTATTGAATCTCGATAGTGGAAATACACATATTAATAACATTGAGGCTAAACGTTTGAAATCGAGCGATAACTCGGCCTATATGTGGCACTGTCGTCTTGGTCACATTGGAGTGAAGCGTATGAAGAAACTCCATTCCGATGGACTTCTTGAATCACTTGATTTTGAATCACTTGAAAGATGCGAAGCATGTCTGATGGGTAAAATGACTAAGACTCAATTTTCTGGTATGATGGAGCGAGCTACGGACTTATTGGAAATCATACATACCGATGTGTGTGGTCCAATGAGTGTAGCATCGCGCGGTGGTTATCGTTATGTTCTTACCTTCACAGATGACTTGAGTAGAGTTGGGTATATCTATTTCATGAAACATAAGTCCGAAACTTTCGAGAAGTTTAAGGAATTTCAAAGTGAGGTAGAGAATCAACGTAACAAGAAGATTAAATTTCTACGTTCTGATCGTGGAGGTGAATATCTAAGTTACGAGTTTGGCGAGCATTTGAAGAAATGCGGAATACTTTCACAATTGACACCGCCGGGAACACCACAGCGTAATGGTGTGTCCGAACGTCGTAATCGAACTCTCTTAGATATGGTTCGTTCTATGATGTCACTTACAGATTTACCGCTATCATTTTGGGGTTATGCATTAGAAACAGCCGCATTCACTTTAAATAGGGCACCATCTAAATCCGTTGAAACGACACCGTATGAATTATGGTTTGGGAAGAAACCTAGATTGTCGTTCCTTAAAGTTTGGGGTTGCGAAGCCTCTGTAAAGAAGTTACAGCCGGACAAGCTTGAACCCAAAGCGAAAAAATGCGTCTTCATAGGATACCCGAAGGAAACTATTGGGTATACCTTCTATCATAGATCCGAAGGAAAAATCTTCGTTGCCAAGAATGGATCCTTTCTAGAGAAGGAATTTCTCTCGAAAGAAGTGACTGGAAGGAAAGTAGAACTCGACGAGGTTGTCGAACCTTCTCTCGAAATTGCGAGTAGCACAACACCAGAAGAAGTTCCTGTGGTGCCTGCACCAATAAGAGAAGAAGCTAATGATGATGATCATGAAACTTCGGTTGTAGTTGCTACAGAGCCTCGCAGGTCAACGAGAACTCGTACCACTCCAGATTGGTATGATCCCGTTATGAGTGTCATGTTGGTGGACAACACCGATGACCCTGCGACATATGAGGAAGCGATGATGAGCCCAGATTCCAACAAATGGCAAGAAGCCATGAAATCCGAGATTGGATCCATGTACGAAAACCAAGTATGGACTTTGGTGGACTTACCGGATGGCCGGAAGGCTGTCGAGAACAAATGGATTTTCAAGAAGAAAACATATGCTGATGGTAATGTTACTGTCTATAAGGCTCGACTTGTCGCAAAGGGGTTTCGACAAATTCAAGGAGTTGACTATGATGAGACTTTCTCACCTGTAGCGAAGCTAAAGTCTGTGAGGATTATGTTAGCAATCGCTGCATATTATGATTATGAGATATGGCAGATGGATGTCAAAACAACATTCCTCAATGGAGACATTGATGAAGAGTTGTATATGATGCAACCCAAAGGTTTTGTCGATCCTAAAGATGCTAACAAGGTATGCAAACTTCAACGGTCCATCTATGGATTGAAGCAAGCATCCCGAAGTTGGAATCAACGTTTTGATAAGATGATCAAAAGTTTTGGTTTTATACAAACTTATGGAGAAGCTTGTATTTACAAGAAAGTGAGTGGGAGCTCTGTAGCATTCTTAATACTATATGTAGATGACATATTGTTGATTGGGAATGATGTAGACCTTCTTAATAGTGTCAAGGAATATTTGAATAATAATTTTTCAATGAAAGATCTTGGCGAAGCATCTTACATATTAGGCATAAAGATTTATAGAGATAAAATCAAGACGCCAAATATCATTGTCACAAAGTACATATTTGGACAAAGTTCTAAAGAGGTTTGGAATGGAAGATAGCAAGAAAGGGTTCTTGCCCATGTTGCCCAATACGACCTTGAGTAAAACTCAAAGTCTGACATCGGCAGAAGATAGAGAAAGGATGAGTAAGACTCCCTATGCCTTAGCCATAGGATCTCTAATGTATGCCATGCTATGTACTAGACCCGACATTGCATATGCTGTTAGTTTAACTAGCAGATATCAAAGTGATCCAGGAGTGGATCATTGGACAGCGGTAAAAAACATCCTTAAGTACTTGAGAAGGACTAAGGATATGGTTCTTTCTTATGGAGGTGATGAACAACTCGTTGTTAATGGTTACAACGATGCTAGTTGGAACATCGATCCGGATGATTCTAAATCACAATCTGGATACGTATTTATTTTGAATGGTGCAGCAGTTAGCTGGACGAGTGCAAAGCAAAGCGTTGTGGCGAGATCTTCAACTGAATCGGAATACATGGCTGCTTCGGAGGCTTCACAAGAAGCGATATGGATGAAAGAGTTCATTACAGAGCTGGGTGTGGTTCCTAGTGCGCTGGACCCAATGTCTATCTACTATGATAACATGGGCGCCATAGCCAATGCGCAAGAACCAAGGTCACACAAGAAGCTGAAGCATATCAAGCGACGTTTTCATGCTATTCGAGAACATGTCCAAGATGGGGACATAAATATTTGCAAAGTACACACAGATCTGAATGTGACGGATCCGTTGACTAAACCTCTCCCGAGGGCAAAACATGACCAGCACCAAACTGCCATGGGTGTTCGGTATATTACCATGTAATCTAGATTAGATGACTCTAGTGCAAGTGGGAGACTGTTGGAGATATGCCCTAGATGCAATAATAAATGTAGTTATTATTATATCTTTGTGTTTATGATAAATGTTTACATTCATGCTATAATAGTATTAACAAGGAAACATTAATACTTGTGTGATTTGTAAACTTAAATTAAAGTCCCTAGTATAGCCTCTTTATAATACTAGCTTGTTGGTTAATAAATGATTGTGGTTTCCCTATCATGAACATTGAGATGTTATTAACAACAAGATCATATCGTTAGGAGAATGATATGGTGGACATACTCCTATAGATAAGCGTAGCATAAAGATCAAGTCACTTTAATAGTTCAATTGCTATATGCTTTCTGATACATAGTAACCTAATTCCTTCGACCATGAGATCATGCATATCACCTTTACCGGATGGATACTTTGATGATATCAAACACCACACCGTAACTGGGTGGCTATAAAGGTGGCATTGAGTGTTCGGAAAGTATTGGTTGAGACACATGGATCAAGAGTGGGATTTGTCCATCCATATGACGGATAGATATACTCTGGGCCCTCTCGGTGAAATGTCATCCAATTAGCTTGCAAGCATGTGACTGGCTCACAAGGGATCACATATCACGGGAACGAGAAAAGAGTACTTATCGGTAACGAGGTTGAACTAGGTATGCAGAGATACCGACGATCATAACCTTAGATAAGTAAACTATCGTGAGACAAAGGGAAATTTGTATCGTATGTAAGTGGTTCATTCGATCGCAAAGTAATCATAGAAATATGTGGGAGCCATATGAATTTCCAGATTCCTCTATTGGTTATTGATCGGAGAAGTGTCTTGATCATGTCCGCATAATTCACGAACCGTAGGGAGACACACTTAAGGATTCGACGTTGTTTGAGTAGTTATGGAATGATGAGAAAGAGACCAAATGTTGTTCGGAGTCTCGGATGGGATCCAGGATATCACGAGGAGATCCGGAATGGTCCGGAGAATAAGATTCATATAAGGAAAGTCCTGTTTCGGAGTTGGGGAATGATTCCGGTGTTTTCATCAGGAATGTTCTAGAAGGTTCCAGAATGTCCGGCACTCCGGAGGGGAAGGGTACATGAATGTGTTATATCAAGTTGGTGTGATTGCATCATGTACTAAGTGTCATCGCTGAACAAAATAGAGGATTTAATCAAATCCTTGTTTGAAAAGTCAAACGCCAATTTGAAAGTCAAATGGCTATTTTTGGGAAGTGGAGAGGGAGGTGGAAACCGAGTTGGGGAGGAGTTCCTCCCCTCCACCGCTGGCCCACCTCCAAGCCGAGTTGGGGAGGGACTCCCCTCCCCTTGGCCGGCCCCTCCACCTATAAAAGGAGGGGCAGGGCTCCCCTCCTAGACACACAACTCCTCCACCTCTAAACCCTAGCCGCCGGCGCCGCCACCTCCTGCCGCCGCTGCCTAGCTAACCCTAGCCGCCGGGTTGCCCCCTCCTCGGCGTGTCTAAACCCTAGATCGTCGAGGGACTCTCTCATACTCCACCATACTCGCTCCGGCTTAAGGCGAAGCCCTGCGAGATCTCCCCTCTACTTCCGGTACCACGCCGTTGTGCTGCCGGAATCGCGAGGAGAGTGCTACAACCTCCGCTGCCTGCTGGAACAAGAGAGAGGAAGGTCTTCGTCGAGTACCGAACGTGTGACCGATTGCGGGAGCGCTGCCGGAACGCAGCGCCGGAAGGATCGTCTACGCGATCTTGAGATCGGGAAGAGTACGACTATATCACCCACGAGAATCCGCTCTCGTTAAACACTTTGGAATCTTCGAGGGTGAGTTATTCCATCGACTCGTTGCTACAATCTAGTAGATAGATCTTGGCTTGTTTGTTTGTATGCGGTAGAATTTTTTTGTTTTCCATGCTACGAAACCCTACATTAACCTCAAAGTATTGACATATAATATGAGGTAAATATTAACTAGTCGTTTAGTTCACTTTACAAACGAGCTTCCACATATGACCATGGCCATAAAGTCCATATCAAAAACATAGTAATAAGAAGAACTGTTTGTGATATATTTGAAAAAACGCACCATTTTTTCTATTAGAGTTGGTTATAACCCCTGCCACGACCCATCTCTAGTGGCCATGTTGGCCACGTGCAATTGCGTTCAACTATGGGCCGTATCGCTGATGCTCCCGGTCAAGGTATCATTAGCACCATTCGGTACTAGTGCATGGGCTCGCCGGACACAACATGTTCGCTCTGCGTGGCGTCATGGACCAGTCATATCATCACCACAGGGGCTGGTCAAGCATCATTTAATCCCTTTGTCTACCACCAGTAAGCACGTAACTGCAGCTTTTGCAGGAAATATACCCGGGAGGCAATAATAAAGTGGTCATTATCTTATTCCTTATTTATGATAAATGTTTATTTCTCATGTTTAATTTTGTTAATTGGAAACATTAATACATGTGTGGTTAATAAATAAATAAGAGTTCCTAGTTATGCCTCTTAGTTAAACTAACTCGTTGATTAACAAGATGATCAAAGGTTTCCTGATTATGGACATTGAATGTTGTTAATAACGGGGTCATAACATTGGTGGAATGATGTGATGAACACGTACTCACCCGAAGTATAGTAATATGATAAAAGGCATTATGTTTACATTGCTATAATAAGTTCTACGAAGTAATCCTAATTCTTAGACCATAAGATCATGTTAATCACTAACACTGGAAGAGTAACTTGATAACATCAAACATCACACCGTAACAGGGTGACAATAAAGGTGGGTTCAGATACTCCGAAAGTGTTACGTAGAGGCTCATGGATCAAGAGTGGGATTTGTTCATCCCGATGACGGAGAGATATTCTCTGGACCCTCTTGGTGATATCACATTGACATAGCTTGCAAGAAAGTGATAAGATCACTAGAATATTATATCATGAGAACAAAAAAAGAGTACTTGTCGATAACAATATTAAACTAGGTATGGGGATACCGATGATCGAATCCCGAACATGTAATATATCGTGAGAAAAAGAAATTTAGTTACAATGTCAAAGGTTCTCACGATCGTTGAATGTCTGGGAGTCATTATGGATCTCCAGGTCCCGCTACTGATTATTGATTGAAGAAGGGTTTCAGTCATGCCTGCATTATTCACGAATTATAGAGTGACACATTTAAGGTATACCGACACCAATTAGGGAAGATATAGTACCAGAGAAAGGTTTTTATAGCACTGGAATTATTTCAATGGACACCAGAATTGTTTTGGGTGAAATTGTTGAAATTGATTCTACATATGATATTGAAATATTGCAAGGGGTTTTATATGAATGTTTATTAATTAAAGTAATTAACAAATTTCGAAATAAAATAAATAAAAATGTTTTATTTAAATAGAAAATGCATTTAATTTAGTGGACATTAAATGCAAAGTGAGTGGAGTTAAAATTGATGTGAGTGGGCTTAGTGAAAGCTCCACCCACATGAATGAGGGAGAGATGGGGGCACCCACCATGGACGGTCAGCCATGGCCATGGGGCTGCGCCCCTCCCCTATAAAAGGAGCCTCATGCCTCCTCTCCTCGTGAAGAATTTCTCTTCACCTCTAGTAAATTCCTCATGACTTCGGATCAGCAAAGTACATGTTTTCGGTGGTTTCTCTGGAAGGATCTTCTGCTTCCGCTGCTTTATCGGGGTGTTGTACGTATGTGCGATCACGGATACGCTGTGTAACACCCTCAGAATCGGACCTATGCAAGTTGGAGCAAAATTCGCCAAACCCGCATAGAAACGATTCAAAGGTGCCCACCAGGCACTTTCGTGCGGGTGGAAAACGAAGTAATAACATTACACAACAGTCCTCGATGGGACCCACAGAACAGATATATATAACAGCGATTCCAAGCGTCAAGAATACAGATATAATATACAAGATCCAAATCACCTTAAAACTGATAGAGCGTCCGACTACGGACAAGATGCAAATGGGGCTAAGAGCCCTGAAGAATAACCAATGGCGTCCATAACCCTGCCCAGGCCAAGCCGGAAGGGTAACCCTGCTAACGACGTCGATCTCAAAACCTGCTTAAACAAAAGGGGTGCCGACAAAGGGCAAAGGAAAAAGAAGGAGCGTCAGTACTGAGGCCAGTACACGGCGAGACTAGAATTCGGCGGTCCTCGCCTACAAAGGTATGGTGGACTGAAGCGGCAGCGGCAGCAAGCACTAAACAACCTATAGAGACTCGATACAACTGGCGGCAATCAGAGAGGGGTAAGAAAGACCTATTCGGAACCAACCTGATACTACCACCAATCAAACCCATCCTGGCGTTTCCCCCTCGACACCGATCGAGGAAGTCAACCGAGGAACTCACACAGTTGGCAGTTTTATTTATTCAGTTATCGTTGCAGTAATTACTAGTCAGTTTAGATAATCATCCTGATAAAGTAGGCAGTGGGCACTTTTAGTTAACCATTCCGTGATAGTGGCAACACTTACTAGTCAGATACAATTAGCATGAGATAAACCCAAAACCCAGCAGTTGTTGGTACTTTTATTCAGCCCTTCCGTTGTAGTTGTCATACTTACTAGTCAGGTACAATGGTCGCAAGCGACACTCCAAACAAGCAATTGTGGGCAGTATTAATTAGCCATTCCATTATAGTGAAGCTGATTACTAGTCATTATAAGTCAAATTTATAGCAATAAACTTTAGTTATGCTTGTCTATGGTCGAGATACTGTGCTCCAAGTCGTCCATAACCGCGGACACGGCTTTCAGAAAGTTTTACCCGGCCGGGGTGCACCAATAGCAACACACACTCGATCAACCTCGGAAAAACCAAATCAAAACCCAACGAGGCTTTCACGACAAAGCAATCACAGGATTCAGAAATATTTCAGGGGGCCACCCCTTGTAGTACACCCGCAACGAAGTAAGCTAGCTCCGAGACGGACCCAAGGTTTGTGGGGCCGGCGGTAAACGACAGCAGATCCCCAAACGGGGACTGTCGATACCACGTAAACGGGTCACAATTCCTAAACAGTACAGTGTGCTCCTCGCACAATCGTAAATAAAGCAGTAGCATGGCATAAGTACATGATCGTAAATAAACCTCAAACTAGTTTGTGGCCCCAAGAAATAAGACGGAATCAAGCTCTGGCTAAGGGGGGTCCCATATACCTCCCGGATGTGGATAGCGCGATAAATCAAGGAACAGGTATCAAGTACTCGGGGTCCTACGGGACACAAGTGGGCGTTCGGAAAACCAAATATTATCTATCACCCACCGATGCCTCTGCTTATTTCAATTTTAGTTGTTAAACAGGAAATAAAGTGAACGATAAGTAAAGCCATGATCATCTCCAACATCAACATGCGGCAATTCTCCAACAATTGTGGCACTTGACGACACGCAACAACACTTGAGCAAGCGACTACGGCGCGCAAGTCCAACTATCTACCAAACAACAGGTAATAGGATGTGTCCGAGGCAATATAAGGCTGCAAGGAATATCACAGGTACGGAAACTAAAGCATCGCAACAAAGATAGCAACAGATCAACAGGAGGGAGTAAATACTATAAAAATAAGATAGGTAGAAAGGGGAAGATGCTCGCCTGAAAACATTGTCGAGGGTTCAACCGAAGATCGGGGCGAAGCTCACATCAACTCATCGGCCTTATCCGCGAAGAAGCAAAACACTAGAAGAAACACCGGATGCAATATTTAATACGACGGTAGAAGATCGGCATGATGCATGTATGTTGCATGGCATGGCAAGGTGCGATGCAATTAGGTCAGATTAAGCGGAACCGGGGTCCCGTCGATTAATTAGATGGTTCGAGTTATTTAGAAGCCCCGCAATTTAAATGTTGTTTTAACATGGCAAAAGATAGCACCGGTACGCTACACAAGATTTAAATGAGGCCAATATAAGGCTAGATTTGCCCGCATATAGGCCCCATATTTAATTATTAGGTGAATCGGCAAAAGGCCCCCAAACCACAGATATGCATGCGAGATGACAATTAAACATGCAACAAGTTGTTATGTTATAAAATAGGGTTCGAGGAAAAGGGTCACACATTTTAGGGTTCGGCAGATCTTGTTAGGGTTCGACGAACTTGGGGTTCCGGGGTCCTGGGTTGGTCTCGGGGTCCAGGGTCTGGGGTTCGACGGGATCGGTCTCGACGGAACATTCTCGGATAACAGAGGTAGGTCTTGCCGCGTCCGGGAAGCAGAGCTTGGGTCGGTGTCGAGGTGCGTCGGATTCTTCCGGGTCGGAGCCGTTCTTATCGTCGCGTAGGTCTTGTCGGGTCCACGGGGTCGGTCTTGCCGCTGCGAGGGTCTTGTCGGGTCCGCGCCATCGAGGCGGTCTTGGTATCCGGGAGGGAGAACTTGGCGCTCCGCGGCGAAGTGCTTGTTGAACCGGTGGCGTTCTTGGCGGTCATCGGGTCCAGACTTCGCCCCCGGGAACGGGTCTTCAGGGTCTCGACGTACTTGGTGTTCCGGTATCTCCGAGCCGCGGATCTTGGCAACCGGGCCCTCGGTCATTGGTAGATTTGTCGCTTCCGAGGTTCTGGGTGAGGTACTCGTCGGACTTGGTTCGGTGTCGGGGGCGCATCGGGTCCGCCCTGATCCATCTCCACGGGGTCGCCACAGCAAACAACTTCTCGCCCCACTTTCTCCTGAACATCACCAAAACACGGCACCTGGGGCAACCCACTGGTACTAGAGATCCTGCACTTGTACCAAACAACTCGGCAGCAACAAAGGGATGACGACGAGGCACGGGGCTCGGGCACGGCAGAGGCGCGAAGGGCGAACAGCATCGGGTCGGGGACGTCTGGCGACGGGGGCGAAGGAGACCGAGGCGGCGCCGGCGGACGGAGGCTGCGGGGCGGAGCAGAGAGGCGGGGTCGGCGCCGGGGCGTGCGGCTGCCTGGGGGCGGGGCGGCTGCCTGGGGGCGGGGCGGCGCGGTGGACGGCGACGTCGCGGGCGCCGGAGCTCGCAGACGGAGGCGAGCCGCGGTGGTCGAGGACGGCGGTGGCGGGGGATGCAGGGGGCGCGCACGGCCGGGGCGGAGGCCGCTTGCGGGGAGGCGGAGCTTGCAGGGTGCGGCGGCGGAGACGGTTGGCGGGCAGGCTGGCGAGAGGGAGGAGAGGAGCGCGAGCCGGCGGATGGGGCGGGGCCGGAGGAAGCCGAGGCCGGCGGGGGCGGAGGAACTCTGGCCGGGGACGGGGAGCGGATCGGGGTCGCGCGGCCGAGCGCGGAGGCGGAGGAAGGTCGCGGCTCGCGGCCGCAGCGACGAGCTCGGTGGGGAGCGGCGCGGAGGCGGTCGCCGGTCGCAGCGGCGAGGCGGGGCGCCGCGCTGCTGGCGCAGCCAGGGGAAGCGGGTGCGCGCGACGGGGGATGCGGGGTCGGCGAAGGGGCGGTGGCAAGGTGAGCGGGCGTCGGCGGCGGTGGTCGCTGGAGCGTGGCCGGCGGGTGCGGTCGCGGGCGGGTGTCGCGTTGGGGAAGGGAGGAGGCAGGAGAGAGGAAAGGGGAGAGGTGGGGTCTGCAGGGTGGGTCCCAGGGGAGGCGCTGACAGGGGAAGGTGGGATCCGGTGCGGTCGCGTGCTGTTGTGTGCTGGCGCGCGTGTGTGGTGTTTGGGGTGTGGTGGGTGAGGTGAGGGAGTGGGGGAAGAGAGAGAGGGCTGGCTGAGGTGGCAGGGTGTGAGTGGGTGGGTCTTTGGGGAGAGGTGAGGTGGCGAGAGGCTATTGGAGGGAGTGAGGTGGCTGGTTGGGGGTGGGTAGATTAGTAGGTAGCTTTAGGATTTCAGGGGCGGGTTAGGTGGACCGTTTTATTTTCTGGGGTGGTCGTTCGGGTCCATTCGGCCCGTTCGACTGCACCTACTGAAAATAATTGAACTTTTTATTTGTTTTAAACGGGCCGAAAGCAAACCGATAGCGGCCAAAATAAAATATTCCGGGGACCCGGTTTTGGTGTTTGAATTAAGACGGGGCGTATTAGAAAACGAAACGGGCTTTGCGAAATAGTTTTAGGCAAACAACACATGATGATGACGATGCAATGCACAAATTCAACGCGATTTTCTAGTAGTGGTTTTACGGGATGCCACAATTCGACACCACTAACAAGGGATCTCGCCCTCGAGATCCGCCTCATGGTACCGGAAGGAAGGTCGGCGATCTGCGTCTTCCCGCTTCGTGTAGATCTTCGCGACACCACTAACAAAGGTCGTTGCCCCTGATCGTCGAGAGAGCACTCCGGAAAACAACGGACGAAGTGAAAGGTAAGGCCACCTCTAACTTCCATGGAAGGAGTAAAATTACATCGATCCACCATTCAATGTACATAAGCGAATGATAAGAGTAGTGGTATGGTCGCGACTCCATCCCGCACTCAAAGCATTACTATGTTCACGAATAGACAGATTATGCAACCAACCCTCAGGATTCAGACTGAAGATCTCGACAAGCGAGGTTCGGATCAAAGGAGTGATGCAGACTCTGCATCGGATCTGGCGTAGAGGATGCCGTCGCGGCGGAAAACACCGGAAGGCACGAGAAGGAACAAGAGAAGTCCACCAGACGGAGGATTCCTCGGATAGCATGAAGACCAGATGTAGCAACACCGTTACCAAAGGAGGAAGCGAAACCCTAAAGGTACGACGGAAACCCAACCACGAGAATTCCTGGACTCGAAGAAAGGGACGAGATCGGATTCAAAACACGCAGAGGTAAGAGGAGAGCAGCAGAGGGGTAAGGAGTAAAATCAGACCTAATCAGAACTATCCAACCGTTTTTCAAAAATAGTTTTGACACTCTACTTCGGCCGTTAGCTAGGTTATCCTACAGGCTGGACTTGTGGGGTATCGCAACTGCTGGGCTCTGATACCACTCTGTAACACCCTCAGAATCGGACCTATGCAAGTTGGAGCAAAATTCGCCAAACCCGCATAGAAACGATTCAAAGGTGCCCACCAGGCACTTTCGTGCGGGTGGAAAACGAAGTAATAACATTACACAACAGTCCTCGATGGGACCCACAGAACAGATATATATAACAGCGATTCCAAGCGTCAAGAATACAGATATAATATACAAGATCCAAATCACCTTAAAACTGATAGAGCGTCCGACTACGGACAAGATGCAAATGGGGCTAAGAGCCCTGAAGAATAACCAATGGCGTCCATAACCCTGCCCAGGCCAAGCCGGAAGGGTAACCCTGCTAACGACGTCGATCTCAAAACCTGCTTAAACAAAAGGGGTGCCGACAAAGGGCAAAGGAAAAAGAAGGAGCGTCAGTACTGAGGCCAGTACACGGCGAGACTAGAATTCGGCGGTCCTCGCCTACAAAGGTATGGTGGACTGAAGCGGCAGCGGCAGCAAGCACTAAACAACCTATAGAGACTCGATACAACTGGCGGCAATCAGAGAGGGGTAAGAAAGACCTATTCGGAACCAACCTGATACTACCACCAATCAAACCCATCCTGGCGTTTCCCCCTCGACACCGATCGAGGAAGTCAACCGAGGAACTCACACAGTTGGCAGTTTTATTTATTCAGTTATCGTTGCAGTAATTACTAGTCAGTTTAGATAATCATCCTGATAAAGTAGGCAGTGGGCACTTTTAGTTAACCATTCCGTGATAGTGGCAACACTTACTAGTCAGATACAATTAGCATGAGATAAACCCAAAACCCAGCAGTTGTTGGTACTTTTATTCAGCCCTTCCGTTGTAGTTGTCATACTTACTAGTCAGGTACAATGGTCGCAAGCGACACTCCAAACAAGCAATTGTGGGCAGTATTAATTAGCCATTCCATTATAGTGAAGCTGATTACTAGTCATTATAAGTCAAATTTATAGCAATAAACTTTAGTTATGCTTGTCTATGGTCGAGATACTGTGCTCCAAGTCGTCCATAACCGCGGACACGGCTTTCAGAAAGCTTTACCCGGCCGGGGTGCACCAATAGCAACACACACTCGATCAACCTCGGAAAAACCAAATCAAAACCCAACGAGGCTTTCACGACAAAGCAATCACAGGATTCAGAAATATTTCAGGGGGCCACCCCTTGTAGTACACCCGCAACGAAGTAAGCTAGCTCCGAGACGGACCCAAGGTTTGTGGGGCCGGCGGTAAACGACAGCAGATCCCCAAACGGGGACTGTCGATACCACGTAAACGGGTCACAATTCCTAAACAGTACAGTGTGCTCCTCGCACAATCGTAAATAAAGCAGTAGCATGGCATAAGTACAGGATCGTAAATAAACCTCAAACTAGTTTGTGGCCCCAAGAAATAAGACGGAATCAAGCTCTGGCTAAGGGGGGTCCCATATACCTCCCGGATGTGGATAGCGCGATAAATCAAGGAACAGGTATCAAGTACTCGGGGTCCTACGGGACACAAGTGGGCGTTCGGAAAACCAAATATTATCTATCACCCACCGATGCCTCTGCTTATTTCAATTTTAGTTGTTAAACAGGAAATAAAGTGAACGATAAGTAAAGCCATGATCATCTCCAACATCAACATGCGGCAATTCTCCAACAATTGTGGCACTTGACGACACGCAACAACACTTGAGCAAGCGACTACGGCGCGCAAGTCCAACTATCTACCAAACAACAGGTAATAGGATGTGTCCGAGGCAATATAAGGCTGCAAGGAATATCACAGGTACGGAAACTAAAGCATCGCAACAAAGATAGCAACAGATCAACAGGAGGGAGTAAATACTATAAAAATAAGATAGGTAGAAAGGGGAAGATGCTCGCCTGAAAACATTGTCGAGGGTTCAACCGAAGATCGGGGCGAAGCTCACATCAACTCATCGGCCTTATCCGCGAAGAAGCAAAACACTAGAAGAAACACCGGATGCAATATTTAATACGACGGTAGAAGATCGGCATGATGCATGTATGTTGCATGGCATGGCAAGGTGCGATGCAATTAGGTCAGATTAAGCGGAACCGGGGTCCCGTCGATTAATTAGATGGTTCGAGTTATTTAGAAGCCCCGCAATTTAAATGTTGTTTTAACATGGGAAAAGATAGCACCGGTACGCTACACAAGATTTAAATGAGGCCAATATAAGGCTAGATTTGCCCGCATATAGGCCCCATATTTAATTATTAGGTGAATCGGCAAAAGGCCCCCAAACCACAGATATGCATGCGAGATGACAATTAAACATGCAACAAGTTGTTATGTTATAAAATAGGGTTCGAGGAAAAGGGTCACACATTTTAGGGTTCGGCAGATCTTGTTAGGGTTCGACGAACTTGGGGTTCCGGGGTCCTGGGTTGGTCTCGGGGTCCAGGGTCTGGGGTTCGACGGGATCGGTCTCGACGGAACATTCTCGGATAACAGAGGTAGGTCTTGCCGCGTCCGGGAAGCAGAGCTTGGGTCGGTGTCGAGGTGCGTCGGATTCTTCCGGGTCGGAGCCGTTCTTATCGTCGCGTAGGTCTTGTCGGGTCCACGGGGTCAGTCTTGCCGCTGCGAGGGTCTTGTCGGGTCCGCGCCATCGAGGCGGTCTTGGTATCCGGGAGGGAGAACTTGGCGCTCCGCGGCGAAGTGCTTGTTGAACCGGTGGCGTTCTTGGCGGTCATCGGGTCCAGACTTCGCCCCCGGGAACGGGTCTTCAGGGTCTCGACGTACTTGGTGTTCCGGTATCTCCGAGCCGCGGATCTTGGCAACCGGGCCCTCGGTCATTGGTAGATTTGTCGCTTCCGAGGTTCTGGGTGAGGTACTCGTCGGACTTGGTTCGGTGTCGGGGGCGCATCGGGTCCGCCCTGATCCATCTCCACGGGGTCGCCACAGCAAACAACTTCTCGCCCCACTTTCTCCTGAACATCACCAAAACACGGCACCTGGGGCAACCCACTGGTACTAGAGATCCTGCACTTGTACCAAACAACTCGGCAGCAACAAAGGGATGACGACGAGGCACGGGGCTCGGGCACGGCAGAGGCGCGAAGGGCGGACAGCATCGGGTCGGGGACGTCTGGCGACGGGGGCGAAGGAGACCGAGGCGGCGCCGGCGGACGGAGGCTGCGGGGCGGAGCAGAGAGGCGGGGTCGGCGCCGGGGCGTGCGGCTGCCTGGGGGCGGGGCGGCTGCCTGGGGGCGGGGCGGCGCGGTGGACGGCGACGTCGCGGGCGCCGGAGCTCGCAGACGGAGGCGAGCCGCGGTGGTCGAGGACGGCGGTGGCGGGGGATGCAGGGGGCGCGCACGGCCGGGGCGGAGGCCGCTTGCGGGGAGGCGGAGCTTGCAGGGTGCGGCGGCGGAGACGGTTGGCGGGCAGGCTGGCGAGAGGGAGGAGAGGAGCGCGAGCCGGCGGATGGGGCGGGGCCGGAGGAAGCCGAGGCCGGCGGGGGCGGAGGAACTCTGGCCGGGGACGGGGAGCGGATCGGGGTCGCGCGGCCGAGCGCGGAGGCGGAGGAAGGTCGCGGCTCGCGGCCGCGGCGACGAGCTCGGTGGGGAGCGGCGCGGAGGCGGTCGCCGGTCGCAGCGGCGAGGCGGGGCGCCGCGCTGCTGGCGCAGCCAGGGGAAGCGAGTGCGCGCGACGGGGGATGCGGGGTCGGCGAAGGGGCGGTGGCGAGGTGAGCGGGCGTCGGCGGCGGTGGTCGCTGGAGCGTGGCCGGCGGGTGCGGTCGCGGGCGGGTGTCGCGTTGGGGAAGGGAGGAGGCAGGAGAGAGGAAAGGGGAGAGGTGGGGTCTGCAGGGTGGGTCCCAGGGGAGGCGCTGATAGGGGAAGGTGGGATCCGGTGCGGTCGCGTGCTGTTGTGTGCTGGCGCGCGTGTGTGGTGTTTGGGGTGTGGGGGGTGAGGTGAGGGAGTGGGGGAAGAGAGAGAGGGCTGGCTGAGGTGGCAGGGTGTGAGTGGGTGGGTCTTTGGGGAGAGGTGAGGTGGCGAGAGGCTATTGGAGGGAGTGAGGTGGCTGGTTGGGGGTGGGTAGATTAGTAGGTAGCTTTAGGATTTCAGGGGCGGGTTAGGTGGACCGTTTTATTTTCTGGGGTGGTCGTTCGGGTCCATTCGGCCCGTTCGACTGCACCTACTGAAAATAATTGAACTTTTTATTTGTTTTAAACGGGCCGAAAGCAAACCGATAGCGGCCAAAATAAAATATTCCGGGGACCCGGTTTTGGTGTTTGAATTAAGACGGGGCGTATTAGAAAACGAAACGGGCTTTGCGAAATAGTTTGAGGCAAACAACACATGATGATGACGATGCAATGCACAAATTCAACGCGATTTTCTAGTAGTGGTTTTACGGGATGCCACACGCTGCCAGTTTGTGGTGCTGGACTTGCTGGTGTTGGACCTGCTGGAGTTCATCACGATCTTGAGATCGGCAAGTGAACGACTACATCATCCACGACAACCAATCTCGTAACGCTTTGTCGGCCTTCAAGGGTAAGTTTTATATGGATATATATCCACCCGTTGCTTGTATCTAGATAGATCGATCTTGGAACTTAGTTGTTTATATCGTAGGATTTTTTTTGTTTTCTATGCTGTGAACCCAACAGCCTTAGCGACTCGCGTCGTTGCGCGTAGGCATGCGTTTTGTCGACGCTGTGACACACGTGCCGATATGTGGCGTTCCAGGAAAGATCGCCAGAGTAAATGCACGCATAGTCTAATCGTATGCCACCAACCATAACAGCGCGCACACACCATCCCTACCCTCGCATTCTCCTCGCCTCTCTCTCTCTCCCCCCAAACCTTGGCCTTTGCTGGTCGAGCACCACAACCACCGCGCAATGTCGAGTAGCAAAAGACTCACCAGCGGCACTGCCGCGAACATCTACGTGCCACACAACCTCACCATCTATGAGGCGTGGGCACAGTACCACACGTGGTACCCGTACCCACCAGACTACCATCTCCCAAGCGATGTCTGGAGGGTGGCGCCAAACGGTGTTGGAATCCAGCCGATGCACAAGCCCGGCAGTAGGGCCTAGTTTGACTAGATATGTCAGACTAAAGCGTCCCAAGCGGCGTCTAGAGGATGGCGCCAAACAGCGTCGGCATCTCGCCAATGCGCACGTACGGCAATAGGGCCTAGTTTGACTAGATCCGCAATCACCACGAAAGGCTAACGCCGGAGGAGCGCATGTCCCCTTTGTGGGCCCCAACGACAACGACGACTAGTTGCTTGACGTATTCCAGACGTGGTGGATGCAGGGCATGGCAACCGTCGGCAGCCTCATCGGGCCACCAACCACCTACAAATAGGAGGGGCGTGACCGTTCTGGGGTGTGCCGAGGTAGGGTGTGCCGGGGCACACCCTGGATACCATCGTCATGCACATCCGGCTCAGTAGAGAACGCCTGGAGATGTCTTCACTGTTGGAGAACACGCTACGCAAAAAAAAAATTCTAGCACATAAATAAGATCCAACGCGAGGAGAGGGGCAACGGATCATACCCTCAAAGATCGAACTAGCGGAAGTTTGTCAATGACGATATTGATGAAGACGAGTTTCGATCCCCACAACGAGACTTATCAAGTCGCAAGGAGATGTATTATCCCACGAACGACTTCATGATCAAGTGCTCGAAGCGTAGCACCTGCACCGATATCCACACGTATAAGATCAATGGCATTGCGTCAAAGTGTGATCAAGAACACGGACGAGCGGGAATATGTCGATGGAGATCTGGCTGGGCTTCCGTAGTCTTGTCTAGATTAGATCCAAACAGTGGTAGAACTCGGACATCCCCCAGGGATGTTGATGAAGATCTCCGCGTGGCGACGATGACGACGACACGAGGAAGAAGTCACAAGCCAAACAACTCGTCAATATCCAATATCCTGCGAAGTCATACAAGGCTTAGTGATGGGTTACTATATAAAGTGGTGCTTAATTGTTTTCAAGTGAAAGATACAAGATGAAGTGTAGACTAAGCAACGACAAAATCAATGAAAGAAATCCAATATATTTTCAGTTGGATTTGGAACTGTGTTAATACTAAACAGAACAAAATCTACGAGGTAAGTGAGGAGATGTCTTACGTGAAAAGGAAAATGGAAATAAGGAGACATTATTACAGGTGAAAACAGAGGACCAACTGAAAAAACAGATAACTCATAGAAGAAACATGCAGAGTATTTTAGTGAATAGTTAGCATAAATTATGAAGCTTTGTGAATGTCTTTTACGTTCGTAAGTTGTCCTTGCAAATACCATTAAGTCAGGGATATTATACAAAGCACACAATCGTTTTCTCCATCACCACTAGATTTATCAAAACATAAATCCAACTATTTATTCAATAAAAAGTTGAAAAAAAGCCAAAATTGTAGCAGGGCTTGTAATTTACAATATATACATTTTTCCCTAAAGACTGCCACACAATTAACAAGCAAAGAAGACTTGAACTTTTATAAACTTGATGACACTGTAGCTTATGTCTTGGAAAACCAGCAAAGACAAACTGCTATGAGGAAAGAACACTAATTCAGAATAGATAAATCCATAAAACATCTGATTTTTCTTTCTATCAGCGATCACTTGGACCCTCACTAGGCAACAAACATTTGTTGTTCTCAAATATCTACTGCAGACTTGGAATCTAGTTCTTACGATATTCAGATTAAACTTAAAGTTTGTGATAAAAATTTGTTTCAAGAAGTGTTGTTACCCTTATTGACCGTGCAACAGTTGAGAGACCATAGTATTAGCAGTAAAACATGCTAGCTCACACAACTGCACACCAATTTAGAGAAACGGAACTAAGGAAGATATACTATGAGCAGGTCGGTCCATAGATTTTGGGGGGGGGGGGGGGGAGCTAGGACAACACGACAACAAATACCCCACGTTTAAAGTGAAAAAGTTTCACTTAGTCGGGGGTGGGGGTGGGGCAATGAGCCCCCTATTTTAGAAAATTGTTTAAATTTATCTTTATTTTTATGATAATTTTTAGTATTATTTAATGTTTAATCATAATTATCGTTCTTAGACCTCTAAACAATTATATAATCCATACATCTGATAGATCCATGATCATTTCGGTGAAGACATTTGAAACTACTCATTTCTATTAATCGAGCAAACTATTTAACATGATACTTATTCCTATCAATTGCTCTTGTGTACACGTGTATATACATATGTACCTCTTGAATTAATCACAGAACAAAATTATGAAAGTAATAGATTCATATGCATGTGCAAAAAATGAGTAGAAAAGTAGACATATTAGGCATTGAATTAATAAGTGGATGAAATAGTCTCTACACATGGATGATGGGGGCAAGTACTACCGTTGAGAATTGAAGAAGAGCTGCTTGCAGAATAATATAGTTATGTAATTGTGCTGTTAGTCTCCACTAATGAATATTCACAACTTTGTAGAGACACATGAGGAGAGGTATTGTTCTGCACATTTCGAGAGGCCACATAAATGGTGGCATCAAAAAATATATTCGAAAATGCAAGAGTATTTGCTAGATCGATGTTGATGTTGTTCCCCATGATCGAAAACAGAATGATGTATCTCTATGGGTTTCTTAAATAGAACATGCGCTTTCATCTTTTCTATACAAATTTTGGAGTATTTTCTTTGGAAAGAGAAGTCAGAGTAGAGACATAGCATGTTGCATTTTGGGCCATCTATATTTTCTAGAATTGTCAAACTCTGTTGGGTCTTGAGAGTAGAATATAAATATAGGTACACATATAAGTCTTAGACCGGGCCCCTACCTTCTTGGAGCCCAGGGCGACTGCCCCTCTGGCCTACCCTATGGGTCGGCCCTGACTATGAGTTTCATGAAGATACTCTCATAGTATGATTAAGTTTAGACAATTTCACACCTAATGGATACAACATAATTAGCATATACACTTCTAGGTACCTGGTGAATGCAAGCGTAGTTAGCATATACACTTCGACGCATCTCTTCAACAGAATCTTTCTTTAGATCTTGCAGATAAGAACACAAAGAAAACTCCTCTCGGGTGGCCTCCACCTAGGGAGACTCTGGAGGCCCCTGTAACCTTAGTCGCCGCTCTTCCTGTGTGCCTTCCGTGGCCACTTCCATGGCCAGCGCCGATGGCTGGTGGCGGCACCCATCTCGCCAAAGGGAAGAGGGTCAAGGAGGCACACAACTGTGATGCGTTGGGGCGGAGACTCAGGGAGATGAACGCGTGTGGTCGGAGAAGCATGTAGGTGGAGGCGCAGTGGTGGCGCCACTGGAGGAGGGAACATCGTAGAGACCTTTCCTCATCGAAGCCATCTGAGGCGCTGTAGCCATGGCGGGCGGCGGTGGCAGCTGGCTTGTTTTGGATCCGTTCTAGGCCAGCGGGTTGCGGCAACAACTCGTGCATGGTCGGACGGTGTGCTTTCCGCAGAGGAGGCAGTGTGGATCCTTAGGATCTCACGCCGGATCCAACAAGGTCGGCGTCGGTCAGGTTCATCTTCTCCTCTGCGGCCAGCGGATGGCATGGGGCTACTGGCTCGGCTTGAATAATGGAGGCGGCCCTCGGGTTCCTCTCGTACCAAGATGATGATTTGCTTGATGCCTGTCCTCGGTGATCAGGCCGGAGTGTTGAGTTCTAGAAGGTTCTGGCGACAAACTCCCATGGGCGCTTTATGCATGAAGACTGTATCAGATAGGATTCCATTGTACGCACCGTGTTTTTCTGACCATTTTGTTTCATAGGGAGCATTGTGAAGCTATATTGTCTATTACCTTCATGGGACACGTCTTTCAATCCATGGTGAAGTTAGATGTATAGAATGTCATGAAAGCATGGCCATGAGGGCTAGCGATGGTGGTTTAATCTTTGTGGCGCCAAGGAAGTTGCTTGGTAATCTGTGGCTGCAGCAGCGATTGTTAGTGGGGACGATAGTGTAGGAGAAGTTCATAGTCTTACCTTGCAGGAAAATCTAAGGTCCGATCTTAATTGGTTGTGTCTGGCAATGGTTATATTGAAGGCATTGTTTTGTGAGCGAGAACTTTCTTCACGGTGATGCCACGATGCTTGTGCACTATTTTCTTCTTGAAGATGTCACTATTGAAGAGGTTAGACTTCTGATATTGTTTTGGTCGTATTAATGTCGCTGCTATAAGAACTTGATTGCTGTAGCGGGACTTATTTTTTGCAATTTTTTTCTTATTCTCTGGTTGTGTGTATCCATAAAACTGCTAGGACAATGCATTATTGCATAGGCTAGATGCAATTGGTATCTTCACAATATTAATATATGCTTTTTATAAAAGAAAAGATAAGAACACAATTGTCTTATTTCCTGACAATAAAATTGTACTTCGGTCACCATTGATTCTTCAAAACATTTCGTGTAACTTTTCAGTGATAATTCAAGTAAAATATTCTTGCCATCTCTCCCGCACCGAAAAAACTTCGATACGAACTTACATTTTTCTTTTCCATTTATTCACATGTGTGAGCTGCAGACTTTTGTCAAAACTATACATGTAAACATTTTTGCAAGAATATATGCAGGAGAGGAAGATGGAGCTCACCGGGGCAGCAGATGGTTGGGAAGGTGACGGGCATCAGCAAGAGCTCTCTGGGTCACGTAAAACACATTTTAATGTGTTTAAAATATCATTTCTTCAGAATGTACATGTGTATATCTTTTACATGTTTGAAATATTTTGTGACGAACAGAATATATAGTTTCGCTGGCCAAAAAGTAAAAAATTATCATGAAAGTTATGTTTCCACCAAAAATATGTTTTTTCACGTGTCGTAAAAAAGTTTTTCCAATGAAATAAAAAATTATGTTTTTTCATATGTCGTAAAAAAGTTTTTCCGATGAAACTTTATGTGCGCGTGTAGAAATGTAGATGTACACCCGGGAGTATTTCAATTTTTTATATAACTGTGTTTTTATTCCCACTTAATAAGTACATCTCCAGTCCTATGAGTGAAGATGTATTTCCGAGAGGTGTGTCGGTATGGAAATATGTCCTCCTTTCCCTATCATACCTTTGGTCTTTCTGTTGGGAAAGATATCCTTTCCTACATTCTGTTTCTCAAATAAAAGAGGGCGTGAATATTATTTTTCTCACACGCACGCAAAGCATCCTTCGCTTGCAAGGAAACATCCTCCTTGTTACCACTTTCCCAAAGCCTCTCTAGACTCTAGAGCCTATTAAACCCGAAATGTTACTCTTCCGCTGCTACCTTCCCTGCCAATTCATTATTGCTCGCTACTCCCAAATTCGAATCGAGAGAGAGAGAGAGAGAGAGAGAGAGAGAGAGAGAGAGAGAGAGAGAGAGAGAGAGAGAGAGAGAGAGAGAGAGAGAGAGTCGCAAGACCCAGGAGGAGGAGCGGAGATGGCGGACTGGGGTCCGGTGGTGATCGCGACGGTGCTGTTCGTGCTGCTGACGCCGGGCCTGCTGTTCCAGCTGCCGGCGCAGGGGCGGGTGGTGGCCTTCGGCAGCATGCACACCAGCGGCCTCGCCATCCTCGTCCACGCCGTCATCTACTTCGCCCTCGTCACCATCTTCCTCATCGCCATCGGGGTGCACATCTACGCAGGCTAGCTACCTGCTTCGCCGGCTCGCCGCAGAGCTGGCTGTCGCGGTGGGCAGGGTGCATCTCGTCTCTGCCTCTGGTTCTGCCTCTGCCGCGCGCAAATGCCTAAAGAGAGCCCACGGCAGGCTAGCTACTCTGTGTTTGTCTCTTCTTAGGCTGCTACAGTATTGTCTGTTGTGTACGCTTCTGTTGCCTTAATTTTAGTTGGTCAGGGAGAGAAGCAAACTAGAGCCAGAACATGGTTTGTCGTCTGTTCGGCTGGAAATTCAGTTGAGATGGCATGCTGATCTCTTCCGTGTGAAATCCACCTCGAATGCTTCTTGTTGGTGTGATTCAGTTTAACCCTTGGGTGCCACCGTGACCCCTATCTAATCTAAAATCGGGGCATCAGCCTTTTTTTTTACTCCCTTCGATCCATATTACTTGTTATTAAAATAGTAGTGTCAGATACATCCATTTCAATGATAAGTAATATGGATTGGAGGGAGTAGTAATTTTCTCTTTTTTTTAGGTAGGTGAGTCATTAGACGCCGCCTCTTCCTAAACCTAGCCGCCTCCTCCATAATCGCCCCTGGCTGGCGAGCGAAGGAGTTGAAAACTCGATCTATAAGTTGAGTCTTTGATAAAACTAGTGTTTTTAATAAATTAGACTCGGGTTTGCTAGTCTGTCTTTGTTTTGGCCTTCATGTCGATGGAGATGCCGTCGTCTAGAATAAGTGTTTTTCGGCCTTTCGTTCGATGATGTGAGTTTCTTCGTGACGTTAATAGTGGTGTCGGAAGATTGATTTTGGATATTTTTGTTGGTTGTCATGAGGAGATTTATCCTTTACAATATCTATCCCGACCGCCACGTTCTCTATAATGGTGATCCGTATTTTTAGGTCCCTAACGACGTCAACGAGGATACTTGGTCCGTCTTCCTTAAAATACCGGTGTTGGTATTCTTGCCAATGTTTTTTGATTACTCTAATGGTTATGCGCGTGTACGTAGCCTTGGCATTACAGCTCAAATTAAGATTACAGGAACCCTCATTGATATTTTTTTTAGAACACAGTACAAACGCAGACACTCACAATGCATACATACACTCACCTCTATGAATACACGCACGCACACCCTACCCCTATGAGCACCTCTGAGAGACTGAATCAGCGGGTCTTAAGATTGACGAAGTCACCGCAGGCGCCTCGCTATCGACGGGAACGTCGCCTCCCACTAAAAGAATATTCCGCCTTTATGAGACACCAAAGCGTCAAACCTGGGGTTTGAACTCTGGTGGGCTGGAAATAGGTCTATAGTTTGACAGTTATGTCTTTTTTATCCGGTTGCTTTCGGAAAAGCACAGGATGGTATCATATAAGAAGAAAGAGTAAGAAGAAAGAGTTTGAATACCTCGATGATTTGATAGTTCCGTTTAGATTTTATTTTCTAATTGCTAAAAGCAGCGCATGTATCTTTATCGTGCACTATTTTCTACTATAAATATATATGATATTGATTGTGCTAGCTGGGGCGTGACCAAATCTGAGGACAGTTTCCGACGCTCAAGGGACCACCACGAAGCGCCGCCCTAGCGACTCCCTACTCCTTATGAATGGTTGCGAGACCAGCCTTATGGTTTAGGTTGCCCTACCTTATAAGTTGGGTTTCATCACATTAATTATCTAATAGCTTAAGCGTGAGCAACAGGGAGTCTTTTTAGGGCACTTGCAGGCACGAGGAGGTACATGCTATCGCTGTATGTGGGCCTGCGGACACGATCTATTGTTGATGTGGACTTCGACACGCGTTTCTTCCCGTTCCTTCTTTGGTCAAAGCGGTGAGGCCTTATCCCAGCCCCCACATCTTCTCTCTTCTTCCCACGGCAGTGCCGCCGCCGCCCCCGTATCACCTCCACGCGCTTCTCGAGGCTGGAGCGGTGGCGAGGCTAGAGCGACCAGGCTATGCTCAAGGCTGGAGCGACACCCAAGGCCCTCAGGTCGTGGGATTGTTTCCGTTCTCACTTGGTTGGTATATGGCGGAGAGGGAGAGGTCGCGCAAGAGCCCTTCCCTCCTCTCTTTCCCTTACCTTGGCGCCATGGATCAGGATGTCGACCAGCGTGTGGCGCCCTGACTCGAGGAGATCCAGGAGGCGCCGCGGGCGCTCGAGGCCGCCATGCACCCGATCCAAGAGGCACTGTGGGCACTCGAGGCCGCCGTGCGCCCGATCCAGGCGTCCATGGCCGAGCGGTGGCCGGCCCACACATTGACCACATCGTCGCCCTCCCTCCTGCCGCCTCCGCCACGGTCAAGGTGTTTGACGTCATCCCGCTGCGCACGGGCTCGAGCCGCCGCTTCTACTCCAGGTAGGTTCCTCATTGGATGAGGTGATGATGACGGTGCTCATGAACACCAGAACCTACACCGGAACCACGTACGTCGTTGTAGTTAGGTGATATGTTATTGGCTTTGTAGCAAGAGAAAGAGAGTTTGCAGACGGGAACTCCATATGCGTGTTGGCTCGAACCTCAATACTGGCTCATTCTGATGTGTTCATCAGGTCAGATGTGCAAGAACTTTTAAAAGGCTGCATCTCCCTTTGCTTATTAATTTGTTCGATTGGTCAATTGATTGGGATTCATGAAAAAGTACAAAAGCTTAGTCTTATTGACATATCAGGCTATGGTCTTGAGGAAAGATGAATAGTATGTCTTGCATCAGCTCTTAATTTCGGTATAAGGATTCTCTCAATTGTACATATACTGATCTTGCATTACTTATCTTTCTAATAAAATCTTACTCATTGAAAGCTATGTTTATTGTACATACACAAGCTTCAACCTTCTACATTGTCAAATTGGTGTGGGAGTCAAATTATGGAACTGCACCAAAGATGATACTTCTTCAGGTTTTATCTCCACATTGCAATTATAATTTACCAATTTTACTGATCTCATCACCCTTTCTGTTAGTCTGTACTACAAGAGACTCTGAAAGATTTATTTTCAGTGCCTCCTATGTATTAATTGTGTCTGCATCATTGGAAGGAGGAGGAGCTAACTCTGTATCGGGGTTGAAAAAGATGATTCCAAGTTTTTTCTATGTCGCATGCATAGCCATTCAGTATGTTCAATTCATTTATATGATTTCCTAGCACTTTATCATGATTTATTGTACTCCGTATATTGTGTTGTTTCCAGTTAGACTACAAATGCATCTCTTATTTAGTGTCCAGGCCCATTTTAATCTATTGAATTGTAGATTGAATTTTGTAGTGAGGTATGCAGGCACGTATATATAACCAGGAGTCGAAGAACAAGGAAACTCGGGTCACGGGATTAGTGCACCTAGTCAGCATAGAATAATCATGTAAGCCTATTTCTACCAAGTCATTACAGGAAGGTCCCTGCCTACATTTATAATTTTGGAAATAAAAAGTATTGTGTTTGTATTGTATGTTGAAGCAACAACTGACAATCCGAAGAGTATGTTATGTTTTTTTCTTTGAAGCAACAACTGACAATCTGGAGTGTTGTTTCGTTATAGAGAACAAGCTTGTGAAATTCAGGTGATGTATTCCTCTCCAAACCACATGTGTGGTACTTCTATGTCCCTCTATTTTTCATGTGTGCCTGAATTCAGGAAATCTGTAAGTAGCATCGAGAAAATGGATTGAATCCTCTATATTTTAACTTACTATACTGAGGAGATTTCTCTGCTACTGGTTATACATGTTTGCTTCACATATTGATGTTTCGTTCCGTTGTGCAGGCAGTCCTCCACCACAAACTCCTATGGATCTGGACCCTTGTGATGTTGCTTCTCTTGCGAGTCAGAAAGAGATAGTAGAAAAGGAACGAGAGGAGATGGCCAAATCAGAATGTTCATACTGCTCCCTAACATATGTGAGCTAATTTAATTGATCATGAGATTTATTTTCTGGTATTCTCATTGTGATTCTTCAAGTGGGAGTAGGATATACATCCTTGGTGCACTAGCAAGTGCTAAATAAGTCATATTGTATCTTAGTACAGTAGTGGATTCAACGTACATTCTACACAAGTTTTTAATTGTCATTCTCTTGGTTTAGTTTGAGTGGCAGTATAAAAAGTTGATCCTCCTCAGATCCTTATCAGGGATAAAAATTGAACTTTTTATTGATGCCTCTTGTGTGTATCCTTTGTTTGACCATGATTCTAGACTTAAATGTTCTTTTTCAAACTAAAATAGTTTGCTTAAATAATTGCAGTCCACGAGGACTTGAGTAGTTGCAGCTTTCATATCTATAGTCTGCACCAATGCCCATGCTATCAACATGTCTGGCTATATACCTTACATTGTGTTATTTGGTAGGGTTATGGACAATAGTAAATTTTAGATAAATGGAGGCTATATATGATGTTGAGAATCTTGCATTTTAACGGATAGTCTTTGTCTGCATCAGTCTCTGAGCCCTGCACACCAACTGCTTAGAATTTTGGCAGTGGGTGTTGATGGTTTGTGCTTATAGGAACTCAGTTAGATGAAGTTGGGGTTGATCTTCTAGATCTCCATGCTATCGATTACATTGTACTCCCTCCAAAACTTATCTGCGGTCTGGTAATTTGTTTTCTTAGTTAACATTCACGAGTTAATGGCATTTTCTACTTTATATTGATTCATGTCTTGATGTCTTCATGCAGTCCATCCTTACTCCTTTTCCTTTTGGCAGGATGTAGATTCAGGACCATTTGAGCCATCACCCTTTGTGCCAAAGAAAATTGATTATGACCGATGATATGATAACATGAAACCAATAAGGTTTAACACACAATTATAATTCAGTAAAAAGTAAAAAAATAGAGAACTACTAGAGAGACGCTACATAATTTTTAGTTACCATTATCTTAGTTTGAGCAGAAGTATAAACATTGATCCTCCTCAGATCCTTACCAAAGATAAAAAAAGATTGAACTCTTTATTGACGTTTTTTGTGTGTATTCTATGTTTTTACTATGATTGTAATTTTAACTTGATTACCAATGTTGGGTGGATAAGTGACAATTACATCTCTGACGTCACATTTAAGTATCTTGAGTTAATGTAAATTGTATCTGATAATATAGCTCCAGATTCTTTTTTGTTGTCCTCAAAAAGCAGAATTATCCTAGATCACTATGATCCATTGTGTATTCACTGTGAGACATGGCCACAACCTAGATCAAATCTGCTAAGAGTGTATCTCCACTGCCGCCCCATGCAACAACATTGGGTAGGCGGCACGGCGAAGCGTGCTTGTCTGTCTAGTTTTTGTTATGCCTTATAACTTGGGTTTCATCACATTAGTTTTTGCCATGCGACTAAATCTAACACACGTTCTTTCTCATGCAAAGTTATGTGTCTTGGTGTTTTACTCTGTTGATGGATTCTCAAATCGCAAAAAGGTTTTAAGCATTTGATTCGTCCGTTCATGTTATTTCTCTTCAAAGCTGCTTCTTTTATGCTTGCGTGTTTTATCATTTCCTATCATTGTTTTGCTTCCTATCATAATCAACGTGTTCGTTATCTAATTTTGTCAGTTCTCTTTGTGTTAGTATTATGTTTTGGTTTGGGATATTTTATTCAGTGGCAATGGAAATTTGGAAAGCACCCATGATATGTACATGGTTTAAGTATCGCTCTCCTATCACCCAGCGTCTGGCGATGAATCAAAAGAAAGAAAAAAGAGGGCACAACGATGCAACCTCTCTCCTCCCAATGTTTGTCGCGTGTAGCGTATGCCAAACCCTACAAAGCAGCGAAGAAAGGAAGTTACTGCCGTGCCAAACCCTACAAAAGCAGCGAAGAAAGGAAGTTACCAACGTGCCAAACCCTACAAAAGCAACGAAGAAAAGAAGTCAGCATTGAATACATAATTTGGCTACTAGAAATTTATGGACCGAATTAATATAGTGAAGGATTTGCAGCATAAAAACAAAAAAAATCCTATGGTATGAGCGTCTAATTAAGCCAAGATCTAAACTAGTAGATGCAGTAACGAGTAAGGGGTTATTCAGAAAACTCACCATCAAAGACTGAAAACTTTTTACGAAATATAATTTCGTTGTTGATATAGTCGATCATTTACCAATCTCAAGATCGAGTCGTAGAGTGCCGCAAACTAGCAGCGTATCGGTGCTCGGGCACACGTCCATCTCGCTGACAAATTTCAAGCCCTCACTCCAGCAGAGCAGCGGAAGCAGCAAATCCCACCAGAAAAACTAACAGAACATGTTTGTCGCTAATCCTAAGAACATGAGAACTACTAGAGAGAGAGATCTCCTTCACACGGATGGTGTGCGAGGAGAAGATATCTCCACCTCCTTTTACAGGGGAGGAGGGTAGCCCCCGGGGGCATGATGCATGGCCATCAAGTGCCCCCACATGTGAGTGGAGGTTCCATTCATTCCACTCACATTAATTTTGACTCCACTCACTTTGTCATTAATTTCCACTAAATTAAATATAAACTTTTATTAAATAAAAATCATTTTATTTTATTTATATTAATATTTGTTAATTACTTTAATTAACAAACATTTACATAAACCCCCTTGCATAATGCTGATACTATATCTGAAACAAATTTCATCGATTTGTCCCGAAATAATTACAGTGCTCCTCAAAATATTTCAGCGCATTCCAAACCTTTATCTAATATAATATATATGTTCATTAGTGTCGGCTTACCTTAACTGTGTCACACTATGGTTCGCGAATAATGTAGACATGATCGAGACATTTCTCTGATCAATAATCAGCAGCGGGGCCTGGAGATCTGTACTGACTCCCACACATTCAATGATGATTCTTGTGATCGTGTGAACCATTAACGTTGTACCCAATTCCTTTTCTCTTGTGATATTTTTACTTGTCCGAGATTCGATCATAGGTATCAACTATACCTAGTTTGATCTCGTTATCGACAAGTACTATTTTACTCGTTCCGTGATACAACATCCTTGTGACCTAGTCACATTCTTCCAAGCGGTGTTGATATGATATCATCGAGAGAGCCCAAAATATATCTCTTTGTCATCTGAATAGACAAATCTCATTCTTGATTCATGAGCCTCAATGAATACTTTCAGAGTACCCAACGACACATTTATAGTCACCCTGTTACGGTGTGACGTTTGATGCCATCAAAGCACTCCTCCAAAATCAGTGATTGATATAATCTCATGGTCTAAGAATTAGGGTTACTTCGTATGTGTTCAATATAGCAATGTAAACTTAATGACTAGATCGTTATTGCTTACCTACATTGGGTGCATGTTCATCATATCATTCTTATAACGATATGATTTTTTAACAACATCCAACGTTCATGATCAGGAAACCTTGATCATTTGTTAATCAACGGGCTAGTTAAATGATAGGTATTATTAGGAACTCTGGTTTATATTTCTTAAACACACATGTATTAATATTTCCGAATACAATTCTAGCATGAGAAATAAACAATTATCATAAACTTGGAATAAGATAATAGCTGTTTTTATTATTGCCTCTGAGGCATATTTCCTTCCTATAGTATTGAGTCGAGCTAATCAATTGATTATTTGTTAAAGAGGTGCAACACGGATATCGACCAGAAGCTGCATAGGACATATCCTGAATGGACTCAACAACGTTTGAAGCTACAGGATTGCTAATTACTCCCTAGGTTTCATAATATTAGCATTGTTATAAAGCTAAAACTGCTTGTTAGAAAAATTATAATATGGAATGGAGGTAGTAGGACAAGTCCTAACAATTCTTGGAAGTTAAGATGAAGGAATTTTGCTAAACGTAGGAACGTGAAAAAGATGCAACAGCATTACATGCACATCAGGTGCGATCAATAGTTATTAGGGGATTAGCATCATGGCCAGAACATTTTAGTCAATGGGTGCTTGTACTGGGTGTGACTCTCGCGGCCCTCTCCTCCTGACCTAGCTGCTGCCTCCGTCCCTCTCTCTCAAATCTCACCGATGCCGGAGGATTAGCCATTTTGGGCACTCGTCAAATTACATTCTACAAGTTTTGGGCACTCGGCAGATTAGCCAGTTGTGCTAGTGGCGGATTTTAAAAATATGCACTGCCATGGCAATATCACCCACCATTATTAAGGTATTCAATATAGGACAGTCAATGATAGGCTTTTTTCGAGCAACTGGCGACAACTATGCTTTTTCATTAAAATACTAGAATTTATGTGCAAAAATTTCATCAATTTATTAATAATCTTTAATAGCAGTACAAATATCACAAAAGATAATAAATATTAGAAGTAGGTTCTTAAACCACGTAACGACGACTAAAACACTAGCGCGAGGCGAAGGCACGCCACCGTCTTTGCACCCGCATCACTGGAGCGGGCAAATCTTAAGTTGTAGTATACATACATGAATTCGTCGTGCTAAAGTCCCAAGATACCAAGTACCAGAGCAACAAACATAG
Organism: Avena sativa; assembly: GCA_916181665.1. Taxonomy (NCBI): domain Eukaryota; kingdom Viridiplantae; phylum Streptophyta; class Magnoliopsida; order Poales; family Poaceae; genus Avena; species Avena sativa. The sequence goes on along the minus strand of OV702297.1, from coordinate 336,712,109 downwards.
TCAATGATGATAATCATATATCGAAAGAGGCTGACATGAAACCACAATGATGAACATGGACACTGATAAGTTCACATGAAATCCACTAGACACGTGAGTCCACGCACCCTCCACCGGCGCTAGACGCACCACCAACCTTATTCTGATTTTAGGATATAACCGTCGGCTCATCATCCCAAAAAAAGACAATAAAATATAGCGTAAACAAAGAACGAACCTTCCAGCCGTCGAGGGGTTGTTGTCCGCTACGCCTCCAAGGCCTCAAGGCCATCGAGGCGAGGCGGACCATCCCGGAGCTAGCGAGGGGGACAAAACCCTAGATGAGTTTTACAATGGGGCCCTAGCTCACGTTGTCGGTTAAGTTCGGTCGAGTTAAGAAGAATACAATTGACTAGTTGATAAGAGAAACTAAACACGACACATGTGTCCGGTGTACACACAAGAAAGCCACACGGTAGAAATTTTCAAAAAAAAGGGCAAAATCCGCACACGTGGGCACATTGCCTAGCCAAAGTACGTCGAAGCACCTCCGAACAACACAAGCCCAACGGCAACAACAACGATCATCCCAACAACACAAGCCCAACGGCAACAACAACGATCACTACGACCGCGCAATGTAGGGGAACTAACTCTTTGAAATAGGTTTTCCTCCCGTTTTATAAATAAAACAACATCCAAATATAATTGAGTTCCACATAAAAACCTGACGCTACAAGCGTCAAAGAAAAGTATAGCTAGTGATGGACTATTTTTGAGAATGCATCGGTTGTTTATTAGTATGAGCTGTTCTCTGATACAACACATTGGCGGCGGCGTCCGCTCCTAGCCGGTCGACGGCGGTGTCGCGGCTAGCAGCGGCCGGAGGACGGACGGTAGATGGTTGCAAGCAGCGGCGGGGGAGCCGGGTTCCGATCTCGGCCCATATCTGTTGTCCGTTCATCGACCTACGCCGATCCTAGGTTCCCCGGGCCATGTTCGCGACATGAGGTAGCTTGGGGCATTTGTCCTAGGCAGGGTGGTGGTGACCTCCTTCTTCGTCGGAGTGGTCGGCCGAGTGGTCTCGCCGTCGTGCGGCAGATCCTGCTAGTTGCCGGTGGGTGGCGTGGGGGCTACTGACTCGGCTTCAATAAAGGTGGCGGTCCTTGATCCCTCTCATGCCAAGACTAAGATCTGACTCATGTTTGTCTATATTGATCTGATTCCTGTGTCGTGTTCCGGAAGGCTCCTCCGGCGAACTCCATAAGTGCGATCGTGCCGAGAGATTGCTGGATCGGATGGGATTCGGTCGTACGCATAAATGTTTTACTCTGACCGTTTGGTTCCAAAGGGTGCGCTTCAAAGCTTTGTTGGCTGTTAATATCATGAAGCATGTTCTCGTTCCATGGTGCTGACGAAAAATGTCATATAGATCAAGATCTATGGACTAACAATGGTGGTTCGAGTGTGGGTGATGATGAGGAATTGATTTGATGATTCATGACTTGGAGCAGTGGCATGCAAGTGGGGATAGCTACACATGAGAGGTTCACGGTTCTACCTTTCAAGGTGAAAACCCAGGGTCTGGCCTTAATTGGTTGTGTCAGCTGACAATGGCTTTGTTGAAGACATTGTTTTGAGAGTGTGGATTTTTTTCAGGATAAAAACCTAAGATCTTTGATCAGGCGAGGACGGTGTTTGTGCACTGTTCCTTTTTTGGAGGCATCGTTTTTGGAGAAGCTAGACTTCTGGTGCTGTCTTGGTGATGTTAGTACTGCTGTTTTAATGAATGGGCACTATGGCACACAGGCTCTTTGCCGTATGGGTAAAAGACACGGCAAAGGCCTTTCGGAACACGGCAAAGGCTTTCGCCACGGCAAAGGCCCTTTGCCGTGTGTTTTTTAAATAAGAGACGGCAAAGGCTTTGCCATGTGTCTTATGCGTAGACACAGCAAAGTAAAGTAAGATGACGGTTCCCGCGGAGATGACAATGTCTATTCTTTGCCGTGTGTCTTCTCGAAAAGTACACGGCAAAGAAGCTGTCTTTGCCGTGTGTCTCCTAGAAAAGTACACGGCAAAGAAGTTGTCTTTGCCGTGTGTCTCGTGGAAAAAGTACACGGCAAAGAAACTGCCTTTTTAAAAAAAAAAAAAATTCAATTTTGTTTCAAACTTTTTTGAATATTATTTACTTGATAATCTCATATAGGATATTTTAACCCTTTGTATGTTAAATATTAAGTCAAATTGCACTCATAATCAAACTTCCCCTGTGGTCACCCATCCTAACACTACTCTAGCTCTAGCACGCTTAACTTCTTTATTCCTTCCGAATGAGTTTCCGAGAAAGAAATCATACCTTGTTGATAATACTTTCATATCAATCCTATTAACTCTTGGACCATGATGTCACACATCTCAGTTTTAGATTCCAAACAATTATTTAAGTAAAAGATAATGAAAAGTAATAATAATCTTGAATCCAAATAAAAAAATAAAATGATTTTATTTTATTTCCTTTTTCTATTTAATATGGAGTAATTCATATATTTAAATCCGTAAATCGGAATTCGACAAATAAAATGTCTAAATCAATCAGAAAAATGTGAGGAATCCAAATATGACATCCATATAATCTTGTGAAAATGGGGTGGTATCATTTTGAATTATCCATTTGGTGGTTGCTTCATAAAACCCCCCGTTTTTTGTGCGCTGAAAATGGAAAATGGCTTTTTGTTGCGAACTTTCTCCTGCAACATTGTTTTTCATTTCATGATGCACATGCATGCACAATATGGACACATTATCACAAACTATGCCTTGATTCTAGCCATAATATTGGTCATTTGACCCAAAAACCAGGAAACCTCGAATGAGATAGGTCATTTTGTGAAGGGTTTTTTAAGACATATTCAATATAACAAGTTTGATATTTTTCCTTGCAACCATGTCACATAATATGACACCACGCGAAGGTTTCATATTGTTTCGATCGTTTTTGAATTTTTTTATGATTCTTTTAAACTATCGACAAACTTTGTCGAACAACGGGTATGAAGATTCTTAGCTCGGAGCTGAGCCTCTCTAAACTTTCATTGAATCTCTGATGAAATATCATATTGTGAATCTAAAAATGATTTTTGTAAAAAATCATGCTCATCTGATCATGTACCTGTAGTTCATATCTGACCCACTTCCTATCGATTCGGCAGGAATTTGTCTTTTTCACCTGGAGTGGACGGAAAGGTTTGAGATCCCCCCGTTGGGACATTGTCCATTTAAGGTGGTCTAGTATTTTTTAAAAATAGGGTGGTAGCATTTTGAATTAGCCATTTGGTGGTTGCTTCATAAAATCCCCAGTTTTTTACGCTCGGAAAATAGAAAATGGCTTTTTGGTGCGGCGAAAAGGAAAACTTCCTCCTGCAATATTGTTCGCCATTCTATGATGCACATGCATGCAAAATATGGGCATATTATCACAAACTATGCCTTCATTTTAGCCATAACATTGGTCATTTGACCCGAAAGCCAGGAAACCTCGAATAAGATAGGTCATTTTGTGAAGGTTTTTTGGAGACATATTCAATATAACAAGTTTGATATTTTCCTTCCAAATATATCACATAGTATGACACCACACGAAGATTACATCATGCACATGCATGCACAATATGTGCATATTATCACAAACTATGCATTCATTCTATCCATAACATTGGTCATTTGACCCGAAAGCCAGGAAACCTCGAATGAGATAGGTTATTTTGTGAAGGTTTTTTTGAGACATATTCAATATAACAAGTTTGATATTTTTCCTTCAAACTATGTCACATAGTATGACACCACGCGAAGGTCGCATTATTTCGATTGTTTTTGAATTTTTTATGACTCTTTTAAACTATCGACAAACTTTGTCGAACGACGGGTATGAAGATTCTTAGCTCAGAGCTGAGCCTATCTAAACTTTCATTGGATCTCTGATGAAATAGCATATTATGAACCTAAAAATGATTTTTGTAAAAATTCATGCCCATCAGATCATGTACTTGTAGTTCATATCTGACCCACTTCCTACCGATTCGGCAGGAATTTGTCTTTTTCACCTAGAGTGGACGAAAAGGTTTGAGATCCCCTGTTGAGACATTGTCCATTTAAGGTGGTCAAGTATTTTAGAAAAATAAGGTGGTAGCATTTTGAATTAGCCATTTGGTGGTTGCTTCATAAAATCCCCCGTTTTGTACGCTCGAAAAATAGAAAATGGATTTTTGGTGCGGCGAAAAGGAAAACCAACATTGTTCGTCATTCCATGATGCACATGCATGCACAATATAGGCACATGATCACAAACTATGCCTTGATTCTAGTCATAACATTAGTCATTTGACCCGAAAGCCAGGAAACCTCGAATGAGATAGGTCATTTTGTGAAGGGTTTTTGGAGACATATTCAATATAACAAGTTTGATATTTTTCCTTCCAAACATGTCACATAGTATGTCACCATGCGAAGATTTCATATTATTTCAATCGTTTTTGAATTTTTTATGACTCTTTTAAACTATCGACAAACTTTGTCGAATGACGGGTATGAAGATTCTTAGCTCGGAGCTGAGCCTAGCTAAACTTTCATTGGATCTCTGATGATATAGCATATTATGAACCTAAAAATGATTTTTGTAAAAAATCATGCCCATCAGATCATGTACCTGTAGTTCATATCTGACCCACTTCCTACCGATTCGGCAGGAATTTGTCTTTTTCACCTGGAATGGTCGAAAAGGTTTGAGATCCCTCCGTTGGGACATTGTCCATTTAAGGTGGTCTAATATTTTTGAAAAATGGGATGGTAGCATTTTGAATTAGCCATTTGGTGGTTGCTTCATAAAATCCCTCTTTTTTACGATCGGAAAATAGAAAATGGTTTTATGTGTTGCGAAAAGGAAAACTTTCTCCTGCAACATTGTTCGTCATTCCATGATGCACATGCATGCACAATATGTGCATATTATCACAAATTATGCCTTCATTCTATCCATAACATTGGTCATTTGATCCGAAAGCCAGGAAACCTCGAATGAGATTGGTCATTTTGTGAAGTTTTTTTGAGACATATTCAATATAACAAGTTTGATATTTTTCCTTCAAACTATGTCACATAGTATGACACCACGCGAAGGTTTCGCATTATTTTGATCGTTTTTGAATTTTTTATGACTCTTTTAAACCATCGACAAACTTTGTCGAACGACGGGTATGAAGATTCTTAGCTCGGAGCTGAGCCTATCTAAACTTTCATTGGATCTCTGATGAAATAGCATATTATGAACCTAAAAATGATTTTTGTAAAAAATCATGCCCATCAGATCATGTACCTGTAGTTCATATCTGACCCACTTCCTACCAATTCGGCAGGAATTTGTCTTTTTCACCTGGAGTGGACGGAAAGGTTTGAGATCCACCCGTTGGGTAATTTTCCATTTAAGGTGGTCTATTATTTTTTAAAAATGGGGTGGTAGCATTTTGAATTAGCCATTTGGTGGTTGCTTCATAAAATCATCCGTTTTTTAAGGTTGGAAAATAGAAAATGGTTTTTTGGTGCGGCGAAAAGGAAAACTTACTCCTGCAACATTGAAACATTGTTCTCCATTCCATGATGCACATGCATGCACAATATGGGCATATTATCACAAACTATGTCTTCATTCTAGCCATAACATTGGTCATTTGACCCGAAAGCCAGGAAACCTCGAATGAGATAGGTCATTTTGTGAAGGTTTTTTGGAGACATATTCAATATAACAAGTTTGATATTTTCCTTCCAAATATGTCACATAGTATGACACCACACGAAGATTTCATATTATTTCGATCGTTTTTGAATTTTTTATGACTCTTTTAAACTATGGACAAACTTTGTTGAATGACGGGTATGAAGATTCTTAGCTCGGAGCTGAGCCTAGCTAAACTTTCATTGGATCTATGATGAAATAGCATATTATAAACCTAAAAATGATTTTTGTAAAAAATCATGCCCATCAGATCATGTACCTGTAGTTTATATCTGACCCACTTCCTATCGATTCGGCAGGAATTTGTCTTTTTTATCTGGAGTGGACGGAAAGGTTTGAGATCCTACTGTTGGGACATTGTCCATTTAATATGGACTTGTATTTTTGAAAAATAGGATGGTAGCATTTTGAATTAGCCATTTGGTGGTTGCTTCATAAAATCCCCCTTTTTTACGCTCGAAAAATAGAAAATGGTTTTTTGGTGCGGCGAAAAGGAAAACTTCCTCTTGTAACATTATTCGTCATTCCATGATGCACGTGCATTCACAATATGTGCATATTATCACAAACTATGCCTTCATTCTATCCATAACATTGGTCATTTGACCCGAAAGACAGGAAACCTCGAATGAGATAGGTCATTTTGTGAAGGTTTTTTTGAGACATATTCAAAATAACAAGTTTGATATTTTTCCTTCAAACTATGTCACATAGTATGACACCACGCGAAGGTTTCGCATTATTTCGATTGTTTTTTAATTTTTTATGACTCTTTTAAACTACCAACAAACTTTGTCGAACGACGGGTATGTAGATTCTTAGCTCAGAGCTGAGCCTATCTAAACTTTCATTGGATCTCTGATGAAATAGCATATTATGAATCTAAAAATGATTTTTGTAAAAAATCATGCCCATCAGATCATGTACCTGTAGTTCATATTTGACCCACTTCCTACCGATTCGGCATGAATTTGTATTTTTCACCTAGAGTGGACGAAAAGGTTCAAGATCCCCCCGTTGGGACATTGTCCATTTAAGGTGGTCTAGCATTTTAGAAAAATGAGGTGTTAGCATTTTGAATTAGCCATTTGGTGGTTGCTTCATAAAATCCCCCGTTTTTTACGCTCGGAAAATAGATAATGGCTTTTTGGTGTGGCGAAAAGGAAAACCAACATTGTTCGTCATTCCATGATGCACATGCATGCACAATATGGGCACATGATCACAAACTATGCCTTGATTCTAGCCATAATATTGGTCATTTAACTGAAAGCCAGGAGACCTCGAATGAGATAGGTCATTTTGTGAAGGTTTTTTGGAGACATATTCAATATAACAAGTTTGATATTTTTCGTTCCAAATATGTCACACAGTATGACACCACGCGAATATTTCATATTATTTCGATCGTTTTTGAATTTTTTATGACTCTTTTAAACTATCGACAAACTTTGTCGAATGACAGGTATGAAGATTCTTAGCTCGCAGCTGAGCCTAGCTAAACTTTCATTGGATCTCTGATGAAATAGCATATTATGAACCTAAAAATGATTTTTGTAAAAAATCATGCCCATCAGATCATGTACCTGTAGTTCATATCTGACCCACTTCCTACCGATTCGGCAGGAATTTGTCTTTTTCACCTAGAGTGGACAGAAAGGTTTGAGATCCTCCCGTTGGGACATTGTCCATTTAAGGTGGTCTAGTGTTTTTGAAAAATGGGATGGTAACATTTTGAATTAGCCATTTGGTGGTTGCTTCATAAAATCCCCCTTTTTTACGCTTGGAAAATAGAAAATGGTTTTTTGGTGAGGCAAAAGGAAAACTTCCTCCTGCAACATTGTTCGTCATTCCATGATGCACATGCATGCACAATATGTGCACATTATCACAAACTATGCCTTCATTCTATCCATAACATTGGTCATTTGACCCGAAAGCCAGGAAACCTCGAATGAGATATGTCATTTTGTGAAGATTTTTTTGAGACATATTCAACATAACAAGTTTGATATTTTTCCTTCAAACTATGTCACATAGTATGACACCACGCGAAGGTCGCATTATTTCGATTGTTTTTGAATTTTTTTATGACTCTTTTAAACTATCGACAAACTTTGTCGAACGACGGGTATAAAGATTCTTAGCTCAGAGCTGAGCCTATCTAAACTTTCATTGGATCTCTGATGAAATAGCATATTATGAACCTAAAAATGATTTTTGTAAAAATTCATGCCATCAGATCATGTACTTGTAGTTCATATCTGACCCACTTCCTACCGATTCGGCAGGAATTTGTCTTTTTCACCTAGAGTGGACGAAAAGGTTTGAGATCCCCTGTTGAGACATTGTCCATTTAAGGTGGTCTAGTATTTTAGAAAAATAAGGTGGTAGCATTTTGAATTATCCATTTGGTGGTTGCTTCATAAAATCCCCCGTTTTATACGCTCAAAAAATAGAAAATGGATTTTTGGTGCGGCGAAAAGGAAAACCAACATTGTTCGTCATTCCATGATGCACATGCATGCACAATATAGGCACATGATCACAAACTATGCCTTGATTCTAGTCATAACATTGGTCATTTGACCCGAAAGCCAGGAAACCTCGAATGAGATAGGTCATTTTGTGAAGGGTTTTTGGAGACATATTCAATATAATAAGTTTGATATTTTTCCTTCCAACCATGTCATATAATATGACACCACACGAAGGTTTCGTATTGTTTCGATCGTTTTGAATTTTTTATGACTGTTTTAAAATATGGTCAAAACAGCGAGCATGAAGATTCTTATTCAATATAAATATCTAATATTTGAGTGTAGATAGATAAATCTTATTTTTCTGCAAATTTGGATATATTATTTGTATTTTTCTAAATTAGAATGATGTTTTATGATTTTTCTAAGAGTAATGTGATAAAAGGCAAACAAAAAAGGACTTTCTAAGAGAGAAAAAAGGACTTTGCCGTGTGTACTGCGGAATACACACAGCAAAAGGCCCTTTGCCTTGTGTACTACGGAATACACACGGCAAAGGGTCTTTGCCGTGTACACTGCAGAATACACACGGCAAATGACCGACGAGGGCACACGGCAAAGAGACCACCGTCTGCGGCCGTTAGCTCCTCCCGTTAAATGGACCTATGGGGTCATGGGTCCCACCTCGTTGCCGTGACAACACCTATGCCGTGTACCGTTGTCGACTTTGTCGAGTGTATTTTCTTTGACGTGTATATTTTTTTGCCATGTTCTTTTTCAGAAATTTGCCGTGTTTACGTACTTTGCCGTGTATTTTCTGAGTTAAACACGGCAAAGACAGACTTTGCCGTGTTTCGGTTCATTTGGCACACGGCAAAGACGTGTCTACACGGCAGCGACATTTTTTCCCGTAGTGGGGTCACTGTAGCGGGTATTTTCTTTTTTATAATTCTTTTTTTGCTATGTGCATCCGTATGATCGCTAGGACAATGGTTACATAGACTAGGTATAATTGATATCTTCTGATAATATGCTCATTTAAACAAAAAAGTTAGGGTGCCGTGTATGCATACAGCCCTTAAGCCACGGATGTATACCACACGGGCTCCCTACACGATGAAGTAAAGAAGGCCAAGAATCATATTAACCTAAGTATATGTATATCTCTGGTCAACTATCATGCATGGGGTTGATAGATCTATGTGTGGTTGGATCGAGGACGGTGCAACATGCAAGGAACCAGATCGATTCTTCGAAGGCCTTACGGTACAGAATTGCTACTCCCACATATTTGGTGTCTGGCATGCATTCATATGCTTGAGATCTGCCCCATATGCATGCATGTTAGCTTTGCTTGGAACTGTGAGAAGTCGGTCCTCTTTTCGTGTAGTAGAAAAGTTTCTTATTGAGTAGCTGGATCCAGGGGTGTCTTGGTCTTCTAGCTAGGTGCTGCACTCGGAGTCATGGACGATTGAGTGAAGTCTTTTATCAGTGGCAGGCCCGGCCATAAGAATTCTGTATTCATGATATTCATCAGCAATAGATTTTTTGTTTGTTACCTGAATGAACTTTTCAACATACTTAAGTTTTTAATTAGTCCTCATATTTAGCTCTATTTACAACGAGTCTTTAACCAAAAAAAATCTGTTATTAGAATTTTATACAACCAAAAAAGATATATATCTAAATTCGATTGAGAAATACTTGTTTGTCGCTGTGATTTTGTATCACATACTATCGAAAAGTATTGGCCAAATTAAGGCTTTAATATGCGGTATAATTTAAATGGAGTGAGCAAATAATTATCTCTCGGAAAGCCTTTTTTGTCTCTATGCACTATTGTGCCAATCTCGATTCACAACCTATGGTTCTTAGCTTGTTCTCCTTCCGTTTTAGAATATAAGATATTTTAAATTTATGAAGAAAGTATATCTAGACTTGTTTTAGTGTGTAGATTTACTCTAAACCTAAGTGAACCTACATACTAAAAGAAGTCCAAATAAATTTGCTTCACAAAGCTAAAACATTTATATTTTAAAACAGAGGGAGAACATGTACTTAGACAAAGTGAATTCACTTATTTGTGATGGAGGGAGTATTTATTTCACCGTCCTCTCACAAATTGCAAAGCCAGTTACGAATTTAGGAATCATAATTGGCATCTCCAGCGCAAATATATTATACCCATCCGATTCCGCCTCGGAAACCCAGTTTTGGGCACCTTCAGTATTAGGCATGAATGGGATCGAGGGACGACAGCTGTTTGTTGCACAAGAGAGATTCCATTGCACGTTAAGAAGGTGACGAGGAAGAGAGTAGTACAGATTGTTCGCTCTACGCCTCCACCATCCGATCCCCGCCCTATAAATAGACCTCGCTTCCACCACTCTCATGGTAAAGCCACACACTGCTAGCAACTATATCAGTTCGCTGAGAGCAATAATGGCATCCAGCAGCAGCGCCGTGCTCAAGATGGCCGTCCTGTTCGTCGTCGTCGGGCAGCTTCTGGTAGCTACACCATCGTCGGCGATCTGCGTGCCGGGGAACTGTCCCATCTGCGTCCCCGGCGCCTGCCGCTTCTGCCTTCCTGGCTTGGACAAGTGCGTGATCTGCGTCCAGTTCTGCTTCTGCGACTGCAACCTGGACACCTCCGTGTGCTCGGGGGTCTGCTACCACAACTGCATGCTCAAGCCGCCGCCGCTGCCGCTGAACTAGAATACAACCACCAGCGAGCGCGTTCGTCCCATCGATTCGTATGATGTGTGTTGTTGTTGTAGTAGCTCTTTTCCGTTTTTTGTCTTCGTTGTTTGCTTCTCGTTCCACTTCTGCGGCTAGCTAGCCAGCTGCTGCATTCGAATAAGTGGTCGATATGTATCTGCATCTGCCAGCTCTACCTAAGATCGATAGCATTCTGGTTAGGCGCATGCGTATATATATGCGATTATCTGCCATGTTTCTGTCACATCGTCAAACAGTTTAATACATATCCGCAGTAACCCTTTCGGCTATGATGATCTTTGCACATGCATTCAGTTTCAGGCATATCATCCACGCCAATTCATGCAGCGACGGACACAGGATTTAGGCATGACCAGGGGCCCAGGGCTAAACGTCGATGCCCTAAATCTTCGGGAAATTATAATCCCTCTCCCCCCTCCCCGTGCCCCTACGTATGTATAGATGATGTTTGGACATAAAATATGAGCTTATAATGCTTAAACAGACAACATAACGAGAAAGGCAAAAAATAATAGCTTGCATCATGATTACATACTGAGAATACATGAGAACCATTCAATTCCACCGGTTCGGGGCAAAAACCAGGGCTAATGCTCGCGCGCACATGTCGTTTCGTTGAGCATTAGCACCGGTTTTTGCCCCGAACCGGGGCTATTGTCCCTCCCTGCCTATATATACACCCTCATAGCCCAGTTTGTTTTTCTGGCTGGATTTGTGAGAGGGGTGGGTGCTAGGAATTTTTGCCTATGCACACAAGGTGTTCGGTGAAATGTCCGAGCCACACTTAAGTTGAAAAAAAATGGTATCCTTGTCCGAGGTTAGCAACCTTGTCCTTTTCATCTGTAATTGATTCAAAAATAGTGCATATGTGCATGTAAGATAGTCATTTGACTATATATTTATGATGCTGATCAATGCATGGAAGGGATGGATGTACGACGACCGACGCGATTCCGACTTCATTGCAGGCCTGCATAAATTTATCGATGTGGCTGAGGATAACAAGGTGGATAATTTTATGCCTTGTCCATGTGTTGACTGTCGGAACGTCAAGGAGTACACCAACTCGAGAACCATTCAATTCCACCTGCTTCGCCAAGGTTTCATGTCCGGATATTATTGTTGGTCCTTGCACAGAGAAAGAGGGGTTATGATAGAAGACAATGAAGAAGAGGAGGATGATGAAAACTATCGTATGTTCCATGAAGAAAACAAGGATACTGCAATGGAAGACAATGAAGAAGAAGGAGGTAACAATGAAGAAGAAGGAGGCGGCAATGAAGAAGAACACCGGACATCAGATGAGCCCGTTGATGGTCTTGGTCGGGTCATTTCTGATGCAAAACAACAATGCGATACAGAAAGGGAGGAGATGAAGTTGGACGCCATGCTAAAGGATCACAAAAAGTTGTTGTACCCAAATCGTGAAGATGGCAGCACAAAGCTCGGTACAACACTTGAACTGCTGCAATGGAAGGATGAGGCTGGTTTGTCTGACAAGAGATTTGAGCAGTTACTGAAAATAATGAAGCCAAAGCTTCCAAAGGATAACGAGCTGCCCGAGACAACGTATGAAGCAAAGAAGACTATGTGCCCTCTAGGATTAGATGTGCAGAAGATACATGCATGCATTAATGACTGCATCATGTACCGCGGTAAGGAGTACGAGAATATGGATAAATGCCCGGTATGCACTGCATCTCGGTACAAGATCGGACAAGATGACCCTGGTGATGTTGAGGGCGATGACGATCCCCCCAGGAAGAGGGTTCCTGCTAAGGTTATGTGGTATGCTCCTATAATACCACGGCTAAAACGTCTGTTCAGAAACAAAGAGCATGCCAGATTGTTGCGATGGCACAAAGAAGAGCGTAAGAAAGACGGGTCGAAGTTGAGACACCCCACCGATGGGTCGCAGTGGAGAAAAATCGAGAGAGAGTACCCGGACTTTGCAAGTGACGCGAGAAACTTATGGTTTGGTCTAAGTACAGATGGCATGAATCCTTTTCGGGAGCAGAGCTGTAGTCACAGCACCTGGCCCGTGACTCTATGTATCTACAACCTTCCACCTTGGTTGTGCATGAAGCGGAAGTTCATTATGATGCCAGTGCTCATCCAAGGACCTAAGCAACCCGGCAACGACATTGATGTATACCTAAGGCCATTAGTCGATGAACTTTTGCAGTTGTGGACCGAACCAGGTGTACGTGTGTGGGATGAGCATAAACAGCGGGAATTTGACCTACGAGCGTTGTTGTTCGTAACCATCAATGATTGGCCAGCTCTTAGTAACATTTCAGGACAATCAAACAAGGGATACAATGCATGCACACACTGTTTAGATAATACTAAAGGTATATATTTGGATAAATGTAAGAAGGTTGTGTACCTGGGGTGTCGTCAATTTCTTCCGACCAATCATCAAGTAAGGAAGAAAGGCAAGCATTTCAACGGTGAGGCAGATCACCGGAAGAAGCCTAAGCTCCCTAAAGGTGCTGATGTATTTGGTATGGTGAGGGACCTGGAAGTAATCTTTGGAAAGGGTCCTGGTGGTCAATTTGTTCCGAAAGACAACGTTACCGGACACGCAGCCATGTGGAAGAAGAAATCAATATTTTGGGAGCTACCCTATTGGGAATGCCTAGAGGTCCGGTCTTCAATCGACGTGATGCACGTGACGAAGAATCTTTGCGTGAACCTGCTAGGCTTCCTGGGCGTGTATGGAAAGTCAAAAGACACACCAGAAGCACGGGAGGACCAACAACGTATGAAAGACCCATACAACAAGCATAGTGATAAAGGGCGTCAATACTTAAGCAGCTATGCTCTTACGAAAGCAGAGAAGGAAATCTTTTTTTAACGTCTGAGCAGTATCAAGGTCCCGGCTGGCTTCTCGTCAAATATAAAGGGAATAATAAATATGGCAAAGAAGAAATTTCAGAACCTGAAGTCTCATGACTGCCACGTGATTATGACGCAGTTGCTTCCGGTTGCATTGAGGGGGCTTCTACCGGAAAATGTTCGAGTACCCATTGTGAAGCTATGTGAATTTCTCAATGCAATATCTCAGAAGGTAATCGATCGAGAAAGTCTGGAAAGGCTACAGAGGGATGTGGTCCAGTGTCTTGTCAGTTTTGAGTTGGTGTTCCCCCCGTCCTTCTTCAATATTATGACGCATCTCCTGGTTCACCTAGTCGACGAGATTTCCATTCTCGGTCCTATATTTCTACACAATATGTTCCTATTCGAGAGGTTCATGGGAGTCTTAAAGAAATATGTTCGTAACCGTGCTAGACCAGAAGGAATCATCTCCAAGGGCTATGGAATAGAGGAGGTCATTGGGTTCTGCGTTGATTTTGTTCCTGGCCTTAAGACGCTTGGTGTTCCTGAATCGCGGCATGAGGGGAGGCTAAGTGGAAAAGGCACGCTAGGAAAGAAAGCAGTGATATGTAGGGACGGACGTTCTTTCACTCAAGCACACTACACAGTTCTACGAAATTCCACCTTCGTGGCTCCGTATATCGAGGAACACAGGAATGTTGTACGCTCCAAGTTCTCGGGGAATGCTGACTCCTGAATCAAAGAAAAACACATGGAGACTTTCGGAAGTTGGTTGCGAGCACGTCTCCTAAATGACAACACTGTTGGAGATCAGCTCTACCTGTTGGCTGCTTCACCATCTTCGACTGTATTGACTTTCCAAGGGTACGAGATAAATGGGAATACATTTTACACGATCGGCCAAGATAAAAAGAGCACCAACCAAAACAGGGGTGTCCGCTTTGATGCAATAGGCGAGAATGGGAAAAAGGACACATACTATGGTTACATACAGGAGATATGGGAACTTGACTATGGACCTAATTTTAAGGTCCCTCTGTTTCGGTGCAGTTGGGTCAACATGAATGGGGTAAAGGTAGACCAACTGTATGGAATGACAACAGTGGATCTCAAGAATCTTGGTTACAGAGACGAGCCATTCGTCCTAGCCAACGATGTGGCTCAGGTTTTCTATGTGAAAGACATGTCTTCCAGACCGAAAAAAAAGAAAAAATAAGCAAATGAATACATCAGACAATGAGCCCAGGCGTCTCATAGTTCTTTTAGGGAAAAGAAACATCGTGGGAATCGAGGACAAGACAGACATGTCAGCAGATTATGATAAGTTTGATGAAATTTCGCCCTTCACTGTAAAAACTGACCCAAGCATCCCGTTAATTAATGAAGATGCTCCATGGTTACGGCCTAAGAAGCGATCATAGGCAATGGATCGACATACGCGAAGAAGGATTCATGACTTTCATGTAAAACTTATGTGTGCCCTCATGTATTAAAACTTATGTGTGCCCTCATGTATTAAAACTTATGTGATGTTTTCAATCTTCCAAGTTTAATATTTTTCCTTGTAACTTTGACACATAATATGACACCACGCGAAGGTTTCACCTTGTTTTGATTATTTTTGAATTATTTATGCCCGTTCCAGATACACCGGTTGGGAAATTGTCTAAGTAATTAAGGTTTCACATTTCATTTGGTGGTTGCTTCACAGAACAGTGGGTCATTTTTAAAATTTTAATGCCCATTCAGAAACTTCCTCCTGCAAAAATTGTTATTAAGAATAGTTATTTTAGAAAACAGAAAATGGCATTGGATTATTTATTCAAATTTGAAGACTTTTCATGTTGAAAGTGTTTTCAAATTCAAAAATATGGAATACATATTTGTTAATGCATTTCTAATTGAAAAATACATATGAAAATATGGAATACAGATTTTTGAAATTCAAAATAAATTTGCATTGAAAAATACATATGTAATAATGATCCTAAATATAGCAATAAAGGCGGGAACCTCTAGAAAATTCAATCTGTTTTCGAAAAAGGCTTATTAGCCCCGGTTCAGCCCAAGAACTGGGGCTAATAGTCCACGATGCGCGCCAGCCAGATTTTGCTGGGCCAATAGCCACGGGCCGGGCGCTGACCCGAGGCTAATAGGGCAATAGCCCCGGTTCTTGGTAGGAACCGGGGCTGATGATCCTCTACTAGATCGCTCGCCGCCTCCCTTCCTCCCCATTCACGCACGCGAGGAGCAGAGACGACGCCGTCAGGCTGCGCAAATCCGCCACCGCCGCGTGCGTCCCCGATCACCGCTGCCGCCGGCCCGCGCCTTCTAGTGCATCCCCGAGCATCGCCGCCGCCGGGCCACGCCTCCCGAGCACCGCCACCGGTCTCTGCTTCACGAGCGCAGGTGAGCCGCCGCCGCTCTCTCCTTTTCTTCTATCTCTTGCCAGCGTGCATGCGCCTGACCAGCCACCGCCGCCGCCGTGCACGCGTGCACGCGCCTGTGCCGCCACCGCCACCGTGCCGCCGCGCGCGCGAGCCCGTGCCGCCGTGCGCCGCTCGCTGCCGTGCGTCGCTCGCTGTCGTGCGCCGCTCGCCGCCGCGCCGATTTGCTGCATGGGAGGCGGAGGGGCCGGGGTGCTGTCGGAGATGCACGCCCGCGGCGGAGGTAGCGTCGGGGGCGTGCTTGGTGTGGCGGAGCATGGGGGCCGCGGAGGTGGCGTCGGGCCGTGTTTCGCGGCGGAGTAGGAAGGCCGTCCGCCGCTTCTGTTAACTATTTCTGTGTATTCTTTTGTTTGCAGATACTATGGATCTGGGACTCGGCAGAGACGATTATCAGGAGAACATCATGGAGGGTTTCATCCGCGGGGATGAAGTTATTGTTGGCGATGTCACCAAGCAGTTTCTGAACGACTCCGGAGAGGGAGATGAGTCTCTCAGCCGAGGAGGTAGATGCTCCGGTGAGGTAGACGCCGACGCCTCGGGCGAGGGAGGACTCAGCGGCTCCGATGAGGGAGAAGACGACGAGCAAGAAGTCAAAGAGAGAGAAGTCGACGGCTTCGGCGAGGTGTATATCTATATGTGATGTGCACTAATGTATTTAACAAGTGACCATATGAAATACATATATTAACGCGCTAGCTCTTTCTTCTTTTAGCCCTCCGGATCGAGGAAATCGTCAGTATGGACTAAACGAGGCCCAAACAAGAAGATGGATGATGGTGTCCGGTATAGAATCGAAAAGGTCGATAAAGTCGGGAAACCGATTGAACCTAATAATGTTGCAAATAAATTTGTGAAGGCATGTGGAGTTGTCGTTAGGGACCACATCCCTATCACCACTCGAGAGTGGAGGCAGACAAAGACGGAAACCGTGTCATATGTCGGCCAAGCAGCCAAAGAAAACCTTTGGACAAAGCTCATGCTTAATTTCACCCTGCCGGCGCCATAGGTGGATCCAGACGAAGAGGTGCCAAATGAGGCGGAAATGAGGAGTCAAAAAGAGGCCCTAGAGAAAAAAGTCAAGGCGTGGGCTCTTTCGAAGATGGGCGGACTATTCAGAGACTGGAAGAAAAAATGATGCCAAAACTATATCGAGCTCGATAAGACTCCGGATTTCGATAAGGGCTATGAGAAGATAAGAGACTACTGGGCCGAATTTGTGGAGTACCAGACGAAGAATCCGGACGCATTGCAAAAGTCTGCAGTAAATAAGGTGAATGCTGCTAAGAAGAAGTACCACCATAATATGGGGCTTGCTGGCTATGCCGGTAGCAAGCATAAGTGGGAGGCACTTGAGGCACCATTTCTGGCCAAGGGGGTCATGCCAGAGCCCTTAACATGGATCGAACGGGCAAGAAATTGGTTTTACAGGCATAGGGGCACGTTGAACGAAGAAGGGAAGGCAGTGCATAACCAAAGACACAAATATAATCCCCTGCTACCCATCGACGACATTAGAAGTGCGGTACAAGATGTTGAAGAGGGACGGTTCGTTCCTGATAGAGAGAAGGACGAGCTGGCACGCGCCCTTAAAAATAAAGAACATAAAGGACGATCACGGGGCACCGAAGGATCCAAGCCGTGGGCAGTTGCGTTTCTCGAGGAAAGGAAGAGATTTCCTGATAGAAGCCATCAGAGGAGGAAGGAAAGGGAGGCAGCTGAGAAAGCTGCTGCTGAGGCTAAGAAAGCTGCTGCTGTAGACCGGCTGCGTAATGTAGAAGAGGTATTAAAGCGACATCAGGATCAAATCGAAATACTTAACCATCAAGGTAGCGGCCAATCTCAGCGGTACCTGATAGAACCTGCATTCGATGCTACCAGCGCCCCATCGAATAAGAAAAGCAGCGTCGCTTCCACGCAGCTCCAGGATGATGGTGATGATGATGCACTGACGGCTCCAGAACATCGTTACCCAGTGGATGATATCACACAGAGCACACCTTGTGATTTAAAGGTGACATTTGCTAACTTAAGGTTGACGGCGGCGCTCGGCATGGCCCTACCAATTGGACCTAAACCAACTTGGCATTGCAAACTGGTTCCAAAAGTGTACGCTGTCGTCACGGTGGAGCAAGTCATGCCAGATTATGAGGAGCTGAAGCTGGACTACCCCGCAGGTGAAGATGGGGAGCTGACTGAACTAGGAGAAGTAAAAAGGGGGACTGCTGTTTGGCCAAAGGAGCACATCCATCTTACAAATTATGTGCCGCCAAGGCCACCCACTCCTCAGATCAGCAACAATCCACCTTCGCCGCCACATAACCATTCTCCAGTGCAACCTTCACCTTCGCCGCCACATTACCATTCTCCAGCGTAACCGTCTCCATCGCCGTTGCAGCCGCCTCCACCGCCGCCATCTCCCAAGCGGAAAAGGGGCCGTACGACTATGAGGGGCAGCAGCAAGAGGTTCATATCACCGAAACGTAAGATATCGCCCCTCCTAAAAATACCCCATGCAAATATAGATTTCAGTATCCCCCGACCTGGGGAGATGACAAACGAGCAACTTGATGCGGCCTTAGAAGCCAGTTATCAAAAGTGGAAGATTGACATAGCTAACAAGAAGAAGCCGATAGAGCCAATCTTTCCGCGCACCGAAGAAGATGTAGCAAAGGAAATTGCCCAGGTGAAGCTCATGGCCGTGTACCCGCCGCTGCTATCACAAGACTATGATCGCTCTATTCGCAAGTCGGCTGAGGCAAAAGAACAACGGTTACAAAGTATCAGCTCCAGTGGAAAATCAAGCGACAAATCAGTTTCCCAGCTCGGAGAACAGAAAAATCAATCGTGCCCCCCGCTAAAACTGTATTCCGATGCCGAGGTACGGTCGAGGAGAGCTGCGGCCGAGAAGAGGTATGATCCGGAAACTGATCCGGAGTTAGTAGAGTTGTATGGAGAAGCGGCAGCAGCTCAAGGCATGTCTATTCGTAGGTACTTAAACCATATAAATGAATTCGCTGACATAGCATACAAGTATCGGCACAGGCACCCTCTCGTCAAACCTGAGTTAGTCAAGGATCTACCAACAAAAATGCGAAGATTGCATATCTGGTACATGCGACAATCTGCTGCTAACGAAAACTGTATCAACATTGCACATAGAAATGAGCATTATGGGCATGGAGATGGCGTGGTAATGATTGAATTTGATGAGTTATTTCAGTTATACCAACAAGACACCCTCGACAAATCTATCATGAGTGCCTATTGTTTGTAAGTATTATTAATTTATGTAATTAAGTCTTTCTAGCTCAGCTATCGTTCATTGCATGTATAATCTTACTCATCACTATATTTATTTTGCAGAATGAAGATTCTCCAATGCAAAAGAGGACAACTCTATGACATTAGGTTCATTGACCCAAATATCATTTATCAAAATGTTCTCCACCTGAGACCCGAGGTGACAGAGAACAACTTGATACAAGCGTTAAAGTTTCACGAGACCAAAAGGGAAATACTATTTCCTTACAACTACGAGTGAGTGTTACTGTCTTGTACACATTATATTTTGCTTACTCGATGTTAAGTGTATAATTGACTCGTTATGCATGCACATCTTCCACTATATCCTACTAATCATTAAGCCTGACGATGGAATAGTAAAAGTCATGGACTCGAAACGCAAAGACCTCAATGAGTGGGCGGACATGCAAGCATGCCTCCAGAGGTAATTTCAATCATTATGTCACTCTATCGGCACTATTTCCTCGCTGATAGCAAATGATCAATATAGAACTCTGTTATTCATCTTCTTTGTCGGGCAGGGCTTGGAAACGGTTCACCGCCAAGGCTGTTGGCATTTGGAAGCCAGAGCTTACATTTCAACAACTTAATGTAAGTAGTACTAGCTAGATCCGCGCATCTCTTTGATTCTAGTTTCAATATCATGCTTGAATATTATTTTGATTGAACTATATATGTTCTCGTAAAGTGCTTGAGGCAGGAACCTGGGAATAACTTATGTGGCTACTATGTATGCGAGTTCATTCGCCAGACGACCAAATATATTGCCGCAAAGAGGGACTTAAAAAAAATTGAAGTACGATAAACAATATTCATAACTTTAGTTTATTACCATCAATTGTGTTCATTTTCATTAATTCATATATATTGACCCCTTCTTTAAATTATATTAGGTCGAACGGTTGCGGGACGGTCTTCTACTACAAGAACGCATACGAGCAATTCAAGAGGAAATTGCCGGATTCATAGATGACGAGGTCCTAGATCCGAATGGAGAATACTATTCCCCGCCGATGGATATGCGAGTGTGATATGTTTTATAATGTGCATGTAATAACTCGTGGTGCCTACATTTTGTAATATATGTTCGACAACGCACATTGGATGAGATGGTGTAATATATTCGTGACGATGATGTGCACTATATAGTTGTTCCTTCATTGTTGTATGTAGTATTAATTATGCCATCCAATTTAGCGCAAAACACAAATTAAAAAAATTCCCAAAAAAATGAAAAATAGCAGGAAACGGATCCTGCCACGGCACAAAAACGAGCCGTTTTCCTGCCGCGGCAGGGGAGAAATAGCCCCAGTTCCTATTAAAAACCGGGGCCTTTGCCTTCTAGGCCCCTCGCTCGTCAGCCGCCCACGTGGAGCACCATTAGCCGCGGTTCGGGGCAGAACCGGGGCTAGCAATAGCCCCGCCTGGCTAGCCTCGGATCCCGAACCGGGGCTAATGGCCCATACGAACCGGGGCTATAGGCCTCTTTTCCACCAGTGTCTTCACTTTCAGGCGTATCTTGACCTTCCAGATACTCCCTCCGTTTAGAAATATAAGATGTTTTAGGTTTGTGAAGGAGATATATCTAGACACCTTTTAGTGTATAGGTTCAAATGAATCTATAAACTAAAAGTTTGTCTAGATACATATCATTCACGGACATAAAACATCTTATATTTCCAAACGGAGGGAGTATGTTTGAAGGGAAATACTATACCAGCTCTCAGCTAAAGATAAAGATTCTTGACTGTGAACTTCCTAGAGTTACCAATTCTCCATA
Organism: Avena sativa; assembly: GCA_916181665.1. Lineage (NCBI taxonomy): Eukaryota > Viridiplantae > Streptophyta > Magnoliopsida > Poales > Poaceae > Avena > Avena sativa. The sequence continues at coordinate 336,690,755 of OV702297.1, read as the reverse complement.
TCACTCTATCTTTATCACCATTCAGCTGCACACTATCTGCTAAAATCTTCAAACTTTCCTGTTGTCTGGCTGTCTCACCGTAAAGAAGCCTTCTGAACCAGGTATAAACCCATCCTTTATCCTTAACCTTCCTTACAGCAGTCACCCTTTTTTTGTAGAATGATAGAGAGGATAGAGAGGGTATTGGAGGAATATGTTGGATGTATTATTGAGCCTCATGTGCGAGTATATATAGACGTACATGGATTATCTTGAAGTACAAGTCAAAGTAGACTAGAGTCCTAACTATCCTAAACTAATCGTGTTCGTATAATACTCTAACATTCCCCCCCCCCCCGTAGTCATAGCGGTAGCATCGTGAACAACTGAAAGGCCGCGAATGGTCAGACTGGAGATAAACCGAAGTAGAATTCAATAGGCTGACATCCCGCCGCAGTCCGAGCGGGAATGTCGTGGACGGTGTCGCGTCGCGGTAGCTTGGACTGTAGAGGAAGCTGATGATGCTCAAGCGAGGTGGTAGCTCTTGTGCCAATGTCGAGGGAGCCGAGAGCATTGGGTATGTGCTGTTGGAATTATGCCCTAGAGGCAATAATAAAGATGTTATTATTATAATTCTTGTTCATGATAAAGTTTATATTCCATGCTAGAATTGTATTAAGCGGAAACTTTGATACTTGTGTGGTTTATGAACAACACCATGTCCCTAGTACGCCTCTATGGACTAGCTTATTGATTAATGATGGTTAAGGTTTCCTAACCATAGACATGAGTTGTCAATTAATAATGAGATCATGTCATTGGGAGAATGATATGATGGACAGACCCAAATTAAGCAGAGCAATTAGATCGTGTCATCGTGTTCATCTTTGCGAAGCTTTTTCTTATGTCAAATATTGTATTCCTTAGACCATGAGATAATGCAACTCCCTGGTATCGAAAGAAAGCTTTGAGGCCATCAAACGTCATCCTATGAGAGGGTGATCATAAAGGTGTCTCTCAGGTGATCGAAAAGTACTTGTTGGGTTGTATGTATCGAGATGGGATTTGTCCCTCCCAAGTCGGAGAGATATACTTCGGGCCCACTCGGTAATCGATATCAACACCGCTTGCAAGCAAGTGGTTAAGGATTTAATCACAAAGTGATATCGGATTACGGAACGAGTAAAGTACTTGCTGTGAACGAGATTGAACTAGGTATGCCGATGCCAACGATCGAATCTCGGGCAAGTAAAATATCGCGTGACAAAGGGAATATATATATATATGAAGGATTAATTGAATCCTGGCATCGTGGTTCATTCGATATGATCATCGATGAATATGTGGGAGTCAATATGGGTTTCCAGATCCCGCTGTTGATTATTGATAGAAGATCATGTCTGCATATTCTCGAACCCGTAGGGTCACACACTTAACGTGTCTCGACGCTAGGATAGAATGGATAATTGGTTTATGAGTTTTTGTTCGGAGTCTCGGATGATATCCAGGACATCACGAGAGGTTCTGGAATGGTCCGGAGAATAAGATTCATATAAGGGAAAACAGGTTTTGGATTTTGGAATTGTTTAGGAATGTTCGGTATTGTACCGGAAGGTTCTAGAAGCTTTCGGAGTGGGACCAACGTGGCCCCACTTGTCGGAGGGGGGCGTGGGCCTACGAGGGAGTGCCCTGGCCGCATTGGGCCAGGGGCACAAGGCCCCATAGGCCCAGCCGGCCAAGCCCTAGGGGAAACCCTAGGGAGAGCTTCTACAAGGGGGGGGGGGGGGAACTTGCCCCCCACTCCACCCATGTGGCCGCCAGCCCTAAGGCTTGGAAGAGGGCAAGGGCAGCCGACCAGCCCACTATATAAAGAGGGAAGGGGCGCACCCTCCTCACACACCCCAAAAACCCTAGCCGCCATACTGCTGCCCTCTCCTCTCTCTCTCTCTCTCCCGACTGCGCGTAGGCGAAGCCCTGCCGCAGAAACTCTCCACCTTTGCACCACGCCGTCGTGTTGTAGATCCAATCTATCTCTCCACCCCACTTGCTGGACCGAGGAATGAGATGAAGGGTTTCGCGGCATAGTAAATCAAAATTTTCTACGGATGCGAACAGAGGGAAAGCCAAGATCTAATCTAGGAGATGCAAACAACGAGATAGATTGGATTAGATCTTCATACCCTTGAAGATTCGCACAGCGGAACGTTCGTCGGAACGTGGGTGATGTAGTCGTACTCGCTTCTCCTCCTCGCGATCCGATCCGATCTAGCACCACAAGTGGCGGTGCCTCCGTGAGATGCACACGTGCAGCACCTCGACGTCTCCTCCTTCCTCGGACCAGCAAGTATGGTGGAGAGACGGATTGGATCTACAACACGACGGCGTGGTGTATATGGTGGAGAATTTCTGCAGCAGGGCTTCGCCTACAAACAGTTGGGAGGGAGAGAGGAGGGGCAGCAGGGCGGCTAGCTCTTGGAGGGGAAGGTGTGAGGGGGTGGTGCGCCCCCAGCCCTCTTTATATAGAGGGGTGGGCGGCTGCAACCCTATCCCCCTCCCCCAAGCCAAATCGGCGGCCCCAAGGAGGAGGAGTGGGGGGCAAGGAAACCCCCCTTCTAGAAGCTCTATCTCGAGTTTAAAACCCTCTTGGCCGGCTAGGCCCTATGGGGCCTTGTGCCCCTGGCCCAATGCGGCCAGGGCACTCCCTCATAGGCCCATGCCCCCTCCCGGAAGGTGGGGCCACGTTGGTCCCCTTCCGGAAGGTTCTAGAAGCTTCCGGTACAATACCGATTAACCCGGAACAATTCCGAACTCCAAAAACTGCACTGCCTTATATGAATCTTATTCTCCGGACCACTCCGGAACCTCTCATGATGTCCCGGATCCCATCTGAGACTCCGAACAAAAACTCATAAACCAATTATCCAATCTATCCTAGCGTCGAGACACGTTAAGTGTGTGACCCTGCGGGTTCGAGAATATGCAGACATGATCTTCTATCAATAATCAACAACGGGGTCTGGAAACCCATATTGACTCCCACACATTCATCGATGATCATATCGGATGAACCACGATGCCAGGATTCAATCAATCCCATATATATATTCCCTTCGTCTCGCGATATTTTACTTGCCCGAGATTTGATCGTCGGTACCGTCATACCTAGTTCAATCTCGTTCACAGCAAGTACTTTACTCGTTCCGTAATCCGATATCACTTTGTGATTAACTCCTTAACCACATGCTTGCAAGCGGTGTTGATATCGATCTAATTGCTTCGCTTAGTTTGGGTCTATCCATCATATCATTCTCCCAATGATATGATCTCATTATCAATTGACAACTCATGTCTATGGTTAGGAAACCTTAACCATCATTGATCAATGAGCTAGTCCATAGAGGCGTACTAGGGACACGGTGTTGTTCACAAACCACACAAGTATTAAAGTTTCCGCTTAATACAATTCTAGCATGGAATATAAACATTATCATGAACAAGAACTATAATAATAACATCTTTATTATTGCCTCTAGGGCATAATTCCAACAGTCTCCCACTTGCACTAGAGTCAATAATCTAGTTTACATTTGGCAACAATCTCACACCCATGGCACTGAGGTGTTGATCATGTTTTACACGTGGAAGAGGTTTAGTCAACGGATCTGCAACATTCAGATCTGTATGTACTTTGCTAATCTTCAGATCTCCATCTGCTATATAATATCGGATTATATGAAACTTGCGGTTGATATGCTTGGTCTTTGGATGATATCTTGGTTCCTTAGCGAGTGCTATGGCGCCAGTGTTGTCACACAATATCTCCAGTGGGTCCAATGCACTTGGAACCACGCCAAGCTCAGTGATGAAGTTTCTGATCCAAACTCCTTCACTTGACGCTTCTACAACAGCCATGTATTCCGCTTCTACTGTAGATCCCGCGATCACGCTTTGCTTGCAGCTTCTCTAGCTCACAGCTCCTCCATTCAAAATATAAACGTATCCTGTCTGAGATTTAGAATCATCCTTTTCGGTGTCGAAACTAGCGTCGACGTAACCTTTTACGACGAGCTGTTCATCACCCCCATAGACTAAGAACATTTCTTTAGTTCTATTTAGGTACTTTAGGATGTTCTTCACGACTGTCCAGTGTTCCACTCCTGGATCACTTTGATATCTGCTCGTCAAACTAAGAGCATTGGACACATCCGGTCTAGTACACAGCATGGCATACATGATAGAACCTATGGCCGGGGCATAAGGCACTTTGCTCATAGCTTCCCTATCATTTACCGTAGCTGGACACTGAGCCTTGCTCAATATCTTACCTGACAACATAGGCACTGAACCTTTCTTTGCCTTATCCATTTTGAACCTTTTCAAAACTTTGTCTAGGTATGTACTCTGGCTTAAAGCTATCAGGCGTCTTTGTCTATCTCTATAGATCTTGATACCCAATATATAAGCAGCTTCACCTAGGTCTTTCATTGAAAAACACTTGTTCAAATAACTCTTCACATCGTTAAGCATGTTAATGTCATTTCCAATAATCAATATGTCATCCACATATAGTACCAGAAATGTCACCGAGCTCCCACTCACTTTCTTGTAGATACAAGCTTCGTAGCAATTTGGAACAAATCCAAAGCTCTTGATTACTTGATCAAAATGAAGGTTCCAACTCCGAGATGCTTGCTTCAGTCCATAAATGGAATGCTGAAGTTTGCATACTTTATCAGCATCCTTAGGATCGACAAAACCTTCGGGTTGCATCATATACAACTCTTCATCAATGTTGCCATTGAGGAAAGCAGTCTTGACATCCATCTGCCATATTTCATAATCATGAAACGCAGCAATTGCTAATAAAATCCGAATGGACTTAAACATCGCTACGGGAGAGAAAGTCTCATCGTAGTCAACACCTTGAACTTGCCGAAAACCTTTCACGACAAGCCGTGCTTTATAGACGGTAACATTACCATCTGCGTCCGTTTTCTTCTTGAAGATCCATTTGCACTCAACGGCCTTTTGGTCGCTAGGAGGGTCCACCAAAGTCCATACTTGGTTTTCGCTCATGGATCCCAATTCGGATTTCATGGCTTCTAGCCATTTCTCAGAGTCTGGGCTCATCATCGCTTCCTCATAGTTCGCAGGCTCACTGTCATCTACTAACAAGACAGTTAAGACAGGGTTGCCGTACCACTCAGGAGGGGCACGCAACCTTGTCGACCTGCGACGTTCAGTAGCAGCATCGTCCGAAGCTTCATGATCCTTATCATTAGCTTCCTCTATTATTGGTGCAGGCGGCACTGGAACAATTTCAGGTGCTGCGCTAGTCTCCAATTCAAGAGAAGGTTCAATAACCTCGTCTAGCTCTACTTTCCTCCCACTCACTTCTTTCGAGAGAAACTCCTTCTCAAGAAAGGAACCGTTCTTTGTGACAAACACTTTGCCTTCGGTTCTGTGATAGAAGGTATACACAATAGTTTCCTTAGGGTATCCTATGAAGACGCATTTCTCCGCTTTGGGTTCGAGCTTGTCCGGCATCAACTTCTTGACGTAAGCTTCGCATCCCCAAACTTTAAGAAACGACAACTTAGGTTTAGCACCAAACCACAGTTCATACGGTGTCGTCTCAACGGATTTAGATGGTGCCCTATTTAAAGTGAATGTAGCGGTTTCTAATGCATAACCCCAAAATGATAACGGCAAATCAGTAAGAGACATCATTGATCGGACCATATCTAATAAGGTTCGATTCCGGCGTTCAGACACACCATTGCACTGTGGTGTTCCGGGTGGCGTGAGTTGCGAAACAATTCCACTTGCTTTAAGATGCGTGAGAAAATCATAACTCAAATATTCACCTCCACGATCGGATCGTAGAAACTTAATCTTTCTGTTACGATGGTTCTCCACTTCATTCTGAAATTCCTTGAACTTTTCAAATGTTTCAGATTTATGTTTCATTAAATAGATATACCCATATCTACTTAAGTCATCGGTAAAAGTGAGAAAATAGCGATATCCACCACACGTCGAAACACTCATCGGTCCGCATACATCGGTATGTATGATTTCCAACAAGTCCGTTGCTCGCTCCATCATTCCGGAGAACGGGGTTTTGATCATCTTGCCCATGAGGCATGGTTCACATGTGTCAAATGATTCAAAATCAAGAGACTCCAAAAGTCCATCAGAATGGAGTTTCTTCATGCGCTTTACACCAATATGACCTAGACGACAGTGCCACAAATAAGTAGTATTATCACTATCTACTTTGCATCTCTTAGCCTCAATGTTATGGATATGTGTTTCATCCCTTTCGAGATTCAGAAGAAATAAACCATTCACGGTAGGTGCATGACCATAAAAGATGTTACTCATATAAATAGAACAACCATTATTCTCCGATTTAAATGAATAACCTTCTTGCAATAAACATGATCCAGAAATAATGTTCATGCTCAACGCAGGCACATAATAACACTTATTAAGGTTTAAAACTAATCTCGAAGGTAAAACTAAGGAGAGCGTGCCGACGGCCATCACATCAACTCTTGATCCGTTGCCAACGCGCATCGTCACCTCATCCCTCGCAAGCCGCCGTCTATTCCGTAGCTCCTGTTTCGAGTTACAAATATTAGCAACTGAACCAGTATCAAATACCCAGGCACGACAACGAGGGATAGTAAGGAAAACATCAATAACATGTATATCAAATATACCTTTGATGGTGCCAGCCTTCTTGTCCGCTAAGTACTTCGGACAGTTGCGCTTCCATTGACCCTTGTCCTTGCAATAGAAGCACTCAGTGTCTGGCTTGGGTCCAGACTTGAGCTTCTTTTCAGCAGGGCAACACACTTGCCGCCGCCTTTCTTGAAGGGATTCTTTGCACCCTTACCTTTCTTGAAGGTGGGGGTCTTGTTGACCATCAACACATGATTATCCTTTTTGATGTCCACCTCCGCAGCCTTCAGCTTTGCGAAGAGCTCGGTGACCGTATCAGTGGAACCAATCTGATTATGAGTCACTACAAAACTCTTGTAGCTGGGAGGAAGTGGTTGCAGAACCCTGTCAATCTTGAGCTCCTCTGGAATCTTGCAGTCCAGTTGCTCAAGGCGTTGAGTGTAGCCCGACATCTTAATGGCGTGCTCACTAACGGAACTCCCTTCCTCCATCTTGCAGTTAAAGAATCTCTCAGAGATCTCATATCTCTCAGAACGGGCCTGAGTCTGAAACATGGTTTTCAGTTCCTCAAGAATCTCAAAGGGCCCGGGATAGCCTTCAAAACGATTTTGAAGGTCCGATTCCATAGCAAACAACATGGTGCTCTTAATCACACCATAATCATCTTTGCGCGACTGATAGACAGCTTTCTCATCAGCCGGCGCAGTTGCAACAGGGGCGTCACCTAACGCTTTCTCAAGGACATAGTCCTTTTGACCGCCAGAGAGAATGATTCTCAGATTGCGGAACCAATTGGTGAAGTTAGACCCATTGTTTCTAAGCTTTTCCTTCTCAGCAAAAACGTTGAAGTTGAAGTTGGACTTAGCCATTTGATCTACAATATTTGCAAGTACAAATTAGACTATGTTCATGATAACTAGTTCAACTTTTAATCAAATTACTAGATGAACTCCCACTAAATTCAACATCCCTCAAGTTGTTTAGTGAACACGATCCAAATTCACCACACCTAATCCGATCATCACGAGAAGAGATGTGGTTTCAATGGTGGACAACGAAGTGTCGATCATATCATTCATATGACTCATGCTTAACCTTTCGGTTCTTGTGTTCCGTGGCCATGTCTGTACATGCTAGGCTCGTCAAGTTAGACCCAAGTATTTCCGCGTGTGCAAAACTGGCTTGCACCCGTTGTATGTGAGCGTAGAGTCTATAGCACCCGATCATCACGTGATGCTTGGACACGACGAACTTTCGCAACGGTGCATACATGGGGAGAACACAGTTTTATCTTGATCTTTAGGTGAGGAATCATCTTATAATGCTACCGTCGCGATCTAAGCATAATAAGATACATAAAAGGATAAACATCACATGCATATAACTTTATGTGACATGGTATAGCCAATCTTCACGCAATGATCTCCATCTTGTGCGTGCCGGCATGATCTCCATCACTCCACCATGATTGCCTCCACCATAAATAGCAACTACAACTATTGCTAACTACTTAGCGATAAAGTAAAGCTATTACATGGCGTATAAGAAGTTGACTCGCAGGTCATACACAATTATAAAGACAACCATATGGCTCCTGCCGGTTGTGTACTCATTGACATGCAAGTCGTGAAACATTACAAAACATGATCATCGCATACAATATACACATCACATCTTGGGCCATACCATATCACAGAAAACACTCCCTGCAAAAACAAGTTAGACGCCTCTACTTTGTTGTTGCATGTTTTACGTGGCTTATGGGAGTAGATGCTAAGAACGATTCTTACCTACGGAAAGCCACAACAGTGATATTATGGTTGCCAAACTCCAGTGTGGATCCCATGACAACTATAGTGAGAGAAACAGGCATCCACCAGCCGCATGTGTGGAACAAGCCACACGTCAAGTGCGGAGCCGGTCTCACGAACGACGTCGCGTAAGGTTGGCCTAGACCGCTTCAATCTCACTATCCCGCATCATAAGAAGAACACAAACAAGAGGCTTGCAACAGAAAACATCAACACCCGCAACAACCATGTTGCGTTCTACTCGTGAATCACATCTACGCATAGATCTAGCTCTGATACCACTGAAGGGTTTCGTGGCATAGTAAATCAAAATTTTCTACGGATGTGAACAAAGGGAAAGCCAAGATCTAATCTAGGAGATGCAAACAACGAGAGAGATTGGATTAGATCTTCATACCCTTGAAGATTCGCACAGCGGAACGTTTGTCGGAACGTGGGTGATGTAGTCGTACTCGCTTCTCCTCCTCGCGATCCGATCCGATCTAGCACCACAAGTGGCGGTGCCTCCGTGAGATGCACACGTGCAGCACCTCGACGTCTCCTCCTTCCTCGGACCAGCAAGTATGGTGGAGAGACGGATTGGATCTACAACACGACGGCGTGGTGTATATGGTGGAGAATTTCTGCAGCAGGGCTTCGCCTACAAACAGTCGGGAGGGAGAGAGGAGGGGCAGCAGGGCGGATAGCTCTTGGAGGGGAAGGTGTGAGGGGGTGGTGCGCCCCTAGCCCTCTTTATATAGAGGGGTGGGAGGCTGCAACCCTAGCCCCCTCCCCCAAGCCAAACCGGCGGCCCCAAGGAGGAGGAGTGGGGGGCAAGGAAACCCCCCTTCTAGAAGCTCTATCTCGAGTTTAAAACCCTCTTGGCCGGCTAGGCCCTATGGGGCCTTGTGCCCCTGGCCCAATGCGGCCAGGGCACTCCCTCATAGGCCCATGCCCCCTCCCGGAAGGTGGGGCCACGTTGGTCCCCTTCCGGAAGGTTCTAGAAGCTTCCGGTACAATACCGATTAACCCGGAACAATTCCGAACTCCAAAAACTGCACTGCCTTATATGAATCTTATTCTCCGGACCACTCTGGAACCTCTCGTGATGTCCCGGATACCATCCGAGACTCCGAACAAAAACTCATAAACCAATTATCCAATCTATCCTAGCGTCAAGACACGTTAAGTGTGTGACCCTGCGGGTTCGAGAATATGCAGACATGATCTTCTATCAATAATCAACAACGGGGTCTGGAAACCCATATTGACTCCCACACATTCATCGATGATCATATCGGATGAACCACGATGCCAGGATTCAATCAATCCCATATATATATTCCCTTCGTCTCGCGATATTTTACTTGCCCGAGATTTGATCGTCGGTACCGTCATACCTAGTTCAATCTCGTTCACAGCAAGTACTTTACTCGTTCTGTAATCCGATATCACTTTGTGATTAACTCCTTAACCACATGCTTGCAAGCGGTGTTGATATCGATTACCGAGTGGGCCCAAAGTATATCTCTCCGACTTGGGAGGGACAAATCCCATCTCGATACATACAACCCAACAGATACTTTCCGATCACCTGAGAGACACCTTTATGATCACCCTCTCATAGGATGACGTTTGATGACCTCAAAGCTTTCTTCCGATACCAGGGAGTTGTATTATCTCATGGTGTAAGGAATACAATATTTGACATAAGAAAAGCTTCGCAAAGATGAACACGATGACACGATCTAATTGCTTCGCTTAGTTTGGGTCTGTCCATCATATCATTCTCCCAATGATATGATCTCATTATCAATTGACAACTCATGTCTATGGTTAGGAAACCTTAACCATCATTGATCAATGAGCTAGTCCATAGAGGCGTACTAGGGATACGGTGTTGTTCACAAACCACACAAGTATTAAAGTTTCCGCTTAATACAATTCTAGCATGGAATATAAACATTATCATGAACAAGAATTATAATAATAACATCTTTATTATTGCCTCTAGGGCATAATTCCAACATGAGAAGACGTCGAGGTGCCATACTTGTGCATCTCTCGGAGGCGTCGCCACTTGCGGCGTTGGATCGGATCGGATCGCGAGGAGGAGAAGGCTAGTACGACTACATCAACCATGTTCTGTTAAACGTTCCGCTGTGCGATATCTTCAAGGGTATGAAGATCTAATCTATCCCTCACGTTGTTTGCATCTCCTAGATTAGATCTTGGTTTTTCCCGTTCGCATCCGTAGAAAATTTTGATTTACTATGCTACGAAACCCTTCAGTGGTATCAGAGCTAGATTTATGCGTAGATGTGTTTCACGAGTAGAATGCAACATGCTTGTTATGGGCGTTGATGTTTTCTGTTGCAAGCCTCTTATTGTTTACTTCTTATGACGCGGGATAGTGAGATCGAAGTGGTCCAGGCCAACTTTACGCGACCTCGTTCGCGAGACCGGCTCCGCACTTGACGTGTGGCTTGTTCCACACATGCGGCTGGTGGATGCCAGTTTCTCTCACTATAGTTGTCATGGGATTTACACCGGATGTTGGCAACCATAATATCACCGTTGTGGCTTTCCATAGGTAAGAATCGTTCTTAGCTTGTTACTCCCATAAGCCACGTAAAACATGCAACAACAAAGTAGAGGCGCCTAACTTGTTTTTGCAGGGACTGTTTCTGTGATATGGTATGGCCCAAGATGTGATGTGTATGTTGTATGCAATGATAATGTTTTGTAATATTTCACGACTTGCATGTCGATGAGTACACAACCGGAAGGAGCCATATGGGTGTCTTTATAATTGTGTATGACATGTGTGTCAACTTCTTATACGCCATGTAATATCTTTACTTTATCGCTAAGTAGTTAGAAATAGTTGTAGTTGCTATTCGTGGTGGAGGCAATCATGGTGGAGTGATGGATATCATGCTGGCACGTACAAGATGGAGATCACTGTGCGGAGATTGGCTATACCATGTCACATAAAATTATATGCATGTGATGTTTATCCTTTTATGTATCTTATTATGCTTAGATCGCGACGGTAGCATTATAAGATGATTCCTCACTTAAAGATCAAGATAAAACTGTGTTCTCCCCATGTATGCACCATTGCGAAAGTTCGTCGTGTTCAAGCACCACGTGATGATCGGGTGCTATAAACTCTACGTTCATATACAACGGGTGCAAGCCAGTTTTGCACACGCGGAAATACTTGGGTTTAGCTTGATGATCCTAGCATGTACAGACATGGCCACGGAACACACGAACCGAAAGGTTAAGCATGAGTCATATGAATGATATGATCGACACTTTGTTGTCCACCATTGAAACCACATCTCTTCTCGTGAAGATCGGATTAGGTGTGATGAATTTGGATCATGTTCAATAAACAACTTGAGGGATGTTGAATTTAGTGGGAGTTCATCTAGTAATTTGATTAAGTTGAACTAGTTATCATGAACATAGTCTAAATTGTACTTGCAAATTTTGTAGATCAAATGGCTAAGTCCAACTTCAACTTCAACGTTTTTGCTGAGAAAGAAAAGCTTAAGAACAATGGATCTAACTTCACCAACTGGTTCCGCAATCTAAGAATCATTCTCGCTGGCGGACAAAAGGACTATGTCCTTGAGAAAGCGCTAGGTGACGCCCCTGCTGTAGATGTGCCGGCTGATGAAAAAGTTGTTTATCAGTCGCGCAAGGATGATTATGGTGTGATTAAGAGCACCATATTGTTTGCTATGGAATCGGACCTTCAAAATCGTTTTGAGGAGTTCGCCGGGCCCTTTGAGATTCTTGAGGAACTGAAAACCATGTTTCAGACTCAGGCCCGTTCTGAGAGATATGAGATCTCTGAGAGATTCTTCAACTGCAAGATGGACGAAGGGAGTTCCGTTAGTGAGCACGCCATTAAGATGTCAGGGTACACTCAACGTCTTGAGCAACTGGACTGCAAGATTCCAGAAGAGCTCAAGATTGACAGAGTTCTGCAATCACTCCCTCCTAGCTACAAAGGTTTTGTAGTTACTCATAATCAGATTGGTTCCACTGATACAATCACTGAGTTCTTCGCTAAGCTGAAAGCTGCGGAGGTGGACATCAAGAAAGATAATCATGTGTTGATGGTCAACAAGCCCCCAGCTTTAAAAAAGGTAAGGGAGCAAAGAAGTCCTTCAAGAAAGGCAGCAGCAAGCGCGTTGCCCCTGCTGAGAAGAAGCTCAAGTCTGGACCTAAGACGGACACTGAGTGCTTCTATTGCAGGGACAAGGGTCACTAGAAGCGCAACTGTCCGAAGTACTTTGTGGACAAAAAGGCTGGCACCATTAAAGGTATATTTGATATACATGTTATTGATGTTTACCTTACTAGCGCTCGTTGTAGTGCCTGGGTATTTGATACTGGTTCAGTTGCTAATATTTATAACTCGAAACAGGAGCTACGGAATAGACGGCGGCTAGCAAGGGATGAGGTGACGATGCGCGTTGGCAATGGATCAAGAGTTGATGTGATGGCCGTCGGCACGCTCTCCTTAGTTTTACCTTCAGGATTAGTTTTAAACCTTAATAAATGTTATTATGTGCCTGCGTTGAGCATGAACATCATATCTGGATCGTGTTTCTTGCAAGACGGTTATTCATTTAAAACGGAGAATAATGGTTGTTCTATTTATATGAGTAACATCTTTTATGGTCATGCACCTGCTATGAATGGTTTATTTCTTCTGAACCTCGAGAGCAATGAAACACACATCTATAACATTGAGGCTAAGAGATGCAAGGTAGATAGTGATAATACGACTTATTTGTGGCACTGCCGTCTAGGTCATATTGGTATAAAACGCATGAAGAAACTCCATTCTGATGGACTTTTGGAGTCTCTTGATTTTGAATCATTTGACACGTGCGAGCCGTGCCTCATGGGCAAGATGATCAAAACCCCGTTCTCCGGTATAATGGAGCGAGCAACGGACTTGTTGGAAATCATACATACCGATGTATGCGGACCAATGAGTGTTTCAACGTGCGGTGGATATCTTAATTTCTCACTTTTACTGATGACTTAAGTAGATATGGGTATATCTATTTAACGAAACATAAATCTGAAACATTTGAAAAGTTCAAGGAATTTCAGAACAAAGTGGAAAACCATCGTAACTGGAAAATTAAATTTCTACGATCCGATCGTGGAGGTGAATATTTGAGTTATGATTTTCTCACGCATCTTAAAGCAAGCGGAATCGTTTCGCAACTCACGCCACCCAGAACACCACAGCGCAATGGTGTGTCTGAACACCGGAATCGAACTCTATTAGATATGGTGTGATCAATGATGTCTCTTACAGATTTGCAGTTATCATTTTGGGGTTATGCATTAGAAACCGCTGCATTCACTTTAAATAGGACACCATCTAAATCCGTTGAGACGACACCATATGAACTGTGGTTTGGTGCTAAACCTAAGTTATCGTTTCTTAAAGTTTGGGGATGCGAGGCTTACGTCAAGAAGTTGATGCCGGACAAGCTCGAACCCAAAGCGGAGAAATGCGTCTTCATAGGATACCCTAAGGAAACTATTGGGTATACCTTCTATCACAGATCCGAAGGCAAAGTGTTTGTTTCAAAGAACGGATCCTTTCTTGAGAAGGAGTTTCTCTCAAAAGAAGTGAGTGGGAGGAAAGTAGTGCTAGACGAGGTTATTGAACCTTCTCTTGAGTTGGAGAGTAGCACAGCACCTGAAATTGTTCCAGTGCCGTCTGCACCAACAATAGAGGAAGCTAATGACGAGGATCATGAAGCTTCGGACGATGCTACTACTGAACGTCACAGGTCGACAAGGTCACGTGCCCCTCCTGAGTGGTATGGCAACCCTGTCTTAACTGTCTTGTTAGTAGACAACAGTGAATCTGCGAACTATGAGGAAGCAATGATGAGCCCAGACTCTGAGAAATGGCTAGAGGCCATGAAATCCGAATTGGGATCCATGAGCGAAAACCAAGTATGTACTTTGGTGGACCCTCCTAGCGACCGAAAGGCCGTTGAGTGCAAATGGATTTTCAAGAAGAAAACGAACGCGGATGGTAATGTTACTGTCTATAAAGCACGGCTTGTTGCGAAAGGTTTTCGACAAGTTCAAGGTGTTGACTACGATGAGACTTTCTCTCCCGTAGCGATGTTTAAATCCATTTGGATTTTATTAGCAATTGTTGCATTTCATGATTATGAAATATGGCAGATGGATGTCAAGACTGCGTTCCTCAATGGCAACATTGATGAAGAGTTGTATATGATGCAACCCGAAGGTTTTGTCGATCCTAAGGATGCTGATAAGGTATGCAAACTTCAGCGTTCCATTTATGGACTGAAGCAAGCATCTCGGAGTTGGAACCTTTGTTTTGATCAAGTGATCAAGAGCTTTGGATTTGTTCCAAATTGCTACGAAGCTTGTATCTACAAGAAAGTGAGTGGGAGATCAGTAACATTTTTAGTACTATATGTGGATGACATATTGATTATTGGAAATGACATTGATATGCTTAACGTTGTGAAGAGTTATTTGAACAAATGTTTTTCAATGAAAGACCTAGGAGAAGTTGCTTATATATTAGGCATCAAAATCTATAGATATTGACAAAGACGCCTAATAGCTTTAAGCCAAAGTACATACCTAGACAAAGTTCTGAAAAGGTTCAGAATGGATAAGGCAAAGAAAGGTTCAGTGCCTATGTTGTCAGGTAAGATATTGAGCAAGGCTCAGTGTCCAGCTATGGTAAACGATAGAGAAGCTATGAGCAAAGTGCCTTATGCCTCGGCCATATGTTCTATCATGTATGCCATGCTGTGTACTAGACCGGATGTGTCCAATGCTCTTAGTTTGACGAGCAGATACCAAAGTGATCCAGGAGTGGAATATTGGACAGCCGTGAAGAACATCCTAAAGTATTTAAATAGGACTAAAGAAATGTTCTTGGTCTATGGAGGTGATGAGCAGCTCGTCGTAAAAGGTTATGTCGACGCTAGTTTCGACACCGACAAAGATGATTCTAAATCTCAGACAGGATACATTTATATTTTAAATGGAGGAGCTGTGAGCTGGAGAAGCTGCAAGCAAAGTGTGATCGCGGGATCTACAATAGAAGTGGAATACATGGCTGCTGCAGAAGCGTCAAGTGAAGGAGTTTGGATCAGGAACTTCATCACTGAGCTTGGTGTGGTTCTAAGTGCCTTGGACCCACTGGAGATATTGTGTGACAACACTGGCGCCATAACACTGGCTAAGGAACCAAGATATCATCCAAAGACCAAGCATATTAACCGCAAGTTTCATATAATTCGAGATTATATAACAGATGGAGATCTGAAGATTAGCAAAGTACATACGGATCTGAATGTCGCAGATCCGTTGACTAAACCTCTTCCACGAGCAAAACATGATCAGCACCTTAGTGCCATGGGTGTTAGATTGTTGCCAGATGTAAACTAGATTAATGACTCTAGTGCAAGTGGGAGACTGTTAGAATTATGCCCTAGAGGCAATAATAAAGATGTTATTATTATAATTCTTGTTCGTGATAAAATTTATATTCCATGCTAGAATTGTATTAAGCGGAAACTTTGATACTTGTGTGGTTTATGAACAACACCGTGTCCCTAGTACGCCTCTATGGACTAGCTTATTGATTAATGATGGTTAAGGTTTCCTAACCATAGACATGAGTTGTCAATTAATAATGAGATCATGTCATTGGAAGAATGATATGATGGACAGACCCAAATTAAGCAGAGCAATTAGATCGTGTCATCGTGTTCATCTTTGTGAAGCTGTTTCTTATGTCAAATATTGTATTCCTTAGACCATGAGATAATGCAACTCCCTGGTATCGGAAGAAAGCTTTGAGGTCATCAAACGTCATCCTATGAGAGGGTGATCATAAAGGTGTCTCTCAGGTGATCGGAAAGTACTTGTTGGGTTGTATGTATCGAGATGGGATTTGTCCCTCCCAAGTCGGAGAGATATACTTCGGGCCCACTCGGTAATCGATATCAACACCGCTTGAAAGAAAGTGGTTAAGGAGTTAATCACAAAGTGATATCAGATTACGGAACAAGTAAAGTACTTGCTGTGAACGAGATTGAACTAGGTATGCCGATGCCAACGATCGAATCTCGGGCAACTAAAATATCGCGTGACAAAGGGAATACATATATGGGATTAATTGAATCCTGGAATCGTGGTTCATCCGATATGATCATCGATGAATATGTGGGAGTCAATATGGGTTTCCAGATCCCGCTATTGATTATTGATAGAAGATCATGTCTGCATATTCTCGAACCCGTAGGGTCACACACTTAACGTGTCTCGACGCTAGGATAGAATGGATAATTGGTTTATGAGTTTTTGTTCTGAGTCTCGGATGATATCCAGGACATCACGAGAGGTTCCAGAATGGTCCGGAGAATAAGGTTCATATAAGGGAAAACAGTTTTTGGATTTCGGAATTGTTTCGGAATGTTCGGTATTGTACCGGAAGGTTCTAGAAGCTTCTTCGGAGGGGGGGCGTGGGCCTATGAGGGAGTGCCCTGGCCGCATTGGTCCAGGGGCACAAGGCCCCATAGGCCTAGCCGGCCAAGCCCTAGGGGAAACCCTAGGGAGAGCTTCTAGAAGGGGGGGGGGGGAACTTGCCCCCCACTCCACCCATGTGGCCGCCAGCCCTAGGGCTTGGAGGAGGGCAAGGGCATCCGGCCAGCCCTCTATATAAAGAGGGAAGGGGCGCACCCTCCTCACACACCCCAAAAACCCTAGCCGCCATATTGCTGCCCTCTCCTCTCTCTCTCTCTCTCCCGACTGCGCGTAGGCGAAGCCCTGCCGCAGAAACTCTCCACCTTTGCACCACGCCGTCGTGTTGTAGATCCAATCTATCTCTCCACCCCACTTGCTGGACCGAGGAATGAGGAGACGTCGAGGTGCCATACGTGTGCATCTCTCGGAGGCGTCGCCACTTGCGGCGTTGGATCGGATCGGATCGCGAGGAGGAGAAGGCTAGTACGACTACATCAACCACGTTCTGTTAAACGTTCCACTGTGCAATTTCTTCAAGGGTATGAAGATCTAATCTATCCCTCTCGTTGTTTGCATCTCCTAGATTAGATCTTGGTTTTTCCCGTTCGCATCCGTAGAAAATTTTGATTTACTATGCTGCAAAACCCTTCAGGTGCCATGGTCGAGGTAGCCACGTGAGGGGTCGCCGTGGTCGATGTCATGGTCAGGGATGCCGGTGTCGAGGTAGACGCATGTGAAGCCGCATGCGCATAGTGCGTGAGGAGGATGACGAAGACGCGTCGAGGCAGTTGTCGAGGGTGTCGATGTCGTAGCCGATGCAGTTCGAGCCATCGAGGACGAGGTACGGCCATAGTTTTGCCAAAACTAGGTGCACGTCGGGGACGAACGCACACTTCGGTTTTGCCAGAACCGAGTATGCA
This sequence comes from Avena sativa, assembly GCA_916181665.1. Lineage (NCBI taxonomy): Eukaryota > Viridiplantae > Streptophyta > Magnoliopsida > Poales > Poaceae > Avena > Avena sativa. The sequence goes on along the minus strand of OV702297.1, from coordinate 336,672,802 downwards.
AAGAAGAAATCGTCGGTGACGCGGTCGAGGATGTCGTAGAGGGGTCGATGCCAAAGAAGATGTTGTCGAAACCGATGAAGACGAGGCGCCGATCCGAGCTTTCCAGACTCGGGAACGCGTCGGGGACGATGGCACTCCCATTGTTGCCAGTACCAGGCGTGCGGGGGCAGGGACCATCATGAACTTGTCGCCATGTTAGAAAGACTAGAAGATGAAGCCTCCAGAGCGGTTGCGACGCGCAGAGCGGCAAAGGGAGAGATGTCGGCACTATCGACGGTTGTCAGAGTAGAGTAGAAGGTGGTGTAGTCGGGGATGAGGCGATGATCTGACGACGAAGTTGTAGTGGACGAAGACGTAGAAGGCGGCGAAAACAGCAGCGACCTGGGGTAGTCATGCCGGATGCCTGGAGTGGTGATGGGGTAGTTGGCGGGACCCGCGACGGCGTGAGATCGCCCTGCAGGTTACCTTGTGAAGTGCGGCGGCGGTGCTCGAAGTAGGCGAGGAAGAAATACGGTGACGTGACGAAGACCATGTGTAGACGGCGGCGATCCACACCTATAGGAGTAGGCGCGGTAAAAGCCGAGAACGTCGATGCATCGGGACGGCGAAGTAGACTGCGTGCAACGACGCTATGACCCGAGGGGGCGATATAGCTGCAGGGCGCAAGTTGGTCCAGCGGCTGGGAGACCACCAGCGACGTACACGCCAAGGAAGGCGCGTTGGAAGCCGGTAGCATGGACCAAAGGCGACGGCGCAGCGGCCCGAGGGGGCGACGCAACGGCAGCCCGTAGCTCGATCGGTGGAAGAGGCATGCTCGGGGACGTGCTTGGCGTAGACATACGCATGATCGGTTGATCAGAACGACGGTGGGCCGTATGCGCCATGGAGTGGATGACGCGTAGATCGGAGTCGATGACGGCGTTGTCGGTGAAGTCCCGGACGATGACGACGAAGACGATCCGAGGGGGGCAGCCGTGGTTGATACCATGTACTCCCTCTGTTTCAAAATATAAGATGTTTTAGCTTTGTGAAGCAAATGTATCTAGACTACTTTTAGTGTGTAGGTTCATTCAAGTTTAGAGTGAATCTACACACTAAAAGATGTCTAGATACATTTACCTCACAAACCTAAAACATTTTATATTTTAAAACGGAGGGAGTAGAATGATAGAGAGGGTATTGGCGGAATATGTTAGATATATTATTGAGCCTCATGGGCGAGTATATATAGACGCACGTGGATTATCTTGAAGTACAAATCAAATTAGACTAGAGTCCTAACTATCCTAAACTACCCTAATAATTATGTCCGTATAATACTCTAACATTTTTGCCAAAAGTTAAGTTGTAAAGCATGGGGAACTGTGATGCAGAAGGTGAATTGTTCACCCACACATCCTCCCAGAAGAGGGTTTTCTTCCCATTATTACAAACCTAGAGGAGTATTGTTGGAAATTGAGTTAACCCCCATCAGGCTCGCCAAAAGTGAGAACTGACATATGGGCCCTGCTAAAGCCTGAGATAGAACCTGATTTCTCAAGTATTTTTTGGACATCATCTCTTGGCAGCCCTCCTTAGTGTTTTCCAGCTTCCATAGCCATTTGAAAATATAGCGATATAATATATATAAGACATTAAGACTTTAGTTCATTTGAAATGTATTTCGATTATAGCCATAATTTGATGTTTTATGCATATACCTTAAGATATATAGGGCCCATATGTAAGCTTTCCTTTTTTAAACCCAACCGCTAGGCCATGTGCATCTATATGCACGAGGCAACCAATCAAATCCCATCTCGATTCCTCTTATTGCTGTGCAAATGGTTTCTCGACACCTCCCGTGTCGATTCATTCACATCCCCGTGCTTTCTCCACCTAGATCAGGCTCCTTCTGAGCCCAGAGTAGTACCATTTGCTTGCTTTTTCATGCCTCATTATGCTACTATACGGTCATCATCACATAGATTGTTTTTGACATAAACATTGCACACAAAAATTAACAATATTTTGTCAAACACGACCCTAAAATTATTTGTGCTAATTATCCTAGGGTTGTATACATCTTTTTCTTCTTGTTTTCTAAATAAAATCACGTAGTAAATACTACCTTCATTATCGGTAGCAAATAATAACCATGCATTGGTGGGGGTTGACTTCTACAAGTGTTCATTTATTTTTGAATTGGCATTTCTGGCATCTATTCCCTCCGTTTGGAATTATAAGTCCCGTGCGGATGACTAGGTTGTTAATTTGAATAATAAAATATAAATAATATAGCATAAAAATTATACCATTGAAAACTTTAGAGTTTATATTTTTTAATGATATAATTTTTGTGATATATAAGTTATATTTTGTTGGTCAAATTAATAACCTAGGTATACGCGTAGGACCTGTAATCCCAAACAGAGGGAATACATCAAGATTGTACAATTTCTGACAGTCCAGACACATTGTAAAACACACATGAATGCTGAAATATGTAGGAAAGTTACTCCAGTACCCCAGTCCAATTATTAAGCAACACAATAAGGACATGTATGATGACCAGGTTCTATTCAACGCTTATTAGGCATTGCAGTGACAAATTTGTCCACACAAAAACACATGGAACTGCCTATCCCATCATCTAATGGTAGAAAATAAATGAAACGACCAAGATCATCGCACGCAGTGGTTTTAGCATATTCACATTTGAACAATGTTACTCCCTCCAATTCGATTTATAAGACATGCATGTAGTTTAAGAAAAAAATTGACTAAGATTTTGGGTAACAAAATATGAATCATATTTTAAAAAATTATATCATTAGAAACTTCTTTTGAATATGAATCAAATGCAAAATATTTGGCATATAACTCATATTTTGTTGACCAAATTGATGATCAAAGTTTTTCTTAAAGCACGTGCATGTCTAATAAACTGAACCGGAAAAAGTACTACTCCCTCTGCTCCATATTAATCGAGACCATTAATATGAAACGGGGGGAGGGGGGGTATAAAATATTGAAACATTTCAACATCATATCCATGCAACTGAAAAACTTTGAGCATCGGAATCAAGCAATTAAGCTAGGGTGTCAAGTGAGATCCCACCTATATCCCGCTTCTAATTCATATTAAATTTATAGTGTTTACACTAGAAATCTCAAAATAAACTAGAAGTGGGATTTTGATGGGATCTCACTTGACACCTTAAATTAAGCAAACATACTTACTTAGAAACAAATCAGAGTGGCATAAAAAAGTTCAAGGCGAGTATGCAACGAGACCATGACGGGAACGTGGAACTCCGGCACCAACCGTTTGAGCAAGGCTCATTCCCCTATAAACATGCCTGAATTATTTGTTCTGCATTCACCGAAATTCGGTGAATTGTTCAGCTGAGCAAAAAATATACTCCTAGTGAAATAATTGACCGTCTCCTTCACCGCTGGATCTGACTTAAGTACTAGGTAAATTTGAGACGACATCCCATATATGTTACAACACTGAAACACCACACGCAATGTTTTCTCGTGTGTATATACTATATCTCGTTGCAACGCTAGCTTTTTATCTAAAACAATATAAAATATTGCAACATTTCAACCATGTCCATGCAACAGAAAATTGTAGGCATGCACCAATTGCTTGTCTGCTCCAACACATCACAGCAACATGCTTTTCATCGTGCGATGTCATGTGCTGTAAGAGTGAAGCTAATAAGGCTGGCTTCCCAGTAAGCACTATAACAGGCCCAGTTTGGCGCCAGCTGTTTGAATGACTCCCATGTCTCTTGGGAGTATGTAGTTTAGGGCAGACTCTGTGTTAGGACACCTGTCTAACTTTATTAATTTCATAACAAAGATATGATTTACACCTAAAAAGAATACGATTTGGGTCTGCCACGGCAAGGAGGTGCATCTGCTCGCCCTGGCGTGCCAGTGCTGACATGGTACCATGTCAACATCAGTGAGCAGTTGAGGAGCAAAACCCCAGCAGTGGCAAAGAGAAGAAAAGAGAAAACGAAGGTGAACTGCACTCTGTTATTACTTGGGGTGTGACTTGAAATCTTTGCGCGCGGGGCCGAGCTTGAATGTGACGCAAGATATAAATCTATGAACCTAGCTTTGTAACATGGGGAAGCAAAGGATACGTACGTCTCGCGCATGTGATCACTCACTCTGGTAGTTAAGAAGACAGTTTCCTGTTTTGGTCCCAGTGTAACTTTACTTGGGTTCCACTGCTACTTCCCTTCTGGTAACTAATTAGCAGGTGGGACTTTTTGTTGGTAATAACATATCTCTGGTAACTAATTAGCAAGTGGGGCTTTTTGTTGGTAATAACTCTCCGGTACCCTTCCGCGTCGCTCCCACGAGCGACCGGGGGAACCCTAGCGCCGCCGGGCCTCCTGTCCCCCTACCGCTCCTCCCTCCTCGCCGCCGCCGGGACACGCCGCCGGCAAAGCCGCTCGGCGCCGGTGGCGGTAGGTCCCCTCTTCTTCCCCTGGTTCGCCAGATCTCGGCGCGGGCCAAGATCGACGACCGGCGGCGGCGCGCGTGCGCGGGGCGCGGCGGCGTCCGGTTAGGTGGCGCGGTATCTCGGCGTAGCGGCGTCACCCTGCTATGGCAAGGAGGGCTGCGTGGAGCTTTGGTTTTCATGCTCGGGGCCGGCGGCTGCTGGGTCGGGGCGGCGAGGGTAATGGGAGGCGTTGGCCGGGATCTGGGGGAAGCGGCGGATGCGGTGCTGCAGGATGGAGGCGAAGGCGCATCCTTAGTGGCGGTGCTCAGCCTACGTGCTCATCGGCGCCGAAGGTCGGCCTGCTCGATCCGTTCACCGGAAACCGGCCGACGGTGTGGGGATCGCTGCGTCGGCTCTATTAAAGGAGGTGGTCCTTGGGATTCTTTCGCACAAAGACAAAGATCTGCTTGATGTCTCCCCTCGTTGATCTGGACTGGAGAGGCGAGTTTCGGAAGGCTCCACCGGCGAACTCCCATGGGCGTATCATGCCTGGAGATTGCTGGATCAGAAGATATTCGGTCGTGCGTACCTTGTTTTTTTGACCGTTTGGTTTCAGCGGGAGTGTTGCGACGCTCTATTGTTTGTTCCCACCAAGTGTTATTCATCGAGCCATGGTGAAGTCAGATGCGAAGAATGTCAGGAAAGCGGAAATATGAGGGTAGCGATGGTGATTTCAGTTTTTGTGGCGATGGAGAACTGGCTGCGTGATCTGGGACTCGTAGCAGCGACTATTGGTGCGGGAAGACAACACGGGAGGAGTTGCCAGTCTTACCTTGCAGGGTGAAAATCCAAGGTCTGGCATTAACTGGTTGTGCCTGGCAATGACCTTGTTGAATGAATTGTTTTGCGAGCGAGGACTTTCTCCAGGTTGAAAACCTATGATCTTTGATCGGGCAACGACGACGCTTAGGCATTGTTTCCTTCTTTAAGGCGTTGTTATTGGAGTAGAGGACTACTGATGTTGTTCTGATGGTGTCAGTGTTGTTGCTTTGAGGATTAGTTCTCTGTAGCGGAACTTTTATTTTTTGTAATTCTTCATTTTTTTTCTAGGATGTGTGCATCCGTAGGACCGCTAGATCATGTGTTGTTGTAGAGGCTTAGTTTAATTGGTATTCTTATGATATTAATATATACTCTTTTTCAAAAAAAAAGATAGAATACTACAGTATCACTTTCATGGGAGAGTATTTGTTGGGCAAGGATGTGAGTCAACGGATACTTTTATTTAGAAAACTGATGTATCAATATCTACCACACCAAATAAGTTTCATTAGGTTCAACATTAAATCAAAAGTAAATTCGACTTTTTACCCTCTACTTATGCATTTGTGACACTAATTACCCTATGTAGTGAAAATTCATCTAAATTACCATGTTTGAAAACTTTAAACCCTAATTTTCTAATGCATATCTATTAGGCAAGGTGTGAGGTGACGATTGAACTTCAAAATTATCGAGATGGCAATAAAAAATAAAACATTTGGTGTAGAGAAGGGTAGATTTGATCGACGACGACGTCCTCCGATCTTGACATATTTTATTTTGTAGCCGCACATCATCCTAACATGTTAGCCTTATCCAAAAAATACGTGTTGAATGCTAAAACGGGACAAAATCATGCTTAGAATTTTCTTAAATAGAACATTCGGGTACAACTACTACTAAATAGGATAATTAGTGTCTCAAATGCATAAATGGAGGGTAAAAAGTGAAATTCACTCTTAAATCAAATATATACTTTTAGGTACTACGGAATTTGGTGTTGCAGATATTTCTATAGACTTGATCAAACTAAAAAAAATATTGGACTTAGAGTATCTCCAGCAGCCGCTGTATATTGCGTCCGCGCTAAAAAAACGACCAATATGCAGCGCCTGAGTTCACTTTGGAGCAGCTGTAAATAAGTGCACGCTATAAATAAGTGCGCCGTCCAAAACGGTATTTTTTTTTTGAACGGCCAAAACGGTATATTTAGGGCGTGGCATGCAACAGGCGCTATTGCTCTCCTCGAAACAGGCTGACGTCCAGCTTTATAAATAAAGCAACATCCATATAAGAGTTCATACAACCACACCACACAAAAGTTCACATACATACGGTCACATACATGGCCACACAGTCGGACCAAGCATGGTCAAGTCTGGCGTAAGCCAACCAACACAAACACAGACAGCGGGAACAAGATAAAAACCACCAGCCGGAAGGGCCCTCAGGGGCCGGACGAAGTAGCAAGCCGGCGAGCCGCCGCAATCAGGTGCTCCAACATCTCGTCCAGCCGCGCCCTCTCACGCTGTCTACACAGCGGGTACCACTGCTGCAAAAAAGCCAGAAAGGTGAAGGCCGAGTCAGAAGCCCGGCGAAGAAAATACGCTCAATGACCATCTTGTTCCTAATGTTCCATAAAGCCCAGGTCATTGCCGCAAACATCAACCAGAAGAGGCGCCTCCTCCTCCCAGTATGGTTTGCGGCGGCCTCCAGGAACTCTCCAAGGTCTGAGGCCTGCCACTCAGGCCCCAGGGCCTCGTGAACAAAGTTCCAAAGGAAGCGAGCAGCGGGGCACGAGAAGAAAATGTGCAGGCCCGTTTCTGGGACCGCACAAAACGGGCAAAGGCCATTACCAGGCCCTTGCCGCTTGGCCACCTCCACACCCGAGGGAATCCGGTCACATAGTAGCTGCCAAACAAAGATTTTGATCTTCAGAGGCAGGGGGCCTTCCACAAAGGTGAGACCCATGGCCTCTCGGGCCCTCTAAATAGGGCCCTGTAGGCCGAGCCCACCGAAAAGAACCCCGAAGGGGAGAGGTGCCAAGCATGAGAGTCCGGGGACTGCGCCAGGGACAGCGGAAGACTGTCCCTCAGCCCCTCCCAGGACGCCAGCTCGGCCTCCCCCAGGTTCCTCCGGAAAGCCACCTGCCACGACCCACCGTGGAAGGCCTCCCCAACCAGGATAGTAGGGTCAGAGCAGATTGCAAATAACTCGGGACACTCATGGCGCAGAGGGAGATGGCTGAGCCATGGGTCGAGCCAGAATAGGGTATCCCTACCATCGCCTATGGAAATAGACAACCCTTTCCGGATAGCTGGCTTGATGTCCTGGATGGCTCTCCAAAACTGAGAGCCCTCCCGACGATCACAAGCCAGCAGCGGCCGGCCCCGCAAATATTTCGCCTTAATCAACTGTAGCCAAAGGCCTCCATCATCTTTCAGGATCCTCCACACCCATCGAAGCAGCAACGCCACATTCATGTGGCGGGACACTATGATACCTAAGCCCCCTAGCTCCTTAGGGGTGCAGATATCAGCCCACTTCACCATATGATACTTTTGATGACCATTATTGGCTATCCAAAAGAACCGGGAGAGCTCCTTGTCAAAGTTTGCATGAACCCCCTCCGGCAGGAGATACATCCCCATCATGTACATAGGGAGGCTAGAGAGGCACGAGTCGATAAGGACCGTCTTGCTCCCCTTGGAGGTGAACCTTCCCTGCCAGGGTTCGGCTTTCGCCTTAACCCGACCCATGAGGGGCTCCAGGTCCCTAATCAAGATCCTGGTGTCCCTCACTGGCATCCCTAAATAGTTTAGGGGGAAGACCGCCAAACGGCAATTAAGGTTATCCGCGATCCTCTGCTGATCCTCTTCGGAATACCCCAACACCATGACTTCACTCTTATCGAAGTTGATCTTGAGGCCCGACATAGCCTCAAAGCACAGGAGCAGGAACTTCAGGTTAATGATATCCTGCTTCGAGCCCGCCACCATAATCATGGTATCATCCGCATATTGGAGGTGGGTCACCCCCCCTCCAGGGATAAGATGCCGAACCACACCTGAGATGTGGCCGGAATTCTTGGCCTTCTCCAAGATTTCCGCAAGGGCATCAACTGCAGCATTAAACAAAATAGGGGAGATAGGGTCCCCTTGACGAACCCCACAGGAGGGTTTGAAATAGGGACCCACCTCTCCATTTATGTTTATAGCTGTGTTCCCGCTCATGACGATCTGCATGATCCAACCTATCATGCGATCATCCACCCCACGACGCTGGAGGACTTGGCGGAGGAAGGCCCAGTCTAGCCTATCATAGGCCTTCTGAAAGTCGAGCTTCAAGAAGACACCCTGCTGGCGACACACCTTGACCTCATGAATAATTTCATGCAGAGCCAGGATCCCGTCGTGAATAAATCTCCCTTTTAGGAAGGCAAACTGGTATGGATGCGTCAGACGCTCCATAATAGGAGCAAGCCTGCGCGCACACACCTTGGAAATGATCCGCTGGATCACATTGATAACAGTGATCGGGTGGAACTGGCGAATATCCGTGGCCCCCACAATCTTGGGGATCAGGGTAATAACACCAAAGTTCAGCCGGGCCATCACGAGGGTCCCAACATAGAGTTCCTGGAACATAGGCATAATGGTCCCCTGTATCTTCTCCCAGAACCTCTGGAAGAAGACAACCGGGAGGCCATCAGGACCAGGAGCCGAGTTAGGCTTCATCTCCGTGATGGCCAGGAGAACCTCCTCGGGCAGGAATGGGAGTGTAAGACCCGCATTTTCATCAACGGAGACCATGGCCCCAACTGGCCAGAAGTCCGCAGCTAATGCCACCCCTGAACGGGGTGCTGCCGAGAATAATTCCTTGTAGAAGGAATAAATATGGGTGGAGATATCTCTGGCACTCTCCAGAAGATTCCCCTCCACCCAGAGGCAGGGGATCGAGCACTTCCTACGACGACCATTTGCAATGGCATGGAAGTAAGCCGTGTTCGCATCCCCCTTAAGGAGCCAGTTCTGCCGACTCCGCTGTCGCCAAAACGTCTCCTCGCCTCGAAAAATCTCCATTAAGGAGTCTTCAAGCGCATATCGCTGGAGCCAGTCCTCCGCCGATAAGCCCCCGGCATCAGCCACCCGGTCTAGGGCCTCTAGAGCGGATATGAGACCACCTTTCCTGCGTCTCAAGTCCGCCCCCAAGTTAGCACCCCACCCCCGCATGAACTGGCGAGCCATCATCGCACAAAAGTGCCAGACGTCTATGGTCGAGCGCACCTGGGGAACTGAGGCCACAGCCGCCTCCCATTTGGATTGAACCATCTCCACGAACCCGGGCTGTTGTAGCCAAAAGTTCTCAAAGTGGAACCGATTAAGGCGCGGGGGCGACCCCCCTCCAGTGGAGAGCAGGAGTGGACAATGGTCCGACCCGATCCTCGTAATCGCCCGCAGCGAGCATAGAGGATAGGCAAGCTCCCAATCAACCGAGACTAGGACCCTATCCAGCACGCTCCGGACTGGGTCAACCCGGTTGTTGGTCCACGTGAACCGCCCCCCCCCCACTCGAGCGATCTCTCTGAGGGCAAGGTCAGCAATACAATCATTAAACAGCCGCATCCGAGGAAAATCAATATTATTCGAGCTCTTCTCTTCTGGAGATCGAATTAAATTGAAGTCCCCGGCCACGACCACAGGGGTGGAACAGCTCTCCACCTTGGCAGATAATTCTGCCAAGAAAGCTAGGGATCTCCTATGGTCCGCGGGGCCATAGACAATAATAACCTCCCAACTGAGGTTACTCCGTCTGTGGGTGAGTAACATACTCACAAAGAACTCCCCCCGGTCCATATCCTCAACTTCGAAGGTGTCCTCCTTCACCCCAAGGAGGATCCCTCCGGAGAGACCAATCGCCGGCAGCCAGTGCCAGACGAAACTATGACGACTCAATCCCTGCAACTCCGGGATCGAGAAGTCCTGCCTAATCGTCTCCTGCAAGCCCACAATGTCCACATCCTCCTGCCGCAAGTAGTCACGAAGCTGTTGGCGGCGCCCATCGTGGCCAAAGCCACGGATGTTCCAGATGAAGGCAAAGATTGCTTCACTCATTGGGACACCGTCGGGTTTGGCCCCCTGCGCGGAGCCGAGCGAGCCCTACCAGAAGTCGAGGACTTGGACACGGGTTTAGGAGGTCTCCCTCGCTGTCCCCCCACCTGGGGGACGGCAGAGGGAGCCTCACCGCTCCCCTGGCTAGAAGGGCCACTCCCCCTAGTGCCCCGACTTTGTGAGCCGACGCTGCTAGAGGTCTGGGGCACTGTCAGCTTCTCGCGCTCCGCCTGAGCGCGCGCTGCCGCCAGTGCCCCATCATAGGTCTCCTTCGCTTTAAGCGCCGCAATCTGCTCTAGCCGGGGGCCACGTTCCCCACGGAACACCACCCCGCAATCTTGAGCGACAGCATCAAGCTGTTCAACGGAGACATCTGCTAACACAGAGAACCTAGACCCCGAGGGAGGGGAGGGGCAGTGAGATGGGGAAGGAAGGGAGGAGGACGCACCTGAATCGAGGTTACGGACCGCGGTCCGCGAAACCGCCTGCTCGAGGATGGTCGGCTCCCTCCCCTCGGATACCGTCCTGGCCCCAGCAATCCTAGCACTGGCGCGGGAGGGAAGAGGTGGGGGCGGCCTGGGTCGGCGAGCAGTACGGGGCTTGGAACCAGCCTCAGGAGTGTCGGGGAAGACTGAGACTGGCTCCCCAACTGGCGGGGCCGGGGTCGCTGGCACCACGGCAGGGGAACCCCGCGGCGAGGCCGACGTGGAGCCGGGGGAGAGGGTGTAGCAGACGACCCCCGGCGAGCGAGGCGAGGTTGGCGGCGCCACCACCAACCCCTCACTGGACGAGGCACGGAGCTCAGGCGGGCTAGGGTGCGCTGCAGCCTTTAGGGCCGCAAACCCCGAGAGACCCAAGAACTCGAACTCCCCACCCATGTTTGAGCCATAGGGGACCAGGCCCAACTCCTCAGAGACTGGAGGGTCCGGGCGGAGGCACCGAGGCACGTCCACGGGGGGCAGAGTCAGCGATAGGACCGGGTCCCGAGCCAGCGCCATCGTGCGCGAAGGAGGCCCCCCTGACGCTATTGCTCTAGCTCGGGCGCGAATGAAAACGGCCGCGGAAACTTCCTCTACGTCTTGCTCCGCTCCCCCGACTTGATCCTCCGCCTCCCTGACCGCGCCCCGACATGGCCTTTCGCCGCCTGTCCGGAAACTTCACCGGCGCGACGAACCCTGCCATCCCCTGGCTGCCGCCCGCCGCTCGCAGGAAGCTTCGCCCGCACGTGCATCTCCAGCGGCCCCGCCTAGCCCTCTGCCGCCCATGCGTGCCTTGCCCGACCGTGGATGCGCCGCCTACCAGCGTTGACGCGGCCGCCTCCAGCGTGCGTGCGAGCGAGCGGCCGCGTGCGTGCGACGCCGTACGGTGGATGCGCCGTGCGAGTTGATTTTAGATTTCTCTCCTGGCCGCTGTTGCTTTGCTTCAAGGTCTTGCGGCTCGCTAGCATGTAGGAAATTGATTCAAGGTCTTGCCGATTCTGCTTGATCAAGGTCCTGCGTGCAGTCGTCCGCCGCAGAGCAGTACAGCCTTGCGTGCGCACGGCGTAGAATCGGACCAGATTGTTTTTTTTAAGATTTGTGGGGTCTTACTTGTAAAATTTAGAGACCTCGCGTGCTCTATTTTAGTGCGTCCGGTGAACTATCGCTTACGCACACTGTAAAATACAGTCTCGAGTGAACCTGTTGCGTGCCGCTTGCGCTAAAAGCAGATACAACATGACAGCGCTAAAATTTAGAGCCTCTGTTTGGAGATGCTCTTAGGAGCAATCTAGTTAGAACTTCAACTAAATTTGAGTAGCTAGCTAATTGATGTATCTGCACGGTTGATGTTTATATATTGTTTAAACGCCGGTTGCTTATGTTTCTCTCCGATCCTCCAGGATCATAGTTTAAGGCAGTTGTAGATATTGTTTTATAAGATGCGCTCACCACATACATATGCCATGTGGTTCGTTTAAGGCAGTTTCCCAGTTTGTGAAAGGGCAAACGCATGCGTACAGGTGTGTTTGTTTGGCCTGCAGCTGCTGAAATGCAGTTGTAAAAAACCAGTTGCCGAAACGGAGATTTGTTATTTGGCACGAGTGCTTTTGATGGCTGGTGTTGCTGGTTTTAGGACTGAAATATCAGAATTGTTCCTGAGTGCAGACGATATTGTATAAGTGTTGATTTAAAACGAATTAGCTCTTTATGACGAATTTTACATAATAAGTATAAATGTTGATTTGAAACGAATTAGCTCTTTATGACGGATTTTACATAAGAATCGTACTTAAGAGCTAAATTATCTCATTTTACCTTTCTTTCTAAAATAAACTTTTTACCAGCTGAAATGCTGAATCGTAAACCGCGTTTTTTTGGCTTATAGCTTTAATTACCATTTCCATTCCCCCCTTTTTGCTAATAATTATGTACACCTTTTTATTTGGAATTTATTTGTGTGCACATTAAACTTGTTGTATAATTTCCTTGATCCAATTTCAGCACCACCTATTCCCGATGGCGAGGAAGAAGCAGGCGAGCCCAATGGTTGCGGGGAATAGGGAACGGCGGCGGCGACAGTTGCGGGGGACAGCAGGGAGGGTGGTTGCGGGGAACAGCGAGGATGGCGTCAAGGAGGGTGGTGCTGCAGCCGGTAACGGCGGAGGCAAGGATGGTGTCTGGGAGGGGTGCTGTTGCGGAGGGGACCGGTGGAAGGGAAGGGAGGCGGCAGGGAACCCTAATCTTCAGGTTCCATGGTGACGAGAGGGGACAAATTGATAGGTCAGAAACGGAGGTTGTGGTCAGGACTCGAGTTTGGTCTCGGTGGCGGTTACATTGCAATATTCTGAACTAGAGGGCAATTTCGGTCCTTACAACCTGAGAAGCGGACGAGAAGCCTGGGAAGCGGCCCTCGCCTCGCTTTTGGTCGACCACGCTCGGTAGTATGTTTTCTTGCCCCGCTTCTCGCCAACGCGGTTGAAAATTTAGTTGTTTGTTTTTTATGCACATTTTGAATCCAAAAAACCCTAAAATCTAAAGCTAAAGCAGAAACAAACAGGGCCTATGTCCGTCGCTTTAACTTGAATTGTTGCTTCGCAATGGGAACCATTCCTGTCAGATTCCGTCACTCGCCACCGCTACTGCTAACCGGAGGAGTTTGGGAAAATTGTCGCGGTCGTTTATTCCTCTCTCCGACGCCGGAGAAGATCATGACCCGCTTATCGGTCTAGCCTCCACCGCAAGTTGAGTCCACGCCGTCGCCAGAGAATCTCAACCACGATGACTATGCTCCCTATTCCGGCCATGACAAGATGCCCTCGGCTGCCATAGACTCTTCCATGCCCGTGAACTGCGCCGCTAGCAAGGAGTTTGGCTGATTGTCCTCCCACTTTTTGAGGTATGAATTCAGCGCCCTTTGTCACCGAAAAATGTTCCATTGTCCTTCCTTATTTCTACATAGAGAACGGCCGATACTTCGAAGAGTTTTCCATAATTATTTTATTTATGCATTGTCTGATTGAAAGAACATGTGGACCCCTATGTGTAGTTTTGGTAATTAATGACAATCTTCACAGACTAACGTGTGTATTGAGTTGTACTTGTAGGAATGGTCCATTGGCATCGCTTGGAGCATGTGTTGGCTTCAAGGTCGATGAAATGAGAAGAAGATGTGTTGTGCAAACTCAAAATGCGTCATCTATAGAAGATCTCATGTTTGATGCTAACCATCCTCGGTGATCATGGATCGATGATGAAGAATCAAGAAAGGCGTTCCATCTTAAGAAGGGCAAGATCGTCTACATCGAACTCAAGTGGAATGCTTAAGGCAAAGGTATAATCTTGATAGGTTTTCTCTTTTGCCGGTCTCATGTTGTGTGTGGGAGACCGGGTTTAGGATAGATAACCGTACTATCAAGAGGGGCTCTCGAATGAGTAATTCAGTCACATCGTTCGGAGAGAGCTCAAACCTTTGCATACTTGCATCATCGTATTTGGTTGTTATTTGGTCTTACCCATGTGAGGATATAGAGCTTGTGGTAATCTCCATAACAAGCTCTTGTTCATCAAAATCGGATCTCTCTTTTATATCTTACTGCGATTTTGATCTATGCGGTTTTTCGGTTTCTCACCAAGTGAGGTATCTCACATTATTGTACTTGATACATTCTCACTTGGTGATAACCAATATTTTCAACACAATTGGAATCGGGTCAATCGGAGCTACCGTTTAAAAGTTATGACCGTTCGAATATTTGCCGATTTGATTCTAATAAAGAAAAAGGAAAAATAGTTTTTCTGGGTTGTCCGGTGCTACCGGGCCTAGTACCGGACACCCCTGTTTCGGCTCGTTCGCTCTCAGTACTGTCCGGTAGTCCTGGCAGGTACTACCGGCCTGTAGGTACTACCGCCCCGGGCGGCCGGTAGTACCGGGCCGCCAGCGCCAGGCCCATCCCCCACGCGCGCACTCGATCTCGCTCACCCTGCTCGCTGCTGGGCCTCGCCTGCCGCTACCGCCTGGGTCCCGTGCTCGCTCGCGTTCGATCCCGCGCGATGCGCGTTGACCTGCCCGCGTGCGCTGCTTCCGCCCTCGCCTGGCCCCACGCGCCCTGCCGCCAATCCCCCCCGCGCGCGCACGCCTGACCCCGCATCGCTTGCAGCCGCACGCTCCCTCGCTCGCGTTGACCTGCCACGATAGGCTCGCTGCGCGCGCTGCCTGGCCCGCTGTGGCCCCGCTGCTCCCGCGCGTGCTACGCTGGCTTGCGGTGTTGGGTCCCTCTGCCACGTGCTGGGCCTGCTGCTGCCTGCCCCGCTTCGGCCACTGTCGCGCGCGCTACGCCCGCCTGTCGCGCTGGCCCTGCGCGTTGTCTGCTGCTGCTCGCTCGCTCTCTGGCCCCACCTTGCTTGCGTCGCTCGCTCGCCTGGCCTCTTCCGTTTTCCTGGCATTTTGCTGTTTGGGTCCGGTATTAACGGCCAATCCAGGAAAAACGCCCCAATGGGCAGAATCTGCCAGTTTCTTTAAATAGCTTTGCCCCTTTGTCTTTTAGGGTTGCTTCTAACTCCTCCTTTTGTCTAAGCTTTGCCCTCATTTGCCTTACTCTTTGAGCTTGATTTATACTCATCCCTCCATTGATTCTTGCATATATTTGAGGGGTAGTTGGAGGTGATCTAGATCTACGTTTTGACCTAACCGATTCATCCCTTTGTGAGTGTATCTTTGGGGATCTAGATTTTGGGGGATTTTGTGTCTCTCTTTGATTCCTCCTCTCTTGTTTTCCCAATAGCTTTAGTAGCTTTGTTGGAACTTGAGAGTGAGGGATTGGAGCATCTTTGTGGTGTTCTTGCCATTTGCATTTGGTGCATCGGTTTGTGTTCTCCTCGGAGGATTTGGTTTGAGTTACTCATTGGAGCTTATCACTCTTGGGTTCTAAGAACGCTAGACGGTTTTGTGGCCTTGGTGGCATTGTTGAGGCCTTGGTGGCGTTTGTTGGGAGCCTCCAATTAAGTTGTGGAGAAGTGCCCCAACCTTGTGAGAGGTTCTGGTTGCCACCGACAAGTGCACCGATAGTGGAAGCGTGGATCCATCCCATTGGGGTGAGATTCACCGGAGAATAAGGGAGGCCTTTTGTGGCATAGGTGGTTAGATACCACCCCCTCTCCAAATGAGACGTACTCCATGTTGGGAGGAACTAGGTAAAATATCGTCGTCCCCGCGTGCCTCGATTATCTCTATACCCGAGCTCTTTACTTATGCACTTTACATTGTGATAGCCTTCGTGCTTGAAGTAATATATATCTTGTTATCACATTGTTTCTTGTATTGCTTAGCATAAGTTGTTGGTGCACATAGGTGAACCATAGTTGTTCTAGGTTGTGCTTGACGAAGTAAACGTTAGTTTTATTCCGCCTTTGTTGAGCCACTTTAGGAAAAGTTTTAATCGCCTATTCACCCCTCCTCTAGGCGACATCTGTATCATTTCACCGATGATACGTCGAAAACGTATATACAATTTTAGATGCTACATGCTTGTTTACTATCTACTTTGCTTTGCTTTTTCCACACTTTGAGGTGCTTTTTACATGTTTTCTGGTACTAACCTATTAACAAGTTGCCACAGTGTCAGTTGCCTGTTTTCTGCTGTTTTTGATTCTAGAAAAGCTAGTAAGGAAATATTCTCGGAATTGGACGGGACAAAATCCAAAGTCAATATTTCATCGAGGAGAACACGGAGTCCAGATGAGAGATGGAGGGGCGCCACAGGGTGGCCACCCCCCCCCCAGGCGTGGCCTAAGGTGGGCCTGCGCCTAGGCAAGGTGTGGGCCTCCTGGACGCCTCCTAGCCTCGCCTCTTCGCATATAAGACGCCCCCGATGCCGAAACGCTAAGAACCCGATCAAAACTCCACGAAACCGTCTGTAGTCGCCGCCACCATCGTTCCTAGATCGGGGGATCTGAAGCTCTTCCTGGCACCCTACCGGAGGGAAGATCATCCCGGAGGCCTTCTTCTTCATCATGCCAGCCTTCAGTATGAAGCGTGAGTAGTTCCACCTTGGACTACGGGTCCATGTAGTAGCTAGATGGTTGTATCTCCTCCTTGTTCTTTCATGTATAGATCTTGTGAGCTCCGTTCATGATCAAGCACTAATCTATTTATAATCATGCATGTTGTGTTTGTGGGGATCCAATGGATATTGAGATTACTATGTCAAATTGATTAATGGTTTTGTCTTATTAATTCTATCATGTCTGTGTTGTTTGTGATCTTGCATGCTCTCCGTTATTAGTAGCTATCTTGGCCAAGTAGTTGCTAGTGACTCCAAGTGGGGGTATTTATGCCCGATAGTGGGTTCAAGCCTCTATTTACCAAGGGAAGTGACAGAAATCTCTACGGTTGTAGATGTGTTGTTGCCATTAGGGAGAAAACAACGGTCTCTTGTTAATGGAACAAGTGGATTCTTTACCTTACACACTTTGCTTAAAGCATTTTTCTGTTGCTTGCAACTTAATACTGGAGGGGGTTCGGATGATAACCTGAAGGTGGACTTCTAGTCATAGATGCAGTTGGCTGGCGGTTTATGTATATTGTTGTATTGCCCAATCGAATCTCATAGGATCTTTTTATCTAGTATTGCATTGTTATGCCTTGCTCAGTCCTGTCGATTGTCATGTTGTAATTTGTTTACCCTGTATGCCATGTTTGTTTATCTAAGGATAGC
The DNA here is from genome assembly GCA_916181665.1 of Avena sativa. Lineage (NCBI taxonomy): Eukaryota > Viridiplantae > Streptophyta > Magnoliopsida > Poales > Poaceae > Avena > Avena sativa. Next base: position 336,655,230 of record OV702297.1, on the reverse strand, counting down.
ACCTCTAGTGAACTATGTACCCCGGTCCAATATTTACCATTGATACATCTTCCACTATTACTGTTTACTTGCTACAAACCATCATCACCTTCCACATCATACAGTTAATCCTTTGTTACAGCAAACCAGTGAGCTTGACAACCTCACTGTTTGTTGGGGCAAAGACTTGAGTTTGTGTTGTGCAGATTTCCACATTGCTTGCAACACCTTTGAGGCGTTTCCTTCCTTCTACTGGTTCGATAACCTTGCTTTCTTACTGAGGGAATACTTGCTTCGGTGCTCTTCACACCTTGCTCTTGGGGTTTCCAAAGAAGCGCTCCCATGTCAACACCGGGCGCCATCAAGTTTTCTGGCGCCTTTGTCGGGGAGGCTAAGGACGTCTTCACAAGGGGAGTCCTCCTTAACCTTTCTCTTTACTTTGTTTTTAGTTTGCTTAGTTTATTTTGCTTGGTTTTGTTTGCCTCTTTTTATCAAAAACTCCAAAAAAAATAGTTTAGTTTGGTTTGCTTTCTCTTCTCAAAAACGCAAAAAAAATAGTTCTTACCCTAGTTGTTGGTCTGTTATTGCCTTGCTTGGTCATGCTTTCTATCAATGGATGGTTTCTTTGAAACTAGTTCTTATTGGCGAGGTGGGTTCACAGAATAACAAAAGAATTATTATAAGGAACACCGTTTGTCAAAAAAAGGGAAACACCTATGGGAACAAATTGATAAATTGAATACTATTGCTAGAGAGGTGTGCTCTACTTATAATGTTACTTATTGCTTTGATAAAGCTTGTTGCTGTAGGAGGTATAAACACCTCCCTTTTCAATGTGAGTATAATGATAATGTTACCATGTCCTTTTATGTTAAAGGAAGTTATGACTTTTATGATGTGGAACAAATTGAAGAATTTATTGCCTTCAAGGGTGCATTTGAACTTCCCAGTTTGCTTGAAAATACTGATGATGCACCTTATGAATATGAGGTTATGAGATACTTAAATTTTGCTTTGATAATTACGAGGAAGAAAATGGCTATATTCTTGAATATTTTAATAGATGCTTTCCATAAATGGAAGAGACTAATGCCTTGCAGGAGACTATGGAAGAAGAAATTGTTGAAACTAGAAGCTCATTAGATGAAAAAGAGGAGGAGAGTGATGAACAAAAAGAGGAAGAATGGATTATCTACACATTCCTACCTTCTAATGAGAGTAACTCTTTATCCCTTACATTATTTGATTGTCCCCCATGCTTACCAAAGGAGGATGAATGTTATGTTCCTGTGGATCCTTTTGAAATATCTACTTTGGGTAAAACCTGTGAAGGTTTTAATCCCACTATTTTTGAGCTTGATAGAAATTATGTGTTTGTAGATCATGAAAAGAATGCTTTATGTGTCAGATATATTTTTGAGTTTATTCATGAGGCTACTGGAAATTATTATGAGAGAGGAAAATATGGTTGTAGAAGTTTTTATGGTACTGAAACACCTCTCTATTTGCTGAAAGTTTTGAAGTTACTCTTGTTTCATCTTCCTATGCATGTCACTTTGTTATTTGTGAATTTATTTGCATACAAGATTCCTATGCACAGGAAGTAGGTTAGACTTAAATGTGTTTTGAATTTGCTTCTTGATGCTCTCTTTTACTTCAATTCATATTTCTTATGTGAGCATCTTCTCAAACTATCAAGCCTAACTTAAAGGCGTTAAAAAAAGTACTTGTTGGGAGATAAACCAAGATTTTTCTTGAGTCTTGGAAGTTATTACTTAAGTAATAACCACTCCTTATCCTTTTTATTTGCTTTTTGTGCCAATAATGATCTCTAATGAGAGGGAAGTAAGATTTGGGGAGTTGCTGTCCCGAAACAGATTTCTATCCTCCACCATAAATATTCGTGAGGAGTCTCTGTAAGTCGGATTGAGCTGAAAATTTACGAATAAATCCCCAATATGTTAGCTAACTTTCGTTAGTTCAACACTTTTTGATTTGAGCAACAAAAGATTTTTGAAAAAATCGGTTTCTATCTGTTGGTCTATTTTGACAGATTTCTATCATTATTTGCATTTGCTCCTTATTGATTCCTTTTTGGGTTCTTTTTTGGAAACTGAGATTTTTGAAGGAGTTGATATAGTAGCTTGTATTTTTAGTGAAAATTTTTGCTGTTCTAAAGCTAAACCCAAAGGTCTATTATCTTTTGAATACACTAATGTTGCTAATGAAGATTGTGTGGAGTTTTGTATGAAGGAAACATTTCAGGTGTAGAGAGAGAATGATATAATGAGATGAAGAATGGACAAAAGCTCAAGCTTGGGGATGCCACCCCAGTGTCACCCCAAAAAATATCCAGGAGGTACAAGCATCAAAGCTTGGGGATGCCCAAGGCATCCCCTTCTTAATCAATAAAAGCTCAGGTCTTTCTAGACACTTCGTTTTTATTCTTTCATGCACTGTTGTGTTGTTCTTGGAGCGTCTTAGTTTTCGTTTACTTTGATTAGTTGTTTAGTTTGCTTGAATAAAGTAGTTTGAACCCCCGTTCTTGCTGTGTTTTTTCAAATAAGTCAATTGGTGTTGGAAAGGAGCAGAAACTTCTTGCTTGAAAGTGCAAGAGGAGCTTGCATTGACTGTGACCTAGACTTTAGCATGACATGCTAGGTGTTGTTTTGACCTTATGCTTAGTGGTTATTGATGTAGCATGTATTGTTCCAAACAATTGGGATTACTTAGTGTGCCTTGAAAGAATCATGCGTTGTCTTAGCATACATTAGCATAGTATTGTGGTATTCTCCTTTGATGATTTGTTTGGGTTGACTTGGCACATTCTCACACCATGTTATGACTATAAACAAGTCATCATAGCCTTTATGATCATGTAGTCCTTGACTTGTAGTACCACTCTGTTCTTTGATTAGTAATGTTTTGTCGCTCTGCATGATTATGGCCATTATTGCTCTTTTAGTTGGTTTCTCCCAGTCTTTTGCAAGCCTCAACTTGTATGAGTAAGCTCTACTCATGATTCCAACTCCCAAGAAACCAAGTTATTCCAAAGTGTCCACTATAAATTCCTATGCATGGTGTGTTACACCATTCCAAGTATATTCTTATTTTCAGCTATCTTCCAATTAAAAATTATTTTCTTATATGAAAACTTAGTGATTAAACCCCTCACAAACTTGATGTCACACTTTATATTCTTTGCCCCTAATAAACTTGAAACATTGTGTCATCTTTGTTGTATATGCTTGCACTTATACGTTGGAATTAGTAGAACCATGCTAACATGGGGAATGTTTTCAACATTGCACTTGTACTTTGTACACTGTTGATATCATGCTCTTTTGTCTATGGATGTCGCCGGTGTGAAATAAAGAGGAAGCTTGTAAGTCCATGGAGTTATGTATTTTGTGTTATAGAAATGCCTGGGCCGCTAGCCTAAGGCATGCCTAATCATGGTGGAAACTTGCAGCATCACCATAATGAGCATTCTATGGAGCATCCTCAATAAAAAGCTATGCACATAGTAAATAAAAAGATCGCTGAGATGCTCATTGTCTGCTTGCCTTGTCATTTTGGTTATGGGATAGCTCCTGTACCATGTGCAAGGGGTACCCCGTTGGCGGTTCTCTATGATACACATGTACTTACTATAACAAGAACTTACAGGTGACTGTAGTTGAGTAGCATGTGGTGTGGCCCTCGTATTCAAGGGACATGAGATTGCCAACTTATACTTTGTCAAGCATATACTCCATCTTTGTTTACTTTAACCTTAATCACTTCAAGATGCTTATGATATGGGCAATGAGGGCTGAAAGCTAACAAGAACCATAATTTTTGGAAGCTCTTTTTGAGACTTGAAATCTCTGCTTCCCTTTATGAAGGGCTTTTCTTTCACTATTATATTGAGTCTCCACCTTCTACCTTTAGGCACCATTAAGAGAGCATAGTTGCCATTCTTAGTTCTATGTGAAGTGTCCCAAAACTTATTGATTGGTGCATATTGTTGATATTTCTTGTTCTTGTGCTACTTGTATCTAGTCACTCTTATGAACTTTGAAGGTGTCATATGCATATATTTGTTACTCTATGAGGGACAAGCTGAATGCCACTATGATTTGTTTTCTGTATGTAAAACAAACAAACGTTTTTAAATGCATGTTATTCATGATCTTTGTTTGTAGCCTTTCATGTTGCATGCATAGTTACTATGTCCTATTGTCAGAACTCCATCTTTCATGCACATGATTAGAGTTCTTTGATACCAGCTTTCAATGCTTGCAAATGGTTTGATCTTTGTTTTGATGGTGCATGTTGTAGGGGTTCGTAGCATGGAAAACAAAAAAATTCTACCGCATGCACACAAACAAGCCAAGATCTATCTACTAGATTGTAGCAACGAGTCGATAGAAGCACTCACCCTCGAAGATTCCAAAGCGGTTAACGAGAGCAGATTCTCGTGGGTGATGTAGTCGTACACTTGCTGATCTCAAGATCGCGTAGACGATCCTTCCGGCGCTGCGTTCTGGCAGCGCTTCCGCAGTCGGTCACACGTTCGGTACTCGATGAAGACCTTCCTCTCCCTTGTTCCAGCAGGCAGCGAAGGTTGTAGTTCTCCCCTCGTGATTCCGGCAACATGACGGCGTGGTGTCGGAAGTAGATGGAAGATCCCACAGGGATTCGCCTAAGTCGGTGTGAGTTATGGTGGATTAGGGTTTCCCGGAGATCTAGGGTTTAGAAGTCCGGGAGGAGGAGGTGACGGGGGCGGCTAGGGCGGTGGCGACGGACCGGCGGCGGCGGCGCAGCAAGCGGCGGGTCGGATGGAGAGGGGCTAGGGCTTATGTACTTTGGGGCAGCCCTCCCCCTCTATTTATTAGAGGGGGGCAGCCTTGGGAGGGGTGGGTTTGAATCCAAACCCAAACCCAAGTTGGATTGAGAGAAGGACTTGTTTCCTCTCCCACTAGGAAACCATTGTTCCAGTTTGACTTTTCAAACTCCCGTTTGACTTTCAATTTAGAGCTTTAATTCTCTCTTACAAATGCACACACCATGTGACCTAGGATATGATCCAATCATTCCACTTACCCATGACACTTTCATGGACCATTCTCCTTCCGGACCGGTGAACCTTCTAGACCCTTCTAGAACCTCTCCGATGAAAACATCGGAAACTTTCCCAAACTCCGAAATAGGACTTTCCTTATATGAATATTATTCTCCGGACCATTCCGGATCTCCTCGTGATATCCCGGATCCCATCCGAGACTCCGAACAACATTCGGTATCCCTATTAACATTCCATATCTACTAAACAACATCGAATCCTTAAGTGTGTCTCCCTACGGTTCGTGAATTATGCGGACATGACCAAGACACTTCTCCGATCAATAACCAATAGAGGAATCTGGAAATTCATATGGCTCCCACATATTTCTATGATTAATTTGCGATTGAATTAACCACTTACATATGATACCAATTTCCCTTTGTCTCACGATAGTTTACTTATCCGAGGTTTTGATCGTCGGTATCTCTGCATACCCAGTTCAACCTCGTTACCGATAAGTACTCTTTTCTCGTTCCTGTGATATGTGATCCCTTGTGATCCAGTCACATGCTTGCAAGCTAATTGGATGACATTCCACCGAGAGGGTCCACAGTATATCTCTCTGTCATATGGATGGACAAATCCCACTATTGATCCATGTGCCTCAACCCATACTTTCCGAACACTCAATGCCACCTTTATAGACACCCAGTTATGGTGTGGTGTTGGATGTCATCAAAGCATCCTTCCGGTGATGGTGATTAACATGATCTCATGGTCGAAGGAATTAGGTTACTATGTATCAGAAAGCTTATAGCAAACGAACTATTGAAATGACTTGATCTTAATGCTACGCTTATCTATAGGAGTATGTCTATCATACCATTCTCCTAATGATATGATCTTGTTGTTAACAACATCTCAATGCTCATGATCAGGAAACCACGATCTTCTATTAACCAACAAGCTAGTATTATAAAGAGGCTTTACTAGGGACTCTAATTTAGTTTACAAATCACACAAGTATTAATGTTTCCGTTTAATACTATTATAGCATGAATGTAAACATTTATCATAAACACAAAGATATAATAATAACAACTTTCATTATTGCCTCTAGGGCATATCTCCAACTGTCTCCCACTTGCACTAGAGTCAACTAATCTAGATTACATGGTAATATACCGAACACCCATGGCGGTTTGGTGCTGGTCATGTTTTGCCCTCGGGAGAGGTTTAGTCAACGGATCTGCCACATTGATATATGTGTGTACTTTGCAAATCTTTATGTCACCATCTTAGACATGCTCTCGAATAGCGTGAAAACGTAGCTTGATGTGCTTCAGCTGCTTGTGTGACCTTGGTTCTTGCGCATTGGCTATGGCGCCCATGTTATCACAGTAGATAGACATTGGGTACAACGCACTTGGAACCACACCAAGCTCTGTAATGAACTCCTTCATCCATAGCGCCTCTTGTGAAGCCTCTGAAGCAGCTATGTATTCTGATTCAGTTGAAGATCTCGCCACAATGCTTTGCTTTGCACTCCTCCAGCTAACTGCTGCACCATTCAAAGTAAATACGTATCCATATTGAGATTTAGAATCATTCAGATCGGTGTTCCAACTAGCATCGGTGTAACCATTAACAACGAGTTGTTCATCACCTCCATAAGAAAGAACCATATCCTTAGTTCGTCTCAAGTACCTAAGGATGTTTTTGACCGCTGTCCAATGATCCACTCTTGGATCACTTTGATATCTTCTAGTCAAACTAATAGCATATGCAATGTCGGGTCTAGTACATAGCATGGTATACATAAGAGATCCTATGGCTGAGGCATAGGGAGTCTTACTCATCCTTTCTCTATCTTCTGCGTTGCAGGACTTTGAGTTTTACTCAAGGTCGTATTGGGCAACATGGGTAAGAACCCTTTCTTGCTATCTTCCATTCCAAACCTCTTTAGAACTTTGTCCAAATATGTACTCCGTGACAATGATATTAGGCGTCTCGATCTATCTCTATAAATCTTTATGCCTAATATGTAAGCTGCTTCGCCAAGATCTTTCATTGAAAAACTATTATTCAAGTAATCCTTGAAACTATTAAGAAGGTCTACATCATTCCCAATCAATAATATGTCATCTACATATAGTATTAAGAATGCTACAGAGCTCCCACTCACTTTCTTGTAAATACAAGCTTCTCCATAAGTTTGTATAAAACCAAAGCTTTTGATTACCTTATCAAAACGTTGATTCCAACTTCGGGATGCTTGCTTCAATCCATATATGGACCATTGAAGTTTACACACCCTGTTAGCATCTTTAGGATTGACAAAACCTTTGGGTTGCATCATATACAACTCTTCATCAATGTCTCCATTGAGGAATGTTGTTTTGACATCCATCTGCCATATCTCATAATCATAATATGCAGCTATTGCTAACATAATACTCACATAGCTTCGCTACTGGTGAGAAAGTCTCATCGTAGTCAACTCCTTGAATTTTTGAAAACCCTTTTGCGACAAGTCGAGCCTTATAGACAGTAACATTACCATCAACATCTGTTTTCTTCTTGAAAATCCATTTGTTCTCGACAGCCTTTCGGCCATCTGGTAAGTCCACCAAAGTCCATACTTGGTTTTTGTCATGGATCCAATCTCGGATATCATGGCTTCTTGCCATTTATTGGAATATGGGATCATCATCGCTTCCTCATATGTCGCAGGGTCATCGGTGTTGTCCACCAACATGACACTCATAACGGGATCATACCAATCAGGAGTGGTACGAGTTATCGTTGACCTGCGAGGTTCCGTAGCAAATTCAACCGAAGTTTCATGATCAACATCATTAGCTTCCTCTCTTATTGGTGCAGGCGTCACAGGAACTACTTCCGGTGATGCGCTACTCGCAAGTTCGAGAGAAGGTTCAACAACCTCATCGAGTTCTACTTTCCTTCCAATCACTTCTTTCGAGAGAAACTCCTTCTCTAGAAAGGATCCATTCTTGGCAACGAAGATCTTGCCTTCGGATCTATGATAGAAGGTATACCCAATAGTTTCCTTCGGGTATCCTATGAAGACGTATTTTTTCGCTTTGGGTTTAAGCTTGTCCGGCTGTAACTTCTTTACATAAGCTTCGCAACCCCAAACTTTAAGGAACGACAATTTAGGTTTGTTCCCAAACCATAATTCATACGATGTCGTTTCAACGGATTTAGATGGTGCCCTATTTAAAGTGAATGCGGCTGTTTCTAATGCATAACCCCAAAACGATAGCGGTAAATCTGTAAGTGACATCATAGAATGAACCATATCTAAGAGAGTTCGATTACGACGTTCGGACACACCATTACGCTGTGGTGTTCCCGGCGGTGTCAATTGTGAAAGTATTCCGCATTTCTTAAAATGCTCGCCAAACTCGTAACTTAGATATTCACCTCCACGATCAGATCGTAGAAATTTAATCTTCTTGTTATGTTGATTCTCTACCTCACTTTGAAATTCCTTAAACTTCTCAAAAGTTTCGGACTTATGTTTCATGAAATAGATATACCCATATCTACTCAAGTCATCCGTGAAGGTAAGAACATAACGATAACCACCGCGTGATGTTATACTCATTGGGCCACACACATCGGTATGTATGATTTCCAACAAGTCCGTAGCTCGCTCCATCATACCAGAAAATGGAGTCTTAGTCATTTTACCCATCAGACATGCTTTGCATTTCTCAAGTGATTCGAAATAAAGTGATTCAAGAAGTCCATCGGAATGGAGTTTCTTCATACGCTTCACTCCAATATGACCAAGACGACAGTGCCACATATAGGTCGAGTTATCGCTCAATTTCAAACGTTTAGCTTCAATGTTATTAATGTGTGTATTTCCACAATCGAGATTCAATAAGAATAGACCATCTATCAAAGGTGCATGTGCATAAAACATATTACTCATATAAATCGAACAACCATTATTCTCGGACTTAAACAAGTAACCGTCTCGCAATAAACATGATCCAGATATAATGTTCATGCTCAACACAGGCACCAAATATAACAATTATTTAAGTATAAAACTAATCCCGATGGTATATGAAGAGGTAGCATGCCGACCGCGATCACATCAACCTTTGATCCATTTCCTACGTGCATCGTCTCCTCGTTCTTCACTAGCTTCCGTTTATTCTGCAGTACCTGTTTCGAGTTACAAATATGAGCAACCGAACCAGTATCAAATACTCAGGCACTACTATGAGTACTAGTGAGATAAACATCAATAACATGTATATTGAATATACCTTTCTTCTTGATGTTGTCGTTCTTCAAATCCGCCAAGTACTTTGGGCAATTCCGCTTCCAGCGACCTTCTCCCTTGCAGTAAAAGCACTCAGTATCAGGCTTAGGCCCAGCCTTGGTCTTCTTCGTCGGTGCGGTAACTTTCTTACTACCCTTGTTGAAGTTTCCTTTTTTCTTAGACTTGCCTTGCTTCTTGAATTTGGTGGTCTTATTGACCAACAACACTTGGTGCTCTTTCTTGATCTCCACTTCTGCAGATTTCAACATGGAGAAGAGTTCTGCCAACGACTTGTCCATGTTTTGCATATTGTAGTTCATCACAAAGTTCTTGTAACTTGGTGGTAGTGATTGGAGGACACGGTGAATCCCCAAAGCATTAGGAATCACTATTCCCAAGCTTTGAAGCTTGCTTGCGTGCCCAGACATCTTAAGCATGTGCTCACTGACGGAGTTGCCCTCTTCCATCTTGCAGTTAAAGAACTTTTCAGAAGCCTCATAACTCTTAATTGCCGCGTGAGCCTCAAATATCATTTTAAGTTCACGGACAATATCATGTGGGTCATGGTTCTCAAACCTTTTCTGAAGCTCCAATTCCAAACCATAAAAGATAGCACACTGAACTGTGGAGTACGAATTCTCCCGAGCGAGGAAGACATTCTTTACCTCATCAGTAGCATTAGCTGCAGGCGGGTCACCCAGCGGTGCATCCAGCACATAGGTCAAATTACCAGCATTGAGGACAATCCTCAAATTGTGGAACCAATCCGCGAAGTTGCTTCCATTGTTTTTCAACTTTTCTTTCTCTAGGAACGCATTAAAATTGATGGTAGGGGCCGCCATTGATCTACAACACATTTGCAATAGTTTACACTAAGTTTATGACAAATTGAGTTCTAATTAATAGTTAAATTAATCTAGGTGAACTCCCACTCAAAACAATATCCCTCAAATTGTTTTAGTGATCACACGAACCAAATCCACCACATCAAAACCGATCATCACGAGAGTTGATGTAGTTTCAATGGCGAACAATCAACATGTTCATCATATCTACTATATGACTCATGCTTTACCTTTCGGTGATCCGTGTTCCGAGACCATGTATGTACATGCTAGGCTCGTCAAGATTAAACCTTAGCTTCCGCATGAGCAAATATGGCTTGCTCACGTTGTATACACTCGCGGAATCTAACACACCCGATCATCACGTGGTGCTTCGAAACAACGAGCTTTAGCAACGGTGCTTACTAAGGATGAACACTTTAAAACTTAAAATTTTGTGCTTGAGGGATCATCTTATAATGCTACCGTCGCAAACTAAGAAATACAAGATGCATAAAGGATTAACATCACATGCAATTCATAATATGTGATATGATATGGCCTTTCTTCTTGTGCTTCCGATCTCCATCTTCAAGCACGAACATGATCTCATCACCAGTATTGCGTCAAGGTCAATGGCGCCGTTTCATGGTTGTCGTCCACCAGCTTCAACTATTACAACTACTTTGAATAGACACGCAGGTCTTAACGGAATTTAAAAGAAAACCATATGGCTCCTGCCGGTTGTCAACTTACAATAAGGAACATTGCATACATCATATATAATCACAATCATGGCCATATCACATCACAGCACACCCCTGCAAAACAAAGTTAGATGCCTCTAATTTTCTTTGCATGTTTTACGTGGTTTGGGGCTTTCAATAAGTGTCGTTCTAACTTACGAACAAGAACCACAATGTTGATGCTTGAACTATCAAGTGCCCGTTGTAAATTGAATCTATACTATGATGGGAGAGACAGACACCCGCAAAGCCACTTATGCAATACAAGTTGCATGTTGAGCATGGAGCAAGTCTCATGAACGATGTCATGTAAGGTTAGCCCGGGCCGCTTCATCCCATCATACCGCAAGATGCAAAGTACATAAAAAGCAATTGATAATAAAAGCACCACCGCCCATAATGACCATTGTGTTCTACTCGTGCAACAGATCTACATATAGACATGGCTCTGATAACCCTATAGGGGTTCGTAGCATGGAAAACAAAAAATTTCTACCGCATGCACACAAACAAGCCAAGATATATCTACTAGATTGTAGCAACGAGTTGATAGAAGCACTCACCCTCGAAGATTCCAAAGCGGTTAACGAGAGCAGATTCTCGTGGGTGATGTAGTCGTACACTTGTCAATCTCAAGATCGCGTAGACGATCCTTCCGGCACTGCGTTCCGGCAGTGCTTCCACAGTCGGTCACACGTAAAGTACTCGATGAAGACCTTCCTCTCCCTTGTTCCAGCAGGCAGCGGAGGTTGTAGTTCTCCCCTCGCGATTTCGGCAGCACGACGGCGTGGTGTTGGAAGTAGAGGGAAGATCACGCAGGGCTTTGCCTAAGCCGGTGCGAGTTATGGTGGATTAGGGTTTACCGAAGATCTAGGGTTTAGAAGTCCGGGAGGAGGAGGTGTCGGCGGCGGTTAGGGCGGCAGCGACGGACCGACGGCGGCGCAAGGCGGCAGCGGCTGGCGGCGGCGCAAGGCGGCGGTGGCTGCTGGCGGCGGCGGCGCGGGTGGCGAGCGGCGGGTCGGATGGAGAGGGGCTAGGGCTTGTGTACTTTGGGGCAGCCCTCCCCCTGTATTTATGAGAGGGGGCAGCCTTGGGAGGGGTGGGTTTGAATCGAAACCCAAACCCAAGTTGGATTAAGAGAAGGACTTGTTTCCTCTCCCACTAGGAAACCATTGTTCCAGTTTGACTTTTCAAACTCCCGTTTGACTTTCAGTTTAGAGATTTAATTCTCTCTTACAAATGCACACACCATGTGACCTAGGATATGATACAATCATTCCACTTACCCATGACACTTTCATGGACCATTCTCCTTTCGGACCGGTGAACCTTCTAGAACCTCTCCGATGAAAACATCGGAAACTTTTCGAACTCCGAAATAGGACTTTCCTTATATGAATCTTATTCTCCGGACCATTACGGATCTCCTCGTGATATCCCGGATCCCATTCGAGACTCTGAACAACATTCGGTATCCCTATTAACATTCTATATCTACTAAACAACATCGAATCCTTAAGTGTGTCTCCCTACGGTTCGTGAATTATGCGGACATGACCAAGACACTTCTCTGATCAATAACCAATAGAGGAATATGGAAATTCATATGTCTCCCACATATTTCTATGATTACTTTGCTATCGAATGAACCACTTATATACGATACCAATTTCCCTTTGTCTCATGATAGTTTACTTATCCGAGGTTTTGATCGTCGGTATCTCTGCATACCTAGTTCAACGTCGTTACCGATAAGTACTCTTTTCTCGTTCCTGTGATATGTGATCCCTTGTGATCCAGTCACATGCTTGCAAGCTAATTGGATGACATTCCACCGAGAGGGCCCACAGTATATCTATCTGTCATATGGATGGACAAATCCCACTCTTGATCCATGTGCCTCAACCCATACTTTCCGAACACTCAATGCCACCTTTATAGCCACCCAGTTACGGTGTGGTGTTTGATGTCATCAAAGCATCCTTCCGGTCATGGTGATTAACATGATCTCATGGTCGAAGGAATTAGGTTACTATGTATTAGAAAGCTTATAGCAAACGAACTATTGAAATGACTTGATCTTAATGCTACGCTTATCTATAGGAGTATGTCCATCATACCATTCTCCTAATGATATGATCTTGTTGTTAACAACATCTCAATGCTCATGATCGGGAAACCACGATCATCTATTAACCAACAAGCTAGTATTTTAAAGAGGCTTTACTAGGGACTCTAATTTAGTTTACAAATCACACAAGTATTAATGTTTCTGTTTAATACTATTATAGCATGAATGTAAACATTTATCATACACACAAAGATATAATAATAACCACTTTTATTATTGACTCTAGGGCATATCTCCAACACATGTCACCTCAAAAATTATCCTTTTATCACTTACCTACTCGAGGACAAGCAGGAGTTAACCTTGGGGATGCTTGATACGTCGGAAACGTATCTATAATTTTTGATGCTCCATGCTTGTTTACTATCTACTTTGCTTTGCTTTGTCCACACTTTGAGGTGCTTTTGACATGTTTTCTGGTACTAACCTATTAACAAGTTGCCACAGTGCCAGTTGCCTGTTTTCTGCTGTTTTTGGTTCCAGAAAATCTAGTAAGGAAATATTCTCGGAATTGGACGAGACAAAAGCCAAAGTCAATATTTGATCGAGGAGAACATAGAGTCCAGAGGAGAGACGGAGGGGCGCCACAGGGTGGCCACACCCCCTCCCCCCAAGCACGGCCTAGGGTGGGCCCACGCCTGGGCAGGGTGTGAGCCCCCTGGCCGCCTCCTAGCCCCGCCTCTTCGCCTATAATAAGCCCTCGATGCCGAAACCCTAAGCACCCGATCAAAACTCCATGAAACCGTCTGTAGCCGCTGCCACAATCGTCCCTAGATCGGGGGGATCTGAAGCTCTTCCCGACACCCTGACGAAGGGGAGATCATCCCGGGGGCCTTCTTCATCATGCCAGCCTCCGGTATGAAGCGTGAGTAGTTCCACCTTGGACTACGGGTCTATGTAGTAGCTAGATGGTTGTATCTCGTCCTTGTGCTTTCATGTATAGATCTTCTGAGCTCCATTCATGATCAAGGTATAATCTATTTGTAATCATGCATGTTGTGTTTGAGGGATGGATATTGAGATTACTATGTCAGATTGATTAATGGTTTTGTCTTATTGATTCTATCATGTCTGTGTTGTTTGTGATCTTGCATGCTCTCCGTTGTTAGTAGCTATCTTGGCCAAGTAGTTGCTAGTGACTCCAAGAGGGGGTATTTATGCTCGATAGTGGGTTCATGCCTCTATTGACCAAGGGAAGTGACAGAAATCTCTACGGTTGTAGATGTGTCGTTGCCATTAGGGAGAAAACAACGGTCTCTTGTTTATAGAACAAGTGGATTGTTTACCTTACACACTTTGCTTAAAGCAGTTTGTCTGTTGCTTGCAACTTAATACCGGAGGGGATTCGGATGATAACCTGAAGATGGACTTCTAGTCATAGATGCAGTTGGATGGCGGTCTATGTATATTATTGTATTGCCCAATCGAATCTCATAGGATCTTTTTGTCTAGTATTGCATTGTTATGCCTTGCTCAGTCCTATCAATTGCCCTGCTGTAATTTGTTTACCCTGCATGCCATGTTTGTTTATCTAAAGAGAGCACCTCTAGTGAACTATGGACCTCGGTCCAATCTTTACCATTGATACATCTTCCACTATTACTATTTACTTGCTGCAAACCATCATCACCTTCCACACTATATAGTTAATCCTTTGTTACAGCAAACCGGTGAGCTTGACAACCTCACTGTTCATTGGGGCAAAGTCTTGAGTTTGTGTTGTGCAGGTTTCCACGTTGCTTGCAACACCTTTGAGACGTTTCCTTCCTCCTACTAGTTCAATAATCTCAGTTTCTTATTGAGGGAAGACTTGCTGATGTGCTCTTCACACCTTGATCTTGGGGTTTCCAACAAAGCGCTCCTACGTCAACACCGAGCGCCATCATCAGACGACTCATCCGACGATGATGATACATTTTGATGGTTGCAACTCTTCTCATCCGTGACAACAATGAAAAGCATCGTCCAAGGCTCAAGGGCTCGGTAAAGGAATGTGTGGCCGCATTGGATCGTAAAAGAGATGTTGGCCATGTCCAACATTACACCCACTACTTCCATCATACTAGCCTAGTATACCTTGATCCAATGTTCTGTCAATGCTTTCGGATGTCAAGACCGGTGTTCTTGCGTATTCTGCAGGGAGTGAGGGCTTATGGTGGTTACTTTCCATGCAAAGACATTTGTCATTGGTAAAATTAGCTTTAGTTATTATCATAAATCCACCGTTATTGTTCAGATGCTTGCATATAAAGTTATCAGTGATCTAGTTGAGGAGTGCATGCGCATGCACAAGTAACCATGCCTTGAATCTATGTATAGGTTCTACACAGTGGTGGTTCAGGTGTTAGGTGGATAATATTTGAGAGAACACAATGTTGTGGACACAGCCCGGGTTATTGTTTATCAATGAGTCAAGAGGGTTGTTGGGATACTTGGAGCACAAATTGCATGTATTGAGAGTGAAAAATTATCCATTTGCTTGGGAGGGGCAATACAAAGGACACGCTGGAAGGTGCACATTCATACTTGAGGCAGTTGCACCATAAGATATCTTGATTGATACTCTTTTTTTGGCATGGTATGCCCTCACAATGACATCAACGAGGTTCAACGCTCTCGGTGTTCTCTAGGCTTGCGAAATACAATTGTCTAGTGGTCAATTATGAATCTAGTGGCCACCAATACAACAAGGGGTGTTATCTAGCTAATGATACCTATTCTCTATGGTTTACATTTGTGAGGACAATCCCAATCCTCAAAATAGAAAAAATATAGGTATGTGAAAGAACAAGAGAGTGTTATAAAGGATGTGGAGCGGGTATTTGGTATGCTCCAATATCTTTGAATATTGCTCGGCACCCTGCTAGAATATGAAAGGTAGAAAAATGTATGAAGTGATGCCTACTTATTTGATCATGCAGAACATGATTGTGGAGAGTGAGTGTGATGATTCCATCCATAACCAAGAGTTAGAATTTTCGGGGGATTTGTTTGAGCCTGATGTTGGACCGATAACCTTCCAATAGTTTCTTCATGTGCATCATGAAATAGGTGATCAGGCAATTCATAATAAACTTTAAAATGATTTGGTTTAACATATGTGGCATCGTAGGAAACAAGTAGTCATGCATAAAGTTGTAATAAATTAAACTCTAGATTATTCGATTTGTGTAATAAAGACATATGTTCTACATAATTCATCGACTATGTGTAACAGTGGTAGTATCATAAGCAGTATCATACATGCCAAGTTGGGAAAAAGCTGATGTGGCACCTTAATTAATAAAGAGAGAAGGGGTTGTAGTATCATAGTATGATACAATATCATAACACGTAATACTAAAATATTTAATGACAAATAGATCTTGTACACTAGTTTGTATGGACGATGCTAGCCGGCATCCGGATGCCCGTCCGTACTAGACGGCACTCGTCCGGGAAATCCGAGCCCCCCCCCCCCCCCCCCGTCCTACCGCGCGCCACCCCCCATCCCAGCCATCCACGTCACGTCCAGACAAAAATCTCCCCCATCACGTCCTAGGTTACCCCATCACACACCCCCAGGTCTCCTCCCCTATTCTTTCTTCCTCCTCCCCCCACCCTCCTCCCAGCCATCCCCATCACGTTCATCTTCTTTTTCTGCAAGTAAAAGAACCACCCTCCTCCCACCACCCTCCCCCCACCCTCCTCCCACCCCTTATGTTGATGAAGAAGTGATCACTGTCTTCTTCCTCCTCCCCCCACCCTCCTCCCCTGTTCTTTCTTCCTCCTCCAGTTCTCCATGGCTTCCAGATCTTCTCCCAGTTGTCCATCCCCCCAGATCCCCCAGGTGCAACTCATCTAGCTTCTGAAAAAGAAGGTAAAAAATCTCCCCCTCTCCATCTCCCCATCCCATTCTCTCAGAAAGTATCCAACACAGAAAAAATCCTGCACACAGTTCAAACACAAAAATCAAGAACATCATCCACAAAACACACATAAGCACAGTCACCCCCCCCCCCAGATCCAACAGATCCTGCCTGGGCAGAAAAGGTGGACAACAGAAAACAAGTTTTCTAACAGTGTGCAACAAAAGGAAAGTTTTTTTCTTGGTAGCTCCTTCTTGATTTTTTGCATCTTTGTATTTTGCTTTGCATCCACACACTATCCTCTCTCCTGTGCAGTAATCTGGTAAGAAAAAAAGGAACCAGGTTAGTTATGTAGAAGGGACCAACTTAGTTATAAAAAAGAACCAAGTTAGTTATGGAACAGGAACCAAAAATCAGTAAAGTATCCCAGGGAAAAAAATAGCATGGATGTGCATGTACAAAAAACCTAGTTCTTCTGGATTTTTTGCATCTTTGTATTTTGCTTTGCATCCACACACTATCCTCTCTCCTGTGCAGTAATCTGGTAAGAAAAAAAGAACCAAGTTAGTTATGGAACAGGAACCAAAAATCAGTAAAGTATCCCAGGGGGAAAAATAGCATGGATGTGCATGTATAAAAAAGAAGAACAGATTATAGAGGCAACCAAAAGGAAAATCCTAATCGTCACGTTTTATTTGTATCAGATGTCAACTTTCGATCTTAATGCCCCCTACGGAAGATGGTGATGTTCTTGACATGGAGCCGTTATACTGCACTCAGGCAGGTCCAGCAGAGTTTGTTAGAGAATCTCCGGATCTAGCGGTTGATGAGAGGGCAGCACCTCTTGGCGGTCAGTCTGATGAACAAAGTGGTAGGGGCCCGCAACATAACAGAGAGTTGTCCCCTGCTGGTGACCATGGTATTCCCGCGTCTACTATTCCTACGGATTCGACCACCTACCCTAACTTGGGGGAAGGTGATGTTGATGGAGCTGGCATGAACGAGGAAGTTGCATCCAGTCCGCAGGAGCCTTTCCTAGGGATGAGGTTTGACACAATTTCGAGTACAAAAGCACATTATAATGCTTATGCTCTTAAACTGGGTTTTTCTATCAAAGCTCACACATCTCAGAAAGGGAGAAACACAGATCAGATAGTAAAACAACAGTTTGTGTGCAACAAGTTTCGTAGGCCTAAAACAGAGGAGGAGGAGCAACAGGAGAGAATGACTATTGTAGAAGATATCAGCCCTGTTTAGCTTGATGATGGCGATGTTGAAGCTCGGAAGAGTGGTTCATCCAAAAAAAAGTAGCAGCAAATTTGGGGTTAAGCGCAAGAGGGAAAGTATCAAACAAACAAATTGCCCAGCTAGAATGTTCATCAAACTCATTGATAACAAGTGGCAGGTGACCTACTTCATCGCTGAACACAACCATCCTTTGATAGAAAGGCCATCACTTGCGAAGTACTTGAGATCGCATAGGGGTATCCCCCGTGACGAGAAAGAGTTCCTGAAGTGTCTGCATAATTGCAACTTGGAAACAGGTTTGTGACTTCTGATTTGTTACTAACTTGCTACTTCTATTATGTTAAGTTGTTTCAGGGCATCCTCCTAAGTTGTTTTTCTAATGTGCAGGTCGCATGATGGAGGTCATGTCTGAATTTTATGGTGAGGATGCTTTTGTACCGTATGGCCCCAAGACAATATCAAACTTGCGGTCAGAATTTAGGAGTGAAAACAAAGAGTTCGACATAGGTGAAACACTTGAGCACTTCAAAGAGCTGCAGGCAAAAGACCCTGAATTCTACTACAAATTTTCCTTTGATTCAGAGAACAGAGTTGAAAACATATTCTGGGTTGATGGTTTGGCAAGAAAAGCTTATGTGGAAGCATATCACGACTGTGTGTCGTTCGACACAACTTTCTGTACAAATCGTTTCAACATGCCTTTTGCGCCGTTTATTGGCATAAATAGGCATGGGCAGTCTTTTTTGCTGGGTTGTGGTTTTCTCAGAGATGAGAGAGAGGACAGCTTTAAATGGCTTTTTAGACAGTTCCTCGAAGCAATGCATGGGAAGCAGCCCACCAACATAATCACAGACCAGGACTGGGCTATGAAGAATGCAATTAAAGCTATTTTCCCCGATAGTGTGCACAGAAATTGTCGTTGGCACGTGATTAAAAAAGCCAACGAGAAGCTAGGGTCCTTCCTTGGGCGTCATCCTGGTCTAGCTGAGGAGTTCAATGAGTGCATTGATGAGAGCATGACTGTTGAAGAGTTCGAAGCAACTTGGGCAGCAATGGTTGTGAAGTGGGGATTGTCCGGGAATGAAACTTTTGCTTGGTTAAAAAAATATGCTCATACATGGGTTCCATGTTATTTCAAGGAATGCTTCTTCCCTTTCTTGCAGTCAACTCAAAGGAGTGAAGGATTCAATGCTGTCCTAAAAAGGTACATCAATCCCCAGAACTCTATCAAGCACTTTGTAAGGCAGTATGAGAAGATTCAGGCCAAGATTTTGGGTAGAGAGGGCTGCAATGATTACCAGACGGATGAGCTTGAGGTGAGGCCATGGTCCCCATTCCCAATAGAGAAGCATGCACTAGCTGTTTACACAAGGGACATCTACTTGAGGTTCAGGGTGGAATTCGAGCTTATTGGGCGCTACAATGTGCAAGCACAAGGCCATAACATGTACTTGTTGGTTCCTAACAATGTCAAGTGCTACCCTTATGGCTCTAGGACATACATGGTTAATGCAAATGCTGGGCAATTCAACTGCGATTGTTGCAAGTACCAGCGTGATGGTATCCTTTGCTGCCATGTGTTGAAAGTGTTCACACATCTAGGTATTGATGCACTACCGGAAAGGTTCATTCTTAAACGGTGGACTCAGCAAGCAGTTAAGGATGTGGCGCTGCCTGCTGAGCAGGTACAAGATGATGTGATGCCTGAACAGTCTCGGCAGAAGCTAAGGTTTGCAAACTTGTCTAGATCGTTCGTGCAAATGGCTAAAATTCTTAGTGAATCAGATCAGGCAGAAGCTATTGCTCGTAGGCACATCAGGGAGATGAAATCTGAGTTTGCGCAATTGAACAAAGTTCGCAAAAAGAAGAAACCAGCCCGCACAAACAGCGCCCCTAATGCGTCGCATGACACTACAACTCCCAGCACATCGCAACAAACAACAACTCCTAATGCATCGCAACAAACATCAACCCCGAATGTGCATCGCCCCATTTCTTCAGCTCCTAACGTGCACCAATCAATGGCAGCAGGGCCCTTGCCAACAGGGTCGTGGCCGAAACCTCCCAGCAGTCACCGTGGTAATTCAGGCCCTATGCCAGCCCCGCCGCCACCTCCGTCTACAACACAGCAAACATCATCAAGTGTGCGAGGGGTGATGCACGAAACACCTTCTCCACCACCTGCAACACAACCTGGCCCCGCTACTGCTCGACAACTAGACCGTGCCCGACAAACAACATCGGGGGGTGCGTCTCCTGTTCAACACTTGGGTGGTGTGGTTGAGCCGAATAGAGAACATTTTGTAACACTAAACCCTCCCAGGTCTAACACTAAAGAGCGGAAGAAAGGAAGGATACCATCTGGCATTGAGTTGCAAGCTAAAAAAATCAACCTATGTGGTTTGTGTTCTGAGCCTGGACATAACGCTGCTACGTGTACTTCTGGGTTGGGCCATAAGTAGTGGGTTTTAATGTGGTTTGTGTCCTGACCAAAAGGGTGTAAGTTTTGTTATATGTAAGCTGGGTTCCTTGTTTAGAACAAAGTTGAGTTCACATTTTTTTATAACAGAAAACGTTTGTTCCTGTTTTTTATAACCCATTTGTATGTAACCCAGTTTTGCATTACAAGGCATATGTACCAAAGTTGGTTCCTGGAGGCAGCCAACTTGGTTTCTGTGAATTCACTAACTTGGTTCCTGAACATAACCAAGTTGGTTCCTAGTTTTGCATCCAGTTTTAGTTTTGCACCCAGTTTTTTGCAGAAACCAAGTTGGCTATGGTATGAGCCAACTTGGGTATATATGTCTTCTAATATATACTGATGAACACAACTTAGCTAACTAATTAGTTTCATATTAGTTCATATTATGTGCCAACTTAGATGGGTTGTGTTGACATCTACATCTTCCGCGTCCAGTGCGGCGGGCTGAGGGATCATCTCGGCTTGGTTATCTGGTCCAAACGCCTGATGGCCATGCTTTTCTCTCGCCGTCGACTGGCTGGTTAGATACAGGCCCTCCGCGCCCGTCCTGTGGCCATCAGCGAGCGTCATGTCCGGTACAGCGCCAGCCGCGAGGCACTAATCAGCCGCTCTGCATCTACTGCCGTGGACCTCGAGCCAGTAGCACTGCCGGTTGATCCGGTGGACCTCTACAGTACCCGCCGTCACGAGTTCATCGGCGGCCAGGCTCATGTCTTGGCCTGCGAGGTGATGGCGAGGGGTCACGGTGAGGATGAGAGGAAGCTCAAGGTTTTCTCCATAGTGGGGGTCTCGGGCAGTGGGAAGACTACGCTAGCCACGGAGGTGTGCCGGCTGCTGGAGGCGGAGTTCCAAGTGCAAGCGCATGTGGCCGTGCCTAGAACGTTCGATGGCGATGCCCAAGCATATAAGCAAGTTGGTCCCCCTGGTGACCAAGTTTGTTCCTAGAAAAACATATAACCAGATTTAGGCTACTGTTTTCAATAAGCTGAACCCGTTGCCCAAGCATCCGATACAAAAAATGCATCTATACACCACCCAGCTTTGCATAGTGCTTTACCTTTTATTTCTTGAGTATGGTTTTCCAGTTGCTGTTGTTTTTCGACGAGGTAACCCATGTGTTGGTCTGCACTTTTCTGATGTTTAGCAAATTCCCGGGTCCATACACCGGTAAGCTCCTCCCATTCCAATGTTCAGCATTGAACAAAGTGCATACACCGCAATCATAGCTGCATGATTTTAGTAGTACAAAAATCACAGTCATTAGATAGTATGTGAAAAAAAGAGCAACTTGCCGTCCTGGAAAACACATCATGTGTTTTGTATATACTCACGTTGTCGACTGCTTTGGAGGGTTGGTGTCTTCAACTTTGTAATCTCTGATCTGCACTGCTGAATTTGCATAGTTTTCTTCCCATAAAATCTTGATGGGAGCAACTAATTCGTCGACAATATCATTGAACTTCTTGTCCAATAATGACCTGATCGAATCAAGAACTTCGAACCTTTTATCCCTTATGTTGATGACAAACAACCAGTAATGATTGACGTGGTTGCGCTCGCCTGGTGCCAAGTTCTCGAGCACGGGCATCATAACCTGTGTTTTTTCAAAAAACAAACCAAAAAAGTGAGTAGAAGAAAGGAACAAAACCAGTAGGAAAAAAAGCAACTTAGCTATATGGGTGGGACCAAGTTAGACTAATTTGGAACCAACTTGGTTACAAGGGTGTGGGACCAACTTAGTTATATTTGTGGGACCAACTAAGACTAAGTTTGGGACCAACTTAGTTATAGTTGTGGGACCAACTTAGTATTAGTTTGAATCAACTTGGTTACAAGGGGGTGGGACCAACTTAGTTATATTTGTGGGACCAACTTAGACTAAGTTTGGGGTCGACTTAGTTATAGTTGTGGGACCAACTTAGTCTTAGTTTGAATCAACTTAGTTATATGGTGTGGCCAACTTAGTTATAGTTGTGGGACCAACTTAGTCTTAGTTTGAATCAACTTAGTTATATGGTGTGGCCAACTTGGAAGTTTGAAGAAATAACTTACAGTATCTTTTCTGTCAAGATGGGCAGTGACTTTGCCGAAGTGCTTTTTCAGCTCTCTCTTGTTGCATTCCAGAATTTTAAGTAGACTCTGAAAAAACACAGGAGAGAGGCATTAGATGCAACATTCCAAAAAAATAGAAAACAAAAATGGTGAATGATACCATGCTAGGAAAGTGTGCTATTTGTAAAAGTGGGTCTTTACCGTAACCCTCAGAGGCATGACAATCTTCTTAATCTTTTTAAGTTTCCGCAACATTATGGACTCTATTCCGAGTTCCATTACAGTATTCGACAACTGTCCACAGGGCATCATGGAGTTTGCAAGATCTCTGAGTGTAACAAAATACTTTTCGTATGATACAATTATTGGTGTATTGTCGATGTCTTGGCCCCTTTTGGTTCTTTTTCCATGTGCAGTAACTAAGTTGTACAACTCTTTCACATCAGCTGAACATGTGTACACCCTTTGATCGACATATGCGAATTAGGGTGACTTCACTGCAAGAGCATGCCTAATGATTCTTCTTTCTTGTACCTGTGGGCGATCTCCTGCAGTTGTGCTTCCAGAAGAATCAGGGTCCAATACAATGACACTCCCCACCCTTGCTGGCGTCTGGAAACCGCTCTGTATTTGCTCAACAACTGCAGCCTTAGGAGGATCATTCATAGAAGCCCTTTCTTTTTCCACCTTGTCAGTTGCGGCACATGCTTCTCTCATTGTTTCCTCATCCCACGCCCAATCGTCGTTTAGCCTTTCATCGTTCAGGTTGACCGGTGTTATGCTTGCTGAAGTTGAATGGCCTGGAATTATGCACTTGTTTTCTTCCTCCTCTGGGCTGTCAAAACCCAGGTCGAAAGATGGTGGATCACAGGCTTGATCCACTAAATGTTGCCAAGCTGTTTTTTTATCTGGTGGTGCGAACTTTGGCACTGGTGGTAGTGGACATGCATCACTCGTTTTTGTGTTGTGTGTGCTGCATATTCCTGTAGTTTCAGTACTTGCGCGACGCAGCGGTGTAGTTGCGGTCACCTTCAGCTGTGTGCTGCCAGTTTTTGGAGGGGGGAGAGGGCATTTTGGTATGACCGTAGGTGCTCCCTGCTGGAGTGGCAATCCCTTCACTGGATGCTGCAGTATCTGTGGGCTAGGCGTACTCGGCTGGGTGGCTTGGACCGTGGCAGCAGCAGTAACTACTGTTTTGGGCTTTGCCTTTGGTGTTTTAGTTACTGCTGCTGCGTTTGTTGGGTCACCTTCTGGGCGGCCATGTTGTGCTGCCATCTTCTGTCTCCTAGTCCCCTGTGCCTGCCGGTCATCTCTTATATCCAATTTCTGAAGGTTGAAGCACTCTACTATTAGCTTGTGTATTGCGTCTTCGCTTCCAATCATATCTACCACAGGGACATTTGTAGTGCGTGCCCTCAGCTCCCTATCTACCACCAAATGGAAGGCAGCATTGGCGTCACTCTTGCCATCATCATCATCAAACACAGGAGCTTTAATGTGCAGGCGGCCAACATTTTTTCTTGTTTCTGCTGCAACCATCCCTATTAACTCTGAAAGAGAATTTTGGTCTTCTGTCTGATGGCCTTGTCCTGCATGTAACCTTTCTGCCTGTTCTTCCTCCGCTTTCTTTCTTGTTCTTTGAATCAAGCCCTGCACTGAGAAGTCATCGAGGTTGCTCCCACAATCACCATCCCGATTTCCTAAGTCAGTGCCCCTCTCCCTGAGGTTGCTGGCTGGGCAATCTCGGTTTTCCTTTGGTGCCAGTCTAGCTGATCTTCTTGGCACCTTGGTCAAATTGCACCCAGGATCTTCCTCTTGTTCATATTCTCCTCCTCCTCCATTCCCATTGTTTGCATCTCTGTTAGCTCCATCTTCCTCATCCTCATCTTTCTTGCTGTCGCCATCTTCCTCATCCTCATCTTCACTATCGTCATCACCATCAGAACCATCATCAGGGTCGCTGTCATCTTCTTCATTGTTGAATTCTCCATCAGTCCTTTGCTTCTTTCTTCTCCCCTCAACATAGCTAGACCTTTCTTCATTGTATATATTCCCAATAGCCTCGACAAATGTCCCGATCCTGTTGGATATGTCTGTGCATAGCTCGCCCACGCAGATGGCAAATTTCCTTTTTCTCTGCATAAATCAAAAAAAGGTATAGGAGAGAAATTAGTACAACTCCAGCAGCCAACTTAGTTAACTAAGCTGGTCCCGCAAAGTTAAGTTGATTTCATAGTTTAACTATGAAATATGGAATCAACTAAGCTAAGTTGGGTCCTTGCAGGGCTTCTCAGTGCAGGACTTGATTCCAAAAAAATAAACTAAGTTGGGTCCTAGGATTAGCTAAGTTGATTCCAAAATATAACTAAGTTGGTACCACAAAAATAACTAAGTTGGTCCCACAAAGCTAAGTTGATTTTCATAGTATAATGAGCCAACTTAGCTGCAATATAAAGTCAACTTAGCTATGAGACATGAATCAAGTTGGTTCCAAAAAAGAATAAGCTAAGTTGATTTTCATTATAATGAGTCAACTTAGCTACAATATAAAGTCAACTTAGCTATGAGACATGAATCAAGTTGTTTTCCAAAAAAAGAATAAGCTAAGTTGCTTTTCCTACTTGTTTTGTTCCTTTTCTACTCACTTTTACAAAGTAGGAAAATCAACTGAGCATGTGATATGCAAAAATCAACTTACTTTTTTGTATGAAACTAACTACTCCCTCCGTTCACAATTAGATTGCATTCTAGGTTTAGTCAAAGTCAAACTTTTTGAAGTTTGACTAAATATTTAGCAAAAATTATAAGTATCTACGATGTAAAACTTATACTGTTAGAATCTTCGTAAGTAATACTTTTATAATATATGTATTTGGAATAATAAATGTTGATATATTTTTCTATATTTTTGGTCAAAGTTGATAAAGTTTGACTCTGAAAAAACCTAAAACGCGAAGTAATAAAAAACAGAGGGAGTAATTAGTTTCATATTCATATACTCAACTTATATGTACTCAACTTAGCTATAGTATGAAATCAAGTTATGAACTCTAAATTATTTCATATACCTCGTTTGAAAAGCTCCGTGGCAGCTTCGCAGACACGAATTCTTCGGTTCTTGTCATGCCCACAAAAAGACTGTCTCTTATATAAGCCCCAACAGATTCTTTGAGCTATATGTTGTTGAAAACAGAAAAAGGCGTGTTAAACAAATGTATACAGATGGAGTAAAATCAAAAACACATTGGGATTTTTAGGGGTTTTTTGTATGGGCAGAAAAGTGCTTACTTTCAACTTTCCAAACTCCCCATCCCCTTTTGCATCCTTCTGCATGACAGCCTGTATGAGTTTGTCATTCCATGCTGCAGCCCGTATTGGACAGACTTCTTCGGACTCCACAACCTCGTCAACATCCAGGGAATCAAGATAAAGGATCTACATTTGGAAAAAAGGACAAAAAAGGTAAGTTAGAAAAATGATATTACATGCTGCCGGATAGTGTTATTTTTTTGTGTTTGAAAAAAGACGATGTCTCCACGCGAAATTACCACGAGATGGTGAAGACAGCAACATACGGATTTCTTCTTTACTCCCATTTTCTTTACTTCTGTTATTATTTGATCAATGGCAAATTGTGCAAAGTTTGTCCGCCGGAACTGGTTAAGGTCCACTAATGCTTGGTAACACCTAGGGCTGATGCTTGATGCTGTTGTAGGGCTCACAAAGCAGCTGATTACGCCAGCAAAATATGCGCGTAGAAACTTCATGTCCGCAGCCCCTTCCATTCCTTTTATCATCGTGCACCAATCGGCCCACTCGGGTGCTGTGCCACTCTCTATGTTGTACTCTTTATTAAAGAACTCAATTGCCTCTGTTTTCATTTCATATCTAACAGGGCTCCCCTCGTTCTTTGTCCCGAACACTTTGGTGTAGCTGTCTGCATTGACCGGGATACTCCTCCTTCCTGGTATAACAATCTCGCTCCGTATGGAGTCAAAACATGATAATACCCACATACTAAGGTCTACAGGCATCTCTTTTGCCTGCACCTTAAGCATACCTCCCCATCCCCAATCTTCTATCAGATCTTTCTGATCTTCAACTAGCAGTTGGTTCAGTTTGAACAACCTGGACGGTGAAGCGCGATTCCTTCCTATCTGTAACAAAAAAAAGAGGTCGTGTGCATAAGATAATTAAGTTGGTTACTGTTTTATTGCGTGAAAAAATAGAACATAAAAAGGAAGAAAAAGAAAAGGCGCACCGTGGTTCGTCGTACACGACCAGGTCTTGCTGCTGGCAACGTATGTTGCGCAACAGTTGTATCCGCAATAGTAGGATTTGTTCCTGAAGATGACTGCATAAAGTTACCCCCACCAAAAAAACAACAGTTAGCACTCGGACAAAAAAATATCAGTTGTATCTTGAAAAAAAGGACGTTTTACCTGCTGTCCAGTTTGTGGAGCTGGTAAACGCAGGCGGGCACGCTTGACAACATATTTCGTTATTTTATGACTTCGACTTTTTCTGCAGGAATAACTTAGTTATTTTCTAGGACCCAACTTAGTTGGATTTCTACTTGTATGTATAGATGTAGTAAAACAACTTAGCTCTCTCCAAAAATCAACTTAGTTCTCTCTAAAAAGGAAAACAACATAGTTGTTTGCAGAAACCAACTTAGTTATTCATAGGGGCCAACTTACTTATTTGTATGAACCAACTTAGTTGAGTAAAATATTTAGAAAAAACAAAAGAAAAAGCTAGGAAAACAACTTAGTTCTCTTTTCAAAAAAGGAAAACAACTTAGTTCTCTGCATGAACCAACTTAGTTAATTCTAGGACCCAACTTACTTATTTGTATGAACCAACTTAGTTAAATAAAAAAAATCAGAAAACAGAACCTTCTGCTGCTCTACTGTCCTGTCATCTGTCGACAGTAGAGCAGAAACCAACTTAGTTGTTTGCAGAAACCAACTTAGTTATTCATAGAGGCCAACTTACTTATTTGTATGAACCAATTTATTTAAGTAAAAATATTCAGAAAAAACAAAAGAAAAAGCCAGGACACTTAGTTCTCTTTTCAAAAAAGAAAAACAACTTAGTTTTGTGGAGGAACCAACTTAGTTAATCCTAGGATCCAACTTACTTATTTGTATGAACCAACTTATTTAAATAATTTTTTTCAGAAAACAGAACCTTCTGCTGCTCTACTGTCGTCTGTCGACACCTGTTTTGACTACAGGTGCAGGTAGACAGTGATCACTTCTTCACCTACACTATAATGTGTGCTACTGCTGCTAGATAACTCGCGAGAGCGAGGAAAACACAAGAAAAAATCCCAGGAAAAATTACCATGCCCTTACTAATTCCCTCCCCCCTACGGAAAACCACCCCCGATAAATTAGTTCTCTGCAGAAAACAACTTAGTTATTCCTATGACCCAACTTACTTATTTTTATGAACCAACTTAGTTAAGTAAAATATTCAGAAAAACCAAGATTCTTGTGATGAACACTAGTTTTTCAGTCTCTAGAAAAACAACCTGCTACTACTCTACTGCCGTCTGTCGACACCTGTTTTCACTACAGGTGCAGGTAGACAGTGATCGCTTCTTCGGCCATACTATACTGTGTGCTACTGCCGCTAGATAACTCGCAAGACCAAGGAAAACACAGGAAAAAATCCTCCGGGGAAAAATTTACCATGCCCTTGCTAAAAAAATCCTCCTACTGCAAAAACACAGGAAAAATCCCGGGGGAAAATTTACCATGCCCTTGCTAAAAAATTCCTCCTACTGCAAAAACATAGAAAATGCCCATGACACTCGTCATACATGCAGTGAGTGATATACATTCATATTCAAGTAAGACGGATAGGGCATATTTGACTATGAAGCAAGCAAAGCAAGTCCCTCCATACCAGCTAGCAGTCTTAGTTTTCACCGGACTTGCTAAATTTCCTACACAAGTTTGAAATCCATGCAGTGAGCTTTGTAAAAAAATTCCCTACACGAGTTAGAATCCGTCATCATCATACGGATCGAGTGCTGCTTTACCTATGAGACATGAAATCGATAGGATAACATGACATGGGTTCGTGCAAAACCAAAAAATGCGGGAAAATTTGCATGGATTACCTGAAGGCGGGACCTCCCAGGCTCGATGTAGATGCTTGATACGATGTACTCGAGGCGAGGCCCTCCCCCAGATTCGCCGACGAGGTGCACCGACTCCTCCTCGCCCCGCCCCAGATGCGCGGTGCTTTGATGCGCGGGTGCTCGACGCGCGGTGCTCGGAGTGCCGACAAGCTCTCCCCCCCGACGAGATCTTCTATCTCACCTTGCTAGATGCGCGTTGGTGCTCCGATGCGCGGGTGCTCGACACGCGGTGCTCGGAGCGCCGACGAGCTCCACTAGATCCTCCCTTCGCCGACGCCTCCACCGACGAGATGGTCGCCCCTCCACAGATCTCGCCGAGCCGCTACTCTCGCCGGAGCACGTCGCCGCCCCCTCCCTCCGCCAGTTGCAGATGAGGCGCGATGCGGCGCGCGGCCTCTCTCCCTCTCCCCGTTGTCGATGAAGAAAATGGGGAACGACGGGAGAAGCGAAACACGCAACGGCTGGTCGCCCCCTCCACAGATCTCGCCGAGCCGCTACTATCGTCGGAGCACGTCGCCGCCCCCCTCACTCCGCCAGTTGCAGATGCGGCGCGCGGCGCGCGGGCTCTCTCCCCTCTCTCCGTTGTCGATGTCCAAAATGGGGAACGACAGGAAGCGAAGCGTGCAACGGCTCCCCCCAGGGTGGTTTCGGTCGGAAGACGCCTTTAGATTGGTGCGCGATGGACGGTCCAAAACAGAGTGCTCGGTCCACCAGCCAGCATTCGGATGTTTTTTTGCATTTGGGAGTTTGTATTGAGATTCTATAAATAATTAAATGTAAGCCAACTATGAGGCCACTAGAAGATACTATGCATTAGGGAGATAGTATCATACACTAGTATCATACGTATGGTACTAAGTGGATGATAATGCCACTATGACCAGTCTTAGATATAATATCCATGGTGTGGAGCCTTAAATGAAGTCGCCAATAAATTCCACTTAAGACGAAGAGTCGTTAAACCGTCAGTGTTCGGTCTAGATGGAGGCGTAACAATTTGGTTCTAACACGTTAGTGGCACAACAAGGCGGCGAGCACCGGGCGCTAGAGGCTTGGAGGCTGGAACAAGCCCAAGTTCCCAACACGGCTTCGTCTCTGCAGCGTGATTGCATGGTCGGTGCGCCAGCGAGGTCCTGTATCATCGCTCATTGGTACTCCCTCAGTTACGGATTATAAGGTTTAAGAGCTTTTTTAAAATGTTAGGAATTATAAGTCTTCTCTCATTTATTAGTGTCTCTTCTTCAATGCATGTTCTTTTTTTTCTCTATCTTCTCTCATGCATGTGTAACTATTGGTGTATGTAGTAATCAAGAGGGTGAGTTATTGATTTTCTTAATCCTATCAAAATGGTCCATAGGCCTTTTAATCCCTAACAGAGGGAGTAGGCCGGAAGCAAACCAGCATTGTACCATGCAAATGAACACTTGAGAGAAAAAGAATGTGACTTTTGGACTCGTGTATTTTCTGAATTAGGACTGCTTCTTGTCCACCTTTGGAGCTTACGTGAAATAATTTGGATACGGAGTATATCAATTCAGTTGTGCATAACTTTTGAAGACACAAACATAGCTCTCACTTTGATATATATAGCTTTTGGTATAAGTAGGAACCTGCCTTTGTAACATGGGAAGCAAAGCATGTGTAGGTATAGTCTTTGTCTCGTGTATGCAATCATTCTGGTAGTCCAGTGGCCAGGAAGGCAGTTCCTCTTTTGATGTGAGTGTAACTTTACTTGGGTTCCACCTGCCACCCCGCTTCTGGTAATTAGCCAAAGGTGAGGAGCGGCTGGGGCATTTGTTCCGCTTCTCTGGTGAAATCCGTGGTGGTGCAAGGAGAGAGAATGGTTACACAGAATATTGTCACATCTGCCGTACGATGGCAGTTTTTCTCGGGAGACCGACCTGCTTGAAGGAACTGAAACTAAGCATGGTCCTCCTGAGTCGAGTAGAGAGATCACCTCATTCACCTCACTAAATTTGTTCTCCGAGTAGCTGTGTAGGTATCAATTCCTGGTGCTTGTTTGAAACAAACAGCATTGCAATATACTACAGTTAAAACATGATGAAAATAACATAGAACTCCAAGGGAAAGTGTATACATTGCGATGACGTACGTGGCATCTCAAAACGAAAGGACGTACTACGTGAAAA
This sequence comes from Avena sativa, assembly GCA_916181665.1. Lineage (NCBI taxonomy): Eukaryota > Viridiplantae > Streptophyta > Magnoliopsida > Poales > Poaceae > Avena > Avena sativa. Next base: position 336,624,263 of record OV702297.1, on the reverse strand, counting down.
TTTCCAAGCTAGTGCTGCTAGTAGAGGTACCCCAATCAGTTGACGCTCGCGTTTCATTTGTCGTTCACAATTTCACTGCGGTTTCAACCACCAGCAGAGGTTACCCCACACGGTGGACGTCTCGTGACGCACAGTCACATATTCGTCCATTTTCACAGTGAGCAGCTCGCCCCCCATCGTTCCAACTCTTGGCCATCAACTTTCCCATCCCACGCCAGCTACACTACACATCCTGCCCGGCTCCTCCACCGTCGGCCGCAGCCAGCAGCCACCCAAGCCCCAAGGGGATGAAGCTCATAGCGGGGACCCCGGGGACATGGAGCGGCGTGGCGCTGCGGGTGTCGCAGTGCGTCTTCGCCGGCGCATCCGCCTGCGCCATGTTCAGCGCTTTCGGCAACTCCAACTACAGCGCTAGCTTTCTTGTACGTACTCTTATTCATCGCCCCACCACCACTAATTTCATCTTCTTCACATGTCCTGCAATGCTAGTGCGTTTGGCTTGTGTTCAGGGGTTAATTCGTCGAATTTCTTTCTTGCCTGGTTTTTTCCTTCTCTCTCTCTCTCTCTCTCTCTCTCTCTCTCTCTCTCTCTCTCTCTCTCTCTCTCTCTCTCTGTGTGTGTGTTATATCTTGTTACAAAATGGAACTAGAATATTGGACATGTTTTCTTTGCGTGTATGTGTTCATCTGCTGTACATGCTTATATTACATTGGTCTCTCTCTCTCTCTCTCTCTCTCTCTCTCTGTGTGTGTTATATCTTGCGGCCTTTTTTAGGTGCAGTTGCCTGAACAAGCTAAAATCTGTTGAAGTCTCTTGTAAATTTTCTTCAGCCATCAAGTCATAAAAAAAAAAATCTTCCAGTTTGTAGTAGATACCACTGGACGGGGAACACCATTTAGTAGCGTAGATTAGCTGATTTATCTTTTGGATGGGGAGTTTTGGCAGAGCACCACACTCCACAGCCAAGACTAGTCCTGAACTTGGTTTATTTTTGACTTAAATTGCCATAGATCAGTGTCAGACCAACCTGGATTCAGAATACAGGCTTTAGCACAGAACTAAGAGTTTCCGTTCCCTATTTGACACCGAAAATCTTTTTCTTTTCTATTTGACACTAGGTGTAATTTTTTCTTATATAACACTCTAGTTCATTTTGAATACTAACGGTGTTAACTAGAAACCTACAAAGACGCTTTTGCCCTTAGTTTATTACGTGACCAATTTTGTTGACAGGACAAAAACAGTAGCGGTGCTCTGACATATTAGACTGCTACCAGAGCTAATTTGTTTTGCGCGTTCATCCTGCTTGCGCTAGGGCGGCCCGTCGGCGTGGAGCAGGGCACCTAGCTTTGTATAAAGCCTGGGCATGAGAGTAGATAGAGCATGCTTACGTGCATGGGTGTTTCTATGGGTTGACCTTTTCTTTTTTCGTTGCAACGAGCATATGCACCTACACATGGTGGATGCTGTCGTCCAATAAATTGAACACCAGTTAGATCAAAACATATGCCTGTCTTTTATCCGTCCCTATTATATGAGCAGATTAGCTAGCTATTCTGCACCGAGAATGGTCCAGTTCTAGCTAACAAGCTAAGCTGCAGCTAATTAAGCAGCTCCTTGATTAATTGTATACCAAGAGTACATAGAGCCCGTTGAGCTTTATTTTCACAGGAGCTGCTTTGCTCAAAAGAATTGATATAACTGAAATAAGGATCAACTCTGCGTGTACTCCATTTCTAGGCAGCGTCGTTGTGAGAAGAATATTTTCTTCCTCTCTTTTTTTCCAGGGTTGCACAAGGATTGAGGACAGGGGTAATTTGGTCAAGCAAAAGCAAAAGTAACGGCAAGGACTAAGGGAATAGACGGCGGTGTTATATAAGGAAAGAAATTTATACCTGGTGTCAAGTAGGGAAGAAAAAGATTTTCAGTGTTAAATAGGGAATTGAAATTTTAAGTAATGTCAAATAAGAAATTCTTTCCATAACTAACCCCACGAGAACAAATCATAGATTCATATACTACATGTACAAATTATAGAATCCTAGAATATTGTGTTGTATTGATCTGACCCTTTGGGGGGGTTTATATAGAGTTACACGGAGGTAGGTGGAGACTTGGAGTACAAGTTGTAGAGTCTTAGTCTATCTCTAGCCATACATGTATACGTATTCTAACATCCCCCTCAGTCGGAGCGGGAGTGAAGCGGACGCTTGCGACTGGATTCAAAGTCTTGTGCTTCCGTCGTCTTCACCTCCTTGTCATCATCATCTGCGTGGACATAATCATGGCTGGCACATAGGGGCGGTGACTGCGTCCCCTTCTAGTGTCTCTCTTCCCTCCCGCAGTCACAGCGGGAGTGGCGTGGACGCAAGTGACGACGCGAACGCTGTTGACTGGAGTTCTTGAGTTGCTGTAGACGTTGTTCTTAATGTCGATGTCGAGGTAGCCGGTCGTGATGTAGCCATGGTCGAGGTTGTCGTGGTCATTGTAGCCGATAGCGCCGCGGCGCAAAAAATTTGCGCGGTTTGTGTCGTAGGGTTTTAGGTTTTGTGCGGCGGCGGCAGGGATCTGCGGCGACGACGGGTTTTGAGCGGCGGCGGCGGCGGGTTTTTGGTTATAGGTTTTTGTAGGCGGCGGCCGGGGCACAATGCAAGCGGCGGCGGCAAGATTTTTATGGCGGCGGCGGATCGCATAGGATCGGCAGCGGCGGCGGGTTTTTGACGAGGCGGACGAGACGATTGTGTGATCACCCTAGCAGAGCGCCGGGCTGTGGCGGCGGCGAGACCACGTGATGTAGACCTTGGCGATGACTTTTATTGGCGATATAGAACTCGATGAAGATCTTGATATAGTCGTACAACTTGACGTAGATGTTTGGGTCGTTGTAGTTTGGCTCGATGCGGTGCAGATCGGTACGGCTCGATGTAGACGGCTTGATGAAGAACGCGCGAGTCGATTAGACCCACAGGCCCTCCCGGTGTGCCGTGCTGCGAGCCGGAAGCAGGCGTATCGTAGTAGTCGTTGTTTGATGTCCTCTTCCAGTTGATGAAGAACGAGCGGCAGGCGTGCATAGTCGTCGAAGCCCCACGCATAGCCGGTGGAGATGCATGATATATTCAGCATAGCTACTAGGCTAGACGCTGATGTGGTGATGCATGGAACGTGCCTGCATGTTGAAGTAGATGTCGCTGCTGCGGCCGTTGCGCTAGGCCTGCCCAGATCCCGGCGTTGGTGTAGAGGGGGACCTGCAGCGCGTACGTACAGGAACTTTGCCATGGCCGCGGTGGGTGATTTCTCCGAATCAAATTCTGTACTGATCTGCGCCGGACGGGGATCATGGGTTTAGGGATTTATTTTGTAGCTAATTGGATCTAATCTATCAAATTGGAAAATTGAAAATTTTGGATCTAATCTATACCTAATAATAAAGCACGAAATGTTTCTCCCGGTCCAACACTTTTTTGGACAACTTTGCCCCTCTCAGTTCAGTTATATTACACGTTGTGCCACCTTTAAATCAAACCCCTAAAATGTTTTTTCCTGTTTTTGTTTTCATCCGCCCACGCTCCTTGGCTTGACGACAAGGAAACCATGAGCTGCCGGATTGCTTCGGATGGGCCTCCTATGATAGTATAGCTGGGCCAATCAAAGCTACTGTAATCATTTTTTTTTTGGTTCAATGATGGGCCGTTGCGGTGGCCGATTTCTCTGAACTGCGCAAACGTCTGGCCGATTTCTCTAAGCTGCGCAGACGTCGATGATGGTATCAAATAGTCCCACCTCTCTCCTGTGTACTAAATCTCACCAGTTCATATAGGTACTCACGGTGCTTCAAATCAGCAAGCTAATCGGGACCAAATAAGCAGCACTACCATTGATCCATCTCTGAAATCAAATGAGATAAAGAAATTAAATCCCAATGTCCCAACGGGAAGAGAAGGCAAATGGCCTAGACTGATTTGGGGAGAGGCCGCAGAGATGCTCAAAACAGGGCCGCTGGCGGCTTGTGGAGGCGGAGGTGATGGGTCGGCTGGTCTCCGGGCGAGGACGGTGGGGAGAGTACGACGGAAGGGGAAGCAGAGGAGGCGGCGGCGGAGGTGATCGAGGCGAGGCGCGGACGCGCTTGCAGGAGAAGGGGCTCGCGCGGTGCGGTGCTGGCCGAGGAGAGGCGGCCATGGCGCAGGAGGTGGGCCGGCGATGGGGGGATGCAGAATAAGGAGGAGGCGTACGGGACGGCGGCGGGGGCTCGGGCTCAGGCGGCGCACGGGGCGGCATCCGTGTCGCTGGCGCGGGAGGGCCCGAGGCCGGCGACGTGGTCGGCCGGACCCTGACGGCGCTTGGGGAGAGGTGGTTGGGGAGGAAGGGATGGGCGGTGGGCCACGGCGCGCTGGGCGGACTAGAAGCGCTACGGGGTGCGTGTCCTTTTGGTAGAAGTCCAGTAACATGCTTACTTTTTTTTTCTCTAGGTCCTTTATAAATTTCCCAACTAATTAAGTAATTTCTATCTTCTACCACTAGAAATTCTAGATAAATTTAGATGAGAAATTCACTTCTTTTCATTAGCAAAAACTGATTCCGAGTAGTGAAATTCTTAGGGATCTAAAAATATTCAATAAAACTTTTTGCCTTTACCATGTTGCTTTTTTCTGGTGCAACGCACGGGCTTTTTCCTATCTAATCTAAAGAACCGATCAGATCTTTGATCTAGACCGGGTGCCGCGCCCCCAAGGAGTAATCTCCCCGGGAGCACCGCGTTGCGGAAGTGGTGGAAGAACCTAGGATCGGCGCCGTGAGGCTAACCGCTCTGATACCATGTAGAAATTATAGAATCCTAAAATATTGTGTTGTATTGATCTGACCCTTTGGGGGGTTTATATAGAGTTACATGGAGGTATGTGGAGACTTAGAGTACAAGTTGTAGAGTCTTAGTCTATCTCTAGCCATACATGTACTAACACTACATACTAGACACACAGGTGTCCCCTTTTTGTAAATATGACCATATGGGAAAATTGCCATAGGTCTGTATAACACAGCTTGAAAGAAATATGTATTTGAAATTAGTTAATTTGCCGGTTCCCCACAAGTTCCTCGTTTTCTCAAAGTGTTTGCTAGGATTTCTGAACTAGGTTTTGAGGGGCCAGGATTAGTTCCGGGCTCAATATTGTCTGCAAGGAGTATATCATACTTGTTACAAAATGCAACTAGAATATTGGACATGTTTTCTTTGCGTGTATGTGATCATCTGCTGATATGTGTACATGCTTATATTACATCACTTTTGCTTCGGTCCCCCCCCCCCCCCCCCCCTCTTCTCAAACTATGACAACAAAAATTCGATACCGATTCGTTTCGAAGACCGTACGAACCCATCTGAAGCCGGTATGATCCTCTTAGACATATACTCACCGTACACGTATACCCATGCTCCTGCGGGAGGCGAAAACGAAGTTATATAGCAGAAGCAACAAAATTTTAAAACATGGCATGCAAAGACGTCAATCACGATAACGAGAGGTGGGATCAGCCAGTAAGGACATGAAGTATACCCACCTCGACCGAGTACACCTCTGTGGAGGTATACATAACCTGGATACGAGTTTCAGCGGGTCAAAATAAAGCTGGTCTTAAGTTTGAAGGGGGGGGAGGGGGGGGACCAAGCACACCTCATATTACATTGGTCTTTTTTGAAGTTATAATACTTCGTAAGAATTGTTAAACTTCAGTTCTACAAGTTACATTGCTTGAATGTTTTAAGTCAAGTTGATGTTATTGACACAGTCAAAAAAAAGTTGATGTTATTGAGATTATAAACTGCAGAAATATTAAACTTTTTGACTAGTGATCTGAATTGCTTGGGCAGGAGGCCAAGAGTGTATCCTTCACATCATCTAACCTACTGGGTGTATTATGGTGTCTGTTTGTTTCAGCTACATGAGTTTCACGATGATCATTCAGCTTATGTGGAGTTTGGGCCTTGCTTGTGTTGACATCTTCTCTATGAGGAATAAAAAGAATCTTCATAACCCAGTTATTGTAAGGCGCATTGTTATCGGAGACTGGGTAGGTCATTCGATTCATCTCTTCTATAGTCCATGCAGCTATGTCTGAATTAGTTGAAAGCATGCACTGAAACACTTGAACCCAAATTTGTAATCAATAGTTCCTAGAATCTCATATTCAATGGACAATTCATCAGCACCTTAGATGGAGCACCAGCGCCAACAAGTCTTTTAAAGGCTCTCTTCTTATCTTAAAAGGGGGTTCAAACTAGAATTTAGCCAATAGAGAAGCGTGAGTTGCACTTGTCCTGAATTATTTTTCATAAGGGATGAAAAACTACTAATATGCTTTGCATTAATTTTGGTTAACCAACAGTAGTTTATCAAAGTTTTTATTTTATTTGAGAACTAGCTGCTACTATTTGTCTCAGCCAAAGCTGTTACATCTAACAAGCACAATTCAAATATCCTTCAAAATCATTTTTGACCCGATCAGTTTCTGGAATCGTGAACTACCAGGGTCCATCTCTGAGTGATCACAACAATTGTCCATGCGTTGCAGATCGTGGCGGTTCTCGTTTTCACGGGAGTCTCTGCCTCCGCCAGTGTGACGATTCTCTTCACGAGGGATATGAACTTCTGCAAGGTATGCTCGCGGCTGGCCTGCGGTCAGTTCAAGCTTTCGATCGTCCTGGCGTTCATCGTCTGGTTGTTGGATGCTGCATCTTCTTTCTCCGGGTTCTGGCTGCTGATTTCGTTTTTCTAGTGATCTCACAAGCCACGTTGTCCTAATTGTCACCCATATTATATCGATTGCAATGTGCTTGGGGCAGTTAGATTTCAGTTGGTGGACATCATCCTTCATCACTTGTAGTCTTGTGGATAGATTGTCTGTTTGATAAATCATACAGTGTTTGGTTTAGGAGTTGGTTCTGAGCACCCTAGGTGCAATAGTTATCGTTTTGATGATGTTGAACCATTAATATGAAGAGTAATGCATGGAGATAAGTGGCGACTCTACCTGAAAAATGCTCTGGTTATCGATCTTGTGACATATCAGGTGCGCAATGGAATTTTGTACAGGCCATGGCGAAAAGCATGAAGCGTCCAATTGTATGTACTCACTCCGTCCCGAAACAAGTGACTTGGGTTTATCTACATTCATATATATCTAGATGTATTTTAGTATATAGATATATACAAATCTAGACGGGTTTGAGTTACTTTTTTTCTAGGATACACCCTGGGGGTTGGGAGGTGTACCAAACACATCGAAGAACTGTCGACGACATGTTACAACATCGTAGAGCGGCAAGTTTACGTTGTCAACGGGGGTGACAGCTCCCTAGCTCTAAGTCTACTCTCCGTCCATCCATAAGAAGGGAACTGGCTCCGGAAAGCCAAACACCTCCGACCGAAACAACCTAGTTAGGCGCCATTGCGCGAAGTCCGCCTTGATGCTCGTCTGGATGGTCTCCACAGCCGGACTTACTTGTTGAAGACCACACCCTTACAATGCCTCCAAATAGACCAGAAGACCAAGATTATCGCCATCCAGAGATCACGCCCCTGGGCTACCGGGCACGGCCTCGATGTCCACCACTGCAACAAGTCTGTGTCCGCCGCCGGCATCCACTCGAGCCTGCCCCACCTCTGCAATTTCCATGCCCACACCTCCCGGACCACCACACAACCAAGAAGCAAGTGGTGTATGCTCTCCGGTGCCTGATCGCACAGGGGCACCTAGCTGGATGCAGCAGTCTCCGGCGCTCTAGACGGTCCGTCGTCTAGCAGCGGTTCCTAGAGGCTAACCGGGCAAAGAACTTGCAGCTTCTTGGGGCCCGGGAGCGCCAAATCTGAGTCATGTCCAGCGCAAGGGTGGTACCGGCGAAGAAATCCCTATAAGCCAACTTTGCCGAGTAGAACCCATCACCCGTCCATCTCCAGGTTAGCACGTCTTCACTCTCCGGGGTCAGCTGAATCCCGGCAATAGCGTGCCGCAAGAGGAAGAACTCCGGAACTGCCTCTACACCTAGGTCAGGCCCACAGCCCAGCAGTCAGGACGTGTGCCACGTCCCACGTCCCACTTAGCCCCTCTCTGACCAATCGCTCTTTGACATTGCGCGGTGGTATCATGGCCAGCAAGTTCGGGGCGATCTCCTCAACCCTCCTACCATTAATCCATCGATCCTGCCAGAACCGTGCTCTCTGACCACCTTCCAACGTGTAACATGTGGCCGCATGAAACAGTTTCCACGTCTGAACAGGTAGGCCCAAGTCAAACTCAGCCCAAGGTTTATCTGGGTCCACTCTCTGTAGCCAGGCCCAGCGGCATCGTAGGGAAAAGTTCATGAGGCATAGGTTAGGAATCCCCAGCCCCCCATGCGTCTTAGGGGAGCACACCTTCTCCCACGCGACCAAGCAGTAGCCTCCATTGGTCTCCCTCCTGCCCCTCCAAAGGAAAGCCCTAAGCACCTTTCAGAAAGCCACCAAAGTCTCCGACGGAACATCCAACGAAAGCAGCGCACGAATCGGGATGGCCGCCAACATCGTGGTCACAAGGGATGTACGACCCCCGCGGCATATGAGGCCCGCAAACCACGGCTGCATCCTGTTAGCAGCATTGTCCACTATTTATTGGAGCTAGGCCAGAGTCGGTTTACGCAAGCCAAGTGGGAGGCCCAAGTACTTGCAATGGAAACTCCCCACCGCGCAGCCCAGGATACTGCGCGCCAACTCCACCTACTGAGGAGAGCACCATATGGGGTGAATGGAGCACTTCGCCAGGTTCGTGCGAAGCCCGAAAGCCCCTCTGAAGTCTGCCACAATAGTTGCGCAAGTGCGTAGATCCAGTGGCATGGGTCAAACAAAGGTAATGATGTCGTCCGCATACATGGAGGTGTGGTGGCGAAATCCCCTGTCCGCCAGCCCCAAGAGGAGGCCTTCTCTGGATGCCTTCTCGAAGAACAGATGTAGCACATCCATCACCATGTCGAAGAGCAGGGGGACAACGGATCCCCTTGTCGCAACCCCGTCCGGTTATAGATCACTGGTCCAGCCACCCATTCACCAGCACACGTGTGGAAGCTGCACTCAGGAGCCCGCATATCATCGAGATCCACTTGTTGCCAAACTCTAGCTTGGCTAGCACCTCGAGCAGGAATGCCCAGTCCACGGTGTCCTCCACAATGTCGAATGCTTTTGTGATGTCCAACTAAAGCATGACGGTATCCGACATAATTCGGTGCAACTCCCTCGCTGTGCTCTGAACCAACTGGAAGTTTTTAAGAATGCAGCGTCCCCTTATGAAGGCACTCTGATGGGGACCTACCAGCTGAGGCATCTTGGGTGCCAAACAGACCGAGAGCACCTTAGCCACGCTATGAATCAGGCTAATCGGGCGGTAGTCCTTCACTTCCACCGCATCCACACTCTTTGGTAGAAGAGCAATGATGGCCTTGTTTGTTATAATTGCGACAAGAAGATAACGAAGAACGAAAAACAAAATCACAGCAAGGGGACACAGATTTAACGTGGAAAAACCTCTCCAATAAAGAGAGAAAAAAACCACGGACGCCAGCTAGCGAAACTTCACTATATCGAGGAGTGTTTACAAACGCCGGGGATTTCACAAATGCAACTCATCCCAACCGGCGGCTTACAGGGGTTTATATATCGGTGAAAACCTAGGTATTTGACGATTCATACCGTACACTCATCCCAACCGGCGGCTTTCAAGGGGTTTATATATCGGCCCAAGCATCCGGCGACGGGCCTCGCTCCACTCGTCAGAAGTTGGCCTATACTTTTTAGAATTTGGATCAACATATAACATTGTTGACGGCGTGAAACCCTTGACAGTCTCCGTCCCACATGGACTGGAACGCATCCAACACATATGTCTTAATAATCTGCCAACATGACGTGTAGAACCTACCGGTGAACCCATCCGACCCGGGCGCCTTGTCCAACTCTTGGGTCTTGATCACCCCCACACTTCCTTCTCAGTGAAAGGAAGCTCTAGCTCTGACAGGTCGTGCCAACGGGTCCCCAGAAACTCCAGGTCGAGGGTATAAGAAATGTGTAAAACCTGCGTTCAGAATGAAGGTAGGTTTTGTCTTTAGCCTGCTCTATCTATAGCCATCAGGCTCTCATGGCAAAGCTAGCGTGGAAGCCCCTCACAGTCCCGGCTCTATGGACGGGGTTCTGCAGGATAGATATTTTAAAATGGAGAGATAAATACATAATTAAAGCCTCTTACCCAAGAGGAGCTGTCTTTTACTTGGTGAAGTATTTTACATGGCAGAGATCTCCTATGGCGAGGCTTGGTATGGTACATTGGAGATGGTATACATAGGTTGATACTATGTGGTAAGCGAATTGGATCCCCACGGCTGGCCTTGCTATGCCATAAAATCAAGACTGAGATTTGCAAGATCAATGATTTCGTGAAAGGTGAGATCAAGGGATGGAACAAATCCTTATCCACTCCGGTGTAGCCAGTATCCTTCAGATTTAGGTTGGTGGTGAAAGCATGAAAGACGATTTGGCCTAGAACTTTGACAAAAAAGGGGGCTGGTTACAGTAAAGTCTGCTTACCACCTATCACCTATGCAACAAGTTGAAGAGAATGACCGCGAGGGGAGAGCCGGAATCATTTGTGTCATGTTTTTTTTAGGGAAAGCCATTCGGCGTGCTTTATTGATTCTCAAAAATAGTTACATCACTAATGAGTTTTAGCAATAAGAAGCTAGGGGGGTCATCGTCCCAAATACAATCCAACCTATTATCAAAACTATACCTAGCTAACTCATCTGCCACCTCATTGGCTTCTCTGTTACATTGAACAAAAGAAATCTCCCTATACCTTGTAGAAAGGATTCTACAAATCATCAAATATAGTTGCCGAAGAGGTTGCTGAAAATCCCCCATCCTTCATTGTTTCCACCACTAAAGAGTTATCCAATTGGATAATTACCTTGTTGCAACCCAGGAATTGAGCAACACTCAATCCTTCTCTTAGCGCAAAAGCTTCGGCCATGAATGCATCAGCCACAAATGGGAGTTCTTTACATTTTGCGAAAATGAATTTTCCATTGTGTTCCTGGGCTATAACAACCAAGCTTCTCCGTCCTTTATTAATAGCATATGCTACATCAACATTTATTTTGATTACTCCTTATAGAGGTCGCGTCCAGGCCTCCTTAATTCTCATCATTGGTTTTTTCCTAGCCCTCCAGTAATTCTGAGCTAAGACCCCAATAGACATCGCACTCCGATGATTAACCTGCAGATCCCACCCATGTGTGAATTTACGCCTCTCCCACCATATATATCAAGAACCAGTGAGGATCAATTCAGGTAAAACAATATTCTGTAGCTTAGTACAAGCGCCAAGAATCAGAATCATATGTTCCATCACCAAAGAACACGATCTATCCAACATAGATTCAGAAATCACCTATGAAATTCCTAGTTTCTCCCACACTTGTCGAGCTCACGGGCATGAAAATAAAGTGTGTAAAATGTCTTCTCATCCCACTTGACATATTGGGCACTGGCTGCTTTGTGAAATATGTCTATTAGCCAAGACACTCAGACATGGGATTAACCCATGTAAAACTGTCCAACCAAAGATTTTAATCTTCACTGGTACATTTAGGCGCTAGAGTTTCTTCCACACATCACTCATATGGGAACCACCAATATCTGTAACATTTGGATTGTGCCTTCCAAATTTATATTCCCACTGTGCATGGTATGAGGATCGGACAGAAAATAAGCATGTTTTTTTCAGATGCCACCCCACAGTCTTGCATACCAGATGGGGCAATCGGTATATCCATGATTCGGTGTTGTAAAGAGGACTCAACAGGTTGGCCCCCTCTCGCTCCCCCGAGGGCGACGGGGCTCTTCCTCCTCCGGCCGCCTCCCCCACCTCCACCCGCCTCCCCCTGTCGCCGCCGTCGGCAGGGGTCGCCGGGCGTAGCCCGGGTGACGCCGGCGGCGGCGGCCTGCCTCTCCCCGCGCCCTGGAGAGCGGGTCGGGGCCCTCCTCCTCCTTGGCGTCGGTGCCCCTCGGAAGCCTTTGGTCCAGCGCGCGGCTGGGTGTTGCTGGTGCCGGCGTCCTCTCGCGGCGGGGCGCCATGGACGCGGGGTTCATCGGCCGCCGCTTTGGTCCGGTTCTGGGCACCTCGTCCCCCAGATGGGCTCGGGAGGGCCCCAGATGGGCTTGAGCGGGCCGGGTCTCCACGTCTGCGGAGCCTCTTGGAGGTGGCGGCGGCGACTAAGCTGGGACGGGGACGGCAGCGTTGCAGCTGCCTATTGCAGCAGGACGGCCGGGCCTGCCAGGGCCTGGTGTGCTCCCGCTGACCTGTCCGGTCGATGACTGCCTCGGCGGTGGAGGTGGGTCCTCCCGTGGCGGCGAGGCTGCTGTCCCTCATTCGGCGATGTCGCGTGCTTCCACCTTGCAGGCCTGCGCCAGTGTTCATGAAGAGACGAGCGATGGTGACTACAATATCGTGGAGGCGCATGCTCGTGGATGGCAACGCAGGGTGGCGGTGCTCCGTTGCGCCAGAGTTTTTTTGTGGGCGGGGATCGGAAGAAATCCCTGTCAGCTAGTCTGACCCGGGCGTGGTGCCGCACTCAAGTGGCACTATTCCTTCTTGAAGGGCGCCACGGGAATCCCTGCCCACTTTACTCTGCGTATCGGGGGAAATCCTAAGATCAATTTGGTCCGGGTAGCAGCATTGTGTCGACGGTGCTACCTTCTTGAAGGTGCTACTTGATACGGACGCTTCGGGACGCTTGCATGTGGTGGGTCAAAGTCGGAGGGCGCTGCGGTTGCGGGGCATCATCGTTTCGTCGATTCGCCTTTGTCTTCATTTTTTTCCTTTTGGGCATGTGTTTGCTGCTGCCCCAGCACTTTCTTTGTTTCGAATGCTTGTATCGGTGTGGTTGCTATATTAATATAGCGGGGCGAAAGCCTATTTCGAGAGTATATCCATGATTCTATTAGCATCCACACTCCAAAATTATCCCTGATGAGCTCTTCATCCCAAATGCCCGTAACATGATTAATCAAATCAGAAACTTTGCTTAGAAGAATGCCTTCTCTAGGAGTATAAACCATCCTAGTTGGGCTCGTTGGTATCCAAGCGTCTTCCCAGATATTAATCCGATCACCTTCTCCTATCCTCCGAGGTGTGCTTCGGTCCCCACCCCTAAACTTAAGCTACATGGGCCGTTTTATTTTTTTGACCGGTCGAAACCTATATCGAGATCACGTCTATCTCTGTATATGTGTACTCGATCGAACTGGGTATAATCCATGTTCCGACCGGCTGATCCCACCTCCTATTATCGCGATCTACGTCTTTGTATGTCATTTTTTTTGTTGTTATATAACTTCTGATTTTCGTCTTCCGCAGACACATGAGCATACGTATATGGTGAGTATACGTCTAAGAGGATCATACGGAGTTCGGGTGGGTTCGTACGATCCTCTAAACAATCGGAATCGAGTTTTTGTTTGTCAAAATTTAAAAGAGGGAGGGAGAGGGGGTGGGGGACCGAAGCAAAAGTGCTATCCTCCATCTACATCGTCGTTTCAGAGTTTCAATTCCAGAAAAAAAATGCTCTGCCATGTGTACGAGCTTCCACTCCTTAATTTGCCCTTTAGAATATTTCTCTCTGGATAATATCTAGCACGAAGCACTCTTGCGCAAAGTGAGTTCGGCTCCTCCATCAATCTCCAACACTGTTTTGCTAACATCGCAGTGTTGAAGGTATGTAGATATCTAAATCCTAAACCTCCCTTCTCCTTTGGGATACACAATTTCCACCAAGCCAACCAATGCATCCTCTTGTGGTCATCATCATCACCCCATCAAAATTGTGAAATAGCATCAGTGATTCCCTTACATATGTTTATTGGGATATTGAATACTGTCATCGCAAAGACTGGCAAGACTTGAGCAACCGCCTTGATCAACATTTCCTTTCCACCTATTGAAAGCATTTTTTCTTCCAACCATTTATAATAGGCTGAACTCTCTCAACCAAATACTTAAAACAGTCACTTCTAATCACCCCTACCATGGATGGGAGTTCAAGGTATTTTTCATTAAGTGACTCTATCCAGATGTCCAGTGTTTCATACACTTCAATTCTCATTTCATCCGTTGTATTGGGACTAAAGAATATACTGTATTTAGCTACACTAACAAGTTGGCTAGAACTAGCACAATACATATCCAGGATTTGTTTTAGAACGCTTGCATTATTCCCGTCAGCCTCCATTAGAATCAATGAGTCATCCGCGAATAGCAAGTGAGATACCATTGGCGCCTCCCAGCACACCCTTACTCCCACCATTGTTCCTTCGGTTTTTGCATGTGTAAGCATGCTTGATAGACCTTCTACACATAATAAAAATAAGTAAGGTGAGATCGAATCCCCTTGGCGGATCCCTCTAGTAGGAGTAAACATATCCGTCTTAGTCGAGTTGAAACGGATCCGATAACAAACCGATGACACACAAGCCATAATTAGTTTTACCCATCGTGCATCAAAAGCATGATTAATCATCATCTTATCCAAGAAACACCACTCCATCCTATCATATGCTTTATGCATGTCTAATTCACCGCACAAATACCTTTTTTCCTTGCTTCTTTTTAAGAGTATGGAGACACTCATAAGCAATAAGAATATTATTTGTAATCAAGCGGCCTAGAACAAAAGCACTTTGATGCTGACTAATCACCTCCGGTAGAATGAGTTTTAACCTATGTGCCAACATCTTTGAGATTACTTTATACACCACATTACACAAGCTTGTGGGGTGGTATTGTGTAATCTTTTCAGGGCTATCTACCTTAGGGATCAGAACCACAACTATATCATTCCAACCATCCGGTATAGAGCTAGAATTCACAGCCTCCAACACTTCCCGAGTTAGATCATCTCCCAAAATGTGCCAGCATCTTTTATAAAAGAACTACATGGAGGCCGTTTGGCCTTGGGGCTTTCAAATCACCAATTTGGAATAGCGCTTTTTTACCTCCTCTTCACTAAACTCTCTTGTAAGGCTCATGTTAATCTCCGCACTCACCCTTCTTGGAACTTTATTCAGCATCTCCTCATCTGGCTCTTCTACTTCCGAGTAAAAAGCCCCTCAAAATAGAATTTGATCAGATTACTCATCCCCTGCGGATCATCCCATTTATTGTGAGAATCATCTATAAGGTACTTGATTGTATTTTTCTTCTTCCTAGCGCTTGAAAAATTATGGAAAAATCACGTGTTTCTATCACCGTGCTTCAGCTAGTTTGCTCTCCCACGTTGGACCCATTGAATTTCCTCCTGCTCGAGGAGCAATTCAATCTTTAACAAAATTTCCTTTTGATCAGCCGTGGACTCGTCCGTGATCGGACCCCTCCTCTGGTCCTCAAGCTCATGCTTCAACTAATCAATACGGCTACATGGTACCTTGAGCTCTCTCCTATCCCACTCATGCAACCCGGCATGGACTTCATTAGTTTTTTGCATAAGAGTAGGGGAAATCCCTATAGCCGACGCCCTATCCCATGCGTTTTGGACAATTAGATCTACCGTCTCCTCCTGTAACCACCTAGCTTCAAATTGCTTCGGGCTAGGATTCAAAGTGTGCGTGTTTGTCAAGAATTCAGTATCAAATATTACCGGTTTATGGTCACTTTTAGTCATCTCACCATTAGTAACCTTACTTTGTGGGAAAAGATTATTCCACTCAGAATTAGCTATAGCCGTGTCGAGACATTCTATCAACCTACCTCTTCTCCAGGTAAAGATATCACCAGAGTAGCCCAAGTCTTCCAAACCACAATCTAATAAGCAGTCATGAAAAGCTTTCATATATTTTAGGGCCCGAGGAGCCCCTCCTTCTTTCTCCCATGAGTAAAGAATTCATTGAAGTCCCCCAAAATTAACCAGGGCATATTACATGTTTCGTGCAACCCGCAGATAATATCCCAAGACTTGTACTTATTCTCCCAACTAGGTTCTCCATAAAACCCTGTCAGCCCCCACTTTTGATTATCTTCCACCACCACATCAATGAAGTTTTTCTTTACCCTCTTTGGTACAATTTTGACCTCCTTCTTCCACATGAGGATCAATCCTCCACTACTACCATTTATCTCATGGAAGAGCAACTTGTCAAACTTTAGAGATCTCATCAACTTCTCTGCCTTAGCTTTGTCCAGATGTGACTCAGACAGAAAAAGTACATATGGTTTATTTTGCCTCTGGACTTCTAGAAGCGCTAGAACTGCCCGGGATGTCCTCATCCCTTGGCAGTTCCATCCAAGGGCGATCATTGATCTCGTTGACCCTCCCCATGGGAGGCCGCC
Organism: Avena sativa; assembly: GCA_916181665.1. Taxonomy (NCBI): domain Eukaryota; kingdom Viridiplantae; phylum Streptophyta; class Magnoliopsida; order Poales; family Poaceae; genus Avena; species Avena sativa. The sequence goes on along the minus strand of OV702297.1, from coordinate 336,607,868 downwards.
TATTCCATTATGTCTTCTGATTCATCCTCCACATCACCATCCCTTCTCCTTATTTTTGGATCCTGAAACTTTTGTGGCGTAGTCACAAGATATTTCCTAGTACTGACATTAAACTTTGCAGTACTACTTGCATTCTCCAGCATCAGTACCCGATCCACCACATTTGGATGTGCATTATTTGCAATGATAGCATTGTAGGGTTCGCAGCATAGAAAACAAAAAATTTCCTACGATGGGAACATCTATGTACCAAGATCTATCTACTAGATACAAGCAACGGGTGGATATACATTCATAGAATACATACCCTCGAAGACCGAATAGCGTTAACGAGGTTGTACTCGTGGATGATGTAGACGAACGCTTGCCGATCTCAAGATCGTGATGAAGTCCATCTGGTCCAGCCGGTCCAGCACGATCAAGTCCAGCACCTCAAAGCAGTGGTGCATCCGTGATCGCACACACGTACGGGTACCCCGACAACCTCCGCGCCCTCACTCCAGCGAAGCAGCGGAAGCAACAAATCCTTCCAGAAAAATTCACCGGGAACATGTATCTCGCTGATCCGAGACCATGGGGAAATTCTAAAGGGGGGAGAGAGATCCTTCGCGAGGAGGTGTGAGTGAGAGAGAGGGAGGGGCTCCTTTTATAGGGAGAGGGGGGCACCCAAGGGGCCATGCGCCCAGCCATGGGGCTGCCCCCTCCCCTCCTTTCATTCATGTGGGTGGACACTCCACTCACATAAAAGCCTTTCAATTCTCTCCACTCAAAAACCCACTCAAATTCTCATTAAATTTCCACCAAATTTAATGCAAACTCTCATTAAATAAAACTCCTTTTATTTATTCAGAATTTTTTCAATTACTTTAATGACAAACATTCACATATAACCCCTTGCTAGTATTTCATTTCACATGCAGAAACACTTTCTGCAATTTCACCCAAAAACCCGTTTCGGTATCTAGTGAAATAAATTCCTGCGCTTGTTATTCTTTTCCTGGCATATTATTTGCTCCGAATGGTGTCGGTATCCCTTAAGTGTGTCACCCTACGGTTCGCGAATAATGCGGACATGATCGAGACCCTTCTCCGATCAATAATCAGTAGCGGGACCTGGAGATCCATACTGACTCCCACACATTCAACGATGACTTCTGTGATCGTGTGAACCTTTTACGCTAGTATCTTAATCCCTTTGTTTCACGATATATTACATGTCCGAGATTCGATCATCGGTATCTCCATACCTAGTTTGATCTCGTTACCGACATGCACTCTTTTATCGTTCCCGTGATATAACATTCTAGTGATCAAATCACTTGCTTGCAAGCTAATCAATGTGATATCATCGAGAGGGCCCAGAGCATATCTATCCGTAATCGGGATGAACAAATTCCACTCTCGATCCATGGGTCTCAACATAACACTTTAGTAGTTCTGAAGCCATCTTTATAATCACCCAGTTACGGTGTGACGTTTGATGTCATCGAGAAACTCTTCCGGTGTTAGTGATTGACGTGATCTCATGGTCTAAGGATTAGGATCACTTCGTAAGTTGTTATAGCAATATAAACTCAATGACTTTAATCGTAATGCTATACTTCGGATGAATGTTCATCACATCATTACACTAATGTTGTGACCTCGTTATTAACAACATCCAATGTCCATGATCAGGAAACTTTGATCATCTTGTTAATCAACGAGCTAGTTTACAAGAGAGGCATAACTAGGAACTTCCTTTTTGTTTATTAAACACACATGTATTAACGTTTTCGTATTAATACAATTATAGCATGTAAAATAAACATTTATCATAAACAAGGAATACGATAATAACCACTTTATTATTGCCTCTCTGGCATATTCCCTTCAGTCTCCCACTTGCACTAGAGACAATAATCTAGTTTCAAAACTTTGCGTATTGAACACCTATGGCTTTCTGGTGTTCCATATACGTAATTGCAAGTGGTTAACATAATCTACGGATCTGACGCTTTTAGGTCCGTGTGTATTTGCATGTCTTTGCGTCTCCACGCATCACTCATTCTCCAATGAGATGGCATTGTATAAATTTGGTCTTTCGGTGAGACCTTTAGTTCCTTCGGGTTAAAACACGTCGATACTATTGTCACATAATATATCTTTAGTGTTAGCTCATTGCGAACCACACCTTAGTTTGATAACAAACTACTTGACATAAATTCTCTCCTTTGCTGCTACTATAGCAGTCATATACTTAGCCTTTTTGATGTAGTATTCGTCACAATGTCTTAACTATGGAACTCTTCCAAATCCATCATGGAATCTCCTTTCCATTACATTGTGCCACCCATAGTTTAAATTGAGATAAACTTAATTTGTATCTTGTGACGAAACTAGTATCAATGTAACGCTTTACAATGAACTATTTGTAATTGTTTGTCACCTCTACACAAATATATTCTTAGTTCTTCCAAAAGATCATAAGAATATCCTCACTATCATCCAATGATCATTTTATGATTCATTCTGGTATATGCTCATAACACTTAGAGCATAGGACATATCTGGATATGTACATATCATGGTATGATTGATCAAAACATTCTCGTGATTTCACTCATCAAGTGTCAAAGCACTTGAATCTTGTTTCACTTATCAAGTGTCGATACACTTGAATCTTGATACAATTTCTTTCCATGCGACAAGAACCGTTTCTTGTTGTTTCTATATTGAACTCCTTCAATATCTCATATATGTACGTTTGACACAACCATATTAGCGTCACAGTCTATCCACTATAGACATTCACGCTAAATATTCGGGTTTTGCCTAAGTCTTTCATCGAAATGAAATTCTTAACCTTTGTCAATAAAAGATACATCATTTTCAATCAACAAGATGTCATCCACATAATGTATTAGAAATATGTCTCAGCGCTCCCACTTAATTTCTTGCAAATGCAAGCATCTTCATCGTCTCCAGATGAAAACTCCTTTTCATTAAGGTGAAGATTCCAACTCCGCGATGCTTACTTCAACCATTGAAGTTTGCATGCCCTTTTTAGCATCCTTTGAATTAACAAAACCCTTTGGATTGTGTCATGTACACGCCCTAGGTAACCATTCTATTAGAAGAACTTTGTTTTGTTTATTCATCTACCATATACCAAATTATATGTAGTGGTTGCTGCTTTAATCCGTTCAGACTAAATATCGCTATGAAAGATCAAATCTTGTCATAGTCAACTCCTTGAACATTGTCGTAAAATACTTTACAACATGTCGACTATTTCATAGATGTGAAACATCCATGTCTGTTTCTTTATAGATCCAAATACGACTGATAGGTTTTTACACCTTTCCGGAGGGTCTTCCAAGTTCAAAAACTTGACTTCTCGTGTATGGAACTATCACGGATTTTATGGCTTCAAGCCATTTGACGGAGTTAGGGCCCATCATCACTTCTTTGCATGTAGTCGGTTCATCATTGTCAAACAATAATGATTTACTCTCAAATCTAAGTATTTGATTGTTTATCCGACCGACTTGGTTCAATAAGAACTTAGATCTCCGTGACCACAACCTTTGAGGCACATAATCTATGAGCATTATGGCAGCCTCCGGAACGATTTCCGGCGCTGCGCAACTCATCACATATAGCTAAGGTTCGTTAACCTTATCAAAGTTCTATTGTCCTCCCACTTAACATTTATGAAAAATTCCTTCTTCAAGAAACTTCACATTTCAAGCGACAAACCCTTTTGTCCTCGGTGTTATGGAGGAATAACCAATTGTTATTCGAAATAAACCGACTTCGGTTGTAAACATCTTACTTATGTTTAGCATACCAAAATTTAAGAAATGACAACTTGGGTTTTACCCCAAACCATAACTCATATGGTGTCATTTCAACGGATCAAGATGGAGCTCTTTTCAGTGAAAAAGCGAAAGTCTCTAAAGCTTTAATCTTTTAAAACATAATGGCAGTTTTATAAATAACACCTTTGATCCAACCATGTCAAACAAGGTTTCATTACAAATCTCAAACACCCCATATTCCTATGGTGTTTCGGGATATGTAAATCTAGGTGTTTTGCTAAACTTGCAACTCAAATAAATCCTTTTATGATAAATCATAATTCATTTATTTTCTTGTCACAATGATTTTCACTTCATCTTGAAAGTCTTTGAACATTTTCAAATATTTCACACTTCTTTCTCATTAAGTGAATATTCACTCAAATTTCCGGAGAAAGTATATGAAGTTGAAACCCATCGCTTACGACTACACATAATGGACTACATACATCCATATGTATAAATTCCAATAATTTAGTCGTTCGTTCTTCTTTGGCCTTTGAACGAAGTTTTAATTATCATGTGGAAAGTTTCACAAGCGTCACTTGATCAAATCAAAGACTCCAAAAATCCATGAACATGGAGATTCTTCATGTTTTCTTTCCAATATAATTTAAACAGCGATGTCACTTCGTAAGTGATCTTTCAATCATTTGTCTTGCGACATTTCAGCATTAGGTTTTATAGATGTGATTTCTCCAACTAGATTTGTAAATCATCCATCTAATATGGAATATGGTAATTATTTGAACAACCTTTGTTCTCATAATACTTGATTGAAATAACAATTATTAAAACAAATCTTGATGTCAAGCTTTGATGTCAACGAGAAATACAAACAACGGTTTGTTTGTTTTCGATGAACATCATCACATATTCTCTTGCTAGTTACTTAGGACATTGTGGTTCATGAATTGCGTCGTTCCGTATGAAATTTCATACCAACCAATTCGGTATCCAATACCCAAGAACCACATTGTTTAACAAGCAAAGAATACAACCATAACCTGTATATCATCTATATACCTAAATTGGATATTTCCAATCTTTTCTTTTCTGCCAAATATATTTTATAGATTCTCTTTCAGCATTTCCTTTTCCTTTTAAAAGAATCTATCAACACCAAAGTGGCATCATATACATGACACATAGTCCAAAGCGTGTATATTCAAATAATAATACCTTTGGACTTGCAATTTGAAGTAGATCACCATCATCAAAATGATCGATATTCTTTCAAAAAACATTCTTTAGTAATCTTTTAGTGTAGTAAACACTTTACATACATCTTCTATTCATCCTTATCATGATGACTTTCATGATCAAGCTACTGTAGCTTATAAAGGCGAATCGTGAGTATAACATTACTTTCCAAAACACTTTTGGATGATTAGGATGTTTAGCATCTCCAACCTTCGTAAATTCTCATCCAATATGAGAACATATATTATACTCTATCATTTTGCAACCAAAACATTGTTTCAGATATCGTTATATCTGCCACACATGATGGTTTCTGAAACAATTCTTTTAGCTCCTAGATAAACTTGATATTAAAACAATCAAGAATCATAGAGGCAAACATGATACTTAAGATACTAACACTGGAATTGTTACTCTCGATTTAATACCAATTATTAAATTTCACAGAGTAAATAGAATTTTGCTGAAAGTTTGCAATAGGACTTTAAACTTTAGATTGACACTCAACACAATACGATACCAGTTCGTAAAGTATATATCCAGAATTCTATAGTTCTATTATCTCAATTACAACTATGCATAAGGTGGTGAACAAATTCCAATGACTACAACAAATTATGCAAATTCACTTTGATTTAATTTATGATAAATTGAGTTCTACTAATCCAAATTAGAAATGAACTCCCACTCAAAAACAACATCCCTCGTGTCTTTTTGGTGATTACATGAACCAAATCCACTACACCAAGTCCGATCATCACGTGAGTCGGTGTAGCTTCAAAGGCGAGCATCCATATGGTCATCATATCAAAACATATGACTCATGCTTAACCTTTCGGTCCGTGTTCTGAGGCCATGTCTGTACATGCTAGGCTCGCCAAGTAAGAACCTTAGTATTCGCGTGTGTAACTGTCTTACACCCGAGATATGCTCGTGGATTCAAGTACACCCGATCATCACGTGATGCCTTGAAGCGACGAAACATTGTCTGTGCATACTTAAGGAAGAACACATTTTTATCTTGATATCTAAATGAGGGATCATCTTATTATGCTAATAAAACGCCAAACAAGCAATATAAGATGCAATCAAACATCACATGTTTATTAGTGGAATGATATGGTTCCCGCATATGATCTCTATCATGTGCATCGTGGTATGATCACTATCATATCTTTATGTGTAAATCCAAGGTCTATGGAGTTTACACGTTATGTATGTTGTAAGAGTATCATCTCATACTTCTACTTACAACATCACCATATCATAACACTAGCCCAGCAACAATCTAAACTAGATGCCTCTAATTTATCCATTGCAAATTTTACGTGGTTTAGGGCTTTCGAAGATAGAACCGTTCTTACCTACAAACATAAACCACAACAAGGATAACCAAATTGTTGACAACTCGTTGCAAATTAGATATTGACTAAAGTAGGAGAGACAGACACCCGCTAGCCACTTATGCAAAACTAGTTGCATGTCAAGCGTGGAACAGGTCTCATGTGCGAGGACATGTAAAGTTTGTCCGGGCCGCTTCATCCCACTATGCCACCAATATCCAAATTACAACTAAGAAGCAATAAAATGATCATCATCGCCCACATACTCATATGTGTACTACCCGTGCAAAGTATCTACGCATAGATCCGGCTCTGATACCACTGTAGGGTTCGCAGCATAGAAAACAAAAAATTTCCTACGATGGGAACATCTATGTACCAAGATCTATCTACTAGATACAAGCAACGGGTGGATATACATCCATAGAATACATACCCTCGAAGACTGAATAGCGTTAACGAGGTTGTACTCGTGGATGATGTAGACGAACGCTTGCCGATCTCAAGATCGTGATGAAGTCCATCTGGTCCAGCCGGTCCAGCACGATCAAGTCCAGCACCTCAAAGCAGTGGTGCATCCGTGATCGCACACACGTACGGGTACCCCGACAACCTCCGTGCCCTCGCTCCAGCGAAGTAGTGGAAGCAACAAATCCTTCCAGAAAAAGCCACCGGGAACATGTATCTCGCTGATCCGAGACCATGGGGAAATTCTAAAGGAGGGAGAGAGATCCTTCGCGAGGAGGTGTGAGTGGGAGAGAGGGAGGGGGCTCCTTTTATAGGGAGAGGGGGCACCCAAGGGGCCATGCGCCCAGCCATGGGGCTGCCCCCTCCCCTCCTTTCATTCATGTGGGTGGACACTCCACTCACATAAAAGCCTTTCAATTCCCTCCACTCAAAAACCCACTCAAATTCTCATTAAATTTCCACCAAATTTAATGCAAACTCTCATTAAATAAAAATCCTTTTATTTATTCAGAATTTTGTCAATTACTTTAATGACAAACATTCACATATAACCCCTTGCTAGTATTTCATTTCACATGCAGAAACACTTTCTGCAATTTCACCCGAAAACCCGTTTCGGTATCTAGTGAAATAAATTCCTGCGCTTGTTATTCTTTTCCTGGCATATCATTTGCTCTGAATGGTGTCGGTATCCCTTAAGTGTGTCACCCTATGGTTCGCGAATAATGCGGACATGATCGAGACCCTTCTCCGATCAATAATCAGTAGCGGGACCTGGAGATCCATACTGACTCCCACACATTCAACGATGACTTCTGTCATCGTGTGAACCTTTTACGCTAGTATCTTAATCCCTTTGTTTCACGATATATTACATGTCCGAGATTCGATCATCGGTATCTCCATACCTAGTTTGATCTCGTTACCGACATGCACTCTTTTCTCGTTCCCGTGATATAACATTCTAGTGATCAAATCACTTGCTTGCAAGCTAATCAATGTGATATCACCGAGAGGGCCTAGAGCATATCTATCCGTCATCGGGATGAACAAATTCCACTCTCAATCCATGGGTCTCAACATAACACTTTAGTAGTTCTGAAGCCATCTTTATAATCACCCAGTTACGGTGTGACGTTTGATGTCATCGAGAAACTCTTCCGGTGTTAGTGATTGACATGATCGCATGGTCTAAGGATTACGATCACTTCGTAAGTTGTTATAGCAATATAAACTCAATGACTTTGATCGTAATGCTATACTTCGGATGAATGTTCATCACATCATTACACTAATATTGTGATCTCGTTATTAACAACATCCAATGTCCATGATCAGGAAACTTTGATCATCTTGTTAATCAACGAGCTAGTTTACAAGAGAGGCATAACTAGGAACTTCCTTTTTGTTTATTAAACACACATGTATTAACGTTTCCATATTAATACAATTATACATTTATCATAAACAAGGAATACGATAATAACCACTTTATTATTGCCTCTCGGGCATATTCCCTTCAAGCATTTCCACCCCATACATCAATCAAGCGCTTCCTCAGAGCCTTTGGCCTCCCGCCAGGATTAGAACCTGAAATTGATATGTCCATATCCATGTCTTCATCATCTCTTGGCGCACCCGGGACTATCCCCCTTCCTCTACCAGAACGACCACCACGGTAAACCCCTCTTCTAGGTCCAGCCCTCACCGACATAGGTTCAAAAGGCTAGAGTAGCCAATCCCCCCAGTCACACTCCTTATCATTAACATCATCCCCACATTCATCCACTACATGTTGTACCATCCCACAAAAGCTACAAAATGCTGGTATCTTCTCATATAGGATAGGACATCTTTTCCTCTCCTTAATTATCATTGGGACAAACCTCACTAAGGGTTTATTGATATTCAGAAACACCTGCGCCCCCTTAGATATTTTGCAGGATTAATCCTTCCTTCATTCACGATTACATTAAGAGTGAATTCCACTTTTTACCCTCTACTTGTGCATTTGTGACACTAATTACCCTATGTAGCGAAAATTCATCTAAATTACCATGTTTGGAAACTTTAAACCCTCATTTTCTGATGCATATCTATTGGGAAAGGTTTGAGGTGACGATTGAACTTTGAAATTATCAAGATGGCAATAAAGAATAGAACATTTGGTGCAGAGAAGGGTAGATTTGATCGATGACGACATCCTCCGATCTTGACATATTTTGTGGTGGCACATCGTCCTAACATGTCAGCCTTATCCAAGAACACGTGTTGAATGCTAAAACGGGACAAAATCATGCTTAGAATTTTCTTAAATAGGGCATTCAGGTACAACTTCTACTAAATAGGGTAATTAGTGTCTCATATGCATAAATAGAGGGTAAAAAGTGGAATGCACTCTTACATTAAAGGTATTAATCCTTCCTTCATTCACCAAGGATTTGTGTCATGTTTACAACACAAAGGGTGGATGGCCCATTTAAAATTATTCACACCTTAGATACTTTTCTCTTTTTTGCCGAGGCAAGGATACAAAGTTTTTCGGATGATTTTTTGCATGTACGTATTGTAAATGAATACCTACATCCCGGTATTTTTTAGATTTTTTTGAATATTTAAATTTGAACTTTTTTAAAAAAAGTCCTTCATGGAGGATGAAATCTAAAATGACACTCTCTAGACTTCTGTGACTATATTGGTCTCACAAACCTTTTTTTAACTGGTGAAATTCATTAACTTAACAAATTTTCATGGTTATAATCTTTCAGGACCCATCCCAACACGCATGGACGGGTTGTGCCTTGCAAAACACCAGTGGTACATTCTCTACGGCTAAAACTACCAAGCTCATGAGCCGGCATGTTACCTTCTCTTGCAACCTTCTTGAACACATAATCTGGTACTATAGAAGATTTACATGTTGATGGATGTCTGAAATAATACTCGAGGTGTGGGAGCGATCCTTTTCACGAGAGCCTGCCTTTTCTACCAGCATTGCACTGTCGCTCTCAATGATCAACCCAGTATCAATTGAGATCGGGGCCTTTTTTAAGCCTTCCAGGCAGGCAAGGGCTTTAGCTGATTCTGCGTTGTCACACTCTAGAAGTACACCCCAAGCAGACCAATTTATCTGTCCAAGGTGGTTACGAATGATAGCACCCCAGGAGGCAAAATCTGTTTCCCTTATAAAGCTAGCATCTACATTGAGGCACTGCTAGCCTTCCTCTAATGGTTTCCATCCATAAGTTCTCTCCTCTTTTTTGTTCTCCGGTTTGGACTTCTTTATATGGAACATTGGTTTCTTCCCCTTTGTATCTTCGGTTTGGGAGGTTATTCGACCCACCCAATCAGCTTTCATACAGGGGCCACACATCCTGGAGGGAGTAGTTGTTCTTCATGAAACTATTCACGAGCTTCATCGAAAGAAAATAGATGGAGTTTTGTTTAAGATAGATTTTGAAAAGGTGTATGATAAAGTCAAATGGTCATTTCTTCAACAAACATTGCGCATGAAGGGATTTGCCCCAGAGTGGTGCAAATTAATTGAGTAATTTGTTCAAGGTGGGAGCATCGGCATCCGTGTTAATGATGACATTGGTCATTACTTTCAAACTAGGAAAGGGCTACGACAGGGTGATCCACTATCCCCGATGTTATTCAATATTGTTGTAGATATGCTATCTATCCTAATTGTACAGGCAAAAGAGGTTGATCAAGTTGGTGGTCTCATTCCACATCTTGTTGATGGAGGAGTCTCAATCTTACAATATGCGGATGATACTATATTATTCATGGAACTTGATCTACTAAAGGCTGTAAACATGAAACTAATAGTATGTATCTTTGAAAAACTCTTGGGTTTAAAAATTAACTTCCACAGAAGCGAGATCTTTTGTTTTGAAAAAGCTAAAGACGAGGAACACCAATACAAACAAATATTTGGTTGTGAGGCTGGGTCCTTGCCTTTTAGGTACTTGGGAGTGCCTATACATCATAAAAAAACTTAAAAATTCAGATTGGTACCAAGTGGAAACTTGGCTCGAAGGAAAGTTGGGTTATTAGAAGGGCAAACTATTATCTTATGGTGATCCCTTGGTGCTAATCAACTTTGTTTTAACAAGTTTACCTATGTTTATGCTATCGTTTTTGGAAATACCTAACGGGGTAAGGAAGCGTTTGGATTTTTATAGTTCTCGTTTTTGGCGAAGTGATGAGAATAAAAGAAAATATAGATTAACAAAATGGAACATGATCTGTAGACCAAAAGACCAGGGAGGTTTAGGCATTGAGGTCTTGGAAATAAAAATAGATGTCTTTTGAGCAAATGGCTCTTCAAACTAATTAATGAAGAATGAGTGTGGCAAAAATTTATTTATAACAAATATTTAAACTATAAAACCTTGTCTGAAGTCCAAGAAAAACCGACCAATTCTCCATTTTGGAAAGGACTTATGTGGGTAAATAATGAGTTCTTTGCTAGAGGCCATTTCTGTCGGGGGATGACCCCCATAGGATCATGAGAGGTAAAAATATAAAGGTTGACCAGGACTAAGGTTGACCGAGTAAGGGGGCCGACATGGTCCGAGATACCCAAGCCAACATATAACAGCATAATAAAGCCGACATATAATATATGTTGGCACAAACATATGTATGTTTCTTATTGCAGGTACATCAAGACTGAGTCAACGAGGCAGTAGCTGAGTCATAGAGTAGGCATATGCTCATAGAGTTGATAACCCCCAAGTGCAGGGGATCACCGTAGTACCTCTCAATGTGGAAGTAGGGTATCGATCCGCATGATAAAGAAGGAAAAGCTATCTATTCTCTACAACTAAAATGTTACAAGATTTAGTTTATTATGCACTAAACAAGTTTTAAGGAATAAGATGATTGTTTTAATATATGCAAATTTAATGTAACAAAAGAAGAATGTAAAAGTGTCCCAATCCTCTTCAATGCAAGAGGACAAGACAAGGGGTTTTCTATTATGGGAACAATGGTGATTATCATGTTATGGATAGTAAAGGTACACACAATTGCAATGTTTTAATGGTACTTTTATGGTGGCTACATATCGTAAAACACATAGGTGAAAGAAGTACTTCTTTGTGTTGCTAGGTCACCCTTGCAATAAGTCTAGCATTTGTTTTGTGTCACGCCACACATTATACTTCTCTCTTTTTACCCCTAGATAAAGGATGTTGGGCTGCATTGTTGTCACTCAATACATATGCCATTGTTACTCGGCCACCCATTACCTACATACATCATACTTATTAATGTAAAACATTCTAAACACTAGTGCAATGATTCATATGTTGTGATATGTTGTTAGTATTATCACATCTCTCTCATCTACCACCACTTGGTGGTGTAAATCACCTCATTATATGGATAAACAAGGCATTATGTATAGATCTAAACCATTAAATGCATCATAGAATATTCCCAAAGTATGACAAACCATACAAGATCCGACACAACGGCAAATGAATACAAGTACTATCTCATAACACAATATCCACCATAGGAATTACATAGATAGATCCATACTCATGCAAGGCACATCATATGGACTTCAACAATGATCATACATAGAGAGATTAGATCAAGTTACCACCATAAACCCAAAGTACAGGGGGTGTACTACTCCCCTCTCATCATGGAGAGTGATAAGGAGGCGTTGTTGAAGGAGGAGATGCGGCCGGAGGCTATTCCGAAAGCGGTCCCCCCTCGAATCTTCCTCCAGGCGGCATCCTGCTAGCTCTCTGTTACTTGGTTTTCAATCTCCGCCTTCGTTCTTCTCGAGAAAGGCCGCCAGGGGTATATATAGATGGTTTTAGGTCAAAATGAAGCGAATGGCGGTGGAATCAATGCCATCGGAGTTTTAACGGCTAAGATCATACTGGTGGCGTGCCCAGTAGTATATGGGTTCTCATTTTTAGATCATTGGCCCTTGGGATCTACTTTATCTTGCTGGATTCGTATGGAAATTATCTAACAATACCCGTTGACCTAGCTCTGTTTGGAGTTCCATAGCTCCTGGAAAGTCAAAAACACTAACAGGAGGTTTTTTTGCTAGAAAAAGTTAGAACCAAAAGAGAGGGGATTGTTTAGAAAATCCCCTAAATCAATGTAAAACATGGATCTAACATTATATATGATGCAAATATGTGGGTAACATGTTAACAAGCTACAAATTTCATGTATGCATTTTACATGCATCAAGAGTATATGTCGGCTTCTAAGTCAATGGCTCTACCAAAGTCTAGGAATTTGAGAGGTGATAACAAGGCCTCTAAATATTGCAATGATGAACTTCGTGACTTGATCATGTTGCAATCTTTGGGTAATGTCCATCACATCATTCACTAATGATATGACCTCGTTGTCAACTGGCATAGAAGCCACATGATCAGGAAACCTTTATCATCGGTTGTGCAACGAACTAGTATGAATAGAGGCTATTAGGAACTTGTTGTTTCATATCACACCTATAACAATGGTTCCACTTGATACAGTTATAGCACAATATGAAACTTACAAACTAATTAAGATATGACAATAATAACCATTTTTTTTCCTCTAGGGCATATTCCCTTCATGCATTCCAATTGCTTGCGCACAAGCATCTTCAGCCTTCTTGGCCGCAACCTTGAATGCGACCATCTCTTGCATAACTTCATTGGAAGTCATGAGATAATAGTTTTGTATTCCTTGAAGGCTATTCAAATCAGTGGATTCAATTAGCATGAGAGAACTAACATACTTTCTCTTGATCCATGCATCATCAACATGTGTGGCACATGATTTCTAAATGTAGTGGCAATGGACTTGAGTCTTATATACATGTATTCATGATCCTCACCATCCATCATGTAGAACACTTCAGCTTGATTGCTTAGAGCATCTTACCGGTTCCTACTCATGCTTTCATTTCTGATAAACAACTTGGTGAGGGAATCCTAAGCTTCCTTGTCAGTGTTGAGATGTTCAATATGTGGCATGTCCTTGGGACCCATACCAAGTTGGATCATGTGCAACGCAGTAGCATTGAGTTGGATGTCAACAACTTCTCTTCTTGTCATATTAGTTGGGTCCATGACATGGAGTCCAACCTTGATGATCTTCCACAACTCAATGGACAAACTGCACACATGAGTTTTCATCAAAAATTTCCATTGATTAAAATAAGATGCACTTAACTTGGGTGGATCACCCCTATTGATTATATAACGATTAGGGATCCGTGAGAAACCTCACTATAGTCCTCCTTCCCACTTCCCTTTTGGATGAGGAATTCTTAAGTTTGTCTTCACCCTCCACCTCATCTTCAATGGAGTTAGCCTGATCTTTGTCCTTTGAAACGAGAGTTGTAACCTCGGTAGAAGAGGGAGGTGTGGCTGTGGGTGGCAAGAGACATGCTATCATTTCACGCATTTCTTGCAACTGGGTCTCCACGGTTTTATTCAAGTTTGTTTCCAAACTCTTAAGATCATCCATGGTGACCTTATCCACGGCATCACTACCATCTCCATGAGTACCCATACTCTCTTAGGTGGTAAAGCCCGAATCAAGAGCCGATGCTATGATACCAATTGAAATGGATTGTATGGGAACCTAGAGGGGGTGAATAAGTGCTACTCCAAATTTTCATACTTTTTCCAATTTAGGATTGACACGAAGGTAAATTCTCTAGATATGCAACTATGGTGAATTTCCCTATATGTCAATCTAGATACTAAGCGAGTAAAGTCGGTGAGAGGAACAGGGTAACCGAAGTGGAGCACACGAAGACATAGGATTTGTTTTACCGTAGTTTCTTCCTTGTTAAGGGAAGAACATCTGCGTTGGAGGGGTGGGCGATACTAAGACCACCACACAATAATAGGCCTGATACATTAGAAACGTATCTATAACTTTTGATGCTCCATGCTTGTTTAGTATCTAATGTGCTTTACTTGTCTACACTTTGAGGTGCTTTTTACATGTTTTCTGGTACTAACCTATTAACAAGTTGCAACAGTGCCAGATGCCTGTTTTCTGCTATTTTTGGTTTCAGAAAAGTTAGTAAAGAAATATTCTCGGAATTGGACGGGACGAACGCCAAAGTCAATAACTTTCCGTGGGGAACAAGAAGTCCAGAGGAGAGCCGGAGGGGCTGGCCAGGGGGCCAGACCCACCCCAGACACGGGGTAGGTGGACCCGCGCCTGGGTAGGGTTTGGCGACCCTGGTCGCCTCCCGGACTCCCCCCCCTTCGCCTATAAGAAGCCCCTGATGCAGAAACTCTCGGTACCCGATCAGAAATCCATGAAACCGTCTGTAGCCGCCGCCACCATCGTTCCTAGATCGGGGGATCTGAAGTTCTTCCTGGCACCCTGCCGGAGGGGATATCATCCCAGAGGCCTTCTCTCCAGTATGAGTAGTTCCACCTTAGACTATGGGTCCATGTAGTAGCTAGATGGTTGTATCAATTCCTTTGTGCTTAGTTCCTGTCAATTGCCCTGCTATAATTTGTTTACCGTTCATGCCATGTTGTTTATCTAAGGAGAGCACCTCTAGTGAACTATGGACCCCGGTCCAATCTTTACCATTGATACATCTTCCACTGTTACTTGTTTACTTGCTGCAAACCATTACCTTCCACACCATACGTTTAATCCTTTGTTACAGCAAACCGGTGAGCTTGACAACCTCACTGATTCGTTGGGACAGAGTCTTGAGTTTGTGTTGTGCAGGTCTCCACGTTGCTTCCAACACCTGTGTGACGTTTCCTTCCTCCTTTTGGTTCGATAACCTTGGTTTCTACTAAGGGAAATCTTGTTGTTGTGCTCTTCATACCTTGCTCTTGGGGTTTCCAACGAAGCACTCTTACTCCCTATTGAGTGTAGCATCAAGGCCTCACCCTGTTCTCTAATGGATCTCACCACAACTGGCCCGATCCACCTTTCCACTATATGGTACCCTTCAAGGCGAGAACCGATGCCTTTACGACGAGATCGGGCCATGCATCCACAACTGAATTGGAGGCTCCCGAGATGACAAGATGCCACAAGAAACAAGTTTATCAAATCACACAAAATCGAGATCTAGATATTTAATAGAAACGCTAGATCAAAGGGTCCCTCAAGTGAATTAGGGGAAATTTAAGATCGCTTGGTTATACATACGTCGGAAACGTATCTATAATTTTTGATGTTCCATGCTTGTTTAGTATCTACTTTGCTTTGGTTTGTCCACTCTTTGAGGTGTTTTATATGTTTTCTCGTACTAACCTATTAACAAGATGCCATAGTGCCAGTTGCCTGTTTTCTTCTATTTTTGGTTCCAGAAAGGCAGAAAATCAATATTCTCGGAATTGGACGGGACAAAAGCCAAAGTCAATATTTTGTCATGGGGAACACAAAGCCGGAATACGAGACAGAGGAGACTCACCAGGGGGCCACACCCCTGGCCACGTGGGTGGGCCCACCCCGCGCCTGGGGGTGTAGCCCCCCTGGTGGTCCCCTGCCTCGCCTCTTCGCCTATAAGAAGCCCCCGATGCCTAAACCCTAAGCACCCGATCAATATTCCACGAAACCGTTTGTAGCCGTCACCACCATCGTCCCTAGATTGGGGGATCTGAAGCTCTTCCCGGCACCCTGTCGGAGGGGAAATCATCCCGAAGGCCTTCTTCTTCATCATGCCAGCCTCCGGTATGAAGTGTGAGTAGTTCCACCTTGGACTACGGGTCCATGTAGTAGCTAGATGGTTGTATATCCTCCTTGTGCTTTCATGTCTAGATCTTGTGAGCTCCGTTCATGATCAAGATCTCATCTATTTGTAATCATGCATGTTGTGTTTGCGGGGATCCGGTGGATATTGAGATTACTATGTCAGATTGATTAATGGTTTTGTCTTATTGATTCTATCATGACTGTTTTGTTTGTGATCTTGCATGCTCTCTGTTGTCAGTAGCTATCTTGGCCAAGTAGTTGCTAGTGACTCCAAGAGATGGTATTTATGCTCGATAGTGGGTCCATGCCTCTACTTAATCAAGGGAAGTGATAGAAATATCTATGGTTGTAGATGTGTTGTTGCCACTAGGGAGAAAACAATGGTCTCTTGTTCATGGAACAAGTGGATTGTTTACCTTACACACTTTGCTTAAAGCAGTTGTATGTTGCTTGCAACTTAATACTGGAGGGGATTCGGATGATAATCTGAAGGTGGACTTCTAGTCATAGATGTAGTTGGATGGCGGTCTATGTATATTGTTGTATTGCCCAATCGAATCTCATAGGATCTTTATGTCTAGTATTGCATTGTTATGCCTTGCTCAGTTCTGTTAATTGCCCTGCTGTAATTTGTTTACCCAGCATGCCATGTTTGTTTATCTAAGGAGAACACCTCTAGTTAACTATGGACCCCGGTCCAATCTTTACCATTGATACATCTTCCACTGTTACTGTTTACTTGCTGCAAACCATCATCACCTTCCACACCATATAGTTAATCCTTTGTTACAGCAACCGGTGATATTGACAACCTCACTGTTAGTTGGGACAAAGTCTTGAGTTTGTGTTGTGTAGGTTTCCACGTTGCTTGCAACACCTTTGAGACGTTTCCTTCCTCCTACTGGTTCGATAACCTCGACTTCTTACTGAGGGAAAACTTGTTACTGTGCTACATCATACCTTGCTCTTGGGGTTTCCCAACGGGGCGTCAACACGCATCAGTTATGATGAAGATCAAGGCCTCCTTCTTCAATCCTCCAAAGGGGAAAGGCCTTCGGGTGGTTGGAAATGGAGATCTTGTGGAATTTTAGGTACAACAGTGCAGAGCAATTTCTTCAGATCTAAGAGACTCCAGGATGAAGATGGGATGGGGTATTTGTACCCCCTCCCGAAATGTTGTCATTAGGGATGGCAATGGAGCGGGTTTGGACGGATATAGCAAAACCAAATCCAAATCCATTAAACTCACTCTAGCCCGCCCACGAAGATATCCATGGGAATGGATGTCGCTCTAGATCCAAACCCGCCGGATATCCAGTATCCATGGATATCCATTGGTTTACATACTATATACAATAATCATAATAATATTCAGAATAACTATGATATAATAGCAATTTCCGACAGCATTTCAGCAGCATTTTAGCAAATATTATATGAATAATACATAGAAATATCAAAGCAATAATATTTTAACCACATAGTACTTAAAATATCACACGGTAACATCACAAAGTAAATAGATGTCTCATAACAGTCTTAAAGAATGCTTTTTATTACAAGTTTCCAATACAACATCTCATACATTCAATAGATATAGCAATGCATAGTAGAAATGTTGAGTGGTCGTCTACCTCCTGGCGGCTGACTCGAGTACGACCTGGGATGGGGCGGCGACACAAGTGCGACCTGGGCTAGGGGTTACACCGTACAATAATTGGGGGAATTAGGGTTAATTAGGATTACTACTTAGGTGGGATTTTGGGACAGTGGCTTGAAATTTGGGGCCATTTATTGAG
This sequence comes from Avena sativa, assembly GCA_916181665.1. Lineage (NCBI taxonomy): Eukaryota > Viridiplantae > Streptophyta > Magnoliopsida > Poales > Poaceae > Avena > Avena sativa. The sequence continues at coordinate 336,589,493 of OV702297.1, read as the reverse complement.
TAAATATTGTATACATAAAAAAATAACATGTGGGTCCCACGTGTTAGCCAGGTATCTGTTGGATATCCGTGGAGCGAAACTACTACCCATGCCCGCCCCATGAATTAGCGGATATCCGCCCCATGAAATTCGTGGATGTAATTAGGCCTCCATACCCTTGCCCACCGGGTCGGATATCCGTGGATACCCGGATCCATGGATAAAATTGCCATCCTTAGTTGTCGTTGGAGTCAACTTGGGCCGGATAATCCATCCTAAGTGAGGGCCGTATAATCCGGCTAGGGGCAAACATCTGGCCCATAACAGAATATCCGGACCAAAAGTCCGCCTCCTCCAGTGCATCGTGCCTCAAGTCCTTAGCAAAAATCCTCGTGGGGGGGGGATAATCCATCCCACTGGGAGGGGAATATTATCCAACCAGGGCAAAAGCTCCGACCCTGGTCGAAATATCCGCTTGCTCCTTGGTCGATCCTTGGGAGGGGCGGATAATCCAGCGGAGCTAGGGACCGGATAATCCGGCCGTGGGAAAAACTCCGGCCCAAGGCCAAATATCCGGCAAATAATCCCCCCTCCCATAGTGCGTTGCGCCACTGGTACTTAGTCGATCTAGCTAGGGGGGCAGATAATCCGCCCTCAGATCCTTTGTTTTGCTTATATTGACCAGGAGTTCTTTTGGGGAGAGTATCTGCAGCACTCATTGCACAATTAAAGTATCCTTGGTATTGTTATCTAACACACAAAACCCTAGGGATCATGAAATGTTCTTTTAGCAGTGACGGTCCTAGCTCCGGCAGTGCCGCTCAAGCGGTATTGTCACTGCTAGTGCCTCTACCAGTGCCACTTAACTGGATTTTGGTTTTGTACCTAGTGTGGCAGTGGATCGGCAGTACTAAGGCATTTCCGCTTCACCTCTCACATAAGGTGTTGCCTTTGGACCACCTAGGAAACCGGCAGTGCCAGGGTTGGGCCCGACATTGCCGTCCATTTTCTGGCATCTGTACAGTTAATACCATTGGAGGACCGAGCTGGGGCGGCAATGTCGGACCTAGGTCCGTCAGTGCCGCCTGGCGCGAGGAAAGTCATAACGGTTGGATTGTGGGGCCTCACCTTCTTCCTCCCCACCTAAATTTTTGAGCTCTTATACTCTCTCTCCTCTATTGTTGACCTTCAAGAGCTCGCATGTCCTCTTCCCCCTTATATGATTCTTGCATCTTTTTTAGGGATCTGAGAGAGGAGATCTAGACCTACAACCCCACCAAACCAAATCCCTCCTTTGTAAAGGAACCCTTGGGATCTAGATCTTGGAGAATTTGGTGTTCTCTTCTTGTGTTTTTCCTCTCTTATTCCCCTAATAGCTTTTGTAGCTTTGGTGTAATTTGGGAGTAAAGGACTTACCTTTGCATTTGGTGCATAGGTTTGAGTTCTCTATGGAGTTTCGGCGAGTATAAGCGTGTGGGCTTGTTACTCTTGGGTTCTTGGAAACCTAGATGGTTGTGTGGTAGTGGTGTTATTCTCTTGGGGCCTCCAATTAAGTTGTGGGGATTCCTCAAGATAGAGGCCTTGGTGGTGATTCTTGGGAGCCTCCAATTGAGTGGTGGAGATCGCCCTAAGCTTGCACGGGTTTAGTGATCGCCCTCAAGTATCCCATAGTGGATCGAGTGACTACATTTTATGGTGCACATTCAGGAGATTAATGTGAGCCATTTGTGGTGTCGGTGAGTAGTGTGACTCCACATATTGGGGTGAGGCCTTGTGTGGCATTGGGTGAGCATCGAGCCACTACAACTTAACGTGAGCCATTTATGGCATTGGGGAAGCATTACGCCATTGTACCTCTCCAACGGAGACGTAGCTTTTTTGGAAATAAACTTCGGAATAAAATCATCGTCTCCATATCCATCGGTTATCTCTATACCCAACCCCTTTACTTATGCACTTAACATTGTGATAGTTATCGTGCTTGAAGTAATCTATCACCTTGTTGCTTTTCTTGCTAAGTATAGGTTGTTGGTGCACTTAGTGGAATCTAGTGATTTTAGGTTTTATGTTTAATAAATTAAACGCTAGTTTTATTCCGTATTTTATTAGAGCCTAAACTATATTTATTTTAAAATGCCTATTCAACCTCTCTCTAGGTGACATCCTTGTCTTTTCAGTAAATAACGCCGATCAGCCCCTGTGTTAATGATAGTGTTGGCCCACACTTCGCCACGCCACCAACGTGTTGTGTCCGTCGTGCCCTCAAGGAGCCCTCTGTGCAAAGATGACTTGTGCGCTCCGGACATGCTATTGGGCCGCATCGGATAAAATTTGACCTTGGGGCACGTGATTGGGTGCGGCTTTCTGTCCAGGCCCAACCGATAGCCATTTGGGGCGGAGACCGCGGCCGAAGATGGTCTAACGCCCCCATGTCATTAACGTCATGTTTGTTCATCGACTACAATAGATAAATTCCATAGAAGATCTAGCGAGTGAACTTTATAGAAACAAATTAAAGGACAAACTAAAAACACTCGTCCGGTTCTCTCAGGAGTGCTCTCTTGTTCTAACTGTTACTAATTTCCAAAAAGGAAAGGCCGAAGTTGCTCTCAAAAGCCATATAAAGAACAAAAACGAAAGGTGACAGATTGCTCAACCGGCCGGCCGGCCGCCATGGGCAGGGAAGGGGCACCTGGACCTGGCTCCTCAAAATCGAGCAGCCACACACGGCATGTCACATGTGGTACTCTCGTTGGATCGCCTCATCTAGAGTCGTTCGCATTGAATTGTCATCGATGATGCATGTGGATGTGGTACTGCAAGCTCGTTTAAATTGAACTGCCATCGATATACGATGCATGTGGTACACTGCTACTGCAAGCCGCCGGCCTCCACTAATGTATGCATCTAATCTTTTATAGCACGCACACTTGCTCACCAACCGGGAGCATATCCTCCGTTCACACCACACTCCACTCGGCTACTTATTAGCCAGCTCTTCTTTCTACCTAGCTACAAACACAGCATACCAGCTAGTAGTACTTTTACCGAGCGAGCGAGCGAGTGAGAGATGGAGAGGATGGCGATGAGTCTGGCGAGGAGGAACAAATATCTCTTCCGAGCAGGAGGAGGATCAACCATCATCGGCGGCAGCAGGGTCATCTCCGGCTCCGGCTCCGGCGCCGGCGCCGGCGGCTCCTCGTCTAGCTTCTTCTCCACCCAGCAGCAGCCGCGGGAAGATCCCGTGCCCAACATCAGGGACACTGCCGCTCACGTACGCGCACCCTTCTTCTTCTTCTTCTTCCTTAGTTACCGCCGGGTCGTTATATATTGTTCTGCTTTCGTCTCTGTTAAATCTTTGGATTTCGGCGCGCCTGCAGCTGATTGGCCGGACGCCGCTGGTGTACCTGAACAAGGTCACGGAGGGGTGCGGCGCCCGCATCGCCGCCAAGCTCGAGTTCCTCCAGCCATCCTTCAGCGTCAAAGACAGGCCAGGACTCCCATATTTGCTCTCATAGTCTCGTTCATTCATTAAGATGCATGCTAACGTAATACTGCATGATTACAATGGTATAATTAATCTCCTGCTCACGTGATCTGTATCATTCCATCCTGATCTAATGCCGTGGACGACATAGTAGTATGGTGTGACTGACGGGGACCGGCCGGCTTCGTTTCTAGTGGCTGGAATTAGTCTATCTCATACTACCCTGGTTGGCGAACATCGATAAAATTGTTGTTCTGATCTACCAGCCAGAATTAATCAAAGAAGTATCTCGAGCCGGTCGCTTTCGTGGGGAAGAAAAAAAAAGAGAAGGGACAAGTGGGGCTCCGCATCCATGTACTCTTGTCTGCCTGAATGTGACCGAAAGCGATATGTAGTGGGATCCAAGGAATTAGATATAGAGATATGCACTCTGATTATGTGCTAGCTAATTAAAGTTTGATGATTTTGCAATCTACTAGTAGGTTCCTCCACCCTGGTCTAGTAGTGTGGAGAGGGGATCTCTCCCTTATGTTATATTTATGTTCCACACCTGAACTTATCCTAGTGAAGCTAACAGCCTGGCTTCACCCTTGTTGGAACAAATTGTTTTGTCTAGATCTCTATGATACTTAATTGATAGTTAAGAGTCTTATGCTCAGTTGCACACAAGTATGTAAACATGTGCCAAAACTAGCATATTTTTTCGATAAGCCAAAACTAGCATATGTAAAAAGGAAAAAAAGATAAGCACCATGACACGTACACCCCCGCATCTTTTAGAGAGTTTCAGTGAAAAAAAAGAAAATGAATGTGTACACATTATAGTACAAAAGTTATATTTCCCTGAAAAGTTAATATGTTGTGCTATTTGGGAGAAACAAAATTAATTAATTTTGACAAATTTTATATTCACATATACTACAATTTTTATTTTGTGAAGGCCCCCCGCACACTATTTTTTTGTGTGACATAGTCTAATATTGTACTACACTCATCCATTTTTGCATTTTTGTTGTTGTGATTCACTCCCTCCGTTTAGAAATATAAGATGTTTTAGGTTTGTGAAGAAGATGTATCTAGACATCTTTTAGTGTGTAGGTTCAAATGAATCTAGACACTAAAAGTTGTCTAGATATATCTTCTTCACAAACCTAAAACATCTTATATTTCCAAACGGAGGGAGTACTATTTTGTGTTTTAAAAAAAAATCAAAAGTTAGGGTAGGTGTCATGGTGCTCACTCACAACATTTCCAAAAAGTATATAAGAAAACAGTTTTGCTAGAAATCAGGCGCCTGATATTTAGTTAAGTATCAGTCACCTTCTACACCGTTAGTTTTTGTTCCAAGATTCGTGCTTTTTTTTTTATCTCTGGGCTGTTCGCGTTGCTAGTACGTCTTGGTGGCGCGTTGAGCTATTGTCTTATGCGGGCTGCCCGGTTTGTCTTGTGTTGTCTGTGGGCTGTTCCGTTAGTACCGTTTTGTGCATCTTGGGTCTGTGGGCTGCTCGGTTTGTCTTGTGGACTCCTTTTGTTCTGGACACTGCACCCAAGTACTGCACGAATACTTCTTTTTTGATTGAATTTTTGCAGCGCTGACTCACGTGGACCAAGCTATACCGGTGGCTCGTCATCGATCAGCTAGTGCAACTGATCAGCTAGAGCAAGAGTAGTGTACCTAGCTAGGTTTGCATCTATTTTTTCTTTCTGTTTTTTACATTTTCTTATTTTCTTTTCTTTTTCTTTTTTTCTTAATTTTCGTTTCTTTTTTTCTTATGTTTTATTTTCAATTAACGTTATTTTTCTTCTTGATTTTTTAATAGTGTTTGTTCCCATTAAATCTAACAATTTATTTGTAGAAAATTTTAAATATGACAATTTATTTGTAGAAAAATTTAAATCTGACAATTGGTTCATTTTAAATATGTTCATTTTCTTTTTCTTTTTTGTTTTCTTCATTTTCTTTTTCTTTTTTTCTTATGTTTTATTTTCAAGTAATGTTATTTTTTCTTCATGATTTTCAAGGCGGAAAGCATTAATGCCACTCGTTTAGAGCAAGTTGTATTCTCCGCATGTTGATTCGGAAGATAAAATCGCGCCAGGGGAAGCCGAGCAAGTTGTGAGCCCCCTCTGAAGCCAGTTGCAACTTGATTAAAACTGAGCCTTCCCTTCTAAAGACAGGTTTGCAACTTGGTTGCAACTGATCATCTTCTGTAATCTTCACCTTAGCCACGTGAAGTAGGAAAGCATTAGTGCCCCTCATTTGGAGCAAGTTGTGTTATCTGTGTGTAGATTCGGTTGTGAGCCTCTTCAAGAAACCGGTTGCAACTTGATTCCTTCGAAGCTAGTTGCAACTTGACTGCAACTGAGCATTCCCTCCGAAGCCAGTTGCAACTTAATTATAACCGAGCCTTCCATCGAAAGCCAGTTGCAACTTGACTGCAACAGAGCCTTCCGTCCGAAGCCAGTTGCAACTTGATTGTAACTGAGCCTTCCCTCGAAAGCCAGTTGCAACTTGACTGCAACTGAGCCTTCCCTCTGAAGCCAATTGCAACTTGACTGCAACTAAGCCTTATCTCCGAAGCTAGTTGCAACTTGATTGCAACTGAGCCTTTCCTTCTGAAGCTAGTTGCAACTTGAGTGCAACTGAGCCTACCCCTCTGAAGACAGGTTTGCAAGTTGACTGTAACTAAGCCTTACCTCCGAAGCCAGTTGCAACTTGACTGCAACTAAGCCTTTCCCTCCGAAGATAGATTTGCAACTTGGCTGCAACTGGGCATCTTTTGTAGCCTTCACCTCGGCCGTACCAAGTCAGAAAGCATTAATGCCCCTCGTTTGGAGCAAGTTGTGTTCTGCACATGTTAATCCAGAAGATAAGAACGCGTCGGGGGAAGCCGAGGAAGTTGTGAGCCTCCTCAAGAAACCGGTTGCAACTTGATTACTTCGAAGCTAGTTGCAACTTGACTGCAACTGAGCCTTCCCTCCGAAGCCAGTTGCAACTTAATTGTAACCGAGCCTTCCATCGAAAGCCAGTTGCAACTTGACTGCAACTGAGCCTTCCCTCTGAAGCCAGTTGCAACTTGACTGCAACCGAGCCTTCCGTCCGAAGCCAGTTGCAACTTGATTATAACTGAGCCTTCCCTCGAAAGCCAGTTGCAACTTGACTGCAACTGAGCCTTCCCTCTAAAGCCAACTGCAACTAAGTCTTATCTCCGAAGCCAGTTGCAACTTGACTGCAACTGAGCCTTTCCTTCTGAAGCTAGTTGCAACTTGAGTGCAACTGAGCCTTCCTTCTGAAGCCAGTTGCAAATTGACTGCAAGTGAGCCTTCCCCTCTGAAGACAGGTTTGCAAGTTGACTGTAACTAAGCCTTACCTCTGAAGCCAGTTGCAAATTGACTGCAAGTGAGCCTTCCCCTCTGAATACAGGTTTGCAAGTTGACTGTAACTAAGCCTTACCTCCGAAGCCAGTTGCAACTTGACTGCAACTAAGCCTTTCCCTCCGAAGATAGATTTGCAACTTAGTTGCAACTAGGCATATTCTGTAGCCTTCACCTCGGCTGTACCAAGTCAGAAAGCATTAGTGCCCCTCATTTGGAGCAAGTTGTGTTCTGCACGTGTTGATCCAGAAGATAAGAACGCGCCAGGGGAAGCCGAGGAAGTTGTGAGCCTCCTCAAGAAACCGGTTGCAACTTGATTATAACCGAGCCTTCCCTCCGAAGCCAGTTGCAACTTGATTGCAACTAAACCTTTTCCTCCGAAGCTAGTTGCAACTTGATTGCAACTGAGCCTTCCATCTGAAGCCAGTTTCAACTTGATTGTAACGAAGCCTCCTGTACATCTTGTTGCAACTTTAGTGCAACCGAGACTTCCCTCTGAACCCAGTTGCAATTTGACTGTAATTGAGCCTTCCCCTCCGAAGACAGGTTTGCAACTTGGTTGTAACTAAGCCTTCCATCCCAAGCCAGTTGCAACTTGATTGTTACTAAGCCTCTTATACATCCTGTTGCAACTTAGTGTAACCGAGCCTTCCCTCCGAATCCAGTTGCAACTTGACTGTAACTAAGCCTTCCCCTCCAAAGATAGGTTTGTAACTTGGTTGTAATTGGGCATCTTCTGTAGCTTTCACCTCTGTCACGCTAAACCAGGAAGTATTAGTTCCACTCGTTTGGAGTAAGTTGTGTTTTCTGTGTGTTGATCCAGAAGATAAGAACACGCTAGGGGGTAGCCGAGAAAGTTGTGAGCCTCTTCAAGAACCCAATTGCAACTTGATTATAACTGACTCTTTTCTCCGAAGCCAGTTTCAACTTGATTACAACCGAGTCGCGTCTTAAGGCCATTTGTAATTTTATTGTGAGGAGTGTCTAAATCTTAGGCGCCCGATTCTAGCAAATCCTTTTATTGTGAGTCCTAAAGCATTTTTCAATTGTAGTTTAAGACTCGTCTAAAGATATTTCCAGGTTCATTTTTACTGAACCAGAAAATTTGAAATTTAAGGAAAATAAAAAGGAGATAGATGTATTTTATGTTTGAGACTATAACAAGGCATTTCCATTTTTTATGTCCTAGAGATGCAATGTTCTTTTGTTTTCTTTTTTAACATGAAAGTGTTTCAACAAATAAATATTCACATTATAAATTTTATGGAATTTTTATATATCATAATTTTGCTAATTTTATTCACATTAATACAAATTTTATAATGATACTCCCTCCGACCCATATTAGTTGACTTGGATTTGTCAAAATTTGGATGAATCTATATACTCCTACTAAATAGTGTCTAGATTTATTAAATTTAGACAAATCTAAGTCAACTAATATGGGTCAAAGGGAGTATGTCATAATTTTTCTAATTTTGCTAACTTTTGCCCATGGGACCATATTGTCAGTGTACAAACTGTGTCCGTGTGTGAGCGTGTATCATCGAAATAGCAGAAGCCGTTGTCCAGATGAATCATGATACAGTACAGAAATGAAAATAAAACAAAGAGAAGGCGACACACGGAAGGCACAGGAGGAGGAAGATGACCCGATGGGCGCGGCTATGGCTACCACGACGGGCGCGGCGGAAGCGGCCACGATGGCGCACAACAGGACAATACAAAATAGAGACGGGAAAGGCTAGTTGGGCTGGGTTGAATACCTATGACCTCAGAGAACGTCAGACGACTGATACTTAGTTAAATATCAGTCGTCTGATACCTAGCTCCTCCCATAAGAAAATCACCAACCTTTCTATGATGATCGGTACTACTCCCTCCGTTTCAAAATATAAGATGTTTTAGGTTTGTGAAGAAAATGAATCTAGACTTGTTTTAGTATATAGGTTCACTCAACTTTAGGATGAATCTATACACTAAAAGAAGTCTAGATTCGTTTTCTTCACAAACCTAAAACATCTTATATTTTGAAACGGGGGGAGTATTTGGTAAAAAAGAACATACTACGTACTCCTATGTTCTCTAGTGTGATTAATATGTGTGCATTACGATCAATCCAGGCCTGCGATTTCCATGATTGAAGACGCGGAGAAGAAGGGGCTGATAATCCCTGGCAAGGTCAGTCATCCCATGATTTCCGAAAATTTAATAGACGCATTGAGCTTCACATGGAAATGGCACTAAAACTGCAAAACAGTCGTTCTTCGATGTGCCTGTTTGACAGAAAATTGATAGTTCTGTCGAAAAACAAATCAGGCATCTGTTGTTCTCCATATGGAATCTGCAACTAACCGTAAGTCACTTCTGAAACAGACGACGCTGATCGAGCCCACATCCGGGAACATGGGCATCGGCCTGGCCTTCATGGCCGCCCTCAAAGGGTACGAGCTCGTGCTCACGATGCCATCCTACACCAGCCTCGAGAGGAGGGTGGTCATGAAGGCGTTCGGCGCGCAGCTCGTGCTCACCGACCCGGCGAAAGGGATGGGAGGGACGGTGAGGAAGGCGACCCAGCTCTACGAGGACCATCCTAGCGCCTTCATGCTCCAACAGTTTGAGAATCCTGCAAATGTCAAGGTTAGTGTACCTTTTCTTGATTCTGCCACATGGGTGTAGAATATTGGACTATTCGTTTCTCTAATTTTCAAAATGTATGTTTGTCAAAGCTTCCATTGTGCTCCACAAAACTAGTCCCCAATGACTATTCATCTTCTAGAATGTTTAGGACTTTATTTATCTTGGATGTCGTTTCTTATGATGTTGATCGAGATTGGCAGATACACTACGAGACGACCGGTCCAGAAATATGGGAGGACACACTTGGGCAGGTTGACATCTTCGTCATGGGGATCGGTAGTGGTGGTACCGTCACCGTGTCGGCAAGTACCTCAAAGAGAAGAACCCCAATGCAAAGGTATTCCTCCCGTGTTTATATAACTTTTATCTGAGGACGTCGCAAAATTCATGGCATGTATATGTTTGTATGTAGATCTATGGAGTTGAACCTGCCGAAGCAAATGTTTTAAGTGGTGGCAAGCCAGGTAGGCTATCAATTTCTGTAGACGATGTACTCTTTTTTGATTTTATACTAGATACTATCCTTTTAGTTTCTGCTCATATTGTTAACTGAACCTAATTGCAGGGCCTCACCTTATCACTGGAAATGGAGTGGGATTCAAGCCAGATATTTTGGACATGGATATAATGGATAAGGTTCTTGAGGTAAAGGATCAATTTAAAACTAATGTTGTGTTAAATAATTCTGCAAATCCTGCTGAATCTATACATGTAACAGGTGAAAGGTGAGGATGCTGTTAAGATGGCCCAACAGTTGGCAGTGAAAGAAGGTCTTCTGGTAAGTCACAAAACACATTGCCTCTTGCTATCTTCAGTCAATATATGAACATCAGTGATGCTGTCTTGGAAAGGACAATAAAAGGAGACGATCTGGCACCAGATTAGATTGTTGGCTTGTGTGAAAACGTGTATGATTACATCGAACTGTTGCTGAACTGGCTACCAATTTGGCAGGTGGGGATATCATCAGGAGCAAACACAGTGGCGGCCATCGAACTCGCCAAGAGGCCAGAAAACAAAGGGAAACTCATCGTGGTATGTCATATATATACATACCCATCTTTGTGTAATGTGTCAAAAAAATGTTAACATGGAGAAGTTTCAGAAGGCTGACTGACCCGTGCATTATTGTGGTTTCAGACTATTCATCCGAGCGCGGGGGAGCGGTACTTATCGTCAGCGTTGTTTGAGGGTTTGAGGAAGGAAGCCGAGGCTATGCAGCCGGTGCCAGTGGACTAATAACTTGGAACTATAGAATGATGAATGCATACAGAACAAAATTCACTGAGTACCATGCTGCAAGTGCTAGTTGTACGGTTGTACGTACCTCATTTGTAATCTTCAGTATGTGCCTCATGTGGACCTTGTGTAAATAACAATTGAAAATCGTTGAAAAGGGAGCCTGAATTTCTGGAGATTTATGGTGTTCATGTGTTTGAGTTGTGGGGAATTACACAGGCCTCAGCATACCCTGTCAGAGTGTTGCTAGTGCTGCTGCAAGCAACATGAACAGCCTCGGCACCGCCCTCCTCTTCTTCTGGTTTAACTTTCTACCTGTTAGACTGTAATTATACGTAGCTCCTAATTGTATCATGTATATATACTAGTTGAATGTCTGTGCGCTGCTACGGGAGACCAATATAGCATATAATACCATTAATCAATTGGTATTTTTATTTTCATATGTAGGTCTCTCTTAAATTCTATATCTCCTCTTGCCCATTACAAAGCAATTGTCTTTTTGCTTCTTATCAGGCCAATGTGTTTTTACTTCCTACTAAGACAATCCGTAACATCCTATTCGGGGTGCATATATCTTTGAATCTTCACAGCTGAAGTCCCTTTCGGTGAACTCGCCACATAGCCCCACGACACTCTAACTTTTTCTCCATTGTTGTTACCCCTCTATGTCACCATCCTTCTCAGCATCGCTTCTCCATGTATCATCTCGTACCTCGGGGAATCTTTGACGATATTCATGTCACTTTTGTTACTATTTTCCATCTTTGAACTCTACTTCCACCTTAGTCGATGCGAAAACACTCCACTACTTGCATTATCTCACTCCACCTAACGAGATATCCCACGCGTTTCTACAGAATAGCAATAAATATAAATACTTGTTTTTTAGTATGAAAACATACATGAAAGTGGACATAGTTGTGATTATGTTACAAGCCCCGGTCATCTACTTTTCCATTTCTATTTTCTAGAGGCAACTTCCAACTCGCAAGAGATCTCGTCCTCCACATCCACGTTTTGCTAGGATACACTTTTTTATCACGCTTTCATCCCTCTTCATGCCGTCTCTCTATTCATCATTATATGTTTGCATTCTCCAACTTTGAGGAAATCTTTTATTTCTGACTTGATTGACATGTTTTTACCAACATCCTTTTTCAGGAACTGAATACACCACATGTGCCCACCCTGGTGCCCTACTCCATCTCTGCTTCGATTTTCTGTATCGATCCGGGAAAATAGTAACTTTGGCTTTTGCCCGTCCAATTCCGAGAATATTTATTTTTTAGCTTTTCTAAAACCAAAAATAGCATAAAACAGGCAATGGCACTATGGCATCTTGTCAGTAAGTTAGTTTCAGAAAGTGTATAAAAATACCTCAAAGTGTAGAAAAGCAAAGCAAAGTGGATACTAACCAAGCATGAAACATCGAAAATTATAGATACGTTTACGACATATCAAGCATCCCTAAGCTTAACTCCTGCTCGTCCTCGAGTAGGTAAGTGATAAAAAGAATAATTTTTTAGGTGACATGCACCATCACAATCATGATCAAACCATTTGCAAGCATTGAAAGCTGGGATCAAAGTACGCTAAACATGAGCATGAAAGATAAAGTTCTAACAATAAGACATAGTAACTATGTTGCAACATGAAAGGATACAAACAAAGATCATGAATAACAATGCATTGAAAGACGTTTGTTTGTTTCACATATAGAAAACATAGCATAGTGGTATTCAGCTTGTCCCTCATGGAGTAGCAAAACATAAATGCATAGGACACCTTCAAAGTTCATAAGGGTGGCTAGATACAAATAGTTCAAGAACAAGCAATATCAACATTATGGATCAATCAATAAGTTTTGGGACAATGCACATAGAACTAAGAATGGCAACTATGCTCTCTTAATTGGTGCCTAAGGATAGAAGGTGGAGACTCAATATAATAGTGGAAGAAATGCCCTTCAAAGGGAAGTAGGGATTTCAAGTTTCATAAAGAGCTTCCAAAAGTTATGGTACTTGTTAGCTTTTAGCTCTCATTGCCCCTATCATAAGCATCTTGAAGTGATTAGGGTTAAAGTGAACAAACTATGGAGTATATGCTTGACAAAGTATAAGTTGCCAATCTCATGTCCCTTGAATACGAGGGCCGCTCCTCATGCTACTCAACTTTAGTCACCTGTAAGTTCTTGTTATAGTAAGTACATGTGTATCATAAAGAACCACCAACGGGGTACCCCTTGCACATGATACAGGAGCTATCCCATAATCAAAATGACAAGGCAAGCAGACAAGGAGCATCTCAGCAATCTTCTTATTTACCATGGGAAAATGGTGTTTTTTCTCTCTTTCCTCTTTTCAATATGTCTCTCTTTTTTTATAAGAAGAAAGCTTCATAGATTGCTCACTATGGTGATGTTGTAAGTTTCCACCATGACTAGGCATGGCTTAGGCTAGTGGCTCAGGTGTTTCTCTAACACACATACATAACTCCATGGACTTACAAGCTCCCCTTTTATTTCACATCGACGAAATCCATAGACAAGAGAGCATGATATCAACTGTGTACAATGTATAAGTGCAATATTAAAGTGTGCCATCAAGTTCGTGAGAGCTTTAATCACTAAGTTTTCACATACAAAAAGACTTTTTAATTGGAAGGTAGATGAAAACAAGAATATACTTGGAATGGTGTAACACACCATGCATAGGAATTTATAGTGGACACTTTGATATAACTTGGTTACTTGGGAGTTGGATGCATGAGTAGAGTTTACTCATACAAGTGGAGGCTAGCAAAAGACTGGGAGCGACCAACTAAGAGAGCAATAATGGCCATAATCATACAGAGCGACAAAAAATTATCAATCAAAGCATAAAGTGATATCACAAGTAAAAAACTAAATGATCATAAAGGCTAAGGTGACTAGTTCATAGTCATAACATGGTGTGAGCATGTGCCAAGTCAACCCAAACAAAGCATCAAAGGAGAATACCACAATACTATGCTTTTGTATGCTAAAACAACGCATGATTCTTTCAAGGCACATTAAGTAATTCTAATTGTTTGGAACAAGTCATGCTACAGCAATAATAACTAAGCATAAATTTAAAACAACATCTAGCATGACATGATAAAGTCTAAGTCACAGTCAAAACAAGCTCCCTTTTGTACCACTATAAGCATGAAACTTTCTACTCTTTTCCAACACCAATCAACTTATTTTAAACAACTCACAAAGATAATAATCAATAAAGACTAGTGATCAAGCCTCACAAATCCACAAAGAAGTACTAAAAATTTCTTAGCATAAAGCATAAGAAAACTATGGCTAAACACAGTGCTAGCAAAAGAGAACACTAACAAAACAATAAGAATGAAAACTAGAGTGTTCTAGGCAATGAAAAAAGAGTGTGTCTCTCTCCAAAAGAAGTGTGCTATGATCCAAAAAAACTTTATTTAGGAAAACTAAGCAAACAAAAAGCAAAAACGAAAATTAAGACGCTCCAAGAACAACACAACTGTGCATGAAACAATAAAAACAAAGTGTCTAGAAAAAGACCTAAGATTTTTATTGATGAAGAAGGGATGCATTGGGCATCCCCAAGCTTTGACGCTTTTACCTCTTGAATATTTCTTGGGGTGACACGGGGTGGCATCCCCAAGCTTGAGATTTTTTCCATTCTTCATCTCATTACATCATTCTTCCCCTACACCTGAAAATTTTCCTTCATACAAAACTTCACACAATCTTTATTAGCAACATTAGTGCATTCAAAAGATAATAAACCTTTGGGGCTTTAGTTTTAAAACAGCAAAACTTTCATTAAAAACACAAGCTACTGTATCAATTCCCTTAAAAATCTCAATTTACCAAAGAGAACCCAAAAGGAAATCGATAAAGAGGCAAATGCAATTAATGGCAGAAATCTGTCAAAACAGACCACCAGGTAGAAACTGATTTTTTCGAAGACCTTTTATTGCTCAAATCAAAAAGTGTTGAACTAACTAAAGTTAGCTAACAACCTGGGGATTTATTAAGAAAATTACAGCTCATTCCTACTTACAGATATTTTACACGAATTTTTACAGTGGAGCACAAAAATCTGTTTCGGGACAGCAACTTCCCCAAATCTTACTTCTCTCTCATTAGAGGCTATTCTTGGCACAAAAATCAAACAAAAAGGATAAGGAGAGGTTATTACAGAAGTAATAACTTCCAAGACTCAAGAAAACTATTGGGTTATCTCCCAAGAAGTACTTTTCTTTAACGCCTTTAAGTTAGGCTTGATAGTTTGAGAAGATGCTCACATAAGAAATATGAATTGAAGTAAAAGAGAGCATCAAGAAGCAAATTCAAAACACATTTAATTCTAACCCACTTCCTATGCATAGGAATCTTGTAAAGAAACAAGTCATGAAAGTACAAAGCAACAAGCATAGGAAAGCAAAACAAGTGCAACTTCAAGACTTTCAACATAAAGAAGGGAAACTTAATATTGTTGAGATACATAAGACCATGTTTCCCTCTCTCTTAATAACTTTTAGTAGCAACATGAATAAAATTAACAATATAACTATCACATAAAACATTCTTATCATGAGCCACATGCATAAAATGATTATTACTCTCCACATAAGCATAGTCATTCTTATTAATCATAGTGGGAGCAAATTCAACAAAATAGCTATCATTATTATTCTCATCACCATAATCATCAAATATAGGAGGCATATTGTAATCACAATTGATTTCCTCCTCAATAGTAGGTGGACTGAAAATATCATATTCATCATTGTAATCATCATATATTGGAGGTTTGGTATCATCATAAGCAATAGAATAGCTATCTTCCAAAGCTAGGGAACTAAAAAGATCATTTTTATAAAAACTAGCTTCCCCAAGGTTAGACGTTTCCATAGCATTAGCAATAATGGTGTTCAAAGAATTCATACTAATAACATTGTTATTAGCATGCAAATAAAGGTCCATAGGTTTTTTAATTTTCTCTTCAAACACTTCATGTCCTAACTCAATGTAAATGCTATAGAGCTCTCTAATTTTGTTGTTGTTTTCCATTAAGCCTAACTATTGAAAACAAGAAACAAAAATACAAAATTGTAGAATCTAAAGGAAATAGCTTTGAGCACTCACACCGGAGGATGTGAGTACCTTTTACCTTACCTCCCCAGCAACGGCGCCAGAAAAGAGCTTGATGTCTACGTACTTCTATTCTTGTAGACAGTTGTTGGGCCTCCAAGTGTAGAGGTTTGTAGAATAGCAGCAAGTTTCCTTAAGTGTATTACCCAAGGTTTATCGAACTCAGGGAGGAAGTGTTCAAAGGTATCCCTCTCAAGCAACCCTGCAATCAAGATACAATAAGTCTCTTGTGTCCCCAATACACCCAATACACTTGTCAGGGGTATAGGTGCACTAGTTCGGCGAAGAGATAGTGAAATACAAGTGGTATGGGTGGTTATAAGTGGTAACGGTGCCAGAAAAGAGCTTGAAGGGGAGGAAAATACTATAAGCAAGCAAACATGTAACAGATCTAATTGTGAACGGTGTTTTAATGTTTAGAAACAAGGCCTAAGGATCATACTTTCACTAGTGAACACTCTCAATAAATATATTATCTTCATGATCACCGAGGATGGAAATCTTTAATCATGAGATATTCTAGAGATGGCGCATCTTGATCTTGCACCTCATTTCTTGTAACTTCATCTGGATGATGCCTTGAAGATACACATGAGGAAATCCATCTTCTTTTTCAATACACTCTTGATCTTATTTTCTTCTACAAGATTCCAATAGGCCCCAAGCCCTTGGACATTGCTTATTCTTCTTCATTTCTTCTACCTTGAAGCCAACACATGCTCCAAGCGATGCAAATGGACAATTCCTACAAGTGCACCTTAATGCAAACATTAGTCCATAAAGATTGTCATTAATTACGAAAACCACACATGGAGGTCCATGCTCTTTCACCTCCGGGATTTGTTGATCCTGCTCGTCCTCATCATATGTGTCGCCTCGTGAAGGCACTATATGGGCTCAAGCAGGCTCCCCATGCCTGGCATGCACGTCTTGGCTCTGTTCTTTGGGCTAATGGATTTGTTTCATCCACTGCTGACACATCATTATTTCTTCTTCAACGTCTTGAGGTAACTATGTATCTATTGGTCTATGTTGATGACATCATTCTCATTAGCTCCTCAGGTGCTACTTTTGATCGTCTTATGTCTGCTCGGAGTGGAAATTTTGCTATCAAGGACTTGGGCGTTGATACGTCTAATTTGCATCACCATTCTATATCATAATTTGCCTCTATTCATTGATATATTTCTTATTAAGAGGTGTTACTTATGTCTTTTCATCTGTTTTTGCATGTTGGATGATTCTTGGAGGATGAACTGCCGGAGTCAGGATTCTGATGGAAAAAGAGGTGTTTTTATGCAATTTCGTGAAGATCAGAAAAATACCAGAAAAATTAACAAAAATCATATTTTCCCAGAAGACGAAGGAAGCCAGAAGGGGAGGCGGAGATGGGCCACAGGGGCCCACACCCCCCAGGCGCGGGCCACCCCTGGGCCGTGCCTACATGGGGTGTGGCCCACCTGGCCGGCCTCCGACTCCGTCCTCTCGCCTATATCTTCTCCTCGAAACCCTAAAACATGGGGAGCGACCATAGAAAGATTCCGCCGCCTCTGTGGGCGGAAAACACCGAGAGAGAAAGAGCTCTCCGACAGACAGATTTCTGCCGGGGAAATTCCTTCCCGGAGAGGGGAGATCGTCGCCATCAACACCTTTATCAAGCTAGAATTCATCGGGATCATCATCATCATCCACACCACCATCTCCACCAGCACCATCATCACCACTCCATCCCACTGTAACAATTGTGTTGAATACTTGCATATTTCTTAGGGGAAACTTTCCCGATGTTGATTACTATTGTAGTTGATGCTTGTGAGTGGAACCATTGGATTATTGTTTATGTTCAGATTGTTATCCATTACCATATCATCTTTGATCTTGATCCATATGATGTCCCGTTAGTAGTTCGTCTAGTTCTTGAGGACATGGGAGAAGTCATGTTGTTAGTAGTGGATTTGTGTTGAGATATTATTCAATGGTTTAGTATTTAAGTTGTGGTGTTATTCTTCTAGTAGTGTCATGTGAACGTCGACTACATGATACTTCACCATTTATGGGCCTATGGGAATGCATTGTGTATTTGGCTACTAATTGTGGGGTTGCCGGAGTGACAGAAACTTAAACCCCCATTAGGACACCATTGCACAAGGGAGCATAGGATCTCAGAGTTTAAGGTTGTGGTTAGGTTTATATCTTAATTGCTTTCCTGTAGTTGTGGATGCTTGCAGGGGGTTTAATCACAAGTATGTATTAGTCCAAGTAAGGTCGGTACATTAGCACAGGTTCACCCACACAACACTTACAACACCAAATAAGACTACTCGGCTATTTGAAGTGAAAGCACTTGACAGTATTCCCATGTGTCCTCGAGAACATTTGGTCCTTATAAGTATTTCCACCGGCTTGTCCTTTGCTAAGAAAGGATTGGGCCACTTGCTGCAGTTGTTTGTTGTCTTTATTACTTGCACTTTGTTTCTTTGCTTTATCAGAAAACCCCTAAAAATCCGTTTGCTAAGTATTTACAGAGATTTCCTGCTCCATACCACTAGTCAACACCTTCTGCTCCTCGTTGGGATCGACACTCCTATTTATCGAAAGTACTACGATACACCCCCTATACTTGTGGGTCATCAAGACTATTTTCTGGCACCGTTGCCGGGGAGTGAAGCACTATTGAAGAGTGGAACTGGTAAAGGAAACTTCTAATGTGAGTATTGCTTTTTATTTATGTTTGTTACTTTGTTTCCAATATGGATAACCCACTTGGTTTTCTGTTTGAGAAAACTACTACCACTGTTAGGGTAGTAGGTGAACCACCACCTATTGAGATAGATCCTTTTAAGATACCTACAAGTATTATTGATCGTGTTATGGATAATTATTATTTAGGGGATGGAATTGTCCACCCTAGTGATCATTTGCTTTTTATCCATGAATTATGCGGGTTGTTTAAGTGTGCAGGTATCACAACTGAACATGTGAAGAAGAAGTTACTCTCTATATCCTTGAAAGGGAGAGTTGAGGAATGGTATAAGCTGCTGAAGAATGGACAATCCATGGAACCGGAGGAAATAGTACCTCTCTTTTATTCTAAATTTTATCCTCCCAGTGAGATTCATAAGGATAGAAATCTGATATATAACTTTTGGCCTCGTGATGGAGAGAGTACAGCTCAAGCATGGGGGAGATTGAAGTTACTAATGCTTAAATGTCCTATTCATGAACTCCCTAACAATATTATTATCAATAACTTTTATGCTAGGCTTTCTCTTCATGATAAAGATTTACTAGATGCTTCTTGTGCTGGATCATTCACACATATGAAGGAAGAAGCTAAATGGGATCTCCTAGACCATATTCAAGAAAACACTGAAGCTTGGGAGAATGACAAAGGAAGAAAGTCAAGTATAAACTATGATTATGAATGCATTAAATCCTTTATGGGAACCGATGACTTCCGTGATATTAGTAATGAGTTTGGTCTCGACTCCTAAAGTATTGCCAATTGTTTTAAGGCCTTTGCCTCTTACATAGAAATTCCCAAAAAGAAGTGGAATAAGTACCATGCACCTTATAAAGATGTTGTTAGTCATGTTCCTGTTAGAAGCACTGAAGTTTGTACTATTGATCATATTTTGCCTGAATCTTATGTTGAGAAAATACCTTTCCCAGCTAAGATAAAGGAGTATTCTATGATGATTAGTGCGAATAACAAAGGTACAAAGAAAACTGTGGAACTTGATGAGCAAATGAATACTGAACCTGTGGTAGCTATTGTGAAAGATCTTGCCACTAGAAATATAGAGGATGAGCACATTGTCTTCTGTGAAGACGCTTCTAATATTATTTCTCATCCTAGTAAAGCTAGAAAAACTAGTGTCCCTGTGCTTTCTGTGAGAATTGGTGATCATTGCTATTATGGTTTATGTGATATTGGTGCTAGTTCTAGTGCTATTCCTTATGAGCTCTACAGGGAAATTATGCATGAAATTGTTCCTTGTGAGCTTGAGGACATTGATGTGGTTATTCACCTTGCTAATAAGGAAACCATTTGCCCTATTGGTATTGTAAGAGATGTGGAAGTCCTCTGCGGTAAGATTAAGTATCCTGCTGATTTTCTAGTGCTTAATTCAGCAGCTAGCAAAACTTGTCCTATCATTTTTGGTAGACATTTCTTGAACACTTGTGGAGCTATTATAGATTCTAAGAAGGAGAAAGTTTTAACTAAGTTTGATGGAGATTCTTATGAGTTTAACTTTTCCAAATTTTCTAAAGCTCCTTGTGGAAATAGTTTGCCTAATAAAGATTTCAGGATGGAACAACTTGCTTCTATTGATCCAGTTTATGACCTTGGTCCTCTTTTTGATGACTGTAAGTATGCTCATCCTGATGATAGAGTTGTTTCCTGTGATAGTTATATTGTCAACTTTATTAAAGGTGCTACTGAAAGTTACTATGAGAGAGGGAAACATGGTTTTATGCATCTCAATAATGTTAAGTTTCCCCGGTTTATGTTGAAAGATTTGAAATTGCATTTGTTTTGTCTTCCTATGCTAGTGGATTTTTGTTTCAACAATTTGTTTTCTCATGATACCCCCATGATAGGAAGTGTGTTAGACTCAAATGTGTTGGATATTTGCTTCTTGATGCTCTCTTTCACTTCAAATATATATCTCCTTTGTGAGCATCTTTAAAAAAAATCAAGCCTAACTTAAAGGCATTAAAGAAAATTACTTCTTGGGAGATAACCAAATAGTTTTGTTGAGTCTTGGAAGTTATTACCTCAGTAATAACCGCTTCTTATCCTTTTTCTTTTGGTTTTTGTGTCAAGATCAACTACTTTTGAGAAGTAGAGGAGTTGTGAAAAGTGGCTGTCCTGAGACAGATATTTGTGCTGCATTGTAAAAAATCGTGAAGGAGCTCAGTACTTCGGATGGAGCTGTATTTTTCTGTGCTTGTTCTCCAAGTTGTTACTCAACTTTCATTAGTTTTGCACTTTTTATTTGAGCAACAGAAGGTTTTTGAAAAAAATCAATCTTTACCTGCTGGTCTGTTTTGACAGATTTCTGCCTTCATTTGCATTTGCCTCCTATATTGATTCCCTTCCAGATTCTTTTGGGTTTTTGGAAAGGAGTTGCTACAGTAGATTTTGTCTTGATGTATTTCAGTTGAAGTGTGAACCTAAAGGTTTATTTTTTTGCTTACACTAATGTTGCCATTGAGGTTTGTGTAAGGCCTTGCATGAAAGAAATTTTTAGGAGTTGGAGAAAAGGAATCTGCACAGTTCGTCTTTGAATAGGTAAAAGTGGTGAAAACATAAGGTTCGTGAAAGCCTAATATTTTTATATTTTTGATGTTTTTATTAGATACGGAAGGTTACGAAACAAAACAGAGGAGGAAACGGAGGCCAGGTGGCCACACCCACCCCAGGCGCGGGCCCCATCTAGCCGCACCTGGAGGGGGTGTGAGCCCCCTGAGCTCCGTATCCGCCTCGTTTTGGCACCAATACCTTCCTTATGCATTGAAACTTCGTAATATATAACCCTCCAGATCCCCCGAGGTTCGTAGATCGTGTTCTCGTCGTGTTTCCGTTTCGATCTGTTTCTGTCAGGAAATCTTCTCAAAGTTTAGAGCATCATGGTCTCCGCCAGCAACAAAGGCAAGAAGCCCGAGGAAGATGATCCTCAAAACCCCAAGGAGGTGGAGATTTTGGTAGGGAATGAAGAAGACATGGAGGAGGACGAGCATCCAGACACCCGCGCTACTGTCGCAAGCATTGGAGTGGTGGCAAATCCTACAAAGCTTAGGAGGACAGCTCGGATGTCTACAGGAGGGAGAACTTCGCTTCATATCCTCTCTCCACGGTCACTTCCTCCACGTACCAAGAACCCCTTCCATACTCTTATACATGAGCAACAATACCAACAGGTGCCCAAAGGGAACTTGCTCTCGGTTTGGGATCTGCCTCATTCTAACCATGCAGGGAAGGAACACACTAAGAAGGAAGAGTGGGGAAAAAATAGCAAGGATTGGGACTCTCGGTCCGATATGATCATGAACCACATTGAGAAAAATTCGGAGTTGATTCGTAGCCTGACCTTTGAGATTGAGGATTTTAGGAAACTGATTGAGGAGCTTATCAAGAGAACATCACCACCACCGAAGGAGTAATTTGTCATCAGGTTTGGCATCCCCTTGATACGTCAAAAACGTATCTATAATTTTTGATGCTCCATGCTTGTTTTGTATCTTCTCTGCTTTGCTTTGTCTATACTTTGAGGTGTTTTTATATCTTTTCTGGAACTAACCTATTAACAAGTCGCCACAGTGCCAGTTGCCTGTTTTCTTCTGTTTTTGGTTCCAGAAAGGCAGAAAATCAATATTCTCGGTATTGGACGGGACAAAAGCCAAAGTTATTATTTTTCCCGGAGCAACACGGAACCACGAAGCAGAGCCGGAGGGGGGCCACAGGGTGGCCAAACCCCCCTGGGCGGGGCAATCCCTGGAGGCGCCTGGAGGGGGTGTGGGCCCCGTGGACCCCCACCGACCTTGATTCCTGCGCCTATAAGAAGCCCCGGGGGAGAAAACCCTAGAGAATCCAGAAGAAATCCACGAAAACCTCTATAGCACCGCCACCACTGAAGGGGAGATTCGGGGTACAGAAAGTCTCTATTCCGGCACCCTGCCAGGACGGAGAAGTGCCCCGGAGCCATCTCCATCGATCTCCACCACCATCTCCATCATCGTTGATGATTCCCATGATGAGGAGGGAGTAGTTCTTCCTCGAGGCTAAGGGCTCTACCGGTAGCTATGTGTTCATCTCTCTCTCTATGCATGAGCTTTGTAATCAAGTAGATCTACCTTGCTACTCAAGTGCTTCATTAGATCTCTGCTCTCCCCATGTGTGTGAAAGTGACAGCGTGCACACCATGGTGGCACTTAGGTTTGAGTCTACATAAATACTCTTTGTGGTTTAATAGATCTATGCTTTTCCCCACGTGTGTGAAAGTGACAGCGTGCATATCGTGTGTGGCACTTTGGCTAGATTGAATATTTGTTATGAGTTATATTTGGAGTTGGATGTCTCTATGAAATTGTGGTGTTTATTGGAACCATCTAGCGCCCAAGGTGACAGTGTGGGGTTATCTAGATTGGGGAAGGCCCTACCGTGGATTAGAGTGTTTAACCGGAGAGTAGTTAAGAGTAGTATCATGAAGAGAGGATACTTATATGAGAGAGTGTTCACTAGTGAAAGTATGATCCCTAGGCCTTGTTTCTAAATATTGAAATACCATTTGCATCTAGATCTGTTGCATGTTTGCTTGCTTCCTTCAGTTTGCCTTTAGTCTATTCCTCCACGCCATCAGCTATTTTCTGGCATCATTACCCCACGTCAACAACAAATCAGAAGCTATTTTCTGGCACCGTTACCACTTGTATTTTACTATCTCTTCGCTGAACTAGTGCACCTATACACCTGACAAGTGTATTGGGTGTGTTGGGGACACAAGAGACTTCTTGTATCTTGATTGCAGGGTTGCTTGAGAGGGAATACCTTTGACCACTTCCTCCCTGAGTTTGATAAACCTTGGATAATCCACTTAAGGGAAACTTGCTGTTGTTCTACAAACCTCTGCACTTGGAGGCCCAACAACTGTCTATAAGAATAGAAGTGCGTAGACATCAAGCTCTTTTCTGGCGCCATTGCCGGGGAGGTAAGGTAAAAGGTACTCACATCCTCCGGTGTGAGTGCTCGAAGTTATTTCCTTTAGATCCTGCAATTTTGTCTTTTTGTTTCTTGTTTTCACTAGTTAGGCTTAATGGAAAACAACAACAAAATTAGAGAGCTTTATAGTGTTTATCTTGAGTTAGTACATGAAGTGTTTGAAGAGAAAATTAAAAAACCTATGGAACTTTATTTGCATGCTAATGGCAATGTTATTAGTATGAATTCTTTGGACACCATTATTGCTAATGTTATGGAAAAGTCTAAGCTTGGAGAAGCTGGTTTTGATGAGCATGATATTTTTAGTCCCCCAAGTATAGAGGAGAAAATTTTCTTTGCTAATAGTTTACCTCCAATATATGATGATTACAGTGATGAGTATGATATTTTCAGTCCA
This sequence comes from Avena sativa, assembly GCA_916181665.1. Classification (NCBI taxonomy): domain Eukaryota; kingdom Viridiplantae; phylum Streptophyta; class Magnoliopsida; order Poales; family Poaceae; genus Avena; species Avena sativa. Next base: position 336,565,483 of record OV702297.1, on the reverse strand, counting down.
CCTACTATTGAGGAGAAAATTAATTGTAATTACAATATGCCTCCTATATTTGATGATTATGGTGATGAGAATAATAGTGATAGCTATTTTGTTGAATTTGCTCCCACTACAATTAATAAGAATGACTATGCTTATGCGGAGAGTAATAATCATTTTATGCATGTGGCTCATGATAAGAATGTTTTATGTGATATTTATATTGTTAATTTTGTTCATGATGCTACTAAAAGTTATTATGAGAGAGGGAAACATGGTTTTATGTATCTCAACAATATTAAGTTTCCCCTCTTTATGTTGAAAATTTTGAAGTTGCACTTGTTTTGATTTTCTATGCTTGTTGCTTTGTGCTTTCATGACTTGTTTCTTTACAAGATTCCTATGCATAAGAAGTGGGTTAGACTTAAATATTCTTTGAATTTGCTTCTTGGTGCTCTCTTTTAAATCATATTTCCTATGTGAGCATCTTTGAAACTATCATGCCTAACTTAAAGGCATTAAATAAAAATACTTGTTGGGAGATAACCAAAGAGTTTTCTTGAGTCTTGGAAGTTATTACTTCTGTAATGACCTCTCCTTATCCTTTTTGTTTGTTTTTTGTGCCAAGAATGACCTCTAATGAGAGGGAAATAAGATTTGGGGAGTTGCTGTCCCGAAACAGATTTCTATCCTCCACCATAAAAATTTGTGAGGAGTCTCTATAAGTCGGATTGAGATGAAAAATTACGAATAAAATCCCAAGTATGTTAGCTAACTTTCGTTAGTTCAGCACTTTTTGATTTGAGCAACAGAAGATCTTCGAAAAAATCGGTTTCTACCTGCTGGTCTGTTTTGACAGATTTCTGCCATTATTTGTATTTGCTTCTTATTGATTCCTTTTTGAGTTCTCTTTATGTGAATTGAGATTTTTGAAGGAGTTACTATAATAGCTTGTGTTTTTAGTGAAAAGCCTTGCTGTTCCAAAGCTTTGCCAGAGGTTTAATATCTTTTGAATACACTAATGTTGCTAATGAAGATTGTGTGAAGTTTTGTATGAAGGAAAAATTTCAGGTGTAGAGAGAGAATGATGTAATGAGATGAAGAATGGACAAAATCTCAAGCTTGCGGATGCCACCCTGGTGTCACCCCAAGAAATATCCAAGAGGTACAAGCGTCAAAGCTTGGGGATGCCCAAGGCATCCCTGTCTTCATCAATAAAAATCTTAGGTCTTTCTAGACACTTCGTTTTTATTGTTTCATGCATTGTTGTGTTGTTTTGGAGCGTCTTAGTTTTCGTTTGCTTAGTTTGCTTGAGTAAGTTGGTTGGTTACACCACACTTCTTTTGAAGAGAGACACACTCTGTTTTCATTGCCTAGAACACTCTAGTTTTCACTCTTATTGTTTTGTGAGTGTTCTCTTTTGCTAGCACTGTGTTTAGCCTTAGTTTTCTTGTGCTTTCAGCTTAGAACTTTTTAGTTCTTCTTTGTGTATTTGTGAGACAAGATCACTGGTCTTTAATGATTATTATCTTTGCGAGTTGTTTCAAATAGGTTGATTGGTGTTGGAAAAGAGTAGTAAGTTCTTGCTTGTAAGTGCAAGAGGAGCTTGCACTGACTGTGAATTAGACTTTAGCATGACATGCTAGGCGTTGTTTTGACCTTATGCTTAGTTATTATTGCTGTAGCATGTCTTGTTCCAAACAATTGGGATTGCTTAGTGTGCCTTGAAGAAATTATGCGTTGTTTTAGCATGCAAAAAGCATAGTATTGTGGTATTCTCCTTTGATGCTTTGTTTGGGTTTACTTGGCACATGCTCACACCATGTTATGACTATGACAAGTCACCATTAGCCTCTATGATCATTTAGTCCTTGACTTGTAGTACCACTCTTTGCTTTGATTAGTATGCTTTGTTGCACTGCATGATTATGGCCATTATTGCTCTCTTAGTTGGTTGCTCCTAGTCTTTTGCTAGCCTCCACTTGTATGAGTAAGTTCTACTCATGCTTCCAACCCCCAAGAAACCATGTTATTCCAAAGTGTCCACTATAAACTCCTATGCATGGTGTGTTACACCATTCCAAGTATATTCTTGTTTTCATCTATCTTCCAATTAAAAACTATTTTGTTATGTAAAAACTTAGTGATTAAAGCCCTCACAAACTTGATGGCACACTTTATATTCTTTGCCCCTAATAAACTTGAACCATTGTGTCATCTATGTAGTATATGCTTGCACTTATACATTGGAATTAGCAGAACCATGATGTCACGGGGAACGTTTTCAACATTGCACGTGTACTCTGTACTCAGTTGATATCATGTTCTTTTATCTATGGATGTCACCGGTTTGAAATAAAGAGGGAACTTGTAAGTCCATGGAGTTTGTATCCTGTGTTAAAGAAACGCCTGGTCCGCTAGCCTAAGCCATGCCTAATCATGGTGGAAACTTGCAACATCACCATAGTGACATCTATGAAGCATTCTTCTTATAAAAAAGAGACACATTGAGAAAAGAGGAAAGAGAGAGAAAAGCACCATATTACCATGGTAAATAATAAGATTGCTGAGATGCTCATTGTCTGCTTGCCTTGTCATTTTTGTTATGGGATAGCTCCTGTACCATGTGCAAGGGGTACCCCGTTGGCGGTTCTCAATGACATGAAAATACTTATAATGACAAGAACTTACAGGTGAATGAAGTTGAGTAGAATGAGGTGTGGCCCTCGTATTCAAGGGACTTGAGATTGCCAACTTATACTTCGTCAAGCATATACTCCATCTTTGTTCACTTTAACCTTAATCATTTCAAGATGCTTATGATAGGGGCAATGAGGGCTGAAAGCTAACAAGTACCATAATTTTTGGAAGCTCTTTTTGAAACTTGAAATCCCCGCTTCCTTTATGAAAGGCCTTTCTTCCACCACTATTGAGTCTCCACATTCTACCTTTTGACACCATTAAGAGAGCATAGTTGTCATTCTGTGTGCAGTGTTCCAAAGCTTATTAATTGATGCATATTGTGTTATTACTTATTCTTTTGCTACTTGTTTCTAGTCACCCTTGTGAACTTTGAAGGTGTCCTATGAATCTATTTGCTACTCTATGAGGGACAAGATGATTGCCATTATGCCATATTTTTGTATGTGAAACAAACAAATGTTTTTCAATGCATGTTATTCATGATAATTGTTTGTAGCCTTTCATGTTGCATGCATAGTTACTTTGTCATATTGTTAGAACTCCATCTTTCATGCACATGTTTAGAGTTCTTTGATCCCAGCTTTCAATGCTTGCAAATGGTTTGATCTTGGTTTTGATGGTGCATGTCACCTCAAAAATTATTCTTTTTATCACTTACCTACTCGAGGACGAGCAGGAGTTAAGCTTGGGGATGCTTGATACGTCGGAAACGTATCTATAATTTTTGATGATCCATGCTTGTTTTGTATCTACTTTGCTTTGCTTTGTCTATACTTTGAGGTGTTTTTATATCTTTTCTGGAACTAACCTATTAACAAGTCGCCACAGTGTCAGTTGCTTATTTTCTTCTGTTTTTGGTTCCAGAAAGGCAGAAAATCAATATTCTCGGAATTGGACGGGACAAAAGCCAAAGTTATTATTTTTTCCGGAGCAACATGGAACCACGAAGCAGAGCTGGAGGGGGGTCACAGGGTGGCCAAACCCCCCTAGGCGCGGGCAAGCCCTAGAGGCGCCTGGAGGGGGTGTGAGCCCCCTGGACCCCCACCGACCTTGATTCATGCGCCTATAAGAAGCCCCCGGGGAGAAAACCCTAGAGAATCCAGAAGAAATCCACGAAAACCTCTATAGCACCGCCGCCACCGAAGGGGAGATTCGGGAGACAGAAAGTCTCTGTTCCGGCACCCTGCCAGGACGGGGAAGTGCCCCCGGAGCCATCTCCATCGATCTCCACCACCATCTCCATCACCGTTGCTGATTCCCATGATGAGGAGGGAGTAGTTCTTCCTCGAGGCCAAGGGCTCTACCGGTAGCTATGTGTCCATCTCTCTCTCTCTCTATGCATGATCTTGTTGTGGTCATGATCTTTGTAATCAAGTAGATCTACCTTGCTACTCAAGTGCTTCATTAGATCTCTGCTCTCCCCATGTGTGTAAAAGTGACAGCGTGCACGCCATGGTGGCACTTAGGTTTGAGTCTACATAAATACTCTTTGTGCTTTAATAGATCTATGCTTTTCCCCACGTGTGTGAAAGTGACAGCGTGTATACCGTGTGTGGCACTTTGGCTAGATTGAATATTTTTTATGAGTTATATTTGGAGTTGGATGTCTCTATGAAATTGTGGTGTTTGTTGGAACCATCTAGCGCTCAAGGTGACAGTGTGGGATTATCTAGATTGGGGAAGGCCCTACCGTGGATTAGAGTGTTTAACCGGAGAGTAGTTAAGAGTAGTATCATGAAGAGAGGATATTTATATGAGAGAGTGTTCACTAGTGAAGGTATGATCCCTAGGCCTTGTTTCTAAACATTGAAACACCATTTGCATCTAGATTTGTTGCATGTTTGCTTGCTTCCTTTAGTTTGCCTTTAGTCTGTTCCTCCACGCCATCAGCTATTTTATGGCACTTTTACCCCACGTCAACAACAAGTCAGAAGCTATTTTCTGGCACTGTTACCACTTGTATTTCACTATCTCTTCGCCGAACTAGTGCACCTATACACCTGACAAGTGTATTGGGTGTGTTGGCGACACAAGAGACTTCTTGTATCTTGATTGCAGGGTTGATTAAGAGGGAATACCTTTGACCACTTCCTCCCTGAGTTCAATAAACCTTGGGTAATCCACTTAAGGGAAACTTGCCGCTGTTCTACAAACCTCTGCACTTGGAGGCCCAACAACTGTCTACAAGAATAGAGGTGCGTAGACATCACCCCTTGGCTTGTTCCAAGCTTGGGGGAGTGCCGCGGTATCACATCATTATCTTTTATCTTTTACCTTTTTAGTGGATCCATATCTTTGGTAGAGAAGTTATCTTATAGGTTGGTTTGCATGATGGAAATATCTCTCCTTTAGTTGATTATCTATGTATCCCTTGGTGTGAGTGCCTTTATGGAATATTAATGAGAAGTTTCATCTTTTACTTTTGCACTTCTTATTTTAGTTTGCAATCTCTATTATATGATTGATCTTGTTGATCAGTATTGATATCACTTTGGGAGCATCAAGTAGATCTAAATTGGTTTTGTCAAACCAAGCTCTGGTCAATAGCAACATGTTTTGAGATTTGAAAGGAAAAGAGAAAAAGCTTACAAGTATTTTGTATCATTTATTTTCTTTCTTGATTGGCTCATAAGCTTAGTATTCTTTATTTAAGATCTTTTGTGTCTTCAAGGAAGATTGCATGTTTGGCGTTATCACTTGTAGGTTTGCTTGTTTCTTTCAACTCTTTTGCTTGCTACCCAGCTTTGCTAGCCAAAAACCTGTTTTGAGAAGGCATATTTCTCATGCATCCAACCCCTTTGAACCAAACATGTGCCATTTGTGTCCACCATATCTACCTATTAGCATTATTGCTATTCCAAGCAAATTCTCAAGCTTCATCTATCTTTCGAATTAAAAATTATTTTGTTATGTGAAAACTAGTTAGTAAAGCTCTCACGAACTTGATGGCACACCTTATTTTCTTGCCCCTAATAAACTTGAATCATTGTGTCATCGAAGTTGTATATGCTTGCATCTATATGTTGGGATTAGCAGAACCGTATTTTCACGAGGAACGCTTTCAAAACTTATGGATACTTATCCAGTTGATATCATGCTCTTTTGTTTGCGGATGTCGTCGGTGTTAAATAAAAGAGGAGCTTGCAAGTCCATGGAGTTATGTATGTGTGTTAGATAAATGCCTGGGCTGCTAGCCTAAGCCATGCCTAATCATGGTGGAAACTTGCAGCATAACCATAATGAGCAATCTGTGAAGCATCCTCAATAAAAACCTATGCAAATAGCAAATAAAAAGATTACTGAGATGTTCATTGTCTGCTTGCCTTGTCATTTTGCTTATGGGATAGCCCTTGTATCATGTGCAAGGGGTACCCCGTTGGCGGTTCTTTATGATACACATGTACTTACGATGACAAGGACTTACCGGTAACTAAAGTTGAGTAGCATGAGGTACGTCCCTCATACTCAAGGGACATGAGATTTCGAACTTATATTTCGTCAAGCATATACTCCATCCTTGTTCACTTTAACCTTAATCACCTCAAGATGCTTATGATAGGGGCAATGAGGGCTCAAAGCTAGTAAGTACCATAATCTTTTGGAAGCTCTTTATGGACTTGAAATCCCTGCTTCCCTCTATGAAGGGCCTTTCTCCTATTGATAAGTTGAGTCAGTAAACCTTTTTCCCCTCTATCTCCAGCAAGCTTTTGAGTTGTTGTGTTTCAAGCATTCATATAATGATTTATTCAGACATGTTCTCTATCTTCCTTGTTTGAACAAGACTCTTATCTATTGAATATTATTTTGAAAGCCATCATTGTGAAAAAACTTTTATGTTTGAGCAAAGAGTACTCTAGTTGTGAAAACTCCTACAAAAGTTTTTGTGAAACTGTTTGCCAGTTGTTCTCTGACCAAGAACAAAGTTTGCAAATTCCAATTATGATTTATCCTTATGCATCTCTATTGTGACTCCTTTACTCGTTGCAAGCTAAGTTATATAATGGTGAGTTGCTTTCTTCTATGAGTTGTGTAATAGTAAGTGTGATGCTTCTTGTCCGTATTCTTTTATCGACACTTCACTCCATAAACCTGTGGACATGTTTACTGAGCTCAGTTATCGCTTTGGGACAAGCGAAGGTCTAAGCTTGGGGGAAGTTAATACGTCCAATTTGCATCACCATTCTACATCATAATTTGCCTCTATTCATTGATATATTTCTTATTAAGAGGTGTTACTTATGTATTTTCATCTGTTTTTGCATGTTGGATGGTTCTTGGAGGATGAACTGCCGGAGTCAGGATTCTGATGGAAAAAGAGGTGTTTTGATGCAATTTCGTGAAGATCAGAAAAATACCAGAAAAATTATCAAAAATCATATTTTCCCAGAAGACGAAGGAAGCCAGAAGGGGAGGCGGAGATGGGCCACAGGGGCCCAAACCCCCCAGGCACGAGCCACCCCTGGGCCACGCCTACATGGGGTGTGGCCCACCTGGCCGGCCTCCGACTCCGTCCTCTCGCCTATATCTTCTCCTCGAAACCCTAAAACATGGGGAGCGACCATAGAAAGATTCCGCCGTCTCTGTGGGGCAGAAAACACCGAGAGAGAAAGAGCTCTCCGACAGACAGATTTCTGCCGGGGAAACTCCTTCCCGAAGAGGGGAGATCGTCGCCATCAACACCTTCATCAAGCTAGACTTCATCATCATCATCATCATCATCATCCACACCATCATCTCCACCAGCACCATCATCACCACTCCATCCCGCTGTAACAATTGTGTTGAATACTTGCATAGTTCTTAGAGGAAACTTTCCCGATGTTGATTACTATTGTAGTTGATGCTTGTGAGTGGAACCATTGGATTATTGTTTATGTTCAGATTGTTATCCATTACCATATCATCTTTGATCTTGATCCATATGATGACTCGTGAGTAGTTCGTCTAGTTCTTGAGGACATGGAAGAAGTCATGTTGTTAGTAGTGGATTTGTGTTGAGATATTATTCAATGGTTTGGTATTTAAGTTGTGGTGCTATTCTTCTAGTGGTGTCATGTGAACGTCGACTACATGATACTTTCACCATTTATGGGTCTAGGGGAATGCATTGTGTATTTGGCTACTAATTGTAGGGTTGCTGGAGTGACAGAAACCTGAACCCCCGTTAGGACACCATTGCACAAGGGAGCGTAGGATCTCAGATTTTAAGGTCGTGGTTAGGTTTATATATTAATTGCTTTCCTATAGTTGCGGATGCCTGCAGGGGGTTTAATCACAAGTATGTATTAGTCCAAGTAAGGCTGGTACATTAGCACAGGTTCACCCACACAACACTTACAACACCAAAGAAGAATACTCAGCTATTTGAAGCGAAATCACTTGACAGTATTCCCATGTGTCCTCGAGAACGTTTGGTCCTTATAAGTATTTCCACCAGCTTGTCCTTTGCTAAGAAAGGATTGGGCCACTTGCTGCAGTTGTTCGTTGTATTTATTACTTGCACTTTATTTCTTTGCTTTATGAGAAAATCCCTAAAAATCCGTTTGCTAAGTATTTACAGAGATTTCCTGCTCCATACCACTAGTCAACACCTTCTGCTCCTCGTTGGGATCGACACTCCTATTTATCAAAAGTACTACGATACACCCCCTATACTTGTGGGTCATCGGGCACTTTGCACTATTTTCTTGGGTTGGAAGTCTCTCGATCTTCTGTTGGATTGACTCTCACTCAGCACAAGTACTCTCTTGACTTGTTGTGATGTGCAGGTATGCTGCAGTGCAAACATGCCACCACTCCTATGTCTTCCATTGATAGATTTTCTGCTCTTGATGGGGATCCACTTTCTTATGATGATGCCACTGAGTACAACAAAATTGTTGGTGGTTTGCAGTACTTGACCATCACCAAACCTGACATCTCCTATGTAGTTAATTGTGTCTGTCAGTATCTTCATGATCCCAGGACTTCACATTGGTTAGTTGTGAAGCGCATCTTGCGCTATATCTGTCTCACTACCTCGTATGGTTTACTTCTCTTGCCTGCACCATCATGTGGCCTCTCGGCATTTTTGGATGTCGATTGGGCTGGCAGTCCTAATGATAGGCGATCCATAGGGGGTTATGCATTCTTCTTTGGTCCTAACTTGATTGCCTGAAATGCTCGCAAGCAAGATACAGTATCTTGCAGCAGTACTGAAGCAGAGTATAAGGCAGTTGCTAATGCCATAACTGAGATTATATGGATACAACCATTATTGAGAGAGTTGGGAGTCTCTCAAACTCAGAAACGGTCCTTTGGTATGACAACATCGGTGCTACATACCTTTCATCTAATCCGGTATTTCGTACTCGAATGAAACACATCGAAATTGATTATCATTTTGTGAGGGAACGTGTTGCACAAAAGCTACTCCACATCAAGTTCATCTCTTCAAAAGATCAACTTGTTGACATCTTAACTAAGCCTCTACCAAAACCTCAGTTTATAGGATGTAGGCGCAATCTTAACTTGCTTTGTCCTTTAGTCCATAGTTAAGATTGAGGAGGGAGTTAAACTGTAATTATATGCATCTCCTATATATGTATTGTATCCTATATTTATACACTTGGAGTACCATATATATATATATATCAACAGTCGAACCCATCTAGGGTATCGAGCATCGTTCCCTAAACATAAGTTTTACACTGCCTCCTCTTTTCGCATCTTCTGGCTACATGCAGCAGCAAGGCAGTGGAAGCAGTGCATTATGTCTCCTCTTGGCCCTCGCCTCCTCCTCTTCCTTGCCCATCGAAGAAGTTGCAGGCTCTTCTCACCATTGCTCCCTCCGGCCCTCCTATTCTGGAAAAAATTCAACGAACCTTTCAGCACTTAACCGAGATGGGCAGGGATGAAGGCGGCCTGGGACACAGGTCTTAGAGCTTCGCTAGAAGACCCTAATCCTTAAAACTCTAGCGGATATAAGTGATGGCACTGCGTCAACGTGGAGCGCTTCGTCGGGAAACCCCAAGAGCAAGGTATGATGCAGCATAGCAGCAAGTTTTCCCTCAGTAAGAAACCGAGGTCATCGAACCTGTAGAAGGAAGGAAACATCTCAAAGGTGTTGCAAGCAACATGGAAACCTGCACAACACAAACTCAAGACTTTGCCCCAACTAATAGTGAGGTTGTCAATCTCACCGGTTGCTGTAACAAAGGATTAATTGTATGGTGTGGAAGGTGATGATGGTTTGCAGCAAGTAAATAGTAACAGTGGAAGATGTATCAATGGTAAAGATTTGACCGGGGTCCATAGTTTACTAGAGGTGTTCTCCTTAGATAAACAAACATGGCATGCTGGGTAAATAAATTACAGTAGGGCAATTGGCAGGACTGAGCAAGGCATAACAATGCAATACTAGACATAAAGATCCTATGAGATTCGATTAGGCAATACAACAAGATACATAGACCGCCATCCAACTGCATCTATGACTAGAAGTCCACCTTTGGGTTATCATCCGAACCCCCTCCAGTATTAAGTTGCAAGCAACAGGCAACTGCTTTAAGCAAAGTATGTAAGGTAAAGAATCCACTTGTTCCATGAATAAGAGACCGTTGTTTTCTCCCTAGTGGCAACAGCACATCTACAACCTTAGAGATTTATGTCACTTCCCTTGATTAAATAGAGACATGAACCCACTATCGAGCATAAATACCCCCTCTTGGAGTCACTAGCAACTACTTGGCCAAGATAGCTACTAAAAACGAAGAGCATGCAAGATCACAAACAACACAGACATGATAGAATCAATAAGACAAAACCATTAATCAATCTGACATAGTAATCTCAATATCCATCGGATCCTCGCAAACACAACATGCATGATTACAATTAGATGAGATTTTGATCATGAACGGAGCTCATAAGAGCTACACATGAAAGCACACACGGAGGAGATACAACCATATAACTACTACATGGACCCGTAGTCCAAGGTGGAACTACTCACGCTTCATACCGGAGGCTGGCATGATGAATAAGAAGGCCTCCGGGATGATCTCCCCTCCGGCAGGATGCCGGGAAGAGCTTCGGATTCCCCCGATCTAGGGACGATGGTGGCGGCCGCTACAGACGGTTTTGTGGAATATTGATTGGGTGCTCAGGGTTTAGGCATCGGGGTTTCTTATAGGCGAAGAGGCGAGGCAAGGGGGGCACCAGGGCGGATACACCCCCCAGGAATGGGGTGGGACCACCCATGCGGCCAGGGGGTTTGGACCCCTGGTGAGTCTCCTTCGTCTCGTATTCCGGCTTCATATTCCCCACGGTAAAATATTGACTTCGGCTTTTGTCCCGTCCAATTCCTAGAATATTGATTTTCTACCTTTCTGGAACCAAAAATAGAAGAAAATAGGCAACTGGAACTATGGCATCTTGTTAATACGTTAGTACCAGAAAACATATGAAAAGCACCTCAAAGTGTGGACAAAGCAAAGTAAAGTAGATACTAAACAAGCATGGAGCATCAAAAATTATAGATACGTTTCCGACGTATCAAGCATCCCAAGGTTTCTGACGTATCAGTTTTTTTATGCTCCATGCTTGTTTAGTATCTACTTTGCTTTGTCTACACTTTGAGGTGTTTTTATATCTTTTTTAGAACTAACCTGTTAACAAGTTGCCATAGTGCCAGTTGCCTGTTTTCTTCTGTTTTTGGTTCCAGAAAGGCAGAAAATCAATATTCTCAGAATTGGACGGGACAAAAGACGAAGTCAATATTTTACCGTGGGGGACACGAAGTCTAGAGGAGAGGTGTGGGGCCCCTAGCCGCCTCCCAGCCTCGCCTCTTCGCCTATAATAAGCCCCCAACGCAGAAACCCTAGGCACTCGATCAAAAAAACTCCACGAAACGTTTTGTAGCCGCCGCCACCGTTGTCCCTAGATCGGGGGATCTGAAGTTCTTCCCGGCACCCTACCGAAGGGGAGATCATCTTAGAGGCCTTCTTCTCCGGTATGATGCATGAGTAGTTCCACCTTGGACTATGGGTCCATGTAGTAGCTAGATGGTTGTATCTCCTCCTTGTACTTTCATGAATAGATCTTGTGAGCTCCGTTCATGATCAAGATCTAATCTATTTGTAATCATGCAAGTTGTGTTTGCGGGGATCCGATGGATATTGAGATTACTATGTCAGATTGATTAATGGTTTTGTCTTTTTGATACTATCATGTCTGTGTTGTTTGTGATCTTGCATGCTCTCCGTTGTTAGTAGCTATCTTGAACAAGTAGTTGCTAGTGACTCCAAGAGGGGGTATTATGCTCGATATTGGGTTCATGCCTCTAGTTTCCAAGGGAAGTGACAGAAATCTCTTTGGTTGTAGATGTGTTGTTGCTACTAGGGAGAAAACAACGGTCTCTTGTTCATGGAACACGTGGATTATTTACCTTACACACTTTGCTTAAAGCAGTTGTCTGTTGCTTGCAACTTAATACTGGAGGGGGTTCGAATGATAACCTGAAGGTGGACTTCTAGTCATAGATGTAGTTGGATGGCGGTCTATGTATATTGTTGTATTGCCCAATCGAATCTCATAGGATCTTTTTGTCTAGTATTGCATTGTTATGCCTTGCTCAGTTCCTGTCAATTGCCCTGGTGTAATTTGTTTACCCTTCATGCCATGTTGTTTATCTAAGGAGAGCACCTCTAGTGAACTATGGACCCTGATCCAGTGTTTACCATTAATACATCTTCCATTGTTCATTTTTACTTGCTACAAACCATTACCTTCCACACCATACGTTTAATCCTTTGTTATAGCAACCAGTGAGATTGACAACCTCACTGTTATTTGGGGCAAAGTATTGAGTTTGTGTTGTGCAGGTCTCCATGTTGCTTGCAGCACCTTTGGGGCGTTTCCTTACTCCTACTGGTTCGATAACCTTGGTTTCTTACTGAGGGAAACTTGCCTGCTGAACTGCATCATACCTTCCGCTTGGGGTCTCCCAACGAAGTGCTGCTGCACTCATCAAGCCTTTTTCTGACGTCGTTGCCGGGGAGGCTAAGGACGTCTTCACAAGGGGAGTCCTCCACTTCCTTTCCCTTTACTTTGTTTTTACTTTGCTTAGTTTCTTTTGCTTGGTTTTGTTTGCCTCTTTTCAAAAACTCCAAAAAAATTAGTCTAGTTTGGTTTGCTTTCTTTATTCAAAAAACACACAAAAAAATAGTTCCTGCTCTAGCTACTGCTGTTGTTTTTTGGCTTTCCCACCTTTGCCAAAATGAACTCCACTGAGAACACCAAGTTTTGTGACTTCACTAGCATAAATAACAATGATTTCCTTAGCACTTATATTGCTCCACCTGCTCCTGATGCTACCTTTTATGAAATTAAGCCTGCTTTGTTGAATCTTGTGATGAGAGAGCAATTTTCTGGTGCTAGTTCTGGTGATGCTGCTGCCCATCTCAATAATTTTGTTGAACTTTATGAGATTCAGAAGTATAAGGATTTAGATGGAGATATTATTAAGCTCAAGTTATTTCCTTTCTCCTTGAGAGGGAAAGCTAAAGAATGGTTGCTATCCTTGCCTAGAAATAGTATTGATTCTTGGACTAAGTGCAAATATGCTTTTATTGGAAAGTACTATCCTCCTGCTAAGATCATATCTATGAGAAGTGACATTATGAAATTTAAACAACTTGATAATGAACATGTTTCTCAAGCTTGGGAAAGAATGAAATCTTTGGTTAAGAATTGTCCCACACATGGACTCATAGCTTGGATGATTATCCAGCCTTTTTTGCAGGTTTGAACTTCTCTTCAAGAAACCTGTTGGATTCAGCTGCTGGAGGTACTTTTATGGGCCTCACCTTGGGTGCTACAACAAAGCTCCTTGACAATATGATGGTTAATTACTCTGAATGGCACACTGAGAGAGCTCCACATGGTAAGAAGGTAAATTCTATTGAAGAAACCTCCTCTTTGAGTGATAAGATTGATGTTATTATGGCTATGCTTGTTAATGGGAAAGCTCCTCTAGATCCTAATAGTGTTCCCTTAGCCTCTTTGGTTGCTCAAGAAGAGAAAGTTGATGTGAACTTCATTAGAAACAACAATTTCAACAACAATGCCTATAGGAATAATTTTGGTGGTAACAACAATTATAGGCCTTATCCTCCTAATGATGGCAATTCCTATGGAAACTCCTACAACAATGCTAGAAGTGCCCCCTCTGAACTTGAAGTCATGCTCAAAGACTTTATTAGTAAACAAACTGCTTTCAACAAGACCGTGGAGGAAAAGATTTTAAATGTTGAGAAGAATATATCCTCTTTGTCTAAAGCACAGTCCTCCTTGATTAATAAAATGCATGCTAAACCTGAAACCATGGAAAACACCTTTGCTACTGCTCATGCCATACAAGTTACTATTGATGAAAATGTTAGACTGTTAGCTCAACTTCATGCTAAGTGGGAAAGGGAAGCTGAAATTGATAGAAACAATAGTGTGTGCACCATCAATAGAATGGATACCACTAAACCTCAAGAAGTCCCTATTCCTCCTCCTACAATGCCTAAGCCTAATGAGTCTACTACTATTGATGCTAAGTTTGATTTTGATATAGATGTTGCAATATTTCTGAAGTGATTCTGTTCTTGCAAAAGCTTGATAGAAGTCCTGATGCTAGTGATATGCATGTTGCTTTCACCAAACATATTACAGATGCTCTTGTTAAGATTAAGGAAGAGAAGCTAAAACACAAAGCTTCTATTCCTAGGAAAGTATAATATAGTTAGGAACTCATTATTAATGTGCAAGTGAATGACTTTGATCTCAAGGCTTCATGTGATCTTGGTTCTAGTATCTCTACTATGCCTAGGAAGATTTATGAAATGCTTGATTTGCCATCTTTGGAAGATTGTTATTTGGATGTCCCACTCAATGATAATGCTAAAAAGAAACTAATGTGGAGTATTAATGATGTTCTCATCATGGTTAACAATGCTTATGTCCCTGTTGATTTCTATGTTTTGGATGTTGAATACAATGCTTCTTGTCCTATTACTTTGGGAAGACCTTTTCTTAGAACTGTTGGTGCCATCATTGATATTAAAGAATGCACCATTAAATATCAATTTCCATTCAAGAAAGGTATTTAAAACTTCCCTATGAGGAGAGATAAGTTGCCTTTTGCTCCTCCTTTGAAAACAAGGTTTGATGTTAATGCTTCTTCATTTGAAAATACTTGATTCTTCTTGCTTCTTGTGCCTAACTTAAATGCGTTAAAGAAAAGTATTTGTTGGGAGATAACCCAAGAGTTTACTTTAGTATTGGAAGTTATTACTTCAGTAATGACCTCTTCTTATCCTTTTTGTTTGCTTTTTGTGCGAAGAATGACCTCTAATGAGAGGGAAGTAAGATTTGGGGAGCTGCTGTCCCGAAACAGATTTCTGTCCTCCACCAAAAAAATTCGTGAAGAGTCTCTGTAACTCGGATTGAGCTGAAAATTTACGAATAAATCTCCCAATATGTTAGCTAACTTTTGTTAGTTCAACATTTTTTGATTTGAGCAACAGAATGTCTTCGAAAAAATCGGTTTCTACGTGATGATCTGTTTTGACAGATTTCTGCCATTATTTGCATTTGCTTCTTATTGATTCCTTTTTGAGTTCTCTTTAGGTGAATTGAGATTTTTGAAGGAGTTGCTACAGTAGCATGTGTTTTTAGTGAAAAGTCTTGTTGTTCCAAAGCTTTACCTAAGGGTCTATTATCTTTTGAATACACTAATGTTGCTAATGAAGATTGTGTGAAGTTTTGTATGAAGGAAAAAAATTCAGGTGTAGAGAGAGAATGATGTAATGAGGTACGGAGGGCTGCACCTCATGCTACTCAACTTTAGTCACCTGTAAGTTATTGTCATAGTAAGCACATGTGTATCATAGAGAACCGCCAACGAGAACCACTTGCACATGGTACAGGAGCTATCCCATAACCAAAATGACAAGGCAAGCAGACAATGAGCATCTCAACGATATTTTTATTTTATATTTGCATAAGTTTTTATTGAGGATGCTTCACAGATTGCTCATTATGGTGATGCTGCAAGTTTCCACCATGATTAGGCATGGCTTAGGCTAGCGGCACAGACGTTTCTCTAACATAAAATACATAACTCTATGGACTTACAAGCTCCCTTTTTATTTCACACCGGCGACATCCATAGACAAAAGAGCATGATATCAACTGTGTACAAAGTATAAGTACAATATTGAAAACATTACCCATGAAAACATAGTTCTGCTAATTCCAATGTATAAAGTGCATATACAACAGAGATGACACAATGGTTTAAGTTTACTAGGGGCAAGGAATATAAAGTGTGTCGTCAAGTTCGTGAGAGCTTTAGTCACTAAGTTTTCACATAACAAAATACTTTTTTTAAATGGAAGATAGGTGAAAACAAGAATATACTTGGAATGGTGTATCACACCATGCATAGGAATTTATAGTGGACACTTTGGAATGACTTGGTTTGTTGGGAGTTGGAAGCATGAGTAGAGCTTACTCATACAAGTGGAGGCTAGCAAAAGACTAGGAGCAACCAACTAAGAGAGCAATAATGGCCATAATCATGCAGAGCGACAAAACGTTACTAATCAAAGCATAGAGTGGTAGTACAAGTCAAAGACTAAATGATCATAGAGGCTATGGTGATTTGTTCATAGTCATAACATGGTGTGAGCATGTGCCAAGTCAACCCAAACAAAGCATCAAAGGAGAATACCATAATACTATGCTTTTGCATGCTAAAACAACGCATGATTCCTTCAAGGCACACTAAGCAATCCTAATTGTTTGCAACAAGTCATGCTATAGAAATATCACTAAGCATAAGGTCAAAACAATACCTAGAATGACATGCTAAAGTCTAAGTCACAGTCAATGCAGGCTCCTCTTGCACTTTCAAGCAAGAACTTTCCACTTCTTTCCAACACCAATCAACTTATTTGAAACAACACAGAGAGAACGGGGGTCCAAACTACTTTATTCAAGCAAAATAAACAAACTAAGCAAATCAAATGAAAACTAAGACGCTCCAAGAACAACACAACAATGCATGAAACAATAAAAACGAAGTGTCTAGAAAGACCTGAACTTTTTATTTATGAAGAAGGGGATGCCTTGGGCATCCCAATCTTTGACGCTTGTACCTCTTGGATATTTCTTGGGGTGACACCAGGGGGGCATCCCCAATCTTGAGCTTTTGTCTATTCTTCATCTCATTACATCATTCTCTCTCTACATCTGAATTTTTTCCTTCATACAAAACTTCACACGATCTTCATTAGCAACATTAGTGTATTCAAAATATAATAGACCCTTGGGTTTAGCTTTAGAACAACAAAACTTTCACTAAAAAAACAATCTACTGTAGCAACTCCTTCAAAAAGCTTAATTTTCCAAAAAGAACCCATAAAGGAATCAATAAGAAGCAAATGCAAATAATGGCAGAAATCTGTCAAAACTGACCAGCATGTAGAAAACGATTTTTTCGAAGACCCTTTGTTGCTCAAATAAAAAAGTATTGAACTAACGAAAGTTACCTAACATACTGTGGGATGTATTCATAAATTATCAGATCAATCCGACTTACAGAGACTCCTCACGAATTTTTATGGTGGAGGACAGAAATCTGTTTCGGGACAGCAACTCCCCAAATCTTACTTCCCTCTTATTGGAGGTCATTCTTGGCACAAAAAGCAAACAAAAAGGATAAGGAGAGGTCATTACTGAAGTAATAACTTCCAAGACTCAAGAAAACTCTTGGCTTATCTCCCAACAAGTATTTTTCTTTAACGCCTTTAAGTTAGGCACAATAAGCAAGAAATCAAGTATTTTCAAATGAAGAAGCATTAACATCAAACCTTGCTTTCAAAGGAGGAGAAAAAAGCAACTTCTCTCTCCTCATAGGAAAGTGTTTAATACCTTTCTTAAATGTAAATTGATATTTAATGGTGCCTTCTTTTATATCAATGATGGCACCAACAGTTCTAAGAAAAGGTCTTCCCAAAGTAATAGGACAAGAAGCATTGTATTCAACATCCAAAACATAAAAATCAATAGGGACATAAGCATTTTTAACCATAATGAGGACATTATTAATACTCCCCATTAGTTTCTTCTTAGCATTATCATTAAGTGGGACATCCAAATAACAATCTTCCAAAGGTGGCAAATCAAGCATTTCATAAATCTTCCTAGGAATAATAGAGACACTAGAACCAAGATCATATGAAGTTTTGAGATCAAAGTCATTCACTTGCATATTAATAATGGGTTCCCAAATATATTCTATTTTCCTAGGAATAGAAGCTTTGTGTTTTAACTTCCCTTCCTTAATTTTAACAAGAGCATCTATAATGTGTTTGGTGAAAGCAACATGCATATCACTAGCATCAGGACTTCTAGCAAGGTTTTGCACGAACATAATCACTTCAGAAATATTGCAACCATCAAGATCAAAATCAAACTTAGCATCACTAGTAGTAGACTCTTTAGGCTTAGGCATTGTAGGAGGAGGAATAGGGACTTCTTGTGGTTTAGTGGCATCCATATGGGTGGTGGTGATGGTGCACACACTATTGTTTCTATCAATTTCAGCTTCCCTTTCCCACTTAGCATGAAGTTGGGCTAACAGTCTAACATTTTCATCAATAGTAACTTGTATGGCATGAGTAGCAGCAAAGGTACTTTCCATGGTTTCAGGTTTAGCAGCCATTTTATTAATCAAAGAGGACTGTGTTTCAGACAAAGAGGAAATATTTTTCTCAACATTTAAAAGTTTTTCCTCCACAGTCTTGTTGAAAGTGGTTTGTTTACTAATAAAGTCTTTGAGCATGACTTCAAGTTCAGAGGGGCACTTCTAGCATTATTGTAGGTGTTTCCATAGGTATTGCCATTATTAGGAGGATAAGGCCTATAATCGTTGCTACTACCAAAATTATTCCTATAGGCATTGTTGTTAAAATTGTTGTTTCTAATGAAGTTCACATCAACTTGCTTTTCTTGATCAACCAAAGAGGCTAAGGGAACATTATTTAGATCTAAAGGAGCTTTTCCATTAACAAGCATAGACATAATAACATCTATATTATCACTCAAAGAGGAGGTTTCTTCAACAGAATTTACGTTCTTACCATGTGGAGCTCTCTCAGTGTGACATTTAGAATAATTAACCATCATATTATCAAGGAGTTTTGTTGCAGCACCCAAGGTGATGGTCATAAAGGTACCTCCAACAGCTGAATCCAACAGGTTTCTTGAAGAGAAGTTCAAACCTGCATAAAAAGTCTGGATAATCATCCAAGCAGTAAGTCCATGAGTGGGACAATTCTTAACCAAAGATTTCATTCTTTCCCAAGATTGAGCAACATGTTCATTATCAAGTTGTTTAAATTTCATAATATCACTTCTCATAGATATAATCTTAGTAGGAGGGTAGTACTTTCCAATAAAAGCATCTTTGCACTTAATCCAAGAATCAATACTATTTCTAGGCAAGGATAGCAATCATTCTTTAGCTTTTCCTCTCAAGGAGAAAGGAAACAGCTTGAGCTTAATAATATCTCCATCTACATCCTTGTACTTTTCCATCTCACAAAGTTCAACGAAGTTATTGGGATGGGCAGCAACATCATCAGAACTAGCACCAGAAAATTGCTCTCTCATCACAAGATTCAACAAAGCAGGCTTAATTTCATAAAAGGTAGCATCAGGAGCAGGTGGAGCAATAGGAGTTCTTAGGAAATCATTGTTGTTTGTGCTAGTGAAGTCACACGACTTGGTGTTCTCAGTGGAGTTCATTTTGGCAAAAGTGAGCAAGCGAACAACAACAACAACTAGAGTAGGAACTTTTTTTTGTGTTTTTGATAAGAGAAAGCAAACCAAACTAGACTATTTTTTTTGAGTTTTTGATAAAAAGAGGCAAATAAACCAAGCAAAAGAAACTAAGCAAACCAAAAACAAAGTAAAGAGAAATGTTGAGGAGGACTCCCCTTGTGAAGACGTCCTTAGCCTCCCTGGCAGCAGCGCCAGAAAGTCTTGGTGGCGCTGCGTCAACATGGAGCGCTTCATCGGGAAACCCCAAGAGCAAGGTATGATGCAACACATCAGCACATTTTCCCTCAGTAAGAAAACGAGGTTATCGAACCAGTAGGAGGAAGGAAACGTCTCAAAGGTGTTGCAAGCAACGCGGAAACCTGTACAACACAAACTCAAGACTTTTCCCCAACTAACAATGAGGTTGTCAATCTCACCGGTTGCTGTAACAAAGGATTAACTGTATGGTGTGGAAGGTGATGATGGTTTGCAGCAAGTAAACAGTAACAGTGGAAGATGTATCAATGGTAAAGATTGGACCGGGGTCCATAGTTCACTAGAGGTGTTCTCCTTAGATAAACAAACATGACATGCTGGGTAAACAAATTACATCAGGGCAATTGACAGGACTAAGCAAGGCATAACAATGCAATACTAGACATAAAGATCTTATGATATTCGATTGGGCAATACAACAAGATACATAGACCGCCATCCAACTGCATCTATGACTAGAAGTCCACCTTTGGGTTATCATCCGAACCCCCTCCAGTATTAAGTTGCAAGCAATAGACAACTGCTTTAAGCAAAATATGTAAGGTAAATAATCCACTTGTTCCATGAACAAGAGACCGTTGTTTTCTCCCTAGTGGCAACAACACATCTACAACCTTAGAGATTTCTGTCACTTCCCTTGATTAAATAGAGGCATGAACCCACTATCGAGCATAAATACCCCCTCTTGGAGTCACTAGCAACTACTTGGCCAAGATAGCTACTAACAACGAAGAGCATGCAAGATCACAAACAACACAGACATGATAGAATCAATAAGACAAAACCATTAATCAATCTGACATAGTAATCTCAATATCCATCGGATCCCCGCAAATACAACATGCATGATTACAAATAGATGCGATCTTGATCATGAACGGAGCTCACAAGATCTAGACATGAAAGCACAGGGAGGAGATACAACCATCTAGCTACTACATGGACCCGTAGTCCAAGGTGGAACTACTCACGCTTCATACCCGAGGCTGGCATGATGAAGAAGAAGGCCTCCAGGATGATCTCCCCTCTGATAGGGTGCCGGGAAGAGCTTCAGATCCCCTCGATCTAGGGACGATGGTGGCGACGGCTATAGATGGTTTCGTGGAATATTGATTGGGTGCTTAGGATTTAGGCATCGGGGGCTTCTTATAGGCGAAGAGGTGAGGCAGGGGGCCACCAGGGCGGCTACCCCCCAGGCGCAGGGTGGGCCCACCCGTGTGGCCAGGGTGTGTGCCCTCCTGGTGAGTCTCCTCCGTCTCGTATTCCGGCTTCGTGTTCCCCACGGTAAAATATTGACTTTTGTCCCGTCCAATTCCGAGAATATTGATTTTTTGCCTTTCTGGAACCAAAAATGGAAGAAAACACGCAACTGGCACTATGGCATCTTGTTAATAGGTTAGTACCAGAAAACATATGAAAAGCACCTCAAAGTGTGGACAAAGCAAAGCAAAGTAGATACTAAACAAACATGGAACATAAAAAATTATAGATACGTTTCCGACGTATCAATAAGGCTTGACCTAGTTTTATGCCTCGAACAGACCTAATGCCTGGTTCGTATTTATTCTAAAAGGGCATGGAAAAACCACCCTCCCCGGCTTTTATATGTAAGGATTGGAGGGGTAGATAAGGTTCTCAACCCGTCGTGTTTTCACACTTGCGTCCGCTCCTCCGTCGCCCGCTGCCGCGCACGCCGCTCAAATCCACCCGCTTCGACGAGAAATTAGAGGCGCTCCTTAGAAGATCCGGCACCGCACAACCATGATGTACCATTTGGGGAACTTGAGTGGAGTAGCTAGGGGCGGTCAGGTGGGTCGTGCCTCTTCGACACTAGCTCCGACTCGAAGGAGGAGCACCGTTGCCACGTACACTTCGATGGCGCGCGGAAGCGCACCTCCCTCCACTACATCTATCGCCAAGCGTCAGTGCCTCACAAGCTTCGCCGCCGCAAAGTGGAGGAGGTAAACTATTCGTGCCGGTCGAGTGAGGGGAGCTTGTCCGGAGAGCTTGCTCGTTTACCGCCCTAAAGAGAGAGGAGGAGGAGATCGGGGCTACAACCCAGTGGCGTACGATGGCGTCATCGACGAGGGGGACTACGTCGACGAGGCCTCCTTCAACCGCATGGCCACGTTGATCATGCAGTGGAGCACGACCGAGGAGGATGACCACCGCAAGTGGCAGCAGCAAAACGTGGAGCTCAACAACCTCTTCCTCGAACAGGGGCTCGCCAGAGCGCGAGCTCCGCCAGACGCAGCTGGAGTGGGATCTCCAGCGCGCATTGTAGGCAGAAAAGTTTGTTGACCTTGTCGATGATGACAATGAGTGAAGCCCGTCACCGGTACCGTCGCCGCCACACTCTGAGGCTCAGTGTTGTTGCCTATGATCAGCTTATTTTTGATTAATTTATGTCCGAGCTCAATGTTGTTGCCTATGATCATCTTATTTACATAAATTCTACAATCATGCATACCTGCCTTGGGTATATTTAGTATGAGAAAAATATTATGCATATGCTTTGCCACCTGCTAAGATGTCAGACTACGCTTTCTAGTGGAGGGACTGCCTCAAACTTCTTCCTAAATTTAAGCAGATTGCCTCCTACTTTATGAAGAATGGAACCTCAGTTTTGCTTTTGCTAAACAATTGGAAGCAACAAAGTTTTTAGAACACTTTCCCACACCTTGCATCTTTTACATTTCCCGTCAGCAAGCCATGCAACATGAGTCCCTCATTGACTTGTTACCTCTCTCTTTGGTTGCTTTTGAGGAATTCTAGGAGTTTGAATAGATTGTTCTATGTAGACAAGATAATGATGATCCAGATGTTTGGTCTTTGATGACCCACAAGTGTAGGGGATCGCAACAGTCTTCGCGGGTAGTATTACCCAATTTATTGATTCGACACAAGGGGAGCCAAAGAATACTTGCAAGCCTTAACAACTGAGTTATCAATTCAGCTGCACCTGGAAATAGTTCGTGCTCACAGAAGTTTACCAGTAGCAACAGTTTGGTAGTAGCAATAGCAAAACAGGAGCAATAGTAACAGTAACGGTAAACAGTGGGATTCGAGTGCGGTAGGCATAGGGATGGATGGACGGGCATTGCATGGACGAGTCTGAACATGTAACTTCAAGATCTAGGGCATTGCAGATAAATAATAACAAGCATCCAAGTACTAAACAATCCTAGGTATGTGCTCCAAATATAGTCTTACGTGCTCGCAATGAGAACTTGCATAACATCTTCTGTCCAGTCAGCCCGTGGCAGCGGGGCCTCTAGGGAACTATTGACAATTAAAGTGCTCCTTTTAATAGAGCACCGGAGCAAAGCATTAACACTCCGTGAACACATGTGATCCTCACACCACAGCCACCCTCTCCGGTTGTCCCAATTATTGTCACTTTGGGGCCTTTGGATCCGGACAATGATATGTGTACACAACTTGCAGATAAGATCACAAACAATACTATCATAATGATTCAATAATAAGTTCAGATCTAAGATCATGGCACTCGGGCCCTAGTGACAAGCATTAAGCACAACAAGTTGTAACAAAGTCAAATAGCACTAATAGAGATACTAGGCACTATGTCCTAACAATCTTATTCGATCACATGATAGAACTCATCCAATCCCTACCATCCCCAAGCCTACAGCGGGGGATTACTCACTCATGGATGAGGGAAACATCGATGGTTGATGGAGAGGCATCGGTGATGATGATGACAATGATTCTCTCCAAATTCCCCGTCCCGGCAAGGTGCCATAACGGAGTTTCTGGATCCGAATCTTAGTTTTTGATGGTGGTGGCGGAGCGGAACTCTTCTCTGAAAAACGTCGACCCCCCTGGGTTTTTAGGTCAAGGGGCAACTTATAGGCACCAAGGGAGCCCGAGGGGGTGCCTGGGATGGGCGCACCCCCTAGGCGCGGGTGGGCCCTGCCCCGCGCCTGGCAGGGGTGTGGCCCCCAGGCCTCCACTCCGTTTTGTCTTCTGGCTCCGTGGGTCTTTTGTTGAAATATATTTTTTGGCATATTTTCCGGGATTTTTCCTAATAGTTGATTTTCTGCACAAAAACTAGACACCAAAGTAATTCTGCTGAAAACAACGTTAGTCCGTGTTAGTTGTATCCAAATCACGCAAGTTTAGAGGAGAAACAATAGCAAAAATGTTCGAAAAAGTAAATACATTTTGAACGTATCAGTCTTGTAAATGAGGAGCAGACTTTTTGGTAGCACAAGCTTATTCTCTGTTTAAAACTTTAGAGAAACCTCCGATTGCTTTCAAATGGCTTTGGGAGAGCTGTTGTCAGAAAAAACCTAAAGTTTCCTTTCGGTTACTTCTACAAGACCATCTTAATACACGATAAATGCTGGATAGAATAATATTCTTTCTGCCAAACTATTCATGGATTATGTGCAATGAGCATACTATGAAAACACGAAATGACCTCTTCTTCCAATGCTAGTTTCCTAAGGCCTGTTGGCAATATGTTTGCCTTGAGTGGACTATTTCTCCTTTGAGCTCCCATCTAGATTGCCTTCTCATGTTAAAACAACAGTTGGCGCAGCCTTTCTTCATGGAAATTGTAGTGCTCATTGCTTGGACGATTTGTCGCATCGGAAATGTCTTCATCTTCAAAAACACTACTCCCAGCCTCTATCGAGCTAAAGATGTCTTCAAGTATGATTTAAAATGGAAAAAATCAGAGTAAAGAGGAAATCTTATGCCTCTTTTAAGTTTTCTAAAAATATGTAACTTTATAAATATTTAGCTTTAGCCGTAGCTCTAGGCTTGATTTTTTCCTTTGTCTGAACTCTCTTTAAACCCAAAAAATATATAAAAAATTTAGTAGCGAGGCTACTATGGTTTGTCAAAAAAAATTGTATAATTTGGCATAGCAATGTTGGAAATTGCCTGTTTCTGCATTATTTCTTTGCATTTATCATCCTGCCGAGCCAGTCACGGGACCAACCGGAGTTATGTCAAGGTATATCTACAAGAAAACCCACTTTCTTCGCTTTTCATTTTTTCTTTTCTTTTGCTTCATTTCATTTCTTTTCGAGGAGGGCTTTTCTTAGGGTGAGTTCAGTTCGTGGAACCAAGTGGAATGGAACGGGACGATTCCGCACCTAGCACTCGTTCCTGCGTTTGGTTGTAGAATATAACAGAACCTGGTTCTCAAAAAGGGAATATACCCGTTTGATCCGAAATTCACCTGTTCCACCGAATCGGTGGAATGTGGTGGAACCGGCTGGCTAATGACCACACTGAGCAAACCTCACCCAGACTTATTATCTCGTATTCTGGTATTGGGTCTCTCCTTTCCTCACGATGACCGTTGGCGGTGGCTGGAAGCAGATGAAGCTGCGGCCAGAAGGAGGCGAGACGGTGGTGGTGGCCGGAAGCAAGCGAGTAGGCAGCGGTCGGAAGCAAGCCAGGAGGCGGCGGCTGGTTGTTGTGGACGAGCTGCTGGGCCTCTGTTTTTGGAGAGTGTTTGTCTCTTTTATTGTGTTATTTAGATACAAGATTGTCCGCTCCTCCAATCGAACATCAGATGGAATCATTCCATTCTATGCCATTCTAGTGGAATGGAACCATGCCATTACATTCTACTTGGTCCACCAAGTGAACACACCCTTAGAGCATCTCCACTCGCCTACCCAGGAGGCCGATCCGGACGAATTTCGGTCCGGACGCCGAAATTGGTCCAGTCGCGTACCGAAGGACCTGTTTTCGGCCGGATTTGGGCCAATTTTGGTCCGGAATACCCACGCCGAACCCAGGTTTCCGGGTATGCCCTAGGAAACAAACTGAAGTGGCGCGTGGACCCGCCGAGTTAGTGACAGAAGCCGAGTCGTCGTCATCCTCGGAACCACGCGGCGACCACCGGACATTAACTGCCTGACGCGTCAGCCACGCGTCGCCGATTTACGGCGCCACCATCGCCGCCTCGGCTCCCGCGACGGACCGGCGACACTAAATTCCCGCTGTTTCCCCTTTTCCTGCCATCGCCGCTATACCCCTCCCGCCCTCGCCGCCCACCTCGGACTTTATAAGCCGTACCCCTTGCCGGAGATCTTCATACTCTCTCGCAGCTCCCCTACCACAAGCCCAAACTCCGGTGAACCCTCCCTCACCGTTCCCCCTTCCCAGCCATGGCCGAACGCTACCCCGGCGATGGTGCTGCAGTGAACGGCTTCGGCCGGCGCACCCTCCAGGCCTGGGAGGCACGCATGCTGTACGACGCCGGGTATATGGCGCCGCCGGACACGCGGATGCCTCCGGGGTGAAAGCAGAGCGCCGGCGGCATCCTTATCCCGCCGGGGCCCACGCCGGACGAGCTGCCGTACGATGTGCAAGAGTATATCGGCGGCATGGACAACCCCGCCGAAGCCAAGAGCGCCGACAACCTCCTATACTGGGAGCATTTCTTCGCGGAGATGTGCGAACAGGAGCTCGCCCGCCACGAGGGGTCGCCGAACGAGTCGCCGCCAAAGCGCAACAACTCGGCGGGTCACCGGCGTTGGTGGAGAGTGCGGGGCCGGACGCTCGTGGCGGTGATGGAGCACATCAACCGCGGGAACACACCATGGCTCGGCTTTCCGCGCACACCGACGCCGGCGGCCAGGACGGGTCGGCGTCCTCCAGCGAACTGGATGCCGAGGAGGATGGCGAGCATGAGCTCGTCCTCCTCCGCGTCAGCGTCCCACTCCTCCGGCTCGGCGTCGCTTCGCACGCCGACGACAGTCAAGCGCGAAGCGATCTTGCCTGCGCGTTCACCGCCACGAACGCGCTCGCGCGGCATCGTCATCGGCGAGCCGTGGACAACGACGTCGCCAACCGGCCACCTGCGTCTCCGCCGCCCCAAGACAGAAGACTCGGCGCCGGCCGAAGATGCCGCCTTGAAGATGGCGCTGGAGCAGTCGCTCCGCGACACGGCGCCGCAGCCGTCGCCGGTGGAGCCCTCCTCGCCGGACATTTTGGAGTGGTCCAGGATGGACTGGGAGAAGGCGGACCGGCAGCGCATCCTCGGCCTGCAGCAGCAGGCCGAGGAGCAGGCCGCCCGGCGTCGGGCGTTGTCTGGGCGTGAGCTCGCCTACCAGGGCGTCCCGCTCTACGTCCTGGACGACGATGACGGGGACGTAGGCCCGTCCTACCAGCCCAGGGGAGCTCTCGCCAGAATCAGCCGCCGAGCGACGACGACGACGACGGTGGTGAGGATGACGGCGGTGCCGACCCCGGCTACACAGTGTTCTACAGCAACTTCGGCATGTAGGACGACGAAGGCGCCGGTGGAGGCCATGGCAACAACCTTTTTTAAGTTTATTATGTATTAGTTTAGTTTAAATTTGATGTAATCCGCCTATATTCGCCCAACTTAATGAAATTCGCCCATATTTAATGAATTTTATCCGAACTTGGGAACTTGGCTTGGATACGCGAGTGGGAAAATGAGCGTACCCACCGAAAACTAGTTTCGTTCGACCGAAAAACGGACCAATTTTCGGTCTGGATTCGGCCAACGAGTGGAGATGCTCTTAACCTCAGAGCATCTCCACTCGCCTACCCAGGAGGCCGATTCGGATGCCGAATTTTGGTCCGGACGCCAAAAATCGGCCCAGTCGCGTACCCAAGGACTTGTTTTCGGTCGGATTTCGGCCATATTTGGTCCGGACTACCCAGGCCGAACCCAGGTTTTCGGGTACGCCCTGGGGACGCCGGACTCAGCGATATCGGCGAAAAAAAACAAAGTGGCGCGTGAACCCGTCGTGTCAGTGGGGAAGCCGAGTCGTCGTCATCCTAGGAACCACGCGGCGACCGCCGGGCAATAACTGCCCGCCGTGTCGGCCACGCGTCGCCGAATTACGGCGCCACCGTCGCCGCCTCGGCTCCCGCGACGGACCGGCGGTCACTAAGTTCCCGCCTTTTCCACTTTTCCCGCCCTCGCCGCTACACCCTTCCTGCCATTTTTCCGGCCTATATAAAGCCGTACATCTCTCCGTCTCTCTTCACAGCTCCTCACACCACCACAACTCCGGCGAACTTCGGACATTCGCACCTTGCTTCCTCGCCAACTCCGCCGAGAAGCCATGGTCGGCCGCCGCACGCTGTCGCCGTGGGAAGCCCGGCTCCTTTGGGAGGCGCGCTATACGGCCTCGCCGGACACTCGTATGCCCCGAGGCTGGACACTGAGCGCCGGCGGGATCCCTGTTCCGCCGGTGCCTGAGGGACAGGACCTCGCCGGAGAGATCCAGTCGACTATCGCCGCCATGGAAGATCCAGACCTCGCCGGAGAGATCCAGGCCGCTATCGAGGCCATGCAAGACCCGAATCTCGAGGATCAGGGCAACTTGGTCTTCTGGAGGCAGTTTTTTGTCGACAGGCGCCTCAAGAAACTCGCCCGACACGACGGACCGCCGGGCTCGTCGCCGCCGCCACGTAACAATATGGCTTACCGCCGTCGCTGGTGGAGCGTTCCAGGGCGGACTCTCGCCGAAGTCATGGCGCACATCGAGGCCGGCAACAACCCCCGCCTCGGCCTGTAGTTGCGGCGTCCGGCGGCGACCACGACAGCGTCCTTTCCTAGTTAAACCGATGTACTACGTTCCCCTCGTCTAATTTAATAAAATTTCGCCTATATTCGTCTAGTTTAAATGAATTTAGCTGAATCTGGGAACGCTGACCTGGGTACGCCCAGGCCGAAAATGCACAACGAGTGGAGATGCTCTCACATCTCGTCGTCGCCGAGGTGAGCGCAGAAAGAGGTCCGTTTCCCGGCCCACCGCCCACCAGCCCAAAGTGGTGCCGTGCCCTCTCTCTTCATTCTCTTCTTCACCCGAGTCCCGACCCACTCCATATTTCCACGGCGTCTAGACAATTTTACCGGCGACGCCTCGCGGCCTTCTCCCCCCTCGGCTCATCGCCCCCTTTCGGCACCGGCACCGGCACCCCTACAGAATCTCGATCTGATCCCGTGAGGTGACATCCCTCGCTCCCGTCTGCCCCGCCCTTTCCGCGCCCCGATACTAGATCTGTGGTCCGAGTTGTGGTCGGCCCGCTCCCGTAGGAGCATCCGCTCCACGATCCCGTCGCGGGTGCCGGGAAAATTAGGATTTCGACTTCCGCCTTCCGGCGTTACACGATGCTTTTCCGGTTTATCCTTAGTTCCACTGCCCTGCCATGGCCGGGTTGCGCTGGTTACGGCGTGATTGGGGTCAGATTTAGGGGTTCAGCCTGGTTTTGGGATGATTTGGGAGAGCTATTGGCTCCCGGATGGGTAGCATATTGTGTATGTCCACTTACAGTGATACGTTCGTTGCTGGGCTACACTCTTTCGGTTCGATTTATTTCTTAGATGGTGCAGATGTAACTCGCTCTCTTCCTTTTCCTTACTAAGGAGTTTGCTTAATTACATGATCCTCTACTTGATCAGGAAGTTATAGAGCACACATACAGTTTTTTCCCCAGCTTCTGGTCTTCAATACTTAATATGTTGTTAGATCTGATGAAAATGCAAATTTGGTTCATATGAGTTGCTTCCATCCACTGGTGCAACCAGCGGAAGCTATGTGTTCTCAGCGTTGGTTGTAGATCTGTTTGATAGGAAAATAAGTTACCTTTTGCAGCCTTGTGAGCGCTGATGGGATTGTGATTGCTCACCCCCAGAACCATTCATAGACAATATATGGTATCTTTGTTTCACATTTGGAGAAAATCAACTGGTAACTATGTATTAGGCAACGAATATTTTGTCTGTCTCAGTTGAGTTAAGCGTATGTTACTTTTAATGTTTGACCTCTTAGATTAGTTATGCTATTTCGGAACCAAGGTAATAATTGGTTCACATATGTAACCTCTTTAGGGGAGATATAGTTGACCTCATTGGAACATCACTCTGCCTTTCTAACTTGTTCTTGCCTTTGATCATGCACCAAATTTTGTATTTAAGGGCAGACATCACATTGTCCTAATGTTCTGTCTTGTTTTACAGTTGTAGACATAATTGATTAGCCAGATGGCTATGGTCGATGAGCCTCTTTATCCAATTGCCGTGCTGATAGATGAGCTTAAAAATGAAGATATTCAATTGCGCCTGAACTCCATCAGAAGACTTTCCACAATTGCACGGGCACTTGGGGAAGAAAGAACCAGGAAGGAACTGATACCTTTTCTCAGCGAAAACAATGATGATGAAGATGAGGTGCTTCTCGCAATGGCTGAAGAACTGGGTGTTTTTATTCCTTATGTTGGGGGTGTAGAACACGCTCATGTTCTGCTCCCACCATTGGAGACATTGTCCACGGTGGAGGAGACTTGTGTCCGAGACAAAGCAGTTGAGTCATTGTGCCGTATTGGTGCACAGATGAAGGAAAATGACATTGTTGACTTCTTCATCCAAGTCGTGAAGGTAATGCATCTATACAAAGTGAAACATCCTTTTGATTTGTTATCAAGTGTGCTGCCTGTATTGTGCATCTTGTTTATTTTCTGCTGGTATCTTTATGTCTTTTTAACCAGTCTTTACTATTTTCAGAGGCTAGCTTCTGGTGAGTGGTTTACAGCTCGAGTATCATCTTGTGGTCTGTTCCATATAGCCTATCCAAGTGCCACTGATCCGTTGAAAACAGAACTGAGGACCATTTATGGTCAGTTATGCCAAGATGATATGCCCATGGTCAGAAGGGCGGCTGCATCAAATCTTGGGAAGTTTGCTGCCACAATTGAACAGAGCCATTTGAAAACAGAAATCATGTCGATCTTTGATGATTTGACCCAAGATGGTACTTTCTTATACATCTTTGATGAACTATTTTAATGAAATAGTTATCTATTGATTAATGCAAAGTGTTATGTGTATGTTAAAAAAGTGGAATAAAACATATGTAATTGCTTATTTTTTCCATAAAGCAATTATTTTGTTGCCTCGGTGATTGTGTCTGAAAGAATGTAGTCTCTTTCTTAATCTGTGCTGGGGATGATTGTCGAATTGTTGGTGTGGATTGACAGACCGGTCAAATTAACCAGTCACATAACTGAACTTTAGAAGATAACCTGGTGTACAACTGTTAACATGGAGAAAATCCTTTGTCCGTGAAAGATATTTTTCTATTGATTGAATTAAATAATCCCTCTGTCCTGAATTAGATGTCGTAGATTTGTCTAGATTTGCATGTATCTAGATATGTTTTAGTGTATAGATACATGCGAATCTAGACAAGTCTATGACATCCTTTTCTGGACGGAGGGAGTATAATGGTTATAAACATAAGAATTTTGTGCCACTTTATATATTGGCTTGGAGCTTATGTGAGAGGTGTCTTAGATTTAAATATCAGATAAACAAGTTTTCTTGCTCCTTGATGCTTACTTGTGTAGTTCAGTCTGTTACATCTGGCTTATCTCTATCTTTATTGCAGTTTCAAATTTGACATAATTTTTGGCAAGAGATCATTCTTTTACACTTGAATTTACAAAAAGATCTATACATGAGACCTAAACTGGTCTACTTGAATTTTCTTGTCCAACATTTTCTACAAAACTGAACCTATTGAGATCTTGATTACATTATTGGCCTTCATTGACAGATCAAGATTCAGTACGCTTATTGGCAGTTGAAGGCTGTGCCGCTCTTGGAAAATTGTTGGAACCACAAGATTGTGTTGCACATATCCTTCCAGTCATTGTCAATTTCTCCCAGGTATATCTCCGATATTTCTACCTAGTCTTTGTAGGTTATTGGAATATATGTCTATGGTTACTAGTTACTACATGTTTATGGTTATTATTGCTTCTTTAATTCAACTATTCTTGTTTTCAAGTGCATTATCATGGTTGCACTACTACTAATACTCCTTCCATAACTCCTATAGGATAAGTCTTGGCGTGTCCGTTATATGGTTGCCAATCAATTATATGAGCTCTGCGAGGCTGTTGGCCCTGAGCCTACAAGGTTAGCTTTTTTCATCTATTCTGACATACTTGAATTTTCCATATCTGTAACGTACTTCGATATACATGCGGCAAGTTGTTATTCGTACGTATATACATAGTTTTTAACCTGATTGATTCATGTGTTAATATGTTTGGTAATAGAGCGGACCTGGTACCTGCATATGTTCGCCTCCTTCGTGATAATGAGGCTGAAGTGCGGATTGCAGCTGCTGGAAAAGTTACAAAGTTCTGTAGGATATTAAGTCCACAGCTTGCAATACAGCACATTCTTCCGTGCGTTAAGGTGAGATGAAGGCAGCTACTAAATCATTTGTATTTGACTGCTGTTATTGTTTACAGATTAACACATGCCAATTGCATCTGCAGGAATTATCATCGGATTCGTCTCAGCATGTTCGCTCAGCTTTGGCTTCAGTCATTATGGGAATGGCCCCTGTTCTGGGAAAGGTGCGAGCAATGATGCAGCATTAATTTTATTGAATTATCTTTTCAGTGTTTGCTAACATGTTTATAGACAAATTAATGTGCTTTACATTTGAATGTATATCTATTTCATGTCTTCAGCCCTATGAATATTAAATACTTCATAAAATATACTTGTCATTGTACTCTTTTGTGATCCACCATTGTTTTGTCCACATGATAGTTGGTATTCATAATTTAAACTGAAACTGTAATGAGAAATAGTGCATAATTACTTTCATATTCTGGGGAAGGTGTGAGCAATGATGCAGCAATGGTTTCATTAAATTGTCTTTCAGTGTTTGCTAACATGTTTACAGACAAGTTAATGTGCTTTACATTTGAATGAATATCTATTTCATGTCTTTAGCCCTATGAATATTAAATACTACATAAAATATACTTGACATTGTACTCTTGTGATCCCCCATTATTTTGTCCATACAATAGTTGGTATTCATAATTTAAACTGAAACTGTAATGAGAAATAGTGCATAATTACTTTCATATTCGAATTGTTCGCTTGGACTTCTCGGTATATCAGCTTAAACAATGAGAGGGAGGTTTCTTTGAGAAATTTGAATGTTTTGAGTATTTAGTTTGTGCGTACCATCTTCACTGGTCCATTTGCCAGTTACCTGTACATGTGTTGTGATGATATGTTGGACCCAGCATGCAAATGTATTTCTTTCGCTTTATAATCTTTTATCCCTGGTCACTACAAATCCAACATATTTATTTTGTATACCTGTGTGATAATGTAATTATTTGTTGCTTATAGCTTCTGCTCTTCATATAATTACTATTCAATTCAACATCCTTGGGATCTGACCGTCGTCTGTGGCTTTCTGCAGGATGCTACCATTGAACAACTTCTTCCTATTTTTCTTTCTTTGCTGAAGGACGAATTTCCTGACGTGCGGCTCAACATAATCAGCAAGCTTGATCAAGTTAATCAGGTCAGTGTGACTTGTTGGAGTTTGTTTGCCTTCTACAATTCATTGCTGGTTCTTTTGTGAACTTTTTTTTAGGGTTCCAGCATGATCTTCTTTCTTTCCTTTCACCACCAGTGTTAGTCAGATGGATGACGATTTTGCTTACCACAAATATGAGGGCCATATGCAAAAAGTTGACAACTTTATAAGTAGATGAGTCTCCTGTTGGCCCACTTGCTGTAGGCCCTTACCTTGAGCACTCCTCGTCTAAACACCTACTTGAATGTAATGAATCCGCACATCGGACTTTATACCTAAATACAGGCTATTCGAACTTTTTAACATACCTTTAAGCTAATTCCCCCCTCCCCAAACCCCTCCCTTTGCATGTTATTTATCAGTATGGGCTGAACCTGAAGTAAAGCTCAAGTCTCAACATTAAATATGTATAAGTGGCATAATAAAGATGAATAATGCAGTCCTTTTACATACATCTTGGTTGAAGTGTAATGTTCTAAAACATCATCCATCAATATTTGTTTCCCATGCTGACTGATATAATATGTTTTCCTTGCCCATTCACATTTTCTGATGCTGTTGTGATCTTTCAGGTTATTGGAATTGACTTGCTGTCACAATCTCTATTGCCAGCCATTGTAGAACTTGCAGAGGATCGGCACTGGAGGGTTCGGCTTGCAATAATTGAGTACATCCCTCTGTTGGCCAGTCAATTAGGTGTTGGGTTTTTTGATGACAAGCTGGGGGCACTTTGCATGCAATGGTTGGAAGATAAGGTATATGCTATTCTGATTACTAAGTGGCATGTTTCGTTCGAGGTTAAATTTTCAACATCTAAGCTTAGGCGATGTATGGCTTCCAATAAAAGTGTTGCCAACAAAATTGAAGCCACAAGTGTGGGAAAAGTTGGCAAAATATTTTATGAGTTTATGACACATGACCGTATAACTAATGAAGTACTGTAGCTATGGCAAAAATTAAACACACGACAAAGAAACTGTGGCGCTGTTAGGTGTGGCAACTGCCCCTTAGTTTATTTGGAAAACCAAAGGAGTACACGGATGGGATTTTGGCTTATCATCTCAAACATTTTCTCCCAGCACATAGAAACCTGATAACTAGCAGCTTTCAAGTTACATGTATTTCCCCTTATTTACCAGGACTAGAATGAACTCTATGTTAAGCTTTAGTGAAAACCCACTGGCTTCTATGCTTAGTTTGCCTTTGTATTCTCTAAGGTTAAGGTTGATACATATAATATACAAAAGGCAGTCACTGCCCTATGATTGTGGAAATGGCTAACCGGAGTTTGAGTTTCAGGTTTTCTCCATCAGAGAAGCTGCTGCGAACAACTTGAAGCGCCTGGCAGAGGAGTTTGGTCCAGAGTGGGCAATGCAACACATAATCCCTCAGGTTCGGTAAATTCAGCCCTTTTTTTTTGAAAGGAGTAAATTCAGTCCTTAATGTGCATGCTTTGGTCAACTAGGTACAACAACTCGTAACTTGTACATCCAGAAGTAAGAACTTGTACAAGTAGTTCATTTTAGTCTAGAACTGCCAGGGTGGCATAGCCTGTCCACTTGGCATATTGATGTGATAAGAGGCCCACATGTTGTAATTAACCCTGCTATGGAAATTGCTTGCCTTGGAGATGCCATAGTGGGTGGCCTTTACATACTGCGTAGTAGCACCAGGAAGGTGCATACGATCTTGGTCTCAAACTATGCGGATGTAGGAAATAGGGTTGATGAAACACATATGTGATGCACCAATAAGGTTCCACCGTTGGTTGCGGTAGCAATAGGAAATACTAGCTGATATTTTGAACTGGTCCATGAGTTGAATCAGTTAAAAGAGAAATATTAATATTTAACTAAATTATGAAGGTGTGCCGACCCCCCCCACCCCACCCCACCCCTAGCTATGTGAGCACATTGTACCATCTTGGACTTGTATGTAGCTATGTTGGTTGATGCAACCGCTGTGGATGTGCAATTCCTGAAGCTATGTTGGTTGATGACCAGAAGAAGTTGAGACACGATATGACTTGCTAAATGTTAATTAAGTTCGACGGTGGAGTGTACATAATGAAACAAGTCATTGTAGCAAGAGAGGGCTCTGTTCTTACAAATACTATATTGCCTGAAGCCTTGAACTCGTTGTGCCTAACTAGAATTTAGTTGAGTGGTAGTTTGTACACAATTTTCCTTCCTGTAGTGGCATGTAATTTCTGCTAGTTTTTAACGCTTACATGTTCCATTTTGTAGGTATTGGAGAAGATAAACAACCCACATTATCTGTATCGCATGACCATCCTGCAAGCTATCTCATTGCTTGCACCTGTCATGGGTGCAGAAATAACATGTCAAAAGCTTCTCCCCGTCGTAATTAATTCGTCGAAGGACAGGTGAGTAACAATAACAAATCGACAAGACTTCTCTTTTAAGCCTTCACTGACACAATTCTGAATTTTCAGAGTGCCGAACATCAAGTTCAATGTTGCAAAAGTTTTGCAGTCGCTTGTACCTATCCTTGATCAATCTGTGAGTTTCCAGAGTTTCTTCCACATGGTCCTGTTTTTTTTTGTGTGTATAGTTCAGTTCAGTCATGGGTTATTGGGGAACATCATGAATACTAACTTTGCAGGTCGTCGAGAAGACTGTGAAACCATGCCTTGTCGAGCTCAGCGAGGACCCTGATGTGGACGTAAGATACTATGCAAACCAGGCCCTTCAGGCGTGTGATCAAAACATGATGTCAAGCTAACTAGCTACTGTCGAGTGTTTAGAAGATAATTCTTCTTAGTCGAGCTTCGGAGTACATGTAATTTACCCTCTAGAGTGGGAACTTCCTTCTAGCCCCAGTAACCGACCTATGGTTCTGTTCCCATTTTATTGTCCTTATTGTTGTAATTGAGCAAGACAACACCCACGTGGTTTACATGGCAGTTTGAACCTGGTTTCTGTCAATTTGGATGTAGTGTGCCTGGTGTCATTTTTTTTGAATGTAATTGTTATTCGTTGATTTTGGCTGCCTCCTTGAATATTGCAAAGTTAATATATCGGCAGTTGTATTGTTAGTTCTTCTGGTGCTTCGGTGATCTGTGATGCAACTGTAGTTTAACTACTACTCCCTCTTTCTTATTATAAGACGTTTAAGCTTTTCTCTACAACTTCTGTCACGTTACAATACTTTTATGCTTTCTGAAATTTGCCCTTCGCGAGCCGACACACCTCGCGCAGACCTGTCTCACCCTCTCGTTCCCAACTTCCCATCCACCACTCTAGCCCTCTCTTTGTCGCCGCCCTCTTCCTTTGGCTCCACTGCCCTCTCCCCAACTTCCCATCCACCACTCTAGCCCTCTCTTCGTTGTCGCCCTCTTCCTCTGGCTCATTGTCGCTGCCCTCTCCCTTGGCTCACTGTTGTCGCCCTCTCCCTCACGGTCGCTCTTCTGCCCACCACACTGTTTCCTTTTGCACCCCTCATGCCCCGCGTGCGCTAGAAATATGGAGGTCAAGGTGTCAAATTTATGTGTTTTTGTTGGCCGATGGAGATGCTGGATCCGTGTGCCCCGCTCGGCCGGCGGCACCCCGCACCCCATCACTCTTGAAAGGGCATGGATGCCCCATGTGTGGTTTTGGTAATTACTGACAATTCCTATGGACTAATATGTAAATTAAGTTTCACTTGTAGGTTTGTCCATTTGCATCTTTTGGCCATGTGTTGGTCTTGAGGTTGAAAGATGAAGAAATGAAGAAGAAGAAAATCAAGAGTGTCTTGAAAAAGAAGATGGAGTTCCTCATGTGCATCTTCAAGACATCATCCTTATGTGCATAGAAGAAATAAAGTGCAAGCTCAAGATGCACTATCGCCAGAAGATCTCATGCTAAAATCTTCCCATCCTCGGTGATCATGGAGTGATGAAGACAAGTTCAAATAAGAGGTTTACCCGTGAAGTATGGGGAAGCAATTCGCAAGTCTTCATCAATCAAGAGCAATCAAGAAAGATGTTCCATCTTGAGAAGGACAAGACGGTCTACATCAAGTTCAAGTGAAATTCTCAAGGCAAATGATTGATCTTGATAGAGTTTCTCTTTTGTCGGTCTCTTGTTGTTAGTTGGGAGACCGGGTTTAGGATAGATAGCCGTACTATCAAGAGGGGCTCTCGAGTGAGTGATTCGATCGTGTCTTTCGGTGAGAGCTCAAATCTTTGCATTCTTGCATCATATTTCTTGGTTGTTGTTTGATCTTGTCTATGTGAGGATCTAGGGCTTGTAGGTATGTTCATAACAAGCTCTAGTTCATCAAAAAAGGATTTTCCTTGCATATCCTATCGCGTTTTTGATCTTATGGTTTTTCTGGCTACACACCTTGGGAGGTATCTCACATATTCATACTTGATATTTTCTCCCTTGGTGGTATCCAATATTTCACCTTTTGTTGGATTCTACTTGGTTTTATTTTTCCAACAAAATTGGCTTCATCCCATTCGGAGTTTCCAAGCTCAAGTTCTTGTGTTTTGGGTTTTGGAGGTTCTACCGGTTCATCGCTTCTAGAGAGGTCTTACCTTTCTCCATTTGGTTTTATCCTTCAATATTACACTATGATGTTTCTTTGCATAATCTTGTAGATATTGCCGTTCTCTTCAAAACGAGCTCAAGATCATCAAAAACAGAATTCGGAATCAAAAGTTATTAAAATTTTCGTGCAATGTTGTCTAGCGTTTTTGCTTGAGCGGAAGTTCCGACCCAACTTCCGGTCAGGTTCAGTAACTTGTGTTTTGATTTACCGAAATTTCTAGTGGTTCACCGGAAGTTCCGGTGGAGCGCGAAACTGACCCAAACAGGCAGAGTTCTGTTGCCCTTTTTAAGGGACCCCTCTTCCCTAATGTTTTCCCAATTTTTGAGGCCATTTTTGCTAGCTCTTCCACTCTCT
The DNA here is from genome assembly GCA_916181665.1 of Avena sativa. Lineage (NCBI taxonomy): Eukaryota > Viridiplantae > Streptophyta > Magnoliopsida > Poales > Poaceae > Avena > Avena sativa. Next base: position 336,527,369 of record OV702297.1, on the reverse strand, counting down.
ACCCTCCATTGTTGAGCTTCAAAAGCTTTCCCTCTCCCCTTCTCCCTTCCATGATTCTTGAATCTTTTGAGGGATTTGAGAGAGGAGATGTAGATCTATAACCCCACCTAATCAAATCCTTTCTTTATGAATGAATCCTTGGAATCTAGATCTTGAAGAGTTTTGTATTCTCCTCTTGTGTTCTTCCTCCCTTATTCCCCAATAGATTTTGTAGCTTTGTTGGAATTTGGGAGTGAAGGACTTGCCCTTGAATTTGTTGCATAGGTTTGAGTTCTCCGCGGAGATTCGGCGAGTACAAGCTTGTGAGCTTGTTACTCTTGGGTTCTTGTAACCCTAGACAGTTGTGTGGTTGGTGTGTTGATTTCTTGAGGCCTCCATTGTGGAGTGGCCTTTTGTGGCTTTGTGGCATTTTGTGGCTTTGTTGTTGGAAGCCTCCAATTGATTTGTGGAGATAGGCCCCACCTTGTAAGGGTTTGGTGACCACCCTCAAGTGTCCCTTAGTGGATCGTGAGTAGGCCTTTGTGGCAAGCTCACGGGAGAATAGGGTGAGCCTGTTGTGGCATCAGTGAGTTGCGTGCCTTCGCATCTTGGGGTGAGGCCTTATATGGTGTTGGGTGATCATCGAGTCACCACATCTCAAGGTGAGTCACTTCTGGCGTTCAGAGAGCATTGCGTCATCGCACCTCTCTAACGGAGACGTAGCTTCTTGGAAGTGAACTTTAGGATAAAAATCATCGTCTCTGTGTCCATCGGTTATCTCTCAATCGAGCTATTTACTTATGCATTTTACATTGTGATAGCCACCATGCTTGAAGCATTTCATCTTGCTATCACCTTGTTGCTTGTCTTGCTTAGCGTAGGTTATTGGTGCACTTAGTTGAACCTAGTGGTTAGGTTTTGTGCTCTATAAATTAAACGTTAGTTTTTATTGCGCATTTATTAGATCCTAAACCGTAATATTCTTAAAAGGCTATTCACCCCCTCTCTAAGCAACGTCCATTGCACTTTCAGCGCTCATCTCAGGCGACAACATCGGGCCCCTCGTCACCGAAGCTGTGCAGCAGGTCATGGAGGTCTCCAGAACCACAATAAGGTCTGGTCCGTCCCCCAGAAGTGCTTCTGATCCATGGTTTCCTATGATTAATTGCCGTGTTTTAAAAAAGCAGTCGTAGTATATTGCTCCTTTACAATCCATCGAGTAGTAAGAATTCTTAATTTCCCACTAGAAATTGACAAGTCTGAGACTTTTATAATTTAATCTTTACAATCTAGGAATACGAAGATTTTTGTTTCAACTAAAATTCAGAAGTGTCTGTGTAGCGAACAAAGCATGTAAAAAAATTCAAAGCTGCATTGCCCTATTATTTGCATGGATTTTTTCCATACGACTCTCACGAGCTGGGTTCCATTACCAACAGATAACAGAACATCATATCTTAAGTACCCAAGTAACAAAGTAAAATAACAGAAAAGACTCCAGAACTAGTAAAATAACAGAAGAGACTACAGAACTAGGAAGTAGCCTGACAAGCACAATTCACAGCTAAGATCTCCTAAACTTAGCAATATCGGAACCCCATAGACCAACAATTAAAGCGATACTGGAGACAGCAAAAACAACATCCTGGCACAACCCCAAGACTTCCTAACATCCTCCCAGTCGATCTAATCATCCTTTTCCTCGCTCACCCCATCAAATGTAACAACTTCCACATCAACACCAGTGTTCTTGATCCTCGTCGTGGATGCACGAATCGCCATATCGTGCACCCGGGTAGCCAAATTCTGCAAACGGTTGGCACCTTCCTCCAATGTGGAACGATCTCCTTCACTCCGTAGGCCTGCCCAATATCGTAGAAAGGCACACATGTAGCAGATTAGACCCAAAGGGTAAGATGGCATCTTCCCTTCAAAACATGCATGATTCTTACTTTTCCATAATGCCCAACACAAAGTAGCAATACAAACAATGTGAAAATTAAATCCAAAGGGAAGAAACTTCATAATCCACCAGAAATATAGAGTATAACAAGAAGGCCTAGTTTGTGCACCTGACACCCAAGCAACCGAACTCCACATATAAACATCAGCAGGGCAAGTAAAAAAATAGGTGATTGATAGTTTCGTCAAGAGGACAAAAACAACACACATAACTACCAACCCACTTTCTCCTCTTCATATTATCTTTGGTTGCAATAGCATTATGCCAAATTAACCACAACCATATTTTAATTTTCAAAGGAAGTTTAGCTTTCCAAAGATGTCGAAATGACCTATCAGGACCCACATTAGATAATTTGTGTACATGGATTTAACAGAGAAAACCCCTGATTTTCTATACCTCCATTTAGGTTTGCCAACCTCATCATTAAGTCACAGGCCAACAAACAAACTTCTCAACTCCTTCCACTGATTAACCAACCCGGGGGATAACCATCTCCTAAAAGTGAAAAACCATCCTAGGTCACTCATTTCTCTAACTGTGCCAACCTGCTGATTACACATCCCAAATAGCTCAGATAATTTCTCACAAAGGGATAAATCACCAAGCCATTGATCATGCAAAAAATTAGTTTCCCTTCCCCCTACACACTTCCATTTTCCTGCCAGACAAATAGATCTGCCTAATTCTCACCAGGTCCTTCCAAGCAGCAGAATCATTCTGCTTAACTTTAATTCTCCAAATACCATGTGATATTCCATATTTTGCCTTAACAATTTTTTCCATAAGCCATCTTCCAACTTCCACCACCATTTTCACATTAAACAGATGTTAAACAACTTCAGATTTTTTATTCCCACCCCTCCTTTCCCTTTTGTTCTACACACCAAGGACCACCTAACCATATGATACTTCTTTTTATCACTTGAACCCTCCCAAAAGAACTTCCTAATAATCTTAGTGTACTCTTCCAGGTTAGTATCTGCCATGAGATACATAGACATTTGGTAAATAAGGAGGCTGCTAAGGGAAGACTGAATAAGAGTAAGTCTACCCCCAATTGATGAGGAGTTGCCAACCCAACCATCAAGTTTTTGTTGGAGATATGCCCTAGAGGCAATAATAAATGTAGTTATTATTATATCTTTGTGTTTATGATAAATATTTACATTCATGCTATAACAGTATTAACCAGGAAATATTAATACTTGTGTGATTTGTAAACTAAATTAGAGTCCCTAGTAAAGCCTCTTCATAATACTAGCTTGTTGGTTAATAGATGATTGTGGTTTCCCGATCATGAACATTTAGATGTTATTAACAACAAGATCATATCATTAGGAGAATGGTATGATGGACATACTCCTATAGATAAGCGTAGCATAAAGATCAAGTCATTTTAATAGTTCAATTGCTATAAGCTTTCTGATACATAGTAACCTAATTCCTTCGACCATGAGATCATGCTTATCACCATCACCGGAAGGATGCTTTGATGACATCAAACACCACACCGTAACTGGGTGGATATAAAGGTGGCATTGAGTGTTCAGAAAGTATGGGTTGAGACACATGAATCAAGAGTGGGATTTGTCCATCCATATGACGGATAGATATACTCTGGGCCCTCTCGGTGGAATGTCATCCAATTAGCTTGCAAGCATGTGAATGGCTCACAAGGGATCACATACCACGGGAACGAGAAAAGAGTACTTATCGGTAACGAGGTTGAACTAGGTATGCAGAGATACCGACGATCAAAACCTCGGATAAGTAAACTATCGTGAGACAAAGGGAAATTGGTATCGTATGTAAGTGGTTCATTCAATTGCAAAGTAATCATAGAAATATGTGGGAGCCATATGAATTTCCAGATTCCTCTATTGGTTATTGTTCGGAGAAGTGTCTCGATCATGTCCGCATAACTCACGAACAGTAGGGAGACACACTTAAGGATTCGATGTTGTTGAGTAGTTATGGAATGATGAGTAAGAGACCGAATGTTGTTCGGAGTCTCGGATGGGATCCGGTATATCACGAGGAGATCCGGAATGGTCCGGAGAATAAGATTCATATAAGAAAAGTCCTGTTTCGGAGTTGGGGAATGATTCCGGTGTTTTCACCAGGAATGTTCTAGAAGGGTCCGGAAGGTCCGGCACTCCGGAGGGGAAGGGTACATGAATGTGTCATAACAATGTGGAATGGTTGCATCATGTACTAGGTATCATGGCTGAGCAAAATAAAGGGATAAATCAAATCCTAGTTTGAACAGTCAAACGCCAATTTGAAAAGTCAAACGGCAGTTTTGCTTGGTGGAGGAAGAGTAGGAAACCTACTTGGGGAGGAGTTCCTCTACCTCCACCCGCTGGCCAAGGAGGCCGACTTGGGGGAGTACTCCCTCTCCTTGGCAGGCGCCCTCCCACCTATAAAAGGAGGGGCAAGGGTGCCCCTCTTCCCTACACCTCTCTCCACCAAAACCCTAGCCCTAGCCGCCGGCCACCACAAGTCGCCGCCGCCCTAGGGTTTGCTCCAAGCCGCCGAGTTGGGGCTCTCCCCAAGCCCTAGCCGCCGGCCTAGCCTCCTTCCTTGGTGCCTCTAAACCCTAGATCGCCAAGGCCTCTTTCATAGTCCACCATACTCGCTCCGGCTTAAGGCGAAGCCCTGCGAGATCTTCCCTCTACTTCCGGTACCACGCCGTCGTGCTGCCGGAATCACGAGGAGAGTGCTACAACCTCCGCTGCCTGCTGGAACAAGGGAGAGGAAGGTCTTCATCGAGTACCGAACGTGTGACCGACTGCGGAAGCGCTGCCAGAACGCAGCGCCGGAAGGATCGTCTACATGATCTTGAGATCGGCAAGAGTACGACTACATCACCCATGAGAATCTGCTCTCGTTAATCGCTTTGGAATCTTGGAGGGTGAGTTCCTCTATCGACTCGTTGCTATAATCTAGTAGATAGATCTTGGCTTGTTTGTTTGCATGCGGTAGATTTTTTTTGTTTTCCATGCTAGGAACCCCTACAGTGGTATCAGAGCCGTGTCTATATGTAGATCTGTTGCACGAGTAGAACACAATGGTCATTGTGGGCGGTGGTGCTTCTATTATCAATTGCTTCTTGTGTACTTTGCATCTTGCGGTATGATGGGATGAAGCGGCCCGGGCTAACCTTACATGACATCGTTCATGAGACTTGCTCCACGCTCAACATGCAACTTCTATTGCATAAGTGGCTTTGCGGGTGTCTGTCTCTCCCATTATAGTATAGATCCAATTTACAACGGGCACTTGATAGTTCAAGCATCAACGTTGTGGTTCTTGTTCGTAAGTTAGAGCGGCACTTATTGAAAGCCCCAAACCACGTAAAATATGCAAAGAAAATTAGAGGCGTCTAACTTTGTTTTGCAGGGGTGTGTTGTGGTGTGATATGGCCATGATTGTGATTATATTTGATGTATGCAATGTTCCTTACATATAAGTTGGCAACCGGCAGGAGCCATATGGTTGTCTTTAAATTCTGTTAAGACCCGCGTGTCTATTCAAAGTAGTTGTAATAGTTGAAGCTGGTGGACGACAACCATGGAACGACGTCATTGACCTTGATGCAATGCCGGTGATGATGGAGATCATGTTCGTGCTTGAAGATGGAGATCGGAAGCACAAAGAAGAAAGGCCATATCATATCACATATTATGAATTGCATGTGATGTTAATCCTTTATGCATCTTGTATTGCTTAGTTAACGATGGTAGAATTATAAGATGATCCCTCAAGCACACAAATTTCAAGTTTTAAAGTGTTCATCCTTAGTTAGCACCGTTGCTAAAGCTTGTTGTTTCGAAGCACCACGTGATGATCGGGTGTGTTAGATTCTGCAAGTGTATACAACGTGAGCAAGCCAGTTTTGCTCATGCAGAAGCTAAGGTTTGATCTTGACGAGCCTAGTATGTACAGACATGGTCTCGGAACACAGATCACCGAAAGGTAAAGCATGAGTCATATAGTAGATATGATGAACATGTTGATTGTTCGCCATTGAAGCTACATCAATTCTCGTGATGATCGGTTTTGATGTGGTGGATTTGGTTCATGTGATCACTAAAACAATGTGAGGGATATTGTTTTGAGTGGGAGTTCACCTAGATTAATTTAACTATTAATTAGAACTCAATTTGTCATAAACTTAGTCTAAACTATTGCAAATATGTTGTAGATCAATGGCGGCCCCTACCATCAATTTTAATGCGTTCCTAGAGAATGAAAAGTTGAAAAACAATGGAAGCAACTTCCCGGATTGGTTCCGCAATTTGAGGATTGTCCTCAATGCTGGTAATTTGACCTATGTGCTGGATGCACCGCTGGGTGACCCGCCTGCAGCTACTGCTACCGATGAAGTAAAGAATGTTTACCTCACTCAGAAGAATCAGTACTCCATAGTTCAGTGTGCTATCTTGTATGGTTTGGAATCAGAGCTTCAGAAAAGGTTTGAGAACCATGACCCACATGATATTGTCCATGAACTCAAAATGATATTTGAGGCTCACGTGACAGTTGAGAGTTATGAGGCTTCTGAAAAGTTCTTTAACTGCAAGATGGAAGAGGGCAGCTCCGTCAGTGAGCATGTGCTTAATATGTCTGGGCACGCAAACAAACTCCAAAGTTTGGGTATAGTGATTCCTAATTCTTTGGGGATTCACCGTGTCCTCCAATCACTACCACCAAGTTACAAGAACTTTGTGATGAACTACAATATGCAAAACATGGACAAGACGTTGCCAGAACTCTTCTCCATGTTGAAATCTGCAGAAGTGGAGATCAAGAAAGAGCACCAAGTGTTGTTGGTCAATAAGACCACCAAATTCAAGAAAGGCAAGTCTAAGCAAAAGGGAAACTTCAAGAAGGGCGGTAAGAAAGTTGCCGCACCGGCGAAGAAGACCAGGGCTGGACCTAAGCCTGATACTGAGTGCTTTTACTGCAAGGGAGAAGATCACTGGAAGCGGAATTGCCCAAAGTACTTGGCGGATTTGAAGAATGACAACATCAAGAAGAAAGGTATATCCGATATACATGTTAGTGATGTGTATCTCACTAGTACTCGTAGTAGTGCCTGGGTATTTGATACTGGTTCGGTTGCTCATATTTGTAACTCGAAACAGGTGCTACAGAATAAACGGAAGCTAGCGAAGAACGAGGTGACGATGCGCGTTGGAAATGGATCAAAGGTTGATGTGATCGCAGTCGGCACGCTACCTCTTCATCTACCATCGGGATTAGTTTTATACTTAAATAATTGTTATTTGGTGCCTGCGTTAAGCATGAACATTATATCTGGATCTTGTTTATTGCGAGATGGTTACTTGTTTAAGTCCGAGAATAATGGTTGTTCGATTTATATGAGTAATATGTTTTATGCACATGCACCTTTGATAGATGGTCTATTCTTATTGAATCTCGATTGTAGTAATACACACATAAATAACATTGAGGCTAAACGTTTGAAATTGAGCGATAACTCGACCTATATGTGGCACTGTCGTCTTGGTCATATCGGAGTGAAGCGTATGAAGAAACTCCATTCTGATGGACTTCTTGAATCACTTGATTTCGAATCACTTGAAAGATGCGAAGCATGTCTGATGGGTAAAATGACTAAGACTCCATTTTCTGGTATGATGGAGCGAGCTACAGACTTATTGGAAATCATACATACCGATGTGTGTGGACCAATGAGTGTAGCATCGCGTGGTGGTTATCATTATGTTCTTACCTTCACGGATGACTTGAGTAGATATGGGTATATCTATTTCATGAAACATAAGTCCGAAACTTTCGAGAAGTTTAAGGAATTTCAAAGTGAGGTAGAGAATCAACGTAACAAGAAGATTAAATTTCTATGTTCTGATCATGGAGGTGAATATCTAAGTTACGAGTTTGGCGAGCATTTGAAGAAATGCGGAATACTTTCACAGTTGACACCGCCGATAACACAACATCGTAATGGTGTGTCCGAACGTCGTAATCAAACTCTCTTAGATATGGTTCGTTCTATGATGTCACTTACAGATTTACCGCTATCGTTTTGGGGTTATGCATTAGAAACAACCGCATTCACTTTAAATAGGGCACCATCTAAATCTGTTGAAACGACACCGTATGAATTGTGGTTTGGGAAGAAACCTAAATTGTCGTTCCTTAAATTTTGGGGTTGCGAAGCCTATGTAAAGAAGTTACAGCCGGACAATCTTGAACCCAAAGCGGAAAAATGCGTCTTCATAGGATACCCGAAGGAAACTATTGGGTATACCTTCTATCACAGATCCGAGGGCAAAATATTCGTTGCTAAGAATGGATCATTTCTAGAGAAGGAATTTCTCTCGAAAGAAGTGACTAGAAGGAAAGTAGAACTCGACGAGGTTGTTGAACCTTCTCTCGAACTTGCGAGTAGCGCAGCACCAAAAGTAGTTCCTGTAGCGCCTACGCCAATAAGAGAGGAAGGTAATGATGTTGATCATGAAACTTCGGTTGAAGTTGCTACAGAGCCTCACAGGTCAACGAGAAATCATACCACTCCTGATTGGTATGATCCCGTTATGAGTGTCATGTTGGTGGACAACACCGATGACCCTGCGACATATGAGGAAGCGATGATGATCCTAGATTCCAATAAATGGCAAGAAGCCATGAAACCCGAGATTGGATCCATGTACGAAAACCAAGTATGGACTTTGGTAGACTTACCAGATGGCCAAAAGGCTGTCGAGAACAAATGGATTTTCAAGAAGAAAACAGATGCTGATGGTAATGTTACTGTCTATAAAGCTCGACTTGTCGCAAAAGGGTTTCGACAAATTCAAGGAGTTGACTACGATGATACTTTCTCACCAGTAGCGAAGCTAAAGTCTGTGAGGATTATGTTAGCAATCGCTGCATATTACGATTATGAAATATGGCAGATGGATGTCAAAACAGCGTTCCTCAATGAAGACATTGAAGAAGAGTTGTATATGATGCAACCCAAAGGTTTTGTCGATCCTAAAGATGCTAACAAGGTATGCAAACTTCAACGGTCCATATATGGATTGAAGCAAGCATCCCGAAGTTGGAATCAACGTTTTGATAAAGTAATCAAAAGTTTTGGTTTTATACAAACTTATGGAGAAGCTTGTATTTACAAGAAAGTGAGTGGGAGCTCTGTAGCATTCTTAATACTATATGTAGATGACATATTGTTGATTGGGAATTATGTAGACCTTCTAAATAGTGTCAAGGAATATTTGAATAATAGTTTTTCAATGAAAGATCTTGGCGAAGGAGCTTACATATTAGGCATAAAGATCTCTAGAGATAGATCGAGACGCCTAATATCATTGTCACAAAGTACATATTTGGACAAAGTTCTAAAGAGGTTTGGAATGGAAGATAGCAAGAAAGGGTTCTTGCCCATGTTGCCCAATACGACCTTGAGTAAAACTCAAAGTCCAGCAACGATAGAAGATAGAGAAAGGATGAGTAAGACTCCCTATACCTCAGCCATATGATCTCTAATGTATGCCATAAGCTATTAGTTTAACTAGCAGATATCAAAGTGATCCAGGGGTAAGATCATTGGACAGCGGTCAAAAACATCCTTAAGTACTTGTGAAGAACTAAGGATATGGTTCTTTCTTATGGAGGTGATGAACAACTCGTTGTTAATGGTTACACCGATGCTAGTTAGAACACCGATCCAGACGATTCTAAATCTCAATCTGGATACGTATTTACTTTGAATGGTGCATCAGTTAGCTGGAGGAGTGCAAAGCAAAGCATTGTGGCGAGATCTTCAATTGAATCGGAATACATAGCTGCTTCGGAGGCTTCACAAGAAGCGATATGGATGAAGGAGTTTATTACAGAGCTCGGTGTGGTTCCAAGTGTGCTGGACCCAATGTCTATCTACTGTGATAATATGGGCGCCATAGCCAATGCGCAAGAACCAAGGTCACACAAGAAGCTGAAGCACATCAAGCTACGTTTTCACGCTATTCGAGAACATGTCCAAGATGGTGACATAAAAATTTGCAAAGTACACACAGATCTGAATGTGGCGGATCCATTGACTAAAATTTGCAAAGTACACACAGATTAGTTGACTCTAGTGCAAGTGGGAGACTGTTGGAGATATGCCCTAGAGGCAATAATAAATGTAGTTATTATTATATCTTTGTGTTTATCATAAATGTTTACATTCATGCTATAACAATATTAACCAAGAAACATTAATACTTGTGTGATTTGTAAACTAAATTAGAGTCCCTAGTAAAGCCTCTTCATAATACTAGCTTGTTGGTTAATAGATGATTGTGGTTTCCCTATCATGAACATTGAGATGTTATTAACAACAAGATAACATCATTAGGAGAATGGTATGATGGACATACTCCTATAGATAAGCGTAGCATAAAGATCAAGTCATTTTAATAGTTCAATTGCTATAAGCTTTCTGATACATAGTAACCTAATTCCTTTGACCATGAGATCATGCTTATCACCATCACCGGAAGGATGCTTTTATGACATCAAACACCACACCGTAACTGGGTGGCTATAAAGGTGGCATTGAGTGTTCAGAAAGTATGGGTTGAGACACATGAATCAAGAGTGGGATTTGTCCATCCATATGACAGATAGATATACTCTGGGCCCTATCGGTGGAATGTCATCCAATTAGCTTGCAAGCATGTGACTGGCTCACAAGGGATCACATACCACGGGAACAATAAAAGAGTACTTATCGGTAACGAGGTTGAACTAGGTATGCAGAGATACCGACGATCAAAACCTCGGATAAGTAAACTATCATGAGATAAAGGGAAATTGGTATCGTATGTAAGTGGTTCATTCGATCGCAAAGTAATCATAGAAATATGTGGGAGCCATATGAATTTCCAGATTCCTCTATTGGTTATTGTTAGGAGAACTGTCTCGATCATGTCCGCATAATTCACGAACCGTAGGGAGACACACTTAAGGATTCGATGTTGTTGAGTAGTTATGGAATGATGAGTAATAGACCGAATGTTGTTCGGAGTCTCGGATGGGATCCGGGATATCACGAGGAGATCTGGAATGGTCCGGAGAATAAGATTCATATAAGGAAAGTCCTGTTTCGGAGTTGGGGAATGATTCCAGTGTTTTCACGAGGAATGTTCTAGAAGGGTCCGGAAGGTCCGGCACTCCGGAGGGGAAGGGTACATGAATGTGTCATAACAATGTGGAATGGTTGCATCATGTACTAGGTATCATGGCTGAGAAAAATAAAGGGATAAATCAAATCCTAGTTTGAAAAGTCAAACGCCAATTTGAAAAGTCAAACGGCAGTTTTGCTTGGTGGAGGGAGAGTAGGAAACCTACTTGGGGAGGAGTTCCTCTCCCTCCACCCGCCGGCCAAGGAGGCCGACTTGGGGGAGGACTCCCTCCCCTTGGCCGACACCCTCCCACCTATAAAAGGAGGGGCAAGGGTGCCCCTCTTCCCTACACCTCTCTCCACCAAAACCCTAGCCCTAGCCGCCGACCACCACAAGTCGCCGCCGCCCTAGGGTTTGCTCCAAGCCGCCGAGTTGGGGCTCTCCCCAAGCCCTAGCCGCCGGCCTAGCCTCCTTACTTGGTGCCTCTAAACCCTAGATCGCCAAGGCCTCTCTCATAGTCCACCATACTCGCTCCGGCTTAAGGCGAAGCCCTGCGAGATCTTCCCTCTACTTCCGGTACCACGCCGTCATGCTGCCGGAATCACGAGGAGAGTGCTACAACCTCCGCTGCCTGCTGGAACAAGGGAGAGGAAGGTCTTCATCGAGTACCGAACGTGTGACACGACTGCGGAAGCGCTGCCAGAACGCAGCGCCGAAAGGATCGTCTACACGATCTTGAGATCGGCAAGAGTACGACTACATCACCCACGAGAATCTGCTCTCGTTAATCGCTTTGGAATCTTCGAGGGTGAGTTCCTCTATCGACTCGTTGCTACAATCTAATAGATAGATCTTGGCTTGTTTGTTTGCATGCGGTAGAATTTTTTTGTTTTCCATGCTACGAACCCCTACAGTTTTTTCCTCAGTTTATCAGCCAAAGGCCAAAGATCTGCCACATGAAGTCTGGTGCCACAAATAGGGACACCCAGATACTTAATGGGCCAATGACCAAGTTGACACCCAAACATGTCAGCATATAATACTACTTTAACACCGTCTTCCAAAACCATCATAATCTCACTCTTAGCAAAGTTGATTTTTAACCCCGACATCGCTTCAAACATGTATAGAATTAGTTTCATATGAAACAATTGTTCCATATCATCCTGAATCAATAAAATAGTATCATCTGCGTACTGCATAATGGCTACTCCATGACTTACAAGATGGGGAACCAAACCTGTCAGTAGCCCAGCATTCTGTGCTTGATTGATCATTTTAGCCAAACTTTCCGTAGCCAAGTTGAAAAGGAAGGGTGAGAAGGGATCACCATGTCTCACCCCTCTATGGCTACCAAAGTCACACCCTCTCCTATCATTGATCTTAACACACAATGTACCATCTTTTAAAATTGTACCAATCATCTTACACCAAAGGTCACTAAAACCTTTCTAAGAAACACATTTTAACAAATAGTCCTAGTCAACTTTATCATAAGCCTTTTCGAAGTCCAATTTCAAAACCACCCCTGGCTTTTACTCCTACGAGCTTCATGCAGAATTTCACGCAGTGACATTACCCCATCCATAATGTTCCTGCCTTTAATAAAAGCAGTTTGGCATCCAGAAATCAACTTATGCATAAACGACTCAACTCTAACAATAATGACTTTAGTAATCAACTTATACGGGACCTAAAGCAAACAAATGGGTCTATATTTGGAAATAACATCAACATCAGGGATTTTTTGAAGGAGGATTATCATACCAGAATTGATCCTAAACAAGTCCAAATTACCAGAATGCAAGTCATTAAGCAGGGACATAACATCAAATTTTATAATCGACCAACAAGATTGATAAAACTCCACAGGCATCCCATCAGGACCAAGAGATTTATTTTTAACCATGATATCCAAAGCAAATATTACCTCATCCTCACAAAAAGGTCTATCCAAAACAACATTATCCTCACTATTGAGATTTTCATTAATAGACCAAACATCAGCATCTAAACCCAGCAAGTTCCCTTTCCCTTACCAAATAACATCTTATAATACTCATTAGCATGGGATAGGAGATTAGAGGTCCCCTGAATCACCACATCATTACTTTTTAAAGAATACATCAAGTTTTTCCTTCTCCTCCCATTAGCAATACATTGAAAATAAGTAGTGTTATTACCCCCCTGCAAAATCCACTTAGCACTAGATCTACTAAACCACAATTTATCTTCCTCTTCATACATCTGCATTAATCTAAATTGAATATAATTTTTTTTCTAGAATTGTTGTCCAGATAAAAGATAACCCTCCTCTTCTTTCTCTAAAATTTCTAATTCAGCTAGAATATTTTTCCTTTCTTTAATGAAGTTACCTCTAACATTAATCCCCCATCATTTCAAACTATTTTTCACCAATTTAGTTTTCTGCTGCACAATAATAATGCTATCAGACAACCTCATAGAGGAAGTCCAAGCTTTAATAACTATATGTTGGAATTCAATGTGAGAAATCCAAGTTTTTTCAAATCTGAACTCTCTAGATTTAATTTCCACACATTCAAAAGTATCAATCACCAAGGGATTGTGATCAGACATCACCCTAGGAATCTTCTTAACTTCTGACAAAGGAAACAACTCCTCCCAATCACCATTAACCAGCACCCTATCCAACTTCTCTAGAGTAGGTACTTGCTGGTTATTAGACCATGTAAATTGACTCCCAGCAAACTTAATCTCACTAAAAGCATAAGTGTTAATAATGGAGTTAAAGATGTCTATGAATTTAGAACAAAACCCAGGTTTGTTGTTTTCACAAGCAAAACAGATAATGTTGCACCACTAATCAGAGAAGGAACATCAAGATCATTACAAATCCCGGAAAATTGAGAGAGGAACAACTCCCTGTCTCCAATCTGAGCAGCTCCATATATAACAATAAGAAACATTTCCCTCAACAGTTTGTTATAAAAAACTCTAGCTTTAACAAAATATCTACTAGTAACCACCTTAAGGACCTTAAATCTAGATGATTTAAGACAACACGCAATTCCACCAGATTTGCCCACAGAGGGGGCCTAGATCCAAATATAATCATTATTAGGATCAAACTTCCTACAAACCGAATAGTCAAACTTCTTCTTCATGGTTTCCTGGAGCCCAATAAAATCAAGATCATACTCAACAATTAAATCTCTAAGACAAAAAGCAAAACCTTTCTTTCCCACACCCCTATAGTTCATAATCAAACCTATCATAGATATTTATTGTTTTTGTTCCTTAACCTTGGCCCATACAGGATATCACACAAAGGGTGATTTTTCTCTGCCCAGCCACTTTTCCCGGTACCACCAATACCCCATGAATTTTTTTAGCAATATTGTTGTTCTTTTTCCTCAATTGTTTTTTTGTTTTCCTAGATAAAACAGGAGTAAAATTCTCATCATCAAACAAATCATCACCAACAGATTCCGCCTCCTCCCTATTGTCCTCAATAGCTAGCAAGCATTTTCCTTGACCCATAGCCACCCCATCACCAACCAGTGTAACATCTTTTTTGTTTGCCAAATTAGACCTAGCACTTTCTAAATATTTTAACAAATGAACACTAGACAAAGGCATGATTTTTAAATATATACCAATTTCCAGAGCTTTATCCACAATACCGTTATCACTCAAAACTGAAAAAGAATTAGCAGAAGCAATAAGATTATTACCTGCATTGTCCCTCGCATTTATATGATCCATTTCCCTGGTCAGGACAAGCAAATTAGTAGTGCCAGAAGCCTGAATTCTCACACTAGACCTCGTAGGTACAGGCTGCTCAGGGGTTGGAATGGTAGGCACAGAGGGCCAAACCACAGAAGAAGAAGGCATTCAACAAAGTCAGATGGCAGATCAATGATACTGATCACAGAAGATCTAATGATATAAGGTGGTGACTTCTCATTAGAAATCCCATCACTCTCAGCAGACAAGCTTGCACTAGACTCCATTCCACTTCCTGATGGAGATACCATCACATGTTCCAAATTTGCACAAGGTAATCTTGACAAGTGCTGTCTCCATTCATGTTTCTTGTCACTGCTTGTTTCTAGCAATTGCCTCAAGAATTCTTCATAAGTAAGCTTATTTTTCAAGGGTTCTTCTGGGTTTTCAACCACCCCAGGATCCATGAGCCTAGGCCTCTTAATGAACTCCATGTACTTACCATAGTAATATATTGCCACAGGAGGTTTCACAGTGACACTAGATGAAGCTTCATTACCAATAACACAGTCTTCAGGAAGTAAACCTTTATCTCTCAACAAATGTTCTAGGGAAGGAGCATCCTCATCCACAGTACCCACAATTGCTTTTCTCTTGCCCAACTTATCACTCTCATCACCAGCTTGCTCGGCAGCACCAGGAACTGACCTGAAGCTAGGCCCAACATTATATGAATGCCAAGCATCACCCATAAAACCTCCAGAGTTCCCACAGTAGCAGATTCAGTCCTAGGGCGTTTGGGAGTATGTTGGGGGTTCTAGGAAGGCCTAACACCATCTCTAACATCAGTAGACTCAGGCTCTTTATCAGCAGCATTCTTTTCTCTCAGAATTTCTCTGGTAAATTCAATATCATAGAAGAAAGAACCAATGTTGACATTGGAAACAACTAGAGGTACTAAGGACACATCCATGTTGCCAATCTGTATTCTTACATATTCAACATTGTTCAAGCTATGCTTATCAATGGCCAGAGTTCTACCAACCATACTGCCAACAAAGTCAGCAGTGGGACATTTACTATTGCTCAAGGGGATACCTTTAACTTGAAACCAAGCAATGTCCAACTCACCAGTAGCTCCATAGCTAGGAAACCAGTTGTCCACCTAAATGGGAACATTCCTCACAGTTCTTAATTGAGTCTTTCCAAAGTGTTTCCAAGTATCTATATCTCTTGGGATAGGAAATCTCATCAAGAAGCTTGTGGCAGTCATAGGTTTTGCATACCATCTCTAGACACATCTAGCACCAGCCCACTGACTAAACTCTTCTTAAATTTGTCTAGAGGAAACATTACCATCCACCACCTGAATCATAGCTTGGAAATTTTCTTTAGCAGGAGCAACATTTCTGATATCAGGGACCACAAAAAATCCATTTCCAGGAAGAGCTGCACCCACAAAGGGAGTTACAATCTCCCATGGTTTCTATTCATTGAAGATGAATTTGTCCACATGTACCTCCCCACACAGTAAGCACAAATCACTAGGCTCCAAAGATTGATTCATATTTTCCCTAATGAGAAAAGACCTTGCCTGCTCATTCTGATTCCCCTGCCTATTATCCTCTGTCGAAAGAGCATGAATCTGTTGCACTGGATGTTGTTGCTGCAAAGGAGCAAAGTTCACACCACCACCTTGATGGTCAGCATTAGAGGCAGCTACCGAGGATCCACTAAGATTATCCTTGATGGATCAGATATGTATAGAGCTTCGTTGGGAAACCCAAGAGGAAGGTATGATGAGCACAACAGTAAGTTTTCCCTCAGTTATGAAACCAAGGTTATAGAACCAGTAGGAGTAAGGAAACAACTCCATGGTGTTGCTAACAACTTGGAACCTGCATAACACAAGCTCAAAACTTTGCCCCAACTTATAGTGAGGTTGTCAATCTCACTGGTTTGCTGAAAACGAAGGATAAACGTAGTGTGGAAGATAGTAGTTGCTTGTAGAAAATAAACGGTAATAGTAGATGATGTATCAATGATAAATATTGGACCGGGGTCCACAGTTCACTAGAGGTGTTCTCCTTAAGATAGATAGCATGTTGGGTGAACAAATTACAACGGGGCAATTGACATATTGAGTAAGAATAACAATGCATATACTAGACATCTTGACTCCTATGATATTTGATTGGGCATTACAACAATATACATAGACTTTAATCCAACTGCGTTTATGACTAATAATCCACCTTCAGGTTATCATCCGAACCCCCTCCAGTATTAAGTTGCAAGCAACAGATAATTGCATCAAGCAATATGTGTAAAGTAAACAATACAATTTTTCCATGAACAAAAGATTGTTATTTTCTCCCTAGTATCAACAACACATCTACAACCTTAGAGATTTCTGTCACTTCCCCAGATTACTAGAGGCATGAACCTACTATCGAGCAGTCACAAGCATCTACTTAGCCAAGATAGCTACTAGCAACAGAGAGCGTGCAAGATCAAAAATAACATAGACATGATAGAATAAATAATCAATCTGACATAGTATCTCAATATCCATCAGATCCCCGCAAACACAACATGTATGATTATAAATAGATGATCTTGATCATGAACGGAGCTCACAAGATCTAAACATGATAGCACAAAGGAGGAGAAACAACCATATAGCAACTGTATGGACCCATAGTCTGTAACACCCCGGTTCTGAAAAGACCGTGGCCTCTATGTGACATGCCAATCCCTGGATCGGTTCATTGGCCCACAATAGAGTAAGATGAATAACATAGCAAAATATCCATGTATCATGAATAACGAAGATCCAGAGTACCATTATTACAATAAAAGCTTAGCCCAAAGCTAGCTCAAATTATTCAGGTAGCAACATAAATAAAGCAAATCCTCCATTCTTCAAATTGCCCACAAGTGAACAAGTGCCGAGTGGAGTACCGTGGCCTATATCGATTACTCAGAATCGGAATAACCTGCAACATGAAACGTAGCAGCCCCGAAGGGTCAATACATGGAATGTATGGAAAGTAGAGCTAGTAATGGAGACAATAGAACTAACATCTACATGCATAATTGGCAAGTGGAGCTGTGTCTGGCTTGCATTTGCAAATATCTTTGTCCTACTTTCATAAACAGTTTTTGATTTTCTTTGAAAAGATCCCAATTAAGTTAACCCAACAATATTAAAACAATTATGAAATTAGAATGAGCGAGAAACATGTCATGGAATCAATATCAAGCAACTCAGTTGTCCATAATCGGGGACACGGCTAATCGATTAGATTATACACCCTGCAGATGTTAGTACACTTTACCCATGTGACTTGGCCAGCCCAGCTCGTACCATCACTCTCATTTTTGGTGATGATAGGGATAAGTCCAAGTTGAGACCGTTCAGGAAGTAGCTCCCCAATCCCGACGCGCACCGGTCCAACCTACCAAAATTCTACATCTCTGGATACGCGGGTTCGGGTCACCACAACCTACTAAGTCCAACCAACCGCCCATTCCATTATTGGCACATGGTTGTACACGTAAGCTACACAATAAAGAAGCCAATCATTCTCTCTTGATACCTGGGTGCCTTTCCGCAATGAAACCACCAAAAATTATCAATACCAACACACCCAGGAGATTCATTGATTAAGTTGTTTTAGTTTTCTCAAACCAATACTTTTTAGAAACAAGTCTCAATGATGTAACCCAGCCCTCGTTCAACATAGCATGGCTAAGCACATCTACCAACGGTGGTTCATCTACAAGGAAGGCCCTACCACATAATAGGACATAGCATAGCGATAGTATCATCCTACACATGCATCTACAAAATACACGACAATGCATTGGAAATAGTAGGACGATATCATGAACAAAGTAGCATCTACTTGCCTTGGTTGTAGCGGTCGGAAGAACAATCCACACACGAGCAAGCGTTGCACTCGTCACAATCTACACGATACAATTGCATTCATAAACAAACAATTCCACAAGCATATGCAACAAGGATGATGCATGAATGCAAGAACGACAAGTGAATCGGTGCTACAGCTGCACCTCAACATCCTATTCCATAATACTATTGTTTGCATGCATGGAAAATAGTTTTAGCGCTAGGAAAACTAATAGACAAAAGTAATGCTCAAAACTAGAGCTAGAACTTAAATAAATCACTACCGGTAGTATACTATTTGTAAAATCTTGGGAAAATTCTACCGCATAGGCATCGCTGATTAGAAACAGTACCAACTGGAATTACTCAAAAAGGAATTATAAAACTCCCCGAGTAATTAAAACACTGCAGAAAGCCACTAGACAGTTTCTGCAGAAGTTTTTACTGTAAGACTACCTTTTTAATTTACGATGAAATTCCCCTCGTGCCACTGAATCCAGGGACATATCATACGCGATTTTTGGAGCTAGGGATCTTTTTCTACGAATTTATTACTCCGAAAAGGCCACTAACTAGTTCGATTAAACTGTACTAAACCTTGCTGTAAAAGTCTGAACCAAAGGTACAGCGAGATTCTACACGACTCACTGAATCTACACATATTTTATTTGCAATTTTTGGCCAAGCGGTTTAATTTCTACGCAATTTACAAGTTTCTACCAAAATCTGTCAACTAAAAGGATTAACGAAATTGACCCAGTCAACTGTGTCTGTTGACTGGTCAACTCGTCTGCTGACTGGGCGCTGACTGGGCGTCTGACTAGTCAACGCCTAAGTCTGACTGGTCAACGAACGATCTAAGCCGCCGATCTAAGATCTGACGGTGGCTGCAGTCTTACCAGAAACAAACGGCGAAACGGACGGCGGCGAGTTCCGGACGGCGGTGGCGATCGGTTCCGGCGTCGGGGTCTTTCCTGCGCGGGTGTACACGGTTAGCGCGCAGTCAAGATCGTCAACGCAGCGCGCGAGACGGCGCACGTACGTGCGGTTCGGACGAAACGGCGCGACGCAAAACGGCAGCAAGGCGGTGGCGCGGCGGCGGCAGGCGCGCGCAGCAGCAGCGGGCGGCGGAGGCGGCTGCGGCAGCGGCTGCTGCGGGCGGCGGGGCAGGCGGTTGGCCGCGGCGGCGGGCGGCGATGGCGGCGGCTGGCCGCGGTGGCGCGGTGGCAGGCGGCGATGGCGGCGGCGCGCAGCGAGAGAGAGGGAGAGGAGAGAGGAGGCGGCGGCCTCACCTGGCGGCGGGGATGGCGACGGCCGGCGGCGGCGGCGCGTGGAGGAGGCGGCGCGCGGTTAGAGGCAGGGGCGATCGCGAGGGGGAGGCGGGGTCGGCGGGCATGGGTACCGAGGACGAGGTGGGGTCCTTTTGTGGCCCCTCGCGCGGAATCCTAAACTGAAACGGCGCGGAGTTAGACGCGGATTCGGAAATCGGTCCGGAATTTCGGACCGTTTTCCGGCGATTCACTAAAACAGCCGCAACTTCTCCGTACGAGCTCCGATTCAAGCGATTCTTGCGCCTACGGTTTCGTACGGTCGAGGGGAACAATCTAGCGTCAAGGTTTGAGCGAAACCACTAATCTACAAGGGTGGTCAACGCTAGTCCTACTAAAGCTTCCCACAGGAACCTCGTAGCAAAATAGAATAGGGTTTTGCAACTGGCGTTTCGCCGAACCTTTTCACTCGACGGTTTTGCATGGAAAAGCATGATGCAATGATATGAATGATATGCAAGACCAAATCTAAAATTTGGGATGTGACAAGACTAACCCCCTTAAGATGAATCTCGTCCTCGAGATTCGGCGCGGCTAGCAATTAGGTGTGGGTAGTCCTCTCGGATGTCATCCTCACGCTCCCAAGTGGCTTCCTCTTTGGTGTGGTGGCTCCACTGTACCTTGCAAAACTTGATTGTCTTGGTACGGGTAGTCCTTTCTGCTGTCTCCAGAATCTTGACCGGTTTCTCCTCATAGGTCAAATCATTCTCAAGCTGAACCTCCTCTAGCGGTACAGTGTCTCTCAATGGTGTATCCACCATCTGCGGATGGCACTTCTTCAGCTGGGACACGTGGAACACATTGTGAACAGCGGACAGAGCCTCTGGCAACTCCAACTGATAAGCAACTTCTCCCTTGCGTGCTAAGACCCGATACGGTCCGATAAACCGAGGTGCCAGCTTACCCTTAATACCAAATATCTTGATTCCACGAAGTGGCGACACTCTGAGGTATGCTCTATCACCTATCTCATACACCACTTCCTTGCGCTTGGCGTCAGCGTAGCTCTTCTGCCTTGATTGTGCTACCTTCAGTCTATCTCTAATCAAGGCGACCTTCTCCTCAGCGTCCTTGATCAAATCAGGTCCAAACAACTGACGTTCTCCTACTCCATCCCATAGCAATGGTGTTCGGCACCGTTTCCCATATAGCACATCGAACGGTGACGTCTTGATGCTGGTTTGATAGCTGTTGTTGTAGGAAAACTCAGCATACGGCAAATTCTCATCCCAACTAGAACCATGAGCCAAAGCGCAAGCTCTCAGCATGTCCTCCAAAATCTGATTCACCCTCTCGGTCTGTCCATCAGTCTGTGGGTGAAACGCTGTGCTAAACTCCAATCTAGTACCAAGTGACTCGTGTAGCTGGCGCCAGAAGTGTGAGGTAAATTGGGTGCCTCTGTCAGATACAATACTCTTGGGAACTCCGTGTAGGCACACAATTCTGTCCATGTAAATCTTGGCCAACTTTGCACTCGTATAGGTCGTCTTTACCGGTATAAAGTGGGCTACCTTGGTTAAATGGTCGACCACTACCCAAATAGAGTCATATCCTGACCTGGTCCTGGGCAATCCTGTGATAAAGTCTATTCCCACTCTATCCCACTTCCAATCCGGCACGGGCAACGGCTGTAGCAGTCCTGCTGGCTTCTGGTGTTCTGCCTTCACTCGGCTACATACATCGCATAGGGCAATATGCTTGGCGATATCTCCCATCATGTTGTTCCACCAAAATCTGCTCTTCAAATCCATATACATCTTTGTGTTGCCCGGATGTATGGAGTATGGCGAGTTATGAGCCTCCTGCAGAATCAACTCTCTTATCTCCGGGTCGCTGGGCACACACAAACGGTCTCCATACCACAAGGTACCATGCTCATCCTCGCGAATATCCTTTTCCCGATTCTCCTTCATCTTTTCCTTTATCTCCTCTATTTCCTTGTCTCCTATCTGAGCCTTTATGATCCGGTCCTGTAGCGTCGGTTGGACTTCCATTATTGCTAAGTATCCTTCAGATACTACCTCCAGTCTAAGGTCCTTGAATTGCTTGCACAAATCCTCGGGCAATTCACCAATTGTCAATCCATTGGCATAAACCTTCCGGCTCAGAGCATCAGCTACCACATTGGCCTTTCCTGGGTGGTATTGTAGATTCATATCATAGTCCTTGATAAGTTCCAACCATCTCCTTTGCCTCATGTTTAGTTCCTTCTGTGTGAATATGTACTTCAG
This sequence comes from Avena sativa, assembly GCA_916181665.1. NCBI lineage: Eukaryota > Viridiplantae > Streptophyta > Magnoliopsida > Poales > Poaceae > Avena > Avena sativa. The sequence goes on along the minus strand of OV702297.1, from coordinate 336,505,080 downwards.
GCTCTTGTGGTCGGTGTACACATCACAGTGTTTTCCCATTAAGTAATGCCTCCATACCTTGAGCGCATGAACCACTGACGCTAACTCCAAGTCGTATGTGGGGTAATTCCGCTCATGGTGCTTGAGTTGTCGCGAGGCATACGACACCACTCTCCCATCTTGCATCAGCACACTCCCAAGTCCCTGTCAAGAAGCATCACAGTACACTTGGAAATCCTTCTGAAGATCTGGTAAACACAGAATGGGTGCAGTCACTAGTCGACGCTTAAGTTCCTGAAAGCTGGCTTCACATACGTCTGACCATTCAAACTTCCTCTCCTTCTTCAGAAGTTCAGTCATCGGCTTTGCAATCTTGGAAAAGTTTTCAATAAACCTCCTGTAATATCCAGCAAGTCCCAAAAATCTTCAAATCTCTCCCGCATTCTTGGGTGCTTCCCACTCGGTTACTGCAGTCACTTTGCTTGGATCAACAGCGACTCCTTCTCCTGACACTACGTGTCCAAGAAATCCAACAGTGTTGAGCCAGAACTCACACTTGCTGAATTTGGCATACAGCTGATGTTCCCTCAGCTTCTCCATAATTAGTCGCAGGTGTTTCTCATGCTCAGCATCATCCTTGGAATATATCAGTATGTCATCAATAAACACCACCACGAACTTGTCCAAGTACTCCATAAATACCTTGTTCATCATGGTCATGAAATACGCCGGGGCATTCATTAGTCCAAAAGACATAACTGTATACTCATATAAACCATACCTAGTGGTGAAGGCGGTTTTTGGTACGTCCTGCTCCCGGATCTTCAATTGAAAGTAGCCTGATCGCAAATCAATCTTGCTGAACACCTTCGCTCCTTCCAATTGATCAAACAAATCATTTATGTTTGGCAGAGGGTACTTGTTCTTGATGGTCACTTCATTCAGCGAGCGATAGTCCACCACTAATCTCTTGGTGCTGTCTTTCTTTTCCACAAACAGAACAGGTGCACCCCATGACGACGCACTAGGCTAAATGAATCCTTTTTCCAGCTGCTCTTTCAACTGCTTCTTCAATTCCTTCAGCTCATCCACATCCATCTTATATGGTTTCTTTGCTATTGGTCCTGTTCCCGGCATCAGGTCGATAAGAAACTCTACTTCCCTGTCAGGTGGCATCCCTGGCAGTTCTTCCGGAAACACATCGGGATAATCCCTAATCACTGGCACAGTATCCATGCTAACCCCCTTAAGAGAATTCAACTTACACCTTCCTGGTCGTACGACTGACTTGAATCTAATCCTCTTACCATCCGGGGTTTTGAGTGAAACAGCTCGCTATGCACAATCTATGTGTCCCCCATGCATAGACATCCAATCCATACCCAGAATAACGTCTAATCCCTGTGAATCCAACACTACCAAATGTGCAATGAAGTTGTGTGTTCCAATCCTCACAGTTAAATCGCGGCATCCCGCACTAGCTATCATGTCTCCTCCAGGTGAACTCACTCTAAAAGACCTTTTCATAGACTCAGTAGGTAGCTTATACTTATCCACAAAAGCCCTTGATATGAATGAATGCAATGCACCAGTATAGAAAAGTATAAGTGCAGGGTAAGTGTTGATTGGGAACTTACCAATCACAAGATCAGGCTCATCCAGAATCTCCTCCACATTCATGTGGTTCACTGTGGCCTTCTCGTTGTTGGTTGGCTTCAATCCCTTCCTCTCCGGACAGTTGTCAACATAGTGTCCCTTCTGTTTACACTTGAAGCATGTCACCTCACTCAGATCCTTCTTCACAAAGCTGCGATCACGGTTGCGGTCATGTCCACCGTGTCCTCCAGAGTGGTGAGAGTGTCCTCCCTTGTGGCTGTGGTGCCTGCTCCTATGGTTGTCATGACGATGCCCATCGCCTCCATGGTGGTGGCGGTCATGGCTCCCATGGTCACTTCCTCCATGCTTGGAGTACCCATCATATGAAGCGCGAGACTTGTGGTGTGAACCAGAGTGATGATTGTTGTTCTTTCTCTTGCGGCTCTCCACCTGTTTGTGCTTCCCTTCCAAGATCCTGGCCTTGTCCATAAGCTCCTGGAAAGTGGGGCAGTAAACCACCAGTAGCTGTACTGAAAGCTCATCACTGAGGCCATCCAGGAATCTCTCCCTCCTTTTTGCATCAGTGTCAACATCCTTAGGTGCATAATGGGACAAGTTGTTGAACTCCTTAATGTACTCGGCCACGGTGCGATTGGTTTGGCGCAAGTTGCGGAACTCCTTCCTCTTCAGGCTCAGAACTCCTGAAGACACGTGGTTGGTCCTGAAACCTTCCTCGAACATTGCCCAAGTCACGGTGTCCAGCGGGTGAGTGATCTGAAAAGTGTCCCACCAAGAAGCGGCTGGTCCCTCCAGTAGGTGAGCGGCAAACCTCACCTTCTCAGCATCAGTGCATCCGACAGTTACCAGATCCTTGTTGACTGAACGCAACCAGTCGAGAGCAACCATTGGTTCAGTTGCAGTAGAGAACTTAGCTGGCCTTAACCTTAGAAATCTGGTGAGAGCATCTCCCTGAGGCTGATTGTTTCCATTGTTGTTGTTCTGATTTGCCATGAACTGAGTCATCACTTGGGTCAGCTGTGCCTGAGCTGCCATAAGTTGCTCCAACTCAGTGGGTTGACGGCGGGGAGGCATCTGCGGTTCAGCACAGGTAAGTTTAGAAAGAATCAACTACGACAATTGGATTCTACCCATGCATATGATCAATCAACAACAAACAATACCAGACAATCGCAAGCAAGCAACACATCAACAAACAAGCGATCCAGCAACATCCCAGGTGTTATCCTAGCAGTATATACCTACTGAAATAGTTTTACAAGAGTTGGCAATGGTTAGCCAAACAGTAGATCAACTAAACAACAAAAACAGCAATCTGCCAGAACAGTCCAGCAGCGTTCGCGAATTTTTCCGCCTGACTTAAACTTGTCAGAAAATTTATCTGATTTTTGCACATATAGTACAGAGAGTTTCGCATCAGACCAATTTTTTTCAGATATTTCTGAGTTACCAGAAAAATATGAAAAATCGTGCAGTTCTACTGTATCAGCAGAAAAACTGCAGCGAAAATAACACAGATAGTAACCAAGATTGCCATAACTCTTTTATTAAAATTCGCACAAATAATTCCTGGGATATTGGAGTACACAAATAAGCAACTAAACACTCTTAAACTAACACGAACTAAGCTTCACAACGATCGAGACTAATCCTAACGAATTTTCCTAACGAGGACTAATTGGTGGACTTCTATCTACTTGCAGAGGTTGAGGTAGGTCCTTGCGGTCATGCGTTGGCGCCTCGGTTCGTGGTACAACCATGGCGACGGAGTGTACACCTCCTGAATCATCACTTGAGATCTCAAACTCCACCTCTTCTGGATCCTCCTCTTCTTCTTCACTTTCAGCTGCAACTGCAACAGCTTCATCTCCTCCACCATCATCGTCTCCATCATCATCCTCGTGCTCATCATCATCATCGTCTCCACTGTCGTCATCATCCCCATTGTTGCCATCATCTCCATTGTCATCATCAGAGGGTGGATTCAGCTGTGCTTGGAGAGCGGCAATCTGGGCTGTCATAGCTTCAATAGTTTAGTCCCTTTCCTGGACGGTCCCTTGCAATTGCTGTATGTTCTGGGTGTTCTCCTGCACAGTACCATGAAGATGTGCTATGGTTGCATCTCTGGCTATCAGGGCATTCTCCAGGACTCCCACAGCTTCATGCAAAGTGTCAATCTCCTGTCCTTGGACCACCATACCATTGCTAGTAAAATCTGCAATCTCCTTTATCATCCTCACCTTCTCTGCTAGAGCTCCATTCTCCCTTTCCATGTCCTCTATGTGCCTCCGACGGGGAGGCATGTTGTTCCTGTCGCCCGGGGTAACCACAATGTTCCCATCTTCATCACGCCTTCCATAGTCACGGTAGGGTGAATCTGCTGGTAGTAGGTGTCGGACATAATGGCACTGGCGAGACAGGGCTTCATGTATGGCCAAGTTGATTCCAAGTCCCCAGTTGCAGTATGTCTTGGTGTAGACCAAGTGCACGGGGTTTGGCAAGGCGGCATCTCTGAATATGAAGGTAGTGATCTCCCATGCATCCTCTCCATATCCATAGGTGTACAACCATCTTCCCTTGAACATGGGCAGTGGCAATCCCAATGACTGCGAGAGCTGAGCTAACTGCCTTGCAAAGGGCCTTGGTGACTCCATGGTGACATACTCAGTCCTGACGTCTCCCATCTATCAAGTAAAAGAGGAAAGTGTGAGAATAGCATATGGTAAGAATTTACGAGGGTGAAAGACATAAGATGTAAGACAGAGTTAATATAGGCTTTAATAAATCTATGGCTTCCTAATCCAATACTAGGTCACGATCCTACAGTCGATAACCTGGCTCTGATACCATCCTGTAACACCCCGGTTCTGAAAAGACCGTGGCCTCTATGTGACATGCCAATCCCTGGATCGGTTCATTGGCCCACAGTAGAGTAAGATGAATAACATAGCAAAATATCCGTGTATCATGAATAACGAAGATCCAGAGTACCATTATTACAATAAAAGCTTAGCCCAAAGCTAGCTCAAATTATTCAGGTAGCAACATAAATAAAGCAAATCCTCCATTCTTCAAATTGCCCACAAGTGAACAAGTGCCGAGTGGAGTACCGTGGCCTATATCGATTACTCAGAATCGGAATAACCTGCAACATGAAACGTAGCAGCCCCGAAGGGTCAATACATGGAATGTATGGCAAGTAGAGCTAGTAATGGAGACAATAGAACTAACATCTACATGCATAATTGGCAAGTGGAGCTGTGTCTGGCTTGCATTTGCAAATATCTTTGTCCTACTTTCATAAATAGTTTTTGATTTTCTTTGAAAAGATCCCAATTAAGTTAACCCAACAATATTAAAACAATTATGAAATTAGAATGAGCGAGAAACATGTCATGGAATCAATATCAAGCAACTCAGTTGTTCATAACCGGGGACACGGCTAATCGATTAGATTATACACCCTGCAGAGGTTAGTACACTTTACCCATGTTACTTGGCCAGCCCAGCTCGTAGCATCACTCTCATTTTGGGTGATGATAGGGAGAAGTCCAAGTTGAGACCGTTCGGGAAGTAGCTCCCTAATCCCGACGCGCACCGGTCCAACCTACCAAAATTCTACATCTCTGGATACGCGGATTCGGGTCACCACAACCTACTAAGTCCAACCAACCGCCCATTCCATTATTGGCACATGGTTGTACACGTAAGCTACACAATAAAGAAGCCAATCATTCTCTCTTGATACCTGGGTGCCTTTCCGCAATGAAACCACCAAAAATTATCAATACCATCGCACCCAGGAGATTCATTGATTAAGTTGTTTTAGTTTTCTCAAACCAATACTTTTTAGAAACAAGTCTCAATGATGTAACCCAGCCCTCGTTCAACATAGCATGGCTAAGCACATCTACCAACGGTGGTTCATCTACAAGGAAGGCCCTACCACATAATAGGACATAGCATAGCGATAGTATCATCCTACACATGCATCTACAAAATACACGACAATGCATTAAAAATAGTAGGACGATATCATGAACAAAGTAGCATCTACTTTCCTTGGTTGTAGCGGTCGGAAGAACAATCCACACACGAGCAAGCGTTGCACTCGTCACAATCTACACGATACAATTGCATTCATAAACAAACAATTCCACAAGCATATGCAACAAGGATGATGCATGAATGCAAGAACGACAAGTGAATCGGTGCTATAGCTGCACCTCAACATCCTATTCCATAATACTATCGTTTGCATGCATGGAAAATAGTTTTAGCGCTAGGAAAACTAATAGACAAAAGTAATGCTCAAAACTAGAGCTAGAACTTAAATAAATCACTACCGGTAGTATACTGTTTGTAAAATCTTGGGAAAATTCTACTGCATAGGCATCGCTGATTAGAAACAGTACCAACTGGAATTACTCAAAAAGGAATTAGAAAACTCCCCGAGTAATTAAAACGCTGCAGAAAGCCACTAGACAGTTTCTGCAGAAGTTTTTACTGTAATCCTACCTTTTTAATTTACGATGAGACTCCCCTCGTTCCACTGAATCCAGGGACATATCATACGCGATTTTTGGAGCTAGGGATCTTTTTCTACGAATTTATTACTCCGAAAAGGCCACTAATTAGTTCGATTAAACTGTACTAAACCTTGCTGTAAAAGTCTGAACCAAAGGTACAGCGAGATTCTACACGACTCACTGAATCTACACATATTTTATTTGCAATTTTTGGCCAAGCGGTTTAATTTCTACGCAATTTATAAGTTTCTACCGAAATCTGTCAACTAAAAGGATTAACGAAATTGACCCAGTCAACTGTGTCTGTTGACTGGTCAACTCGTCTGCTGACTGGGCGTCTGACTAGTCAACGCCTGAGTCTGACTGGTCAACGAACGATCTAAGCCGCCTCTGACGGTGGCTGCAGTCTTACCAGAAACAAACGGCAAAACGGACGGCGGCGAGTTCCGGACGGCGGTGGCGATCGGTTCCGGCGTCGGGGTCTTTCCTGCGCGGGTGTACACGGTTAGCGCGCGGTCAAGATCGTCAACGCGGCACGCGAGACGGCGCGCGTACGTGCGGTTCGGACGAAACGGCGCGACACAAAACGACGCGCGAGCGTGTACGTGCGCGCGCGAAGCGAGGCAGCGGCAGCGGCGGCGCGCTGCGGCGGCAGGCGCGCGCAGCAGCAGCGGGCGACGGAGGCGGCAGCGGCTGCTGCGGGCGGCAGGGCAGGCGGTTGGCCGTGGCGGCGGGCTGCGATGGCGGCGGCGCGCAGCGAGAGAGAGGGAGAGGAGAGAGGAGGCGGCGGCCTCACCTGGCGGCGGGGATGGAGGGCGACGGCGGCGGGGATGGCGACGGCCGGCGGCGGCGGCCGAGGGGAGGGTGGCCGGCGGCAGCGGCGCGTGGAGGAGGCGGCGCGCGGGGCGGCTCCTGGCGTCACGCGGTTAGAGGCAGGGGCGATCGCGCGGGGGAGGAGGGGTCGGCGGGCACGGGTACCGAGGCCGAGGTGGGGTCCTTTTGTGGCCCCTCGCGCGGAATCCTAAACTGAAACGGCGCGGAGTTAGACGCGGATTCGGAAATCGGTCCGGAATTTCGGACCGTTTTCCGGCGATTCACTAAAACGGCCGCAACTTCTCCGTACGAGCTCCGATTCAAGCGATTCTTGCGCCTACGGTTTCGTACGGTCGAGGGGAACAATCTAGTGTCAAGGTTTGAGCAAAACCACTAATCTACAAGGATGGTCAATGCTAGTCCTACTAAAGCTTCCCGCAGGAACCTCGTAGCAAAATAGAATAGGGTTTTGCAACTGGCGTTTCGCCGAACCTTTTCACTCGACGGTTTTGCATGGAAAAGCATGATGCAATGATATGAATGATATGCAAGACCAAATCTAAAATTTGGGATGTGACATAGTCCAAGGGTGAACTACTCACGCATCACTCCGGAGGCTGGCATGATGATGAAGAAGGCCTTGATACGTCCAATTTGCATCACCCTTCTATATCATAATTTGCCTATATTCATTGATATATTTCATATTAAGAGGTGTTACTTTTGTCTTTTCATCTGTTTTTGCATGATGGATGATTCTTGGAGGATGAACTGCCGGAGTCAGGATTCTGATGGAAAAAGAGGTGTTTCGATGCAATTTCGCGAAGATCAGAAAAATACCAGAAAAATTACGGAAAATCATATTTTCCCAGAAGACGAAGGAAGCCAGAAGGGGAGGCGAAGATGCGCCATAGGGGCCCCGCACACCCCCAGGCGTGGGCCACCCCTACCCCGCGCCTACAGGGGGTGTGGCCCACCTGGCCCACCTTCGGCTCCGCCCTCTCGCCTATATCTTCTCCTCGAAACCCTAAAACACGGAGAGCAACCATAGAAAGATTCCGCTGCCTCTGCGGGGCGGAAAACACCGAGAGAGAAAGAGCTCTCCGGCAGATAGATTTCTGCCAGGGAAATTCCTTCCCGGAGAGGGGAGATCGTCGCCATCAACACCGTCATCAAGCTAGACTTCATCGGGATCATCATCATCATCCACACCATCATCTCCACCAGCACCATCATCACCACTCCATCCCGCTGTAACAATTGTGTTGAATACTTGCATAGTTCTTAGGGGAAACTTTCCCGGTGTTATTTACTATTGTAGTTGATGCTTGTGAGTGGAACCATTGGATTATTGTTTATGTTCAGATTTTTATCCATCACCATATCATCTTTGATCTTGATCCATATGATGTCTTGTGAGTAGTTCATTTAGTTCTTGAGGACATGGGAGAAGTCATGTTGTTAGTAGTGGATTTGTGTTGAAATATTATTCAATGGTTTAGTATTTAAGTTGTGGTGTTATTCTTCTAGTGGTGTCATGTGAACATCGACTACATGATACTTCACCATTTATGTGCCTAGGGGAATGCATTGTGTATTTGGATACTAATTGTCGGGTTGCCGGAGTGACATAAACCTGAACCCCCGTTAGGACACCATTGCACAAGGGAGCGTAGAATCTTGATACGCCAGAAACGTATCTATAATTTTTGATGCTCCATGCTTGTTTAGTATCTACTTTGCTTTTCTTTGTCTACACTTTGAGATGTTTTTATATCTTTTTCGGAACTAACCTATTAACAAGTTGCCACAGTGCCAGGTGCCTGTTTTCTTCTATTTTTGGTTCTAGAAAGGCAGAAAATCAATATTCTCGGAATTGGACGGGACAAAAGCCAAATTTAATATTTTACCGTGGGGGACACGAATCCAGAAGACGACACAAAGAAGTGCCAGAGGGACACCCCCCCAGGCGCGGGCTAGTGTGGACCCGCGCCTAGGCAGGGTGTGGCCCCCGGTCGCCTCCCGGCCCCGCCTCTTCGCCTATAAGAAGCTCCCGATGCAAAGAACCCTAAGTACCTGATCAAAACTCCACGAAACCTTATGTAGCCGCTGCCACCGTCGTCCCTAGATCGGGGGATCTAAAGTTCTTCCCGGTACCCTGCCGGAGGGGAGATCATCCCGGAGGCCTTTTCTCCGGTATGATGCGTGAGTAGTTCCACCTTGGACTATGGGTCCATGTAGTAGCTAGATGGTTGTATATCCTCCTTGTGCTTTCATGTATAGATCTTGTGAGCTCCGTTCATGATCAAGATCTAATCTATTTGTAATCATGCATGTTGTGTTTGTGGGGATCCGATGGATATTGAGATTATTATGTCAGTTTGGTTAATGGTTTTGTCTTTATGATTCTATCATGTCTGTGTTGTTTGTGATCTTGCATTCTCTCTGTTGTTAGTAGCTATCTTGGCCGAGTAGTTGCTAGTGACTCCAAGAGGGGGTATTAATGCTCGATAGTGGGTTCATGCCTCTAGTTTCCAAGGGAAGTGACAGAAATCTCTTCGGTTGTAGATGTGCTGTTGATACTAGGGAGAAAACAACGGTCGCTTGTTGATGGAACAAGTGGATTGTTTACCTTACACACTTTGTGTAAAGCAGTTGTCTATTGCTTGCAACTTAATACCGGAGGGGGTTTGGATGATAACCTGAAGGTGGACTTCTAGTCATAGATGCAGTTGGATGACGGTCTATGTATCTTGTTGTATTGCCCAATCGAATCTCATAGGATCTTTCCGACTAGTATTATCATTGTTATGCCTTGCTCAGTTCCTGTCAATTTCCCTGCTGTAATTTGTTTACCCTTCATGCCATGTTGTTTATCTAAGGAGAGCACCTCTAGTGAACTATGGACCCCGGTCCAATATTTACCATTGATACATCTTCCACTGTTACTGTTTACTTGCTGCAAACCACCATTACCTTCCACACCATACAGTTAATCGTTTGTTACAGCAAACCGGTGAGCTTGACAATCTCACCGATTCGTTGGGACAGTCTTGAGTTTGTGTTATGCAGGTCTCCACGTTGTTTGCAACACTTGTGTGACATTTTCTTCCTCCTTCTGGTTTGATAACCTCGGTCTCTACTGAGGTAAACTTGCTGCTGTGCTCATCACACCTTGCTCTTGGGGTTCCAACGAAGTGTCCCACGACAACATTGGGTGCACGCATCAAAGATTTCTGGCACCGTTGCCGGGGAGTCTAAGGACGTCTTCACAAGGGGAGTCCGCCACTTCCTTTCTCTTTACTTTGTTTTTAGTTTGCTTTGTTCCTTTTACTTGGTTTTGTTTGCCTCTTTTCAAAAAACCCAAAAAAATAGTCTAGTTTGGTTTGCTTGCTTTATTCAAAAACACAAAAAAATTAGTTCCTACTCTAGCTGCTGCTGTTTTTGGCTTACCCACCTTTGCCAAAATGAACTCTGCTGAGAACACCAAGTTGTGTGACTTCACTAGCACCAACAACTATGATTTCCTAAGCACTCTTATTGCTCCACCTGCTCCTGATGCTACCTTTTATGAAATTAAGCCTGCCTTGTTGAATCTTGTGATGAGAGAGCAATTTTCTGGTGCTAGTTCTGATGCTGCTGCTGACCATCTCAATAACTTTGTTAAACTTTGTGAGATGCAAAAGTATAAGGATGTAGATGGAGATATTATTAAGCTCAAGCTGTTTCCTTTCTCCTTGAGAGGAAAAGCTAAAGAATGGTTGCTATCTTTGCCTAAAAATAGTATTGATTCTTGGACTAAGTGCAAAGATGCTTTTATTAGAAAGTACTACCCTCCTGCTAAGATTATATCTATGAGAAGTGACATTGTGAAATTTAAACAACTTTATAATGAACATGTTGCTTAAGCTTGGGAAAGAATGAAATCTTTGGTTAAGAATTGTCCCACTCATGGACTCACTGCTTGGATGATTATCCAGACTTTTTATGCAGGTTTGAACTTCTCCTCAAGAAACCTATTGGATTCAACTGCTGGAGGTACTTTTATGAGCATCACTTTGGGTGTTGCAACTAGACTCCTTGATATTATGATAGTGAACTACTCTGAATGGCACACTGAGAGAGCTCCACATGGTAAGAAGGTAAATTCTGTTGAGGAAACCTCCTCTTTGAGTGATAAGATTGATGTTATTATGGATATGCTTGTTAATGGGAAAGCTCCTTTAGATCCTAATAGTGTTCCCTTAGCCTCGTTGGTTGCTCAATAAGAGCAAGTTGATGTGAACTTCATTAGAAACAACAATTTTGGCAACAATACTTATGGTAATTATAGGCCTTATCCTCCTAGTGGAAATGTTTATCATGGTAGATCTGGAATGCCTAGTGAAGAAAGGATTCTAGAAGTAGAGAGGTCCACTAAGAATTTTATGCAGATGCAATATGAGCAAAATAAGATTTTCACTAAAACTATGGAGGAACAATCTATTATCTTGAAAAACATTAGCCATCAGCTTGAGAATCCGAATAGAGAAATTCCTAGTTTACAGTCAAAAATTTTGAGAGCTGAGAAAAATATATCCTCTTTGTCTGAAGCTCAGTCTTCCTTGATTAATAAAATGGCTGCTAAACCTAAAACTATGGAAAATACCTTTGCTACTTCTCATGCCATACAAGTTACTATTGATGGAAATGTTAGGCTGTTATCTCAGCTTCATGCTAAGTGGGAAAGGGGAGCTGAAATTGATAGAAACAATAGTGTGTGCACCATCACAACTAAACCACAAGTAGTCCCTGTTCCTCCTCCTACTATGCCTAAGCCTATTGAGTCTACTACTAGTGATGCTAAGTTTGATTTTGATATTGATGGTTGAAATATTTTTGAAGTGATTATGTTCCTGCAAAAGCTTGCTAGAAGTCCTGATGTTAGTGATATGCATGTTGCTTTCACCAAACACATTACAGATGCTCTTGTTAAGATTAAGGAAGAGAAGCTAAAACACAAAGCTTCTATTCCTAGGAAAGTATAATATAGTTGGGAACCCATTATTAATATGCAAGTGAATGACTTTGATCTCAAAGCTCCATGTGATCTTGGTTCTAGTGTCTCTATTATGCCTAGGAAGATTTATGAAATGCTTGATTTGCCACCATTGGAAGATTGTTATTTGGATGTCCCACTTAATGATAATGCTAAGAAGAAACTCATGGGGAGTATTAATGATGTTCTCATTATGGTTAACAATGCTTATGTCCCTGTGTATTTCTATGTTTTGGATGTTGAATACAATGCTTATTGTCCTATTACTTTGGGAAGACCCTTTCTTAGAACAGTTGGTGCCATCATTGATATGAAAGAAGGCACCATTAAATATCATTTTACATTCAAGAAATGTATTGAACACTTCCCTATGAGGAGATATAAGTTGCTTTTTGCTCCTCCTTTGAAAGCAAGGTTTGATGTGAATGCTTCCTCATTTGAAAATACTTGATTCTTCTTGCTTCTTGTGCCTAACTTAAAGGCGTTAAAGAAAAGTATGTGTTGGAAGATAACCCAAGAGTTTTCTTGAGTCTTGGAAGTTATTACTTCAGTAATGACCTCTCCTTATCGTTTTTTTTTGCTTTTCGTGCCAAGAATGACCTCTAGGGAAGTAAGATTTGGGGAGTTGCTGTCCCGAAACAGATTTCTGTCCTCCACCAAAAACATTCTTGAGGAGTCTCTGTAACTCGGATTAAGCTAAAAATTTACGAATAAATCCCCCAGTATGTTAGATAACTTTAGTTAGTTCAATACTTTTTGATTTGAGCAACAGAAGATGTTCTAAAAAATCGGTTTCTACCTGCTGGTATGTAATGACATATTTCTGCCATTATTTGCATTTGCTTCTTATTGATTCCTTTCTGAGTTCTCTTTAGGTGAATTGAGCCTTTTGAAGGAGTTACTACAGTAGCTTGTGTTTTTAGTGCAAAGTTTTGCTGTTCCAAAGCTTTGCTAGAGGTCTAATATCTTTTGAATAAACTAATGTTGCTAATGAAGATTGTGTGAAGTTTTGTATGAAGGAAAAATTCCAGGTGTAGAGAGAGAATGATGCAATGAGATGAAGAATGGACAAAAGCTCAAGCTTGGGGATGCCACCTCGGTGTAACCCCAAGAAATATCCAAGAGGTACAAGCGTCAGAGCTTGGGGATGCCTTGGGCTTCCCCTTCTTCATCAATAAAAAGCTCAGGTCAGTCTAGACACTTCGTTTTTATTGTTTCATGCACAATTGTGTTGTTCTTGGAGCATCTTAGTTTTAGTTTGCTTTGCTTAGGTTGTTTAGTTTGATTGAATAAAGTAGTTTGGACCCCCTTTCTCGCAGTGTTGTTGCAAATAAGTTTCTTGGTGTTGGAAAGGAGTAGTAAGTTCTTGCTTGTAAGTGCAAGAGGAGCTTGCATTGACTGTGACTTAGACTTTAGCATGACATGCTACGTGTTGTTTTGACCTTATGCTTAGTGATTATTAATGTAGCATGTCTTGTTCCAAACAATTGGGATTGCTTAGTGTGCCTTGAAGAAAATATGCGTTGTCTTAGCATGCAAAAGCATAGTATTGTGGTATTCTCCTTTGATGCTTTGTTTGGGTTGACTTGGCACATGCTCACACCATGATATGACTATGACAAGTCACCATAGCCTCTATGATCATTTAGTCCTTGAATTGTAGTACCACTCTATGCTTTGATTAGTAATGTTTTGTTGCTCTGCATGATTATGGCCATTATGCTCTCTTAGTTGGTTGCTCCCAGTCTTTTGCTAGCCTCCACTTGTATGAGTAAGCTCTGCTCATGCTTCCAACTCCCAAGAAACCAAGTTTTTCCAAAGTGTCCACTATAAACTCCTATGCATGGTGTGTTACACCATTCCAAGTATATTCTTGCTTTCAGCTATCTTCCAATTAAAAACTATTTTGTTATGTGAAAAATTAGTGATTAAAGCCCTCACAAACTTGATGGCACATTTTATATTCTTTGCCCCTAATAAACTTGAACCATTGTGTCGTCTATGTTGTATATGCTTGCACTTATACGTTGGAATTAGCAGAACCGTGCTGTCATGGGGAACGTTTTCAATATTGCACTTGTACTTTGTACTCAGTTGATATCATGCTCTTTTGTCTATGGATGTCACCGGTGTGAAATAAAGAGGGAACTTGTAAGTCCATGGAGTATGTATTTTGTGTTAGAGAAACACCTGAGTCACTATCCTAAGCCATGCCTAATCATGGTGGAAACTTGCAGCATCACCATAGTGAGCTATCTATGAAGCATCCTCAATAAAAATCTATGCATATAGTAAATAAAAAGATCGCTGAGATGCTCAGTGTCTGCTTGCCTTGTCATTTTGGTTATGGGATAGCTCCTGTACCATGTGCAAGGGGTACCCCGTTGGCGATTCTCTATGATACGTATGTACTTACAATGACAAGAACTTACATGTGACTGAAGTTGAGTAGCATGAGGTGTGGCCCTCGTATTCAAGGGAATTGATATTGCCAACTTTTACTTTGTCAAGCATTTACTCCATAGTTTGTTCACTTTAACCTTAATCACTTCAAGATGCTTATGATAGGGGCAATGAGGGCTGAAAGCTAACAAGTACCATAATTTTTGTAATATCTTTTTGAAACTTGAAATCCCTGCTTCCCTTTGTGAAGGGCCTTTCTTCCACCATTATTTGAGTCTCCACCTTATACTTTTAGGCACCATTAAGATAGCACAGTTGTCATTCTGTGTGCAGTGTTCCAAAACTTATTGATTGATGCATATTGTGATATTACTTGTTCTTGTGCTACTTGTTTATAGTCACTCTTGTGAACTTTGAAGGTGTCCTATGCATCTATTTGTACTCTATGAGGGACAAACTGATTGCCACTATGCCATGTTTTCTATATGTGAAACAACCAAACGTTTTTCAATTCATGTTATTCATGATATTTGTGTGGCACCCCAGATTTACGGTCCGAGAATACCCGTTATGCATACAATTCACGTTCCCGTGATCAGTGAGCCGTGAGCATAACCGACTAGTATCATTACAACATCCATGTAGTAGCGAGTACAAAACTTACACAAGAGCCATTATGGCGATTATATCACAAGTAGCAGAAGTCTTCAAGCGCAGAGCCCGTGCCTTAACCTACAGGCAACTGACTGGGAAGACGGCCTAGCTCGCATAGACGTCAGCACCTTCGTTCCTTCTTAACATCTGCAATCTGGCCAAGTAAATATCCAGGGACAATGACGGTGAGTACTTTGAATGTTCTCGCAAACCACCAAGACAAGGGTGAAAAGATAATGCATAATTTGGGCCGTGGCAAGAAAGCTCTACACTATAGTTGTTTTTGAAAGACTTAACATCGGCATCTCTATATCTTTGTTGAAAAAAAGAGTTTTTAGGAAATATGCCTCCTTTTAGAAAATATGGACTTCTCCACATCCTTGTTAAAAGATTTAGAAAACGTTTTGTTGTAAAACCCGTGTTAGAACCTTAGCGACCATCTCTGGTCAAAACCAACTTATTCTTTATCTTTTCTCGTGACCAAGTCACTTTCTTTAGTTCATCTCAACTTATCCGAAGGGTCCTCCTAGCACTTGCCATTCCAACCATCCTTGTCCGTGGACACGACTATTCGAATAGATTATACTCTGCATTGTTTATGCACCTTACCCACAAGAATCAATACATCTGTCGGGATAAAACCACGGCCTGCTACACACGGTAGACAGGGGCTTGGATAATCAAACTTATGCTTTTCATTTGTCCATCCCTAGCAACGACGGCTTTTACTTTTGGGTTGTTCTCTCCGGTACGAGTATGGGGTACTACGACCTTGGTCCTTCCATCCGTATTGACCCCTATCTCCAGACCGAAGTCTGGCAGATAGCAATAGTGAAAATCTTCCATCCGTACTACCTAAAAGCATACCGTCCGCGAGAGACACAATTTTTGCACTAGTGCCTTACCCTACAGGTAGCCTGGATTTCAGGGGATTTCTCCCCTTTAGCGAGTAAGAGCAGCCCCGGCTAAAGATCACAAACTACGATCTAAGCCCTAGCGTCTGGGGTAATGTGGTTGCACGGATAAAATTGTTTCAGACATTGGCTTAGAACATCCCTTCCTTTCTCTTGCTTGACTTTCTCTTCATCCACCTCATCTTTTCTTTGATAAAACTTCCACTCGGAAACGATGCCTCTTTCCAAGGGTTTTATTTTGAAAACTTTGTAGTAGGGTATAACCCAAAATAGTTTTATCATTGAAAAATTCCATGGGTTCCTGTAGAGGTCCCAACCTTTAATAAGGTAGAGATCCCTGTGTTTACAATGCTAGTCCCTGGATCAATAGCTAGCATCCACAGTTAAGATGTAATATCAAGAAACAAAGGTCATAATACAACTTTATAACCAGGAATAACATAATTTTATTACATCTTACATAGCTCATTTGGCTATTACATTACATTGCAGCAGAATATCTATAAGCATGGGGTCCTTCATCTTCAAAGTGCCACAGGCAAACATGTTGGTTGTAGACTTTGTAATCCTAATCAATCAACTTCACTTATATCAATCAAACCTGCAACATTACAAGTTACAGCCACAAGGGTCAATACATTTGAATTGTATTGGCAAGTTTCACTACTATGTAGAATATAAGTGGATCCTATCATTACATGCATATTTGGATAAGTAGGGTTTTAGGCTCATTTGCAGAAAGCAATAATTTATCCTATCTTCTCAAAATGGTTTGATCTTTTGTCAAATCTTTCTGAGCTCCTTGGTACACCCCAAGTGCTTCAAGTCTTTGTAAAAATTTCTTGAGCTCCTTGGTACACCCCAAGTGCTTCAAGTCTTTGCCAAAATCTCTTGAGCTCCTTGGTACACCCCAAGTGCTTCAAGTCTTTGTTGTCACTTTAAAATTTTGCTTTTAGAAATTGGAATGTCGAGATTTCCCATAGCTTCAGGCTTTAGTTGCTCAGTATTGTCCATAACCGGGGACACGGCTAAGTACTTAGAATTTTTATCTTCTGCAGAAGTTGTACACTTTACCCACATGACACACTCTCATCTTGTTGCCACCAGTGGTCGCTGGATAAGTACTCACCAAGATGGAGT
Source organism: Avena sativa (assembly GCA_916181665.1). NCBI lineage: Eukaryota > Viridiplantae > Streptophyta > Magnoliopsida > Poales > Poaceae > Avena > Avena sativa. The sequence continues at coordinate 336,487,996 of OV702297.1, read as the reverse complement.
ACCGGCAGATTGAGAATGTGACGAAGTCTTTCCATAGGGTCCTCCCAATCTAGCTTGTCTACCAGGCACCAATGTAGGGTTCCAAGTTCCCTCATTTAGTTAACCTGAAGAGGATAATGCATGGGTCTTCCCAATGTAGTTGACTAAGCCAGTGCCCATTTAGCATGTGGCTGTACACGGAAGCCACTGTTGGAGAAACATGTTCAATCTCTAAGTCCCTGGGTGGTTTTCATCTGGTTCACAACAAAAAGAGATTGCCATATAAACATGGTTCCTCTTGTTGCCACCTTGTCCAAAACTTGAGTATCCTTGTCCACCCAGGTGGTTCATTGAGTATTTGTTTTATTATATAAAACATAAGTCTTTTCTCAACTTTATAAAATCTCAACATGTATCTCTTCTCAAAATTTATAGCATGGCTAAGCATTTTACAACTACATTGATTTCACTAAGGAATATATAAAGGTATCCTATTAGGATTTAGCATATCATAAGTATAGAAATTCTTTTCATGCATGTTTCAAAATCCACTAAGTATAATGAAAATAGTAGGACTTGGATGATAGTGTCACTTGCCTTTTTGGTAGGGAAGGTTGGATCACTTCTTGATCTTGCTAATATCACACTCTTCTAACTTCACTACAAATCAATCAAGCAAACATAGATTCAACTAGCATTCCAAACAATATTCAAACAATCTAACACACATAAAATAATAGAATCAAGGTTATGCAGGCAAGCATGCAAAAGATAATTTTATTTGCAAAGGTGGTTTCTACTAGAATCTATACATTGTAAGGTTCAAAGTGGTCATTTTCTAAAGTGGCAAAACCATTTTCAAAAGGGTTTTATCTAAAAACCATTTTTAAATCAAATCATTATTTCATGTGGTGAAAAATGTTTTTAGCAAAGCAACAAGTTTATGTTGTTCACCAAATAAGTTGTTAATTTCTCAAAACTTGGTGTTTGGGGTCAGTAGGTTTGAATCTACACATTTTCCAAAGGTTTTTCTCAAAAATCATTTCCATAGCAAAACAAATATTTTTATTTGACTAGAAATGAGCTGATTTAATTATTCAATCCTAATCTTCACAAAAAACATTTTTAAATTCATGGGTTGGTTCCTAGGGTCAGTAGGTTCACAATAAACCAATTTGCAAAGATTTCAACCTCAAAATCATTTTGGAATAATTTTTATAACCTAAATAAGCATACAAATGTTTCTGCAAAAACAAACAATTTAACAGAAACTTTTTGCTAAACAAATGGCATGGTTGGCTAGGGCTTGTCTTGCTGATTCCATTGATATAAAATTTGCAAATTTTGGACGTGTGGATCAAAAGTTATGGATTTTTCAAATTTGCAAACAAATCTGATTCTAATTCTATTTTAAATCAAAGGCTGGCCACGCGGCGCAAAACTACTGGTCGGTACCGGTTCGCACGGATCGGTCTCTGTGAGACGTTGGATCTAAACTGATCGCACGGCTCAGACTGCTTCTTACCCTTTCGCTTAAGTTCTATTTTCAGCCACACGATCAAGATCTAACGATGTAAATCTAATTGACCATACTCGAGCGGCGCTGACGGCGGTAAGCGGCGGCACGCGGTCGGACGATGTGCTAGCGGCGGTTGCAGGAAGCAAGGAGGCTAACGGAGATGCTCACCGTGCTTGCGAGGTCGAGGTGAAGCTCGAGGCGTGGTCGGTTCGTCGAGGGGCGCTCGGACGCGACGGGGATTCCTCGCCGGAGTGGGTGGCGGCGTCAGGTGGTTCTGGTCGTTGTCGGGGGCGACGCTACGGATCACGAGGAAACAAACGGGAAGCATGGTTAAACGCGCAAATCCATGGCGATGATGCGTGCGTGATTGAGAGGGCTCGGGGTGGTTGGTTCTTACCAGGAAAGCTCGTCGGAGGCGAGACAGACGGCGGCGGCGAATCGAGCTGGTCCTTGCTGACACTCTGGGGCGAGCGCGGGCGAACTAATGCTACGGGGAGGTGCGCCTAGGTCTGGGGAGTGTGTGAGCTTGGTCGAGGAGGCAAGGGGCGATGTCTACTGGCCAAAATTGCTTGCGGAACTCGCCGGAGGCAGTGGCGATGCGAGGCGAAATTGTCGTAGCCTGGAGGAAGAGGGGAAGCGGGGTCTGAGGGGAATCAGAGAGGAGATGCTGGCGCTTAAGTAGGCGTCGTCGCAGGGCCGTTACATGGCGTGGTTAACGCGTAATCACGCCGACATTTCATCGGCAGTAATGGCCAAAGAGGAATGAGGGGCGAGGTTGTCGCGGGGAGGAAGAGAGTGAGCTGGCGGTGGGGCCGTCTGGCAGCGAGAGAGGGAAAAGGGAAATGGGGTCCACCTGTCTGTCGCTCTGCGGGTGCGTGTTTAGGCGGAAAACGCTTCGCGCGTGGGGGAAAAGTTGGGCTGGACTGGTGGGCTGTTGGGCCAGACGAGTTGGGCTGAAACCTTTAGTATTTTTTTGTACTGAAACTTTTTCCTATTTTCCATTTGATTTTCTGTTTTGAATTTCAATCAAACAATCCAAACATTCAAAACAATCAAACATCCACCACACTTTGCAATTGAGTTTGGTTCTGTTTAACAACACAAAACCAAGTCCCAAAAATAAAATAATATTTTTATTTTTAGTGTCCATTAATAATTAAATAAAATGGACCTTAGTTATTAAATCAAATGGGTTTTGATTTATTTAAAATATCCATTTGAAATCTAAATAAAACCACAAACACTTCGGTAGGTTTTATTTGAGGATATAAAATACTTGGAAAACTTATTTAAAATAAATAAATAAGTTTTAGTGTTTAATCAAAATGGGAAAAACCTTTACTTTAATAAATTGGGTTTATTAATAAATCCTTATTTATATTTCTACCTTTTTATTTGAAAACCAAATCTTGTTATTAAAAGATCCAAAATAGAAATTTCACAAATTTAATATTTTCTTTATTAACTGTTTTATCTTTTCAAATCCTTTTAGGATTTGTTTGATCAAATAGGTTTTGAAGGTTTCCAATTGGAATCAAAAAGTTTATTCTCACCCTAAAAATCAACAAAGTTTTTTTTTCACATTACAAGATTTGGAAAATCTTGGGATGTGACAGGCTACCACCCTTAAAATAAATCTCGTCCCGAGATTTGGGAAGGCTAGGGTTACAAGTAGGCTCAAAGCATCTAGGGTACTACCACCCTTAAAATATTTTCCATCTAAATTACATATTGGCTTGCTTGGGATCTTGGGGAAACTTCTCTGGGCAAACATCTGCATAGTGTCCCTTGTTTCCACACTTGAAACATGTGACAAGGCTGAGATCCTTCATAGGCTTGTTTATCTTGTGCTTCATCTTTTCTGGACAGTTGCTTGCATAGTGTCCTTGGTTACCACAATTGAAACATGTGATAAGTTTGAGTTCTTCACGTATCTCTTGTGGACAAGTTGCTGCATAATGGCCTAGCTCTTTGTAGTTGTTGCACCATACTTGGCCAATCTCTTTATATTTCTGTTTCTCTGGACATTCACTGGAATAGTGTCCCATTTCTTTACAATGATGACATTGCACATGGCTTTTGTCCTTCTTTTTCTTGGGTTTCTCCAAAGCTAGGAGTGCATCTAATTCATGTTGTTCATATGTTATCTTGTAGGTAGGAATGTCTACTTGTTTCTTGGACCTTCTATTGCTCCTTGGAAAATTCATATGCCTCTTCTTTGGTCCTTTGAATTGGGTTGTATTGCATGGAGGTATAAGTGGAGCTTTTCCTTTGTCCTCATTCTTCTTGGTAGACTTGGATCCCTCTTGATAGTTTCCAATCATTTGTTGCACTCCACCTTGTTTCCTTTGTTCAACTATGGAATAGATGGGGCATTGGATAGGGACATGGTTATTTCCTTCACATAAGTAGCAAGTAGCTTGAGATGTGGGACATTGGCCAACTGGATGTTTCTCTTCACAATTGGGGCATTGATCTCCATGCTCCTTGGAAGTGTGATCCTTGTCTCCACAAATGTTGCAAGCTTTGGTTCCTTCTAGAATAACATCTTTGTCATCCTTGTTGTCACAAACTCCTTTGGAAAAGTTGCTTTCCATGTTGAGCATTTGATCTGTCACCTTATGCAACATTTGGGCTTGGTTTTCCAAAAACTTTTGCAGGGTTCCCCACTGGTGTTGGCTATGAATTGAGCTGTCATTTGGTTCAACTGGTTTTGGGTTGTTATGAGTTCTCCCATGTTGTCCTCTTGGTTGTTGTTGACGTCATCAACCTTGATGTTGGAGTCTCTTGGAGTAGTCATCTGTTTGGGTTGAATTGAGATTAGAATAGGCTAGATATTTCTAAGGAAATAATTTTAATCATAGACATCACAATTCACTCAAGCAATGTGCAAGCAATCACAAACAAACATTTCACTCAAACAATGAAGTTCAAGCATATCTTTAGGCAACAAAATATTTTTGTTACACCACATAAGTTGGTGTGGTTGACTTAACTAAAATATGGTAGTCCATCTATATGGTTCACTTGTGATCTTTCCATCCTTCTTGGTTGATTCTTTCTTACATGAGATTATGGTTTATTTGGAAAAAAACTTTTGGTCACAAAACTTCAAGTGATGTGGGCTCCTTCTAACTTGTGTTTCCTTAGTCTCCAAATCTTGAGCAAGGTTTCCTTGTCTCACTTGTCCTTAGTGACATCCAAGATTGAAGTCCTTGGTGAATATGCTGAAGATGTTGAAGTCATTAGAGTTGAAGATGTTCAAGTCATTAGAGTTGAAGAAGTCCTTAGCTCATGGTGAGGTCTTTGGCCATGGGGTAGGCTTTATCCATCAAGTTGAAATAGAAGAGATGTAGAATCAAAACCAAAATGGTTGAGGAAAGAGTTTACAAGATTGTTTGTAAATAAGTTTTGGAACAAATACAACTCCTATTTTTCTAAGGGTTTTTGTCCAATCCGATGGTTACACATCCTACAGGCAACACAATGCTCTGATACCATCTGTAGAGGTCCCAACCTTTAATAAGGTAGAGATCCCTGTGTTTACAATGCTAGTCCCTGGATCAATAGCTAGCATCCACAGTTAATATGTAATATCAAGAAACAAAGGTCATAATACAACTTTATAATCAGGAATAACATAATTTTATTACATCTTACATAGCTCATTTGGCTATTACATTACATTGCAGCAGAATATCTATAAGCATGGGGTCCTTCATCTTCAAAGTGCCATAGGCAAACATGTTGTTTGTAGACTTTGTAATCCTAATCAATCAACTTCACTTATATCAATCAAACCTGCAACATTACAAGTTACAGCCACAAGGGTCAATACATTTGAATTGTATTGGCAAGTTTCACTACTATGTAGAATATAAGTGGATCCTGTCATTACATGCATATTTGGCTAAGTAGGGTTTTAGGCTCATTTGTAGAAAGTAATAATTTATCCTATCTTCTCAAAATGGTTTGATCTTTTGTCAAATCTTTCTGAGCTCCTTGGTACACCCCAAGTGCTTTAAGTCTTTGTAAAAATTTCTTGAGCTCCTTGGTACACCCCAAGTGCTTCAAGTCTTTGCCAAAATCTCTTGAGCTCCTTGGTACACCCCAAGTGCTTCAAGTCTTTGTTGTCACTTTAAAATTTTGCTTTTAGAAATTGGAATGTCGAGATTTCCCATAGCTTCAGGCTTTAGTTGCTCAGTATTGTCCATAACCGGGGACACGGCTAAGTACTTAGAATTTTTATCTTCTGCAGAAGTTGTACACTTTACCCACATGACACACTCTCATCTTGTTGCCACCAGTGGCCGCTGGATAAGTACTCACCAAGATGGAGTACCGGCAGATTGAGAATGTGACAAAGTCTTTCCATAGGGTCCTCCCAATCTAGCTTGTCTACCAGGCACCAATGTAGGGTTCCAAGTTCTCTCATTTAGTTAACCTGAAGAGGCTAATGCATGGGTCTTCCCAATGTAGTTGACTAAGCCAGTGCCCATTTAGCATGTGGCTGTACACGGAAGCCACTGTTGGAGAAACATGTTCAATCTCTAAGTCCCTGGGTGGTTTTCATCTGGTGCACAACAAAAATAGATTGCCATACAAACATGGTTCCTCTTGTTGCCACCTTGTCCAAAACTTGAGTATCCTTGTCCACCCAGGTGGTTCATTGAGTATTTGTTTCATTATATAAAACATAAGTCTTTTCTCAACTTTATAAAATCTCAACATGTATCTCTTCTCAAAATTTATAGCATGGCTAATCATTTTACAACTACATTGTTTTCACTAAGGAATATATAAAGGTATCCTATTAGGATTTAGCATAGCATAAGTATAGAAATTCTTTTCATGCATGTTTCAAAATCCACTAAGTATAATGAAAATAGTAGGACTTGGATGATAGTGTCACTTTCCTTTTTGGTAGGGAAGGTTGGATCACTTCTTGATCTTGCTAATATCACACTCTTCTAACTTCACTACAAATCAATCAAGCAAACATAGATTCAACTAGCATTCCAAACAATATTCAAACAATCTAACACACATAAAATATAGAATCAAGGTTATGCAGGCAAGCATGCAAAAGATAATTTTATTTGCAAAGGTGGTTTCTACTAGAATCTATACATTGTAAGGTTCAAAGTGGTCATTTTCTAAAGTGGCAAAACCATTTTCAAAAGGGTTTTATCTAAAAACCATTTTTAAATCAAATCATTATTTCATGTGGTGAAAAATGTTTTTAGCAAAGCAACAAGTTTATGTTGTTCACCAAATAAGTTGTTAATTTCTCAAAACTTGGTGTTTGGGGTCAGTAGGTTTGAATCTACACATTTTCCAAAGGTTTTTCTCAAAAATCATTTCCATAGCAAAACCAATATTTTTATTTGACTAGAAATGAGCTGATTTAATTATTCAATCCTAATCTTCACCAAAAACATTTTTAAATTCATGGGTTGGTTCCTAGGGTCAGTAGGTTCACAACAAACCAATTTGCAAAGATTTCAACCTCAAAATCATTTTGGAATAATTTTTATAACCTAAATAAGCATACAAATGTTTCTGCAAAAACAAACAATTTAACAGAAACTTTTTGCTAAACAAATGGCATGGTTGGCTAGGGCTTGTCTTGCTGATTCCATTGATATAAAATTTGCAAATTTTGGACGTGTGGATCAAAAGTTATGGATTTTTCAAATTTGCAAACAAATCTGATTCTAATTCTATTTTAAATCAAAGGCTGGCCACGCGGCGCGAAACTACTGGTCGGTACCGGTTCGCACGGATCGGTCTCTGTGAGATGTTGGATCTAAACTGATCGCGCGGCTCAGACTGCTTCTTACCCTTTCGCTTAAGTTCTATTTTCAGCCACACGATCAAGATCTAACGGTGTAAATCTAATTGACCATACTCGAGCGGCGCTGACGGCGGTGAGCGGCGGCGCGCGGTCGGACGATGTGCTAGCGGCGGTTGCAGGAAGCAAGGAGGCTAATGGAGATGCTCACCGTGCTTGCGAGGTCGAGGTGAAGCTCGAGGTGTGGTCGGTTCGTCGAGGGGCGCTCGGACGCGACGGGGATTCCTCGCCGGAGTGGGTGGCGGCGGCAGGTGGTTCTGGTCGTTGTTGGGGGCGACGCTACGGATCACGAGGAAACAAACGTGAAGCATGGTTAAACGCACAAAGCCATGGCGATGATGCCTGTGTGATTGAGAGGGCTCGGGGTGGTTGGTTCTTACCAGGAAAGCTCGTCGGAGGCGAGACAGACGGCGGCGGCGAATCGAGCTGGTCCTTGCTGACACTCTGGGGCGAGCGCGGGCGAACTAATGCTACGGGGAGGTGCGCCTAGGTCTGGGGAGTGTGTGAGCTTGGTCGAGGAGGCAAGGGGCGGTGTCTACTGGCCAGAATTGCTTGCGGAACTCGCTGGAGGCAGTGGCGATGCAAGGCGAAATTGTCGTAGCCTGGAGGCAGAGGGGAAGCGGGGTCTGAGGGGAATCAGAGAGGAGATGCTGGCGCTTAAGTAGGCGTCGTCGCAGGGCCGTTACATGGCGTGGTTAACGCGTAATCACGCCTGCATTTCATCGGCAGTAATGGCCAGAGAGGAATGAGTGGCGAGGTCGTCGCGGGGAGGAAGAGAGTGAGCTGGCGGTGGGGCCGTCTGGCAACGAGAGAGGGAAAAGGGAAAAGGGGTCCACATGTATGTCGCTCTGTGGGTGCGTGTTTAGGTGGAAAACACTTCGCACATGGGGGAAAAGTTGGGCTGGACTGGTGGGCTGTTGGGCCAGACGAGTTGGGCTGAAACCTTTAGTATTTTTTTTGCACTGAAACTTTTTCCTATTTTCCATTTGATTTTCTGTTTTGAATTTCAATCAAACAATCCAAACATTCAAAACAATCAAACATCCACCACACTTTGCAATTGAGTTTGGTTCTGTTTAACAACACAAAACCAAGTCCCAAAAATAAAATAATATTTTTATTTTTAGGGTCCATTAATAATTAAATAAAATGGACCTTAGTTATTAAATCAAATGGGTTTTGATTTATTTAAAATCTCCATTTGAAATCTAAATAAAACCACAAACACTTCAGTAGGTTTTATTTGAGGATATAAAATACTTGGAAAACTTATTTAAAATAAATAAATAAGTTTTAGTGTTTAATCAAAATGGGAAAAACCTTTACTTTAATAAATTGGGTTTATTAATAAATCCTTATTTATATTTCTACCTTTTTATTTGAAAACCAAATCTTGTTATTAAAAGATCCAAAATAGAAATTTCACAAATTTAATATTTTCTTTATTAACTGTTTTATCTTTTCAAATCCTTTTAGGATTTGTTTGATCAAATAGGTTTTGAAGGTTTCCAATTGGAATCAAAAAGTTTATTCTCACCCTAAAAATCAACAAAGTTTTATTTTATTCATTTATTTTTTTTACATTACTAGATTTGGAAAATCTTGGGATGTGACAGTTTCAAGAGGGAAGATGCTAATCATCTTAGCCTCGTTCTAAGGGGTAAAAGTAGGTGTAAATAGGGTAGGTGTCCAATGGACACTTACTCATAACTTGGAGGAGCCAAGTTACTCACGTCTATTTATTTGAATCAAACCATGTCTTTGATCATGCAATTCATAAACGAGATATATAACAGTTGATAAACAGAAGTAGGTGAATATGGGAGTTCAGGAATGGTGGCTTGCCTCTGACCAACGAGAAGTCCCTTGACGGAGTTAGATAACCAGATAACCAATAATGATAATAAAGATAACCTCGGATGCTTCCTTCTTCTCGGCGTCACTCAATCGCAACTATCGCCGTTATCGAGCATACATGCAAACAAACGGTACACCAATCAATACAAGACATACAAGCATAAAACCATACAACAAGCAAAGATAGATACATGATAAACAATAGTAAGGTTTGATTTGATTGGATTGGGAGAAGATTTGGAGGCATTAGGAAAGGATCCCTTTGGATTTCTAGTTTTGGAACTACCTAATAGAGGGGTTTTTGACCATGGGCTAGATCTATATGATACCATGGTATAAAAATGATACCATCAGATAGGTATTGCTAAAATGAAGCCAACAAAAGTGGTTTCACTATTTTATCAATTTCCCTTGATTTATAATGGATTTTATAGTGGGTAAAACCTTAGTTTTTAGGAAATAATTCACCAGAACTTCTCTGGAGTTCCAAAAATTATTTCCTTGGGTGAAAAGGTAGTATTGGGTGGAATGAAACAAAAGGAGTTGGAATATCCTCAAAACAATTATCAGAATGCCCTTGAGAAATTCCCAAAGATAGTACTGGATAGGATTTGTCTTTTTCATTAGATTTAATCTACAGAAGATTTTTAGTTGATTCCAAGGTCACATGTTAGGTACTGAGATAAATTGGAATAAACCTTTTTGGAGTTACATAGCTACTGTAATGTTTTTATTAGTGAATAAACCATGCACATAAGGGTTTAATTCATTAAAAGTCAACAGAGACTCATAATAAATTATGAGCTGCTGGATTTTGGAATATATGGTTAGGTGTGTCAACAGAGAGTTGGAATTAGGTCCAAACCTCACTTGGTTTGACCTAGGGAATTTCCTAAAGTCAGAAAAGGCCTGTTTTTACTGTTTTCACCAGGGGTAAACTAGGAAGCAAAATAGGTTGGGGCCAGTGGGATTTGAAATTTATGGTTTATACCTTTCCTCACCAATTGGATTTACCCCATTTGGGTATACCAAACTTTCTAGAGAAATTATATAGTGTTCTGGATAGATCTGGGTATAAGATTTATCATATTAATTCTATTTACTATTTTGGTGTAAATCCTGGTCTGCATGATAGAGAAAAGGTGTAGGCTTGTGTGGAATTTTAGATCTGGCCAAAATATGGGGTTTTACTAATTTGTTTGTATTTAAACCAAAGTGCTAATCCCAGATCTGATATTTTAAAGAAAAGAAAAAGGGGCTGAGGTCAACGGGCCAGATCTGCTAGAGGGGTGGGCCGTCCAGGAGTAATCGGCCCAACGGCGGCAGCACACACGCGGGAGATGCATATCCAGCTGCGGCCCAGCAGCTGGCTCATTCGGCGAAGGGGAATCGAGCGCTCTCATCCGTCGGATCTGGCTAGACCGGACGGGCACGAGGCGTCGTCTCCACGGGGCTGGATGGCTAGCGAGGGAAACCCTAGCTGGGTCAGGGAGATGCTGGGGAGCTCACCGAGGGCTCAGGGGAGGTCGTGGAGGTGACGAGGTGACGCGGTCGACGACAGCGAGTCTAGGGAGGGGCGACACGGGGTGATTCGTTGTCAGGGAGCTGCTCGCGTGAGGACGTCGAGAGGGAGCTCGCCGGAGCTTGCCCTAGACGATGCTCCAGAAGGTCCTGAGCACAAACAAGGACACGAGTAGATAGGTCAGAGGGAGGGGAGTATTGCTAGGTGACATGCAGCGAGAGAGGTAGAGGGAGGAGAGAGTGGTGCTTGCGGGAAGAAAATGGCCGAAGCTTCTTGTGCTTCTTCCCACGAGTAGAACATAGCAGGGGAGAGGGGAGAAGGTGTTCTGGGAGGTGAGTGGGGACAAATGAGCAACAAGTGGAGGCTGGGGTGGCCTCTAGCCCTTTTATTTCGAAACCTCATGGGTATAGACGAAATGTCCAAAATGGGTATGGGGTGGGAGCTTCCCATTGGTGGCTAAGGGTGGTGCTGTGGTCAAAGGTGGCAGAGAGGTGGTGAGAGGGAGTGGGGTAGCTGCTGCCCCTTTTTATTACAAGATATGGCAAGATTTGCCTCTATCTCTCACTCTTAAAAGCACAAGAGGACAAGGGAGGGGAGGTGCTACAGTAGCTTGGGTTAGTGTGCATGACCATGAGAGAGTGATGATGCTGTGGTGTAGTGCTTGACAAGATTTGGTGGTGTTCGGTGTTGGTTTGAATCAAGTTTGCTTAGTTTGCAAAAATGTTGAATTTGAGGATTGTGAAGGAAGTTGACAACCTTGCATTGGAAAAAGTGTGAAAATGGTACAGGTATGTGGAGTAGATCAAATAATCACCTCATGATTTAAATGGGATTTTTCTGATGATTATAATCCCATTTAAATGCACTTCTTCAAAAAGTGCTGAAGTAGATTATGGAAGCAAAGATGAAAATTTTACATTGCGCAAGCTTGGTTTTTGATTTTAGGTGGTCCTAAATACCATAACACACATTGGAGAATTTTATTGGGATTTATTGGGGTGGAAAAGTATTTTTGGGGAATTATTTCTTGTTTCTGCCATTTAAGAAAAATGGCAAAGAGAAATAATGAAGAATCTCAAAAATATTTATTTTTGAGTTGGAAATATGGGATATGAGATGGAGAACTCAATTATGCATTGAGTTGGCAAAGTTATTTGGAGAAAAACAAACTTGCCTTTATAGACAAGGATCTTAAGATATTGGTAAGTAAAGGAAATAGAATAGTTTGATAATCCAAATAATTGTGGGAATTATTTAGGGATGATTATATCCAATGTGGATGATGTGGACTTGATGTAGGCATCAAGATCAACCTTGGTTTTGAAGGAAAGTGTTGAAAAGGGTGGAAACTACATTCTTGGAGGATCTAGGGTTTGGTTATTCTGATGCCACCTAAACAAGGTTGGATTAGAGAGCTCAGAGCTCACCTTGGTACAAGAGGTATATGGATGGATAGACCAAGTCATATAGATGATCATGGAAGCAAGAGTTGGTCCTGGTTGGATTTGTGGTGGTGTAGAGGACATGGCAAACTTTGTTGAAAATAAGGCTGCCATAACAGATACATCAGATAGCCTCCTAAATCATGTGGGTTTAAGAAGCACAAGGTTCCAGTGGAAACAAGTAGAGTGGGGATTGATAGGCTATGATTATTAGATCATAACCAAGCAAGGAGTTAGCCAAGGGGAGGTAGCATATAGATGTGAGCTTCTTCCAAAGTAGGAAAGATGATAAGATTTGCAGAGAAGATTATTATCTTGACTACAAAACCATCATGGATGAGTGGGAGATAGAATGGATTAGCCAAGGGCAAGAGTGGGCCTTGGTAGTACTACAGATGTACTACAAGATGGTTCAAGTACATTCTCAAGAATGCACATAGGTTGGAAAAGGTAGAGATCCAAAGAGGGTATCCAGATAAGAAATCCAGACTTAGCCATTTTGGCAGATTTGGTGATTTTGACTAGTATGTAAGAGGGAGACATTTGAGAGGGTGGCAAGGGTTTATCCTGTCCATCAAGTGGTTGATGTTGAGGTATAGATGGAAGAGAGGGGATCCAAACTTGGATTGGGTCTCCACTAGTTTGGAAACCATCAGGAGGGATTATCCTTGGATTGATCTGAGCATGAGGGGAGGTGGTTACCTTAGTGGCTTAGGATAGATCTAGACTTGGATGCTTGCTTTGAGATTGATGATCACAAGCAAGGATTGGGTCCTAAGGGATGAGATACTATATTATGTCACCCTAGTTCCTAAGCAAACAATGCAAACAGCAGATCAAGGCAATTCATCAGACATCAGATCAAGGCGATTCATCAACCAGCAGATCAAGGCAATTCATCTTAACACTTATCTAACTACTACTAGGGTTACCATCAAGCCTAGCTTGAGGTAGGGATGGGTATGTTAAAAAGGGGTTTTTCTTTGAGGTAAGATAAGTACCATCTTGGTATCTCTACCAAGATTGAGATGAAAAAGGTTTTAATAAGGTTTTGGAAAACTTAGGGATAAGAGTAGTTGAAGGTTCTGTCTTGAAAACATAAGGAGAGTACATATATGTCTCCATAGGTTGGGAAATAGAAACTAGTAAAGTAATTTGTTGGTTCAAAGTCATGTTGGCTTAGTTTTTTAGAAATGCCAGAACATTTGAGAATATGAAAAATGAGCCGAGACATCTCTTTTCTAAAAATAGTTTTTGTAAACTAGGGTTGAGATGAGGAGCACAGAACTAATACATAAACAGTTGCATTGATCACAAGCAAGCAAGTAAGCACACATTGCAGGAAAAAGTTTTTGTTCCCCCTGATTTTTGCCTTTAGGACATTTAATCAGGGTTGCTGAAATTGGGATGTTACACTTTGTTTGTAGCCTGTCATGTTGCATGCTGATGTCTACGCACTTCTATTCTTGTAGACAGTTGTTGGGCCTCCAAGTGCAGAGGTTTGTAGAACAGCAGCAAATTTCCCTTAAGTGGATCACCCAAGGTTTATCGAACTCAGGGAGGAAGTGGTCAAAGGTATTCCCTCTCAAGCAGTCCTGCAATCAAGATACAAGAAGTCTCTTGTGTCCCCAACACACACAATATGCTTGTCAGGTGTATAGGTGCACTAGTTCCGCGAAGAGATAGTGAAATACAAGTGGTAACAGTGCCAGAAAATAGCTTGATGGTGAGGTAAAGACTAAAGCAAGCAAACATGCCACAGACCTAGATGCAAACGGTGTTTCAATGTTTAGAAACAAGGCCTAGGGATCATACTTTCACTAGTGAACACTCTCTCATATAAATATCCTCTCTTTATGATACTACTCTTAACTACTCTCCAGTTGGACACTCTAATCATCGGTAGGGCTATAACAGCACTCCTCAAAGTCCGTTTTCCCCAATCTAGATAACCCCACACTATCACCTTGAGCTCTAGATGGTTCCAAAAAACACCACAATTTCATAAAGACATCCAACTCCAAATATAACTCATAACAAATATTCAATCTAGCCAAAGTGCCACACACGGTATGCACGTTGTCACTTTCACGTGGGGAAAAGCATAGATCTATTAAAGCACAAAGAGTATTTATGTAGATTCAAGCCTAAGTGCCACCATGGCGTGCACGCTGTCACTTTCACACACATGGGGAGAGCGGAGATCTATTAAAGCACTTGAGTAGCAAGGTAGATCTACATGATTACAAAGCTCATGACCATAATATGATCATGTATAGAGAGAGATGAACACATAGCTACCGGTAGAGCCCTTAGCCTCGAGGAAGAACTACTCCCTCCTCATCATGGGAATCAACAACGGTGATGAATATGGTGGTGGAGATCGATGGAGATGGCTCCGGGGGCACTTACCCGTCCCGGCATGGTGCCGGAACAGAGACTTTCTATCCCTCGAATCTCCCCTTCGGTGGCGGCGGCGCTACAAATTTTTCTGTAAGTATGATTGACGATTTAGGGTTTTCTCCCCGGGGGCTTCTTATAGGTGAAGAGGCGAGGCTAGGAGGCGGCCAGAGGGGCCACACCCAACCCACGCACGGGGCAGGGCCCACCCGCGCCTAGGGGGTGGTGGTGGCCCTGGTTCGCCTCTCCGTCTCCCCTCCGGACTTCGTGTCGCTCACGGTAAAATATTGACTTTGACTTTTGTCCCGTCCAATTCCGAGAATATTGATTTTCAGCTTTCTGAAACCAAAAACAACAGTAAACAGGCAACTGGCACTGTGGCATCTTGTCAATAGATTAGTTCCATAAAGTGTATAAAAATACCTCAAAGTGTAGACAAAACATAACCAAGTTGATACTAAACAAGCATGTAAAATCAAAAATTATAGATACCTTTACGACGTATCAAGCATCCCCAAGCTTAACTCCTGCTCGTCCTCGAGTAGGTAAGTGATAAAAAAAATATTTTTTTAGGTGACATGCACCATCAAAATCAAGATCAAACCATTTGCAAGCATTGAAAGCTGGGATCAAAGAACTCTAAACATGAGCATGAAAGATGGAGTTCTAACAATAAGACAAAGTAACTATGCATGCAACATGAAAGGTTACAAACAAAGATCATGAATAACAATGCATTGAAAGACGTTTGTTTGTTTCATATATAGAAAACATAGCATAAAGGCATTCAGCTTGTCCCTCATGGAGTAGCAAATAGATGCATAGGACACCTTCAAAGTTCATAAGGGTGACTAGATACAAATAGCACAAGAACAAGCAATATCACAATATGCATCAATCAATAAGTTTTGGGACACTGCACACAGAATGACAACTATGCTCTCTTAATGGTGCCTAAAGGTAGAAGGTGGAGACTCAATATAATGGTGGAAGAAACACCCTTCATAAAGGAAGCAGGGATTTCAAGTTTCAAAAAGAGCTTCCAAAAATTATGGTACTTGTTAGCTTTCGGCCCATTGCCCCTATTGACATGGTTATACTCCACGGGTACATGACCTTAGCATACCTGGTACAGTCCAAGGAAGGCCCACAAGAATATACGCGGCCCATGAAGACTTTCGGGTGGCCCAAGCCCAGGATGTTTTTGGATCCTTGGAGAGCAAGAGTAGAGTAGATAGAATATTCAAAGAGGCAAACCATACAACCTGTAACCGACTCGGTCTGTGTCCGGGACCTTACTATCTCTATAAAAAGGCTAGGAGGGCACTTCATACCACCGCATACACACCTCCACGCTAGATTGCATCTGCGCACCCCTGTAACTTTCGGTTCCGCCGTAATCAAGAGCAGACAAGCAGGAGTAGGGTTTTCCCTCCGGGGGCCTGAACCTGGGTAAACCTCGTGTCCCTTTTCCTTGTGTGTTAACCGTTCCGCGATCTCCAGCATCCCCATATTCTCCAAAACCCAAGTTCATAACAATGGGCATTGTCGAGATTAAACCTCGTCAATTGGCGCAGTCTGTGGGAACTGGGGGGCGCTGGTTGTGCGATCGTGACGGTCCCAACCAAAGAGATCTACAACTCCTCAGCGACGGAGAGCCATCTCCTCTTCGGCGCTTTCGACTTCACCGCCCACTCGCCAGCCACTCTGAAGGACTTCGAGCCTGTTGGCGACGGGCTCGAGATCCTGTTCGGGAGCTTCTGCTTCCAGGTGGGGCAGACCGGCACTCTCCGTCTCCCAGAGCGGGTGCCCATGCCATCGATCAGGCCCGCTTCATGAGCTCCGCATCCCGTGCTACGCACATCGCCATCAACAGATGAGTCCTATGACAGCAACAGCTGCGACTCAGATCTGTGCGATCCACCATCGGAGGAAGGGACCTATGGTTCCGGATCCGAAAGCTGCGACAGCAGCAATCCGATCTATGAGCACTACCAATGTGCCGCAGTCATCCAGAGCGACGTGGATCAGGAACACAACCCTCCACCCAACCCGCAGGGTAGAAACGGCGAGAACAGGAGAAACCGGTCCCCCGCCCAATGAGGAGGACACCTATCCCAATCGGGTAATCCACCTCAGCGAGGAAGGATGGGCTCAAGAACGCGAGGCCGTGGCAGGCAACAAGATCCTGCCTGTGGGTTCCTCATGGGACCTACTAATGGCGTACCACCTGCTCCTCGTCGAAGAGCAAAATAAGCAGGTGAAGATGCAAGAAGTGCTTGACAAGCACAAGCAAGCGGCCTCCGAGTCCAGTGCGCGGCGAGCTGTGCTCTCCGCCATAGGCGGCTCCAGCTTGCACGACAACCATGACAACAAGCACCGTTCTCGCATGGAGAACATGGACCCCACTGCACGTCGCGAGGTGACTCGGACTCTCAACACGTCTTTCATGGAGATGGATGCCGACGGCAACGTCATCCCAAAGACGTCGCAAGTGCGATCATGGTAGCCACCACATACCTCGCATCCCATCCACCTCCGGTGGGGGACCCTAAAAGGGCCATGCACAAATCCGCACTAACCGGACTCAGACTCATTGGATCTGCGCTCCACGGAGAAGCTCCTGCGGAGCCCAAAAAGAAGGTTGCGGTCAGGTTCAACTGAAGTCCCACGCCTTCATCCGACGAGGAAGAGCACAACCTACCTCGAAGGCACAAGAGCTCGCGACATCTCAGCCGCGATTATGACGCTCGAAGCGAGCTCACCCAACGCAAGATCGACAAAGCGCGCGCGTATGCTCGTCCGAATCCGAGGAGGACGACGACGAAGGAGAACTCTGCGGAGCTCGATGCTTCAGCAGATCCGTCCGGCGGACACGGATGCCGTGGAACTTCAAGCTTCCTCCAGACACTCCGAAGTTTGACGACACACAGGATCCCAAGGCGTGGCTCAGCAACCAACTGTCGTCCGTCAAGATACACGGCAGAAACAAGAACACCGCCATGCAATGCCTTCAGCTGCAGCTGACAGGCGCCGCCCGGATCTGGCTCAGCAGCCTATCCTCGGGATCCATCTGAAGCTGGGAGGAACTAGCGTACATTTTCATCCGAAACTTCAAGGCACCAGCAAGAGGCCATCCTAGATCGAGCAGCTATGGGCATGCACCCAACGAACGGGCAAATCCATTCGCTCGTACATATTACGCTGGTCCAACACCAACAACTCCGCGGCGCACATCTCAGAGGAGAGAGCGATCGACGCCTTCAAGGTGGCGTCAAACGCCAAGACTTCAAGGAAGAACTTGGGCGCGTCAAGCCCAAGACACTTGACCACCTCATGGACATCGCCAACAGGTGGGCAGATGGCGAGGAATCCGTCCACCGAGCGCACTCGGAGGAGGAAGATAACTATGGCCGCCGACGTGAATGCCGTAGCAAGAGAAGATCGCGCGTCTACGACGACCGCGACAGACCCGACATGGTCGCGGCTGGTTACGCCGACCGCCGCAGCGAAGGCAACCGCAGCAGCGGCGGATATCGTGGAAACAACTTCCGCGACGGAGGAAGCCCAGCGTAGTCATGGCAACGCCGCGGCTGCGACGACGGACCCTCAGCATATGACAAGTTGTCGAGCCCGTGCACCATCCACTTCTACATCGACAAGCAGGATGGCAAGAAAAAGGCAAGCCACATGCTCAAAGACTGTCGTGAGTTCCAGAAACTCAGCGAGAGCATGTCCCAAATGAGGCAACAAGCCCCGAACCCCGGGTACAGGAACGCGCCTGCACCAGGTGACATCGCCCACGGAGCTCCTCCACCACCACCACTCGTGGGACCTTCGAATCATCCAATCGCACCTGCATAGAACAACGGCGGAAACGGGTACCCCGTGCCAAAAGGATCACTGATGATCCAAAAAGGGCGCCCAACAAATAGGGTGCACAAGAAAATCACCCGTCAGATCAATCTGGCTGTGACCGCTCCACCCACCATCCCTGAGTACCTCAGCGGTTTGGAGTCCTGCATCACGTTCAGCCGTTCAGATCACCCCTGCCAGGTCCCTCACCTAGGTCATGCTGCCCTGGTGCTCGAGGCGCAGATCGGAGGGTTCGATATGAGCCGCGTCTTCATGGACAGCGGCAGCAGCATCAATCTGATGTTCGCCAGCACCTTAGCAGCAATGCGGATCCCGCTGTGCAGCCTGGAACAATCCGACACAACGTTCCACGACATCGTCCAAGGGAAGGGCATATTCCCCCGGGGAAAGATATGGCTCGACGTCATCTTCAGCAAGCCCGATAAATTTCGGTGCGAGCGACTCGAGTTTGAAGTGGTGGACTGGCCATCACAATACCACGCCATTCTCGGGTGTGTGGCATTCGCACGGTTCCTGGCAGTACCGTACTACACGTACCTTCTACTCAAGATGCCAGGACCTAAGGGCGTCATCACGGTCCACGTGAGCTCCACCCGATCGGACCACTGCGACAGGGACTTCAACAGAATCTCCCAGTCATTCGGCATGCATGAGGAGCTCATAAGGCTCCGAGAGGTGACAGACAACGGGGCACCCCCAGTCGCAAGACAGAACGCACCGGACATGTTTTTCGACTCCACCGTCAACACAAAGAAGGTGCAGGTCCACCCGACGGACGCCTCCAAGACGGCGCTGATCGCCAATGACCTCAGCCCCGCATAGGAAAGCGCGCTCGTCGAATTCCTCCATGAGCGCTGGGAATTCCCAGGGAATTCCTGCAGACATGCCAGGAGTTCCCAGGGAATTCACCGAGCACGCACTTAACGTCTTTCCATACGCCAAGACCGTCAAACAGTCCATCCGACGACTGTCCGAGCCACGGGCTGAAGCCATCGGAATCGAAGTCAACAGACTACTCGATGCAAATTTCATCAGTGAGATCAAAGAAAGCGAGTGGCTCGCCAACACCGTGATGGTCCCCAAAAAGGACACGGACATCCTGCGGATGTGCGTGGACTTCACATCGCTGAACAAGCACTGCCCTAAGGATCACTTCCCTCTTCCTCGGATCGATTAGATCATCGATTCGACTACAGGATGCGAGAGGCTCTCCTTCCTTGACGCCTACTCAGGCTACAATCAGATTCGACTAAAGGTCAAAGATCAGGAGAAAACGGCGTTCATCACGCTGTTCGGAGTGTTCTGCTACAACACAATGCCCTTCGGGCTGAAGAACGCAGGTGCCACGTACCAACGGTGCATGCAGACATGCCTAAAGGACCAGATTGGCCGTAACATCCAAGTCTATGTCGATGACATAGTAATCAAAACAAGGGAGGCCAAGACACTGATCGACAATCTCCGCGAGACGTTCGACAACCTTGATCGATACAAGATCAAGCTAAACCCAGAAAAGTGCGCCTTCGGCGTCCCATCTGGTCAACTTCTAGGCTACTTCATCTCCCAGCGAGGGATCAAAGCAAACCCGAAGAAAATCCAAGCCATAATGGCCATGGAGAAGCCGAAGAACCTCAAAGGCGTCTAGCAGCTCGCTGGGCGCATCGCGGTGTTGAGCAGGTTCATCAGCCGCATGGGTGAAAAAGCCCTGCCTTTCTATCAGCTGCTACACAAGGCAGAAAAATTCGAGTGGACGCCTGAAGCAGACGACGCATTCGAAGATCTGAAGCGGCTGCTCTCCACCTCGCCCGTCTGGGGCACGCCAAGGGAGCGCGAGCCTCTACTGCTATACATAGCAGCTACACATCAGGTGGTAAGCACCGTGCTCGTGGTCGAAAGACCCGAAGATGGCAAGACCCATGGTGTACAACACCCAATCTACTACCTCAGCGAGGTATTGACGCCAACAAAGCAGAGGTATCCTCACTACCAGAAACTCGTATACGGCGTGTTCATGCCGGCTTGCCGGCTGAGCCACTACTTCCAGGAGCATCAGGTGATGGTCGTCAACGAAGCACCCCTGAACAGCATCCTGAACAACCCGGAGGCCACAAGACGTGTTGCCCTATGGGGCATCGAGCTGTCACCTCTAGACATAGTCTATGAGAAGCGCCACGCGATCAAGTCCCAGGTCCTACCGGATTTCCTAGTCCACTGGATGGAGCTGAAGCTGCCGGACACTCCGGACATGACGCAATCATGGACAATGCACTTCGATGGCTCCAAGCGCGAAGCTGGAGCAGGAGCCGGGGTCATACTGACCTCCCCGTAGGGAGACAAGATGAAGTACGTCCTCCGGATGAAATTTCGAGCTTCCAACAACGAAGCCGAATACGAGGCCCTCATCCACGTCATGAGGATGGCCAAGATCTGTGGCGCGACGTGCCTGGTCATCTACGGCGACTCGAACCTCGTCGTCCAGCAGACGATGAACGAGTGCGACGCACACGCTGCCAACATGATTGCGTACCGCGCACTCTACAACGCACTCGAAGGAGATTTTGACGGCTGCGAGCTTTGGCACGTTGGGAGATAAAGAAACGAAGAGGCTGGCAGACTCGCCAACATCAGCTCCACCTATGCACGGGTGCCACCAGGTGTGTTCCTCGAACAGATCTGCGTGCCATCCATCAAAAGGAAATTCCCCAATAGATCACCCGAAGAAGCAGAACACTCGGGGGCTGTGCTACCCGAAGGACAGAAAGGACCAGAAAAGCTCGACACAGAGGTCGCAGTGGTCAACCTGATGCAAGTCATGGCAGTCAAAGAAACATGGACACAGCCATACCTTTGATATCTGATAGACGGAGAGCTGCCTGACAGCCCAACGGATGCCCGGCGCATATCTCGCCGGTCCAAGGCCTTTACCATCATCAATGGCGAGCTGTACAAACGCAGCATTTCGTGCGTACCCCAAAGGTGCGTACCATCGGTGACGGCAAAAATATCCTCCAAGACATCCACGAGGGCATCTGCGGCCATCACGCGGGTAGCCGCGCCCTTGTCGCCAAAGCTCTACGAGCTGGATTCTACTGGCCAACGGCCATGAACGATGCCAAGGACATCGTCCGAAGATGCAATGGGTGCCAGAGGTTCGCAGATAAACCACACACACTAGGATCGGAGCTCAGGCCCATACCCTTGGCCTGGCCCTTCGCCCAATGGGGCCTCGACATGATCGGCAAACTGCCCAAGTCCTTGAAAGGAGGTCACATCTACCTCCTGGTCGCAGTCGACAAATTCACCAAGTGGATCGAGGCCACGCCAGTTACTAACCAAAAGGGAAAAACGGCCGTGAAATTCTTCGAATCCATAGTCTACAGGTTCGGCGTGCCGCACAGCATCATCACCGATAATGGGTCGAACTTCATCTCCAAAGAATTCTAGGACTTCTGCGAAGACCTTGGAATCAACATAACATTCGCCTCTGTGGCGCACCCGCAAACGAACGGGCATGTCAAAAAGTACAACGGCCTCGTCGGCGGCGGCATCAAGAAGCGCCTAATGAGTCCACTCCAGCGACTCGCAGGAGCCTGGACACAGGAACTATCCTCCGTCCTCTGGAGTCTGTGCACGACGCCAAACAGCTCAACTGGCTACACGCCCTTCTTCATGGTGCACGGAGCCGAAGACGTGCTGCCTGCAGAAGTACGCCATAAGGCCCCACGGGTCATCGCCTACAGCGAAGCCGAATCGATGCCCGCACTCGAAGACGCCGTCGACACACTCGACGAGGCACGTGACATAGCCGCGGCTCTATCAGCGGTCTACCAACAGAGCCTCCGCAACTATCACAGCCGTCGGCTGCGCCCAAGGTCCTTTGTTGAAGGAGACCTAGTCTTACAACTCAAGCAAGAGAGACCGAAGAAGCTCAAGTCACCCTGGGAAGGACCCTATGTCGTCACTGAAGTCATCCCAGGTGGCGCCTATCGCCTCAAGCACATGGAGTCTGGAGTCGCATACTCCAACCCATGGAACGTCGCACAATTGCGACGCTTCTACCCCTAGCTACCCCCTCCTTTTACTTTCAATAAGGCTATTCAGCCAAGGCTACTCAGCCGAACAATGTACCTCCTCATTACGATATGAATAAAGCTAAGTGTCTCGCCCCAAAAATTTATCTATTATTCGCATTTTCTTCATGTTACAACACACTCGGGGGCTCCCCTCACCTCACAACTTTGTCGACTGGGGATAACCCGTGTACACCTGAGTAGCCGATCACGTCAGGCTAACGAAAATGGCACGCATACAAATAAAGCACCACGTGCTAAAAACAATCAACCTTTATAGAAAGGGGCATAACACGCCCAGTCGAATACATACAAGTTTTACATCTATCTTTTTATAGGTCCTACCTATTCTGAAGAATCACCTGCGCCCGATGCTCAAAGAGATCTACAATTTGTTTGGCATATTGCCTTACAGCCGCATAATGCGGACGCATGTCCCACATGCCACCATCCGGCCGAAGAGGTGGCCCAGCCGCCATAGCAGCAAGATCTACATCAGGGCGATGCAACCGCACGAGGGAAAGCGCAGCCTTCACCCCTGCAACCAACTGATGCCGCACCAGCTCCGTGACATGATGCACATCTCGAAACTTCGCCAGCAGGCCCCATAGAGTCGATGGTGGCTCATCCAGGGGAAACATCACGTGCAGAATCGACGCCAAAGAAGTCTTCACTTGCCGCAGCACCCGCGACACCTGGTGAACACGATCCTGCACAGTCGCAAGGACCATAGCATGATCACGGTCCATCCAGAAAAAGTCGCCGGCCTTCATGTCCTGCTGGGTCAGGCAGTTGATCCGAACAACAACACGCTCTTTTTCCTCCCTAGGAACAAGGTTAGCACCTACAACACCTGCAAAGTAAGATGACAAGCCAACAGGCGCATCCGAGAAATGAGCAGCAGCTCGAAGAAACTCACATTGAAGCTGTTCGGACAAACGCCGTAATTCCCCCATCAGATACTCCTCTCTGGCGGTGCTCTGCTCCGCCTTCGACTTCCAAACATCCGCGTGGCCTCGAAGGCCAAGCAATTATTTCTCAAGACTATGGATGCGGTCACGAAGAAATACAAGCTGCGACGCATCATTCAAGGATGGCCGCAGCTGCGGCACAGACGAAGTATCAACGGGATCATCACCCGAAGGTCCCTAGAGGAAAAGAAGGCAAGGATATGAACAAACACACGAATGAGCAAACAACTTGGAGATTCATTATAGGCAACAAGTAGTGTTCATAAATACATTACAACAAAAGAGACGAAAGCTATCCTACAACTACAAGGCTTAAGAAGCTGCATCCTGAGTGGCCTCGGAGCCGGATTGCCTGCTCTTGGCCTCCCCCTGCTGCCTCACCACGTACTCCGCCAGCAGGTCAATCAGCTTCGGCCCATAGCATTTACAACGGGCAGCGTAGAGGGCGAAGGATACCTCGGATCCATCAGAAGCCGTCGGCATCTGGGAGGTGACCTGATGAAGATCCAGCTCCGCTCCAGACGCCATGGCCATCGCCAGCCCCATGGACGCACCGATGCCTTTCTGCTTGCGCTTATACCCCGCAGGCGCCTCGGCCGACAGCGCATCCGCCAACAAATCGACATCCTCAAGGGCGACACCCTTGGGGACGAGCTCCTTGTAGAAGTGTTGGAGAACCTCTTTGGCCTTGGCAAGCGAGCCGACCACGGTACTGCAGCGGTCTTCGACCGCCGCAGTGGCATCATCTAGAGCACTTCCGTGCTCCGGGGCACCATGGTCAAACTCGATGCCCGCGGCATCTAGATAAACGGAAGAGGCAAAGTGAAAACCAAACAAAACAAGAGATACAAGGAAGCCGAAAAGGAACAGACGAAACTACTCACCCAAAATAGCCTTGGCAGCAGCCATCAGCTTGCCGGCTACCTCCTTCTCGTGCGAGGCCGCAGCGGTGGCGAGCTGCTCCCCGCGATCCGTGGCCTCTCGCTGCAGGCGCTCCTTGGCCGCAGCCGCGTCGGCTAGCTCCTGCTCAAGGCGCTCCTTAACGCCAACGACATCTTCAGCTTTTTTTCTCTGCTCGCCCGAGGCTCTTTTTGAGAGCATCAAGCTCCCGGAGGGCAGTGTTATTCTCATCTGCAACAAAGAACAAGCATGAGATTACATAAGTAAGCAAGCAGCCGAAGAAGCAGAAGATCGATAAAAAAAACACGAACCTTGAAGCCGCTGAAGGGTGGCCTCCAATGCCAGATGCTGCTTCACCAGTTGGTTGACACGTTGAACAAAAGTCTGCGAGAAGATGCAACTTGTTAGGAAAAAGGCTCGGGGGCTGCACCCAAAGAAACGAGCAAAGCAAACCACGCATACGAAAAGACTCTCGGGGGCTCCCCCCGAGACACGAGCAAAAGGAAAAAGTGATCAGCAGATCATCCGAAAAAATGCTCGGGGGCTCCCCCCACAGCAAGAACGAAAGCACTTACATGATCAGACAGCGACTCCGAAGGTCCGGCTGTAGTCTTCTGGGAGACAATCACCCGAGCCTCCTACGGAGAAGGGTTCGGAGCAACGCCCCCAGAGGTGGCCACCGTCTGAGGAAGAGGAGGCGCAACCTTCGACTCCCCCATCATCTCCCGAGCGCCATCACTGAACGAGCCATCGGGAGAGTGGCTACAAAAGAAAACATCAGTCAAATACAAGCAAGCAAAATTGAAAGAGAGCAAAAAAGAAACTGCAGATACTTACGATTCCATATCGCTCAAGTTGAAGATAGGCAAGGTCCTCTTGCCCTTCTTCTCTTCCTTCTTCCGCTTTGCCAGCGGCTACGGCGCCATAGCCCACACGGGCACGGCCGGAATAGGAGAGGAAGAGCCACCATCACCTCCACTATGACGCACAAGGCATGGCGGGTTCCTAGGTGTCGGCAGAGTCGAGGCATCCGACGATTCGCTCGAGCTCCGCGTCCGCTTTCGAGTATGCTCCTCGCTCGACCCAAAGGTTTCCTCAGCCGGCGACCGCGCCGAAGGAAGATCAGACATGGAGTCCACTACCTCATTGTCCGGTGCATCCGGAAAACATTCGGGTAGTGGAGGCGCCATGCCAGGTACCTGGAACTCCTGCAAAAAAGAAAACAAACTCTCAGAATAAACGAACTGCAAGAAGATGCAGTTGAAAAAGCGCTACGTGCACGTCCCAGATCTACACCTGCGGCACCGGTCGAGAGGCCCTAAATGGAAGGGTCAGCGAGCTACCCGGAATGTCCTCGTCAGCTTTAAACTTCAGCAGCGGCCGGAGGATTCTGTCAACGTCCCCCTTGGAGAGCTCTCCTGTCAAAACCCTAGTCGGGTCGTGGCGGCCAGAATAAAGGAACATCGGGTGCGCCCTAGCCTGG
The DNA here is from genome assembly GCA_916181665.1 of Avena sativa. Taxonomy (NCBI): domain Eukaryota; kingdom Viridiplantae; phylum Streptophyta; class Magnoliopsida; order Poales; family Poaceae; genus Avena; species Avena sativa. The sequence continues at coordinate 336,462,123 of OV702297.1, read as the reverse complement.
AGCGGCTGCACCCGACATTGGAGGAAGGTGCGGATGATATCCACACCATTCACCTCTTTATCTGGAATCACCTGAAGATCCTCCACCCGATGATAGAGTTCCTCTATCTCTGCCACCTCACCATCCAAGATGTGGTTTTTCCAGGACCTCTTCGGCTGGATTTTCTGGGAGGGGTCGAAAGGAGCAAGACCAAATTTTTGCCCATACACTATGGAGTCGCGGATGTAAAACCATCGCCTCCGCCAGTATTGGATGGACTCATACATAGAAAAAGAAAATAAGAGAAAGTTGGATTTAAGGGAAATGATGCAGCCGCCGATGGGATAAACACCATCGGAGCCAGACCACATCTTCACGGAATAGAGCTTCCAGAAGAGGTCAAAGTGCTGCTCGATACCGAGCCAGTACTCGCAGAAGGTGATGAAGCAGGCAATGTGAAGAACAGAATTCGGCGAAAGATGATGGAGTTGGATGCCATAGAATAAAAGCAATCCATGGAGAAAATCGTGGACTGGGAGAGAAAGGCCCCGAAGGACAAAAGCGACAAACATGACCCGAAACCCAGCGGGTGGATGGGGAATTACCTCGTCACCGGGAATCTTGACGGCCTGCTTGTCCTGCGGGATCAGACCCTGCTCATGGAGCTTGCGAAGATCGCCCTCGCGCGTCTCCGATCGCCGCCAGCCACCATCAGTGACGCGAGTAGCGGCGGTACCCTTCTTGCCACCGGCAGCAGCGCTGGTACCAACTGCGGTGGAGGCCTTCTTTGATTTCCCCGTTGCAGTGCGGCGACGGCGACGGTGTGAGCGCAGGAACAAAAATGGAAAGGATCGAAGAACTTCCAGCGTGCGGCGATGAAAGCTCAAGAAGGTGGGAGCAGTGAAATGAGAATGGCTGCAGTGAAAAAAAAAACTTTTCCCCAATGATTATAAGGACGAAGAAGATGCACGATGACCGTTCATCGGGAAGCCCTAGAGCCAACACAAAAATCCACCCGTCCACGTGTCAGCATGGTAGCGAACCGTCGCTCGCACGCCGTCCACTACGCATGGAAACTGAGGCGACGCCGTAATTATCTCCACGTCGCGTGTGACTAGTCAATTCAAAGTTAGAAGGTGGGACCCACGTTTGCCCAGTCACATCATCTCTGGCGCTGCAGACGCTTGAGGTCACCAATCGTCCGCACTGACGTCATCAAAGCTATACTAGCAACAGTTACAAATCTTCGACTACAAGGCTAAAAGTACTCACTCGAATCTACGATTCTAGTAACTACTCGGGGGCTACTCCTATCAGGAGCGCTGACCGAGCACCCAAAATATGACCAAAGTACTACACCACTGAACTATTCTTCGAGTCCTACGTAGAGTCTACGACTCCACTACGGACTCGGCGGCTACTCCCATAGGGAGGATGGATTCAAGCATCCGAAAAATTTGTGTCCTACGGACCTAAAAATCAACAAAGACTGAATTAAAAGTCTTTGCTCGAGTCTACAACTCGAACAGACACTCGGGGGCTACTCCCATAGGGAGCGCTGGTCGCGCACCCTATGAATGCTTCGACTGCAATCCTTCGGATTAGCATGCAAAAACTTTTTGGCAACTTTGCCCCAGTTAACGCTAAGTGAGTAACATCCTCCTTGGCCACCTGAAACACCTCCGTGGTGATAAACATTCGGATGCTGCGTCCATGACGCAAAGATAAGACCTATAGATACCATCTGATGGCCTGGCAATGCACATGACTGCGCTCTTCTAGTAAAAATCCGTGCCAGCAGGCGCGATGGAAATCCCGACGGACGCGTTGGGTACATCATTTGAAAATCACTGGAATTCCACTCCTGTAAGTCCTCAATGGCCTGAGTCGAATTACGCCAGCACAGGTTCCGGTTTTGAGTCAAGGGACTCAAATCTAAAGAAGATCGTGTTGTTTTATCCTAAGGCAGTTAACTGGCCCTGATCCGTCGGGAGAGTCACACACATGCATCAACAATCCCTACACACTAAAATCATTCTTTGATAAATAGAAAACAGCTGCACCCAAAAAGATTGAAGAGTCCTCAGCCGAATCTATGATTCGACTGAATACTCAGGGGCTACTGACATGGTTATACCCCACGGGTACATGACCTTAGCATACCTGGTCCGGTCCAAGGAAGGCCCACAAGAATATACACGGCCCATGAAGACTTTCGGGTGGCCCAAGCCCAGGATGTTTTCGGATCCTTGGAGAGCAAGACTAGAGTAGATAGAATATTCAAAGAGGCAAACCCTAAAACCTGTAACCAACTGGGTCTGTGTCCGAGACCTTCCTATCTCTATATAAAGGCCAGGAGGGCACTTCATACCACCGCATACACACCTCCACGCCCGATTGCATCTGCGCACCCCTGTAACTTTCGGTTCCGCCATAATCAAGAGCAGACAAGCAGGAGTAGGGTTTTCCCTCCGGGGGCCTGAACCTGGGTAAACGTCGTGTCCCCGTGTTTCTTGTTTGAAAACCATTCCGAAACTCTAGCATCCCCATCTTCTCCAAAACCCAAGCTCATAACAATGGGCATTGACGAGATTAAACCTCGTCACCTATCATAAGCATCTTGAAGTGGTTAAGGTTAAAGTGAACAAAGATGGAGTATATGCTTGACAAAGTATAAGTTGGCAATCTCAAGTCCCTTGAATACGAGGGCCATGCCTCATGCTACTCAACTTCAGTCATCTGTAAGTTCTTGTCATTGTAAGCATATGCATATCATAGAGAACCGCCAACGGGGTACCCCTTGCACATGGTACAAGGAGCTATCCCATAACCAAAATGACAATCCTAATTGTTTGGAACAAGTCATACTACAAGCAATCCTTGAAGGCACACTAAGCATAAGGTCAAAACAAGATCTAGCATGACATGATAAAGTCTAAGCCACAGTCAATGCAAGCTCCTCTTGCACTTTCATTGACTGTGACTTAGACTTTAGCATGACATGCTAGGTGTTGTTTTGACCTTATGCTTAGTGATTATTGTTGTAGCATGTCTTGTTCCAAACAATTGGGATTGCTTAGTGTGCCTTGAAGAAATTATGCATTGTTTTAGCATGCAAAAGCATAGTATTGTGGTATTCTCCTTTGATGCTTTGTTTGGGTTGACTTGGCACATGCTCACACCATATTATGACTATGATAAGTCACCATAGCCTCTATGATCATTTAGTCCTTGACTCGTAGTACCACTCTATGCTTTGATTAGTAATGTTTTGTTGCTCTACATGATTATGGCCATTATTGCTCTCTTAGTTGGTTGCTCCTAGTCTTTGCTAGCCTCCACTTGTATGAGTAAGATCTACTCATGCTTCCAACTCCCAAGAAACCAAGTTATTCCGAAGTGTCCACTATAAACTCCTATGCATGGTGTGTTACACCATTCCAAGTATATTCTTGTTTTCAGCTATCTTCCAATTAAAAACTATTTTGTTATGTGAAAACTTAGTGATTAAAGCCCTCACAAACTTGATGGCACACTTTATATTCTTTGTCCCTAATAAACTTGAACCATTGTGTCATCTATGTTGTATATGCTTGCACTTATGCGTTGGAATTAGCAGAACCGTGCCGTCACGGGGAACATTTTCAACATTGCACTTGTACTTTGTACTCAGTTGATATCATGCTCTATTGTCTATGGATGTCACCTGTGTGAAATAAAGAGGGAACTTGTAAGTCCATGGAGTTTGTATCCTGTGTTAGAGAAACGCCTGGGCCGCTAGCCTAATCCATGCCGAATCATGGTGGAAACTTTAGCATCACCATAGTGACATCTATGAAGCATTCTTCTTATAAAAAAAGAGAGACACACTGAGAAAGAGGAAAGAGAGAAAAAAGCACCATATTCCCATGGTAAATAAGAAGATTGCTGAGATGCTCATTGTCTGCTTGCCTTGTCATTTTGGTTATGGGAAAGCTCCTGTACCATGTGCAAGGGGTACCCTGTTGGAGGTTCTCAATGATATGCAAATACTTACAGTGATAAGAACTTACAGGTGACTAAAGTTGAGTAGCATGAGGTGTGGCCCTTGTATTCAAGGGACTTGAGATTGCCAACTTATACTTCATCAAGCATATACTCCATCTTTGTCACTTTAACCTTAATCACTTCAAGATGCTTATGATAGGGGCAATGAGGATTGAAAGCTAACAAGTACCATAATTTTTGGAAGCTCTTTTTGAAACTTGAAATCCCTTCTTCCTTTATAAAAGGCTTTGCTTCCACCTTTATTGAGTCTCCACCTTCTACCTTTAGGCACCATTAAGAGAGTGTCACATCCAAAATTTTCCAAATTTTGAAATGTGAAAAATAAATAAACAAAAGAATTAATTGTTGAAATTTAGGGTGAAAAGAAACTTTTTGCTTCTAAATGGAAACATCAAAACCCTTCTTGAACAAAATTTGAATAAAATAGAATCCAACAAATTTCAACCAAGTGAAATGCATTCATCAATGAATGTATCTTGAAATTTAAACACTTGGAAAAGTTAAACCAAAACCCTAAAACCCTAAAGGAAGAAAATCATTTCCAAGATCTCTCTAAGGCTATCGATTTGATACATATAAAAATTTAGCAACAAACATTTATAAGTGATCAAAAATGATAAATAAAAATATTATAAAACCATAGAAAGTGGTTTGATTTAATTTGGAGCCATGAATAAAAACTTATGAATTAAATAAGTTAAAAGGGAATAATTTCAAAGCTAATAAACCTCCTATATAAAATCCATACCAAATTGTGAGCATATTAATCCTAAAAGGATTTAAAGATATAAACAAATATTAAATAAGATTCTACAAATTGGAACCACCAATTTTGGAACTATAAATAAAAAGATATGGATTTTATAACATAAAGAAAGAAATGAATAAATAAGGAATATTTAAAAGCCAAAGTAAATCTTGGCCAAATCCATAGACAAATAAAAGTTATTGGATAATAAAAAGAGAAAAGGATTATTTAAATAAAATCATAAGATTAAACAATATCCAATTTTATTTAAATAAAGACAAATTGCCTAAACTAAATAATAAATCACAAGAAAATTATTTAGAAGACAATTTAAACCTTGAGTTAAATCCATAAGCAAATGGAATCAAGATAATCCAAATAAAATAAAGGGATAAGAAATATTCAAATAAACTTATATTATATGGCATTGATCAAATTCAATTCTATTTGAAAGAAGACCAAAAATTCCTAATATAAATGATTAGTTAAATCATGGGAAAATAATGGTAATTGCCAAGTGGATTAAAAGTTATCTAATTGAATTAAAAATTATAAAGGAATTATTTGAATAAATAATATGGATTGGAACCATATTTAAATCTTATTTAAAATTAAGACAAATGTCTAAATTAAATAAATAACAAACCATATGAGAAAGTAATATTCTAAAAAAATGGATTATTTAAATACATTATTAAATAAGATTTAAACCTACTGAAAAGTTTTAGGAAAGGTTTGACAAAAATCTAAATTAAAAGTGAGCTTTTGAAATCATATTAAATATTACTTGAAAATAAAGGCAAAATCCCTTTTAAATAAATATTGAATCACATTAAAATATTTTGATTTATTCCAATTGGACTTTAAAATACTTTGTTAAACAATATTAAAATATACTGAAAGTTTGGAAAAGGTTTGAATAAACAATCTGAATTCAAATGGGTGTTTGAATTTGAAAATAGAAAATAAAATGGAAAAAGAAAAAGGAAACAGAAAAAAAAATGAAATAGAAACAACCTAGCAGAACCTAACCCATCGAAGCAACCCATCAGGCCCAACAGCAGCCCACCCGGCTCCCCCCTCTCTCTGTCGTTCTCTTTTTATCACCCGCAAATGAACCCCCTCAGTCACTGATGACCAGACCCCACACGTGAACCCTCATCTCACTGACCGTGAGGCCCACCGCCAGCGCATCATTGTCTCCACTCCGCGCTAACCTCGCCCCTCACCTCGCGACTGTTTCTGCCATTTGATTCGAGGCTTCAATTCGTTTGAATGCAAGAATAATTCACCCAACGATCACGCACGATAAAGGCGCCTTCCTCCCCTCTACCTTTCCCCTCACTTGCCCCTCCCTCTCCGCCACCAGGCTGCGAGAATTTCTTGCCAACACACCCTCTGCTTTGACGAGCCTTCGTCCAAATTTCGGCAACATCAGCCACCCCTTTGCCCCCTCGACCACACGAGTTTGATCCCTATCTATTGGCGCACCTGCCAGTGCCCTCTACTAGCCCACGCGCACTTCGGAACATCAGCAAGGACAACACCTGAGCACCGCCGTCGATTGTGCCCACTCCGGCGACCTCTCCCCGTAAGCACAGACTGCCCCTTCTCTCTTGTTGCCACTTGAATGTTCTCCTCCCTCTCGCGCATCTGATCCACACTTTCTCTTGTCTTGGCACGCACCGCAGCCTCGCCAACGTCGACGGACAGACACGTCTGTCGCCAGGTCTAACTCCGGCGAGCAATTGCGAGCACCTCCGAGCGCCCCTTCGTCTACAACAAGCACGTCGAGCACCCCCACGTCACGGCGAACACGGTGAGACCTTTCCCCCTCTTCCTCGCTTCCTGTAGTCACTGGGACTTCGCTGATAGAGCGTCGCCGCCGCGCGCCGTCGTCGAGCGCCGCCAGAGTTTGGTCAAGACGTTTTACACCGTTAGATGTTAATCTGATGGATGCGATAGAACAAGTAGTGAAGGGGTACGCAATGATCTGAACTACACAGATCTAATTAGACCCAAACACTATAGCTGCGCGATCCACACGAACCGGTACGCGCTAGTAAGAATGAGACACGTGGCCCAGCTCCTGTTTTAAAAACAGAAATAGATCTATTAGATGTTAGAATTTGAAAAATTCATAACTATAGATCCCCACGTCCAAAATTTGCAAATTTTATATCACTGGATTCATAAAATTATAACCTTTGAAACCATGCCCTTTATTTAGTGTTTTCTTCTATAAAAGTAGATGTTTTGCAGGAACATTATTAGGTCAATTCTTGTTATAAAATTTATTCTAAAAATGTTTTTAGGGTAAAATCTTTTGAAAATGGGATGTTTTGAACCTACTGACCATAAAAACCAACTTTGTATTTAAAAGTATATTTTGTGACACTAAGGAATTATTCCTTGAATAAAAGCATTTCTAGTAAAACAAAAATTGTTGATTATGTTTTAAAAATGTTTTTTGAGTAAAACCTTTTGCAAATGATTTGATTTAAACTCTCTGACTCTAAACACTAAGTTTTGGATTCAAGAAAATGTATTTGATTAACCATGGAAAAATATTCCTTTGAATAAAGGTATTATGGTAAAATAAAAATGTTACTTTGATTTAAAAATGATTTTTGGGTGAAACCTTTTGTAAATGGATTTGTTTTAAACAATTTGATCCTAAAACACTAACATTGTGTTTAAAACATATTTGTCTAACTCTACAAAATATTACATTGATTTAAATCATTCTAACAAAACAAAAATGATTTAAAAGACCTATTTTCACTAACTTGATTTCAAATGACCATTAGGTGTTTTAAAATGTTTATAGCCTTATTAGAAACCACTCTTCCAATAGAACAATCTTTTGCATGCTTGCATGCATTGTTTTGTTTTCATTATTTTCTGTGGTGAAATTGCTTGAATGCTAGATTGAATTGGTGCCTTGATTGAATTGTAGTGAACTTTGAAGAGTGTGACAATTGCAAGATAAAGGAGTGAATCTATATTCTATACTAAAAAGGCAAGTGGTGCTTCATACTTTTGTCCCATTATTTTCACTATGCATTAGTGATATTCTGAGTAGGACTTGCATGGAATTTTTACTAAGTATGCTATGCCATGGGAAATCCTAGTAGATGATGCCTTAGTAGAACTTTCCTAAGTTAAGATCCCTACTACTATCATGCTTAGCTTAGCTAGTAGAAAACAAGGGTGGATTATATTCATGCTATGAAATATTTCTAAGTCTATGACTTGTGTTTTGTTAATAAAACAACTATGTGAATGAATCACCTGGGTGGAATGGAATGAAAGATTTGTGTTGAGTGGTTACACAAGTCCAGTATACTAGGGAAAACTTGGGCATCACCAAGTCCAGTATACCGGGGAAAACTTGGTGTCACACTTTTGGAAAGCCACCCAGGAACAAAGAGATTTGAGATGTCAAATGTTGAGAAGCTTAAAGTGCAGCCACATGGCATTATGGGCTCTGCCTGGATCATATAGGTTGCAATAACTTAGCCAGATGGATAGAAGGTGGTAAGGGTGATAGGTTTGGAACGCGTCCATTTTGGTCTAAGGTAAGGCTTCTGAAAGATCTTGTCTCGATGCATGTCGAGTCTTGTGGGGAAAGTGCACCACCTCTCGAGAGAGTAAAATCTAAGTACTTAGTCATGTCCCCGACAATGGACAATTTGAGCATCAGGACATGGAAGCTATCAAGGATCTCCCCATCCCAATTTCTAAGTTAAAAGCTTGTGGTTGAACAAGGGTAAAGGATCACCAATTTTTATTGGTAGATGCCTTGGGTGATTTTGACAAACAAAAACTTAGTGTTTTCAAATGATAAGGAATATCTATTTTGAGCAAAGCAAGCCTAAGCTACACTTAGCCAAATGCATATATATGATAGATACCACTATTCTACCATAGTATCACTTGCCAATACAATTCAAATGTATTGACCCTTGTGGCTGTAACTTATTATGTCGTAGGTTTGTTTGATGTTAGTGAAGTGTGTTGAATAGGATTACAAGTCTACAACCAACATGATTGCATGAGGCACATTTAAGATGAAGGACTCCATGCTATATAGTTATTTCTGCTGTATTGTAATGAGATAGCCAAATGAGCTATGTAAGATGAAATGAATTATTTTATTTCCTGGTTATAAAGTTGTACTATGACCTTTGTTTCTTGATATTACATCTTAAACTATGGATGCTATCTATTGATCCAGGGACTAGCATTGTAAACACAGGGATCTCTACCTTATCAGGTTGGGACCTCTATAGAGAGCATAGTGTTGGAATTATGCCCTAGAGGCAATAATAAAGATGTTATTGTTATAATTCTTGTTCATGATAAAGTTTATATTCCACGATAGAATTGTATTAAATGGAAGCTTTGATACTTGTGTGGTTTATGAACAACACCGTGCCCCTAGTATGCCTCTATGGACTAGCTCATTGATTAATGATGGTTAAGGTTTCCTAACCATAGACATGAGTTGTCGATTAATAATGAGATCATGTCATTAGGAGAATGTTATGATGGACAGACCCAAATCAAGCAGAGCAATTAGATCGTGTCATTGTGTTCATCTTTGCGAAGCTTTTTCCTATGTCAAATATTGTATTCCTTAGACCATGAGATAATGCAACTCCCTGGTATCGGAAGAAAGCTTTGAGGTCATCAAACGTCATCCTATGTGAGGGTGATCATAAAGGTGTCTCTCAGGTGATCGGAAAGTACTTGTTCGGTTGTATGTATCGAGATGAGATTTTTCCCTCCCAAGTCGGAGAGATATACTTCGGGCCCACTTGGTAATCGATATCAACACCTCTTGCAAGCACGTGGTTAAGGAGTTAATCACAAAGTGATATCGGATTACGGAACGAGTAAAGTACTTGCTGTGAACGAGATTGAACTAGGTATGCCGATACCAACGATCGAATCTCGGGCAAGTAAAATATCGCGTGACGAAGGGAATATATATGGGATTAATTGAATCCTGGCATCGTGGTTCATCTGATATGATCATTAATGAATATGTGGGAGTCAATATGGGTTTCCAGATCCCGCTGTTGATTATTGATAGAAGATCATGTCTGCATATTCTCGAACCCGTAGGGTCACACACTTAACGTGCCTCGACGCTAGGATAGAATGGATAATTGGTTTATGAGTTTTTGTTCGGAGTCTCAGATGAGATCCAGGACATCACAAGAGGTTCCGGAATGGTCCGGAGAATAATATTCATATAAAGGAAAGCAGTTTTTAGATTTCAGAATCGTTTCGAAGTATTCGGTATTGTACCGGAAGGTTCTAGAAGCTTCCGGAGTGGGACCAACGTGGCCCCACTTGTCGGAGGCCTGCGTGGGACTAAGGGGAGTTCCCTGGCCGCATTGGGCTAGGGGCACAAGGCCCCATAGGCCCAGCCGGCCAAACCCTAGGGGAAACCCTAGGGAATCCTTCTAGAAGGAGGGGGGAAACTTGCCCCCCACTCCAACCCTTGGGGCCGCCGCCCTAGGGCTTGGAGGAGGGGCCAAGGGGGACGTCCAGACCCCTATATAAGGTGGGCAGGGGCGCACCCCTCCCCCCACTCCTTCAACCCTGGCCGACAACTGCTGCCCTCCTCCTCTCTCTCTCTCCCGACTGCGCGTAGGCGAAGCCCTGCCGCAGAAACTCTCCACCATAGCACCACGCCGTCGTGCTGTAGATTCAATCTATATCTCCACCCCCACTTGCTGGACCAAGGAAGGAGGATACGTCGTGGAACCGTACGTGTGCATCTCTCGGAGGCGCCGCCACTTGTGGCGTAGGATTGGATCGGATCGCGAGGAGGAGACGGCTAGTACGACTACATCAACCATGTTCTGTTGAACGTTTCCGCTGTGCGATTTCTTCAAGGGTATAAAGATCTCATCTATCCCTCTCGTTGATTGCATCTCCTAGATTAGATCTTGGCTTTCTTGTTCGCATCCGTAGAAATTTTTTGATTTACTATGTTGCGAAACCCTTCAGTGGTATCAGAGCTAGATCTATGCGTAGATGTGTTTCACGAGTAGAACGCAACATGCTTGTTGCAGGCGTTGATGTTTTCTTGTGCAAGCCTATTGTTGTGTACTTCTTATGGTGCGCCATAGTGAGATCGAAGCGGTCCAGGCCAACTTTACGCGACCTTGTTCGTGAGACCGGCTCCGCACTTGACGTGTGGCTTGTTCCACACATGCGGCTGGTGGATGCCAGTTTCTCTCACTATAGTAGTCATGGGATTTACACCGGATTTTAGCAACCATAATATCACCGTTGTGGCTTTCTGTAGGTATGAATGGTTCTTAGGTTGTTACTCCCATAAGCCACGTAAAACATGCAACAACAAAGTAGAGGCGTCTAACTTGTTTTTGCAGGGAGTGTTTTGTGATATGGTATGACCCAAGATATGATGTGTATGTTGTATGCAATGATCATGTTTTGTAATATTTCACGACTTGCATGTCGATGAGTACACAACCGGCAGAAGCCATATGGTTGTCTTTATAATTGTGTATGACCTGTGTGTCAACTTCTTATATGCCATGTAATAGCTTTACTTTATCGCTAAGTAGTTAGCAATAGTTGTATTTGCTATTCGTGGTGGAGGCAATCATGGTGGAGTGATGGAGATCATGCTAGCGCACACAAGATGGAGATAATTTGCGCGGAGATTGGCTATACCATGTCACATAAAATTATATGCATGTGATGTTTATCCTTTTATGTATCTTATTATGCTTAGATCGCGACGGTAGCATTATAAGATGATTCCTCACTTAAAGATCAAGATAAAATTGTGTTCTCCCCAAGTATGCACCGTTGCGAAAGTTCGTCGTGTTCAATCACCTCGTGATGGTCGGGTGCTATAAACTCTACATTCACATACAACTGGTGCAAGCCAGTTTTGCACACGTGTAAATACTTGGGTTTGACTTGACGAGCCTAGCATGTACAGACATGGCCTCGGAACACATCAACCGAAAGGTTAAGCATGAGTCATATGAATGATATGATCGACAATTTGTTGTCCACCATTGAAACCACATCTCTTCTCATGAAGATCGGATTAGGTGAGGTGAATTTGGATCATGTTCACTAAACAACTTGAGGGATGTTGAATTTAGTGGGAGTTCATCTAGTAATTTGGTTAAGTTGAACTAGTTATCATGAACATAGTCTAAATTGTACTTGCAAATTTTGTAGATCAAATGGCTAAGTCCAACTTCAACTTCAACATTTTTGCTGAGAAAGAAAAGCTTAAGAACAATGGGTCTAACTTCACCAACTGGTTCCGCAATCTGAGAATCATTCTCGCTGGCGGACAAAAAGACTATGTACTAGAGAAAGCGCTAGGTGACGCCCCTGCCATTGATGCGCCGGCTGATGAAAAAGTTGTTTATTAGTCGCGCAAAGATGATTATGGAGTGATTAAGAGTACCATGTTGTTTTCTATGGAACCGGACCTTCAAAATCGTTTTGAGGAGTTCGTCGGGCCCTTTGAGATTCTTGAGGAACTGAAAACTATGTTTCAGACTCAGGCCCGTTCTGAGAGATATGAGATATCTGAGAAGTTCTTTAACTGCAAGATGGAGGAAGGGAGTTCCGTTAGTGAGCACGCCATTAAGATGTCGGGCTACACTCAATGTCTTGAGCAACTGGACTGCAAGATTCCAGAAGAGCTCAAGATTGACAGAGTTCTGCAATCACTCCCTCATAGCTACAAAGGTTTTGTAGTTACTCACAATCAAATTGGTTCCACTGATACGATCACTGAGCTCTTTGCTAAGCTGAAAGCTGCGGAGGTGGACATCAAGAAAGATAATCATGTGTTGATGGTCAACAAGAGCCCTAGCTTTAAGAAAGGTAAGGGTGCAAAGAAATCCTTCAAGAAAGGCAGCGGCAAGTGCGTTGCCCCTGCTGAGAAGAAGCTCAAGTCTGGACCTAAGCCGGACACTGAGTGCTTCTATTGCAAGGACAAGGGTCACTGGAAGCGCAACTGTCCAAAGTACTTAGCGGACAAGAAGGCTGGCACCATTAAAGGTATATTTGATATACATGTTATTGATGTTTACCTTACTAGCGCTCGTTGTAGTGCCTGGGTATTTGATACTGGTTCAGTTGCTAATATTTGTAACTCGAAACAGGAGCTACGGAATAGACAGCGGCTAGCAAGGGATGAGGTGACGATGCACGTTGGCAATGGATCAAGAGTTGATGTGATGGTCGTCGGCACGCTCTCCTTAGTTTTACCTTCGGGATTAGTTTTAAACCTTAATAAGTGTTATTATGTGCCTGCGTTGAGCATGAACATCATATCTGGATCGTGTTTATTGCAAGAAGGTTATTCATTTAAATTGGAGAATAATGGTTGTTCTATTTATATGAATAACATCTTTTATGGTCATGCACCTGCTGTGAATGGTTTATTTCTTCTGAATCTCGAAAGCAATGAAACACACATCCATAACATTGAGGCTAAGAGATGCAAAGTAGATAGTGATAATTCAACTTATTTGTGGCACTGCCGTCTAGGTCATATTGGTGTAAAACGCATGAAGAAACTCCATTCTGATGGACTTTTGGAGTCTCTTGATTTTCAATCATTTGACACGTGCGAGTCGTGCCTCATGGGCAAGATGATCAAAACCCCGCTCTCCGGAATAATGGAGCGAGCAACGGACTTGATGGAAATCATACATACCGATGTATGCGGACCAATGAGTGTATCGACGCGCGGTGGATATCGCTATTTTCTCACTTTTACTGATGACTTAAGTATATATGGGTATATCTATTTAATGAAACATAAATCTGAAACATTTGAAAAGTTCAAAGAATTTCAGAACGAAGTGGAAAACCATCGTAACAAGAAAATTAAATTTCTACGATCTGATCGTGGAGGTGAATATTTGAGTTATGATTTTCTCACACATCTTAAAGCAAGTGGAATCGTTTCGCAACTCACGCCACCCGGAACACCACAGCTCAATGGTGTGTCTGAACGCCGGAATCAAACTCTATTAGATATGGTGCGATCAATGATGTCTATTACAGATTTGCCGTTATCATTTTGGGGTTATGCATTAGAAACCGCTGCATTCATTTTAAATAGGGCACCATCTAAATCCGTTGAGACGACGCCGTATGAACTATGGTTTGGTGCTAAACCTAAGTTGTCATTTCTTAAAGTTTGGGGATGCGAAGCTTACGTCAAGAAGTTGATGTCGGACAAGCTCGAACCCACAGCGGAGAAATGCGTCTTCATAGGATACCCTAAGGAAACGATTGGGTATACCTTCTACCACAGATCCGAAGGCAAAATGTTTGTTGCAAAGAACGGATCCTTTCTTGAGAGGAATTTCTCTCGAAAGAAGTGAGTGGGAGGAAGGTAGAGATAGACGAGGTTATTGAACCTTCTCTCGAGTTGGAGAGTAGCGCAGCACCTGAAATTGTTCCAGTGCCGTCTGCACCAACAAGAGAGGAAGCTAATGATGAGGATCATGAAACTTTGAACGATGCTACTACTGAACGTCGCAGGTCGACAAGGTCACGTGCCACTCCTGAATGGTACGACAACCCTGTCTTAACCGTCTTGTTGGTAGACAACAATGAACCTGCGAACTATGAGGAAGCAATGATGAGCCCAGACTCTGAGAAATGGCTAGAGGCCATGAAATCCAAATTGGGATCCATGAGCGAAAACCAAGTGTGGACTTTGGTGGACCCTCCTAGCGACCGTAAGGCCATTGAGTGCAAATGGATTTTCAAGAAGAAAACGGACGCGGATGGTAATGTTACTGTCTATAAAGCACGGCTTGTCGCAAAAGGGTTTCGGCAAGTTCAAGGTGTTGACTATGATGAGACTTTCTCTCCCGTAGTGATGTTTAAGTCCATTCGGATTTTATTAGCAATTGCTGCATTTCATGATTATGAAATATGGAAAATGGATGTCAAGACTGCGTTCCTCAATGGCAACATTGACGAAGAGTTGTATATGATGCAGCCCGAAGGTTTTGTCGATCCTAAGGATGTTGATAAGGTATGCAAACTTCAGCATTCCATTTATGGACTGAAGCAAGCATCTCAGAGTTGGAACCTTCATTTTGATCAAGTGATCAAGAGCTTTAGATTTGTACCAAATTTCTACGAAGCTTGTATCTACAAGAAAGTGAGTGGGAGCTCAGTGACATTTTTAGTACTATATGTGGATGACATATTGATTATTGGAAATGACATTGGTATGCTTAACGATGTGAAGAGTTATTTGAATAAATGTTTTTCAGTGAAAAACCTAGGAGAAGTTGCTTATATATTAGGCACCAAAATCTATAGAGATAGACAAAGACGCCTAATAGCTTTAAGACAAAGTACATATCTAGACAAAGTTCTGAAAAGGTTCAGAATGGATAAGGCAAAGAAAGGTTCAATGCCCATGTTGTCAGGTAAGGCTCAATGTCCGGCTACAGTAAACGATAGAGAAACTATGAGCAAAGTGCCTTATGCCTTGGCCATAGGTTCTATCATGTATGCCATGCTGTGTACTAGACCGGATGTGTCCAATGCTCTTAGTTTGACGAGCAGATACCAAAGTGATCCAGGAGTGGAACACTGGACAGCCGTAAAGAACATCCTAAAGTATTTAAATAGGACTAAAGAAATGTTCTTCGTCTATGGAGGTGATGAGCAGCTCGTCATAAAAGGTTAAGCCGACGCTAGTTTCGACACCGACCCGGATGATTCTAAATCTGAGACAGGATACGTTTATATTTTGAATGGAGGAGCTGTGAGCTGGAGAAGCTGCAAGCAAAGCGTGATCACGGGATCTACAGTAGAAGCGGAATACATGGTTGTTGCAGAAGTGTCAAGTGAAGGAGTTTGGATCAGGAACTTCATCACTGAGCTTGGTGTGGTTCCAAGTGCCTTGGACCCATTGGAGATATTGTGCGACAACACTGGCGCCATAGCACTGGCTAAGGAACCAAGATATCATCCAAATACCAAGCACATCAAACGCCGCTTTCATATAATTCGAGATTATATAACAGACGGAGATCTGAAGATTAGCAAAGTACATACGGATCTGAATGTCGTAGATCCGTTGACTAAACCTCTTCCACGAGCAAAACATGATCAGCACCTTAATGCCATGGGTGTTATATTGTTGCCAGATGTAAACTAGATTATTGACTCTAGTGCAAGTGGGAGACTGTTGGAATTATGCCCTAGAGGCAATAATAAAGATGTTATTGTTATAATTCTTGTTCATGATAAAGTTTATATTCCATGCTAGAATTGTATTAAACGGAAAATTTGATACTTGTGTGGTTTATGAACAACACCGTGTCCCTAGTACGCCTCTATGGACTAGCTCATTGATTAATGATGGTTAAGGTTTCCTAACCATAGACATGAGTTGTCGATTAATAATGAGATCATGTCATTAGGAGAATGATATGATGGACAGACCCAAATCAAGCAGAGCAATTAGATCGTGTCATCGTGTTCATCTTTGCGAAGCTTTTTCCTATGTCAAATATTGTATTCCTTAGACCATGAGATAATGCAACTCCCTGGTATCGGAAGACAGCTTTGAGGTCATCAAACGTCATCCTATGTGAGGGTGATCATAAATGTGTCTCTCAGGTGATCGGAAAGTACTTGTTGGGTTGTATGTATCAAGATGGGATTTGTCCCTCCCGAGTTGGAGAGATATACTTCGGGCCCACTCGGTAATCGATATCAACACCGCTTGCAAGCACGTGGTTAAGGAGTTAATCATAAAGTGATATCAGATTACGGAACGAATAAAGTACTTGTTGTGAACGAGATTGAACTAGGTATGCCGATACCAACGATCGAATCTCGGGCAAGTAAAATATCGCGTGATGAAGGGAATATATATATGGGATTAATTGAATCCTGGCATTGTAGTTCATCCGATATGATCATAGATGAATATGTGGGAGTCAATATGGGTTTCCAGATCCCGCTGTTGATTATTGATAGAAGATCATGTCTGTATATTCTCGAACCCGTAGGGTCACACACTTAAGCCTCGACGCTAGGATAGAATGGATAATTGGTTTATGAGTTTTTGTTCGGAGTCTCGGATGAGATCCAGGACATCACGAGAGGTTCCGGAATGGTCCGGGGAATAAGATTCATATAAAGGAAAGGAGTTTTTGGATTTCGGAATCGTTTCGGAGTATTCGGTATTGTACCGAAAGGTTCTAGAAGCTTCCGGAGTGGGACCAACGTGGCCCCACTTGTCGGAGGCCTGGGTGGGACTAAGGGGAGTGCTCTGGCCGCATTGGGCCAGGGGCACAAGGCCCCATAGGCCCAGCCGGCCAAACCCTAGGGGAAACCCTAGGGAATCCTTCTAGAAGGAAGGGGGAAACTTGCCCCCCACTCCAACCCTTGGGTCCACCGCCCTAGGGCTTGGAGGAGGGGACAAGGGGGCCGGCCAGACCCCTACATAAGGTGGGCAGGGGCGCATCACTCCCCCCACACTCCTTCAACCCTAGCCGCCAACTGCTGCCCTCCTCCTCTCTCTCTCCCGACTACGCGTAGGCGAAGCCCTGCCGCAGAAACTCTCCACCATAGCACAACGCCGTCGTGCTACAGATCCAATCTATCTCTCCACCCCACTTGCTGGACCAAGGAAGGAGGAGACGTCGCGGCACCATACGTGTGCATCTCTCGGAGGCGCCGCCACTTGCGGCGTAGGATCGGATCGGATCGGATCGCGAGGAGGAGACGGCTAGTACGACTACATCAACCACATTCTGTTGAATGTTTCCACTATGAGATTTCTTCAAGGGTATGAAGATCTCATCTATCCCTCTCGTTGATTGCATCTCCTAGATTAGATCTTGGCTTTCTTGTTCGCATCCGTAGAATTTTTTTTGATTTACTATGCTGTGAAACCATTCACATAGTTGTCATTCTGTGTGCAGTGTTCCAAAGCTTATTGATTGATGCATATTGTGATATTACTTGTTCTTGTGCTACTTGTTTATAGTCACCCTTGTTAACTTTGAAGGTGTCCTATGCATCTATTTTCTACTCTATGAGGGACAAGCTGAATGCCACTATGCCATGTTTTCTGTATGTGAAACAAACAAACTTTTTCAATGCATGTTATTCATGATCTTTGATGTAGCCCTTCATGTTGCATGCATAGTTACTTTGTCCTATTTTTAGAACTTCTTCTTTCATGCACATGTTTAGAGTTCTTTGATCCCAGCTTTCAATGCTTGCAAATGGTTTGATCTTGGTTTTGATGGTGCATGTCACCTCAAAAATTATTCTTTTTATCACTTACCTACTCGAGGACGATCAGGAGTTAAGCTTGGGTATGCTTGATACGTCGGAAACGTATCTATAATTTTTGATGCTCCATGCTTGTTTTGTATCTACTTCACTTTGCTTCGTCTATACTTTGAGGTGTTTTTATATATTTTCTGGAACTAACCTATTAACAAGTTGCCACAGTGCCAGTTGCCTGTTTTCTTCTGTTTTTTGGTTCTAGAAAGGCAGAAAATCAATATTCTCAGAATTGTACGGGACAAAAGCCAAATTCATTATTTTCCCGGAGCAACACGGAACCACGAAGCAGAGCCGGAGGGGGGCCACAGGGTGGCCGCACCCCCCTAGGCGTGGGCAAGCCTTGGAGGCGCCCACCGGGGGTGTGGGCCCCCTGGACCCCCACCAACCTTGATTCTTGCGCCTATAAGAAGCTTTCGACCCAAAAACCGTAGGGCATCCAGAATAAATCGACGAAAACCTCCATAGCGCCGCCTCCACTGAAAGGAAGATTTGGGGGACAGAAAGTCTCTCTTCTGGCACCCTATCGGGACGGGGAAGTGCCCCCGGAGCCATCTCCATCGATCTCCATCGCCATCTTCATCACCGTTGCTGATTCCCATGATGAGGAGGGAGTAGTTCTTCCTCGAGGCTAAGGGCTCTACCGGTAGCTATGTGTTCATCTCTCTCTCTATGCATGATCATGTTGTGGTCATGAGATTTGTAATCAAGTAGATCCACCTTGCTACTCAAGTGCTTCATTAGATCTCTGCTCTCCCCATGTGTGTGAAATTGACAGCGTGCACGCCATGGTGGCACTTAAGTTTGAGTCTACATAAATACTCTTTGTGATTTAATAGATCTATGCTTTCCCCACGTGTGTGAAAGTGACAGTGTGCATACCGTGTGTGGCACTTTGGCCAGATTGAATATTTGTTATGAGTTATATTTGGAGTTGGATGTCTCTATGAAATTGTGGTGTTTTTTGGAACCATCTAGCGCTCAAGGTGACGGTGTGGGTTATCTAGATTGGGGAAGGCCCTACCGTGGATTAGAGTGTCCAACCGGAGAGTAGTTAAGAGTAGTATCATGAAGAGAGGATATTTATATGAGAGAGTGTTCACTAGTGAAAGTATGATCCCTAGGCCTTGTTTCTAAACATTGAAACATTGTTTGCTACTAGATCTGTTGCATGTTTGCTTGCTTTAATCTTTACCTCACTCACACACGTTACCCCACGTCAACAACAAGTCAGAAGCTATTTTCTGGCACCATTACCACTTGTATTTCACTATCTCTTCTCCGAAATAGTGCACCTATACACCTGACAAGTGTATTGGGTGTGTTGGGGACACAAGAGACTTCTTGTAACTTGATTGCAGGGTTGCTTGAGAGGGAATACCTTTGACCACTTCCTCCCTGAGTTTGATAAACCTTGGGTAATCCACTTAAGGGAAACTTGCTTCTGTTCTACAAACCTCTGCACTTGGAGGCCCAACAGTTGTCTACAAGAATAGAAGTGCGTAGACATTAGGGGGTTCGTATGATAACCTAAAGGTGGACTTCTAGTCATAGATGCAGTTGCATGGCGGTCTATGTATCTTGTTGTATTGCCCAATCGAATCTCATAGGATCTTTCTGACTAGTATTGCATTGTTTTGCCTTGCTCAGTTCCTGTCAATTTCCCTGCTATAATTTGTTTACCCTTCATACCATGTTGTTTATCTAAGGAGATCACCTCTAGTGAACTATGGACCCCGGTCCAATCTTTACCATTGATACATCTTCCACTATTGTTGTTTACTTGCTTCAAACCACCATTACCTTCCACACCAAACAGTTAACCCTTTGTTACATCAAACCGGTGAGCTTGACAACCTCACTTATTCGTTGGGACAAAGTCTTGAGTTTGTGTTGTGCAGGTATCCACGTTGTTTGCAACACCTATGTGTCGTTTCCTTCCTCCTTCTGGTTCGATAACCTCGGTCTTTATTGAGGGAAACTTGCTGTTGTGCTCATCACACCTTGCTCTTGGGGTTCCAACAAAGTGTCCCACAACAACATTGGGTGCACACATCAGATCTCAGAGTTTAAGGCAGTGGTTAGGTTTTTACCTTAATTGCTTTCCTCTGGTTGCAGATGCTTGCAGGGGGTTTAATCACAAGTATGTAATAGTCCAATTAAGGTCGATACATTAGCATAGGTTCACCCACACAACACTTACAACACCAAAGAAGACTACTTAGCTATATGAAGCGAAAGCACTTGACAGAATTCCCATGTGTCCTCGAGAACGTTTGGTCCTTATAAGTATTTCCACCGGCTTGTCCTTTGCTAAAAAAGGATTGGGCCACTTGCTGCATTTGTTCGTTGTCTTTATTACTTGCACTTTGTTTCCTTGCTTATTCAGAAAACCCCTAAAAATCTGTTTGCTAAGTATTTACAGAGATTTCCTGCTCCATACCACTAGTCAACACCTTCTGCTCCTCGTTGGGATCGACACTCCTATTTATCAAAAGTACTACGATACACCCCCTATACTTGTGGGTCATCAAGGCTATTTTTTGGCGTCGTTGCCAGGGAGTGAAGCGCTATTGAAGAGTGGAACTGGTAAAGGAAACTTCTACTGTGAGTATTGTTTTTTATTTCTGCTTGTTACTTTGTTTCCAATATGGATAACCCACTTGGTTTTCTGATTGAGAAAAGTACTACCACAGTTAGGGTAGTAGATGAACCACCACCTGTTGAGATAGATACTTTTAAGATACCAACAAGTATTGTTGATCGTGTTATGGATAATTATTATTTAGGGGATGGAACTGTCCACCCTAGTGATCATTGGCTTTTTATCCATGAATTATGCGGCTTGTTTAAGTGTGCATGTATCATAACTGAACAGGTGAAGAAGAAGTTACTCTCTATATCTTTGAAAGGGAGAGCTGAAGAATGGTATAAACTGCTGAAGAATGGGCAATCCATGGAATGGGAGGAAATAGTACCTCTCTTTTATTCTAAATTTTATCCTCCCAGTGAAATTCATAAGGATAGAAATTTGATATATAAATTTTGTCCTCGTGAGGGGAGAGCTTGGGTGATATTGAAGTTACTAATGCTTAAATGTCCTATTCATTAACTTCCTAACAATATTATTATCAATAACTTTTATGCTAGTCTTTCTCTTCATGATAAAGATTTACTAGATGCTTCTTGTGTCGGATCATTCACACGTATGAAGGAAGAAGCTAAATGGGATCTCCTAGACCGTATTCAAGAGAACACTAAAGCTTGGGAGAATGACAAAGGAAGAAAGTCAGGTATAAATTATGATTATAAATGCGTTAAATCTTTTATGGGAACTGATGACTTTCATGATATTAGTACTGAGTATGGTCTTGATTCTCAAATTATTGCCAATTGTTTTAAGGCCTTTGCCTCTTACATAGAAATTCCTAAAAAGAAGTGGAATAAGTACCATGCACCTTATAAAGATGTTGTTAGTCATGTTCCTGTTAGAAGCACTAAAGTTTGTACTGTTGATCATATTTTGCCTGAACCTTATGTTGATAAAATACCTTTCCCAGCTAAGGTAAAGGAGTATTCTATGATGATTAGTACAAATAACAAAGGTACACAGAAAACGGTGGAACCTGATGAGCAAATGAATACTGGACCTATGGTAGCTACTGTGAAAAATCTTGTCACTAGAAATATAGAGGATGAGAACATTGTCTTATGTGAAGACGCTTCTAATATTATCTCTCATCCTAGTAAAGCTATAAAAGCTAGTGTCCCTGTGCTTTCGGTTAAAATTGGTGATCATTGCTACTATGGTTTATGTGATATTGGTGCTAGTTCTAGTGCTATTCCTTATGAGCTTTACAGGGAAGTTATGCATGAAATTGGTCCTTGTGAGCTTGAGGACATTGATGTGGTTATTCACCTTGCTAATAAGGAAACCATTTTCCCTATTGGTATTGTAAGAGATGTGGAGGTTCTCTGCAGTAAGATTAAGTATCCTGCTGATTTTCTAGTGCTTAATTCAGCAGCTAGTAAAACTCGTCCTATCATTTTTGGTAGACCTTTCTTGAACACTTGTGGAGCTATTATAGATTGTAAGAAGGAGAAAGTTTTAATTAAGTTTGATGGAGATTCTTATGAGTTTAACTTTTCCAAATTTGCTAAGGCTCCTTGTGAAAATATCTTGCCTAATAAAGATTTCAGGGTGGAATAACTTGCTTCTATTGATCAGGTTTATGACCTTGGACCTCTTTTTAGTGATTGTAAGCTCATTCTGATGATAAAGTTGTTGACAATGACAGTTATATTGTCAACTTTATTCAAGGTGCTACTGGAAGTTATTATGAGAGAGGGAAACATGGTTTTATGCATCTCAACAATGTTAAGTTTCCCCGTTTTATGTTGAAACCTTTGAAGTTGCATTTGTTTTGTCTTCCTATGATAGAGGCTTTTTGTTTCAATAATTTGTTTTCTCATGACACCCCCATGCATAGGAAGTGGGTTAGACTCAAATGTGTTAGTTATTTGCTTCTTGATGCTCTCTTTCACTTCAGATATTTATCTCCTATGTGAGCATCTTTGAAACTATCAAGCCTAACTTAAAGGCATTAAAGAAAAGTACTTCTTGGGAGATAACCCAATAGTTTGGTCAAGTCTTGGAAGTTATTACCTCGGTAATAACCACTCATTATCCTTTTTGTTTTGGTTTTTGTGTCAAGTTCAACTACTTTTGAGAAGTAGAGGAGTTGTGAAAAGTGGCTGTCTTGGGATAGATTTTTGTGCTTCATTGTAAAAATTCATGAGGGGGATCAGTACTTCGGATGGCGCTGTATTTTTCTGTGCTTGTTCTCCAAGTTGTTACCCAACTTTCATTAGTTTTGCACTTTTTGATTTGAGCAACGGAAGGTTTTCTAAAAAATCAATATTTACCTACTGCTCTGTTTTGATAGATTTCTGCCATCATTTGCATTTGCCTCCTATATTGATTCCCTTCCAGATTATTTTGGGGTTTTGGAGAGGAGTTGCTAAAGTATCTTTTGTTTTGATGGATTTTAGTTGAATTGTGAACCTAAAGGTTTATTGTTTTTGCTTACACTAATGTTGCCATTGAGGTTTGTGTAATGCCTTGCGAGAAAAGAAATTTCTAGGAGAAGGAGAAAAGGAATCTGCAGAGTTCGTCTTTGATTAGGTAAAAGTGGTGAAAACTGAAGGTTTGTGAAAGCCTAATTTTTTTATATTTTTGACATTTTTATTACATACAGAAAGTTACGAAACAAAACATAGGAGGAAACAGAGGCCAGGGTGGCCTCAACCACCCTAGGCGCGGCCCCAGATGGCCGCGCCTAGAGGGGGTGTGAGCCCCCTGAGCTCCATCTCTGCCTCAGTTTCACACCAGTACCTCCTTATGCTTTGAAACTTCGTAATATATAACCCCCGGATCCCCCGAGGTTCGTGTATCGTGTTCTTGTCGTGCTTTCGTTTCGATCTGTTTCTGTCAGGAAATCTTCTCAAAGTTTAGAGCACCATGGTCTCCACCGACCACAAAGGCAAGAAGCCTGAGGAAGATGATCCTTAGAACCCCAAGGACGAGGAAAATTTTGTAGGGGATGAAGAAGACATGGAGGAAGACAAGCATCTGGACACCCGCGCTACCATCGCAAGCATTGGAGTGGTGAATCCTACCAAGCTTAAGAGGGTAGCACAGATGTCTACAGGAGGGAAACCTCCACGTCTTGTCTTTGTTCCACGGTCACCTCCTCCACGTACCAAGAATCCCTTCCATACTCTTATACATGAGCAAAAATACCAACATGTGCCCAAAGGGAACTTGCCCTCGGTTTGGGATCTGCCTCGCTCTAACCATGCACGGAAGGAACATAGTAAGAAGGAAGAGTGGGGAAAGAATAGCAAGGACTGGGACTCTAGGTCCGGTATGATCATGAATCGCATTGAGCAAAATTCAGAGTTGATTCTTACTCTGACCTTCAAGATTGAGGATTTGAGGAAACTGATTGAGGAGCTTATCAAGATAACACCACCACCACCGAAGGAGTAATTCGTCATCAGGTTTGGCATCCCCTTGGCTTGTTCCAAGCTTGGGGGAGTGTCGCGGTATCACATCATCATCTTTTATCTTTTACCTTTTTAGTAGATTCATATCTTTGGTAGAGAAGTTATCTTATAGGTTGGTTTGCATTGTGAAAGTATCAATACTTTAGTTTCTATGTATCCCTTTGTGTGAGTGCCTTTATGGAATATTAATGAGAAGTTTCATCTTTTACTTTTTTTGCACTTCTTATTTTAGTTTGCAATCTCTATTATATGATTGATCTTGTTGATTAGTATTGGTATCACTTTGGGAGCATCAAGTAGATCTAAATTGGTTTTGGCAAATCGAGCTCTGGTCAGTAGCAACACTTTTTGAGGTTTGAAAGGAAAAGAGAAAAAGCTTACAGGTATTTTGTATCATTTATTTTCTTTCTTGATTGGCTCATAAGCTTAGTATTATTTATTTAAGATCTTTTGTGTCTTAAAGGAAGATTGCATGTTTGGCTTTATAACTTGTAGGTTTGCTTGTTTCTTTCGACTCTTTTGCTTGCTACCCAGCCTTGCTAGCCAAAAACCTGTTTTGAGAAGTGATACGTCGGAAACGTATCTATAATTTTTGATGCTCCATGCTTGTTTTGTATCTACTTTGCTTTGCATTGTCTATACTTTGAGGTGTTTTTATATCTTTTCTGGAACTAACCTATTAACAAGATGCCACAGTGCCAGTTGCATTTTTTCTTCTGTTTTTGGTTCCAGAAAGGCAGAAAATCAATATTCTCGGAATTGGACGGGACAAAAGCCAAAGTCAATAACTTTCTATGAGGGACACGAATCCAGAAGGAGGGACGGAGAGGCACCAGAGGGTGGCCAGACCCCCTGGGCGCGACCAAGCCTGGCCCGCGCCTGGGGAGGGTGTGGGCCGTATGGCCACCTCCTCGGCCTCCCCCTTCGCCTATAAGAAGCCTCTGACCCAAAAACCCTAGGGGCATCCAGAAGAAATCCAGAAAACCTCTGTAGTGCCGCCGCCACCGAAAGGGATATTCGAGGGACAGAAAGTCTCTGTTTCGGCACCTTGCCGGGACGGGAAAGTGCCCCCGGAGCCATCCCCATCGATCTCCATCGCCATCTCCATCACCATTGTTGATTCCCATGATAAGGAGGGAGTAGTTCTTCCTCGAGGCTAAGGGCTCTACCGGTAGCTATGTGTTCATCTCTCTCTCTCTATGCATGATCTTGTTGTGGTCATGAGCTTTGTAATCAAGTAGATCTACCTTGCTACTCAAGTGCTTCAATAGATCTCTACTCTCCCCATGTGTGTGAAAGTGACAGCGTGCACGCCATGGTGGCACTTAGGTTTGAGTCTACATAAATACTCTTTGTGCTTTAATAGATCTATGCTTTTCCCCACGTGTGTGAAAGTTGACAGTGTGCATACCGTGTGTGGCACTTTGGCTAGATTGAATATTTGTTATGAGTTATATTTGGAGTTGGATGTCTCTATGAAATTGTGGTGTTTGTTGGAACCATCTAGCGCTCAAGGTGACAGTGTGGGGTTATCTAGATTGGGGAAGACTCTACCGTGGATTAGAGTGTCCAACCGGAGAGTAGTTAAGAGTAGTATCATGAAGAGAGGATATTTATATGAGAGAGTGTTCACTAGTGAAAGTATGATCCCTAGGCCTTGTTTCTAAACATTGAAACACCGTTTGCATCTAGATTTGTTGCATGTTTGCTTGCTTTAGTCTTTACCTTACCGTCAAGGTATTTTTTGGCACCGTTAACACTTGTATTTCACTATCTCTTCGCCGAACTAGTGCACCTATACACCTGACAAGTGTATTGGGTGTGTTGGGGACACAAGAGACTTCTTGTATCTTGATTGCAGGATTGCTTGAGAGGGAATACCTTTGACCACTTTCTCCCTTAGTTCGATAAACCTTGGGTAATCCACTTAAGGAAAACTTGCTGCTGTTCTACAAACCTCTACACTTGGAGGCCCAACAACTGTCTACAAGAATATAAGTGCGTAGACATCAAGCTCTTTTCTGGCGTCGTTGTCGAGGAGGTAAGGTAAAAGGTACCACATCCTCCGGTGTGAGTGCTCAAAGTTATTTCCTTTAGATTCTGCAATTTTGTCTTTTTCTTTCTTGTTTTCACTAGTTAGTCTTAATGGAAAACAACAACAAAATTAGAGAGCTCTATAGTATTTATCTTGAGTTAGGACATGAAGTGTTTGAAGAGAAAATTTAAAAACCTATGGAGCTTTATTTGCATGCTAATAGCAATGTTATTAGTATGAATTCTTTGGACACCATTGTTGCTAATGCTATGGAAAAGTCTAAGATTGGGGAAGCTAGTTTTGATGAAAATGATCTTTTTAGTTCCCCAGCTTTGGAAGATAGCTATTCTATTGCTTATGATGATACCAAACCTCCAATTTATGATGATTACAATGATGATTATGATCCACCTACTATTGAGGATAAAATTAATTGTGATTACAATATGCCTCCTATATTTGATGATTATGGTGATGAGAACACTAATGATAGTTATTTTGTTGAATTTTCTCCCACTACAATTAATAAGAATGACTATGCTTATGTGGAGAGTAATTATTTTATGCATGTGGCTCATGATAAGAATGTTTGATGTGATAGTTATATTTTTAATTTCATTCATGATTCTACTGGAAGTTATTATGAGAGAGAGAAACATGGTCTTATGCATCTCAAAAATATTAAGTTTCCCCTTTTTATGTTGAAAATTTTGAAGTTGCATTTGTATTGCTTTCCTATACTTGTTGCTTTGTGCTTTCATGACTTGTTTCTTTACAAGATTCCTATGCATAGGAAGTGGGTTAGACTTAAATGTGTTTTGAATTTGCTTCTTGATGCTCTCTTTTACTTCAATTCATATTTCTTATGAGAGCATCTTCTCAAACTATCAAGCCTAACTTAAAGGCGTTAAAGAAAAGTACTTGTTGGAAGATAACCCAAGAGTTTTCTAGAGTCTTGGAAGTTATTACTTATTTAATTACCTCTACTTATCTTTTTTGTTTGTTTTTTGTGCCAAGAATGACCTCTAATGGGAGGGAAGTAAGATTTGGGGAGTTGCTGTCCTGAAACAGATTTCTTTCCTCCACCATAAAAATTCGTGAGTAGTCTCTGTCAGTCGGATTGAGCTGAAAATTTACGAATAAATCCCCCAGTATGTTAGCTAACTTTAGTTAGTTCAACACTTTTTTATTTGATCAACAGAAGGTCTTCGAAAAAATTGGTTTCTACCTGCTGATCTGTTTTGACAGATTTCTGCCATTATTTGCATTTGCTTCTTATTGATTCCTTTTTGAGTTCTCTTTAGGTGAATTGAGCTTTTTGAATGAGTTACTACAGTAGATTTTGTTTTTAGTGAAAAACCTTGCTATTCCAAAGCTTTGCCAGGGGTATAATATCTTTTAAATAAGCTAATGTTGCTAATGAAGATTGTGTGAAGTTTTGTATGAAGGAAAAATTGCAGGTGTAGAGAAAGAATGATGCAATGAGATGAAGAATGGAAAAAAGCTCAAGCTTGGGGATTCCACCCCGTGTCACCCCAAGAAATATTAAAGACGTACAAGCGTCAAAGCTTGGGGATGCCCAAGGCATCCCCTTGTTCATCAAAAAAATCTCAAGTCTTTCTAGACACTTCGTTTTTATTGTTTCATGCATTGTTGTGTTGTTTTTGGAGCGTCTTAGTTTTCGTTTTTGGTTTTTGTTTGCTTAGTTTTATTGAGTAAGTTGGTTGGTTACACCACACTTATTTTGGAGAGATACACGCTCTGTTTTCATTGCCTAGAACACTCTAGTTTTCACTCTTATTGTTTTGTGAGTGTTCACTTTTGCTAGCACTGCGTTCAGCCTTAGTTTTCTTGTGCTTTCAGCTTAGAACTTTTTAGTTCCTCTTTGTGGATTCGTAAGACAAGCTCACTGATCTTTATTGATTATTATCTTTGTGAGTTGTTTCAAATAAGTTGCTTGGTGTTGGAAAAGAGTAGAAAGTTTCATGGTTAAGTGGTACAAAAGGGAGCTTGTTTTGACTATGTCTTAGACTTTATCATGTCATGATAGATGTTGTTTTGACCTTATGCTTAGTGATTATTCCTGTAGCATGACTTGTTCCAAACAAATAGGATTGCTTAATGTGCCTTGAAGGAATCATGCGTTGTTTTAGCATACAAAAGCACAGTATTGCGGTATTCTCCTTTGATGCTTTGTTTGGGTTGACTTGGCACATGCTAACACCATGTTATGACTATGAATAAGTCACCATAGCCTCTATGATCATTTAGTCCTTGACTTGTAGTACCACTCTATTCTTTGATTAGTAATGTTTTGTTGCTCTACATGATTATGGCCATTATTGCTCTCTTAGTTGGTTGCTCCCAGTATTTTGCTAGCCTCCACTTGTATGAGTAAGCTCTACTCATGCTTCCAACTCCCAAGAAACCAAGTTATTCCAAAGTGTCCACTATAAACTCCTATGCATGGTGTGTTACACCATTCCAAAGTATATTCTTGTTTTCAGCTATCTTCCAATTAAAAACTATTTTGTTATGTGAAAACTTAGTGATTAAAGCTCTCACAAACTTGATGGGACACTTTATATTCTTTGCCCCTAATAAACTTGAACCATTGTGTCATCTATGTTGTATATGCTTGCACTTATACGTTGGAATTAGCATAACCGTGCTGCCACGGGGAACGTTTTCAACATTGCACTTGTACTTTGTACTCAGTTGATATCATGCTCTTTTGTCTATGGATGTCACCGGTGTGAAATAAAGAGGGAACTTGTAAGTCCATGGAGTTTATATCCTGTGTTAGAGAAATGCCTGGGCCGCTAGCCTAATCCATGCCTAATCATGGTGGAAACTTGCAGCATCACCATAGTGACATCTATGAAGCATTCTTCTTATAAAAAAAGAGACACGTTGAGAAAAGAGGAAAGAGAGAAAAAAAGAACCATATTCCCATGGTAAATAAGAAGATTGCTGAGATTCTCATTGTCTGCTTGCCTTGTCATTTTGGTTATGGGATAACTCCGGTACCATGTGCAAGGGGTACCCCGTTGGCGGTTCTAAATGATATGCAAATACTTACAATGACAAGAACTTACAGGTGACTAAAGTTGAGTAGCATGAGGTGCGGTCCTCGTATTCAAGGGAATTGAGATTTCCAACTTATACTTTGTCAAGCATATACTCCATCTTTGTTCACTTTAACCTTAATCACTTCAAGATGCTTATGATAGGGGCAATGAGGGTTGAAAGTTAACAAGTACCATAATTTTTGGAAGCTCTTTTTGAAACTTGTAATCCCTGCTTCCTTTACAAAAAAATGTCTTTCTTCCACCACTATTGAGTCTCCACCTTCTACCTTTAGGCACCATTAAGAGAGCATAGTTGTCATTTTGTGTGCAGTGTTCAAAATCTTATTGATTGATGCATATTGTGATATTACTTATTCTTGTGATACTTGTTTCTAGTCACCCTTGTGAACTTTGAAGGTGTCCTATGAATCTATTCGCTACTCTATGAGGGACAAGCTGATTGCCACTATGCTATGTTTTTTGTATGTGAAACAAACAAACGTTTTTCAATGCATGTTATTCATGATCTTTGTTTGTAGCTTGACATGTTGCTTGCATAGTTACTATGTCCTATTGTTAGAACTCCATCTTTCATGCACATGTTTAGAGTTCTTTGATCACAGCTTTCAATGCTTGCAAATGGTGATCTTCATTGTGAGGGTGCATGTCACCTAAAAAATTATTCTTTTTATCACTTACCTACTCGAGGACAAGCAGGAGTTAAGCTTGGGGATGCTTGATACGTCGGAAACGTATCTATAATTTTTGATGCTCCATGCTTGTTTTGTATCTACTTTGCTTTGCTTTGTCTATACTTTGAGGTGTTTTTATATCTTTTCTAGAACTAACCTATTAACAAGATGCCATAGTGCCAGTTGCATGTTTTCTTCTGTTTTTGGTTCCAGAAAGGCAGAAAATCAATATTCTCGGAATTGGACGGGACAAAAGCCAAAGTCAATAACTTTCCATGAGGGACACGAATCCAGAAGGAGGGACGAAGAGGCACCAGAGGGTGGCCAGACCCCCCTGGGCGCGGCCAAGCCTAGCGCGCGCCTGGGGAGGGTGTGGGCCCTCTGGCCGCCTCCTCGGCCTCCCCCTTCGCCTATAAGAAGTTGTAAGATCCCACCTTTATAAAGGTAAAGATCCCTGTGATTGCAATGCTAGTCCCTGGATCAATGCTAGCATCCATAGTTTAAGATGAAGTACACAGATACAAAGGTCATTATTACATATCATTCTAGAGACAAACTTAGTATTTTACAACTCCATGGCCACAGGCCTAATACAAGAGTTCAAATATAGAATAAGACAAATAAGTCTTCATCTTCATGTGCCACAGGCAAGCATGTTGAGTGTAGACTCATAACCCCTAATCATCATCAGAATATCCTGCAACATCACAAGTTACAGCCACAGTAGGTCAATACATTTGGAATAGTATTGGCAAGTGGTACCTTAGTAGAATATTAACATCTAGTTACTACATGTATTTGGCTAAGTGTAGCTTAGGCTTGCTTTGCTCAAAATAGGTTTTTCCTATTAGTTGAAAACACTAAGTTTTTCTTTGACAAAACCTTCCCAAGGAACCACCAATAGAAATTGGGGAACCTTCACCCTTGTTCAACCACAAGTTTTAACTTAGAAAATTGGGATGAGAAGATTCTTGATAGCTTCCATGTCTTGATGCTCAAGTTGTCCAATACCAGGGACATGGCTAAGTACTTAGATTCTTCCATCTGCAGAGGTTGTGCACTCTCCCCACAAGACTTGATTTTCACCAAGACAGGACCTTTCAGAAGCCTTCCCTTAGACCAAATGGACGTGCTCCAAACCTATCATCCCACTACCACCAACTGTCCAAATGGCTAAGTTATTGCAACCTATATTGTAAGGTTCCCAACCTTTAATAAGGTAGAGATCCCTATGTTTATAATGCTAGTCCCTGGATCAATAGCTAGCATCCACAGTTAAGATGTAATATCAAGAAACAAAGGTCATAATACAACTTTATAACCAGGAATAAAATAATTTATTACATCTTACATAGCTCATTTGGCTATCTCATTACAATGCAGCAGAATATAACAATAGCATGGGGTCCTTCATCTTCAAAGTGCCACAGGCAGACATGTTGGTTGTAGACTTGTAATCCTAATCATTAAACTTCACTAATATCAAACAAACCTGCAACATAACAAGTTATAGCCACAAGGGTCAATACATTTGAATTGTATTGGCAAGTGATACTATGGTAGTATAGTGGAGTCTATCATCTATATGCATTTGGCTAAGTGGAGCTTAGGCTTGCTTTTCTCAAAATAGATTTTCCTTATCATTTGAAAACACTAAGTTTTTGCTTTGACAAAATCATTCCCAGGGCATCTCCCAATAAAAATTGGTGATCCTTTAACCCTTGTTCAACCACAAGTTTTTACTTAGAAATTGGGATGAGGAGATTCTTGATAGCTTCCATGTCTTGATGCTCAAATTGTCCTTTACCAGGGACATGGCTAAGTACTTAGATTTTTCACTCTGTAGAGGTGGTGCACTTTCCCCACAAGACTTTGTTTCACCAAGACAAGATCTTTCAGAAGCCTTCCCTTAGACCAATATGGACGCGCTCCAACCTATCATTCCCCTACCACCAACTGTCCATTTGGCTAAGTTATTGCAACCTATATGATCCAGGCAGAGCCCATAATGCCAAGTGGCTGCACTTGAAGCTTCTCAACATTTGACATCTCAAATCTCTTTGTTCCTGGGTGGCCATCCACAAGTGAGATACACAAGGTAAGCCATAGAAATGGGCCTTGTGAACCACTCAACACAAACCATTCCTTCCATTCCACCCAGGTGATTCATTCACTTAGTTGTTTTCTTAATCAAAACACAAGTCCTTGACATGGAAATATTCCATAGTATGAATATATATTCCACCCTTGTTTTCTATTATCTAAGATAAGCATGATAGTAGTAGGAATCTTAACTTAGGAAATTTCTACTAAGGTTTCATCTACTAGGATTTCCCATGGCATAGTTTATACTTAGCAAAATTCCACGCAAGACCTACTTAGAAATATCACTAATGCATAGTGAAAATAATGGGACAAAAGTATGAAGCATCACTTGCCTTTTTGGTAGAGAATATAGGTTCACTCCTTGATCTTGCAATGTTCACACACTTCAATTCACTACAATTCAATCAAGCAAGCAATATTTCAATCTACCATTCAAGCAACATCACATAAAATAATATAAACAAAACAATGCATGCAAGCATGCCAAACATTGTTTTATTTACACAAGTGGTTTATAATAGGTTATAAACATTCTAAAACACTTTATTGGTCATTTTATAAAGTGGCAAAACTATTTGCAAAAGATTTTACCTATAGACCATTTTCAAACCAAATCATTATTTTATGTGGTTGAAAATGCCTTTATCAAAGTAGCAATCTTTATAGGGTTTACCAAATATATTTTTAAGTCATAAAACTTGGTGCTTGGGGTCAGAGAGTTTATTCCAAAACATTTCCCAAAGATTTTCTCCCAAAATCATTTTTAACAATTAAACCATATTTTTATTTGGCTAGAAATGTTTTAATTCAAGGTTTTATTCTTTTGCTTCACCAAATATGTTTTTGAAACCACAAATTGATTTCTATGGTCAGTAGGTTCAAAAAAAACCATTTTCCAAAGGTTTTATCTCAAAAATAATTTTAGAACAATTTTTATATTCTAAACATGCATACACAAGTTTCTGCAAAAACAATCAATTTAACAGAAGCTTTTTACTAAACAAAGTGCATGGTCAGAAAGTACTTGTCTTGCTAAATCCATTCATATAAAATTTGCAAAATTTGGACGTGTGGTTTGAAAGTTATGAATTTTACAAAAATGAGCATCTAATAGATAAATTCTGTTTTAAATCAAACCAACAGGGACACGTGGCTGCTTGCTACTGGCTGGTACCGGTTCGTTCGGATCACACACTGAGGACAGCTGGATTTAAGTTACATTGCATGGAACAGATCGCATACCCCTTCGGCTTTAAGTGATTCTATCACATCCATTAGATCAACATCTAACGGCTATCAACACTCTGACCATGTTCTGGCGGCGCTCGTCGGCAGCACGCGGCGGCGACGCTCGGCCAGTGGCGGAGCTGGCAAAATAGGAAGCAAGGGAGGAAAAAGAATGGCTGACCAGGTTCAGGAGATCACGGCCATGCTCAACGTGCTTGCGGTTTGTCAAGGGGCGCACGGGTGTCGTCGGAATTCCTCGCCGGAGATCAAGACGGCGTCTGGCGGCTCTGTCTATCGTCGGGGCGAAGCTAGAGGCCGCGCTAGATCAAGTAGAAGGCATGGTTAGGTTCGCAAGAGGAAGGCGAGTATCAGAGTGTCAACTAGGGGGAGAGGGGCGGTCGGGCTTACCGGGGAGAGGTCGTCGGAGCAGTGACAGACGGCGGCGAAGTTCAGTCGAGGTGGTTGCCCATGTTCTGGGTCACTCGCGGGCTAGTTGAGGATGCAGAGAGAAGCGCCAGGGGGTGGGGAGCAAGCTAGTGTGGTTGAGGAGGCGAGGGGCGACGTCGACTGGCCGGAATTGCTCGGTGAGTTCAGCGGAGATAGAGGCGGTGTAGAGAGAAATTGAGCAGCCTGGGGGCGCGCTAGGGTAAGGCGACGGAGGGGAAAGAGAGAGGAAACGCATGCGCTTAAGATGGTATGGTCGCGGGGTGGTTTTACTGCGGCGTTACTGCGTATTTACTCGAGTCTTAATCGACAGCAACGGCCGGCGAGGTGAGGGGCAGAGTCAGCGGGTGAGGAAGATGATGATGTGGCGGTGGGGTCGTC
Source organism: Avena sativa (assembly GCA_916181665.1). NCBI lineage: Eukaryota > Viridiplantae > Streptophyta > Magnoliopsida > Poales > Poaceae > Avena > Avena sativa. Next base: position 336,427,959 of record OV702297.1, on the reverse strand, counting down.
TGGCAGCGAGAGAGAGAGAGTGTGGGGGTGGGGTCCATCGGTCAGTGTCCTCGCGGGTGTGTGTCTGAGTGAGAAAACGTTTCGGGAAGAGAGGGGTGAGGTGGGCTGCGAGTTGGGCTTAGTGGGCTAGCTGGCTGGGCTGCTCCTTTTCATTTTTTTTTGTTCTGTTTGTTTTTTTCCTTTTTCCATTTCTATTTTCTGTTTTGGTTTTGTTTAATTAATTCAACTCTCATTTGAATTCAAACCTTTGCCAAAATTTGTGTAGGTTTAAATACTGATTAGCAATATAATCTGAAGTCAATTTTGGAATAAAGTTTTATTCTTTTGGGGGTCTTTTAATTATTCAAATAAGCCCTTGTTTTAAATCCAATAAGATTTAATAATATTTTCAAACACCATTTAAGTTTCTAAGAACTTTCCAAATCTTTTCAGTAGGTTTTTATTTGTTTAATAGGGTGTCAAATAATTCATCTTGAATTATTTGGAATGTATTTAATATGATTCATAAATCATTTGAATTGGGTATTTGTTTTAATTCCAATGGAATTAAATATAGTTTTAATTCCCTAAAGTTTATTTGGAAGATTTATTTAATCTTAATTAAGTTAATTAAATATAGTTTTAATTCCAAATATTATTTTCTTATGGTTTAATTAATCATTTCTAATAGGGGTTTTGTCTTTATTCAAATGGAATTTGGTTTAAGCCATTTTATTTTATTTTATTTTATTTTGGAGTATTCTTTATCCTTTTATTTTTTTTATTTGGATTTGGATTCTATTCATTCCATTTGCTTAATGGATTAGCCCAAGATTTAATTTGGTCTTTAAATATTCCTTATTTAATATTTCTTTCTTCATCTTATAAAATCCATATCTTTTTATTTATAGATCCAAACTTGGTGATTTCAATTTTGTAAAATCTTATTTAATCTTTGTTTATCCTTTTAAATCTCTTTAGGATTATTTGCTCACCATTTGGTATGGATTTATAGATAGGTTCTTTATTAGCCTTGAAAAAATCAATTTCATTATCTTATTAAATTCATAAGATTTTAACTATGGCTCCAAATTAAGTGAAACCAATTTATAGGGTTTTAATATATTTCTATTTATCATTCTTGATCATTTATAAATGTTTGATGATAAATTTTTATATGGGTCAAACCCATAGGTTTGGAGATAACTTGGAAATGTTTTTCTTTCATTAAGGTTTTAGAGTTTTGGTTTATTCTTCAAGTGTTTAAATTTCCAGATGCATTTATGAAGAATGCATTCCACTTGATTTGAATTTAGTTGGATTCAAATGTTAACCAAAGTTTGTTCAAGATGAGATTTTTTAGTTTCCATTTAGAAACAAAAGTTTCTTTTCACCCTAATTTTCACCAATTATTTATTTTGTTTATTTATTTTTCACATTACAAGATTTAGGAAAATCTTAGGATGTGACATATATGATCCAGGCAGAGCCCATAATGCCATGTGGCTGCACTATAAGCTTCTTAACATTTGGCATCTCAAATCCCTTTGTTCCTAGGTGGCTTTCCACAAGTGAGATACACAAGGTGAACCATAGAAATGGGCCTTGTGTAACCACTCAACACAAACCATTTTTTTCATTCCACCCAGGTGTTTCATTCACTTAGTTGTTTTATTAAGCAAAACACAAGTCAAAAGACTTAGAAACAATTCATATAGCATGAATATATAATCCACCCTTGTTTGCTACTAGCTAGGATAAGCATGGTAATAGTAAGCATCTTAACTTAGAGGAAATTCTAACAATTCTACAACTACTAGGATTTCCCAAGCATAGCATATAGATACTTATCAAAATATTCATGCAAGTCCTATACAAAATATTTCTAGTGCATAGGTGAAAAATATAGGGATAAAAACATGAAGCACCACTTGGCTTGGTAGTTTGGGGAGTAGCAACAATCTTCACAACCACAATCACTATTAGCACCAAAATCTACACATAAAATAATGGCACCAAAATCACATAACAAAATATACAAACAAAAATATATGAATGTATGCAAATGCCATGTGATGGTTTTTCTTCACCAAACAAGACAAGTGTACAGTACTGAAACATAAACAAGACCAAGATACTCAAAATAAGCTTTATTTGATCTTTAAAACATTTTTCAAATAATTTCCATACTCAAATTAAGCCTACAAATGTCTCTGCAAAAATAACCATTTTTACAAAGGCAAAACATTAAACACATTGCATAAACAGATAGAATTTTTTCTCCTGATTCCAATAATATAAAATTTGCAAAATTTGAACGTGGGAATCAAAAGTTATGAATTTTGCAAGTTCGAATCACTAATAGATCAAATTTCTGTTTTAAATCTAAACTCAGGCCACGCGGCGTGCTCTGATTGGCCCGTACCGGTTCGGCCGGATCGATCAACGTGGACCACAGGATCTAAAGGAAAACGCACGGCCAGATCTAACGCGTACCCCTTCGCTAAGTGAATCTATCGTATGCGTTAGATCTAGATCTAACAGCTACAGATCAAACGACCAAAGTTTGGTGGCGCCAGTAGCGGCGAGTGGCGGTGGCGGCTCTGTCAGAGAAGTTGCCGGCGATTTAGATCGCACGGGGAGGAGTGGAGATGCTTACTGGGTTCGCGTGGTCACTGCGATGCTCGATGTGGTCGAGGAAGAGACAGGGGCGCACGGATTCAACGGCAGGACCTCATCGGAGTTGCTGGCGGCGTCGGGTGTTTGCGGATGGAGTAGTTGCCGATGATGTAGACTGACCTAGCACGAACCAGTGGTGTCATAGGATGCACAAAGTTGCGGCGAACAATACAAGATCAGAGAGGAAGCAAGGGGCGCTCGAACATTACCGGTATTCCTCGTCGGAGTTGAGCGACGGCTCTGTTGCTTGCAGGGATGGACGGGAACGGCTGCATGGGTCAAGCGCGGCCAAACGAGAGGGGTCAGGAGGTGCACAAGGTTGCAAGGAACATGCTCGTTTGAATTAGAAGGGATGGGGTGGTCTGGCTCACCGGAATTTTGTCGCCGGAGCTCGTCGGTACAGCGGCGGTGTGAGAGCAAATAGGGGCAACCTGGTGGCGCTTCTGGATAGCTATGTTGGGGGAAATGGCCGCGAGGGGGAGGTGATTAAGTAGCCGGAGAGGAGGAGAGAATCACTCACGCAATCAATGGCAATTAACCGGATTAAATCGCGGCAGTGAAGGAGAGGGAGGAAACGGCGAGACCAGGTCGTGCGCGGGGTTTGGGGACGACGCTGACGGGGCAGGGTGGGGTAGGCCTGTCAGTGAGGGGGTGTGCGTGGGTCGGGTGAGAAACAGAGGGAGAGAGGGAAACCCAGGTGGGCTGCTTTGTCTACTGGGCCGAAAAGGTAGCGCTTGGCCCAGTTCTAATTCCTTACCCTTTTTCTTTTTCTAAATCGATTTTCAGGAAACAAATTCAAATGAAATCAAATGTGTTTGATTTCAAACTTGTTCTGGATTTTTGTAAAATGAAACCTGCACACTTTTTAGTGTAAAACCATGCTATCTCACTAGACTTGCTTGGTTCCATTGAAAAATAAACAGTGCCTTAGCACAAGATTTGATAAAGATAGGAAAATGGTTTTAAAACCATTATTTGTTTTGGAAATTTTGTCCAAGCTTTGGAACACAACCAAACCAACTTATGAACAAACAAATATTGGTTTGAAACAAATATTCTCTTACTAGATAGTAGCATTGGATCAATGCTTGTCTACATAAAATAATAAGCACTCAATGCTTCTGTTTTCTTTGAAATGACTTTGAAATTGATCCCTAAATGATATGCATGCATGGATGATATGCAATCTTTGAAAACATGATTTTAGGGATGTTACAGAAGCCTCCGACCCAAAAACCCTAGGGCATCCAAAAGAAATCCACGAAAACCTCCATAGCGCCGCCGCCACTGAAAGGGAGATTCGGGGACAGAAAGTCTCTGCTCCGGCACCCTGCCGGGACAGGGAAGTGCCCCCGGAGCCATCTCCATTGATCTCCATCACCATATCCATCACCGTTGCTGATTCCCATGATGAGGATGGAGTAGTTCTTCCTCGAGGCTAAGGGCTCTACCGGTAGCTATGTGTTCATCTCTCTCTCTGTGTGTGCATGATCTTGTTGTGGTCATGAGCTTTGTAATCAAGTAGACCTACCTTGCTACTCAAGTGCTTAAATAGATCTCTGCTCTCCCCATGTGTGTGAAAGTGACAGCGTGCACGCCATGGTGGCACTTAGGTTTGAGTCTACATAAATACTCTTTGTGCTTTAATAGATCTATGCTTTTCCCCACATGTGTGAAAGTTGACAGTGTGCATACCGTGTGTGGCACTTTGGCTAGATTGAATATTTGTTATGAGTTATATTTGGAGTTGGATGTCTCTATGAAATTGTGGTGTTTGTTGGAACCATCTAGCGCTCAAGGTGATGGTGTGGGGTTATCTAGATTGGGGAAGGCCCTACCATGGATTAGAGTGTCCAACCGGAGAGTAGTTAAGAGTAGTATCATGAAGAGAGGATATTTATATGAGAGAGTGTTCACTAGTGAAAGTATGATCCCTAGGCCTTGTTTCTAAACATTGAAACACCGTTTGCATCTAGATCTGTTGCATGTTTGCTTGCTTTAGTCTTTACCTCACCGTCAAACTATTTTCTGGCACCGTTACCACTTGTATTTCACTATCTCTTCGCCGAACTAGTGCACCTATACACCTGACAAGTGTATTGGGTGTGTTGGGGACACAAGAGACTTCTTGTATCTTGATTGTAGGATTGCTTGAGAGGGAATACCTTTGACCACTTCCTCCCTGAGTTCGATAAACCTTGGGTAATCCACTTAAGGGAAACTTGCTGCTGTTCTACAAACCTCTGCACTTGGAGGCCCAACGACTGTCTACAAGAATAGAAGTGCGTAGACATCAAGAAGGCATACTTCTCATGCATCCAACCCCTTTGAACCAAACCTGTGCCATTTGTGTCCACCATATCTACCTATTAGCATTATTGCTATTCCAAGCAAATTCTCAAGCTTCATCTATCTTTCGAATTAAAATTTATTTTGTTATGTGAAAACTAGTTAGTAAGGCTCTCACGAACTTGATGGCGCGCCTTATTTTCTTGCCCCTAATAAACTTGAACCATTGTGTCATCGAAGTTGTATATTATTGCATATATACGTTGGGATTAGCAGAACTGTGTTGTCACGGGGAACGCTTTCAACACTTATGGATACATATCTAGTTGATATCATGCTCTTTTGTTTGCGAATGTCGTCGGTGTGAAATAAAAAGGGAGCCTGTAAGTCCATGGAGTTATGTATGTGTGTTAGAGAAACGCCTGGGCCACAAGCCTAAGCCATGCCTAATCATGGTGGAAACTTGCAGCATAACCATAGTGAGCAATCTGTGAAGCATCCTCAATAAAAACCTATGCAAATAGCAAATAAAAAGATCGCTGAGATGCTCACTGTCTGCTTGCCTTGTAATTTTGATTATGGGATAGCTCCTGTATCATGTGCAAGGGGTACCGTGTTGGCAGTTCTCTATGATACACTTGTACTTACAATGACAAGAACTTACCGATAACTAAAGTTGAGTAGCATGAGGAGCGTCCCTCGTACTCAAGGGACATGAGATTGCCAACTTATATTTCATCAAGCATATACTCCATCTTTGTTCACTTTAACCTTAATCACCTCAAGATGCTTATGATAGGGTTAATGAGGGCTCAAAGCTAGTGAGTACCATAATCTTTTGAAAGCTCTTTATGACTTGAAATCCCTGCTTCCCTCTATGAAGGGCCTTTCTCCCACATTTAAGTTGAGTCAGTAAACCTATTTCCTCTCCACCTCCAACAAGCATTTTAGTTGTTGTGTTTCAAGCATTCATATGATGATTTATTCAATCATGTGCTTTATCTTCCTTGTTTGCACATGACTCTTATCTATTGAGCATTACTTTGAAAGCTATCATTGTGAAAAATCTTTTATGTTTGAGCAAAGAGTACTCTTATTGTGAAGACTTCTTCAAAAGTTTTTTGTGAAACTGTTTGCCAGCTATTCTCTGACCAAGAACAAAAGTTTGCCAATTCCAATTATGATTTATCTTTATGCATCTCTATTGTGACTCTTGTACTTGTTGCAAGCTAAGTTATATAATGGTGAGTTGCTTTCTTCTATGAGTTGTGTAATGGTAAGTGTGATGATTCTTGTCCATATTATTTTATCGACACTTCACTCCATAAACCTGTGACTCCTGTACTTGTTGCAAGCTCAGTTTTCGCTTGGGGACAAGCGAAGGTCTAAGCTTGGGGGGAGTTGATACGTCCAATTTGCATCACCATTCTATATCATAATTTGCCTCTATTCATTGATATATTTCATATTAAGAGGTGTTACTTTTGTCTTTTCATCTGTTTTTGCATGATGGATGATTCTTGGAGGATGAACTACCGGAGTCAGGATTTTGATGGAAAAAGAGGTGTTTTGATGCAATTTTGCGAAGATCACAAAAATACCAGAAAAATTACGGAAAATCATATTTCCTAGAAGACGAAGGAAGCCAGAAGGGGAGGCGGAGATGGGCCACAGGGGCCCACCTAGCCCACCTCCGGCTCCGCCCACTCTCCTATATCTTCTCCTCGAAACCCTAAAACACGGAGAGCGACCATAGAAAGATTTCGCTGCCTCTGCGGGGCGGAAAACACCGAGAGAGAAAGAGCTCTCCGGTAGACAGATTTCTGCCGGGGAAATTCCTTCCCGGAGAGGGGAGATCGTCGCCATCAACACCGTCATCAAGCTAGACTTCATCGGGATCATCATCATCATCCACACCATCATATCCACCAGCATCATCATCACCACTCCATCCCGCTGTAACAATTGTGTTGAATACTTGCATAGTTCTTAGGGGAAACTTTCTCGGTGTTTATTACTATTGTAGTTGATGCTTGTGAGTGGAACCATTGGATTATTGTTTATGTTTAGATTGTTATCCATCACCATATCATCTTTGATCTTGATCCATATGATGTATTGTGAGTAGTTCATTTAGTTCTTGAGGACATGGGAGAAGTCATGTTGTTAGTAGTGGATTTGTGTTGAGATATTATTCAATGGTTTAGTATTTAATTTGTGGTGCTATTCTTCTAGTGGTGTAATGTGAACGTCGACTACATGATACTTCACCATTTATGGGACTAGGGGAATGCATTGTGTATTTGGATACTTATTGTGGGGTTGCCGGAGTGACAGAAACATGAACCCCCATTAGGACACCATTGCATAAGGGAGTGTAGGATCTCAGAGTTTAAGGATGTGGTTAGATTTTTACCTTAATTGCTTTCCTGTAGTTGTGGATGCTTGCAGGGGGTTTAATCACAAGTATGTATTAGTCCAAGTAAGGTCAGTACATTAGCACAGGTTCACCCACACAACACTTACAACACCAAAGAAGACTACTTAGCTATATGAAGCGAAAGCACTTTCCAGAATTCCCATGTGTCCTCGAGAACGTTTGGTCCTTATAAGTATTTCCACCGGCTTGTCATTTGCTAATAAAGGATTGGGCCACTTGTTGCGTTTGTTAGTTGTCTTTATTACTTGCACTTTATTTCCTTGCTTATTCAGAAAACCCCTAAAAATCCGTTTGCTAAGTATTTACAGAGATTTCCTGCTCCATACCACTAGTCAACACCTTCTGCTCCTCGTTGGGATCGACACTCCTATTTATCAAAAGTACTACGATACAACCCCTATACTTGTGGGTCATCAGGCCTCTGGGATGATCTCTCCCCTTCGGCAGGGTGCCCGGAAGAACTTTAGATCCCCCCGATCTAGGGACGATGGTGGCAGCTACAGAATATTTCGTGGAGATTTGATCGGGTACTTAGGGTTTCTGCATCGGGGTGCTTTTATAGGTGAGAGGGCAAGGTCGGTGGTCAGCCAGGGGGCCCACACCATAGGGAGGCATGCCCTAGGGTGGACCCGCGCGATCCTATGGTGTGGCCACCTGGTGGACCCCCTTCGGCTGCCCTTTCGGATTCCGTCTTCTCTCCGGTAAAATATTGACTTTGGCTTTTGTCCTGTCCAATTACGAGAATATTTCCTCACTAGCTTTTCTGAAACCAAAAACAGCAGAAAACAGGCAACTGGCACTGCAGCATCTTGTTAATAGGTTAGTCCCAGAAAATGTATAAAAATACCTCAAAGTGTAGACAAAACATAGCAAAGTTGATACTAAACAATCATGGAGCATAAAAAATTATAGATATGTTTACGACATATCAATCATCCCCAAGCTTAACTCCTGCTCGTCCTCGAGTAGGTAAGTGATAAAAAGAATAATTTTTTAGATGACATGCACCATCATAATCTTGATAAAACTATTTGTAGAACATTCATAGATGGGATCAAAGTACCCTAAACATGAGCATGAAAGATGTAGTTCTAACAATAAGACATAGTAACTATGTTGTAACATGAAAAAGATACAAACAAAGATCATGAATAACAATGCATTGAAAGACGTTTGTTTTGTTTCACATATAGAAAACATAGCATATGTGGTATTCAGCTTGTCCCTCATGGAGTATCAAAACATAAATGCATAGTACACCTTTAAAGTTCATAAGGGTAACTAGATACAAAATAGTTCAAGAACAAGCAATATAAACATTATGAATCAATTAATAAGTTTTGGGACAATGCACATAGAACTAAGAATGACAACTATGATCTCTTAATTGGTGCATAAAGATAGAAGGTGGAGACTCAACATAAAAGTAAGAAGAAAGACCCTTCATAAAGGGAAGTAGGGATTTCAAGTTTCATAAAGAGATTCCAAAAATTATGGTATTTATTAGCTTTCAGCTCTCATTGTCCCTATCATAAGCATCTTGAAGTGGTTAAGGTTAAAGTGAAACAAATATGGAGTATGTGCTTGACAAATCATAAGTTGACAATCTCATGTCCCTTGAGAGTATGAGGGTCGTTCCTCATGCTACTCAACTTTGGTCACAAGCAAGTTCTTGTCATTGTAAGTACATGTGTATCACAGAGAACCGCCAACGGGATACCCATTTTCTCATGACACAGGAGCTATCCCATATCAAAATGACAAGGTAACAGACAATGAGCATCTCAGCGATCTTTTTATTTGCTATTTGCATAGGTTTTTATTGAGGATGCTTCATAGATTGCTCATTATGGTTATGCTGCAAGTTTCCACCATGATTAGGCATGGCTTAGGCTAACCGCCCAGGCATTTCTCTAACACATATACATAACTCCATGGACTTACAAGCTCCCCTTTTATTTCACACCGCCGACATCCGCAAACAAAAGATCATGATATCAACTGGGTAATATGTACATGTGTTGAAAGCGTTCCCCATGACAGAATGGTTCTGCTAATTCCCAACTTATAATTGCAAGCATATACAACATAGATGAAACAATGGTTCAAGCTTATTAGGTGCAAAAAAGTAAAGTGTGCATCAAGTTTGTGAGAGCTTTAATCACTAATTTTCTCATAACAAGTTTAATTTGGAAGATAGATAAAAACATGAATATACTTGGTATGGTGTAACACACCATGCATAGGAATTTATAGTGGACTATTTGGAATAACTTGGTTTCTTGGGAGTTGGATGCATGAGTAGAGCTTACTCAATACAAGTGGAGGCTAGCAAAAGACTGGGAGCGACCAACTAAGAGAGCAATAATGGCTATAATCATGCAGAGCGACAAAACATTATCAATTAAAGCATAAAATGACATCACAAGTCAAAAACTAAATGATCATAGAGGATAGGGTGACGGGTTCATAGTCATAACATGGTGTAAGCATGTGCCAAGTCAACCCAAACAAAAGCATCAAAGGAGAATACCACAATATTATGCTTTTGTATGCTAAAACAACGCATGATTCTTTCAAGGCACATTAAGCAATCTAAATTGTTTGGAACAAGTCATGTTACAACAATAATAACTAAGCATAAGGTCAAAGCAACATCTAGCATGACATGATAAAGTCTAAGCCACAGTCAAAACAAGCTCCCTTTTGTACCACTTAAGCATGAAACTTTCTACTCTTTTCCAACACCAATCAACTTATTTGAAACATCATGAGAAATCGGGGGTCCAACTAATTTATTCAGCAAACCAAACCAAAGAAAACTAAAAATGGAAACTAGACGCTCCAAGAACAACACAAAAGTGCATGAAACAATAAAAATGAAGTGTCTAGAAAGAGACCTGAGATTTTTATTGATGAAGAAGGGGGTGCCTTGGGCATCCCCAAGCTTTAACTCTTGTACCTCTTGAATATTTCTTGGAGTAACATGGGGTGGAATCCCCAAGATTTAACTTTTGTCCATTCTTCATCTCATGACATCATTCTTCCCTTACACTTGAAAATTTTCTTCATACAAAACTTCATACAATCTTCATTAGCAACATTAGTGTATTCAAAATAATAAGCCTTTGGATTTAGTTTCAACACAAGTAAAAATTTCATTGAAACAAAAACTACTATAGCAATTCATTCTAAAATCTCAAGTGATTAAGGAGAACTCAAAAAGAAACCGATTAAGAGGCAAATGCAAATAATAGCAGAAATCTATCAAAACAGACCAGCAGGTAAAGACCGATTTTTTAGGGGACCTTATGTTACTCAAATCGAAAAGTGTTGAACTAAAGGAAGTTAGATAACAACCTGGAGCATAATCACAGAAAATTACAGCTCAATTTGATGTACAGGGATTTTTCGCGAATTTTTACAGTGAAGCACAAAAATCTGTTTCGGGACAGCAACTTCCCCAAATCTTACTTATCTCTCATTAGAGGTTATTCTTGGCACAAAAAGCACATAAAAATGATAAGGAGTGGTTATTACAGAAGTAATAACTTCCAAGACTTAACAAAATAAAGACCTACTTAAATAAAAATTTGGGTTATCTCCCAATAGTACTTTTCTTTAACGCCTTTAAGGTAGGCTTGATAGTTTGAGAAGATGCTCACATAAGAAATATGAATAGAAATAAAAGAGAGCATCAAGAATAAAATTCAAAACACATTTAAGAACAAACCTGATTCGGCTGTGGCAGATTAGAATGAAAAGCACCAGGTGCGAATCCACCAGGCGGCCAATAAGGAGGGAAATTAGCATGAGCACCCCTCCCTCTCATGCTGCCCCCGTCCGTAGTTGAACGACATCGCAGGTGGTGGTGAAGCTACCACAAAAGCGAAGCTCCTATGATCCTCTGACCACGTCCCAGCCCAAGAAACAAAGGACGTAGGGCGAAGAATCGAGCGAAGAACCGGCTTGTCGATGAACACCACCCGCGGCGGACCAGCCAACTTCCCTCCCTCCCAGATATGGTGGAATCTAGAAACTGCCACCGAGGAACCAGAAGAGGAAGGAGCAACCACACGAGAGACGGGTCGATTAGATAATATAGGAGATTTTTTCTCTCCCTCACCGTGATGGCCCACATACAAAGGGTGTGGCCCACGACCAGGAACAACCCAAACAGCCGGCCCACCAAACGGAATGGACCACCTCACCGCTTGCAACGAAATAGAGGAATTCAATTTCGTAGCATCCCTCGTATCTTTCTTCCCCATCTCCGGAGATCTCCGGAATAAGGCACGAGGTCCCAACTTGCACAACGGTCTTAATGGAGACCCGCACGAAGGTACATGAGCATCAACCAACCTAATACGAGCCTCCGGGACAACAACATGAAACGGAAAAACCAACATCGAATCAGAATGAATCTCTTCCCCTTCAATAAATTGTCGGACATCAACAGCAATTCCATCGTCACCAACAAGAACAATCTGACGCTCGGCACATCTAAGTATGACCTCCCCAAGCATACAAACCGAGGAATTTCTATTCGTATACGTGGCCATCCAGTTAATCTATTCAGGCGACACATGCCAAAATGATTTCCCCAGATTTGGAACTCGAGGCATCGAAATCGAGGGATAAGCTGATCTATCCAAAACACAGACCAAATTTTTGGAGAACAGTAGGGTGCACCCACCTCCAACCTGTGTCTTCTTGCCCCAAGGCCGCCCATATAGAACCAAACCAGAGGAGTCCCAAAGAACAAATCGACGAGCACTCAGATAAGAGATCAAAAAGCCATCCATGAACGAGTGATTCCTGCGCACCCCCACCCCAGGAATCAGAGTAAAGCGTACCTTCCATCTAGAAGTCATGGCAGGAAGCAGAGGATCGACAAAATTGCCTCCAGATCTGTAGGGGTTCGTAGCATGGAAAACAAAATTTTCTACCGCATGCACACAAACAAGCCAAGATCTATCTACTAGATTGTAGCAACGAGTCGATAGAGGAACTCACCCTCAAAGATTCCAAAGCGGTTAACGAGAGCAGATTCTCGTGGGTGATGTAGTCGTACTCTTGCCGATCTCAAGATTGCGTAGACTATCCTTCCGGCGTTGCGTTCCGGCAGCGCTTCCGCAGTCGGTCACACGTTCGGTACTCGATGAAGACCTTCCTCTCCCTTGTTCCAGCAGGCAGCGGAGGTTGTAGCACTCTCCTCGCGATTCCGGCAGCACGACGGCGTGGTGTCAGAAGTAGAGGGGAGATCTCGCAGGGCTTCGCCTTAAGCCGGAGCGAGTATGGTGGAGCAAGAGAAGTGCCTTGGCGATCTAGGGTTTAGAGGCACCAAGGGGAGGTGGCTTGTCCAGCAGCTTAGGGTTTGGGGAAACCCTAGTCGGCGACTTGGAGATCCCTAGGCGGCGGCAGCACTTGTGGTGGAGGCGCCAGGAGCTAGGGTTTGGGTGTGAGGGGTAGGGGTAGGGGGGCGCCCTACCCATCATTATATAGGTGGGAGGGAGGCGGTTTGGGAGGAGGGAGTCCTCATCCAACTCCTCCTCATGGCCGGCGGGTGGAGGGAGTAGAACTTCCACCCTAGGTAGGTTTCCTACTCTCCCTCCACCAAGCAAACTTCGGATTTGACTTTTCAAATTGGCGTTTGACTTTCAAACTTGGATTTGATTTATCTCTTCATATTGCCCAGCCAAGTGACCTAGTACATGATGCAAACATTCCACATTGTCATGGCACATCCATGTACCCTTCCCCTCTGGAGTGCCGGACCTTCTAGACCCTTCTAGAACATTCCTGGTGAAAACACCGGAATCATTTCCGAACTCCGAAACAGGACTTTCCTTATATGAATCTTATTCTCCGGACCATTCCGGATCTCCTCGTGATATCCCGAATCCCATCTGAGACTTCGAACAACATTCGGTCTCTTACTCATCATTCCATAACTACACAACAACATCGAATCCTTAAGTGTGTCTCCCTACGGTTCGTGAATTATGCGGACATGATCGAGACACTTCTCCGATCAATAACCAATAGAGTAATCTGAAAATTCATATTGCTCCCACATATTTCTACGGTTACTTTGTGATCGAATGAACCACTTACATACGATACCAATTTCCCTTTGTATCACGATAGTTTACTTATCCGAGGTTTTGATCGTTGGTATCTCTGCATACCTAGTTCAACCTCGTTACCGATAAGTACTCTTTTCTTGTTCCCATGATATGTGATCCCTTGTGAGCCAGTCACATTCTTGCAAGCTAATTGGAAGACATTCCACCGAGAGGGCCCAGAGTATATCTATCCGTCATATGGATGGACAAATCCCACTCTTGATCCATGTGCCTCAACCCATACTTTCCGAACACTCAATGCCACCTTTATAGCCACCCAGTTACAGTGTGGTGTTTGATGTCATCAAAGCATCCTTCCGGTGATGGTGATTAGCATGATATCATGGTCGAAGGAATTAGGTTACTATGTATCAGAAAGCTTATAGCAATTGAACTATTAAAATGACTTGATCTTTATGCTACGCTTATCTATAGGAATATGTCCATCATACCATTCTCCTAATGATATGATCTTGTTGTTAACAACATCTCAATGTTCATGATCGGGAAACCACGATCATCTACTAACCAACAAGCTAGTATTATAAAGAGGCTTTACTAGGGACTCTAATTTAGTTTACAAATCACACAAGTATTAATGTTTCCGTTTAATACTGTTATAGCATGAATATAAACATTTATCATAAGCACAAAGATATAATAATAACTACATTTATTATTGCCTCTAGGGCATATCTCCAATAGTCTCCCACTTGCACTAGAGTCAACTAATCTAGATTACATGGTAATATACCGAACACCCATGGCGGTTTGGTGCTGGTCATGTTTTGCCCTCGGGAGAGGTTTAGTCAACGGATCCGCCACATTCAGATATGTGTGTACTTTGCAAATCTTTATGTCACCATCTTGGACATGTTCTCGAATTGCGTGAAAACGTAGCTTGATATGCTTGAGCTTCTTGTGTGACCTTGGTTCTTGCGCATTGGCTATGGCGCCCACGTTATCAAAGTAGATAGACATTGGGTCCAGCGCACTTGGAACCACACCGAGCTCTGTAATGAACTCTTTCATCCATATCGCCTCTTGTGAAGCCTCTGAAGCAGCTATGTATTCCGATTCAGTTGAAGCTCTCGCCACAACGCTTTGCTTTGCACTCCTCCAGCTAACTGCTGCACCATTCAAAGTAAATATGTATCCAGATTGAGATTTAGAATCATCCGGATCGGTGTTCCAACTAGCATCGGTGTAACCATTAACAACGAGCTGTTCATCACCTCCGTAAGAAAGAACCATATCCTTAGTTCTTCTCAAGTACTTAAGGATGTTTTTGACTGCTGTCCAATGATCCACTCCTGGACCACTTTGATATCTGCTAGTCAAACTAACAGCATATGCAATGTCGGGTCTAGTACATAGCATGGCATACATAAGAGATCCTATGGCTGAGGCATAGGGAGTCTTACTCATCCTTTCTCTATCTTCTGCCGTTGCTGGACTTTGAGTTTTACTCAAGGTCATATTGGGCAACATGGGCAAGAACCCTTTCTTGCTATCTTCCATTCCAAACCTCTTTAGAACTTTGTCCAAATATGTACTTTGTGACAATGATATTAGTCGTCTCGATCTATCTCTATAAATCTTTATGCCTAATATGTAAGCTGCTTCGCCAAGATCTTTCATTGAAACCTATTATTCAAATAATCCTTGACACTATTAAGGTCTACATCATTCCCAATAAACAATATGTCATCTACATATAGTATTAAGAATGCTACAGAGCTCCCACTCACTTTCTTGTAAATACAAGCTTCTCCATAAGTTTGTATAAAACCAAAACTTTTGATTACCTTATCAAAACGTTGATTCCAACTTCGGGATGCTTGCTTTAATCCATATATGGACCGTTGAAGTTTACATACCTTGTTAGCATCTTTAGGATCGACAAAACCTTTGGGTTGCATCATATACAACTCTTCATCAATGTCTCCATTGAGGAACGCCATTTTGACATCCATCTGCCATATCTCATAATCATAATATGCAGCGATTGCTAACATAATCCTCACAGACTTAAGCTTCACTACTGGTGAGAAAGTCTCATCGTAGTCAACTCCTTAAATTTGTCGAAACCCTTTTGCGACAAGTCGAGCTTTATAGACAGTAACATTACCATCAACATATGTTTTCTTCTTGAAAATCCATTTGTTCTCGATAGCCTTCCGGCCATCCGGTAAGTCCACCAAAGTCCATACTTGGTTTTCGTACATGGATCCAATCTCGGATTTCATGGCTTCATGCCATTTATTGGAATCTGGGCTCATCATCGCCTCCTCATATGTCGCAGGGTCATCGGTGTTGTCCACCAACATGACACTCATAACGGGATCATACCAATCAGGAGTGGTACGGGTTCTCGTTGACCTGCGAGGTTCCGTAGTAACTTCAACTAAAGTTTCATGATCAACATCATTAGCTTCCTCTCTTATTGGTGTAGGCGCCACAGGAACTACTTCCGGTGTTGCGCTACTCGCAAGTTCGAGAGAAGGTTCAACAACCTCGTCGAGTTCTACTTTCCTTCCAGTCACTTCTTTCGAGAGAAATTCTTTCTCTAGAAAGGATCCATTCGTGGCAACGAAGATTTTGCCTTCAGATCTATGATAGAAGGTATACCCAATAGTTTCCTTCGGGTATCCTATGAAGACGCATTTTTTCGCTTTGGGTTCAAGCTTGTCCGGCTGTAACTTCTTTACATAAGCTTCGCAACCCCAAAATTTAAGGAACGACAATTTAGGTTTATTCCCAAACCATAATTCATACGGTGTCGTTTCAACGGATTTAGATGGTGCCCTATTTAAATTGAATGCGGCTGTTTCTAATGCATAACCCCAAAACGATAGCGGCAAATCTGTAAGTGACATCATAGAACGAACCATATCTAAGAGAGTTCGGTTACGACGTTCGGACACACCATTACGCTGTGGTGTTCCCGGCGGTGTCAATTGTGAAAGTATTTCGCATTTCTTCAAATGCTCGCCAAACTCGTAACTTAGATATTCACCTCCACGATCAGATCATAGAAATTTAATCTTCTTGTTACGTTGATTCTCTACCTCACTTTGAAATTCCTTAAACTTCTCGAAAGTTTTGGACTTATGTTTCATGAAATAGATATACCCATATCTACTCAAGTCATCCGTGAAGGTAAGAACATAACGATAACCACCGCGTGATGCTACACTCATTGGGACACACACATCGGTATGTATGATTTCCAATAAGTCCGTAGCTCGCTCCATCATACCAGAAAATGGAGTCTTAGTCATTTTACCCATCAGACATGCTTCGCATCTTTCAAGTGATTCGAAATCAAGTGATTCAAGAAGTCCATCGGAATGGAGTTTCTTCATACGCTTCACTCCAATGTGACCAAGACGACAGTGCCACATATAGGTCGTGTTATCGCTCAATTTCAAACGTTTAGCCTCAATGTTATTAATGTGTGTATTACTACAATCGAGATTCAATAAGAATATACCATCTATCAAAGGTGCATGTGCATAAAACATATTACTCATATAAATCGAACAACCATTATTCTCAGACTTAAACAAGTAACCGTCTCGCAATAAACATGATCCAGATATAATGTTCATGCTCAACGCAGGCACCAAATAACAATTATTTAAGTATAAAACTAATCCCGATGGTAGATGAAGAGGTAGCGTGTCGACCGCGATCACACCAACCTTTGATCCATTTCCAACGCGCATCATCACCTTATTCTTCGCTAGCTTCCGTTTATTCCGCAACACCTGTTTCGAGTTACAAATATGAGCAACCGAACCAGTATCAAATACCCAGGCACTACTATGAGTACTAGTGAGATACACATCAATAACATGTATATCGGATATACCTTTCTTCTTGATGTTGCCGTTCTTCAAATCCGCCAAGTACTTTGGGCAATTCCGCTTCCAGTGACCTTCTCCCTTGTAGTAAAAGCACTCAGTATCAGGCTTAGGTCCAGCCTTGGTCTTCTTCGCCGGCGCGGAAACTTCCTTACCGCCCTTCTTGAAGTTTCCCTTTTGCTTAGACTTGCCTTGCTTCTTGAATTTGGTGGTCTTATTGACCAACAACACTTGGTGCTCTTTCTTGATCTCCACTTCTGCAGATTTCAGCATGGAGAAGAGTTCTGGCAACGTCTTGTCCATGTTTTTCATATAGTAGTTCATCACAAAGTTCTTGTAACTTGGTGGTAGTGATTAGAGGACACGGTGAATCCCCAAAGAATTAGGAATCACTATACCCAAGATTTGGAGTTTGTTTGCATGCCCAGACATCTTAAGCATGTGCTCACTAACGGAGCTGCCCTCTTCCATCTTGCAGTTAAAGAACTTTTCAGAAGCCTCGTAACTCTCAACTGTCGCGTGAGCCTCAAATATCATTTTGAGTTCACGGACAATATCATGTGGGTCATGGTTCTCAAACCTTTTATGAAGCTCCGATTCCAAACCATACAAGATAGCACACTGAACTGTGGAGTACTGATTCTTCCGAGTGAGGTAAACATTCTTTACTTCATCGGTAGCAGTAGCTGCAGGCGGGTCACCCAGCGGTGCATCCAACACATAGGTCAAATTACCAGCATTGAGGACAATCCTCAAATTGCGGAACCAATCCGCGAAGTTGCTTCCATTGTTTTTCAACTTTTCTTTCTCTAGGAACGCATTAAAATTGATGGTAGGGGCCACCATTGATCTACAACATATTTGCAATAGTTTAGACTAAGTTTATGACAAATTGAGTTCTAATTAATAGTTACATTAATCTAGGTGAACTCCCACTCAAAACAATATCCCTCACATTTTTTTAGTGATCACACAAACCAAATCCACCACATCAAAAACGATCATCACGAGAGTTGATGTAGCTTCAATGGCGAACAATCAACATGTTCATCATATCTACTATATGACTCATGCTTTACCTTTCGGTGATCCATGTTCCGAGACCATGTCTGTACATGCTAGGCTCGTCAAGATAAAACCTTAGCTTCTGCATGAGCAAATCTGGCTTGCTCACGTTGTATACACTCGCAGAATCTAGCACACCCGATCATCACGTGGTGCTTCGAAACAACGAGCTTTAGCAACGGTGCTTACCAAGGATGAACACCTTAAAACTTGAAATTGTGTGCATGAGGGATCATCTTATAATGCTATCGTCGTGAACTAAGCAATACAAGATGCATAAAAGGATTAACATCACATGCAATTCATAATATGTGATATGATATGGCCTTTCTTCTTGTGATTCTGATCTCCATCTTCAAGCATGAACATGATCTCCATCATCACCGGTATAGCGTTAAGGTCAATGGCCCCGTTTCATGGTTGTCGTCCACCAGCTTCAACTATTACAACTACTTTGAATAGACACGCGGGTCTTAACGGAATTTAAAAGACAACCATATGGCTCCTGCCGGTTGCCAACTTACAATAAGGAACATTGCATACATCATATATAATCACAATCATGGCCATATCACATCACATCACACCCCTTCAAAACAAAGTTAGACGCCTCTAATTTTCTTTGCATATTTTACGTGGTTTGGGGCTTTCAATAAGTGTCGTTCTAACTTACGAACAAGAACCACAACGTTGATTCTTGAACTATCAAGTGCCCATTGTAAATTGAATCTATACTATGATGGGAGAGACAGACACCCGCAAAGCCACTTATGCAATACAAGTTGCATGTTGAGCGTGGATCATGTCTCATGAATGATGTCATGTAAGGTTAGCCCAGGCCACTTCATCCCATCATACCGCAAGATGCAAAGTACACAAAAGCAATTGATAATAAAAGCACCACCGCCCACAATGACCATTGTGTTCTACTCGTGCAATAGATCTACATATAGACACGACTTTGATACCACTGTAGGGGTTCGTAGCATGGAAAACAAAATTTTCTACCGCATGCACACAAACAAGCCAAGATCTTCTACTAGATTGTAGCAACGAGTCGATAGAGGAACTCACCCTCGAAGATTCCAAAGCCGTTAACGAGAGCAGATTCTCGTGGGTGATGTAGTCGTACTCTTGTCGATCTCAAGATCGCGTAGACGATCCTTCCGGCGCTGCCTTCCGGCAGCTCTTCCGCAGTTGGTCACACATTCGGTACTTGATGAAGACCTTCCTCTCCCTTGTTCCAGCAGGCAACGGACGTTGTAGCACTCTCCTCGCAATTCCGGCAGCACGACGGCGTGGTGTCGAAAGTAGAGGGGAGATCTCGCAGGGCTTCGCCTTAAGCCGGAGCGAGTATGGTGGAGCAAGAGAGGTGCCTTGGCGATCTAGGGTTTAGAGGCACCAAGGGGAGGTGGATTGGCCGGCGGCTAGGGTTTGGGGAAACCCTAGACGGCGACTTGGAGATCCCTAGGCGGCGGCAACACTTGTGGTGGAGGCGCTAGGAGCTAGGGTTTGGGTGTGAGGGGTAGGGGGCGCCCTACCCCTCCTTATATAGGTGGGAGGGAGGTGGTTTGGGAGGAGGTAGTCCTCCTCCAACTCCTCCTCATGGCCGGCGGGTGGAGGGAGTAGGACTTCCACCCTAGGTAGGTTTCCTACTCTTCCTCCACCAAGCAAACTTCAGATTTGACTTTTCAAATTGGCGTTTGACTTTCAAACTTGGATTTGATTTATCTCTTCATATTGCCCAGCCAAGTTACATAGTACATGATGCAACCATTCCACATTGTCATGACACATCCATGTACCCTTCCCCTCCGGAGTGTCGGGCCTTCCAGACCCTTCTAGAACATTCCTGGTGAAAACACCGGAATCATTTCCGAACTCCGAAACAGGACTTTCCTTATATGAATCTTATTATCTGGACCATTCCGGATCTCCTCGTGATATCCCGGATCCCATCCGAGACTTCGAACAACATTCGGTTTCTTACTCATCATTCCATGACTACACAACAACATCGAATCCTTAAGTGTGTCTCCCTACGGTTCGTGAATTATGCGGACATGATCGAGACACTTCTCCGATCAATAATAAATAGAGGAATCTGGAAATTCATATGGCTCCCACATATTTCTACGATTACTTTGCGATCGAATGAACCACTTACATACGATACCAATTTCCCTTTGTCTCACGATAGTTTACTTATCCGAGGTTTTGATCGTCGGTATCTCTGCATACCTAGTTCAACCTCGTTACCGATAAGTACTCTCTACTCATTCCCGTGATATGTGATCCCTTGTGAGCCAGTCACATGCTTGCAAGCTAATTGGATGACATTCCACCGAGAGGGCCTAGAGTATATCTATCCGTCCTATGGATGGACAAATCCCACTCTTGATCCATGTGTCTCAACACATACTTTCCGAACACTCAATGCCACCTTTATAGCCATCCAGTTACGGTGTGGTGTTTGATGTCATCAAAGCATCCTTCCGGTGATGGTGATTAGCATGATCTCATGGTCGAAGGAATTAGGTTACTATGTATCAGAAAGCTTATAGCAATTGAACTATTAAAATGACTTGATCTTTATGCTACGCTTATCTATAGGAGTATGTCCATCATACCATTCTCCTAATGATATGATCTTGTTGTTAACAACATCTCAATTTTTCATGATCGGGAAACCACGATCATCTACTAACCAACAAGCTAGTATTATAAAGAGGCTTTACTAGGGACTCTAATTTAGTTTACAAATCACACAAGTATCAATGTTTCTGTTTAATACTGTTATAGCATGTATGTAAACATTTATCATAAACACAGAGATATAATAATAACTACATTTATTATTGCCTCTAGGGCATATCTCCAACAAGATCTACCCTCTCCCGAACTCCCCACGCCACCACATCCACCAACGCTAGTATCAACCTCAACGCAAGGAACCAGAGGCACAGATGAACGCGGGTGATGAAGTTCGGTCGGTGAGCGAGAAGAGTGCGGTGGCGGAGGATACGGCGGAGGCTGCGGGGAGAGCAGCGCACGCAGAGCGGAGAGAGAGCGAGCTTTCATCTCTATTATTTGCATGGATGATTGCACCACATGGCTCTCATTGGCTATTTTGAAATTTGAGTATGTGTTGTATAATTTCGCTTGTAGATTATCTTTTTTTGTTCAGAACAGTTCAACACTTGGCTATAGGCATAAGTATATTCTCCATTGTTTGTAGTTGGGTTCACAAGGTTCACAACTTGGAACCAACGAGCCAATGGTTGTAGAAAGCCAATGCTTCTTGCGGTTTGTATTCAGGAATGGCGTGTCCACTCCCCGTGAAAGCAAAATTAAGGGAGTATAGTTAAAAAGAAAATTTTAACCTCAAAGTTTTGAACCTTCGATTTTTTAAGCTTATCTAGCAAGTGTAGTGTGTTTCCCTAGAAATTTCCCGTGGCGTCTATCAATATTTCAGCACTTGTATTGCTTGCACAAAAAATACTCCAGCACTTGTTAACTGAACTTTCAGTACTCGATTTAATGTTGCTTATGGATGTTGGAGACTAATGATGTACAATTCCTTGCACTAGTGCAATAGATGATGTGCTCTTGCTTGTGCGCTCTTGCTTGCATTGTTTGTGCTCTTGTTAAGTTTGTGCAATACTGAAAGTGTGAATCATGTTTACTTGGAGTGCAATACTCCAGTTCACTTATTTAACCGAATAATACTCTAGCAATACTCATGTTTAACTGAACAATACTCCAGTTTGCTTAATCTTTCGCAAATATTGGAATAATCAGCAGTGCAGTCTTGCTTTTTTAACTGAACAATACTCCAGTTTGCTTAAGCTGTGCTTGTACTCTAGATTTCTATCATTACCTTGAATAGTTTTAGTAGGATGACAGCGAATTATATGTGTAATTCTAAGTCTTGTGCGTACTTCTAAGTCTTGTGTGTACTGCTAATTATTTTATGTGTGGTATGTTCTTTGGCAGTGTACCATATTGTAATTTTTGTTAGATGGACTTGGTTTCTCTTGCTTGTTCTTACACATAAACACATACAATACTTGGGTCTTGCTTGTTCTTGCACATAAACATAACACAAAAACACATTAACATATACAGTAGCTTGCACTTCTGATAAAAAAAGTTCCTGGAACTTCTGATTTTCATAGATGTTCCTGCAAATGTGATTTTCTTAATACAATAAGATGTGAGGTTTAGCCTGCAAACTGAAATCAAATTTTCAGTTGCCAAACTTCTCTGCAAAATTATTTGGAGCATTTAGCTTTTTTCTGATTAGATCATTTCTATGTTTGTTGTTACTCCACTAAATTTAATATCATGCACTTGCAATTCATGACAGCCGCTGAAGATCGCCCGATGCCGATGAGGTGCTGCTGCTGAAGATTGCCGACAAAGAGGTGATGGGAGAGTAGGAGCACCTCGGGCGGCGAGGTGGAGAGCCAGTGAGGTGTTGCTGCGGCAGATCGCCAGCGTCTAGGTGCTAGGACTTACCGGTGTCCAGTGGCACCTTGACGCCCTCCCAGTAGACGAGATCGCCGTCACCCGGTAGGAGCAGAGCAGGAGGGGCGGTGTTGCTCTGGGCGAGCAAGTTCAGAGTGGGAATCAGGGTGATGCCTTGGGCGAGCAACAGCCGAGCGGGAGGGGCAAGGAACAGGACCTGGGCAACCGCGCGAGGAGCACATGGAGAAGATCGATTGGGGGAAGAGGTGTGGGTGGCGACGCAGGGCGAGGTCCTTGGCAGCGATGCGGGGAAGAAGCCGGGCAAGGAAAAAATGATCGGGGACGATCCTGGTTCCGATTTAGGGGTATTGATGTAAATTCGTACCATTTTCATCTGGTCGGAACAAGACCTTAAGGGTGTGTTTGGTAGCCTAGGGAAACTCAGATATTCTCATCTCAACCAAGATATACCAACTAGTTGATGTTTGTTAGCTCGGCTCGGATCAACGCGGCACTGCCGACCTCATACAAAAACAAGCACTCAGTCGGGTGATGACCCACAAGTATAGGTGATGGGGGAATACCAATCGGGGTATACCCACGAAACGGATTCGTCAGCTGGATCGAGCCGACTGGAACCTAGCCCAAAGCGGGTCGACTCGGCCAATACGGCGACTGGCGCATGCTGAAACCAGACGAGTGGCGCCGACTGGAGGTCCAAGACGGCGACTTCAATACGTAGCCCACCAAAACCCTTGTAAACCCTAACTGGCTGCATATATCAAGCCACCAGGGGCACCCCCACGGGGTATATCATATTCCATCTTCTTCCACATCTTATTAGATCTAGTCTCTCCCTCCGGCTACGACGGCTTCATTGTAAACCAATCTATGATCATATACTTGATTGATAGCAGGACGTAGCGATCCTCCACCGAGGGGACGTGAACCTGGGTACATCGTGTGCCAATCTCGCTCCCGGATTCTCCTACGTCGCCTTGCTCCCTCTACGTAAGCTACCTCCAGTAGCATCTGCCGTGCAATACCACGACAGTTGGCGCCCACCGTGGACTAGCGGTGCTTGGAGGGTGAAGATCTGGACGGGATCCTCAAATTCGTCATAAGCATATAAGCATATACGTGTGATCGAGAAAAAGCTCATGGCGGCTGATGATATTCCGATCCGATCTCATCTTTTCCTCTTATTGATTATTTTAGTAACTGGTTTATTTGGATCTAACGAGTTTGGTTTACACGTTGATGAAAATCAGATTCTAACAGCCTAATATGATCCATTATCCTTGCAGCAGCCGCCGGACGATTGCGCTGGAACGAAAAAGCTGTTGGATCAGCTAGAGGATCAGACGTGCTTCATCAGTCTAGCACGTGCGCGCAATCGCATGCGACCATGACTAATCGGGTCTTTTTAATTTAATGCCCTCTCTCAGATATCAGTTAATGTTCTATTTAATCTAATTCACGTTGCTTGTTTGCATCATTCGGTGGATCATCTGCAATCAAAGACCGGATCATCGGAGGCTTTCGTTGGTATAGTTCACCCCATCAGGTTGCGATTAACTAAATCGTGTGGCTATGAGTGTATCAGACAACTATTATACCGCAAGAGCTTCAACTTTTCACTGTCGTGGCTGTGTACAATTTCACCGGCGACGACTCGCTATGGCTAATCATTTTCTCTTAGCTTAAGCTTATTTTAATTATTATATTTTGTCATATCTATTAATCAGTCGTCTTGTCTCTGCAAATACGAGGAAAACCAAGTCACAATGGGCAGTTCACAGAGCGCCGCACCAATCGGTCGCGGGTTCACCTGTGGCGAATTCGCCGTGCTTCCGAACTCCCCTAAACGCGGACACGCTTATACACGGACTCGCTAGGCTCGGGGACTCGCTTGTCGCGGACTCGCCGTCGCGGACTTGCCATACTAACAGCTAAGTTTTTTTACACTCGTACATGCTATGTTATGGGTCCAAAACATATATTCATTCTCCAAAGCCGACCATGCAGTCGCATATAACCCTTTCAGGGATCAAAATCATACTTGGGATCGGTTTCAGTTTTGTCTGCTGTTTATTCGCGTTCGTCGAAGTAGTGAGGCTAGGGACCAAAAGGCCGACCTTGTCTCCGGGTTCAACAGTCTGGCATCGCGTCCCTGTTACCCGGCAAGCGTTTGATGCTGGAGGTCTGCCTACTCATGAAAAGAAACGCATAAACCTTACATACTGCCTACAGATCCACATAACAAACGTGCATTTTATTTCAACGTCTACAATTCACACGTCTTACAATTATTCAATATATTATGCAAGTACACCTTAATGCAATTATATCATTTCTCCTTCTCAGCAAACGGTGTCTTTCTCGCCACTCGCCGTGCTCGGGGACTCGGCGCTCGCCGGTCGTTCGACCTCGCCACTCGCCACGCTCGGGGACTTGGCGCTCGCCGGTCGCTCGACCTCGCCATTCGCCACGCTCGGGGGCTCGGCGCTCGCCGGTCGCTCGACCTCGCCATTCGCCGCGCTCGGGGGCTCGTCGCTCGCCGGTTGCTCGACCTCGCCAGTCGCCGCGCTCGGGGGCTCGGCGCTCGCCGGTCGCTCGACCTCGCCATTCGCCGCGCTCGGGGGCTCGGCGCTCGCCGGTCGCTCGACCTCGCCATTCGCCGCGCTCGGGGCTCGGCGCTCGCCGGTCGCTCGACCTCGCTACTCGCCGCGCTCGGGGACTCGCCACTCGCCGGTCGCTCGACCTCGCCACTCGCCGCGCTCGGCGCTCGCTGGTCGATCGACCTCGCCATTCGCCATGCTCGGCAGCAACCATTACTATTTTCACAATATGCATCTTTAAAGAGCCTCAAGTCGCCTCTACAAGCCAACTCGAGCCTCGGGGACTACTCCTAGGCATGTTGCGTGTACGCGTGGTTCCACGACCGTGGCTCGCCCTCGTCAACTCGCCACCGCGGACTCGCCCTCGCGTACTCAACACGCTCGGGGACTCGACGTGCTACAGACAACGCCACTCGCCGGTTGCTCGACCTCGCCACTCGCCGCGCTCGGGAACTCGGCACGCTCCACTTTCGAGGACTCGCCGCAATTGGCGGCTTCATCGACACCCTACGTCTTTCGCCAACTAACCATCACTGACTGGCTCACGCCGATCGCCTCCCGCTTTACGGTTCTTTTCTCTGTTCAGGAGCTCGTCGCCGATTCACCACGATCCATCGTCAAGACTCTCCGCGCCCTGCCTCAAGCCCACGTCGAATCAATAACGCGCTCGGGGACTACTGATGGGGGAATACCAATCGGGGTATACCCACGAAACGGATTCGCCAGCTGGATCGAGCCGACTGGAACCTAGCCCAAAGCGGGTCGACTCGGCCAATACGGCGACTGGCGCATGCTGGAACCAGACGAGTGGAGCCGACTGGAGGTCCAAGACGGCGACTTCAATACGTAGCCCACCAAAACCCTTGTAAACCCTAACTGGCTGCATATATCAAGCCACCAGGGGCACCCCCACGGGGTATATCATATTCCATCTTCTTCCACATCTCATTAGATCTAGTCTCTCCCTCCGGCTACGACGGCTCCATTGTAAACCAATCTATGATCATATACTGGATTGATAGCAGGACGTAGCGATCCTCCACCGAGGGGACGTGAACCTGGGTACATCGTGTGCCAATCTCGCTCCCGGATTCTCCTACGTCGCCTTGCTCCCTCTACGTAAGCTACCCCCAGTAGCATCTGCCATGCAATACCACGACAATAGGGGATCGCAACAGTCTTCGAGGGAAGTAAAACCCAAATGTATTGATTCGACACAAGGGTAGGTAGAGAATACTTATAAGCCTTACCAACTGAGTTATCAATTCAGCTGCACCTAGAAAAGCACAAGTAACAGGGGTGATGTGAAAGAAGCAGCAATATGAGAGCAATGGCAATAGTAACATAGCAGCAGTAGCAGTAACACAGAAGAGATGGCACCATAAAATATTCCAATGCGTAGTTGACTTTTGAGGAATGATGATGACAGAAGGACCAGGGTTCCTAGCTATCTACACTAGTGGTAACTCTCCAAATAACATGTGTTGGGTGAATAAATTACAGTTGGGCAATTGATAATTGCGAGGGCATGACAATGCATGCTATGATAAGATATAGTTTACTGTAGTATTTAATTGGGCATTACAACATAATACATAGACCGTAATCCAACTGCATCTATGACTAATAATCCACCTTCAGGTTATCATTCGAACCCCTTCCAGTATTAAATTGCAAGCAACAGATTATCGCATTAAGAGATGTGTGTAACGTAAACAATACAATTGCCCTTGCACAAAGGATTGTTGTTTTCTCCCTAGTATCAACAACACATCTACAATCTTAGAGGTTTCTGTCACTCCCCTAGATTACTAGAGGCATGAACCCACTATCGAGCATAAATACTCCCTCTTGGAGATACATGCAACTACTTCATCAGGGTAACTACAAGTACCAGAGAGCATACAAGATCTTAAATAACAGTAGTATGATAATATGATGAACAATCTTATCACAATTCCACAATTTATCAGATCCCAACAAACACAACACCGATTACATCATATGGATCTCAATCATGTAAGGCAGCTCATGAGATCATTGTATTGAAGTACATGGGAGAGAGAGTACCAACTAGCTACAACCAAGAACCCGTAGTCCAAGGGGGAACTACTCACGAACCATCATGGAGTCGAAGTGGAGGTGGTGGAGTCGATGGAGATGGCTCCGGGGGGTCAATCCCTGTCCTGGCAGGGTGCCGAAACAGGAGCTTCTGACCCCCGAAACTTGTCTAGACGATGGAGGCAGCGATGGAACTTTTTGTGGATGGAGGCCTGATGTTTTAGGGTTTTTACGTTGAAGAAATTATATAGGCAGAAGGGCGTGGTCGGTGGCTGCCTAGGTGGCCCACACCATGCCATGGCGCGGGCCCACCCTTGGTCGCGCCATGGGGTGGTCTGGCCGCCCTGTGGTGCCTCTTCGTCCCCCTATCTGGACTCCGTCTTTGTTACGGTAAAATATTAACTTCGGCTTTTGTTTCATCCAATTCCGAGAATATTTCCTGTACAACTTTTCTGAAATACAAAATAGTAGAAAACAGGGAACTGGCACTATGGCATCTTGTCAATAGGATAGTGCCGGAAAATGTATAAAAGTGCAAAGAAGTGTAAGCAAAACATATATAAATTGATGTAAAACAAGCATGGAGCATCAAAAATTATAGATATGTTTGCAACGTATTAGCATCCCCAAGCTTAACTCCTGCTCGTCCTCAAGTAGGTAAGTGATAAAAAGAATAATTTTTAAGGTAACATGCACCATCACAATCTTGATCAAGGTATTGCAAAGCATTGATAGCTAGGATCAAAGTACTCTAACATAAGCATGCAAGATATATTTCTAACAATAAGACATAGCAACTATGTTGCAACATGAAAGGCAATGCAAACAAAAGATCATGAATAATGCTTTGAAAGACATTTGTTTGTTTCACATATAGAAAACATAGCAAGAGTGGTAATCAGCTTGTCCTTCAAAGTTCATAAGGGTGACTAGATACAAATAATTTTAGAACAAGCAATACCAGAATTATGAATCAATCAACAAGTTTTTGGACAATTCACATTGAACTAAGAATGACAACTATGCTCTCTTCGCGGGTGCATAAAGATAGAAGATGAAGACTCAACATAAAATTAAAAATAAAGGCCCTTCATAGAGGGAAGTAGGGATTAAATGGTTTTATAAAGCTTCCAAAAATTATGGTACTTATTAGCTTTGATCTCTCATTGCCCCTATCATAAGCATCTTGAGGTGATTAAGGTTAAAGTGAGTGCAAATATGAGTATATGCTTGACAAATCACAAGTTAAAAATCTCATTCCCCTTGCGTACGAGTACCGAACCTCATGCTAATCAACTTTGGTCACAAGCAAGTTCTTGTCATTGTAAGTATATGTGTATCATAAAGAACCACCAACGGGGTACCCTTTTCCCCATGACACATGAGCTATCTCATATCAAAATGACAAGGCAATAGACAGTGAGCATCTCAGCGATCTTTTTATTTGCCATTTGCATAGATTTTTATTGAGGATGCTTCATAAAATGCCATTATGGTTTCGCTGTAAGTTTCCACCATGATTAGGCATGTCTTAGGCTAGCCGCCCAGGCGTTTCTCTAACACATATACATACTCCATGAACTTACAAGCTCCCATTTTAATTCACACTGCCGGGATCCATAAACAAAAGAACACGATATCAACTAAACAGAATAAGTGCAATGTTGAAAGCGTTCCCCATGACAACATGGTTCTGCTAATTCCCAACTTATAACTTGCAAGCACATAAGCATCATAAGATATTCACAATGGTTCAAGTTTATTAAGTGCAAGAAATAAAATGTGCCATCAAGTTCGTGAGAGCTTTAATCACTAATTTTCACATAACAAAAATTTAATTTAGAAGATAGATAAAAACATGAATATACCTGGAATGGTGTAACACACCATGCATAGGAGTTTATAGTGGACTCTTTGGAATAATTTGGTTTCTTGGGAGTTGGATGCACGAGTACAGATCATACTCAGTACAAGTGGAGGCTAGCAAAAGACTGAGAGCGACCAACTAAGAGAACAATAATGGCCATAATCATGCAGAGCGACAAAACATTATTGATGGTGCTGACGTGGAGCACTTCGTTGGAAACCCCAAGAGCAAGGTGTGATGAGCACAACAACAAGTCTTCCCTCAGTAGAGACCGAGGTTATCGAACCAGAAGGAGGAAGGAAACGTCACACAGGTGTTGCAAGCAACGCGGAGACCTGCACAACACAAACTCAAGACTTTGCCCCAACGAATCAGTGAGGTTGTCAAGCTCACTGTTTTGCTGTAACAAAGGATTAAACGTACTGTGTGGAAGGTAATGGTTTGCAGCAAGTAAACAAGTAACAATGGAAGATGTATTGATGGTAAATATTGGACCGCGGTCCATAGTTCACTAGAGGTGCTCTCCTTATATAAACAACATGGCATGAAGGGTAAACAAATTACAGCAGAGCAATTGTCAGGAACTAAGCAATGCATAACAATGCAATTACTAGTCAGAAATATCCTATGAGATTCATTTGGGCAATACAACAAGATACATAGACCGCCATCCAACTGCATCTATGACTAGAAGTCCACCTTCAGGTTATCATCCGAACCCCCTCCAGTATTAAGCTGCAAGCAACAGACAACTGCTTTAAGCAAAGTGTGTAAGGTAAACAGTCCACATGTTCCATGAACAAGAGACCGTTGTTTTCTTCCTAGTAGCAACAGCACATCTACAACCGAAGAGATTATTGTCACATCCCTTGGAAACTAGAGGCATGAACCTACTATCGAGCATAAATACCCCCTCTTGGAGTCACTAGCAACTACTTGGCCAAGATAGCTACTAACAACGGAGAGCATGCAAGATCACAAACAACACAGACATGATAGAATCATAAAGACAAAACCATTAATCAAACCAACATAATAATCTCAATATCCATCGGATCCCCGCAAACACAACATGCATGATTACAAATAGATTAGATCTTGATCATGAACGGAGCTCACAAGATTTATACATGAAAGCACGAAGGAGGAGATACAACCATCTAGCTACTACATGGACCCATAGTCCAAGGTGGAACTACTCACGCATCATACCGGAGAGAAGGCCTCCGGGATGATCTCCCCTCCAGCAGGGTGCCGGGAAGAACTTCAGATCCCCTCGATCTAGTGACGATGGTGGCGGCGGCTACAGAAGGTTTCGTGGAGATTTTATCGGGTGCTTAGGGTTTCTGCATCGGGGGCTTCTTATAGGCGAAGGGGGAGGCCGAGGCGGCGGCCAGGGCCCCCACACCCCTCCCAGGCGCGGGGTAGGGCCCACCCGCGCCTAGGGTGGTTCTGCCCCCCCCCTGGACGGCCTCTCCGGCTCCCCTCTAGACTTCTTGTTCCCCATGGAAAGTAATTGACTTTGACGTTTGTCCCATCCAATTCCGAGAATATTTCTTTACTAACTTTTCTGAAGCCAAAAACAGCAGAAAACAGGCATCTAGCACTGTTGCAACTTGTTAGTAGGTTAGTACCAGAAAACATGTAAAAAGCACCTCAAAGTGTAGACAAGTAAAGCAAAGTAGATACTAAACAAGCATGGAGCATCAAAAATTATAGATACGTTTCCGACGTATTAATTATTAATCAAAGCATAAAGTGATATCACAAGTCAAAAACTAAATGATCATAGAGGCTAGGGTGACTGGTTCATAGTCATAACATGGTGTAAGCATGTGCCAAGTCAACCCAAATAAAGCATCAAAGGAGAATACCACAATTTATGCTTTTGTATGCTAAAACAACGCATGATTCTTTCATGGCACATTAAGCAATCTCAATTGTTTGAAACGAGTCATGCTACAACAATAATCACTAAGCATAAGGTCAAAGCAACATCTAACATGACATGATAAAGTCTAAGTCATGGTCAAATCAAGCTTGAATATTTCTTGGGGTGACATGGGTGGCATCCCCAAGCTTGATATTTTGTCCATACTTCATTTCATCACATCATTCTCTCCCTACACTTGAAAACTTCCTTCATACAAAACTTCACACAATCTTCATTAGCAACAATAGTGTATTCAAGATTATAAGGCTTTGGGATTCAGTTCTAACATATATCAAACATCCATTAAAACATTTAGCTACTGTAGCAACTTCTTTGGAAAGCTCTTTCTTTAAAAAGAACTCAAAAACGGAAAAAGATCAAGAGGCAAATGCAAATGGTGATAGAAATCTGTCAAACCAGACCAGCAGGTGAAGACCGATTTTTTTGAAAATCTTCTGTTGCTCAAATAGAAAAGTGCCGAACTAACAAAAGTTGGGTAAATACTAGGGGCATGCACACAAAAAAATTACAAATCATTACGATGTTCTGGGATTTGTCATGATTTTTTACAGTGAAGCACAAAAATCTGTTTCGGGACAGCAACTTCCCCAAATCTTACTTCCCTCTCATTAGAGGCTATTATTGGCACAAAACCCAAACAAAAAGGATAAGGAGAGGTTATTACAGAGGTAACAACTTTCAAGACTCAACAAAAGAAAAATTACAGAAATAAAACAATGGGTTGTCTCCCATAAGCGCTTTCTTTAATGCCTTTTAGCTAGGCTTGATAGTTTGAGAAGATGCTCACATAAGAAATATGAATTGAAGTAAAAGAGAGCATCAAGAAGAAAATTCAAAACATATTTAAGTCTAACCCACTTCCTATGCATAGGAATCTTGTACACAAATAAATTCACAAAGAACAAAGTGACATGCATAGGAAGATAAAACAAGAGTAACTTCAAAACTTTCAGCACATAGAGAGGTGTTTCAGTACCATAAAAACTTCTACAACCATATTTTCCTCTCTCATAATAATTTTCAGTAGATTCATGAATAAACTCGACAATATAACTATCACATAAAGCATGCTTTTCATGATCTATAAACACATAATTTTTATCAAGCTCAAAAGTAGTGGGTTTAAAACCTTCAAACCCACTTTTAACAATTTTACAACAAGATGACTGATCATTCTCAAGAGGTATGGGGTTCCAAGATAAAGTCAAGACCCCTCCAATCTCATTGTCAATAGTAGTACAATTAATATTATCAACCAATATAGGACCATCATCTAGAGCTTTATCATAAACATTTTCTAAGCAAAACTCTTTAGTATCATGCATTTTGAAGTTAGGCACAAATAAAGGATTATCATAAGACTTATCAAAATGGCATGGATTATCATAGATAACAAGAGCATAATTAGTATCACAAGTTTTACCCATAGTAGATATTTCAAAAGAATCCACAAGAACATAACATTCATCCTCCTTTGGTTAGCATGGGGGACAATCAAATAATGTAAGGGATAAAGAGTTACTCTCATTAGAAGGTAGGCATGGGTAGCTAATCCATTCTTCCTCCTTTTGTTCATCACTCTCCTCCTCTTTTTCATCTAATGAGCTTTCAGGTTTGGCAATTTCTTCTTCCATAGGTTCCTGCAAATTGTGGACCCATTATTGTGCATGACCGAGTCTCTCTTTATAATCAATGATATAACAATTATTACTGAAATTTTCTATGCAATAATCAAGGATAGAAGATACCATATCTTTAAGGTCTTTACAAGCAACATAGGTTTCATAATTTTTAGACATGAAGGATTCTATTTCAGAAGCTCCCATAAACAAAACAAATTGTTCTACTTCTTCTAATCCAAGATGAATATAGTTATTCCAATGATAGTTCACAAATAAAACTTCTTTACTAAAGCCACATTGGAATTTAAGATGTTTAGTATCATGTTTAGAGCAACAATTTATATCATGGTGTTTAAGCAAAATTTTAGCAATTTGATCCAACCTTTTTATCACGCCTCTCATGACTTTACCCTTATATGATTCTCTATACTTTATAAAATATTCCATAGAGGTTCTAGCATGTTCATCCATAACAACAGTTTTTAGATTTTCTGTTTTCAAGTTTTTAAGGATTTTCAAGTATATAAGAAAAATAAAACAAGATAAAAGTAAACTAGACAAAACACAACTAAACAGAAATAAACTAAGCTCAAATAAACTAGACAAGAAAAAAACAGAGAGACAAGTAAAGTGTACTCCCTAGGTGAACTTATGAGTAGAGCTATGCCTCCCTGGCAACAGCGCCAGAAAATAGTCTTGATGAGCCACAAGTATTGGGGATCGCAACAGTCTTCGAGGGAAGTAAAAAACCCAAATGTATTGATTCAACACAAGGGGAGGTAAAGAATACTTATAGGCCTTAACAACTGAGTTGTCAATTCAGCTGCATCTAGAAAAGCACTAGTAACAGGGGTGATGTGAAAGCAACAACAATATGAGAGAAATGGCAATAGTAACACAGCAGCAGTAGCAGTAACACAGAAGAGATGGCACCATAAAATATTCCAATGCGTAGTTGACTTTTGAGCAATGATGATGACAAAAGGACCGAGGTTCCCAGCTATCTACACTAGTGGTAACTCTCCAAATAACATGTGTTGGGTGAACAAATTACAGTTGGGCAATTGATAATTGTGAGGGCATGACAATGCATGCTATGATAAGATAAAGGTTACTGTAGTATTTAATTGGGCATCACAACATAATACATAAACCGTAATCCAACTGCATCTATGACTAATAATCCACCTTCAGGTTATCATCCAAACCCCTTCCAGTATTAAGTTGCAAGCAATAGATTATCGCATTAAGCAATGTGTGCAATGTAAACAATACAATTGCCCTTGGACAAAGGATTGTTGTTTTCTTCCTAGTAGAAACAACACATCTACAATCTTAGAGGTTTTTGTCACTCTCCCAGATTACTAGAGGCATGAACCCACTATCGAGCATAAATACTCCCTCTTGGAGATACATGCAACTACTTGATCAGGGTAACTACAAGTACCGGAGAGCATGCAAGATCTTAAATAACAGTAGTATGACAATATGATGAACAATCTGATCACAATTCCACAATTTATTGGATCCCAACAAACACAACACCGTCTACATCATATGGATCTCAATCATGTAAGGCAGCTCATGAGATCATTGTATTGAAGTACATTGGAGAGAGAGTACCAACTAGCTACAGCCAAGAACCCGTAGTACAAGGGGGAACTATTCACGAACCATCATGGAGTCGAAGAGGAGGCGGTGGAGTCGATGGATATGGCTCCGGGGGTTAATCGCCGTCCCGGTAGGGTGCCGGAACAGGAGCTTCAGACCCCCGAAACTTGTCTGGACGATGGCGGCGGCGACAGAACTTTTCGTGGATGAAGGCTATATGTTTTACGGTTTTTGCGTCGAAGGCATTATATAGGCGGAAGGGCGAGGTCGGTGGCCGCCTGGGTGGACCACACCATGCCATAGTGCGGGCCCACCCTTGGCTACGCCATGGGGTGGTCTGGCCGCCTTGTGGCGCCTCTTCGTCCCCCCTCTAGACTCCGACTTGTTACGGTAAAATATTGACTTTGGCTTTTGTTTCATCTAGTTCCGAGAATATTTCCTCTACAACTTTTCTGAAATACAAAACAACATAATACAGGGAACTGACACTGTGGCATCTTGTTAATAGGTTAGTGCCAGAAAATGTATAAAAGTGCAACGAAGTGTAAGCAAAACATATATAAATTGATGTAAAACAAGCATGGAGCATAAAAAATTATAGATACGTTTGCAACGTATCACCGAGTCGAGATGCGAAGCTCAAATCGAGCTTCCGAGATGAGCTCGGTTGAATCCATCCCGCAAAACACTGTAGAGGCAGCCCGCGCCCCCTAGACCCCCACCCGCACCCGATTCTTTCCTCATTTTCTCCATCCCCAGACCCGAGCAGGAGTACCGCCGCCAGCGTCCCTTCGACCCGCCTAGCCCCCTGCGCCCCTCCGACCAGCCACCACCGACGAGATGCACCATCGTGGAGCCTAGGCCGACCCCCCGGGCGCCTTGGCAAGCTCCAGACCCGTCCGCCCCTTGATGAGCTCCACACCTCCTCGACGCCGGCGTTGCCTCGGCCCTCCTCGACAAGCTCCGATCCTGGCCGCCCCTCGACGAGCTCCGGACCTGGCATCCCTCGACAAGCTCCGGACCTGGCCGCCCCTCGACGAGCTCCACACCTCCTCGACACCGGCGCCTCCCGGCCCTCCTCGACAAGCTCCAGAACTGGACGCCCTTGACGAGCTCCGGACCTGGCCGCCCCTCGGCGAGCTCCACACCTACTCGACGCCGGCGTTGCCCCTGCTCTCCTCGGCGAGCACCGACACCGCCATGGCACCTCCTATGCCCACCATGACACGCCGGCAGTGCGCGCCCCTAAGAACGACAGGATGCGCCGCCTCCACCATTGTACAAGGACCTGATCGCTTTTTCTTTTGCTCTTTGGGGACTTTTATGTAAAAATTAGGGCTCAGCATATCTCAACGCAGATTTCTGAACCAAACAATATCTAGACCCAAACTTTCTCAACAGATATAGGCTACCAAACAAACACAAAATTTCAACTCAATATATCTCGACTCAGCTTGTCTCAGGTGAGAAATGCTTGTTGGGGTGACCCGACCTACCAAACACACCCTAAACATCTGGTAGTACCTCCATTTCAGAATATAAGACGGTGGTAGTAGGTTTCGGTACTTTGATATATTTTTCTTGACATAGTGCTTTTTTTTGAAGTCACATGTGGTGGAGCTAACTTGAAGCATCGACCCACCTGTCTCATTCTAGTTGCACTATATTAGTTCTATATATTTATATTTATTCGTGTATTCGTCCTTTGAAGGATTTTATTCATCTGCCTTAGTAAAACATCATAATGTTTAATGTAACCATATCACATGTAATCTTGAAAAATCTGGTGTAAAACCATGACATTACATGTCTTCATCAAAATAAATAAGTGACACACTCTAAGATAACATTTTTGGTTGTATAATTTCATTTTCCAAAATTGCTTGTGACATCTTAGATTCCTGTCTTGGAACGAATCTTTTAAATTTGTTGTAGAACTGTAGAATTTCATGAATAAGATTCTCTGATGCAATGTTCTCGAGCTTCCCTCATCCCCTTTTATGAGAAACTTCAGGATAACCACATCGTCGTCTTTACGACATGATGAGCCGGCATGCTGTTCATTCGAAAATAGACAGTTTGGTCGCTGGAAATCTTCATTGAAGCTAGGGTCTTACATATTTCTTCTACCAAGCTCGTCATAAAAATCGAAGTTGGTACTCTTCTTCGTGAAGCGTCGACTGTTTGGCCTAGGACATTAATGGGCTTAAGAATGCCGTTGCAACAAATGCTTCCTTGGAGCATCTTTTTTTGGCAAAGTCTGAGCCGCTGACTTTTTGAAAAGGAGTGACGACGATGACATCAACATACAACTTTGATACTGTTGGTAGCCAGGTTGCCCTTGAGCTGCAAATGAGTCGAGTTCAAGTTAGTTAGACTAGACTCAGCTCAGCTCAAGCTAAAATTGAGCAAGCCCATACGGCATCGAGTTAAAGGTCAAGCTATCAAATTTGGTTCATACTCAGCTTGTAACGATCTCAAGTTGACTTCGAGCTAGTTTCAAGCTATACCAAACCATAAAGATTTTGATATTTTTTGCATATAGACAGTAAAATATTCCCACCCACAACATATATATGGAAATAAGTTAAACTTTTATATTTTCTTAATTCTATCAACAGTAGAAGAAATAAACCAATTCACAACTTTTTTTTTTCAATCCACAACATAGTAAATTATCATATTTCCTTTTAGTACTACTCTCTTTGTTTTAAAATATAAGATGTTTTAGCTTTGTGAATCAAATGCATCTAAATTTTTTTAGTACGTAGGTTTACTCGGATTTGAAGTGAATCTATACACTAAAAGAAGTTTAGATACATTTTTTATAGATCTAAAATATCTTATAATTTAAAACAAAGGGAGTACTATGTAACATAATTATTATATATAATTATATTTATGCTATCTATCTAGCTTAATTAATGTTCCCTCAAAATTAGCTTATTTTTCGTTCGAGCTATACAAGATACTCAAACTGGGCTCATAACTTATTGAGCCGATCTCGATTCTCTGAGTCGACTTAACAGACTAATCAATCTTGAGCTGATCACAAGTCTCAAGCTTTCTTGTAGTTCTTGGGTATGCTCTGAACAACAAATGTGTGGCACATGCTCAGATTAGCTTTTCGTAGGTACGGATTTAATATGGCAATCTAGCTATGCATGCATGTATCAGATTCAGTCTAGGATTCTTTTTGAGTTTTAAACTTTAAAATATTTTATCTCTTGAACCGTAATTTGAAATTCAGATCCGTCTGCATAGTTAGTTTTTTCGTGTCGAGATCTTCAAAACTAGATCCCATGTTAATATATTTTGACAAAAAAAATTTGAGCTTAGTTACTAGATTACTAACACTTGGTTACCAGGTAAAGTTAAGTTGGTTACCATGTTAAAATCAAATGGCTATCAGAGGCTTTTAAAATTTGTTTCTTAATAATATAAGCCTTATATGATGATAATATAGTACTTTATCTGTTTAGAATGGATCAAGTACCTAATTTCTGTATATACATATTATTATTATCATAAGAAACATGTAAAAATATCTGGTGACTGTATATTATTTGGCTGGTAATTATTAATTATCAATCTGGTAGCTATAATACAATAATCTGACTAGTGACGAAAAAAATATCGTTAAAACATATTAAAATGGGATCTTGTTTTGAAGTACTCGTCGAGACGAACCCAGCGATGAAGACAGATCATCAATCGGATTCTTAGTTTAAGAGATAATTTATTTTAAACTTTTGAATGGCAAAAAAATTCCTGCATACATGTATGGTCCTTGACTCTTTGCTTCTTATATGTGTCGAGAGCTGACTCCACCCACCCACTACAGCGAGAATGTGCTCTTAGTAGATTAACCGATTAATTAATCGAGTACTTTTTTAATTAAAATAGACGAGGTTTAACTGCGTTTTGAAAAGGAAAACAAACCTGTTTGGCCTTAAGCTGGTCATAGTGCATAATAACTTAGACTAGTAACATAAAGTTACTATCTTTGTAGTGCAAAATAACTTAAGTGTGGTAACATGCAATGTCACATTAATTAGGTTGTACTTTGCCTTGATATGTGTGATGTTACAGTAACATAGCTAGTTACTTTATCTTTTTTTTTCTCATTAACTCATTGCCACGTAAGCGAAAGTGCTGAGTTAGACTCTTAGTTACTAGTAAAGTTACCCCTACCGTAACCCGACTTACCGATCCGCCCTGCTCCGGTAAAAACGCAGTTCTGCCTATTGCCGGAAAAACATAAACCCCTCTCTCGCGTCGGTATCGGGCGGCCCAGCCCATTATCGGCGCCCGGCAGTCGCACCACGCGGACGCCCCGCCCCCCTAACCCTAGCACCGCGGCGCCCTCATCTCCGGCGCCCTGCTACCACCCGCCCGTTCTCAAACACAAACCCCATCTCCCTCCCCTTCCATGGATCGCGACCGCTCCTCTCGCCGCGACCGTGACGACGACCGCCGCGGCACCCGCGACCGCGACGAGGACCGACACCGACGCCGACGCCACGACGGCGACGGCCACCACCATCACAAGCGCGACGCCGAGGACGACCGCCGCCGTCGTCGTGGTGGCGACGACGGTGCCGTCGATGAAGATCGCCGCCGCGCTCGCCGGCACCGCTCGCGTTCCCCCTCCGACTCCCCGCCCCCCGCGAAGCGCGACAGGTCGTCGAGCCGCGCGCCGCGGGATTCCGTCGAGCGCCGGGACTTGGCCGACCGCGAGCCGCCGTCGCGGAAGCGGAAAGACCACGAGAGCGGGGTCGGCCGCCGCGACGGCGACGAGCCCGACCGTGATGGTGGAAAGCGGGCCAGGGCCGCGGTGGATCCGTCTCCGCGGAAGGAGGAGAGGCCAAGGCGAGAGCGCAGGAGGTTTGATGACGGCGATGAGAATGGTGATCAGAAGAGGGGTAAGGACAGTTCGTCTCATGAGCAGAAGAAGGTAGAGTCAGCTGCTAATGGTGACTCACACAGCGGCGCGGCGCCTAATGTAAGTAACCTGTACTGTTCTCGTATATTGTGCTCTGGTGATGTAGATTTTATGTTTCTGAAATTTAAGCAAGTGATTCCTAATGTGCTTGAGTACCAATTTGATGAGCTCAGAGTTTTCTAGTTAGTGATAGTTATCCTATGGAGTACTAGTTTCTGGTTATAAAAACCTGATGAAAGAGATGTTGCATTTGTGTAATTCATAGCAGTGTACATTACTGGTGTATATGATACTATTTCTTTAGTAAATACATGAAGGTAAGCCAAATAAGAACTTTAGTTCTCTTTGGAAGAAATTTTGTCTGCACCTCTTGTTTTCTCTTTAAAAACTCGATATGGGGTTCATCATTTGATCCATTCCTATGCTGACTTTGCATTTTATATTTTTCAGGTTGGTGCTCATCCGCCGCTTAACTCTGCACCTGCTGTTGCGGTGCCATCTGCTGATCCTGTTGCTTCAAAGGTATCTTCGATTACTACCACCAATGAAAATGGGGGAGTTAGTATTAGATCTGATGAAGTTACTGGAAAATCTAGTACAGATGGAACTGCAAATTCAGCCGCTGGCAGAAGTAGTAACTTAAGTCTTGATGCTTTAGCGAAAGCTAAAAAAGCTTTGCAACTGAAGAAGGAACTAGCAGAAAAACTCAAGAGATTACCTGCGGTAAGGCACTACAACTATTGCTTGACCTTTGCTTCAATGTTTTTTTTATACTCTTGTAACCATTCTAAGCTCATTGTTTTCCCACACAGCTTAATAATAAACTTGGTACTCCTGTTGCTGATAAGCAAATTCCTAAGAAGGAAACACAGCCTGTTTCTGGCTCAAGTGCATCTGCTGTCCCTGTTGGTGCAACTTCTCAACCGCCTTCTAGTAGTGTCTCTGGGATGGCAGCAGCTCTAGGTGTAGCTGGTATTTCAGGCCTTCCCAATTTGGATGCTGTGAAGAAAGCACAAGAGCTTGCTGCTCAGATGGGATTTCGCCAGGATCCACAGTTTGGGCCTCTTATCAACATGTTCCCTGGTACATCCAGTGAACTAACTGTTTCTCAAAGACCCGCCAAGGCTCCTGTTCTCCTTCTTGATGCTCAAGGTAGGGAAATTGACGAGCATGGGAATGTTATCAACCAGACCAAGCCAAGCAGTCTGAGTACTCTGAAGGTAAAACTTCTGTAGCATAACATATATTTTAGTATATGGTATATAGTTCTGTACATTGACCCTCTACTTTTGCTTCAACCTTTGGTAGGTGAACATTAACAAGCAGAAGAAGGATGCTTTCCAGATTATCAAACCTGACTTTGATTCTCTTGCGAATACTGTTCATTTTGATGAAAGGATGCTCTTCAACCCAACCAAGCTCCTTCGTCCTAAAAGGCCAGGATTTGTGTTTGTTGAGGAAGGCAAACTTACGAGGCAGGCTGAATTGCAGAGGATTAAGGTCTGTAAAGATTAACCTTTTGGAATATGTTGCAGTTGTGTTTTAGTACCTGAACCTAATAGTTTAATTATGCAGAATCAATTTGGCGAAGCACAAGCTAGAGAGCTTAGAGTAAAGCAAGCTCAACTTGCTAAAGCAAACGTTGAAGTAGACATGAATCCAAACCTAATTGAAATTGCGCCTGGTGGAAGGCCTCCAAAGCAAAAGCTGAAGGAAGAGATTCCTGACATTGAGCCATGGTTTGTTGCTACCTCACTCTGTAGATTGTTTCTAGACCCCCTTTATCAGTATACAGCAACTAATACCTATTTTATTTCTTTCCAGGGACTCGAAAATTTTAATTTCTGCCACGTATGAGGACGAGATCTCCTTGGAAAAGCTTAATATGGATAGGATAACCATCTATGTAGAACATCCAGAGCCATTGGAACCACCAGCTGAGCGTGCACCACCGCCGCCTCAGCCACTTAAGCTGACTAAGAAGGAGCAGAAGAAGCTCAGAACACAGAGGCGCCTCGCAAAGGAAAAAGATAGGCAAGAAATGATTAGGCAAGGCCTCTTGGAGCCACCAAAGCCCAAGGTCAAGATGAGCAACCTAATGAAAGTACTTGGTGCAGAAGCTACACAGGATCCAACACGCATGGAGATGGAAATACGAACGGCTGCTGCAGAGCGTGAGCAGGCTCATGTGGACCGCAACATTGCCCGCAAACTTACACCAGCAGAGCGACGTGAGAAGAAGGAGAAGAAGCTTTTTGATGATCCCAACACACTAGACTATATTGTTTGTGTTTACAGAATCAGAGACCTTTCACACCCTCAGACACGCTTTAAAGTGGACGTGAATGCTCAAGAGAACCGTCTGTCTGGTGCCGCAGTTATCGCAGATGGTATAAGCGTTGTTGTTGTGGAAGGAGGGAAGAAGTCAATCAAGAGGTACAATAAGCTGATGCTAAATCGGATTGACTGGGCTGCTGCAGTTAGCGGCGAGGATGATGCTGAGGACGGACCAGACAAGCCGGTGAACAGCTGTGCATTAGTATGGCAAGGTAGTGTGGTGAAGCCTGCCTTTTCCAAGTTCAGTGTGCACCAGTGTCGGAGTGAAGCTGCTGCCAAGAAGGTGTTTGCAGATAATTCTGTTCCTCACTACTGGGACCTGGCTGTCAACTTTTCGGAAGATTCATCTTGAACTCAACTTCTGTTCAATTCATCAAGAGTAATTGCTGTGGACTACTCTACTATTCACACTCAGTTTGTGAGACTGCTGTACGCACAAAAGTCCTGCTTCTAGTACTGTGAACGTTTACTGGACCGAGTAGTACTTTGTATTGTCAAGAACATGTCATTTTCAGACTGTTGATATACTTGTTCTGAGATATGCTTAAATGATCTAGACGCCGAACGCATGGAAGAGCTGTTGGATTTTTGCGCTGTATGCTTTCAGATGTATCTTAGTTCGTCTTATCAGTTTAAGAGCTCCGGTTGCGCACATTGTGTTTATGGAGTTGTGACCAATGCTAGTTTGAATAAGTTGCTTGGCTGTTTTTCATGGATGCTGCTGTGATCTCTAAACTAGTACGACTGAACTTGTTCATTGCTATTCATGCTTGTATAGTCTTTGGAGTTACCATATGTAATTGCATTTATGTTCCTGTATTGTCTTGAGGATTATGCTGTGGATATTATAAGCTTGGCGAACTGAGCATTTAGGGCATCATTCTCCTCCGGTACTGCAACAAATGGTGTAGCAGAAGTGGAGTTCTGGTGACAATTTGCCATGGTGCTGAGCTTGGGCAAGACAAATGGAAGCCACTCTTAGGCGTATGCTTTGCTTGTGCTGATATTAGAAGTATTATTTGCTTACCAGGATGCCTGGCTATTCTGGCTGGCTCTTATCAGCTTCAGTTTTGCTCTTGGTTTTCCGACGGTAGAGACATATCAATCTAGCTTATCTTAGTGTTTCTAAGAACTCTTTCACTAGTCATGAACTTCCATACCATTGCATTGCAGTTGTCTAGTTACTTTTATACGCAAGTTATCTTTGTTTGTGTGTCTTGTTAGCCTATCCAGGTTGAAACTATAGAGCAGGCGAAAGACTGAACTGAACATCCTTCTGAACATATTTAACACATTTCTTTTGGCTGAAGAGAAATGTATGCAACTGGGTGCTTCATGTTCTTCGCCACCGGTCTGTATACAATTCAATTGCACACCTGACAATTCTCAAGATCGATAACGGCAGCATTTTCAGGTTCAGTGGTGACTTATCTCCATATCTCTCTCTTCATACTAATGGTTCCACATCATCCAAACAATAACTATTCCGCACCAAGGTGCTCATAACTAACTGCTGAAACAAAGATGAGCTACCAAACAGACAATCTACAAGACTGCAAGTGACGAAGGATGCTGTCCATCAACTGAAATCTAAGTGCTCCGAGCACATTGCAGAGGTTATACTGTCAACCGACAATTGGCTAGACGTGGCATGCGGGATCACTACAAAAATGAGACCAGTAGCCAGAACCCTGAGAAAGAAGATGCAGCATCCAAC
This sequence comes from Avena sativa, assembly GCA_916181665.1. Classification (NCBI taxonomy): domain Eukaryota; kingdom Viridiplantae; phylum Streptophyta; class Magnoliopsida; order Poales; family Poaceae; genus Avena; species Avena sativa. The sequence goes on along the minus strand of OV702297.1, from coordinate 336,384,305 downwards.
AACCACAAGATGAACGCCAGGACGATCGAAAGCACGAACTGACCGCATGCCAGTTGTGAGTATACCCTGCAAAAGTTCACATCCCTCGTGAAGAGGATGGTCACACTGGCAGAGGCAGAGGCTCCTGTGAAAACGAGAACTGCCGTGATCTGCAACGGATGGAAAATTGTTGTGATCACTCAGATATACGTTGCTAGTTCAACAGTGAAAAAACCGCTCGAGTCAAAAATAATTTTGCACGATATTTGAATTGTGCTTGTCAGATGAAACAATTTTGTCCTGAATTGCTCGTGATGTTGAGTTAGTGCAGAGGCGGGGTGTACTTCATATCTTCTTGATATTAGTATATCCCCAATCTATTGAAAACCATCTTTGTCTGAGACAAATGGTAGCCATTAGTTCTAACTGAAAAATAAAATCTTTGATAAACTGCACCGTTGGTTAACCAAGATTAATGCAAAGAATATTAGTTGTTTTTGATCCTTTACTTACGAAACAAATTCAGGACAAGTGCAACTCATGCTTCTCTACTGCTAAACTCTAGTTTTACCTCCCTTTAAGAGAAGAAGATGGCCTTAAAAAGAGTTGCTGGCGCTGGTGCCCCATCTAACGTTGCTGACGAATTGTCCATTGAACAAGAAATTTAATGAACTACCGATTACAAATTTGGGTTCAACTGTTTCAGTGCATGCTTTCAACTAATTCAAACATAACTATAGAAGAAATAAATTTAAGAGCGCTCTAAATTGAATGACCTACCCAGTCACCAAGAACAATGATGGTTACAAGAGCCCGATTGTGAATATCCTTTTTGTTCCTTATAGAGAAGATGTCAACACAAGCAAGGACCAAACTCCAGCTAAGCTGCAGGATCAACGTAGTAATCATGTAGCTGAAATAAAGAGAGACCGTATTATACTCAGTAAGTTAGATGATGTCTAGAAAACACACTTGAGCTCCTACCTAAGCAATTCTGAATAGTAGTCAAGAAATTGAAGATTCTATGCAGTTCATAATCTCAATAGTATGAACTTGATATGAAAGTATAAATCACCGGCGCACAGAAGCACATATACAACAGTCGAGACATTTCACATGTTGACACATAAAACCTTAACTTAACAATTCTGGCTAAAAACTATCACGGGAAAAATACTACAGATAAATGAAAAACATAAGGCTCCACTGCACGTATGGAAACAAAACACACACACACACACATGTCCAATATTCCAGTTATATTTTTGACAAGTATGATGTTGTTCACCCCGCCCTTCCGATAATTAGGCTGGGAACTAATCCAGGTCCCTCAACATCCCAGTTCTGTTCAGAAATCGTCAGCAAGCACCTAACACATATTCCTTTTAAAGTGGTGATAAATACTTTTGTATTCATGATAGATTGATCAGTAGAGATGGTTCCAACTAATCCAAGTGTGAAACTTTGCCAAACATCCCCATAGAAAGATAAATCTGCCAATCCACGAAGTGAGAGAGAAAAGACACTTCAGGAGCTACTATTCGAACGATTTATGTTCTTCTCTGTTTTGTTCTCCTTCTCAAAATGTTCTATAATATTCTATAGCTAAGACGTGACTCTAATCTAACTAAAAAAATTAGTGTTACTCGTCCGGTGGTACCGACGATAAATTGTGCGGTGATTTATGTGACCCGATGCTGAAGTAAAAGAAAAATTAGACATCAACACCATCTAGGCTTTTGTTCAGGAAACTTTGCCTTAAACACTGCAACTCTGATAATTGTCCAAACGCATATGGAGATACAATGGAAATGAAAAAAAGGCCATCCTATCTCCAGGATAACGCCAGTATGATAGCAAGAGATAAACTCATCCTAAGACCAAAACCATTTTAGACCTAAACTGCAACTTTATGCCTAATTTTTCTTCAGCTCCAATAGATCCGTAGAGGAGCAATGCCAGTTTAAGGACTCCAAACAAAGTAACAGCGTGAACTTGAGGAATTGGGTCAGCACTCAGCAATCACTTAACACTTTGTCCTCCAAGCCCAAAGACTCATTCACTCAGCAGAAAAAGGATTCAAGAAAGGATTATGGAAGCAAAAAAATTTAGGGACTCATCTCAACACACAGCCAGAACTGAATGAAATGAAATTAGTGGTGGTGGGTTGAGGAGTACGCGAAAGCGCTGTAGTTAGAGTTCCCGAAAGCGGTGGCCATGGTACAGAGGGATGCGGCGGCGAAGATGCACTGCGACACCCGAAGCGCCATGCTGCTCCATGTCCCTGGGCTCCCCACTATGAGCTTCATCCCCTTGGTCCTTGTGCGGCCGGGGGTAGTAGGAGAGTGCAGAGCGTAGGGGTGTTGGAGAAGCTGGCGAGTGGGCGATGCGATATTTTCTAGCATCAGGTCCCCATTGCTCTTATTTTCTTCTTCTGTAAGAGTAAGAATCAGGTCCCCATTGCCAAGAAATTTCCCGTGTTCTTCCAGTTTTGGCTTAGTGGAAGCAGGGCCATGTGAACCGACGTACGCGCTTACCCTCGCTGCACCAAATAGGAAACTGCAATTTTCTCTACAGTAAATAGGAAAAACCGTCTCAAAAGAAGATCCAGGAACACGGAAAGCTGGGGTGTACTGTAAAAGTGTAAATAATATAAGCTCGAGTAGATATACCTCAATTAGCTAGTACTCGCTCTATCTCAAATTAATTGAAGTTCTAGCTAGTTTTCTACCAAATCGAATATGTTTTATGTTTAATCTAGTTTATAGTGTAATTAGCTTTCATTATCATATCTTTGCTTATTTACCATTTTTCATCAATAATACTTTATATGTTCCCCTCTGTCGCCCCCCTCCATAGTCCAGACGACCAGGGGGTAAACCCTAGATCGCCGCTGCCACCTCCATCCCCTCCTCGCCACTCCTGGAGGCGGCTGCCGGCGAAGGCACTTCTTTGGCACACGAGTAGTGATGTGTGGGGGTCGGCAGTGACAACGAATCCTTGGTTGGCGCGTCAGGATCTTCTCCCCACCCGTGGCGGCACCTTCGGCTAAGTTAAGTTTGATGGATTTTGGGACATGTGCCTTGATATGTTCGGCTCAATGGTTCGATACGGCCTTTCCTACTGCGTTGGTGGGCGTCTCTGACTCGAGCATCTACCTTTTCATTAAATTTGCTGAAGGGAGATGTTTCGCTTAGGTCGACAAGTTTTAGATCATTGGTTTGAGTGATTAATTTTGACACATCATATTTGCTGAATTTATAAATTTTAAGCACGATTCAGATAATAAAGAATAATAAAAATAGAATAGTGCATACAGAACAATGACATCATCAGAATTGAAAATAAGAATAAGTTTCAAAAATTATTTTTTAAATAGATACTATTTAAAAATATTTAAATAATACAAATAACAGAAATAGCGAGCTGCCCACCCGGCTAGCTACACACCCACATCTAATCGTGGACATTTTTACCCCACCTCGAGACCAATAGTTAGCCCACTTTTTTCTCAACACCTGGCCTAAACTCACCCTCATCCGCACCTACTCTCTCTTGTCCCCCTCCCCCACCAGACCGAACCATGACTAACCACTATCCTCAACTGCACCTCCCTGCCCTCTCCCCGCCCGCCTCCCATGCGCCTTCCCGCCTCCTGGCTCCATCCCACACGCCTCCCCGCTTCTCGGTCGATCAGGCACCATGTTGCCAGACTCCAACCTCCGCCTTGTCAACGGACTATGCCCCGCGCCTTTCTGCTGCTTTCCCACGTCTGCCAGTGGTACCAATATATTTTGTGTTTTTTATTGATGCCAGACGCGCCCATTTTTTCTTTCATCAAAGCAAATGCGCAAGCCACCTAACCACACCACACAATCTTAACAGAAGTGAATAGTAGCATGTTAACGCCTCAAATCAGGGAACCATACCAGATGATCCTAAATACACACCAAGCTACCACCTTAGGTAGTAAATCTGTGTTGATACAAACAAATGAAAAAATGTGAAAAATAAGAATTAAATAATAACAAACTTGTATCCTAGGATAATATCAAAGTAGTCAAGCCAATCGAAAAGTGGGAACCACCACACTTGATAACTTGTATCCTAGGAGAAGCTTATAACAAGCATCTCATTCATCCAAAGGAGGAGTCGGAACCCATGTGTGTCAATTGCACATCAGCGGCCCAATCACATAAAAAGGACCCTTCAGCCACATCATATCATCCCCAACACATGAGTTATGTTCATATAATAGTTAGAGCAAACATTGTAGCCTAGGACCAAGCCAAAGAAACTAGAAGGAGAAAGCACAACCTAAAGAATCAAATTTTGATCAGAATTCAAGAATAACAAGCTTCAGTACAGTGTGAGATAGGAAACCAGACAAAAGAGGGATACTAGAGAGCAAGAAAATACAAGGAGAGAGTAGTGAAAATAGAGCTCAAGGTCACTAGCACATGAGATGAAAACACTTGTATGCACGATAAGCTCATATTCCGGTCAAACTAGCAAATCACATGTTTAACATCTTCCAAAGACTAGACACCACATTAGATCACAACGAGCATGCACATAAATTGAACCAACCACTCACATATCATAGTATAGAAAACAAATATGCCCTTGGGGTGATCATATGATCACCAATAACGACATTATTATACCTTGGGAAAGCATGGAACCACAAAAGTCGGACTGAGCATGTAGAAAAAGTACAACATTTATTTGTAACCAATTGGGGTTAGAGGACCACCTAGTAAATAATAGCATGTATATTGACACCAAGTGACAAACTATCAATGCAAATGATCATCCAAACCGCCAACATGCAAATCAACCTTAATCATGAAAACACACTTACAAATTTCTCAAATCATCAACTACAACATGTCACATGATATTTTTTGAAACGAAGGAAACGACTTTGCATTATCCATTAATTAAGAAGAGAGTGCCAAGTTAATTAGAGGGAAACCGGAAAATCCGATACAAACATGGCCAAGGCCAACCGAACACGACCACAACATGACCAAGCTCACCTGAACACTAACTTGCAAAAACCAAGTGTAGGCTCTCGAAGGAGACATATTCAAGAAGGGAGTGATGTTTCCATCACCGTCGCCCGTAGGGAAACCCAGAGCTAGTGATTTCTCCTGGAGATCCCAAACACCCACGAGGATGAACACAGAGTTCCATGGCAAGCGATCCAAGGAGGAAAGCGACTCTAAAGTGTTGGAGATATGCCCTAGAGGCAATAATAAAAGTAGTTATTATTATATCTTTGTGTTTATGATAAATGTTTACATTCATGCTATAATAGTATTAACAAGGAAACATTAATACTTGTGTGATTTGTGAACTTAATTTGAAGTCCCTAGTAAAGCCTCTATATAATACTAGCTTGTTGGTTAATGGATGATTGTGGTTTCCCTATCATGAACATTGAGATGTTATTAACAACAAGATCATATCGTTAGGAGAATGATATGATGGACATACTCCTATAGATAAGCGTAGCATAAAGATCAAGTCATTTTAATAGTTCAATTGCTATATGCTTTCTGATACATAGTAATCTAATTGCTTCGACCATGAGATCATGCATATCACCTTTACCGGATGGATGCTTTGATGACATCAAACACCACACCGTAACTGGGTGGCTATAAAGGTGGCATTGAGTGTTCGGAAAGTATTGGTTGAAACACATGGATCAAGAGTGGATTTGTCCATCCATATGACGGATAGATATACTCTGGGCCCTCTCGGTGAAATGTCATCCAATTAGCTTGCAAGCATGTGACTGGCTCACAAGGGATCACATATCACGGGAACGAGAAAAGAGTACTTATCGGTAACGAGGTTGAACTAGGTATGCAGAGATACCGACGATCATAACCTCGGATAAGTAAACTATCGTGAGACAAAGGGAAATTGATATCGTATGTAAGTGGTTCGTTCGATCGCAAAGTAATCGTAGAAATATGTGGGAGCCATATGAATTTCCAGATTCCTCTATTGGTTATTGTTCGGAGAAGTGTCTCGATCATGTCCGCATAATTCACGAACCGTAGGGAGACACACTTAAGGATTCGACGTTGTTTTGAGTAGTTATGGAATGATGAGAAAGAGACCGAATGTTGTTAGGAGTCCCGGATGGGATCCGGGATATCACGAGGAGATCCGGAATGGTCCGGAGAATAAGATTCATATAAGGAAAGTCCCGTTTTGGAGTTGGGGAATGGTTCCGGTGTTTTCATCGGGAATGTTCTAGAATGTTCCGGAATGTCCGGCACTCCGGAGGGGAAGGGTACATGAATGTGTTATATCAAGTTGGTATGATTGCATCATGTACTAAGTGTCATCGCTGAACCAAATAAAGGATTAATTCAAATCCTAGTTTGAAAAGTCAAACAGCTAGTTTGAAAAGTCAAACGGCTAAATTTGGAAAGAGGAAAAGAGGAGGAGTGGGAAACCGAGTTGGGGAGGAGTTCCCTCCTCCAACCGGCGGCGCCCACCCAAGCCGAGTTGGGGAGGGACTCCTCTCCCTCCCCTTGGCCGGCCGGCCCCCTCCACCTATATAAGGAGGGGCAGGGCTCCCCTCCTTGACACACAAGATCCTCTCCTCCAAACCCTAGCCCCAAGCCGCCGCCGCCTCCATAGCCGCCGCCGGCCCTAGGGCAAAACCCTAGCCGCCGCCTAGCTAAACCCTAGCCGTCGGCTTGCCCCCTCCTTGGTGTGTCTAAACCCTAGAACACCGAGGACTTTCTCATACTCCACCATACTCGCTCCGGCTTAAGGCGAAGCCCTGCGAGATCTCCCCTCTACTTCCGGTACCACGCCGTTGTGCTACCGGAATCGCGAGGAGAGTGCTACAACCTCCGCTGCCTGCTGGAACAAGGGAGAGGAAGGTCTTCGTCGAGTACCGAACGTGTGACCGACTGCGGGAGCGCTGCCGGAACACAGCGCCGGAAGGATCGTCTACGCGATCTTGAGATCGGAAAGAGTACGACTACATCACCCACGAGAATCCGCTCTCGTTAAACACTTTGGAATCTTCGAGGGTGAGTTATTCTATCAACTCGTTGCTACAATCTAGTAGATAGATCTTGGCTTGTTTGTTTGTATGCGGTAGAAATTTTTTGTTTTCCATGCTACGAAACCCTACATAAAGTCCCGCTTCTGCTGGCACTAGCAAAGCTAGTGCAAGGATTTCGTCCAGAAGTCCTCTAACCAAGAAAGGGGAAAACCAGGAAAATTAGGACACTGAAGTGCCCAGCTCGCTAGAAGCTTTGTAGATTGCACAAATCCTACAAGTCGTCGTTGGTATATCACCATATCATAATGCGGCCACTTCAACACCTCAAGTCACGACGAATCGCATCACGACCACGACGTTGACCATAACTGCCAACAACAACCCGGGCTGCTGCTTGATGTCCTCACATATCCATCAAGACCGGTTAGCTTCCAACTGGCAACAGATCACATACACCACCTACGGTGTCACCCTTGCCGTGGAGCACCCACCCCGAAGGGTATGGGAGCAACACAAACCTTCAAGCTACTAGACCGAGAGCCATCACACCGACGACTCCCAATAGCTATAAAATCCCCAAGTGAGATTACCGTCAGCCGAGAGCATAACACTGTTCCCACCACCAAACCGCACCTAAGGACCACTAGGCGTGCATGCCATAATGCACTAGGACCTGCTTTCTACCACACCATTGAAGTCTCGGTTCCAACAAACCAACAAGGACGGCCACTGATGCCCAACCACCTTAGCATCCACCGCGAGCCTGAAGGAGATATGTCCTAGAGGAAAATTATAAAGTGTATTATTTGATACATATCCTGTCTGTTCATTAATATATTCCATGACGTGATATAACTGTATTAATACAAAACAATGATACACGTGTAGTATGCAAACAAACCATGTCTCTAGTTACCTCTAGCGAACTAGCTCATTGGTCAAGTGATAATCTAAGGATTAGGGATCATGGGTGATAGGGCCAATTGACAATGAGGTCATATCATTGGTTGAATGATGTGATAGACAAATACCCAAATTAATATCATAATAATATCTAGTTACTAATGTTCATCATTGATGATAACACTGAAACACCGCAACCTAATCCTTTGACTTTGAGATAATACATAATCACTGTTACTGGAGGGAGGCTTTGATAGTATAAAATATCAAGCCATCAAAGAGTGATCATAAAGGTGCCATTGGGTTTCATTAAGTTACATGTAGAGGGGTATTTATCAAGACCAAGATTTTCCAATTGATGAGTGCATATTTACATCATGTTTTATATTATTATTTTGCATTGTAGTGGTAGGATCTTGGTATTTTATGACGTCCGCGTGCACCTTTTATGTTTATTTTCACCAGGATCAGGACAGATGATGGATACGATGGACACAATTCTTGAACCATTTGTATTGGAGCGAAAAGGAGTAAAAAACAGCGTAAATCATTTATTTGGGAAATATCAATAACACCAGAAGAAAACCCGAAGCAATAGCCGAAGGAAGAAGGTTTAACGACCAACTATACATTGAGAATACTTTTTTTGGCCATATTGTTGGGGATATGCTATATGGATATCCTCATAGCATGTCTCCTATCCGGATAACCCGGGTGGCCCACAGTTGGTAGCATGTCCCATGGCCTGCTGGGTGGCCCAGTTAGATGGATCCAGAAGGGACACCCATGCCGGATAAAGGGAGTCTACGGAGGAGTCACCGACGTACCCGGAGCCTTGGAGTACAAGACACGTTAGACTAGTTGTATACCGTGTAGGACTCTGTAACCTGTCCGGCTAGGACTTTACCTGTAACCCTAGGACGTGGCGACTATATAAGTCAGGCCTATGAGAGCCTTTAGGGCATAATCTCAGAAGACCCAACACAACTCGCGCACAACGAACCAATCACTGTAACTCGGCGTATTGCCATTATAGTGATTTATAGCAGGAGTAGGATTCCGCCACCGTCGTGAGATATGAACCTGGGTAAGATGTGTTACCTCATACCCGTCAAACGTACGCCTTCCCCCACGTCTCTAAACACGTACTGTGAGGAACCCTCCATGGCGTACTCGTCGGCAATACCACGACACGTATAGTTCCCACCGTATAGTTGGCGCCGCCACCGCTTCCTCAATAGTTTCACCCCGTGCAACTAGATCGGAGAGACGACATACAGAACAACCAGAAATCGCTGAAACCTCACCTCCGGAAGGGATCTGGAGGGGGAACTCATCCACCGGGGATCCAGCTTCACCCTACGCAGATCCAGGAGGATAAGGCATCGATCTTCATCATCAACCGCTGCATCACCACCATCTCCATCCATCCCATCTACATCTTGTCTAGATCTTGTTGTAATTTCCGTACTCGTTGTGGATTTGTATAAGTACTATTCATCTATGATAGATTCCATTGTTTTTGCCATGATGTTGATTGCCTCCATGTCTGAGTAGATCATTATTTCTTGGGGAGATGGAGAAATCCTAGAATGAGATTGAAATAAGATAAAGTTTATTATGATATTCATCGTTGTGACCATGTGTTAGATTGTCTTTATCTTGATGTTGGGAGAAGTCGACCTCTAAACATTTGTATCTTGTGGGGACTTGATGGAGGAAACTACTTGTTGGTAGACAAAGGTGTGTTAGCACTTACGGTGACTATAAAGCTGTTGGCACTCCTTACGTATCAACTTGGGAACCCAGGAAACTCACGGAATACTATCCATGCCATGGGATACGTCCTACGGGATCAAGTCCCTTAATAGCGCAGTAATTCGATTGATGTCGATTGCTGTCTGTCGTGGTTATGAGGATGATTTGAGCAGTGGTTGCTGCCCATTCATACAAACACGGAGTTCCTCCCACACATACATAGTTGAGAATGTTCATGATAATAATCTTTATCTTAGCTCCTTTATAATGCTAGAGGTGTATCAGCTACTCCCTGAGAACGTTTTTTCCCATAGTAGTTTCAAATCTCTTTTACATACGCGATACTTACTTTCTATATTGAATTTGTTTTACTTTAATTATTGTTGTCTTATACCAAATACTCCCAAAACATCTTTTTATACAATACTCGCATTTTATCTTGTTACTTAGAACGTTATTTAGTATTTAATTAAAGAGTTATTAGACTTTAGACTTCCGCTCTCTGTGGGATCGATATCTTTATTTCAAAACTAGCTACAAACGATCTGTGCACTTGCAGTCATCAAGCTATTTTCTGGCGCCGTTGCCGGGGAACTAAGCGCTGTAGGTCTTTTAGTTTTTGCTTATTTATTTTAGTCTTGCTAAGTTTTTTTGAGTTACAGGTTTCCACCAACATGATGGAGTTTGAGCATTTGACTAGTGCTAACTCCACTCAACCACTTTGGGAAGCCCTATAATATTAATAAAAGAGACAACTCCAACGAGAAGACAAGGGGGTTCAAAATAAATCCTCTACTACTTGGTATTCTACACAAGAAGAAATTTACTGGAGATGAAGAAGATCTTGATCCATATGAACATATTGCATGCTTCAAAGATATATGTGGCACTTTACAATTACCGGGGTATACTGCTAATGAGGTAAGGGTTAAACTTTTAGTCAGATTTTGACTAGCACAGCTCTCTCATGGTATAGATCATTACCTCTAGAAGCCAATACTACTTGGGATAACTTAGCTTGTGAGCTTCTAGCAAAATATTATCCATTATCAAAATCCTTTGAAATCAGGCATCTTATAATGACTTGGAGGAACCGTCCTAATGAAGGAGTAGTAAGAGCTTATATAAGATTTAAAGATTTACTTAATCAATGTTCTCACCATGATTTTCCTGAATGGTATTTATTTCATATCTTTTATGGCAGTTTAATTGAACCTAATAAAATTGAACTAGACTCCTGCGCGAGAGGAGCTTTTATGAATCTTCCCATAACTAAAGCTCGGGCTTTACTAAATAGAATTCGCGATCATAGAGTTTCATGGAATTTTGGTCTAGGAAGCGAAGGAGGCATAGAAATAGATTATGATTGTATTCATGACTATAATAAAAAGGGCCATGTTAATGAATTATCTAAAGAACTTTATTTGGATTCAGATCTTGTGTTGCATGTTGTTAAAGCATTTATAGAACACATCAAAGCTCCAAAAGAGGGTTCGTTCAATTATGATCCACCACTTGAACCTGAGATGAAAAGAGAAGTTACAGCAACACTGGCCTCCCTAGAACCAATGTATGAGATACCTTTCCCTAACACTGCGCAGAAGCATATTTTGGAATATGAACATGTCAAAGCAGTACAAGAGAAGAAGGAAGAGGAAAGAGTGCCAGAAACTAAAGAACATTTGGTTGAAACCAAATATGAAGAGGTAACCAAGGAAGAATTTATGGCTATGTATGCACATTGCAACATATTTGAACTTGATAAAGTGACTTCCGTATTGGTTGACGGTAAAACTAAGGTAAAAAATGTGGGTAAGACTATTCTTCCATGCATATTTAAAGAAACCTCGCCGAAGTTAATGTTATATATTATGATTTTTATTTAGAAATAAAAGAAGAGATAGTACCGACTACAATAGAAAATACTGATATGACAATCATGTTAGCCAATAAAAATCTTAGAATTCCAATGGGAGTAGTTGAAGATGCAACTGTCACAATTGGCAATAAATAATTTCCTATCGATTTTGTAGTTGTTGACTCTTTGCCCAATTATATTTGGAAGAAGCTTTTTGAGCGATGTAGGTGCCAAAGTTGATTTCAAAAAGGAGATTGTATCTCTTAAGCTTGGGGAAGCGGAAAAATAATTAAACTTTTCCAAATTTAAAGACAGATCTCTACAAATACAAGAAGAAGAGAAAGAAAAAACTATTGAGGAGATGGCAGCTCTCTTCTTTAGTAATCAAGTAGAATAAATGAATGAAGACTCAAACTACGAAGAAATAATTATGGAGGACAGGTCCCTAGAAGAATTAGAAAGTGAATTCGATTCGCTCCCCATTTTAGGGCCTCCAACTAATGAGGCTTTTGAAGAGCCAGAAAAGAGAGGGGACAAGGAATTACCACCCCCAGAATTGAAGACTTTACCAGATAATCTTAAATATATATTTTTGGATAATACAAATAAATTCCCTGTTATTATTAGTGCTAAACTTTTAGGGGATGAAAAAGAAGAACTCATGAAAGTACTTAAGGAGCATCGCAAGGCCTTTGGGTACTCAATGGATGATTTAAAGGGCATTAGTCCCATGATAACCGTCCATCGAATATTCATGGAGGAAGGTGCTAAACTAGTTGCATAATTTAATAGACGACTGAAGCCCAAAATGAAGGAAGTGGTAAGAAAATAAATAGTACGCCTACTGGATGCAGGTATAATCTATCTTGTAAAAGAAAGTGAATGGGTAAGTCCTGTTCATTGTGTTCCTAAGAAGGGCGGTTTTACTGTTGTTCCTAATGAAAACAATGAATTGATACTACTAGAACTATTGTTGGACATAGGATGTGTATAGATTTCAGGAAATTAAATAAAGAAACTAGAAAAGATCACTATCCTTTACCATTCATAGATTAAACTTTAGAGAGGTTAGCAAACCACACTCATTTTTGCTACTTGGACGGATACTCTGGTTTTTCCCAAATAGCTATTCATCCCGATGACCAACTTAAAACAACTTTCATTAGTCCTTATGGTTTACATGCTTACCGATGTATGCCTTTTGGTTTATGTAATGCTCCAGCTACTTTTCAAAGATGCATGAATGCTATTTTTGCGGATATTATATAACTGATAATGGAAGTATTTATGGATGAATTTTCTGTCTATGGAACTTCGTTTACTAGTTGCTTGGATAATCTCAAAATAGTTTTGGAGTGTTGTGAAGAAACCAATCTTGTTATGAACTGGGAGAAGTGCCATTTCATGTTCAAAGAAGGTATAGTCCTTGGACATAAGGTATCAGGTAAGGGTATTGACGGAGCTAAAGTTGAAGCAATAGAGAGAATGCCACAACCAAGGGATATAAAAGGTATAAGAAGTTTTATTGGTCATGTGGGTTTTTTATAAGGTTCATTAGGAATTTATCTGGAATTTCTAAACCATTAAAAAACCTGTTGCAAAAGGGAGTAAGATTTAATTTTGATGACAAATGCCTTATTTCCTTTGATAAACTTAAATATGCTTTATCCCATGCTCCCATCAATAAACCACCTATACGGGATATGACTTTCGATTTAATATGTGAAGCTAGTGATGATGCTATAGGAGTAACTCTGGGATAACATATAGGTCGCAGATTTAATATTATACATCATGCTAGTAGAACTCTTAATAGTGCTCAAAAGAATTATCCTGAGGAAGAATGGGAACTTTTTGCTGTATTTTTCTCTTGCGATAAATTTTGTTCTTATATAGTTGATGCAAAGGTAAGAGTTCATATGGATCATGATGATTTAAAAGAAATACTTGAGAGGAAATATCATAAGCCAAGACTGATCCATTGTATCCTTTTGCTTCAAGAATTTGAGTTGCAGATTATGCAAAGACAAGAAATAAAGATGTTGGATTAAGTGCCCATATTTGCCCAGCAAGACACCAATCTTACCGAGAGGAACTTTAGTCCTGGTGATTTTTGTTTACGAGAATTATTAGATGAACTAAGGTTAATTCCTCCAAAAGATAAGAAGTCCTTGTTGTTGGAGGAGCTTGTCATTCCCGAATAAATAAACGGTAAGTGCAAGGTAAGTTTTATTTCTCTAATAAGTGGTTTGTCTTCACAATTTCTACTTTGGAAAATTTTTGCCTTGGAATTCCTCGTGTTTTTATGAAGTTTCTGAAGGTTTTTACCAACTATACGGTCACAACTATACGGCTGGAGAAAAATCTCCCGCCGTATAGTTGGTCATTAAACCTTCTGTACCTTCTTCGCAAAATATTTTTCGGCGTCTGGAAACTATACGACCAAACTATATGGCCGGAGAAAGAAACCTCTCGTTGTATGGTTGGTCGTTAAAAATTCTGGATGGTCCATCCTTTTTTTCCGTTTTATTCATCTAAATTTTTTTTTGTCGATTCCAAGTCGGTAACTTAATCGACATGGACTCGAGATATTTGGAAATATCTGCCTGGAACCAACTATACGGCTGGAGCCATACGATCCGCGCCTGTATAGTTGGTCTTTACACGGCAGGACTTCTCCAAATCCATGATTTCTTTCCCTGTTGTGTTAAGATTCTTTTCTTGGGTGTGAATTTGGTGTTTCTCATGAGTTTTACCGACCTCTGACCCCTCTTATATACTGCCATTGTGTCTCTCTCTAATCATAATCGCCAGGAACCTATCTACCTCTTATTCATACATGAGGACACGCAACTATAGATAAACCAAGGGACATGAAGCCAAGGAGATAAGTTTCTATGGAGATTGGGAGCAATAGCAAGCAAAACAAGGAGATCAAGATCATCCCTATGGAGTTCCTCGACACCGACAATGGGCGCCGGAAGAGGAAGTTGAAAGCCCTCAAGCTAAAGATTGAAGAGATGGATAAGGAGGCGTCGAGAACACCCAACCATCTTCGGTTGATAAGACTTTATCTTGATAAACTTGATAAATATATTAAGCAGACAACCGAATCAGGTTTTTCTATGAGTCTTATGGCGATACAAACCCTTCAAAATAACAATGAGCTCATTAAAGAACAAGTGAAAGTTCTGGAGAGGAATAATATTTTCTACAAGCTACGTATTAAACAATTTGAGGCTGTCAATCAATCCCTCCATCTTAGGCTGGCCCGTGAAGAGAAGATACCATGTGCTATGGCTCCATAGTGATCTACAATAATCACGTTATCAAATAATCATGAGGGATTATTTGATCCCGCCTGGCTTGATTCCAATCTTGGGGAGATCTTTAAGACCTTCTAATATATCTTATAAGTTTTATATTACTATTTTAAGCTTTGCATTAGTTCGAGTTTAGAAATAAAGCTTGCATCATTAGAATTTCCTTCAGGAATAGTCGACCCCTTTTATGAAATTCCGAGCTTATTATCATATATCGAGCATTATTGAGTTTGTGCTTGTCTTCTTAGATATATGAATGGCTTGAGTACAATTTTACTTGCACTTGATGATAGCTATAACAGTCTTCCACATCGTTGATATTAATGGAACATTAAAAAATAATTTGGTCAATATGTTGTAAGTTCATGGTTTGATCAGTTAAGTTGAGAAAGAAATCTTAAACAAAGGAAAATTTAAAAGTGTTATCAAATTAGAGTGAGAACAAGACGAGGTAGAATATTGATACGTCGAAAATGTATCTATAATTTTTGATGTTCCATGCTTGTTTAGTATCTACTTTGCTTTGCTTTATCTTTACTTTGAGGTGTTTTTATATGTTTTTCTGGACTAACCTATTAACAAGATGCCATAGTGCCATTTGCCTGTTTTCTTCTGTTTTTGGTTCCAGAAAAGACAGAAAATCAATATTCTCGGAATTGGACGGGACAAAAGCCAAAGTCAATATTTTACCATGGGGAACACAGAGCCAGAAGACGAGACGGAGAAGAGCCACAAG
This sequence comes from Avena sativa, assembly GCA_916181665.1. Lineage (NCBI taxonomy): Eukaryota > Viridiplantae > Streptophyta > Magnoliopsida > Poales > Poaceae > Avena > Avena sativa. The sequence goes on along the minus strand of OV702297.1, from coordinate 336,368,706 downwards.
GGGGCCACACCCCCTGGCCGCGCGCCTGGGCCCAGCCCGCGCCTGGGGGGTATGGCCACCCTGGGTGCCCCCTGCCTCGCCTCTTCGCCTATAAGAAGCCCCCGATACCAAAACCCTAAGTACCCGATCAATCTTCCATGAAACAGTTCGTAGCCGCCGCCACCATTGTCCCTAGATCGCACGGGGGGGGGGGGATCTTAAGCTCTTATTGGCACCCTGCCGGAGGGGAGATCATCCCGGAGGCCTTCTTCATCGCCATGCCAGCCTCCGGTATGATGCGTGAGTAGTTCCACCTTGGACTACGGGTCCATGTAGTAGCTAGATGCTTATATATCCTCCTTTGTGCTACCATGTTTAGATCTTGTGAGCTCCGTTCGTGATCAAGATCATCTACTTGTATTCATGCATGTTGTGTTTGTGGGGATCCGATGGATATTGAGATTACTATGTCAGATTGATTAATGGTTTTGTCTTATTGATTCTATCATGTCTGTGTTGTTTGTGATCTTGCATGCTCTCCGTTCCTAGTAGCTATCTTGGCCGAGTAGGTGCTAGTGCCTCCAAGAGGGAGTATTTATGCTCGATAGTGGGTTCATGCCTCTATTTAATCTAACAGAAGTGACATAAATCTCTAAGGTTGTAGATGTGCTGTTGCTACTAGGGGGAAAACAACGGTCTCTTGTTCATGGAACAAGTGGATTGTTTACCTTACACACTTTGCTTAAAGCAGCAATCTGTTGCTTGTAACTTAATACTGGAGGGGGTTTGGATGATAACCTGAAGGTGGATTACTAGTCATAGATGCAGTTGGACGGCGGTCTATGTATCTTGTTGTATTGCCCAATCAAATCTCATAGGATCATGAATGTCTAGTATTGCATTATTATGCCTTGCTCAGTCCTGTCAATTGCCCTGCTATATTTTGTTTACCCAGCATGCCATGTTTGTTTATCTTAAGGAGAGCACCTCTAGTGAACTATGGATCCCGGTCCAATCTTTACCATTGATACATCTTCCACTGTTACTGTTTATTTTCTACAAACCACTATTACCTTCCACACCATACAGTTAACCCTTTGTTTTCAGCAAACCGGTGAGATTGACAACCTCACTGTTCATTGGGGCAAAGCCTTGAGTTTGTGTTGTGCAGGTTTCCAAGTTGCTAGCAACACCTTGGGTCGTTTCCTTCCTCCTACTAGTTCGATAACCTTGGTTTCTTACTGAGGGAAAACTTGCTGATGTGCTCATCATACCTTAAGCTTGGGGTCTTCCAATGAAGGTCAAAAATTGACTGAGCCATCATCAAATATTCAAGCTATAAAGATGCTTCATATACAATTGGAATTTGGTAATTTAGATCGTTAAACTTTGAATTCCTACATGAAGTGGAATGTATGGATAGCTCCTTTGCACAACACTTAAACAAAAGTGTGAGCATATTTGTAAAAAAAAAGAGAAAAAGAAAAGAAAATGTGCAAAGAGAAAATACGCAAACACCACTATAGTTTTGTGAGACAAAGAAACGTTTGAGATTTTAAATCCCAAGTGAATATGTTAATGCTGAAACACTTGGGACTATCTCTCTAACTCATTCGGTCAAACTGAATAATTTTACATCATGTTGAGAGTAATATTTTGCAAACTGTTAAATGCTAAGGTGTGGAATCCTGCTAATATTATTCAGATGGTTCCAGTAAGTTACTATTCATGAACTTATTCCTATGTATCATATATGATAAACACATGCTACAACTGCCTCATTTATTTTATCGACTTAGCTTCATGAATATGAGGATCACATCCATTAAGCTAAACTAGCTCGGGAGGAGCAAGAGTCTAAGCTTGGGGAAGTTGATGAGTGCATATTTGCATCATGTTTTATATTATTATTTTGCATTGTAGTGGTAGGATCTTGGTATTTTACAGCGTTCGCGCGCACCTTTTATGTTTATTTTCACCAGGATCAGGACAAATGATGGATACGATGGACAAAATTCTTGGACCAGTTGTATTGGAGCGAAAAGGAGTCAAAACAGCGTAAATCGCTTATTTGGGAAATATCATTAACACCAGAAGAAAACCTGAAGCAATAGCCGAAGGCAAGAGGTTTAACGACCAACTATATGGCGGGAATTCTTTTTTTGGCCGTATAGTTGGCGCCACCACCGCCTCCTCAAATAGTTTCACCCCGTGCAAATGGATCAGCGAGACGCCATACGGAACGACCAGAAATCACCGAAACCTCACCTCCGGAAGGGATCTATAGGGGGAACTCATTCACCGGGGATCCATCTTCACCCTACGCAGATCCAGGAGGCTAAGACATCGATCTTCATCATCAACCGCTGCATCACCACCATCTCCATCCATCCCGTCTACATCTTGTCTAGATCTTGGTATAATTTCCGTACTCATTGTGGATTTATACAAGTACTATTCATTATGATAGATTCCATTGTTTTTGCCATGACGTTGATTGCCTCCATGTCTGAATAGATCATTAGTTCTTGGGGAGATGGAGAAACCCTAGCATGAGATTGAAATAATATAAAGTTTATTATGATATTCATTGTTGTGACCATGTGTTAGATTGTCTTTATCTTGATGTTGGGATAAGTTGACCTCTCAATATTTGCCTCTTGTGGGGACTTGATGGAGGGAACTACTTGTTGGTAGATGGAGGTGTGTTAGCACTTACAGTGACTATAAAGCTGTTGGCACTCCTTACGTATCAACTTGGGAATCGATGAAACTCACGGAACACTATCCATGCCATGTGATACGTCCTACAGGATCAAGTCCCTTAATAGCACAGTAATTCGATTGATGTCGATTGCTGTCTGCTATGGTTATAAGGATGATGTGAGCAGTGGTTGTTGCCTATTCGTCCAAATATGGAGTTCCTCCCACACATACATAGTTGAGAATGTTCATGATAATAATCTTTACCTTATCTCCTTTATAATGCTAGAGGTGTATCTGCTACTCCCTGAGAACGCTTTTTCCCATAGCAGTTTCAAATCTCTTTTACATACGCGATACTTACTTTATGTATTCAGTTTGTTTTACTCTACTTATTGTTCTCTTATACCAAAACCCCCAAAACACCTTTTTATATAATATTCACATTTTATCTTGTTAGTTTGAATGTTATTTAGCATTTCTATTTCAATATTTAATTCAAGAGTTATTAGACTTCACACTCCTGCTCTCTGTGTGATCGATATCTTTATTTCAAAACTAGCTACAAATGATCTGTGCACTTGCAGTCATCACCAATCCAAGTAACAGATAGATACACGTGTCCAACTCAGTGACGTTGCATTAACGAAGCTTGCAAGCGTATGACTAGGTCATGGGATGCAACGACACGAGAACGAGTAAACAATCTCATTGGTAACGAGATCTAACGAAGGTATAGAGATACCAAAGATCAAATCTCGGATGGCCTAGGTATCGAATGACAAAGGGATTGGGACGCGAAGTTGGAGGTTCAAGCAATGAGATTCATGAATGCACGATGGTCATTATGGGCACCCATGTCCCCGCTAATGATCATTTACATGATACGGGTCTTGGCCATGTTCAGAGTATTTCTGAACTGAAGGGTGGTACACTTAAGGGTGGGGACGCTTTTGGATTGAACCGGCACCGCAAGAGAAATGAGAGAGAGAGAAACCGAAACGGTTCCGGGAAACACCCGATGGTGATTGGAGGGGTTCGGAAGGTGTTCCGGAATGAAAAATATAATAATATATGTATTTTATAGTAATTAGTTGAATTAGTATTAAAACGTAAATATTTATTTTATTTTTGGAGGCACCCATGCCTATTGGGCCTCACCCGGAGGGGAGACCCATAGGGGCTAGGCGCCATAGGGAGGAGGGGCCAAGGCGGCCAAACCCTAGCCCCCCTGTGTCGGTGGCCACCTAGGGCAGGAGGCAGCTTTGGGGTTTCCTCACCCCCTGCCCTAGGGTTTGACCCTCCCCTACCTCCTATAAATAGAGGGCCCCCTCCCCTCAAGGCACACAATAATCTCTCCTCTCTCTCTATTCCCCTAGATCTCTCTCCACCTAGATTTGAATTAGCTCTTGTGTGAATTTGTTCTCTACCTCTGCACCACCGTCGTGCGAAGGACTGTCCGACTTATTTCTTCTTCTTCTACTCGGCTGGATCAGAGACCAGGGGACGTCGCCTAAACCGAACATGTGTAGATCTTCGAGGCGCCACATTTGGGGCATTGCTTGTCTTCATCAATATACGCCTACCTACGTAAGGCGTGCCAAGGTATTCAAAGGTATGAATACCGTTCCCCTCTCTGTTACTCATGTACGTCTACATTGAATAGATCTTGTTTAGCATGTGCTTGTAGTAGGAATTTTTTGTTTTCTGCTACGGAACCCTTCAGTGGTATCAGAGTCAATCTATGGGTAGACATGTCGTACGGATAGAACACAGTAATATGTGGGCATTGCTTCTCTAGTTGCGACCCTCTTTCGTGTTCTTGTTACGTCACGGTACTGTTTGATGAAGCGGACCCCAACTAACATTATGCGGTGATTCACAAGACTGGTCCACAAGTATAAGTGGATTTTGGGGGTATCTGTCCCTCTAAAGTAGTTGATATGGCATCTACACCGGAGGGCCCTGAAAAGAGAGAAAAGAGGCAATTCTTGAATCCATGTTGTGGCTCAACGTTCATAGGTGGGAAGGGGTTCTACCATGAAAGCCATAAAACCGCGTAAAACATGCAAGAGATAAAGTAGAAGCGTCTAACTTTATTTTGCAGGGGCATGTGTCGTGACATGGTATTGGTAAGTTTATGAAATGTTTTGTAGTGGATCTCTTGATGGCGATCAAAACGCCGCAACCATGTCATGACACCGTACTTTTGAAGTATATAATTATCATCATCTTGTTTGGCAATTATATAAGATATACAACAGTATCTTAAATAGGATGACCCCTCACATAATTTCAATGATAGTGTTCCCCTTATGTGTGCACCACTAAGAAAGTTCTCCGTTATGAGGCACGCCGTGACAATAGGGTGTCAAGCATATCTGCGTTTGCATACGGTGGGTGTAAGCCATGTTACACTGCAATACACACAAGTTTGACTTAGTGAGCCTAGCATGTGTAGACATGGCCTCGGAACACAAGGGACTGAAAGGTCAAGAATGAGTCACATGTTGATGTGATCGACATTGTGAATGTCTAACTTTGCATCTATATCATCAGCCGTGACGATCGGGGGTGGTATAGTGAATTAGGATCGTGTGATCACTAAACGAATTTAGGGGTGTTCGTTTGAGTGGGAGCTCTGTTAGGTTTTAGTTTAGTGTAAATTTTAAACTTGAGCTCATATATTATGAACATGGTATAAACACTTTGCAAATCCATTGCAGATGTCTCGCCCATCCACTTTCAACCTTAGCGCTTTCCTAGAGAAGGAAAAGTTGAAAACCGATCGGTCCAACTTCACCTCCCGGCACCGTACCCTAAGAATCCTTCTGGTCCTCTACAATCTCAACTATGTCATAGAGGTTGCACTGCCTTAAAAACCCACAGATTCCGCCTACCAGGACGAAAAGAATGTCTGGTACTCCAAGGCGGATGATTTCTCCCTCGTCTAGATTGGAATGCTCTATGCCATGGAGCGAGAGCTTCAAAAACATTTTGAGAATATGAGCGCTTTTGAGATCCTTGAGGATCTCAAGGCCGTCTTTGCTCCATTGTCTTGAGCCGAGAGGTATGAGGCTTCCGAGCTCTTCTTATCTCCCAAGATGGAAGGGCATAGTAGTGTGAGCGAGCACATTCTTAATATGTCTGGCTATGTTCAACGCTTGAATGCCTTGGATTGCAAGATCCGAACAAACTCGCGATTGATAGGGTGCAGCACTCGTTGCCCCTAGATATAAGGGCTTTGTGATGAACTACAACATGCAAGGAATGATTAAGACCCTTGCTGAGTTGTTCGCCATGCTCAAAACTGCTGAGGTCGAAATCAAGAAGGAGCACATGGTGTTGATGGTCAATAATACCACCAACTTTAAGAAGTCGGGGCACAAGAAAGGGCAAGAAGCCTCATAAGTATGGCAAACAATTTTGCCAACACCTCTAAGGCTACAAGGCCCGGTCCTAAGCCCGACATCACGTGCTACTACTGTAAGGGGGACGGGCACTGGAAGCGCAACTGTCCCAAGTACCTCGAGGACAAGAGAGCCGACAAGTTTGCCAGAAAATAAAAAGGTATATTTGATACATGTTATAGATGTGTTCATTACAAGCGCCATGAGTAAAACCTGGGTATTTGATACCGGCTCTGTTGCTCACATTTGTAACTCCTAGCAGGAGCTACAGAATAAGAGGCGCCTGGGAAAGGACGAGGTGATGATGCTTGTCGGCAACTGATCAAAAGTCGATGTGGTGGCCGTCAGCACTCTACCTCCGCGTCTACCGTCTGGATTGATTTTAGTTTTGAATAAGTGCTACTTTGTACCCGCATTAAGTATAAATATTGTGAGTGGATCTTTCTTGTTGCAATATCGTTATTCATTTAAATCTAGAACAAAGTGGTTGTTCTATTTATATGAATGATGTATTTTATGTTCATACGCGTGTATGCAAAGGTTTATTCTTGCTAGATCTTGAAAATGGTACACACATCCATAGTATTGATGCCAAGAGTTGCAAGCACAATGGCGATAATACCATGTACCTATGGCATTGCCGTCTTTTTCATATTGGTGTAAAGCGCATGAAGAATATCCATTCTGATGGACTTCTAGAATCATTGGATTTTGAATCCCTTGAGACATGCGAGCCTTGCCTCATGGGCAAGATTACCAGGACGCCCTTCTCCGGTACAATGGAGCAGGCATCCGACCTATTGGGAATCATACATATAGATGTGTGTGTGGAACAATGAGTGTCTCAACATGCAATGGGTATCGTTATTTTGTTACCTTTTCTAATGATTTGAGTAGATATGGGTATATCTACTTAATGAAGTACAAAAATCTGAGACCTTTGAAAAGTTCAAATAATTTCAGAAGGAAGTAAAGAATCAACTTAACAAGAAAATCAAGCATCTTTGATCAGATATAGGAGGTGAATATTTGAGTTATGAGTTTGGCATGCACTTGAAGGACTACGGTATTGTACCCCAACTTACGCTAGCCGGAACACCACAGCGTAAGGGTGTGTCAGAATAGCGTAACCGTACCCAATTGGATAGTGTGCGGTACATGATGTCTTTTAACTGATTTGTCTATGTCATTCTAGGGTCATGCATTAGAAACCGCCGCTTTCGTTTTAAACCGAGCACCATCAAATCCATGGAGACAACACCATATGAGATATGGCAGGGCAAGAAACCATTATTGTCGTTCTTGAAAGTTTGGGGATGTGAGGCTTACGTTAATAAACTACAACCTGACAAATTCGAACCCAAAGCGGAAAAGTGTATCTTTGTAGGATACCCAAAGGAGACTATTGGATATACCTTCTACAACAAGGACGAGGGAAAAATGTTTGTCGCTAAGAATGACACCTTTCTTGAGAAAGAGTTTCTCGCGAGAGGGGTTAGTGGAAGAAAGATTCAGCTTGATAGGTCATTGGCCCTTCTCTCCAAATACCGAGTAGCGCAACATAAATAGTTCTAGAACCATCCTTTATAGTGGAAGAAGCATCGAATGATTTAGATCATAACGATAACATCAAAGCTCCTTTGGTTCGCAGATCTACAAGAACACGTACTAGTCCTGATTGGTATAGTTCTCTTGTGATGTCAGTCTTGTTAGATGAACAAGATGAACCTAGAACCTGCAAAGAAGCAATAGAGAGTGCTGACTCCGAGAAATGGCTGGAAGCCATGAAATCTGAGATGGGATCCATGTATGAAAACCAAGTTTGGAACTTGATAGATCTTTCTAAAGGTCATAAGGCCATGGAAAATAAATGGATCTTCAAGAAGAAGACATATGCTAATGGCAATGTGATTGTCCACAAGGCTCGACATGTCGCAAAGGGTTTTCGACAAGTCCAAGGAATTGACTACAATGATACTTTCTCTCCTATAGAAATGTTAAAATATGTCCGGATTTTACTAGCAATTGCTACATATTATGATTATGAAATATGGTAGATGTATGTCAAGACCGCGTTCCTTAATGGACACATTGATGAAGAGTTGTATATGATGCAACCAGAGGGTTTTGTAGATCCTAAGGATGCTGGAAAGGTATACCAGATGGAGCGTTCAATCTATGGACTAAAGCAAGCATCTCAGAGTTGGAACAAATATTTTGATCAAGTGATCAAAAGTTTTGGATTTATCCAAAATAAACAAGAGTCATGTGTTTATAAGAAAGTGAGTGGGAGCTTAGTGGCATTCCTAGTAGTATATGTGGATGACATATTACTGATTAGGAATGATGTGGAACTATTAGGAAGCTTGAAGGAATATCTGAGCAGTCAATTTTTCATAAAGGATTTAGGTGAAGCAGCCTACATATTGGGCATCAAGATCTATAGAGATAGATCAAGACGCATGATTGCGTTTGGTCAGGGTACATACATAGAGAAGATTTTGAAGAAGTTCAAAATGGAAGAGGACAAAAGGGGTTTTGTGCCTATGATGAAAGGTACCAAATGAGTGTGACTCCATGTCCTACATCAGGTGCTGATAGAAACAGGATGGCTGACATCCCCTATGTACTTGACTAGATGTAGCCCTGGCTCTTAGTTGGACAAGTCATTTCCAAAGTAATCTAGGAATGGAACATTGAACAGTTGTGAAAAATATCCCCAAGTATCTTAAAAGAACCAAGGATATGGCCCTAGTATTTGGACGAGGTGATGAAGCTCTAAACGTAACTGGTTACATGGATGCAAGCTTGAACACGTACTCCAATGACTCAAAGTCTCAAATAGGATATGTGTTTCTGGTGAATAGTGGCGTGGTAACCTAGAGAAGCATGAAGCAGCCAGTGGTGGCATAGTCTTCAATGAAGTCAGAATACATCGCAGCTAATACGGCAGCAAATGAGGCTATTTGGCTGATGCGGCTCAGATCACTGTAGAACTTCGTTGGGAAACCCCAAGAGGAAGGTATGATGATTACAACAGCAAGTCTTTCCCTTAGTAAGAAACCAAGGTTATCGAACCAGTAGGAGGAAGGAAACGACTCAAAGGTGTTGCTAGCAACTTGGAAACCTGCACAACACAAAATTAAGACTTTGCCCCAAAGAACAGTGAGGTTGTCAATCTCACCGGTTTGCTAAAAACAAAGGGTTAACTGTATGGTGTGGAAAGTAATGGTGGCTTGCAGATAGTAAATAGTAACAGTGGAAGATGTATCAATGGTAAATATTGTATCGGGGTCCACAGTTCACTAGATGTGTTCTCCTTAAGATAGATAACATAACATGTTGGGTAAACAAATTACAGCAGGGCAATTGATAGGACAGAGCAAGGCATAATAATGCGATACTAGACATGCATGATCCTATGAGATTCGATTGGTCATTACAACAAGATACATAGACCGCCATCCAACTGCATCTATGACTAGTAATCCACCTTCAGGTTATCATCCGAACCCCCTCCAGTATTAAGTTGCAAGCAACAGATTACTGCTTTAAGCAAAGTGTGTAAAGTAAACAATACAATTGGTCCATGAACAAAGGATCATTGTTTTCTCCCTAGTAGCAACAACACATCTACAACCTTAGAGATTTCTGTCACTTCCCTAGATTAAATAGAGGCATGAACCCACTATCGAGCATAAATACTCCCTCTTGGAGTCACTAGCATCTACTTGGCCAAGATAGCTACTAGAAACAGAGAGGCATGCAAGATCTCAAACAACACAGACATAATAGAATCAATAAGACAAAACCATTAATAAATCTGACATAGTAATCTCAATATCCATCGGATCCCCGCAAACACAACATGCATGATTAAAAATATGATCTTGATCATGAACGAAGCTCACAAGATCTAAACATGATAGCACAAATGAGGAGATACAACCATCTAGCTACTGTATGGACCCATAGTCCAAGGTGGAACTACTCACGCATCATACCGGAGGCTGGTATGGTGAATAAGAAGGCCTCCGGGATGATCTCTCCCCTCCGGTAGGGTGCCGGGAAGAGCTCCAGATCCCCCCGATCTAGGGACGATGGTGGCGGCGGCTACATACCGTTTCGTGGAAGATTGATCGGGGTACTTAGGGTTTTAGTATCGGGGGGTCTTTATAGGCGAAGAGGAAGGCCGAGGGGGTGCCCGAGGCGGCCGCACCCCCCTGAAGCATGGGCCAGGCCTGGCCGCGTGACCAGGGGGTGTGGACCTCTAGAGGCCCTCCTCCGTCTCGTCTTCTGGCTCCGTGTTCCCCATGGTAAAATATTGACTTTGGCTTTTGTCCCGTCCAATTCCGAGAATATTCATTTTCTGCCTTTTCTGGAACCAAAAACAGAAGAAAACAGGCAACTGGCACTGTGGCAAGTTGTTAATAGGTTAGTCCCAGAAAGCATATAAAAACACCTCAAAGTAAAGACAAAGCAAAGCAAAGTAGATACTAAACAAGCATGGAACATCAAAAATTATAGATACATTTTTGACGTATCAAGCACCCCCAAGCTTAACTCCTGGTCGTCCTTGAGTATATAAGTGATAAAAAGAATAATTTTTGAGGTGACATGCACCATCATAATCAATATCAAACCATTTGCAAGCAATGAGAGCTGGGATCAAAGTACTCTAAACATGAGCATGAAAGATGAAGTTCTAACAATAAGACAAAGTAACTATGCATGCAACATGAAAGGATACAAACAAATATTCATGAATAACAATGCATTGAAAGACATTTGTTTGTTTCACATATAGAAAGCATAACATAGTGGCATTTAGCTTGTCCCTCATGGAGTAGCAAAACATAAATGCATAGGACACCTTCAAAGTTCATAAGGGAGACTAGATACAAATAGTTCAAGAGCAAGCAATATCAACAATATGAATCAATCAATAAGTTTTGGGACAATGCACATAGAACTAAGAATGGCAACTATGCTCTCTTAATTGGTATCTAAATTAGAAGGTGGAGACTCAATATAAAAGTGGAAGGAAGGCCCTTCATAAAGGGAAGCAGGGATTTCAAGTCTCATAAAAAGCTTCCAAAAATTATGGTACTTGTTAGCTTTCAGCTCTCATTGCCCCTATCATAAGCATCTTGAAGTGATTAAGGTTAAAGTGAACAAACTATGGAGTATATGCTTGACAAAGTATAAGTTGGCAATCTCATATCCCTTGAATACGAGGGCCGCTCCTCATGCTACTCAACTTTAGTCACCGGTAAGTTCTTGTCATCGTAAGTACATGTGTATCATAGAGAACCGCCAAAGGGTACCCCTTGCACATGCTACAGGAGATATCCCATAACAAAATGACCAAGGCAAGAAGAAAATGAGCATCTCAGCAATCTTCTTATTTACCATGGGAAAATGGTGCTTTTTTCTCTCTTTCCTCTTTACAATGTCTGTCTTTTTTATAAGAAGAAAGCTTCATAGATTGCTCACTATGGTGATGATGCAAGTTTCCACCATGATTAGGCATGGCTTAGGCTAGCGGCCCAGGCGTTTCTCTAACACACATAAATAACTCCATGGACTTACACGCTCCCCTTTTATTTCACACCGACGACATCCATAAACAAAATAGCATGATATCAACGGGGTACAATGTACATGTGCAATGTTGAAAGTTTTTCCCTATGACAACACGGTTCTGCTAATCCCAACGTATCAGTGCAAGTACATAGAACAGAGATGACACAATGGTTCATGTTTCTTTAGTGCAAGAAAGTAAAGTGTGCCATCAAGTTTTTGAGAGCTTTAATCACTATTTTTCACATAACAAAATACTTTTTAATTGGAAGGTAGATGAAAACAAGAATATACTTGTAATGGTGTAACACACCATGCATAGGAATTTATAGTGGACACTTTAGAATAACTTGGTTTCTTGGGAGTTGGATGCATGAGTAGAGCTTACTCAATACAAGTGGAGGCTAGCAAAAGACTGGGAGTGACCAACTAAGAGAGCAATAATGGCCAATAATCATGCAGAGCGACAAAACTTTACTAACCAAAGCATAAAGTGGTACCACAAGTAAAAAACTAAATGATCATAGAGGCTATGGTGACTGGTTCATATTCATAACATGGTGTGAGCATGTGCCAAGTCAACCCACACAAAGCATCAAAGGAGAGTACCACAATACGATGCTTTTGTATGCTAAAACAACGCATGATTCTTCCAAGGCACATTGAGCAATCCTAATTGTTTGGAACAACTCATGCTACAACAATAATCACTAAGCCTAAGTTCAAAACAACTTCTAGAATGACATGATAAAGTCTAAGTCACAGTCAAAGCAAGCTCACTTTTGTACCACTTAAGCATGAAACTTTCTACTCTTATCCAATACCAATCAACTGATTTGAAACAACACAGCGAAAACAGGGGTCCAAATACTTTATTCAAGCAAACTAAGCAAACAAATCAAATGAAAACTAAGACGCTCCAAGAACAACACAATAGTGCATGAAACAATAAAAATGAAGTGTCTAGAAAGACCTGAGATTTTTATTGATGAAGATGGGGATGCCTTGGGAATCCCCAAGCTTTGACGCTTGTACCTCTTGAATATTTATTGGTGTGACACGGGGTGGCATCCACAAGCTTGAGCTTTTGTCCATTCTTCATATCATTACATCATTCTTTCCTTACACCTGAAAATTTTCCTTCATACAAAACTTCACAAAATCCTCATTAGCAACATTAGTGCATTCAAAAGATAATAGACCTTGAGGTTTAGCTTTAAAACAGCAAAAAATTCATTAAGAACACAAGCTACTGTAGCAATTCCCTTAAAAAAGCTCAATTCCCAAAAAAGAACCCAAAAAGGAATCAATAAGAATCAAATGCAAATAATGGCAGAAATCTGTCAAAACAGACCAGCAGGTGAAAACCAATTTTTTCGAAGACCTTCTGTTGCTCAAATCTAAAAGTGTTGAACTAAATAAAGTTAGCTAACAACCTGGGAGATTTATTCATAAAATTACATATCAATCCAACTTACAGAGAGTTTACATGAATTTTTACAGTGGATCACAAAAATCTGTTTCGGGACAGTAACTCCCCAAATCTTACTTCCCTCTCATTAGAGGTAGTTCTTGACACAGAAGCAAATAGAAAGGATAAGGAGAGGTTATTACAGAAGTAATAACTTCCAAGACTCAACTAAAACGTTTGGGTTATCTTCCAATAAGTACTTTTCTTTAATGCCTTTAAGTTAGGCACAAGAAGCAAGAATCAAGTATTTTCAAATGAAGAAGCATTAACATCAATACTCGAAATTTCTTCAACTAGGAAAGATATCTCATCCAAATGACCTTTAGAGGATCCTTTCTCATCTCTCTTAGGTTCACTACTTTCATCAAAGGTTTTTTTAGGAACAATCCAATCAAAATTCTTTTCTAAGGATTCATGCATTCCTACAAGTTTAAAGGGGATGGGTATTTTAATTTCCTCTCCATTGGGTTTGGTATTATCCAACTTTTCTAATGTACCCATAACATCAACACATGAGCCTAGCATATTAAAATGTTCAAAGACCTTTTTAGCTTCTTTAGCAACATCATTGAAATTCTTTAGCAAAGTTTCTAGAATAAAATATATCTTTCCAACATCCCCCTCTTCTTTTAGTTTAAGAAACATTATTTGGATCATGGGGTTAAGGTTAACAAACCTAGCCTCCAACATGTGTACTAAAGAAGCTGCAACAATTTCATAATTAGGAGCAAGTTCTGCTAAGGATCTATCCTCAATATCCTCATGTTTGCTAATATGATTAAAGAACTCTACAATGTTTTCTTTTCCAATTATAGAGCCACTACCTATTGAAAGGTCTTTCAGGGTGAACTTAGGGACCAACATGGTGAGCAAGAGCAAGGTGACCACTAGAGTAAGAACTATTTTTTGTGTTTTTGATAAGAGAAAGCAAAACCAAGGAAACTATTTTTTTGGAATTTTTGATATAAAGAGGCAAACAAAACAAGGCAAAAGAAACTAAGCAAAACAAAAACAAGGTAAAGATAAAGGTTGTGAAGGACTCCCGTTGTGAAGACGTCCTTAGCCTCCCTGGCAACTATCGTGGTATTGCCGACGATTACGCCATGGAGGGGTCCTCACAGTGCGTGTTTAGAGACGTGGGGGAAGGTACGGTTGACGGGTACGAGGTAACACAGCTTACCCAGGTTCAGATCCCACAATGGTGGCGGAATCCTACTCCTGCTATAAATCACTATAAGGGCAATACGCCGAGTTACAGGGATTGGTTCGCTGTGCGAGTTGTATGCTAACCGATACTAGGTTGTCTGAGATTGTGCCCTAAAGGCTCCCATAGGCCCGACTTATATAGTCGCCAGGTCCTAGGGTTACAGGGAGAAGTCCTAGCCGGACAGGTTACAGAGTCCTACACTGCTTACAGCTAGTCTAGCGTGTCTTGCACTCCAAGGCTCCGGCTACGTCGGTGACTCCTCCATAGCCTTCCTTTATCTGGCATAGGCCTCCCTTCTGGATCCATCTAACTGGGCCGCCTAGCAGGCCAGGGGCCATGCTACCAACTGTGGGCCACCCGGGTTATCCGGATAGGAGACATGCTATGAGGATACCCATATAGCATATCCCCAATAGAAACGGCGCCAGAAAAAGGCTGGATGCGGCCCAGATAACTGTAGAGATTCGTTGGGAAACCCCAAGAGGAAGGTATGATGAGTACAACAACAAGTTTTTATCTCAGTAAGACACCAAGGTTATCGAACCAGTAGGAGGAAGGAAACGACTCAAAGGTGTTGCTAGCAACTTGGAAACCTGCACAACACAAACTCAAGACTTTGCCCCAATGAACAGTGAGGTTGTCAATCTCACCGGTTTGCGAAAACAAAGGGTTAACTGTATGGTGTGGAAAGTAATGGTGGCTTGCAGATAGTAAATAGTAACAGTGGAAGATGTATCAATGGTAAAGATTGGACCAGGGTCCACAGTTCACTAGATAACATAATATAACATGCTGGGTAAACAAATTACAGCAGGGCAATTGACAGGATAGAGCAAGGAATAATAATGCAATACTAGACATTCATGATCCTATGAGATTCGATTGGGAATTACAACAAGATACATAGACCGCCATCCAACTACATCTATGACTAGTAATCCACCTTCAGGTTATCATCCGAACCCCCTTCAGTATTAAGTTGCAAGCAACAGATTACTGCTTTAAGCAAAGTGTGTAAAGTAAACAATACAATTGTTCCATGAACAAAGGATCGTTGTTTTCTCCCTATTAGCAACAACACATCTACAACCTTAGAGATTTTTGTCACTTCCCCAGATTCAATAGAGGCATGAACCCACTATCGAGCATAAATACTCCCTCTTGGAGTCACTAGCATCTACTTGGCCAAGATAGCTACTAGAAACGGAGAGCATGCAAGATCTCAAACAACATAGACATGATAGAATCAATAAGACAAAACCATTAATCAATCTGACATAGTAATCTCAATATCCATCGGATCCCCGCAAACACAACATTCATGATTACAAATATGATCTTGATCATGAACGGAGCTCACAAGATCTAAACATGATAGCACAAAGGAGGAGATACAACCATCTAGCTACTGTATGGACCCATAGTCCAAGGTGGATGTGAACACCCGGATTTTTAATCCCAGATGCCTGTTATGCCATACATCACAATCCCAGGATTACCATTTTTGCGAGACATAACAGATTGATATCATAGTTCATCATCCATTACAAACCATAATAAAGGTATTACAATAAAGGATCTCATGATCCAGTCTTAATACAATGAACGCAGCGGAATTATAATAATAAGTATAGCATGGTCAAAGCTCCATCTTCAGGGTCACAGGCAATGCTGATGATGGGAGATGATCCTAGTTGTCATAGACTTCCTGCTGTCCATCATCCTGGTAGTCCTCCTCATAGTATGGACATAGGAATAGCC
Source organism: Avena sativa (assembly GCA_916181665.1). Classification (NCBI taxonomy): domain Eukaryota; kingdom Viridiplantae; phylum Streptophyta; class Magnoliopsida; order Poales; family Poaceae; genus Avena; species Avena sativa. Next base: position 336,352,592 of record OV702297.1, on the reverse strand, counting down.
AGGGACAAAGCCATGAGTACTCTTTAAGTACTCGCAAACTAATACTAACAAGTACGGAAGTTCGAGTAGGAATCTTAAGCTCTAGGTTTATTTTGCAAAGAATCCAGATTTATCTCTAGCTGAGTTTACAAGTAAAGAAAGCTAACTTCATGTTTTACAACACCTAAGTGGGAACTTGGTTTTCATGTTCACAACCCTGTTGTGGTCAAGTAAAAATCATAGTTCATTTAACAATTCATTTTGAAAACATCTGACGACGGAATAGTATGGCCCCTCCAACTGTCCATAACCGTGGACGCGGCTATTTGAATAGTTTGACACTCTGCAGATATTGTACACTTTCACCAAAACATTCGATACATCTGTCAGGAACAATCCCGAATCACCATACTCAGTATGCGGATAATCAATCCTAACCTTTCGATTACACACCCTAGTATAGGCACCTCCCCTATGAGTTTGGCCTCCCAACCATGACCATCTGTCATCTTGGGAACTGCACAGGTGGACATTCATCACGCGGTAGCCTCAGATCAAACCTCTTTCGCAAGGGAACCCATACTAGGATATATAAACTTCCAGTCAAGCCCTACCCAATTTTGGGTATTGTGGTTGTACGTTAAAATTGGAATGGTACCGCATCCGAACCCAACCATTAGTTTTATAAAGGGCTAAGGCTCATGCCTCAACATTTTCACCATCAAATCATCTTGTGTTCACAACACATGTCAAAACATTTCATTAGAATGACTCATCATTCCAAGGTTTTCATAATCATTTTCACCAAGTATTCCCATCTAAAGTGATCAAATTTTATGCTTATCACTAGCCACTAGAATTGAGGGTATTCACTAATGAGGGGTGCTAATCAAGTGTAACTATCCAAATCCAGATCTCATGCCTCAGTATGACATCTAGTCTAACTAGCTTAGGCCAAGTTTTATGCTCTTTAAGCTACCTATAATATCTTTCCAAAACTCACAAGTCACCTAGTAAAAGCAATAAAGAACTTTGATAAAGAAATAAAAGAATAGAGCTTGCAAGTAAAACTAGGCTTTGGTTCATAACCAAAGTATGCCTAATGCATTGCATAGGTTATCTTGCTTGCCAAGTTGCAAGTAGTACTTGCATGGTTTAGCTTAGCTTGCCTTGAGTAGTGCAGTGGTTGAAGTTTTCTTCTTCTTCTTCTTCGTAGTACTCCTTCTCCTTATAGCCTTGGTCGGTACTAGCGTCTATAAATAAATACGAGGTACACAATCACCAAACAATACTTAACTACTTCTATTTAGCACAAAAGGGTTCACGCTAGATGATATAGCATCATCACAAGAAATAAAGACCTAGTCTTATTTATTTTATTTTAGAAAAGTAATTTCTACTCATTGAAAACTACTTAAGATTTAATATTCTCCAATTAAAATATGGGATCATGTTGACACATGTCATCACCACATATTTTAATACTTGGGAATATGATTTAAAGTTGGTGTCACAATTTAATAAGGTTTAACATTATTATTTTAATTAATTAAAGTGACTAGAAATGCCTATGGGGCATTCGTTTAATACTTGTCAAACATTACTGCAGGTACACCTAAATATTTTTACATATTCAGAAAGATCTTGTCAAATGTGATTTTTGAGAGTTGGAATCAACTCAAAAGCATTTATGGTGGATTTTTGAAAAATGTTTGAATGTGTAAAAGTATTTGTCATGTTATTTTTACTATGGGTGATCTATTAATTTCAAATGGTTTGAATGCAACAGGCTTGGATTAATAATTTCAATACCTTTCTAACAAAATTGTTTTCATGCAATTTGGTTTAGTAAAACTCTTTGAATTGCTTTTTGAATCTGCTGACTGAACTAGAGTTTGAATAAATTGGAAAATATCTATTTGAATCTCTGGGCTGAGCGCGGGAATGTTACTGGGCCGGCCCAGCTGCACATCATGTGCGTAGCAGGCTGCTGACAAGGGTGGTCTAGGCGTCAGCGGCTTATTCTAAACGAAGGGGTATGTTTCAATCTGGGCTGTGCGATTAGACTAGGATCCTACGGCTGGGGTGCGTCGTCTCCGTCGGGCAGCGCCGACGAGACTAAACCCTAACAGCGACGGTGGGGGTACACAGTGGCTTACCAGGGCTCCAGCTAGGGTCAGCAATGTGGGAGAATGACGTTGTCGATGATGACGGTTCGAACGGTGGTCGCGGCAGCTCCTGGGGTGGTTCCAATCAATAGCTCCGCTCCTCCTCTGCAGCGGCGGACTCCGGCAAAATTCCGGCGGGCTGGAGCTCGCCTTGCTCCGGGGATGGGTCAGGGTGGTTCTGAGAGAGAGGGGAGTGAGATTGGTGTGGCGAATGAGGCTGGGGGTGGCCTCTACTTATACACCGGCAAGAGGGGCAGCGCGGGATGGTCAGAGCTCATCGATAACAATGATGCAGTGAGCTAACGACACGGCGAAGGGCGTAGGCCGGTGCGGTGTCTCTAGGCGATCGTCACTATATTAATGGCGCGGCACGGGGCAGTCGAGAACGGTCGGAACAGGTCGACACTTTGCGCGGCACCGACGACGTTTTCGACGACGTACAGGGGCTACTGGTCGCGCGGCGGCAAACGGGCATGTCTGGGGAGTAGCTGGTGTCGCGGTGAGTGCAGGCATGGGCGGCGAGGGTGAGGCGCGGCGTGTGCGAGCGTGCCGGCTGCGACGCTCTAGCGCGCTCTCGGCATAGCAGAGAGAAAATGGGCGTGGCTGTTCCCAGTGGTCCAGGGCCTGGCTGTGCTCGAGGGTTAGACAGGGGGTGGCGGTGGACGGTGGCCTACCTCCTAGACATCATGGACGGGCGTGGCGTTGCCTCCTGCATGCTGGCCATGGTCGGCTGGCGCGTGAGCTTCGGGCGGCATGACACTGGTGCAAGGGTAGAGGGCTAGCTTGTTCAATGCAGTGTTGGGTGCTGGGAGTGACAATGGGAGTAAGTTGGGGACAATTGTTTGATCAAACACTGCTCAAAACAATAGAAGTTAGGCAGTGGTTTACTGTGGTCACCATCTATTTGATGAAATAACCGCATGAAATTTAGTTTTGAATTTTTGGATGAATTTTGTTGAGTGCTCTGGTCACATGCTTGGTAGTATATGTTTGCTTGGGTTTGTAAAGGTGAACTGGTTTGAGTGGTTTTTGAGAAATGGTGATCTTAGTACCTATTAAGGATTCAATTATGAATTGTCCTTTAAATAGATTTTGAATTTATTTTTGTTAGTTTGTAAAGAGGGCTTTGGTTCACTTTCACTTGGTATAGCAAGGGGTAAAAAGAATTGGATTTGTTTCTGTTAGAAATCTTGGACTAGAAACACTCAAAGTGGTCTAGTGGTTAACTTTGGTCAAAATGACCATTTGCTTATATATCTAATTTTTGATTTTCTCTTCATTTGATTCTACTTGGAAATGATCTAGATGATGTTGTTATCATCTTTAAACCAATCCTTGCCATTCATAGCAATCAAACATGGCAATCTAAATCATCCATGCATTCATCACACACACATGCATTCATATTCATTTCAATAACAAAAGTTTTTGTTAACCCTAAACTTGGGTGATTGGAACTTGATAATCTTGGTTAATATTTTTGGGTTGTCACAGTGGAACTACTCACACATCATACCGGAGGCTGGCATGGTGAAGAAGAAGGCCTCCGGGATGATCTCTCCCTTCCGGCAGGGTACCGGGAAGAGCTTTAGATCCCCCCGATCTAGGGATGATGGTGGCGGCGGCTACGGATTGTTTAGTGAAAGATTGATTGGGGTACTTAGGGTTTTGGTATCGGGGGGTCTTTATAGGCGAAGAGGGAGGCCGAGGGGGTGCCCGAGGCGGCCGCACCCCCAGGCGCGGGCCAGTCCTGGCCGCGCGGCCAGGGGGTGTGCCCCCTCGAGGCCCTACTCCGTCTCATCTTCTAGATCCGTATTCCCCACAGTAAAATATTGACTTTGGCTTTTGTCCCGTCCAATTCAGAGAATATTCATTTTCTGCCTTTTCTGGAACCAAAAACAGAAGAAAACAGGCAACTCACACTGTGGCAACTTGTTAATAGGTTAGTCCCATAAAGCATATAAAAACACCTCAAAGTAAAGACAAAGCAAAGCGAAGTGGATACTAAACAAGCATGGAACATCAAAAATTATAGATACGTTTTCAACATATCATTGGCTAAGGAATTTCGTCATCGACCTGGGAGTTTATTCCAAGTGCTGATGACCCCATGAAGATCTTTTGCGACAACACGGGTGCCATCACGAATGCATCGGAACCGAGAACTCATACCATGATCAAGCAAAGATTCCACGCCGTTAGACAAAATGTTGAGGATGGCGAAGTCAAGATTTGCAAAGTGCATACGAATCTAAATGCTACAGATCTATTTACCAAAAGTCTTCCACAATCCAAGCATGAGGAGCACCGGGATACTATTGGTGTTCGATCATTTCCTATAGTAAACTAGATTAATTTGTACTCTTTTGCAAGTGGAAGACTCAAGGAGATATACCCCAGAGGCAAATTATAAAGTGTATTATTTGATGCATCTCCTGTGTGTACATAATATGTTTCATGCCATGAAATAACTGTATTAATATGAAACATCGATACATGTGTGGTATGCAAACAAACCATGTCTCTAGTTACCTCTAGCGAACTAGCTCATTGGTCAAGCGATGATCTAAGAGGATCATGGGTGATAGGACCAATTGACAATGAGGTCATATCATTGGTTGAATGATGTGATAGACAAACACCCAAAGTAATATTACAATGATATCTAGTTACTAAAGTTCATCATTGATGATAACACTAAAACATCGCAACCTAATCCTTTGACTATGAGATAATACATAATCATTGTTACTAGAGGGAGGCTTTGATGGTATCAAGTATCAAGCCATGAAAGGGTGATCATAAAGGTTCCACTGGGTTTTCAAAAGGAATGGGTAGAGGATTATTTATCAAGACCAGGATTTGCCAATCCAAGTAACAGATAGATACACATGGCCAACTCGGTGGCGTTGCACTAACGAAGCTTGCAAGCGTATGACTAAGTCATGGAATGCAATGGCACGAGAACGAGTAAACAAGCTCATCGGTAACAAGATCAAACGAAGGTATGGAGATACCGAAGATCAAATCTCGGATGACCTAGGTATGGAATTGCAAAGGGAGTGGACGCGAAGTTGGAGGTTCAAGCAATGAGATTCGTGAATGCACGGGTGGTCATTATGGGCATCAAGGTCCCCGCTGATTATCATTGAAACGAGAGGGGTCTCGGTCATGTTTGGAGTATTTCGGAACCGAAGGGTGGGGACGCTTAGGGATTGAACCGGCACCATAGGAGAAATGAGAGAGAGAAACCAGAAAGGTTCTAAGAAACACATGATGATGATCGAAGGGGTCCGGAAGGTGTTCCAGAATGAAAAATATAATAATATATGTGTTTTATATTAATTAGTTGAATTAATCTTAAAACATAAATATTTATTTTATTTTTGGAGGCAGCCAATGCTTATTGATCCTCACCCGGAGGGGAGGTCTATAGGGGCTAGGCGCCATAGGGAGGAGGGGCCAAGGCAACCAAACCCTAGGGGACCCCCTCCAGCGTAGGGGCCACCTAGGGACGGCGACGGCTGCCCCTGGTGGCGGCGGCTTTAGGGTTTCCCCACCCCCTGTGTCACATCCCAAGATTTTAGAAATTGGGACTAGAAAAAAAATTGTATTTGCATGACATTTATCAGCATTGCATTGCATATTTGCATCAAGAAAAATTTCTAAATCGAAATAAAGGACTAAAACCCTAAATAGTATATGCCACTTTGTTCCTAAAGGGAATTAAATTGGCTTTATAAAACCCACTATTGCTAAGGCAGCTATTATTGATAAATTATAGCCTAAAAAGATCCAATGAATATTACAAAATTTTAGAAACAAAATTGAGCTCATTTGGAGCTATTATGAAAAAGTTATGGAATAAATACAAACAAATAAAGATATAGATAAAATAAAATATACAAGGATTTATAAATCTACTACTTGCAAACTAGTTTTACAAATATGATCCTATAATAATATATTTGATTTTAGAAAAATTTAGAAACAAGAATCATATCATTTGGAGTTCGTATGCAAAAGATATAAAAAATACAAAACTAGAAAAAGAAAAAGAAAAAGGAAAAAGGAAAAAAAACTAGTGGGCCAGCCGGCGGCCCAGCAAGCAGCCGACCGGACCAGCCAGGAAGTACATGAAGAAGGGATCGATGCCATGGATGCTTTAATTTCCATGCAAATCGATTTTCTTAAACCTATCTCTATTCAAACTCTTATAACTTTTAATATACAACTCCAAATCGACTTCCGTTTGTTTCTGCTTGTTACCTACTCTAAAACCTATCTCTTCACCATCCTAAACCTCCATATAAACCCGTGGAGCCACAGCTGTATGAGTTTCCCTTCTCAAAATCCCGAATCTACACATATCCGAATCTTATTTCGTTTATTCACCCATCTAGACTTTGTCGTTTGCCTTCGGCCAAAAAACGAAAGTTGTAGATCTCATCGAAATCTTTCAATACCGATAAACCTCACCTCTTTTCATCCACCACAGCCGGAGAATTTCGCACCGCAATATTTCAGATATGACTATGTAAATCCAAGATGTACTCGCGCTCGTTTGTTCAAATCCAAATTCCTTTGTTGACAAGGTAAGACTAATGATTCCTCACAACTTTCATGTTGTAAGTTTTTCAATTTGACCTACGGATTTGTCTCTCTAACACAGATTATTTCTTGTCTATTCTGAGCCAAAATCGGGCCAATCTCCTCTCCTAGCCACTGGATCTCATCCCGACGGTCAAGATTAGAGCTTATCAACGAAGGGGTACGAGGCAACCAGATATCGCCACGTGTCAAGCCAGGTCAGCCCAGCGTCCTGGTCAACGCAGAATATTCCCAGGGAATATTCCATGTAGATTTGAAATTGAATTTAAATTGTAGGAAATTGTGTAAACTTGCCAAAATTATATAAAAAGATTCGTAGATCCACAAATAGCAAATAATATATCAATGAATTCAAAAAACGTGTAGAATATTAATATGACATTGGATCTAACCTTTACAGTATGCGTTTACTGTAGTAATTTAATTAGTTTTAATGGTCTTTTAGGTTAATAAATTCATAGGAAATTATCTGTAACTCCGAAAAATATGAACAATATATCAAATTGAAGCTACTATAATGTAGATTAATATTATCTGGTTGGATCTAGCCTTTGCGGATTATTCACCGCATAGTGATTTAATTAGTTTTAATGGCTTTAGAAATCATTAAATTCATAGTAAATTATTTGCATATCAAAAAAATATAAATAATATACCAATGGAAATCTAGTTCCATGTAGATCATCAATATGCAAATGGTTCAGGCAAATACTATAAGGTTCTGCAGCAATTAAATAAATAGATTAATGGCTTATTTAGAGTATAAAATCATAGTTATTCGAGGACTTCTCAGAAAATTACAAATAATATGTCCCTGGAATCACAATTTCGTAGAGAATAAAGATATAATTTTAGTTTGATTTTTAGGCCAAAGAAACTATATAAATGATTTAAAATCCATTAAACACTATTTAAATCATAGAAAAAGATTTACAACTCTGATTAAGGTGAATCCAATTGCTACTGGTTCATATTAATGCCCTCTATACAGTACACTTTATATGAAAATTTAATTTGACAATGAGGATAGAAGTTACAACAGATCTGTTAAAACACCAATAATGGCAAGTAATTATTAATAACAAATACCCCATTGCATTAATCGATCTCTTGCATGCATCATGTATTCTAGTAATGTTCAGAGAACTAATTACAACCATTGTGACATATTAAATTGTCATGCATGCATTTGTTCATCATTGATTTGTTGTATTGTGCATAATTGCATTGTTTTGAATGGTGTGTTTATTGTGCACTTGTCTTGATCGATAGATTGCAAGGAGTGCAACGTTTGTGATTGTGATGAGTGCAACCTTATCTATTGTAAGGATTATCTGAACAACTACATCTTCTACAACAAAGGCAAGTAGAGCTATCATAAATGTCCTACTATTTTTCCTATGCATGTAGTATGATTTTTAGTAGTGATGCATGTGTAGGTGTTTTACTACTATGCTATGCTATGACACCCAGGCAAGATTGCCATACTTCCATGACTCGATTCCTTTGAGCCATCGTATTGTAGTTGTTTAGCCATGCTTATTAGATGCGCAAAAAGGGAATTCATGATTAATTATGTTATGGAAAGTTATGTTTTTTTATAATGAAAACAACTGGAATTTAATGAATCTCCTGGGTGTGATGGATTGATGTTTTTGGATGGTTTATTGCGGAAAGCACACCTAGGCTTTAGAGATTGTACAGGTTTCTTGTGTAGTAGCTTCCAATACAACCGCATGTTATTATTTGTCTTGACTAAGTAAGTTATGGGAACCTGACCCGACGTGACTAGCAGATGTAGGGGATCTAGGTTGCTATGGGTCTGCCCTGAGGGCTCAGGATTCTGCTTCTGAATGGTTTCGTCTTGGTTTTCTCCCTACCATGCCATAAAATGAGTGTAGTGGTAAGAGCGGGTTGACTGGGTCGTGCGGGTAAAGTGTACAACCCCTGCAGGGTGTCTAAACTAAGTACTTAGCCGTGTCCCCAGTTATGGACAACTATGAGCAACTGGGCCTGGAACTGTTTGGAAGATCTCACTCATCCCAATTTCTTAATTACTAAAACTTGATGGTGAACATGGGTTTAGGAGCATACGAAAGTTGAACTGTCTTGTTTCTACATGGGTTTATGCTGGTATGTCCTTAGAAGATTGCTTTGAAGAAATAAAAGTATTTTGAAAGTAGGGAAAAATTGTATTGATTTTAGAAAATGAGCCTGAACTCCACCTAGCCAAATATGCATGTAGTTGATAGATCCTTTGTACTCATTAGTTCTACTTGCCAATACATTAAAAGTATTGACCATTCGTGACTGCAACGTTTCATGTTGCATGTTATATTGTATCTAAGTGATCGTTCATAGGTTGCGAGACTCCACTCCACGATTGTTCACCTGTGGCACATTTGAAGAATGGAGATCTACCGTATTGTTTTCCGATGTGTACTTGTGTAATATAATGTAAATTCTGGATCATATTCGTTGTATTTATGATGCACATTTATATTTGGTATTCGTTTTATACTGTGTGTGCTAGTGAATCGACCCAGGGATTGGCACTATACACATGAACTCAGCCTTATCAGGCGAGGGTGTTACACCCTGCCCTAGGGTTTGCCCCTCCCCCACCTACTATAAATAGAGGGGCCCCTACCTTCAAGGCACACAATAATCTCTCCTCTCTTTCTATTCCCCTAGAGCTCTCTCTCCACCTAGATTGGAATTGGCTCTTATGGGAATTTGTTCTTCACCTCTGCACCACTGTCGTGCGAAGGTCGGTCCAACTTATTTCTTGTTCTGCTTCTCGGCTGGATTGGAGCCTAGGAGACGTCGCCTACACCGAACGTGTGTAGATCTTAGATGCACCACATTTGGGGCGCTGCTTGTCTTCATCAATATATGCCTACCTGCGTAAGGCGTACCAAGGTCTTCAAGGGTATGAATACCATTCCCCTCTCCGTTACTCATGTCTACATAGAATAGATATTGGTTATCTTGTTCTTGTAGAAGGAATTTTTCTGTTTTTTGCTACGAAACCCTTCAGAGCCTACCTCGCGCCACCTTCAGAGGCTGGGGCTGCTTCCACTGCCGTGAGGTTAGCAAAAAAGTGGAGGAGCAGGCTGGAAGGAGATTCGGCCATGGCGCTGCTAGGGTTTCCCATGTCACTAGAGCAGAGCTACACGAGATCTCTTCATTGAAATCCATCATGTTCACATGAATAATCTCCTTAAGTACTTCTAAAATATTGAGTTTATTATTGAAAATAATAAATTAGATCTGAATGGAGATAATTAGAATTATTTGGATGTCAATCATGCAAATAAGATAACTTATAGTGAAGAATCATCATAACTAGACTAATTCGAATCTACATAGAGTAATGGTTTGATAATTCAAACCCATCCATCCCATTACAACCAATTCATTCAAGAGTATCACACTGTAACACATGTTTCAACCACGATTCGATTGTTAGGACCATAATCGCAGCATGATGGCCAAGAAGATGGAGCAGACTATTGGGGTTCGAGGGCAGAAAAACACAAATTTTCCTATGATCAAAACCCTAATGCAAAGATCTATCTATTAGTACTACATTAACGGGCGGGCATACGGTATTTATACCTTTGAAGACCAAACGCGGTTAACCTACTATGGGGAATGTGGTTGATGAAGTCATACCGATGCCGACCTCGAGGTCTGAAAGTCCAATGGCCCCGACAACTCCTAGTACCGAAAGCACGGCACAGGCCGAGGGAGTCACACACGTACGACGTTTGACGACAACTCCCGCTTCTCTCTGCTCTAGCCGAGATTGCAGAAGTAGATCTTCCAGATCCGAATCCCGTAGCACAATGGTGCTCCGTGATGAAGAAATCCCTCGTTCGTGCAGCCCTGGCAATGGGTCCACGGTCACAGGTAAGAGAGAGAAGATAGACGCAACTGGAGGCAATTCCCAAAGCTAGGAAGCCTTTATTTATTTTCTGGTGATTTAATTGCCACCTATTCCTCTCTTTATATAGGGGAAAAGGGGCACAAGGCTTCATACCTAAGCCACGTGGGACTAAACAAGAGGGAAGAGAGGGGAGAGGAGGGTGGCCGCCGGCCAGGGTCTCCATGGGCTTCGCGTGGTTTCCTAGGGGCCCATGCGGCCACCTCCTCCTTCTCTCTCTTTTCCCTCATTCCCTCATGGGCCCTTTCCCTATGGAAATTGGTCCAATAGGGATTTTAACCATTTTATTTAATTAAATAGATATAAATAAGTGATTAAATCACTATTTAATATTTAATTACATATATTATTTAATTCCCGTGGCAATGGAACACCTTCCATCACACTCCGGACATCCTCTGGACCTTCCTGGAACCCTTACAGTTTCTTCCTCTCTTTTCTTTGGTGATTTCGATGATCCTGGAACGATCTACGAGCTTCGTCAAACCCTTAAGCGTGCTACCCAACGGTTTGGGAACATTACATACATGGTCGAGACCCCTCTTCGACCAATGATCACCAGCGGGACCTGGATTCCCATGAAGACCATCTACTTGTCATTGAATCATCAACACTGTGTCTTATTCCTTTTGTATTTGTGATACTTGTATTGTCCGAGGCTTGATCAATGACATCTCCATGTCAGGTTCAACCTCGTTACCGACAATAGCTACTTTAATCGATCTGATAAGTGATATCCCCATGACCTAGTCAAATGTTGTGTAGCTTATGGATATAACTCATCCGAGTGGGCCCAAAGTATCTTCTATCACACAAATGGACAAATCCTGCTCTTGACGCATACGCCTCTACCTTCTCCTCTGAATACCCAATGACACCCTTATGATCACTGTTTCACTGAGTGACATTAGATGCCATCAAAGTATTCTAGGAAGGCAGTGATTAAATATGGTCTTACGGTCTAAGGAACAAGTCACTACGTTTCCTAATCATCGTAACCTAAACTTCATGACATGATCGTGTTATGATGCTTAGATAGATTTTGTTCACTATCTCATTCTCCAATAAGATGACTCCATTGTCAATTGGAACCGAGGCACCAACATGATCAGGAAACCTTAATGATCCGTTGACCAATGAACCAGTAACTAGAGTTTCACTGGGAACTCCCGGATGTTTGTATATCACACGTGTATTGACGTTTCCATTCAATACACACTAGTACAAACTCACTACTTAGATAAGTCAATTTCCCATGGGCCTCAGACGGTTTCTCATTCTTGCTCAAGCGCATAGCTTCTAACAGCACACCACCTGAGCCGGTTTTAGCTCTAAGATACGTGATCTCGGACGATGGAAAAAGGAAAACGCTTCTAACATGTACGAGCTAGAGACGTCCAATATTTGTGACCACTTGCAAGAACTCCTCAAGCTCAGACGTCCTGTATTAGGGACTGTCTCCAATAATGAGGCGACCTGAGTCGGAATCTAACAAAGAACGTATCCAGACTAGTGTGCCTCAAAGAGGATTTTTAAAATGACCATCTCTAGAGTGTGTAAACCATTTTAAATTGTAGCATGCTAATTCAAACTCGATCATAGCTGACATGACACATAATCATGATTCAGCATCCAGATAGACTGACTAACTAAAGAACATATATATGGTTGGGGAAATCCATACAAATTTAGCCATTACACAGTATGGCAGTATATACAAAGTGCATTACATAAATCAATCAGATAGCATAATTAGTACTCCCTCCGTCCCAAAATGTAAGGCTCCTAAGCTTTAGTCAAAAGTCAACATATTCTAAGTTTGACCAAATTTATATGTAAAAATATAAACATCCACAATATCAAATAAATATCAATAGATCCACCATAAAGTATAGTATCCCAATATGTCCATTAGATATTGCAGATATTCGTATTTTTTGTATAAACTTGGTAAAACTTAAAAGATGTTTACTTTTTACTAAAGCTTAGGTGCCTTACATTTTGGGATGGAGGGAGTATTCTCTAAGAAACTAGCATGGCATTTATAATGGGACACCCCGTGGAAGTCGCTGAACCAGAATATGTACCTCTCCATTATCTTTTTCATCAAAGCAAAAAGGACAATGCTATCCTACTTTAGGTTGAAGCTACTTACAACCTTATCCCATCCAGTCGTCAAGATTGCATTTGACCCAGCTCTCATCTTCATCCTAACCATCTTTGCCTTTTTGCTCTTCATTTGCCAAACCTGGACATCAATATGTTCATCAAGGAGATTCTTTAGGTATTTTCTTGTGAACTCAGCTCCAAATTCCTAGGCAAGTATAGAGAATTGAAGAATTAGCATGCTTTTGATTACTGAAAGTATTTAAATGTCACATGGTAGCTTGTTGTTAATGACATTATCAAGAATATATCATCTTACCAGCTTGCACTTCTTTTTCATGATAGATGAATAGGGCAGACTATAGATGTAGTATTTGATTTTTGGTGGAAATTCGGGTTCACACCAGTCTAAGAGGAAGTCTACATGAACTTCTTTCAGATACATGTCGTTTCCAAAAAGGCTCTGCTTATCAAAATCAGTGTCCCCCTTGTGTTGAGGCCCTGATGCAACAACAAATCAATGTCTACCATCTAAATGCATACAAAACATATGACTGCAATTTTGATGTTCTTTTGATACCTCTAACTCAATCCTCTCGATGGGCTCTTCATCTGATGACTGGAAATCAAAACCACCAAAGGTAAAGTGAAAACTGTCATAGCTATATAGCGATATTGCATCGTCACTGCAGGTAGATACATACAGAGAGCATCTTAATACAATCAAGATGCAAGTAGACTAATGAAGTGACAATTAAAATAGATACAAAGATACTAATGAAGTGATAATTAAATCTCTATTGATAGAAGTGACAATTATAGACTTTGAGATTTATACATGAGGAAAAGAGTTGGGACATATGCATGCTGACTGAGGGACGCTCTCCCGACTGCGTTGTCGGGTCTTTGCATCTCGGTAACCTTGAACCTTAAATTCGAGAAGCAAAATGGCAAATTCCATGGCAAAATTCCTTAATCGAAGATAATGATTTAGGGTTTTGAGGGTTTGGTTTTCACGCATACCTACATGGACGACAAAGGGGGTCCTTAGATGTGAGGAAGAGCGTCCGCACTATAGGGGACCAGAGGCGGTGGTGGTGGAGATCCAGGAGACGTGCAGCGGTGGACAATGGTCTAGGCGGGCGGGGAAGAACAAAAGTGACACATATCTGAAACGTTTGTCCAAATATTTTCAGATATTTGCCGCCAAGTACTAGCCTCAGACGGCTGCAAGTGGAAAACGTCTCTAAGAACATCTGTTCTCCGTATATTTCATAATTTGCCGCCAAGAACTTCCATGGCTAAGACGACTAGTAATTTGAAAAAAGCTAATATTCGGAACTCTAGATTTTGATTATCCTAAAATTTGAGAATTATTCATACTTTAAAGGCAAAGAAAGGTGTTTATGCGTGCTTTCTAGAGTGAAATTGAGTCCCTAAGACTAAATGAGGTTCATAAATTGAAGAAAATAATTTGCATAGTACAAACCTTGGATCTTTACCCTGAAAGGCGTGATGACTAGTGTTTATGCGACCTTTTGAGAGCAATAAGGTGCAAATGTTTTGAATTTGACTATTTCAAGTGAGACCGTTTGGTTACTTAATTATGAATGTTTCATCAATATAACCTTTTTCATGTACTCTTTGAAGGAAATCTCGTTGAGTGAATATTCGGACATCCTGATATATTCAAAACTCTAGATTTTGTTAATCTTAAATTTGGAGAATAATTCATAATTTAAAGGCAAAGGAAGGTACACATGCTTGCTTGAGTCCTAAGAGCAAATGAGGCTCACACATCGAATAAAATATATGGCATAGTACATATATACATCATAGAGTGAAACTAAGTCATAAGAGAAAATGAGGTTCATACATCGAAGAGGATTAAGAGCAATAAGGTGCACCTGTTTTGAATTTTACTAATTCAAATGTTAGGCAGTGTGCACTAGAAATATTTAGAAGTGTGCATGAGCATGATCAGTAATATAATTGAACACTGGCAATATTTGATAGTGTGCATGAGCATCACTAGGACAAGTTTGTACTAGTGCATGATCAGTAATATATAATTGAACACTATAATTTAAAGAAACTCCATATATAAAGGAGATTAATATATATCCACCACCAGAGTGAAATTATCTTACACATGCAATCGGTTAATAATTAATATATATAAAATAAGAAGGGACAATAGTAGGAGGGACACGGAGACGCCTTAGCAGGGGAAGCAGCAGCAGGAGGAGCATGCATAGCCTACTCCAGGGGAAATAGGCCAGTCCTGACATATTTCCAAAAGAATTTATCGTAGGTTGCGTGTCATACCAATGTCTTCGGCTGGTGCTTCCGGCCTAGGCCTTTGCCAATACCCATCGCATGCTAGATCAAGTTGTCGATGTCCGAGTCGATGACTTTGCCACAGAATGGGCAAAACAGTCTCCCCCTATGGTGGAAATGTATCTGCCCACGCCGCAACTTCCTCAGCACGTAGCGGCTCCTGTTGTCCCTAAAGTACTTGCTAGAGTCCACGTCATCAGAATCCTCCTATAGATTTTTAAGAACATAATTTAGAACTCATACATATGTAAGACAATATTAAATTGATCGGATCAGAGTTATATCTAGAACAAAGTCTGTGGCCTCACAAGTTTCTTCAGGGATGGCGTAAGCGAACCAAGTACCCGTTGCCCAACCTATTGTTCTTGTACATTTCCCTGGGTTCGCTAACTCATCCTTGAAAAAATCTGACACTAATGTGTACTGCCTCTCTTTTGGGGGAAATTTCAATCATTGGCCATAGTAAGATATATATAGCACAAACAATTAAAAGGTCACATAGTTCATATGAGAATAAATCAGGGGCCTCAAATTTTTTTCAGAGATGGAGTTGGGGAACCAAAGTACCAACAACACAACCTATATTGTTTGTGTAGCTGCCTCAGGTTCACTAACCCATCCCTAAAAAAATGACACCAAAAAATGTGTGTCACCCTGCAATCTTTTAGGGCAAATTTCAATCATCGGCCTGAGTGAGAATCTGAAATGTAATTCTTATTATACACTATGAATGCATGCAATACCAATTCAAAGATCATATAGTTCATAGGAATGTAGAATAAATCTAGAGGCCTGATAAGTTTTTTCAGATACGGAGTAAGTGAACCAAAGTACCAACAACACAACCTATATTGTTTGTGTATATTGCCTCAAGTTCACTTATCCGTCCCTAAAAATACGAACACCAAAAAAGTGTGTCACCACCCCTACAATCTTTTGGGGCAAATTTCAATCATCGGCCTAAGTGAGAAACTGAAATATAATTCTTATACACTATGAATGCATGCAATAACAATTTAAATATCATAGTTCATATGCATGTAAAATAAATCTGGGGGCCTAATAAGTTTCTTCAGAGACGGCGTCGGTGAACCAAAGTACCAACAACACAACCTATATTGTATTTGTGTACATTGACTCAGGTTCACTCACCCGTACCTAAAAAAACGGACACCAACAAAATGTGTGTCACCCGGCCCCTTGAAACTTTTGGGGAAAATTTCAATCATCAGCCTAATAATGAATGCAGAAACAGTTCAAAGATGATAGTTCATATGTGTAGAATAAATCTAGGGCCTCATAAGTTTTTTAGAGATGGTGTTGGCAAACCAAAGTACTAATTGCACAAATTATATTGTTGTACACTGCCTCAGGTTCACTAACACCATCCCTACAAAAATTTGACATCGTATAATGTGTCTCCCCTTGCACTCTTTTGGTGCAATATTGAATCATTGGCCTCAGTAAGTAAATAGAAATGTAATGTTATATGCTTGTTGTGTACCGAAATCAACACTCAGCTAGCAATCCCTAAAACCCCTAAAATCAAATGTTATAGATCGATTAAATTTACAACACAAGCCGTGTACGAACAACAACAAGAGCCAAGTAAATGTAAAATTACTAGTTGCCAGATGAGCAAATCTAATCAAATCTCCAAAAAATTGACCGTTCAAACATTTATATTCCCTACAGCAAGAGCAAAAGAATCTATAAACGATTGAGCAAATCCTATAAATGAATAGTGAAATCTGCAACTGCGACTAGAGAAGCTAGCTCAGACTCCTCATCAAAGACCTCCTCCTCGAACTCATCGTTCTTCGCGGCTGTGTCGAGGAGTTCTTGGTGGAGGATAGGGTCGTTGATGTAGAGAACCCGTCGGTTGCCTCCTCCTGCCGATGCATGCCCCTCCTCTAGATCTGCTGCTGGCATCACGACGTTGTCGACGACCTACTGCTCGACGGTGATGGAGACTGCTGGCTGCATGGAGCCCGAAGCCTCACCTGCTCGGCGACGAGCGGAGTGCGTGCCCGGAGCCTCCTCCGCCTGCTCGGCAATGACCGAGACATGTGTTGATGTGCCTCTAACTGGCTTCACCTCTAGCTCGTCTCCACACATATGCTTCATGGTGCATCTAAGAGGAGGGCGGTGGTGCAAGCGAAGGAGCTTAGGCGCATGCGGAAGGTGTAGATTGGGTTTTTGTGACTAGACAGATTGGGGGAAAATGACACAAGCTTATGGAAGAAGAAGGCCGAGCGGGTTTATATATGCGGGAACTTTCGTAGTCCTCGAGTGTATACATTTGAGTGTGGACTCGTGTGGGTGGGGGCTAGCACGATCTCCACTTTCTAATTGCATTAACAACACGCACACACTGCATCGGGAACATGCACGACATGAGTTTTTTTGGCGAGTGGCATAATGGTCTGCCTCAGTAATGCTAGAGGAAATCAATATTTTTGACCAAGTTGAGTGATCTTGGGAGGCAGACAATAATTGTCGTCGTCTCTGGTTCCATTTAGAGGCGTTTTGTTTTAACAAGCGGCTGAGGGGGTAGTTATACTAGAGACAGTGCAGATTAATAACCGTCCGAGGTTAAAGTTAGAGGTGGTCAAACAATTACGACCGTTTGAGGGTGATGAACACAGTCGATGGATTGTATTTTTGGGGGTAAGCCGGATCTAGGCACAATCTCTAAATAATGAGTTTGTACTAGTGACAGTTATAGCATGATATAAAACTTAATCATAAACTTTATGAAATATGGTAATAATACATATTATTATTTGTCTCTAGGGCATATTTCCTCCAGTCTGCCACTTGCACTAGAGTACAAATAAACTATCTGCATTTGTTATTCAATCATTAGTACCAGACACCTTGGCACTTCTGATCATGCTTGCTCAGGGAATAGGTTGAGTATATGGTATGAATTTTTCATCCCCTTGAATCCTTTGCAACTTATCAATGCCATCTTATATGACACTATTACTTTTTATCATCTCTATGATAACATCTTGTGTATGTATAATAGTTTTAGCAACAGAGTGAGGTCTTGGTTTCAGATGCCATTAGTGATGTTAGATCAGTCACAAATGAACTTTCTCATGGGCACTGTACACTGAAACACACTCTGTGAGAAGATTTAGTTTCTCAAGCCTTAACATTATACATATCACCAATTAGTATCCATATACTTATATTATAATGTAGAGTTCAAAGTCAAATGCACCATGTGCTATTTTGAACATTTGCCACCATGCTTCAACTGTGTTAAGTTAACCCTTTAATACAGAGATTTCCAATCTTCTAAGGTCAACATGTATTATTGTAGCATAACGCTTTATACTTTAAGCATGTCATCCTTCACAAATCTGAAAACACGTCTATAGTTCTCACTAGACACTATGGACAAGCTTAACTCCTTGTTCAATGATTTACACTTAATAATTTCTGAACTTGTTCTTCTCACTAAGAACCTGGATCATATTATGTTGAGTATTCATCATGGTTTCTAAGACAGAATCCTATGTCATAACATAGTGGAAGTTGTACATCCTATTCTTTGTTTTAAACCATCGATGTTATACTTAATGGTTTTCCGAATTCAAATGATTTAGGAATTATTCCTTAATCAATTCCTATTCTGAACTCTTCAGAATCTCCTTTAGGAATACAATCTAACATAATTCTATATGACATTTATTATTCTTTAAGATTTCGATGTACAATATATACTTTCAACTTTAACCCTTACAAATCAACATCTATTGACCCCCTTTGTCCTTATTCGTAATTTGTCATATACACATATGAATTATGCCAAGCTCCCACTCAAAATATGTCAACTACATATATGAGTCCGAACTTCACATTGCTCCCACTCAAAAAATATGTCCTCCACATATTAATTTTAGGAAGAATCTCTAGCTCCCTCTCAATTTTATGCAAATTGCATATCTTCTCAATATTTCGAACAACTTCAAAATCTCTTGATCAATTATCAAATTGAGAATTTCCTTTACAAGACTCTAGTACTTTACTAGTATTAAATCCACCAGACTTCAGCACTTATGAATAAAATTCATTTGAATTCATCCAAGACATCTTTTTGGTGAATTGTGCTTTGTCTTTGAAGACTTCCACCTTTCTGTATGACTTTGCGGTCCTTCGGAAATATCAAGCAACTCCTTTACTTGATGAGATTCAGTAACAATTTACTTTCTAATCTCAAGTGGAAATTACTTCTAGGATTTCTTGTAATTTTAGTTTACCATCAATTCTTTTTTAGTTCGTAGGTATGTCATGTTTTAATAACATGACAAGTAATTTAAAAATATTTCCACACAAGGTGTAGGGAGTATTTGCAAATCCTACCTTCCTTTTGTAAAAGCATACTTGAAACACAATGTTCATTATCATTGATTTCTTTCTTTAATGTGAAGACTCATGTTCTAGACCGTATTCCGTTGCGCTTCTCAACACTCTGATGCAGGTTCATAGACCTTCATCATTCATTCACTTTCTTCCATTAACAACATTGTCGAGAAACACATTTTCTCGAAAACATACCAAACATTTTAGTAATACTATTTTTGCCTTCTTTTGGTTCTAGTCATGGAATTTATAATTCAAAGTTTCCAATGAATACTCTACAAGGACTTGTTTGCTATTGTTTTGGTTTTATCAAATAACTCCAAGACCTTTCACGAATTCTAGATGGTTTACTTTATTCTAAATGACTGTTCGGTACTTATGATGGTCTTTACATGAAACTACCTCGATTTATTTGGTGCCACCTATAGCCCACTTAGTATCAAATATTATCTTGTGAAACATATTTCACAAATCTTGATGTTAATAATGTCGAATTTCATTACTATTGATCAAATCATAGTAACTTGATTCTCTTTTTATTTTGAATACCCCTTAATGCTGAAACCCTTTGATCATATCAAATAGTTTCATGCTCATGTTTCATTTGGTAAACTTTTTACTTAAATGAACAATCACTAAATGATAATCACCACTTTGTTGAAATAAGTTACATCGATCATGTATTTTCTTTCAGCAATTCATCAAACACTTTGTATTCTGTAATACGCGGTGTTTCAATTATCTTCCCAAATATGGGCATGATTTGTATGTGATATGAGATCAAGCATCTACAATTTTCACATACTATCAACATAACCTATGAATTTTAGACAACCGTTTCATTCAAAATGAATATATCTTTTAGTTGGGTATTTCAAGGCATTTTAATGTTTTACAAATGTTCATGCATTATCAATTAGTTTTACAACTCGAATAATTCACAAATAATCGAAAAACAACATATGAACACTAATAGAAATGATCCATAAAAGTAAAACAACTGATTTGTTGCAAACTCATATGAATAACTGTCTCACAAAGTGCAAGACACATTAATATAGTTCATATTCCATCGATTACAATAATTATCCAAAACGATAAAATAAATGATAAATGTTGAGGAAGAGTATCGTCGGTCATCATCATCATTCTCACCATGAACACCAATGTCACCCCCTCTCCCGCAAGCAGATCTCATGCAACAGGAACTATTTTCATAAAACAGAAAAAGTATGACATACTTCAATGCTACAATAAGTGTTTGCAAGATTATAACATTTATAACTTGTATATCATATATACCTTCGTCATCGATGACCTCTCCGGCAATGGGTTCAACCTTCATGTTCCTGAAATGTGATATGAAGTCATAGAAATCCAGTGTTTCTGCATCACCTCTCATGATGTAGGTCCGGACGTGTCCTTAGTAGATGGGAGGCAGTGACCGAAGCAACATGCCTATTGCAAAGGACTCAGTCATCTAGTGGTCCACGAAGTAAATCGGTCTCATGTGCGCATCAAGCATACACTCCAAGTGACTCTCCAGGCAAGTGTGTTTCTCCATCTTTATGGAAAGGAAGTCTCCAAACAGCTCGTGCTTCCACATGCACACATGGCTTACGAACTCTGCTCTTAGCTAATCCACCATTGCATATGGTTCAAGATCAGGCACAAGCGTATGTAGTTCATCCACCATATCGTAATGCATCACCACTTGAATGAAGG
The DNA here is from genome assembly GCA_916181665.1 of Avena sativa. Taxonomy (NCBI): domain Eukaryota; kingdom Viridiplantae; phylum Streptophyta; class Magnoliopsida; order Poales; family Poaceae; genus Avena; species Avena sativa. The sequence goes on along the minus strand of OV702297.1, from coordinate 336,331,337 downwards.
GGGACCTCTCTTGACGAAAATAGCGGTCTTCCCGCTGTCATGGGGACTCATTATATGATGGCTCATCCAAATCCATCATGTAACGTATGTAACCGACCACTTTGTTCTTACTAAGGAGGTCATTCAGACGCACTAGCCAATCAGGGAAGTTGGATCCATCTAGTTTGAGCATCTCGGCGGCTAACCAATCAACAACCTCAAAATAAGCTTCACGGACGGCCATACTCTACATTTATAATTGCAAAGGGATTTAGACTAAGTTTATAATTATGTGAGTTCAAATAACTCCACTAAAACTATTATCCCCGAAAAGGTTTTAGTGATTACATGATCCCAACCCGATCGTCACGGCTGATGATATAGTTGCAAAAGTGGACGTCAAAATGTCGATCACATCAATCATGTGACTCATGCTCAATATTTCAAGCATCTAGTATTCTAAGGTCATGTCTACATATGCTAGGCTTGCCAATTCTAACTCGTGTGTATTGCAGTGCAACATGGCTTATGGCGTGCCTCATAATGGAGAACTTTCTTAGTGGTGCACACACGAGGGAAACACTATCATTGGAATTATGTTATGGGGATCATCTTATTAATTCTAATGCTGATTATCAAATACTAGCACACAACGAGATGCACAAAACAACATACATCAAATGTAAGTGCATTGCGATATTGTCCTCCGCGTTGTGATCTCCATCCCGCACCTCCGGGTACGGCGCCAGGGTATCGGCGCCTCTGGCTTGTAGTCCACCATCATGATTACCATTACTACGACTTAGCAATAGAAAGTAAACTACTTTACCTTGACTATGAACATATCACACCACAACGACCCTGCAAAACAAAGTTAGACTCCTCTACTTTATCTTTGCATATTTTACGTGGTTGTTAGGGATTTCGTGCAAGAACCGTTTCTTACCTATAAACTTCAACCACAATGCTGATTAGATAATTGCTTCTACTGCACCCCTTTCCGGGCCCTCCTTTGTAAATGCTATATCAACTATTAAAAGAGAGAGACACACCCGCTAGCCACTTATATGGAGCAAGCCGTATGTCAAGCATGAAACAGTCTCGCGTAAGATTACGCATAAGGTCGGTCTAGGACGCTTCATCAATAACTACCACGATATAAACAAGTACATGTGAGAGTGTAACAATTATAAAATCAACGCCCACATGTTATAACTCGTATGTTCTACCCGTACTAGCCGTACTACGCATAGATCTAGCTCTGATATCACTGTTGGGGTTCGATGGCAGAAAACAAAAAATTTCCTACGATCGAAACCCTAATGCCAGGATCTATCTATTAGTAATGTAGTAATGGGTTGGGATACAGTATTAATACATTTGAATACCAAATACTATTAACGTACCGTGGGGAACGTGGTTGATTAAGTCGTACCGACGCCGACCTTGATGTCTTGAAGTCCAACGGCCCTGACAACTCCTAGTACCGAAAGCACGACACCTTCCGAGGGAGCCACACACGTACGATGTTTGACGGTGACTCTCGCTTCTCTCTGATCCAGCTATGATTGCGGAAGTAGATCTCCCAAATCCGAATCCCGCAGCGCGACGGCGCTCCGCGATGAAGAAGTCCCTCATTCACGTACCCCTAACAATGGGGACACGGTTGAGAGAGATAGAGAAGAGAGAGGCAACTGAAGGCAATATCCAAAGCTAGGAAGCCTTTATTTATTTTTTGGTGATTTAATTGCCACATATGCCTCTCTTTATATAGGGAAAAAGGGGTACAAGGCTTCATACCTAAGCCATGTGGGACTAAACAAGAGGAAAGAGAGGGGAGATGGGGGTGGTCGCCGGCCAGGGTTCCCATGGGCCTCGCATGGTTCCCTAGGGGCCCATGCGGCCACCTCCTCCTTCTCTCTCTTTTCCCTCTTTTCCTCATAGGCCCTTTCCATATGGAAATTGGTCCAATAGGAATTTTAATCATTTTATTTTATTAAATAGATATAAATAAATGATTAAATCACTATTTAACATTAAATTACATATTATTTAATTCCCGTGGCAATGGAACACCTTCCATCCCACTCCGGACATCCTCCGGACCTTTTCGGAACCCTTTCAGTTTCTCCCTCTCTTTTCTTCGGTGATTCTGATGATCCTAAAACGATATCCGAGCTTTGTCAAACCCTTAAGCGTGCTACCCAACGGTTCGGGGACATTCTATACATGGTCGAGACCCCTCTCGGACCAATGGTCATCATCGGGACCTGGATGCCCATGACGACCACCTGTTCATTCCACGAAACTTGTCGTTGAACCATCAATGTTGTGGCTTATTTCTTTTGTCTCTGCGATACTTATACTATCCGAGGCTTGATCAACGACATCTACATGTCGGGTTCAACCTCGTTACCGACAATAGCTATTTTACTTGATCCGATAGGTGATATCCCTGTTACCTAGTCACACGCTGCATAGCTTATGGATATAACCCATCCGAGTGGGCCCAGAATATCTTCTGTCACGCGGATGGAAAAATTCTGCTCTTAACGCATACGACTCTACCTACTCCTCCAAATACCCAATGACACCCTTATGATCACCATTTTACCAAGTGACATTAGATGCCATCAAAGTGATTAAATATGATATCATAGTCTAAGGAACAAGTCACTACGTTTCCTAATCATCATAACCTAAACTTTGTGACATGATCATGTTATGATTCTTAGATAGAGTATGTTCACCATCTCATTCTCCAATAAGATGACTCCATTGTCAATTGGGGCCGAGGCACCAACATGATCAGAAAACCTTGATCATCCGTTGACCAATGAACCAATGACTAGAGTTTCACTGGGAACTCCCGGGTGTTTGTATATCACACGCTGTATTAACATTTCCATTCAATATAGTTATAGCATGCTATAAAACTTAATCATAAACTTTATGAAATATGATAATAATCTATATTATTATTTGTCTCTAGGGCATATTTCCTTTACAGACTAGTATGCACGAAGACCACATTCGCAAAGAAAGGTGGGGAAGATAGAGAGGAGGCGCAACCGTACTCACCAGGGACGAAGGCCGGCTAGCGGCACCGCCACCGCGATTGTGGTATGACGGGATCATGTGCTATCGCTCGATGACAGGGCATGTACCATAGACAACGAGGTAGACGAGAGGAAAACAACAACCTATGATCCCAACGCAGGAGTCCATGGCCGATCCGAGGTCACTATCATTGTCGTCATCATCCGTGAGAGAGTGCAGAGGACCGCCACACCATAGAGAGACAAGGAGAATACAAGAAGCACCAGAAACCACATCAATGTCATCAGAACTCCAAAACCAAGTCGCATTGGCAAGCGTGGAGTCACACGTTTTAGAGATCGGTAGAGCGCATTGTGACAGACGACGATGGTTGGCCGATAGATGAGAGTGAGCAAGTCGATCAGGTCGGACAGTCTAGTAACCCAACCAAACGGTTTGGGATGGTCCAATGGGCCTAGTTAGGCCATCCCAATTAGGTTATTGACCTTTCAGTTACAAAATTCAAATTAAATTTTTAAAAATAGATTTTTAATAATCTAGAAAAACTATAGAAGAAAATGGAAATAATTTTATACCAAAAAAATTAAATTATAGAATATTAGAAGTATTATTTCAATTAAAACATGTGCTATATATTATACAAGAATGATGTAATTAAATCATGTTTAAAATATGGATTCAATCCAATAGTTAAATAAACTTAAGGAACTATTATAGAAGATCTAGGTAATTATAAAACAATTGTAATACACTCTCATATTTTAGGAGTTTTTTAATGAATATTTAAATTGACTATGGGAAATAAATTAAATCGAATACCAAATAAAATAAGCGATCCAATAAACTCTTTAAATCCCACAATGAAAGATTATTTGGAAAATAAGTGGGAATTATACCAAAAGCATATCTACACCCCACACATAGTAGAATATTGCTAGTTCTTTAGACATTTGTCCTTACTGAACAATGATGCAACTTTCGGACAATGATACATAGTACTCCCTCCGATCCATATTACTTGTCGTTAAATGAATGTATCTAGCACTAAAACTAAAATATGTCTAGATACATCCATTTTAATGACAAGTAATATGGATAGGAGGGAGTGGCATATTGCTAGTTCTGTAAACACTTGTCCCACTAGTTATTTCACTATATCAATTATACAGTTTCCTTAATGCTGCAAGGAAACGTTGAGACTTTTGTTCACCTTTGGATTGTAATAATAATAAATATGCGAAATTGGACACGCATGATTTCTTTTGTATCACCTTTATGACCGACACCATGCAACTCTGTGCATGGTGAACACAATGAATAAATTAAGGGATTGTGCGGGACCCTCCACCTCCACTGAATCCTCAAATCCATCTTTGTATTTCGAATCCGACTCTCGATCCCTGTATGTTAGGGAAAATTCATATTATTTTGCCTTGCTACCGACACCTTATCCACGGCCTTCCGTGCCCTCCTAGAGCTGTCGTGCGAGTCGACGAGGAGTTCCTCCTCCATTCGCTACGCCTTCACAAGATCGACCGGTATATCTGTCATGGAAGCTCCGAGAGGGCATGGGATGAGGTCAGGGAGGCGGTCCGGGCTTCAGACGGCAAGGACTAATAACTTGCCGGCATGCAGGAGGTGCTACGAGTGCTTCCATCGTTGACAACCCACAAAGTTTGTCAAGAGCATGGCAATTAGGAGCTGGCGTGAATTTTTTTGTAAATAAGGCAAACTTCACGTTATTCCGCTTCTCAGATTTCCAAAAGCACAACCCCAAATCTGTACTGCGTGTGTGCTTAGATCTGCGTATCCACTGGACCGTTCGGTTCGGCTCCGCCCGTAGATTAGAGGGAGCACAGAGCCATGATGCACCGAACACCCCTAAATAAAATTTTACATAGTAAATGTTGATATTTTTTATAAATATAATTATTAGTTACATATATGTTGCCTAAAATTCCTCTGCGGTAAAAGTGGCAATATTCTCTGTAATGTTTCTCTCTACCGAAAGCGGAGTGGCAGGTGGAAACCAAGTAAAGTAACACCGGAACCAAAAGAGTAACTTCCTTCCTGGCCACTAGAGTGATCACATGCACGAGACAAGACTACACCAACAAATGCTTTGCTTCCCCATGTTACAAAGTCAGGTTTATACCTATATCAGGGTGAAAGCTATCTTGTGTGTCTTCCAATCTCCTGTTCCATCAACATTTCAGATCACCAATCTTTTTCTTTATTTTTTGTACCTTCTGTATATGGACTATCGACAATCAAATTGCAATGCTAAATTGTTTTCCATAAGCTCCCAGGGTGACATGGAGGTCACACCTCACCTTTGTTTTCTCTTTTCCTCTCTTTGCCTCTGCCGGCAATTTGCTCCTCAAGTGCTCCCTGATGTTGGCGTGCTACAGGCCTACATGCCCTAACGCACCACCCAGCCAGTCGTGCAGTTGTGCAGGCGACACCATCTTGGGTGTGTGAAAATGACGACATGGGTGGATCCCGGAACACGAAAGGACACTGATCTGGAAGCTATTTCGCATTTGACCATTTTACACGACGCCCTACATCTACATGGGGGCATTGAGGTTGGAATGGTTTTTTTACAACTCTTCCACTGGTTATGAACTTTCATATGACTGCGTTGCGGTCGTCTAGTATGTGGCTTTTTAGCCGATATCTGGGTTTAAACTACAATGACTAAACTGAACTTTTCTCTGAACATATATTTAACACGTTTTTGCGAAATAACACATTTCCTTTGGCTGAAGAGAAATGTATGCAACTTGACGCTTCATGTTCAGTCGCGACAAGATCGCTAGAGCATTTTCAAGTTCAGCCATGGCTTATCTCCATATATTACCCTCATAATAATGGTTCCACATTATCTAAAAAATCTATTCCACGTCAAGGTGCTCGTAACTATAGTAGTAGTAACCGCTATATATAACACAGATGAGCTACCAAACAGACAATCTATCTACAAGACTACAAGTGACCAAGGATGCCGATCAACTAAAATCTAAGTGCACCACAACACACTGCAGTGGATATATACTGTCAACCGAAAACTGGCATGACGTGGCATCGAGATTACTACAAAAATGAGACCAGTAGCCAGAACCCAGAGAAACAAGATGCAGCACCCAACAACCACACGATGAACGCCAGGACGACCGAAAGCGCGAACTGACCGCATGCCAGTCTTGAGTATACCCTGCAAATGTGTGTATCCTTAGTGAAGAGGATGGTCACACTGGCAGAAGCAGAGGCTCCTGTGAAAACGAGAACTGCCGTGATCTGCAAACAATGGACAAGTGTTGTGATCACTGAGATATACGTTGCTGGTTCAACATTCAAAAAACCGCTTGAGTCAGCAGTAATTTTTCACTATATTTGAATTGTGCTGTCAGATGAAACGACTTTATTGTCCTGAATTGCTTGTGATGTTGAGTTAGTGCAGAGGCCGGGTGTACTTGATACCAGTATATCACCATTTATTGGAAAAACATCTTTGACCGAGACAAATGGCAGGCCATTAGTTCTAACTGAAAAATAAAATCTATGATAAAACTGTAACATTGGTTAACCACGATTAATGCAAAGCATATTAGTTGTTTTTGATCCTTCACTTACGAAGAAAATTCAGGACTAGTGCAACTCATGCTTCACTATTGCTAAATTCTAGTTTTACCCCCCTTTAAGAGAAGAAGATGACCTTAAAAAGAGTTGCCGGCGCCGGTGCCCTATCTAACGTTGCTGACAAGTTGTCCATCAAACAATTTTTTTTAACAACTACTGATTACAAATTTGGGTTCAACTGTTTCAGTGCATGCTTTCAACTAATTCAAACATAACTATAGAAGAGATAAATTGAATGACCTACCCAGTCACCAAGAACAATGACGGTTACATGAGCCACGGTGTGAATATCCTTTTTGTTCCTTATAGAGAAGATGTCAACACCAGCAAGGGCCAAGCTCCATATCAGCTGCACCATCAACGCAAGAATCATGTAGCTGAAATAAAGAGAGACCAGATTATACTTAGTAGGTTCGATGATGTCAAGAAAACACACTTGAGCTCCCGCCCAAGCAATTCTGAAGAGTAGTGAAGAAACTGAAGATTTTAGTTCAGGTCTTAATCTGAATAATATGAAGTTGATATGAAATGATAAATAATTGGAGCACACCGGCACACATATACAACATGCAATGCTGCATTTCATATGTTGACACACCTGAAGTTAGCAATTCTGATGAAATATTTACCACGGAAAAAATTACACTACTTCCGGTGAATAAAACACACCAGCAATCATTCATGTATGGGCACAAAAAACACAAACACAAGAAAAAAAAATCCAATATTCCAGTTCCAACAAGTATGGTGTTATTCATACTTGCAAGAATTGAGTTGGAATTAATCCCGGCCCCTCAACATCCCAGTTATGTTCAGCAATCCTTGCAAACACCTAATAACATATTCCTTTTAAAAAAGGAGAACATAAGCACTACCCGCAAAAAAGTGGAGGCTCATAAGCACTGATGCTCATGCACACTTGATACGAAATCCGTTCAGTTGCACAAATACTTGACACCCGCTCCAAACGGTATACTCTGTTACTTCCTCCGGTCCATATTAATGTTTTTAACTTTATTGTCTAATAAGTATTTAGACTAGATGCAGGTGCGTCTGCCGACTCATGGAAATTAAGTCTATTATATTAATCTGAGTTGTGGATGAAGAGTCGCAACACGTGAGGGTTTTCTTTGAAAAATCCAGGAACATGTCAATTACCAGTTCGAATGCAAGAGAACCAAAGACCAAGACCTTGGTAAAAGACCCAAACTGCAACTGAAAATTATTCTCGGCCATGCCAAGACAGTCGAAAGCTATGGAGCTCCAGCAGATCCGTAGGGAGGGGAGCAACTTCATCTCAAGGACTCCAACCAAAGTAACATCTAAAACTTGAGGAATTGGATCAAGCACACATTCATTAATAAATCATTAAACAGAGAGAGACCCTATAGAAAGAAAAAATCAAGAGAGGATCGCCGAAACAATGAAGAAAATCTAGGAATTCGTCTGAGCACACAGCCAACCATGACTAGCACTGAGACTCTGCGGGAGAAGATAAAACTAATGGTGGTGGTGGGGGCAAGAAAAAGAAACCACGTACAAGAAGGCGGAGTAGTTGGTGAAGCCAAAGCTGCTGGCCATGGCAGCGATGGATGCCATTGCGAAGACGCACTGCGACACCCGCAGCGCCAGGCCGCTCCATGTTCCCGGGCTCCCCACTATGAGCTTCATCCCCGTGGCCGTGAGTGGTGGGAGAGGAGAAATTAGCTGGTGGAGAGAAGCCGTCGAGCGGCTGCCGCCGGCGGGTGGGTAGCCTAGCTTAGCGGGGCAGGAGGACTTAGCTCGTCTGGGATGGGAAAGTTGATGGCTAAGAGCAGCAGGGAATGTGAAAATGAACAAATATGTAAACCTCCACCTTGTGGTGGGGCACCGTACCTCTGCTGGTGGTTGAAATAAATTGTGAACGACAAATGGAACGCAAGTAATTCAGCACCCACTGACTGATTGGGGTGTGCCTCTACTGGTAGCACTTGGAAATTTCATGATACTTCCGTTGGTTTTGAGAGCCACCGTGTATACATTTTTTTTGCACGAGATTTGTATATTTTCACTTCTTCGCAACATGTTCCATATGTTTTCCTTATACAAAATAATTGCAAAAAACGCAGGCGTCTATAGATTGTTTTAGTTTCAGTCACTCTTTCAAGGATACCTCTATTGCAGATGATCTAAGGAAAGATTGGTCGCACCCCCGACTGGTCCAGTCGTCTTAAATGGTCATATGTGTGTTCTCCGTCCATCGCAACAAAAACCTTGCCCATGTAAAAAAAGTTCTATTGCAACATCGTTGCAATTTCTTCGGGTATGCAATAAATCACACTGCTTGCAGCAAATCCCAATTGTCTAAGCAAAATTCACAAGAAAAAAAGTAAATTTTTTTGCATCATGAGAGACCAGCGAGGTTCATGGCATCTAATGGGAACCTCTTATATATGCAACATTTAAGCAATGACTGATTCTTCATCCACTTCATCGCACCAGCGAAGAAAGAAAACAAGCCCTCGGCTGAGAACACCTACACCACCACCACCATGGCTTTTTAAGAGAGCCCTGGCGACGCGCTCGTACCCATCTTCATGTATGTGGTACCCATCACCATTAGCTCCTTATCTATCTCTTCATCTTGTACCTGCCATGTTTACATCACCAAATTTCATGCAGATGGATCACGCCTTGCCTCCCGCCGGGCCCACCAATGACAACCTATCGGGGAATTGCCTCCCGCGACTAGCCTTTCCATCTAATCTAAACTACTTATAAAGGCACAAACAAGAACTTTGCTAAACGCACCCTGTCAAACAGAAACACGTCTCTACAACCGTACGATCAACTACTTGAATTGTCCAGATTTTTTCTTTGGTACACTTAGCAAATACCATTGACGGACTAAAACTCTGCCCCAGCACTCTCCCCGCACGGAAAACTCCCTGGCAGCGAAAGAAAGGCCAAAAATCAAGAAACTCAACCATCGCAAAAAGGGAAACTGATCAACACGATCTTTCGTGAACACCGGCCTCGATCGTCGCCACCGCGCCTACGCCACCCGGCAACACCATCGCCTCCCGGCAGCACCATCATCTCCCTGGACGGTGCGGTCGCTGCCGCTTGGCACCTTCCTCGACAGCGACCTCGACGCCGCACTCCTTTGCGGCGAACTCGAGGCTGCCATCGCACAACCTCAACGCCGCCTTCGCCGCATTCCTTTACAGCCAACTGGACGCCGCTATCTCACAACCTCGACGCTGCTATCCCTGGACGGCGACTTCGACGCCGCCGCTCAGCGCCTTCCTACACGACGACCTCCACGCCGCCATCACTGCATTCCTTCACGGCGACCTCCATGCCGCTGTCGCCGACTTCCTGGACCGTGACTTCGACGCCCGGAGTAGGAGCCTCTTCACTGTTGTCGCACCGTCACCTCCCTGCACCGGGTTCGCCTTCGCCATCCTGTAAACACGGTGACATTCAAACTTTCAGTAAAAATTTAAGCCTGACAATCATGTCTATTGCTGCTACCAAACAAATACGGATACAATATTATCTAGAAAATGTATGAGCTCAAGGGAATTTTAGAGATATATATTAGTTTAACTGGTCATATAGCAATTGTGCACTGACTGAAGTAAATTAGGGGAGATAAATCTATATAAACCATGGTAGAATGAGCAGAATCATATGTCAATGATGGCAGTTGCAGTCCAGATCTTGACAAAATCTATGACTTGCTAATTGAACAAGACCTGACTTATAAACTCAAATAGCTTGCAGCCTTGAATAACACCTGACTTATATAACTTTTGTTTAGAGCTTGACTTCAATAGAATTTAGAAGGTGCACTTATTATATGGCAACCTCTAGAGTAGGAACATCATGTGTAATAGGTGTACTGCCTGACTAAACTACGATCGAAACTCTACTAAACACGCTGTAAACATCTGCCTCTATTAAACTAATCTAGCACGCCTAAATGTAGTACTATAAGTTATCCTCTTCAACAAAAGAGACATACCAAATGCATTTTAATAATATTTGAAAGCTTGTCGGTACTAATGGTAACCTTGCATTTGACGGTGGTGTTCATCCTTACATGTCACAATAACCGGATTCTTTCAAATTTAATGAAATGCATATTCACAGGATAGAGGAACCATCAATCAACTGGTATGTCATTTACCAATCGAGTGGGGGGCATAAATCGATGCAGAGAGTGTGTGTATAACCTTGTCAAATGTAATTTTATATTGGTAAACAGAATTAGTACCTTCTTTAGCATTCACACGTGAATTTAGAAGTCACCTTTCAGTACAGGGCTCAGATTACCATCTTGACCGAGTGTTTGGATGTGAAGGAAATAACTAAGACAAAATGGTGAATTGGTGATGCCATATTTGATGTATGAATCTAACTACAAAGAAGACCAACCTGCGGGTAATCAGATTGAGAAGCTGTTCTGAAAGAAGACCAACCTACTCCATTACTCCTAGCCCGGTCCCAGTGCACACAACTTTCCAAAAAAAATGCTTTCAATCTACATCGTGTTATGACAGGCTTGCTAAATCCAACGGGTACAGCTCCATCCCAAATATTTACATTCCACTAATGTGTTAGAATGTGTTAATGCCAAAATGCTTAATTTTCTAATACTCCATATATCCAACGGACGTGAAGAGGACCAACTCATCCTTTGTCATGTAAAGTCACTATAGATGCAGCTTGTTAAACTTGTAGTACCAAAATCCATATGCCAATCAGTATACCATCGTACTGTTTAAACAGATCAATGTTTGACTCCATCTGTCTGGTACTGCTACGAATCAAGTCAAAAAATTAATACTTCAACCAACATCGAACAAAGCAGTTCCCTTAACATCTCTACCGGCATGTCCAGGTACGCACCCTTCTGCTACGGCAACAAACCAACCTAGCGACATGACGAGATTAATGTACCTCTTCAAGCAGCAGCACGGGTACGAATATGTGGATGACCTTCGTCAGCACCTAGCTCATGGTCACATGTCCTGCCAAGAGCACGCCGAGCTTGAGCGCTGCCTGCTCTCCACAAGGATGTCCAGAGGCAGGGGAAGGGGGCTGGTCGTCGCGGCAGCGGCGAGGAGGCAGGGAAGGGGCGGAACTGTATGCAGCAGCGGGAAGGCAGGGAGGAGGAGGTCCACTCGCCGGCGGAGGGGAGACAGGGGAAGGGCAGCCCTCCGCAATGGCGGCAGGGAGCCAGGGAGGCAGTGGAGGGGAGTCAGCAGGATAGTCGATGCGGCTTGAGGAGTGTTTTTTTAGGAGTTGAGGATAAGGAAAGAGAGACGCAGCTTGAGATGTGTTCAGTTCGTGTTGTGTGTATTTTTTTTCCACAAGTGGGTTCAACTCAGCAATAAATGTTAGATTTGCTTTGCTCCAGCTAGCATTACATATCAAGATTTTTAGCATCCTATTTTCCTAATTTTATATCTCACAATATTTTTTTGATATTTGGTTTTAATTGATTATGTTTAAAAATTCATCATTTTCTCAAAAATGAATCATTCAAATTATGCAAGTAGGTAAGTCATCTTCTGGTTTTTGTGGATGTTAAGCTTTATGGAATATGGACCGGGAGATATTTTGTCCAATAATTCTACTTTGTTCTGTATTATGATATTTATTATATGTCATATTATTGTTGGGAAAAACAACTCTGTTTACTATTTGCTAGATTCAGGTTAAATATTTTAAAGCAAAAGCTATTATTTTACTTGAACTGGGAACGAGGGAGTGAGAAGCAGATACTTCGAATATGATGAAGCAATATGGATCCCTTGGACTGAGAGGATTCGTAGGTTTCATGAGCACACTTACACCTTTCGTCCATAGGACTTATATAATTTAAAGTGCCTGACTGTGTAAAAAACAACTCAATAAAAAATATAATTTAAATATTTGTGCCATTGTATTTTGAGAGACTCGTGCATTGCACGTACATGCTTACTAGTTAGTCCAAAATGTTCTACTTCATTTTTTTGTGTGTCTACAATATACCACCCCCATTCCAATGAATAGGGCTCACACATATCTTAAGATTTTGTTCTAACCAAGAATTAGTCCAAGTGTAGGAGGACTATTTAATGAAAAATTGATATCACTAGAAAGTGCTTTTCGATATAAATCCGACGATATCAATCTTATTTTTTGAGATGTGTGCATCCGTAGGGCCGCTAGGGCATGCGTTGTTGCAGAGGCTGGGTGTAGTTGGTATCCCCGTAATATTAATATATACTTTTTTCCAAAAATATATATATATATATATATATATATATATATATATATATATATATATATATATAATAGAGAGAGAAGGTGGTTGGCCTTGCTCTTAATAGAAACAAGACGGAACAACCCAGCTGGTGTTGAATGAATGAAGGCTAGCTGCATCATTTAGGACTGCATGATGTGATATTTTCTACTAGTACATCCTTTCCAGCCGAGTGCTCTTATCTTTTTCTTCCATAAGGATAAGGTCCCCATTGCCAAGAAATTCCCGTCTTCTGCATCAAATAGGAAACTGCAAATGTTTGCAGTAGTAAATAGGAAACTGCCTTGAACGATGATCCATGAGCAGGGAATGATGCGTGAAGTGGTAAAATAGTAATGATGGTATAAATGTTTCTATATTTCTCTATAAATAATATTTACTGGATACAGATCTGTACTTAACAAATCCTCTACCATGCGTAAGTGATATTATTCTGTGTAACCATTCTCTCTGCTTGCAGCACAATGGATTTCACTGACCAAAACCCCATCCGCTCCTCATCTTTGGATAATTACAAGAAGCAGAGTAGCAGGTGGAACCCAAGTCAAGTTAGGTTCAGTCCTTTTGGCGGTTTCTTCAAGAAACTTTTATTCCCCTAGCTTCCTGACGAAGTCGGTTCAAAAATTTTGTGAATCTTCCAAATTAGTATAGCCTTAACCACATTGAAAACCTTATAATTTTTTTAAACCGGCTTCCCTAAAAAGTGAGGGTAGGGCAGCTTCTCACAGAAGCCGCCAAAAGAACTAGGTCTTACACTCACGCCAAGAAAGAAACCACCTTTGTTGGAATTTGGTGTATATTGGGCTATTGGCCCATTAGACAAATTCTGAAATTCTCTGGCCCACTTGTGCATGGCAGCATATGGCTGTGCTAGTGGTGCTAAAGTTTAGTCCCACATTGCTAGTTGAGGGGAGTTAGACCACCTTATATAGTAGAGTGTTGCATCACTCACTAAGGTGTGACAAGAAGAGTAGCCCTTGCGCACTCCTCCTCCGACGCCGCCCGCCTCGCCTCGCCACGCCTCGCCGAGCCGAGCTTTATTTTGCTTATTGGAAAAACTGAGTATAAGTCATTAACGGACGCGTTAATTACAACCGTTTCCAGTTTACCGACTCGGACGTGGGCTGAACCCACGATCCTCCTAACTTGCACTATATAAGCGTCCGGGGCTAAACCTAATCGGCACGGAATCAATTCACACACGCTCCTATCTCCATAACCTTGCGCCGCCGCTTTCGTCTTCCCCATCCCGGCTTGCGGCGTGCACCGCAGATCGGGACAGTAGGCCTCCGGAACCCCGCCTCTCGTGAACCTGTACGGGTGAGGGGCGATCAGGTTTTTGGGGAGCGCTCAAGCGCGACTACTGGCAACCACGACGTCGTCCGACGACGAGTTCCCTGACGACGACTTCTTTCCGGACGTCAGTGACCTCTTCGACAACCTCAACATGGGCGACGCTGCTGCAACCACTGCGGCTGCTATTCAGCCTACACTGTACGTGATCCTCAATTGTCTTTTTCGGATTATTCTAGAGTTTTTTGTTCTAGCGTTTGGTGTAGATGTGATAGGTTTATATCCTATAGATGTAATCTGTTCATCTACTTTGTTGATCTGCATAATTGGTTTTAGTACCGTTTGTATGATCATGTTTTATCAATTTATTATTCGGATTAAATCATATGGATTATTGCTTATATTTCCAACAATCCAAAAACCTGATTATAGGCAACTGAATTCCACTGGTGTAGCCGCGGCTACTAGGCCGCCTCCTTTCGATGGCATGCACTATAAAAGATGGCGCAAGAGAGCAGTTCTCTGGTTTGAAAACCTAAACTGCTATAGCGCCACTCTTGGCAAGCCTGAAGGAGATCTTTCTGCTGAGCAGGAAGCGAACTTTAAGAAAGCCGATACCATGTTTATGGCGGCTTTGTTCAGTGTTCTTGGGGACAACATTGTTGACCCATATATGTCATTTGATAATGGCAAGGACGCGTGGGAAGCGCTCGAGGCCAAGTTTGGGGTCTCGGACGCTGGCACTGAGTTGTATGTCATGGAGCAATTCTATGACTACAGGATGATTGATGAGCGCTCCGTCGTTGAGCAAGCTCATGAGATATAATCACTTGACAAAGAACTTGAGCAGTTCAAGTGTTCCTTACCGGACAAATTTGTGGCTGGTGGCATTATTGCCAAGCTTCCTCCTTCGTGGAGGAACTTTGCTACTTCTCTGAAACATAAGAGACAAGAGTTTTCCGTTACGGATCTCATTGAGTCTCTTCATGTGGAAGAGAAGGCGAGAGCAAAGGACAAAACTGCTCGAGGACTTGAGGGAGGTTCTACTGCCAATTTAGTGCAGAGGAAAAACTTCCAATCCCACAAGTTCAAGAATAAGAACAAAACCGAAGGAAAGGGAAAGTTTGATGGCAAGAACAAGGCCACGCACTCTACCAACTTCAAGAAGAAAAATGATAAGAGGAAAGGCTCTTGCCACGTCTGTGGTGATCCTGATCATTGGGCTCCTAGCTGCCCTAATCGCTTTGACAAGCGTCAACATGGAAACAGCGGCAAGTCCGCTAATGTTGTTATTAGCGATACTGAGATGAATGATGCTGGGTACGGTATTTTACCTACTATCCTTTCAGTATGTCATTCTCCTGACTGGTGGATAGACACGGGTGCTAATACACATGTATGTTCTGATATTTCCATGTTTTCCTCTTATCAGGTCTCAAGGACCTCTTTCGTGCTGATGGGAAACGGCTCACGTGCTTCTGTTTATGGTGTTGGTATGGTAAATCTGAAGTTTACTTCGGGGAAGACCGTACAGCTGAAGAATGTGCAGCACGTTCCCTCCATCAATAAGAATCTCGTCAGCGGATCGCTTTTATGTCGAGATGGATTTAAGTTGGTTTTTGAGTCCAATAAAGTTGTAATTTCTAAATATGTACAATTTGTTGGAAAGGGTTATGAGTGCGGAGGTCTGTTCCGCTTGTCTTTGTTAGACTCATGTACTAAAGTTATTAATCATCTTTGCAATGATAATGAGTCCAATGTTTGGCATTCACGACTCTATCATATTAACTTTGGTTGCATGATGCGGCTAGCCAATATGAATTTAATTCCGAAATTTACCACTGTCAAAGGTTCTAAGTGCCAAGTTTGTGTGCAAGCAAAGCAACCCCGCAAGTCTCATACGACCGCGGAACCGAGAAACTTAGCACCGCTAGAACTTATACATTCAGATCTTTGTGAGATGAATGGTGTGTTGACAAAAGGTGGAAAAAGATACTTTCTGACATTGATTGATGACTCCACTAGATACTGCTATGTTTATCTTCTGAAATCTAAAGATGAAGCTTTGAACTACTTCAAAATCTATAAAGCTGAGGCAGAAAACCAACTTGATCTTAAAATCAAGCGGCTAAGGTCGGATCATGGTGGAGAGTACTTTTCAAATGTATTTGATTTATTCTGTATGGAACACGGTATTATACATGAGAGGACGCCTCCCTACTCACCTCAGTCAAATGGGGTGGCCGAAAGGAAGAACCGTACTCTAACTGATTTGGTTAACGCCATGTTAGATACATCGGGTCTTTCCAAGGAATGGTGGGGGGAGGCGCTAATGACTGCGTGTCATGTCCTAAACCGTGTTCCTGTAAAGGATAAAACCATGACTCCATTTGAGGAATGGGAAAAGAAAAGGCTTAAACTCTCTTACTTATGAACTTGGGGTTGTTTGGCGAAAGTCAATATTCCAATACCCAAGAAGCGAAAGCTTGGACCAAAAACCGTTGATTGTGTTTTTCTGGGATATGCTTTTCATAGCATTGGCTATAGATTTTTGATAGTAAAATCTGAGGTATCCGACATGCATGTTGGTACAATTATGGAGTCGAATGATGCGACTTTCTTTGAGGACATCTTTCCTATGAAAGGTATGTCTAGCTCATTAAACCAGGAGATGACTAGTTCATCTAGTCAGGAATTTTCTATAATTCCTGAACCCATTATGCCGATAGAACACTCTGATGATCCTGTGGAGGATGACAATGAAGCTCCCAAAAGGAGCAAGAGACAAAGGACTGCAAAGTCATTTGGTGATGATTTCATTGTGTACCTTGTGGATGATACTCCCACTTCTATTTCAGAAGCCTATGCATCTCAAGATGCTGACTACTGGAAGGAAGCTGTCCGAAGCGAGATGGACTCCATCTTAGCTAATGGTACTTGGAAAATCACTGATCGTCCTTATGGGTGTAAACCTGTAGGATGTAAATGGGTGTTCAAGAAAAAGCTTAGACCTGATGGTACTATTGAAAAGTAACACGTCTTGTGGCTAAGGGTTATACCCAAAAGGAAGGTGAAGACTTCTTCGATACCTACTCACCTGTAGCCAGATTGACCACTATTCGAGTACTACTTTCCTTGTCTGCCTCACATGGTCTTCTCGTTCATCAAATGGACGTTAAGACAACTTTTCTAAATGGAGAGCTAGATGAGGAAATATATATGGAGCAGCCTGATGGATTTGTAGTAGATGGTCATGAAGGAAAGGTGTGTAAGTTAGTAAAGTCTTTATATGGTCTTAAGCAAGATCCTAAACAGTGGAACGAGAAGTTTGAAAGAACTTTAACTGCTGAAGGCTTTGTTGTAAACGAAGCTGACAAATGTGTGTACTATCGCCATGGTGGGGGCGATGGAGTTATTATGTGTATCTATGTTGATGACATATTGATATTCGGGACCAAACTCGTTGTTATCGAGGAGGTCAAAGAGTTCCTATCTCGCTGCTTTGAGATGAAGGACTTGGGAGTGGCTCATGTAATATTAAACATCAAGCTACTAAAGGATGACAATGGTGGGATTACATTGCTTCAGTCTCACTATGTGGAAAAGATATTGAGTCGCTTCGGGTATAGCGACTGCATTTCTTCTCCAACGCCTTATGATCCGAGTGTGCTACTTCGAAAGAATCGAAGGACTGCTAAAGATCAATTGAGATATTCTCAAATTATTGGCTCGCTCATGTATTTATCCAGCGCTACTAGACCCGACATCTCCTTTGCTGTAAGCAAACTGAGTCGATTTGTGTCAAATCCTGGAGATGATCATTGGCATGCTCTTGAAAGAGTTTTGCGCTATTTGAAGGGCACTGCGAGTTATGGTATTCACTATACTGGGTATCCTCAGGTACTTGAGGGTTATAGTGATTCAAACTGGATATCTGATACTGATGAGATTAAGGCCACAAGTGGTTATTTGTTTACACTTGGTGGTGGCGCTGTTTCCTGGAAGTCTTGCAAGAAGACCATCTTAACAAGGTCAAAATGGAAGCAGAACTCACAGCATTAGACACAGCCACTGTTGAAGCAGAGTGGCTTCATGAGCTCTTGATGGACTTACCTGTGGTTGAAAAACCGATACCCGCCATCCCGATGAACTGTGATAATCAAACTGTGATCGTCAAAGTAAACAGTTCTAAGGATAATATGAAGTCATCAAGGCATGTGAAGAGGAGATTGAAATCTGTCAGGAAACTGAGAAACTCCGGAGTTATTGCGTTGGATTATATCCAAACATCTAAGAATCTGGAAGATCCCTTCACAAAGGGTTTATCACGCAATGTGATAGATAATGCATCGAGGGAGATGGGTTTGAGACCCACGCTATGAGTTGATCCCAGTGGCAACCCACTCTATGTGATCGGAGATCCCGTGAATTAGAGATGGGAGACAAGCTGTTGGTTAGCTGAGAAGAGAGTATCCATATATTATATTTACATCTCCATAAAGATGCAATACTCTCTTAATCTGCATGGCAGGTTGATATTTATCTTAATGTGTTCCAAGTGGCTTTTTATAGCGGAGAAGTTGTCCTGCAGAACATCTCTTGAGGAACACACCTATATGAGTCTGACTGTTAAACGTCGCAGTCCGTGAGAGTTGGGTTCTCTCTAGTAAACTCATGAAAGGCCCTGGAGTATGACGCATAAGCTCCAAATCGCGGGGAAGCCGACGGTAGCCCTGTACCGGTCTAGATTTTGTGTGAAACTAGCGCACAGAAAACTTGTAGTTCAAGGCATAGTCCACTATTCAAGTTGCTAGCTAGCGTAGCATAAAGTTTAACGTGGAAGTTCAACTTAACAGTCTCCACTATACACCGGTATATAAAACAATGTTCTGGAAGAAAAGTGTTATGATGTGCCAATGAGACTTTGTGGGGGATTGTTGGAATTTGGTGTATATTGGGCTATTGACCCATTAGACAAATTCTGAAATTCTCTTTGGCCCACTTGTGCATGGCAGTATATGGCTGTGCTAGTGGTGCTAAAGTTTAGTCCCACATTGCTAGTTGAAGGGGAGTTGGACCACCTTATATAGTAGAGTGTTGCATCACTCACTAAGGTGTGACAAGAAGAGTAGCCCTCGCGCACTCCTCCTCCGACGCCGCCCGCCTCGCCTCGCCTCGTCACGACGCGCGCGCGCCGCGGGTTGCGGGAATCTCGCCGAGCCGAGCTTTACTTTGCTTATTGGGAAAACTGATTATGAGTCATTAACGGACGCGTTAATTACAGTCGTTTCCAGTTTTTATGGACGTGGCTGTTACCGACTCGGACGTGGGCTGAACCCATGATCCTCCTAACCTGCACTATATAAGCGTCCGAGGCTAAACCTAATCGGCACGGAATCAATCCACACACGCGCCTACCTCCAGAACCTTGCGCCGCCGCTTTCGTCTTCCCCATCCCGGCGTGCACCGCAGATCGGGACAGTAGGCCTCCGGAACCCCGCCTCTCGTGAACCTGTACGGGTGAGGGGCGATCATGTTTTTGGGGAGCGCTCAAGTGCGACTACTGGCAACCATGACGTCGTCCGACGACGAGTTCCCTGACGACGACTTCTTTCCGGACGTCAGCGACCTCTTCGACAACCTCAACATGGGCGACGGTGCTGCAACCGCTGTGGCTGCTATTCATCCTACACTGTACGTGATCCTCAATTGTCTTTTTCGGATTATTCTAGAGTTCTTTGTTCTAGCGTTTGGTGTAGATGTGATAGGTTTATCTCCTATAGATGTAATCTGTTCATCTACTTTGTTGATCTGCATTATTGGTTTTAGTACCGTTTGTATGATCATGTTTTATCAATTTATTATTTGGATTAAATTATATGGATTATTGCTTCTCACAGAAGCCGCCAAAATAACTAGGTCTTACACTCACACCAAGAAAGGAACTACCTTCCTGGCCACTAGAGTGATTACATACACAGGGGCAGGACTATACCTACACATTCTTTGATTCCCATGTTACAAAGGTAGGTCCGTATTTACCAAAACTCTGACACCCAAGGAAAGTTGCACTGACACCCAAAACAGGGAAACTGTCATCCTAGCCACCAAGAGTGATCACATGCGCGAACGTACACATGCTTTGCTTGCTCCCCCATGTCACAAAGCTAGGTTGTTGTTGGAAATATAAGCAATAATCCATATGATTTATTCCGAATAATAAACTGATAAATCATGATCATACAGATAGTAGTAAAACCAATCATGCAGATCAACAAAGTAGATGAACAGATTACATCTATACAAGATAAACCTATCACATCTACACCAAACACTAGAACAAAGAACTCTAGCATAATCCGAAAGAGAGAAATTGAGATCACATACGATGTAGGCTGAATAGCAGCCGCAGCGGTTGCAGCAGCGTCGCCCATGTTGAGACTGTCGAAGAGGTCGCTCATGTCCGGGAAGAAGTCGTCGTTCGGGAACTCGCCGTCGGACGACGTCGTGGTTGCCAGTAGTCGCGCTTGAGCGCTCCCTAAAAACCTGATCGCCCCTCACCCGTACAGGTTCACGAGAGGCGGGGTTCCGGAGGCCTACTGTCCCGATCTGCGGTGCACGCCGCAAGCCGGGATGGAGAAGACGAAAGCGGCGGCGCAAGGTTCTGGAGGTAGGCGCGTGTGTGAATTGATACGGTTGCCGATTAGGTTTAGCCCGGACGCTTATATAGTGCAGGTTAGGAGGATCGTGGGCTCAGCCCACGACCGAGTCGGTAACAGCCACGTCCATAAAAACTGGAAACGGCTGTAATTAACGCGTCCGTTAATGACTCATAATCAGTTTTCCCAACAAGAAAAATAAAGCTCGGCTCGGCAAGATTTCCGCAACCCGCGGCGCGCGCGCGTCGAGGCGAGGCGAGGCGAGGCGGGCGGCGTCGGAGGAGGAGTGCGCGAGGGCTATTCTTCTTGTCACACCTTAGTGAGTGATGCAACCCACTACTATATAAGGTGGTCCAACTCCCCTTCAACTAGCAATGTGGGACTAAACTTTAGCACCACTAGCACAGCCATATACTGCCATGCACAAGTGGGCCAAAGAGAATTTCAGAATTTGTCTAATGGGCCAATAGCCCAATATACACCAAATTCCAACAATCCCCCACAAAGTCTCATTGGCACATCACAACACTTTTCTTCCAGAACATTGTTTTATATACCGGTGTATAGTGGAGACTGTTAAGTTGAACTTCCACGTTAAACTTTATGCTACGCTAGCTAGCAACTTGAATAGTGGACTATGCCTTGAACTACAAGTTTTCTGTGCGCTAGTTTCACACAAAATCTAGACCGGTACGGGGCTACCGTCGGCTTCCCCGCGGTTTGGAGCTTATGCGTCATACTCCAGGGCCTTTCATAAGTTTATTAGAGAGCACCCAACTCTCACGGACTACAATGTTCCTTAAGAGATGTTCTGCAGGAAAACATCTCCGCTTATAAAAAGCCACTTGGAACACATTAAGATAAATATCAACCTACCATGCAGATTAAGAGAGTATTGCATCTTTATGGAGATGTAAATATAATATGGGAGTACTCTCCTCTCAACTGACCAACAGCTTGTCTCCCATCTCTAATTCACGGGATCTCCGATCACATAGAGTGGGTTGCCACTGGGATCAACTCATAGCGTGGGTCTCAAACCCATCTCCCTCGATGCATTATCTATCACATTACGTGATAGTCCCTTTGTGAAGGGATCTGCCAGGTTTTTAGATGTTTGGATATAATCCAACACAATAACTCCGGAGTTTCTCAGTTTCCTGACAGATTTCAATCTCCTCTTCACATGCCTTGATGACTTCATATTATCCTTAGAACAGTTTACTTTGATGATCACAGTTTGATTATCACAGTTCATCGGGATGGCGGGTATTGGTTTTCAACCACAGGTAAGTCCATCAAGAGCTCAGGAAGCCACTCTGCTTCAACAGTGGATGTGTCTAATGCTGTGAGTTCTGCTTCCATTGTTGACCTCGTTAAGATGGTCTGCTTGCAAGACTTCCAGGAAACAGCGCCACCACCAAGTGTAAACAAATAACCACTTGTGGCCTTAATCTCATCAGCATCAGATATCCAGTTTGAATCACTATAACCTTCAAGTACCCGAGGATACCTAGTATAGTGAATACCATAACTCGCAGTGCCTTTCAAATAGTGCAAAACTCTTTCAAGAGCATGCCAATGATCATCTCCAGGATTTGATACAAATCGACTCAGTTTGCTTACAGCAAAGGAGATGTCAGGTCTAATAGTGTTGGCTAAATACATGAGCGAGCCAATAATTTGAGAATATCTCAATTGATCTTTAGCAGTCCTTCGATTCTTTCGAAGTAGCACACTCGGGTCATAAGGCGTTGGAGAAGAATTGCAGTCGCTATACCCAAAGCGACTCAATATCTTTTCCACATAGTGAGACTGAAGCAGTGTAATCCCACCATTGTCTTCCTTTAGTAGCTTGATGTTTAAAATTACATCAGCCACTCCCAAGTCCTTCATCTCAAAGCAGCGAGATAAGAACTCTTTGACCTCCTCGATAACAGCGAGGTTGGTCCCGAATATCAATATGTCATCAACGTAGAGACACATAATAACTCCCTCGCCCCCACCATGGCGATAGTACACACATTTGTCAGCTTCATTTACAACAAAGCCTTCAGCAGTTAAAGTTCTTTCAAACTTCTCGTGCCACTACTTAGGAGCTTGCTTAAGACCATACAAAGACTTTAGTAACTTACACACCTTTCCTTCTTGACCATCTACTACAAATCCGTCAGGCTGCTCCATATAAATTTCCTCATCTAGCTCTCCATTTAGAAAAGCTGTATTAACGGTCATTTGATGAACGAGAAGACCATGTGAGGCAGCCAAGGAAAGTAGTACTCGAATAGTGGTCAATCTGGCTACAGGTGAGTAGGTATCGAAGAAGTCTTCACCTTCCTTTTGGGTATAACCCTTAGCCACAAGACGTGTTACTTTTCAATAGTACCATCAGGTCTAAACTTTTTCTTGAACACCCATTTACATCCTACAGGTTTACACCCATAAGGACGATTAGTGATTTTCCAAGTACCATTAGCTAAGATGGAGTCCATCTCGCTTCGGACAGCTTCCTTCCAGTAGTCAGCATCTTGAGATGCATAGGCTTCTGAAATAGAAGTGGGAGTATCATCCACAAGGTACACAATGAAATCATCACCAAATGACTTTGCAGTCCTTTGTCTCTTGCTCCTTTTGGGAGCTTCATTGTCATCCTCCACAGGATCATCAGAGTGTTCTATCGGCATAGTGGGTTCAGGAATTATAGAAAATTCCTGACTAGATGAACTAGTCATCTCCTGATTTGATGAGCTAGACATACCTTTCATAGGAAAAATGTCCTCAAAGAAAGTCGTATCATTCGACTCCATAATTGTACCAACATGCATGTCGGATACCTCAGATTTTACTATCAAAAATCTGTAGCCAATGCTATGAAAAGCATATCCCATAAAAACACAATCAACGGTTTTTGGTCCAAGCTTTCGCTTCTTGGGTATTGGAATATTGACTTTCGCCAAACAACCCCAAGTTCGTAAGTAAGAGAGTTTAAGCCTTTTCTTTTCACATTCGTCAAATGGAGTGATGAAGGGGTTAACCTCTTGGGTGGCCCGATCTTCACGGATCTCATGGTCAAATCGATGGGAAAGCGAGGGCAAAGGGAGAAGGTAGCGGAAGAGAACACACACCTCGCGAAGAACACGATGAACACACGCAAAACTCACACGATACAAGGCCGATTGCTCCTGAACGGCGGCCACCGGTCCGATAGAATCCTCGCAAGGAAAGATTGGTCAACGTGCTCCCTCAAATCCACATCGGAGAGGGAAGAACACCTTGGGGAGGGTCTTGACAACTTGGAGACGAGACATCGAACTCCAAGGCCTTGTTCAACGATGGATGCGTGATGCAAAGTCCAATCGAGGTTGGTGACGATAGTCGGTCCCCTTGGTAATGGGGATGAGGCAAAACTAGAGATTCCACAATGGGGGTTGTCTTTAGTCTATCATCTATGCCTAAGGGATACATGAGGGGTGGGGGCTCTATTTATAGGCCAGCCACTAAACAAGGGTAGTTTAGGGATAAACTAGGAGAATAGGTAAGTAAAGGGGGATACATGGGCTGTGGCCCAACAGGTGCGCGTAGGCACATACATGACCGGTAGTACCGGACTTGGGACCGGTAGTACCAGTCGCAACCGGTAGTGCAGCTCCGGGACCGGTAGTACCAGTCGCAACCGGTAGTGCCGCTTGCGGTCCTGGAGCATCAGTTGGAGCCGTCAGTAGCAAGCGGTAGAAGGGGGCGGTAGTACCGCTGACCGGTAGTACCGGTTCCGCCGACCGGTAGTACCGCTGGGACCTGGCAGCTGCTGATTTGTTTTCTTCCTCCTCTTCTTCCAAGCTTCCGTCTTGTCGGGCTTGATGCTCCGGGCTTCCTCCCTTGCCTCCGTACTGGTCGGTGTGAACCTACCATGCATATGTGACGGAGTATGAAGTAGCATACCATTAAATAGGGTAGGAAGTGGGCTCGCATAGAGGAACTGATTGACCTTTGGAGTCCATGACGACTTGGCGTAAGTTGGAGACCTTGATGTAGTAACGACCGTAGGTCGGGCTGCATTATCTCCCCCCCCCTTCAAAAAGAGTCGTCCTCGACTCTCCATGTCCATCACGAAGTAGAAGAGGTCGAAGGACATCCTTGATCCTGGGGTTCACCATATAGTCGTCCTCGGGAAGATTGACTTGACAACACTTTAATGTTCTTTCACCTTCCATGAAGCCTACAAAGCTCACGACAAAAGCGAAGAAACACTCAAAGCGTAGCCAATTCATGAAGATTATAGCATGAGTCCTCAAGTAGAAGGAAGTCACCTTAGCTTGTAGATATAGCTCAAAGAAGTGTAGCCATAGGTAACTCTCTTCAGTTCTTCTTGTCAACACGTAGTTGGTAGAGGTTGACGTGTATGCACTTGTACCTTCACACAACAAAGACCAAGCAAAATATTTTCGTGCGTGATAGAGGAGCATGTCAAATGTGGCATGTCCATTCTTCTTCACAACACTACTAGCAAAATGCATGTATAGCAAATGGGATGCATATGCAAGGTCAAAGTGCATGGAAATCGTTTGAACATCATCCAAATGCGAAAACTCAAAAACTCCATATAACGTAGTAGTGGGGCATTCAAAGCATTGGATCCAAATTTCAAACAACATCTTTGATGCAAGAATAGGAGAATTTGGCAAAAACACACAAGGAAGAATGTCTAAAGAAACATTATTATGTGTGCAAACCAACCATTGGAAAGAGAAATTGTTCAATATGTTGGATGTCACACACAAATCATCAAAAGCAAATTTCATGGGAGTATGGGTATCCCAAGTGGAAGCAAAAATGGCATGTTTGCAAACAAACCAAATGAAAGAGCAAGTGCTCCTTATGTTTGTTGCAACAACAAGACGAGATTCTTGGAAACTCTCATGACAATACATGCTCTTAATGGAATTGTGGTTGCACACAAAACATCGGAAAGAGAAAATGTTCAACATTTTTGTTGCAACACACAAAGCATCATTATCCAAAAGCGAAGAAACATGAATGTCACAAGGTGAGATAATACCATCAACATGCTTGCAATCAAACCATAGGAAAGAGCAATTTGCCAACATGAAAGATGCAAAGCATGCAAAAGGTATCAGAGCTGGGTTCGATCTTGAACTCACTTGTGGGATGCTCTCAAGAGCTCTTTTTGTCAACTCGTGCTCAACCGAGGTTGACATGATAATGCGGGTACCTACACACATCATACACAAAAGGAAGAATGTGTGTGCATGGTAGAGATACACATCATCCATCATGACGTATCTCTTCTTGTGCACATCACCATTAATGTCAATCAAGTATGAAATAGATGCATGGTGAGTATGCAAGTGGGGAACATGCTTATCATGGCAATCATCAAAATCTCCAAAAATTGAGAAAGCTATGGGGGCCATCTCATTATAACACATATAATCAATATTGTTGCAAGCAAAACAAGTGAAATAGCAAGCATTCATCTTATCGCAAGCAATGGGAGAAATTGAATGACTAGCATGACAAGGCAAGTCCGAAGCAATTGGAGGATGCACACAAGATGCATAGCATGGCATGTTTATAATGATATCGCAATCAAACAATTCCACATGATCAATATTATGTAAAGGCAAAGCATCACATGGGAATATGAGTGAAGCATATGTAATGTCACAAGTATCATCCATAACATGCATATCCTCACAATTCATCATGTCCACTAGTGGGATCATGGCATCATCAACACCCTTATTGTTACCTTGTTCATACCTCTCATATGAAGTGGGTGTTGTGGAAGTAGTGGCCTCCTTGTGGATGACTTCGTCTTCTTGATGTAGCCATGGCGTAGAATCATCTTCGTGCACCATGTACATCTTCTCAAATTGAGGCATCATTGCTTCATGGCTTCAGGCGTCTTCCTCCATGGAACCTAGCACAACACAAGAGAACACACTAGAGGTAGAGGGTAAGTTGTTAGAAATCGAAATGGTCTCACTTGACCTATCAACTACCACTCTCAACTCACTAGGAGTATCGCTCATGCCCTCGAAGTGGAATCACTCAATCTCACATAAGGTGGAGTCACTCATCGCACTCTTGTTCTCACTCAAGTGGGCTAAGTGGCTCTCATACTCACATGGGATTGGTACCACATCATCACTCAAGCATATGGGGATAGGCTCGGTTTCCTCAACTCCATGCGCCTCCTTTGGTGAAGGGAAAATCCCATGCTCACCATTCTTGACCTTGTCGCCTTCAAGGTTGGATGCCATAAGATGGGCATCATTGCTCGCCTCCATGGTTGAAGGGAAAATCCCATGCTCGACCGTCTTGTGGCCATCTTGTAGTAGTGGTGTGATGGGCCACGCGGAGATAAAATAAAATTTTCCTCTAACGTGGTGATCCCAAGATCTAGCTGAGGTAGAAGGCCACGAGGTTTACCACTAGACGCGCAGTTGCGGATTACTGATGAAGCGCGTCAGTTGATGCAGTGCAGTCCTCACGATCCGATCGTCCTGGTGCTGATCGCACAGCACCTCTGCTGGTATCCACACGTACAAGGAGGAGCACCGGCGGCGAACTGCTAGGTTCGTTACGGCGGCTGGACTGCTGTGGAGCTAGGGTTTCCAACACATGGAATGACCTAACCGAACAACGATTAACCTTTCTGGGTTAAGGTGCTCCACTTTATATAGGGAGTGAACGTGGGCTCTGCTCGCGCGACCCATTCACTAAAGCCCATATAACACTAGTCACCGTGAGTCCAACTCACTAACTTAGTCCTAATCTGGTTTAGGTCCAACCCAACCAGATTACAGATTCGGATCCAATCCGAACTTGCTCCCGCTCTTAAGTGTGTGATCCCGCAGGCTCATGTCTACTTGGACACGATTGGAGTCCGACTCTCAATCGATCAGTCGGTAGCGGCTCCTAGCAGAACGTGCCGACTCCCAAGTACCAAAGAGTCATGACGACTTGCCTTTCCAATGCGACTTGCGTCCGAGTCCCTTTTGCCTCACGATACACCTTGTCAGACTATAGGCGAATATATGTCATCCCTTAAATAGTCCGACTCTCTTCTTGATCCGAGATAAGTGATTCACCCGACTAACTTTTAGTCGATCGCCTCGGTTAATACTTAACCGAGTCGTGCATGGCCATGCTTTCCGAATCATATCTCACAAGAGGGCCCAGAGAATATCTCTCCGAGTGGAGGGGCAAAATCCCATCTTGGTTATTCACATCACGCAGCTTGATTCTCAGTCGACCCGAACCCTGCCTTTATAACTGCCCAGTTACGGATCAACGTTTGACAGAACCTAAGTCGGTGATCCTCAACTCGGACTATGCAACAACCTCAGGTCTAAGGATTACATTGATTGAGATATACAAATGACAGCTAGTTCGTTGCACCTCAATATGGGTCAATCCGACTCGCTAAACTCTTTAGCCGAATCTGTGTAAGTTGGAATAGCATCTCCATGCCCATGACAAGTGGAACCGAGTCATCAAGCCAACTTTCACATTGGTCTAAGTTGTGTGTCCAGCACAACCTCAATGACCAAGGATATCTAGTACAAACAACATGAATGCATAGTTCCACAACCGAATCACATATTCAATGATACACATCAGATGTTCATACAAGGACTACTTAATAACTTTATGAATACAATGGGAAATATCATCATACATGATTGCCTCTAGGGCATATTCCCAACAGTCTCCCACTTGCACTAGAGTCAATCTTTCGACATCATATGTCTAAGCATCTAATGCCCATGGCTCTCAGGTGCGCCTCATGCTTCGGCTAGGGTAACGGCTTTGTCAACGGATCCGCAATATTTGCATCCGTGTGTACCTTGCATAACTTGATATCACCCTGATCCACGAACTGGCGAATTAGGTGGTACCGCATGAGTATGTGCTTGTTCTTCTGGTGTTGTCTAGGTTCCTTGGCTTGTGCAATAGCACCATTGTTGTCACAATACACGTCCAATGGATTGGACGAGCCCTGAACCACACCAAGATCCATGAGGAAATTCCTCATCCAAACAGCTTCCTTTGCTGCCTCCGAGGCGGCAATATACTCAGCCTCTGTTGTAGACGCAGACACAGTCTCTTGCTTGGAACTCTTCCAGCTCACCGCACCTCCGTTTATAATAAACACGTATCCGGATTGCGAGCGAGAATCATCAGAGTCGGTGAGATAACTCGCATCCGTGTAACCCTTTACACTGATTCATTTTCACCACCATAAACCAAGAACATATCCTTAGTCCTTCTCAAGTACTTTAGGATATTTTTAGCCGCTGTCCAGTGGATCTCTCCAGGATCAGCCTGGTATCTGCTCACAACACTTAGAGCATAGGAAACATCCGGCCTAGTACAAATCATGGCGTACATGATGGATCCTACTGCAGAAGCATATGGAATCGCACTCATCCGACTTCGCTCATCAGTTGTCGAAGGACACTGAGTCTTGCTAAGTTTTACACCATGGGACATCGGTAAGAACCCCTTCTTAGACGATTCCATGTTGAACTTCTTCAACACTTTGTCCAAATAAGTACTCTGACTCAATCCAATGAGCCTCCTTGATCTATCTCTATAGATCCGGATTCCGAGGATGTATGTTGCCTCACCCAAGTCTTTCATTGAGAAACTCCTTTCCAATGATTCCTTGGTTTCTTGCAACATCTGGACATCATTTCCAATCAGTAATATGTCATCCACATATAAGATTAGAAAATTTACTTTGTTCCCACTAAACTTCTTGTACAAACAAGAATCATGATCACTCTTGATGAAGCCAAACGATTTGACTACCTCATCAAAGCGAATATTCCAACTCCGAGATGCTTGCTTCAACCCATAAATGGATTTCTGAAGTTTGCATACCTTGTCAGCATTAGCCGCATCGACAAAACCCTCGGGCTGTATCATATACACGTCCTCGGTTAAATTTCCGTTAAGGAAGGCCGTTTTGACATCCATCTGCCATATCTCATAGTCGAAATAGGCTGCTATAGCTAACATGATCCAAACTGATTTAAGCATCGCTACGGGCGAGAAAGTCTCGTCGTAATCAACTCCTTGAACTTGTCGGAACCCCTTCGCGACAAGGCGTGCTTTATAGACGGAAACATTTCCATCCATATCGGTTTTCTTCTTAAAGACCCATTTGCACTCGACGGGTCTTGCACCGTCTGGCAGATCAACCAAGTTCCAAACTTGATTTTCATCCATGGACTTTATCTCGGATGTCATGGCTCCAAGCCATGACTCGGAATCAGATCCCACCATCGCTTCCGAATAATTTGCCGGCTCATCACTGTCTAACAGTAACACATCACGAACACTTCGTAATCTTGCCGATCTTCGTAGTACAGGTGCTGCTGCCGGCTCAGCTGCCACGATCGGCTCAACCTCCAAGGTTTTTGCCGACTCGCTACTAGCCGGTTCCTCTCGAATTTCTTCGAGTTGCACCGTGCTCCCACTTACTCCCCGACTGAGAAACTCTTTCTCAAGGAAGACACCATTCCGAGCGACAAACACTTTGCCCTCTTCTCGGTTGTAGAAGTAGTAACCCAAGGTTTCCCTCGGATACCCCACGAAAATACACTTATCCGACTTGGCTGTAAGCTTGTCCGACTGAAGTCGCTTGACAAATGCTTCACAACCCCAAATCTTAAGAAAAGACAAGCTTGGCTTTTTGCCTGTCCACATCTCATGCGGTGTCTTCTCTACCGACTTTGATGGTACTTTGTTTAGTGTGAACGCCGCTGTTTCTAGACAATAACCCCAAAATGATAAAGGCAGATCTGTCCGACTCATCATTGATCGTACCATGTCCAACAAGGTCCGATTCCGCCTTTCCGAAACACCATTCCTTTGTGGTGTTCCTGGCGGAGTAAGTTGAGGAACTATTCCACAACTTTTCAGATGGTCATCAAACTCATGGCTCATGTACTCGCCTCCTCGGTCCGACCGAAGAAACTTTATTTTCTTGCCGAGTTGATTCTGTGCTTCATTCTGGAATTCTTTGAACTTTTCAAAGGCTTCCGACTTATGTTTCATCAAGTAGATATATCCATACCTACTCAAATCATCAGTGAAGGTAATGAAGTACTCATAACCACCCCTGGCTGTCGTGCTCATTGGTCCACATACATCACTATGTACTAGTCCCAACAAGTCGGACGCCCTTTCGCAACTCTTTGCAAAAGGTGTCTTGGTCATTTTGCCGAGTAGGCAAGATTCGCATGTCTCGAACGACTCCAAGTCGAACGAAGTTAGGAGTCCATCATCATGGAGCTTCTTCATGCGTTTCCAACTTATATGACCAAGTCGACAGTGCCAAAAGTAAGTCATATTCAGATCATTTGGTTTCAGCCTTTTAACATTTATGTTATAAACCGACTCATCATCAAGATTCAAAATAAATAACCCGTCCTGGACGGGTGCAAAGCCGTGAAACATATCATTCAAATACAAAGAACAACCATTATTCTTGATATTCGACTCATAGCCTTGCCTCATCAAACATGAAGCAGAAATAATGTTTCGACTGAGCACTGGAACATAATAACAATTATTTAGTTCCATAATGAATCCGGAAGGTAAATGAAGTTGCATCGTGCCGACTTCCAACGCAGCAACTCTTGCTTTGTTGCCGACTCGAATATCAACCTCGCCTCTTGCTACGCTCCTAGTTCTTACCAGTCCCTGCAACAAGTTGCAAATGTGAATAACTGATCCAGTATCATATACCCAAGAACTATTAGGTACATCAGCAAGATATATGTCTATAACATTGCAAACAAGTGTACCTGAGTCGGAAGTCATACCTCCACTCTTGGCTTTGTCGGCCAAGTACTTGCTGCAGTTCCTCTTCCAGTGGCCATCCGCCTTGCGTAGAAGCAAGTGGATCCGGCTGAAGGAGATGGTTTAGTCCCTGAGGAAGCGCTTAGGACCGGGTCCTGAGCCTGCTTTCCTCCTGACTTAGCCTTCTTCTTAGTCCAAGAACTCTTCTTGAACTTAGCCTTATTCTGCACCATCAACACTTGACTGGTGCCCTTCTTGAGATCCGCCTCTGCCTGCTTGAGCATCCCATGCAATTTAGTGAGCTTCTTATCCATACCATGCATGCGGTAGTTCGAAATGAACTGCCCATATGCACTAGGAAGAGAGTTCAGAATTATATCCGTAGCGAACTCTTCGCTAATGGGGGTAGCCAAGCCTCTCCAGAGACTGCACGTAACCAACCATTTTGATCACATGCGGACTCAGTGGATCACCATCCTTAAGCTTGCAAATCAGCAAAGCCTGAGAGACTTGATACCTCTCAGTCTTCGCCCGAGCCTGGAACATACTTTTGAGGCTTTCGATCATATCATAGGCCTCAACATGCTCGAACTGCTTTTGCAAGTCCGGTTCCATGTGAGCAAGCATAAGACAGCTAATATCCATGGACTCATCCTTAGCCCGACGGTAGGCATTGGTGACTGCGACAGTCGCATTCTCATTCGGCTCATCTGGAAGTGGGTTGTCTAGGACATGGTCCTTCTTTTCTTGTTTGAGAACGATTCTCAGATTTCGATACCAGTTGGTAAAATTAGTGTCGTTCAGTTTATCTTTCTCAAGAATGGTTCTCAACGCAAAACCGGATATCTGAGAGTGACTGCTACTTGGTGCCATGATCTACAACAGAAAATATGCAAAAACACTTAAGACATGTATTCATAAAAGAGCAAGCATATTAAACATTTTAATATTTTATGCTCCCACTAGAACCAACACCCCTCCGATGGTTACTTAGTGATTCAGGATCCTAAATAAGCAAGTCGGCTAGTGAGCTTTAGCATCACCACTAGCCACCAAGTGATCTAGGTAGACAACTCCTTGTCAATCGCATCTCATGCGACTCCTGTTGGACGGGTGGCATCACATGCCCCGGCTCCCATCCGACTTTTCCCCGAGTCCCACAACCGTTGTGATAGACCCGTCTAGCTTACCGAGTGTTTCTGCAGTAAGAGTCCGACTCGAACCCACCTAGTCGGAAAGAATTGGCAGCACCTCAATTTTATGAGCCCACTACCAAAAATGTCCGACTTGTGATGGTGCAAACACTGGCGGGAAAACCGACTAGACCTTTTTTGAGGGATTAAATTTTACCGACTATCTAATAGAGGTAAAACAGAGACATAACAATAACACAAAATAAAGCAATTATAATGTGAAATGGTATGGCTCTCTTCATGGCGATCTCTATCTCCACAAAGCCTGTAATCCGACTCGTGCCAACTCTTGTCACTTGCCGTCTTACTCCATGTCGCCGACATGTACAACGCCTTGCATGCCTTCCGGGTTCTCCAAACAGCTACACTAGCTCAGTAAAGTAAATTACATAGAGAATCCGACACGCAGGTCGTTATACAATAAAATGACAGCACCTAGGCTCCAGCCGGCTGACATAAACCATGATTCGCAGATCACGTATGGATTACACACATACATCACATGCACATGAACCATACCATTCACAACTTCCTGCAAAAACAAGTTATGCATAGATACAATACCTACCGGCGTTGTGAAACTCGCAACGACATCTAAGGCGCTACGACAGGGCGAAGCCGGCGGTCCCGATTCGATCAAACTCTCATATGAAGTGGGTGTTATGGAAGTAGTGGCCTCCTTGTGGATGACTTCGTCTTCTTGATGTAGCCATGGCGTAGCATCATCTTCGTGCACCATGTACATCTTCTCAAATTGAGGCATCATTGCTTCATGGCTTCAGGCGTCTTCCTCCATGGAACCTAGCACAACACAAGAGAACACACTAGAGGTAGAGGGTAAGTTGTTAGAAATCAAAATGGTCTCACTTGAACTATCAACTACCACTCTCAACTCACTAGGAGTATCGCTCATGCCCTCCAAGTGGAATCACTCAGTCTCACATAAGGTGGAGTCACTCATCGCACTCTTGTTCTCACTCAAGTGGGCTAAGTGGCTCTCATACTCACATGGGATTGGTACCACATCATCACTCAAGCATATGGGGACAGGCTCGGTTTCCTCAACTCCATGCGCCTCCTTTGGTGAAGGGAAAATCCCATGCTCACCATTCTTGACCTTGTCGCCTTCAAGGTTGGATGCCATAAGATGGGCATCATTGCTCGCCTCCATGGTCGAAGGGAAAATCCCATGCTCGACCGTCTTGTGGCCATCTTGTAGTAGTGGTGTGATGGGCCACGCGGAGATAAAATAAAATTTTCCTCTAACGTGGTGATCCCAAGATCTAGATGAGGTAGAAGGCCACGAGGTTTACCACTAGACGCGCAGTTGCGGATTACTGATGAAGCGCGTCAGTTGATGCAGTGCAGTCCTCACGATCCGATCGTCCTGGTGCTGATCGCACAGCACCTCTGCTGGTATCCACACGTACAAGGAGGAGCGCCGGCGGCGAACTGCTAGGTTCGTTACGGCGGCTGGACTGCTGTGGAGCTAGGGTTTCCAACACATGGAATGACCTAACCGAACAACGATTAACCTTTCTGGGTTAAGGTGCTCCACTTTATATAGGGAGTGAACGTGGGCTCTGCTCGCGCGACCCATTCACTAAAGCCCATATAACACTAGTCACTGTGAGTCCAACTCACTAACTTAGTCCTAATCTGGTTTAGGTCCAACCCAACCAGATTACAGATTTGGATCCAATCCGAACTTGCTCCCGCTCTTAAGTGTGTGACCCCGCAGGCTCATGTCTACTTGGACACGATTGGAGTCCGACTCTCAATCGATCAGTCGGTAGCGGCTCCTAGCAGAACGTGCCGACTCCCAAGTACCAAAGAGTCATGACGACTTGCCTTTCCAATGCGACTTGCGTCCGAGTCCCTTTTGCCTCACGATACACCTTGTCAGACTATAGGCAAATATATGTCATCCCTTAAATAGTCCGACTCTCTTCTTGATCTGAGATAAGTGATTCACCCGACTAACTTTTAGTCGATCGCCTCGGTTAATACTTAACCGAGTCGTGCATGGCCATGCTTTCCGAATCATATCTCACAAGAGGGCCCAGAGAATATCTCTCCGAGTGGAGGGGCAAAATCCCATCTTGGTTATTCACATCACGCAGCTTGATTCTCAGTCGACCCGAACCCTGACTTTATAACTGCCCAGTTACGGATCAGCGTTTGACAGAACCTAAGTCGGTGATCCTCAACTCGGACTATGCAACAACCTCAGGTCTAAGGATTACATTGATTGAGATATACAAATGACAGCTAGTTCGTTGCACCTCAATATGGGTCAATCCGACTCGCTAAACTCTTTAGCCGAATCTGTGTAAGTTGGAATAGCATCTCCATGCCCATGACAAGTGGAACCGAGTCATCAAGCCAACTTTCACATTGGTCTAAGTTGTGTGTCCAGCACAACCTCAATGGCCAAGGATATTTAGTACAAACAACATGAATGCATAGTTCCACAACCGAATCACATATTCAATGATACACATCAGATGTTCGTACAAGGACTACTTAATAACTTTATGAATACAATGGGAAATATCATCATACATGATTGCCTCTAGGGCATATTCCCAACATGGTGGAGGTAGGCTCATGCTATCCAACTTGGCGAAGTAGAGGTCTACATTTTCCTCGTTGGCGAGGTCGTGGAAGTCAAGCGTAGGCGTTGAATCTTGATGGCGTGGAGGAAGGCTTGCTCTTGGTGCCATTGTGGTGGTGGCACGAGTAGTTGAAGGTGCCCTATGATGGTGTCGACGGAGGTCATTGGCGTGCCTTGCCGATGGTTGATGTAGGTGGCGCACTTGGTAGTCCATGTGACACTCGCGATGATGATCACTTGTCTTGGCACTCTTCTTGTGTTTGTGGTGCCTTCTTGAGCTTGATTGAGCATTATTGATGGAGCTCATCATGAATTCTTCGTCTTTATGGCGAAGATGCCTTTGACGATGTCTTGTATCCTCTTTATGGTGTTGATGCTCATGAGAGGATGTTTGTCGATGAAGAGTCTTATTTCTTGGCGCCTTTTGATGCATATGATGTTTGGACGCCACTCTTGTTTGGATAGGAGGTGGATCTTGGCGCCTTGGAGGTGGATCATCGAAGTAGGTGGTGCCCTTTGGTGTGGCACGCTTGTCCTTGAAGGTCATGGAATATTGATGATGCGCCTACTCTTGCTTGGCGTAGTAGGCTTCCATATCCACGCGGTGGAGGAATTCTGCATGGCTCGTGGAGGAGCCATCAAAGTCGATGAAGTTCTCTGTGTCCTCCATGCTTGGCGAGGCGTCGTCGATGTCAAACTCGAAGTCGTCCATGCTTGGGGAGTAATTGTTGGTGTAGTACTCCATATCACCCAAGCATGTGGAGCCATTGTCAGTGTAGTGCTCCATATCCTCCATGCATGAGGAGCCATTGTCGATGTAGAGCTCCAAGTCTTCCATGCTTGAGGAGCCATAGTTGATGTCATGGTCCATGTATTCCATGCATGTGGAGCCGTTGTCGGTGTTGTGCTCCGGGTCCTCAAAGCATGCGGAGCCATTGTCGGTGTTGTGCTCCGTCATGTCCTCTATACTTGTGGAGTCGTAGTCATGGTGGCTCATCATGGATTCTTCATAGATATCATCCTCGGTCCCGGAGTCCCTAGACATGATTCACAAGACCAAGTGTTGTATATGGAAGTGGTAGAGGGTGTTGGGGATGCCGCGTCAAACCTTACTTTACCTTGGAAGATAGTATCGTGCAAGTGGCCACACTTGAGAGCAATAAACCAAGCAAAGTGAAGTTCACGCGACACACCAAAACCAACTAATAACCAAAAAACACACACACATAAGGCCTATGGTGGATAGGTATGGAAAGTGGCATGTCAAGAACCAATCTGAAATCAAGATGTTGTAATGGCAAGTAAAGAACCACAATGATCAGAAAGCAAACAAGTCAATCCACAAGATAGGAAATATGTACAAAGAAACACACACGGTGGGATAAATGGGACTTGTGTGACGGAGAAAGTGAGCTAAGAACCAAATGATTACCTAGCGAAGACTATAAGCTCGTGTCACACAAGTACAAGGAGAGACGCTAGTTCAATTGCACAAAATTGGTGGGCTACAAGATATGCACAATAAGTACCACCTATATGATGTTCATCGAGCTTGCGCTTCCTATTCTATGAGGCACATGTATATTTATTTCTTTTTCTCTTTTCCTTTTTCTATTTTTTTCTTTTTCTTTCTATTTTCTTTTCACTTGCCTCTTCCTTGTGCCAACAACTATACAAGATTACTATATGAGATAGCGCCCACAATATTTGCTTGGAATCTACAAGGTATCAAATGTGCATAGACCAAGCAATCATAAGAGGAACTAGTCTCAGTAGGTGTTTGTTGCTCGCAAAGATAGTGGGGTTCACAAAGGAATGCAAGTGGGGAGAAGTCGCGGAATGTTTATACCTTTCGTCGACGATCTTCACCCTTTATTGTTGGATTCTGCCTTGCTCACGGAATTTGGATGGATTATATAGCATGAACAACATGGATTATGATGTAAAGCTCCTTCTCCTCTTCTAAACGAGCTAAAGAACACCAAAATCCGAGTTCGAATGCAAAAGTTATGCTTAAAACGGTGAGAGGCTGAAATCTGGGAACCTACTGTTTTTGCTCAGTACCGGGTGGTAGTACCGGGTTTTTGAGCGGTAGTACCGGTTGTACGAAGGCCCGGTAGTACCGTTTAGGTACCGGGGAGGTGCGGTAGTACCGGGTTTTGAGCCCGGTAGTACCGGTTGGTCCTGGTACGCCCAGATTTGACGCGCTTTCGCGATTTTGGGGCGATTTGGGCGGAAAATCTTCAAGAAAAACACCAAATCGAAGGGGGAAATCAAGGAATTAGGCTATGGGAACGCAAAGGAAGTTAGATCAACAAGTTTTGCAAGTAATCCACGGATCAAAACCTATCAAAACACACTCAAATCACAGATTGATCCAAAACACGAATTGGGGCTATTTTTGGTGGAATTTTCGAATTTATGGGGAAAAGACCAAATCAATGAGAAATCCGTGGCAACCAAAAGCTGTTGATACCAGATGATGGAGGGGTTAACCTCTTGGGTGGCCCGATCTTCACGGATCTCGTGGTCAAATCGATGGGAAAGCGAGGGCAAAGGGAGAAGGTAGCGGAAGAGAACACACACCTCGCGAAGAACACGATGAACACACGCAAAACTCACACGATACAAGGCCGATTGCTCCCGAACGGCGGCCACCGGTCCGATAGAATCCTCGCAAGGAAAGATCGGTCAACGTGCTCCCTCAAATCCACATCGGAGAGGGAAGAACACCTTGGGGAGGGTCTTGACAACTTGGAGACGAGACATCGAACTCCAAGGCCTTGTTCAACGATGGATGCGTGATGCAAAGTCCAATCGAGGTTGGTGACGATAGTCGGTCCCCTTGGTAAAGGGGATGAGGCAAAACTAGAGATTCCACAATGGGGGTTGTCTTTAGTCTATCATCTATGCCTAAGGGATACATGAGGGGTGGGGGCTCTATTTATAGGCCAGCCACTAAACAAGGGTAGTTTGGGGATAAACTAGGCGAATAGGTAAGTAAAGAGGGATACATGGGCTGTGGCCCAACAGGTGCGCGCAGGCACATACATGACCGGTAGTACCGGAGTTGGGACCGGTAGTACCGGTCGCAACCGGTAGTGCCGCTCCAGGACCGGTAGTACCGCTTGCGGTCCTGGAGCGTCAGTTGGAGCCGTCAGTAGCGAGCGGTAGAAGGGGGCGGTAGTACCGCTGACCGGTAGTACCGGTTCCACCGACCGGTAGTACCGCTGGGACCTAGCAGCTGCTGATCTGTCTTCTTCTTCCTCCTCTTCCAAGCTTCCGTCTTGTCGGGCTTGATTCTCCGGGCTTCCTCCCTTGCCTCCGTACTGGTCGGTGTGAACCTATCATGCTTATGTGACGGAGTATGAAGTAGCATACCATTCAATAGGGTAGGAAGTGGGCTCGCATAGAGGAACTGATTCACCTTTGGAGTCCCTGACGACTTGGCGTAAGTTGGAGACCTTGATGTAGTAACGACCGCAGGTCGGGCTGCATCATGGAGTCATGGTTTTATCCTTTACAGTAACACGGTTTAGGACATGACACGCAGTCATTAGCGCCTCCCCCCACCATTCTTTGGAAAGACCTGATGTATCTAACATGGCGTTAACCAAATTAGTTAGAGTGCGGTTCTTTCTTTCGGCCACCCCATTTGACTGAGGTGAGTAGGGAGGCGTCCTCTCATGTATAATACCGTGTTCTATACAGGATAAATCAAATTCGTTTGAAAAGTACTCTCCACCACGATCTGACCTTAGCCGCTTGATTTTAAGATCAAGTTGGTTTTCTGCCTCAGCTTTATAGATTTTGAAGTAGTTCAAAGCTTCATCTTTAGATTTCAGAAGATAAACATAGCAGTATCTAGAGGAGTCATCAATCAAAGTCATAAAGTATATTTTTCCACCTTTTGTCAACACACCATTCATCTCACAAAGATCTGAATATATAAGTTCTAGCGGTGCCAAGTTTCTCGGTGCCGCAGCCGTATGAGACTTGCGGGGTTGCTTTGATTGCACACAAACTTGGCACTTAGAACCTTTGACAGTGGTAAATTTCGGGATTAAACTCATATTGGCTAGCCGCGCCATGCAACCAAAGTTAATATGACAGAGTCGTGAATGCCAAACATTGGACTCATTATCATTGCAAACATGATTAATAACTTTAGTACATGAGTCTGACAAAGACAAGCGGAATAGACCTCCGCACTCATAACCCTTTCCAACAAATTGTACATATTTAGAAATTACAACTTTATTGGACTCAAAAACCAACTTAAAGCCATCTCGACATAAAAGCGATCCGCTGACGAGATTCTTATTGATGGAGGGAACGTGCTGCACATTCTTCAGCTGTACGGTCTTCCCCGAAGTAAACTTCAGATTTACCGTACCAACACCATAAACAGAAGCACGTGAGCCGTTTCCCATCAGCACGGAAGAGGTCCTTGAGACCTGATAAGAGGAAAACATGGAAATATTAGAACATACATGTGTATTAGCACCCGTGTCTATCCACCAATCAGGAGAATGACATACTGAAAGGATAGTAGGTAAAATACCGTACCCAGCATCCTTCATCTCAGTATCGCTAATAACAACATTAGCGGCATTGCCGCTGTTCCCATGTTGACGCTTGTCAAAGCGATTAGGGCAGCTAGGAGCCCAATGACCAGGATCACCACAGACGTGGCAAGAGCCTTTTCTCTTATCATTTTTCTTCTTGAAGTTGGTTGAGTGCCTTGTTCTTGCCATCGAACTTTCCCTTTCCTTCAGTTCTGTTCTTATTTTTGAACTTGTGGGATTGGAAGTTTTTCCTCTGCACTAAATTGGCAGTAGAACTTCCCTCAAGTCCTCGAGCAGTTTTGTCCTTTGCTCTCGCCTTCTCTTCCACATGAAGAGACCCAATGAGATCCGTAACGGAAAACTCTTGTCTCTTGTTTTACGTACCAAAATTTGTCACTGTTTTGCCTAAAATTTCTCTGTTTTTGCCTAAAAATGTGGGATGGCTACATATCTTTGCTGAACAAGTCGTCTTTAGCTTTCCCTGGATATGGATATCTTATGACCCAAGGAAATTGCACTGACACCCAAAACAGGGAAACTGTCATCCTAGCCACCAAGAGTGATCACATGCGCGAACGTACACATGCTTTGCTTGCTTCCCCCATGTCACAAAGCTAGGTTGTTACGTGCCAGCTGGTCCATACATGTAAGTGGCGGCGCTAGGAATTTTCTACAGGGTATTTATTTTGCCAAAATTTGTCATTGTTTTACGTACCAAAATTTGTCACTGTTTTGTCTAAAATTTCTCTGTTTTTATCAAATTATGGGTATTTATATGAATACACATGAATACACCTAGCGCCGCCAAGGTGAGATCGAGCTATCTTGTGTCACTTTCAAGCTCGATCTGTCCCACAAAGATTTCAAGTCACAACCTTCAAATTTGTATGTCCAATTCTCCTTCATAAGCCCCAAAGGTGTACAAGGTTATTTTTTTCTGCTTCGGCTATTTTTTCTACTCGAGTCCAATTTCACCTTTGTTCTCTTTCCTTCTCCTTGTCACTGCTGGGGATTTGCTCCTCAAGTTCCCACTGATGTTGGCATTGTACGGTGCTGGCTTGCTGCAGCCATACCGATGCTACACGCCCGCAGCAGCGCGCCGTGGCCAGCAGAGGTGAGGCCGTGTTTGGCTTGCGCTCAAGGCCGCCACCAACGACCACATCTTCAGGTCTGATCGGTTGGTACCAGGTCCGAGTCAGCTCCCTGTTTCCAATTTAGGTCTTGTACATACACATATCAGCTGATCGATCTGTCTTTTAATTCATGTCCCGTACGTACACATATCAGCTGATCGATCTGCCTTTTAATTCATGTCCCATACGTACACATATCAGCTGATCGATCTATTTTTTTTTCCACTAGAGTCCGCGTATAATATACAACTATATAAGTAAACAATATGGGACTCTTCGGCCCGCCCACGGCCCATCCATAACTCGTCCGCCAACTAACCCACCAAAACTTTCCTTTAGGGTGGGGGACCGAAGCAAGCCTCAACCTGACCAGGTTTAAAGTATAGAGCAGGCTAAAGACTAAACTGAACTTCCTTCCGAGCATATACTTTTAACACATCCCTTTTGGCTGCAGAGAAATATATGCAACTAGTCGAATTCAGGCTTTCCGCCATGTCGTATATAAAATCGCACTGCACACCTGACAGGTCACAAGTTATGATGAATGGTGCCCATCAACTTAAATCTTAGTACCCTGGGAACACTGCGATCCATAATATACTGTCGACAGAAAATTAGCATGACATGGCATCTGATGCCACTAATAAAATGAAACCAGTAGCCAGAACACGGAGAAAGAAGATGCAGCGTCCAACAACCACACAATGGACGCCAGGACGATCGAAAGCGCAAACTGACCGCATGCCAGCTTCTTCCAGTATACCCTGCAGAAGTTCATATCCTTTGCGAAGAGGATCATCACACTGGCAGAGGCAGAGACTCCCGAGAAAACGAAAACTGCCAGGATCTGCAATGAATGGACAATTGTTGTGATCACTCAGATATACGTTGGCGTAGTTCAACATTCTAAAACCCGCTTGAGTCTGAAATAATTTTGCAGCATATTTGAATGGTGTTTGCTACATATAACAAATTTGATTCAGACAAATGGCAGCCATTTGTTCTAACAGACAAAAGAAATCTTTGATAAACTATACCGTTAGTTAACAAAAAATAATGAATAGCATATTAGTATTTTTTTTTATCCTTTTCTATTGGAAAAAGTTCATGACAAGTGGATCTCATGCTTCTCAATTGGGTACTTTCCATTTTTTACGTCCCTTTAATAGAAGAAGATAGCTTTAAAATTGAATGACCTACCTAGTCACCAAGAACAATGAGGGTTACAAGAGCCCGGTAGTGAAGATCCTTCTTGTTCCTTATAGAGAAGATGTCAACACAAGCAAGCCCCAGACTCTAGAAAAGCTGCAGCATCATCGTAAAAGTCATGTAGCTGAAACAAAGAGAGACCATATAGTAAGTTAGATGATGTCAAGAAGCAGATG
Source organism: Avena sativa (assembly GCA_916181665.1). NCBI lineage: Eukaryota > Viridiplantae > Streptophyta > Magnoliopsida > Poales > Poaceae > Avena > Avena sativa. The sequence goes on along the minus strand of OV702297.1, from coordinate 336,288,671 downwards.
AACACACACGCAAAGAAAAGTAGAAAACATGTCCAATAATAATTCCAGTTCAATTTTGTAACAAGTATGGTGTTGCTCACCCCTTCCTTCAGACGAAATTGAGCTTGGAACTAATCCTGGCCCCTCAACAAACCCAGCTCAGAAATCCTAGCAAACACTTTTAGAAAACTAGGAACTTGTGCGAACCAGCAGATTAATTAGTTTCGATACCTGTATTTCCAGTATGTAGTATATATATGATCTACTGTCATTAATGGGTTAGTTCTATGATAAAGCCTGTATTCTGAACCCAGGTATGTCTGACACTGATCTACGGGAATTAAGTCAAAATTAACCAAGTTCAGAACGGTCTAGGCTGCGGAACTTTGCCAACGTTCCCCATCCAAAAGAAAAATCAGCTAATCCACGAACGAATGATCTAAAGATATTCCATGGGAAAGACACGGTTCTAATTAATATACACGGTTCTAGCTGCTACAAACTGGGAAGAACTTGATGGCTGAAGAAAATTTACAACATACACGAACAGAGTCTAGCCTTTGTTCAGGCAACTTCTCCTAAAAAAGACTGCGATCGAGAGAAAACACACACACAAAAAGAACTACGCAAGAAAGAAATTCGACGAATTAACCCCTGAACGCGGAGCCAAACGCGATAAGCATTGCAGGACATGCGAAGAAGATGAAATTAGTGGTGGTGGGGGGAAGAAAGTACGTACAAGACAGCGCTGTAGTTGGAGTTGCCGAAAGCGGTGACCATGGCACAGACGGATGCGACGGCGAAGACGCACTGCGACACCCGCAGCGCCATGCCGCTCCATGTCCCCGGGCTCCCCGCTATGAGCTTCATCCCCTTGAGGCTTCGGTGGGTGCTGTGGCCGGAGGTGGAGAAGCCGGCGAGTGTGCCGCCGCCGGTGGATGCCTAGCTTAGACGGGCAGAGGATCTGTAGCTCGCTCGCGTGGGATGGGGAAGTTGATGGCCGAGAGCAGGAACGATGCGGGGGCGAGCTGCTCACTGTGAAAATGAACAAATATGTAAACGACTGCGTCCACCTTGTGTGCGTGGTGGGGTACCCTCTGCTGGTGGTTAAAATCGCAGTGTGAAGGAACGGCACATGAAACGAGGGCCATGCACAGGTTCAGTTCCTTTATACTGAAACCACTTACTGGAGCCTATGTCGTTGGGCTATAATTTTATTTTTTTTGAGATGTAATTATATTTTGTTGTGCCTACGACATATAGGTGTACCTTGTTCGCCTTGCTGTTAACAGAAACAAAAAGGAACAAACTTAGCTAGTGTTCTATGAAGGCTAGCTTCCTAATCCTAGCTGCATCATTCAGATTCAGGGCTGCACGATGTCATATTTTCTACTACTATACATTACATCCTTTCTAGCCGAGGGCTCTTATTTTCTTCTCCTATAATAATGAGGTCACCATTGCCAAGAAATTCCCGTGTTCTTCCGGTTTTGGCTACCGGAAGCAGGGCCATGTGAACCCACCTTAAAGAGCTACGTAAGTAAGTACGCGCTTGCCCTTTCACCAAATAGGAAACTCCTTTTTCTCTTTACAGTAAATAAGAAACTGCCTTAAACGATGTGATCCATGAGCAGGGAATGATGAGTGAAGTGGTAAAACTGTGAAATACATGGAGGACGGATAAATAATAAGCATCCGGGCCAGCACATGTCCAGAATCAATTAGCCACCTACTAACTTCATTCTACTAGATTAGTTGAAGTTTTTTACCTATAGTTCGTTCCTAAGTCTAATGTTCTTTCAAGGTTGATCAAGTATATAGAAAAATACGATAATATCTAAGTATATTTTATGCTAAATCTAATGAAATCAGTTTGGTGTCATAAATATTGATACGTACATTTTTTAAAAAGAAAATATCTGTTGGGTACACATCTTTGCCGAACAAGTCCTCCGCCGATATAAAATGGTAATATTCCATCTAACCTTTCGCACTCCCTTGATATTTTGCCAACAAAACGCCCCGACTGCTAGTTACCCGAATGGGAGTAGTAGATGGAACCAAAGTAATATTCCACCGGAGTGATCACATGCGCGAGACACCCCCATTTCGGAAAAAGGAAAAAAAATGTGCGAGACAGCACTACACGCATATAGATGCTTTCCTTCTGCTTCTTCCAAGCTCTGCCCTACAAAGATTTACAATCACCAGGATCCTCCGTGTTTATTTTTGGCGCTTCGGGTATCTGGATTATCCACAACCAAATTGGCATACCCAGCCCCAAAGGGGGACAAGGAACCGTCATAAAGTACTAGGAATGTTTTTTCATATGACTCACATAAGCTGGGTTCCATTATCAGCAGATAACATAACATAAGTCTTAAAGCAACAAAGGAAAACAAGGTTCAATAGAAATAATAATTTATATTAAGGTGGTTTTCGTCTATTCCCGTTTTCGTCCGTCCTCTGTGCGCCTTCGTACACGTTCGCGTTCGTCTTCGTAAGTCAAGCCCTGCTTTGCCTTGGCCCGCACTACCTCCGATAGTCCGATATGTATACAATAAGGCACCACGATGGATCCTTATCAATATCGCTGCGTGCACGGGCCTTCAAACCCGTCCGGCCACGGATAAAAAATGAAGGGAACGCCTACGTCTCAGGCGACTAAGAAATAACTATTTCTCAGTCGGCTGACGTGGCTGGCTCAATCGAATGGAAACATGCATGGTTTACAAACAAAAAACTGCAACCAGAATGCACGAATCTTGGAACCAAAATCCAACGGTGAACAAAGATGACTGAGAAATAACTATTTCTCAGGCGCCTGAGAAATAGCAAAACCGATAAAATATACGCATCAATCCGTTCCAAGCTGCCAGTGCTAACCTGTAGTCATCTGTTCCAAGCCGACGCCGCCGACCTGTCCTACCATCTATCCGGCTGACCTGTCTCCTTCCCGCCATGCCTTCTCCACTGACCTGCACCAATAGCAGAGCTACACCATCTCCCACACCGACCTGCACCACAGGTGACCAGCTCGAGGGGCTCGAGCGTGAGCTCCATCTATAGGGGCGCAGGTTCAGGCTTAGATAGTAGAAAGGCAATGGCGCAGGTTAAGGTTCAGATAGCTGCACCAGCATGGAGTCCATCCATTTCTTTCATTGTTTTGACGGAGAGGACAAATTGAATTTGGGCTTCATAATCTCATTTTGCTTTACGAGCATTTAATCTGGAGGGGTTTTAACGATCATAGCACACTTTGCTAAAGATGAAAAGACCTATGCGGGACGTGATTTGTCTTAGGAACTGATGAGAGATTTGGGCATTTGGCTCAATCTACACCTGCCATTGACAGTTTGCTACTATATATTGATAATAGTAATACTCCCTCCGTACCAACTTAATAAAATTATCTCAGCCTTGTCTAATAAGTGTGTATCTGACCAAAAATGCGTCCAGATACATGTATATACAAAGTTGAATCAATTAATTTGGTAATGAAGGAATACTATACTGAAGTTTCTGGATGGAAGTCTCTAGACTGTTAATGCCGCGCTGACATAAAAGTACCAGGTCAGGTCGGGGAAGTACATCGCAACAACCAAAGAGGTGCAAGAGGACAACGGTGTAGTGCGAGCATGTTACCCTTCAGGAAGGGCGTGAAGCTGTGAACTATATGGTACGATGCTGGGGACCACATGCCAGTAGCGGTCACATACATGACAAAATGAATCTATTCTACGGTAGAACGTTGTAGAGTACTCTCACTAACGGCCACTGAGGTGGAGACAGAGATCCATGGGAATTGACATTGTCACCATGGAGGACAGGCAATGAAAAACACAAGCAAAACTTAAGAGTGGGTGAGGAAGATAGATAATGCACCAGGTTTTTATATGTTAGAGAGTCAACAAAGGAGGACGATAATAATGAGCATGACATCGAGAGAGGTACGTAGTGAGGGGAGGAATAACATCGTCAGGTGCTCACAATAGTGTCATCATAATAGAAGAGGCATGTCCCTAAAAAAAGAGGCACCGTATCCGAGAGGCGCGAGGGACATATCTGACATTCTGAACTCACATTGAGATGTTCATGGCCCATAACTAGATATTGCAAAGTGAAAATTTTACGAAACTGTAGCAACGCACGGGCATTCAGCTAGTAGAAATAATAATAAAGCACGAAGTGTTTCTCCCGGTCCAACACTTTTTTGGACGAAGTGTTTCGTATCCGTACGTCGTGGTGTCCCTAATTTCGGTCGGGGCGCCCCTGGTCTCCTTGGAATCCTTCGAACAAGAGTTTGGTACAAACTCAATTCCTCGGGAATCGAGTCTCGCAGGAATAGCTCCGCTTAATTTCTTGCCTCCTCGGCCACGAAATCCCATATATATAGCCCCACTTCTCACCGTGTGATTCCCGCACCAAATCAATCTCACGAATTCATCGAAGTTCGCTCGCCATCGAAGATAACGGAAGTCCCTAGGGTGTCAAGTGGGATCCCACTAAAGTCCCACCTTTAGTTCATTTGCCAAAATCTAGTTCAAATTGTAAGGAAAAATTTACACTAGATTTTGACAAATGAACTAGAAGTGGGATTTTGGTGGGATCCCACTTGACACCCTAGAAGTCCCGGGTCGATGGATTTTCCTCTAGGCACCCGCGAGCGAGTTCGTTTCGTGTCCATGATGCGGGAGAGTCCCCACGATGCCAGAGAGAAACAAACAAACCAGGACCGCGTAGCATCGTACTCTCGGAGAGCTAGACTCCGTCTAGAAGGAAGAAGAAGAAATCCATTAGTGATCTGCAAGGACTATGGTCATCGCTCGGCGTCGTTTGGGGAAAGATAAACGAATCAAGTGGGAGGTTCCTCTGCAGGTGTTGTCGTCCTCGATGAAAATCGAGCCGATCTGCTTAATTAGCGGCTGGTATGCCATGCCTGTCGTCGTTTGCTCCGGAGTTCCAGCCGCTGGTCTGATGTGCTCGTCGGAATTGGGTCCGTGGATCGCGCCGACTTGCCACGACTACCGTGCGTGTCCATGATGGTTTAGTGAGATTCGAGCTTTCCCTGGCTCAAGTTAATCAAATATCACATGTTGGTAAGGGCACACAACAGCAGGCGCTGCGCATGTTGCCTCCGCGCTTTACCTTGATTTGTTTTTCGTTGGAGGGGGCAAGAATAAAAGCATCAACTACCAATCGCACTTCCCGCACGTACTACTGTACTAGGGTTCCACCTCGCGGCCGTCGCGCCGCTTCGTGCAGGCCCTGCGAGCTCCCCTGAGAGATGTAGTGCTTCCCTCCACAACGAACAGAGCGGGGAAGCGGTGTATAACTATAGCCCCTCGCGATGTGTAGCTCCTCCACAGTAAAGGTGCACTCGATCCATCATTTGCCATATTACCATATTACTTTCTATGCATCTAGCATTGTTTGTGAACTGTGATCACATAATGGCATCACGTTTTGTATGATGTGACTACATACATGTCCAATTTTAACGGCTGAGTGGGACTAATGAAACTAAGCTGTCTACAGGTAATGGTAATTGGATTATTGTAATCTGGTTGGAACAGTGACTGACATCAGTACATATAGAGAGTGCATTCCTTAGGTATCAACTTTAATTTAATGGATTTATCTCCTTGTGCGGAAAAATCTGTGAATAAATAGTTTGAAACATTTGATTCTGCCACGCATGGTTTTCGCCCGAAAAATAAGTTTTTGAACTAACAACACTTTGTATAAAATTTAAAAGTATTACTTAGAATTGATTTTATGTGATTTTCAAACACGGTAGAAAACACATATCAATTAAAGCATCCATGTCGGTTCAATCCACATACTGTTTTAAACGTATGAAAGGGTGTCCATTAGATTTCACGTGTCGCCGTAGCAACGCACGGGTTTTATGCTAGTAGAAACTAAAGACGCAAACGCCATAGGGATCGATCCAACTACACTAGAGATTGTGTCAGACCAACAAGCTAGCTCTAAGCCACCAAACCAGCAAAGGGTTACTAAACCGAGGAACAAAACAACATCTAGGAAACCGTTTCTCCAACATCAATCCCCAGTTCTATCAAAAGAAAAAACATCAGTCCAGTTACATCCACATCTTCGTGCTCATCACCATTCTCGACTCTCGCATTGAAGCGTGGCGTGCCATGTTATGCACCCGAGTGGCCATTCTCTACAAACGATCAACACCATCAACTAGCATATCCTGATCCCGCTCATTTTGGAGACCTGCCGAGTAACGAAGGAAGGCACCCATGTAACATATTAATCTCAAAGGGTAATTAATTAACTTTCCTTTAAAACATGAACGATTTCTAAACTTCCATGGAGCCTAGTAAAGAGCAACAATGCATACAATATGAAAGTTAAATCCAAAGGAAAGAAATTTCACAATCCACCAAAAATATTTAGTAAAGCAAGATGGCCTAGTTTGTGCTTCAATAACACTGGCAATAGAACTCCACATATAAACAACAGCAGAGCATGTGAAGAATAAGTGATTTACAAATTAATCCAAGGGGCAAAAACGACAGACATAACTATCAACCCACATTCTCTTTTTCATGTTATCCTTAGTAGCAATTGCATTATGACAGATTATCCAGAGACAAATTTTAATTTTTAGAGGCAGACTTAGCTTTCCACAGATGTCTAAAGGATCTATCAGGACCAACATTAGCCAACTTGTTGTATAGAGATTTAACCGAGAAAACCCCCGATTTAGTATACTTCCATTTTGATTTATCACGTTCTTCACTCAACCTTAACAGAGAAAGCATATTCCTAAGCTTCCGCCAATTAGCCGCTAATCTAGTGGACAACCACCTTCTAAAGGTAAAGAATCATCCCAGATCATACATCTCTCTAACAGTACCAGTTTATTGATTGCAGACATCATACAATTCAGGGAATTTCTCACAAAGGGAGAAATTTTCAACCCACTGATCATGCCAGAAGTCAGTTTCCCTACCTCCACATATTTCTATTTTCCTCCCAGACAGATAAGTTTGGTTGATTTTCATTAAGTCTTTCCAAGCAGTAGAGTCATTCTGCTTCATAAAGTACTAGGAAATGCACCTGCTTCAGCTATTTGTTTGATACTCGATGTCACACCTCAAGTAATAACAGAGTCCAATTCGCCTTGTTTTTCTCTTTTTACTCTCCTTGCCACCGCTAGCTGTGTGCTCGTTAAGTTCCCAGTGATGTTGGCATTGTACAGAGTACAGTGCTGGCTTGCTGCAGGCCTACCAATGCTACATGCCCGCACTGGTACGCCGCGGCCAGCAGAGGCAAGGCCGTGCTGGGTTTGCTCAACACCACCAGCACCCAGCAGAGGCGAGGTCGTGCCGCCAACTCTCCATCTAGAAATAACTGATTGGGTTTGGCTAGATTCGAATGTATCTAGACGCAATTTAGTGTATAGATACATTCGAATTTAGATAAACGCAAGTCAGTTATTCTTGAATAGAGGGAGTACTGTATATCTTTGTTATGAAACAGAGTTAGGCAAGTCGTCTGATACAGAGTCTGCGATAAAAATCGGAACTACTCCCTCCGTTTCAAAATATAAGATGTTTTAGTTTTATGAAGCAAATATATCTAGACTACTTTTAGTATATAGGTTCACTTATGTTTGAAGTGAATCTATATACTAAAACAAGTCTAGATACATTCTCTTTACAAATCTAAAACATCTTATATTTTGAAACGGAGGGAGTACATATACACCCGAGGGACAGGGGAGTCATTCAAACACTTGCGCACAATGAAAAGCATGTTCTCATCTGGTACTTGAGGTCCTCAATAACCGCAGCTATCCTCCCTCCTTGGAGAAGTCCAGTTTCCTTGGATTCATTCAAGGCCAGTATCAGCAATTCTGCATCTGTCTCGAGTTCAGTCTTTGGTCCTTACGCAATGCCCTCTTCGGCTGCTCACAGTTCAGACGTAAAAGGATCTGAACCATGACCCACCCTTCCAGCCCTGGCGGCAAACGAGATGTCCCCGGTTGTTACACATGCTAACTTTACATGTTGTGTACACTGGTTTTATGTTTCATATGCAGTGGCCCATGTTTCAACGATGTGTTGGAGCCAACGGGGAATTGGTGCATGTCTAGAATTTTTCTGTTGCATGTACATGGCTGAAATGTTACTATAATATTGTCTCTCGTTTTGGAGGCAAGGCATTGCAATGACGTCGTATACACATGGAAGAAAATTAATGTGCAGTTGTTCCAGTGTTGTAACATTGGGATGTCCCTAATTTATCTACTTAAGTGAGATCCGGTGGCGAAGGAGGTGATCAATTATTTCTGCAGGAGTATATTTTTGCTCAGCTGAACAATTCATCGAGTTTTGGTGAATACATAGCTATCGATCTCGAGGCATTATTATTTTTAGAAACATCAGATACAATGTATACGCGTGGACACCACACAAAACGCAACTACACTCACACAGTGCCTACTCTTAGGTGCATATACTTTGGTGTATCGTTTTCTTGGATGCCCTGCATATTCTGTCAACATCAGTTCTGCTCTCGGTTTATGCTGTTCGAGATACCAATCTAGCTTAGCTTAATCGTTTTCAGAGAAGTCGTCCGCTAGTCATGAACTTTCATAAGACTGCATTTCAGTTGTGTATGAGTTATTTTTGTATGTCTCATGTTATCCAGTTATTTAGGATCATGCCCGTAGTTATAATTTTGTTGCTTGCTAGCCGACCCAGGTTGAAACTATAGAGCAGACAAAAGACTAGCTGAGGTTCTTTCTGAATATATACGTTAACACATTTCTTTTCGCTGAAGAGAGAAATATATGCAACTAGACACTTCATGTTTTCCACCATGTCGTGCATAAAATTCCATTGCCCACCTGACAGGCCACAACTGAAATCCTACTACCCTGAGCACATTGCGATCCACATACTGTCGACTGACAATTAGCACCACACGGCATCTGAGACCACTAAAAAAAGGAAACTAGTAGCCAGAACCCAGACAAAGAAGATGCAGCATCCAACGACCACACGATGGACGCCAGGGTGATCGAAAGCGCAAACTGATCACAGGGCAGCCGCCAGTATATCCTGCAGAAGTTCATATCCTTCGCGAAGAGGATCATCAGGCTGGCGGAGGCACAGACTCCCGAGAAAGCGAAAACTGACATGATCTGCAATGAATGGACAGTTGGTGTGTGATCACTCAGATAGACCACTATAGTTCAACATTCCAAAAACCGCTTTGAGTCAAGAATAAATTTGCAGGATGTTTGAATAGTGCTTGCCAGATATAACAAATTTTATTGGGACAAATGGCAGCCATTAGTTCTATCATTAAAAAAAATCTTTTGATAAACTATACTGTTAGTTAACCAAAATTAATGAAAAGCATATTGGTATTTTTCTCATAATTTTCTTACGAAAAAGTTCATGACAAGTGGAACTCATGCTTCTCTATTGGCTCAATTCCTTTTTTATCTCCCTTTAAGAGAAAATGATTGCCTTAAAATGACCTGTTGGCCCATCTAACTTTGCTTATGAATTATCCATTTGAGTAACAAATTTGAAGAACTATTGATTACAAGTTTTGGTTCAATTGTTTCAGCGCATGCTTTCAACTAATTAAAACGTATTTGCATTGACAATAGAAGAGATAAAGTGATTGACCTACCCAGTCACCAAAAACAATGAGGCTTACAATTTCCCAGTTGTGAAGATCCTTTTTGTTTCTTATAGAGAAGATATCAACACAAGCAAGGCCCAAACTCCAGAAAAGCTGCAGGCCCATCGTAAAATTCATGTAGCTAAAACAAAAAGAGACCATAATAAACCGATTAGGTTAGATGATTCCAAGAATGCACACATGGGCTCCTGCCCAAGCAATTCAGAACACTAGTCAAGAAGTTTAATATTTGTGCAGTTCCTGATCACAAACATGAACTTGATATGGAAAGGAGCACAACAACAGTTAAGAAATGTAACATGTTAACCTATAGAACCTTTTTCGCGAAAACGCAAAAGCTTTGCATTTCGATGCATTGATATAAAAAGAAGTATATACAAACCTAACTCTAACAGTAAGTATTATCACTGCAAAAAGTTACATTACATGAGCAGATGAACACGCACGCAAAGAAAACATGTCCAATATTCCAGTTCTATTTCGTAACAAGTATGAGGTTGCTCAGTAGTACTTGCAGCTAACATTGAGCTTGGAACTAAATCCTGGCCCCTCGAGACCTAGTTCAGAAATCCTAGCAAACACTTTGAGAAAACTAACTAGGATCTTGTGTGACCCAGAAAATTAATTAATTTCGAATATCATATTCCTTTCAAGAAAAAGAGCACATAAGAACTGGTGCGCATACATGCATTTTTCCATCTGACATATTTACAGAAAGTGAACACCTGTGTTTATTATGTAGTATGTGATCTGTTATCATTAATGGGGCTAGTTCTGTGCCAAAACCCGTATCCTGAACCCAGGTTGGTCTGACAGTGATCTATGGGAATTAAGTCAGAATAAACCAAGTTCAGGACAAATCTTAGCTGCAGAACTTTTCCAGAACTCCCCATCCAAAAGAAAAATCAGGTATCGACGAAGTGAGACAGAGAAGAGACTTCATTTATCTACTTTTCAGTTGATTAGATTTCTTCACTGTTTTGCTCTCCTACAAAAAGATGATCTAAAAATATCCCATGGCCAAGACACGGTTCTTATTAATATATATGGTGTTCCTCGTTTAGTGGTATCTAGTAGAAACTGGGAAGTTTTTTTTATGACTTGCTGGCTGTTGAAAATTTACAACAGACACGAACGACACAGTCTAGCCTTTGTTCAGACAACTTCAACTAAAAATGACTGCAATAAACAGACAGCACACAAACAAAATGAAGAAAGCACTACACAAGAAAGAAATGCGACGGATTAACTTGAACAGAGCCAAAGACAGTAGAATTGCAGGACATGCGAAGAAGATGAAATTAGTGGTGGTGGGGCGAAGAAGAAGAGGACGTACAAGAAGGCGCTGTAGTTGGAGTTGCTGGGAGCGGTGACCATGGCGCACATGGATGCGCCGGCGAAGACGAACTGCGACACCCGCAGCGCCATGCCGCTCCATGTCCCCGGGCTCCCCACTACGAGCTTCATCCCCTCCCACTTGGTCTTGCTGATGCTGCGGTCCGGGCTGTGTAGGAGGAGAGTGATGGGTGCAGTGGAGTGGAGAAATCAGCCGGCGAGTGGGCGATTTGATATTCTCTGCTTCCTTCCCAGCCGTGTTCTCCCATTTCTTTTCTTCTATAAGGATCAGGTCCCCATTGCCAAGAAATTTCCGTGTTCTCCCAGTTTTGGGCTAGGGGAAGCAGGCTCATGTGAACCCAAGTTAAAGCGACGTACCTACGCGCTTAGACTTGCACCAAATTGGAAATTCACATTTTTTTTCTTTAGACTAAATCGTAAACTGTCTTAAAAGATGATCGAGGAGCAGTGACCGATCAATTACTCCCTCCAACTCATATTAGTTGACATGAATTTGTCTAGATTTAGATTTATATAGCATTAAGACATGTCTAAATTTAAGTAAACAAGCACCCGCCGAGTATATAGGCACGCCAGAAATACTACGCTAAACATCAGGTAGGTGATATGGCACGTTACGTCGTGGCAAATAATGTGTTTACCACCTTTTATGTTTCTCTTATTTCAGGAATCCAGTCCCTCTATATTTTTGTTTTCTTACTAATGTCCTTTCCAAGCGACGTGCACTGGGAGAAAAAATTATCTTCCACCAGTGCCCTGCTAGAATATATAGCGTCTTGTGGCAGCTTTAATACCCTGTGTATGGGGGAGGAGGCGATTCTTTCTCCCCCGTGGTGACCCCTGGCTCGCTTCCCGCGGGCGTCCAGGGGTGAAAACCCTAACCCCTCTTCGCGCCCTCTTCCTCCTCTCCCTCCCCCTTCACCACCGCCGGTGCAAGCCGTCGGGCAAAGTCCATGCGGTGCCGTCGGCGGCGGGATGACCTTTACCCGGCCACAGGTCTAGCAGCGCGGGGCGGCGCGGTGCGCTGAAGAAATGCCGGCGGGTGGTGGAGCGACATGGCGGCGGCAGGGCCTGTCGGCGTTGGCGCTGGTGTGGCTCGGTCGGGTGAGGCTACGGTGGCGACGCATGGTGGAGGGCGTGATGGTGTTGATACTCGATTCTATCTAGACCCGCCTGGGCTTGGCTAGTCACGGCCAGGCTTCGGTGCTAGATCCTTCCCTGGCCGCGTTGTGGCTGGACGGCGAGCGACGGTGATGGCAGCGGGAGGTGCTGGGAAGCCGGGGATGGTGCCATAGTGGTGCTGGTCTGCTGGACTAGATCTAGGCCCTTCGGGCCCGATCTGGGTCAAGCGGCCCCCGGCCGTTCTGCCTCCCGCGCCTGAGTGCCCCCCCTCATCGCCCGTGTTCCTAGGTTTCGAGCACATGGTGTTGCTGCTCTGAATGGTTGAGCTGAGCCCAACGCCATCTTGGTGTGGTGGCTCATGGCGCCCATGCGACGCTAACGACAGGGTGGGCAGTGCTAAGTGACTGGCGATGCTAATCTGAGGTGGTTGTATGCGGACCTGCCGACAACTCCTCCCATGAAGGGCTAGCCTAGGGGCTCCTGGAGAATAACAGACAATGCTTGGTTTCGGTGATAAGGTGCCATGCTCCGGGCGAAAGCCCTGCCTTTCAGAGCTGATGATGGCGACACCTGAGGGCGTCGTTCCCTATGAGGCGTCATCAAGGAGTTTCGACACCTTTCTCGCCTAGAGTTTCATATCAGGGGCGAAAACCTCAGATTTGGCTTGCCAAATCGGGCGACGACGATGGCTTTGACGTCACACCCTCCATGGAGGCGTCGTCTTGGGGACTTAACTCTCTGGTTCGGACCATAGTTCTTTATCATGGATCTTAGTGTCGTCCACATGTGAGGCGTCTTGCGGTGCAGATGGCATGCCGGCCTCTCGATTGGTATCACGGTGGCTTGCGCAACAAGGATATTCCTTAGAAAACGCGAGCAAGCCTCCAGATAGGCAGTGGTGGGCTGGCCTCTGTGCCTGATGGTAGGCTGCTGGAGATTGTACGCTTGAACGCCTGTTGAGGTGGCTAGGAGGTAGCCGTTGCCGACGGCGTACCCTAGATCTAGGCTAAGGCCGAAGCAGCGATGCTCTTGGCTGAGCCGTCGTTGGCTCGCGGGATTCTGGTGGAACGCGTCTTGGTTGCGGCTGGCAGGCTCTTGGTAATTTCTATGATGTGGAAGCACTGCGACTTTCATTGGCAAGGGTTGTGTTTTGCGGAGGAGCTCACTCTGTGGCGTCTTGGATAAGCACTTGATGGATTTCAGCCATTTAGTCGTAGTCTTGTTTTGAGTGTTGGGTGTGTGTGATTATGGGTGTTGGCCTTTTCTTAAGCTTGTAAATTGTATTTCTTTTTCTATGAATGAATCGAAATGCAAAGCTTCTGCGTTTTCAAGATAAAATACCATTTGTATTTTCTCCCTAAGGTTTTACTACCCTTTTCGAAAAAAACATACATCTTTCTTGAAGTAGTTGATAGTTGATGAGACGAGTCATCAACAAGCAAACTACATCATCTAGAAAAAGGAAAGATATATAACATAAACAAGTATATCGTAAATATTATAAGATCAAGATTTAACACCTACAACTAAGTCTACTTCTTCTGTAGCAACACCTTCAAGAAGAGAAACATGTTCTCAGCATCATTGCCAATCGGGGAAAGAATTATCATCCTACTTGTGAAGACTAACATATGAAGGCCAGCATATCAGCAAGAAGATGACGCCTTAAACAAGGTAACGACACAAGTTTACCATTGTTGATCTTAACGAAGTAATACCATGATAAGACTTTCCACCCCAGGCATGAAGCGATTCTCATATCACCATCTTGTTGACAAAACTTTCCATCATTGTGGCAACCAATAATCGAGTTAGGCCTAACTGGTGCTAGAGGATGGATGGAACAAATTCAAACCTTAGACCACCACCCTAATTAGGGAGCGACCCATGTCACACAGCGGATGCGCTACCCTACACATGTGTGATGTTCCCTGCAACATCCATGAGGATGCCAGGCCGGTCCTCTGGCATCCTCCGTGTGAACTAGCTCGGCGTAGAATTTCCATGCAGAACCTGCACGGCCCAAGAGTCCTTCGAGGGAAACACGTGCAAGATCTAGCCAGGGATGAAAACATGGAACCGTGTGTGATGCTAATGGGGAGCTAACATTATGCCTGAGGCCCACCAGCGCAAAAATGCCGCCGTTGGCACTGATACATGTAAAATACATCTATGTTCTTTGTAGTTTATTATGCTATATTCCATCATAATTCAATCATATATGTTGTTATAATCATGCTTTAGAATGATTTGGGGGGTTTTCATAAAATATCCATTTTATTTGGGTTATAACTCTGTGGATAGGAAAACCATGTTTTGCGTATTTTTAACTTTTCAGGAACCTTTCACTAGTGCAGATGGTGGCCTCTAACACCGGTTCATAAGGCCCTCTAACAGCGGTTCTGGAATCGCTGTTGGGGGTTCGGTGTTAGAGGCCCCCCTCTAACAGCGGTTCTTATACGAACCGGTGTTAAAGGTGGCGCACGTGGGGCTGCCGCAGCGCTTAGCCCCCCCTTTAATATCGGTTCGTAAAACGAACCGGTGTTAAAGGTTTTGTGCCGCGGCAGGAAAAAGAGATAAATCTCTGTCGCGGCAGAGTTCTACCGCGGCAGGAAAACGGCCTAAATCTCTGCCGCAGCAGAGTTCTGCCGTCGCCCCGTTCTGGGCGTATTTCTGCAGCGCGGCGAGGACGGGGAGGGGGGAGGGGGAATCGATCGCGAGCGGTATACACATACATCGTCGTCGGTACATACGAGTACATGAATAATTAAGCAACTATTATTATACACAAACATCGTCATTGTGTGGTATTCTCCGTAAACGTTGAAGCATCAAGTATAAGACAAACACGTTCAAGCATATATACAACGTTCATTTTTTTGGATATCTAAAGAGTTCTCCGCCAGGCATGACGACCTCATCAAGTATGAATCCCGCCAATTCCTCTTGAATGGCTCGTATGCGGTCAAATGGTAGGAGTTGGTCCCGCATCCGTTCGATCTGAATATATATGAAGAATGGGGTCAATATATATATATATAAGAATAAAACTCAACACAATTGATGATAATAAAATAATGTTGTGTACTTTGTTTACTTACTCTAAGTTGTTCTAGTGCGGCTTGGCCCGTCGCACATATCGTGTTGCGAATGAACTCGCAAACATAGTATCCACATAAGTTATTACCGGGTCCCTGATGCGCGCACTTTACGAGAATAGATAGTTCAATCAAAATAATAATCAATAAAGCATGATATAATGGAATTGGAAGCAGAATCAAAGATATACGCAGACCTAGCTAGCTAGTATTACTTACATTTTGGTCTACAAATTTTAGTTCTTCTGACCATTTACCCACTGCCCTGCCCGTGAACCTTTTCTAAACCCTATCCGGCAAAGAAAACGGATAAAGGAGTAATTAATTACTTGTTGTCACGAAAGTTGCCGATCTAGTGCGATAATATGATTGAAATTACCTCTGGAGCATCTCTCTAAAGTCTGCCCATAGCTCTTTTTCTTTTCATAACGAGTCCATGACAAGGACTTTTCCCGAGTCAGGTTGAATGACTAGCAGAATAAAGTGGAACCTACGCACACATAACTCATCATCAGTTACACTTAACATCGAGTAAGCCGAAACAGAATGTGTACAAGAGAGGGTAACAGTACTCACGAGAAGTTGTAAGGCAATAGTATTTCCCTTTTGGTTTGTTGTCTCAGTAAAGACCTTAGCAAGAAATCTTCTGTTTGCCCGGGTTTGTGTCTTACCACTTCTTCATGAACTCTATTTGGGTCAACGAACCCAATGTCAAAAGGGCCTCCTTTCATGCATTCCATAACCTTTTTCCTGCATAATAGTATATATATACATATATGGTGAGCATATATATATACATGCAATTAATGAATTGAATAAGATGAGATAGAAATTAAAGAAATAGTACTTACACACAATAAAGGCTGATGGCAGCTCTGTCGAGTTCCTTCTGATTGAATAGAAAATGCAAGTCTTGAATGTTGAAGTCGATCTCGTCGTCTCCGCACAAGAAAATATGATATCTTATATGCGCCATGATCCATTCTTCCTTTCTCGTCTTGTAGAAATCAAGGTACCACTTGTGCAATCTTCGCATCTTTGTTGGTAGATTCTAGAGCTCCTCTTTCTTGACGAGATTCTTCCCATACATCCATGGTTGTATGGGGTTGACATCGCCTGTGGGCAAGTTGTCTCCCATGATGTTCAAGTATGCAATGTAAGTCATCCCCATCTCATTGGCCTTTCTTTGTAGCTCTGCCTCGTAATCATTTACAGGAGGAGCGTTCCGTGTGTCGAACACTTGGAGCAGGGCGCATGATTGCTTTTCCTACTCTCCGAGCATGGGAACTGTTTTCTGGGGTACCGCATGACTACTACTTCCAGTCTCCCTACGCCTTGCATCCCCCTTCAAAATCTGGCGCTCGTAGTCCGGCATAAGTGGGGTTTCAGGTTTCAAAAGATTATTGTAAAACTTCTCCACCACCGCTGGATCTAGTTTCTCCTTTGGCTCGGCCCGTCTAGGTGCAAAGAATTTCTTGACCTCTTCTTCTAAGATCCTATTGGTCTCCTCGTCGCTGCGATTCCATGGTAAAACCGGCAATGGCTTGGCGGAAGGCTGCGGGACGTAGTTTCTTGAACTCTTTGGTGTACGATTTCCTGCGAATTTCTTCGTGGCAGTGCTAGTGATGCTCTTCGTGGCAGTGATCTTCCGCTTACGATGAGGAGATGGCTGAAGCGCCGGAGATGGCTGACACGCAGGAGATGACTGGCGCGCCAGGAGATGGCTGGCGCGCCGGAGATGGTTGCCGCGTAGGAGATGGCTGAAGCGCCGGAGACGAAAGGGGAGTATTCTGATGACTTGGAGACGGCTGAGGCGGCTCAGAATGCTGACGCTGCGGAGACGGCAGGGGTGTCAGTGGCCTCCAATTTGGAAGCACGTTGTGTTCCTTCTTCCAAAGAATGGTTGTTTTCACTGCAAATTTGAGTTGAGTTTTCCCTTCACCTGTAGCATGGTCAAGCTGTGCTTTCTCATATTCCTTCACAACCTCATGCACCCCGACAATAGCATAGCCATCTGGAATCGGTCGGCAGTGGTAAGTTCCACCAGCTACAGGACGTAAGGCATAGCCGACCGCCACCTTAATGGATAAGCCCATTAACCTCACATGCAGCTCGGCGTGTTTGCTCTCCGTGATCTCATCCACGGGGTATCGAGGACCCGCCATTTCAAACGTGGGCTGCACGTTCTCCGTGGAAGCCACGCTGCTTTTCCACGCAGAGTCTGGGCCGCCAGCAGCTTCCAATGCAGGCTCTTCGTGCCGCTGAGATGGGCCGGTAGCTTGCTGGCTCTTTTGTGCATTCACTTGCGCCTGCAGCGCCACAAGTGCATGTTCTATATGTGTCATCCGCTCTGTACGCTCTTTTTCTTTTCTGCCGCGCCATCTATAAGAGTCGCCCCACTCGGCAAACCTATCCTTCCACGTCATACCCCCTGTCCCTTGTGCAAGTCCAGGGTGTTCTTTTTTATCGATGGCGCGTGTGAGCTGGTCATTCTCTCTGTCGGGATGGAAGGTTTTGGTGGCTGTTTCCTCGTATGTAGTGATGAGTTCAGTGACGGGTTTGGCAAGGAGGGTTGGGAAGATACACAATCCCGTTTCTGGGTCCAACCTTGCCCCGATTTCGTAGAACCAAGTCTTTGCATGTAGGTCCCACCCATGTGTCTGGGGTGTGATCCCTCTATCGCGCAGGGCCTTCTCAGCTTCCTCCCACTTAGGCCTCTGAGATATGTAGCCACCTGACCCCGTCCTCTGGTGATATTCCTTCTTCTGGGCATTTAGCGTATTGGTTTCTGACCTCTTTGTAGCAATATCACCTTCCTTGTATGCCACAAACTCGGGCCAGTGAGGTCTTATCTTCGCATAATATGCGTCTTCGAAATCTGGAGTCTCGCGAGCTTTGACAAATTTGTTCAATTTTGTCTTCCAGTTGCGGAAAGCGTCAGCCATCTTCTTTAGAGTCAACTCTTTGACCTTTTCCTTTATAACCGGTTTGTTTTCATCCTCCTCTGGCGGAAGGGTGAAATTTACCAACAGCGAATTCCAAAGCGTTTCTTTGGATCTTTCATCGACAAAGGTACCGTCGCCCTTCTTTGGCTTATTCCAATATTCAATTATGATTGGGATTTGGTCCCTAACAAGAACTCCAGCCTGAAGTATAAATTTGTCTGCGGCCTTCTTGGGCTCCATCGGCCTGCCATCAACACGGACTGCTTCGATCGTGAACTTTGCACGATCTTTCAACCGATGGCTCGCGCCTCGCT
This sequence comes from Avena sativa, assembly GCA_916181665.1. Taxonomy (NCBI): domain Eukaryota; kingdom Viridiplantae; phylum Streptophyta; class Magnoliopsida; order Poales; family Poaceae; genus Avena; species Avena sativa. Next base: position 336,270,155 of record OV702297.1, on the reverse strand, counting down.
TGCTCTTTTTCGTAGAAGAAGATTGTTGCTGGCTGGTCGATTCAGAGGGCTAAAAGAAGAAAGAAGCGTTAATTAATGCATGTACATATATACAAATCAATCGGTGCAAGTCAGTAGAGGCTTAATCCATGCATATACCTCGACAGACTTTGTAATCACTGAAGTGCGCTCACCGGAGTCGTCATCTTCTCCATGACTACTTGAGCTGTCATCATGTCCCTGTAAGTTCAGATATTGTGAGGTGTCCTCGTGGATCATGTTCTCCATTATTTCTTCCTCTTCAAGGTTTCTACTGAGTGGATCCATAGTTTCTAAAACAATAATATGATCACACAAATATCAGTAATACATCTATTGAAATGCTCAAGCAAAGATCATGATATGACAGGTTAAAAGTATTGAAATGTAACCCTAATACTTGCTTGGTCATTCCAAACCCTAGTTCGGAGAAACCCTGGATTCATATGAGAGGATACATTCGGAAAAACCCTGGATTCGGAGAAACTCTAATGCTATATTGACAACGAGAGGTGTACTAGGGCGGCGGCTGGCGGCGCTAGGGCGAGAGAGGGGCCGGGATGCGTGGGGGTGTCCGTTCGAACCAGCACGACGTGGGCTACCTAAAATGGGCGACTCAGCGAGGGCATAGGATGATGATATGACAGGATAAAAGTATTGAAATGTAACCCTAATACTTGCTTGGTCATTCCAAACCCTAATTCGGAGAAACCCCGGATTCATATGAGAGAATACATTCGGAAAAACCCCGGATTCGGAGAAACCCTAATTCTATATTGACAACGAGAGGTGTACTAGGGCGGCGGCTGGCGGCGCTAGGGCGAGAGCGGGCCCGGGATGCGTGGGGGTGTGCGTTCGAACCAGCGCGACGTGGGCTCCTAAAATGGGTGACTCGGCGAGGGTAGAGGAGGTCAGGATCCACAGCATTGGAAAAGTAATCGGTCAAGTGATGCATATATACACATACATACATATATACATATACAAAAAATATATACATATATACACATACATATACAAATATATATATATATATATCATACAAAAAATATACATACATATACATACATATACAAATACACATACACATACAAAAAATATATACATATACATATATATCATACACACACAAATTAACCAAAAATCACTAACTAACACTAACTAACCAAAAATCACTAACTAACACTAACTAACCAAAAAACACTAACTAACACTATACTAACAATAATCGGCGGCGGGCAATTGCTCACCTGCGGGCGGCGGCGCGGCGTGGGTGGCGCGCCGCTGGTGGGCGGTGCGGCGTGGGTGGCGCGGCGCAGCGTGCGGGTGGGCGACACGGCGTGGGCGTGGCGCGGCACTGGCCGGGATGGGGCGGCGGAGGGCGGTAGCGGGTATGGCCGGGTGGGGCGGGGACGACGGCGCGGCAGTCCCGGCGACGGCGAGACGGGGCGGAGACGGCGCGGCAGTCCCGGCGACGGCAAGACGGGGTGGGGACGGCTGCGGCAGCGCCTCTGCTTTTCTTCCTCTGCTGCGCGCGCTTGATCTGGCTGAGAAGGGGGGAAGGAAGTGGCGCGCGTTATAAATCCCCCTTTAACACCGGTTCGTGGCTGGAACCGGTGTTAAAGGGGGGAATTCGTTTCGCGCCCGCACCCCCCCTTTAACACCGGTTCTAGCCACGAACCGGTGTTAAAGGGGGGGGTGTGCGCGCGCGAAACAAAATAAATGCGCCCCCCTTTAACACCGGTTCCTGGGCATTTATTTCGTGCATTAAAGGGGTGGGGGCATTTTTAATTTAAAAAATAGGATAGAATTTAGAAAATTCATATCTTTTTCATTTCAACTCAGAAAAATATGAATAATATATCATAATTTTCAGAAAAATAATATCTATCCATTCATGTAAAAACATTTTATATTTACTTTAGATGAAAATTTTCAAAATGATTAAAACACTTACATATAAATTTTGATTATTCAATTCAAACAAAAATAAAATAGTCAAACCCTAAAACTTTGAACATAAGAAATATTAAGCATCTAAAAAGGAATCTAACCCTATTTTATTAGAGAAAATCATATTTTATTTTGTATTAACATTTTTGAATTGTTTGGATATTTAAATGCCGCATCTTTTGTATACTTTGGAATCTGACAAAACCTCGCTCAACTTGCATTGGATTTTTGATAAAATAGCATATTGTGAACCTCAAAATGATTTTTGTAAAAATCATGAGCATTGTATCATGTACCTGTAGTTCATATCTGACCCACTTCCTACCGATTCGGCAGGAATTTGTCTTTTTCACCAGAGGTGGACGGAAAGGTTTCAGATCCCCTGTTGGTACATTGTCCATATAAGGTGGTATAGTATTTTTGTAAAATGTGGTGGTAGTTTTTTGAATTAGCCATTTGGTGGTTTCTTCACAAAACCGTCCGTTTTTTATGCTCGGAAAATGGAAAATGCCTTTTTGGTGCGACAAAAAGGAAAACTTCTTCTTGCAACATTGTTTGCCATGCCATGATGCACATGTATGCATAATATGGCCACATTATCACAAACTATGCCTTGATTCTAGCCATAACATTGGTCATTTGACCCGAAAGCCAAGAAACCTCGAATGAGATAGATCATTTTGTGAAGTTTTTTTTGAGACATAATCAATATACAAAGTTTGATATTTTTCCGTCTAACTATGTCACATAATGTAACACCACGCGAAGGTGTCACATTCTTTCGATCGTTTTTTAATTTTTTATCCCCGTTTTAAACTATCGTCAAGATTTGTCAAACAACGGGCATGAAGATTCTTAGCTCGGGACCAAGCCTCGCTCAACTTGCATTGGATTTTTGATAAAATAGCATATTATGAACCTAAAAATGATTTTTATAAAAAATCATGAACATCGTATCATGTACCTGTAGTTCATATCTGACCCACTTCCTACCGATTCAGCAGGAATTTGTTTTTTTCACCAAAGGTGGATGGAAAGGTTTCAGATCCCCCCGTTGGTACATTGTCCATAAAAGGTGGTATAGTATTTTTGTAAAATGTGGTGGTAGTTTTTTGAATTAGCCATTTGGTGGTTGCTTCACAAAACCGTCCGTTTTTTATGCTTAGAAAATGGAAAATGCCTTTTTGATGCGACAAAAAGGAAAACTTCCTCTTGCAACATTGTTTGCCATGCCATGATGCACATGTATGCACAATATGGCCATATTATCACAAACTATGCCTTGATTCTAGCCATAACATTGGTCATTTGACCCGAAAGCCAAGAAACCTCGAATGAGATAGGTCATTTTGTGAAGTTTTTTTGAGACATAATCAATATACCAAGTTTTATATTTTTTCCTTCTAACTATGTCACATAATATAACACCACGCGAAAGTTTCGCATTGTTTCGATTGTTTTTTAATTTTTTATCCCCGTTTTAAACTATCGTCAAACTTTGTCGAACAACGGGCATGAAGATTCTTAGCTCGGGACCAAGCCTCGCTCAACTTGTATTGAATTTTTGCTAAAATAGCATATTGTGAACCTAAAAATGATTTTTGTAAAAAATCATGAGCATCGTATCATGTACCTGTAGTTCATATGTGACCCACTTCCTGCCGATTCGGCAGGAATTTGTCTTTTTCACCAGAGGTGGACGGAAATGTTTCAGATCCTCTATTGGTACATTGTCCATATAAGGTGGTCTAGTATTTTTGTAACATGTGGTGGTAGTTTTTTGAATTAGCCATTTGGTGGTTGCTTCACAAAACCATCTGTTTTTATGCTCGGAAAATAGAAAATACCTTCTTGGTGCAACAAAAAGGAAAACTTCCTCTTGCAACATTGTTTGCCATGCCATGATGCACATGTATGCACAATATGGCCACATTATCACAAACTATGCCTTGATTCTAGCCATAACATTGGTCATTTGACCCAAAAGCCAAGAAACCTCGAATGAGATAGATCATTTTGTGAAGGTTTTTTGAGACATAATCAATATACCAAGTTTGATATTTTTCCTTCTAACTATGTCACATAATATAACACCATGCAAAGATTTCGCATTGTTTTGATCGTTTTTTAATTTTTTATCCCCGTTTTAAACTATCGTCAAACTTTGTCGAACAACGGGCATGAAGATTCTTAGCTCGGGGCCAAGCCTCGCTTAACTTGCATTGGATTTTTTATAAAATAGCATATTGTGAACCTAAAAATGATTTTTGTAAAAAATCCTAGAGGGCAGACAACCTTCTTTGCTTGGTATGTACTGTCGGGCAACTCATTATTTCTTGGAAGAATATTCTTCATTTTTACCAACAACTTTGAAAATGCGCTGTCAGTCATACCGTTCTCTGCCTTCCATTGCAGCAAATCTAGTGTGGTACCTAGCTTTTTGTGGCCATCTTCGCAAGTTGGGTACAACAATGTTTTATGATCCTTTAACATCTGCTCCAGCTTCTCCTTCTCCTTTTCAGTTTCACATTCTTCCTTTGCATCAGTAATGGCCCGACCAAGATCGTCATCAGCGGGCCCATCTGCTGCCTCTTGATCTTCATTATCTACCCCCATTGCAGTATCATCATATTCAGGATACATATTATAATAGTTGTCATCATCCTCTTCTTCTTCGTTGTCTTCCATCACAACCCCTTTTTCTTCGTGCTTGGTCCAACAATTATAGTTGGGCATGAAATCGGATCGAAGCAGGTGGGCATGAATGGTTCTGATATTTGAGTAGTCTTTCTTGTTCTGACGGTGAACACACGGACAACACATAAAATCATTATGACCACGGTTTGCATTAGCCACAACGATGAAATTTTGGAGGCCCGTAATATACTCGGAAGTGTGTCGGTCACCGTACATCCATTGTCGGTTCATCTGCATTAATATATAGTATATATCAAAAATTAATAGGGAGATGACCATTTATATATAGTACATCAATGACACATGAAAGGATAGTTGCCGACCTCGACCGAGAAGGAAAGAGCAACGAGAAAACTTATTTTGAGCTCTCGGGCATTTCACCGAACACCTCTTGTGCATAGGAAAAAAACACAAACTAGTACACCTCTCATCCTCTTGCTAGGCTCCAAAATGAGAGAGTGAAAAAATGGAAGAGAGGGGTGTGGCCTGCGGTGTGTTATATAGCCCCCCCTCCTTTATCACCGGTTCAAGCCACGAACTGGTGTTAAAGGGAGGGCTGCGCGGGCCACTGGTGCAGGGCCTTTAACACTGGTTCGTGCCACGAACTGGTGTTAAAGGGGGGGGCTACTTTTTGTTGCACGGGCCACGCTGGTATGGGCACCCCCTTTAACACCGGTTCATAGAAGAACCGGTGTTAAAGCCCATTTCCAGGCTCAACCAAAGGCCTCGTTCCACTAGTGTTTGCGAACGTAAAAGGATCTAGAATTTTTTATACCGATTTTTTTGGAAGATCAAGACCTTGAGCAACTGAATCTCACAGCAAGAGGTCCAAGATGGGTCCCACAACGCAGCTAGATGCCCTAGTCGCATGGTGGGGCCCACCTGGCGCCTCGCTGCACCGTTCCCGTCGATCTTCGTGTCCCTAGCTTTGTTTTGATCTAAGAACGACTACATATACTTTCCCGACCGTGATCCCAAAGAATGGCACACTATAGAGGCAGAAACACAAAACATAAAAGATCCAGCCAAGAATGAGGGGGAAACGCCACCGGAGCAAATCACCAACCTCTCCAACAACATCTCCATCATATCAATGATGAAGAGTGAGTAGTAAAACCCCAGACTATGGGTTTGTGAAAGTAGCTTGGACTATGGGTTTGTGAAAGTAGCTTGTTCTATCAGTGCCATATGAGTTGCGCAACATGAGTATAGCCATCTATCTTTAATTTTTTTGGTGGATCTTGGTTTCGTGACATGAGTAGATGAGATTGCAATTTCCAGGTTGTGTTTTATGTATAAGTATATAAATATATTAGGTATCCTGTTCTTGATTACATGTTTTGATCAAACTAGTATAATAGGATGCGAGAGGGGAACATGTGTATAATTGGAATAACATGGTGGTAGCAACTAGATAGTGCCAAATTAAGCAGACATTGTTACAATCATGGCACAAAACACATTGAGAGGATTTCCTATGATGTTTCAAAGCATCGATAGTGCCAAGTTAAGTAGACACTGTTAAGGTCATGAAACAACAGCTCGTTTGCTTGGCATGATCTGTACAAAGGGTATCATGGATACTGCTGTGTGGTTTTTGAAGTTGTGGCAGATCAAGACTTGTGGATTGTCATGCTTTATTTGGCATGGAGAGATCACACAATAACATCAATGTGTTGTAGTGCCCTCTGTTGTTTTTCAAACTAATGGAAGGTCATGCTCTATCCTGCAAATATGAGATCAATGGCCACATGCATACGAAAAGGTAATATCCAATCACAGAGCCCACATCATGGTTTTCACCCGAAGAAAAGCCTCTATAAGCTCAATGCCTTCAACGAGGTTACAGCGTGTGAAATGCAACATTTTGAAGGTCGAAGAGGGATGGTGATTGCTTGTTGTTCGACACATAGGATCCGGGACCTCATTGTAGTTTCATGTCTTCCTTCGGTTCCTTCTGTTGTTAAAATAACGGTTCCATGTGTATGTCTCTTGTATGTGGAAATATTCCTAAATATGTATGGGGTTTTTTACAGTTCTGATGCCGTTGAATGAAATACACACCAACATCACAAAAATGTTTAAATTACAGCGCAGGCTAAAGATTAAATTGGATTTCCTTGTAATAAAAGCATAATGAATGCATTGGTTGAGGAGAACCATGGGTATAAAATTACATTGCACACATGAAAAGTCACAAGATGTATAACCGAAGGTCATGCTCTCTCGCCGATGACATCTATCCAAGATGGGCGACATTTGTAATACCCACTCCTCTAGGTCCGGAGAAGTATCACTTTGCTTGCTCTAGGATGCTTCCATGAAGGAGGTCGAGGGAACATTTGGTGTGGTCAAGATCGATTTGTTGTTGTCCGGTACCCCGCTCTTACCTCGCCTCAAGATCAAATGTGGAAGGTGATGAATACTTGTAAGATCGTGCATAGCATGATTATCGAGAATGAGCGCAAGACTCCAGTGATAGATGCCGGCCCCTAAGAGTGTCATGGTCCTCTTGCTCATGTTGATCACCAGGTGTCCGTGGATTTTGCTGACTTTCTCGCCATGCATGGAGAAATCTGTTACATCGATGCTCATGAAAAATTGTAAAATAATCTCGTAGAGCATCTGTGGAGGATCAGAGAATAGTCAACCACGGCCGAGCACAGTCAATCACGCTCGAGGCTTGATCAAATTGAACTATAATTTATTTGTATTTTTGAATTTATTGGATTGTGTGAATTTATTTGAATTGTTGCAAAATAAATGTATGCTTTGTGTGTTCAAATACTAGACATGTCTCAAACGCGGCACGTGGCAGCGTCCCCAAGAGAATGACCCGGTGCTTCTGTAGGACGTTTGGGGGATATGACTGGAAATGCTCTTACAGTCGTATAGCCGTTTGCGCCGGTCGTGGGTTTGATGTGGTGGTTGTCATGTTCCATCATGGTATTCGGGGTGTGTCATTGTAATCTTGATTTCTGCTCGGTTTTTCTTCTCTTCATCTTGACTAATAAAATGACGAATACTTGCAATGTTTTAAACTCATGATGCTACGTCCTCTTTGGAGACGTCAGAAATGGAGTTTTCCTGCCATCGTCGGATATAATAGGACAAACACGAACCTTAAGAATTACGTAAGGTTTTATGGAGCAGAATGAATTATAAGCTAAGGCGTTGGCCCAAATTATATTTAGAAAGGGAGGCGGACTTCGATCAGCTAGGAAGGTAGTAGAAACTAAGATGTTCTCTTTTTTGCAATGGAAATATATTAATATTAAGATGATAGTACCAATTATCATTCATTTCTGTACCATCATGATATAAAGAGATAATTAAGACATCGAGGATGCACACGGGCAATTTATTACAACAAATTAAAATGTTATCCACGAAACGACTGCAACAGACTTCAGCATGAACCACCAATGATATCAACCTGAGGTTAACAAGAGAGGTATTCCAACAACTATGCCTTCACCGGCGCCGCTGGATCCAATCATAGAGCCCACATCATGGTTTTCACCCCAAGAAAAGCATGTGTAAGCTCAATGCCTTCAACGAGGTTACAGCGTGTGAAATGCAACATTTTGAAGGTCGAAGGGGAATTGTGATTGCTTGTTGTTCGGCACATAGGATCCGTGGCCTCATTGTAGTTTCATGTCTTCCTTCGGTTCTGTCAGTTGTTAAAATAACGGTTCTGTCTCTTGTATGTGGAAATGTTCCTAAATATGTATGGGTTTTTGTACAATTCTGATGTCGTTGAATGAAATACACACCAACACGCAAAAATGTTTAAATTACAGCGCAGGCTAAAGAGTAAATTGGAGTTCCTTGTAATAAAAGCATAATGAAGACATTGGTTGAGGAGAACCATGGGTATAAAATTACATTGCACACATGACTAATCACAAGATGTATAACTGAAGCATATTCCCTTCATGTTATTAATTGGTTCCACATCATCTGAACAAAGTGCCATCAATCAACCAACCTGACAATTACCACAACTTTACGCTGATTATAAATTCACGAGATAACTAGGGAAGTGAAGCCTGAAGCCTGAGCATTGAGATAAAAGTTGTAGCCGCCAACAACGATGCGATGAATCCCAGGACGACCGGCCGAGAGCACGATTTGACCGCACACCACCTTTTTGCAAAAGTCCACATCCCCCACATAGAGAGTGAACGCGACGGCGGAGGCAGCAGTGAAAGTGAGAATTGCCATGATCTGCAATGCATCCAAAATTGTTCTGAACACCCAGCTAGACCTTGCTAGTTTAGTAAAAAATGATTTTGCTGGATATCTGATAAATTTATCCGTTAGGCACATAGATTAAAAACTTCGGTTTAGCTCCCACAAACAAACAAAAAGACTTTCACAAACTATACAGCGGGTTAAAAGATTAATGCAAAGCACATTAGTAATTTTTCTTCGATCCCTAGCTTACTCGAAATGTTTTCAGGACAAGTGAATGATACTTATATGTGAATCAGTGATTTACGTACCCCGTCAACGACAGCAAAGAAGATTACACATGCACGTCGATGAGTATCTTCTTTATTCCTCATGGCATGGATATCAAGACAAGCAAGGACAAAACTTCACAGAAGCTGCAGGTCCATCATACTCTTCAAGCAGAGTAAACAAGCATAGACCCGGATACACCAAGTAGGTTAGGTGATGTCACTATGTCAGGAATACACATATGAGCACTTGCCCAAGCAATTCTGAACACTAGTCAAGAAATTTTAATATTTTGTGTAGAGCATTATCTAATATGATCTTGATATGGAAAGATAAATCTTCGCACGCCGGTACAACAGTCCCGAAATATAACATATCGACATGTAAAAAACCTATATTTGACAAACCTTACATGTAATGAAAAACATAAGGCTTCATTATTACACTTATAAGCCACACATGGTAAAGGAAAACATATCCAATATCAGTTCATTTTCTAACAAGTATGGTGTTGGCTAATACGGGTCCCTTAGCAACCTAGTTTGGAAATCCTAGAAAACACTCTGGGAAAATTAGAAAATGCATAGACCAGAAAATTAATCAATTTCGCATTCCTTTGAAGAAAGCACTCATGTGCACATAAGAGTCCATTCTCCATATTTCTTACATACTGTTTGACTCATCCTCTGAATTTATGACCTTATGTATGCATGTTATTTTTGGTAACCAAGTTTTACCTATTCTTTCGATACCCACATGCTTCTTAAGAATCCCATCTTGCCATTAAAATATTTATTTATTCTTGCAATTTATTTTTTGTATCTTGCTTAAGGTGACTATTTGTGCAAAGAGACAATCTGTTTTATGTGCCTATGAGAGCAATTTGTCTTTGAGCACAATAGGAGAGCAATTTTCATCGTTTTTCCTAGATGAATAAATAGATTCCATATCATTTTTTTGTTTTATCAACTTAATGGACGACAAGCATACATACAATCATTATTGTACAATGTAATATGTTTTAACCATTTTTAGAATGTGTTGAATATAATATTTGAAAAGGGTATTTTGAGTTATATATATATATATCCTGATTATTACCGAATGCATACATTAAACAACTATCACCTGGGCTACATTTTCTTTATTTATGTTCAGTTTCTTTGGTCTCCTACCATTGACCAATTGATCCCTCAAATGTTTGTTTGTGTACAGGTCAAGGGTCCCTATTATAGATGTTGATAGTGAGTGTAATACATAGATGGTATGATGTTGCCAAGGAAATGGATTCAATTTATGGACAAGACAAGGGATTTCATGACATTCTTTTAGAAATGTTGATGTATTAGGCGACAAGAAACTAGGATTAGTGGCTAATGCAAGAGTTGGAAAATGTGAGCCCTTCCTTGATTTTCCTCTTTCTCTTCTGATTGTTAACCTTCATTATGAAAACATTTTTGAGCGAAATAAGTGAAGGGTTTTCCTGGTATTATACAGTCTCAGATTTTCTTAGAGTGCTTTGGTTTTACTTCAACTTCTTACAAATACTTACATAGTATTGTTTACTTGCAGACAATCCTGAGAAGTGAAATCTAAGTTTTTCTATAAAGAGCAGAACATATATTATATTACCTTTTTAATTATTACTATGGTTGGTTTTTTATTTGTACTGTAGGTTGATGTAACTTCAGCTATGAAGAAATAAAGATACATACCTCAGTGTATCCAATTTCAAAATTCCAGTCTTCACATGTTGCTCTTTGATGATTTAAAAAAAATGACTTGGTCTACGAGCCTTAAATTCCTCATTTTGGTCTGTCCTTCAACCAGGCATCTTTCTTTTGGGTGGCTAACTACCGTGACCTTCAGAAACTTAGATATGATATGCATTTGGAGAATTCTTCTGCATAGTCTCTTTCTCCTTTTATTCAGATTAGGCTCTAGCTTGAGTACTTGTTAAATATGTTAAGGTGACCATGCATGATCACTAGAGACAGGCCATGAATGAATGGTAATCATACTAGCTAACATGTAAAGTTTGGGCCTCAATAACTGCATGAATGAACTGTTCTAGGTTTTTGTCATGACAAATTTGCAAAGTAGTGGGAAATAACAACCTTTTTGTTTTGACGAAGCTCCAACATTTGTTGATTGCTAGAGAAAGTGCGTTAACATAGGCATGGCAAATATGAAAGGATATAGGTTGGATGCTAGATTTATATAATTAAGTTAACTAGAACACCTGACTCAGCATATTCATGTTAAGGCAAAGAAAAATGTTTCACGCGTTCTCTCTGGCTTGCTAATTCCAAGGCAATGTCTGAGCCCAAAATGTATAATTGATATGGACAATATTTTTTTCTTTGAATTGCTCAACTTCTAGCCCATACGCCACGTCTCAATGAAAAGTCACGTTTTTTCCTTCACTTGGTTACTTGAGAATAGCTGCAAACTACATATTGGGCAATCCGTGTCCCGAGATAATTGAGTTTCTCATTTGTTTTTTGTCTGGGATGACAAGACCATACATTGTTGTTTCAAAACTCCACAAGTTAGTTAGCTTCATTATACCAAAGAATGAGGGTGGATCTTCTTAGGTCTTCTCTTTGTGTTATATATTGTCATTGGTTCCTTGAAACAAAACATACATTTTATTTGATGTACAAGAAAGCATGTGTGTATTGCAGGTTAAAAGGTAGTTAAAACTAACATAAACGGCCATGAAGTTATTGGGGAATTAAACTATCGCGAATGGAAGGTATGCCGAGGAAGAGACAAGGAAGCAATTTATTTGTAAATATGTTCCTACTTGAATGAGGATTGTGATATGTCGACCATACCATTGAGATCTATTGAACAAGATATGTATAGTGATGATGCACTGATTTGTTTGGTTGCTTTGGAACTGGTAAGTGTTTCCATTATTTCTTAACAAATTATGCAAATATTTATTCTATTGGCTACAAATTGCCTTCCATTTTTTATTTCTAAGATGGCATAAAAACTTAAGCAAATAGGGGTGTCAAGATGCAACTCCAGTCTGGGAGAGATACAAAATTACCCTTTGAGGATAGATGTACCCACTATAAAATACTCCCTCGGTTTCAAAATATAAGATGTTTTAGCCTTTAGAACAGAGCAAAATTAGTGAACATACATACTTAAAGTCATCTAAATATGTGTTTCAGAAACGGATGGACTATATTCCAGTAAGTTTATTGGCAACTCATCTTTGGGTACTATAGTTGTTTTACTAAGAAGTTCATAGTCAAATGTCTATGGGAAGTTGCATTTCCTTTGCCAGGCAGTGGGGAGCCTCTGCTCTGCATGTTGGTATGAATCTTTTATTTCTAGCATTCAGTTGTATACACTTATGCTAACTTAATGAAAATGCGTGACATTATTCCTAGCATTTAGTGAGTAGCCTCTCGGTTACTCCCTCTGTTTAGCTACCTTCATCGGTGTTATTGCTAATTGATTTACAAGTTACAAAGTTCAGTGTAGTAAAAAGGGATAAACCAGATAGTGAAGGTAGAGAAAGAGATGAGTTCAACAATCTTTTGCTTCCTAAGTAAGATGGAGTCGTAACTTGAATGTAGAGAAGGCAACAATTTTGCAGGTCATTTTATTTTCTACATATAGTTCCAAGAAGGAAAAAGGAAAACATTTGGGCAAGCATCCAGGTATGCTTGTTGCTTACTCAACTTTTATCTGGGAGGTAAAGGAGAGAGACATGTCACATATGTAGCTCATTTTTGTGTTATTTCTACATTTCCAAAACGGGTGGAGCTATAGTTGTGTACACAGAACACTTAGGATATCCGTCATATCTAAGTAATCCGATGCGGCATGCTCATGCACCGTAACCAAGCATGGACACATTAAGGGCATGTATATCACCCCCATGATAACCTCGACCACCTGAAAAAAATCCTATTCGACAGCGCAAGAAAATCCCACATGAAGCAAAAGGCCTACAAATCGCGCAAGAGAATTAAACGACAACAACCTAGATTGGCACGACAAAGCGCGCTAGGTCCATCTAGTATGAGTTTATGGCTGAAGGAAATTTTACAGCAGACACCAACACAGCCAATTATGTTCAGGCAACTTAGAGACTACACACAACAACAAGTGAAGAGAGAATTACCGAGTCAAGAAAATCGACGTTTTATACTTACTGGTCACAAAGGCAAACGCACTAGCATTGCATGATATGGGAGAAAAACATAATTAGTAGAAATACCAGAAGTCCAAGTCCGAGAAGTCGAGAACAATGATGGCACTGATGCACGCGAAGGCGAAGACGCACTGCAACACCCGCAGCGCCATTCCGCTCCATGTCCCTGGGCTCCCCACCATCTGCTTCATCCCCTCCTCCATGGCCATGCTGGTGGCTGCGGCCGGAGGTGGCAGGAGAGAGCAAAGCGCGGCGTGTGGGGTTTTGGAGAAGCCGGCGAGTAGACGATGTATTATTTCTGCTCAAGCCAAGGGCTCTTCTTATGGAGTACAAGAATCAGGTCCCCATTAGCCAAGCAATTCACGTATGTTCTCCCAGTTTTGGCTAGCGGAAGCAGGGCCACGTGAACACAAGTTACAACGACGGACTACGCGCTTTACCCTTGCACCAAATAGGGAACTGACATTTTTTCCGTTGCAGTAAAATTCCAAAGTGGCTTGAACGATGATCCAGGAAATGTCACGATACAGTATACCTAAATAGGCAGCAAGTAATGTCACGCTTCATCATGGAAAATGTTAGCAATATACGCGATTAGATCATTGCAGAAAGTAGACGGAGAAGACGACCGTTTGGTAACGCAATTCGGCAAAGCCTATATCTGCGAGGCATGTTTTACGGGCGCTCCTCCCCTGGTACTATAATCAGAGTACCGTCGACGACAAGCCCGTCACAGTGTACAGACACATCAGATCTACAAAACGCCACGCCGGTCCAGCGCCCCTGCCACGAGCACTGGACCGTCCCCGAAACTCGATCTTGTGTCTAACCTGTCTTGCGTCTAGTCTATTTTAGCTGCTCCCGGTGCCTTTATATAATAGGCCAGGTTATAAGTGTCCGACTCAAAAACCTAACCCTACCGCATAGTCCAAGTCCAACTATAGCCTATACACATATTCGACACTATTACAATAATCTCCACCTTGGCGAATGTGTCGCTAATGGAATCGCTGTCTTCGCGCGAACACCTCAGTGTATGTTGAACTTGGTTTTCTTGTTGCTCACTTGCATGAGCCGTCGTCCGAGCCCTCATTGGACTCGGTCGTCCCAGCTGATCCTGCCGCCTCATCATGCTCCTCTTCAGCTCCACCTGGAACGATGCTCACACACACCTTGTACAGGTTATTCCTAGTCCTCCTGCCCTTCAGCACTAGCTTTTTATTCTTCTTGACCCGCATAGACAACTTGTCCCTGTCAATACGATAGGAATAACCGTTGTCATGGAGTTCTCCAAGTAAGATTAGATTCTTGCGAGCCCTCGGCACATATCTAACATCCTCGAGCACCATTTCACCACCATCTTTAGACTTGATCTTGATATCTCCCATGCCCATGATGTGCTAAGACGCACCATCGACTTGATAGACGACTCCAAAATTACCAGACTTGTTGGTAGAGAACCACTCCTTGTTAGATGTCACATGATAAGAGCTCCCTGAATCCAACATCCACACCTCATCGAACAATTCACTTACCAAATCCAGAACTTCATTACCAGAATCAGCTGCAGATTTAACAGCAATATTTGCAGCTCCATCAGCCTTATACATTGGACAAAACCTCCTGATATGACCCTACTCCTTACAATGATGACACTGTGGCTTTCCCTTTGTTTTCTTGCCCTTTCCACCATGATTTCCCTTGACCACCAGCCCTTGTCCATCACTAATATGTGGCTTTCTTTGGAAGACTTGATCCAGCAATATGTGGCCTTCTTCGAAAGTCTTTTTTTCACGTTGGTCATTGATACGTCGGAAACGTATCTATAATTTTTGATGCTCCATGTTTGTTTAGTATCTACTTTGCTTTGCTTTGTTTACACTTTGAGGTGCTTTTTACATGTTTTCTGGTACTAACCTATTAACAAGTTGCCACAGTGTCAGTTGTCTGTTTTCTGCTGTTTTTGGTTCCAGAAAAACTAGTAAGGAAATATTCTCGGAATTGGATGGGACAAACGTCAAAGTCAATAACTTTCCGTGGGGAACAAGAAGTCCAGAGGGGAGACAGAGAGGCGTGCCAGGACAGCCAGACACCCCTAGGAGCGGGTGGGCCCTGCCCCACGCCTAGGCAGGGTGTGGGGCCCCTGGCCACCGCCTCGGCCTCTCCCTTATCCTATAAAAAGCCCCCGATGTAGAAACCCTAAGTACCCGATCAATATTACACGAAACCTTCTATAGCCGCCGCCACCGTCGTCCCTAGATCGGGGGAGATCTGAAGTTCTTCCCGGCACCCTGCCGGAGGGGAGATCATCCCGAAGGCCTTCTCTCCGATATGATGCGTGAGTAGTTCCACTATGGGTCCATTTAGTAGCTAGATGGTTGTATCTCCTCCTTTATGCTTTCATGTATAGATCTTGTGAGCTCCGTTCATGATCAAGATCTAATCTATTTGTAATCATGCATGTTATGTTTGCGGGGATCTGATGGATATTGAGATTATTATGTTGGTTTGATTAATGGTTTTGTCTTTATGATTCTATCATGTTTGTGTTGTTTGTGATCTTGCATGCTCTCCGTTGTTAGTAGCTATCTTGGCCAAGTAGTTGCTAGTGACTCCAAGAGGGGGGTATTTATGCTCGATAGTGGGTTCATGCCTCTGTTTTCCAAGGGAATTGACAATAATCTCTTCGGTTGTAGATGTGTTATTGCTACTAGGGAGAAAACAACGGTCTCTTATTCATGGAACATGTGGACTGTTTACCTTATACACTTTGCTTAAAGCAGTTGTCTGTTGCTTGTAACTTAATACTGGAGGGGGTTCGGATGATAACTTGAAGGTGTACTTCTAGTCATAGATGCAGTTGGATGGCGGTCTATGTATCTTGTTGTATTGCCCAATCGAATCTCATAGGATCTTTCTGACTAGTAATTGCATTGTTATGTCTTGCTCAATTCCTGTCAATTGCCCTGCTGTAATTTGTTTACCCATCATGTCATGTTGTTTATCTAAGGAGAGCACCTCTAGTGAACTATGGACCCCGGTCCAATCTTTACCATTGATATATTTTCCACTTTTACTTGTTTACTTGCTGTAAACCACCATTACCTTCCACACCATACATTTAATCCTTTGTTACAGCAAACCGGTGAGCTTGACAACCTCATTGATTCGTTGGGACAAAGTCTTGAGTTTGTGTTGTGCAGGTCTCCGCGTTGCTTGCAACACCTGTGTGACGTTTCCTTCCTCCTACTGGTTCGATAACCTCAGTTTTTTACTGAGGGAAAACTTGCTGCTGTGCTGCTTCACACCTTGCTCTTGGGGTTTCCAACGAAGCGCTCTACATCAACTCAGCGTTGCACCAAGCTTTTCTGGCGCCATTGTCGGGGAACTAAAAGGCCATCAAACTTCTTCCTCCCCGTCAAGCACCAAGATTTTCTGGCGCCATTGCCGGGAGGCTAGGGACGTCTTCACTAGGGGAGTCCTCCACTTCCTTTCTCTTTACTTTGTTTTTAGTTTGCTTTGTTTCTTTTGCTTGGTTTTGTTTGCCTCTTTTCAAAAAAAACCAAAAAAATAGTCTAGTTTGGTTTGCTTTCTTTATTCAAAAACACAAAAAATTAGTTCCTGCTCTAGCTATTGCTGCTATTTTTGGCTTGCCCACCTTTGCCAAAATGAACTCTGCTGAGAACACCAAGTTGTGTGACTTCACTAGCACCAACACCAATGATTTCCTTAGCACACCTATTGCTCCACCTGCTCCTGATGCTACTTTTTATGAAATTAATCCTGCTTTGTTGAATCTTGTGATGAGTGAGCAATTTTATGGTGCTAGTTCTGATGATCCCGCTGCCCATCTCAATAGCTTTGTTGAACTTTGCGAGATGCAAAAGTATAAGGATGTAGATGGAGATATTATTAAGCTCAAGCTTTTTCCTTTCTCCTTGAGAGGAAAAGCTAAAGAATGGTTGCTATATTTGCAAAAAATAGTGTTGATTCTTGGACTAAGTGCAAAGATGCTTTTATTGGAAAGTACTATCCTCCTGCTAAGATTATATCTATGAGAAATGACATTATGAAATTTAAACAACTTGATAGTAAACATGTTGCTCCATCTTGGGAAAGAATGAAATCTTTGGTTAAGAATTACCCCACTCATGGACTCACTGCTTGGATGATTATCCATACTTTTTATGCAGGTTTGGACTTCTCCTCAAGAAATCTGCTGGATTCCGCTGCTAGAGGTACCTTCATGGGCTTCACTTTGGGTGCTGCAACAAGGCTCCTTGATAATATGATGGTTAACTACTCTGAATGGCATGTTGAGAGAGCTCCACATGGTAAGAAGGTAAATTCTGTTGAGGAAACTTCCTCTTTGAGTGATAAGATTGATGTTATTATGGCTATGCTTGTTAATGGAAAGCTCCTCTAGATCCTAATAGTGTTCCCTTAGCCTCCTTGGTTGCTCAAGAAGAGCAAGTTCATGTGAACTTCATTAGAAACAACAATTTTGGCAACAATACTTATGGTAATTATAGGCCTTATCCTCCTAGTGGAAATGCTTATCAGGGTAGATCTAGAATGC
Source organism: Avena sativa (assembly GCA_916181665.1). NCBI lineage: Eukaryota > Viridiplantae > Streptophyta > Magnoliopsida > Poales > Poaceae > Avena > Avena sativa. The sequence continues at coordinate 336,252,261 of OV702297.1, read as the reverse complement.
CTAGTGAAGAGAGGATTCTAGAAGTTGAGAGATCCACTAAAAACTTTATGCAAATGCAATATGAGCAAAACAAGATTTTCACTAAAACTATGGAGGAACAATCTATTATCTTGAAAAATATTAGTCATCAGCTTGAGAATCTGAATAGAGAAATTCCTAGTTTACAGTCAAAAATTTTGAGTGCTGAGAAAAATATATCCTCTTTGTCTGAAGCTCAAACTTTCTTGGTTAGTAAAATGGCTGCTAAACCTGAAACTATGGAAAGTACCTTTTCTTCCACTCATGCCATACAAGTTACTATTGATGAAAATGTTAGACTGTTATCCCAACTACATGCTAAGTGGGAAAGGGAAGCTGAAATTGATAGAAACAATAGTGTGTGCACCATCACCACTAAACCACAAGTAGTCCCTATTCCTCCTCCTACTATGCCTAAGCCTATTGAGCCTACTACTAGTGATGCTAAGCTTGATTTTGATATTGATGGTTGCAATATTTCTGAAGTGATTATGTTCCTGCAAAAGCTTGCTAGAAGTCCTGGTGCTAGTGATATGCATGTTGCTTTCACCAAACACATTACAGATGCTCTTGTTAAGATTAAGGAAGAGAAGCTAAAACACAAAGCTTCTATTCCTAGGAAGGTAGAAGATAGTTGGGAACCCATTATTAATATGCAAGTGAATGACTTTGATCTCAAAGCTTCATGTGATGTTGGTTCTAGTGTCTCTATTATGCCTAGGAAGGTTTATGAAATGCTTGATTTGCCACGGTTAGAGGATTGTTATTTGGACGTCCCACTCAATGATAATGCTAAGAAGAAACTCGTGGAGAGTATTAATGATGTTCTCATTATGGATAAAAATGCGCATGTCCCTGTTGATTTCTATGTTTTGGATGTTGAATATAATGTTTCTTGTCCTATTACTTTGGGAAGACCTTTTCTTAGAACAGTTGGTGCCATCATTGATATGAAAGAAGGTACCATTAAATATCATTTTCCATTCAAGAAAGGTATTGAACACTTCCCTATGAGGAGAGAGAACTTGATTTTTGCTCCTCCTTTGAAAGCAAGGTTTGATGTTAATGCTTCTTCATTTGAAAACACTTGATTCTTCTTGCTTCTTGTGCCTAACTTAAAGGCGTTAAAAAAGTACTTGTTGAGAGATAACTCAAGAGTTTCCTTAAGTCTTGGAAGTTATTACTTCAGTAATGACCTCTCCTTATCCTTTTTGTTTGCTTTTTGTGCCAAGAATGACCTCTAATGAGAGGGAAGTAAGATTTGGGGAGTTGCTGTCCCAAAACAGATTTCTGTCCTCCACCAAAAAAATCCGTGAGGAGTCTTTGTAACTTGGATTGAGCTCAAAATTTACGAATAAATCCCTCAGTATGTTAGCTAACTTTATTTAGTTTAACACGTTTAGATTTGAGCAACAGAAGATGTTCAAAAAAATCTGTTTTTACCTGCTAGTCTGCTTTGACAGATTTCTACCATTATTTGCATTTGCTTCTTATTGATTCCTTTTTGAGTTCTCTTTAGGTGAATTGAGATTTTTGAAGGAGTTACTACAGTAGCTTGTGTTTTTAGTGAAAAGAGTTGCTGTTCCAAAGCTTTACTAGAGTTCTAATATCTTTTGAATACACTAATGTTGCTAATGAAGATTGTGTGAAGGAAAAAAATTCAGGTGTAGAGAGAGAATGATGCAATGAGATGAAGAATGGACAAAATCTTAAGCTTGGGGATGCAACCATGGTGTCACCCCAAGAAATATCCAAGAGGTACAAGCATCAAAGCTTGGGGATGACCAAGGCATCCCCTTCTTCATCAATAAAAACCTCAGGTCTTTCTAGACACTTCGTTTTTATTGTTTCATACCAAGTTGTGTTGTTCTTGGAGCGTCTTAGTTTTTGTTTGCTTTGCTTAGTTTGTTTGAGTAGTTTGGATCCCCATTCTCGCTGTGTTGTTTTGCAAATAAGTTGCTTGGTGTTGGAAAGGAGTAGTAAGTTCTTGCTTGAAAGTGCAAGAGGAGCTTCCATTGACTGTGACTTAGACTTTAGCATGACATGCTAGGTGTTGTTTTGACCTTATGCTTAGTTATTATTGATGTAGCATGTCTTGTTCCAAGCAATTGGGATTGCTTAGTGTTCCTTGAAGAAATTATGCGTTATTTTAGCATGCAAAAGCATAGCATTATGGTATTCTCCTTTGATGCTTTGCTTGGGTTGACTTGGCACATGCTCACACCATGTTATGACTATGACAAGTCACCATAGCCTCTATGATCATTTAGTCCATGACTTGTAGTACCACTCTATGCTTTGATTAGTAATGCTTTGTTACTCTGCATGATTATGGCCATTATTGCTCTCTTATTTGGTTGCTCCCAGTCCTTTGCTAGCCTCCACTTGTATGGGTACGCTCTACTCATGCTTCCAACTCCCAAGAAACCAAGTTATTCCAAAGTGTCCACTATAAACTCCTATGCATGGTGTGTTACACCACTCCAAGTATATTCTTGTTTTCAGCTATCTTCCATTTAAAAACTATTTTTTTATGTGAAAACTTAGTGATTAAATCCCTCACGAACTTGATGGCACATTTTATATTCTTTGCCCATAATAAAATAGAACCATTGTGTTATCTATGTTGTATATGCTTGCACTTATACGTTGTCATTAGCAGAACCGTGCTGTCACGGGGAACGTTTTCAACATTGCACTTGTACTTTGTACTCAGTTCATATCATGCTCTTTTGTCTATGGATGTCACCGGTGTGAAATAAAGAGGGAACTTGTAAGTCCATGGAGTTTGTATCCTGTGTTAGAGAAAGGCCTGGGCCGCTAGCCTAAGCCATGCCTAATCATGATGGAAACTTGCAGCATCACCATAGTGAGCTATCTATGAAGCATCCTCAATAAAAAGCTATGCATATGGTAAATAAAAAGATTGTTGATATGCTCATTGTCTGCTTGCCTTGTCATTTTGGTTATGGGATAGCTCTTGTACCATGTGCAAGGGGTACCCCGTTGGCGGTTCTCTATAATATGCAAATACTTACAGTGACAAGAACTTACAGGTGACTGAAGTTGAGTAGCATGAGGTGTGGTCCTCGTATTCAAGGGACTTGAGATTGCCAACTTATACTTCGTCAAGCATATACTCTATCTTTGTTCACTTTAACCTCAGTCACTTCAGGATGCTTACGATAGGGGCAATGAGGGATGAAAGCTAACAAGTACCATAATTTTTGGAAGCTCTTTTTGAAACTTGAAATCCCTGCTTCCTTTATAAAAGGCCTTTCTTCCACCACTATTGAGTCTCCACCTTCTACCTTTAGGCACCATTAAGAGAGCATAGTTGTCATTCTGTGTGCAGTGTTCCAAAGCTTATTGATTGATGCATATTGTGATATTACTTGTTCTTGTGCTATTAATTTCTAGTCACCCTTGTGAACCTTGAAGGTGTCCTATGCATCTATTTTCTACTCTATGAGGGACAAGCTGATTTCCACTATGCTATGTTTTCTTTATGTGAAACAAACAAACTTTTTTCAATGCATGTTATTCATGATCTTTGTTTGTAGCCTTTCATGTTGCATGCATAGTTATTATGTCCTATTGTTAGAACTCCATCTTTCATGCACATGTTTAGATTTCTTTGATCCCAGCTTTCAATGCTTGCAAATGGTTAGATCTTTATTGTGAGGGTGCATGTCACCTTAAAAATTATTCGTTTTATCACTTACCTACTCGAGGACGAGCAGGAGTTAAGCTTGGGGATTCTTTATATGTCGGAAACATATCTATAATTTTTTATGCTCCATGCTTGTTTAGTATCTACTTTGCTTTGCTTTGTCTACACTTTGAGGTGCTTTTTACATGTTTTCTGGTACTAACCTATTAACAAGTTGCCACAGTTCTAGTTGCCTGTTTTCTGCTGTTTTTGGTTCCAGAAAAGCTAGTAAGGAAATATTCTCGGAATTGGATTGGACAAACGTCAAAGTCAATAACTTTCCGTGGGGAACAAGAAGTCCAGAGGGGAGACGGAGAGGTGTGCCAAGGCAGCCAGACCCCCCCCCCCCCCCCCTAGGCATGGGTGGGCCCTGCCCCGCACCTAGGCAGGGTGTAGGGCCCCTGGCCACCGCCTCGGCCTCTCCCTTCACCTATAAGAAGCCCCCGATGCAGAAATCCTAAGTACCCAATCAATATTCCATGAAACCTTCTATAGCCGCCGCCACCGTCGTTCCTAGATCGGGGGAGATCTGAAGTTCTTCCTGGCACCCTGCCGGAGGGGAGATCATCCCAAAGGCCTTCTCTCCGGTATGATGTGTGAGTAGTTCCACCTTTTTCTATGGGTCCATGTAGTAGCTAGATGGTTGTACTTCTCCTTTGTGCTTTCATGTATAGATCTTGTGAGCTCCATTCATGATCAAGGTCTAATCTATTTGTAATCATGCATGTTGTGTTTGCAGGGATCCGATGGATATTGAGATTATTATGTTGGTTTGGTTAATGGTTTTGTCTTTATGATTCTATCATGTCTGTGTTGTTTGTGATCTTGCATGCTCTACGTTGTTAGTAGCTATCTTGGCCAAGTAGTTGCTAGTGACTCTAAGAGGGGGTATTTATGCTCAATAGTGGGTTCGTGCCTCTAGTTTCCAAGGGAAGTGACAATAATCTCTTCGGTTGTAGATGTGTTGTTGCTAATAGGGAGAAAACAACGGTCTCTTGTTCATGGAACATGTGGACTGTTTATATTATGCACTTTGATTAAAGCAGTTGTCTGTTGCTTGCAACTTAATACTGGGGGGGGGGGTTCGGATGATAACCTGAAGGTGGACTTCTAGTCATAGATGCAGTTGGATGGCGGTCTATGTATCTTGTTGTATTGCCCAATCGAATCTCATAGGATCTTTTTGACTAGTAATTGCATTGTTATGCCTTGCTCAGTTCCTGTCAATTGCCCTGTTGTAATTTGTTTACCCTTCATGCCATGTTGTTTATCTAAGGAGAGCACCTCTAGTGAACTATGGACCCCGGTCCAATCTTTACCATTGATATATCTTTCACTATTACTTGTTTACTTGCTGTAAACCACCATTACCTTCCACACCATACATTTAATCCTTTGTTATAGCAAACCGGTGAGATTGACAACCTCACTGATTCGTTGGGACAAAGTCTTGAGTTTGTGTTGTGCAGGTCTCCGCATTGCTTGCAACACCTGTGTGACGTTTCCTTCCTCCTACTGGTTCGATAACCTCGGTTTCTTATTGAGGGAAAACTTGCTATTGTGCTGCTTCACACCTTGCTCTTGGGGTTCCCAACAAAGCGCTCCTACATCAACTCAGCGTTGCATCAGTCATATGATAACATCGTAGTTTGCACCTCGCTTGAAGTGATGCTTGACTTGTTGTATGTCAGGGTAACCATCAAACTCTTGTAGGATTTTGGCAATGAAACAAGCATGAGCAAAGTCTTGTCCTCGTCCTCCACCTTGGACCCAATCCTCTCCAGATCCGAGACCACACGGTTGAAGTTATTGATGTGTTCAGTAAGGTTCGCCCCCTCTTGCATCCTCATCCGGTACAGTTCTTGCTTCAGATAAAACTTATTGGGCGCAGTCTTGTTCAGGAACTGATCCTCCAACGTCTTCCAGATTGCACTCGGCGACTCCTCGTTCATCCCATGGTACAGGACCTGATCATCTAGGCTCAGCCGTATAGTACTGGCCGTCCTGATTTGCATCTCAGCCCAGTCATCAGCGTCCAACTTTGCAGGCTTCACCGCATCAGTCTTGATTGTCCTCAGGAGTCTCTGCTGCCCCAGCAAATCCTTGACCCTCGACTTCTTCACCTCGAACCTGGTCGAAGATATCGCGTCCTCCCGCTGCTCTCCCACGAACAGCCACCGATCAGATTGTTTAGGTCAGGACGATCCAACCGACCAGAGCCTCTCCTTCGGTTCAGCAAAGCCTTATCGTGCGCGCCGCCTCGCCTCTGAAATTCCATGCTCAAACTTAGGGCAAAGCAACTCATGAGCTCTCCGTTGCCTCCTCAACCCTCCTTTTATTGACCTCGAGATAGTTCAGATCTATCTCCACCTTCAAACCAAACCATATGTGACTCTCTTTCTTAAGCTCCAAGCCACACCTTGCGTCATCCAACTCGGCCTTCCTTGTTCCGTGTGCACACCATAATAGAGTCGGTCCACGCCGTGTCGAATCGAAACCGTGTTGGACTCCACTAGATATTCCGAATCTTAGAGTTCACACTCGCACGTATGTTTACGCGTCTCAGAGACCATAACTGTCACGACATCAGAACACGTCGGGTCCTTGCCGTATTGCACATGGTCCCCTTTTGTTGCACCGCCTCAGTCGGTACGATCTCCCACAACTTGCGCGCCAAGCTATCGAACCGACGGTGCCTTTCAATCGGATATGCTTCGACGACAGGCCGCCTCGCGTCGTCACGCTCCGCGTAAGGAACCTCGCTTCGCTCTGTCCTCCGCTCGACATAAGCGCGCCACCCACCAGAACCTCCATCGCCTCGCCTTCCTCTACGATCATCCACACCATGAATCCGATCTTGTAACCTAATGGCTCTGATACCACTTGTTAGCAATATACACGATTAGATCATTGCGGAAAGTAAACGGAGAAGACGACGTTTGGTAACGCAGTTCGGCAAAGCATACATCTGCGGGGCATGCTTTACGGGCGCTCCTCCCCTGGTACTATAATCAGAGTACCGACGACGACAACCCCGTCACGGTGTACAGACACATCAGATCTACAAAACGTCACGCCGGTCCAGCGCCCCTGCCACGAGCACTGGACCGTCCCCAAAACTCGATCTTGTGTCTAACCTGTCTTGCGTCTAGTCTATTTTATCTACTTCCGGTGCCTTTATATAATAGGCCAGGTTACAAGTGTCCGACTCAAGCACCTAACCCTACCGCATAGTCCAAGTCCAACTGTAGCATATACACATATTCAATACTATTACAACAACAAATCTTGTGTCTCACTATTATTTCGATGTGACGTACTCCCTCCGTTTAGAAATATAAGACCGTGTGCTTTACTAACCTAAAACATCTTATATTTACAAACGGAAGGAGTACAGTTTGGTACCTTTTATCTTTTTTTTTGCAATTCAGTTCCTTTCTTTTTCTCCTATTCCTCTCTGACCGCCTGCACTAGCAAAGATTATCTTCCGCCCGTGCCTATAGCCAGAATAGAATTGGTGCTAGGCACCTTGTGCCTCTAATCACTTGATATATCGACGCTTTCATTGGCTTAGGACGTACCAACAATAAGTAAATACTTTCCCTCAACAAAGACAACGGATAATACTTACGAGTTTATTTGTCTCATTTTCTTTTCGTAAATTTCAAGAAGGCCTTTTCAATCATTCAAATGACTTTAAGTGGGTGATGTTTGTTGCAATCTGCAATATCTCGGTATCTTCTCGAAACAGACTTTCACCCCGTATATTAATAGAGCATCCACTTGATACAACAGTGCAACCGTTGCTAGGGAAAACATCACAAGTCAAGCCTAAAAATCAATAAGACGAAAGAAGAGAAAATAAAGCCGACATTGGTGGTTCGACGAAAATAGAGATAACACGCAACCGCTACTTCCTCCGGAGAAGTAACACCACGCTCCTAGCACTCCAAAGCTTCGCGTACAAAGCAACATATCCAAGAAGGGAAGCGAAGACGATGAAGCTATTGCCCAGACGGTCCTAGGGTTTTCCCCGGTGCGCTACGGGGGGTGGGGAGGAGATACACGTGACACCCTTCAGGAAGGACGGTGACACCCGCAGGCGTCACCGTGTCGGTGTCTAGACGACAAGGACGACCCATCAAAAAAACACACTCCCGGACGCTTCATATTGCTCCACCAAGCTCGCCGCCCACCAGCACACGCCACAGTTGTCTCACCGTGACCCACGATGCGAGGCTGATAGGACCAAAAAGAGGAAAGTTCGGTGAGGGTCGGCGGTATAGTAGCATGTGGGAGGGAACTGCCTCCACCACTAGAGGGCGGTAGCCGACCAGATGAAGCCACATGGACAAAACATGCCCTCCTGGCCCGGCCAAGCCCGAATGGGCCCATGAAGCCCCGCCAACGCACTGCAGCAAGGGTGCCACCGTCCATGCCAACCCCAACACTAGTCCCTACTCCTCCGTCCACCAGGGGATCCACCACCATAGTCGATCCCTTCCACCAAGTTGCAACTCCATCACCACCATGCTCACCTGGGTGTTTCGGACCACCACCGGTCTGAGGAACACCACCTGGGCCCGCGAGGTCGAGGTGGGATGAACACGACACCTCCGTTCCGCCCACGGGTCACCGCGAGCAGGTGCGCCAGGCGACCACTGTAGTGGAGGCGCAACAAGCATGATGGATACGGCACCTCCGTGCCACCCGCAAGTTGCAACCTTGCAGAGTTGCAGAATCAAAGCTAGATCTGCAGGTCGGCCACCGGAAGTAGGCCCGCCTAGCCCAAATCCGGCGCCCCAGCCACATCTAGCGGGGAAGTACGTAGGGTGCCCGGACAAACCAGCCAGGAAATGCTCCGTCCAGGGCCAACTGACCCATATTAGGCCCAACCTGGCCTAGATCTAGGCTCGCACCGCCCGAGGAACCCCATCCCGCAGCACCAGCTGCCTCCATCTTCCGCCGTCCCGCACCATCGGAGACCACTGTCCACGACACCAGAAACGCTGCTACCGCGTCATGCCACCACCCTTGCCGAGATCGCGCCGCCAACTGACAAGGCCACCCCGTGAGCCCCCTCTCCCACGCGTGGGATGAAGACGACCCGCCGCTGCCGGCACCATCCAGCCTTTGTCGCGGAGGCTCCCGCCGATGGTGGCGGGGGTGAGAGAGGAGGAGGGTTGAGGAGGAGGCACGGTTAGGGTGCCCCCCTGCCGTCGCCCGCGGGGACGATGCATGGGCCCGGAGCGGTTTGACGTTCTCACCCCATTTCTCGTTATCCAGTGTCCTTCAATGTCGTCGGTGACATTCTTCATATGTTCTTTGAGACAGCCACCTTGGTGCAATATGTGCTACTTATGTGGTGCAATTTTCTCTTACATTCATGCATGTGTTTGGCATGCAATGCATCAAATAAAAGATACGGTTTATAACGGTTCATGCTTTTAGTCAACAACTCTTGTTACGTAGTAGAACTTATATTTCAAGGTAGTTTTCCCAAACAGATCAATACGTATTGCATGGTACACTAGTCAAACACAAAGTTTTACTAATTCTTAGCTGTCTGAATTAATTAGTGAATTACATGACGTGTGATGCGCTCAACATCCTTCAATTCTCTCTTGCAAACCTAACTGCTACTGATAGGAATCAGGTCCCCATTGGCAAAGGAACCCCCGGCCGTGCGTGTTCTCCTCAATTGTGCCTACCTGAATCGGGCCAGGCCAGGCCATGTGAACTACGTAGTAAAGTGACGCGGTTAGGATTGCACCCAATAGGAAACTGCCTTCCGATGTTTGCTAGCTGTACCAGATCGAGTGAAATCACATAGACCCTGGAGACACCACTAGCTAGTGATCGAGCTGCACAAGCATGTTGCAAATTCAGGTTCAGACACATGCACATGTTGCAAAGTTAGTGCCCAAGCACATGTCACTCTTTGTATCCTGCTTCGTTCGTAGCTTTGCCAAACCATCATGCAGCTACCAACCCTCTCTCCCAAACTTACGAAATTGAAAACACACGAATAACTAGGATTGGTCCATACCTTTTAGGTTCAGAGGACATGAAGAAGCATCAGTTAATCCTGAGTGTCCTTATGTTTTCAGTTTGGGAGAGGGGGACACCGAAAGAAAAAGTCTACCAACAATCCATAATCAAATATTTGTGAGCAGGCATATATACTCCTACAAACATACCTAAGTCAAAGTGGTGTGCATCTTGTAGATTGCACATTAATATCATTGTGAACACAGTGCATACAGGTCAAGCAAACGCATTTCTCCATTGCTTGCAACATGGAGTTCTATGCGCGTCTCAAGGCCATCCACTTCCAGCCTCTCTTGGACAAGTTAGGAGCGCGGCTTGCTGGATGGTTGGGAAAGCATTTCACGCGAGCAGGGAGGGTGCTTCTATGTCGTGATGTCCTCTCCTCCATGGTGTTGTACCATCTAGCAGTATTCAAATTGCCCAAGTGGATAATTCATAGGATTGAAAAGATTCATAGAGCCTTTCTTTGGATGAAGCCAGGAGCGGCGCCGGGGTCCCGCCCACATCCTCTAGTCAACTAGAGCACAGTATGTCGTCCAAAGAAATTGGGTGGCCTTGGAATTTTTGACACCGAAAAATTTGGGAGGGCCATGAGGCTTCGCTGGCCATGGATTGCTTGGACTGATCCTTCTAAGCCTTGGCTCGGGACTGCCTTACCATGTGATGCCGCTGATATGGAGCTTTTCGGGCTTCCACTGACATCGTCATTGGGGACAGGGCTCGTTGCCTATTTTGGCATGATCGTTGGCTTCTAGGAGGGGCCCTCAAGTTACAGGCCCCGGACCTCTTCGCAATCGCAACATGCAAAGGAAGGATGGTGCAAAAGGAGATCACGGGCAGAAATTGGATGTGCTCCTTGGTACATATCGCGACGCCAACGCAGCAGTCCCATTTTGTCAAGATTTGGAGCCTATTGCAGGGTGTGGCCCTTCAACAAGTGCCAGACTCGATCACATGGAGATGGACAGCTTCCGGGATTTATTCGACGTCGTCGGCTTACCGTTGCCAATTTGTTGGCTCATGCGCACCATTCATAACTAACAAGGTTTGGAAGGCGCAGGTGGAACCGAAATGTCGGTTTTTCGCGTGGCTTGTTCTACACGGGAAAATTCTCACAGCTGACAACCTGGCGTTGAGAGGATGGTCCCATGATCCGGTCTGCAAGCTTTGCATGCTCCACCCCGAGACAATTCAACACCTCCTTCTCGACTGCTCCTTCTCCTCTGTTGTGAGAGAGCAAATTTTCTCTTGGAATGGCACGATAGGGGTGTCTACGCCTCCGTCTGGGCGAAGCCTAAATCAATGGTGGGAGGAAACCATTATGGCATTGCCTAAGATAAAGAGAAGAGAAGCTAGTGGCGCCTTCATCTACGCCATGTGGGGTGCTTGGAAGGAGCGGAATAGGCGCGTGTTTCGAAACACGGCTATCTTGCCGGACGCCGTGGCTCAGATGGTTCGCGAGGAGATCGCGCAAAGGGCGTACGCTCACACACAGGACCCTGGAGATGTACATGCTGCGGTCTAGGTGTTGCCGGGAACCTAGATTTTTTTGTGCCGGATTTTTTTTGGTTGTTCCAACCCTCTATACATAACAATCTTTTCTAATCTAATCGGATGGCAGAACGATTGCCTTTAACCTAAAAAAACATGAAGTTCTAGAGACAAGATACCCCTACTCCTCACATTATTCTATAGCTTACACGTGAGGGAAGACCAACACGCCGAGCACCGGCTCACGCACTAACTACAGTAAATAGTCCAGAAAAAACCAGCGAACCGGCCACTAGAGGAAGGAAAATCTGGCCTATTCTCACGACTCCGCCCCAAACCAAACCCCCGATAGAAAAAAAATTCCCACGCGCTCCAACCCTAGGCTGCTGCCGATGTGCGCCCCCATGCCGCCGTCGCTCCAACCACCGGACGTTGTGCCACCGCCACCTCTCCCGCTGCACCGGGTGCTGTGCCTCCTCTCCGATTCAGCCCCCCACGACCACAACCCCGCATCTCCGACTCCGAGCACGAGCTGCAGAAGGGAGCCCGGAACTGCCGCCGCCCATCGCCATGCATTCCGCCGTGCCAGCCGCTGCGCCTCCTCTCCGGCTGAGCCTCCCACGACCTCACGTATTTGACTCCGAGCAGGGAGCCCGGGACTGAACGAATCTGCCGCCGTCAACGTGTATGATGGAAGAGGAGGAGGAGGCGAGTTGGATTTTAGCCCAGGAAGAAGAAGGGGAGGCAGCGTTGGGCCAAGAAGAAGAAGAGAGAGAGGCAACAAGGTCCTCAAAAAATCAGAAGAGCCTTCAACATGTCAATTTCTACCCTCTAATTTCAGTTTTTGTTTTCAGCTTTGTTGTATTCTTATGCTCCTTCTTGAGATGCCATAGCTTCATATACTGGTATACCATGTTGAGACAAAAAATCAGTTGAGTTTCCATACCCGCACCAGCCACAGCTGTACCTTATACCCCTTCTTGTGATGCCATTAATCTATACATGATAGAGAACAAATAAGCTTCTGAATTGCAAAAAACAAATATAAGACAACCCTACCACCAATCTGAAAATATCAGAACACAAATTTGGACAGAGCAAGGCACGCCACTACTATCTCATGCATGAGGTAGTAAAAGAAATGGTACTTCTTTACCCGGTAAAAAAATTCACCCTATAGAGTATGGCCAGTAGGAGTATTAGATTTAGTTGTCAGTCATCTTCAGAGTTTCAGAGAAACATCATAGATAATATCGCAACATTAATAGATTAAATGGAGGAAGGGATGCAGTTCATTAGATGATTCAATGGTTCATCAATTTACTAACAATCAAAAGAACTCGCTCATTTACAGAGATGTGTGCCTTACCAGTTTGGATTACCACCGGAACGGAGAGTTAGAGAGACTATCCCGTGTTGTCGTCGTGGTTAACCAGCCTGAGATGTGCCCTCCTGCTGTCGCGCACGTCACCGCGACACCCTACCGAGCTCCCACTCGCTGATGCGTGAAGAAACAAAGACATTTGGGGAGGGAGATCACGGGATGGAATCCGGTGAGGCTATCGCCGACTGCATGCTGGATTCCCGCCGCGGGGCGTTTGGGATTGGGGAAGTGGGGAGGGACGGAGAGAGAGTAAGGCATGAGGCTGAGGTCTCGATTGGGATTAAATCGAGCGTGATTGCTTGAGATTGAGAAGAACGAGGGGATTGGGAATTAACAAGTTAGTTGACCAGGCTAGCGACTGGGGAGACGAAGGGAATAGGATTAATTCGACCGTCAGGAGCACCGCCATTATCTGCTGGACGCTAGGACTGTTCGGCTACTAGGCGCTGGTCCACATGTCAAGTATATATACATGTACGGGTATACCCGTGGCTACAGAGCCCTACCCACGACTTAACGGGTAGGGTATGGGTACTGCCCATGGGTATAAAAGTATGCACATACCCTGCCTATACAGATACAGGTCGGGTACCTGCGAAGTACCCACGTGTACCCGTACCATGGGTAAAATTGCTATCCTTAGCTATAAGCATGAAATAGAATTGCTAATACTAAATACTCCACAACTAAGTGTTGAATTTTTCCTTATATTCTGTTTCAGAACATATGTGATCAAGTATGAAGATGGTGGACACTGATTATACGATGTTATTTGTGAACCAATAATTAAACATGTAGTCAGTATAATCTACCAGCTACAAAAGAAGGAATACTACAAGTGATGCCTATCTAAGTTCAAACACCCTTAGATCCTCTTGAGAGCAATTTATGTGTTTATTCAAACAAATAGTTGGTAGAAGAGTGGTTACCTAAGCATTAAGTATAATATTTGTGTTTGCTTATTACTGTTATTTCTCATGGATTGTTGAAGAGGCAGCCTTTCCTTTACCTACTGTTTTAATATTGTGCCTTTTACTCTTTTTCTTGATATTTGGATTCTACTTGAGAGCTGCTTTGGTTCTGTCCTACAGTAAAAATGTATAAGAGTTAGAATATGTTCCAGTTTTCACCGTCATGAATTACCACTAAGACTATAAAATCTGCTAAAACTAAAAGCTTAGGCTACTCCCCTGTTGTTTGCTTTCAAACATGTGTTAGATTTCTGTAATGTGTGGCAAAACAAATAGTATTATCGTATACCCTCACTCTATCGTCATATATAGACGTATAGTGCAAATGTCAATCCACCATTTTGGAAGGAATAAAACTCTTTAAGTAGATCACAATACATTTTACCTATAGTTGGCTATTGCATTTCACCCTTTTATATAAGGGACAATTGTTTCCTGAACTGAACATGCTTATATTTCTAATTTTATTGGTTACTCTTAAGTGGAGGTTTATTATATATTTTGTGTGTTGGAATGAAAGTCTGAAATTTCTTTGGTTTGACGGGTTACCTGGAAATAGCTTCCAACATTTACACAGATAGACTGACTTCAAACTTGACATGATTGTTTCATTTTTCTATATTTCATAATACACAATTCATCTCTTCTGAAACTTATATTGCTCTTAGCATTCCTTTATTATAGGTAGCTACTCGTGATAACATGCGAATCTATCTAATTTTTAGGTGGTATTGTCAGATTTCCTTGATTCCGCAGTCTTCTCGATTTATTCAAGGATGTTTGTTTATATAAACTCCAGAGTGTCAATTTAATCTCAATTGTTTGTTTCTTTTGGTGCAACTTCTGAAGTTCTATCCAATGTTATTTTTTTACTCAGGCTATTTTGCAAATGGCTCCTTTATTAATTCTAATTCTTGCAAAATAATCTGGATCGCTTGATAGGGCTGGTTTGTTACTGCCTTAAATTACTCTGTAATATTCTTGTGGAAAGGAAGGAATGAAAACAATATGTTATCTTTATTACTCCCTCCAACCCATATTAGTAGACTCAAATTTGTCTAGATTCAACGTATGTAGTACTAAAATTTGACTAGATATATTCATATCTATATGAATTTAAGTCAACTAATATGGGTCGGAGAGAGTATTATTTTAGAAGATTATAGATGCATGCTTTTTATATCATATATTGTGGCATAGCCTTGCTCAATTATCATTCTAGCAAATTTATGGTTTCTTGTTATATATTACTACTGAAGTTTCGATGGAGATACGCACTATGCATGTTGAAGTGTTTGTCTCCGAGTATTTATAAGTAAAATGGATGCAACAATGATATTTTCATTAATTTTCTGCTAACTTATCTGAATGAGGCATCTAAGTCTAAGCTAGGTTGTAGGTTCACCATTTTGTATCTATGATGGACAAACTGCACTACTGTATATATGTTCATATATCTCTGACAAGGTATTTGTAGGGGTTCGTAGCATGGAAAACAAAAAATTTCTACCGCATGAACACACAATCAAGATCTAATCTATGATCAAGCCAAGATCTATCTACTAGATTGTAGCAACGAGTCGATAGAATACTAACCCTCGAAGATCCAAAGCAGTTAACGAGAGCAGATTCTCGTGGGTGATGTAGTCGTACACTTCCGATCTCAAGATCGCGTAGACGATCCTTCCGGCGCTGCATTCCGGCAGCGCTTCCGCAGTCGGTCACACGTTTGGTACTCGATGAAGACCTTCCTCTCCCTTGTTCCAGCAGGCAGCGGAGGTTGTAGCACTCTCCTCGCGATTCCGGCAGCACGACGGCATGGTACCGGAAGTAGAGGGGAGATCTCGCAGGGCTTCGCCTTAAGCCAGAGCGAGTATGGTGGAGTATGAGAGAGGCCTTGGTGATCTAGGGTTTAGAGGCACCAAGTAGAGAGGGCTAGGCCGGCGGCTAGGGCAAGGGGAGGGCCCTAACTCGGCGGCTAGGCAAACCCTAGGGGCGGCGGCGACTTGGTGGAGGCCGGCGGCTAGGGCTAGGGTTTAGAGGAGAGAGGTGTAGGTCTAGAGGGGCACCCCTGCCCCTCCTTTTATAGGTGGGAGGGTGCCGGCAAGGGGAGGAGAGTCCTCCCCCAAGTCGGACTCCTTGGCCGGCGGGTGGAGGGAGAGGAACTCCTCCCCAAGTAGGTTTCCTACTCTCCCTCCACCAAGCAAAACTACCGTTTGACTTTTCAAATTGGCGTTTGACTTTTCAAACTAGGATTTGATTTATCCCTTTATTTTGCCCAGCCATGATACCTAGTACATGATGCAATCATTCCAACTTGTTATGACACATTCATGTACCCTTTCCCTCCGGAGTGCTGGACCTTCCGGACCCTTCTAGAACATTCCCGATGAAAACACCGGAATCATTCCCCAACTCCGAAACAGGACTTTCCTTATATGAATCTTATTCTCCGGACCATTCCGGATCTCCTCGTGATATCCCGGATCCCATCCGAGACTCTGAAAAACATTCGGTCTCTTACTCATCATTCCATAACTACTCAACAACATCGAATCCTTAAGTGTGTCTCCCTATAGTTTGTGAATTATGCGGACATGATCGAGACACTTCTCCGATCAATAACCAATAGAGGAATCTGGAAATTCATATGGCTCCCACATATTTCTACGATTACTTTGCGATCGAATGAACCACTTACATATGATACCAATTTCCCTTTGTCTCACGATAGTTTACTTATCCGAGGTTTTGATCGTCGGTATCTCTGCATTCCTAGTTCAACCTCGTTGCCGATAAGTACTCTTTTATCGTTCCCGTGATATGTGATCCCTTGTGAGCCAGTCACATGCTTGCAAGCCAATTGGATGACATTCCACCGAGAGGGCCCAGAGTATATCTATATGTCATATGGATGGACAAATCCCACTCTTGATCCATGTGCCTCAACCCATTCTTCTGAACACTCAATGCCACCTTTATAGCCACCCAGTTATGGTGTGGTGTTTGATGTCATCAAAGCATCCTTCTGGTGATGGTGATTAACATGATCTCATGGTCGAAGGAATTAGGGTACTATGTATCAGAAAGCTTATAGCAAATGAACTATATTAAATGACTTGATCTTTATGCTATGCTTAACTATAGGAGTATGTCCATCACATCATTCTCCTAATGATATGACCCTGTTGTTAATAGCATCTCTATGTTCATGATTATGAAACCATGATCATATATTAACCAACAAGCTAGTTTAACGAGAGGCTTTACTAGGGACTCTTTTATGTTTACAAATCACACAAGTATTAATGTTTCATGTTAATACAATTATAGCATGGTATGTAAACATTTATCATAAGTATGAAGATATGATAATAACCACTTTATTATTGCCTCTTGGGCATATCTCCAACAGTCTCCCACTTGCACTAGAGTCAATAATCTAGTTTCAAACCTTTGTGTATTCAACACCTATGGCTTTCCGGTGTTGTATGTACACGATTGCTAGTGGTCAACTGATCTCCGGATCTGACACTTCCAGGTCCATGTGTAACTGCATGTCTTTGCGTCTCTACGCATCACTCATTCTCTAATGAGATGGTTTTGTATAAATTTGGTCCTTTGGTGAGACCTTTAGTTCTTTGGGGTTAAAACATGTTGATAATATTGTCGTACAATATATCTTCATAGTATTATCCCGCTGTGAACTACACCTAGTTTGATAACAAACTACTTGACACAAATGCCCTCTTTAGCTGCTATAATAGCAGTCATATACTTAGCCTTTTGTTGTAGTATCTGTCACAATGTCTTAACTTTAGAACTCATCCAAATCCATTATGGAACTTACTTTCCATTATATTGTGCCACCCTTAGTTTAGATTGAGATAAACTTAATTTGTACTTTGTGACAAAACTAGTATCAATGTAGTACTTTTACAATGAACTAACCATCTATTTGCCACTTCTACAAAATAATATATTCTTAGTTCTTTTATAAGATCATAAGAATATCCTTACTATCGTCCAATGATAATATTATGAATCATTCTGGTATATGCTCATAACATTTAGAGCATAGGACATATCTGGATTTGTACATATCATAGTATGATTGATATAAATACTCTTTGTGATTTCATAAAGTATCAATCTATACTTGAATCTTTGTTTCACTTACCAAATGTCAATACACTTGAATATATCATCAATATTGAACTCATTCAATCCTTTCTGTGCGACAAGAACCTTTCTTGTAGTTTCTATATTGAACTCATTCAATATATCATCTATGTACTTTCGGCACCACCATATTAATGTCTCAATCTATCTATATAGATATTGATGCCAAATATTTGGGTTTTGCCTAAATCTTTTATTGGGATGAAATTCTTAACATGTGTTAATAAAAGATACATCATTTCCAATCAACAATATGTCCTCCACATAATGTATTAGAAACATGTCTTAGCGCTCCCACTTAATTTCTTGCAAATGCAAGCATTTTCATCATCTCCGACGAATTTAAACTCCTTTAACAGTTTCATCATAGTGAAGATTCCAACTTTGCAATGCTTACTTCAACAATTGAAGTTTGCATATGCTTTTAGCATCCTTTGAATTAACAAAACCCTATGGACTGTGTTATGCACATGTCCTAGGTAACAATTCTATTAGAATAACTTGTTTTGCTTATTCAACTATCACATAACAAAATTATATGTAGTGGTTGCTACATTAATCCGTCTAGACTAAATATTACTATGAAAGATCAAATCTTGTCATAGTCAACCTTTGAACATTGTTGTGAACTCTTTCCCAACATGTCGACTATTTCATAGATGTACAACATCCATGTCTATTTCTTTATAGATCCAAACACAACTGTAAGGTCTTACACCTTTCTCGAGGGTCCTTCAAGTTCAAAACTTGATTTCTCGTGTATGGAACTATCACGGATTTTATGGCTTCAAGCCATTTTACGGAGTCAGGGCCCATCATCGCTTCTTTGCATGTAGTCTGTTCATTATTCTCAAATAATGATTCAACCCTCAAATCTTGGTATTTGATTGTTTACTCGACCTACTTGGTTCAATAGAAACTTTGACCTCCGTAACCACAACCTTTGAGGCACGTGAGCCATGAGCATTGTTGCTGCCTCCGGAACACATTTCGGCGCTGCGCAACTTTTCACATATAGCTAAGGTTCTTTTAACCTTATCAAAGTTCTATTGTCCTCCCACTTATATTTTCACGAAAAATTCCTTCTCAAAGAAACTTGACATTCTAAGTGAGAAACACTTTTGTCTCCGATGTTATGGAGGAATACTTAACAGTTATTCGAAACAACATACAAAGACAGGTTCATCCGACTTTGGTTGCAAACATCTTTTTATGCATAGCATACCAATGTTTAAGAAAGGACAACTTGGGTTTTATCCCAAACCATAACTTTATATGGTGTCATTTCAACGGATTATGATGGAGCTCTTTTCAGTGGAAAAATGGTAGTCTCTAAAGCTTTTAATCTTTAAAATATAATGGCAGTTTTATGAATTACACCTTCGATCTTACCATGTCAAACAAGGTTTAATTACATATCTCGAACGCTCCATACTCTTATGGTGTTTCGGGACATGCTAATCCACGGAACGATTCCTTAAATCTTAGGTATTATGCTAAACTTGTAACTCAAATATCTTCCTTTATGATCTTATCATAAACTATTTATATTCTTGTTACAATGATTTTGCACTTCATCTTGAAAGTCTTCAAATGTTTCATACTTCATCCTTATTAAGTAAATATTCATATATTCACTCAAAATTTTCGGAGAAAGCATATGAAGTTGAAATCCATCACTCTTGACTACACATAATGGACTTCGTACAACAATATGTACAAGTTCCAATAAGCTAGTCATTCGTTCCCTTTTGGCCTATGAACGAAGTTTTAATTATCTCTAGGAAAGTTTCACAAGCGTCATTTGATCAAAAACCAAAAGACTCCAAAATTCCATCCACATGGAGTTTCTTCATGTTTTCTTTCGAATATAATTTAAACGGCGATGTCACTTCCTAAGTGATCTTTCAATCAATTTGTCTTTCGGCATTTTTAGCACTAGTTTTATGGATGTGATTTCTCCAACGAGATTTGTGAATCATCCATCTTTTATGGATTACGGCAATTATTTGAGCAACCCTTTTGTTCTCATAATACCTGATAAAACAAATCTTGAAGGCAAGCTTTGATGTTTAACAAGCAACACAATAACCCTTTATTTGTTATCGACGAACATCATCACATATTCTTTTGCTAGTTACTTAGGCCATTGTAGTTCATGAATTGTGTAGTTTCGTATGACGATTCACACCAACAAATTCAGTATCAAATACTTAAGAACCACATTGTTTAATAAGCAAAGAATATAGCCATAACATGTATATCATCTATTTACTTAAGATGAACAATTCTAGTCTTTTCTTTTCTGCCATATATTTATGAGATTCTCTTTCAGTATTTCCTTTTCTGTTTGAAAGAATCTTTCAACATCAATAGTGGAGCCATATACATGACACATAGTCCAAAGCATGTATAGTTAAATACCAATGTTTTTGGAGTTGCACTTTGAAGTCGATCACCATCATCAAATGTTTGATGTTCTTTCAAATTCCTTTCTTTAGTAATCTCTTGGTGTAGTAAACATTTTACCTACATCAAATATTCACCCTTATCATGGAATTATCCATGATCAAGCTACTTTTAGCTTATAACGATGAATTGCGAGTATAATGTTGCTCTCCAAAACCTTTTGGTGGATTAGGACAACTAGTGTCTCCAACCTTTTACAAATTCTCATCAAATATGAGAACATGACCTTTGCCATATTATACTCTATCATGTTGCAACCAAAACTTCGTTTCAGATATCACAATATCTTCCACACATCATGGTTTCTGAAACAACTCTTTCAGATCCTAGATAACCTTGATATTAAGACAATCCTTTGAATATCAAGAATCATGGAGACAAACATGATACTCATACACTAACACTTGGAATTGTCACTCTTGATTTAATACCAATTATTAAACTTCATGGAGTAACCAGAATTTACTGAAAGTTTGCAATAGTACTTTTAAAATTTAGATTAACACTTCAAAACAATACGATACCAGTTAGTAAAGTAACTAACCCGAATTCTATAGTTCTATCATTTGAATTATAACTAAGTGCAAGGTGGTAAACGGATGCCAATGACTACAACAATTATGCAAATTCACTTTGATTTAATTTATGATAAATAGTGTTCAACTTTTAATCATATTGTCGTTGAACTCCCACTCAAAACAATATCCCTCACATTGTTTTAGTGATCACACGAACCAAATCCACCACATCAAAACCGATCATCACGAGAGTTGATGTAGCTTCAATGGCGAACAATCAACATGTTCATCATATCTACTATATGACTCATGCTTTACCTTTCGGTGATTCGTGTTCCGTGACCATGTCTGTACATGCTAGGCTCGTCAAGATCAACCTTAGCTTCCGCATGAGCAAATCTGGCTTGCTCACGTTGTATACACTCGCAGAATCTAACACACCCGATCATCACGTGGTGCTTCGAAACAACGAGCTTTAGCAACGGTGCTTACTAAGGATGAACACTTTAAAACTTGAAATTGTGTGCTTGAGGGATCATCTTATAATGCTACCGTCGTGAACTAAGCAATACAAGATGCATAAAAGGATTAACATCACATTCAATTCATAATATGTGATATGATATGACCTTTCTTCTTGTTCTTCCGATCTCCATCTTCAAGCACGAACATGATATCCATCATCACCGGTGTGGCGTCAAGGTCAATGGCGCCGCTTTATGGTTGTCTTCCACCAGCATCAACTATTACAACTATCTTGAATAATAGTCACGCAGGACTTAACGGATTTAAAAGACAACCATATGGCTCCTGCCGGTTGCCGACTTACAATAAGGAACATTGCATACATCATATATAATCACAATCATGGCCATATCACATCACAGCACACCCCTGCAAAACAAAGTTAGACGCCTCTAATTTTCTTTGCATGTTTTACGTGGTTTGGGGCTTTCAATAAGTGTCGTTCTAACTTACGAACAAGAACCACAACATTGATACTAGTATTGTCAATCACCCGTTGTAAATTGAATCTTAACTATGTTGGGAGAAACAGGCACCCGCAAAGCCACTTATGTAATACAAGTTGCATGTCAAGCGTGGAGCAAGTCTCATGAACGATGTCATGTAAGGTTAGCCCGAGCCGCTTCATCCCACCATCCCGCAAGATGCAAAGTACACAAGAAGCAATCGACAACAAAAGCATCAACACCCACAATGACCATTGTGTTCTACTCGTGCAACAGATCTACATATAGACACGACTCTGATACCACTGTAGGGGTTCGTAGCATGGAAAACAAAAAATTTCTACCGCATGAACACACAATCAAGATCTAATCTATGATCAAGCCAAGATCTATCTACTAGATTGTAGCAACGAGTCGATAGAATACTAACCCTCGAAGATCCAAAGCGGTTAACGAGAGAAGATTCTCGTGGGTGATGTAGTCGTACACTTCCGATCTCAAGATCGCGTAGACGATCCTTCTGGCGCTATGTTCTGGCAGCGCTTCCGCAGTCGGTCACACGTTCGGTACTCGATGAAGACCTTCCTATCCCTTGTTCCAGCAGGCAGCGGAGGTTGTAGCACTCTCCTCGTGATTCCGGCAGCACGACGGCGTGGTACCGGAAGTAGAGGGGAGATCTCGCAGGGCTTCGCCTTAAGCCAGAGCGAGTATGGTGGAGTATTAGAGAGGCCTTGGTGATCTAGGGTTTAGAGGCACCAAGTAGAGAGGGATAGGCCGGCGGCTAGGGCAAGGGGAGGGCCCTAACTCGGCGGCTAGGCAAACCCTAGGGGCGGCGGTGACTTGGTGGAGGCCGGCGGCTAGGGCTAGGGTTTAGAGGAGAGAGGTGTAGGTCTAGAGGGGCACCCCTGCCCCTCCTTTTATAGGTGTGAGGGCGCCGGTTAGGGGAGGAGAGTCCTCCCCCAAGTCGGCCTCCTTGGTCGGCGGGTGAAGGGAGAGGAACTCCTCCCCAAGTAGGTTTCCTACTCTCCTTCCACCAAGCAAAACTGTCGTTTGACTTTTCAAATTGGCGTTTGACTTTTTAAACTAGGATTTGAGTTGTCCCTTTATTTTGCCCAGCCATGATACCTAGTACATGATGCAATCATTCCAACTTGTTATGACACATTCATGTACCCTTTACCTTCGGAGTGCCAGACCTTCGGGACCCTTCTAGAACATTCCCGATGAAAACACCGGAATCATTCCCTAACTCCGAAACAGGACTTTCCTTATGAATCCTATTCTCCGGACCATTCCGGATCTCCTCGTGATATCCCGGATCCCATCCGAGACTCCGAACAACATTCGGTCTCTTACTCGTCATTCCATAACTACTCAACAACATCGAATCCTTAAGTGTGTCTCCCTACGGTTCATGAATTATGCGGACATGATCGAGACACTTCTCCGATCAATAACCAATAGAGGAATCTGGAAATTCATATGGCTCCCACATATTTCTACGATTACTTTGCGATCGAATGAACCATTTACATACGATACCAATTTCCCTTTGTCTCACGATAGTTACTTATCCGAGGTTTTGATCGTCGGTATCTCTGCATTCCTAGTTCAACCTCGTTGCCGATAAGTACTCTTTTCTCGTTCCCGTGATATGTGATCCCTTGTGATCCAGTCACATGCTTACAAGCTAATTGGATGAAATTCCACCGAGAGGGCCCAGAGTATATCTATCCGTCATATGGATGGACAAATCCCACTCTTGATCCATGTGCCTCAACCCATTCTTTCCGAACACTCAATGCCACCTTTATAGCCACCCAGTTACAGTGTGGTGTTTGATGTTATCAAAGCATCCTTCTGGTGATGGTGATTAACATGATCTCATGGTCGAAGGAATTAGGTTACTATGTATCAGAAAGCTTATAGCAAATGAACTATATTAAATGACTTGATCTTTATGCTATGCTTAACTATAGGAGTATGTCCATCACATCATTCTCCTAATGATATGACCCTGTTGTTAATAACATCTCTATGTTCATGATTAGGAAACCATGATCATATATTAACCAACAAGCTAGTTTAACAAGAGGCTTTACTAGGGACTCTTTTATGTTTACAAATCACACAAGTATTAATATTTCCTGTTAATACAATTATAGCATGGTATGTAAACATTTATCATAAGTATGAAGATATGATAATAACCACTTTATTATTGCCTCTTGGGCATATCTCCAACAGTATTTGGTTCTGAACCAGGATGAAAATCCTTGAAGTAATCAAGGCTTAGAGAAATTACTTTATGGTACCCATCAGACTTTTCACGATTTGTTCCAGTATGCTATTTGTAGTTTTACACCTTCTTACACCTTCTGATTATGTACAGAGAAACTGGAGAAACTCCCGACTGTTTCTTTAAGGAATACAAACCCAAGCTATGTGTCGAGTTTGGATGACGCCAACTAAGTGGTAAAGAGAATGTTCAGCTTCTGTTCATTTTTCATTGATTTTTTCCCTTTGAAGGCACTAGGTTAGCTGTTTTTGACTGCGCCTGTCCTGTGGTGCGGTGATAGCGGTTGTCGCAGCTTAGGTCTTGTGTGGTTGCATACAGTGGATGGATCATGTTGTGTTGTTATGCATGCATGTTATTTTGTTGTGTTTGACCTACGGGAGGATATCAGTGTGTTTTCTGGGAAGCGAGGACGGCTGCTCTGCTTCTTCGTGCAGTAGTCATAGGTGGTCTGTTCGATGTGTGGTTTAACCTTCTGCCTGAAGGGTTCTTCTTGTGTTGCCGTCTTACTTTTAGGAATTAGAACATGTGAACTTGTGTATTCTGTTGTGTTATCTTTCGGTGAAAAAAATACTTATGCTTTACAGATGAATAAAATACCGATGCCATGTCACAACACACAACATAACCCGTGTAACAACACAAAGCAGACGGCGCAGCGAAGTGCGCGAACCCGTCTAGTTTGGTTAATTACCAGAAGGGAGGAGCAGGTGGAACCCAAGTAAAGTTACGCAAAACACCAAATAAGAAAACTGCCCATGCTTTGCTTCCCCTTGTTACTATAAGCCAGGTTCCCCTTGTTACTACACGAGACAAGACTATACGCCGTATACCTCCACATGCTTTGCTTCCCCTTGTTACAATAAGCCAGGTTCACACGTACCAAAAGCCAGCTATCTGATCATGTGTCTTTCGGTTCAGGCTCCCATCCCACAAAGATTTCAAATGGCATCGCACCTTCGCTTGGTTACACACACACACATAATTCACACGTTCAATTATTTCACGTATGTATGCTGAAAATGATGCATAGTAAGGGACCAATCATAGGAAATGCATATGCTTCGGCTATACCTCTCTCTCCTTAATGTCACACCTGAAATAGTGTGCAACTTGGCCAAAAGAAATCGGCAAGTAATAACAAATGTTGTTATTTTGATTAAAAAAGAAACAATCCAACAATTGTTTATTGAACTAGAAGGATACTCACGCGCTTGTAGCGGGAATATCTTAAAGAATTTAATTGTATACATAAAAGGGTATTTACTTTACATGAAATTATTTTTATACATAAAAGAGTATTTACTTTACTATAAATTGAAAAATTGATTTTACTAGACTTCATCAATATGCGTGATTCTTGTGCGGACTTCAATCAAATCCGCATAAGCGCAATATGCAAAATATCTTTATTGTTTATTGCAGAAAACCCTATATCCGACAAAGTTGTTTTGTGTACCCGAAGTAACACTTTGGAAACCGGTCTCTATCCGAAGATCATAAAGTTGGTTCGGGCCACTAATCACACAATACCGCCAAGATAAAAATTGAAAGAATTGGGTAACATAACAATATCAATAATATCAGAATTCTTCGATTCCTCTATCCTTACATATGGCTACGCACAGATCGTTCTGATACCACTGTTAGGGAACGCGCTATGAAAAACAAAAATATCTAGTGCATAACCAAGATCCAATGCGAGGAGAGAGGCAACAGATTCCTGACTAGAGGTTATAAGTGCCTAACCAAGGAAGATCTACCGGAGTTGACGCGTCGATCACGTTGATCTCCTAAGATAGGAGATTCCGTTCCCATCGAGTGTTCTCCGATGGGTCTTCAACGGTGATGGTGAGGACCTCTAGAGAGGATAAACCCTGGCCTTCGATGATATGAACAGCCTTGGCCATACTGATCTGTGATCCAAAACACGTACCCCCTACCTAGCGCGCCAGCTGTCGAGGTATTCTACGATGGTAGATTTATGTTTGGAGGGGTCATGCTTGGAGATCAGAATGGTTGCACACTGCGACAAATATTTATACTGGTTCAGTCCCTCGACGAACAATGTTCAGAAAAACTCTACTTCTGTTTGTGGGTGTTTGGGATTATCATAGTGTGCTCGGGTGAAACCAAGATACAACTCGATATCTCCTATGGTGGATGGTGCTAGAAGATGATCTGAGAAATGGTGTGGTTATCTTTCAATATGTCTCCAATTCGGTGTCTCTGCTCCCCCCCCCCTCGCCCTTATATACACGGTCGGGGCTAGAGTTATAGAGTGCCGAGATGGGTTACAAGTGACGACACCTATAAAAATCCTAACAAAGATATCTAGATCTGATCTACATCCCAAAGAATTCGTTTGGCAATTCGCCCTAGCTTGCCCATCAAGGCGTCTTCAATCGAGCCTCCGTATGAGCCCCGGGTCTTCATATTGGCCAACATGGTTCCTAGTGGGTCCCTTTGGGTTCTCTAGGCCCACTTGGTAGCTATGACCTAGTCACTTCCATATGTTGTTGATTACCAGCTAATAGGTGACCGCTAAGCAAGTAAGCAATGTTATTGCAATTTGCAAAGTCTCATATTATGTTGCCCTTGATGGTATCTCAGTCGTTGCTTCACATTGTCTCCCTGGTGATGGTCGTCATTCACACATGCTCGATAGAGCATTTCAACTGCACGAGTCATCCCTTTTTTTCAGCTTGCCTTATTCCTTTTTTTTACTTTAGTTTCATGATGTTTTCCATCTTGACCTATAGCCTTGGGCTGAGAGAGAGGTGTTAAATGATGGTCGTGCAACACTCTTGAGCAATTCAGATGAGCAGTACATACATGCACTCAACGAATCATTAGTAGAAAAAGGACCTATAGTCCCGGTTTGTAAGGGCCTTTAGTCCCGATTTTGCATCCGGGACTGCGAAATCGGGACTAAAGGTCCTATCTCTAGTCCCGGTTTGTTACAACCCGGGACTAGAGGTCACCACATGGGCCACCGCATGGCCGTTTTTATAGCAGGAGGACGAAGGACCTTTAGTCCCGGGTCGTAATACGGCCTCGGACTAAAGATCTTTTTTCAAAAAAAGAAAAAATTATTTTTTTTTCAATTTTTTCCTTGAACTTTTGAATTATTTGGCTCGTAATCCTCTCACTTGGAACATTTTTAGTACTAACTATATCTAATCTTAGGTCAAATTACAGTTACGATAAACTTTTCAGTCGGTCACCCATCCTAGCACTACTCCATCCTCAGCACGCTTAACTTCTTTGTTCCATCAGAATGTCCTCGCGCGAAACCCATTTATACCTTGTTGTCAACACTATAATATATATCCTATTAGCCCATATCAATATGCCATACATCTTTATTTTTTGAAATTACAAACAACTATTTTAGTAACAAAAACAACAATAAATAAGTCATAATAATAGTTTAATCCAATGAAAGTAAAAAAACAAATAAAATAATATTTTATTCTTTTTTTCCATTTATTCATTTAATATGGCATAAATAATATATTTAAATCTATAAATCGAAATTCGACAAATAATATATCCATAATTATCAGAAAAATGTGAGGAATCCAAATATGGAATAAATAAAATTGCAAAAAAATAATTTTTTAAATAAATTTTTTTATTTTCGAATTTTAAAAATCTAAAGTAATCTAAAACGGCTTAAAGCCGTTGTAATCGAACTCATAATTTTTTTCCACACATTTTGATAGGTTATACATTTTTTTCCGATATCGTACGTAAAAGTTATAGCCAATTTAAGTTTTTCTGCCGGGGCCCGCACCCCTTTAGTCCCGGGCCGTATCACGACCCAGGACTAAAGGGTGTTGCCCGTGCTCGAACCCCTTTAGTCCCAGGCCGTATCACGACCCGGGACTAAAGGTCCAAAACGACCCGGGACTAGTGTTTCCTCGGGCTCCTAGCCACCAAAAACGGTACAAACCGGGACTAGTGCTCATACTAGTCCCGGCCCGGAACAAATCGGGACTAGTGTTAGACTCTAGATCGAACCGAAGACCCTTTTTCTACTAGTGAATATCTTGTTTCATAATCCTAAGTAAAAGGATAATATTGTGTCAAAAAATATAAAAGGATATCCTAAATAAAGGATAATATTGTGTCAAAAAATGACGGATAATAGCGATATAATACAAGAATTTAAGTTTTACATCGACTCTGGTGTGGTGTGGGAGATGATGTCTCTCCAGTGAGATGGCTAAGTGTGATCTATCCCCGCTTGGTGGCTCCCTAGGCCTTTTATATATGCAAGGACCTAGGGTATAGGTATCGAGTCGTTTGTTATGTCGGTGTGTGGATCTTCACAAGAGAAGACCAACAATAAAAATAAAAATGCCAAACTGGTTTATGTAGTCTTCGATTCCTCTATCCTTACATATGCCTACGCACAAATCGTTCTGATACCACTGTTGGGGAACGCGCTACGGAATACAAAAATATCTAGTGCATAACCAAGATCCAATGCGAGGAGAGAGGCAACGGATTCCTGACTAGAGGTGATAAGTGCCTGACCAAGGAAGATCTACCGGAGTTGACGCGTCGATCGCGTTGATCTCCTGAGATAGGAGATTCCGTTCCCGTCGAGTGTGCTCCGATGGGTCTTCAACGATGATGGTGAGGACCTCTAGAGAGGATAAACCCTTGCCTTCGATGATATGAACAGCTTTGGTCATACTGATCTATGATCAGAAACACGTACCCCCTACCTAACGTGCCAACTATCGAGGTATTTTATGATGGTAGATTTATGTTTGGAGGGATCACGCTTGGAGATCGGAATGGTTGCACACTGAGACAAAGATTTATACTGATTCAGTCCCTAGACGAACAATGTCTAGAAAAAACTCTACTCCTGTTTGTGGGTGTTTGGGATTATCATTGTGTGCTCAGGTGAAACGGAGATATGGTGGATGGTGGTAGAAGATGATCTGAGAAATGGTGTGGTTATCTTTCGACATGTCTCCCATTCGGTGTCTCTGCCCCCCCCCCCCCCCCCTGCGCCCTTATATACACGGTTGGGGCTAGGGTTACAGAGTGCCGAAATGGGTTACAAGTGACGACACCTATACAAAATCCTAACAAAGATATCTAGATATGATCTTGTCAGTGTAATCACGACATCCCAAAGAATCAGTTTGGCAATACGCCCTAGCTTGCCGTCAAGGTGTCTTCAATCGAGCCTCTATATGAGCCATGGGTCTTCATATTGGCCAACATGGTTCCTAGTGGTTCCCTTTCGATTGTCTGGGCCCACCTGGTAGCTATGACCTTGTCACTTCCATATGTTGTTGATTGTCAGCTAATAGGTGACTGCTAAGCAAGTAAGCAATGTTATTGCAATTTGCAAAGTCTCATATTATGTTGCCCTTGATGGTATCTCAGTCGTTGCTTGAAATTGTCTCCCTGGTGATGGTCGTCATTCACACATGCTCGATAGAGCATTTCAACTGCACGAGTCATCCTTTTTTTCTTTTTCAGCTTGCCTTGTTCCTTTTTTTTACTTTAGTTTCATGATGTTTTCCATATTGACCTATAGCCTTAGGCTGAGAGAGAGAGAGGTGTTAAATGATGATCGTGTAACACTTTTGAGCAATATATTCAGATGAGCAATACATACATGCACTCAACGAATATCTTGTTTCGTAATCATAAGTAAAAGGATAATATTGTGTCAAAAAATATAAAAGGATATCCTAAATAAAGGATAATATTGTGTCAAAAAATGAAGGTTAATAGCGATATAATACAAGGATTCAAGTTTTACGTCGACTCCGGTGTGGTGTGGGAGATGATGTCTCTCCGGTGAGATGGCTAAGCGTGATCTATCCCCGCTTGGTGGCTCCCTAGGCCCTTTATATATGCAAGGACCTAGGGTTATAGGTATCGAGTCGTTTGTTGCCGGTGTGTGGATCCTAACAAGAGAAGACCAACGATCAAAATACAAATGCCAAACTGGTTTATTAAAGGGCCCACCAGTCAAAATACAAAATGTATCGAAGGGGTAAAATGCCAAAACTTCCACTAAAATGGGTATCCGAATGTATGAAAACTAATAAATGGGTTTATTCATGCCAAAGTGGAAGTATGAGGTAACAACTGTAGTGCACCCTACAATATAATTCATTGTGTATTAGATATTAGTCGAGGTTTCTTGGTTAATAGAAGTTTTTCTAGTTATTAGTAGTGTGTTTTGTCTTGTTAGGGAGTGGGGTTTGCAACAAGAGAGTTGATCCAACAACGACATCTTTGAGAAGATAATGGTGCATGACGTCTATGTTCACGGATCCAACCATAGAACTCAGATCATGCGTTTTCACCTCAAAAGATGTCTCGACAAATTCTAGTTAATTTCTACGACAAGGGAACACCGCATGAACACCGACATTGCGAAGGAGGAATATGTATGGCCATTGCTTGTTGTTCGGCACACAAGATCCGGGGCCTCAGCCGGTTCTTTCAAACGTTGTGCCAAGACAATTGTTCCATATGTATGTCTCTTGTATGTTTCCGATATGTGTGGGTCTGTATGGTTGTGATACGGTGAAATAAATACACACGAACATTGGAAAAATACTGAAATTGTAGCGCAGGCTAAAGTTTAAACTGAAGTTCCTTCTGAAAATAACAATGATCATGTTGGTTGAAGAAAATGGCGTGTATAAAATGCATTGCACGCATGACAGAGTCACAAGATCAATAACCGGAGCATTTTCAGGTACCACCCATTACACTTCATGTTAATACAAAGTTCTACATCATCTGAACAACAGTGCAATCGATCTACCGTCCTGACGATTAACAACGTGAAGCTGATAATAAACTCGCGAGATCCCTAGGAAATGAAGCTAAGCCAGCAGCGCGAGCATGGAGAAAGCAGATATCGCCTCGACGGAAAACACCATGAATGCCTGGTGGATCGAACGCGTGACTTGACCGCACACCACCTTCGTATGCCTCGGGCAGAAGTGCTTGCCGTCCCCCAGAACGGCAGTCGTAGCAGCGGCGGAGGTATGGACTGCTGCGAGAGTGAGAAAAACCATGATCTGCAATGCATCCACAATCGTTGTGAGAATTGCTAGTTCAGTCTAAAATGATTTTGCATCATATCTGAAAGTGTGTCCTACAGACAAACGAAAAACACTTTCACTAACTACACTGTTTTTTGCTCTCGAAATGTTTGCAGGACAAGTGAACGTTATTTCTTGGTTATTGCGAAATCAAGTAAATTGGAAAACTAAGGCCATGCCCAGGTACTTACACGTAGTCACCGACAATTAAGAGGATTAGGAGCCCGTTTGTGGAGACATTTTCTATTCCTCATAGCATAGATATCAACACAAGCAAGGGCCAAACTCCACATAATCTGCAGGAGCATCGTAGTACTCATGAAGCTGAAAACGAAGAGAGACCATGGTACACACAGTAGGTTAGATG
Source organism: Avena sativa (assembly GCA_916181665.1). Taxonomy (NCBI): domain Eukaryota; kingdom Viridiplantae; phylum Streptophyta; class Magnoliopsida; order Poales; family Poaceae; genus Avena; species Avena sativa. Next base: position 336,220,731 of record OV702297.1, on the reverse strand, counting down.
ATTTCAGTAATACACACCTGAGCTCCGGCCGGCCCAAGCAATTCTTAACAGTAGTCAGGAAACATAATATTTTGTGCAGTTTATAATCTCAATAACATGAACCTAGCTAACTTCAACGGATGAAGTATGGTTTAACAATCCATATAAAATGTTATCACCGCAAGCAGAGAGAGAAAACTACAGGTAAAATACATACATACCAGCAAACACTACGGGGAAACTAGAAACTTGTGTATGAAGTGAACCAGAAAATCGATTAATTCACAGAAAACGACCGACCAGCTGCATTTCTGTTATCAGTAATTGGTTGGTTAGTTCTGTGCCCAAGCCTGTATATTGGACCCAGGTTGGTCCTCCTGTGCTTAAACTGATTTAGGTGAATTAAATAACTCAAAATTAACCAAGTTCAGGGTTAGTCTTGGCTCTAGGAACTTTGCAAAAACTACCCGTCAAAAGATAGATCACCCTTAATCCACGAAGCCAGACAGAGAAGGCACTTTTCACTTGGTTAGACTTCTTCCTTGTTCTGTTCTCCTACTAAAATAATATATATAGCCAAGACACGATACTAATAATCGGGCAGTGTTTTGGCTGAAGAAAATTCACAATAGACACCAACACAATCGATTCTGTTCAGGCAACGTGCCCTTACTGCAGAACTGGAAAACAGAACACACACACACACACACACACAAAAATGAAGAAAGAATTTCCGAAGCAAGAAAAAGGCCGAATTAAATTGATGACAGAGCCAAACCTTGCAGAATTTGAGAGGAAAGGAAAATTGGTTGTGGTGGGGGGGAGGAGGTACCGGAAGACGCTGTTGTCGGAGAAGGCCAGAGCGGCGGCCATGTCACGGAGGGATGCGGCGGCGAAGACACACTGCGACAGCCGCATCACCACTCCCCTACATGTCCCTGGGCTCTCCACCATTCCATCTTTTCCTTGGTCTTGGTCGTGCGAGTTGATGCGGCTGTGAGAACTGGCGAGGTTCGACTCGTCAATTGGCGCCGTTTATGGGAACTGGCGAGGTTCGACTCGTCAATGTCCATTGTTATGAACTTGAGTTTTGGAGAAGATGGGGATGCTGGAGTCGCGGAACGGTTAACAGACAAGCAACACAGGGACACGAGATTTATCCAAGTTCAGGCCCATGGACGAAAAATCCTACTCCTGCTTGTCTGCTCTTGATTACGGCGGAACCGAGGATTGCAGGGATGTGCAGATAAAATCTGGCATGAGGTGGTGATAGTCTAGATCTGTAGATCTATTGTGGCGTCTATTGTATCGTAATATGTCCTCCTCGTTAGACCCTCCTAGTCTTTATATATAGGGAGGCCAGGTCTCGGGTGCCAATACGATTTGGTTATAAGTTGTATTTAAATTCTAGTCTTAAGATTTCCTTGTCTTGCGCGCTTGGAGTCCGTGTCCATGTGGCCTTTATAGCAGCCGAAATGTCATAGGCGTCATGGTCATGGCAGGTCGTTGAGTGGCCCATCCGTCGAGCTGGACCAGTTAGGCTAACATCGGGTACCCGTAGGGCATATCCTTGTCAGCGGGGTCTGAATTCCTCTGCTACAACGGCATTTGGGAGTGCGGGAGCTCGCGGCGGCGGCCCGTTTGGCGTGCGGCGTCACTCGCGCGTCTCATCTGGCGGACGAGCGGGGGCGGTGGGTGGTTGCGACGATGTTCGGGGGGCTCACGTCGGCGGCCTGGTCGGTGCTGCTGCAGGGAGTGCTGGTGGTGTCCGAGCCTGATCTGGGCCCTGGTAGGGCTGGGCGGGCCGTGGCCATGGCGGCCGTTAGGGAATCCGAGGAACATGAAGGTAGGATGAGTAGGTTAGTGAGGTGATCAAGTGTGTCAAATTTTATGTAAGATTGCAAGAATTTTTTAGGAACGTGAATTTTTTTGAAAGAATCTCAGTGATAAGAATGAGATGAGGTTTTCATAAATACTCACTTCTTTTGTTTTGAAACTAAGTTTTTGATTCAAGCGTCAATTCTAACTAGGGTCTCCTATGGTCAGGATGACTCTAATACCAACTTGTCAACACCCGAATTTTTAATCTTAGATGCCTGTTATGCCTACATCACAATCCCAGGATTACCATTTTTGCGAGCATAATAGATAGGTACCATAGTTCATCATCCATTACAAACCATAATAAATGTCTTACAAATATAGGATCTCATGATCCAGTCTTAATACAATCAACGCAGCGGAATAATAATAAAGGTAGTGTGGTCGAGGCTCCATCTTCAAGGTCACAGGCAATGCTGACGATAGGAGATGATCCTAGTTGCATAGACCTCATGTTGTCCATCATCCTGGTAGTCCTCCTCATAGTCCGGCCACGAGAATAGCCAGGGACAAAGCCATGAGTACTCTTTAAGTACTCGCAAACTATCACTAACAAGTAAAGTAGTTCGAGTAGGAATCCTAAGCTCTAGGTTTGTTTGCAAAAGGCCAAGTTTATTTCAAACTGAGTTTAGAAGTAAAGAAAAGTAGTTTAAAGTTTTACAACACCTAAGTGGGAACTTAGTTTTCATGTTCACAACCCTGTTATGGTAAGTCAAAGTCATAGTTCATTTCAAAAGTCATTTTGAAAACATCCGACGACGGAACAGTATGGCCACTCCAACTGTCCATAACCACAGACGCGACTATTTGAATAGCTTGACACTCTGCAGAGGTGGTATACTTTCACCACAACATTCGATACATTCGTCAGGGATAACCCTGAATCATCATACTTAGTATACGGATAATCAATCTTAACCTTTTAATTACACACCCTAGTATAGGCACATCCCCTATAAGTTTGGCGTCCCAACCATGACCATCTGTCATCTTGGGAACTGCATAGGTGGACATTCACATTCATGAGGTAGCCTCATCTCAACCTCTTCTGCAACCCATACTAAGACATATAAACTTCCAGTTAAGCCTTACCCAATTCAGGTATTGTGTTTATACGATAAAATTGGAATGGTATCGCATCCGAACCCAAACCATCAGTTTTTATAAAAGTGCTAAGGCTCATGCCTCAACATTTTCATCATCAAATCATCTTGTATTCACATATCAAAACATTTCAATAGAATGAATCTTCATTCCAAGGTTTTCATAATCATTTTCACCAAGTATTCCCATCTAAAGTGATCAACTTTTATGCTTAGCACTAGCCACTAAAATTGAGGGTATTCACTAATGAGGGGTGCTAATCAAGTTTGACTATCCAAATCTAGTCTCATGCCTTAGTATGACATCTAGTTCTAACTACTTAGGCCTAGTTCTATGCTCTTTATGCTATTTATACTATCTTTCCAAAACTCACAAAGCACTAACTAAAATTAATAAAGAGCTTTGGTAAAGATAAAAGAATAAAGCTTGCAAATAAAACTGGGATTGGTATAATCAAGGTTGCATAACCAAAGCATGCCTAATGCATCTTGCATAGGTTATTTTGTAGTTTTAGGCTTGCATAGTTAACTTGTAGTGTTAGGCTTGCATTAGATAGCTTTCCTTGATTGGTGCAGTGGTTGAAATTTTCTTCTTATTCGTAGTACTCCTCCTCCTTGTAGCCTTGGTTGGTACTAGCGTCTATAAATGAATATGTGGTACACAATCACCAAATAATACTTAACTACCTCTATTTAGCACACAAAGGTTTACACTAGATGATCTAACATCATCACATGAAATAAAGACCTAGTCTTATTTATTTTACTTTGAAAAAGTAATTTCTACTCATTGAAAACCACTTAAGATTTAATATTCTCCAATTAAAATATGAGATCATATTGACACATGTCATCACCATATATTCTAATACTTGGGAATGTGATTTAAAGTGGTGTTCATATTTTATAAAGTTTAAAATTACTATTTTTTATAATTAAAGTGACTAGAAATGCCTATGGAGCATTCTTTTAGTACTAGTCCAAGATCACTGCATGTAAATCTAAATATTTTTATATATTCAGATAGATCTTGTAAAATGTGATTTTTGAGAGTTGGAATCAACTCTGCATTTATGGTTGATTTTTGAAAAATATTTGAGTGTGGAAAAGTCTCTGTCTTGTTATTTTTATTATAGGTGATTTATAATTTTAAATGGTTTGAATCCAACGGGCTTGGATTGATAATTTGAATACATTTCTAATAAAATTGGAATCATGCAATTTGGTTCAGTAAATCTTCTTGAATTAAATTTAAAGTCACTGACTGAACTAGGGTTTAACTAAAATAGAAAAAGGTTATTTAAATCACTGGGCTACGCGCGGGAAAGGAAATTGGCCGGTCCAACTACACAACGCGCGTAGTAGGCTCCTGACGGGGGGTTCTGCTAGTCAATGGCTCATTTAACCCGAAGCGGTACGTTTCAATCTAAGCCGTGCGATTAGAACAAGATCTACGGCCTACGTTCGTTGTCTCCGTCGCATCGCTCCGGCGAGACTGAACCCTAACGATGACGGTGGGGGTACGGGGTGGCTCACATGGGCTCCAGCTAGGGTCGGCGATGGGGGCGACCGATATTGTCGACGACGGTGGTTCGAACGGTGGTCATGGAGTCTCCTGGGGTGGCTCCAATCAACGGCTCCTCTTCTCCTCTGCAGTGGTGGACTCCGGCTAAATTCTGGCGGGTTGGTGCTCGCCTTGCTCTGGGGAAGGGTCAGGGGTGGTTCTGATAGAGAGAGGAGTGAGATGGTGTGGAGAATTGAGGCGGGGGTGGCCTCTATTTATACACCGGCGAGAGGGGCAGAGCGGCAGGGGCTGGGCTCGTCGGCGACGACGATACAGAGGGATAACAGCATGGGTGAGGGCCTAGGATGGTGCGGTATCTCCTGGCGATCATCACTGGCTTCAAGGCGCGCCACTGGGCGGTCGAGAACGGTCGAGCGCGGTCCATGCTCTGCGCGGAAACGACAATGTTCGAGACGACGTACAGGGGCTTCGTGTCGCGGGCGGCAAGCGGTCATGTCTGGGAGGTAGTTAGGGTCGTGGCGAGTGCAGTTACACGCGGCGAGATCGAGGCGCGTCGTGTGCACGTGCTCTTGGCATGGTTGCAGAGAAACGAGCGCGGCGATTTTTGGTGGTCCATGGGGGTTGCGCTCGAGGGGTGGACAGGGAGTGGCGGTGGACGGTGGCCTGCTCCTAGACATCGTGGACAGGCGCGGCGCTTCCTCCTGCGAGCTGTCCATGGTCGACCGGCGGGTGAGCTTCGAGCGGCACGACACTGGTCCAAGCAGTGAAGGGGGTGATGGTTCAATGCAATGTTAGGCACTGAGGGAGACCAGGGGAGTGAATTGGGGGCAATGGTTTGACCAATTACTACTCACCATAGTAGAAGTTAGGCAAGGTTGATATGTGTTCACCAGGTGTTTGATGAAATGGCCGCATGAATTCAAAGTTTGAATTTTTTGATGAATTTTGGTGAGTGCTCTGGTCATAATCTTGATAGTCTAAGGTTGCTTGGGTTTGCCAAGGTGAAGTGGTTTGGTTGGTTTTTGAGAAATGGCCATCTTAGTACCTACACTTGATTCAATTTTGAATTGCCCTTTGAATAGATTTGGAATTTGTTTATGTTGGTTTGTAAAGTGGGATTGGGTTCATTGTTACTTGGTCTAGCGAAGGGTGAAAAGAATTGGATTTGTTTCTGTTAGAAATCTTTGACTAGGAACACCCCAAAGTGGTCTAATGAACAAGTTTGGCCAAAATGATCATTTGCTCATATTTCTTATATTTGATTTTCTCTTCATTTGATCTGCTTGGAAATGATCTAGATGATATTGTTTTCATCTTTAAACCAACCTTAGCATTCATAGCAATCAAACATGGAATTGCAAGCATTCATGCATTAATCACACACACATACATGCATTCATATTAATTTTAATAATAAATTTTTTTGTTAACCCTAAACTTGGATGATTAGAACTTGATAATCTTGTTTAATATTTTTAGGTGTTACAGAGACCGTGCTGCTGCTCCGGCGTCGGCGCTGCCCGTTCGCCAAAGTGAATGTTGTCGGGGCGGCGGCCCCGGAGACGCAGTGGCGTTTAGTTGGGCGGCGTCCAGAGTTTACCTCGACGCGGCAGTGGCGTGGAGGACGGCAGGTCTGGGGGTGCCTCGGCGCGCGGAGGTCTCGTGGAGGCTACGCCCAGCTCTGTCGGTGTCTTGGCGGCTGTGGAGGGTCGTCGTGGGCGGCAGGCTGGCTAGGGCGTGCTGGCCCTGGCCGGCTGTGCAAGTCCGTGGCAGAGGTGTGCCATGGATTGAGGACGGCGGCATGGCGGTGCCGCTTTGGTGGGCGAGGCGCTATTCCTGGCGTCTCGCGGTCGGTGGCAGGTTGGCGTGAGGTGCTCGCCTGCTATGCAAGGAGGCCGGAGCGGCGGCTTCAGAGCAAGGTGGTGCTTTGTTGCTTGTCGTGGCCGCGTGGGTGGTGGGGCAGGACACCGTTGGCGTGGGTGTCGTCTCTCACCGGTGGTCGTGCTTGTCGGGTGGCATGGGCTATTATGCCCATTGGAGGTTGGGGTCGCGAGTCTCCGGATGAAAGTCCTGCCTGACTTTGTCGGTGTCGACATCGGCGGCGACCAAGGGCGTCATGTTCCCTCTTGGGGGCGCTGTCGTGGAGACCCAACCCCCCTCCGTCCCTCACTCCAGGGTGAAAATCCAAATCAGGCTTGCCAGATTGGATGACAGCAGCGTCTCCTAGACGTTGTCACCTCTTTGGAGGCGTCATTTTTCGGAATGAAGGGAGCTTTTCTTGGTGTTGCTTGTGCTACTGGCTGAGTCGTTGTCTTCGGGTCCTGTCTGCGTGCGAGTGTCGCTGGCATGTTGGTTGCGGCTTGCCTCTCGCCATGTAGCCTGAGAGGCCTAGTTGTTTTCCTTCGGCTCTGACTTCCTCTCCAGGGACGTGGAGCAGGCGTTTCGTAGCGGCCGCTGTTGCCGTTGTGCTCGTGTCGGTCGGCGGTGCTCCAGACCTAGTCGAGCTAGGTAGTGTGGCCTCGTCTTGGTTTAAAACTGTGTTGTTTGGGCTTTTTTTTTGTTGGGTTTTCCTTTTATCCAGACCAGACCAGTGTATATATACGTCTGTATCAGATTTTGGTTGTTTTCCTTTTTAAACCGGTCAATTCTCTTCTTCTAATAGAAAAGACAGAGCTCCTGCTGGTTGCTAAAAAAAACTTATAGTGATTCTCGGTTGGCTAATGAGACTTGTGTCTGCAATGTTAAATACTACCTCTGATCCTAAATAAATGTCGCAGTTTTAAACTAACTCTAGTTAAAAGTGGTGGCACTTATTTAGGATCAGAGGGAGTAGTACATTTGAAGAGTGAGGCTAGTCGATGATGCCGATGACACTCCTGGGCTTGCATCTGCTCTTGATTGCCAACTTATGAATGGCCTCTAATCAAGTGGGCGATGTTTGTTGCAATTTGAAATATCTCGGCATCTTGTGTTAGTGGCGTTCTTTCACCGTGATGTTTCGATATTTGTTTCGTTCTGAACGTCACACCTAGAATAATAACACAATACATGCATTCCAATTCTATTTTCTTCTCTTGCCAGTTGCCACACTGCCCACTCATGGTTGGTTCCTTCTTCCCAATCTTCCGTGATTTGCTCCTCGTGTGCTCACCGATGTTGGCATGACGGCCTGCCGATGCCACAGCCCACACGCCCGCACTGGCGACCTCGCTACGGCCTGCAGAAGTTGAGGAAATAAAACCAGGACGATTGCAAGCCAGTGTTGGGCCAGGGCCTCCAGCTCGTTTCAGAGTTAGCAGATTGCCATGAACTTATATTGTTGTCTAACGAAAAAAAAGCATAAGGTGAAACGAACATCTTGCAGCCCGACACTCCAACAATGCGTCCGCTCCCTCAGAAACCATGTTCTACGTGTCTGCTTACACCAGGAACAATGGGCGTGCATCGTTATCATCTTGCCGTGCATAATCTGATAGCTTACCCGACTAAACACCGTTACCGACGTCCGAATGATAAGTTTAATTATCATTTGTCTTATTATCCTTAAATCACACTCTATTTGCCTTCTTTACACTGTACATGCTAGTTAACTAACAAAAATATGCAAAAACCTCACAACAAAACCACAAACAAACAACACCCAATACAAACAAGTAATGTCCACTACCGCACACATGCTCGTTGCCGTGTGGGCATCTGCACACGGCAAAGGCTATTCGGGACACGGCAAAGCATTTGGCAAAGCCTTTTGGCAAATGCCACACGGCGGCGATTGCCATGGCAAAGGACTTTTACCGTGTGTTTTCTAAAAAGACATGGCAAAGCCTTTGCCGTGTGTCTTAGGCGTAGACACGATAAAGTAAAGTGAAATAACGGTTCCTGTGGAGATGACGGTGTTCATTTTTTGTCGTGTGTCTATTCTTTGTCGTGTGTCTCGTCGAAAAGTACACGGCAAAGAGACTGTCTTTTCAAAAATAAATTTGAAAAAATAAATCAATTTTGTTTCAAACTTTTTGAATGTTTTTGACTCGTTAATCTCATATAGGATCTTTTTATCCTAAGTATGCTTAATATTAGGTCAAATTGCACTCATAATCAAACTTCTCTTTCGGTCACCAATCCTAACACTACTTTAGCTCTAGCACACTTAACTTCTTTAATCGTTCCGAATGAGCTTCCGAGAAAGAAATTATCATATCAATCCTATTAACTCTTGGACCATGATGTCACACATCTTAGTTTTAGATTTCAAACAATTATTTAAGTAGATAATAATGAATGAGTAATAATAATCTTGAATCCAAATAAAAAATAAAATGATTTTATTTTATTTCCTTTTTCTATTTAATATGGAATAATTCATATATTTAAATTCGTAAATTAGAATTTGACACAGAAAATGTCTAAATCGATCAGAAAAATGAGAGGAATCCAAATATGACATCCATATAATCTTGTGAAAAATGGGGTGGTATCATTTTGAATTAGCCATTTGGTGGTTGCTTCATAAAATCCCCCATTTTTTGCGCTCGGAAAATAAAAAATGGCTTTTTGGTGCAACGAAAAGAAAAACTTTCTCCTGCAACACTATTCTGCATACCATTATGCATGCACAATATGAGCACATTATCACAAACTATGCCTTAATTCTAGCCATAACATTGGTTATTTGACCCGAAAGTCACGAAACCTCGAATAAGATAGGTCATTTTGTGAAGGTTTTTTTGAGACATAATCAATATACCAAGTTTAATATTTTTTTCTCCAACTATGTCACATGATATGACATCACGTGAAGGTTTCGCATTGTTTCAATCGTTTTTTAATTTTTTATGTCTCTTTTAAACTATCAACAAACTTTGTCGAACGACGGGTATGAAGATTCTTTGCTCGGAGCTAAGCCTCTCTAAACTTGTATTGGATCTCTGATTAAATAGCATATTATGAACCTAAAAATGATTTTTGTAAAAAAATCATGACCATCAGATCATGTACTTGTAGTTCATATCTGACCCACTTCCTACCGATTCGGTAGGAATTTGTCTTTTTCACCTGGAGTGGATGAAAAGGTTTGAGATCCCCTATTAGGACATTGTCCATTTAAGGTGGTCTAATATTTTTGAAAAATGGGATGGTAGCATTTTGAATTAGCCATTTGGTGGTTGCTTCATAGAATCCCCTTTTTTGCGCTCGAAAAATGGAAAATGGCTTTTTGGTGCGACAAAACAGAAAACTTCTTCCTGCAACATTGTTTGTCATCCCAAGATGCACATTATTGGCATATTGTCACAAACTATGCCTTGATTTTAGCCATAACATTGGTCATTTGACCCGAAAGCTAAGAAACCTCGAATGAGATAGGTCATTTTGTGAAGGGTTTTTTGAGACATATTCAATATATCAAGTTTGATATTTTTCTTCCAACTATGTCACATAATATGACACCACGCGAAGGTTTCACATTATTTCAATCATTTTTTTAATTTTTATGCATGTTCTAAACTATGGTCAAAACGGCGAGCATGAAGATTCTTATTTAGCATAAATATCTAATATTTGAGTTTAGATAGATAGATCTTATTTTTCTGTAAATTATGATATATTATTTGTATTTTTCTGAATTAGAATGAATTTTTTATGATTTTTCTAAAATTAATGTGATAAAAATGGAAAAAGAAAAAAAAGGATTTTGCCGTGTATACTGCAGAATATACACGACAAAGGCATGCGGAATACACACGGCAAAGGGACGACAAGGGCACACAACAAAGAGGCCACCCTATGCAGCCGTTAGCTCCTCCCGTCAAGTGGACCTATGGGTCATGGGTCCCACCTCGTTGCCGTGACGACACCTATGCTGTTTGCCGCTGTCGACTTTACCGAATGTTTTTATTTGCCGTGTATATTTCCTTGTTGTGTTCTTTTTTTGAAATTTGTCGTGTTAGTGTACTTTGTCGTGTGTTTTCTGGGTTACACACGGCAAAGACAAACTTTGCCGTGTTCTGGTCTATTTGGCACACGGCAAAGCCGTGTCTACACGGCAGTGACATATTTTCCCATAGTGGTCCATACCGACAAGACAAACCAGCAAACTCCGTCAATCTATTTGAAATATCGATATGATCGACTAGAGTAAAATGAATTGGCAACTAACAATTTTTAAATTGGTTTTCAATTTAGGCTTGCCAAGAATATAGATTGTCTAGATATGTAACTAGGTGGACAATTCTATATGGCAAGATATAATCAATCAAGTAAAGAACACAAAATAAAGGTAAGGAACAATGTAACCTCAATGTAGACTTGGAGATGTATTTTCATAGGTCCTTCCTTTTAAGGGAAAGTATGTCTATGTTTGAGGGGTGTATACATGACCTCTTTACGGATGTTTGTACACGGATGGAGGAAACAACAAGTGATTTATTTATCCATCATGGATGATAGCATAATCTTTGGATCATCCCTCCATCTCCTTAGGCATTTTGAAATTTCACATTATGATATGTAATTCACCTGTTTTATTTTTGTAGCCGACTGTGGACTTGGATTGGCTATGTGCATAATAGTTATGTAGAGCCCCAGGTGTAATACTTAAAACTCTTTAAGTACTAAAAACGCTCTTTATCAAAAAAACATTGGAGGGGTGTGGGCCACAAAGTCTACCAATGTCACAAAGGCCTCACCCTATTTTTCCGTGAGCGTAACACCAAGACAGGCTCACGGTCCATTATGAGGTGGCCTTGAAGGCGGTGACCGAAACATTTACAACAAGGTTGGAAAAATCTCCACAACAACTTGGAGGCTCCCAACATGACCACGAAGCTTTACAACACCAAATCCGAGAATCAAGGGCACCAACTTCCTTCTAGGGTTGCAAGAGCCCAAGATTAACAAGATTCACAAGCGAATAGGGTAATGGAATCAAATCAGTTTAGTGGAGATGTAGATCTAGGGTTCCTCCCCTAGTCCCCAAGGAATCAAGAAGTTTAGGGGCTAGGGAAGGAGTTATTGAAGCTCTAGGGCGCTGGAGTAATGGCAGAGAGAGGAATACTCCAATAGACGGATCACAAGGTAAGTGGAAGGGGCCTTTTATAAGAGGGGAATCGAATATGAATGTTTGGAGGTGTTGGGAAAAAACATGCATGCACGAACTGGCCTACAGAGTTAGACTACTCGATGGGTCGGCCTGGCCGAAGCACTCCGAGCTGTCATACTGGCATGTCGGACCACTCTGGGGAAAAATTCCGAGGAGGGACGTGAGACCAACAGGCGATCTTCCGCCTAGCCCCGGACCACTACAGATATATATAATATCAGGGTGTTGGGGAAAGACCATGATTAGGTATATATAATATTTCTAGATATAATATTCGAAGGGCTACTGGGTGCTGTCATGCTCGCGACAGTGTCCTTAGGAGTCAGATTTTTCTTGATCTGGCCCGTTGGCTTTGCCGGCGATGATGTTGGTGGTTATTTCATGGTGGTGGCGCCCTCACTGCACAGAAGGTGTTTTTGTGTGAGTGTGGGGAGGGGTAGCAGGCCAGTGGCACTACAGATCTTCCCGTGTTCGGTCGTAGCGTGGGGGTGTGTAGAAAGATTTGCTTCGGGCAAAATCCGATGGCGTGGCGTCCGCGGATGTCGCTCTTTGACATGGTTATACCCCGCGGTTACACAATCTCATCATACCTGGTCCAGCCCAAGGAAGGCCCACGGCAAATATACGCCAGCCCATGAGGATTTTTGGGTGGCCAAGGCCCATGACGCCTTCGGATCCTTGGAGAGCAAGACTAGAGTAGATAGGAAATTCAAAGGGGTAAACCCTAGAACCTGTAACAGACTAGATCTGTGCCTGGGACCTTCCTAAGTCTATATAAAGGCAGGAGGGCACAACCTAGATCTCTCTCTCATACTTTCGCATACACACCTCCACGCTAGATCGCATCTGCGCACCCCTGTAATCACCGGTTCCGCCGTAATCAAGAGCAGACAAGCAGGAGTAGGGTTTTCCCTCCAGGGGCCTAAACCTGGGTAAACCTCATGTCCTGTGTTGCTTGTTTGCTAACCGTTCCGCGATCTTCAGCATCCCCATCTTCTCCAAAACCCAAGTCCATAACAATGGGCATTGACGAGATTAAACCTCGTCAATTGGCGCCGTTTGTGGGAACTGGGGACGCTGATTGTGCGATCGTGACGGTCCCAACCCGAGCGATCTACAACTCCGCGGCGACGGAGAGTCACCTCCTCTTCGGTGCTTTAGACTTCACCGCCCACTCACCGGCCACCATGAAGGACTTCGAGCCCGTAGGCGACAGACTCGAGATCCTGTTCGGGAGCTTCTGCTTCCAGGTGGGGCAAACTGGCACCCTCCTCCTTCCTGAGCGGGTGCCCCTACCATCAATCAGGCCCGCTTCATGGGCCCCACACCCTGTGCTACGCACATCATCATCAACAGATGAGTCCTACGACAGCAGCAGCTGCAACTCCGATATGTGCGATCCGCCATCGGATGAAGGGACCTACGGTTCTGGATCCGGAAGCTGCGGTAGCAGCGGACCAATCTACGAGCGCTACCAATGCGCCGTAGTCATCCAGACCGACGTGGCCCAGGATCGTCGTAGAGATCTTCAATCTCCTTAGCTCTTGGTAAACATCATCGGGTCAAGATCTAGACCTTGCGGTGCAAGGTCGAATGACGGCATCAATCTTGTGTCGCTTTCCCTCGTAAGGGCATTGTATTAAATATTGTGTTACTCTTGGTGCTTCCCCGGTACTGGATTTCCATGGCATCATGCTTGCCCATGGTGGTGTGGCCTAGCATATACCACATCGATGACGAAAAGTCTCGGTAACATGGTGTAGCATGGCCTTGGTGGCGGACACATGATGATGGACACGCGCAGGGCTGTGGTGTTGTTTGGCATTGTGGCGACGTCAATGGAACCCCTTGCAAGGTCAATGCTTTGATCCCTATACCGAAGATGTGTTAAAGGAATACGGCGGTGACGACTTCTATAGCATGTGATTCCTTCATCAATCTTATAGGTGTAGCGACAACTATCGCAATGATGGTGACTTCGGGTTAATTGTTGTATTTATCTTGTTAGTATTTATTTAATAATAGTATAATAAAAGAGGGTGTGTGCATCATTTTGATGCAGAGGCCTGGGTTTCAGCCTCCTTTCCGTAAAAAATTCCTAAATGTAGATATTATGTGAATAGATGACGATAGGACCCTCTGTATTGCCCTGCATAGCGGCTGTGGGGAACTCTAGATCCCACAGCAGAGCCCATCCCTCCTTTGTCTTCCTTTGCCACCGCCATGGGGTGCGGCTAGGAAAAGCCCTGGTAGCGCTGATGGCTGGGGGGCTTCTTCGTTACCTTGTGTGGTAGGGCGGACACGTAGGCGTGCTTCCTTTGCCAGGTAATGGTGTTGGATTGGGGGCCATGGCTGCGACGCTCGGGCTCGACCTATGTGGCAAGGTGGTGGTGCGCGCCTAAGTTGACGGTGGTCTGCTGGCTAGATTCTTTGGGCGCCGAGAGTTGTGGGCGGGGCGGGATGCCGATGATTGTATCTATCTCTCTAGATGATGGCGCAACGGAATAAAGGTTTTCAAATATTGTTGTTCTTCGAGCACCATGGCATCGATCTGCTTCATGTTGGCCTCCTCGATCTGGCCGCCGACGAGTTCAGTCTTCCTCTCGGAGATTTCCGTAGTTTGGCGCAGGAGTTACTGGATATCTTGAGCTGAATCGATGAGGTCGTGTGTGTCCTTATTATTTGGGAAAGGCACAAACCTTCACTTTCTTGTGGTGACATGGGATATATCTTGATATAGATTTCGATGAAACTGATAGAGGTGGAAAAAGTCATGGTGACTGCGATCGGAGGTTGGTTATAATGGCGAAGACATTAGGTACTAGTTCTGTTAAAGACAATGCACCACAAGTTCTCCATGTATTTCGGGTGTTTGGCGACTCACAGCAACAACCTTGGCAAGCGGGGATGGCAGCACTGATGGACTGCATTCCTGGTGATGCTCCTCGAGTACCAAGCCACAGTTTTTTTGGAGAAACCGGCAAGAGCTCTGCCTTTTCATCAAGTATAAATAGAGTTGGCCGGTTTGTGAGAGAAACTGACCAAAACCCAATACAGAAAGGTATGTTAAGGGACATATCCAAACTCACACAGCCAGTTTATCAGGGAAACTTGTGAAAACCAAAACATACCAAAACTACCACACCAGCCCTAGGGTCGCGCACCACACGAGCCGACGACCCTTCCGCCCAAGCAAGAAGGGTCGCCACTCAGGAAGATCCAGAGCTGCCGCTCTGGCGTACACACCGGTCCCGAGACCACGCACACTAGCTAGAACCGAAACAACCCAAACACAACACATCGGCCCCGAGGCCGCGTCCCACTCAAGTCGACGCCCCTTCAGCCCTAACGGCAAGAGCCGACACTCGAAGCCGCCGCTCTAAACTCCCATGCCGACCCTAGGGTCGCGCACACTCCTAGACGATGACAAAAATGTAGAGCTTGACAAGCCAAAGGCAAGAGGCAGAGTACGGGGCTTCCAAAGGCCACGCTCCCAAGGGAGAAACGACGATGGCGCCGCCGTCGCCCGTTCCGACCAAGGCCGAAACTTGGGCTTTCACCCAGAGAGCCCGAGGCATGAACGAGGAGGGAGGTGAAGGGGATCCTCAACGATGCCTAGTGGAGGTGCATCCAAAGGTGTCATCATCGCCGACATTGACCAAAGCCGATGCAAGGCTTTCACCCGGAGCTCACCGAACCCGTAGTCGTTGCAGCCTGTCCGCCATACTTGTCAAAGTCAAGCAAGCTCTGCAAACTGCTGCCGCCCACCACCCAGAACCCACAACATCATGTCCTGCCACCCACGTGGCCAGGGCAAGAAAGCAGCAACATCTTCCTGGAGCCGCCACTCCGGCATCCTCGCGTGCAGCATAATGGCCGCTCGTGCCTCACCGCAACCAAGGCAAACCTTCTGGGTCCGCTGCCCCGGCTTCTCAGTGAGCAGGACGGGGACCTCCTCCCGTGCCTCCAACACCCCCACCTCGCCCTGATGTATCCATGGCCAAACCTGGCCAAGGGGCACCAGATCTGCCTCCTCCCATGACCTAACAGACCTCCTGACGACCGTCACCGCGAGACCGGCATGGGGGGAGGGGGGACCTCCACTGGCCGGGACGCCGCCCAAGCCCGTGAATGCCGGTGAGCCATCACACCGCACAGTCGCCGCACCTCGCCCTAGATCTGGGCGCACACTCGTGCCATGGTTGTTCCGCCGCACCCAGGCCAGCCCACCTTGTCGGCCAACGGCAGACGCCAGCGCAGAGCCACCACCATTGGTAGAGCCCGAGCCCACCGGCTCGGCAACCTCTTGCAGCGCCATGCCCAACCTCGTTGTCGTCAGCCGTCGCCAGACCTCGCTGTAGACCCGCCGCCACCTCCGCCAGGCGAAGTCCACGCCATCGAGTCACAGCATAGCCGCCACCAAAGATCTCTCGGGCCGCCGCCACGGCGTCCACGCCTCGACCGGGCTAGCTGACTCAACACGAGCGTCGCCTCAGACCACCATGCCGAGCGCCTCCGGCCTTCACGGAAGATCCCCCCTCCCATGACCTTTGGCGGCGAGGACGCCCGCCGCCACCGTGCCGACGACCCGCGGCGGTGGCGGCGAGAGGAGCTCGCGCAGGGAGGGCCCCCGCAGCGGATTTCTAGGGTTTCCCCTGAGCCGCCCCGTGCGGGAGCGAAGGGGGTGGTGGTCGGATACCCTGTCTCCATGACTCTATGTACCAAGCCACGATTTCAAGGTTGAAAACTCAAGGTGTAGTCTTTATTGGTTGTACCTGGCAATGATCTTTCATTAGGCATTGTTTTGGAAACTTGGAGTCTCTTCAGGGTGAAACCCAAGATCTTCGATCAAGTGACAGACAATGATTGAGCATTATTTCTTCTTGGAGGCGTTGCTTTTGGATAATCGTGTTTGTAGTCCAAGTGTTCTCTTCGATGGTGGTGGTTTGGCTGCTACTGTTACGAGTGGATCATCGCCATGACGAAGTCTCTGTTTTTCTTTTCTCTCTTTTTTCTTGGTTGTGTGTATTTCTGATGTCCTCGTACATCTTGTTGGTGTAGAAACTAGATATATTTGATATCTTTATGATATTAATATAATTCTTTATCAAAAAAATAGTATGTGAGTCAGGTCGTAAGTTGATAGCATCCTCCATACAACATGCCATCAATTCCGTTCCATGTCTTGTTCTCAGTCGAAGAACACACTACGATGCGTACGAGGTCATGCTGCTTTTGTGATATGGACATGTACGCACTGCCATCATACGTGTGGGTGTGGCACAAGCACACCAATGAGATTCGAGTTAGGTCGAGTCGTAGTAGCCCTGGAATCGATTAAACAATTCTGATAAAACAAGTTGCACAGGCATAGATATCGCAAACTAGAATATCTGGATGGCGACAAATATAATTCCTAGTACCTCGAGCAGCACCTGTCCCACCAAATGCCAAGCAGATGTACATAGTGTGTTTCTCTATCGTTTCAGGAGGGAAGGGCTTGGTAGTAATTTGACTTGAGTGGGGGAGTGGTTAGATTAGTTGATAGAACCGCACGAGTCATGCCCCTCTCCCTGCTTATGATAAAGGAGGCTCCAATCATGGCTTCCCCTCCACCACTGTCTCTGCAAAACTAAAGCAACAAAGACACAGTAGTAGAGCAGAGTGGAAGCTTGCGCAGAGACAGCAATGGCTGGGAGTAACTCTACCTGGGTCATGGTCTGTTCTGTTCTCAGTCCCCCACTTAATTTCCATGTTTCTGAATTCATCATCTTCTTTTCCGTCTGTCCCTGCATATGCACCTGGTTTGTTTTGTTTCTTCCCGACCTTGGTAGTAATTTGGATCAGAACAAGTGGTTATAGTTCTGGGTGTTTTTGGTTGAGACAGAAATGGGCCTGTCCCGCGAGCTGTTGCCGTGGAGGCAGATTGGTGCGTATTTAGCACAGATCTTCTGAATGTTTAGGAAGGGACAACGATTTTCCTTTATTCCGACGACTTCTTTTCCAGAAAGATTCCGAGGTATGTAGCCATGTAGGCAGCGAGCGAAGAGTGTATTTGACTTATCGGAGGGCCCTGCCCTGAGAGCAAGAAGCTTTTGCGAGGTTTCAGCTCTGATCTGTCTGTGTAAGCTATAGTCAGATTAGCTCATATGAGACCACGAAATTTCACAAGATCTCAGGTGACAGGTGGTACAGTGTACAAGACTAAAATTAGGCACGGTATGAGATGAGGATCTCTCTCTCTCTGTAATCTGGCTCAGGATGTCGGTTTTATTTTCTGCAGGGTACTAGTAATTTTGGGGTGATGGATTGTTTTCAGACTACTTACTTAATTTTGCTTCATTTAATCGCATCGCTTGCTTAACTCCATCCGTCTGATTGATTGATGGCGCAGCTGGAGCAGAAGGGAGCCGGACCGGGAGCAAGAAGCTCCCACGCCATCACCCTGGTGGGCGGCACGGCCTACTCCTTCGGCGGCGAGTTCACCCCGCGCGTGCCCGTCGACAGCACCATGTACGCCTTCGACCTCAAGGCGCAGTCCTGGACCGCCCTCGACGGCGCCACGGGCGAGGTGCCCCCGCCGCGCGTCGGCGTCACCATGGCCTCCGTCGGCGGCACGGTCTACGTCTTCGGCGGACGCGACAGGGACCACAGGGAGCTCAACGAGCTCTACTCCTTCGACACGGCCACCAGCGCCTGGACCCTGCTCTCCTCGGGCGACGACGGCGGCCCGCCGCACCGGAGCTACCACTCCATGGTGGCCGACGGCGAGGGCGGCCGCGTCTACGTCTTCGGCGGGTGCGGCAACGCCGGAAGGCTCAACGACCTCTGGGCCTACGACGCCGCCGCCGGGCGCTGGGAGGAGCTGCCGTCGCCGGGGGAGGCCTGCCCTCCCCGCGGCGGGCCCGGGCTGGCGTTCGCCGGCGGGAAGGTGTGGGTGGTCCACGGCTTCTCCGGGAGCGCGGAGCTCGACGACGTGCACTCCTACGACCCGGCAACCGGCGAGTGGGCCGCGGTCGAGACCACCGGCGACAGGCCCGCCCCGCGGAGCGTGCTCTGCGCCGCCGGGGTCGGGAAATACGTGCTGGTGTTCGGTGGCGAGGTCGACCCCAGCGACCTTGGCCATCTCGGCGCCGGCAAGTTCTCCGCCGAGGCCTTCATGCTGGACACCGAGACCGGCGTGTGGGCCAAGCTGGATGACGCCTCTGATCACCAC
Organism: Avena sativa; assembly: GCA_916181665.1. Lineage (NCBI taxonomy): Eukaryota > Viridiplantae > Streptophyta > Magnoliopsida > Poales > Poaceae > Avena > Avena sativa. Next base: position 336,201,931 of record OV702297.1, on the reverse strand, counting down.
CCTGGTCCTCGCGGCTGGTGCGCGTTCTCGGCGGGGGCGCTCGACGGCCGGAGCGGGATGCTTGTCTACGGCGGCAACTCGCCGACCAACGACCGGCTCGATGACATGTTCCTCTTCACTCCACTTCTAGCTTGAGTCTGTGTGCAATCGCAGGTTTCGTCAGGAACTTGTGGGGTCACTTAAGTTGGTGCTTGTTGTTGCCTGCATCTTGCGTTTATGTTGTGTATGTATGCACATGAATAATAATAATGATGATGATGATGATGATGACGACGACGACGACGAGAGAACCAACCCGTGGTTGGATGGTTAAGAGGGCAGTGGTACCTCCAGCCTAGCAGAGTTTAAATCCCAGGTTTGACGCTTTGGTGTCTCATACAGGCGGAATATTCTTTCAGTACGAGGCGACGTTTCTGTCGATAGCGAGGTGTCTGCGGTGACTTCGTCAATCTCAAGACCCGCCGGCTCAGTCTCTCGGAGGTGCTCATAGGGGTAGGGTGTGCGTGTGTGTTCATAGGAGTGAGTGTATGTACGCATTGTGAGCGTCTGTGTTTGTACTGTGTTTCTCAAAAAAAAATGATGAATTTGGTGCTTTAAGTTGCTTTGCGACTAATAAGATCTCAAGGCTAAATTTTCAAGTACCATTCTTCATTTGAGATTATGAGAGAATATGATCCTATCATCATGGACATGGAGCATCTTATAAAAAAAAACTGTGAGTGAGTTCCATTGTTTACTGCGTAGATATGTATTTGTGACACATATTATACATTTAGTGAAACTTTTATCGAAATATTCTATCTAGGAAACTTCGAACATGCTTTTGGCATTTTGCTTGTTTTGTTAGATAAGACCGTCTTGTTAGATCGACATGGCGTGGCAAAATGTGTAAAGCTCGGAGGACGACATCGACGATCATGTCTCTTCCATTCGCCATTATCCTAATTTTTCAAATCTCAGTCATCACCTTACACCTTGCCAATTGGACACATCAGAAAAAGAATGTCTAAAACTTCTAAAAGAGGTAAATCTAGATCATTTTTCACTTGACGGGTAATTAGGGTCACAAACATATAATCGGAGGTAAAAATGTGAAATTTATTCAAAATATTTCATATAGGAACTGATTTTATTTAGTTCATTTTAGTTTGGAGCAGATGTTTGTGATAATTTACACCATATTTCTGATCTGCGCCTTATAATTTACACCATTCGTAATATTGTATGTTTTATGGTCATCTAATGATCACTCTTCTTTAGGCAGACTTGAAGATCTATTTTTTCTAAATACAATAAAAATAGGCTACATTAACTTAATAGCCAGATATTTTACTATTTAAACATTTGTAGTTTAACATTTATGCATTAGAAGATTTATAGACTATGGTAGATGAATAGATAATATTAGATCTTCTGCTAAGAAAAACAATAATGGAAGTGTGGAGGATGATTGATAGAGTTTTAATTTTATAAAATATATGTATGCACTGTAGATGTAAAACCGATATCTTCAGCTTTCGAAATGTGTTTTTTCACAATAAGAGCATCTGATCCTCGATCCAGAGGGATTTACGGTTAAACCATCACTTTTTTTTAATGTATTGCGTGTTTTATTAGATTAATAAAGTATCCTACGACCAAGATTTCAATGCTGAATGTTTGTAAGACAAAGCTTAATGCTAATTAGTCACTGCATTTTCTTACAGATTGCTTGGAATAAGAGTTTCTTTAAAAGCTGATACAAAGGTTTGAGCCCCCGAAACATGATTATAAGCATGATCTGGCTATGATTTCGTAGAGGTAAAGAAAACAATAAGGCACGTTTTCAAGATATGGCCATTTCGAGGCCGCTTTCGTCAAGGAGTACCAATTACAAACTGCAGCTTCTTTCCGTTCAAGCAGATGCAATGCAAGCAACATAAACACAAGCAGAGGGTCCATGTAAAAAAAAACAAGCAGAGGGTCTAAGTCCGACAGAGGCCCAGGTTCGTCATCGGCCCATGTTCATGTTCTTATGCGAACTAGAAAGAGGCTGAGGGTTTCGGACATCTTCAGCGCGTCGATCGATTTGACCACTGGCTGTCCGAATGTGTCCGATCGGACAGGAGACACAGACCAGCGTCGTGACCCAAACGACCGAGCGTCACTGACCGGTCCACGGCGACCTATTTCCGGACCTACTTCCAGACAGCACGCGTATTCCCTCATGGCATGCCAGCGAGTGGGTGAAAACATTTCACCTCCTTCCACTTCCCACGGAAACTCAAAATCGTCCTGCACCAAACCCCTAGTCAACGATGGAGGAAGCCGCCGTCACAGCCCTAGCCACAACCACCAAAGCTGCCGGCAAGGCCAAGAAGGCCACCAAGACCAAGGCTCTGCTCAAGCCGAAGGAGTTGACCGACTGATCAAGCAGAAGAAGGAGTTGGCCGACGCGGAGCAGGCGGAGGAGAGTAGGAAGCGTGCCGCACGTAGGATCGCGGTGAAGGAACGGGCGGCGGAAGCAAAAGCCGCCATCGAAAAGGCCAAGCGCCCTTCAGGATAAGGCCAATACCAAAGTCACCACCAATGGATAGCCTCCCAGGCCCTTTTTCTCATCAAACATGAGGCGCTGATAGAAGCCTTTGCCCTGTCTGACGCGATCGTCGTGGCCGGCGCATCATCGAATAGCTCAATGTCCTTGGTCATCAAGCGGTGGCCACTTTGTCCACGGTCGCTTGCTGCAGCGGGAGAGGGGTTGCACTCCCGTCGTGCACGTCGAACCATGTTCCCGGCACAGCGGCTCACGATCGCATGCTGCCGGAGGATACTTCCATCAACCTCAACCGCACTCCCGGGCCCGACGAACTTAGGCAGGAGCATGGCAAGAAGCCACGCAAGATCCCCGCGGCGAACATGACTGTGCCCCACGTCCTATTCGGCGATATGTCTCGCGGGGTGTCGTCAAGGGAGGAAGACGACGAGGTTGTGCTATAGAAGATGATCTATGAGGCCACCGCCTAGGCGACGACCCCGAGAACGACGAAACATCCAACAAACCGCTTTTGACATCGAGCTTGAGCCACTGTGTGGGCCCAACGCCGAGCCAACGAATAGTGATAGAGAGGATGCCATGTATGTGGACGATGCTGATGTTGATGGCTATGGCGATGGCGAAGAAGCCGATCCTACCGGTGGCGCAACACAAAAGAATAAGATCCAAAGGACCGGTAGCTACACTGTGAAGGAGGAGAATGTCCTTTGTCAGACATGGATGACAATTCTACAAGATCCAATTTGCGTCGTTGAGCAAAAAGGGTCAACATATTGGCGAAGAATCTTCAAGTACTTCCATGTGCGTAAGAAGTTCAAGCCCTATCGCATCCATAGTGATCGAAATGGCGTCTCTCTTCAAATTAGATGGGGTTTCATAAATGCAGAGTGCAACAAGTTTTATGGTGCATTCGAGCATGTGCAAGGTCAGCCCGTGAGTGGCATCGACATTGGAGATAAGGTAATGGCTTGTCCATTGTATATATGTCTATCAACGCGGATTTGGTAACATGGATGCTATCAATGCATGCAAGTGTTGACGTTGGATACAAAGAGCAAGTATACTACTGCCAAGATGAGAGAGAGCCAAACTTGCATGCAGTTGACGGTGTCATTGCCGTTTGTAGCATAGCATGACCGGCTTTTTTTAGCATAGCAAACAACACGTATTGTTGCAGAAATTTTTACCAACTCAAACGAGATGCATGCTATGCTAGTTGTACTTGCTGAACTAGACTAGTTGTACTTAGTTGTACCTTGGTGAGATGTGTGCATACTAAGCATCAAACCGAACAAGTAAACATGCATGAATTTTTACAATAAAACCAGCCATGAGAGTAGAGCAAGATGGCAAGCAGGTTATCATGCGTCCCTGGGTGCACGAATTTTGGCCAAAATCTTCGTGTGTGGTTCTCGTTTAGCGTGGAAGTGTTTCCCGGCTTCCTGCGTCCTTTTTCGCTAGATATTTTTTCAGTACTAAACGCAAAACTTATTCCTGTATATATACGATGGTGTGTTTCACACACTGCAGATCATTCGCTAAACTGCTCCTCTAGTTGATAAACAGTATTGTGCTCTATCTAAACAACCGTGCGCCCAAAAATAAGGTTGGCCAATAATATGTTGCATGTGCTTGCGAAATTGTTTGGTTGGGTTGCTCAAATATTGGCGGGTTCAATGGTCTACACGTAGTGCTAGCTTGCATGCTTAAATATTGGTCTGTTCAATAGTCTATATGTAGTGCTAGAATGCATGCTGAAATTTTGGCTGGTTCAATAGTCTAAATGTATTGCTAGCTTGTATGTTCAAATTTTGGCCGGTTCAAGGGTCTATAAGTATTGCTATCTTGTAGTGCTAGGTGAGATGTTGCTAGTTTGCATGCGTATGCTAGCTTGCATGTGGTACTTGCATGTACTAGCAGTATTGTCGAATATTATGCTCTTGATGTAACGCAGGTGGTGTTTTCCGTTAGAGATTTTGTGCTCCGGCTGCTCAAATTCATGCTCTCTACAGCATATCTAATGGTTGGATTAATATGCATAGGTAGCACCCTAGGTAGGCCACTATTTTCGATATGTCTATTTTGCATATGTAGCATATATTATCGATTCTCTTCCTTTTGTATAGGAGACTCAATCCATGGGGTACTTCATCCACCTTGGCCCATTGTTAGATGATGCTCAAGAGATACCCAAAGTGGGAAACGAGATTTTCCCTCTTCTAAAAGAGTGTCGAGGCTTCGAGGAAGAGTGGGAGTGAGTCAGATGTCTTCGATCTTGAGGATGATGGACCAAGCACGGGTAGCACGCACAATGGTCATGCCGTTTGTCCAAGAGGCCACAAGTCCACTAAGGTCGACCTCAACCACCAAGCCACGACACTTGCATTGCAAGAGACCTTGAAATGGTTGATTGTGGAGAAGGAGGAGGCAAATACCAATAGACAGGAGAGGTGTCTTCAAGAGAAAGAGGCCGCCATTGAACACCAAGGAGGAGATCTTGAGGTGGAAGAGTGTTGGAAATATAAGCAATAATCCATATGATTTAATCCGAATAATAAACTGATAAATCATGATCATACAGACAGTAGTAAAACCAATCATGCAGATCAACAAAGTAGATGAACATATTACATCTATAGGAGATAAACCTGTCACATCTACACCAAATGCTAGAACAAAGAACTCTAGCATAATCTGAAAAAGACAGTTGAATATCACGTACAGTATAGGTTGAATAGCAGCCGTAGCGGTCACAGCAGCGTCGCCCATGTTGTGGTTGTCGAAGAGGTCGCTGACGTCTGGGAAGAAGTCGTCGTTTGGGAACTCGTCGTCGGACGACGACGTGGTTGCCAGTAGTCGCGCTGAGCGCTCCCCAAAAACCTGATCGCCCCTCACCCGTACAGTTTCACGAGAGGCGGGGTTCCGGAGGCCTACTATCCCGATCTGCGGTGCACGCCACAAGCCGGGATGGGGAAGACGAAAGCGGCGGCGCAAGGTTCTGGAGGATAGACGCGTATGTCGATTGATACGGTGCCGATTAGGTTTAGCCCGTACGCTTATATAATGCAGGTTAGGAATATCGTGGGCTCAGCCCACGTCCGATTCGGTAACAGCCACGTCCATAAATACTGGAAACGGCTGTAATTAACGCGTCCGTTAATAACTCATAATCAGTTTTCCCAACAAGCAAAATAAAGCTCGGCTCGGCGAGATTCCCGCAACCCGTGGCGCGCGCGTCGTGACGAGGCGAGGCGAGGTGTGGCGAGGCGGGCGGCGTCGAAGGAGGAGTGCGCGAGGGCTACTCTTCTTGTCACACCTTAGTGAGTGGTGCAACACTCTACTATATACGGTGGTCCAACTCCCCTTCAACTAGCAATGTGGGACTAAACTTTAGCACCACTAGCACAACCATATGCTGCCATATACAAGTGGGCCAAAGATAATTTCAGAATTTGTCTAATGGGCCAACAGCCCAATATACACCAAATTCCAACAATCCCCACAAAGTCTCATTGGCACATCACAACACTTTTCTTTCAGAACATTGTTTTATATACCGGTGTGTAGTGGAGACTGTTAAGTTTAACTTTCACGTTAAACTTCATGCTACACTAGCTTGCAACTTGAATAGTGGACTATGCCTTGAACTACAAGTTTTCTGCGCGCTAGTTTCACACAAAATCTAGACCGGTACAGGGCTACCATCGGCTTCCCCGCGTTTTGGAGCTTATGCTTCATACTCCAGGGCCTTTTGTAACATCCCAAAAATATTGAACTTGGATCATCAAACTCTAAGCATCAAAGTTAGGGTTAACAAAAACTTTTCTAAATAAAGTTATGAATGCATGCATATGAGTATGCATTGAATTTGAAATTCTTTTGAACCACCTTGTTTGTGTGTTTCCTTGCTTGTAAAATGTTTCTTAGGTGAAATAAATATCATCTAAAACATTTCCCACACTTTTCCCAAAGACAAGTAAATCAAAACAAATAAAATAAAGGAATGGTCATTTTGACCAATTTAACTCCCATGCCTACTTTGGCTGTCTCAAACTTTCTGAACCTAACAGAAACTTCTCTGGATCTTTGCACCTCTTGATTGTACTCATAACAAAGTATCAAGGACCACCTTGATATCATCCAGAAACTTTCAAATGCATAGTTTAAATGACAATTCAAAATTGAATCTTTATCATATGGGAAGATCCCACTTTTTTCAAAAACCACTCAAACAAGCTCAACTTTCAAAACCCAAGCATCTGCAGACTCACCAGCACCAATCTAGCACACCCACCAAAAATCTTTTCAAAATTCAAAACTTGAATTCATGCGGCCATTTCATCAAACACTTGGCAGACACAAATCAAACAAAATCAAAACACTATAGTGTGTAGTGTTTTGAGCCTAACTGGTTCCCTATCTAGCTCACAACCATCTTAGTAGATCATCTAGCAAGTTAAACCAAGCACTAGACCCACTGTAAGCTTGGCAATACCATCAATGGTGAACAGCCGAAGCCACCCTTGCCACCCCAGTGTAGACAGCAAGCTAGGAAGGAAACTAGCCACGCCAACCTTGTCTGGGAGATCACCCATGCCTCACCGCCCCCTCTCGACCAGCCCTGCCTCGAAGACACCGACCAGAGCACCCAGGAACGCCGCGCCCGTGCCTCTGCCAACCGTGTCGAGCATGCACCAGAGCGCCACCCTCGACCGAAGCCCACAGACCGCGCGCCGCCCTCACCGCGTGCATATACGATCACCACCGACCCAGGAGACCGCCAGACATCCCCGTTCGCCGCCCCGTGACGCACAGCTACCGCTCGCCGTCGAAGACGCCGCCTCTGCCGCGTAGAGCGTCGTGTGTTCCAGACCAAACCGCACCGCCCCTACAAACGCATTAAAGCCGTAGAGCATCGCCAGGAGACCACCAAGCGATCGCCACCGTCGGGCATGCCTCTAGCATCCCGTAGCCATGTCGCCACCGTCGCCCGCCCATGCCGTTCGGTCTCACCGTCGAGACTATAAATAGAGGACTCCCCCGCTCGAATTCTTCACACCATTCCACTCCTCTCTCACCCAGAACCACCCCACCTCAGTCCCGGAGCAAGGCGAGCAGTGCATCGCCAGAATTTCACCGGAGCCCGCCGCCTCTGGAGAAGAAGGGCGCCATCGATTTCGTCCATCCCAGGAGCTGCCGTGACCACCCCTGAGTTCGCGTCGTCGAGTTCGTCGTTCGCCCGCCTCGCCGACCCTCGCCTGCACCCCGGTGAGCCCCCAGCAACCCCCACTGGACGCGCTAGGTTTTTGTCTCGCCGGCGTTGCCCAACGTCGACGATGACTCTCAGCCGTTGGATTAGAACTAGATCGAACGCCCCATACCGCTTCGCACCATCCTGTCTCACTAACGAGTGGGGACAGCCACTTAAGCAGCCCGCGGAAGCGCTACGCTTAGCAGGCCGGCCCGTTAACTTTTCCCGCGCAGCCCAGTTATTTGAATTAAACCTTTTCCATTTAATTTCAAACACACTTCTGTACCCAATTTCAAAAATCAACCCAGGTCGATTCAGTGCATCAAATTGAATGAAATAATTTTGTTAGAAAGGTCTGGGAATGCTGAATCCAAGCCCGTTGGATTCAAGTCATTTGGATCTATAGATCACCCATGGTAAAAATAACAAGGCAGAAGCTTTTATGCATTCAAACATTTTTCAAATTTAAACCATAATAGCTTTTGAGTTGATTCCAACTCTCAAAAATACATTTAACCATACCTTTCAGAATATATAAAAATATATAGGTTTACTTGCAGAAATAATGTTCAAGTAATAAAAGAATGCTACATAGGCATTTCTAGTTACTTTATTTAATTAAAATAAAAGGGTAAAACCTTATTAAATTGTGACACCACTTTAAATCATATTCCCATGGACTAAAATATGTGGTGATGACATGTGTCAACATGATCCCATGTTTGGTTTGGAGAATATTAAATCTTAAGTAGTTTTTCAATGAGTAGAAATTACTTTTCTAAAAATAAAAGGAATTAAACCAAACCTTAATCTTGTCATGTTAGAGATGATGTTATATCATATATACGAACCTTGTGTGTGATGATTGCAAGTAGTTAAGTATTGTTTGGTGATTGTGTACCTCGTATTTATTTATAGACGCTAGTACCGACCAAGGATACGAGGAGGAAGGAGGATTCTACGAAGAAGAAGCCGAGGAGAACTTCAACCACTGCTCTGCTCAAGGCAAGCTAACACTTGCAATTATGAAAGTTATATAACCTATGCAATGCACTAAGCATGCTTGGTTAGACATATTTGATGATAACCAATCCTAGTTTTATTTACAAGCTTTCTATTTTATTTCTTTATCAAAGCTAGTACTTAGAGATTCCTTAAGTGACTTGTAGATTCTAGAAAGATATATGTGAAGGTTGCATAAAGAGCATAAAATTTGGCCTAAGCTAGATAATCTTGATGTCATCCTAAGGCATGAGATTGAACTTAGTTAAAACTCCTCTAGTTTACCACCCCTCATTAGTGCTTACCCCCACCTGTAGATGCTAGTGCTAAGCATAAAACTTGATCAACTTTAGATGGGAATAGTTGGTGGAAAAATGGTTATGAAAACCATGGAATGATGGATCATTCTATTGAAATGTTTTGGACAGGTGTTTCCGAACACTTGATGATTTTGGTCATGAAAATGTTGAGGCATGAGCCTTAGCCCTTTATAAAACTGATGGTTGTCTGGATGCGATACCATTCCAATTTTATCGTACAACCACAATACCCGAAGATTGGGTAGGGCTTGACTTGAAACTTATATACCTTAGTATTAGTTCCCTCACGGCCAAGGTCTGAGCTGAGGCTACCTTGTGAAGATGGTCCACCTGTGCAATACCCAAGATGACAGTTGGTCATGGTTGGGAGGCCAAACTCACAGGAGAGGTGCTTATACTAGGGCGTGTAATTGAAAGGTTAGGATTGATTATCCGCATACTGAGTATGGTGAATTCAGGATTTGTTCCTGACGGATGTATCAAATATTGTGGTGAAAGTGTACAATCTCTGCAGAGTGTCAAGCTATTCGAATATCCGCATCCGTGGTTATGGACAGTTGGAGTGGCCATACTGTTCCCCGTCAGACTTTTCAAAATGACTTGTGAAACAAAGTGAGACTTTGACTTGACTACAACCGGGTTGTGATATGAAATACAAGTTCCCATTTAGGTGTTATAAAACTTCAACTAGCATTCGTTGCTTCTAAACTTAGTAGAGATAAATCTGGCTTTTTGCAAAACAACCCTAGAGCCTAGTGTCCTATTATCAAAAACCCCTTTCCCTTGTTAGTATTAGTTTGCGAGTACTTAAAGAGTACTCATGGCTTTGTCCCTGGCTATTCCCATGGCCAGACTATGAAGAGGAGTACCTGGAGGATGGACCCCAGGAAGGTTACGATAACTAGGATCATCTCCCATCGTCAGCATTGCCTGTGACCCCGAAGATGGAGCTTCGCCTACGCTACCGTTATTATTACGTATTCCGCTGCTTGATGTTGTATTAAGAACTGGATCATGAGATCCCTATTTGTGTAAGAAATTCTGTACGGTTGTAATGGATGATGTACTATGGTATCCAATTCTGTTATGTCTCGCAAAAATGGTAATCCTGGGATTGTGATGTATGGCATAACAGGCATCTGGGATTAAAAATCCGGGTGTTGACAAGTTGGTATCAGATCCATCCTGACCATAGGAGACCCTAGTTAGACTGGACGTTTGAATCAAAAACTTAGTTTCAAAACCAAAGAAAACAAATATTTACAAAAACTTATTCTCATTCTTATCCCTTTGATTCTTTCATAAAAATTCATGTTCCTCAAAAACTCTTGCAAAATACATAAAATTTTGACACACTTGATCACTCTACTAACTTACTCATCCTATATTCTTATAGATGGACGTGAAGTACAACAAGTTTTATCAGCTGGGGAATGGAGGAGACCTTATCTTTGAGAGGGATTTGGACCAGCTTTTAGAACTTCTGGAGCGTCCGCACCCCGAGTTCTTCGGAGCTCAGCTCAATGATCAAGGAGGAGAAGATCTGCAGTGGCTAATTGTTGCAAGTCTCAGAGAAAAGATTGAACCTCCGACTGCGGAAGGAATTCAGTTTACCTTAAGAGAGAACAACTGGCTCGATGGACTTGCCAGGGCCATGCAGGAAGCTCTTTCCCGTCTGTGTGGGCAGAGCATCAATCAGATCAAGGGTACTCGCTTTGAGTTTTGCCCAAGGCGTGATGCAAATGGACAACCACTAGAAGCCCCATACCACCCCGAACTAAAGACTCAATTGGACCACATTAGCTTCATGATGTACGATCGTTAGCAGGAGTTGGATAATTGTCGTGACTACTCCCACCACAAGTCTGCCATCATCAAGACGAAGGACCAAACCATCGCCATGCTAGCAAAGGATCGCAAGTCTCGCCGCCGTCACCTCGACAAGAAGGAGCGCATCATTGCCCGCCTTCGCCACCGCATCTCATCTTTGGAGGAGACCATCCACGAGAGAGACATGCATTTGGAGGAAAGGGAGAATGCCGGAGAGGATCTTCGTGGAGACCCCTACTCCTATCTCAGCGATGACGATGATTTTCTGGAGGATCAGGCTATGGATTTCTTCACCGATGAAGACGATTTCGCCTTCATCGATGATGATGAGGATGATGAGGCCACAGATTCCGAGGAGTAGTAGCACTTGAGCACTAGCGTAGTGAGTAGTATTTGGTCCCACTGTATCATAGTTCTCAGAATGGTTCTTGAAACCATCTGTTTTTCTTTGTTGTGGTGTGTGTTGTATCGTGTGCTATGAATGAATGAATGAAAAAGCAAGTTGCTAGAAAATCTGAGTCAAACTTTAAAAAAAATTCAAAGACCCAAAAAAACTTAGAAATTTCCCTCTTTTCTCATGATCTATCTCAATCTTCAGATGCCACGTGGAGGAAGTGGTTCATCCCCGGACCCGATGTTGCAGATTCTGCAAATGTTGACTTCTGACCGTGAAGCTGAAAGAGCGGAACGTCAAGCCAACCTAGCCACCCTTCAGCAGATAGCCCAGCTAGCCCACAACAACCAAGGCCATGGAAATCAGGACAACCATGGATCTAAGCTCAAGAATTTCCAGAATACCAACCCACATGTTTTCACTAAGTAAGAAGAACCCCTAGACGCCGATGATTGGCTGCAAACCATGGAAAATAACCTAGAAGTTGCCGGAGTGGAAGCCAACGAGAAAGTTCTGTTCGCCACCCACTATCTAGCCGGAGATGCCAGGGCATGGTGGAACAGTGTTCACGCAATGACCAGAGGCCAGATGATGACCTGGGAAGAATTCAAGGTCAAGTTTAGCAGAACCCATGTACCACCAGGTTTGATCAAGAGAATGAGAGACGAGTTTAGAGAGCTGAAGCAAGGAAGGATGACTGTAGTGGAATACCGTGACAAATTTTTGTCATTAGCTAGGTATGCCCCAGATGAGATCGACACCGAAGCCAAGAAGAAAGAAAGATCCCTAAATGGTCTGCATGACGAGATGCAGACTGTGTTAGTCAATATCCCCTTTGCTGATATTGAGGCCCTTGTCGACTCAGCTATCCAAATGGAAGGAAAGATCAACCAAGCCAATGAGAACCACAAGCGTCGCATGATGCATCAACCAGGAACCCATCAGACCCCAAAGTATCGCCCCAACCCATCTCCAGGATTTGCCCCAAGAACCAACAGACCCCCGATGAACCGTCCGACCTACCCCAACCGTGGAAACCCTAGGCCCGGAGGAAATCACAACAACCCCGACAACGCTAGCAATTTCAATCGTGCCCCACCCAAATTCAACAACAACAATTCTACGGCCAACACCAACACTGCCCCTAGGACTGGAAGCAATGATGTGCCTGTAGCAGCCAAGGACAAGTCGCAAGTGACTTGTTATGACTGTGGAAATAAAGGCCACTATTCCAACGAGTGCCCCAACAAGAAGAATGCTACAGCCCCCAATGCCCATGTCCCAGCTCAGCAGCAGCGTCGTGTTCAGCCAGGAAGAAGATTTGCCCTAGGGAATTCACTCAACCACAACGGCCGTCTTTTTTTCATGCATGCTGAAGAAGCTCAGGAAGCGCCAGACGTCGTGCTGGGTATGTTTTCTGTTAATTCAGTACTTGCAAGAGTGTTGTTTGATTCTGGTGCATCACATTCATTTGTCACCGAAGAATTTGCATGCACTAGTAGAATTCAACCAACCAAACTGAAGCATGTTATGATTGTTCAAATTCCCGGATCAACCACTAAGGCTAGGCAAATTTGCAAAGCCGTCCCTATACGAATCCATGGCATATATTTTTATGCAAATCTGATAGTACTCGGAACTAAAGGTTTGGAAGTAGTACTAGGAATGGATTGGATGTCCAAACATAAAGGATTGATTGACTGTGCCAAGAAAGCCATAACCATGACCAGTACAGCCGGAATATCAGTCGAGCATATATCTGAAACCTTACCTCGTCAATTCAAGTGCAACAAGAGTATAGCCCAACCTACCATTGACCAAGTCCGGATAGTATGTGAATACCCCGATGTATTTCCAGATGTTTTGCCCGGTATGCCCCCAGATCGGGATATCGAGTTTATCATCGAACTAATCCCCGGAACTGGACCCATAGCCCAGAGACCCTATAGTATGAACCCGTCAGAGCTCGCAGAACTGAAGAAGCAACTGGATTCCATGCTGGAAATTGGATTGATTCAACCAAGTGCGTCACCATGGAGATCACCTGTCTTGTTTGTGGACAAGAAGGATGGAGGTAACCATTTGTGTACGGATTATCGGAAATTGAATGATGTCACCATCAAGAACAAGTACCCCTTGCCCAAGATAGAAGATTTGTTTGATCAGTTGACCGGTGCCAAAGTGTTCTCTAAGATTTATCTTAGAACTGGCTATCATCAACTCAAAATTCGTGCAGAGGATATTCCAAAGACTGCCTTTACCACCAGATATGGATTGTATGAGTATACAGTCATGTCTTTCGGACTAACCAATGCCCCTGCTTATTTCATGAATCTCATGAATAAGATTTTGATGGACTTCCTGGATAAGTTTGTCGTTGTTTTCATCGATGACATTCTGATTTATTCCAAATCAGAAGAAGAACATGAGCTACACCTAAGGACCATTCTTGGAACCCTTAGAGAGCATCAGCTGTATGCAAAGTTTAGCAAATGTGAATTCCGGTTACAGGAGCTAAGATTCCTCGGTCACATTGTATCAGCCGGAGGAATTGCCGTTGACCCTGCCAAAGTGAAAGATGTAGAAGATTGGCAAGCCCCAACCACTCAAACCCAAGTTCGTGCATTTCTCGGATTGGCGGGATATTACCGCAAATTCGTAGAAGGATTCTCTAGTATCGCCAGACCCATGACCCAATTTCTGAAGAAGGACAAGAAGTTTGAATGGACCGACAAATGTGAAGCGAGTTTTCAAGAACTCAAGAGGAGATTGATTTCAGCCCCAATATTGATCATGCCAGATATCACGAAGACCTTCGATGTGTATTGTGACGCATGCAAGATCGGTCTCGGATGTGTGCTAATGCAAGAAGGCAAAGTTATATATTATCTATCTCGACAACTGAATCAACCTGAGCAAAACTACCCCACCCATGACCTCGAACTCGCAGCCATAGTTCTAGCCCTGAAAACATGGAGACATTACCTGATGGGAAACCGTTGTGATATCTATACGGATCACAAGAGCCTAAAGTATATATTCACTCAGAAGGAGCTGAATATGAGGCAGAGAAGATGGATTGAGCTAATCAAGGATTACGATCTGGACATTCACTATCACCCTGGTAAAGCCAATGTGGTAGCCGATGCCCTTAGGAGATTACCGTGCCGCTTGAACTCCATGATTTTGAAGGAGCAACCAAGTTTGCACAAAGAGATGGAAGATTTTCGGATAGAATTAGTAAGTGAAGGATTTTTGGCTAGCATAGAACTCCAGCCCACTTTGATCAGTCAGATTAAAGAGGCGCAAAAGGGAAATGCTAGTATTGACGGAATCAAGCGTCGTATCGGTATAGGCAAAGTACCCGGATTCACCGAGGACGAAGAAGGAGTTTTTTGGTACAAAGGACGCCTTTGTGTACCAGCAGATTCTGAGTTGAAAGAAGTTATCTTGAAGGAGGCTCATGATACTCTTTATTCTATCCATCCCGGAGGAACTAATATGTATCAAGATTTGAAGGAGCAATTTTGGTGGCATAAGATGAAGAGAGAAATCGGAAGCTATATCGCCAAGTGTGATATGTGTCAGCGAGTCAAGGCAGGACATCCAAGACCCGCTGGATTGTTGCAACCCTTGCAGATTCCGGAATGGAAATGGGATTCTGTAGGAATGGACTTTATCACTGGACTGCCTACTTCTAGTAGGGGAAATGACTCTATCTGGGGCATAGTGGACAGATTGTCCAAAGTCGCCCATTTCTTACCCGTCAAGACCACCTATCAGAGTTCGAAACTAGCAGAGTTGTACATCGCTAGAATCGTTAGTTTGCATGGAGTCCCCAAGAACATCGTATCGGATCGAGGAACTCAGTTTACCTCGAGATTCTAGAAGAAAGTCCAAGAAGGTTTAGGAACCCGTCTAGATTTTAGCACCGCATATCACCCTCAGACCGATGGACAAACGGAGCGAGTAAATCAAATACTCGAAGATATGCTAAGAGCATGTGTGTTAGAATATGGATCCAAGCGGGAAGACTGTCTGCCCTTCACAGAATTTTCATACAACAACAGTTATCAAGCCAGTTTGCAAATGGCCCCCTTTGAATTCATGTACGGAAGGAAGTGTCGCACCCCTTTGAACTGGTCGGAAGTAGGAGAGAGTCAGATCTTCGGACCCGACATCCTACGAGAAGCAGAATAGAAGGTTCAAAAGATTCGTGAGCACCTCAAGACAGCCCAATCCAGACAAAAGAGTTACGCCAACAAAAGACGTAGAGATCTCGCCTTCAACCTAGGAGATTTTTTTTATCTAAAAGTGTCGCCATTGAAGGGAATGCAGCGTTTCCAACTCAAAGGAAAGTTAGCCCCCAGATATATCGGACCTTTCAAGATTCTGAACCGTCGAGGAGAAGTGTCGTATCAATTGGAACTACCCAAAGAGATATCAGCCGTGCACAATGTGTTCCATATCTCATTACTTCGCAAGTGTCTCGAAGTCCCCGAGAAGACCGAAGTGTTCAAAAATATCGACCATCGGACCATAGAGATCAATGATGACCTGACCTATCCCGAAGTACCCATCCGTATTTTGGAAGAAGCTTTTTGAACTACCCGAACCCGAAGCATCAAGTTTCTCAAGATTCAGTGGAGCGATCACACAGAAGAGGAAGCTACCTGGGAGCGCGAAGATCACATCAGGACAGAGTTTCCCGATCTCTTCAAATCCTAGGTAATCTTTTCGTCCTTTTTCAAATCTCGGGACAAGATTTTGATTAAGGGGGGAAGGTTTGTAACATCCCAAAAATATTGAACTTGGATCATCAAACTCTAAGCATCAAAATTAGGGTTAACAAAAACTTTTCTAAATAAAGTTATGAATGCATGCATATGAGTATGCATTGAATTTGAAATTCATTTGAACCACCTTGTTTGTGTGTTTCCTTGCTTGTAAAATGTTTCTTAGGTGAAATAAACATCATCTAAAACATTTCCCACACTTTTCCCAAAGACAAGTAAATCAAAACAAATAAAATAAAGGAATGGTCATTTTGACCAATTTAACTCCCATGCCTACTTTGGCTGTCTCAAACTTTTAGAACCTAACAGAAACTTCTCTGGATCTTTGCACCCCTTGATTGTAATCATAACAAAGTATCAAGGCCCACCTTGTGATCATCCAGAAACTTTCAAATGCATAGTTTAAATGACAATTCAAAATTGAATCTTTATCATATGGGAAGATCCCACTTTTTTCAAAAACCACTCAAACAAGCTCAACTTTCAAAACCCAAGCATCTGCAGACTCATCAGCACCAATCTAGAAAACCCACCAAAAATCTTTTCAAAATTCAAAACTTGAATTCATGCGGCCATTTCATCAAACACTTGGCAGACACAAATCAAACAAAATCAAAACACTATAGTGTGCAGTGTTTTGAGCCTAACTGGTTCCCTATCTAGCTCACAACCATCTCAGTAGATCATCTAGCAAGTTAAACCAAGCACTAGACCCACTGTAAGCTTGGCAATGCCATCAATGGTGAACAGCCGAAGCCACCCTTGCCACCCCAGTGTAGACAGCAAGCTAGGAAGGAAACTAGCCACGCCAACCTTGTCTAGGAGATCACCCATGCCTCACCGCCCCCTCTCGACCAGCCCTGCCTCGAAGACACCGACCAGAGCACCCAGGAACGTCGCGCCCGTGCCTCTGCCAACCGTGTCGAGCATGCGCCAGAGCGCCACCCTCGACCGAAGCCCACAGACCGCGCGCCGCCCTCACCGCGTGCATATACGATCATCACCGACCCAGGAGACCGCCAGACATCCCCGTTCGCCGCCCCGTGACGCACAGCCACCGCTCGCCGTCGAAGACGCCGCCTCGCAGAGCGTCGCGTGTTCCAGACCAAACCGCACCGCCCCTACAAACGCATTAAATCCGTAGAGCATCGCCAGGAGACTACCAAGCGATCGCCACCGCCGGGCATGCCTCTAGCAGACCGTAGCCATGTTGCCACCGTCGCCCGCCCATGCCATTCAGTCTCACCGTCGAGACTATAAATAGAGGACTCCCCTGCTCGAATTCTTCACACCATTCCACTCCTCTCTCACCCAGAACCACCCCAACTCAGTCCCGGAGCAAGGCGAGCAGTGCATCACCGGAATTTCACCGGAGCCCGCCGCCTCTGGAGAAGAAGGGCGCCATCGATTTCGTCCACCCCAGGAGCTGCCGTGACCACCCCTGAGTTCGCCATCGTCGACTTCGTCATTCGCACGCCTCGCCGACCCTCGCCTGCACCCCGGTGAGCCCCCAGAAACCCCCACTGGTCGCGCTAGGTTTTTGTCTCGCCGGCGTTACCCAACGTCGACGATGACTCTCAGCCGTTGGATTAGAACTAGATCGAACGCCCCACATCGCCCCATACTGCTTCGCAGCACCCTGTCTCACTGACGAGTGGGGACAACCACTTAAGCAGCCCGCGGAAGCGCTACGCTTAGCAGGCCGGCCCGTTAACTTTTCTCGCGCAGCCCAGTTATTTGAATTAAACCTTTTCCATTTAATTTCAAACACACTTCTGTACCCAATTTCAAAAATCAACCCAGGTCGATTCAGTGCACCAAATTGAATGAAACTAATTTTGTTAGAAAGGCCTAGGAATGCTGAATCCAAGCCCGTTGGATTCAAGTCATTTGGATCTATAGATCACCCATGGTAAAAATAACAAGGCAGAAGCTTTTCTGCATTCAAACATTTTTCAAATTTAAACCATAATAGATTTTGAGTTGATTCCAACTCTCAAAAATCACATTTAACCATACCTTTCATAATATATAAAAATATATAGGTTTACTTGCAGAAATAATGTTCAAGTAATAAAAGAATGCTACATAGGCATTTCTAGTCACTTTATTTAATTAAAATAAAAGGGTAAAACCTTATTAAATTGTGACACCACTTTAAATCATATTCCCATGGACTAAAATATATGGTGATGACATGTGTCAACATGATCCCATGTTTGGTTTGGAGAATATTAAATCTTAAGTAGTTTTTCAATGAGTAGAAATTACTTTTCTAAAAATAAAAGGAATTAAACCAAGCCTTAATCTTGTAATGTTAGAGATGATGTTAGATCATCTATACGAACCTTGTGTGTGATGATTGCAAGTAGTTAAGTATTGTTTGGTGATTGTGTACCTCGTATTTATTTATAGACGCTAGTACCGACCAAGGATACGAGGAGGAAGGAGGATTCTACGAAGAAGAAGCCGAGGAGAACTTCAACCACTGCTCTGCTCAAGGCAAGCTAACACTTGCAATTATGAAAGTTATATAACCTATGCAATGCACTAAGCATGCTTGGTTAGACATATTTGATGATAACCAATCCTAGTTTTATTTACAAGCTTTCTATTTTATTTCTTTATCAAAGCTAGTACTTAGAGATTCCTTAAGTGACTTGTAGATTCTAGAAATATATATGTGAAGGTTGCATAAAGAGCATAAAATTTGGCCTAAGCTAGATAATTTTGATGTCATCCTAAGGCATGAGATTGAACTTAGTTAAAACTCCACTAGTTTACCACCCCTCATTAGTGCTTACCCCCACCTGTAGATGCTAGTGCTAAGCATAAAACTTGATCAACTTTAGATGGGAATACTTGGTGGAAAAATGGTTCTGAAAACCTTGGAATGATGGATAATTCTATTGAAATGTTTTGGACAGGTGTTTCCGAACACTTGATGATTTTGGTCATGAAAATGTTGAGGCATGAGCCTTAGCCCTTTATAAAACTGATGGTTGTCTGGATGCGATACCATTCCAATTTTATCGTACAACCACAATACCTGAAGATTGGGTAGGGCTTGACTGGAAACTTATATACCTTAGTATTAGTTTCCTCACGGCCAAGGTCTGAGATGAGGCTACCTTGTGAAGATGGTCCACCTGTGCAGTACCCAAGATGACAGTTGGTCATGGTTGGGAGGCCAAACTCACAGGAGAGGTGCTTATACTAGGGCGTGTAATTGAAAGGTTCGGATTGATTATCCGCATACTGAGTATGGTGAATTCAGATTTGTTCCTGACGGATGTATCGAATGTTGTGGTGAAAGTGTACAACCTCTGCAGAGTGTCAAACTATTCGAATAGCCGCATCCGCGGTTATGGACAGTTGGAGTGGCCATATTGTTCCCCCGTCAGACTTTTCAAAATAACTTGTGAAACAAAGTGAGACTTTGACTTGACTACAACCGGGTTGTGATATGAAATACAAGTTCCCATTTAGGTGTTATAAAACTTCAACTAGCATTTGTTGCTTCTAAACTTAGTAGAGATAAATCTGGCTTTTTGCAAAACAACCCTAGAGCCTAGTGTCCTATTATCAAAAACCCCTTTCCCTTGTTAGTATTAGTTTGCGAGTACTTAAAGAGTACTCATGGCTTTGTCCCTGGCTATTCCCATGGCCAGACTATAAAGAGGAGTACCTAGAGGATGGACCCCAGGAAGGTTACGACAACTAGGATCATCTCCCATCGCCAGCATTGCCTGTGACCCCGAAGATGGAGCTTCGCCTACGCTACCGTTATTATTACGTATTCCGCTTCTTGATGTTGTATTAAGAACTGGATCATGAGATCCCTATTTGTGTAAGAACTTCCGTACGGTTGTAATGGATGATGTACTATGGTATCCAATTCTGTTATGTCTCGCAAAAATGGTAATCCTGGGATTGCAATGTATGGCATAACAGGCATCTGGGATTAAAAATCCGGGTGTTGACACCTTTCATGAGTTTATTAGAGAGCACCCAACTCTCACGGACTGCGACGTTTGACAGTCAGACTCACATAGGTGTGTTCCTCAAGAGATGTTCTGCAGGACAACATCTCCGCTTATAAAAAGCCACTTGGAACACATTAAGATAAATATCAACCTGCCATGCAGATTAAGAGAGTATTGCATCTTTATGGAGATGTAAATATAATATGGGGATACTCTCCTCTCAGCTAACCAACAGCTTGTCTCCCAGCTCTAATTCACGGGATCTCCGATCACATAGAGTGGGTTGCCACTGGGATCAACTCATAGCGTGGGTCTCAAACCCATCTCCCTCGATGCATTATCTATCACATTGCATGATAAACCCTTTGTGAAGGGATCTGCCAGGTTCTTAGATGTTTGGATATAATCCAACGCAATAACTCCGGTGTTTCTCAGTTTCTTGACAGATTTCAATCTCCTCTTCACATGCCTTGATGACTTCATATTATCCTTAGAACTATTTACTTTGACGATCACAGTTTGATTATCACAGTTCATCGGGATGGCGGGTATTGGTTTTTTCAACCACAGGTAAGTCCATCAAGAGCTCACGAAGCCACTCTGCTTCAACAGTGGTCGTGTCTAATGTTGTGAGTTCTGCTTCCATTGTTGACCTCGTTAAGATGGTCTGCTTGCAAGACTTCCAGGAAACAGCGCCACCACCAAGTGTAAACAAATAACCACTTGTGGCCTTAATCTCATCAGCATCAGATATCCAGTTTGAATCACTATAACCCTCAAGTACCCGTGGATACCCAGTATAGTGAATACCATAACTCGCGGTGCCTTTCAAATAGCGCAAAACTCTTTCAAGAGAATGCCAATGATCATCTCTAGGATTTGACACAATCGACTCAGTTTGCTTACAGCAAAGGAGATGTCAGGTCTACTAGCGCTGGCTAAATACATAAGCGAGCCAATGATTTTAGAATATCTCAATTGATCTTTAGCAGTCCTTCGATTCTTTCGAAGTAGCACACTCGGATCATAAGGCGTTGGAGAAGAATTGCAGTCGCTATACCCGAAGCGACTCAATATCTTTTCCACATACTGAGACTGAAGAAGTGTAATCCCACCATTGTCATCCTTTAGTAGCTTGATGTTTAATATTACATCAGCCACTCCCAAGTCCTTCATCTCAAAGCAGCGAGATAGGAACTCTTTTACCTCCTTGATAACAGCGAGGTTGGTCCCGAATATCAATATGTCATCAACGTAGAGACACATAATAACTCCCTCGCCCCCACCATGGCGATAGTACACACATTTGCCAGCTTCGTTTACAACAAAGCCTTCAGCAGTTAAAGTTCTTTCAAACTTCTCGTGCCACTACTTAGGATCTTGCTTAAGACCATACAAAGACTTCACTAACTTACACACCTTTCCTTCTTGACCAACTACCACAAATCCGTTAGTCTGCTCCATATAAATTTCCTCATCTAGCTCTCCATTTAGAAAAGCTATATTAACGGTCATTTGATGAACGAGAAGACCATGTGAGGCAGCCAAGGAAAGTAGTACTCGAATAGTGGTCAATCTGGCTACAGGTGAGTAGGTATCGAAGAAGTCTTCACCTTCCTTTTGGGTATAACCCTTAGCCACAAGACATGTTACTTTTCAATAGTACCATCAGGTCTAAGCTTTTTCTTGAACACCCATTTACATCCTATAGGTTTACACCCATAAGGACGATCAGTGATTTTCCAAGTACCATTAGCTAAGATGGAGTCCATCTCGCTTCGGACAGCTTCCTTCCAGTAGTCAGCATCTTGAGATGCATAGGCTTCTGAAATAGAAGTGGGAGTATCATCCACAAGGTACACAATGAAATCATCACCAAATGACTTTGCAGTCCTTTGTATCTTGCTCCTTTTGGGAGCTTCATTGTCATCCTCCACGGGATCATCAGAGTGTTCTATCGGCATAGTGGGTTCAGGAATTATAGAAAATTCCTGACTAGATGAACTAGTCATCTCCTGATTTGATGAGCTGGACATACCTTTCATAGGAAAGATGGCCTTAAAGAAAGTCACATCATTCGACTCCATAATTGTACCAACATGCATGTCGGATACCTCAGATTTTACTATCAAAAATCTATATCCAATGCTATGAAAAGCATATCCCAGAAAAGCACAATCAACGGTTTTTGGTCCAAGCTTTCGCTTCTTGGGTATTGGAATATTGACTTTCGCCAAACAACCCCAAGTTCATAAGTAAGAGAGTTTAAGCCTTTTCTTTTCCCATTCCTCAAATGGAGTCATGGTTTTATCCTTTACAGGAACACGGTTTAGGACATGACACGCGGTCATTAGCGCCTCCCCCCCACCATTCCTTGGAAAGACCCGATGTATCTAACATGGCGTTAACCAAATCAGTTAGAGTGCGGTTCTTCCTTTCGGCCACCCCATTTGACTGAGGTGAGTAGGGAGGCGTCCTCTCATGTATAATATCGTGTTCCATACAGAATAAATCAAATTCATTTGAAAAGTACTCTCCACCATGATCTGACCTTAGCCGCTTGATTTTAAGATCAAGTTGGTTTTCTGTCTCAGCTTTATAGATTTTGAATAAGTTCAAAGATTCATCTTTAGATTTCAGGAGATAAACATAGCAGTATCTAGTGGAATCATCAATCAACGTCATAAAGTATCTTTTTCCACCTTTTGTCAATACACCATTCATCTCACAGAGATCTGAACGTATAAGTTCTAGCGGTGCTAAGTTTGTCGGTTCCGTAGTCGTATGAGACTTGCGGGGTTTATTTGCTTGCACACAAACTTGGCACTTAGAACCTTTGACAGTGGTAAATTTCGGAATTAAACTCATATTGGCTAGCCACGTCATGCAACCAAAGTTAATATGACAAAGTCGTGAATGCCAAACATTGGACTCATTATCATTGCAAACATGATTAATAACTTTAGTACATGAGTCTGACAGAGACAAGCGGAACAGACCTCCGCACTCATAACCTTTTCCAACAAATTGTACATACTTAGAAATTACAACTTTATTGGACTCAAAAACCAACTTAAAGCCATCTCGACATAAAAAAGCGATCCGCTGACGAGATTCTTATTGATGGAGTGAACATGCTGCACGTTCTTCAGTTGTACGGTCTTCCCCGAAGTAAACTTCAGATCTACCGTACCAACACCATGAACAGAAGCACGTGAGCCGTTTCCCATCAGCACGTAAGAAGTCCTTGAGACCTGATAAGAGGAGAACATGGAAATATCAGAACATACATGTGTATTAGCACCCGTGTCTATCCACCAATCAGGAGAATGAAATACTGAAAGGATAGTAGGTAAAATACCCTACCCAGCATCCTTCATCTCAGTATCGCTAATAACAACATTAGCGGCATTGCCATTGTTCCCATGTTGACGTTTGTCAAAGCGATTAGGACAGCTAGGAGCCCAATGACCAGGATCACCATAGACATGGCAAGAGCCTTTCCTCTTATCATTTTTCTTCTTGAATTTGGTTGAGTGCGTGGCCTTGTTCTTTCCATCGAACTTTCCCTTTCCTTCAGTTTTGTTCTTATTCTTAAACTTGTGGGATTGGAAGTTTTTCCTCTGCACTAAATTCATAGTAGAACCTCCCTCAAGTCCTTGAGAAGTTTTGTACTTTGCTCTCGCCTTCTCTTCCACATGAAGAGACCCAATGAGATCCGTAACGGAAAACTCTTGTCTCTTATGTTTTAGAGAAGTAGCAAAGTTCCTCCACGAAGGAGGAATATTGGCAATAATGCCACCAGCCACAAATTTGTCCGGTAAGGAACACTTGAACTGCTCAAGTTCTTTGGCAAGTGATTGTATCTCATGAGCTTGCTCAACGACGGAGCGCTCATCAACCATCCTGTAGTCATAGAATTGCTCCATGACATACAGCTCAGTGCCAGCGTCCGAGACCCCAAACTTGGCCTCGAGCGCTTCCCACGCGTCCTTGCCATTATCAAATGACATATAAGGGTCAACAATGTTGTTCCCAAGAACACTGAACAGAGCCGCCATAAACATGGTATCGGCTTTCTTAAAGTTCGCTTCCTGCTCAGCAGAAATATCTCCTTCAGGCTTGCCAAGAGTGGCGCTATAGCAGTTTAGGTTTTTAAACCAGAAAACTGCTCTCTTGCGCCATCTCTTATAGTGCATGCCATCAAAAGGAGGCGGCCTTGTAGCCGCGGCTACACCAGTGGAATTCAGTTGCCTATAGTCAGGTTTTTGGATTGTTGGAAATATAAGCAATAATCTATATGATTTAATCCGAATAATAAACTGATAAATCATGATCATACAGACAGTAGTAAAACCAATCATGCAGATCAACAAAGTAGATGAACAGATTACATCTATAGGAGATAAACCTATCACATCTACACCAAACGCTAGAACAAAGAACTCTAGCATAATCTGAAAAAAGACAGTTGAATATCACGTACAGTATAGGCTAAATAGCAGCCGCAGCGGTCGCAGCAGCGTCGCCCATGTTGTGGTTGTTGAAGAGGTCGCTGACGTCCGGGAAGAAGTCGTCGTTTGGGAACTCGTCGTCGGACGACGACGTGGTTGCTAGTAGTCGCGCTGAGCGCTCCCTAAAAACCTGATCGCCCCTCACCCGTACAGGTTCACGAGAGACGGGGTTCCGGAGGCCTACTGTCCCGATCTGCGGTGCACGCCGCAAGCCGAGATGGGGAAAACGAAAGCGGCGGAGCAAGGTTCTGGAGGATAGGCGCGTGTGTCGGTTGATACGGTGCCAATTAGGTTTAGCCCGGACGCTTATATAGTGCAGGTTAGGAAGATCGTGGGCTCAGCCCACGTAACGCATCCGTTAATGACTCATAATCAGTTTTCCCAACAAGCAAAATAAAGCTCGGCTCGACGAGATTCCCGCAACCCGCGGCGCGCGCGCGTCGTGACGAGGCGTGGCGTGGCGGGCGGCGTCGGAGGAGGTGAAAGAACATGTTGTGCCCCCATGTGTGGTTTTGGTAATTAATGACAATCTTTATGGACTAATGTGTGTATTAAGTTATACTTGTAGGATTGGTCCATTGGCATTGCTTGGAGCATGTGTTGGCTTCAAGGTCGATGAAATGAGAAGAAGATGTCTTGTGCAAGCTCAAAATGCGGCATCTATAGAAGATCTCATGTTTGATGCTTGCCATCCTCGGTGATCATGGATCGATGATGAAGAATCAAGAAAGGCGTTCAATCTTGAGAAGGGAAAGATCGTCTACATCGAACTCGAGTAGAATGATCAAGTCAAAGGTATAATCTTGATAGGTTTTCCCTTTTGCCGGTCTCATGTTGTTAGTGGGAGACCGGGTTTAGGATAGATAGCCGTACTATCAAGAGGGGCTCTCGAATGAGTAACTCGATCACATCGTTCGAAGAGAGCTCAAACCTTTGTATACTTGCATCATCATATTTGGTTGTTATTTGGTCTTATCCATGTGAGTATATAGAGCTTGTGGTAATCTCCATAACAAGCTCTAGGTCATCAAAAACGGATTTCCCTTTTATATCTTATTGCGTTTTGATCTTGGAGGTTTTACCGGTTTGTATTTTAGAGATAGGTAAAACCTTCCATTATTTAGTTCTTACTCATGTGAGGATTTAGATCTTGTGTTAATCTACATGAGAAGCTCTAGTTCATCGAAAACGGATTTCATATGCATTTTCTATTATGTTTTCGATGTAGGAGGTTTTATCGGTTCGTCTTTTTAAGAGAGGTTAAACCTTTCGTCATTTGGATCTATCCTCCCTTGCTAGAATATGATGTTTATTTGCATGATCTTTTAGAGCTTGTTGTCCTCTTCGAAACGAGCCCAAGATCATCAAAATCGGAGTCCGGATGCAAAAGTTATGGCCGTTTTCGTTCAGGGATGACCGGTAGTACCGGAACAGGGTCCGGTAGTACCGCCCCTTAGTACCGGTTAGTACTGAATAAGGTGCGTTTGGCGACCTGGGATCCCCAGGGAATGTCCGGTAGTACCGGGAATGTCCGGTAATACCGGGATTCGCATTTTTGGGCTTCAACGGTTGGATTTTCGGGGGACCTATTTAAGGGGCCTTCTTCCCCAATGGTTCCCCAACCATTCTTGCAAGTTTTCCCCTCCATTGTTGACCTTCTTGAGCTTGCTTTCTCTCAATCCCTCCAATGAATCTTGCATATTCTTGAGGGATTTGAAAGAGGAGATCTAGATCTACAATCCCACCAATCAATCTCTCCTCTAAGTGAGGGGAACATATTGAGATCTAGATCTTGGAGTCTTTTGTGGATTTCCTCCATTGTTATTCCTCTCTTATTCCCCCATAAGCTTTGGTAGCTTTGGTGGAATTTGGGAGAGAGGGATTTGAGCACCTTTGTGGTGTTCTTGCCATTTGCATTTGGTGCATCGGTTTGAGTTCTCTTTGGAGGATTTGATTTGAGTTACTCATTGGAGCTTGTCCCTCTTGGGTTCTTGGAACCCTAGACGGTTTGTGGCCTTGGTGGCGTTTGTTGGGAGCCTCCAATTAAGTTGTGGAGAAGTGCCCCAACCTTGTGAGAGGTTCCGGTTGCCACCGACAAGTGCACCGATAGTAGAAGCGTGGATCGATCCCGTTGGGGTGAGATTCACCGGAGAATAAGGGAGGCCTTTTGTGGCGTTGGTGGTTTGATACCACCCCCTCTCCAAACGAGACGTACTCCATGTTGGGAGGAACTCGGTAAAATATCGGTGTCCCCGCGTGCCTCGGTTATCTCTATACCCGAGCTCTTTACTTATGCACTTTACATTGTGATAGCCTTCATGCTTGAAGTATTATATATCTTGCTATCACTTTGTTGCTTGTATTGCTTAGCATAAGTTGTTAGTGCACATAGGTGAACCTTAGTTGTTCTAGGTTATGCTTAACAAAGTAAACACTAGTTTTATTCCGCCTTTGTTGAGCCACTCTAGGAAAAGTTTTAATCGCCTATTCACCCCCCCTCTAGGCGACATCCGTATCCTTTCAATTGGTATCAGAGCCTGGTCTCTCATTTTAGGCTTCACCGCCTTGAGAGTAAAGATGTCTTCTAGGGGATTAGTGCACAAGGACACTCTCACTTTCGATGGCACAAATTATGATGTTTGGAAATTACGCATGCTTAATTTATTTCGGAAAATTCACCCAATTATCGAGGGATATCTGTATGTGGGTCTCTCTTCTCCTATGGATACCCAAAACGAATCTTTAGAGGAGAAGTTGTACTCTCATATAGATGCTCTAGCTACTAAAATTCTTTTGCATGTTGTGAGCAATGTAGTTCTTTCTTCTATCATGCCTTATTCAAGCGCTCGTGAGATATGGACCAAGATTCAAGATAAATATAGCAAGTCCAACATTATTGAGGATGATTGTGTTGCTTCCACTTCCGGTCGAGATGAGTTCTCATCCTCTACCACTTCACCAACATGTGACTTTTCACAAGGAAATGATATGGTGAGTGGTGATAGAAATTGCAATATGGATAGTGTGTTCACTATTTGTAATCCATCATATATATCTAGTTGCAATGATCTATCTTTGGACCTTAACACTTCTAGCACTCAAAATTCCTCACATGCTTGTGTTAATAGTCCTTGCATATCATGTAGAAATGACTTGAATAAATCTCATGATGATATGCTCATGTTTTCTTGTTGCCATGATAAAAATACTTCTATTTCCTCTAGTGCTTGTGTTGCTAACCATGTAGAGGAAAATGAAGATTCTATGGGCCAAGACAAGGTCTTGAAGAGAGCTACAAGTGCAATCTCATCATCACCTTCCTCCGGTTCTCACATGTGCCTTATGGCTAAGGGAACAAAGGTAACCTCTTTGAATCCCATTATATCTCATGATGATGATGATGAGGTTGAGAATGATAATTATGATTATAGAGGTAAGTATGATATTACCTCTATTAAGAAAATGGGAGAGGTTGTCTATAGCGCTCTCTTCAAAAATAAAATTGCTTCCTCCAACTTTCTTGAAATCTTGAATTGTGCCATAGAAGGCAATGATCTTATTGAGGAGCAAGAAAACTTAATTGATGAAAAGTTTGCACTTGAGCGTGAGTATGCTAATGAAGTTGCACAACTAAATGACTCCCTTGAAGAAGAACAAACCACCAAAGAATCTCTTGAGGAGACTTTTACTCTAGAATTATCTAGAGTAAAGGAATACCATGATAGAGAACTTGCAGTGGCTAACTCCTTCAAGATTAAAAATGATGAACTTGAAGTTGCTTATGCTAAACTTGTTGAGGATTTTAAGCACCTCGAAAATGGCTCTCGGGTCATAAAGGGTGAGCTCATCAAACTCACCGAGTCACATGAGCAACTTAAAGCCTCATATTCAAAAGAGCTTGCCAAGTTGCCCTCACCTCTTGCAAATAGTGATGATGCTTGTGCTACTAACTCTATTTCTTGTGAAGCATCTACTTTGAAGGAGAATGTTGAGCTAAAGTCTCAACTTGCGTTGCTAACTAGCAACTATGGGAAATTAGAAGAAAGTCATGTTAAGCTCTCGAGCTCGCATGAGGATCTTATAGTCTCCCATGGTAGGCTAAAGTTGGCTCATGAGGCCATCATGTCAAAGGTAACATCTAGTGGGCCTCATGTGGACATTAGCACTATATCTACTCCAAATGTTAAATTGTCATGTGCTAGTCCTTGTAGTTCATCCTCTCACAACCATGCTATATCTCGTGATGAATTACATTCCATGCCTTGTTGCTCTAACAATGTAGCATCTACTTCCTCTAGTGCTTTTGTTGAAACTAACCATGTAGAGGAAATAAAAGAGCTCAAGGCTCAAGTCACTTCTTTGAAGAATGACTTGAAAAAGGGTCATCAAGGGAAGTCCGCACTCAACAAAATCTTGAGTGTGCAAAAATCCCCCAATGACAAGAGTGGGCTTGGATTCAACTCCAATGTCAAGAACAAGTCCACTATCAAGTTGAAGCACAAGGATAACAAGAAAAATGGCCAAGATCAAGTCAAGAATCCGGCCAACATTGTTTGCTTCAAGTGCAAGGAAGAAGGGCATCATGTCAAACATTGCCCATTAAAGAAGAAGTCCCTTGGCAAGAAGAAACAAGGGAAGCGGCCTCAAGCTCTACATCTTGTTAGAGATGGGCCTCCTCCCAAGAAGACTCAAGCTCTTCCTCAAGTTGTTTCTTCATCCAAAAAGAAAGAGGGCAAGAGTAGAACTTGCTACATATGCCGAGAGAAGGGGCATATTTCTTCCTCATGCACTATTGGTATCTCCTCATCCAACCCTATCATTATTTATGATGCTTATTCTCTTTGTAAGGATGAGGTTGGCAATGTGTTTGCCAAATTTGTTGGTGCTCAATGTGGGTTCAAGAAAAGAACCATTTGGGTTGCCAGGCCTATTGTGACTAACCTCTTAGGACCCAACTTGGTTGGGGACCAACAAGACAAAACTTGATCAATAGGTGTTGTTGGAGGGCATTGGAGTCTTGGTTACATTATGAAGAATTGAGGGATCTTCATCAATTATTATTGTGAAGCCAAGCCATTTGGATTATCATGATTATATTATACTCCCAATGTTCCTCCTTGCGGTAACATATGCTAAACTCTTTACATTGAAAGTTACTCGTCCCCTTGTGCATGTGTTGGTTTTGTATCTTCCATGCTTTTGTACATGTTGTGTGTTCCACTTAATTATCTTGAGGTATCAAGCATATTTGTGTATTATTAGGTGGAACTCCATGTATGTGTGTTTCTTGTGGTTGAGCCTTTCTTGATTATATTTTATATCTTATTTGGCTCTTGTAAGAAATTAATGGATTATCCCATTTTGGGGGAGTGTTATGCTTGGGCATTCCACAATCCTAAAATTGTGTGTACATGAGGAATACCACCTAGTATTTATATTGGATTATTGTCTAGTCTCTATGTGGTATAATTCTCATGAGAAATTTAATTTTATAATGTCCATTAATTATCTCTATTTGTATCATTTTGCCTCGTGTTGGTTTTGTGGTAGTATCACATTATGGGGGAGTCATATGCTTAGTGCATATTACAATCCTAGAAAATGTGAATATTTGAGGTTGTGTCACTTAGAATTGATATTGATAATTATCTAGCACCTATGTGACACATTTGCTCATACAAGTTCCAATTTGCTTGAATGTTGTTGTTGATCATATTTTGGATCTTGTTTATGAGAGTGTTTCTTGGTATGTGTTTCCTCATATTTATATCTCTATATCATCATGGAAACCATTTGCTTTAAGTTACTCTAATCACTAGTGATTGAGTGACTATTGGAAGCTACCAAGAATCTTGTTTGAAGTATCATGCTCAATTGTTATATTTAGTTATATGCTTCTTGTTGTGTGAATATGATCTTGGATATCCATGCAAGCTACCTTGGGAAAATTATTCCCAATATTTCTTGTCCTTGGACAATAAGTACTAAATTTATGGTAGAATTTATTGATCATATTCACTTTGTCCCTTGCTTAATATTGTCCTATCTTTGGCCAAGTAAATGTTTTGTGTGCTCCCATGTATTCCTTGCTACTTTTGGATCTTCTTATTTTATTGGTATTCTCTTGTGTTTTATTTAATGTAGGTAGTAGTGATGATCTCATTTGTGTGCATTATGCATTCAAAAGCAAAATTATATATAATGTACTACTTATGGGTTAGCTCTCATATATTATTTAGAACACTCGTATTTATGCTTCTTTGTTTGATCCATATCGTTTTTTGTGCTTGGAACCTCAATCTTTTTGTTTTGGTACTTTGTGCCATCATGAGAAGTTTGGGGAGTTTGGTTTCTTATTGGAACCTTGCTCTTTTTGGGAGTTGGTTTTGTCTCATTCCTTATTTCATGATTTGACCATTTTAGAATGAGATAAATCCTTGAGCATTTTTATTTCTATCTATCTTTTGCTCTTTTGGTTTTAGCCTAGTTCATTTGTTGAACTTGTGATCTTTCATGTGTTGAATTGGTTCTTTGATACAATTTGGACATCGTTTGTCATGTCACACTCTTGTGTGTGCAATATCGATTTACTTGGTGTTTTTGTTCAAATTGTATCTCCTTTTTGGTTCTTGAAAGCTTTATGCATGCATATTTACTATATGTTTATATTATGGCATGCTTGCTTTCTTTAATCCAATATATAGGGGAAACTCCACCAATTCCCATCGGCTAAGTTGTGCATGAAATTCAATTTCATATCAATATGCACATAATTATGTGGAGTCTCACCTATGTATTGTAGTTGCACTAACTTCTTTGGACCCAATAAGTTTGGGGACCATTTCTGTACTTAAATATGTTTTAGGTACATTGGAGATATATTGGATGCTTGTCTCTCAATCTTGAAGAAGTGGTGCGTTAATGAAAATTGGAGGCAAGCTATAGGATGATCAATGAATTCATATCCTCTACATCCTACCAATTATATCTTGGTAACAAGTATCTCTTTCTCATGCTCATATATCTTGATTCCAACCGTTTGTCGGTTGCCTTCTGGCATGAATTCATGTATTTGTAATTGTTGTATCTCTAGCCATGGTATTAAGAGAACTCTCTATTATACATGTGTATAAGTTGAGATGAGTATATATAATTGGGACTATAAAAAATCATGCATATGATCCTCCAATCCCAAATATGGCAATCTAGCAATTTTATTGCCTATCTTTTCCTCAACTTCTCTCATGTGCAATAGTGAGATTTTGCTAGTTAAAATTTTCTTGTGATACTTGTTGCCTTTCTCCATATATTCCAACTTCGTCCTCTTCCCTTGGTGAAAGTTGTAATATATGTAGTGTGTTGGTGTTTTAAGTCCATTAATGTACAATAAGACATATGTGAGCCTTTGGCCATGCTTTGAAGCAAAAAATCTTATTGATATATGTTATGACTTCATTTTTGCCTTTCATGTACTCTCTTGTATATCTTCTTTATGTGTGCATATGTCTTTGTTGGCATATGTCTTTGTGATGTTTTCCACTTAGAGACATATACACGCATGAGAAGATAATTTTAGTTGAATTTTATTCCTTGGATACCACCTTTTATTCCTTTTTTGATTCTTTGGTGGCTTCCAAATTTATTTGCCTATGAGTGCTTGTTCCTCTAGTTTACATCTTCGTGCACTCATATTTGTTCTCTCATGCCTTGTATTGTTAAATGAGCTTGGATGAGTGAGGATTCCATGATTATGCACCTTGTTCCCAAATGCAATTATCATAATTGGTGCATTATCTTTGGGGAGCTCATCTAATTCATTTAATAATGTTCATTTGTCTTCTTTCTCATTTATTGTGTTTTAAATGCTTATAGGGGAGCAAGGATTCCATATTTGTGCATTATGTATTCCAATGCATTTATTTTAAAATTTTGCCCAAATCTTGGGGAGCTTCTCTATTTGTTATTTGAAGCACTATTTTGCTCATATCATAACATCTTGTTGTTTCCATTTGGACTCATTTGTTGTTTTCATTTGGTTTGTCGGACCTAGTAATTGCTTGCATCATTTGTTGATGCCTCTTCCTATTTATTCCTTTGGCAATCTTCGGATCCTCGATATAGTTCTACTCCCTCCCAAGTATTCATCATTGGATTTGTGCGAAGGCACACCTTTGGAGGAATTATTACTATATTTGCCTTCTAGAAATTGTCACCCATTTCGGCAATCGATGCCAATGGGGGAGAAGTTTTAGAGGGTTTAAGGGAAGTTGGTTTATGCATTGAGTTTGTTCTTGTGCATTTGCCTCTCATGCTCTTGCATCTTTGTTGTTGCTTAGCATGTGGTATATATAGAGGAAACTCCACCAATGATAATGATTGGCAATATATGCAATGAAATTCAAGTTCATCACATATGCATAGATTGTGGGGGAGTTTGCTCTATATATGGTGGTGGTACCAATATCACATACTTTTGTACTATTTGATGTTGGTATTACCATTTTATTCATTAATATTCCTTATATAAACCCTCTTAAAGGGATTGTCATCAATTACCAAAATGGGGGAGATTGAAAGAACATGTTGTGCCCCCATGTGTGGTTTTGGTAATTAATGACAATCTTTATGGACTAATGTGTGTATTAAGTTATACTTGTAGGATTGGTCCATTGGCATCGCTTGGAGCATGTGTTGGCTTCAAGGTCGATGAAATGAGAAGAAGATGTCTTGTGCAAGATCAAAATGCGGCATCTATAGAAGATCTCATGTTTGATGCTTGCCATCCTCGGTGATCATGGATCGATGATGAAAAATCAAGAAAGGCGTTCAATCTTGAGAAGGGCAAGATCGTCTACATCGAACTCAAGTAGAATGATCAAGGCAAAGGTATAATCTTGATAGGTTTTCCCTTTTGCCGGTCTCATGTTGTTAGTGGGAGACCGGGTTTAGGATAGATAGCCGTACTATCAAGAGGGGCTCTCGAATGAGTAACTCGATCACATCGTTCGAAGAGAGCTCAAACCTTTGCATACTTACATCATCATATTTGGTTGTTATTTGGTCTTATCCATGTGAGGATATAGAGCTTGTGGTAATCTCCATAACAAGCTCTAGGTCATCAAAAACGGATTTCCCTTTTATATCTTATTGCGTTTTGATCTTGGAGGTTTTACCGGTTTGTATTTTAGAGATAGGTAAAACCTTCCATTATTTAGTTCTTACTCATGTGAGGATTTAGAGCTTGTGTTAATCTCCATGAGAAGCTCTAGTTCATCGAAAACAGATTTCATATGCATTTTCTATTATGTTCTCGATGTGGGAGGTTTTATCGGTTCGTCTTTTTGAGAGAGGTTAAACCTTTCGTCATTTGGATCTGTCCTCCCTTGCTGGAATATGATGTTTATTTGCATGATCTTTTAGAGCTTGTTGTCCTCTTCGAAACGAGCCCAAGATCATCAAAATCGGAGTCCGGATGCAAAAGTTATGGTCGTTTTCGTTCAGGGATGACCGGTAGTACCGGACCAGGGTCCGGTAGTACCGGAGGTCCGGTAGTACCACCCCTTAGTACCGGTTGGTACTGAATAAGGTGCGTTTGGCGACCTGGGATCCCCAGGGAATGTCCGGTAGTACCGGGATTCGCATTTTTGGGCTTCAACGGTTGGATTTTCGGGGGACCTATTTAAGGGGGCCTTCTTCCCTAGTGGTTCCCCAACCATTCTTGCAAGCTTTACCCTCCATTGTTGACCTTCTTGAGCTTGCTTTCTCTCAATCCCTCCAATGAATCTTGCATATTCTTGAGGGATTTGAAAGAGGAGATCTAGATCTACAATCCCACCAATCAATCTCTCCTCTAAGTGAGGGGAACATATTGGGATCTAGATCTTGGTGTCTTTTGTGGATTTCCTCCATTGTTCTTCCTCTCTTATTCCCCCATAAGCTTTTGTAGCTTTGGTGGAATTTGGGAGAGAGGGATTTGAGCACCTTTGTGGTGTTCTTGCCATTTGCATTTGGTGCATCGGTTTGAGTTCTCTTTGGAGGATTTGATTTGAGTTACTCATTGGAGCTTGTCCCTCTTGGGTTCTTGGAACCCTAGACGGTTTGTGGCCTTGTGTTGGAGATATGCCCAAGAGGCAATAATAAAGTGGTTATTAATCATATCTTCATACTTATGATAAATGTTTGCATACCATGCTATAATTGTATTAACCGGAAACATTAATACTTGTGTGATTTGTAAACATAAAAGAGTCCCTAGTAAAGCCTCTTGTTAAACTAGCTTGTTGGTTAATATATGATCATGGTTTCCTGATCATGAACATAGAGATGTTATTAACAACAGTGTCATATCATTAGGAGAATGATGTGATGGACATACTCCTATAGTTAAGCGTAGCATAAAGATCAAGTCATTTACTAGGTGAATGTGTCATTGCAAGTTGGAATGATTACATCATATACTAGGTGTCATCGCTGTACAAAATAAAGGGTTTAATCAAATCCTAGTTTGAAAAGTCAAACGCCAATTTGAAAAGTCAAACGGCTATTTTGGAAAGTGGAAAAGAAGTGGGAAACCGAGTTGGGGAGGAGTTCCTCCTCCACCGCCGGCCCACTAGGGATCCGAGTTGGGGAGGGACTCCCTCCCCTTGGCCGGCGTCTCCCTCCACCTATATAAGGAGGGGCAGGGCTCCCCTCCTAGATACATAAGTTCCCTACCTCTAAACCTAAACCCTAGCCACAGCCTAGGGATTTCTCCCAAGCCGCCGAGTTAGAGCTTCTAATTGCCCTAGCCGCCGGTTTAGCCCCTTCTAATTGGTGTGTCTAAACCCTAGATCACCAAGGATCTCTCATAGTCCACCATACTCGCTCCGGCTTAAGGTGAAGCCCTGCGAGATATCCCCTCTACTTCCGGTACCACGCCGTCGTGCTGCCGGAATCACGAGGAGAGTGCTACAACCTCCGCTGTCTGCTGGAACAAGGGAGAGGAAGGTCTTCGTCGAGTACCGAACGTGTGACCGACTGCGGAAGCGCTGCCGGAACACAGCGCTGGAAGGATCGTCTACGCGATCTTGAGATCGGCAAGTGTACGACTACATCACCCACGAGAATCTGCTCTCGTTAACCGCTTTGGAATCTTCGAGGGTGAGTTCCTCTATTGACTCGTTGCTAAAATCTAGTAGATAGATCTTGGCTTGTTTGTTTGCATGCGGTAGAAATTTTTTGTTTTCCATGCTACGAACCCCTACAGTGGTATCAGAGTCGTGTCTATATGTAGATCTGTTGCACGAGTAGAACACAATGGTCATTGTGGGCGTTGATGCTTTTATTGTCGATTGCTTCTTGTGTACTTTGCATCTTGCGGGATGGTGGGATGAAGCGGCCCGGGCTAACCTTACATGACATCGTTCATGAGACTTGCTCCACGCTTGACATGCAACTTGTATTGCATAAGTGGCTTTGCGGGTGCCTGTTTCTCCCAACATAGTTAAGATTCAATTTACAATGGGTGATTGACAATACTAGTATCAATGTTGTGGTTCTTGTTTGTAAGTTAGAGCGACACTTATTGAAAGCCCCAAACCACGTAAAATATGCAAAGAAAATTAGAGGCGTCTAACTTTGTTTTGCAGGGGTGTGCTGTGATGTGATATGGCCATGATTGTGATTATATATGATGTATGCAATGTTCCTTATTGTAAGTTGGCAACCGGCAGGAGCCATATGGTTGTCTTTAAATTCTGTTAAGACCCGCGTGTCTATTCAAAGTAGTTGTAATAGTTGAAGCTGGTGAACGACAACCATGGAGCGGCGTCATTGACCTTGATGCAATGCCGGTGATGATGGAGATCATGTTCGTGCTTGAAGATGGAGATCGAAAGCACAAAGAAGAAAGGCCATATCATATCACATATTATGAATTGCATGTGATGTTAATCCTTTTATGCATCTTGTATTGCTTAGTTTACGACGGTAGCATTATAAGATGATCCCTCAAGCAGACAATTTCAAGTTTTAAAGTGTTCATCCTTAGTAAGCACCGTTTCTAAAGCTCGTTGTTTCGAAGCACCACGTGATGATCGGGTGTGTTAGATTCTGCGAGTGTATACAACGTGAGCAAGCCAGATTTGCTTATGCAAAAGCTAAGGTTTGATCTTGACGAGCCTAGCATGTACAGACATGGTCTCGGAACACGGATCACCGAAAGGTAAAGCATGAGTCATATAGTAGATATGATGAACATGTTGATTGTTCGCCATTGAAGCTACATCAACTCTCGTGATGATCGGTTTTGATGTGGTGGATTTGGTTCGTGTGATCACTAAAACAATGTGAGGGATATTGTTTTGAGTGGGAGTTCAATGGCAATATGATTAAAAGTTGAACATTATTTATCATAAATTAAATCAAAGTGAATTTGCATAGTTGTTGTAGTCATTGGCATCTGTTTACCACCTTGCGCTTAGTTTTAATTGAGATGATAGAACTATAGAATTCTGGTTAGTTACTTTACGAACTGGTATCGTATTGTTTTTAAGTGTTAATCTAAAGTTTAAAAGTCCTATTGCAAACTTTCAGTAAAGTTCCGGTTACTCCATGAAGTTTAATAATTGGTATTAAAAACAAGAGTGACAATTCCAAGTGTTAGTGTATGAGTATCATGTTTATCTCCATGATTCTTGATATTCAAAGGATTGTCTCAATATCAAGGTTATCTAGGATCTGAAAGAGTTGTTTCAGAAACCATGATGTGTGGAAGATATTGTGATATCTGAAACGAAGTTTTGGTTGCAACATGATAGAGTATAATATGGCAAAAGTCATGTTCTCATATTTGATGAGAATTTGCAAAAGGTTGGAGACACTAGTTGTCCTAATCCTCCAAAAGGCTTTGGAGAGCAACATTATACTCGCGATTCACCGTTACAAGCTAAAAGTAGCTTGATCATGGATAATTCCATGATAAGGGTGAATATTTGATGTAGGTAAAATGTTTACTACACCAAGAGATTACTAAAGAAAGGAATTTAAAAGAACACCAAACATTTGATAATGGTGATCTACTTCAAAGTGCAAGTCCAAAGACATTGGTATTTAACTATACACGCTTTGGACTATGTGTCATATGTATGACTCCACTATTGATGT
The DNA here is from genome assembly GCA_916181665.1 of Avena sativa. Lineage (NCBI taxonomy): Eukaryota > Viridiplantae > Streptophyta > Magnoliopsida > Poales > Poaceae > Avena > Avena sativa. Next base: position 336,164,162 of record OV702297.1, on the reverse strand, counting down.
TGATAGATTCTTTCAAGCGGAAAAGGAAATACTGAAAGAGAATCTCATAAGTATGTGGCAGAAAAGAAAAGACTAGAATTGTTCAGCTTAAGTATATAGATGATATACATGTTATGGCTATATTCTTTGCTTCTTAAACAATGTGGTTCTTAAGTATTTGATACTGAATTTGTTAGTGTGAATCGTCATACGAAACAACAGAATTCATGAACTACAATGGCCTAAGTAACTAGCAAAAGAATATGTGATGATGTTCATCGAGAACAAATAAAGGGTTATTGTGTTGCTCGTTAAACATCAAAGCTTGCCTTCAAGATTTGTTTTATCAGGTATTATGAGAACAAAAGGGTTGTTCAAATAATTGCCGTAATCCATAAAAGATGGATGATTTACAAATCTCGTTGGATAAATCACATCCATAAAACTAGTGCTAAAAATGTCGAAAGACAAATTGATTGGAAGATCACTTAGGAAGTGACATCGCCGTTTAAATTATAATGGAAAGAAAACATGAAGAAACTCTATGTGGATGGAATTTTGGAGTCTTTTGATTTTGATCAAATGACGCTTGTGAAACTTTCCTAGAGATAATTAAAACTTCGTTCATAGGCCAAAAGGGAACGAATGACTAGCTTATTGGAACTTGTACATATTGTTGTACAAAGTCCATTATGTGTAGTCAACAGCGATGGATTTCAACTTCATATGCTTTCTCCGAAAATTTGAGTGAATATATGAATATTTACTTAATAAGGATGAAGTATGAAATATTTGAAAAAGTTCAAAGTCTTTCAAGATGAAGTGCAAAATCATTGTAATAAGAATATAAGTAGTTTATGATAAGATCATAAAGGAAGATATTTGAGTTACAAGTTTAGCATAATACCTAAGATTTAAGGAATCGTTCCGTGGATTTGCATTTCCCGAAACACCATAAGAGTATGGAGTGTTCGAGATATGTAATTAAACCTTGTTTGACATGGTAAGATCAAAGGTGTAATTCATAAAACTGCCATTATATTTTAAAGATTAAAAGCTTTAGAGACTACCGTTTTCCACTGAAAAGAGCTCCATCATAATCCGCTGAAATGACACCATATAAAGTTATGGTTTGGGATAAAACCCAAGTAGTCCTTTCTTAAACATTGGTATGCTATGCATAAGAAAGATGTTTGCAACCAAAGTCGGATGAAACTGTCTTTGTATTACTGTTAAGTATTCCTCCATAAACACCGGAGACAAAAGTATTTGTCGCTTAGAACGTCAAGTTTCTTTGAGAAGGAATTTTTCGTGAAAAGATAAGTGGGAGGACAATAGAACTTTGATAAGGTTAAAGGAACCTTAGCTATATGTGCAAAGTTGCGCAGCGCCGAAAAGTGTTCCGGAGGCAGCAACAATGCTCATGGCTCACGTGCCTCAAAGGTTGCGGTCACGGAGGTCTAAGTTTCTATTGAACCAAGTAGGTCGAGTAAACAATCAAATACCAAGATTTGAGGGTTGAATCATTATTTGAGAATAATGAACGGACTACATGCAAAGAAGCGATGATGGGCCCTGACTCTGTCAAATGGCTTGAAGCCATAAAATCCGTGATAGTTCCATACACAAGAAATCAAGTTTTGAACTTAAAGGACCCTCGAGAAAGGTGTAAGACCTTACAGTTGTGTTTGGATCTATAAAGAAGTAGACATGATGTTTCACATCTATGAAATAGTCGACATGTTGGGAAAGAGTTCACAACAATGTTCAAAGATTGACTATGACAAGATTTGATCTTTCATAGCGATATTTAGTCTAGACGGATTAATGTAGCAACCACTACATATAATTTTGTTATGTGGTAGTAGAATAAACAAAACAAGTTCTTCTAATAGAATGGTTACCTAGGACGTGTGCATGACACGTTCCAAAGGGTTTTGTTAATTCAAAGGATGCTAAAAGCATATGCAAACTTCAATGGTTGAAGTAAGCATCGCGGAGTTGGAATCTTCACTATGATGAAACTGTTAAAAGAGTTTAATTTCATCGAAGACAATGAAGATACTTGCATTTGCAAGAAATTAAGTGGGAGCGCTAAGACATATTTCTAATACATTATGTGGAAGACATATTGTTGATTAAAAATGATGTATCTTTTATTAACACATATTAAGAATTTCATCCCGATGAAAGACTTAGGCAAAACCCAAATATTTGGCATCAATAGATGCTAATATGGTTGTGCCGAAAGTACATAGATGATATATTGAATAAGTTCAATATAGAAACTACAAGAAAGGTTCTTGTCGCACAGAAAGGATTGAATGAGTTCAATATTGATGATATATTCAAGTGTATTGATACTTGGTAAGTGAAACAAAGATTCAAGTATAGATTGATACTTGATGTATGAAATCACAAAGAGTATTTATATCAATCATGTTGTGATATGTACAAATCCAGATATGTCCTATGCTCTAAATGTTATGAGCATATACCAGAATGATTCATAAGATGATTATTGGACGATAGTAAAGATATTCTTATGATCTTGTAAAAGAACTAAGAATATATTATTTTGTAGAAGTGACAAATAGATGGTTAGTTCATTGTAAATAAATTACATTGATACTAGTTTTGTCATAAAGTACAAATTAAGTTTATCTCAATCTAAACTAAGGGTGGCACAATATAATGGAAAGTAAGTTCCATAATGGATTTGGATGAGTTCCAAAGTTAAGACATTGTGACAGATACTACAACAAAAGGCTAAGTATATGACTGCTATAATAGCAGCTAAAGAGGGCATTTGTGTCAAGTAGTTTGTTATCAAACTAGGTGTAGTTCACAGCAGGATAATACTATGAAGATATATTGTACGACAATATTATCAACATGTTTTAACCCCAAAGAACTAGAGGTCTCACCAAAGGACCAAAATTATACAAAGCCATCTCATTAGAGAATGGGTGATGCGTAGAGATGCAAAGACATGCAATTACACACGGACCTGGAAGTGTCAGATCCGGAGATCAGTTGACCACTAGCAATCGTGTACATACAACACCGGAAAGCCATAGGTGTTGAATACACAAAGGTTTGAAACTAGATTATTGACTCTAGTGCAAGTGGGAGACTGTTGGAGATATGCCCAAGAGGCAATAATAAAGTGGTTATTATCATATCTTCATACTTATGATAAATGTTTGCATACCATGCTATAATTGTATTAACCGGAAACATTAATACTTGTGTGATTTGTAAACATAAAAGAGTCCCTAGTAAAGCCTCTTGTTAAACTAGCTTGTTGGTTAATATATGATCATGGTTTCCTAATCATGAACATAGAGATGTTATTAACAACAGTGTCATATCATTAGGAGAATGATGTGATGGACATACTCCTATAGTTAAGCGTAGCATAAAGATCAAGTCATTTAATATAGTTCATTTGCTATAAGCTTTCTGATACATAGTAACCTAATTCCTTCGACCATGAGATCATGCATATCACCTTTACCGGAAGGATGCTTTGATGACATCAAACACCACACCGTAACAGGGTGGCTATAAAGGTGGCATTGAGTGTTCGGAAAGTATTGGTTGAGACACATGGATCAAGAGTGGGATTTGTCCATCCATATGACGGATAGATATACTCTGGGCCCTCTCGGTGGAATGTCATACAATTAGCTTGCAAGCATGTGACTGGCTCACAAGGGATCACATACCACGGGAACGAGAAAATAGTACTTATCGGTAACGAGGTTGAACTAGGTATGCAGAGATACCGACGATCATAACCTCGGATAAGTAAACTATCGTGAGACAAAGGGAAATTGGTATCGTATATAAGTGGTTCATTCGATCACAAAGTAATCGTAGAAATATGTGGGAGCCATATGAACTTCCAGATTCCTCTATTGGTTATTGATCGGAGAAGTGTCTCGATCATGTCCGCATAATTCACGAACCGTAGGGAGACACACTTAAGGATTCGATGTTGTTGAGTAGTTATGGAATGATGAGTAAGAGACCGAATGTTGTTCGGAGTCTCGGATGGGATCCTGGATATCACAAGGAGATCCGGAATGGTCCGGAGAATAAGATTCATATAAGGAAAGTCCTGTTTCGGGGTTGGAGAATGGTTCCGGTGTTTTCATCGGGAATGTTCTAGAAGGTTCTGGAATGTCCGGCACTCCGGAGGGGAAGGGTACATGAATGTGTCATTGCAAGTTGGAATGATTACATCATATACTAGGTGTCATCGCTGTACAAAATAAAGGGTTTAATCAAATCCTAGTTTGAAAAGTCAAACGCCAATTTAAAAAGTCAAACGGCTATTTTGGAAAGTGGAAAAGAAGTGGGAAACCGAGTTGGGGAGGAGTTCCTCCTCCACCGCCGGCCCACTAGGGATCCGAGTTGGGGAGGGACTCCCTCCCCTTGGCCGGCGTCTCCCTCCACCTATATAAGGAGGGGCAGGGCTCCCCTCCTAGATACATAAGTTCCCTACCTCTAAACCTAAACCCTAGCCACAGCCTAGGGATTTCTCCCAAGCCGCCGAGTTAGAGCTTCTAATTGCCCTAGCCACCGGTTTAGCCCCTTCTAATTGGTGTGTCTAAACCCTAGATCACCAAGGCTCTCTCATAGTCCACCATACTCGCTCCGGCTTAAGGTGAAGCCCTGCGAGATCTCCCCTCTACTTCCGGTACCACGCCGTCGTGCTGCCGGAATCACGAGGAGAGTGCTACAACCTCCGCTGCCTGCTGGAACAAGGGAGAGGAAGGTCTTCGTCAAGTACCGAACGTGTGACCGACTGCGGAAGCGCTGCCAGAACGCAGCGCTGGAAGGATCGTCTACGCGATCTTGAGATCGGCAAGTGTACGACTACATCACCCACGAGAATCTGCTCTCGTTAACCGTTTTGTAATCTTCGAGGGTGAGTTCCTCTATTGACTCGTTGCTAGAATCTAGTAGATAGATCTTGGCTTGTTTGTTTGCATACGGTAGAAAAATTTTGTTTTCCATGCTACGAACCCCTACACCTTGGTGGCGTTTGTTGGGAGCCTCCAATTAAGTTGTGGAGAAGTTCCCCAACCTTATGAGAGGTTCCGGTTGCCACCGACAAGTGCACCGATAGTAGAAGCGTGAATCGATCCCGTTGGGGTGAGATTCACCGGAGAATAAGGGAGGCCTTTTGTGGCGTTGGTGGTTTGATACCACCCCCTCTCCAAACGAGACGTACTCCATGTTGGGAGGAACTCGGTAAAATATCGGTGTCCCCGCGTGTCTCGGTTATCTCTATACCCGAGCTCTTTACTTATGCACTTTACATTGTGATAGCCTTCATGCTTGAAGTATTATATATTTTGCTATCACTTTGTTGCTTGTATTGCTTAGCATAAGTTGTTGGTGCACATAGGTGAACCTTAGTTGTTCTAGGTTGTGCTTAACAAAGTAAACACTAGTTTTATTCCGCCTTTGTTGAGCCACTCTAGGAAAAGTTTTAATCGCCTATTCACCCCCCCCCTCTAGGCGACATCCGTATCCTTTCAGGAGGAGTGCGCGAGGGCTACTCTTCTTGTCACACCTTAGTGAGTGGTGCAACACTCTACTATATAAGGTGGTCCAACTCCCCTTCAACTAGCAATGTGGGACTAAACTTTAGCACAACCATATGCTGCCATATACAAGTGGGCCAAAGAGAATTTCAGAATTTGTCTAATGGGCCAATGACCCAATATACACCAAATTCCAACAAAGAGGCCAATGCCCGGTCAAGAGCCAAGGAGGCTAAGGCCAAGCTCATGATGATGGACTTGACCATCTTGGAACCGGCTCGAAGGGTTTGGTTTAAGAAGAAGCAAAACAATATTCGCGAGCGCCAGGTGTGATCTCATCAATGATCTATCTCTTTTGTGTATTTCCTATCAAACTTGTGTGCACTATGGTCATGTACTATGGCATGTGAACTATGTTATTTGCTAATTAGTGGTCATTTATTTGCTATTTATTGCATATTTTACTCGCCAATTCTGTCAAAATAATGGTTACCGAAATGGCTATTTATTGCATATTTTACTCGCTCATTCTGTTAAAAACTGGTTGTCCGGCCAAAATGGGTCGTGTCAGCACCCCACAAAACCTGGCTTGGCCCGGACAGGATAGAGATTATTTTTCTGTCTGTGGGCCAACCCATACAAACCAATATAAATATTTTCCTTGTTCGAAATTGGTTGGCCCGGTTGGAGATGCCCTTATCGCCAACTCTTGGGGCTCCAACGGGCACTGGACAGCAGTGGCTTCCACAATGGCTGCCTTCGATAGCTATCATTGTAACGATAGCTTCAAACAATCACACGCGGGTCGCGCAAGAATAGCCTGTCTAGGGAAACCCTTAACAAAAGCAGGGAAATGCAACAGCTCGCAATGGTGGCATCAACGAGCATGATCTCGAGGGCGATGGGAGCACAACGGATCAGTATGTTAGTAAATCCCCACGACGAACTTAGAAAGAACAAAGATGATCTCCAGATTGGTTCCGATGAAGAGCCACAGGAAGATTTGTCATCGTATAAGAAAGAAGCATATATATCCATCATACTCCCTCCATCCTAAAAAGGTTGTCTTAGATTTGTCTAACTTTAATGTATTTAGACACAAATTAGTATATAGATTCATCCAAATTTAGACAAATTTGTGACATACTTTTCAGGACAGGAGTATAAAGAAGATACGCAGATTAAAACATAACTAGACATTAGAAGTAAATTATGTCATAAGTCGTGACATAGAATTAACAGATTTTCACAATAGCCACTCATAGCACACACACACAAGCGAGTGGTCCAACTATTTTCAGCTAGGCAGACTAGCTAGCGAAGACTGATACAACTACAACACAGCGGAAGGTTAAAAGGCTAGGGATAGTTAGGAAAGAGCACTCGGCTCTCCCCCATTAGTGGATATAAGGCACCTGGTACTGCATTGGGTACCCGTTACCATAGTACGGCGTGTGGGCAGGTGCGATGGTGTAGGGAGCTGCCGCTGCGTTGATCATGGTAGGATGGTGATGGGCCTCGGCCCCATACACAAACTGCCTTTCGTAAGGGTATGGGTGCCTCTCTGGGGTCGCCTGGTAGAAGCTCTTCTCAGGGCAGCTGGTAACACGGGGTGCGTACACTGAACCGTTCGCACGAGGCCTCTTGGACTGAGGCTTTGCGGCTTCAACAGCCCTCCTCTTGTCTGCCTTGGCTTTCTCCAGCTGAACAACCCTTTTCTGAAGTGGATCCACAGGATATTGCTCCTCCAGTTTGTGCTCCTCGATACACTTGATGACAGCTTTCAGTGCAGACAGCTCGCGTTCATTCATCTCATTCTGAAAAGAGATTGGTCATTTAATCTGACAAACCATGTCGCATGTACTACTAGGTAAATGCAAATAACATGCTTACACACAACACATGCACCGACATGAAAAAGACAACCCAGCTGCTCTAGAAATTTTGTATATTATTCAACCCAACTGCTCTAGCTTTATATTGCTTGCAAGCTAAGATAACCCTCAATTATTCTACTTCTCCACAACCTACCACAAGCTCCTTACATCAGGTGAATGGGCTCAATGATTTTTACCTCCGTGATGTCATCAAATCTAACACTGATCTATTTAAGGACTAATGATAAAATCAAATTATACTATAAGTAAACAAATGTTAAGGATTCTAGAACCACTCAACCACAAATGTTATTAACTCAAAATTACCGGATCCAGGTAGTCAAAAGCATGAAATGTCTAGATTATGAGAGAGGGCATGGAACTCTCTTCACACAATCAGCCATAAGAGGTAATTAGTAATTAGATATCGTGTCTGCCAAAAGTGTAATGATTTAGTCTCATCATAAAACAATCAAGACGTGTTGAAAGCAAAGCTCCTTCCTTCCAAGTAAAGTGAACAGTCTCACTATTTGAAAATGCCTAACTGAGTAACACTAGTGATTCTGCCATATAACACGAAGAAATTACTTGGTGCAAGCGCAGGCAGGTGTTTAATTATTGACTTGTTGCAGCGAAAATGTATCAGGGGTATCATATGTTTTTACTGAAAAAAGCTTTAAAAAGCACCTGTGCTCCAGGAGACATTTTTCCGTTCTTGGCATGAGACACCTTCTTGACCTCCCTCAGATATGCTTTCAGCAACTGCACTGGCTCAAACTGTTCAGTGAGCCCAAAAGCAGAGGCCAAATTAATTGCATCAATTGGCCTAGCGCTATCCACCAGAACTCCAATCACACCTGTCCCCAAGAAACACCATCAGCAAATTACTTAGTCAAAAAAACAATCCACAAGCATGATTAAAAGGAAATAGCATAACACGAATGGAGAATCACTAAAAAATGAACAATTAAGAGAAGAGGAAAGAGGGTAAGGCAAACAAAAGTTGATCCCATCAAAACAGATGTAGATGCAAGACTATAGCACACTGGCAGTATTGAAACCTTTTACCAACCAAATACATGAAAAAAGAGGAAATGTGTTCACAATCTGTAGAACAGTAAAACAATAGGTAACCAGAGTGAATGGGAGGAAATGAACAGCAAGAGGCTTGCATGAAGTTCAATCAGCTTCCTATATTTCGGTACAGGAGACAGAAAATATCAAGATTTAAGGGACTGGGTCCTTTTAATAGAAGATGAGTAGTAAATCTCATAAACTGATTCGATGATACCAGAAAACATATACAACAACAGGTCAGAGGATAGACTCAGCAAAATTTACAAAGTATAAGCTTTCGAAAAGATCAGATCTTGAAGAATAAGTAAAACATGATAACATTTTTAAGCTTAAAGATCTTATGACCTGGCCAGACAACAATGGAAATGCTTTACAGGAAATAAGCATTTTATCACAAGCATGATAAAAGAACTAATGGGTCAAGATGTAGCTGATGTTACAGTAAAAGTAAGTAGACATTCAGGGTATCTGAAAGAACTTCTGAAGGTGTAATAAAGCAAGTTATTATGCTTTCAAGTTTGACCATCTTTTCAGTGCTCTCACTGACCAGCAAATAGGTTATACACAAATTAGAAAACTAGCTATACAAGTGAAAAGAACATTCAATAAGCATGATTAAATCATCATTGCACTGACCTGGCATCTTTTGTGACAACCCAAGCAACCGGCAGAGTTCAGGTGTTTGACGACGTCGACTGACAGAGGGAAGTAGTTTGCACAGCTCGTCTTCATTGAATTCAGCAAAAATACCAAAGGTGGCAAGCAGTTGAAGAAATGCATGTGCTTCTAAGCAGTTTCCATTGCTAGCATCAATGTCAAGGCTGTCCAACTTGGACTTCCACTCAAACGCAATCTTTTTTGCCCTCTCTTTGACATTTGTTGCAAGCATTTGCCCCTCAGAGAACAAACCAGTTATGGCATCAGATTGCAGCTGTACAAGAGACTCCATCAACATAAGGCACGTCCTTCTTACACCCAAAAGGTCTCCATCCTTTTTCCCATCCAATACCAGATTATCTCCAGAATAGAAGTCTTCCAGGGATTCCAACACCAGGACATATGGATGTGATGCTCCCTTGAGTGCACTTGGGATTTCTTCACGGATAGCCGTCAAGTTCTTCCTGTTGTCTGATATGAACTTGTGGAGCCCTTTAACATTCATCTCCTCGCAGAGGATGGCAAGTTCAGAACGAGGCTTCGCAGCAGCAGCATTGCCATCTTGCATGTGTGCATTGTCTTCAGCAGGGTGCTTCGGCCACTTCACATCATGAGTACCCGCGGCGTAACTATTCTGTGGCTTGTTCTTTGGGATGTTATAGTTAACATTTAGAGACAGCTTGGACTTGCCAAAGATCATAGCTAACGCAGCATCTCTTTTCTCCTGCAGCCTTTCCAGAGAAGTTAGCTCCTTAGCCACCACAACAGCCTCCTTCTGCTCCAGCATCTTCTCCGATTCCGCAACCGTCTCCTGGAACTCCTTCTCCTGCTTTTTCAGCTCATCGAACTTCTTCTTGAGCGACTGCTCGAGGCCACGGAAATGGTCTTCGAGTTGCTTCCACTTAAAGCTCATGGTAACAGCACTCTGGCTCTCAAGCTCGGCAAACGCGCGTTGAAGCTGCTGTATCTTGAGGTTTGTCGATTCCATAAGGGTAGCCACGGACTCCATGTCAGACATGGTGACAGACTCTGCATGGAAGGCAACAAACAGCACAATCACTTGATATACTCAATCCAAACTGCACATAAATCAAAGCACGCACGGGTGCCACGGAAGCTTAAATTTCACGTGGTTTCCTCGAATTGAATCAGTTATCTTCTAGTAGAGAACCTAATTAGCAAGAACAACTTAGTAGCATAGTTAGGCATCAATGTCGTTTCTAGCGTTCTATACAAGGAAGCGGAAATCGTCTTCCTCAGCGAAGCATGGATGCCTCGACTGGCCAAACAAAAGTGCTACCTACCACCACCGACAACATACCAAGCTATAATCAAGTCTAAAATGGTGCTCTGGACGGCTGGATCTGAGACTAAGGCGGATAAATTGGGCACTTACTTGTCACCGAGGCGGGCAGGCGTTGGACGAGCTCGCCGTCGCTGCTCGCCCCCGTCCCCCGCCTCCAACTCCGGCGGCTGGGGAGGAGATCGAGTGGGGGTAGAAGGCGGATTGGGGAAGAGGTGACGAGAGAGAAAAGGAGAGCAAACCCTAGGGGAGGTGGCGTGGAGTGTGGCTTTTTGGAGGATGGGGATGGAGAGGAGGAGAACTAGGTGGGATGCGGAGGAGAGGGTAGCACAGCAACCAGTGCGCGGGTAAAGGCGTGTGGGCCCTAGCAGGTAGTGACTAGAGTGACCGACTGGAGTAGTGTTTCCACTGTGGAGTACATCATCTTCCGTACACTTATTTCATTTTTGTCTTTTAACAAAAAAAATACTAATACTCCCTCCTGTTCATGGTCTCAACTTTGTCTAAACAGATTTGATGCATTCATATCTAGACTAGATAAAGTTGAAGTCATCAATATAGACCAAAGAGTACAAGTACTCACTATCTAAATTAATGCCTTTAGATTTATCTAAATTCGGATGTGTCTAAACATGGCTAGATACATTCAAATCTAAACAAATCTTAGACTACTCCCTCTGTTTCAAATTACTCCGTGCGCACGCTTATCTAGGTGGCCTAGTATTCTCTCATTTTTCATCAAAAAATTCTTAAAAATTTTGGTATACGTAGTACATATTTCATACTATCTATTTCAAAAATTCGAGGATTTTTTTGAATGAAAAATAAGGGAGTACTAGTTCATCTACATAAACGCGCCGGCGGAGTAATTTGAAACAGAGGGAGTATTAATTTAGGTTAAAGGAAGTATTAGTTTTGGCTCCAAAATATAACCTATATTCCGGTTTGTTAGAACAAAATTGTGACCAATAGTTTGATAGGCATTGAAGTCATTTAGTCCCTACTAAAAAACAAACTTCATTTCAACTAGTTAGGGTTTGTTTCGTTCAAAGGAATTTTAAACGAAAAATCCCTCTAGGAAATATTCCTACATTGGTTGTTTGATTCAAAGGGTTACAATCTTTAGGAATTCCTTCAAAGGATTCCTTTGCTCTCTATTTTGTAAGAAAAATTCCATCCATTCGGACCTCATGTTAAAATCTTAGAATTTCTTTGTTTTTTCTATGATTCAAACACATACTTGATTGAAATATCTGTAGTTTTCTGTTTCTATAGGATTTAAGAGGTCATGTCACTTCAATCCTATGGTTTTTCTATTCTTGTATTTTGAAAATCATGCAAATCAAACGAGTCCTTAGTGTTTCTACACCCGTAAGCACTACCGAGCTATAGAATTGATGTTTAGGTGTGCGTTGGTACTTAGGTGCAAAAAAATGTGGTTTTAGGAAAACACATATGGTGAAAAATTGCTATTTTACAAATGAATTATTTTTACCTGGTGTCCTCTGCTACCTTGTACCTACACTTGTACTCGACACTGCCTGTAAGACAAGTCTCAACCAATATAAACTAGATCAAACATGGCAGGTGATGGTGGCGGCAGTGGCGGAGGCAGGCCCTGGCCCTCCCCTAAAACCATTGATTTGCTCCTAAAATTTTATTAATATGCATATTCTGAAATTTTTGCTCTAACCAACCCCCCTTAAAATCCAAAATTACTCAATCATGCCTCCGCCACTAAGAGGGTACATGGCTTTAGCGCTAGGTGTGAGGGTTTGGGATGTGACAAAGAGAGGGATAGAGAGAGAAATCATTTTTAAGTGGGTTACTAGCTTGTCCTCGGATGAATAGGACTCGCGAGATGAACGAGTCGACTCGATCTTGTAGTGAGATAAGCTCGATCCTCCTTTTCAAAGAAAATGAGGTGTCGAGTCGAGCATTATCGGCTCAAAAATCCGCGAGATTTGTCGAGCTTAGCATGAATTGGCTTAAAATTTCAAGAGGTATTTATTTATGTATTATAGTAATTCATGATGGTACGTGAGGCATCCATAGCAGGTGGAGGCTTTACATTCCCAACAATAAGGAGAGAACAATAGCACTTGACGTCCCTCAATATTCATGCATGAGAATATATGAGTGCTTCCACTTTTTGTGGGGTCTTTTGTGCTACCTACACGTACAACTATAAAATGTTTTTTACATCATTGATAGGGATATGAAATTTTAGGAGGTCCATTATAGCATGTTTTCGATAAATAAGAATATCGAACTCACAAGAGGAGCTAGTGAAATTAGCGCATGAATTGGCATAGAAATAACTAGAGATGTTGCAAATACTTTTAGTAGTATTTGTTTCCAAATATTGTTGTAATCAGAAGAAGTAACAATAAAAGTAAAATAAGGTTTAGAGATGGCACAATCTGAAATAAAGTGTGAAGAGGAAACGGATAATATTGCATTAGTAAACACTACAACACGAAGCTCGGGTCCTGGTGCTTATAGACGCCGAGACACAGCCTTAATCACCGCACTCGCGTCCGACGCGGCAAAAGAAAGCTGTCAAAGATAACTCTGTCAGGATTATGCAACGGCGGCAGATTTTTTGGCTTGGCACAACGTGATCCCGTCGAGCTAGCGCTTTCACGGTGCGACGGTATTGTTTGGGGGATGACCCTGAGTAGGGTCAAGATAAGTAAAAAGGGGAAAAACCCTCATGGAATTAGACCGGGTCAAAGAATGATCCGGCCGAGTCATATAGAGGCCGGCCAAATAAGGTCAAACTTATTCCGAGTCAGGTAGCTAAAACCTGATTCGGCCGACATATGAGTTATGTCGGCTTACAGCTATTACGCATCATACCTGCAGGTTGAGGTTAGGCTGAGTCATACGGGGCAAGGCCGAGTCAGGGGAAGCTTGCTCAAGAAGGAGAAGGTGAACCCCGGAGTCAACACTACGCACTGTCTCTCTCAGGAATATGCACAGTGCCAAGCGCTACGGACAAGAGACAAAGCGGCAGAGGAGCAGTAGAAGGTCACGGTGGTGACAGTCCTCATACCCGAGGCTCACATGTGGTGGACTCTGAATCTTTGTCGTCGATAAAAGGGGGACACGGAAAGAAGCCCGCCGAGTTACTACTTTGGGATAAGCATATTCCACGAATATGCTCGTCCACGTCAGCCCTAGAAGGAACCAGGCCACTCCTTATAAGGAGGGGCAGGGACTCCTGAGGAGGGGATGGATTCATTTTTCACTTAGCACTTGTAGTAGCTTCTTATTTCTCTCGCTCAAACAGCTCGAGGAGCAAGTGTAGCTCCATTGGTGTTGAATAAAGATCGAGTTCTAGAGTTCTGTGTATAGAAACTACTACATCTTCCCTTCCTGGATCCCACTAGTATCCATTGGCCCCCAACTTAAGCCTACCCATGGCATCTGCCATGCCACCATCATGATAGTTGGCGCCCACCGTGGGGCCAGCAGCGTGATGGCGCTGCGTCAACGTGGAAGCGCTTCGTCGGGAAACCCCAAGAGCAAGGTGTGATGCAGCACAGCAGCAAGTCTTCCCTCAGTAAGAAACCAAGGTTATCGAACCATTAGGAGGAAGGAAACGTCTCAAAGGTGTTGCAAGCAACTTGGAAAGCTGCACAACACAAACTCAAGACTTTGCCCCAACTAACAATGAGGTTGTCAATCTCACCGGTTGTTGTAACAAAGGATTAATTGCATGGTGTGGAAGGTAATGGTGGTTTGCAGCAAGTAAACAGTAACAGTGGAAGATATATCAATGGTAAAGATTGGACCGGGGTCCATAGTTCACTAGAGGTGCTCTCCTTAGATAAACAAACATGGCATGCTGGGTAAACAAATTACAGCAGGGCAATTGACAGGACTGAGCAAGGCATAACAATGCAATACTAGACATAACGATCCTATGAGATTCGATTGGGTAATACAACAAGATACATAGACCGCCATCCAACTGCATCTATGACTAGAAGTCCACCTTTGGGTTATCATCTGAACCCCCTCCAGTATTAAGTTGCAAGCAAGAGATAACTGCTTTAAGCAAAGTGTGTAAGGTAAACAATCCACTTGTTTCATGAACAAGAGACCGTTGTTTTCTCCCTAGTGGCAACAGCACATCTACAACCTTACAGCTTTCTATCACTTCCCTTGATTAAATAGAGGCATGAACCCACTATCGAGCATAAATACCCCCTCTTGGAGTCACTAGCAACTACTTGGCCAAGATAGCTGCTAACAACGGAGAGCATGCAAGATCACAAACAACACAGTAATGATAGAATCAATAATACAAAACCATTAATCAATCTGACATAGTAATCTTAATATCCATCGGATCCCCGCAAACACAACATTGCATGATTACAAATAGATGAGATCTTGATCATGAACGGAGCTCACAAGATCTAGACATGAAAGCACAAGGAGAAGATACGACCATCTAGCTACTACATGGACCCGTAGTCCAAGGTGGAACTACTCACGCTTCATACCAGAGGCTGGCATGATGAAGAAGAAGGCCTCCGGGATGATCTCCCCTCCGGCAGGGTGCCGGGAAGAGCTTCAGATCCCCCGATCTAGGGATGATGGTGGCAACGGCTATAGACAGTTTCGTGTAATATTGATCGGGTGCTTAGGGTTTAGGCATCGGGGGCTTCTTATAGGCGAAGAGGAGAGGCTGGGAGGTGGCCAGGGGCCCACACCCTGCCCAGGCGCGGCCCAGGGTGGGCCCGCGCCTGGGGGGTGCAGCCGCCCTGTTGCCTGGCCAACTAGCCGCCTTTCCCAATCTAGATAACCCCACACTGTCACCTTGAGCGCTAGATGGTTCCAACAAATACAACAATTTCATAGAGACAACCAACTTAAAATATACTCATAATAAATATATATATATAACCTAGCTTAAGTTCCACACACGGCATGCATGTTGTCACTTTCACACACGTGGGGAAAAGCGTAGATCTGTTAAAGCACGACGAGTATTTATGTAGACTCTAGCCTAAGTGCCACCATGGCGTGAACGCTGTCACTTTCACACACACATGGGGAGAGCAGAGATCTATTGAAGCACTTGAGTAGAAAGGTAGATCTACTTGATTACAAAGCTCATGACCACAACAAGATCATGCATAGAGAGAGAGATGAACACATACATACCGGTAGAGCCCTTAGCCTCGAGGAAGAACTACTCCCTCCTCATCATGGGAATAAGCAACGGTGATGGAGATGGTGGTGGAGATCGAAGGAGATGGTGGTGGAGATCGAAGGAGATGGCTCCGGGGGCACTTCCCCGTCCCGTCAGGGTGCCGGAACAGAGACTTTTTGTCCCCCGAATCTCCCCTTTGGTGGCTGATACGTCCAATTTGCATCACCATTCTATATCATAATTTGCCTCTATTCATTGATATATTTCATATTAAGAGGAGTTTCTTATGTCTTTTCATCTGTTTTTGCATGTTGGATGATTCTTGGAGGATGAACTGTCACAGTCAGGATTCTGAAGGAAAAAGAGGTGTTTCGATGAAATTTCGCGAAGATCAGAAAAATACCAAAAAAATCACGGAAAATAATATTTTCCCAGAAGACGAAGGAATCCAGAAGGGGAGGCGGAGATGGGCCACAGGGGGCCCACACACACACCCCTAGGCACGGGTCAACCCTACCCCACGCCTATAGGGGGTGTGGCCTACCTGGCTGGCCTCCGGCTCCGCCCTCTCGCCTATATCTTCTCCTCAAAACCCTAAGACACGGGGAGCGACCACAGAAAGATTCCGCCGCCTCTGCGGGGCGGAAAACACCGAGAGAGAAAGAGCTCTCCGACAGACAGATTTCTGCTGGAGAAATTCCTTCCCGGAGAGGGGAGATCGTCGCCATCAACACCGTCATCAAGATAGAATTCATCGGGATCAGCATCATCATCCACACCATCATCTCCACCAGCACCATGATCACAACTCCATCCCGCTGTAACAATTGTGTTGAATACTTGCATAGTTCTTAGGGGAAACTTTCCCGGTGTTGATTACTATTGTAGTTGATGCTTGTGAGTGGAACCATTGGACTACTGTTTATGTTCAGATTGTTATCCATCACCATATCATCTTTGATCTTGATCCATATGATGTCTTGTGAGTAGTTCGTTTAGTTCTTGAGGACATGGGAGAAGTCATGTTGTTAGTAGTGGATTTGTGTTGAGATATTATTCAATGGTTTAGTATATAAGTTGTGGTGCTTTTATTCTAGTGGTGTCATGTGAACGCCGACTACATGATACTTCACCATTTATGGGCCTAGGGGAATGAATTGTGTATTTGTCTACTAATTGTGGGGTTGCCGGAGTGACAGAAACCTGAACCCCCGTTAGGACACCATTGCACAAGGGAGTTGATGACCCACAAGTATAGGGGGTGTATCGTAGTACTTCCGATAAATAGGAGTGTCGATCCCAACAAGGAGCAGAAGGTGTTGGCTAGTGGTATGGAGCAGGAAATCTCCGTAAATACTTAACAAACGGATTTTTAGGGGTTTTCTAATAAAGCAAAGAAACAAAGTGCAAGTAATAAAGACAACGAACAACTACAGCAAGTGGCCCAATCCTTTATTAGCAAAGGACAAGCCGGTGGAAATACTTATAAGGACCAAACGTTCTCGAGGACACATGGGAATTCTGTCAAGTGCTTTCTCTTCATATAGCTAAGTACTCTTCTTTGGTGTTGTAAGTGTTGTGTGGGTGAACCTGTGCTAATGTACCGACCTTACTTGGACTAATACATACTTGTGATTAAACCCCCTGCAAGCATCCACAACTACAGGAAATCAATTAATATATAAACCTAACCACAGCCTTAAACTCTGAGATCCTATGCTCCCTTATGAAATGGTGTCCTAACGGGGGTTCAGGTTTTTGTCACTCCGGCAACCCCACAATTAGTAGCCAAATACACAATGCATTCCCCTAGGCCCATAAATGGTGAAGTATCATGTAGTCGACTTTCACATGACACCACTAGAAGAATAGCACCACAACTTAAATACTAAACCATTGAATAATATCTCAACACAAGTCCACTACTAACAACATGACTTCTCCCATGTCCTCAAGAACTAAACGAACTACTCACAAGACATCATATGGATCAAGATCAAAGATGATATGGTGATGGATAACAATCTGAACATAAACAATAATCCAATGGCTCCACTCACAAGCATCAACTACAATAGTAATCAACACCGGGAAAGTTTCCCCTACGAACTAATGCAAGATACAACACAATTGTTACTGCAGGATGGAGTGGTGATGATGGTGTTGGTGGAGATGATGGTGTGGATGATGATGATGATGATCCCGATGAATCCTATCTTGATGACGGTGTTGATGGCGATGATCTCCCCTCTCTAGGAAGGAATTTCCCCGGCAGAAATCTGTATGCCGGAGAGCTCTTTCTCTCTCCGTGTTTTCTGCCCCACAGAGGCGGTGGAATCTTTCTGTGGTTGCTCCCTTGGTATTAGGGTTACGAGAGGAAGATATAGGCGAGAGGGCGGAGTCGGAGGTCGGCTAGGTGGGCCACACCTGCCTTAGGCGCGGCCTAGGGTGGACCTACGCCTAGGGGGGGTGGGCCCCCTGTGGCCTAGCTACGCCTCACCTTTTGGCTTCCTTCGTCTTCTGAGAAAATATAATTTTCCAATATTTTTCTGGTATTTTTCTGATCTTCGTGAAATTGCATCAAAACACCTCTTTTTCCATCAGAAACCTGACTCCGGCAGTTCATCCTCCAAGAATCATCCAACATGCAAAAACAGAGGAAAAGACATAAGTAACACCTCATAATAAGACACATATCAATGAATAGAGGCAAATTATGATATAGAATGGTGATGCAAATTGGACGTATCAGGAGCGTAGGATCTTAGTGTTTAAGGCCGTGGTTAGGTTTTTACCTTAATTGCTTTCCTGTAGTTGCGGATGCTTGCAGGGGGTTTAATTACAAGTATGTATTAGTCCAAGTAAGGTCGGTACATTAGCACATGTTCACCCACACAACACTTACAACACCAAAGAAGGGCACTCAACTATTTGAAGCGAAAGCACTTGACAGAATTCCCATGTGTCCTCGAGAACGTTTGGTCCTTATAAGTATTTCCACCAGCTTGTCCTTTGCTAAGAAAGGATTGGGCCACTTGCTGCAATTGTTCGTTGTCTTTATTACTTGCACTTTGTTTCTTTTATTAATCAGAAAATCCCTAAAAATCCGTTTGCTAAGTATTTACAGAGATTTCCTACTCCATACCACTAGTCAACACCTTTTGCTCCTTGTTGGGATCAACACTCCTATTTATCGAAAGTACTATGATACACCCCCTATACTTGTGGGTCATCAAGACTATTTTATGGCACTGTTATCGAGGAGTAAAGTGCTATTGAAGAGTGGAACTAGTAAAGGAAACTTCTACTATGAGTATTGCTTTTTATTTCTATTTGTTACTTTGTTTCCATTATGGATAACCCACTTGGTTTTCTGTTTGGGAAAACTACTACCACTGTTAGGGTAGTAGATGAACCACCACCTGTTGAGATAGATCCTTTTAAGATACCTACAAGTATTGTTGATCGTGTTATGGATAGTTATTATTTAGGGGATGGAACTGTCCAGCCTGGTGATCATTTGCTTTTTATCCATGAATTATGCGGGTTGTTTAAGTGTGAAGGTATCACAACTGAATAGTTGAAGAAGAAGTTACTCTCTATATCCTTGAAAGGGAGAGTTGAAGAATGGTATAAGCCGCTGAAGAATGGGCAATCCATGGAATGGGAGGAAATAGTACCTCTCTTTTATTCTAAATTATATCCTCCTAGTGAGATTCATAAGGATAGAAATCTGATATATATAACTTTTGGCCTCGTGATGGAGATAGTACAACTCAAGCTTGGGGGAGACTGAAGCTACTAATGCTTAAATGTCCTATTCATGAATTCCCTAACAATATTATTATCAATAACTTTTATGCTAGGCTTTCTCTTCATGATAAAGATTTACTAGATGCTTCTTGTGCTGGATCATTCACACGTATGAAGGAAGAATCTAAATGGGATCTCCTAGACCGTATTCAAGAGAACACTGAAGCTTGGGAGAATGACAAAGGAACAAAGTCAGGTATAAACTATGATTATGAATGCATAAAATCTTTTATGGGAACTGATGACTTCCGTGATATTAGTAATGAGTATGGTCTTGATTCTCAAGTTCTTGCAAAGTGTTTTAAGGCTTTTGCCTCTTATATTGAAATTCCCAAAAAAGAGTGGGACAAGTACCATGCTCCTTATAAAGACATTGTTACCCATGTTCCTGTTAGCATATAATTGTACTGTTGATCCTATTTTGCATGAACCTTATGTTGAGAAAATCCCTTTTCCTGCTAAGGTAAAGGAACATTCTATCATAGCTAATGTGGTTAGCAAAAGTACAAAGAAAACTGTGGAACCCGATGAGTGATACATTGTAAACATATCTATAATTTTTGATGTTCCATGCTTATTTAGTATCTACTTTTCTTTGCTTTGTCTACACTTTGAGGTATTTCTATATGTTTTTCTAGACTAACCTATTAACAAGATGCCACAGTGCCAGTTGCCTGTTTTCTTCTATTTTTGGTTCCAGAAAAGGCAGAAAATCAACATTCTCGGAATTGGACGGGACAAAAGCCAAAGTAATTATTTTCCTGGAGCAACACGGAACCACGAAGCAGAGACGGAGGGGCGCCACAGGGTGGCCACACCCTCCCAGGCGTGGCCTAGGTGGGCCCGCGCCTGGGCAGGGTGTGGTCCCTCCACCGACCTTGCCTCCTTCGCCTATAAAAATATCCTGAGGAGAAAACCCTAAATAATCCGTCATACTTCCAGAAAAGTTCCGCTGCGCCACCGCCATCGAAGGGGAGATTCGAGGGACAGAAAGTCTCTGTTCCGGCACCCTGCCGGGATGGGGAAGTGCCCCCGGAGCCATCTCCATCAATCTCCATCGCCATCTTCATCACCGTTGCTTATTCCCATGATGAGGAGGGAGTAGTTCTTCCTCGAGGCTAAGGGCTCAACCGGTAGCTATGTGTTCATCTCTATCTTTATGCATGATCATGTTGTGGTCATGAGCTTTGTAATCAAGTAGATCTACTTTGATACTCAAGTGCTTCAATAGATCTCTGCTCTCCCCATGTGTGTGAAAGTGACAGCGTGCACACCATGGTGGCACTTAGGCTTGAGTCTACATAAATACTCATTGTGATTTAATAGATCTATATGTTTTTTCCCACGTGTGTGAAAGTGATAGCGTGCACGCCGTGTGTGGCACTTAGGCTAGACTACATATATATTTGTTATGAGTTATATTTGGAGTTGGATGTCTTTATGAAATTGTGGTGTTTGTTGGAACCATCTAGTGCTCAAGGTGACAGTGTGGGGTTATCTAGATTGGGAAAGGCAGACTTTGAGGTGTGATGTTATAGCCCTTCCATGGATTAGAGTGTTCAGCCGGAGAGTAGTTAAGAGTAGTATCATAAAGAGAAGATATTTATATGAGAGAGTGTTCACTAGTGAAAGTATGATCCATGTGCCTTGTTTCTAAACATTGAAACACCGTTTGCATCTAGATCTGTTGCATGTTTGCTTGCTTCCATCTTTATTTCAGTTTGCCATTAGTCTCTCCCACGTCAACCTCCATCAAAGCTATTTTCTAGCGTTGTTACCACTTGTATTTCACTATCTCTTCGCCGAACTAGTGCACATATACACCTGACAAGTGTATTGGGTGTGTTGGGGACACAAGAGACTTCTTGTATCTTGATTGCAGGGTTTCTTGAGAGGGATACCTTTGACCACTTCCTCCCTGAGTTTGATAAACCTTGGTTAATCCACTCAAGGGAAACTTGCCGCTTTTCTACAAACCTCTGCACTTGGAGGCCCAACAACTGTCTACAAGAATAGAAGTGCGTAGACATCAATGAGCAAATAAATATTGAGCCTGTGGTAGCTATTGTGAAAGATCTTGTCACTAGAAATATAGAGGATGAGCACATTGTGTTCTGTGAAGACGCTTCTAATATTATTTCTCATCCTAGGAAAGCTAGAAAAGCTAGTGTCCCTGTGCTTTCTGATAGAATTGGTGATCATTGCTATTATGGTTTATGTGATATAGGTGCTAGTTCTAGTGTTATACCTTATGAGCTTTATAGGGAAATTATGCATGAAATTTATCCTTGTGAGCTTGAGGACATTGATGTGGTTATTCACCTTTCTAATAGAGAGACAGTCTGTCCCATTAGCATTGTAAGAGATGTGGAGGTTATTTGTGGTAAGATTAAATATCCTGCTGATTTTCTAGTACTTGGTTCTAAAGCTAGTAAAACCTATCCTATAATCTTTGGTAGACCCTTCTTGAATACTTGTGGGGCTATCATAGATTGTAGGAAGGAAAAAGTTTTGACTAAGTTTGATGGAGAGTCTTATGAGTTTCATCTTTCCAGATTTGCTAAAACTCCTTATGAAAATGAACTGCCTAATGAGGATTTCAGGGTTGAACAACTTTCTTCTATTTCTCTTGCTCCTAACAATGCCTTGCAGCAGTTTATGGAAGATCATGAAAGTGATGTCTTCATGAAGGAAAGAAATGAGATTGACCAGGTTTTCCTTCGTCAGCCTAAGTTACTTAAGCATAATCTACCTGTGGAAGATTTGGGTACCACACTACCACCTAAAGGGGACCCTGTTTTCGAATTGAAACCTTTACCTGATGATCTTAAATATGCTTATATTGATGATAAGAAAGTATATCATGTTATTATTAGTTCTAAACTTTCAGGAAAGGAAGAAGAGAGGTTATTTGAAATACTGAAGAAACACCGAGGAGCTATGGGCTATACTCTTGACGATTTAAAAGGGATTTCTCCTACTATATGTCAGCATGCTATTAATATAGAACCTGATGCAAAACCAGTTGTTGAGCACCAACGCCGTCTAAATCCTAAGATGAAGGATGTGGTAAGAAATGAGGTATTAAAACTCCTTGGTGCTGGTATTATTTACCCTATTGCTGATAGTCAATGGGTTAGCCCTGTTCATTGTGTACTGAAGAAAGGGGGAATCACTGTTGTGCCTAATGAAAATAATGAGCTTATACCCCAAAGAGTAGTGGTTGGGTATAGGATGTGCATTGATTTTAGAAAGGTTAATAAAGTTACTAAGAAAGATCATTATCCTTTGCCCTTTATTGATCAAATCCTTGAGAGGTTGTCTAAAAAGACCCACTTTTGTTTTCTTGATGGTTATTCTAGGTTCTCCCAAATTGCTGTGAAAGCACAAGACCAAGATAAAACCACTTTCACTTGTCCTTATGGCACTTATGCTTATAGGTGTATGCCTTTTGGTTTATGTAATGCTCCTGCCACCTTTCAGAGATGTATGTCAGCTATCTTTCATGGTTTTTGTGGAGAAATTGTGGAGGTTTTCATGGACAATTTCTCTGTCTATGGAACTTCTTTTGATAACTATTTGCACAACCTTGATAAAGTTTTGCAGAGATGTGAAGAAACCAACCTTGTTCTTAATTAGGAGAAATGCCATTTCATGGTTAATGAAGGGATTGTTCTTGGACACAAAATTTCTGAAAGAGGCATTGAAGTTGACAGAACCAAAATTGAAGCAATTGAGAAGATGCCTTGCCCTAGGGATATAAAAGGTATTCGTAGTATCCTAGGTCATGCTGGTTTCTATAGGAGGTTTATTAAAGATTTATCCAAAATTTCAAAGCCCCTTACCAATCTTCTTCAAAAATATGTACCTTTTGTTTTTTACGATGATTGTAAGGAAGCTTTTGAAACTTTGAAGAAAGCTTTGACTACTACTCCTATTGTTCAACCGCCTGATTGGAGTTTACCTTTTGAAATTATGTGTGATGCTAGTGATTTTTCTATGGGTGCTGTTCTTGGGCAATGTGTTGATAAGAAGTTGAATGCTATTCATTATGCTAGCAAAACTCTAGATGCTGCTCAAAATAATTATGCTACTACTGAAAAGGAGTTCTTAGCTGTAATCTTTGCTTGTGGTAAGTTTAGACCTTATATTGTTGATTCAAAGGTTACTATTCATACTGATCATGCTTCTATTAAGTACCTTATGACAAAGAAAGATGCTAAGCCTAGGCTTATTAGATGGGTGTTGCTTTTACAAGAGTTTGATCTGCATATTGTAGATAGGAAAGGTGCTAAAAACCCTGTTGCTGACAATTTATCTCGTTTGCAAAACATTTCTTTTGACCCTTTGCCTGTTAATGATAGTTTTCCAAATGAACAGTTGGCTGCACTAAGGGTAAGCCCGCATGAGAGTCCTTGGTATGTTGATTACGCTAACTTTATTGTTTCCAAGTATTTGCCTCCAACCTTTACAGCTCAGCAAAGAAGAAAATTCTTTTATGATTTGAGGCATTACTTTTGGGATGACCCACATTTATATAAAGAAGGATTTGATGGTATTATGCGTAGATGTGTACCAGAATTTGAACAACAAGAGATATTGAGAAAATGTCATGGAAGTGCTTATGGAGGACATCATACTGGTGATAGGACTGCACAAAAGGTTTTACAATATGGCTTTTATTGGCCTACCCTTTTCAAGGATGCAAGCAAGTTTGTCTTATCATGTGATGAATGTCAAAGAGTTGGTAACATTTCTAGACGCAATGTGAAACGTTACAGATGCCGCCTAGAGAGGGGTGAATATGCGATTTTAAAAACTTTTCCAAGAGTGGCTCGACAAAGGCGGAGTTAAACTAGCTTTTACTTTGTCAAGCACAAAACCTTGAACAACTAGGGTTCACCTATGTGCACCAATAACTTATGCTAAGCAATACAAGCAACAAAGTGATAGTAATATATAGATTACTTCAAGCACGAAGGCTATCACAATGTAAAGTGCATAAGTAAAGAGCTCGAGTATAGAGATAACCGAGGCACGCGGGGACGATGATATTTTACCAAGTTTCTCCCAACATGGAGTACATCTCGTTTGGAGAGGGGGTGGTATCAAACCACCAACGCCACAAAAGGCCTCCCTTATTCTCCGGTGAATCTCACCCCAATGGGATCGATCCACACTTCCACTATCGGTGCACTTGTCGGTGGCAAACCGGAACCTCTCACAAGGTTGGGGCACTTATCCACAACTTAATTGGAGGCTCCCAACAAACGCCACCAAGGCCACAAAACCGTCTAGGGTTCCAAGAACCCAAGAGGGACAAGCTCCAATGAATATCACGAACCAAATCCTCCGAGGAGAACTCAAACCGATGCACCTAATGCAAATGAAAAGAACACCACAAAGATGGTCAAATCCTTCACTCTCAAGTTCCAACAAAGCTACTAAAGCTATTTGGAACAAGAGAGGAAGAACACAAAGGGAACACAAAATCCCCCAAAATCTAGACCCCCAAAGATACACTCACAAAGAGATGAATCGGTCAGGTCAAAACGTGGATCTAGATCACCTCCAACTACCCCTCAAATATATCCAAGAATCAATGGAGGGGTGTGTAGAAATCAAGCTCAAGAAGCAGGGCAAATGGGGGAAAATCTTAGACAAAAGGAGGAGGAAGAAGCTACCAAAAAAGACAAAGGGGCAAAGCTATTTAAAGGAAAGGGAAAATTTTGCCTATTGGGGCGTTTTTCCTGGACGGAATGATAGTACCGGATCGGACCGGTACTACCGGACCGAAGGAACCCAGCAGTGAAAGCCAGGGAAAATGCGAAGCATCTATCGAGCCGAAACAGCGACGATGGTCAACCGCGAGCTAGCGCGTGCGAGATAAGCGAGCGAGCCAGCACGGTCTCGCGGCAGGTAGGCCCAGCGAGCCGCGAACGCGCGCACGAGCGAGCGAGCAAAAAGGGCAGAGCGCGTGCGGCGGGCGGGCCCAGCGAGCAGCGAACGCGCGCACGAGCGAGCGAGCAAAAAGGGCAGAGCGCGCGCGACGGCGCGTGGGGCCACACAAGCGGCAGGGAGCGGGCAGGCAGCAGCTGGCCCAGCGCGTGGCAGAGGGGCCCAGCGCAGCATGCGGGCGTAGCACGCGCGGGTCAATGCGCGGCAGGCTCGCGAGCGCGCGAGGCAGCGCAGCGATGCGCTGCTGCATGCGCGAGGTGGGGCCAGCGAGCGCGTGCGCAAGGAGTGCGGCGGCAGTGCGCGAGGTCACGCTGGCGCACGAGACACGCATGGGCGCAGCGGGGGCCAGGAAGCGTGGGGCTGTACCAGCCAGGCGGAAGCTGGGCACACCTGGGTCGGCCGGTAGTACCTTCCCACCCGGGCGATACTACCGGGCCGGACGGTAGTACCGGAAAATAGTACCTGGCAAGGCAGAGAGCTGGGCGGCTGGTACTGGCATGTCCGGTACTGGACACGATAGTACCGGACAACCCAGAAACTATCTTTTTTCCTTTTTTTTAAAACGACAGATATTTAAACGGCTATAACTTTTGATTGGAAAATCCGATCGATCCTATTCCAATTGCGTTGAAAATATTGGTTATCACCAAGTGAGAATGTATCAAGTATAATAATGTGAGATACCTCACTTGGTGAGAAACCGGAAAACCGCATAAATGAAAATCGCAACAAGATACAAACGGAAGATCCGATTTTGATGAACAATAGCTTGTTGGAGATTACCACAAGCTCTATATCCTCACATGAATAAGACCAAATAAGAAATAAATACGATGATGCAAGTATGCAAAGGTTTGAGCTCTCTCCGAACGATGTGACCGAGTTACTCATTCGAGAGCCCCTCTTGATAGTACGGTTATCTATCCTAAACTCGGTCTCCCACACACAACATGAGACCGGCAAAAGGGAAAACCTATCAAGATTATACCTTTGCCTTGAGCATTCCACTTGAGCTCGATGTAGACGATCTTGCCCTTCTCAAGATGGAACGCCTTTCTTAATTCCTCATCATCGATCCATGATCACCGAGGATGGCAAGCATCAAACATGAGATCTTCTATGGATGGTGCATTTTGAGCTTGCGTAACACATCTTCTTCTCATTTCACCTATCTTGAAGCCAACACATGCTCCAAGAAATGCCAATGGACAATTCCTACAAGTACAACTTAATACACACATTAGTCCATAAAGAACCACACATGGGGTCCCACATGCTCTTTCACAATGAAATGCCTATGAATTATTCTCTTGTTATTGAACTTTTTGATTGTTAAGGATTTGACTTTATGGGTCCTTTTCCTCCTTCAAAAGGGTATACTCATATTCTTGTTGTTGTTGACTATGTTACAAAATGGGTAGAGGCCATACCTACAAACAACGCTGATGGTAAGACTTCTTTGAAAATGCTTAAGGATGTTATTTTTCCTAGGCTTGGTGTGCCTAGATATCTCATGACTGATGGAGTCTCTCATTTTATTCATGGTGGTTTTAGGAAAACTCTCGCTAATTATGATGTTAACCATAGAATTGCTTTAGCTTATCACCCCCAAACCAGTGGGCAAGTAGAACTTTCCAATAGGGAAATTAAATCTATCTTGTAGAAGGCTGTTAATAGATCTAGGAAAAATTGGGCTAAAAAGTTGAACGACGCTCTTTGGGCTTATAGATCTGCTTATAAAAATCCTATGGGGATGTCTCCTTACAAAATGGTCTATGGGAAAACTTGTCACTTGCCTTTGGAATTAGAACACAAAGCTTATTGGGCAGTGAAGAATCGAATAGAGATTTTAAACTTGCTGGTGAGAAAAGATTGCTTGACTTGAGTACCTTAGATGAGTGGAAAAGTGAAGCTTATGAAAATGCTAGACTCTTTAAGGAAAAAGTAAAAAGATGGCATGATAGGAGAATTCTCAAAAGGGAGTTCCATGTTGGCGAGAAAGTTCTTTTGTATAGGTCTCGTATCAGATATTTTGCAGGGAAACTACTCTCAAAATGGGAAGGACCTTTTCTCGTTCAGGTGCTATCAAAATATCTTCTTTGAAGGACGACACCACATAGGTGGTGAATGGTCAAAGACTAAAACATTATATTTCTGGAGATTCTTATAATGAAGATATTGACATTATTCAAATGGTGACTCTAGAAGAATTTATTAGAAACCAAACACCAGATTCTGCAGAGTTCGAATTTGAATAGGTAAAAGTGGTGAAAACTAAAGGTTCGTGAAAGCCTAATCTTTTTGTATTTTTGATGTTTTTATTACATACGGAAGGTTACAAAACGAAACAGAGAAGGAAACGGAGGCCAGGGGGCCACACCCACCCCAGGCGTGGGCCCCAGCTGGCAGTGCCTGGAGGGGGGTGTGAGCCCCCTGAGCTCCGTCTCCGCCTCGGTTTCGCACCAGTACCTTCCTTATGCATTGAAACTTCGTAATATATAACCCCCCGGATCCCCCGAGGTTCGTGTATCGTGTTCTCGTCGTGTTTTTGTTTCGATATGTTTCTGTCAGGAAAACTTCTCAAAGTTTAGAGCACCATGGTCTCTGCCAACGACAAAGGCAAAGATCCCGTGGAAGAAGAAAGGATCGCTGCTAGACGCGAAGACATGATTTGGAGTGTCGAAGAGGAACAAACCGCCGCAGGGTCAAGGGCAAGGAAACCTACTTTTGTAGGAGCAATTAACACTAGACGTGCTTTTTCTCGTAACATGCATGGGATTATAGCCTCCGTTCCAGACTTCAAATCCTGCCCTAAGGCAGTGGAAGTCCTTTGAATCACTGACGAGTTTTGTGATAAGTACCGTGCTTTGAGGATGAAGGTGGATATACTTCAAGAGGAGAATGACAGGCTTCGTAAGATGCTGGAGGGTTTCCTTACCCTTGACAAGAGAATGCCACCACCACCAAAGGAGTAATTCGTCATCAGGTTTGGCATCCCCTTGGCTTGTTCCAAGCTCAGGGGAGTGTCGCGGTATCACATCATCATCTTTTATATTTTACCTTTTTAGTAGATTCATATCTTTGGTAGAGGAGTTATCTTATAGGTTGGTTTGCATTGTGGAAGTATATCTCCTTTAGTTTCTATGTACCCCTTGGTGTGAGTGCCTTTATGGAATATTAATGAGAAGTCTCATCTTTTACTTTTTGCACTTCTTATTTTAGTTTGCAATCTCTATTATATGATTGATCTTGTTGATTAGTATTGGTATCACTTTGGGAGCATCAAGTATATCTAAATTGGTTTTGGAAAACTGAGCTCTGGTCAGTAGCAACACTTTTTGAGGTTTGAAAGGAAAAGAGAAAAAGCTTACAGGTATTTTGTATCATTTATTTTCTTTCTTGATTGGCTCATAAGTTTAGTATTCTTTACTTAAGATCTTTTGCGTCTTCAAGGAAGATTGCATGTTTGGCTTTATCACTTGTATGTTTGCTTGTTTCTTTCAGCTGTTTTTCTTGCTACCCAGCCTTGCTAGCAAAAAACCTGTTTTGAGAAGGCATATTTCTCATGTTTGCAACCCCTTTGAACCAAACCTGTGCCATTTGTGTCCACCATATCTACCTATTAGCATTATTGCTATTCCAAGCAAATTCTCAAGCTTCATATATCTTTTGAATTAAAAATTATTTTGTTATGTGAAAACTAGTTAGTAAAGCTCTCACGAAATTAATGGCACACCTTATTTTCTTGCCCCTAATAAACTTGAACCATTGTGTCATCGAAGTTGTATATGCTTGCATCTATACGTTGGGATTAGCAGAACCGTGTTGTCACGGGGAACGCTTTCAACACTTATGGATACATATCCAGTTGATATCATGCTCTTTTGTTTGTGAATGTCGTCGGTGTGAAATAAAAGGGGAGCTTGTAAGTCCATGGAGTTATGTATGTGTGTTAGAGAAACGCCTGATCCGCTAGCCTAAGCCATGCCTAATCATGGTGGAAACTTGCATAACCATAGCGAGCAATCTGTGAAGCATCCTCAATAAAAACCTATGAAAATAGCAAATAAAAAGATCACTGAGATGCTCATTGTCTGCTTGCCTTGTCATTTTGATTATGGGATAGCTCATGTATCATATGCAAGGGGTACCCCGTTGGCGGTTCTTTATGATACACATGTACTTACAATGACAAGAACTTACCAGTAACTAAAGTTGAGTAGCATGAGGAGCGGCCCTCGTACTCAAGGGACATGAGATTGGCAACTTATATTTCGTCAAGCATATACTCCATCTTTGTTCACTTTAACCTTAATCGCCTCAAGATGCTTATGATAGGGGCAATGAGGGATCAAAGCTAGTAAGTACCATAATATTTTGGAAGCTCTTTATGACTTGAAATCCCTGCTTCCCTCTATGAAGGGCCTTTCTCCTATTTTCTTAGTTGAGTCAGTAGACCTACTTCCTCTCTATCTCTAGCAAGCATTTGAGTTGTTGTGTTTCAAGCATTCATATGATGATTTATTCAATCATGTTCTTTATCTTCCTTGTTTGCACAAGACTCTTATCTATTGAGTATTACTTTGAAAGCCTTCATTGTGAAAAATCTTTTATGTTTGAGCAAAAGAGTACTCTTGTTGTAAAGACTTCTTCAAAAGCTTTACTTGTGAAACTGTTTGCTAGTTGTTCTCTGACCAAGAATAAAAGTTTTCCAATTCCAATTTTGATTTATCTTTATGCATCTCTATTGTGACTCCTATACTTGTTGCAAGCTAAGTTATATAATGGTGAGTTGCTTTCTTCTATGAGTTGTGTAATGGTAAGTGTGATGCTTCTTGTCCGTATTCTTTTATCAACACTTCACTCCATAAACCTATGGGCATGTTTAGTGAGCTTAGTTTTCGCTTGAGGACAAGCGAAGGTCTAAGCTTGGGGGGAGTTGATACGTCAAATTTGCATCACCATTCTATATCATAATTTGCCTCTATTCATTGATATATTTCATATTTAGAGGAGTTTCTTATGTCTTTTCATCTGTTTTTGCATGTTGGATGATTCTTGGAGGATGAACTGCCAGAGTTAGGATTCTGATGGAAAAAGAGGTGTTTCGATGCAATTTCGCGAACATCAGAAAAATACCAGAAAAATTATGGAAAATAATATTTCCCCAGAAGAGAAGGAAGCCAAAAGGGGAGGCAGAGATGGGCCACAGGGGGCCCACATCCCCAGGCGCGGGCCAACCCTACCCCGCGCCTACAGGGGGTGTGGCCCACCTGGACGACCTTCGGCTCTGCCCTCTCGCCTATATATTCTCCTCGAAACCCTAAGACATAGGGAGCAACCAGAAAAAGATTCTGCCGCCTCCGTGGGGAGGAAAACACCGAGAGAGAAAGAGCTCTCCGGCAGACAGATTTCTGCCGGGGAAATTCCTTCCTGGAGAGGGGAGATCGTCGCCATCAACACCATCATCAATCTAGACTTCATTGGGATCATCATCATCATCCACACCATCATATCCACCAGCACCATCATCACCACTCCATCCTGCTGTAACAATTGTGTTGAATACTTGCATAGTTCTTAGGGGAAACTTTCCCGGTGTTGATTACTATTGTAGTTGATGCTTGTGAGTGGAACCATTGGATTATTGTTTGTGTTCAGATTGTTATCCATCACCATATCATCTTTGATCTTGATCCATATGATGTCTTGTCAGTAGTTCGTTTAGTTCTTGAGGACATGGGAGAAGTCATGTTGTTAGTAGTGGATTTGTGTTGAGATATTATTCAATGGTTTAGTATTTAAGTTGTGGTGATTTTCTTCTAGTGGTGTCATGTGAACATCGACTACATGATACTTCACCATTTATGGGCCTAGGGGAATGCATTGTGTATTTGGCTACTAATTGTGGGGTTGCCGGAGTGACAGAAACCTGAACCCCCGTTAGGACACCATTGCACAAGGGAGCGTAGGATCTCAGAGTTTAAGGCTGTGGTTAGGTTTTTAGCTTAATTTCTTTCCTGTAGTTGCGGATGCTTGCGGGGGGTTTAATCACAAGTATGTATTAGTGCAAGTAAGGTCGGTACATTAGCATCGGTTCACCCACACAACACTTATAACACCAAAGAAGGGTACTCAGCTATTTGAAGCGAAAGCACTTGACAGAATTCCATGTGTCCTCGATAATGTTTGGTCCTTATAAGTATTTCCACCGGCTTGCCATTTTCTAAGAAAGGATTGGGCCACTTGCTGCAATTGTTCGTTGTCTTTATTACTTGCACTTTGTTTCTTTGCTTAATCAGAAAACTCCTAAAAATCTGTTTGCTAAGTATTTAATGAGATTTCCTGCTCCATACCACTAGTCAACACCTTCTGCTCCTCGTTGGGATTGACACTCCTATTTATCAAAAGTACTACGATACACCCTCTATACTTGTGGGTCATCAGTGGCGGCGGCACTGCGGAACTTTTTCTGGAAGTATGATCGACGATCTAGGGTTTTCTCCTAGGGGGCTTCTTATAGGCGAAGGAGGCAAGGTCGATGGAGGGCCAGGGGGCCCACACCCCCTATAGGCACCCCACCAGGGCTGGCCCGCGCCTGGGGGCGTGGCCACCCTGGTGCCCTACTCTGTCTCTGCTTTGTGGTTCCATGTTGCTCCGGGAAAAATAATAACTTTGGCTTTTGTCCATCCAATTCCGATAATATTGTTTTTTTTGCCTTTTTTGGAACAAAAAACAGAAGAAAACATGCAACTGGCACCGTGGCATCTTGTCAATAGGTTAGTTCCAGAAAGTGTATAAAAATACCTCAAAGTGTAGACAAAACATAGCAAAGTTGATACAAAACAAGCATGGAGCATCAAAAACTATAGATACATTTCTGACGTATCAAGCAACCAACTAAGAGAGCAATAATGGCCATAATCATGCAGAGCGACAAAACATTACTAATCAAAGCATAGAGTGGTACTACAAGTCAAGAAATAAATGATCATAAAGGCTAATGTGACTTGTTCATAGTCATAACATGGTGTGAACATGTGCCAAGTCAACCCAAACAAAGCATCGAAGGAGAATACCACAACACTATGCTTTTGTATGCTAAAACAACGCATTATTATTTCAAGGCACACTAAGCAATCCCAATTGTTTGGAACAAGTCATGCTATGGCAATAATCACTAAGCATAAGGTCTAAAAAACACCTAGCATGACATGCTAAAGTCTAAGTCACAGTCAAAGCAAGCTCCTCTTGCACTATTCAAGCAAGAACTTTCTACTCCTTTCCAACACCAATCAACTTATTTGAAACAACATAGCGAGAACGGGGGTCCAAACTACTTTATTCAAGCAAACTAAACAAACTAAGAAAACCAAATGAAAACTAAGACGCTCCAAGAACAACACAACAGTGCATGAAACAATAAAAATAAAGTGTCTAGAAAGACCTGAGCTTTTTATTGATGAAGAAGGGGATGTCTTGGGCATCCCCAAGCTTTGACACTTGTACCTCTTGGATATTTCTTGGGGTGACACCGTGGGTGGCATCCCCAAGCTTGAGGTTTTGTCAATTCTTCATCTCATTACATCATTCTCTCTCTACACCTGAAATTTTTCATTCATACAAAACTTCACACAATCTTCATTAGCAATATTAGTGTATTTAAAAGATAATAGACCCTTAGGTTTAGCTTTATAACATCAAAACTTTTCACTAAAAACACAAGCTACTATAGCAACTCCTTCAAAAATCTCAATTTCCCAAAAAGAACCCAAAAAGGAATCAATAAGAAGCAAATGCAAATAATGGCAGAAATCTGTCAAAACAGACCAGTAGGTAAAAACCGATTTAAATTTTCTGTTGCTCAAATAAAAAAGTGTTGAACTAACGAAAGTTAGCTAACATACTGGGGGATTTATTCATAAGTTTTTAGATCAATCAGACTTACAGATACTCCGCACGAATTTTTATGGTGGAGGACAAAAATCTATTTCGGGACAACAACTCCCCAAATCTTACTTCCCTCTCACTAGAGGTCATTCTTGGCACAAAAAGCAAACAAAAAGGATAAGGAGAGGTAATTACTGAAGTAATAACTTCCAAGGCACAAGAAGCAAGAAATCAACTATTTTCAAATGAAGAAGCCACTACTAGGAAAATGGCCTTTAGTGGCGCACCTGGAAACATCATCCGTGGCGCACTAGCAGTGCGCCACGGGCCTTGCGCTACGGCTATCTCTCAGCCGTGGCGCACTGCCTAGTGCGCCACGGTTGTGTAGAGACAGGTGTAGCGCATTTGCTAGTGCGCCACAGATGTTTGGGCAGGTGCGCTACCCCCGGGATCTTCTGTGGCGCACTACCTAGTGCGCCACTAAGCTTCCATAGTGCGCTTTAGGTGTAGTGCGCCACAGAAGGTAGACCATGTGCGGCACAGATGTATTTTTTGTTTTTTTTAGTTTCCGAGCCAGATTATATACAATATTATAGCAGATATACACACACAGATACAAGATATACAATTATATATATAGATACTCAATATGAAAAACAAGATTGAAACAAATACATATAGATAAGTCTCATACATGAATACATAGTCTAAGTTACATTGTTTCGATCATGTTACAAAGTAGTAGTTGGTGACATGCGAATACATGTGTCGATCGAACAAGTTAGAGCTCGGAAGCTCGCCTAGACATCTAAACTAGCTAGACACAAACGCGGGATAAATAACCAAAGAAGATAAGCATGATCACCGCCGCGACGAACGTGTAGGTCTTCATCCGGTTCCTTGTCCTAATTCCCGCTAGATAGCGCGTGTATCTAGCTTCCGCCTCCGCCATAGTGTTGTACCCTTTGTAGCTATTGCCGCTGAAACAGTGCACCTGTCTCCGGCAGTCTTTCCAATCATCGTAGACTCCGGGAACCCGTCCCTTATACACGACGTACCACGTCATCTATAAGTTGACAATAATAATTAACCGGTGATTGAGAAAAAAAACATATATAATTAAAGTCAAATATGAAGATACACTTATAGAAAGTACTCCTAAATCAAAAAGACCAAACTCAAAAAGCATGCCTCATATATAACTAGGTTGTTCGACACAGGAATATGCTACGATGGAACTGTTCGCCAAGTAGGATGCACAACACCTGGACCTGTGCATAGCACAAGGCGAACAATCTCATCGCAGCATATTCACATATAGTGTGCCACGACATTTCAATCATCGGCATTATTCTCGAAAAAGACCAAAGTAACTCAAAAAGCATGCCTCATATATATACATAGGTCGTTGGACACAGGAATATGCTACGATGGAACCGTACGCCAAGTAGGATGCACAACACCTGGACTTGTGCATAACACAAGGCGTACAATCCCATCGTAGCACATTTACATATATAGTGTGCCACGACATTTCAATCATCAGCATTATTCTCGAAAAAGACCAAAGTAGCTCGAAAAGAATGCCTCATATATAACTAGCTAGGTCGTTGGACACAGGAATATGCTATGACGGAACCGTTAGCCAAGTAGGATGCACAATTCCTGGACTTGTGCATATCACAAGGCTAACTATCCCGTCATAGCACATTCACATATATAGTGTGCCACGACACTTCAATCATCGGCATTATTCTCGAAAAAGACCAAAGTAGCTCGAAAAGAATGCCTCATATATAACTAGCTAGGTCGTTGGACACAGGAATATGCTATGACGGAACAGTTAGCCAAGTAGGATGCACAATTCCTGGACTTGTGCATATCACAAGGCTAACTATCCCGTCATAGCACATTCACATATATATTGTGCCACGACATTTCAATCATCGGCATATTCTCGAAAAAGACAAAAATAACTCGAAAAGAATGCCTCATATATATACATAGGTCGTTGGACACAGGAATATGCTACGATGGAACGGTGAGCCAAGTAGGATGCACAAGACCTGGACTTGTGCATATCACAAGGCTCACAATCCCATCATAGCACATTCATAGATATAGTGTGCCACGACATTTCAATCATCGGCATTATTCTCAAAAAAAGAGTAAAGAAAAAAAGAAGGACCAAATTGAGCAAAGGACCAAAGAGTAAGCAAAAAAACCAAGCATTGATTGATATATAATAATAATAAGCAAAATAAGTAAGCGATGATTCATAAACCTAATAAGATAAGTACACTTGTCCACACACACAAAGGTCATCTATAGTTTGTAACTACAACTAGGCCAACATCAAGCCTTCTGGCTCGGCTTAGGGAACGGGAGGACGCCCTGTCTTGTCATGAACTTCCTATAGTCACCCTGCATCTCTAGGCGATCTTCTATGTCACGGTTATTCGGGATATTTCCTCCATAGAAGATCCCCCCGAAGTCATGACATCACGAAAGATGATTGCCCCAAACTGCTGCTGGATGCGATACATCTCTTGTCTAATATCCGAATCATTGATCTTGGCCTTTGCTTCGGCCCACTGTTTGAGATGATCTGGCAGCATAGAATTCTGCTGGTCAAGTAGGAACGCCCTCATGTGATGGAGTGCGTAGTAGGCTTCCTTTTTACTGTTTTCCGGCTGCTTCACGCAGGGGAACTCCGTTACGTGGTTGAAGACGTGCCTGCCGAACTTGACCTTCGTACGCACGAAGGTGGTGCCTTCCGTCGAGGCAAAGCCAGTGAGAGCATCATCCAGAACTTCCTTGATCTTGTCGTAGTTTTTCTTCTTTTCTAGACTCCTCGAGTCGAAATACGTGGCGTGGGAATGCTTCGGCGATAAGGAAATGAGCGTGTAGTGTTCATCTCTGCGCAAAAAATTCAAATGGAATGTGTTGGAAAAAGAATGATGATGATCTAATAA
Source organism: Avena sativa (assembly GCA_916181665.1). Classification (NCBI taxonomy): domain Eukaryota; kingdom Viridiplantae; phylum Streptophyta; class Magnoliopsida; order Poales; family Poaceae; genus Avena; species Avena sativa. The sequence continues at coordinate 336,127,902 of OV702297.1, read as the reverse complement.
AGCCAATCGACGGTGGCGAGTGAATAACGACTTACTCGGGAAAGTAAGGCACGAGAATGTATTCCTTTGTCTTGTTCGCCACGAGGATTCTTTTTAGGTACGAGGCCACGATACGTCGTTCGGCGGGGGAACCCAAGCAGCCGTCACGCATGTAGTAGGGGTCCACTATAGCGATGCCCGGTGTGTTCTCTCTAATGATCTGCATGGCCAGGCTGAGAGAAAACAGACGGACCATGGTATAGTGCAACGGGTATAGGTGGAACATATTGAAGATGTCGTCGAACCGCAGGAAGAACAGATCCGCAGGGGAATTGTCGATGAAGCCCAAGCCTGGTGGCACCTTAACCACGAATACCGGGTGCGAGGGATCTTTCTCCGATAGAAGGCGTCTCTCTATCGTCAGCACGCCGTCATGCACACTCTGCAGTTCTGAACTGGCGAGCTTCCGCAAATTCTTAGGTAGCATGGGCTCACCCGCCACATGAATCCTCCACATAATACCCTCGGGTCTTGGTGGCCCGTCCCGAAACCTGATCGGATTCGCAGTTGTTGACGCCACCGGCTGGCTCGAGCTGCTAGATTTTCTTTTCCTGCCCTTTTTTCCTTTTGGAGAGCGGGCAGGCACCGCAATTTGAGAACCGGCCGCCCTATGTAGTGTGTCAGGGCTTAGAACAAAGGGCCGGTTGGTTGTATCAGCTGGCTCTGTAAAGGCGCAAGCTGGAGGCGTCTCCTGAGAACCAAACAGACGCTTGGTGATAGTGGCTTTCTCTGTGGGGCCACCAGCTAGGTCTTCTTCGTTGCCAAACTGAGTGCTGAAGAAGTGATCATTCCAGTCTTCGTCGTCCTCGGCCGGATCCTGCGCCATGTGCATATCATAAACATGATCATCTGACCCACCGCGTGGAGGTGACGGTGAGGGCAGTAAGGGGGCCTTGTCACCGCTTGTCGCTGGCACGATAGGCGGTGCTGTTGTTTGTGGCGTGATGGCCCCCGCCGTCCCCAAACGGATCATGCTCTTTGGCCATAGCAAGAATAAGCCGAAGCAAGTTCTGAGGACAGACGACTCTTCTTCACCCGCTCCTGGGGGTTGAATGGGAGGTTCCAGGTCGTCGCAGCCCCTTAGCACCCGACTAATTTTAACCCTGTGCACGCTATCTGGCATCGGCTTTGAGTGGAACGTGCGCTGCAAGGGTTGAACGATGGTACCCTTGGCAACATCCCTCAGCTCGTTGTTCACGTAGCATAAGAGAGTGCAAGGAACATCCGTCTGCGGAAAACATGTACGGCATCGTCAGAGCGAGATGCCATAAGAGTAATAGATGGCATGAAAGGCGGTAATTAAAGCAATTTGTTTACCGTGATGGCGTCGAGATCGGCTAATGTCGACGCACCGCATACAGCGACAGGCGTGCAAGAGACGGAAGGGCTGCTTGATGGCGCGGTGTTGGCCGCCGGTGTATTCTCCCTACCGACGGGTGCTTGGAGCTCCGGTGCCGCCGCGACGATGGCAGGGGGGCACCAACATGTACTCCGGCACCGCGGTGATGGCAGGGGGAGTCACCAACACTTGCGGCGCCGCGGTGCTAGCGGGCGGAGTCACGAACACGTAGTTCGCCTGATTTGTCGGTGCCACGTTATTCGAGTGGCTGCTGACCATGCTTGGAATCGGGCACGGCCCTACTCGACCACCCGCACTCCAGTTCGCATTGACTCCACCAAGGTAGGCAGGAAGGACGTGAGGGTGATTGCCAGGTTGTCTTGGACGATCTACGTGATCCGCGCCACTTGTGCCTTAAGTTCTTGAACCTCTCGGTTTTCCTCCTCGCTCCTTCCCGACGGCGCCACATGCGTCCTCGGCGGTGGACCAAAATGATCCACCCAATTCTTACCCCCGAGGCCGGCCAGACGGCCAGCCGACGACGGCTTCTTCGTAACCGGCTCTATTTTCTTGGCCCGGTTCATCGCCCTGTTAAAAGGGTTATCCCACCGGGTGGCCTCCGTCGACCCCTGGGATGAGGAACCCTGGGATCCATGACTAGCAACAATTTCCTCCTCCTGCAGAAGAAGTAATAGTGAATCATTTAGATCATCAATTAGATTGCAATCGTGTTGATCCACGGTAATTAGATTATACTTACCACAATTTCCTCGAATTCCTTCACCGCAGGATCCGCGGTGAGTTGTTTGGTTTTTGGGTCCACATGGTAACGGGCCCTGATGAAGTTTCGAACCTGCCCGGGTTCGAATTTAGCAAAGGGGTTTTCTATCCCCTTGGATCTATACTCTTCGTCCTCCTTATTCCATTTGGCCTCCGCGGTTCTGTATCCACCAGATCCGAGATGGTGATGACCTATATTCATCGCCTGCGGCACCTTTCCCCGATTACTATTGGCCAGGGCTCTTTCGGATTCACACCTCTCCTTGAACTCCTGGAACTAATCTTCGGTGATCTGCGGGCCAATCTTCTGGATCTCCTCGAGACTTTTGCCTTCTTTGTAGATCTTCCTCTTTATCCGGGTTCTCCAGCTGGCCAGGGCGGTGCTCATCTTTGTGAGGGCGGATTTGTTTACTTCGTTCCCATGATAATTTGTGTTCTGATACTTAGCGGGGAACTTGTATCTTGCGTGCAGCTTCTCGAAGAGGAGTGTGCGCAAGTGGCCATTATCTTTATGCCGGAGATTCTCGGTGTTGATCGAGATGGTTGTCCGGGTGATCGCCGCCACTTGCCCACCGTACCCTTTGACGACAAGGGCGGGCTCCAAAGGAACCCCTGATGGGCTCACTTCGGTAATTTCCTCCCTGACCGTGCCGACCGTGTTCGGGCGCCGGTCCTTCGGCTTCTTCTTCTTCTTAGGAGGGTTGCTACCACTCCCTGTGCCCTCGCCGCCATCAGTGGTTTCATCGTCCGCCGTTCCTTCGGCTTCTTCCTCCACGTCTTCCATCTCATCATCCTCGCTCTCTAAAGGATGGTATTCTTCATCGTCTTCTAGCCGTTGGGTCGCCTCCCAGAATGTCAATTGTTTATTTGGAGGTCTGAGTTCTCCTTCAGCGCTGATGCGCTTAGAACATCCAGCCTCGTCGTTGTCACACATCTTTGCACTAATAAAAAACAAATAATTGGTTAAATGCACGGAAAAATCCGGCATGACCTTTGCTAATTTTCTTAAACTAGGAGTGCCCGATTTCTGCCGAAACGGAAGTTAATCAACATTCCGGCAAAAATCGTGACTCGTTTCATACAAGAACCCGCATACACGACATAATAAAGTGCTTCATACAAGCACAAACACAATTTCAAGGTGCTGTTGTCCCAGCACAGATAGTAGTAGAAGCACAGTAGCACCACAGATAGTAGTAGCCAGAGCAACACTAGGATGGATATAAGGAACAGATAGTAGTAGCAGCACAGATAATAGAAGTAGTAGCAGCTCAAGTAGCATAGATGTAGTAGTAGCACAAGTAGAAACAACCCAACACAAACATTGTAATAGCCATTGATGCTAGTTGAGGTCTAATGTTAGGATGCTGGTTAAGAAACAACCCATCACAAACTCTTGCTTGAAATTTTGCTATGAATACATAAAGAAACCAGCTAAGCTAGTAATTAAGGCAAGATTTTCACAAGAGTTTAGTACTCAGATTTTTTACAACTTGAATCTTGCTACTTGCTTAAGTATAAAAGTATTGAAGCAGCAGCAACACCTAACACTACTTTCTAAACCTACTACTACCAATAACACACCATCCATTTCTAGCAAAGCTACTACTACCTGGACACTGGTAACAGAAGCAGCAGCAGCACCAGCAGGACCTCCTTTTTTACTGTTTTTCATTAACTAACATGCTACCAGTTGGTGTATGCCACACAAGCCTATTTGCTCTCTGTTTCTAGCATGGATTCCCCTCTACACATTGATAACCACATTGACTCTACTGTTAAATGCATTTCTGTATTTCTGTTTAATGCATTTCTGTATTTCTGTAAATACCTCTATATTTCTGTATTTTAAGGGTCAGTAAATACCTCTGTATTTCTCTAGTGACTCTACTGTTAAATACTCTGAAATACTATTGTACATAAAAGCAGCTGTTACTCTAGTCACTCTACTGTTATATTTTAGAAAACCCTGCCAGTTAAGCTGGCTGATTGGTATCTGCTTAAAACCCTGCCACTTAAACTCTGACTGTTCCTAGATCAGTTGGACCTCAAAGCTACATGCAGGATTTTCATGTGTATGATGGAGAAGTTATCTTATACTATGCAGTAACTAGTAAATACTCGTACTCTTGGCTGGAGTGTTTCGAGAAGGCAACCATATGGTTACGGTGGGCTACACTTGATCCTTTAGAGTTAATATGTCCCTCTGCCTGCATGATTGCTTCTCAACAAGTTTAAGAATTGTACAGATTCACATATTTTGCCAAGTACAATATTTGTTAGGCTTTCTTGTTTTTGTACTAGACCACTTGGTGTTCATGGATTAAATCACCTTGTTAGGCTTTCTTGTTTTTGTACAATGTGGAGGAAGATCTGATAGGCAATCTTGTATGGAGGATGTTGTAACAATGTTAGCTTGTGATCTGTCCAATTATTTTTGTCCATAACAAGGTGAATAATGATCTAATCTGGACTCTAAACCACCTAGGTGACATGATTTGTACAGAACAAGCAAAGGTTTCACATAACAGATTTCTATTTTGCAATCCTCTTTCAACCTAGCAATCTGGCTTGGTTCAGACCTTGGTTCAAGCTAGCAATCTGGACTCTTTCAACCTAGCAACCTAGCAAGTTTTTCCCATAGGCAGACCCCCATCGGGGAGAGAGAGGGGGAGAGAGGGAGAGAGGGAGAGACAGGGGAGGGGCGACGCTCACCTCTGACGGGCGAACGACAGGCGGACGACGACGGGCGGCGGCGCTGATCCTCCTCCTCCACAAGCGGCGGGCCTCCTCCTCCTCCACGGATCGGCAGCGGCCTCCTCCTCCACAAGCACGGGCCTCCTCCTCCTCGAGAGCGCAGCGCGGTGGCGGGCCTCCTCCTCCTCGAGAGCGCAGCACAGCGCGGCGGTGGCGGGATTCCTCCTCCTCGAGAGCAGATTGTGAGCAGCGCGGTGCGTGCTGTCTGTGAGATGGAGCGGCGCAGATTGTGAGCGGCGCGGTTGACTAGTTCAACACACATAGGCGTAGCGCACCCTGGCCAAGTGCGCTACGGATAACCGTAGCGCACTTGGCTAGGGTGCGCTACGCCTATGTGTGTTGGACTACCAGATAAGAGGGTGGCCACCCCTTTTGTTAACACTAGTACTGTCATAGCCCACTGGTTCTGCCCCTTAGCTCTATTCTAAACTATGAGCACCCAGGTTCGAATCCTGGTGCTCCACTTTTTTATTTTTATTTTAAAAATACTTTTAAATGTTCCAAAAATGCCCAAAAGTGGTGATTTATGCCATACAAGTTTTGTTTTGTTTTTAAAATACTTTTAAATATTCCAAAAATGCCCAAAAGTAGTGATATATGTCATAAAAGTGTTACAAATATGATTCAAAGTATAACTAAATTTTATAATACTTTGTCCATGAATATTACAATCTTTTTCGACCACGCATTTTACAATATTTTTTGAGCTAGCGTTTTACAATCTTTTTTCCCTTCTTTGTCGCGGTTGAATAATTTAGCCCCGGCACTTTAATGTTTCTTCTTTCGAACGGGCTACCTTTTTTGGGTAGGGTTGTCCTTTTTCTTCTTGTGATGTATGTTGCTGCATCGTAGTCGTCGTCATCTTCAATCTTTGGATCGCCGTACTGGTCGAAGTCTTTCTCGTTGGCGACTCCATCCATTCCGATGATGTTTCTTTTTCCTCTCCTCACGATAACACGGCTAGGCTTTGTCGGGTCGGTAATGAAAAAACATTGGTCCACTTTGGTAGCCAGTACCCACGGTTCATTTTTCGCGGCCACGTTGGCACCGACGGCCTTGGATTTGGCTGCTTCGGGTATAACCATGGTTGTGAAATACCGGTCTTTCTCTTTCGACGCTCTTTGCCCATCTGACACGGAACATTGACACCTTTTCTCCATAGTAGTCGAGCTCCCAGATCTCCTCGATTCTTCCGTAGAATCTTTCCTTCACGTTGTTATCGGTGTAGAATTCCGACGTTACGCCTGAGTTCTGATAATCACACTTGTTGTCCTTTTCCTCCGTGTAGAATGTGTAGCCGTTGATATCATACGCCTGATAGGTCACCAGGTTTTGCATCGGTCCCTGCGACAAGGTGAATATGATCTTTTCCGTGTCAGAAGAATGCGAGCGCGGGGGATTATCAAGGAGCGTCTGCATAAACCAACGCGTGAAATCTGAGTTGTGCTCTTTGATTATTTCTCCCTGCGTCCTCTGTATTCCCCGGTCACTGTACTTCTTCTCGATTAACCTTTTGTGCTTCTGTACCCAAGGATCGACCAGTTCTAAATGCTATAGCGCGACGAGGTTTGCTCGATCAAAGTCTGCGCGTCGAAAATCGAAGTCTGCATGCAGTATGCGACGACCCTCTCGATGACCAGATCCGTCGAGCTTGCCAAGGTGTATGTTGACGGGAAGACCGACAGGGTTCTCGATGTCTAGATAATTCGTGCAGAAAGAGATGCACTCTTCGGCCAGAAATCCCTTGACTATGCTTCCATCTGGACGGGACCTGTTGAGAACGTATCCTTTGATGTGTCCGTTCATCCTTTCGAACGCCATCATGCTGCGGAGGAACATCGGCCCGAGTTGTACGATGTCCTCCACGACATGGACCAGCAGATGCACCATAATGTCGAAGAATGCGGGTGGGAAGTAGACCTCAAGCTCACATAGTATCACCACGATCTCCTCCTGTAGCCTTCCGAGCTGATTCACGCCAATCGACTTCCTAGAGATGACGTCGAAAAACTTGCATAGGCCAAATAACGTTTCACGGACGTGCTCGTCCATTATCCCTCTTAGTGCGACCGGAAGTACCTGCGTCATTAGCACGGCACAGTCGTGAGACTTCATGCCACTGAACCTCTGCTTCGCCTCGTCTAGGTATCTGCTTATCTTGCCCGCGTAGCCATAAGGAAATTTGACTCCTAGAAGGCACTTGAAAAACTGTTTGATCTCATCCTGGCTTAGAGTGAAGCAAGAAGGAGGGCAATAATATTCGTTCTTCTTGAAATTTTTACCCTTCCGACGACCTTGTGTCGTCTCCGACTCATGATCATCGTCATCTTCCTGATCATCAGGAGTATGCGTCCTCCGGGAAGCTCCTTCCGGATACCCAAGCATATCAGGTCGTGCCTTGCTTTCGGACCATCTTTCGTCCCATCTGGCATGTTGATTATGGTGGCGACCAGACTCTCGCACACGTTTTTCGTGATATGCATGATGTCGAGGCTATGAGGCATGCGGAGAAACTTCCAGTATGGCAACTCCCAAAAAACAGACCTTGTTTTCCATACCTTCATCAGTGGCTTGTCTTGTTGCTGCCTCTTTCGCTTCTTTCCAGGCTTAGGACAATCTTTCCAGTTTTTCAGCAACTCTTCCACTTCTTCGCTGCTCCTACGCTCTGGGATTCCTCGGGTCTCTGATTTGCCATCGAACAGGTCTCCATGTTTTCTCCATGGATCATTCTTGCCGAGCCACCTCCGGTGCGCCATGAACACGGTTTTCGATGACCCTGGATCTTTCTCTAGTTTGAGATAGCTTGTGTTATCCATGCACCTAACGCATGCGCAGAATCCTTGGATAACCTGCCCCGAGATATACCTGCAACCTGGATAGTCTTGCACCATAGTGACCAACGCGGCTCTCATAGTGAAATAATCTTGTGCGACGGCGTCATAAGTATTGGCTCCAGATTCCCATAACGTGGCTAGCTCCTCTTTCAACAGCCCGAGATACAGATTGATGTCGGTACCAGGTTGTTTCGGCCCTTGAATTAGCATACTCATTTGTATGTACTTCTTCTTCATGCACAACCATGGAGGTAGGTTGTACATCCATACAAACACGGGCCAAGTGCTGTGCGTGCTGCTCTGGCTACCGAACGGATTGAGTCCATCGGTGCTCGCACCAAGCCTGATGTTCCTCGAATCTCCACCGAATTCTGGGAATTCGAGGTCCAATGCTTTCCACTGGCTAGCATCTGAAGGGTGCGTCAGCAGCTCATCCTTTTCGGGGTCATCATCATCTCCTGGCTTCTTCCTTTCCGCATGCCATCGCATGAGCTTCGCTTCCTTAGGGTCCACGAAATAGCGCTGCAGACGAGGAGTGATAGGAAAGTACCATACCACTTTTCGAGGTGCTTTCTTCCCTTTCTTGTATCGAGTCACGCCACACACCGGACATGTGGTTTTCTCTGCGTCCTCGCCCCGATAAATGATGCAATCATTGATTCATACATGATATCTAACGTGCGGTAGATCGAGAGGACAGACGATTTTCTTGGCATCCTCGATACTAGTTGGACATGTGTTCCCCTCCGGGAGACGATCGTGCCAGAATGCCATCATATCGTCGAAGCTTGCGTCGCTCAATTTGTGCTTTGCCTTCATCTCCATAGCCTTGAGCGTTACATTCAACCGGGTATCATCGGGCCTGCATCCTTCATACAATGGAGTAACCGCGTCTTTCTCAAGTTGCGCAAGCTTGGCTTTCTCTCTAGCGGCAGCCCTGGCGTTACTCGTCTGCTTGAGAAGCAGCTCTTGCACATAAGGGTCCTGCACCCAGCCTGACGTTGTTCCATCGTCGTCTGCTCCTCCGGCATCTAGATCATCATCATCCCGGTATGCTTCCGCACCTTCACCATCTCCAGGAGACTCTTCATCATCTCGCCCATTCTCGCCGTGATGATGATCATCGTCATGTTGGTGTAGCGTCCCCAATCTTTAATAAGATTGAGTCCCCTGTGTTTACAATGCTAGTCCCTGGATCAATAGCTAGCATCCACAGTTCAGATGTAATATCAAGAAACAAAGGTCATAATACAACTTTATAACCAGGAATAAAATAGTTTTATTACATCAAACTTAGCTCATTGGCTATTTACATTACATTGCAGCGGAATATTTATAGTCATGGGTCCTTCATCTTCAAAGTGCCACAGGCAGATGTTGGTTGTAGACTTTGTAATCCTAATCAATCAATCTTCACTAAATCAATCAAACCTGCAACATCATAAGTTACAGCCACAAGGGTCAATACTTTGGAATAGTATTGGCAAGTGATACCTTAGTATATATTTAAGTGGACTATAATACTATATGCATTTGGCTGGTGGAGCTTAGGCTTGCTTTGCTCAAAATAGATTTTTCCCTAACTTTTGAAAATACTAAGTTTTTGTAAGGCACAAAACACCCAAGGCATCAATCAATCAAAGACTCCAGATCCACTCAGGGCATCTACCAATCAATGACTGAAGATCCTTTTATCCCTTGTTCACCCACAAGTTTTATTTAGAAATTGGAGTGATGAGATTCTTGAAGTTTCCATGTCTTGATGCTCAAATTGTCCTTTACCAGGGACATGGCTAAGTACTTAGGTTTTACACTCTGTAGAGGTGGTGCACTTTCCCCACAAGCCTTGGTTTCCCAAGACATGATCCTTCAGTAGCCTTTCCTTAGTCAAATGGACGCGCTCCATCCTATCATCCCATCTACCACCCTCTGTCCAAGAGACTAAGTTCCAGCATCCTAAGATCATGGCAGAGCCCATAATGCCAAGTGGTTGCACTTGAAGCTTCTCAACATTTGACATCTCAAATCTCTTTGTTTCCTGGGTGGCCATCCACAAGTGAGATACACAAGGTTCACCAGTACCCTGGCCTTGTGTAACCACTCAACATATCCCATTCTTTCCATTCCACCCAGGTAATTCATTAACTTAGTTGTTTTGTTAAATAAAAACACAAGTCCAAAGACTTAGAATATTTTTCCATAGTGTGAATATATAAACCACCCTTGTTTTCTAGTAGCTAGGCTAAGCATGATAGTAATAGGAATCTTGACTTAGGTAATTTTCACTAAGGCTTCACCTAATAGGTTTTCCCATAGCATAGTTTATACTTAGCAAAATCCATGCAAGTCCTATACTTGGAAAAATATTACTAATGCATATATAAAATATAGGAATGGAATATTCATGATGATATCACTTGCCTTTTTGGTAGAGGGTATAGGTTCACTCCTTGTCCTTGCAACACTCACACTCTTCAAGTCACTACAATTCAATCAAGCAAGGCACAAACTTAATCTACCAATCAAGCAAAAATACACACATAAAATAACAAAGTCAAACAAACAATTTTTCACACACAAAGTAATGGGATCTAAGTCATGCATAAGCATGCAAAGGTTGGTTCTATTGTAAGGATGGTCTTCACTAGGCTTCTAACTTTGTAAGTTCCAAATTGGTCATTTAGCAAAATGGCAAAGTCATTTGCAAAGAGGGTCTCTAATAGATTCCTAAACTTTGTAAGATCCAAAATGGTCATTTACCAAAGTGGCAAAGTTAAAGTAATGCATGCAAGCATGCCAAGCTTTGCTTTGTTTGAAAAAGGGGTTCCTAATGGGTCATAGACTTTTGGGAACACCTATTGGTCATTTTGTGAAGTGGCTAAGTCATTTGCAAAAGGTTTCACTATAAAACCATTTGCAACACAAAGTGTCATTCTATGTGGTGTAGAAATATTTTTACTAAGGCACTAACCTATAGGGTTCACCCAATGAGTTGCTATTGCAAAACTTGGTGTTTGGGTCAGTAGGTTTGGTCCAAAACATTTTCTCAAAGTTTTCTTTATGAAAGCATTTTCATAAACAAAACAATGGTTTTTAATTAGCTAGAAATGGACTAAACTAATTAATCCATCCTATTCTTTTCCAAAATCATTTTCCAAACTATGGGTTGGTTCCTAGGGTCAGTAAGGTCACAACAAACCAATTTGCAAAGGTTTTAACCTAAGAATCATTTTTAAATGATTTTTCTAATGTTAGCAAGCACACAAAAGAATCTGCAAAATCAAACAAGCTAACAAATACTATTTGCTAAACTAAGGGTAGGGTTGTCTAGGGCTTGTCTTGCTGATTCCAACGACATCAAATTTGTAAAATTTGGACGTGTGGATCAAAAGATACATGGGTTTGAAATTGGCAAAAGTTTCTGTTTTCAAATCTGTTTTTAAACAGATAGGTGACACGCGGCGTAAATCTATTCGTCGGTACCTCTTCGCGCAGATCGGCAACGTGGAGCATTGGATCTAGTCTAATCGTGCGGCGCTGAGCTAGTACCCCTTCGTGATTAAATGAATCTATCGTATTCGTTCGATCTGAATCGAACGGCTGTGGGGTGCTCGACCACAGACGAGCGGCGCTGCGGCGGCTGCTGGCGGCGGAGCGGTCGGTCAGTGGCGGCGCTGGCGAAGCAGGACGCAAGAGGAGTAGGGAGTAGGCTCACCGTGATCGCCGAGGCACGGGGATGCTCAACCTGCTCGCTTCGGTCGAAGGGGCGCACGGGGCTGTCCTAGATTGCTCGTCGGAGTCCTTGCTGCCGTCGGTGCTCTCTGTTGAAGACGGTGGCGAGGCTACGGTGCACGCCAGAGGAAAATAGAGGTGGCATTAGATGAGGGCGTGTGCACTGAACACAGGAGTAACATCAGAAGGACAAGGGGTGGTATGGTCTCTACCTGTGGCTTCGCCGGAGTTCGCAGACAGACGGTGGCGCTCAGGTTGACGACGAGGCGACGCTGTAGTTCACCCCGAGGCAAAACAAAGGCACGGTAAGATGCGGGTGATCATGGGGTTCGTGTGAGCATGATCAAGAGGTGCTGGGGCGGACGGAGTTCACCTGGAAAGCTCGCCGGAGTCGAGGCCGACGGTGGTGGCGAGTCGAGCTTGTCCTTGCCGACGCTGTGAGGCTCGCGCGAGTGAACTGGATGCACTAGTAGGTGCGCCTGGAGGTGGAGAAGCTGCTGGGGTGCTTAGGGATGCAAGGGGCAGTGGGGTTTCGTCGGAATTGTCACCGGAACATCGTCGGAGCAGTGGAGCTTGAGCTCGAAATTGGGGCAGTCTAAAGCGTGTCAGCGCGGGGTGCCAGAGGGGAATTATAGAGGAGAGGGAGGCGTTACCATCTGCGTGATCAAGGCGAGGTAAAGGCACGGTAGTAACGCGAATTGATCTCGGCATTCAAAGACAGCAACGGCAGCGAGAGGGGGCTCGGTCAGTGGCGGGTGAGGAGGATGAACAGGGCTAGTGGGGTCCAACGGTCAGTGGGGAAAGAAAGGAGAGAGAGGTCCACCAGTCAGCTGCTTAACGGGTTCCTTTCGCGGTGCAGAAAACGGTTCGGGGGCGTGGGAGAGAGAGGTGGGGTCGTTTCGTCAGCGAGTGAGGGGAGAGAAGGAGTGGGTCCTGGTTGTTAGTCTCTGCGCGGGTCTGTTTCTGAGTGAGAAAAGAAACACTTCGGGGGAGGGAGAAGACTGGGCTGGACTGGGCCTATTGGGCTGGGTCTGATTCCACTATTTTTTTCTGTCTAACTCTTTTTTTCTTTTTCTAACTCTTTTCTGTTTTCAATTTTCATTCAATTTTTCAAACAATCAAACAACACTCAAACAATTTCAAACAAGTACTCAACTTTACTTTGAATTTGGTTCTGTTTTTCAACATAATCCAGATCTCAAAATAAAATAATATTTTTATTTATTTTAGGATCCATTTAATAATTAAATAAAATGGATCTTTAGTTGTTTAATAATGTTTGATTTATTTAAATAAAATTTCCATTTGAATTCCAATTATTTTCAAAACCAAACCAGAAGGTTTTATTTGAGAAATAAAAGAATACTTGGAAACTTATTTAAATAAATAAATAAGTTTTGGTGTTTTAATTAAAATGGGAAAGCCTTCACTTAAATAAAATTGGATATTTAAATCCTTATTATTTTATTTAAATAATCCTTTACTCATTTTAATCAAAGCAAAACCTTTTAATAAAAGATTTCAAGGTAGTAATAAAATACTTGGTGTTTATTTAAAATGGAAAAAGCCTTTACTTAAATAAAATTGGATATTTAAATCCTTATTATTTTATTTAAATAAACCTTTATTCATTTTATCAAAACAAAATATTTTATTACAAAAGCTTGGCCAAAATTAATTTGGCTCACCTTTTTATTTGAAAACAAAGTCTTTTATTAAAAGATCTAAATTTGTATTAACAATTTATTTTTCCTTTATCAAAGGTTTATCTTTTTAATCCCTTTAGGATTTCTTGATCACCAATTGGTAGGGGCTTTTGGTAAGGGCTTTATTAGCTTTGGAAATTAAATTTCCTTAACTCATTATGTTCACAAGATTTTGTCCATGGTTCCAAACTAAGTGAAACCAATCTCTAAGGTCTTTCTTGATCCTTTGTGGAAATTTGTTGATCAAATTTGGTATGGATCAAATCCATAGATTTGGAGATACTTTGGAAAATGATTTCCTTCCATTAGGGTTTAGGGTTTTGGATTACTTTCCAAATGTTCAAATTTCCAGATACATTCATTGAGGAATGCATTTCCCTTGATTTGGATTTTTGTTGAATTCAAACTTCCAGCAAAGTTTGTTCAAGATGGGATTTTAAGTCTCCTTTTAGAAACAAAAGTTTCTTTTCACCCTGATTTTCAACAAAGATTTATTTTGTTATTTTATTTTTCACATTACAAGATTTGGAAAATCTTGGGATGTGACAGGCTACCACCCTTAAAATAAATCTCGTCCCGAGATTTGGGAAGGCTAGGGTTACAAGTTGGCTCAAAAGCATCTAGGGTACTACCACCCTTAAAAATTTTCCAACTAAACTATATCTTGGCTTGCTTGGATCTTGGAAAACTTCTTCTTGGAAAACTTCTGCATAGTGGCCTTTATTTCCATACTTGACTCATGGGCCAAGGTTGAGATTTTCCATAGGCTTGTTCAACTTTTCTGGACAATTGTTTGCATAATGGCCTAGTTCCTTGCATTTGAAACAGGTTATAAGTTTGAGGTCTTGAGGTGGCTTCTCTGGGTAAACATCTGCGTAATGTCCTTTGTTTCCACACTTGAAACATGTGACTTGGCTGATATCCCTCATAGGCTTGTTTATCTTGTGTTTCATCTTCTCTGGACAGTTGCTTGTATAATGTCCTAGCTCTTTGCAGTTGTTGCACCATACTTGGCTAATATCCTTTCTCATCTTGGGTTTCACTAGCTTTTGTTTGTCTTCTTGGCTCTTCTTCTTTTCTGGGCATTCATTGAAATAGTGTCCCATCTCTTTGCAAGTGTAACATTGCTCTTGGGTAATATCCTTCTTGCTAGGGTTGGGGCATTTCTTCTTCTTCTTCTTGGGTCTCTCCAAAGCTAGGGGTTCTTCTAGTTCTTGTTCTTCATGAATGGGAGATCTTCCTCTCTTCTTGGGGCATTGATCTTCATGCTCCTTGGGTGCATTATCCTTGACTACACAAGTATTGCTAACTTGGGTTCCTTCTAGAATAACATCTTTGTCATCCTTGTGGTCATTAGCTTCTTTGGAAAAGTTTTCTCTCATGTTGATCACTTGAGTAACCAATCCTTGCAACAGTTGGGATTGAAGTTTCAAAATCCTTTGTATGGCTGGGTCTAGTCCATTGTTGTTGGCTAAAAGCTGAGTTGTCTCTTGGCTCAACTGGTGTTGGGTTGCTATGAGTTCTCTCATGCTGTCCTCTTGGTTGTTGTTGTTGTCACCATCCATGATGTTGGAGTTTCTTGGAGAAGTCATCTGTTTGGGTTGGGTAGGGATTAGAATAGGCAAAAGGTTTTTCTAAGAAGTCAATTCTATTCACACACTTCACATTTCACACAAGCAAAATGCAAGCAATCACAAACCAAACATTTCACTCAAAGAAAGGTCAAGCACATTTTTAGGCAACAAAATATTTTTGTTACACCACATAAGTTGGTGGGTTTGACTTAACTAAAATATGGTGGTCCATCTATATGGTTCACTTGTGATCTTTCCATTCTTCTTGATTGATTCTTCTTGATTGAGATCATGGTTCCTTTGGCAAAAACTCTTGGTCACAAATACTTCAAAGGTGATGATGGCTTCTTCTAAGTTGTGTTTCCTTAGTCTTCAAGTCTTGAGCAGAATTTCTTGTCTCACTTGTAGTCCTTAGTGTCATCCAAGTTGGAAGTCCTTGGTGTACATGTTGAAGATGTTGAAGAAGTTGAAGTCATTAGAGTTGATGAAGTTGAAGAAGTCCTTTGCACTTGATGAAGTCTTTGGTCATGGGGTAGGCTTTCCATTGAGTTTGAAGTAGAAGAGAAGTAGAGTTGAAACCAAAATGGTTGAGGAAAGAGTTTACAAGATTGTTTTTGTAAATAAGTTTTGGAACAAAATGCAACTCCTATTTTTCTAAGGGTTTTTGTCCAATCCTAGGGTTACAAATCCTACAGGCAACACAATGCTCTGATACCATCTGTAGCGTCCCCAATCTTTAATAAGATTGAGTCCCCTGTGTTTACAATGCTAGTCCCTGGATCAATAGCTAGCATCCACAGTTCAGATGTAATATCAAGAAACAAAGGTCATAATACAACTTTATAACCAGGAATAAAATAGTTTTATTACATCAAACTTAGCTCATTGGCTATTTACATTACATTGCAGCGGAATATTTATAGTCATGGGTCCTTCATCTTCAAAGTGCCACTGGCAGATGTTGGTTGTAGACTTTGTAATCCTAATCAATCAATCTTCACTAAATCAATCAAACCTGCAACATCATAAGTTACAGCCACAAGGGTCAATACTTTGGAATAGTATTGGCAAGTGATACCTTAGTATATGTTTAAGTGGACTATAATACTATATGCATTTGGCTGGTGGAGCTTAGGCTTGCTTTGCTCAAAATAGATTTTTCCCTAACTTTTGAAAATACTAAGTTTTTGTAAGGCACAAAACACCCAAGGCATCAATCAATCAAAGACTCCAGATCCACTCAGGGCATCTACCAATCAATGACTGAAGATCCTTTTATCCCTTGTTCACCCACAAGTTTTATTTAGAAATTGGAGTGATGAGATTCTTGAAGTTTCCATGTCTTGATGCTCAAATTGTCCTTTACCAGGGACATGGCTAAGTACTTAGGTTTTACACTCTGCAGAGGTGGTGCACTTTCCCCACAAGCCTTGGTTTCCCTAGACATGATCCTTCAGTAGCCTTTCCTTAGTCAAATGGACGCGCTCCATCCTATCATCCCATCTACCACCCTCTGTCCAAGAGACTAAGTTCCAGCATCCTAAGATCATGGCAGAGCCCATAATGCCAAGTGGTTGCACTTGAAGCTTCTCAACATTTGACATCTCAAATCTCTTTGTTTCCTGGGTGGCCATCCACAAGTGAGATACACAAGGTTCACCAGTACCCTGGCCTTGTGTAACCACTCAACATATCCCATTCTTTCCATTCCACCCAGGTAATTCATTAACTTAGTTGTTTTGTTAAATAAAAACACAAGTCCAAAGACTTAGAATATTTTTCCATAGTGTGAATATATAAACCACCCTTGTTTTCTAGTAGCTAGGCTAAGCATGATAGTAATAGGAATCTTGACTTAGGTAATTTTCACTAAGGCTTCACCTAATAGGTTTTCCCATAGCATAGTTTATACTTAGCAAAAATCCATGCAAGTCCTATACTTGGAAAAATATTACTAATGCATATATAAAATATAGGAATGGAATATTCATGATGATATCACTTGCCTTTTTGGTAGAGGGTATAGGTTCACTCCTTGTCCTTGCAACACTCACACTCTTCAAGTCACTACAATTCAATCAAGCAAGGCACAAACTTAATCTACCAATCAAGCAAAACTACACACATAAAATAACAAAGTCAAACAAACAATTTTTCACACACAAAGTAATGGGATCTAAGTCATGCATAAGCATGCAAAGGTTGGTTCTATTGTAAGGATGGTCTTCACTAGGCTTCTAACTTTGTAAGTTCCAAATTGGTCATTTACCAAAATGGCAAAGTCATTTGCAAAGAGGGTCTCTAATAGATTCCTAAACTTTGTAAGATCCAAAATGGTCATTTACCAAAGTGGCAAAGTTAAAGTAATGCATGCAAGCATTCCAAGCTTTGCTTTGTTTGAAAAAGGGGTTCCTAATGGGTCATAGACTTTTGGGAACACCTATTGGTCATTTTGTGAAGTGGCTAAGTCATTTGCAAAAGGTTTCACTATAAAACCATTTGCAACACAAAGTGTCATTCTATGTGGTGTAGAAATATTTTTACTAAGGCACTAACCTATAGGGTTCACCCAATGAGTTGCTATTGCAAAACTTGGTGTTTGGGTCAGTAGGTTTGGTCCAAAACATTTTCTCAAAGTTTTCTTTATGAAAGCATTTTCATAAACAAAACAATGGTTTTTAATTAGCTAGAAATGGACTAAACTAATTAATCCATCCTATTCTTTTCCAAAATCATTTTCCAAACTATGGGTTGGTTCCTAGGGTCAGTAAGGTCACAACAAACCAATTTGCAAAGGTTTTAACCTAAGAATCATTTTTAAATGATTTTTCTAATGTTAGCAAGCACACAAAAGAATCTGCAAAATCAAACAAGCTAACAAATACTATTTGCTAAACTAAGGGTAGGGTTGGCTAGGGCTTGTCTTGCTGATTCCAACGACATCAAATTTGTAAAATTTGGACGTGTGGATCAAAAGATACATGGGTTTGAAATTGGCAAAAGTTTCTGTTTTCAAATCTGTTTTTAAACAGATAGGTGACACGCGGCGTAAATCTATTCGTCGGTACCGCTTCGCGCAGATCGGCAACGTGGAGCGTTGGATCTAGTATAATCATGCGGCGCTGAGCTAGTACCCCTTCGTGATTAAATGAATCTATCGTATTCGTTCGATCTGAATCGAACGGCTGTGGGGTGCTCGACCACAGACGAGCGGCGCTGCGGCGGCTGCTGGCGGCGGAGCGGTCGGTCAGTGGCGGCGCTGGCGAAGCAGGACGCAAGAGGAGTAGGGAGTAGGCTCACCGTGATCGCCGAGGCACGGGGATGCTCAACCTGCTCGCTTCGGTCGAAGGGGCGCACGGGGCTGTCCTAGATTGCTCGTCGGAGTCCTTGCTGCCGTCGGTGCTCTCTGTTGAAGACGGTGGCGAGGCTACGGTGCACGCCAGAGGAAAATAGAGGTGGCATTAGATGAGGGCGTGTGCACTGAACACAGGAGTAACATCAGAAGGACAAGGGGTGGTCTGGTCTCTACCTGTGGCTTCGCCGGAGTTCGCAGACAGACGGTGGCGCTCAGGTTGACGACGAGGCGACGCTGTAGTTCACCCCGAGGCAAAACAAAGGCACGGTAAGATGCGGGTGATCATGGGGTTCGTGTGAGCATGATCAAGAGGTGCTGGGGCGGACAGAGTTCACCTGGAAAGCTCGCCGGAG
Source organism: Avena sativa (assembly GCA_916181665.1). Lineage (NCBI taxonomy): Eukaryota > Viridiplantae > Streptophyta > Magnoliopsida > Poales > Poaceae > Avena > Avena sativa. The sequence goes on along the minus strand of OV702297.1, from coordinate 336,109,433 downwards.
TCGAGGCCGACGGTGGTGGCGAGTCGAGCTTGTCCTTGCCGACGCTGTGAGGCTCGCGCGAGTGAACTGGATGCACTAGTAGGTGCGCCTGGAGGTGGAGAAGCTGCTGGGGTGCTTAGGGATGCAAGGGGCAGTGGGGTTTCGTCGGAATTGTCACCGGAACATCGTCGGAGCAGTGGAGCTTGAGCTCGAAATTGGGGCAGTCTAAAGCGTGTCAGCGCGGGGTGCCAGAGGGGAATTATAGAGGAGAGGGAGGCGTTACCATCTGCGTGATCAAGGCGAGGTAAAGGCACGGCAGTAACGCGAATTGATCTCGGCATTCAAAGACAGCAACGGCAGCGAGAGGGGGCTCGGTCAGTGGCGGGTGAGGAGGATGAACAGGGCTAGTGGGGTCCAACGGTCAGTGGGGAAAGAAAGGAGAGAGAGGTCCACCAGTCAGCTGCTTAACGGGTTCCTTTCACGGTGCAGAAAACGGTTCGGGGGCGTGGGAGAGAGAGGTGGGGTCGTTTCGTCAGCGAGTGAGGGGAGAGAAGGAGTGGGTCCTGGTTGTCAGTCTCTGCGCGGGTCTGTTTCCGAGTGAGAAAAGAAACACTTCGGGGGAGGGAGAAGACTGGGCTGGACTGGGCCTATTGGGCTGGGTCTGATTCCACTATTTTTTTCTGTCTAACTCTTTTTTCTTTTTCTAACTCTTTTCTGTTTTCAATTTTCATTCAATTTTTCAAACAATCAAACAACACTCAAACAATTTCAAACAAGTACTCAACTTTACTTTGAATTTGGTTCTGTTTTTCAACATAATCTAGATCTCAAAATAAAATAATATTTTTATTTATTTTAGGATCCATTTAATAATTAAGTAAAATGGATCTTTAGTTGTTTAATAATGTTTGATTTATTTAAATAAAATTTCCATTTGAATTCCAATTATTTTCAAAACCAAACCAGAAGGTTTTATTTGAGAAATAAAAGAATACTTGGAAACTTATTTAAATAAATAAATAAGTTTTGGTGTTTTAATTAAAATGGGAAAGCCTTCACTTAAATAAAATTGGATATTTAAATCCTTATTATTTTATTTAAATAATCCTTTACTCATTTTAATCAAAGCAAAACCTTTTAATAAAAGATTTCAAGGTAGTAATAAAATACTTGGTGTTTATTTAAAATGGAAAAAGCCTTTACTTAAATAAAATTGGATATTTAAATCCTTATTATTTTATTTAAATAAACCTTTATTCATTTTATCAAAACAAAATATTTTATTACAAAAGCTTGGCCAAAATTAATTTGGCTCACCTTTTTATTTGAAAACAAAGTCTTTTATTAAAAGATCTAAATTTGTATTTCCAAAACAATTTATTTTTCCTTTATCAAAGGTTTATCTTTTTAATCCCTTTAGGATTTCTTGATCACCAATTGGTAGGGGCTTTTGGTAAGGGCTTTATTAGCTTTGGAAATTAAATTTCCTTAACTCATTATGTTCACAAGATTTTGTCCATGGTTCCAAACTAAGTGAAACCAATCTCTAAGGTCTTTATTGATCCTTTGTGGAAATTTGTTGATCAAATTTGGTATGGATCAAATCCATAGATTTGGAGATACTTTGGAAAATGATTTCCTTCCATTAGGGTTTAGGGTTTTGGATTACTTTCCAAATGTTCAAATTTCCAGATACATTCATTGAGGAATGCATTTCCCTTGATTTGGATTTTTGTTGAATTCAAACTTCCAGCAAAGTTTGTTCAAGATGGGATTTTAAGTCTCCTTTTAGAAACAAAAGTTTCTTTTCACCCTGATTTTCAACAAAGATTTATTTTGTTATTTTATTTTTCACATTACAAGATTTGGAAAATCTTGGGATGTGACAGGCTACCACCCTTAAAATAAATCTCGTCCCGAGATTTGGGAAGGCTAGGGTTACAAGTTGGCTCAAAAGCATCTAGGGTACTACCACCCTTAAAAATTTTCCAACTAAACTATATCTTGGCTTGCTTGGATCTTGGAAAACTTCTTCTTGGAAAACTTATGCATAGTGGCCTTTATTTCCATACTTGACTCATGGGCCAAGGTTGAGATTTTCCATAGGCTTGTTCAACTTTTCTGGACAATTGTTTGCATAATGGCCTAGTTCCTTGCATTTGAAACAGGTTATAAGTTTGAGGTCTTGAGGTGGCTTCTCTGGGCAAACATCTGCGTAATGTCCTTTGTTTCCACACTTGAAACATGTGACTTGGCTGATATCCCTCATAGGCTTGTTTATCTTGTGTTTCATCTTCTCTGGACAGTTGCTTGTATAATGTCCTAGCTCTTTGCAGTTGTTGCACCATACTTGGCTAATATCCTTTCTCATCTTGGGTTTCACTAGCTTTTGTTTGTCTTCTTGGCTCTTCTTCTTTTCTGGGCATTCATTGAAATAGTGTCCCATCTCTTTGCAAGTGTAACATTGCTCTTGGGTAATATCCTTCTTGCTAGGGTTGGGGCATTTCTTCTTCTTCTTCTTCTTGGGTCTCTCCAAAGCTAGGGGTTCTTCTAGTTCTTGTTCTTCATGAATGGGAGATCTTCCTCTCTTCTTGGGGCATTGATCTTCATGCTCCTTGGGTGCATTATCCTTGACTACACAAGTATTGCTAACTTGGGTTCCTTCTAGAATAACATCTTTGTCATCCTTGTGGTCATTAGCTTCTTTGGAAAATTTTTCTCTCATGTTGATCACTTGAGTAACCAATCCTTGCAACAGTTGGGATTGAAGTTTCAAAATCCTTTGTATGGCTGGGTCTAGTCCATTGTTGTTGGCTAAAAGCTGAGTTGTCTCTTGGCTCAACTGGTGTTGGGTTGCTATGAGTTCTCTCATGCTGTCCTCTTGGTTGTTGTTGTTGTCACCATCCATGATGTTGGAGTTTCTTGGAGAAGTCATCTGTTTGGGTTGGGTAGGGATTAGAATAGGCAAAAGGTTTTTCTAAGAAGTCAATTCTATTCACACACTTCACATTTCACACAAGCAAAATGCAAGCAATCATGGAACTCTTTTAGTAAAGTTTCAAGGATAAATTCTCTCTTTTCAGCATTCTTTTCTTCTTTTAGTTTAAGGAACAAAATCTACATCATGGGGTTAAGGCTAACAAACCTAGCCTCCAACATATGAACTAAAGAAGCTGCAGCAATTTCATAATTAGGAGCAAGTTCTGCTATAGATATATTCTCAATATCCTCATGCTTGCTAACATGGTTAAAGAATTCTTCAATATTTTCTTTCCCAATTATAGAGCCACTACCTATCGAAAGGTCCTTCAGGGTGAACTTGGGGAGCAACATGGTGAGCTAGAACAAGGTGACGACTAGAGCAGGAACTAATTTTTTTGTGCTTTCGATAAGAGAAATCAAACCAAACTAAACTATTTTTTTTGGAGTTTTTGATAAAAAGAGGCAAACAAAACCAAGCAAAAGAAACTAATCAAACAAAAAACAAAGTAAAGAGAAAGGTTGTGTATGACTCCCCTTGTGAAGATGTCCTTAGCCTCCCCGGCAACAGCGTCAGAAAATCTTGATGGCCCTACGTCAACGTGGAAGCACTTCGTCGGGAAACCCCAAGAGCAAGGTGTGATGCAGCACAACAGCAAGTCTTCCCTCAGTAATAAACCAAGGTTATCGAACCAGTAGGAGTAAGGAAACGTCTTAAAGGTGCTGCAAGAAACTTGGAAACCTGCACAACACAAACTCAAGACTTTGCCCCAACTAACAGTGAGGTTGTCAATCTCACCGGTTGCTGTATCAAAGGATTAACTGTATGGTGTGGAAGGTAATGGTGGTTTGCGGCAAGTAAACAGTAAAAGTGGAAGATATATCAATGGTAAAGATTGGACTGGGGTCCATAGTTCACTAGAGGTGTTCTCCTTAGATACACAAACATGACATGCTGGGTAAACAAATTACAGCAGGGCAATTAACAAGACTGAGCAAGGCATAACAATGCAATACTAGACATAAAGATCCTATGAGATTCGATTGGCCAATACAACAAGATACATAGACCGCCATCCAACTGCATCTATGACTAGAAGTCCACCTTTGGGGTTATCATCCGAACCCCCTCCAGTATTAAGTTGCAAGCAACAGACAACTGATTTAAGCAAAGTGTGTAAGGTAAACAATCCACTTGTTCCATGAACAAGAGACCGTTGTTTTCTCCCTAGTGGTAACAACACATCTACAACCTTAGATATTTCTGTCATTTCTCGTGATTAAATAGAGGCATGAACCCACTATCGAGCATAAATACACCCTCTTGGAGTCACTAGCAACTACTTGGCCAAGATAGCTACTAACAACGAAGAGCATGCAAGATCACAAACAACATAGACATGATATAATCAATAAGACAAAACCATTAATCAATCTGACATAGTAATCTCAATATCCATCGGATCCCCGGAAACACAACATGCATGATTACAAATAGATGAGATATTGATCATGAACGGAGCTCACAAGATCTAGACATGAAAGCACAAGGAGGAGATACAACCATCTAGCTACTACATGGACCCGTAGTCCAAGGTGGAACTACTCACGCTTCATACCGGAGGCTAGCATAATGAAGAAGAAGGCCTCCGAGATGACCTCCCCTCCTGCAGGGTGCCGGGAAGAGCTTCAGATCCCCTCGATCTAGGGATGATGGTGGCGGCGGCTATAGAATGTTTCGTGGAATATTGATCGGGTGCTTAGGGTTTAGGCATCGGGGGCTTCTTATAGGCGAAGAGGCAAGGCTGGGAGGCGACCAGGGGGCCCACACCCAGGCATGGCCCAGGGTGGGCCCGTGCCTGGGGGGTGCGGCCGCCCTGTATCCCTCCTCCGTCTCTCCTCTGGACTCCGTGTTCTTCTCGATAAAATATTGGCTTTGTCTTTTGTCCCGTCCAATTCCGAGAATATTTGTGTACTAGCTTTTCTGGAACCAAAAACAACGGAAAACAAGCATCTGGCACGGTGGCAACTTGTTAATAGGTTAGTACCAGAAAACATATAAAAAGCACCTCAAAGTGTGGACAAAGCAAAGCAAAGTAGATACTAAACAAGCATGGAACATCAAAAATTATAGATACGTTTCCGACGTATTACAGCGGTGCTAGCTGGAGTCAAGATCCAGACGGGAAACTTCATCAACACAGGCGAGCGCGTCGTCTCCGGCTTAGTCCAGAGATTCGACATCTGGGACTACGTCAGCGGCAACGCTGGCAGCTTCGGAGCAAGGCCACCCCCGCGCAACGGTGTCTTCATCAACCTTGGGGCCCATAAGATCTATGTCGGCATCGGCATGCCTCACGTCTACCCGCGCCGAGTCATCCTTGCGGGAGAGCCTCCCCTCAGCAGGCATCATCGAGGTGATGATGACAGCACCGGCAGAAGGAGCCGGACCAACCAGGAACCCGATGATGGCAGATCCGGTAACGGCTAAGCGGGCAGCAGCATATCCGCCAGTGGCAAATGCACCCGAGGTGCATGTGGTAACCCCCAAGGCAGCTAGAGTAAGGTGGAAACCTCTGGAAAGGCCGGAGAATATCTTGCAGGCAGCCATAGATAACCTGATAACACCTGTAGCACCTATTGTAAACCCGGCAAACGCATAGGCTGAGTTAGAAGAGACTAGGTTAAAAATGTTAGAAGAGGCTAAGAAAGTATCTGCACTGCAAGAGTCATTTAATTGGACCTTGCGAGAATATGCTAGAGAAAAAATCTAGACACCACTCCGACTCAGATGGATGATGTGAGAATGAAGGGGAAGAACCTCCTTAGTGACATTAACAAGGAGCATGAGTCTCAACAGGGTGATTCGGCTGACCTGGGGCTGCCGAGGTATAGTACCCCAGCAAAGAACCTCAGGGCGGCGAATGCCGCAACTTTAGAGTTGGAGGGATTGACCCAACAAGAAAGAGTGAATGAGCTGGTACGCATCGTGAACCAGCAAAATGAGGAGATACTCAGGTCTAACCCGACAAAGTCGGGAGGTTCGTGTTTGGTTCATTCGGCTAGAGCTGCCCCGACATTGTCAGCTGCCACAACATCTTCACCCAGAAATGGATTACGAAAGGATAAGGCGGTAACCTCGGGGAAAAGGAACAAACATATTGTTCCCTATGATCCGGTAGTGGCCGGAAAAGAAAATGACAACATAGGCAATGGAAGCCGAGGTAACAGTGGGGATAAAAACCTCGGTCGTGGCAACAGAGAACATGGGAACCATAGAAGAGGAAATCCTGAAACTAATAACCTGGCTGAAGGGAGGCATTACCACCTGCAAGATCATTAGCCGAGGCATGAACCCCGACAAGGAAGGGATGTAGGGCATGTTCCACACAACCCGGTGCAAAAAAGATACAATGATGGTTATTCGGAAATGGAGAATGCCGGATTTGCTGGGCAAAACCACCATACGGTGAAACAAAGAGCTGCATATAGAAATTTGTCGTCGAATGATGCGAGGATGAAACTTGATAGGTTGTATAGGTCCGAATTATTGGAAGAACAAGGTCCTCCTGGTCCAGCTTGTTTTGGGCCCCGAATTATGAGAGAACCACCTGTCCCAAACTTCCAGCTAGCAAGAGGCACAAAAACATATAACGGAAGTACCAAGCCACAAGACTGGTTGATCGATTATGCCACGGCAGTGAAAATTGCAGGGGGAAACTTGAGATGGGTTGTGAGATATGTGCCCCAAATGTTGGAGGGGCCGACCAGGGTGTGGCTGAACAACTTACCAGTAGGTAGTATCAATTGTTGGTTGGACTCTGAGGAGATGTTTGTCAGTAACTTCACCAGCACGTATAAGAGGCCGAATAAGCCTCAACAACTGGCAATGTGCAAGCAGAGACTGAATGAGACTGATAGAGAATTCCTGACACGGTGGTGTAACCTCAGAAACTCTTGCGAAGGGGTGATCGAGTCACAAGCGATCGCTTGGTTTGCACAAGGTTGCAGGTATGCAAGTGTGTTATGGCAAATGCTACAAAGAGATATGCCGACTACGTTGGCCGAGAAAATCAGAATAGCCGACTCATATGCACTGGGTGATCCGACTCAGCCCAAGCTTATGTCGGCAGAGCATCATGAGAAGCATGACCATTACACTCGCGATGGCGCCGGATCATCCAGGTGGAATGAATTCCAAAGTAGAAGAGAGGACATGCCAGATTATAGGTACAATTCAAATTGAGTAGTAGCCGTGACTCAGGATCAGCCAGATGTAGGGAGCAACCAGCGCTAGAAAATAGTCATCGGCAATGGACATCGAGGAATGATGGAAAAAGCAATGGACTCCGGAACAAAAGAAGCAATGGCAGGAGAGGCCAAAGTACACATTTGAGTCAATGCTGGATCAACCGTGTACCACACGCCAAACCCGGCAAAACCAGCCAACCACACAACTCATCAGTGTGCATGGATAAAGAATGCAATGGGAAACTCGGCAGTGATGCAGGCACCACAACAACAACCGCACCACTCATAGCAACCGCAACTTACAGGAAGAAATGCGCAACAATTGATGCTACCTCCACCACCTCCGCGGTATGAGAGTGATGACCGAAGGGATGCGGTTCACCATGTGGCGAATCAAGGCTAAGATTGCAGAGGCAACCCCGGTAACAATGGGCACAATGAGTACACAGAACACCATCAGTCATACTATGTATTCACTATGGAACAGCAAGACAGACAGAGCGTCCATCACCGGCATATGGAAGTGAATGCAGTTATGCCGGCAGTTCCGAGGTATATGCACTGGTCAGATCAAGAGATAACTTGGAGCATCAGGGATCATCCCAAGATCATGCCAAACCCCGGGTCATATGCTTTAGTGCTTGACCCGAAGTTTGTCGGACCTAGTATTAATGTGAAATTTTCAAAGGTGCTGATAGATAACGGCAGAAGCATCAACATTATGTACACATATACGATGCACAAAGTTGACATTTCTACGAATATGCTACAGTCAACCAAGACAACTTTTCATGGAATAGTCCCAGGACTATCCTGTGAGCTCATTGGGAAAGTCTGAGTAGACGTCTTATTCGGCACAAGGGAGAATTGCAGAGCAGAGAATTTGGAATTTGAGGTGGTAGATCTAGAGAGTTGTTACCACACATTACTCAGACGGCCGACATTGTCAAAATTCATGACCAACTGTCACATTGGTTACTTGAAGATGAAGATGCCAGGACCACAAGGAGTAATCACAGTAGCCGGAGACTACATGAGATCGATGGAGTGTGCCTCGTCCGGATCAAATCTGGCCGAGTCTTTGGTGATCGCGAGGGAGAAAAAGATAATTCAGGAGGTTGCAGGTTTGGCTCAGTCGGCACAGCTTAACATGCCGGCACTTGCTAACCCACATGGAAATGTGTCCTTACAACTGACTAAGGAGACATAGAAAATCCAGATTGATGATCAATTCCCAGAGCGCACCGTCACCATTGGTGCCGGCCTAAATGATAAATAGGAAAGCGAGCTCACCAACTTCCTCCGTGAGAATCGGGATATCTTTGCATGGTCTACATAAGATCTGGAAGGAGTACCGAGGGAGTTGGCTGAGCACTCTTTGCATGTAAGGCCAGGAGCAAGGCCGGTGAAGCAACCTCTCCGCCGCTTCGCCGAAGACAGGAGAAAAATCATAGGGGATGAAATAGCTCGGCTCCTGGCAGCCAGGTTTATTATGGAAGTGCTTCATCCAGATTGGCTGTCCAATCTAGTGTTGGTTGAGAAAAAGAAGGATGATCCAAATGTAGCTATCTTTTGGTGTACGTGCATCGATTACACGGACCTTAACAAGGCGTCTCCCAAAGATCCTTGCCCTTTGACTAGGATAGACCAAGTTATTGATTCAACCGCAGGTTGTGAACTGTTATCATTTGTAGACGCGTATTCTGGCTTCCACCAGATACCGTTAAAGCCGGCTGATCAAATAAAAATCGCGTTTATCACCCCGTATGGGGCTTATTGCTATCATACCATGCCATTCGGCCTGCACAATGCAGGGGCCACGTACAAAGATGTATGCAAAAATGTTTACATGATTAGATTGGAAAAAAATGTCCAAGTATATGTTGATGATGTGGTGATAAAAACCAAAGAGAGCCATACGCTCCTAGAAGATATCCGATAGACATTCGCGAATCTAAGAAGATTCCGAATGAACCTTAACCGGAAAAAATGTACCTTTTGTGTACTAGCCAGAAAATTACTCGGTTTCCTTGTATCTAGCCGAGGCATAGAGGCAAATCAGACTAAAATTCGGGCAGTACAAAGGATGGAACTGCCGAAGTGCCTTAATGATGTACAAAAAATTACCGGATGCCTCGCATCTTTAAGTCGGTTTATGAGTCGGCTAGGTGAGAAAGCATTACCTTTGTATTAGTTGATGAAAAAATCGGATAAATTTACCTAGACACCTCAGGACGATAATGCCTTCCATGAGTGATACGTCGGAAACGTATCTATAATTTTTGATGCTCCATGCTTGTTAGTATCTACTTTGCTTTGCTTTGTCTACCCTTTGAGGTGTTTTTATATCTTTTCTGGAACTAACCTATTAACAAGTTGCCATAGTGCCAGTTGCATGCTTTCTTCTGTTTTTGGTTCCATAAAGGCAGAAAATCAATATTCTCGGAATTGGACAGGACAAAAGCCAAAGTCAATATTTTATCGTGCGAGACACGAAGCCAGAATACGAGACAGAGAGGCAAACCAGGGTGGCTGCACCCCCTAGGCACGGGTGGGCCCACCCCACGCCTGGGTAGGGTGTGGGCCCCCTAGCCGCCTACCAGCCTCGCCTGTTTGCCTATAAGAAGCCCTCGATGCAGAAACCCTAGGCACCCGATCAAAACTCCACGAAACCTTCTGTAGCCGCCACCACCATCGTCCCTAGATCGGGGGGATCTAAAGTTCTTCCTGGCACCCTGCCAAAGGGGAAATCATCCTGGAGGCCTTCTCTCCGGTATGAAGCGTGAGTAGTTCCACCTTGGACTATGGGTCCATGTAGTAGCTAGATGGTTGTATCTCCTCATTGTGCTTTCATGTATAGATCTTGTGAGCTCCTCTCATGATCAAGATCTAATCTATTTGTAATCATGCATGTTGTGTTTGCGGGGATCCAATGGATATTGAGATTACTATGTTAGATTGATTAATGGTTTTGTCTATTTGATACTATCATGTCTGTGTTGTTTGTGATCTTGCATGCTCTCTGTTGTTAGTAGCTATCTTGGCCGAGTAGTTGCTGGTGACTCCAAGAGAGGGTATTTATGCTCGATAGTGGGTTCATGCCTCTAGTTTCCAAGGGAAGTGACAGAAATCTCTTTGGTTGTAGATGTGTTGTTGCTACTAGGGATAAAACAACGGTCTCTTGTTCATGGAACAAGTGGATTGTTTAACTTACACACTTTGCTTAAAGCAGTTGTTTGTTGCTTGCAACTTAATACTGGAGGGGGTTCGGATGATAACGTAAAGGTGGACTTCTAGTCATTGATGCAGTTGGATGGTGGTCTATGTATATTGTTGTATTGCCCAATCGAATCTCATAGGATCTTTTTGTCTGGTATTGCATTGTTATGCCTTGCTCAGTTCCTGTCAATTGCCCTGCTGTAATTTGTTTACCCTTCATGCCATGTTGTTTATCTAAGGAGAGCACCTCTAGTGAACTATGGACCCTGGTCCAATCTTTACCATTGATACATCTTCCACTGTTACTTGTTTACTTGCTGCAAATCATTACCTTCCACACCATACGTTTAATCCTTTGTTACAACAAATCGGTGAGCTTGACAACCTCACTAATTCGTTGGGGCAAAGTCTTGAGTTTGTGTTGTGCAGGTCTCGGCGTTGCTTGCAACACCTGTGTGATGTTTCCTTCCTCCTACTGGTTCGATAACCTCGGTTTCTTACTGAGGGAAAACTTGCTGTTGTGCTGCTTCACACCCTGCTCTTGGGGTTCCCAACAGGCTTCACGTTATCCATCAATGAGTTAAAAAAAGATGCTAGCCACAGCGCCAATTTTAGCCTCGCCGCTATCAAAAGATCCTATGTTGCTCTATGTAGCAGCAACAAACCGAGTCGTAAGCGCCGTGATAGTGGTCGAGCATGATGAGGAAGGTAAGTCGGTACAAAGGCCAGTTTATGACCTAAGCGAGGTACTATTAGCCTCGAAGCCAAATTATCCACATTACCAAAAATGGCCTATGTAGTGTATATGTTGGCTAAAAAGCTGAAACATTATTTTGAATAACACCCCATTGATGACCCACAAGTATAGGAGATCGCAATAGTCTTCAAGGATAGTATAAGCCAATTTATTGATTCGACACAATGGGAGCCAAAGAATACTTATAAGCCTTAACAACTGAGTTGGCAATTCAGCCGCACCTGGAAATAGTCTTGCTCACATTAGTTTATCAGTAGCAAACAGTTTTGTAATAGAAAAAACAAAGTAACAATAGCAGTAGAATAAAAGCAATAGTAACAATAGTAGCAAACAGTAGGATATGAGTGCGGTAGGCATAGGGATGGATGGACGAGTGTCGCATGGATGAGACTATTCATGTAACTCCAAGATCCAAGGCAATTGCAGGTAAATAAGATAAAGCATCCAAGTACGAAACAATCATAGGCATGTGTTCCATATATAGTCATATGTGCTCACAATGAGAACTTGCACAACATCTTTTGTCCTGCTAGCCCGTTGCAGCGGGGCCTCAAGGGAATCTACTAGAAATTATGGTACTCCTTTTAATAGAGTATCTGAGAAAAGCATTAACACTCCATGAACACACGTGATCCTCATATCACAACCATCCCCTCCGATTGTCCCAATTTCTGTCACTTCAGGGCCTTTGGATCTGGGCAATGATATGTGTACACAACTTGCAGATAAGATCACAAACAATATATCATCATGAATCAATAACATGTTCAGATCTAAGATCATGGCACTCGGGCCCTAGTGATAAGCATTAAGCACAACAAGTTGCAAAAAAGTCAAATAGCACTAATAAAGTTACTAGGCACCATGCCCTAACAATCTTATTCGATTACATGATAGATCTCATCCAATCCCTACCATCCCCATAGCCTATAGTGGGGGATTACTCACTCATGGATGGGGAAACATGGATGGTTGTTGGAGAGGCGTTGGTGATGATGGTGGAGATGATATCCTCCAATTCCCCATCCCGACAGGGTGCCAGAACGGAGTTTCTGGTGCCGAATCGCGGTCTCTGGTGGTGGCGGCGCAGCAGAACTCTCTCTAGAAAAATGTTGAACCCCCCCGGAGTTTTTAGATCAGGAGGCTTTATGTAGGCGAAGAGGGAGGCCGAGGGGTGCTCGAGGGGGCCACACCCCCTCCAGGCGCGACCAGGCCTAGCCCGCGAGGCCAGGGGGTGTGGTCCCCTCGTGGACCTCCTCCGCCTCGTCTTCTAGATCCGTGAGTCTTCTGGTAAAATAGGATTTTTGGCATATCTTCCGGGATTTTTTCCGAAAGTTGATTTTCTGCACAAAAACTAGACACCACGGCAATTCTGCTGAAAACAGCGTCAGTCTGTGTTAGTCGTATCCAAATCACACAAGTTTAGAGGAGAAACAATAGCAGAAGTGTTGGGGAAAGTAGATACGTTTTGTACATATCACCCATCAAGGTGATTTGTGAGGCACCAATAGCCGAGATAATGATCAATAAAGATGCAAGCGGCCGAATACCAAAATGGACAATTGAGTTATCCCCTTATGCTCCACAATTTGATGGATGAGATGCAATCTAATCTCAGGCAGTGGCCGACTTTTTGGTCGATTGGGCCGAAATGCAATATGAACCCCCGCTGCCTGATCCGAATTATTGGACAATGCATTTTGATGGATGCAAACTAAGAAATGGGTTAGGAGCAGGAATAGTATTAACCTCTCCAAAGAAAGATCAACTGAAGTATGTATTACAAATACACTTCGCTGCATCAAACAATGTAGGCGAATATGAGGCACTTGTCCATGGCCTAAAAATGGCGAAATAAATTGGCATACGTCGAATTTTATGCTTCCGTGATTTGGATCTCGTAGTCCAGCAAGTATTAGGAAATTGGGATGCATTGGATGCAAACATGTCCTTATATAGGTTTCATATACAAAAGATAAGTGGTTATTTTGATGGGTGCGAATTTCATTATGTACCTCGGGCAGAAAACGACGTTGCAGATACCTTTTCTAAGCTCGGATCGAGCAGACAGTCGATTCCACCCGGCATAGCCTTAGAGCACCTAAGAAAGCCATCAATCATACCTTCCCCAGAATCCGAATCAATTCATCTCTCGTCAGATCAAAGATCTGAGATTGTCCCAATGGAAATTGATAAGGGAAATGAGCCGAGTAACCCCGGGACTGATTCTGCAAACCAGGGGACTTACTCGGCGAACCCAGGGACTGATTGGGGAAATTTGGCAGAAATCATGTCGAGTGAAGTAATGGAAATTAATGAAACAGTTACCCCGACACACGAAGTGCCAGAATGGGCACATACGATATTTCTATTCCTCAAGGATGATATCCTACCGAATGATGAAGTCCTCGCTAGGCAAACAGTTGTGGCGGCATCGAGAATTAGGGTTTCTCCACGCCAGATCATAACTATACGGGTGCAACTATACGGCCAGACCAAAATGGTCCTGCCGTATAGTTGGTTGTTAAACCTTCTGTATCCGAGATATATTTTCATGAGATAGTTGTCGATAACTATATGGCCGGAATATATATCTCCCCCGTATAGTTGGTCGTTAAAACTTCTGGAACATGCTTTTTGGCCCAAATTTTGAGAGATTCACTTAAACTGGACAACATGATTAATCTAGTTTTTGCATATAAAACTCAAACTTTATTTTCTACACTAGATATAGTATTATTCAGTCGATATTTCTACTACTTTTTGATATCTGCATTTTTATGGGCACGCTTCCACAAGAATGTCTGTGAAAAAATTATAGGAATGTGATGAACTTTTTATTCTTTAACTTTATTTTATTATTGTGATGGGTTGACTCCCATTAAGCATTTTATTAAGAATGGTTGAATATTTCAACCCTTTATCTGTTCTAGAATTCTTACCTTGGGTTGCCCCTTATCAAGAGCACTTACCACATGAACTCTTTTTGCCGGTGGAATATACCTTTCTCCTGCTTCTAGTTTCTTTGGAAAATACCGGATGATTTCAGCATCATAAACATTGAAGATTATTTTTCCTTCAGCACAATCAACTGACGCTCTAAGGAAAGGTCTTCCAAGTATTATAGACAATTTTTCATCCTCTATCATTTCAAGAATAATAAATTCAGTGGAAATAACATGCTCATCTATTCTAAGTAGCACATCCTCAATCATACCAATGGGTTATTTAGTGGATTTGTTAGCCATATGTAAAGTGATAGAAGTAGGAGAATGCTCACCTAATCCTAACCTTTTATAGAGGGAATATGGCATTACACTAACTCCTGCACCTAAATCACACAAGGCATTATGAATATCAGTTTTGCCAATTGAACATGAAATAGTTGGTATTCCGGGATCTTCCAACTTAGACAATAACTTCCCGTTAGCAGGATAACTAGTCACCATGGCAACGGTTTCAGTTATTTATTTCTTTCTATTAAGAATATCATGGAGAAATTAAGAATAGGTGGGAACTTTTATTGCATCCAGAAATAGAATTTCTAAACGAAGGTCACCAAGTGCCTTGTTGAAAGAATCATAGATTACCTGATCCGGTGCTTTCTTTTTTCGATCTGGATAGGGAAGCTTTTACTCACCTTTCTTATTTTTATCTTTTACCTTTTGTCGGGGATCGGACTTTAGTTGCTTTCTTTTGTTGTTGCTTATCGCTTTTCTTCTTTTCTACTGCAACAACTTCATATTTTTTGCTTGTTTCCTTTTCTTCTCTTGGATCTACAGTCTCTCCATCAGAATCATAACGGTCATCCTATGCATCATTTTGCTCCTTCAAGGTTTGGTCTTGTGTTTCTTGAGTAGTTTCATCTTGAGAATCCACCAGCGTGTCATCTTCTTAGCTTGCTTCGAGCAAGGCTTTTTCCCTTCGATCTTTTTCAGCTTCATATTCTGGTGGTCCTAATGGTCCTGTAACAACTGCACCTCCCTTGTAACAACATTAGTAGAAACAGGAATATTTATATCATCTTGAATAAAAGTTTGATAACCAGATGCTATTTGTTCACATTGGGTTTCAATCATACTAAGGTACTTGTGAAATAATTTTATTTCTTGGCCAATCTCATCGTAATTTTTCGTGAGTTCTACCAAAATATTCTTATGTTTTTGAAATTGCTGATGCAGGTTATTATGGGATTTGGCCTATCGATGTTTTAATTCTTGATTTTTCTCTTTTTTCATATTCTTCAATAAAAACTTGTAACAGATCTACTTTGTTTTCCTTAACAAGTTCAGAAGGTATACCTTTTTCTTTCATTGTTTTTCATACTTTAGGCATAAGATCGTGAGTTATACGAAGTATTCCTTTTTCCAGCTTAGTGCCAAAATTAGGATTATATAAAGAATCATTATTAGACCTAGTAGACATCAATTCCAAACATGATTTAATAGTTAAAGTACTTATCGATCCTCCTGCTGATAAGTCAAGCAACTCTCTTCATTGTGTATTAAGACCGTGGTAAAATAAATGGCAAATAGTTGATTCAGAATAGCCATGATTAGGAATACTATTGATCATTCCAAAGAATCTATCCTAGGCTTGTGGGTAGTTTCCTCCCACGTTCTGACTGAAGTTGCCTATATTCTTTCTAATTTTAGTTACCTTTTTAAAAGGATTAAACCTGTTTATGAATTTAACAATACAGTTTTGCCAACATTTAAGGTAATGACGAGGGAGAGAATATAACTAGTCTAGAGCCT
Organism: Avena sativa; assembly: GCA_916181665.1. Taxonomy (NCBI): domain Eukaryota; kingdom Viridiplantae; phylum Streptophyta; class Magnoliopsida; order Poales; family Poaceae; genus Avena; species Avena sativa. The sequence continues at coordinate 336,093,491 of OV702297.1, read as the reverse complement.
TACCTTTAAGAAACCAACAAAATAATTTTAGACGAGGGAAGTCTCTTGGAAAACCTTTTGGTCCAAGTGATGTTATCACATCGTCAAACTCTCTAAGATGTCTTCCTTGGTCTTCATCTTCCCTTCCGCTGAAAGCTTTTTCCTGCAAATTTTTAATAATCTCACCATCAAATCGATATTCTCTAACTCTAGGATTAGGAAATTCTATTGGTTGTTTAAGAAAAGCAGAATTTGGAGCACTATATTCTCTGAGAGTTTTCTTAGGTTTCTTGGGAGTTGTCCTCTGAATGGACATGATTTCCATGAAATCACTCAGGTTTTCAACTTCAACCTTATTCGATCTCAAAAGTTTTTCAATAATTTCCTCTCGCCTTTGAATAGGTACGCGATCCAAATAATCTGGTAGATAGGTCCTACCCGAGCGTGTAGACCCTTTTTCTCCTAGGGAGACCAGTTTGTAGTAGTAACACCTGAAATGTCAAGAGACAAAACACTTAGCGCTTAGCTCCCCGACAACGGCGCCAGAAAATAGCTTGATGACTGCAAGTGGACAGATCGTTTGTAGCTAGTTTCGAAGTTAAGGTATCGATCCCATATGGAGCCCAAAGGTAAATGTTTATTAATGAAGTCTCTGTCACACTCGAAGTTGTCACAGGTCTCCGAGTGAATTGACTGCAAGTGTTGAAATAAGAATAAAGTTTTAGATTAAACTGCACGTATTTAAGTAAAACTAAAATGTAAAGCATAAAAGTAAAGAATGAATGATTGTTTGTTGTTTTCTGTAGATGACAAAATAGGTGCGGGGAGATCCAGTTCATGGTGATAGTGAATGTGCCAGGTGGATGAGTGATAAGTGTAAAAATTTGAATCTTATAAGTATGTGTGTAGGTGAGCAACCCATAATTAGCCGGAACTCCTCTTGGTAGATTTCATCCGAACTTCAATAATCCTACAAGTCTGTTACCACCACCATGGTCTGTCACCAAACGATTAAGATCCTTCAGGTTGCTTAGCAATTAAACTCCTTGGACCGGAGTAATACAATAGGCACAGTGGCTCCTCGTGCTCCTCGAGCTCAACTAGTTTTCCATTGATATCCCCTGTCACTCGGGGGTCGCTGGTCTACTAGCTGTAGAGGTCCCAACCTTGGATAAGGTAGAGATCCCTGTGTTTACAATGCTAGTCCCTGGATCAATAGCTAGCATCCACAGTTAAGATGTAATATCAAGAAACAAAGGTCATATTATAACTTTATAACCAGGAATAACATAATTTTATTACATCTTACATAGCTTCTTTGGCTATTACATTACATTGCAGCAGAAAATCTATAAGCATGGGGTCCTTCATCTTCAAAGTGCCACAGGCAAACATGTTGGTTGTAGACTTGTAATCCTAATCAATCAACTTCGCTAAATAACAATCAAACCTGCAACATAACAAGTTACAGCCACAAGGGTCAATACATTTGAATTGTATTGGCAAGTTTCACTACTATGTTAAATATAAGTGGATCCTATCATTACATGCATATTTGGCTAAGTAGGGTTTTAGGCTCATTTGCAGAAAGCAATAATTTATCCTATCTTTTCAAAATGGTTTTGTTCCTTTTGTCAAATCTTTCTGAACTCCTTTTTAAATCCCCAAGTGTCTTTGTCAAAATCTCTTGAGCTCCTTGGTACACCCCAAGTACTTCATGTTTTTATCAAAATCTCTTGAGCTCCTTGGTAAATCCCCAAGTGCTTCAAGTTTTTATCAAAATCTCTTGAGCTCCTTGGTACACCCCAAGTGCTTCAAGTCTTTTGTTGTCACTTTAAAGTTTTTCTTTTAGAAATTGGAATGTCGAGATTTCCCATAGCTTCAAGCTTTAGTTGCTCAGTATTGTCCATAACCGGGGACACGGCTAAGTACTTAGATTTTTTATCTTCTGTAGAAGTTGTACACTTTACCCACATGACACAATCTCATCTTGTTGCCACCAGTGGCCGCTGGATAAGTACTCACCAAGATGGAGTACTGGCAGATTGAGAATGTGACGAAGTCTTTCCAGAGGGTCCTCCCATACACCATTGCTAGCTTGTCTTCAGGCACCAATGTAGGGTTCCTAGTTCCCTCATTTCCAGTAAACCTGAAGACAATGCATGGGTCTTCCCAATGTAGTTTACTAAGCCAGAGCCATATAGCATGTGGCTGTACACGAAAGCCACTGTTGGAGAAACATGTTCAATCTCTAAGTCCCTGGGTGGTTTTCTTTTGGTGCACAACACAAAGAGATTGCCATCGACATGGTTCCTTTTGTTGCCACCTTGTCCAAAACTTGAGTATCCTTGTCCACCCAGGTGGTTCATTGAGTACTTGTTTTATTATATAAAACATAAGTCCTTTTCTCAACTTCATAAAAATCTCAACATGTATCTCTTCTCAATATAGCTAGCATGGCTAAGAATTTTACAACTACATTGTTTCACTAAGGAGTATATAAGGGTATCCTATTAGGATTTAGCATAACATATAGTATAGAAATTCTTTTCATGCATGTTTCAAAATCCACTAAGTATAATGAAAATAGTAGGACTTTAGATGATAGTGTCACTTGCCTTTTGGTAGGGAATGTTGGTTCACTTCTTGATCTTGCTAATCTCACACTCTTCTAACTTCACTACAAGTCAATCAAGCAAACACAAATTCAATTAGCATTCCAACCAATAATCAAACAATCAAACACACATAAAAATAATAGAAACTAAGTCATGCATGCAAGCATGCAAAAAAAGTAGTTTTATTTGCAAAGGTGGTTTCTACTAGGCTCTAAACTTTGTAAGGTTCAAAGTGGTCATTTTCCAAAGTGGCAAAGTCATTTGCAAAAAGGGTTTTATCTATAACCATTTTTAAATCCAATCAATAATTTATGTGGTGGAAAATGTTTTATCAAAGCAAAAACTTTATGTTGTTCACCAAATAAGTTGTTAATTCTCAAAACTTGGTGTTTAGGGTCAGTAGGTTTGAATCAAATCATTTTCCTAAAGTTTTTACTCCAAAGTCATTTTCATAGCAAAACAATATTTTTATTTGACTAGAAATAGGCTAATTCAATTATTCAATCCTAATTTTCACCAAATACATTTTTGAATCCACAAGATGGTTCCTAGGGTCAGTAGGTTCACAACAAACCAATTTGCAAAGATTTCAACCTTAAAAACATTTTGGAATAATTTTTATAACCTAACAAGCATACAAATGTTTCTGCAAAAACAAACATTTTACCAAAAGCTTTTTACTAAACAAATTTCATGGTTGGCTAGGGCTTGTTCCACTGATTCCATTTATATAAAATTTGCAAATTTTGGACGTGTGGATCAAAAGTTACAAGGTTTACAAGTTTGCATCTAAATCTGATTTCAAAATCTGTTTTAAAACAAACTAGTGCCACGCGGCATGTTCTCATTGGGCGGTACCGGTTCACGTGGATTGCGCTCTGCGGGGCGTTGGATCTAAGCAGATCGCATGGCTCTGGTTGCGTACCCCTTCAGCGTTTAAGTGATCTATCGCGTGCGTACGATTAAAATCCAACGACTCACAGCTACTGGACATAAACCGGCGGCGCTAGCGGTGGTGAACGGCGGCGGCGCGGTCAGACGATGATGCTGCGGCGGCTACAGGAAGCAAAGGAGGAAACGAGGATGCTCACCATGCTCGCGAGGTCGAGGTGAAGCTCGAGGTGGTTCTGATCTGGCGAGGGGCGCACTGGAGCGGGATTAATCGCTCGCCGGAGTGGAGCTACGCCTCGGCCATGCTCTGTCGTCGTCGAGGACGGTGCTACGGGTCACGAGGAGACAAACGGAAAGCATGGTCAGACGCGCAAAGCCAAGGCGATGATGCGTGCGTGATTGAGAGGGCGCGGGGTGGTCGGTTCTTACCAGAAAAACTCGCCGGAGAGAGAAGCAGACGCGGCGGCGCTCAGGGGTTGTCGAAGTCGAGGTTCTGGGGCGCCCGTGAGTGAACAGAAAACACAGGGAGAAACGCCAGGGGCTGGGGAGTGCGTGAGCTTGGTCGAGGAGGCGAGGGGCGGTGTCTACTGGCCGGAATTTGCTGGAAAGGTTCGCCGGAGCAGCGGCGGTGCAACTTCGATTCAGGGCAGCCTGGTGGCTCTCGTGCTGCGGTGTTTGAGGGGAAAGGAGGAGGAGGCAGGGGCGAGTATAAGGGCATAGACGTTGGAGAGATTAATTCCCCCATTGACGCGAATTGATCGCTGCGATTCAAGACAGAAACTACGAGGAGTAATCGGCGCGGTTTGAAGACGATGAACAGGAGGGGTAGGGTCGGTTGGTCAGCGAGAGAGAGGAAGAGGGAGTGGGACCGAACGTTCAGTGACTCTGCGGGTTGGCTTTTTGGTGAAAAACGTTTTGCAGAGAGGGGGAAAGAACTGGGCTGCGAGTTGGGCTGCTGGGCTTGCCGACTGGGCTGCTGTCTGATTCTATTTTTTTTTCTTTCTGAATGTTTTATCTTTTTCTATTTCCATTTTCTGTTTTGAAATTCAATCAAACAAATCAATCAACAAAACAAACCAAACTTCCACCAAACTTTTGTATTGTGTTTTGCTTCTGTTTAACAACAATAATCCAAGTCCCAAAATAAAATAATATTTTTATTTTAGGGTCCATTTATAATTAAATAAAATGGACATTAGTTAATAAATCAAATGGGTTTTAATTTATTTAAAATCTCCATTTGAAATCTAAATATTTTCAAAACCAAATCAGTAGGTTTAATTTGAGAATATAAAACATTTGGAAAACTTGTTTAAAATAAATAAATAAGTTTTGATGCTTAATTAAAATAGTAAAACCTTTATTTTTAATAAACTTGGATATTGAATCCTTATTATTTTATTTAAATAAACTTTTACTATTTTTTATCAAATAGAAATATTTTTATTTCAAAGGCTTGGCTAAGTTTTACTTTGGTTTTATAAAATAATCCTTATTATTATTTCTACCTTCTCATTTGAAAACCAAATCTTTTTATTAAAGGATCCAAAAAATAGTAATTCCAAATATTTTTATTTTCCTTTATTAAATGTTTATCTTTTTAACTCCCTTTAGTATTTATCTTGATCAAAATAGGTTTGAAGGTTCCCATTTGAATTCAAAAAGTTTCTTCTCACCCTGAAAATCAACAAAGTTTTATTTTATTCATTTATTTTTCACATTACAAGATTTGGAAAATCTTGGGATGTGACACTAGCAAACAAGATCTTATATATGTAGAACAAGGTATCATGTTGTCTGGGCCCTTAATTGGATGAAAATAATTAACCATCCCACAGATAGTTAAGAACACATAATATACTAATTAAAATCAATCACGAACTAATGGAACATATACCACACCCAAGGGAACTTACTCACACATGAGAGAAGAAAGCATCATCGATATAATTAAATAAAGGGAGTTCTTCTTGATATTACCGTGGAGATCCACAATAAGAATAGAAATAAATCCAACACAATTCAAGATGGAAAGAAACAATCTCAAACCCTAATCTTTCAAAGTGGATCTCTCTCTCTCTCTCTCTCAAGTACAAGTAATGGCTATGGAGGTGTGGTGGCTAGGTGTCAACACCCGGATTTGTAATCCCAGATGCCTATTATGCCATACATCGCAATCCCAAGATTACCATTTTTGCGAGACATAACAGATTGGATATCATAGTACATCATCCATTACAGACCATACATAAGGTCTTACACAATTAAGGATCTCATGATCTAGTTCTTAATACAATTCAAGCAGCGGAATAACGTAATAATAACGATAGCGTAGGCGAGACTCCGTCTTCATGGTCAGAGGCAATGCTGACGATGGGAGATGATCCTAGTTGTCGTAACCTTCCTGTTGTCCGTCCTCCTGATACTCTTCTTCATAGTCTGGCCACAGCAATAGCCAGGGACAAATCCATGAGTACTCTTTAAGTACTCGTAAACTAATACTAACAAGTGAAGTGGTTTTTGAGTAGTATATACTAAGCTCTAGGGTTGTTTTGCAAAAATCCAGATTTATCTCTACTGGGTTCAGAAGCAAACGAAGCTAGTTCAAAGTTTTATAACACCCAAGTGGGAACTTGAATTTCATATCACAACTCTGTTGTGGTCAAGTCAAAGTCATCAATCATTTCATAAGTCCTTTTGAAAACATCTGACGACGGAACAGTATGGCCACTCCAACTGTCCATAACCGCGGACGCGACTATTCGAATAGTTTGACACTCTGCAGAGGTGGTACACTTTCAACACAACATTCGATACATCCGTCAGGAACAATCCTGATTTCACCATACTCAGTATGCGGATAATCAATCCTAACCTTTCAATTACACGCCCTAGTATAGGCACCTCTCCTTTGAGTTTGGCCTCCCAACCATAACCAACTGTCATCTTGGGAACTGCATAGGTGGACAATCTTCACAAGGTAGCCTTATCTCAAACCTTGGCCGCAAGGGAACCCATACTAAGGTAAATAAATTTCCAGTCAAGCCCTACCCAAACTTCGGGTATTGTGGTTATACGGTAAAGTTGGAATGGTATCGCATCCAGACAACCATCAGTTTTATAAAGGGCTAAGGCTCATGCCTTAACATTTTCCTCATCAAAAATCATCTGGTGTTCAAGAACACATGTCAAAACATTTCAATAGAATGACTCATCATTCTAAGGTTTTCATAACCATTTTCACCAAGTATTCCCATCTAAAGTTGATCAAGTTTTATACTTAGCCCTAGCATCTATAGGTGAGGGTAAACACTAACGAGGGGTGGTAAACAAGTGTATCTTATCTAAGTTCAGTCTCATGCCTCAGGATGACATCAAGATTATCTAACTTAGGTCAAGTTTTATGCTCTTTATGCTATCTTCAATTATCCTTCTAATATCTACAAATCACTAAGTAAACTCTAAGAAAAAGCTTTGATAAAGAAATAAAACACTAAGCTTGCAAGTAAAATTAGGATTAGGGATCAAGTAGTGTAAGCTGGCAAGGGTTAGCTTGCTAAGGCTGGCAAGATTGCAAGTATAGGCTTGCCTTGTGCAAAGCAATGGTTGAAGTTCTCCTCCGCTTCTTCCTCATAGTATTCTCCTTCCTCTTCGTATCCCTGGTCAGTACTAGCATCTATAAATAAATACGAGGTACACAATCACCAAACATACTTAACTAGTTCTATTTATCACACCAAGGTTTTCACTAGATGATCTGGGATCATCACAAACATCACCAAGATTAAAGCAATAGTTTTATTTATTTTATTTGAGAAAAGTAATTTCTACTCATTGAAAAACTACATAAGATTTAATATTCTCCAACTAAAACATGGGATCATGTTGACACATGTCATCACCACATATTTCAGTACTTGGGAATGTGATTTAAAGTGGTGTCACAATTTAAAAAGGTTTAACCTCTTTATTTTAATTAATAAAAGTGACTAGAATGGCCTATGAGGCATTCTTTTATTGCTTGTTCATTATTTCTGCAATTAATCCTATATATTTTTATATATTCTGAAAGGTCTAGTTAAATGTGATTTTTGAGAGTTGGAATCAACTCAAAAGCTTTTGTGGTTGAATTTTGAAAAATGTTTGAATGCAGAAAAGCGTCTGCCTTGTTATTTTTACCATGGGTGATCTACAATTCTAAATGGTTCGAATCCAACGGGTTTGGATTAAGCATTCCAGTACCTTTCTAACAAAATTGGTTTCATGCATTTTGGTTCAGTGAATCAAGCTGGGTTGATTTTTAAATCTGGGTACAAAACTGAGTTTGAAACTAAAAGAATAAACCTAAGTTTGAATTACTGGGTCGCACGGGAGGTTAATTGGGCCGGCCCACTGCGCACAGCGCGCGGGCTGGTTTAAGTGGCTGTCCCCACTTGTCAGTGAGACAGAGAGTGGCGAAGCGGTATGGGGGATGTGGACCACATGATCAAGCTCTTATCCTACGGCTGCGGTTCATCGTCCACGTCGGGCAACGCCGGCGAGGCAGAACCCTAGCGCGGCCAGTGGGGGTCGTGGGAGGCTCATCGGGGCTCAGGCAATGGTCGGCGATGGGGGCAAACGACGAAGTCGACGACGACGATCGTCCTAGTACCGGCAGCTCCTCTTGGGGCGGCTTCAATCGATGGTGCACTTCTCCTCCAGCAGCGGCAGACTCCGGCGAAATTCCGGCGATGCGCTGCATGCCTTGCTCCGGGAGTGAGGTGGTGTGCTTCTGAGAGAGAGGGGAGTGAGATGGTGTGAAGAATTCGTGCTGGGGTGGCCTCTATTTATAGTGCCTGAAGGGGACCGATGGGCGCGGGCTGAGCTCATCGTGGTCGTCGGCACAACGAGCTAAAGGCATGGGCGACGATAGGGGCAGTGCTGTGCTCCCTGGCGAAGCTCAACGGCATGGCTACGCGGCGTGGGGCGGTGCGAAACGGTCGGAACGTCTCGGCACTCTAGGCGGGTCCGACGGTGGTTTTAATGGTGCACAACTTCTATGGTTTTAATGGTGCACAACGTCTATGGCGAACAGGCATGTCTAGGGTGTTCCTAGGGTGCTGGTGATCCTGCTTGCACGCGGCGAGGGCGGTGCGCAGTCTGTGGGTGTTTGTCGCGGTTGGCGCACTGGTGCGCTCTCGGCTCGCTCGCAGAGAGGCTTGGCATGCTCGGGCTTTGTGGTCCAGGGGCTAGCAGTGCTCAAAGCCTGTACAGGGGGTGGCGATGGACGGTGGAGAGTGTCACAGACATGCTTGCTACGCTTGGTGCTTCTCCTAGCTTGCTGTCAACATGGGGGTGGCAAGTTAGGTTCGGCCTGGTCACCATTGATGGCTAGGGCAAGCTCACAGTGGTTCTAAAGATTGTTAAAGGGGCTATATGATCTACTAAGAGCTTGCTGCAAACCAGAGAGGGAACAAGGTTGGCCAAAATCACTGCTCCTAATAGTGTTTGTTGTTTGTTTGGTGATTACAAGGCGTTTGATGAAATGGCGGAAAGAGATTCAAATTTGAATTTTAGATTCAAACTTGGTGGATGTGTTGGTTACATACTAGGGAGTCTCCGGTTAGTGGGATTGGTCAAGTGGAATTGATTTGGGTGGTTTTTGAAAAAGGGGTGATCTTCACATATGAATCAGATTCAATTTTGAAATGTGATTTGAATCAAGTTGCCAAATGTTTCTGCAAGTTTGAAAGGTGGGCTTTGCTTCACTTTTACTTGGTCTTGCAAGGGGTGAAAAGAAATGGAAAAGTTTCTGTTTGAAATCTTGGACTAGAAACACTCTAAGTGTCCTAGTGAGCAAGATTGGCAAAAATGACCATTTGCTTTATTTGGTTTGTTTTTTATTTTCTCTTGATTTGTTTCTATTTAGAAATGTTTTAGATGATGTTATTTTCATCTTTAAACCATTCCTTGCTATTTAGATTAATCACACAAGTCCATTCATGCATTCATACAATCATCACATACACAAATGCATTCATTTGATTTTTATTTAATAAAAGTTTTTGTTAACCCTAATCTTAGTGATTATAATTTGATAATCATGATCAATATTTTTGGGATGTTACAAACCTTCCCTCTTTAAACAAAATCTTGTCCCGAGATTTGAGAAAGAAGAAAAAAGATTACCTAGGATTTAAAGAGATCGGGAAACTCTGTCTTGATGTGATCTTCTCGTTCCCATGTAGCTTCTTCCTCAGTGTGGTTACTCCACTAAATCTTGAGAAACTTGATGCTTCTGGTTCTGGTGGTCCTGGAAGCTTCCTCCAAAATACGGATGGGTACTTCAGGATATGTCAGGTCATCGTTGATCTCTATGGTGCGATGATCAATGTTCTTGAGAACTTCAGTCTTCTTCGGGACTTCAAGGCATTTGCGAAGTAACGATATATGGAACACATAGTGCACTACTGACATCTCCTCTAGTAGTTTCAATTGATATGATACTTCTCCTCGATGATTCAGAATCTTGAAAGGTCCGATATATCTAGGGGCTAACTTTCCTTTGAGCTGGAAACGCTACATTCCCTTCAAAGGCGACACTTTGAGATACACAAAATCTCTAATATTGAAAGCAAGGTCTCGACGTCTCTTGTCGGCATAACTCTTATGTCTTGACTGGGCGGTCTTGAGGTGCTCACGGATCTTGTGAACTTTCTCTTCCGGTTCTCTAGGATGTCGGGTCCGAAAATCTGACTCTCTCTTACTTCCGACCAATTCAAAGGGGTACGACACTTCCTTCCATACATGAATTCAAATGGGGCCATTTGCAAACTGGCTTGATAACTGTTGTTATATGAAAATTCTACGAAAGGCAGACAGTCTTCCCATTTATATCCATACTCTAGCACACAGGCTCTCAACATATCTTCGAGTATTTGATTTACTTGCTCCGTTTGTCCATCTGTTTGAGGGTGATACGCTGTGCTGAAATCTAGTCGGGTTCCTAAACCTTCTTGGACTTTCTTCCAGAATCTCGAGGTAAACTGAGTTCCTCGATCCGATACAATGTTCTTGGGGACTCCATGCAAACTGACAATTCTAGCGATGTATAACTCCACTAGCTTCAAGCTCTGGTAGGTGGTATTGACTGGTAAGAAATTTGATACCTTGGACAATCTGTCAACTATGACCCAAATAGAGTCATTTCCCCTACTAGATGTAGGCAATCCGGTGATATAGTCCATTCCAACTGAATCCCATTTCCATTCCAAAATATACAATGGTTGCAACAATCCTGCGGGTCTCTTATGTCCCGCCTTGACTCTCTGACAAATGTCACACTTGGCGATGTAGCTTCCGATTTCTCTCTTCATCTTATGCCACCAAAATTGCTCCTTCAAATCCTGATACATCTTTGTTTCTCCGGGGTGGATAGAATAAAGAGTATCATGGGACTCTTTCAAAATATCCTGCTTCAATTCCAAATCTGCTGGTACACAGAGACGTTCTTTGTACCACAACACTCCTTCTTCATCTTCGGTGAATCCGGGTACTTTGCCTGTACCTATATGACGTTTGATTCCGTCGGTACTAGCATTTCCTTTCTGGGCCTCCTTGATCTGACTGATCAAAGTGGGTTGAAGTTCTATGCTAGCCAAAAATCCTTCACTTACTAGTTCCATTCTGAAATCTTCCATCTCCTTGTGCAAACTTGGTTGCTCCTTCAAAATCATGCAGTTCAAGCAGCACGGCAATCTACTAAGGGCAGCTACTACCACATTGGCTTTACCGAGGTGATAGTGAATGTCCAGATCATAGTATTTGATTATCTCAATCCATCTTCTCTGCCTCATATTCAGCTCCTTCTGAGTGAATATATACTTCAGGCTCTTGTGATCCGAATAAATCTCACAACGGTTTCCCATCAGGTAATGCCTCCATGTCTTCAGGGCTAGAACTACGGCTGCTAGTTCAAGGTCATGGGTTGGATAATTCTGTTCATGCTGCTTCAGTTGTCAGGATAGGTAAGATATAACTTTGCCTTCTTGCATCAACACACATCAGAGACCAATCTTGGATGCGTCACAGTATACGTCAAACGGCTTCGTGATATCCAGCATGATCAAGATTGGGGCTGAAATCAATCTCCTCTTGAGTTCTTGAAAACTTGCTTCATATTTGTTCATCCATTCGAACTTCTTATCCTTTTTCAGCAATTGGGTCATGGGTCTTGCGATGCTCGAGAATCCTTCTACGAACTTGCGGTAGTATCCTGCTAATCCGAGAAATGCACGAACTTGGGTTTGAGTGGTTGGGGCTTGCCAATCTTCCACATCCTTCACCTTTGCAGGGTCAACAGTAATTCCTTCGGCTGATTCAATATGTCCGAGGAATCCTACCTCCTGTAACCAGAATTCACATTTGCTAAACTTGGCATACAACTGATGCTCTCTAAGGGTTCCAAGGATGGTCCTTAGGTGTAGCTCATGTTCTTCTTCTCATTTGGAATAGATCAGAACGTCATCGATGAAAACAACGACAAACTTATCCAGGAAGTCCATGAAAATCTTATTCATGAGGTTCATGAAATAAGTGGGGGCATTGGTTAATCCAAAAGACATGATAGTATACTCATATAATCCATATCGGGTGGTAAAGGCAGTCTTTGGAATATCCTCTGCGCGAATCTTGAGTTGGTGATAGCTAGTTCTAAGATCAATCTTAGAAAACACTTTGGCACCAGTCAACTGGTCAAACACGTCTTCTATCTTTGGTAGTAGGTACTTGTTCTTGATGGTGACATCATTCAACTTCCGATAATCCATACATAAACGGTTACCGCTGAAAGGATACGGATGTCGCCTAGAGAGGGGGTGAATAGGCGATTAAAACTTTTCCTAGAGTGGCTCAACAAAGGCGGAATAAAACTAGTGTTTACTTTTTTAAGCACAACCTAGAACAACTAAGGTTCACCTATGTGCACCAACAACTTATGCTAAGCAATACAAGCAAAAAAGTGATAGCAAGATATATATTACTTCAAGCACGGAGGCTATCACAATGTAAAGTGCATAAGTAAAGAGCTCGGGTATAGAGATAACCGAGGCACGAGGAGACACCGATATTTTACCGAGTTCCTCCCAACATGGAGTACATATTGTTTGGAGAGAGGGTGGTATCAAACCACCAACGCCACAAAAGGCCTCCCTTATTCTCCGGTGAATCTCACCCCAATGGGATCGATCCACGCTTCCACTATCGGTGCACTTGTCAGTGGCAACCGGAACCTCTCACAAGGTTGGGGCACAACTCCACAACTTAATTGGAGGCTCCCAACAAACGCCACAAAAGGCCTCAACAAATGCCACCAAGGCCACAATGCCACCAAGGCCACAAAACCGTCTAGGGTTCCAAGAACCCAAGAGGGACAAGCTCCAATGAGCAATTCAAACCAAATCCTCCAAGGAGAACTCAAACCGATGCACCAAATGCAAATGGCAAGAACACCACAAAGATGCTCAAATCCCTCACTCTCAAGTTCCAACAAAGCTACAAAAGCTATTGGGGGAACAAGAGAGGAGGAATCAAAGAGAGACACAAAATCCCCCAAAATCTAGATCCCCAAAGATACACTCACAAAGAGATGTTTTGGTTTGGTCAAAACGTAGATCTAGATCACCTCCAACAACCCCTCAAATATATGCAAGAATCAATGGAGGGGTGTGTAGAAATCAAGCTTAAAGAGTAAAGCAAATGGGGGCAAAGCTTGGACAAGAAAAGGAGGAAGAAGTTACCCTAAATGAAAATGGACAAAAGACTTAAATAGGGCTAGCCAAAATATGGCCGTTGGGGTCTTTTTCTCGACGGTCCGGTAGTACCACAAAAACCCGGTACTACCGTACCATGCGAGCATAGCCAGGAAAAAAAGGCAGGGGACCAGGCAAGCGAGCGAGCTGAGAAGAGAAATCAGCAGCGGGACTGGGCCTAGCGCGCGCGTGCCAGCAGCAGCGGTGGGAGCAAGCTCTATATCCTCACATGGGAGATCCGATTTTGATGAATAAGAGCTTATTATGGAGATTACCACAAGCTCTATATCCTCACATGGATAAGACCAAATAACAACCAAATACGATGATGCAAGTATGCAAAGGTTTGAGCTCTCTCCAAACGATGTGACCGAATTACTCATACAAGAGCCCCTCTTGATAGTACGGTTATATATCCTAAACCCGGTCTCACACACACAATGTGAGACCGGCAAAAGGAAAACCTATCAAGATTATACCTTTGCCTTGAGCATTCCACTTGAGCTCGATGTAGACGATCTTGCCCTTCTCAAGATGGAACGCCTTTCTTAATTCCTCATCATCGACCTCGCATATTGAGCTTGCCCAACATATCTTCTTTGCATTTCATCGACCTTGAAGCCAACACATGCTCCAAGCGATGCCAATGGACAAATCCTACAAGTATAACTTAATACACACATTAGTCCATAAAGATTGTCATCAATTACCAAAACCACACATGGGGGCCCAACATGTTCTTTCAACCGCCATCCTTCTTGTCCACAAAAAGAACAGGTGATCTCCATGGCGACGCACTTGGTTGGATCAATCTAATTTCCAGCATAGCATCCAGTTGCTTCTTTAGCTCCACTAGTTCAGATGGGTTCATGCTATACGGTCTGTGGGCTATGGGTCCGGTTCCAGGTATTAGTTCAATGATAAACTCAATATCCCAATCTAGGGGCATATCGGGCAAAACATCTAGAAATACATCGGGGTATTCACAGAATATCCGAACTTGATCAATGGTGGGTTGGGCTAGACTCTTGTTGCACTTGAATTAATGGGGTAAGGTTTCCGATACATGCTTTACTGATATTCCGGCTATGCTGGTCATGGTTATGGCTTTCTTGGCACCGTCGATTAATCCTTTATGTTTCGACATCCAATCTATTCCTAGTACTACTTCCAAACCTTTAGTTCCAAGTACTATTAGATTAGCATAAAAATCTATGCCATGGATTCGGATAGGCACGACTTTGCAAATCTGTCTAGCTTTGGTGGTTGAACCAGGTATTTGAACTATCATAACATGCTTCAATTTGGTGGGTTGAATCTTACTTGTGCATGCAAATTCTTTAGTAACAAATGAGTGCGATGCTCCAGAATCAAACAATACTCTTGCAAGTACTGAGTTAACAGAAAACATACCCAGCACGACGTCTGGCGCTTCTCCAGCATGCATGAGAAAGAGACGGCCGTTGTGGTTGAGCGAGTTCCTTGGGAAACCTTCTTCCGGGCTGAACACGACGCTACTGCTGAGCTGGGGCATTTGCATTGGGGGCTGCGACAATCTTCTTGGGACACTCATTGGAATAATGACCTTTGGTTCCACACTCATAACAAGTCACCTAAGACTTGTCTTTTGCCGCAACAGGCACAACATTGCTTCCAGTCCTTGGGGCAGTGTTGGTGTTGGGGGCGGCATTGTTGTTGTTGAACTTGGGTGGTGCACGGTTCAAATTTCTAGGGTTGCCGAGGTTGTTGTGATTTCCTCCGGGCCTTGTATTTGCACGGTTGGGTTAGGTTGGACGGTTCATCGGGGGTCTGTTGTTTCTCGGGGCAAATCCTGGAGATGGGTTGGGGCGATACTTGGATGTATGATGGGTTCCTGGTTGATGCATCATGCGACGCTTGCGATTCTCATTAGCTTGGTTAATCTTGCCTTCCATCTGAATGGTAGAGTCAACTAAGGCTTCAATATCATCAAAGGGGATATTGGCTAACACTGTCTGCATCTCATCGTGCAGACCATTCAGGAATCTCTCTTCTTGGCTTCAGTGCTGATCTCATCAGGGGCATACCTTGATAGAGATAGGAATCTGTCACGGTACTCTACCACCGTCATTCTTCCTTGCTTAAGCTCCTTGAATTCATATCTCATCCACAGAATCAAACTGAGTGGCACATGGGTTCTGCTAAACTTGAGTTTGAATTCATCCCAAGCCATCATTTGTCCTCCATTCATGGTGCGAACACTGTTCCACCATGCTCTTGCATCTCTGGCTAGATAGTGGGTGGCAAACAGAACTTTCTCGTTGGCTTCCACTCCTGCAAATCTAAGTTGTTCTCCATGGTTTGCAGACAATCATCGTCATCTAGGGGCTCTTTAGACTTACTGAAAATGGGTGGATTGGTGTTCTGGAAGTTCTTGATCTTGGATCCATGGTTATCTTGATTTCTATGGCCCTGGTTGTTGTTGGCCATCTAAGCGATGTGTTGGAGGGTAGCTAGGTTGGCTTGATGCTCGGCTCTTTCAGCTTCACGGTCTGAAACTAACATTTGCAACATCTGCAACATCGGGTCCGGGGATGAACTGCTTCCTCCGCGAGGCATCTGAAGTTTGAGATGGATCATGAGAAAAGAGGGAAATTTCTAAGGTTCAGGGTTTTGATTTTTTTTTTGAAGTTTGACTCAGATTTTTCTAGCAACCTGCTTTTCATTCATTCATAGCACACAATACAACACACACCACAACAAAGGAAAATATATGGTTTTAAGAACCATTCTGTGAAGCTACGATACAATGGGACCGAATACAACTCACTAACGCTAGTGCTCAAGTGCTACTACTCCTTGGAGTCGGTATCCTCATCATCCTCATCCTCATCATCAATGAAGGCAAAGTCATCCTCATCGGTGAAGAAGTCCATGGCCTGATCTTCCAAAAAGTCATCATCGTCACTGAGATAGGAGTAGGGGTCTCCACGAAGGTCTTCCCCGGCATTCTCCCTCTCCTCCAGCTGCATGTCTCTCTCGTGGACAGTCTCCTCCAACTCTATGATCCTGTGGCGGAGACGGGCAATGATGCGCTCCTTCTTGTCGAGCTGACGGTGACGAGACTAGCGATCCTTCACCAGCATGGCGATGGTCTGATCCTTCTAAACGACGATGGCAGACTTATGGTTGGCGTAGGAACAGGCATTGTCCAACTCCTTCTGCCGGTCATACATCATGAAGCTGAGGTGGTCCACTTGGTTCTTCAGCTCAGGGTGATATGGTGCCTCCAGGGGCTGTCCCATAGCATCACGCCTTGGGTAGAAATCAAAGCGGGTACCCTTGATCTGATTGATACTCTGCCCACACAGACAGGCAAGAGCTTCCTGCATGGCCCTGGCAAGTCCATCGAGCCAGTTGTTCTCTCTGATGGTGAACTGAATTCCTTCTATGGTGGGTACTTCAATCTTTCCTCTAATACTTGTAACAATTAGCCATTGCAACTCTTCTCCTTCCTGGTCATTGAGCTAAGCTCCGAAGAACTTGGGGTGCGGACGCTCCAGCATCTCTGATAGCTGGTCCAAGTCACGCTCAAAGATGAGGTCTCCTCCATTCCCCAACTGATAAAACTTGCTATACATCACGTCCATCTATAAGAATGTAGGATGAGTAAGTTAGTAGAGTGATCAAGTGTGTCAAATTTTAGGTAAGTTTGCAAGCATTTTTGAGGAACATGAATTTTCATGAAAGAGTCTAACTGATAAGAACGTGTCACATCCCAAGATTTTCCAAATATTGTTATGTGAAAAATAAATGAATAAAATAAAACTTTGTTGATTTTCAGGGTGAGAAGAAACTTTTTGATTCCAATTGGAAACCTTCAAACCTATTTGATCAAACAAATCCTAAAGGGATTTGAAAAGATAAACAATTAATAAAGAAAATTTTAAGTAAGTAGAATTACTATTTTTGGATCTTTTAGTAAAAAGATTTAGTTTTCAAATGAAAAGGTAGAAATATAAATAAGGATTATTTTATAGAGCCAAATTAAATCTTGGCCAAACTTTTGAATTAAAATATTCCTATTTGATAAAAGGAGTAAAAGTTTATTTAAATAAAATAAGGAGGATTTATTAATATCCCATTTTATTAAAGTAAGGACTTTTTCCATTTTAATTAAACACTAAAACTTGTTATTTTATTTTAATTGAGTTTTCCAAGTGTTTTATATTTTCAAATAAAACTTACTGAAATGATTTTGGGATTATGTAAGTTTCAAATGGACTTTTAATAATCAAATCCTATTTGAATTAATAACTAAGGACTATTTTATCTAGTTATTAAATAGATCCTAAAAGAATAAAAATATTATTTTATTTTGGACTTTGTTTTGTGTTGTTAAGCAGAACTAAAAGCAATGCAAAGTTTGGCAAAGATTTGAAATCATTTGGGTGTTTGATTTGTTGTTTGAAATTCAAAACAGGAAAATCAAATAGAAAAAGAAAAGCTTTCAGTACAAAAAAAATGAAACAAACAGTAGCCCAACCATCTGGCCCAGCAAGCCTAGCTCCAGCCCAATTTCCCCCCCCCCACACGCAAATCGTTTTCCACTCAGACACGCACCCACTCAGCGACTGACAGACGGACCCCACCGCGCCCTTCTCTCCTTCGCTGACGCCCAGACCCCACTGCCACCTCAGCGTCGTCTCCCTCGCGACAATTCCTCCTCGCCGTTTCTGACTTGATTGCCGTGAATCAATTCGCATCAATGGAGGCGTTAACCGCTCCAACGTCTACGCCCTCTTAATCTCCTGACACTCCTCGCCATTTCCCCTCAGAAACCACTGCACGGGAGCCACCAGGCTTCCTTGAATCGGTTTTGCACCGCCGCTGCTCCGGCGAGCTTCTCCAGCGAATTCCGGCCAGCACCCTCACCCCCACAAGCTCCGCTTCACGCAAGAGTGATCTCCAGCCTCTGGCGCTTCTCCCGATACTTTCTGTTCAACCGTGCTCGCCCCAAAGCGTCGACAAGGATAAGCACAAACGCGCCGCCGCGTCTGCCACCTCTCCGGCGACCCCTCCCCGTAAGAACTGAACGCCCCTTTCTCTCTGCTTGTAAGCCGCGTGTTCAGTATCTTCACACACACCTAACCGTGTCTTTATTTTGCTCTGGCATGGCCTATAGCCTCGCCTTCGACAAGAACCAGACGGACCCGACAGTGAGCACAGCTCCGGCGAGCAATCCGCTCCGTTCCTGTGCGCCCCTCGACGAACCGACCACGCCTCGAGCTTCACCGCAACCCTGCGAGCACGGTGAGATCCTCCTCTGTCTTCCTTGCTTCCTGTAACCGCCGCTAGCACACCGTCTGACCGCGCGCCGCCGTCTGCCACCGCCAGCGCCGCCAGTTCCTGGTCGAGCTGCTATGAACCGTAGGATTTAGATCCAAGCGTTGCGATAACTAATCGAAGGGGTAAGTTTGAATCAGAGCCGCAGGATTTCATTTAGATCTAACACACCAGAGAGGTTGATCCAACCGAACCGGTATCAGCCAATAGCAAGCAGCCACGTGGCCCAGCCTTTGATTTAAAACAGAATTTGAAATCAGATTGTTATGCAAACTTGTAAAATTCATAACTTAAAATCTACACGTCCAAATTTTGCAAACTTTATATCAATGGATTCAGAAAAACAAGCACTAGCCAACCATGCACTTTGTTTAGTAAGAAGTTTCTGTTAAATTGTTTGTTTGTGCAGAAACTTGTGTATGCTTGTTTAGGATATAAAATTTATACCAAAAAGATTTTGGGGTTGAAATCTTTGCAAAATGGTTTGTTGTGAACCTACTGACCCTAGGAAACAACTCATGGATTTAAAAATAAATTTTGTGAAGTTTAGGAATAAAAACTTGAATTAGCTCATTTCTAGTCAAATAAAAATATTGATTTTGATATGGAAATGATTTTTGAGCAAAATCTTTGGAAAATGTTTTGATTCAAACCTACTGATCATAAACACCAAGTTTTGAGAATTAACAACTTATTTGGTGAACAATATAAAATTATTGCCTTACCAAAAGCATTTTCACCACATGAAATAATGATTTGATGTAAAAATGGTTTATAGATAAAACCCTTTTGCAAATGGGTTTGACACTTTAGAAAATGACCACTTTGAGCCTTACAATGTTTAGAGCCTAGTAGAAACCATCTTTGCAAATAAAACTATCTTTTGCATGCTTGCATGCATGACCTTGTTTCTATTATTTTATGTGTGATGAATTGTTTGAATATTGGTTGGAATGCTAGTTGAATTTGTGTTTGCTTGATTGATTTGTAGTGAAGTATGAAGAGTGTGATATTAGCAAGATCAAGAAGTGAACCAACATTTCTCTACCAAAAAGGCAAGTGACACTATCATCCAAGTCCTACTATTTTCATTACACTTAGTGGATTTTGAAACATGCATGATGGAGTCTACTATGTTTTGCTATGCCAAATCCTAATAGGATACCCTTATATATTCCTTAGTGAAAAAAATGTAGTTGTAATATGCTTAGCCCTGCTATATATATATATTGAGATGAGATACATGTTGAGATTATGAGAAGTATTGAAAAGACTTGTGTTTTATATAATAAAACAAGTACTCAATGAACCACCTGGGTGGACAAGGATACTCAAGTTTTGGACAAGGTGGCAACAAAAGGAACCATGTTTATATGGAAATCTCTTTTTGTTGTGCACCAAAAGAAAAACCACCTAGGGACTTAGAGATTGAACATGTTTCTCGTACAGTGGCTTCCGTGTACAGCCACATGCTAAATGGGCACTGGCTTAGTCAACTACATAGTGGAAGACCCATGCATTGGCCTCTTCAGGTTACTAGAATGAGGGAACTTGAAACCCTACATTGGTGCCTGTATACAAGCTAGCATTGTGTATTGGGAGGACTCCTATGGAAAGACTTCGTCACATTCTCTATCTGCCAGTACTCCATCTTGGTGAGTACTTATCCAGCGGCCACTGGTGGCAACAAGATGAGAGTGTGTCATGTGGGTAAAGTGTACAACTTCTGCAGAAGATAAAAATCTAAGTACTTAGCCATGTCCCCGGTTATGGACAATACTGAGCAACTAAGGCCTGAAGCTATGGGAAATCTCGACATTCCAATTTCTAAAAGTAAAACTTCAAAGTGACAACAAGAGACTTGAAGCACTTGGTGGATTCCAAGGAGTTCAGAAAGATTTGACAAAAGATTTTCAAAAGAGCAAAACTATTTTGGAAAAGATAGGACAAAACTATATTGCTTTCTGCAAATGAGCCTAAAACCCTACTTAGCCAAATATGCATGTAATGTTAGGATCCACTTATTTCTACATAGTAGTGAAACTTGCTAATACAATTCAAATGTATTGACCCTTGTGGCTGTAACTTATTATGTTGCAGGTTTGTTTGGTGTTAGTGAAGTGTGTTAAATAGGATTACAAGTCTACAACTAACATGTTTGCCTGTGGCACTTTGAAGATGAAGGACCCCATGCTTATAGATATTCTGCTGCAATGTAATGTAATAGCCAAATGAGCTATGTAAGATGTAATGAACAAGAGCTTATTATGGAGATTACCACAAGCTCTATATCCTCACATGGATAAGACCAAATAACAACCAAATACGATGATGCAAGTATGCAAAGGTTTGAGCTCTCTCCGAACGATGTGACCGAATTACTCATACAAGAGCCCCTCTTGATAGTACGGTTATCTATCCTAAACCCGGTCTCACACACACAACGTGAGACCGGCAAAAGGAAAACCTATCAAGATTATACCTTTGCCTTGAGCATTCCACTTGAGCTCGATGTAGAAGATCTTGCCCTTCTCAAGATGGAATGCCTTTCTTAATTCCTCATCATCGACCTCGCATATTGAGCTTGCCCAACATATCTTCTTTGCATTTCATCGACCTTGAAGCCAACACATGCTCCAAGCGATGCCAATGGACAAATCCTACAAGTATAACTTAATACACACATTAGTCCATAAAGATTGTCATTAATTACCAAAACCACACATGGGGGCCCAACATGTTCTTTCAACCGCCATCCTTCTTGTCCACAAACAGAACAGGTGATCTCCATGGCGACGCACTTGGTTGGATCAATCTAATTTCCAGCATAGCATCTAGTTGCTTCTTTAGTTCCACTAGTTCAGATGGGTTCATGCTATACGGTCTATGGGCTATGGGTCCGGTTCCAGGTATTAGTTCAATGATAAAATCAATATCCCAATCTAGGGGCATATCGGGCAAAACATCTAGAAATACATCAGGGTATTCACAGAATATCCAAACTTGATCAATGGTGGGTTGGGCTAGACTCTTGTTGCACTTGAATTAATGGGGTAAGGTTTCCGATACATGCTTTACTGATATTCTGGCTATGCTGGTCATGGTTATGGCTTTCTTGGCACAGTCGATTAATCCTTTATGTTTCGACATCCAATCTATTCCTAGTACTACTTCCAAACCTTTAGTTCCAAGTACTATTAGATTAGCATAAAAATCTATGCCATGGATTCAGATAGGCACGGCTTTGCAAATCTGTCTAGCTTTGGTGGTTGAACCAGGTATTTGAACTATCATAACATGCTTCAATTTGGTGGGTTGAATCTTACTTGTGCATGCAAGTTCTTTAGTAACAAATGAGTGCGATGCTCCAGAATCAAACAATACTCTTGCAAGTACTGAGTTAACAGAAAACATACCCAGCACAACGTCTGGCGCTTCTTCAACATGCATGAGAAAGAGACGGCCGTTGCGGTTGAGCGAGTTCCCTGGGAAACCTTCTTCCGGGCTGAACACGACGCTACTGCTGAGCTGGGGCATTTGCATTGGGGGCTACGACAATCTTCTTGGGACACTCATTGGAATAGTGACCTTTGGTTCCACACTCATAACAAGTCACCTAAGACTTGTCTTTTGCCGCAAAAGGCACAACATTGCTTCCAGTCCTTGGGGCAGTGTTGGTGTTGGGGGCGGCATTATTGTTGTTGAACTTGGGTGGTGCACGGTTCAAATTGCTGGGGTTGCCGGGGTTGTTGTGATTTCCTCCGGGCCTTGTATTTGCACGGTTGGGTTAGGTTGGATGGTTCATCGAGGGTCTGTTGTTTCTCGGGGCAAATCCTTGAGATGGGTTGGGGCGATACTTGGATGTATGATGGGTTCCTGGTTGATGCATCATGCGACGCTTGCGATTCTCATTAGCTTGGTTAATCTTTCCTTCCATCTGAATGGCAGAGTCAACTAAGGCTTCAATATCATCAAAGGGGATATTGACTAACACTGTCTGCATCTCATCGTGCAGACCATTCAGGAATCTCTCTTCTTGGCTTTAGTGCTGATCTCATCAGGGGCATACCTTGATAGAGATAGGAATCTGTCATGGTACTCTACAACCGTCATTCTTCCTTGCTTAAGCTCCTTGAACTCATATCTCATCCGCAGAATCAAACCGGGTGGCACATGGGTTCTGCTAAACTTGAGTTTGAATTCATCCCAAGCCATCATTTGTCTTCCATTCATGGTGCAAACACTATTCCACCATGCTCTTGCATCTCTGGCTAGATAGTGGGTGGCAAACAGAACTTTCTCGTTGGCTTCCACTCCTGCAAATCTAAGTTGTTCTCCATGGTTTGCAGCCAATCATCGTCATCTAGGGGCTCTTTAGACTTACTGAAAATGGGTGGATTGGTGTTCTGGAAGTTCTTGATCTTGGATCCATGGTTATCTTGATTTCTATGGCCCTGGTTGTTGTTGGCCATCTAAGCGATGTGTTGGAGGGTAGCTAGGTTGGCTTGATGCTCGACTCTTTTAGCTTCACGGTCTGAAACTAACATTTGCAACATCTGCAACATCGGGTCCGGGGATGAACTACTTCCTCGGCGAGGCATCTGAAGATTGAGATGGATCATAAGAAAAGAGGGAAATTTCTAAGGTTTAGGGTTTTGATTTTTTTTTTGAAGTTTGACTCAGATTTTTCTAGCAACTTGCTTTTCATTCATTCATAGCACTCTGGGCGGGTCGGAACGTGGCATGGGGCTGTGCGAAACGGTCGGAACGTCGCGGCGCTCTGGGCGGGTCCGACGGTGGTTTTAATGCTGCACAACGTCTATGGTCCGCTCGCCGGCGAACGGGCATGTTTGGGGTGTTGCTGGGGTGCTCGCGATCCTGCTTTCATGCAGCGAGGGCGGCGAGCGGTCTGTGGGCGTTTGTCGCGGTTGGTGCACTAGCGCTCTCTCGGCTCACTTGCAGAGAGGCTTGGTATGCTCGGGTTGTGTGGTCCGGGGGCTGGCAGTGCTCGAGGCTTGGACAAGGGGTGGCGGTGGACGGTGGAGAGTGTCATAGACATGCTTGCTAGGCTTGGTGCTTCTCCTAGCTTGTTGTCGACATGGGGGTGGCAAGTTAGGCTCGGCCTAGTCACCATTGATGGCTAGGGAAAGCTCACAGTGGTGCTAAAGATTGTTAAAGGGGCTAGATGATCTACTAAGAGCTTGCTGCAAACCAGAGAGGGAACAAGGTTGGCCAAAATCACTGCTCCTAATAGTGTTTGTTGTTTGTTTGTTTGGTGATTACAAGGTGTTTGATGAAATGGCCGAAAGAGATTCAAATTTGAATTTTGGATTCAAACTTGGTGGATGTGTTGGTTACATATGTCACATCCCAAAATTTTCCAAATTTTGAAATGTGAAAAATAAATAAACAAAATAAAACTTTGTTGAAATTTAGGGTGAGAAGAAACTTTTTGATCCAATTGGAAACTTTCAAACCTATTTTGGTTCAAATAAAATCCTAAAGGGATTTAAAAAGATAAATAAACAGTAAAGTTAAAATATTTGGAATCACTATTTTTGGATATTTTAATAAAAATATATGGTTTTTATAAAGCAAAGGTAGAATTATAAATAAGGATTATTTTATAAAGCCAAATTAAAACTTGGCCAAGCTTATGAAATAAAATATTTCTATTTGATAAAAAGAGTAAAGGTCTATTTAAATAAAATAATGAGGATTTATTTATATCCAATTTTATTAAAGTAAAGGTTTTTCCATTTTGAATAAACACTAAAACTTGTTATTTTATTTTAAATAAGTTTTCCAAGTTTTTTATTTATTCAAATAAAACCTACTGAAATGTTTTTGGTATTGTTTTAGATTTCAAATAATGATTTAAAATAAATTAAATCCTATTTGAATTAATAACTAAGGACTATTTTATTTAATTATTAAATAGATCCTAAATGAATAAAAGTTTTTTTTTGGACTTTGGTTTGTGTTGTTAAACAGAACTAAAAATTATACAAAGTTTGGCAAAGATTTGAAATCATTTGAGTGTTTAATTGTTTGATTGAAAATCAAAACAGAAAATCAAATAGATAAAAGAAAAAGCAATCAGAACAAAAAAAAGAAACAAACAGCAGCCCAACCCATCTGGCCCAGCAAGCCCAGCTCCAGCCCAACTTCTCCCCCACGCGTGAAATGTTTTGCACCAGGAAAAGAACCCGCAGAGACGCTGAGCAGTGGACCCATCTCCCTCTCTCTCTCCCTCACTGCCAGATGGACCCCACAACCACGCGGTCATCTTCAATCTCGCGCCAGCCGTTCCCTGCCGTTGCAGCCGAGTAATTCCGGCATTGAATTCGCGTAAATGCCGGTGTTAACTCCTCCGGTGACCACGCACACTTAAGAGAACGCCTCTCCTCTACCTTTCCCCTCACTCGCCTCTCCCTCTCTGCCCCCAGGCTGGGTAAATTTCGAGCTCAAGTCCACTCTGCTCCGACGAGCTCCTTCGTCAATTCCGGCGAGGACAGACTTCCCCTCGGCCCCTGCTTCACACGGGTTTCATCAGCAGCCTCTTGCGCATCTCCCCGTGCCACTCGTTCGCCCGCGCGTGCCCCGTAGCCTCGGCTTCGTCGACACCGAGCGTGCGCCGCCGTCTGCCATCGCTCCGACGAACTCCCCCGGTAAAACTCCATCCGCCCCAGCACCACTCAATCATGCTCACATGAACCCCACGGTCGCCTGCATCTTACCGTGTCTTTGTTTTGCCTTGGGGTGAACTGCAGCGTCGCCCCGTCGTCAAATAGAGCCGCTAGACGCCGTTGCAAACACCGGCGAGGAATTGCCAGCAGCTCCGAGCGCCCCTCGCCAAGCCAGCGCCACCTTGAGCTTCACCTCGACCTCGCGAGCATGGTGAGCCCTCTCCCCTCTCCCTCGCTTCCTGTATCGCCAGCTCCGCCGCAAGAAAGCGTGCTCCACCGTCTGCCGCCGCGCAGCGCCGCCAGAGTTTGACCACGTGACCATGTCCGTTAGATCAGGATCTGTTGGCTGAGATTAGAACTAAATGAAAGGGTACGAGTTGATCTGCATCGTATGATTTAAATGAAATCCAGCGGTCCAGAGAGCCCGATCCACCCGAAGAGGTACCAGCCAATTAGGTTGCGCCACGTGTACTGGTTTTGATTTAAAACAGAATTCTGAATCTGATTTGTATGCAAACTTGTAAAATTAATAACTTTAAATCTACACATCCAAATTTTGCAAATTTTATATCAATGGAATCAGCAGAACATGTACTTTGCAACCATGCACTTTGTTTAATGTTTTGCTTCTGGAAAATTGGTTGAATTTGCAGAAACATGTGTAGGCTTATTTTGAATATAAAAATTGTTCTAGGTAAAATTTTAATATAAAATCTTTGCAAAATGATTTGTTGTGAACTTACTGACCCTAGGAACCAACTCATGGATTTAAAAATTAAATTTGTGAAGTTTAGGAATAAATACTTGAATTCATTTCTAGTCAAATATAAATATTGATTTTGATATGGAAATGATTTTTTTGAGTAAAACCTTTGGGAAATGTTTTGATTCAAACCTACTGACCCTAAACACCAAGTTTTGTGAATTAACAACTTATTTGATGAACAATATAAAATTATTTCTTTGCTAAAAGCATTTTTCAACTACATAAAATAATGAAATGACTTAAAAAATGGTTTATAGATAAAACCTTTTGCAAATGGTTTTACCACTTTAGTAAATGACCACTTTGAACCTTATAATGTTTAGAGCCTAGTAGAAACCACCTTTGCAAATAAAACTATCTTTTGCATGCTTGCATGCATGACCTTGTTTCTATTATTTTATGTGTGATGAATTGTTTGAATATTGGTTGGAATGCTAGTTGAATCTATGTTTGCTTGATTGATTTGTAGTGAAGTTAGAAGAGTGTGATATTAGCAAGATCAAGAAGTGAACCAACATTCTCTACCAAAAAGGCAAGTGACACTATCATCCAAGTCCTACCATTTTCATTACACTTAGTGGATTTTTGAAACATGCATGATAAGGTTTACTATATTTTATGCTATGCTAAATCCTAATAGGATACCCTTATATATTCCTTAGTGGAAACAATTTAGTTGTAGTAAGCTTAGCCCTGCTATATATTGGGATGAGATACATGACATGATTATATGAAGAATTGAAAAGACATATGTTTTATATAATAAAACAAGTACTCAATGAACCACCTGGGTGGACAAGGATACTCAAGGTTGGACAAGGTGGCAACAAAAAGGAACCATGTTTATATGGCTATCTCTTTTTGTTGTGCACTAGAAGAAAACCACCCAGGGACTTAGAGATTGAACATGTTTCTCGTACAGTGGCTTCCGTGTACAGCCACATGCTAAATGTGCTCTGGCTTAGTCAACTACATAGTGGAAGACCCATGCATTGGCATCATCAGGTTAACTAGGATAGTGTAAGGGAACTTGAAACCCTACATTGGTGCCTGGATGACAAGCTAGCATTGTGTATTGGGAGGACTTCTATGGAAAGACTTTGTCACATTCTCAATCTGCCAGTACTCCATCTTGGTGAGTACTTATCCAGCAGCCACTGGTGGCATCAAGATGAGATTGTGTCATGTGGGTAAAGTGTACAACTTCTGCAGAAGATCAAAATTCTAAGTACTTAGCCGTGTCCCCGGTTATGGACAACACTAAGCAACTAAGGCCTGAAGCTATGGAAGATCTCGACATTCCAATTTCTCAAAGTTAAAACTTGAGGGTGACAACAAGGGATTTGAAGCACTTGGAGTTTTCCAAGAAGTTCAGAAAGATTTGAAAAAATATCAAAACTATTTTGAAAAGATAGGATAAAACTATATTGCTTTCTGCAAATGAGCATAAACCCTACTTAGCCAAATATGCATGTAATGATAGGATCCACTTATTTCTACATAGTAGTGAAACTTGCCAATATAATTCAAATGTATTGACCCTTGTGGCTGCAACTTATTATGTTGCAGGTTTGTTTAATGTTAGTGAAGTTTGATGAATAGGATTACAAGTCTACAACCAACATGTTTGCCTGTGGCACTTTGAAGATGAAGGACCCCATGCTTATAGATATTCTGCTGCAATGTAATGTGTTAGCCAAATGAGCTAAGTAAGATGTAATGAATTATTTTATTCCTGGTTATAAAGTTGTATTATGACCTTTGTTTCTTGATATTACATCTTAACTGTGGATGCTAGCTATTGATCCAGGGACTAGCATTGTAAACACATGGATCTCTACCTTATTAAAGGTTGGGAACCTTACAACATACTAGGGAGTCTCTGGTTAGTGGAATTGGTCAAGTGGAATTGATTTGGGTGGTTTTTGAAAAAGGGGTGATCTTCACATATGAATCAGATTCAATTTTGAAATGTGATTTGAATCAAGTTGCCAAATGTTTCTGCAAGTTTGAAAGGTGGGCTTTGCTTCACTTTTACTTGGTCTTGCAAGGTGTGAAAATAAATGGAAAAGTTTCTGTTTGAAATCTTGGACTAGAAACACTCAAAGTGGCCTAGTGAGCAAGATTGGCAAAAATGACCATTTGCTTTATTTGGTTTGTTTTTATTTTCTCTTGATTTGTTTCTGTTTGGAAATGTTTTAGATGATGTTATTTTCATCTTTAAACCATTCCTTGTTATTTAGATTAATCACACAAGTCCATTCATGCATTCATACAATCATCACATACACACATGCATTCATTTGATTTTTATTTAATAAAAGTTTTTGTTAACCCTAATCTTAGTGATTAGAATTTGATAATCATGATCAATGTTTTTGGGATGTTACACTAGGAGTTCGAAGATTGTGGAGCAAGATGAAGAACGTCTTCCCCTTCTTCTCTAAATCTCTTCTTTCTCCCTTCAGGATAGAACGATGATTGTTGTGTTATGTTTTCGTCCCTGGCCCCTTCACGAAAGTTTTCCTTTTTGACAAGATGAAGGCGGTGGGAACTACACGACGGGAACTATAAATCCAGAGAAAATATCCCACCGTATAGTTGGTCGTTAAAGCTATGGTATGCCTCCCTCGATTGCTTCCAAAAAAGAGACTTGCTTGTTTTCGTCTGAATATTGTGTTTTTGCTATTAAAACCCTTTGTTGATGTTCATAACCTGAAACACACATTAAAAACCAAGTTTTCTTTGCTACCAAAGTATTAGCGTTAGGTAAAGCTAGAAAACCATCAAATCCAGACGAAAACCATCAATAGAAACTATTAAAAATGTGTCGAATCTCACAACTATCACTAGGTGGCGATAGAGGCGGAGGTGGCAGTGTGTTAGCTTTATTGCTATTTCCCTCCTGTCGTGGTTGCTTGTCGGACATGGAGGGTCATGATGCGACTTGCTCCTATGCCCGTGGTTGCCACTGCACTCTCCTTCATGTCGAGGCTGCTCCACATTGTCGCGAATGATGATGTCATCTTGGGGGCATCTAGGTGTGTTGGAGATATTCCCTAGAGGCAATAATAAATGTAGTTATTATTATATCTTTGTGTTTATGATAAATGTTTACATTCATGCTATAACAGTATTAACAAGGAAACATTAATACTTGTGTGATTTGTAAACTAAATTAGAGTCCCTAGTAAAGCCTCTTTATAATACTAGCTTGTTGGTTAATAAATGATTGTGGCTTCCCTATCATGAACATTGAGATATTATTAACAACAAGATCATATCGTTAGGAGAATGATATGATGGACATACTCCTATAGATAAGCGTAGCATAAAGATCAAGTCATTTTAATAGTTCAATTGCTATATGCTTTCTGATACATAGTAACCTAATTCCTTCGACCCTGAGATCATGCTTATCACCATCACCGGAAGGATGCTTTGATGACATCAAACACCACAACATAACTAGGTGGTTATAAAGGTGGCATTGAGTGTTCGGAAAGTATTGGTTGAGACACATGGATCAAGACTGGGATTTGTCCATCCATATGACGGATAGATATACTCTGGGCCCTCTCGGTGGAATGTCATACAATTGGCTTGCAAGCATGTGACTAGATCACAAGGGATCACATATCACGGGGACGAGAAAAGAGTACTTATCAGTAACGAGGTTGAACTAGGTATGCAGAGATACCGACGATCAAAACCTCGGATAAGTAAACTATCGTGAGACAAAGGGAAATTGGTATCGTATATAAGTGGTTCAATCGATCGCAAAGTAATCGTAGAAATATGTGGGAGCCATATGAATTTCCAGATTCCTCTATTGTTTATTGTTCGGAGAAGTGTCTCGATCATGTCCGCATAATTCACGAACCGTAGGGAGACACACTTAAGGATTCGATGTTGTTGAGTAGTTATGGAATGATGAGTAAGAGACCGAATGTTGTTCGGAGTCTCGGATGGGATCCGGGATATCACGAGGAGATCCGAAATGGTCCGGGGAATAAGATTCATATAAGGAAAGTCCTGTTTCGGGGTTGGAGAATGGTTCCGGTGTTTTCATCGGGAATGTTCTAGAAGGTTCCGGAAGGTCCGGCACTCCGGAGGGGAAGGGTACATGAATGTGTCATAACAAGTTGGAATGGTTGCATCATGTACTAGGTGTCATCGCTGAGCAAAATAAAGGTATAAATCAAATCCTAGTTTGAAAAGTCAAACGCCAATTTGAAAAGTCAAACGACAAGTTTGCTTGTTGGAGGGAGAGTAGGAAACCTACTTGGGGAGGAGTTCCTCTCCCTCCACCGCTGGCCAAGGAGGCCGAGTTGGGGAGGGACTCCCCTCCCCTTGGCCGCGCCCTCCCACCTATAAAAGGAGGGGCAGGGCTGCCCCTCTAGACTACACCTTGCCTCACCAAAACCCTAGCCCTAAGCCGCCGGCACCACCACCTCCTGCCGCTGCCGCCGCCGGCTTGGGCTTCCCCAAGCCCTAGCCGCCGTCCTATCCCTCTCTCCTTGGTGTGTCTAAACCCTATATCACCAAGGCCTCTCTCATAGTCCACCATACTCGCTTCGGCTTAAGGCAAAGCCCTGCGAGATCTCCCCTCTACTTCCGGTACCACGCCGTCGTGCTGCCGGAATCACGAGGAGAGTGCTACAACCTCCGCTGCCTGCTGGAACAAGGGAGAGGAAGGTCTTCATCGAGTATCGAACGTGTGACCGACTGCGGAAGCGCTGCCGGAAGGATCGTCTACACGATCTTGAGATCGGCAAGAGTACGACTACATCACCCACGAGAATACGCTCTCGTTAAACACTTTGGAATCTTCGAGGGTGAGTTATTCCATCGACTCGTTGCTACAATCTAGTAGATAGATCTTGGCTTGTTTGTTTGTATGCGGTAGAATTTTTTTGTTTTCCATGCTACGAACCCCTACAGTGGTATCAGAGCCGTGTCTATATGTAGATCTGTTGCACGAGTAGAACACAATGGTCATTATGGGCGGTGGTGCTTTTATTATCAATTGCTTCTTGTGTACTTTGCATCTTGCGGTATGATGGGATGAAGCGGCCCGGGCTAACCTTACATGACATCGTTCATGAGACTTGCTCCACGCTCAACATGCAACTTGTATTGCATAAGTGGCTTTGCGGGTGTCTGTCTCTCCCATTATAGTATAGATCCAATTTACAACGGGCACTTGATAGTTCAAACATCAACGTTGTGGTTCTTGTTCATAAGTTAGATCGACACTTATTGAAAGCCCCAAACCACGTAAAATATGCAAAGAAAATTAGAGGCGTCTAACTTTGTTTTGCAGGGGTGTGTTGTGATGTGATATGGCCATGATTGTGATTATATTTGATGTATGCAATGTTCCTTATTGTAAGTTGGCAACCGGCAGGAGCCATATGGTTGTCTTTATTTTCTGTTAAGACCCGCGTGTCTATTCAAAGTAGTTGTAATAGTTGAAGCTGGTGGAAGACAATCATGGAGCAGCGTCATTGACCTTGATGCAATGCCGGTGATGATGGAGATCATGTTCGTGCTTAAAGATTGATATCGGAAGCACAAAGAAAAAAAGGCCATATCATATCACATATTATGAATTGCATATGATGTTAATCCTTTATGCATCTTGTATTGCTTAGTTAACAACGGTAGCATTATAAGATGATCCCTCATGCACATGAATTTCAAGTTCTAAAGTGTTCATCCTTAGTAAGCACCGTTGCTAAAGCTTGTTGTTTCAAAGCACCACGTGATGATCGGGTGTGTTAGATTCTGTAAGTGTATACAACGTGAGCAAACCAGATTTGCTCATGCGGAAGCTAAGGTTTGATCTTGACGAGCCTAGCATCTACAGACATGGTCTCGGAACACGGATCACCGAAAGGTAAAGCATGAATCATATAGTAGATATGATGAACATGTCGATTGTTCGCCATTGAAGCTACATCAACTCTCGTGATGATCGGTTTTGATGTGGTGGATTTGGTTCGTGTGATCACTAAAACAATGTGAGGGATATTGTTTTGAGTGGGAGTTCACCTAGATTAATTTAACTATTAATTAGAACTCAATTTTTCATAAACTTAGTCTAAACTATTGCAAATATGTTGTAGATCAATGGCGGCCCCTACCATCAATTTTAATGCGTTCCTAGAGAAAGAAAAGTTGAAAAACAATGGAAGCAACTTCGCGGATTGGTTCCGCAATTTGAGGATTGTCCTCAATGCTGGTAATTTGACCTATGTGCTGGATGCACCGCTGGGTGACCCGCCTACAGCTGATGCTACCGATGAGGTAAAGAATGTTTACCTCGCTCGGAAGAATCAGTACTCCACAGTTCAGTGTGCTATCTTGTATGGTTTGGAATCAGAGCTTCAGAAAAGGTTTGAGAATTCAGACTCACATGATATTGTCCGTGAACTCAAATTGATTTTTGAGACTCACGCGGCAGTTGAGAGCTATGAGGCTTCTGAAAAATTCTTTAACTGCAAGATGGAAGAGGGCAGCTCCGTCAGTGAGCATGTGCTTAAGATGTCTGGGCACGCAAACAAACTCCAAATCTTGGGTATAGTGATTCCTAATGCTTTGGGGATTTACGGTGTCCTCCAATCACTGCCACCAAGTTACAAGAACTTTGTGATGAACTACAATATGCAAGCATGAACAAGCAGTTGCCAGAACTCTTCTCCATGTTAAAATCTGCAGAAGTGGAGATCAAGAAAGAGCACCAAGTGTTGATGGTCAATAAGACCACCAAATTCAAGAAAGGCAAGTCTAAGCAAAAGGGACACTTCAAGAAGGGTGGTAAGAAAGTTACCGCACCGACGAAGAAGACCAAGGCTGGACCTAAGCCTGATACTGAGTGCTTTTACTAGAAGGGAGAAGGTCACTGGAAGCGGAATTGCCCAAAGTACTTGGCGGATTTGAAGAACGGCAACATCAAGAAGAAAGGTATATCCGATATACATGTTATTGATGTGTATCTCACTAGTACTCGTAGTAGTGCCTGGCTATTTGATACTGGTTCGGTTGCTCATATTTGTAACTCGAAACAGGTGCTGCAGAATAAACGGAAGCTAGCGCAGAACGAGGTGACGATGCGCGTGGGAAATGGATCAAAGGTTGATGTGATCGCGGTCGGCACGCTACCTCTTCATCTACCATCGGGATTAGTTTTATACTTAAATAATTGTTATTTGGTGCCTGTGTTAAGCATGAACATTATATCGGGATCTTGTTTATTGCGAGACGGTTACTTGTTTAAGTCCGAGAATAATGGTTGTTCGATTTATATGAGTAATATATTTTATGCACATGCACCTTTGATAGATGGTCTATTCTTATTGAATCTCGATAGTGGAAATACACATATTAATAACATTGAAGCTAAACGTTTGAAATCGAGCGATAACTCGACCTATATGTGGCACTGTCGTCTTGGTCACATTGGAGTGAAGCGTATGAAGAAACTCCATTCTGATGGACTTCTTGAATCACTTGATTTTGAATCACTTGAAAGATGTGAAGCATGTCTGATGGGTAAAATGACTAAGACTCCATTTTCTAGGATGATGGAGCGAGCTACGGACTTATTAGAAATCATACATACCGATGTGTGTGGTCCAATGAGTGTAGCATCGCGCGGTGGTTATCGTTATGTTCTTACCTTCACAGATGACTTGAGTAGATATGGGTATATCTATTTCATGAAACATAAGTCCAAAACATTCGAGAAGTTTAAGGAATTTCAAAGTGAGGTGGAGAATCAACGTAACAAGAACATTAAATATTTGCGTTCTGATCGTGGAGGTGAATATCTAAGTTACGAGTTTGGCGAGCATTTGAAGAAATGCGGAATACTTTCACAATTGACACCGCCGGGAACACCACAGCGTAATGGTGTGTCCGAACGTCGTAATCAAACTCTCTTAGATATGGTTCATTCTATGATGTCACTTACAGATTTACCGCTATCATTTTGGGGTTATGCATTAGAAACAGCCGCATTCACTTTAAATAGGGCACCATCTAAATCCGTTGAAACGACACCGTATGAATCATGGTTTGGGAAGAAACCTAAATTGTCGTTCCTTAAAGTTTGGGGTTGCGAAGCCTATGTAAAGAAGTTACAGCCGGACAAGCTTGAACCCAAAGCGGAAAAATGCGTCTTCATAGGATACCCAAAGGAAACTATTGGGTATACCTTCTATCATAGATCCGAAGGCAAAATCTTCGTTGCCAAGAATGGATCCTTTCCAGAGAAGGAATTTCTCTTGAAAGAAGTGACTGGAAGGAAAGTAGAACTCGACGAGGTTGTCGAACCTTCTCTCAAAATTGCGAGTAGCGCAGCACCGGAAGAAGTTCCTGTGGTGCCTGCACCAATAAGAGAGGAAGCTAATGATGATGATCATGAAACTTTGATTGTAGTTGCTACAGAACCTCGCAAGTCAACGAGAACTCGTACCACTCCTAATTGGTATGATCCCGTTATGAGTGTCATGTTGGTGGACAACACCGATGACCCTGCGACATATGAGGAAGCGATGATGAGCCCAGATTCCAATAAATGGCAAGAAGCCATGAAATCCGAGATTGGATCCATGTACGAAAACCAAGTATGGACTTTGGTGGACTTACCGGATGGCCGGAAGGCTGTCGAGAACAAATGGATTTTCAAGAAGAAAACAGATGCTGATGGTAATGTTACTGTCTATAAAGCTCGACTTGTCGCAAAATGGTTTCGAAAAATTCAAGGAGTTGACTACGATGAGACTTTCTCACCAGTAGCGAAGCTAAAATCTGTGAGGATTTTGTTAGCAATCGCTGCATATTACAATTATGAGATATGGCAGATGGATGTCAAAACAGTGTTCCTCAATGGATACATTGATGAAGAGTTGTATATGATGCAACCCAAAGGTTTTGTCGATCCTAAAGATGCTAACAAGGTATGCAAACTTCAACGGTCCATATATGGATTGAAGCAAGCATCCCGAAGTTGGAATCAACGTTTTGATAAGTTGATCAAAAGTTTTGGTTTTATACAAACTTATGGAGAAGCTTGTATTTACAAGAAAGTGAGTGGGAGCTCTGTAGCATTCTTAATACTATATGTAGATGACATATTGTTGATTGGGAATGATGTAGACCTTCTTAATAGTGTCAAGGAATATTTGAATAATAGTTTTTCAATGAAAGATCTTGGCGAAGCAGCTTACATATTAGGCATAAAGATTTATAGAGATAGATCGAGACGCCTAATATCATTGTCACAAAGTACATATTTGGACAAAGTTCTAAAGAGATTTGGAATGGAAGATAGCAAGAAAGGGTTCTTGCCCATGTTGCCCAATACGACCTTGAGTAAAACTCAAAGTCCAGCAACGGAAGAAGATAGAGAAAGGATGAGTAAGACTCCCTATGCCTCAGCCATAGGTTCTCTAATGTATACCATGCTATGTACTAGACCCGACATTGCATATGCTGTTAGTTTGACTAGCAGATATCAAAGTGATCCAGGAGTGGATCATTGGACATCGGTCAAAAATATCCTTAAGTACTTGAGAAGAACTAAGGATATGGTTCTTTCTTATGAAGGTGATGAACAGCTCGTTGTTAATGGTTACACCGATGCTAGTTGGAACACCGATCCGGAGGATTCTAAATCTCAATCTAGATACGTATTTACTTTGAATGGTGCAGCAGTTAGCTGGAGGAGTGCAAAGCAAAGCGTTGTGGCGAGATCTTCAACTAAATCGGAATACATAGCTGCTTCGGAGGATTCACAATAAGCGATATGGATGAAGGAGTTCATTACAGAGCTCGGTGTGGTTCCAAGTGCGCTGGACCCAATGTCTATCTACTGTGATAACATGGGCGCCATAGCCAATGCGCAAGAACCAAGGTCACACAAGAAGCTGAAGCACATCAAGTTACGTTTTCACGCTATTCGAGAACATGTCCAAGATGGTGACATAAAAATTTGCAAAGTACACACAGATCTGAATGTGTCGGATCCGTTGACTAAACCTCTCCTGAGGGCAAAACATGACCAACACCAAACTGCCATGGGTGTTCGGTATATTACCATGTAATCTAGATTAGTTGACTCTAGTGCAAGTGGGAGACTGTTGGAGATATGCCCTAGAGGCAATAATAAATGTAGTTATTATTATATCTTTGTGTTTATGATAAATGTTTACATTCATGCTATAACAGTATTAACAAGGAAACATTAATACTTGTGTGATTTGTAAACTAAATTAGAGTCCCTAGTAAAGCCTCTTTATAATACTAGCTTGTTGGTTAATAAATGATTGTGGTTTCCCTATCATGAACATTGAGATGTTATTAACAACAAGATCATATCGTTAGGAGAATGATATGATGGACATACTTCTATAGATAAGCGTAGCATAAAGATCAAGTCATTTTAATAGTTCAATTGCTATATGCTTTCTGATACATAGTAACCTAATTCCTTCGACCATGAGATCATGCTTATCACCATCACCGGAAGGATGCTTTGATGACATCAAACACCACACCGTAACTGGGTGGTTATAAAGGTGGCATTGAGTGTTCGGAAAGTATTTGTTGAGACACATGGATCAAGACTGGGATTTGTCCATCCATATGACGGATAGATATACTCTGGGCCCTCTCGGTGGAATGTCATCCAATTGGCTTGCAAGCATGTGACTAGATCACAAGGGATCACATATCACGGGAACGAGAAAAGAGTACTTATCAGTAACGAGGTTGAACTAGGTATGCAGGATACCGACGATCAAAACCTCGGATAAGTAAACTATTGTGAGACAAAGGGAAATTGGTATCGTATGTAAGTGGTTCAATCGATCGCAAAGTAATCATAGAAATATGTGGGAGCCATATGAATTTACAGATTCCTCTATTGGTTATTGTTCGGAGAAGTGTCTCGATCATGTCCGCATAATTCACGAACCGTAGGGAGACACACTTAAGGATTCGATGTTGTTGAGTAGTTATGGAATGATGAGTAACAGACCTAATGTTGTTCGGAGTCTCGGATGGGATCCGGGATATCACGAGGAGATCCGGAATGGTCAGGAGAATAAGATTCATATAAGGAAAGTCATGTTTCGGGGTTGGAGAATGGTTACGGTGTTTTCATCGGGAATGTTCTAGAAGGTTCCGGAAGGTCCGGCACTCCGGAGGGGAAGGGTACATGAATGTGTCATAACAAGTTGGAATGGTTGCATCATGTACTAGGTGTTTGCTTGGTGGAGGGAGAGTAGGAAACCTACTCGGGGAGGAGTTCCTCTCCCTCCACCGCCGGCCAAGGAGGCCGAGTTGGGGAGGGACTCCCCTCCCCTTGGCCGTGCCCTCCCACCTATAAAAGGAGGGGCAGGGCTGCCCCTCTAGACTACACCTTGCCTCACCAAAACCCTAGCCCTAAGCCGCCGGCTCCACCACCTCCTGCTGCTGCCGCCGCCTAGGGCAAAACCTAGCCGCCGACTTGGGCTTCCCCAAACCCTAGCCGCCGGCCTATCCCTCTCTCCTTAGTGTGTCTAAACCCTAGATCTCCAAGGACTCTCTCATAGTCCACCATACTCGCT
Source organism: Avena sativa (assembly GCA_916181665.1). Classification (NCBI taxonomy): domain Eukaryota; kingdom Viridiplantae; phylum Streptophyta; class Magnoliopsida; order Poales; family Poaceae; genus Avena; species Avena sativa. The sequence continues at coordinate 336,055,817 of OV702297.1, read as the reverse complement.
CCGGCTTAAGGCAAAGCCCTGCGAGATCTCCCCTTTACTTCTGGTACCACGCTGTCGTGCTGTCGGAATCGCGAGGAGAGTGCTACAACCTCCGCTGCCTGCTGGAACAAGGGAGAGGAAGGTCTTCATCGAGTACCGAACGTGTGACCGACTGCGGAAGCACTGCCGGAACGCAGCGCCGGAAGGATCGTCTACACGATCTTGAGATCGGCAAGAGTACGACTACATCACCCACGAGAATCCGCTCTCGTTAAACACTTTGGAATCTTCGAGGGTGAGTTATTCCATCGACTGTTGCTACAATCTAGTAGATAGATCTTGGCTTGTTTGTTTGTATGCGGTAGAATTTTTTTGTTTTCCATGCTACGAACCCCTACAAGGTGGAGGCATGTGAGGAGTGCATATTTGCATCATGTTTTATATTATTATTTTACATTGTTGTGGTAGGATCTTGGTATTTTGCGGTGTTCGCATGCACCTTTTATGTTTATTTTCACCAGGATCGGGACAGATGATGGATACGATGGACACAATTCTTGGACCAGTTGTATTGGAGAGAAAAGGATCCAAAACAACGTAAATCACTAATTTGGGAAACACCAATAACACCAGAAGAAAACCCGAAGCGATTGGAGGACACAGAAGGTTTAACGACCAACTATACAGCGGGAATAAATTTTCCGGTCGTATAGTTCCCGCCGTATAGTTGGCGCCGACACTGCCTCCTCAAATAGTTTCACCCCGTGCAACTGGATCGGAGAGACGACATACAAAACGACCAGAAATCGCTGAAACCTCACCCCCGGAAGGTATCTGGAGGGGGAAATCATCCACCGGGGATCCATCTTCGCCCTACGCAGATCTAGGAGGCTAAGGCATCGATCTTCACCATCAACCGCTACATCACCACCATATCCATCCATCTCATCTACATCTTGTCTAGATCTTGTGGTAATTTCCGTACTCGTTGTGGATTTATACAAGTACTATTCATCTATGATAGATTCCATTGTTTTTGCCATGATGTTGATTTCCTCGATGTCTGAGTAGATCATTGGTTCTTGGGTATATGGATAAACCCTAGCATGAGATTGAAATAAGATAAAGTTTATTATGATATTCATCGATGTGACCATGTGTTAGATTGTCTTCATCTTGATGTTGGGAGAAGTCGACCTCTCAATATTTGCCCCTCGTGGGGACTTGATGGAGGGAACTACTTATTGGTAGACGGAGGTGTGTTAGCACTTACATTGACTATAAAGTTGTTGGCACTCCTTACGTATCAACTTGGAAACCCATGAAACACACAAAACACTATCCATGCCATGGGATACATGCTACGGGGTAAAGTCCCTTAATAGCGCAGTAATTCGATTAATGTCAACTGATGTCTGCTGTGGTTATGAGGATGATGTGTGTAGTGGTTGCTGCCTATTTGTCCAAATACGGAGTTAATTCCTCCCACGCATACATAGTTGAGAATGTTCATGATAATAATCTTTACCTTAGACCCTTTATAAATGCTAGAGGTTTATCCGCTACTCCCTGAGAACGTTTTTCCCCATTGAAGTTTCAAATATCTTTTACATACGCGATACTTATTTTCTGTATTCAATTTTGTTTACTTTACTTATTGTTCTCTTATACCAAAAACCCCAAAAGACCTTTTTACACAACACTCGCATTTTATCTTGTTACTTAGAACTTTATTTAGCATTTCTATTTTAGCACTTATTTCAAGAGTTATTAGACTTCGGACTCCTGCTCCCTGTGGGATCGATATCTTTATTTCGAAACTAGATATAAACGATATGTGCACTTGTAGTCATCAAGCTATTTTCTGGTGCTGTTGCCGGGGAGCTAAGCGATGTAGGTCTTTTAGTTTTTGCTTATTTATTTTAGTCTTGTTAAGTTTTGTTTTGAGTTGCAAGTTTCCACCAACATGATGGAGTTTGAGCATTTGACTAGTGCTAAGCCACTCAACCACTTTGGGAAGCCCTATGATATTAATAAAAGAGACAACTCCAACAAGAAGACAAGGGGGTTTGAAATAAATCCTCTACTACTTGGTATTCTACACAAGAAGCAATTTACTGGAGATGAAGAAGATCCTGATCCATTTGAGCATATTGCATGTTTTAAATATATATGTGGCACTTTCCAATTACCAGGGTATACAGCTAACGAGGTAAGTCTGAAACTCTTTAGTCAGACTTTGACTAGCACATCTCTCTCATGGTATAGATCTTTACTCCAGAAGCCACTACTACCTGGGATGATTTAGCTTGTGAATTTCTATCCAAGTATTATCCTTTATCAAAATATTTTGGAATCAGGCGTCTTATAATGACTTGGAGGAACCATCCTAATGAAGGACTAGTAAGAGCTTATATAAGATTTAAAGACTTACTTAATCAGTGTCCTCATCATGATTTACCTGAATGGTATTTATTACATATCTTTTATGGCGGTTTAACTAAACCTAATAAAATTGAACTAGATTCTTGCACGAGAGGAGATTTCATGGATCTACCCATAACTAAATCTTGGGCTTTACTTAATAGGATTCATGATCATAGAGTTTCATGGAATTTTGGTCCAGGAAGCGAAGGAGGCATAGAAATAGATTATGATTGTATCCATGACTATAATAAAAAGGACCATGTTAATAAATTATCGAAGGAACTTTATTTGGATTCAACATGTTGTTAAAGCTTTTTACAGAACACATAAAAGCTCCAAAAAGAGGGTTTGGTCAAGTATGATCCACCACCCGAACCTGGGAAGAAAAGAGAAGTTAAAGCAACACTAGCCTCCCTAGAACCAATGGATGAGATACCTTTCCCTAACACTGCACAGAAGCATATTTTGGAATATGAACAGGTTAAAACAATACAAGAGAAGAAAGAAGAGGAAAGTGTGCCAAAAGTTGAAGAACATTTGGATGAGACCAAACATGAAGAGGTAACCAAGGAAGCAATTATGGCTATGTATGCACATTGCAACATAGTTGAACTTGATAAAGAGACTTCCGTATTGGTTGAAGGTAAAACTAAGGTAAAATATGTGGGTAAGCCTATTCTTCCCTGAATATTTAAAGAAACCTCACATTATGGTTTATGTGATCTTGGCACCGAAGTTAATGTTATATCTTATGATTTTTATTTAAAAAATATAGTATCGGCTACAATAGAAAATACTGATATGACAATCATGTTAGCCAATAAAACTCTTAGAATTCCAATGGGAGTAGTTGAAGATGCAAATGTCACAATTGGCAATAAAAATTTCCCTATCGATTTTGTAGTTGTTGATATGCCAGCTAACACTCTTTGCCCAATTATATTTGGAAGAAACTTTTGGAGCGATGTAGGTGTCACAGTCGACTCCAAAAAGGAGATTGTGTCTCTTAAGCTTGGGAAAGCAGAAAAAGAATTTCAACCTCTACATATAAAAGAAGAAGAGAAAGAGAAAACTATTGAGGAGATGGAAGCTCTTTTCTTTAGGAATCAAGAAGAATAAATAAATGAAGGCTCAAATTATGAAGAAATAATTATGGAGGCAGGTCTCTAGAAGAATAAGAAAGTGAATTTGATTCACTTCCCATTTTAGGGCCTCCAACTGATGAGGCTTTTGAAGATCCAGAAAAGAGAGGGTATGAGGAATTACCACCCCAGAATTAAAAACTTTACCAGATAATCTTAAATATAAATTTTTGGACAATGATAATAAATTCCCTATTATTATTAGTGCTAAACTTTCAGGGGATGAGGAAGAAGAACTCATGAAAGTACTTAAGGAGCATCGCAAGGCCTTTGGGTACTCAATGGATGATTTGTAGGGCATTAGTCCCATGATAACCGTCCATCGAATATCATGGAGGAAGGTGCAAGACCAGTTGCAGAATTTAATAGAAGGTTGAAGCATGAAATGAAGGAAGTGGTAAAAAAGAAATAGTACGCCTACTAGATGCAGGTATAATCTATCCTGTAAAAGAAAGTGAATGGGTAAGTCTTGTTCATTGTGTTCCTAAGAAGGGCGGTTTTACTGTTGTTCCTAATGAAAACAATGAATTGATACCTAATAGAACTTTTGTTGGACATAGGATGTGCATAGGTTTCAGGAAATTGAATAAAGAAACTATGAAAGATCACTATCCTTTACCGTTCATATATCAAACTTTAGAGAGGTTAGCAAACCACACTCATTTTTGTTACTTGGACGGATACTCTGGTTTTTCCCAAATAGCTGTTTATCCTGATGACCAACTTAAAACAAATTGAAGGGAATATGCCCTGAGAGGCAATAATAAAGTGTTTATTATGTGTATTCCAAGTATATGATAGATGTTTATTTTGCATGCTATAATTGTATTAATACGGAAACATTAATACATGTGTGTTTAATAAACAAACATAAAGTTCCTAGTTATGCCTCTCTCATAAACTAGCTCGTTGATTAACAAGATGATCAAGGTTTCCTGATCATGGACATTGGATGTTGTTAATAACGGGATCACAACATTAGTGTAATGGTGTGATGAACATTCATCCGAAGTATAGCATTACGATCAAAGTCATTGAGTTTATATTGCTATAACAACTTACGAAGTGATCCTAATCCTTAGACCATGAGATCATGTTAATCACTAACACCGGAAGAGTTTCTTGATAACATCAAACGTCACACCGTAACAGGGTGATTATAAAGATGGATTCAGAACTAATAAAGTGTTATGTTGAGGCTCATGGATCGAGAGTGGAATTTGTTCATCCTGATGACGGATAGATATACTCTGGGCCCTCTCGGTGATATCACATTGATTAGCTTGCAAGCAAGTGATTTGATCACTAGAATGTTATATCACGGGAACGAGAAAAGAGTGCATGTCAATAACGAGATCAAACTAGGTATGGAGATACCGATGATCGAATCTCCGACATGTAATATATCGTGAAACAAAAGGATTAAGATACTAGCGTAAAAGGTTCCGACGATCACAAGAAAGTCATTGTTGAATGTGTGGGAGTCAGTATGGGTCTCCAGATCCCGCTTCTGATTATTGATCTGAGAGGGGTCTCGATCATGTACGCATTATTCACGAACCATAGGGTGACACACTTAAAAGACACCGACATCCAATTGGAGCAAAAGTTTCATGCCGAAAGAATGAACAAGCGCAGGAATTTATTTCACTAGATACCAAAACAGGTTTTCGGGTGAAATTGCATAAAGTGGTTATGCATGTGAAATGGAATTCTAGCAAGGGGTTATTTGTGAATGTTTGTCATTAAATTAATTGACAAAATTATGAATAAAATAAAAGAGTTTTATTTAATGAGAGTTTGCATTAAATTTGGTGGAAATTTAATGGCAAGTTTGAGTGGGATTTTGAGTGGAGGCATATGAATGGATTTTTGTGAGTGGAGTGTCCACCCACATGAATGAAGGAGGGGAGGGGCATCCCCCATGGCCGGCGGCCACCCCCTTGGGTGCCCCCCTCCGCCTATAAAAGGAGCCCCTCCTCTCACTTCTCACTCACACACCTCCTCGTGAAGGATCTCTCTCCCCCTCTAGAATTTATCCCCCATGGTCTCGGACTAGCGAGATACATGTTCCCGGTGGCTATTCGGCAAGAAAGAGTTGTGCTTTCGCTGCATCGCTGGAGTGAGGAGGCGGAGGTTTCTCGGTGCCTCGAACGTGTGTGCGAGCACGGATGCGCTGCTGATTTGCGGCGCTAGGACTTCCTCTCGATCTTGAGATCGGCAAGAGATCGTCTACATCAACCACGAGTTGAACTCGTTAAGCTTTGTCGGTCTTCAAGGGTATGTTCTCTACGGATATACATCCGCCTATTGTTTGTATCTAATAGATAGATCTTGGTACTTAGTTCACATCGTAGGAAATTTTTTGTTTTCTATGCTGCGAACCCTATAGTGGTATCAGAGCCAGGTTCTATGCGTAGATGCTTTACACGGGTAGTACACATATGAGTATGTGGGCGATGATGATCATGTTGTTGCTCCTTAGTTGTAATTTTGGATATTGGTGGCATAGTGGGATGGAGCGGCCCAGACAAACTTTACATGTCCTCGCACATGAGACCTGTTCCACGCTTGACATGCAACTAGTTTGCATAAGTGGCTAGCGGGTGTCTGTCTCTCCTACTATAGTCAATATCTATTTTGCAACGAGTTGTCAACAATTTGGTTATCCTTGTTGTGGTACATGTTCGTAGGTAAGAACGGTTCTATCTCGAAAGCCCTAAGCCACGTAAAACTTGCAATGGATAAATTAGAGGCGTCTAGTTTAGATTATTGCTGGGCTAGTGTTATGATATGGTGATGTTGTAAGTAGAAGTATGAGATGATACTCTTACAACACACATAGCGTGTAAACTCCATAGACCTTGGATTTACACATATAGGTATGATAGTGATCATACCACGATGCACATGATAGAGATCATCTGCGGGAACCATAACATTTCACTAATAAACATGTGATGTTTGATAGCATCTTATATTGCTTGTTTAGCGCTTTGTTAGCACAATAAGATGATCCCTCATTTAAATATCAAGATAAGAATGTGTTCTTCCTTTAGTATGCACCGATTATGTTTCGTCGCTCCAAGATATCACGTGATGATCGGGTGTTCTTGGATCCACGACCATATTTCGGGTGTAAAACAGGTACACACGCGAATACTAAGGTTCTAACTTGGCGAGCCTAGCATGTACAGACATGGCCTCGGAACACGGACCAAAAGGTTAAGCATGAGTCATATAGTTGATATGATGCCCATTTGATGCTCGCCTTTGAAGCTATACCGACTCACGTGATGATCGGACTTGGTATAGTGGATTTGGTTCATGTAATCACCAAAAAGGCACGAGGGATGTCGTTTTTGAGTGGGAGTTCATTCGTAATATGGATTAGTTGAACTCAATCTATCATACACTTAGTCTAAACTTTACAAATTCTGTTGTAGATGGCACCACCTGCTTTTAATTTCAATGTGTTCATGGAGAAAGAGAAACTAGCAACGAACGGTAGCAACTTTACCGAATGGGACATGAATTTGAGGATTCTCCTCTCTGCTGCACAAAAGCAATACGTGCTAGAAGCGCCACTATGCCCCCCACCTTTTGAGGATGCCCCTGACGAGGAGAAGAATGTCTATCAGACTCGTCAGGAGGACCACAACTTAGTTCATTGCGGCATATTGTATGGGCTAGAGCCGGAACTTCGAAAGCGTTTCGAAAACGTCAATGCATTTGATATAATGGGTGAGTTGAAAATGATTTTCGACACACATGCTGCTGTAGAGAGCTACAACGCTTCAGAAAAGTTCTTTAGCTGCATGATGGAAGAGCACAGCTCCGTTAGTGAGCATGTACTCAAGATGTCGGGTTACGCCGATAAGCTTGTGTCCTTGGGAATAATGATTCCCATTGACTTAGGCATCCATCGTGGTCTGCAGTCTCTGCCACCTAGCTATAAGAGCTTTGTGATGAACTATAATATGCAAGGCATGAAGAAGTCTCTCCCCGAGCTTCTGTCAATGCTTAAAACTGCAGAAGTGGAGATCAAAAAGGAACATCAAGTGTTGATGATCAATAGGAACAATGGTTTCAAGAAAGACAAGAAGGGAAAACGGAAGGGAAGTAAGGGCGGCAAGCCTGTTGCCGTGCCTGAAAAGAAACCCCGAGTTGGACCTAAGTCTGATACCGAGTGCTACTATTGTAAGGGGACTAGCCACTGGAAGCGCAACTGCCCCAAGTATTTGGCAGACAAGAAGGCCGGCAAGGAAAACAAAGGTATATATGAGATACATGTTATTGATGTGTACTTGACTAGTGCTTGCAGTAGCACCTGAGTATTTGATACCGGTTCAGTTGCTAATATTTGTAACTCGAATCAGGGGTTGCGGAACAAGCGACCGCTAGCAAGGGGTGAGGTCAAGATGCGTGTCGGCAACGGATCAAGCGTTGATGTGATCGCCGTCAGAATGTTGGATCTCCACTTGCCGTCGGGATTAGTTATAAACTTGAATAATTGTTATCTGGTGCCTGCACTGAGCATGAACATTGTATCTGGATCGTGTTTGATGCGAAGTGGTTATTCATTTAAATCCGAGAACAATGGTTGTTCCATTTATATGAATGAAATCTTTTATGGTCATGCACCGATGATGAATGGTTTATTTCTATTAGATCTCGATGATAATGTTACACATATTCATAATGTTGATGCTAAAAGGATTAAACTTAATGATGATATATCCGCATATATGTGGCACTGTCGTCTAGGTCATATTGGCGTTAAACGCATGAAGAAGCTCCATTCGGATGGACTCTTGGAATCACTTGATTTTGAATCATTTGATACATGTGAGCCATGCCTTATGGGCAAGATGACTAGAACGCCGTTTTCCGGTTCAATGGAACGGGCAACAGATTTATTGGAACTCATACATTCTGATGTATGTGGTCCAATGAGTGTGTCGGCGCGAGGTGGATATCGTTATTTTGTTACTTTCACGGATGATTTGAGTAGGTATGGTTATATCTACTTGATGAAACACAAGTCTGAAACCTTTGAAAAGTTCAAGGAATTTCAGAATGAAGTGGAAAATCATCGTAATAGAAAGATCAAATTTCTACGGTCCGACCGTGGAGGTGAGTATCTAAGTTACGAGTTTAGCACTCACATGAAAGAGTGTGGAATTGTTTCACAACTCACGCCTGCCGGAACACCATAGCGAAATGGTGTGTCGGAACGTTGTAATCGTACTTTATTCGATATGGTTCGATCTATGATGTCTCTGACGGACTTGCCGTTGTCATTTTGGGGTTATGCACTAGAAACTGCTGCATTCACTTTAAATCGGGCACCATCTAAATCCGTTGAAAAGACACCGTATGAATTGTGGTTTGGAAACAAACCTAAGCTGTCATTTCTTAAAGTTTGGGGATGCAATGTTTATGTGAAGAAACTTCAACCGGATAAACTCGAACCCAAAGCGGAAAAATGCATCTTCATAGGATACCCTAAGGAAAACTATTGGGTATTCCTTCTATCACAGATCCGAGGGCAAGGTTTTTGTTTCCAAGAATGGATCCTTTCTAGAGAAAGAGTTTCTCGCGAAAGGTGTGAGTAGTCGGAAGGTAGAACTCGAAGAGGTTATTAAACCTTCTCTTCAAAGTATGGCGAGTAGCACAGCGCCGGAAGTTGTTCCGGAGTTGGATCTACCTATTGAAGAGGGAACTAATGATAATGATAATGAAACTCCGAAAGAGAGTACTACCGAACCTCGCAGGTCAAGCAGGACGCGTGCAGCTCCCGATCTGTACGGAAATCCTGTCATGAATTTCATGGTTGATGAAAAAGATGACCCTGTGACGTATGAAGAAGCGATGATGAGACCGGATTCCAACAAATGGTTAGAAGCCATGAAATCCGAGATGGAATCCATGTATGAAAATCAAGTTTGGAACTTGGTGGAATTACCTCACGACCGAAAGGCCGTGGAGAACAAATGGATTTTCAAAAGGAAAACTGATGCTGATGGTAATGTGACCGTCTATAAAGCTCGACTTGTCGCAAAGGGGTTTCGACAAATTCAAGGAGTTGACTATGATGAGACATTCTCTCCCGTAGCGATGCTAAAGTCAGTTAGGATTATGTTAGCAATTGCTGCATATTTCGATTATGAGATATGGCAGATGGATGTCAAAACCGCGTTTCTCAATGGTAATATTGAAGAAGAGTTGTATATGATACAACCAAAGGGTTTTGTCGATCCTAAGAATGCTAACAAGGTGTGCAAGCTTCAGCGATCCATCTATGGATTGAAGCAAGCATCACGAAGTTGGAATCTCCGCTTTGATGAGGTGATCAAAGAGTTTGGATTTGTCCAAACTTATGGAGAAGCTTGTATTTACAAGAAAGTGAGTGGGAGCAATGTGGCATTTCTGATATTATATGTGGATGACATATTATTGATCGGAAATGATATAGATCTTTTAAACAGTGTTAAAAGTTATCTAAACAGCAAATTTTCAATGAAGGACCTAGGTGAAGCGTCATACATATTAGGCATAAAGATCTATAGAGATAGATCTAGGCGCCTAATAGGGCTATCGCAAAGTACATACCTTGATAAGATTTTAAAGAAGTTTAAAATGGACGGAAGTAAGAAGGGGTTCTTACCTATGTTGCAAGGCAAGACATTGAGTAAGACTCAAAGTCCGGCTTTGGCGGAAGAAAGAGAGATAATGGACAAAGTCCCCTATGCTTCAGCCATAGGCTCTATAATGTACGCCGCTATTTACAAGACCGGATGTGGCACATGCTATTAGTTTGACTAGTAGGTACCAATCGGATCCAGGTTCGGAACACTGGATAGCGGTCAAGAATATCCTTAAGTACTTACGAAGAACTAAGGATATGTTTCTTGTATACGAAGGTGAAGAAGAGCTCGTCGCTAAGTGTTATGTTGACGCTAGCTTTGACACCGATCCGGATGACTCTAAGTCTCAATCCGGATATGTATTTCTCATGAATGGCGGAGCGGTTAGTTGGAGGAGCTCCAAACAACCTGTGGTAGCGGGATCAACAACGGAGGCTGAATATGTTGCTGCTTCAGAAGCGGCTCAGGAAGCAGTTTGGATGAAGGAGTTCATATCCGAACTAGGAGTGGTTGCAAACGCGTTGGACCCAATGGTGATCTATTGTGACAACAATGGTGCCATTGCCAATGCCAAAGAGCCAAGGTCTCACAAGCATTCCAAGCATATTAAGCGCCGGTTTCACTCCATCCGCGAGCATGTCAAGGATGGAGATATAAAGATTTGTAAAGTACATACGGATCTCAATGTAGCATATCCGTTGACTAAAACTCTCCCTAGAGCAAAACATGATCAACACCAGAACTCAATGGGTGTTAGATTTATCACTATGTAACTAGATTATTGTCTCTAGTGCAAGTGGGAGACTGAAGGGAATATGCCCTGAGAGGCAATAATAAAGTGTTTATTATGTGTATTCCAAGTATATGATAGATGTTTATTTTGCATGCTATAATTGTATTAATACGGAAACATTAATACATGTGTGTTTAATAAACAAACAGAAAGTTCCTAGTTATGCCTCTCTCATAAACTAGCTCATTGATTAACAAGATGATCAAGGTTTCCTGATCATGGACATTGGATGTTGTTAATAATGGGATCACAACATTAGTGTAATGGTGTGATGAAAATTCATCCGAAGTATAGCATTACGATCAAAGTCATTGAGTTTATATTGCTATAACAACTTACGAAGTGATCCTAATCCTTAGGCCATGAGATCATGTCAATCACTAACACTGGAAGAGTTTCTTGATAACATCAAACGTCACACCGTAACAGGGTGATTATAAAGATGGATTCAGAACTAATAAAGTGTTATGTTGAGGCTCATGGATCGAGAGTGTAATTTGTTCATCCCGATGACGGATAGATATACTCTGGGCCCTCTCGGTGATATCACATTGATTAGCTTGCAAGCAAGTGATTTGATCACTAGAATGTTATATCACGGGAACGAGAAAAGAGTGCATGTCAATAAAGATATCAAACTAGGTATGGAGATACCGATGAACGAATCTCGGACATGTAATATATCGTGAAACAAAGGGATTAAGATACTAGCGTAAAAGGTTCCGACGATCACAAGAAAGTCATCGTTGAATGTGTGGGAGTCAGTATGGGTCTCCAGATCCCGCTTCTGATTATTGATCTGAGAGGGGTCTCGATCATGTCCGCATTATTCACGAACCGTAGGGTGACACACTTAAGAGACACCGACATCCAATTGGAGCAAAAGTTTCATGCCGAAAGAATGAACAAGCGCAGGAATTTATTTCACTAGATACCGAAACAGGTTTTCGGGTGAAATTGCATAAAGTGGTTATGCATGTGAAATGGAATTGTAGCAAGGGGTTATTTGTGAATGTTTGTCATTAAAGTAATTGACAAAATTTTGAATAAAATAAAAGAGTTTTATTTAATGAGAGTTTGCATTAAATTTGGTGGAAATTTAATGGCAAGTTTGAGTGGGATTTTGAGTGGAGGCATATGAATGGATTTTTGTGAGTGGAGTGTCCACCCACATGAATGAAGGAGGGGAGGGGGCAGCCCCCATGGCCGGCGGCCACCCCCTTGGGTGCCCCCCTCCTCCTATGAAAGGAGCCCCTCCTCTCACTTCTCACTCACACACCTCCTCGTGAAGGATCTGTCTCCCCCTCTAGAATTTATCCCCCATGGTCTCGGACTAGCGAGATACATGTTCCCGGTGGCTATTCGGCAAGAAAGAGTTGTGCTTCCGCTGCATCGCTGGAGCGAGGAGGCGGAGGTTGATCGGTGCCTCGAACGTGTGTGCGAGCACGGATGCGCTTCTGATTTGCGGCGCTAGGACTTCCTCTCGATCTTGAGATCGGCAAGAGATCGTCCACATCAACCACGAGTTGAACTTGTTAAGCTTTGTCGGTCTTCAAGGGTATGTTCTCTACGGATATACATCCGCCCGTTGTTTGTATCTAATAGATAGATCTTGGTACTTAGTTCACATCGTAGGAAATTTTTTGTTTTCTATGCTGCGAACCCTACACAAATTTCATTAGTCCTTATGGTTTACATGCTTATCGACGCATGCCTTTTGGTTTATGTAATGCTCCAGCAATTTTTCAAAGATGCATGACTGCTATCTTTGCAGATTTTATAGAACTAATAATGGAAGTATTTATGGATGACTTTTTTGTCTATGGAACTTATCTTACTAGTTGCTTGGATAATCTCAAAATATTTTTTGCAGCGTTGTAAAGAAACATATATCGGTCTAAACTAGGAACCATGCCATTTCATGGAAAAATAAGGCATAGTCCTTGGACATAAGGTATCATGTAAGGGTATTGAAGTAGACAGAGCTAAGGTTGAATCAATATAGAGAATGCCACAACCAAGGGACATAAAAGGTATAAAAAGTTTTCTTGGTCATGTGGGTTTTTATAGAAGGTTCATTAGGAATTTCTCCAGAATTTCTAAACCTTTAACTAATCTGTTGCAAAAGGGAGTAAGATTTAATTTTGATGATAACTGCCTTATTGCCTTTGATAAACTTAAATATGATTTATCCCATGCTCCCATCATTAAACCACCTATATGGGATATGACTTTTGATTTAATATGTGAAGCTAGTGATGATGCTGTAGGAGTAACTCTGGGACAACATATAGGTCGCAGATTTAATATTATACATCATGCTAGTAGAACTCTCAATAGTGCTCAATAGAATTATCCGAAGGAAGAAAAAGAACTTTTTGCTGTATTTTTCTCTTGCAATAAATTTCATTCTTATATACTTGATGCAAAAGTAAGAGTTCATACGAATTGTGACGGTTTAAAAGAACTCCTAGAGAGGAAGAATCATAAGCCAAGACTAATCCGTTGGATTCTTTTACTTTAAGAATTTGCAGATTATGCAGAGCAAAAAATAAAGATAATGGATGCAACATCTATATTTGCCCAACAAGGCACCAATCTTATTGAGATGAACTTTAGTCCTGGTGATTTTATTTTATGAGAATTGTTAGATGAACTAAGGTCAATTCCTCCAAAAAAGAAGATGTCATTGTTGTTGGAGGATCTTGTCATCCCCGACTAAATAAACGGTGAGTGCAAGGTAAGTTTTATTTCTCTAATAAGTGATATGTCTTCACAATTTACCTTTGAATTCCTCTTGTTTTTCTGAAGTTTTTGAGGGGTTTTACTAACTATACGGGCGCAACTATATAGACGAAGAAAAATCTCCCTCTGTATAGTTGGTCATTAAAGGTATTGTATCCCCCTTGCAAAAAAAATCGGTGCCCAGAAACTATACGACCAAACTATACGGCCGGGAAAATTTATTCATGTCGTATAGTTGGTCGTTAAAGCTTATGCATCTTTGATCCGTTTTTTGCTTTTATTCATCTAAAAAACGGTTTGTCGGTGCCAAGTCGGTAACCTAACCAACCTGGACTCAAGATATTTAGAAATATCTGCCCGAAACCAACTATACGGACGGAGCTATACGGGCTGCGACCGTATAGTTGGTCGTTACGCAGAAGAACTCCTCCAAAAATCATGATTTCTTTTCCTGTTCCGTTAGGATTCTTTTCTTGGGCTTGAATTTGGTGTTTCTCGCCAGTTTTACTAACCTCTGACCCCTCTTATATACTGCCATTGTGCCTCTCTCTAATCATAATCATCAGGAACAAATCTAGCCATGCTCTATCCCGTCCTAGGCCGTGGAAAACTCCTGGGGCTCATTGCTCCTCCCAGGGACCGCTCTCGCAGCCCGTCCATGGAGGCGGCGATGAGGAGGTGGAGAGGTTTATCCCGGAGTACAAGGAGTATGTCAATCCAAGCTTCTACAACAGCGATCCTGATGAAGGATGGAGTGATGTTTACATTAGTCATGACGTCTATGATCCCCCGGAGATCAAATGGGCGGCGATGAAGAGACCTCAACAAGAGAGAGAAGGCCACAATATGCATGGAAAAGGGCGTGGAGACGGTCAAGTTCATCACCATGGATCCCAGGCCACACAAGCATAAGAAATTACCTAATGTTGGTTTAGGTGCTAGCAGGGAAGCGACGGTGCCACGCTCTAAGCCTACCATTGGTGCTCGTATGAGGGTAAATCCTCAAGAAGAGTGGAGGAACAGTTTCAACTTCCCTGATCCATCAATCATGGATGAGGAAGAGTAAGTTGTCCCTAGGACCAAGGACCACGTTCGATCACTAGAGATATATCAGAAGCAGGATCTATTCCATCGCGTTGAAGTCCGTCACCGTCTCAAGGACATAGAGAAGAAGGATGATCTTCTTCCATTTGTGACTAAACTCGCAGATAAGGTGGACAATTTGCAATCTGATTTGCGCAGGTGCTACAGCCGCATAACTTCCCTAGAGCATGATGGCTATATGCGTGGTTGACGTAGATCCTGTTGGGAACCCCAAGAGCAAGGTGTGAAGTAGCACAGAAGCAAGTTTTCCCTCAGTAAGAAACCTAGGTTATCGAACCAGTAGGAGGAAGGAAACGTCACACAGGTGTTGTAACCAACGCGGAGACCTGCACAACACACACTCAAGACTTTGCCCCAACGAATCAGTGAGGTTGTCAAGCTCACCTGTTTGCTGTAACAAAGGATTAAACATATGGTGTGGAAGGTAATGGTTTGCAGCAAGTAAACAGGTAACAGTGGAAGATGTATCAATGGTAAAGATTGGACCGGGGTTCATAGCTCACTAGAGGTGCTCTCCTTAGATAAACAACATGGCATGAAGGGTAAACAAATAACAGCAGGGAAATTGACAGGAACTGAGCAAGGCATAACAATGCAATACTAGACAAAAAGATCCTATGAGATTCGATTGGGCAATACAACAATATACATAGACCGCCATCCAACTGCATCTATGACTAGAAGTCAACCTTCAGGTTATCATCCGAACCCCCTCCAGTATTAAGTTGCAAGCAACAGACAACTGCTTTAAGCAAAGTGTGTAAGGTAAACAATCCACTCGTTCCATGAACAAGAGACCGTTGTTTTCTCCCTAGTGGCAACAACATATCTACAACCAAAGAGATTTTTTGTCACTTCCCTTGGAAACTAGAGGCATGAAAAATATCGAGCATAAATACCCCCTCTTGGAGTCACTAGCAACTACTTGGCCAAGATAGCTACTAACAACGGAGAGCATGCAAGATCACAAACAACACAGACATGATAGTATCAAATAGACAAAACCATTAATCAATCTGACATTGTAATCTCAGTATCCATCGGATCCCGACAAAAACAACATGCATGATTACAAATAGATTAGATCTTGATCATGAACGGAGCTCACAAGATCTATACATGAAAGCACAAGGAGTAGATACAACCATCTAGCTACTACATGGACCCATAGTCCAAGGTGGAACTACTCACGCATCATACCGAAGAAGAAGGCCTTCGAGATGATCTCCCCTCTGGCAGGGTGCCAGGAAGAACTTCAGATCCCCCTGATCTAGGGACGACAGTGGCGGCAGCTACAGAAGGTTTCGTGGAGTTTTGATCGGGTGCCTAGGGTTTCGTGAAGAGGCGAGGCTGGGAGGCGGCCGGAGGGCCCAAACCCTCTAGACTTCGTGTTTCCCACGGTAAAATATTGACTTTGGCTTTTGTCTCGTCCAATTCCGAGAATATTGATTTTCTGCCTTTCTGGAACGAAAAACAGAAGAAAACAGGCAACTGTCACTATGGCAACTTGTTAATAGGTTAGTTTAAGAAAAGATATAAAAACACCTTAAAGTGTAGACAAAGCAAAGCAAAGTAGATACTAAACAAGCATGGAGCATCAAAAATTATAGATACATTTCTGACGTATCAAGCATCCCCAAGCTTAACTCCTGCTCGTCCTCGAGTAGGTAAGTGATTAAAGAATAATTTTTGAGGTGACATGCACCGTCAAAACCAAGATCAAACCATTTGCAAGAATTGAAAGCTGGGATCATAGAACTCTAAACATGTGCATGAAAGATGGAGTTCTAACAATAGGACAAAGTAACTATGCATGCAACATGAAAGGCTACAAACAAAGATCATGAATAACATGCATTCAAAAATGTTTGTTTGTTTCACATACAGAAAACATGGCATAGTGGCATTCAGCTTGTCCCTCATAGACTAGCAGATAGATGCATAGGACACCTTCAAAGTTCACAAGGGTGACTAGAAACAAGTAGCACAAGGACAAGTAATATCACAATATGCATCAATCAATAAGTTTTGGGACACTACACACAGAATGTCAACTATGCTCTCTTAATGGTGCCTAAAGGTAGAAGGTCAAGAATCAAATAATGGTGGAAGAAATACCCTTCACAAAGGGAAGCAGGGATTTCAAGTTTCAAAAAGAGCTTCCAAAAATTATGGTACTTGTTAGCTTTCAACCCTCATTGCCCCTATCATAAGCATCTTGAAGCGGTTAAGGTTAAAGTGAACAAACTATGGAGTATATGCTTGAGAAAGTACAAGGTTGCAATCTCAAGTCCCTTGAATACGAGGGCCACACCTCATGCTACTCAACTTCAGTCACCTATAAGTTCTTGTCATTCTAAGTACATGCGTATCATAGAGAACCGCCAACAGGGTACCCCTTGCACATGGTACAGGAGCTATCCCATAACCAAAATGACAAGGCAAGCAGAAAATGAGCATCTCAGCGATCTTTTTATTTACTATATGCATAGCTTTTTTTATTGAGGATGCTTCATAGATAGCTCACTATGGTGATGCTGCAAGTTTCCACCATGATTAGGCATGGCTTAGGCTAGCGGCCCAGGCGTTTCTCTAACACAAAATACATACTCCATGGACTTACAAGTTCCCTCTTTATTTCACACCGGTAACATCCATAGACAAAAGAGCATGATGTCAACTGATTACAAAGTACAAGTGCAATGTTGAAAACGTTCCCCGTGACAGCACGGTTCTGCTAATTCCAACGTATAAGTGCAAGCATATACAACATAGATGACACAATGGTTCAAGTTATTAGGGGAAAAGAATATAAAGTGTGCCATCAAGTTTATGAGGGCTTTAATCACTAAGTTTTCACATAATAAAATACTTTTTAATTGGAAGATAGCTGAAAACAAGAATATACTTGGAATGGTGTAACACACCATGCATAGGAGTTTATAGTGGACACTTTGGAATAACTTGTTTTCTTGGAAGTTTGAAGCATGAGTAGAACTTACTCATACAAGTGGAGGCTAGCAAAAGACTGGGAGCAACCAACTACGAGAGCAATAATGGCCATAATCATGCAGAGCAACAAAACATTACTAATCAAAGCATAGAGTGTTACTACAATTCAAGGACTAAATGATCATAGAGGCTATGGTGACTTGTCCATAGTCATAACATAGTGTGATCATGTGCCAAGTCAACCCAAACAAAGCATCAAAGGAGAATACCACAATACTATGCTTTTGTATGCTAAAACAACGCATAATTCTTTCAAGGCACACTAAACAATCCCAATTGTTTGGAACAAGACATGCTACATCAATAATCACTAAGCATAAGGTCAAAACAACACCTAGCATGTCATGCAAAAGTCTAAGTCATAGTCAATGCAAGCTCCTCTTGCACTTATCAAGCAAGAACTTTCTACTCCTTTCCAACACCAAGCAACTTATTTAAAACAACACAGCGAGAACAAGGGTCCAAACTACTTTATTCAAGCAAACTAAACAAACTAAGCAAACCAAACGAAAACTAAGACTCTCCAAGAACAACACAACTTGTGCATGAAACAATAAAAACGAAGTGTCTAGACAGACCTGACCTTTTTATTGATGAAGAAGGGGATGCCTTGGGCATCCCAAGCTTTGAAGATTGTACCTCTTGGATATTTCTTGAGGTTCCACCGGGGTGGCATCCCCAATCTTATGCTTTTTTCCAATCTTCATCTCATTACATCATTCTCTCTCTACACCTGAAATTTTTTCCTTCATACAAAACTTCACACAATCTTCATTAGCAACATTAGTGTATTCAAAAGATAATAGACTTTTAGGCAAAGATTTGGAACAGCAATTTTTTTCACTAAAAACACAATCTAGTGTAGAAACTCCTTCAAAAAGTTCAATTCACCTAAAGAGAACTCAAAAAGGAACCAATAAGAAGCAAATGCAAATAATGGCAGAAATCTGTAAAACAGACCAGCAGGTAGAAACCTATTTTTTAGAAAATCTTCTGTTGCTCAAATAAAAAAGTGTTGAACTAAATAAAGTTATCTAACATACTGGGGGATTTATTCGTAAATTTTAAGCTCAATCCGAGTTACATAGACTCCTCACGAAATTTTATGGTGGAGGACAGAAATCTGTTTTGGGACAGCAACTCTCCAAATCTTACTTCCCTCTCATTAGAGGTCGTTCTTGGCACAAAAAGCAAACAAAAAGGATAAGAAGAGGTCATTACTGAAGTAATAACTTCCAAGACTCAAGGAAACTCTTGGGTTATCTCCCAAAAAGTACTTTTCTTTAGCGCCTTTAAGTTAGACACAAGAAGCAAGAAATCAAGTATTTTCCAATGAGGAAGCATTAACATCAAACCTTGCTTTCAAAGGAGGATCAAAAAGCAACTTCTATCTCCTCATAGGGAAGTGTTCAATACCTTTCTTGAATTGATATTGATATTTAATGGTGCCTTCTTTCATATCAATGATGGCACCAATAGTTCTAAGAAAAGGTCTTCCCAAAGTAACACGACAAGAAGCATTGTATTCAACATCCAAAATATAGAAATCAACAGGGACATAAGCATTGTTAACCATGATGAGAACATCATTAATACTCCCCATTAGTTTCTTCTTAGCATTATCATCAAGTGGAACATCCAAATAACAATCTTCTAAAGGTGGCAAATCAAGCATTTCATAAATCTTCCTAGGCATAATAGAGACACTAGAACCAAGATCACATGAAGATTTGAGATCAAAGTCATTCACTTGCATATTAATAATGGGTTCCCAACTATCTTCCACCTTCCTAGGAATAGAAGCTTTGTATTTTAGCTTCTCTTCCTTAATCTTAACAAGAGCATCTGTAATGTGTTTGGTGAAAGCAACATGCATATCACTAGCATCAGGAATTCTAGCAAGCTTTTGCAAGAACAGAATCACTTCAGAAATATTGCAACTATCTATATCAAAATCAAGCTTAGCATCACTAGTAGTGGACTCATTAGTCTTAGGCATTGTAGGAGGAGAAATAGGGGCTTCTTGTGGTTTAGTGGTCGCCAGTCTAGTGATGGTGCACACACTATTGTTTCTATCAATTTCAGCTTCCCTTTCCCACTTAGCATGAAGTTGAGCTAACAATCTAACATTTTCATCAATAGTAACTTGTATGACATGAGTGGCAGCAAAGGTACTTTCCATGGTTTCAGGTTTAGCAGCTATTTTATTAATCAAGGAGGACTGTGCTTCAAACAAAGAGGAAATATTTTTTCAGCACTCAAATTTTTTGACTGTAAGCTAGGAATTTCTCTATTTAGATTCTCAAGCTGATGACTAATATTTTTCAAGATAATAGATTTTTCCTCCATAGTTTTAGTGAAAATCTTGTTTTTCTCATATTGCATCTGCATAAAGTTTTTAGTGGATCTCTGAACTTCTATAATCCTCTCTTCACTAGGCATTCCAGATCTACTATGATAAGCATTTCCACTAGGAGGATAAGGCCTATAGTTATTACCATAAGTATTGTTGCCAAAATTGTTGTTTCTAATGTAGTTCACATAAACTTGCTCTTCTTGAGCAACCAAAGAGGCTAAGGGAACACTATTAGGATCTAGAGGAGCTTTCCCATTAACAAGCATAGCCATAATAACACCAATCTTATCACTCAAAGAGGAGGTTTCTTCAACAAAATTTACCTTCTTACCATGTGGATCTCTCTTAGTAGCCATTCAGAGTAATTGACCATCATATTGTCGAGGAGCTTTGTTGCAGCACCCAAAGTGAGGCCCATAAAGGTACCTCCAGCAGCTGAATCCAATAGGTTTCTTGAAGAGAAGTTCAAACCTGCATAAAAAGTCTAGATAATCATCCAAGCAGTGAGTCCATGAGTGGGACAATTCTTAACCAAATACTTCATTCTTTCCTAAGCTTGAGCAACATGTTCATTATCAAGTTGTTTAAATTTCATAATGTCACTTCTCATAGATATAATCTTAGCAGGAGGATAGTACTTTCCAATAAAAGCATCTTTGCATTTAGTCCAAGAATCAATACTATTTTTAGGCAAGGATGGCAACCATTCTTTAGCTTTTCCTCTCAAGGAGAAAGGAAACGGCTTAAGATTAATAATATCTCCATCTACATCCTTATACTTTTGCATCTCACAAAGTTTAATAAAGTTATTGAGATGGACAGCATCATCATCAGAACTAGCACCAAAAAATTGCTCTCATCACAAGATTCAATAAAGCAGGCTTAATTTCATAAAAGGTAGCATCAGGAGCAGGTGGAGAAATAGGAGTGCTAAGGAAATCATTGTTGTTTATGCTAGTGAAGTCACACAGCTTGGTGTTCTCAGCAGAGTTCATTTTGGCAAAGTGGAGCAAGCCAAAAATAGCAGCAGCAGCTAGAGCAGGAACTAATTTTTGTGTGCTTTTGAATAAAGAAAGCAAACCAAACTAAACTATTTTTTTGGAATTTTTGAAAAGAGGCAAACAAAACCAAGCAAAGAAACTAAGCAAACTAAAAACAAAGTAAAGAGAAAGGAAGTGAAGGACTCCCCTTGTGAAGACATCCTTAGCCTCCCCGGCAACGGCGCCAGAAATACTTGATGGCTATACGCGTGGTTGACGTGGAGCCTGTTGGGAACCCCAAGAGCAAGGTGTGAAGCAGCGTAGCAGCAAGTTTTCCCTCAGTAAGAAACCGAGGTTATCGAACCAGTAGGAGGAAGGAAACGTCACACAGGTGTTGTAAGCAACGCGGAGACCTGCACAACACAAACTCAAGACTTTGCCCCAACGAATCAGTGAGGTTGTCAAGCTCACCGGTTTGCTGTAACAAAGGATTAAACGTATGATGTGGAAGGTAATGGTTTGCAACAAGTAAACAAGTAACAGTGGAATATGTATCAATGGTAAAGATTGGACCGGGGTCCATAGTTTACTAGAGGTGCTCTCCTTAGATAAACAACATGGCATGAAGGGTAAACAAATTACAGCAGGGCAATTGACAAGAACTGAGCAAGGCATAACAATGCAATACCAGACAAAAATATCCTATGAGATTCGATTGGGCAATACAACAATATACATAGACCGCCATCCAACTGCATCTATGACTAGAAGTCCACCTTCAGGTTATCATCCGAACCCCCTCCAGTATTAAGTTGCAAGCAACAGACAACTGCTTTAAGCAAAGTGTGTAAGGTAAACAATCCACTTGTTACATGAACAAGAGACCGTTGTTTTCTCCCTAGTGACAACAACACATCTACAACCGAAGAGATTTTTGTCACTTCCCTTGGAAACTAGAGGCATGAACCCACTATCGAGCATAAATATCCCCTCTTGGAGTCACTAGCAACTATTTGGCCAAGATAGCTACTAACAACGGAGAGCATGCAAGATCACCAACAACATAGACATGATAGTATCAAATAGACAAAACCATTAATCAATCTGACATAGTAATCTCAATATCCATCGGATCCCCGCAAACACAACATGCATGATTACAAATAGATTAGATCTTGATCATGAACGGAGCTCACAAGATCTATACATGAAAGCAAAAGGAGGAGATACAACCATCTAGATACTACATGGACCCATAGTCCAAGGTGGAACTACTCACGCATCATACTGGAGAAGAAGGCCTCCAGGATGATCTCCCCTCCGGCAGGGTGCCAGGAAGAACTTCAGATCCCCTCGATCTAGGGACGACGATGGCGGTGGCTACAAAAGGTTTCGTGGAGTTTTGATCGGGTGCCTAGGGTTTCTGCATGGGGGTTCTTATAGGCGAAGAGGCGAGGCTAGGAGGCGGCCGGAGGGCCCATACCCTACCCACGCGCGGGGTGGGCCCACCCGCGCCTAGGGGTGTGGCGTCCGTGGTTCGCCTCTCCGTCTCCCCTCTAGACTTCGTGTCGCCCATAGTAAAATATTGACTTTGGCTTTTGTCCCGTCCAATTTCGAGAATATTGATTTTTTGCCTTTCTGGAACCAAAAACAGAAGAAAAGAGGCAACTGTCACTATGGCAACTTGTTAATATGTTAGTTCTAGAAAAGATATAAAAACACCTCAAAGTGTAGATAAAGCAAAGCAAAGTAGATATTAAACAAGCATGGGGCATAAAAAATTATAGATACGTTTCCAATGTATCAGAGGATACCAACAAGAAGTTGCGCACCATAGTGCTACATGCCATGGCGCCACAATGATCTACAATAAATCACGGTATCAAATAATCGCGAGGGATTATTTGATCCCGCCTGGCTTGATTCCAGGCTTGGAGAGATCTTTAAGACCTTGTAATCTATCTTATAAGTTTTTATTACTATTTTAGCTTTGCATTAGTTCGAGTTTAGAAATAAAGGTTGCATCATTAGAATTCCCTTCAAGAATAGTCGATCCCTTTTATGAAATTCCGAGTTTATTATAATATATGGAGCATTATTGCGTTTGAGTTTGTCTTATTGGATATATGAATAGCTTGAGTATAATTTTACTTGCACTTGATGATAGCAATAGGAGTCTTCCACACCATTGGTATTAATGGAACATACAAAGATAATTTGGTCAGTATGTTGTAAGTTCCTTGTTTGATTTACAAAGGAAAAATTATCTAATCATTAAATTAAGTTGAGAAATAAAACCTTGAACAAAGTAAAATTAAAAGTGCTATCAAATTAGAGTGAGAACAAGACGAGGTAGAATATTCAAGCTATAAAGATGCTTCATATACAATTAGAATTTGGTAATTGAGATAGTTAAACTTTGAATTCCTACATGAAGTGGAATGTATGGCTAGGTCCTTTGCACAACACTTAAACAAAAGTGTGAGCATATATATATAAAAATAAAGAAGAAAAGAAAGAAGAAATCGAGCGAATGTGCAAAGGAGCAAATAGGCATATACCACTATATTGTAGTAACACAAAAAAACGTTTGAGATTTTGAATCCCAAGTGACTATGTTGATCCTAAAACACTTGGGACTACCTTGCTAACTAAAAGGACTATATTTTCCCATGCTATTTTGGTGATGATGACAATCCCACTTGTGATCGAACCGTGTGCTTGAGTTTCAGGTTAATTGCTTATGATGATTCTTTTGAAGTGTGTGGGTGCTCTCTTTGGGATCTCATGAAGACGGCGCTCTTTCATTTTTATATTTCTCTCATTTTATTGCTTTAGATCGTCATACTATCAAGAGGGGGTCCACCTCAGAAGGCTGTGGGGAATCATCTATTTTTGCAAAAACCATATATGCACCGCCACATCCATCCTACTCATTTGAGAGAGAGTGAAGTTCTGATCTGTTGGGGCATTTTTTGTCTGATCGGAACTTCCGGCCAGGCACCGGAAGTTCTGCTCAGGGCTCTCTGGGAAGGATCTGGGCTAATCTCCAATCCAACTTCCGCTGGAAGTTCTGGCCAGCTCCTAGAACCTTCTGTTTTGGTACATTCTATTTGGCGGAACTTCCACCGGAAGTTCCGATCTGGAATTTCCGTAGCTTCTTCCACTAAGATCCTGAGCGAAACTTCCGCCTAGGTGCCGGAACTTCCGTTCAAACAATGTTGGTGACCCATTTGTTCTGCCCCTTGTTCCGCCCCAAGTTCCGCTCAGATTCAGTATACTTCTATTTGGAAGTGTTCTATTTGACGGAACTTGGGCCGGAACTTGCATCGGAAGTTTCACCGGAACTTTCGATCGTTTTGACCAGAACTTCTGGTCAGGCTTTTGGAGCGTGCGTCAACGGCCTGATGACCATTGGAGCTACGTTGGGCTGAACTTCCGGCCACTCACCGGAACTTCTGGTGAGGTCGCGAACTGCCCAACGGTTCAGTTTGGAGGGAGCCTATTTAAGGCACCCTCCTTCTTCCTCCTATCTACCTCTTCAATTTCTCTCTCCTCCATTAATACCTGAGCTTCACCTCACTATATCTCTCTCCCTAGCCACTCAAATCACTTGATCTTTTGAGAGGTGAGGGAGGTGACCTAGATCTACACTTCCAACAAAGAAGATTTGATTCCCCCCACCTATCCTTTATGGATCTTGTTACTCATGGGTTTGTTGGAACCCTAGACGATGTAGGGCATCCTCGGAGCTAAGGGCATGTGTTGTAAAGCTCTGTGGCATTGTTGAGGGCCTCCAATTGAGTTGTGGAGCTTCCCCCTCAACCTTGTTGTAAAGGTTTCGGTTGGCGCCTTCAAGGTCACCAATTAGTGGATTGTGAGGCCTCCTTTGTGGGGGATCTCACCGGAGAAGAAGGTGAGGCCTTTGTGGTGCTCGGGTGACCTTGTGTGGCCCCGGTACCTCTCCAACATAGACGTAGCTCCCCTCGGAGTGAACTACAGAATTACATCTATGTGTCCCTGCTCCGGTTATCTCGTTCCCTACCTTTACTCCTTGCTCTTTACCGTTCTTGTGGTTGTTGTTAGTTCTCTAGCATATAGGTTGTTCACCTAGTTGCATATCTAGAGAACTTTCCTTCTTGCCAAGCCTAAAATTGTGTAACAAATTAAAAATTGGTAGTCGCCTATTCACCCCCCCTCTAGTCGATTCAAAGTCGGTACTTTCAATTGGTATTAGAGCCAAGGCTCTTATTTCAGGCTTTACCGCCTAAGAGACGATGGCCGACGAAGGGGGTAGTGAAAATGAAAACTCCAAGAACTTGGCCATCATGGATGACCTCAAGCAATTGGAGACATCCATGATGTCCAAGTTTGAGGAAATGATGACTATTTTGCAGTCTCTCAAGCCAAACCCCATGGTTTCTCTTGCCACACCCCAAACCACCGAGCTTCCTCCTACCGTTTCTGTGACCGCCATCGGGGTGAATCCCGCAGCCGTCACCACTCACTTGGGACTTGGTTTTGTTGCTCAAACATCTACCAAGGTTCCAAGCGAGAACACCGAGGAGCCTGAATACTCAACTTCCAAAGAGGAAAGTGGAGGAAAGGACTACTCGGCGGTGCCCCCACCGCCAAAGTACACTCCGGATCCACCCATTCCCATGCCACACAGCATTCCTCAAGGAGAAGCACCTATGCTAGATACTTCAATTTTTTCCAATTGGCAATATCTAATGCGCTCACATATTTCCAGCTCTTCTATTGAGTTAATGAGGATTGCGGAGGATGGGTTCTCTCCATATGATCCAAAGAAGTTGACTCGAGGTGAAGTGGTGGACAAGAAACTCAATGCCACGGCTTTGGGGATGATTCAAAAGGCCTTGACTCCCAAGGACTTTTCTCACATTCGCCAATTCAACACCGCCAAGGAAGCATGGGATCAGCTCACCGAGCTATTTGTTGGGAATGCAAGCATTCAAAGCTCCAAGTTTGATGAAGTCAACAACGAGTGCGATGGTTTCGTATGCAAGATGATGAGACTCCCAAAGACATGTATAGGCGGCTCAAGGTCCTTTGCTGCACTATGAGGGATCTTGGTGCCACCTATGTTGATGACAAGTTCATGAAGATGAAGTTCATTCAAGCTCTCCTTCCTTTTGAAGAACAAAAGCTCAACTCCATCAAGGGAAGAACCAAGTTTCACCTAATGACCTCCCAAGAAGTCTTGAGTGAAGTTATTGCCATGACCATTGCCAAGAAGAACGCAGAGTCCGCTTGTGCTAGGGCTATTGGATCAACAAAAGTGAATCTTGCTTTGAAGGCCAAGGCTATTGAAGTTGATGATGATGATACATCAAGTGAGTGGTCTCAAGAGGACCTCAAGTGTGCCTTCAACGAACATCTTACTCTCGCTTCAAGGGCCTTTTGGAACAAGTCCAGGATCAAGTCAAGGTCAAGGGACAACCCAAGATTCAACTCATCCAACAAGTCTCCCAAGGCAAGGTCATGCTACAATTGCAACGACAAGAGTCACTTTGTGGCCAAGTGTCCCTTTGAGAACCGTGAAGACAATGGTGGTCGTCTCATTCGCAAGATCAAGTCAAGACCTCCTCATCCTTTGAACAAGAACTACGCCGTCAAGAATGTCGCCAACAAGGAAAGAGCTATAGTGGTCCATGAAGAATACCTTTCGGGCACGGATGAAGAAGAAGATGATGATGAAGTCCAAGGCGGAGAAATTGTGGGAGTTGCTGCTATTGCCACTACCTCTACTCCACGATTGTCCCTATTTGACTCACCAAATGAGAACGTCATCTCCTCCAACCAAAAGTGTATCATGGCCAAGGACACCGAGGTAACATCTAAACCCACTCCTCAACCCATCTCTAGTGAGCCTTCTTCTCTTGATCTTGTTGGTCTAGAGATAAAGAAAGAGATGATAAACATGTATGAGTTTATTGCTACCTTGGATGAAGAAACTAAAACTTGCTTTGATTCCTTGCTTGCACAACTTGACAATGCTAGGGATGCTTTAGATGAAAAGGAAGAACTTCTTGACTTGTTAAGTAAAAATGAAAGAGATGTCGCCGATGAAATTGCTTCTCTCACTCAAAGTCTTGAGGATGAACAAAATATGAGAATTAATCTTGAGGAAAGTGTGTCTAAACTTGTAGATGACCATAACAACACCATGTGCTCTCTCACTAAAGAACATGATCATGCTCTTGCATTGGTCAAGGTGCTTAAGAAAGAGAAAGTTGAGTTTGGTGTTGGTCATGATAGGGCTCGAGAAGATCTTGAGAAACTCAAAGAGGAACACAAAGCCTTGGAGAGCAAATTCTCAAGTATTTTTGAAGCCCATGAACAACTTCAAACTCAACTAACTTGTGAACATGCTAAGTCTTCCACTGTGCAAATTATAGACTTGTCTAGCACTCGTAACCATTGTTGCAAGAATGAGCATCTTATTGAGTAGAACAAGGCGTTGAAGGATCAACTTGCCAAGACTAAGAAGAAGAAGAATAAGAAGAAGAAGAAGAAGAAGAAGAACAAGAAGAAGAACAAGAAGAACAAGAAGAAGAAAAAGAACAAGGGCATGGCTCAAGGACGTTCTAATGGTCCAACCATCTTGCAAAGTGACAACTTTGCTGGAAAGAACAATCCCTCTTATATTCTTTGCAAGTCCTATGATGGTCATGTATATGCTAGATATGTTGGAACTTCTTACACGCATGATTATCATTGGGCCATTTGGGTGCCAAAGACTCTTGTTACTAACAAAAGGGGACCCATTGCAAAATGGGTACCTAAAACCAAAGCTTGATTTTCTTGTAGGACTATGCTTCCGATGGAGCAAAATGGGTGCTTGATAGTGGTGCCACAAGTCATATGACCATAAGCAAGTCTATCATGACGAAGATAAGGCCAAATATTGCCAACACCATGGTCTCCTACGGTGATAAAACAAGTTCTTAGGTTTTGGGTTTTGGAAAAGTGGTGGTAACCCCGGATGTATCCTTGGTTGACGTCATGCTTATCAAAACCCTTGGTTACAATTTACTTTCAGTTTGTGCTCTTTACATTATGGATCTTTCTTCTTTCTTCAATGAGCACTCTGTGGTCCTCATGTGGAGCAAGTCTCTCAAGGTGGCATTCGTAGGGTATATAGAGCATGACTTGTATGTGGTGGACTTTTCAGGGACCACCACTCCTCATGCTCTATGTATCTATGCTAAATCCGACAAGGGCGGGTTGTGGCATCGCCGCCTAGCCCATGTTAACATGAGAACTTTGCAAAGACTTCACTCCGAGGGCCACATCCTTGGTTTTAACGATGTTTCTTTTGCCAAAGATCGTGTTTGTAGGGCTTGTATTGAAGGGAAGATGCATGAAACTCCTCACAAAGTTCTCAATCAAATCACCACGGAGAGATGCTTGGAGCTCTTGCACATGGACCTCTTTGGACCTC
Source organism: Avena sativa (assembly GCA_916181665.1). Lineage (NCBI taxonomy): Eukaryota > Viridiplantae > Streptophyta > Magnoliopsida > Poales > Poaceae > Avena > Avena sativa. Next base: position 336,027,161 of record OV702297.1, on the reverse strand, counting down.
CCTCTCATGATAGTCTTGGAGGCAAGAATTATTGTTTGGTTATTGTGGATGATTTCTCAAGATACACTTGGGTGTTCTTCTTCAAGTACAAGAGCGAGACTCAACAAACCGTCATCGACTTTTCCAATGAAGTACAACAAAAACACAATGCAACCATTCTCTCCATCCGAAGTGACAATGGCACCGAGTTCAAGAACTATACCTTGGATGAGTTTCTTAGTGATGAAGGCATCAAGCATCAATACTCCACTCCCTATAGCCCTCAACAAAATGGTGTTGCCGAAAGGAATAATCGCACTTTGATGCATGCGGCTCGGTCTATGCTAGCTGAATTCAAGTCTCCATACAACTTTTGGATCGAGTCCATATCCACCACTTGTCATGCAACCAACCGGCTCTACCTTCGCAAGAAAAAGGACAAGAACCCTTATGAGCTGCTCACTAGGAAAAAGCCAAATGTTAGCTACTTTCGAGTGTTTGGTTTCAAGTGCTATATTCTCAAGAAAGGAGTTCGTTTGTCCAAGTTTAATCCAAGGCACAAGAAGGAATTTTTGTTGGATACTCAAATCAGTCCCATGCTTATAGAGTCTACAACAAAGCCAATGGAAGAGTTGAAGAGACGAGCGATGTGAATTTTGATGAAGACCATGAGTCCCTTGTTAGGCAAGACGGTGTTTGTGATCCAAGTGATGAAATTCCTCCTAAGGCCATAAGAAGAATGGGTGTGGGTTTCCACCTCCCCATTGAGGATCCCCTTGTGGCCGAAGGAGAAAGACCAAGCTCTACTCAAGTGGATCCCTCACTCTCACAAGATCATCTTGCCCCTCAAGGACCTACTATTTTGGCACAAGATCCCTCAAGCTCTTCCGAAGCTCCTCATGCTCATGACTCTCCGAGCCCCGAATCTCAAGCTCTTCATCAACATCAACCTCCCCAAGATGGGGCTCCTTCTCAAGGCACCTCCCAAGGTCAAGCTTTTCATCAACATTAAACTCCCCAAGATGGGGATCCTTCTCAAGTATCTTCCAAGGTCAAGCTTGTTAATAACAAGGGCAAGCTAATGATGATCAAGGCTCTACTCCAAATGATGACTCTCCCGAAGTGGAAATTGATGAAGATGATCCTTGTGTTCGTGCTTATTGTTAAGGCGGGAACTCAAATGGTGGCAATGACCAAGTGGTTGCCAAGAATCTCATATTGAAGCTCAAGCCCGCCGTCAAGCTTATCATCTCGCCAAGCTCACTCGAGATGGCCATATCCTTGATAATGTCTATGTAGATTTAAATAGAGGTTCCACTACAAGGAGGCAATTATCCTCCTTTAGCTCTCACCATGCTTTTATCTCTCTTGTGGAACCACAGAAAGTCTTCGGGGCTCTTGAAGATGATGATTGGCTTGACACTATGAACGAAGAACTTCACAACTTCAAGAGGAACAAAGTATGGACCTTGGTTGAGCGGCCCAAAGATTGTCAAAACGTCACTGGTACCAAATGGGTTTTCAAGAACAAGTGTGATGCGAATGGGATAGTTGTGCACAACAAGGCAAGGTTAGTTGCCCAAGGATACTCACAAGTTGAGGGCATCGACTACAGTGAGACTTATGCCCCCGTTACTCGCCTTGAATCCATTCGTATGCTTCTTGCTTTTGCTACTCATCATAACTTCAAGTTGCATCAAATGGATGTTAAAAGTGCTTTCCTTAATGGTCCTTTGAAAGAGTTGGTATACGTCAAGCAACCTCCGGGCTTTGAGGATCCACTTTTCCTGAACCATGTATACAATCTCAATAAGGCACTCTATGGTCTCAAACAAGCCCCACATGTGTGGTATGATTTCCTTAGAGAGCTCTTGTTAGACCGTGGCTTCGAAGTGGGCCTCATTGACCCCACTCTTTTTACTAAGAAAGTTGGAGGCCACTTGTTCGTATGCCAAATCTATGTTGATGACATTATCTTTGGGTCTATTAAGAAAGATTTTAATGAGGATTTTGCCAAGCTCATGACCGATCGCTTTGAGATGTCCATGATGGGAGAGTTGAAGTTTTTTCTTGGGTTTAAAGTCAAGCAATTGAGGAAAGGGACTTTCATCAACCAAGCCAAATACATTCAATACATGCTCAAGAAGTTCAAGTTTGATCAAGTAAAAGGTGCCAAGACTCCCATCCCAACTAAGGTTAATCTTGATCTCGATCCTAAGGGTAAGGATGTGGATCAAAAACTTTATCGCTCTATGATTGGTTCTTTGCTCTATCTTTGTGCATCCCGACCGGATATTTATGTTGAGTGTGGGTATGTGTGCAAGATTCCAAGCCGCACCAAAATAAAGCCACATGGTGGCGGCCAAGAGAATCTTTCGATATTTGGTTCATACCCCAAAACTTTGGGTTGTGATACCCCAAGGGAGCCAGCTTTGACCTCATTGGATACACGGACTCGGATTGGGCTGGTGACAAAGTGGGAAGGAAGTAAACCTCCGGAGCTTTTCAGTTTCTTGGAAGATCCTTGGTTTGTTGGTCCTCGAAGAAGAAAAACGGTGTGTCTATGTCCACTACCGAAGCTGAGCACATCTCCGCCACAAGTTTTTATGCTCAATTGCTATGGATGAAGCAAACCTTGAAGCAGCTTGGACTTTCTTTTGACAAGGTACCCCTTCTTTGTGACAATGAGAGTTCCATTGCTATTGCTCACAACCCCGTGCAACACAACCATACTAAGAACATTGAGATTCGTCATCATTTCATTTGGTACCATGTTGCAAGAGGAGACATTTCTTTGGAGTCTGTTCCCACCAAGGCAAATATCGCAGATCTTTTCACGAAGCCTCTTGATGAAGCAAGGTTCCAAGAGTTAAGGCATGAGCTAAATATCATAGATTCGAGCAATGTGGCTTGAGTACCTTGCACACCTACCCATGTATCAATGTGTATCTTTGTTTGGATGTAGGCATGGATTTAGGGGAGTGTAGTTCCTCTCATGAACAAACACTATCCCTATTATGCGCACATTAAAGTTTTCATACTCTATAGTCTCTAAAGGAGACCATTTGAGCTTCATGATGAGTGTTGGTAATGAACCCAAGATATATCTTCGCGGTGTCAAGCCATTTACTCTTATATAAGGTGGCCTTGGCCACCAACCCTTTTGTATTTCTTGTTTGGTTTTTCTTTGTTTTTGTGTGTGCTTGGTTGTTCTCGTATTTTCTTGGTGTCTTTTATTGCTTTGGTTCTTCACAGTTTGAGTTCTCTATCCCAAGCCTTTCCTTTCATCAAGCCCTCTCTATTACCTGCACAAGTTCTTCCTTGTTATCTTCCTGTCCTGAGAAAGTGTTTCTGGCGACGCCGGAACTTCCGGTCAGCATGTTGTTCTTCGTAACTGCTCGCTGACCTGGATAACTTCCGCCTGGCTCGGAACTTCCGATTCACCGGAACTTCCGGTGAGGCTCTTTGTCCTATATAAAGTCGGCCCTGGGAAAACAGGATCTTCTTCCAGTTTTCCCCAAGACCCACTTCTTATTTGGAGCAGCCGTCGGAGACGCCTACTCCGCGGAGGTGCTCCGGCCCCTCCGTCTCTGGCCACCCTTCCTCACATATCCTCCGTGGGAATCTTCCCCACCCCGATATCCCGCCATGGACTCCGGTATTTGCCCTCAACTCCCTCCATTAATGGAGATCTTCCTTTCTCTCCATTGCTTGAGTTAGGGCTCACCTTGTATATGCTAGTTTTTGGCTAGAACTTGTTGGGAGATCTTGGTAGGCCTAGGGAACCTTGCTAGAGTAGATTGATCCAATACATTCGTGGGAATCCATACATGTGCGAGTTATATATAGATCCTTGGCAACCTCTGTTGAACCGCCCTGTTCGTGGTCTCACCGGAACTTCCGGTGAGTGAAGACCAGAACTTCTAGTGGTAGCCTTTTCACCGGAAGTTCTGATGGCTCAGCGGAAGTTCCGACGCACAATATATGATTCCCTTACTGTATTTTTCCAATCTCCTTTTTGTTTCCTCTTTCGAACTTGTGCACTTACCCCACCTTCCCTCCCTATTCTTTTGCTTTCTTCTCGGGGAAAGGTGGTCCCCACAAAGGCAAGCGCGCCCGTCGTCCTTCCTCCTATTCTCCTCCCGAGATTAATGAAGAAGATCTTGAGGTTGTGCGTCCATCCACCCAGACTGCCCGTCAGAAGTCTGCTACTGCTCGTCGTGCTGCTGCTGAGGGTAAGTGGCCTGTTCTTGTCTCTCAAAAGTCCACTGCCACTGGGCCTGATAACTCCAAGAGCAAGATTTCTATGTGGACTCAGAAGGCCTACTCTATGTTTCGGCATGTGGATCCTTATCTTGTTCCTTGTGACCGTCTTTGCTTGGATCCACTCTTCTACAACTATCGTCAAGAATAGATTTTTGCTGAAATCTATGCTACCAAGACCAAGTTTGTTGTTGCTTCTCAGAAATACATCAACGTGGCTCACATGGAAGACAAGATTGAGTACTTTGGCGAAGCTCTTGAACTTTGCCGAAAGTTTGGGCTAATTCCTATCATGGAGCATCGTCAGAATTATGATGAGTCTGTTATTGCTCAGTTCTACACCACTCATCACAGGGAGATGAACAACCCTTCAGATGGTGTTTTGAAGTGGATGACTAATGGTGTGCTGCTTACCGAAAAATGGTCCGAGTTTGCTGCCCTCCTTGATTATCCCATCTTGCCTGGTAAGGGGGCAAATGGGTGGCGTGTTCATAGTGCTCAAGATGATGCGCCCGAGGTCTTGGAACCTCTCTACATTGAAGGATGGTGTCGAGGGGATCACCCCTGGGTAGGCTAACCAGACAAGATACAGAGCGGAACAACCTGCCAGCCGACTGGGCAGCCGGACGTAAAAAACTCAAAGACAGACCAGAAGGAAGGCCAGATGAAGACCAAGCTAGCGAACCAGTCAGCTGGATAAAGATCATCACCCAAGGCAACTAGCCGACTGGGTAACGCCAGCCGAATAAGGCAAGACAAGTCAAGAACGAGCGGGCAGAACTACGACCCAGATAAGACAAAATGGCACAGACGCTCAGCCGGATGGGGCCAATCATCCGGTCTAGACAGAGTAGCTGGCTAGGACGATCTAGCTGGACCTTCAAGGTAGACAGGTGACGTAGGGCATAGTATTATGCAGCCCTGGTAGACAGAAGGACAGGTACCGGCGCCGGAGGAGCCGGCCCGTACCCGTGCTTGGCGGGAACAGGGGTCGCCTCCCGTGTCGGTCGGAACGGCCTCCACTGTTTCAACCGGGGGGGCGGTCGCCACTTTTCCCATGCCGGCCGGGGGGCGCGGCACTGTACCAGACGTCAGGGCGGTAGAACATTGTGCTAGAATAGTCGGTCAGGCCCGCCCATGGGACCCGCCAGTCGGCAGCATCTTTGCCCATGCCGCCTTGGCCTATATGAGCAATAGGGGCGTCATAGCAAGGGTTGGATTCCCATTTTCTCTAGATAGACCCGATACAGCTCAAGGGGCCTTGTAGTTTGTTGTGTTCATCTTCTTAGTCAGTTCGGCAGGAGTAGGAGCTTTACCTCCCCTCGAGGGCTCCGAATCTGGGTACATCGTGTGTCCCCAATGCTTGCATGTTCCCAATCCCGCCTACGGACGCTGTCGCTTGCTCCCACACCTCTTTCTAGTCTTTTCAAGCTCTGTCGTTTCCATAACGATGATAGTTGGCGCCCACCATGGGGCAAAGATGGCGGCGACCGGAGTTATGTTCCACACGGGACTCCGCACTTCATCCGGCGAGAGCGTGGCCTCCGGCCTCGTGCTCACGCTGGGCAAGTTTGACTGCGTTATCGACAATGCGCGCTGCTTCGCCGGTGCCAGTTTCCCGGCTAGCGGCTCCATCCTGTTGTTCGGTGACCTGTCAGTCTACGTTGCCACCATTCCGGAGGGTTTCCCTCGGGAGATCGTCTCCTTCGCCGAGCTATTTCCCTCAGCCGGTAGCGCGCTCGTCGTGTCCCGCACCGTGGAGGTGATGGTGGCCGGCTCCAGCTATAGCCGTCATCCCCTCTCGAGCGCGACGGCGACCAAGGCGGCCCGTCCACTCCGGTGCATGAGAAAGGCATGGTGGATGAGGTTATCGAGGAACTCCTCGAGGCGGTCAACCCCGGGGAAAACCCGGAGGAGGCTATGGCCAAGATCGAGGCGGCGCGAGAGCGTTTGCTTCAGCAGGCGCAGGGCTTGGCTTCCACCAAGTACCGGATGGAGAGCAACATCCGTGAGTATCACCGCGCTCACGGCCTCACCCCGACTACGAAGATCCTAGCCAGTTAGGTTCCGTGTAGCACCGCAGGGGAGAACTGGTCGCCCGCTTCGAGCAGGATTCCGAGCCGGCATCCCGCACGTACTTCACCCCGCTTGTGTATGACACCGCGGTCAAGAATGGCCGGGCGGCACGAGCCATCGCGGAAGATCTACCTCACCTAGAGGGGAGGAAATGCTGTGCCAGTTCCAGTGGGTGCAGCACCTGCTGCGCGTGGCCGACGAGCAGGCTGAGGCTGCCCGGATCGCGTTCGAGGCAGGAGATGTTTCCCGTGAGAATCGCCCGACTGGGAACAACCGGGGAGGACCTCGCCAGACTGAGTGCTCCGCGTCTCCGGGTCAGCAACCCCCGCGCTCCAAGCGTCGCCAGTCCGGCAACAGCCAACCTCGTGGTGAGCAGGGCGCCACGAGCCACCCACCACCAGCTGGCCAGAATCCCCCTCCACCCCTCCACCATCCCGCCTCACTGGCCGGGTGGGAGCTCCCAATCCGGTTGAGCCGGATGCGCGCCACCGCATCGACCTTCTAATGGAAGCTCGCCTCACTGAGGAGGAGGACGCAACCGGTCCTATGTGCTTCAGGCCGCGCATCCGGAAGGAGCCCTTCACCGACAAGTTTTCCCTGCCACGGGACACCCCCAAGTACGATAGCAGCATGAAGCCGGAGTACTGGCTGACCGACTATGTCACCGCAGTCGAAATCGCCCACGGCAACAAGCGCATGGCGGTTCACTACATCTCGCTCATGCTGACCGGCTCGGCAAGAACTTGGCTCAACAGCCTCGAGCCCAACAACATCAACGCCTGGCTATACTTCGAGAAAGTCTTCATCCGGAACTTCAATGGCACGTACAAGCGCCCAAGCAGGCCCCGCGATCTTTCTCTGTGCGTCTAGGGAGACCGCGAGTTGGATCGCGCGTACCTCGCCCGTTGGACCGAGCTGCACAACTCCTACGAAGGGGTGGTGGAGAACCAAGCAATAGGTTTCTTCATCTAAGGTCCCGCGAGGGCACGATGCTGCGTCATCGGCTGCTGTGCGACGAGCCCAAGACCATGGCGGAGCTGATGACCGTTGCCGATCAGTATGCCACCGCGGATGCGGCGATGAAGAAGCCCCTCCAGGTAAACGCGTAAGGATGGCCAGTTCCCACCGAGCCGGCTCGAGAGAAGCATGCCGGCCAAGGCGGAGACGCCAGCTCGTCCAAGCGGCATGGCAATGACATCCGCTACCAGGGCAAGCGCCCGATTGAGCAGCAGATCCCGCGCTACCACAGCGGCAAGTCAATGCGGTGCAGGGCGCGCCGGCTCACAACGACAAGAGGCAGAGGAACGTCTTCACCTTCGAGCAAATGTTCGACGGGCCCTGCAAATGCCACAGCGGTGCCAAGCTGGCTACGCACACCACTCAGCAGTGCAGCTGGACTCGGTAGATCAAGGAGCAAGATGGCTTACCTCCTCTCCCCCCACCCCCTCTCGGCGGTCCCCCACCACTGGCTAGGGAAGCCGACAACAACCGCGGCAATGGATGCTACCCCCAGCAGCACGATAACTACCACATCTTCGAGGCCGAGCCGATTGACAATCGCGGCCAGAAGCAGCGCAGCGTGGAGGTGAACATTGTCATTCCCCCAGTTCCCCTGCACCTCAACTAGTCGGAGACTCCCATCACTTGGAGCCAGGCGGACCAGCCAGATCTGCTCCCGAATCCCGGGGGCTATGCAATGGTGCTGGACCCCCTCGTCATCTCCGACGTGCGCACCTGCCGGTTCTCGCGTGTGCTGGTGGACGGTGGGAGCAGCCTCAACCTTTTCTACCGGTCCTCCATGGAGAAGCTGGGCATCCGGGAGTGCGACCTGCAGCCCTCGACCACTGTGTTCCACGACGTCACGCCTGGGCCACCGCGCTTCCCGCTAGGCAAGATCCGGCTGGATGTCATATTCGGCTTGGAGGACAACTTCCGGCGCGAGCCAATCTGGTTCGAGGTGGTCAACCTCGCCAGCACCTACCATATCCTTCTTGGGTGTCCTGCCCTCGCGAAGTTCATGGCGGTCCCCCACTATGCATACCTCAAAATGAAGTTGCCCGGGCTGAATGGTGTGATCACTGTGGCCGGCTTCTACAGACGGTTTATAGCTTGCGCAAAGGAAGGTGCCAAGATAGCTGAGGCCCTGCTCATCACCAAAGAGAAGCGCGAGATGATGTGCAATGTTGCCATGCTGCAGCAGGAGGTGCCGGCTGGCTTGAAGCCAGCTGGGGACATGGCGTTCCAGCCGTCCAAGGAGACCAGGCAGATCCCGCTCGATCCGGCTAACCCCTCCAAGTGTGTCACCATTGGTGCCGGCTTGGACAGCAAATAGGAAAGCGCGCTCGTCGACTTCCTCCGTGAGAATTGGGACATCTTCGCATGGTCTCCCAAAGACATGTCGGGTGTGCCGAGGGAGTTCGCCGAGCACTCTCTTCATGTGTGTCCTAACGCCAAGCCGGTCAAGCAGCCCCTCTGTCGCTTCGCGGAGGACAAGAGGAAGGTCATCGGCGACAAGATCGCTCGGCTACTCAGTGTCGGCTTCATCATGGAAGTGTACGACTCGGACTGGCCGGCTAACCCGGTCCTGGTGTTGAAGAAGAACAAGACTTGGCGCATGTGTATCGACTACACGAGCCTAAACAAGGCCTGCCCGAAAGACCCCTTTGCCCTGCCTCGTATTGATCAAGTGATTGACTCTACGGCCGACTGTGATCTGCTTTCCTTCCTTGATTGTTATTCCGGCTATAATCAGATCCGGCTGAATCTGGCTGATCAATTAAAAACGTCGTTCATCACCCCGTACGGGGCTTACTGCTATGTAACCATGCCATTCGGCCTGAAGAATGCAGGTGCTACCTATCAGCGTTGCATGCAGAAGTGCTTGCACTCATAGATCGGCCGGAATGTGCACGCTTACGTAGACGACATCGTCATCAAGATGAAGGAGAAGCAGACCTAGCTTGAGGATCTTGGCGAGACATTCACGAACCTTCGCTGGTACCAGATGAAGCTGAACACGGAGAAGTGCGTGTTCGGCGTGCCAGCCGGACAGCTCCTCGGTTTCCTCGTGTCAAGCCGGGGAATCGAGGATAATCCGGAGAAGATCGCAGCCATCGAGAGGATGCAGCCGCCCAAGAGCTTGCTCGGTGTCCAGAAGTTCACTGGCTGCTTGGCTTCCCTCAGCCGATTCGTCAGCCGGCTAGGGAAGAAGGCCCTGCCGCTGTACCAGCTGATGAAGAAGACGGACAAGTTCACCTGGACAGCTCAGGCAGAGGTTGCATTCCACGACCTCAAGCGCATGTTGTCCATGGCGCCGGTTCTCACCAGACCGGCTGCAAAGGAGCCGATGCTGCTCTACATAGCCGCCACCAACCGGGTCATCAGCGTCATCCTGTCGGTGGAGCGCCACGAGGAGGGCAAGGCCCAGCCGGTTCAGCGACCCGTCTACTACCTCAGCGAGGTGCTCTCCCTCTCCAAGCAGAACTACCCCCACTACCAGAAGATGTGCTACGACGTGTACCTGGCTTGCAAGAATCTCAAGCACTACTTCCAGGAGCACCCGCTCACCATGGTGTCCACCGTGTCGTTGGGCGAGATCTTTGGCAACATGGACTCCATGGGCCGGGTAGCCAAGTGGGCCATCGACTTGGCCGCCTACTGCATCCGGTACGAGCCGTGGATCACCATCAAGTACCAGGCGGTGGCGGACTTCTTCGTCGACTGGGCAGAGAGCCAGTACCTTCCACTGGTTCCAGATTCCGACTACTGGAGGCTGCACTTCGACGGCTTGAAGATGCATGGGGGCTTGGGAGCCGGCATCATGCTCACCTCGCCCAAGGGATACCTAGCTGGAGTACGTGTTGCAGAGCCACTTCACTGCGTCGAACAACGTCGTCGAGTATGAGGCTCTCGCCCACGGGCTCCGGCTCGCAAGACATTGGCATCCACCGGATCCTTTGCTTCGGCCATTCGGATCTGGTGGTGTAGCAAGTATCTGGGGAGTGGGACGCACGGGATGCCAACATGGCCCTATACCGGTTCCACGTGCAACTGCTTAGTGCTAGTTTCGAGGGATGCGAATTCCATCACGTCCCCCGTGCCAACAATGAGGCGGCCGACGCGCTCGCGCGAGTCGGATCCACCAAAGCAGCTATCCCGCCCGGAGTGTCCTTGGAGCATCTTCGCAAGCCCAGCATCACCCCCTCTCCAGAATCCGAGTCCATCATCTGGGTAGTAGACTCGGGGTCTGTCGGCTCAAAAGAGCTGGGCCCCGCTGTTGTGCCCTCCGGCTCGATAGACCCGGGGGCTGCCTCCTCCTCAGGCAAGCCGTCGTCGAGCAAGGCAAGAGGCCCGTCGGCTGCCCACTCGGGCATCCTGCCTGGCCGCCCTCCGGATGAGCTGCAGATCGTGCCGGCTAGTGTCTTCACCATCCGGGAAGTTCCATCATGGGCCCAACCCTTCATGAACTACCTCCTCAACGATGAACTCCCGGATGACAAGGTGGAGGCAAGGAAGATCCGGCACCGTGCACACACGTACACTATCATCAACAAGGAGCTGTACAAGCGCAGCGCCGCAGGCGTCTTCCAGCGGTGCGTCGACGTGGATACCGGCTACCGGCTTCTGAAGGAAGTCTACCAGGGGGAGTGCGGTCACCATGCTTCATCTCACGCCCTGGTGTCGAAGGCAATGCGCCACGGATTCTACTAGCCCACCGCTGCAGAGGACGCGGACCAGCTGGTTCGCGCGTGCAATGTGTGCTAGCGGTTTGGCCGGCTGAGGCACATGCCGGCTTCTGCGCTCAAGACCATCCCGATCACTTGGCCCTTCGCGGTTTGGGGGCTGGACATGATCGGCCCTTCAAGCGAGCTCGAGCCGGCATGACCCACTTGCTGGTGGCGGTGGACAAGTTCACCAAATGGATCGAGGCGAAGCCGATCCGGAAGCTGGATGGTGCCACGGTCGTCACCTTCTTCCGCGACATCATCATCCGGTTCGGCTACCCCCATAGCATCATCACCGATAATGGCACGAACTTCACCAAGGGGTCCTTTGCCCGGTTCTGCCACAACAAAGGGATCCTACTGGACCTCGCATCCGTCGCTCACCCATAGTCCAACGGGCAAGTGGAAAGAGCCAACGGCCTGGTGCTGGTGGGAATCAAGCCCCGACTGATCAAGCCACTAGAGCAATCACCCGGATACTGGATCGAGGAGCTGCCGGCTATGCTATGGAGCCTCCGCGCCACCCCGAACAGATCAACCAGATTCACCTCGTTCTTCCTCACCTATGGCTCAGAAGTAGTCCTCGCGGCGGACATCGAGTTCGACTCACCCCGCAAGCTCCTTTACATGGAGGAGGAGAACCAGGAGGCAATGGAGGATAGCATGGACGTCCTCGAGGAGGCCCGCGAGCTGGCCTTGTTTAGATCGGCCATCTACCAGCAAGGGCTGCGTCGGTATCACTCCAACAACATCTGGCCCATGACATTCCGGGAGGGTGACCTGGTGCTCCGGCTGATACAAGACACGAAGGGCATGCACAAGCTATCCCCTCCGTAGGAGGGCCCCTTCATCATCAGCAAGGCGCTGCACAACAACTCCTACTACCTCATCGACGCGCAGCAGCCGTGCAAGAACAAGATGGACAAGTCGGACGAGGAGACAGAGCGTTCGTGGAATGCAGACCTGCTCCGACTATTTTACACTTAGTCGCAAAAATCAGTGTATGTATCCAGAACCCTAAATGAATGAAATATATGGAACCCCGACTAATGCTCGGGGGCTCCTTGCCAGACATCATGTTGTTATTTGTTTCCGATTAAAACCTGCAATGTTTTTCTGGCTTCCGCTGACCCCCAATCGTGGGGGCTCGCCGGTTGGCCCGCCCTGCCAAAACTATAAACCGGCCGAGTAGTGTGCGATGGTGCCAGAGTCCCACTCTTCGTCTCAGCTACATACCGCAACCCGACTGTCCGGCTAGCAAGAGCAAAATCCCGAGGGCATCCCACACGAAAAATGGTGAAAGATGCGACAGATCGGGCATTCCGGCCATGTGCCTAGTTGGTGTTTTCCGGCTTCTAAGCCCCTAGTACCGTGCGCGATGTATTGTCAGCTCCCTTCGGCTCCGGCTCTAGTCCGTAACCCGGTTGTCCGGCAAGGTGCAGCGTAAATAGCATTGTGCATGCAAAAGTGACTAAGTGTTCAGACAAGCACGAGCTAGTTTTTGAAAAAGGATAAATTCGGTCCAGGTAGTAAAATACCGCCTAAAACGGCTATGTACTGATATGAAATCGTTTTTGTATGTTTCTTTTTTGCACAAACTGCACCGAATCGGAAATCAAAAGCAAGGAAGATTCGAAGTACCTATCTGCGGTAGCCACTTCGAATCTTGGGGGCTACACCCAGTGGGTGCACTGGCGTGCCCCCACTGGAAGCATGCGGCGTCCGGCTGAAGGGTGCGTCAGTCGGACAAAGAGAAAGGACAAGGACCGACAGAACGCAAAGGCGCCACCCGCCTGGTCCGACCAAGCACCGCTAGTCGGGCACGTCAGACAGACCTAGCCAGAAAGAGGAAAGAAAGAAAGAGAAAGATAGAAGGAAAGAGGAAGAAGTAAGATAAGGAAAGTAATAGAGAAAAAGGTCCAGGGAGCGACCGGATGCGCACAGCCAGACCGCGGTGCAACTTCCTCGGTCCGGCCACACGGGTGTCAGTCGGAAAAGCAAGACGAAGAAAATGCTAGAGCGCGAGTGAAGGTTCGAAAAAATGCAAGACAAAGGCAAGATAATGCCGGCTGGAGTGGACTAGCTGGATAAACTAGTCGATCAAGGCATAAAGATAGTAGGCGCACGAAGGCAAACCCAGACAGGCAGATTAATTAAACGGCGGAGGAACAACCCTTCACATATCCAGATTGTTCACAAACACCAAGTACCAAAAGCAAAATTCATTTACAATTCCACCCGACATCCCGGGGTCTTTCTCTTCAAGAAACCGACGCCTTGCCATGGGGAGTGGTCGAGCCATCCGCTCCCGTGCCATCCGCTCCCGCGTCGTCGGCTCCTGCAGTCCCCTCGTTGTCCGTAAGCACCTCGTCGATGTCGGCGTAGCCGGCAATCGTGATGGCAGCGGAGCGGAGTCCGGGATAGGACCGGTGCACGGCGACAAGGTCCGCGCCGGCTCGGAAGCCGTCCACCCTCTTGTCGAGGCGGGCGTCCTTGTACCAGGAGAGCATCAGGGCCAGCACCATCTCAAAGCCGACACGGGGGGGCAGGTCGCGCACCCGGTCGATGGCATTCGGCGCGTCGCCCAACTTGATCGCCAGGGCTCCCATGGTCTCCGGCAGGATTTCTCCCGGGAAGACCAAGTCGTGGATGCCGGCTGCAACCTTGCGCAAGTTAGCGGCATCTTCTCCGAGCTGCTCCACCAAGTCCCTAACGGCAGCTTTCTCTCCCGGTGCGACCTGTTGCACCTGGTCGTAGGCAAGGGCATATACTTGGGGGTAGAAGCCTTGTGATCAGAAGGGGAAAGTCAAAAGAGTAGCCTGGCAAATGCAGTCGGATGGAACGGAAAAGAAGAAGCAGAATACGTACCCTTGGCAACAAGGCCGATGTTCATCAGCTCGTCGTCCAGGAACTCCGCATGCTCCTTCAACTGTGTGGCCTCCTTATCCAGGAGGTCGAAGGCGGTGGCCCGGCTGGCGAGGGTCTTGTCCCGCTCCTTAAGGGTGGCCTCCAGCTGGTTGACCTTGGAGTGCCACTCCTTGTTCTGGAGCCGGACCATAGCGTTGTTCCGGCTGAGGCGCACGTTGGAGTGCTTCAGCCGGTCAATTTCGCGTTGCGTGCAAACCATGATGGCTGCAGGAGAAGGAAAAGAACACAAGTGATAAAGCCAGAAGCAGAACAAAGCAAAAAAGAAATGCAAGAGAGAAAGGCCGGGAGAATACTACTTCACGTGGTCCCTCGTGCCGCGGCCAGCTGCTTCGCGGCCTCCTCATTGGCGCCGGCTAGCGTCTCCCGGAGCTGCTTGACCTCCGCAAGCCCGACCTCGAGGTTCACCTCGAGGGTTTGCAGAGAAGCTCCCGCCTCCATCGGCAGAGGCGCTAGAGGGCCGGCTAGAGCAGCCGGGGCGTCGTGGATGGCCACCTGCCGCTTCGTCGTTGCCTCCTCATCCGAGTCAACGTCCTCCATGAACACCATTTCCATGCCAACACCCGATCCCCCGCGCAGGCTGACGAGCCCCCACCCGGGCTAGAGGCCGCATCCGGCTGGCTCACCGTGCGCTCGAGCGCGACGGGAGTCGGCTGCGCCGTGGTTGCTGGCTCTGGTGGGGGCATGTTTTCGGTGGCGGGAGGCAGAGCAGCCGCCACAGGGGCAGCCGGAGGAGGAGGAGGATCACGAGGCGATGAGGAAGAATGTGCACTGCGAGCTGGGCTCGTAGCAAAGGAAAGAGCGGCGCTGCAAAAGAAAAGCAAGATCAGAACAAGAACAAGGCCAGATGCGGGAAAAGGAAAGAGCAAGAAAGAAGATAGACGCAAAGAGCTTACCCCTGCACCACGGGCGCGGACCTCTTCCGGTCGCCCGTAGTTCGACCGGGGCACGGAGGAACCCCCACCCGGCTACACTTGGCAGCCGGGTCTTCGGTGGCGGCAGCGCTGTTGGAGGAGCCCTCGCCGGCGCGCTTCCGTGTAGGTTCGGGTGCGGCAGTGCCATCGCTCTCCTCTGGCTCGGGGCTTTGCAGATCCTCCATCGCCTCGTCGCCCTGGCTGGGGAAGAATCCCTCCTCGCCGTCCGAACCCTTGCCGATGGTCCGATGCGGCTCAGAGAGGTCAGTAGTGAAGACCTGGAGGGGCGCGTCGCCCTCCTCCCGGATGATGCAGGGGAACATCTGCATAGAAGAATGCAAGTCAGGACCGGATAAGATGGACTAGCCGGATAATGCAAGAACGAAAGAAGGAGCAATAAAATAACAAGTACACTTATCCGGGGCGCGCGGTTCTCGCGCGTGTAGGCAGCCAGACCAAAGCGCCAGTCGGCTTTGATCTTCTCCTTGGTGATCAGCCACACCCATTCGTACAGATTGGCGAATGGGGGGTCGCAGCGGGAGAGCCAGGTCGGGTAGAGCCACGCAGAGTAGTAGCACATATTTTGTGCTCGCTGCTGCAGGGGCATCATCAGCCGGCTATCCCAACTCAGCGTCACATCGATGCCGGTTAGGCCAGCCGTGACCAGTGCCCTCATCCGGTGGAGAAGCGCATCTGACTCCGCTTTGGTGCCAAAGATCTTCTCCTCCCAGTGCGCCCGGCTGGACTCCGTGTCTTGGAAGGCCGGGAGGTTTAGCCGGTCCTCGGACCCCAAGTTCCGTACATAAAAGTATGTTTGCTGCCACAGCTTGACTGTGTCGTGCAACTTGAACTTGGGGTAGCCTGTCTGCGACCGGGAGTAGATTGAAGCGCCACCGCAGGTCACGAGGGGCCCCTTGGCGTATTGAACTTGCGGATGGATCAAGAAGAGACGCAGAAGAGCCCAAGATCTGGCTGGATCCCAAGGTAACATTCGCAGAAGGCGACAAAGTGAGCCAAAATGCCTATTGCATTTGGCCCGAGATGGTGGAGGCGGAGATCGAAATGGGCAAGAAAAGATAGGAAGAAGGCACTAGCTAGGAAGGCCAGGCCGCGCGCAAGATGCGCGAGGAAGACAACGTGTTCTCCGGCTTGCGGAGCCGGCGAAATCTCGTCAGCCGGGGCCAGGCGGACCCCGGCCTCGCCGGCGGTCGGCAGGAGGCACGACCGCCAGTATTTCTCCACCTGCGCCTCCATCACGGAGGAGCCGCATGTAACACCCTCAGAATCGGCCATATGCAAGTTTTAGCGCTTCCCGCCAAACCCGCATAGAAACGATTCAAAGGTGCCCACCAGGCACTTGCGTGCGGGTGGAAAACAAAGTAATATCATTACACAATAGTCCTCGATGGAACCCACAATACATATATACAACAACAACTCGATGAGTCAAGAATACAGATATATAGTACAAAGATTCAAATCACCTTGAAAACGATACATCGTCCGAGTACGGGCAAGATGCAAATTGAGCTAAGAGCCCTGAAGAATAACCAATGGCGTCCATAACCCTGCCCAGGCCAAGCGGAAGGGTAACCCTGCTAACGACGTCGATCTCAAAACCTGCTAAAAACAAAAGGGGTGCCGACAAAGGGCAAAGGAAAAAGAGAGCGGTCAGTGCTAAGGCCAGTACACGGCGAGACTAGAATTCGGCGGTCCTCGCCTACATAGGTATGGTGGACTGAAGCGACAACACAGCATGCACTAAACAACCTATAGAGACTCGATATAACTGTCGGCTATCAGAGAGGGATAAGAAAGACCTATTTGGAACCAACCTGATACTACCACCAAACATACCCATCCTGGTATTTCCCCCTCGAGACCAAACGAGGAAGTCAACCGAGGAACTCACAGAGTTGGCAGTTTTATTTATTCAGTTATCGTTGCAGCGATTACTAGTCAGGTATAGATAGTCATCCTGATATAATAAGCAGTGGGCACTTTTAGTTAACCATTCCATTGTAGTTGCGACACTTACTAGTCAGATACAATTAGCATGAGATATCCCAAACCCAGCAGTTGTTGGTACTTTTATTTAGCCATTCTGTTGTAGTGAAGCTGATTACTAGTCATATCGGATACAAGTCAAATTATAACAGTAAACTTTAGTTATAGTTGTCTATGATCGAGAACTGTGCTCCAAGTCGTCCATAACCGCGGACACGGCTTCTCGAAAAGATTTAACCTTGCAGGGGTGCACCAAAGTTTCCACACGCACCTACACCCTTGTTGTCAGATCAGGTAGGTACAAGATCACAAAACATACACCCAACGGTATGTCGACGGGGTTTCGGACACGACGTTTCCCAGACCCAAAGCAAGCACATGGGGGCCACCCCACTAAGCTACCCGTAACGAAGTCGTCCGGTCTCCGAGACGGACCCAGAGGTTTGTGACAATGGCTGTAAACGACTGGGAACCCGAAAGTGTGACTGGGCTTGTCGATACCGCGAAAACATTCCACATTTGTTCCTAAACAGTACAGGCGCTCCACGCGCAATCGTAAATAAAGCAGTAAAGCATGGCATAAGTACAGGATAGTAATAAAGCCCCAAACTACTTAGTGGCCCCGGTACAGTACTTTGAAATCAGGTACTAATCGATAGGGGTGCCCACACACCCCACCTATAGTTAGCGCGCTCGATCTTGGAACAGGTGTCAAGAACTCGGGGTCCTATGGGACACCAGTGAGCGGTTAAAAGCCAAATATTGTCTATTACCCACCGGTGCCTCTGCTTTATTTACCTACTTTCAATTTTAGTTATTAAACAATAATTAAAGTCTTGATCCTCTCCACCATTAAGCATGTGTCAACCACCCAACAACGATGGAACATCGACGACACGAAGCAACACCTGAGCAAGAAACTACGACTCTCAAGGCCGACTGTCTATCAATCAACAGGCAATAGGATGTGTCCATGCAATATAGAGGCTGCAGGAGATATCACGGGTACGAAAACTAGAGCATCGCAATCACAGATAGCAATAGATCAATAGGAGGAAATAAAGACTATAAATGTAAAATAGGTAGAAAGGGGGAGAATGCTCGCCTGAAAACATTGCTGAAGGTTCATCCGAAAATCGGTCAACACTCGCATCAACTCATCGTCCTAATCCGTGAAGAAGCAAATCACTAGAAGAAACACCGGATGCACTATTTAATACTACGACAAAAGATCGGGCATGATGCATGTATGATGTATGATATGGCAAAGATGTGATGCAATTAGGCAATATTAAACGAAACCTGAGTCCCGACAATTTATTAGATGGTTCATGTTGTTTAGATACCCCGCAATTTTAATGTGGTGTCCATGCCGAGGTGGATAGAGGCAAGATCAAGAAGGCCAATGCTCTGCCGGGACGCGGGGAAGAGGCGAGGGGCGCCGGCGTCAGTGCTGCGGCTAGACACGACGTCGAGAAGGCAAGGCCATGGCCAGGGATGTGAGGACACGGACGTGGACACAGTTGGTGCTGCAGGCAGCGACGACGGCGATGAACACTGCATGCTGGCGGCGGGGAGACGAGCTCAAGAGGAGGGAAGAGCACGACAACCATAGGGTGCTGCAAACGAGGCGACAGTGAGCGGGCCGGACGCGGGCCGACGAAGAGGAGGCCCCAGGCGGCAGTAGTGATGAGGCACGCGGCTGGTGGTGGGGGGCCGGAAGGTGGGTCCGACGGCACGAGGAGAGGCCAGCGCAGCGACGATCGCAAGATGCAGGGTCAGCGGAGGTGCGAAGATCTAGTGGCGGCGGCGAGTGCTGGAGGCGGGGAAGGCATACGGCGACGACGGCCGATGGTGGTGTGGCGAGGCCGACGCAGGGCGCCTCGCTGTGCTACAGCGGTGGCTCGGGGAAGGTGAGGCCGCGGGCCATGACAGGGTTCCTGGCGGAGGAGGAGCGAGGCGAGAGGAGGCGCTGTGGAGAGGGTCGCAGGCGAGCAATTGGCCAGGGATTGAGCGGGGTGGTTCCAGGGAACATACGTGCGGGCATGTGGGGTGGGGTCCGCTGGGGCCAGGCTGCGTGTGTGTTTGTGGCTTGCACACACGGGCGCAACGCAAGCGGTGTGCTGCGGCGGCGGGCTGGATGGGGTGAGGGAGTAGGGGGTGTGGGGGTTAGGGTTAGAGATAGATCTGGTTAGGTTTGGGGTAGGTATTAGGTTGGGCCGATCAGGGTGGTAGGTGGCCTGGCTTTCGGGCCGGGCTGCCTCCCCCGATCAAAACAGTTTTATTTAATTTATATTTTGTAAACGCTTTTATAAATAATTTTTAGGCAGATAAAAGATATGGACGGGCCAAACCTTATACTTTGAAATAATAGGGGGTAATGTAGAAAGCAAAAATAGGGATTTGGAAAATAGTTTTTAAGCAAATAGCTGCATGATGATGTCATGATGATGCAAAGAGATAAGACACGCGAATTTCTAGTAGTGGTTTTACCCGGGGTGCTACACCGTACTAGGCGCCTCTACTTTCGGCCATGGCGGCGGCAGCAGAGCGCGGGGGAGAAGGAGAGCAAGGGAGAAGGTGGAAGAGGAACGGCGGAGGAGTGCAGGTGCCCTGTCGCTCCGGCAGGGGAGTGGCTGGCGGTGCTGGCGCAAGATCGCCGGCGGTGCGAAGGAAGGGCAGAGGCAGAGAAGCAGCGAGGGCGCTCGGCATCAAAGGCAGGAAGGAGGGGCAAATGGCTCGTAAGGGGCGGCGGGACGCCGCGACCTCTACTTAAAGGGGGTCGGGGAGGCAAACCGCCGTCTGCCACGTGGCGACCTAACACGTCGGAAACGTATCTATAATTTTTGATGTTCCATGTTTTTTTAGTATCTACTTTGATTTGCTTTGTCTACACTTTGAGGTGCTTCTTACATGTTTTCTGGAACTAACCTAATAACAAGTTGCCACAGTGCCAGTTGCTTGTTTTCTGCTGTTTTTGGTTCTTGAAAGGCAGAAAATCAATATTCTTGGAATTGGACGGGACAAAATCCAAAGTTATTATTTTTCCCGAAGCAACACAGAACCACGAAGCAGAGCCGGAGAGGGGCCACAGGGTGGCCAAACCCCCCTAGGCGCGAGCAATCCCTGGAGGCGCCTAGAGGGGGTGTGGGCCCCCTAGACCCCCACCGACCTTGATTCCTGCGCCTATAAGAAGCCTCCGACCCAAAAACCCTAGGGCATCCAGAAGAAATCCACGAAAACCTTTGTAGCGCCGCCGCCACCGAAGGGGAGATTCGGGGGACAGAAAGTCTATGTTACAGGACCCTGCTGGGACAGGGAAGTGCCCCCGGAGCCATCTCCATCGATATCCACCACCACCTCCATTACCGTTGTTGATTCCCATGATGAGGAGGGAGTAGTTCTTCCTCGAGGATAAGGGCTCTACCGGTAGCTATGTGTTCATCTCTCTCTCTATGCATGGTCATATTGTGATCATGAGCTTTGTAATCAAGTAGATCTACCTTGCTACTCAAGTGCTTCATTAGATCTCTGCTCTCCCCATGTGTGTGAAAGTGACAGCATGCACGCCATGGTGGCACTTAGGTTTGAGTCTACATAAATACTCTTTGTGCTTTAATAGATCTATGCTTTTCCCCACGTGTGTGAAAGTGACATCGTGCATACCGTGTGTGGCACTTTGGCTAGATTGAATATTTGTTATGAGTTATATTTGGAGTTGGATGTCTCTATGAAATTGTGGTGTTTGTTGGAACCATCTAGTGCTCAAGGTGACAGTGTGGGGTTATCTAGATTGGGGAAGGAGGAATTTGAGGAGTGTTGTTATAGCCGTTACCACTTGTATTTCACTATATCTTCGCCGAACTAGTGCACCTATATTGGGTGTGTTGGGGACACAAGAGACTTCTTGTATCTTGATTGCAGGGTTGCTTGAGAGGGAAAACCTTCGACCACTTCCTCCCTGAGTTCGATAAACCTTGGGTAATCCACTTAAGGGAAACTTGATGCTGTTCTACAAACCTCTGCACTTGGAGGCCCAACAACTGTCTACAAGAATAGAAGTGCGTAGACATCATGACCCCCCACAGCTCCAACGGTGTCCGGATCTTTTGTGACCACGCGTAGCGCACAGAAGATCCCAGCGCGGGAGGCGAGGCGCTGACAGCAGTTCCCGAGGCGACAACCGACACGACCCCACGATGCACGTCCTCCCACGACCATCATTGCGTGTGGCTTACGTCAGCGATGATGCAGCAGGCCAGTCCAAATGCCAAAATCCAGCCGGCAAAAATTTTAAACTAGCTTTTGAGCCCGCGCACATTTCACCTAAGGGTGGAATCTACGCGCTCTCGGGGGCTAGTGTCGGGGGGATCACCCCGGGTAGGCTAACCGGACAAGATATAGAGCGGCACAAACTGCCAGCCGGCTAGGCAGCCGGACGTAAAAAACTCAAAGACAGACCAGAAGGAAGGCCAGACAAAGACCAAGCTGGCGAACCAGTCAGCCGGATAAAGATCATCACCCAACGCAACTAGCCGGCTGGGACACGCCAACCGGATAAGGCAAGACAAGTCAAGAACGAGCCGGCATAACTATGAGCCGGATAGGACAACACGACATAGACGCTCAGCCGGATGGGACCAATCATCCGGTCTAGACAGAGTAGTCGGCTAGGTCGACCTAGCCAGACCTTCAAGGCAGACAGGTGACGTAGGGCACAGTTTTATGCAGCCCTAGAAGACAGAAGGACAGGCACAGCGGCACCAACGCTGGAGGAGCCGGCTCGTACCCGTGCTTAGCGGGAACAGAGGTCGCCGCCCGTGTCGGCCGGAATGGCCTCCACTATTTCCGTGTCGACCGGGGGGCGGTCGCCAGTGTTTCCGTGCCAGCCGGGAGGCGCGACACTGTACCAGACGTAAGCGAGGCAGACACTGTGCTAGAATAGTCGGCCGGGCCCACCTATGGGACCCGCCAGTCGGCAGCATCTTTGCCCATGCCGCCTCGGCCTATATAAGGGGTGGCAGGGGCGTCGTAGCAAGGGTTGGATTCCCATTTTCTCTAGCTAGACCCGATACAGCTCAAGGAGCCTTGTAGTTCGTTGTGTTCATATTCTTAGTCAGTTCGGCAGGAGTAGGAGCTTTACCTCCCCTCGAGGGCTCCGAACCTGGGTACATCGTGTGTCCCCGACGCTTGCATGTTCCCAATCCCGCCTGCGGACACCATCGCACGCCTCCCTGCTCACTCCCACACCTCTTTATAGTCTTCTCAAGCTCTGTCGTTTCCATAACGACGACAGATGGGGTACTGTTGGCTGCACTGAGTTGATGTAGGAGCGCTTCGTTGGGAACCCCAAGAGCAAGGTGTGAAGTATCACAGCAGCAAGTTTTCCCTCAGTAAGAAACCGAGGTTATCGAACCAGTAGGAGGAAGGAAACGTCACACAGGTGTTGCAAGCAACGCGGAGACCTGCACAACACAAACTCAAGACTTTGCCCCAACAAATCAGTGAGGTTGTCAAGCTCACCAGTTTGCTGTAACAAAGGATTAAACGTATGGTGTGGAAGGTAATGGTGGTTTGCAGCAAGTAAACAAGTAACAGTGGAAGATGTATCAATGGTAAAGATTGGACCGGGGTCCATAGTTCACTAGAGGTGCTCTCCTTAAATAACAACATGGCATGAAGGGTAAACAAATTACAGCAGGGCAATTAACAGGAACTGAGCAAGGCATAACAATGCAATTACTAGCCAGAAAGATCCTATGAGGTTGATTGGGCAATACAACAAGATACATAGACCGCCATCCAACTACATCTATGACTAGAAATCCACCTTCAGGTTATCATACGAACCCCCTCCAGTATTAAGTTGCAAGCAACAGATAACTGCTTTAAGCAAAGTGTGTAAGGTAAACAGTCCACATGTTCCATGAACAAGAGACTGTTGTTTTCTCCCTAGTAGCAACAACACATCTACAACCGAAGAGATTTATGTCACTTCCCTTGGAAACTAGAGGCATGAACCCACTATCGAGCATAAATACCTCCACTTGGAGTCACTAGCAACTACTTGGCCAAGATAGCTACTAACAACGGATATCATGCAAGATCACAAACAACATAGACATGATAGAATCATAAAGACAAAACCATTAATCAAACCAACATAATAATCTCAATATCCATCGGATCCCCGCAAACATAACATGCATGATTACAAATAAATTAGACCTTGATCATGAACGGAGCTCACAAGATCTATACATGAAAGCACAAAGGAGGAGATACAACCATCTAGCTACTACATGGACCCATAGTCCAAGGTGGAACTACTCACGCATCATACCAGAGAGAAGGCCTCCAGGATGATCTCTCCTCTGGTAGGGTGGCGGGAAGAACTTCAGATCCCTCTGATCTATGGACGATGGTGGCGGCGGCTACAGACGGTTTCGTGGATTTCTGATCGGGTACCCAGGGTTTCTACATCGGGGGATTCTTATAGGAGAAGGGGGAGACCGAGGAGGTGGCCAGGGGTGGCAAACCCTAGCCAGGCGCGGGGCTGGGCCCACCCGCGCCTGGGGTGGGTCTGGCCCCCCTGGCTAGCCCCTTCGGCTCTCCTCTGGACTTCTTGTTCCCCATGGAAAGTAATTGACTTTGTCCTTTGTCCCGTACAATTCCGAGAATATTTCTTTACTAACTTTTCTGAAACCAAAAACAGCAAAAAACAGGCAGGCACTGTTGTAACTTGTTAATAGGTTAGTACCAGAAAACATGTAAAAAGCACCTCAAAGTGTGGACAAGTAAAGCAAAGTAGATACTAAACAAGCATGGAGCATCAAAAAATTATAGATACGTTTCCAACGTATCAGGTACTTGTGGATTTGTGAACCATCTCCAGCCAGTCTATGACATCATGCGCAGGGTCTTCTTGAACACCATCTCTCCAAAGGCCGACAACTTTGATCAGTTTCATGCGTATCAAGTTGACCTTATGTATCAGATTTACCATCGCCGCGACTATGACAGGAAGCTGGATGTTATGCACTTCATCTACACTAAGATCTAGAAAGCCATTATTGACAAGCTCTCTTGCCCCTATTCTTCATACATTCGAACTCTCATCAATGTCAAGTGGCTTGAAGCAACTGGTACCTGTTTCCCTCAGGACAACATCTCTATTCATGAGGAGAAGAAGTTGCGTGTGAGCAAACACAAGAAGACTAGGACCCAAGAAGAAAAGGAAGAAGCTCTACGGAAGGCTAGTGCTGATGCTAGTGGTCCCTCTTTTGCTCATGGTGGCTCTAGTGCTGGTGGTCCTTCTCTTGAGAGGCAGTCGTCTTGGGCCAAGAAGCTACTCAGAAAGGTGAAGAGGAATTTTTGCTTTCTACAGAATCGTGAGTATCAGTCTTATGTTGATCAGCGGCACAGTGCTCAGCATCAGAAGGCTATCATGACAACTCTTAGTATTCCTTGCTCTCCAGCACTAGCTCCTTCACTGCTCCCAGGGATGAGTGGATTCGCGACAACTACCAGTGGTTGTCTGAGGAGGAAGTCACCGGTCCCCCGCCTGTGTGGAACAATGCCTCTTGGGACCCCGAGCCTTCTCCTCCTCCTGTTCATGGTTGGGGCGATTAGTTTGATCTTTTCTTCCTTTTTGGTGTCTCGATGCCAAAGGGGGAGAAAGATGTCTATAAGGTTGCTCACGGGATTTGCATGGGCTGAGTCGCGAGTTCGTTCTTATCTTTGATCTTTTCTCGCTCATGAACTCTCTAGTTTATTTGTGTGTGCTTGTGGACTCATTTGTGCTTGTGGACTTATTTGTGCTTGTGGACCATGTTATTTGTATGATACTATGTGGTATGTTATGCTACGATATGCCTAGTGTTTGGTATGATTGTTGTTGGCTTATGGTCATTTGAGTATGGTGGTGGAGCATTCATAGTCTTCATTGATTATTTCTTCTAGTGTCTCCACCACATTTGTTTGGTGCAACGGTATGTTCTCTATCTTGTCTTTCCCTTGCACATGTGTTATCTTTGCAATAGAAAGGGGGAGACTCCTTGTATGTGTGTTAATCTTGTCCTTACAGCTTTATCTCTACCTTGCACACATATAGGGGGAGCCTGTTCCATCCATTGCAAAGACTGCTCCTCCTTATGCAAATCTTTGGGATTGTCATCAAACACCAAAAAGGGGGAGATTGAAAGGACTAAATTTTCCCGTGCTATTTTGGTGATGATGACAATCCCACTTGTGATCTAACCATGTGCTTGAGTTTCAAGTTAACTGCTTTTGATGATTCTTTTGAAGTGTGTGGGTGCTCTCGTTGGGATCTTGTGAAGACGGCGGTCTTTCGTTTTTCTATCTCTCTCATTTTATTGCTTTAGATCACCATACTATCAAGAGGGGGTCCACCTCGGAAGGCTGTGGGGAATCATATATTTTTGCACAAACCATATATGCAACGCCAGGGCCATCCTACTCATCTGAGAGAGAGCGAAGTTCTGATCTGTTGGGGCATTTTTTGTCTGATCGGAACTTCCGGCCAAGTGCCGGAAGTTCCGCTCAGGGCTCTCTGTGGGAAGGACCTGGGAATAAGTTCCAATCCAACTTCCGCTGGAAGTTCCGGCCAGCTCCCAGAACCTTCTGTTTTAGTACATTCTATTTGGCGGAACTTCCACCGGAAGATCCGATCAGGAATTTCCGTAGCTTCTTCCACTAAGATCTTGAGCGGAACTTCTGCCCAGGCGCCGGAACTTCCGGTCAGACAATGTTGGCGACCCATTTGTTTTGCCCCTTTTTCCGCCCCAAGTTCCTCTCAGATTCAATATACTTCTGTTTGGAAGTGTTCTATTTGACGGAACTTGGGCCGGAACTTGCATCGGAAGTTTCACCATAACTTCCGGTCGTTTTGACCGGAACTTCCGGTCAGGCTTTTGGAGCGTGCGTCAACGGCCTGATGACTGTTGGAGCTACGCTGGGAAGAACTTCCAACCACTCACCGGAACTTCCGACGAGGTCGCGAACTGTCCAACGGTTCAGTTTGGAGGGAGCCTATTTAAGGTGCCCTCCTTCTTCCTCCTATCTACCTCTTCAATTTTCTCTCTCCTCCATTAATACCTGAGCTTCACCTCACTAGATCTCTCTCCCTAGCCACTCAAATCACTTGATCTTTTGAGAGGCGAGGGAGGTGACCTAGATCTACACTTCCACCAAAGAAGATTTGATTCCCCCACCTATCCTTTGTGGATCTTGCTTGGGTTTGTTGGAACCCTAGACGATGTAGGGCATCCTCGGAGATAAAGGCATGTGTTGTAAAGCTCCGTGGTATCATTGAGGGCCTCCAATTGAGTTGTGGAGCTTCCCCCTCAACTTTGTTGTAAAGGTTTCGGTTGGCGCCTTCAAGGTCACCAGTTAGTGGATTGCGAGGCCTCCTTTGTGGGGGAGCTCACCAGAGAAGAAGGTGAGGCCTTTGTGGCGCTTGGGTGACCTTGTGTGGCCCCGACACCTCTCCAACATAGACGTAGCTCCCTTGGGAGTGAACTACGGGAATTACATCTCCGTGTCCCTGCTCCGGTTATCTCGTTCCCTACCTTTACTTCTTGCTCTTTACCGTTCTTGTAGAAGCATGCTAATATTATTCGGATGGTTCGAGTAAGGTTTTATTCATGAACTTATTCCTATGTATCCAATATGATAAATACATGTCGCAACTGCCTCATTTATTTTATCGAGTCAGCTTCATGAATATGAGGATCACATCCATTAATCTAAACTTGCTCGGGACGAGCAAGAGTCTAAGCTTGGGGAAGTTGATGAGTGCATATTTGCATCATGTTTTATATTATTATTTTGCATTCTAGTGGTAGGATCTTGGTATTTTACGGCGTTCACGCGCACCTTTTATGTTTATTTTCACCAGGATCAGGACAGATGATGGATACGATAGACACAATTCTTGGACCAGTTGTATTGGAGAGAATGGGAGCCAAAAAATAACGTAAATCGCTAATTTGGAAATACCAATAACACCAGAAGAAAACCCGAAGCGATTGGAGGTCACATAAGGTTTAACGACCAACTATACGGAGGGAATTTTCTGGCTGTAGTTCCCGCCGTATAGTTGGCGCCGACACCACCTCCTCAAATAGTTTCACCCTGTGCAACTGGATCGGAGAGACGACATACAGAACAACTAGAAATCACCGAAACCTCACCTCCGGAAGGGATCTAGAGGGGGAACTCATCCACCGGGGATCCATCTTTGCCCTACGCAGATCCAAGAGGCTAAGGCATTGATCTCAATCATCAACCGCTGCATCACCACCATCTCCATCCATCCTATCTACATCTTGTCTAGATCCTGTTGTAATTTCCGTACTCGTTGTGGATTTATACAAGTACTATTCATCTATGATAGATTCCATTGTTTTTGCCATGATATTGATTGCCTCCATGTCTGAGTAGATCATTAGTTTTTAGGGAGATGGAGAAACCCTAGCATGAGATTGAAATAAGATAAAGTTTATTATGACATTCATCATTGTTACCATGTGTTAGATTGTCTTCATCTTGATGTTGGAAGAAGTCAACCTCTCAATATTTGCCTCTCGTGGGGACTTGATGGAGGGAACTTCTTGTTGGTAAACGGAGGTGTGTTAGCACTTACAGTGACTATAAAGTTGTTGCCACTCCTTACGTATTAACTTGGGAACCGAGAAAACTCACGGAACACTATCCATGCCATGGGATAAATCCTACGGGGTAAAGTCCCTTAATAGCACAGTAATTCGATTGATGTCGGTTGTTGTCTACTATGGTTATGACGATGATGTGAGCAGTGGTTGCTTCAATTCGTCCAAATACGGAGTTCCTCCCACACATACATAGTTGAGAATGTTCATGATAATAATATTTACCTTAGACCCTTTATAAATGCTAGCTCTACTTCCTAAGAACGCTTTTCTCCATTGAAGTTTCAAATCTCTTTTACATACGTGATACTTATTTCTGTATTCAGTTTTGTTTACTTTACTTATTGTTCTCGTATACCAAAACCCCCAAAACACCTTTTACACAACACTCGCATTTTATCTTGTTACTTAGAACTTTATTTAGCATTTCTATTTTAGTATTTATTTCAAGAGTAATTAGACTTCAGACTCCTGCTCCCTGTGGGATCGATATCTTTATTTTGAAACTAGCTACAAACAATCTGTGCACTTGCAGTCATCAGCATGCTCATGCGATGGTGAGCTTTGGGTCTTCGTGATGCCAGGAATGTCGGGGCGGTGGGGTGAGCGACGAGGATATGGGGATCGCATCAGTCATGTTGTGTGCATCCCTCCGTATTCATTCTAATGAACCCGTTTGAGATCCGACATCGTGTGGAGATCCTGCCCTGTGTTTCCTGTGTGCGCTAGACTGACAATATGCAGGGTCAGACTCGAGCCTCTGAGAGGTGGCCTTTTACTGCTGTTTGACCGCCTTGGGGACGAGGTCATAGACCTGTTCCACAGCCGCGGGTGATCTATCCTACTCCAGTAGAGTCTTGGCGATGGCCAAGTTGAGGGCGGGTGTGAGCACAACTTGCTTTCCATCTTTGTCAATGTATGGCTTAGCTTGTGTCGGCTTCGAAAGAGGCCACCCCAAGTTGCGTCGTACGCCAGGATCGTTGACAACATGAGCCGGAGCTTTCTTGTTCTTCTGCTACTTGAGCAGAGTCTTATACTCGGCCTCCATGGCTCTAGCCGCCTCGGTCGATTTCTGCGCCTTGGCCAGATCTCGATCCAACTTTGCGCCTTGCTCCGCGATGGACTGCACCTCCTCTAGTAGTTTCTGGCGCTTCTCATCAAGATGGGCAACATTCTGTATATGGGCCACGGTCATAGGATTCAAATTGTCGTACATCACTCTATCAACTGGAGTGATTTGGGCAATCGCGGACGTAGATGGCGGTGGCGACAGATTCACAGGATTGGCATTGCTTGTGCCGGTGGCAAATTCATGCGACTGTTGCGCTGGGATAGCCGGAGGTGTCATGGCCTTTACCTAAACATTGTCGGCATTATCGGCCGGTCCCTTCCCGGCGTCCCGCGGCTTAGGCGGAGTTGCTTTGGTTTGTTCTTCTTCCATCACACTCCCGATAGCGACTATCACCTAATGGGAAGTGATGGCCTTGTCGGCTCGCTCCTCGCAATTGATTTCCTCCTCCATCTCCTTCATGGTAGAGTCTAGCTCTTCCGGGTTGATGTCGATCTCCTCCGAGTCCATGCTAATGTCGGCATAGAGTGCATCCAAAACAGAGTCGGAGGGTATGGGAGCTTTTTCGATGGCAGAGGACGATGCTGAGGAAGCAGGACCATTGGGCGGTGGCGGCGGTGGCCCGAGTAAGGCGACAGGGATGACCTGGGCCATGTCATCATCAGCAGCAAAACTGTTAACTATGTTGACCATCTGCTCAAAAGTAAGGGTCCTCGTGGCCTGTTGCCTCCTGAGCGCATGCCAGAGAAGTGTGCCACGCGTAAGCCCTTCGACGAAGTGGTAGATTGCATCATTGTTTGGGTAGCCCTCAAGTCAGCCCGTATCTGGAGCCATCTGGTGAGGTAATCTCGAGGGCCTTCACCCTCTCTTTGAACGCAACGGTCCAGATCGAAGATGGTCACGACACCGACAAAGTGCGATCGCTACTTTTCAGACGCACGGGTCAACCTGACGGATTTGCAGTGATCTTCCACCATTATATCCTACATAGGGGCGGTTTGGGTGGGCCTTGAATTTTTCCAATCTAAGCCGACAAACTCCAAAGAGATATCCGACTTTGATCCTTCCGCGAGCGTGTCCTGCCCGGAGGCGGTCCGTGTGGGCCTTGTCAATCCTCCGACTTCCAGGTAACTAGCGCCCGAGTCGGTTTCGCCGATGAAGAGGTGGATGTACCCAATTGGAACAATCGAGTTGCGGGCGGGGTTCGTCTTTACTGGGATCCAGAACTCGTCAGGAGGGACAATCAAAACATTGCCGGAGAAGAGAACACGACCAATGGCTACGGTTTCACTTATTCCCGCAAAGAGCTTAGACCTCGCCCGTTGTAGAGCTTGAAGCGACTCTTGCCCCACGGTGGGCGCCAACTGTCGTGGTATTGCCAACGAGTACACCATGGAGGGGTCCTCACAGTGCATGTTTATATACGTGGGGGAAGACGGCAAGTTGTCGAGTACGAGTTAACACAGCTTATCCAGGTTCAGGTCCCACAATGGTGGCGGAACCCTACTCCTGCTATAAATCACTATAAGGGCAATACGCCGAGTTACATGAATTGGTTCGCTATGTGAGGTGTGTAAGTCGATGTGTTGAGTCGTTGTATGTTGTGTCCTAAAGGCTCCCAGAGGTCTGACTTATAAAGACGCCATAACCTAGGGTTACAAGAAAAAGTCCTAGCCGGACAGGTTAGAGAGTCCTACACTTTTACTAACTAGTCTTCGTGTCTTGCACTCCAAGGCTTCGAGTATGCTGGTGACTCCATCATAACCTTCCTTTGTTCGGCATGGGCCTCCCTTTTGGATCCACCTAACTAGGCCGCCTAGCAGGCCATGGGTCTTGCTACCAACTATGGGCCACCCGGGTTAGCCGGATTAGAGACATGCTATGATGATACCCATTTAGCATATCCCAAACAATATCAACCCCTTCTCACCTGAAACCTGGATGAGTGGGTCCCACATCTATTTTACAGGCATCAACACACTATAAGAGCGGTGCCCAATTTTCCTCTCACGATATCGCTGCAGACATGGCAATATCTTTAGGCCGTGGACACCAAGGGTCTTATCTCCCCCATGAGCTAGCTCCGGTCGATAGAGATGGGACACGGGCTGGAGGCGTTGACGACATGGTAAGATGCTCAGTAGAGCAGCACCTATGCCGATGTTGGACGATGCTTAGGCGATGAAGAGGAGAAAGCTGCATTATAGGTCGTAGGCACTGTCTGGACCATGAGGCGCTTCCAGACTCCACACGACCTACAAGATGACGGTGGCAGAGACGTTTGCCATCGCGGAGGCGACTGCGGACGACGACGACCAGCTAAAGCGTCTCAGACTTGTCAAGGATATCTCCGCCTCCGCCTAGAGGCGCTGAATCTTCTCCACCGCCGCAGTCGTCGCCCTCTCTTCTTCCTCCATGCCCACAGAGCTAAAGCTCATCCTACCGATCTCAGCTTCTTCCCATCAACCAGAAAACCCAATCAAGTCTCCGTCTAAGAAAAACGACCAACCCATGACCAGAGTAGCTATCTTTTCACTCGCAAATCCCCACTTGTTGCCTATGGGGGGGAGCCCAAGAACCCTAGTGGCACGTCCATCTCCACCACGCCTGACATGATGCGCCCCCCTTGTAGAGCAGGTCCACTGTCGAGACGAGTCAGCTAGGAAGGGCAGGCGCCAGTGTTGCCGAGAAGGGAACGCACCAGCGAACGAGTCGGGTGGGAATTGACTATGTCCGTGAGATACCATTTATGTTAACTATTAAGACCCAATTCTTTTGGCGGCTTCTCCAAGACGTTGCCCTGTCCCAGCTTTGTGAAAAAACCGATTCAAAAAAAATACGAGGCTTTAAAAAATGATTAAGTCTAAATTAATTTGGAGGACTTATAAAATTTTAAAACCGGCTTTTCAGAAAGCTTAGGTAGGACAGCTTCTTATAAATGCCTTCAAAAGAGCTGGACCTAAGGCACGTATTGGGCACCTATATATTATATTGTAGAGGAGAAAATGGCATATGCACCCCCCCCTCCCCCCCCCACACAAAAAAAAGATATATGGAAAAATTGGGGTGCTATTTTTCCAAATTTAGTTTTGTAATGGCATATTTCCAAGTCGTGAATTTTGTAGCGGCATAACACTTTTCTTTTCCGCCAGCCCCTCTCAACTCACGCCTCCGCCGCTTCGTCGTCTTCCCACAAAAAACGCCCCCCCTCCATCTCTTCCGTCGCGTCCCTCCAAAACTCTGCGGCGGCGGCAGGTGACGGAGCCGCTGCTGTTTTTGCCGAGTCTCACTCCAGGTTAGTCCAGCGCCTCGCTGTCCTATCCCGACCCCGGCTCTTCTCCGTCTGATTTCCATGTGGATTGTTCCGCGGATTCCCCTGCTGCTGCTGCTCGGTTCCTTTCCGATCAATGGAACGTCCTCAGCGAAACGAGTTTTTGATTTTACCCCGTTTCCTTCCGATTTCGAGAATTCCGGTTCCTCGGGACGACTTCGCCGGAATTTCTTAGTTCCGGTGTGATGCGAGGTTCAGTTACGGATGGGTTTGGGGTGAGATCGGGTCAGACGCACGGGGAGAGGAATCGGGGAATTATTCTGCCCTGACCGGCGGAATGGGAATTGGATCGCGAGTCCCTGTCTCGGCAGCCCGTAGTGCGCGCATGGTCCTTTTGTTGGTTTCTGCTTTGGGACCTTCCTTGTGGTGCGATTCCATTGGTCTGCAGGTGGCGGCCGAGTTCGTCAGGCCTACTCGCCTGTCCGCGAGCGACGTGGCCGGAGGAACCCAATGAGTTCTGTGACCAAAAACTTGATGCATTTCCTGTTAATTCTTTTTTCAGTTTGCTAGCTGTGAACATGGAGTTACTCTGCCCCCATGTTGTTCACATAAAGAAGGAGAGTTAGTCTTATCTAAAAATCGCTATCAGGAATTAGGAGGCATAATATCTTCTTTGCGCTAGCAAGCTCCATATTGTT
Source organism: Avena sativa (assembly GCA_916181665.1). Lineage (NCBI taxonomy): Eukaryota > Viridiplantae > Streptophyta > Magnoliopsida > Poales > Poaceae > Avena > Avena sativa. The sequence continues at coordinate 335,994,544 of OV702297.1, read as the reverse complement.
GGCATGATCTACAAATCTACCAAAGAATATTGACTTTGCTTTAGCTGACCTTTTCATACCTGATGTCATCGTAGTATATCAATTAGGATGTCTTATAGGTGCACAACTTGTATGAAGCTGTCTAATGAAATATGTTATGTTCAATTGCTGCTGAGCTTGCCCAAGTTATGTCAAACCATGCCCTGTGGATTGCAATCTTAACAACAATCATTTGTGCAAACCTTCCCCGTCGTGCAAACTGATTTTATTCACAAGTTTTTGTTTGAGCTCCTACATGTGATAGATAGTCTTTGTCATACTCATATGGGACAGCTTAATTAGATGTCCATCGCTTAAAGATTGGCATTATGGGATCTCCATCGCTTCATTTCTTACATTAGTTCTGGTAGGAGGTGCAGATGATGATTTTTCTTATAGCATTTGTGCAGTACTAGGTCTAGCATAATTGTTTTACTTGTGCATTGACTCTTGTTTTCTTTTCAGATGGACAGCCATAATCACTCACCGCTCCATGTCCCTGAAGTAACAATGGACATTTCATCTGCTTCTGGAGCAGCTGGGAACAAAGCTTGCAGAGGTGCCGCTTGCGACTTTTCTGACACCAGTAACACCTCGAAAGATGCAAAGGAGAGATCTGCGTCCATGAGGAAGCTCCTGATTGCTGTGATCCTTTGTGTTATATTCATGGCAGTTGAAGTGGTTGGAGGCATCAAAGCAAACAGTCTTGCAATCTTGACTGATGCAGCCCATCTCCTTTCAGATGTTGCAGCATTTGCCATATCTTTGTTCTCTCTATGGGCAGCTGGTTGGGAAGCGACACCTCAGCAGTCATATGGATTTTTCCGTATAGAAATTCTTGGGGCATTGCTTTCCATTCAGCTTATATGGCTCCTTGCTGGCATACTTGTCTACGAAGCCATCAATAGGCTCCTCACTGAAAGCGGCGAGGTACAGGGCTCCCTCATGTTTGCTGTATCAGCTTTTGGCTTGTTTGTTAACATCATAATGGCGGTGTTGCTTGGTCACGACCATGGACACGGCGGGCATGGGCACAGCCATGGTCATGACCATGGACATTCACATGACCATGATCATGGTCACTCAGAGGATGACCATTCCCATCATGAAGATCATGAGCAGGGCCATGTTCGCCATGAGCACAGCCATGGTACATCTATAACCGTCACAACTCATCAGCACTCTCATTCAAGCAGTGGACTACATAATGATGCTGAAGAACCATTGCTTAAGCATGATGGTGATTGTGAGAGTGCCCAGACTGATGCCAAGGCAGCTAAGAAGCCACGCCGTAATATCAATGTGCACAGTGCTTATCTGCATGTGATTGGGGATTCCATCCAGAGCATTGGCGTAATGATTGGAGGGGGTCTCATCTGGTACAAGCCTGAGTGGAAGATTATTGATCTCATATGCACCCTCATCTTCTCTGTGATTGTCCTGTTTACCACAGTCAAGATGATTCGGAACATACTTGAAGTTCTGATGGAGAGCACGCCCCGTGAGATCGATGCCACCAGGCTTGAGAGTGGTCTCCGTGAGATGGAAGGTGTGATTGCTGTCCATGAGCTGCACATCTGGGCTATCACAGTGGGGAAGGTGCTCTTGGCATGCCATGTGACGATCACGCAGGATGCGGATGCTGATCAAATGCTTGACAAGGTCATTGGGTACATCAAGGCAGAGTACAACATCAGTCATGTCACCATTCAGATCGAGCGCGAGTAAGGTGCATGTCAGATAGTTGGGGATAAAAAGCAATTTTTCAGAGTTTATCTTCTTAAAATGCGTTTATTGTTAGTTGCACTTGCAAAGGCGTCGCATGTTCGTCTAGCTGTTAATCTTTGGCACTGGAGGAATATTATATGTATGCGTTATCATTAGCTCGTTAGGTGAATGAACTATTATCTGGGTGGTGTAGTCCCCTGTTTCACATGGATGCAGTTTTCAGACTTTTTCGAGCCCCTTGCGAGTTCATCAACCTGAATGTGTAGTTCAGCAGTGCCCTTTCTTGCCACTTCATGTAAAGGTGTGCTTGTTATTGTCATGGATGTTATCATGTTTATCTAGCTGTTCCAAGCTTTGCTTCCTACAGTAGAATGGTGCATGGTATAGGCACCTTTTGCTTTTCTGTGTGTGAATTATTCGAGAAAAAGCGAAGAATTTGCGTTTCTTTTCATTGACCAGGAAGAATTTGTGTGTGAATTTGTGGCCTCTGTTCCTTGGGTTGTTGTATTCTTACTGTGCATAGATGTACTATCGTTTTTATTTTGAGCAGAAAATGTATCTTTTCTCTAGAAATTTGCAGGGAATGTAAGTCGTGATGGTTTCTGAAATGGAATGCACTGCTGCGATTCTGCCTTGCAGTCTACTTATTTGACAGGTTCTGGGATGTGCAAAATTTGCCGGAAGCTTACCCTTAGGGGCTTTTGCCTTTGGAAATAGAACTACATAGCACTGGAGGGAGTTACCTCATCAATTGTACAGAGCAGTAATTAGAAACTTTGTTCTCATGGAAACAGAAAGCCATGAACATCTGTCATCACACATCAACACGGCTCTTGAGTCTTCAGAATAGACCAATAATTTTCTGCGTCATTTCTCCTAATTGACATGGGTAGCACATCTAGTGTTGCCAGAAACAACATGATAGTATACAACCATAATTTTAACGACAACACCAGAAATCTGCGGCGATGATCCGTTCAGAGTTACATTAGCATTAGCCCTACACAGATAGGTGCCGACATCAACCAGGGGAAAAAAGGATGATAAGTCTCCATATGATAATGTCAAAAAAGATTGTGTCATGCACACAAAATAAAAATCAATGATACATATACTGCCTTCTTCAGGCGACACGGCCATCGACAGAATGTAGTCTAGAACCGATGGAGCCTAACTGGACACGGTTAATTCAGTCTTCTCTCGGAGGAGAGACCGGCGATGCGGAAACCACTTTTTGATCAATCACTACGATGACATGCCAGGCTGGGTTTATTCTGATGGTATTCGCACACATGATTTTCTGGCAACGCCTAGGCGCTAGGCCGTTAGAGCATACTCATACATGGCAGCGCAAGCAAACTAATCGTTGCACCCAAAACCTTGCCGTTGGTTGGCCGTTCAGAGTCCTTGGGCATGGGAGTACTGCTGCTTTTGGAAGAGAAACGAGGATGAAACCATCCCAAGTACGGAGAGGACAAACATAAATAAGAGAGGTGCATCAGTACACCCCTTTGTCCGGTCCAAGTTTAAGTTCAGTCCATAAATCTTTTTATGTTGTTATTACTATCTTTTGTAGAAACAATCCGACCTTATTCAACCGTTAAATATACTATTACATAATATGGGAAAACAAATGAACAAAATGAAAGATACATAAAAACAATACTACTAGATTATTGTGCTCGACTTTTCATCAAGTCTCCGGTGAAACAGCTATATATAGAAGACACAATCTCCACGTTTTTTTGGGTGGACTGATCGAGCCATATCCACTCCCTGTAGGAAACTTTAGGCGCCATCGTTAGTGCCTTAATAGCAAGATTCTATTATAACAAGAAAAGTACTATGAAAAGTCTCAATCTGATAATGCTGAACTTATTATCAACATCTTGTATCAGACGGTCACACTGGATCAGTTGTTGTTCAAAGTTTGAATCTATATATTTAAAATATACATTTGAAGGTTAATTTCTTTTCTAACACTGCTATACATATATATAAATACTCTTTAAAAGTAATAACCTCTGTAGGTGACTGTGACTCAATGACATATGAACTCGAGACAATATAAACGAAACTGTAAAAATGAGACTACGTGCGGCTTACTGGTAATAATGAAGTATGGAAAAGAATGACAAGATCTTGATTAGTGCTGTGCCATTGCCATGTACCTCCGTGTAGGCAATATCCAACTTTGGGCAACGTACTCCTGCTGCCTTAATATCAACATTCTGTTGTAACAGGTAAAAGGAAGAAAAGTCTCCACATATATTGCTTTCTTCACGAAAGACTTATCCATCTTCATACCATCAACATAAGGAATAGAAACAGCCAACTAGGCAAGGGTATAAATTGTAGCATGAACCGAGGAGAGATAGGCCAAGCTCGGCCTAACCGTAAGCGCATCCTCTTCTCAGGTGAGAGGAGTGATCGGTGAAGCCAGTCACTACAATGACAACAAAGAACTGAAAATCCACAAACAACAAAGAATTTTGACCAAACAAAAATTACAACAAAGTTCTTAAAAATCATTGGTTCAACGTCCATCTCAGCTGTCGCGGTTTTTCTCCAAGCCTTAATAGCAACATTCTGTTTAACAAGAAAAACATGGACGATAAGCCTCCATATGATAATTTCAAAACATATTGTCGCGCACACGAAATAAAAATCAACGATACATATATATCGACAAGGCCATCTTCATGCCATCAATGGAACAGAGGCAGCCAACGAGGCTAAACATTCATTGTAGTCTAAAACTGATCAACGGTTAATTTGGTCTTCTCTCGCGGGAGAGACCGGCGATGCGGTAACCTCTGTTTGATCAATCACTACTATGACATGATAGGCTAGTTTATTCCAATGGTATTCACACACATGATTTTCTGGCAACGCGGAGGCCGTTGAGCATACATGGCAGCGTAAGCAAACCAATCATTGCACCCAAAGACCTTGCCGTTGGTTGGCCGTTCAGAGTCCTTGGACGTGGAGTATTGCTGCTTTTGGAAGAGAAACGAGGATGAAACCATAGCAAGTATGTGAAAGGACAAACATAAATAAGAGAGGTACATCCGTACTCCCTTTGTCCGGTCCGGGTTTAAGTTCTGTCCATAAATCTTTTATGTTGTAATCTAGTATTTTAAGTACCATCAAACGGAACAGAAACAATCAACGAGGCGAGAGTACAAACTGCAGCAAGAGAACCGAGGAGAGAGAGCCCGAGCTCGGCCTAACCGTAAGCGTTTCCTCTTCTCGCAGAGGAGTGATCGGTGAAGCCAATCACGACAGTGACATGCATGGCTGGATTTGTTTGAGTGGTATCTGCATTGCATACATGGTTATCTGGCAACGCGGAGGCCGTTAGAGCATGACAGGGTAAGGAAATTGATCATTGCACCCAAAAACTTTGCCACACCCCATGAAGTACTGCTACTTTCGTAAGAGCAAACCGTTGCAAGTACTGGCAATGACACACAACAAGAAAGGTACCACGTTAACGCTCCTCTTCACCGGTCAGAGTTTAAGATTCACTGTAAATCTCTCATGTTGCAATTTCTTCTAGAAATGATCCACCCTTATTCACTAATTAAGTAACTTATTCCCTCCATTCCAAATTATAATTAAGATGTTTTAGCCTTTTTCTGAAATAGATGTATCTAGATGTCTTTTATTGTGTAGATCCGGAGCAAAATGAGTAAACCTACACGCTAAAAGGCATCTAGATATATGTGTTTTAGAAAAAAGGCTAAAACATCTTATATTTTGGAATGGAGGAAGTACATCATATCAAAGAGCACATAAAATCTAACCAAAAGTAACTTAACAAAACTTCAAAGTCACTACCCTCGACTTTTCTTCAAGACTCTGAAGTAGCTATAGAAGAAGAAAATATCTCCAAGACCATTTGATATAATATCCAAACATTCAGCCTTACTAGCAAGATTTTGTGTCAAACAATCACATTGGCTAATTGTTGGTCAAAGTTAGAATCCAAATATTCAAAGTATACCTTTGAAGGTTAATTTATTTTATAACACAGTAAACAACAGCCACTGAGGAGGTCCAAGATTGTGATATTCCAACAGCCAAGCGCGAGGAGTATAGGCGGGCTGAGGCTTTTTGGTGAGGTGCCAAAGATCAAGAGCAAAGAGAAAGCCACCGAGGAGGTCCTGAACAAGAAGATGCAACATTTTCTGCAGATGTACAAGAACACATGCCGCAGGTGGTCGTGGCGGTCCGCGCCTTAGTAGAGATCAATGCCTGATCTTGCTCAGTGGTGCACCCCTAGTGGTGAGAGTTCGGGCGTGTCCGTGGAGATTGTCTTTGTTGGATACAAGGCGTGGCTTCTGATCCTAGGTCTAGATGCCCTTGTATCCGGCACGGATGATGTGCCATGATGTGTAGTTTGTGGTTTTTGCTGATTCCAATTAACCACATGATGTATGGTTTTCAATCCAGTTTCCCTTATTAACTTGATCAACTCTCTTCTTCCATAATGCAATGCGGGAGCTTCCCACCCTCTGACAAGGTTTCGTAAAAAAAAACACAGTAACACAACGATATATATACATATATATATGTTAGTATTTAAAAGTAATAAACCTATGTTCGTGAGTCAATGGCATCTGCATTTATACTGTGTAAACTAAACTGTATAAACAAGACTAATTGCAAAAAGGCTTAATGACAATCATGAAAGAATGAAATATCTTGATCAGAATGCTGAGGCATGTCTTCTACCTGTAGGAAAAATCCAACCTAAGACGCGAGGCATGTCTTAATGACAATCATGAGGCATGTCTTCAACCTATAGGAAAAATCCAACCTAAGACACGACGTACGTTTGCTGCCTAAATTGTAACATTCTGTTGTAACAAGAAGAAAAGAAGAAACATCTCGAACTGATAATGTGCGAACAGATCAAAAATACCAGACACACGTCCAAGATGCCTCCAATCAATATATTCTCGCGTACCTTGTTGCATATAGCATGTGGACGGTTATAAATACCTAGTGCATGCAGGACCAACAGGCACACACAAAGACACACCGCACACAGTGAAACGATAGAGATTGTTTGAAATGAACCGCCTCGCTAGTTTCGCCGTCCCGAGCTTCCGCGTGAGCATCCCCGATCAGCTGCCGACGCTGTTCGAGCCACAGAAGGCTACGCCACACACGAAAGTCGACGTCCGCGACGATGATGACACAGCGTCGCCGGAGCACCGTCTCACCGTGCTAGCCCTCCAGCTCGCAGTGCTCGAGAAGGCGGCGAGCCGTCTGGGCACGCTGGCCTTCATATGGGCAACGGTGGTGCTCCTGGGCGGCTTCGCCATCACGCTGGGCGGCACCGATTTCTGGTGCATCACCGGTCTCCTCGTCATCGAGGGCACCCGCATCCTGGGACGCAGCCACGAGCTAGAGTGGCAGCACCAGGCCGTCTCCTGCGTCCCTGCCGTGCGCACCTTCTCATGGATGCAGCTGTTCTCAGCATCTGCGTGCGTGTCCCTCTCCCTCATACGCCTCCTCCACCAGCACTACGGCGGCAGTGAGGAAGCACGGACCAACCGTCGTGCTGCGCTGAACATCTTCTACAGCCTCGCGCTTGCTGAGGCACTCCTCTTCCTCGTCGAGAAGGCACTGTGGGAATGGAAGGTGGGTCACCGCCGCCTCCTGCACCGCGTGGCCGACGACTGTAACCTTGCCCCTGGTGCCGGCGAGGTCGCCATCCGCCTCTTCTTCTACGAATCTTACTCACGGTGCCTTAACGGGAGCATCTTTGACGGCCTTCACATGGACCTCGTCTCCTATGCCGACAGCCTCGTCACATCTGGTTCCCACAATGAGCAGAGCCTCGGCGCTGGTATCCTCGTGGCGCTTGCCGAGTCCGACCGCTTTTCCGACACCACGCTCCGCAAGATCGGTGTCTCCGCGCCCACCATCGAGCGCCTCATTGAGATGCTCAGCTGGAAGACCTTGTCGGAGAGGGAAGTACGGCGGTCGGCAGCGGTGGTCGTGTCCATGCTCACGGGGAGGAAGGTCATCGCGCTCCGTGTTACTGGCATCCCGGGAGCCATCGAGTCCGTCGCATCGCTGCTCTACGCCGAGCTCGACGAGCTCAACCTACTTGGCCTCTCCATCCTAAACAAGTTGGCGCACGACCATGACAATTGCGACAAGATTGGCAACACACGGGGACTTCTAGACAAGATCATCTCCTACTCCAGCCTCGACCATGGTCTTGGGCCGACGACACCAAGGGACATGAGGCTCAAGGCTGTGAAGCAGTCGCTCCGCGTGGTGAAGAGGTTAGCCAGCACGACAGGGAACACGGGGAAGCTTCTCCGGCGGGAGCTCACCGACATCGTCTTCACCGTGAGCAACGTCAGGGATGTGCTGCAGCGCCAAGAAAAGAAGGTCCAGTCCGAGCTGCACCAGCTGGCAATTGAGATACTCACAAGCTTGGCCATGGATGAGGTGGCGAGGGAAATCATCGGCGGTACAGGCGGCGTGGTGAGCGTACTAGTCACCACGTTTTTGGCACCGGCAGGACCGACGGAGTGTCGCCAGGCCAATGCCATCCGGGTGGAGGCTGGTGAGGCGCTCGCGATGTTAGCCCTTGAGAGTAAGAAAAACTGCAGCACAATCATAATGGCTCTCGGGGGAGGGGTAGGACGGCTCGTCGCCACAATGAACGACCCCGTCATCATCACAGGCGCCACGAGGATCCTACGCAACCTGTGCTCCTACACCGGCGACGAGTGGCAGCTCCCGCTGAAAGGGGTCACTGCTGGGGCCACCAAGGTGCTAAGGACCATCATGGTGGAGAAGGGGAAAACCCTTAACATATTTCTTGGCCTTGCAGCGCAGATGCTCCGTTTTATGGAGCCCGGGGAGCTCCGTGCGAGCCTCGCCATGGCGGGCATGGTGGATGTGATGCTGGCAAGGACGCTGGTGCAGGTGCTGCAGGAGTATAGCCGCCCATCCATGGACGTGCCTCGGATCCGCCGGTACACCATCGAGCTCGCCATCGCCATGATGCGATCAGATGTGCGTTACGTGGCCCTCTTTGTGGAGCTCAGGCTGGAGGGCGAGCTGAGGCGCGTCGCTGCAACCACCTCGCTGCTCGAGTGCTTCTACGTCTTCTCCGGGAGCGTCGGGCTCGGCCACCGCGCCGTCAGCGTCCACACCCTCGTTGCGTCGGCGTTGGAGTTGATGAAGAAATGAGATTATGCCCTGAACCTACGTAACTGCAGTCTCATCTGCTCCCATGTATCTATCGTACTATGCCTTTATGATTTCTTATGCGAATCTTGTGATGTTAATCTAATCATTTATGTATATGTCTGGTGTGTACTTAATGTTTTGCCAGTGCTGTTCTTTATATGTAAAAAAAGGCAACTTATGGCATGTATAATTAATGTAAAATCAATATGTACTGGTAATATAATGATCAAATCATACCTCAGAGATGGTCGTTATTGATCCTGTTTCCTCCTCAGCTGAGGCATGAGGAAACTTGATGTGCGGCCTACCACGAGTACCAGTGAGGATTTATTCATGGTTTGCTTCCATCAAACTGGAGTGGTGCATGGCTGCATGCATTAAAGGTGCACACCTAGGATCAACTAGAAAACAAAAGACTGGGAGGCAAGCAAGGGTGAGATGGGGTCTCGCGTGCAGTTCAACGAATAGGAATAAACACAAGCTGACCTGAGGGCGCTTCCATTGGACAGAAGAGCGAGTGTCCGCATACACCGTACCATGAACGCAGAACAGCTTTCCAACAAGGTGATCCGGCGCTCTTTCGCCACCGCCTTGAATTCGCGTCCTCCTCCGGCTGGCTGACATGGTGACACCTAGCGCCTCTGCAAGGTATACCAGCAACTGGATGGAAATTCAGCAAACCAGAGAGTACATGGAAGCATACAACAGGCATATGTGCAAAGAACTAGACACAGAATCTCAACTTCCAACATAATGGGATTTTTTTAGCGGAAAACTGTAGAGGAGACCCCGACAGTAAAGAATGGTATAGTCTAAACATGTGTCTGAACTCTGAACTTTGTACCATTTAAAGAACCAGGCAAATAAAACCACCACTTGTTTAAACAAACAGTACATCGACAGATAATCGTAGTAGAAAGAGCACAAATAGCACATTCGCATCAGAAGAAGGGAAAAAAACACTCACACGCACACCAAGAGAAGCAAAAAATGGTTAAAACACACCAGCTAGTCCAAATAAGTAATGGAGAAACGATGCAAAGTAACATGATATGGGTAAACGAAACAAACTTGGGATCAGCAATTTCCACAGGTGCCATTTCTCGGACTGGGCTGAAGTTATCTTTAGATTGGCTGGCTCTGCCTTGGGAACAGGCAGTCGATGCCACTGCTTCTTCTGCTTCCTCTTCAGGAGACTCTGACCTTTGGTACCTGTCCGCCAAGGTCTCCATCCCCATGAACGACAAGAGTCAGATAGTGGTGACATACTCCGCACCATCACCCAGGCTCTTGGAGTGTACGTAGCACCTGCATCTGTTGGTGGAATAGCAGAGCATCTCTACCCACACACCTTGGATCACAGTCCACCCACTCCTCGTTGCCCATCTCCATCAGTGCTTTGGCGAGCTTGGATGCATTGGAAACCATATCAGTTGCAATGGGCAGCATCGGTACATTAAGAATCTCCCGTGCAAGTATTTCTTCTGTGTTGAAACGGTCCCTTGTTACTTTCCACAATTATGTTGCTGACCAAGGTGAAGCCATCAGATTGTGCCAGGCATTAACATCTCAGGACAGACAAGAAGAAAGTAGATCATATCTCCCTGCTTCTTTGTGTGGCTTCTCCCTGTCGACATTGAAGGGATGTGTCATGGTGATAAAAGCAGAGGTCTGTGGTAACATGCCAGATGAGGACGCTCTCCTCGAATGGTTTCTTTAAGTTCCATCCTAGCTGATGGTGCCTCCTAACAGCCCACTGGCCCGGGAGCTTGTTGAATCTCCTGTAACTTGCAGCGTTCCATATATACTTCTCCCAACCATGTTTCACGTGCTGGTGAATCACCCCCGTGATCTGGAAAGATATAGGTACGTGTTGAATGTACCAATGCTGGCCAAAACTCCGGCTTCTTCTTGTGAAAAACAGAAGGATATGAGTCTGTACTGGGAAACCATGTCGTGCCAGTCATCAAAATGATTGTTCATGGAACTATAGCAACACGGAATGCACAAGCAGAGACACATGCGGGGAAGCAAGAGCACCAGCACGGTGGTGCAACAGAATAGGATGTATGTCACACTGATGTCCTTCTCGTTATGACCATCCTTGCTACTCGTGGTGAAGAGCACATATGGAAGCTAAGACCAGGAACCGAAGCAGCAGCATTGGGCAGTTGCCAAGAAAAGTGCCAATTGATCCTGCTCTTAACAAATATATTTCCGAGGCACCCCTGCAATTATTGTATGCATGCTTGTATTCAAGCTTAAGGAAAGATGACAGCTCTTCAATCCGAAAAGAGTATGGAGCAGGCAGATGGAGAAACATGACTACAAAGGGTTTCATTCATCATACTTGTAACCACTGTTTTCCTTCGTGTCCAGTACACACTTCTTTGCTGCTAGAACGTGTTCTTCAAGCGTATATACTCGCGAAGGGTTTCTTCTTCTCTTTGCGCCATTGGCAGGGGCACAGTGCTGGAGGCCTGCATGCTGTTAAAGCTGGCAGTCCTGAGGGCCCATGACTTCTGGGCGAATTTGATGATGCCAAGAACAAAGAGCAAGATCGCTGCCGCCAGCAGCGTCTTCTCACCTGATCACCACTTGCAGAGGATGCACAAGGTGACTGTGGCCTGAGACACCAGGGTTATGGTATGGCGTTTCAATAGCTCGTTGCCTTCGAGGCTATAGGCACTTATCCATGGCTGGCCACTGACTTGGATGAGGAGGACAGGCACCCATAGGACCTCTAGGGCGCTGCTCTCCCGTTCCAAAGTCTGTTTGCAATGATTGAAGAGGACAGCGAGGGCGTAGATTGCCAAGGCGTCGCCGCCTATGTATGCAATCCACACCAGCATTCTAAACCTCCACATGGTAGGAACTGTACGCACCCATATAGAGAAGTGGAGGAGGTACTGGATCAAGAGGCTGCTGAGGACGAGGATGCACAGCTGACACTCCTCCCACCATTCCACAGCACTTAAGAGGCTCATGCATGCAGTGCTTTTGCTTTCTTGTCCGCTCGAGGTAAGGAGTATTTTCTCTTCGTTCTCCAGGATCAAAGATGAGACTGAAGCCAGCAAAGCATTCTCTAATGAATGCTAGGTCATCGACAGAATGGAGTACACGGTTGCTATGTTGTTGTGCCAGTGTGTCCTGCGTGTTTCTCATAATTAATGTCCCTCACTTGTTCGTGATTGATGCTCTCTTCTCTGACTTTTCCTTTTCTAAGAATCTGACCATTACTTGATGCTACATCAATGTAGAGGTCGGTGTTTTCTGTCTCTGCAGCACCTGCACGCACAGACACAAGCAGATCAATCCATTTAAGTGTCTGCTTGCTAAAGATTTTTACTTGACTTGGACAAATACACAGCTGATACCTCAACCCGTCCACGATTCCTATAATTAATTGAGGGTAGATAAGGGTGGTCGTAGCTCGTACTTGGTTACACAGACAGATTGTAGGTTCAATCATACATATAGGTTGATTCTGGCAAACAGTTATCTGGACTTCCCAGTTCCATGACCCATAATTTGCACAGATAAATATCTAGTAGTAATGGCCATTCCCACAGGAAATCAAACAACTCTAGGAAAACCGACTGCTAATTAATTCTCATGGACTTGTCCTAAAATTTTCACCAGTGGGAGCACCCCACACCCAGTAGTCGAGGCCGAGAAGGCGTGCAAGGGCTCTATAGCTTATTGAGTGAGTGGTCACTGGGCTACTCCAGCTAGGGCGCAGCGGAACGGTTGGGAATAAACACAAGCACCTGGCGGGCAGGCGGGCAGACCTGGTTGCAACGACGCTTCCATTCCATCGGAGGGAGGATACGGCGTCATCAATGGCGTGTGGACGAATTTCAGCTGGCCGGCGAGGCGATCCTGAATACCGTCGCCGCGGCCGGACGTCGACGACGTCATCTCCACGTAAGCACCACCTCCCTCTCGCCGCCGCCTTGGATTTAATCTTTACTACTACTCTGATTCAAGTTAAATTAGAGTAGGTGGTTCACTTTGGCCGTTAAACGCATCTGGACGGCCTACTAAACAACAGTTTAGAAAAATAAAATTAAAAGAAATCATCAACACATCATTTACAATAAGGGAGTGTCTAGATCTCAGACGCCTGAGAACTTCTTATGTCTAAGACTCGAAAACATGAAAATCAAAACCATCAATCAAGGATCCTCCGACATCGTCCTTTTCTAAACAGATATACAGTTATATAGAAAAAGAAAACCAGTCGAATCGACCAACGACGTGCTCTTTTAAAACGTATTAAGAAGAGAAAATCAATCACGGATCCACCAATTACATTGATTAAAGGAAAGGTAATCAATCACGGATACATATCCACCACCGTTGTCCTTCTGTGTACCGGTGTCAGCCAAACTCTTTCTCCTTCTGTCTAATGCTCGTCAGCGCCGTCCTTCTCCTGTCTCAGACTGCTGCCAGCGGTCGTCTCCTCCGTGTCAGTCGTCAGCCACGGTAATCCAGCATGTCTTCTGGCACTTGTAATCTAGCACGCCGACGCCCCTGACGCCTGGAGACCCAAACCACGACGAATCTCTCAATCTTAGACAACGCCGCCGTCATTCTCCTGTCCAATGTTTCGTTTTGCTGCTAATCAAGCTTCACTTTCTTCCTATATTCAAGGAAAAAATATCCTAATTGTGTCGGTACCATTCATTGGCCAGCTATATCAATGCCACAAAAAACAAGGCAGTGACACGGATTGGTATGGTTGATTCTCTGCTGAGAAAACAAGAACAACCGAAGAAGCTGCGGATAGCCCTCAAACAAAAGAAAATTGCAGCTCCGAGCCTTGGTAAATTTGATGAATCAAGTAAGATTGCAGCTCAAGGTAGTAATCATACATTCCTATACCCGTCATAGCATCTTCTGCGTCTAATTTCATCGTTTGCACTACTCAAACTATTTGAATTGATACAATAGGAGAGCGCATACCCCTCTCAAAACACTGACAGACAAATCTAATGATGAAAATCAAGATCAGGCCCAGAATATTACAGCTGTAAACCAAGATACGATTCAAGGTAAACATACAATCCTCGTGCTTATATATGGAAATTAATGGGATTACCAGTTCTGCATTCAGATTTATCCTACCATACGAGAGATCAAGATAATGCATTTGAACCATCGCCGGGGGAGCGTACCCCTTTAAAGACCAAACCAACAAATGTCCAGACGAAACAATGGGATTAACAAAAATTAGATATCTAAGCCACGGTCCATTTGAGGAATCAAGTCAGAATGCATATCAAGGTAATGATCATACATTCCTTGGTTTTTGTACCAAATTTAATCATCATCTCCATTTCAGATGTATAACAATGTTTTAAAATCATATTCATCTTGCAAACTGAAAATCTGGAGGTGGCTTTCATTTAGGTCAAGCATGAACGTTGCTTCGAGTTTTATGAACGGAGTTTCACCATCTCTGAGTCAGGTATTCTCAGGAGCAAAATAACAAAGAAATAATTTAAAATACGAGTTTCAAAAACTAAATGAACTACTTAAGAGTAAGGATAAAGTTGAACAGAATAATGAAAAATGACAATTACTCCATCATAAGTATTCTCAGTGATCTTGGCTTTTCATGGCACACTCATTGTAGAAAGCAGCCAGGGATGGAATATTTACCTACAGATTCAAAGTTTCATTCGAATATACAGCAAGCAACTGTAATCTCACTATCTTTTGGGGAGTTTATAAAAAGAAGTGAAAGAAAATAGATAAAATTTTAGATGGACTGGTAGCTACTTACAGAAATCACTGTATATATGTATGTGATAGCAACAATGAGGATTACCAGGTGAGAGAAAAGGCTAATTTTGACCATCTCCTCCCTATACATTCACATTCTTTTACTCGTTGAATGGATAAATGTCATTGAATTGCTTGTCAGCTGGTGGCAGTGATTTATCTTGTGCACAATGAAATGTTGACTGGTCCTCCATCATACCATAGTCTGAATAAGAAGAGTTGAACCCTGCCTGTAGAGCAGCATCAGAAGAGTAATCGGCATCTAAAGAAAGAATCCATGACATCTCATCGGTGTTCTCCAGTTGTTGTTCACCATATGTGGAATGACACCTCCTTTCACGGAGAAAAAACAATTAGCCAAACAGGCCAAGGATTTGTTTTCACTATTTTTACGTAAAATCTTACACACAGTTAGCAAGTAGAACATTCCAAGTACCTGAATAGTGTATCAACATCATCCAAATTATCAGTGCTAAGCAAATCAATCTTGTTTAGATCGCTATGTCCATAACTGAGGTCACTTTGCGGAATACTGTGATTACTAAGAACACCTGAACCATCGCTCAGTGTAAACTGGCAATTGTTCCAGTTTTCTGTTTGGTATCTTGTTTCAGAAATAGTAGCTTCTGTGCTCAAGGAAAAAGCACTTGATTCAGTTTTGCAGTCTCTTACATGGTCATCGGCACTGTTGATACCCTGGGAAGATATCACACTGGTAGAATGGATGTCCTCTGAGTTACATTTCTGTAAATCTGTATTATTTGCCGCAGACATGACACTCTGCGGGTTCTTTTCACTGGTAATCTCATGCTTCAGTTTTTTGTTGGAGATATTCGAAGGGCTAGTTTCATCTTCTTACATGTTATTACTTCAAGCAAATTCTTCATCCTTGAATTTACCTTCACACTGGCAAAACACTACGTGCTTAGTCACAAGCCGATAGAAAGGGAAACCGGTTACTTTTATTCACTGTCAAGGGAAATAACTGAACATGAAAGAACTCTATTGCTAAGAATCAATGCAAATTGAATTAGATTTGACCCATAACAGAGAGTCCAGCATCCAGCTGATTATCTTGGACTTTTGTACAAAAGAATCTGACTGATTTTACTCTTTGCTCAATTATAATAAAGAAAGACATGGGAAGGGTATCTTAGAAAAGTCAAATACACGACCATGATCTATGATTACGACAATATAATGCTACTTCTTCTACCACTTTAAACAAACACTTGTGGTTCCTACCTTTGCTATTTCTTTTGAGCACCAAAGAGTGCAGGGGCTTTGTGCACTGCGGTGCAGGCTAACATTTTGTCTCAGCTTTTTACATCATACACGTTGCATTTTTTATAACTCTAATCAAATTGTCAAATCATCTTTTGTAAGGAATTTAGACAGATTATTAGCCTTAAAAAATACTACAATGTATGTAAATTCGGTTGTATACACATCATATGGAAACTCATTGACTATATCCATGATTGAAAATCTTGTATGAAAATAGAGCATATTATGGAAGTAGTCAGATATGTTTATAAATATAACATAATGATGTATCAAAATAAACAGCAAATATCTTGTGACCCAACACCTACCAAATATCAAATCATGTATAGCAATATAAATAGCAGTTACCTATTAGTTTCCTCGTTGATCAACCTTCACCAGCGGATTCGATCAAACAACAGGACGATTCCTCATCGGCGACAAGGTATGATCCGAGGCCACGCGCCGCCAAATCCTTCTCCAAGGCCTTTGCCGCACTCGATCCCATCAGTTAGCATCGCGCACATACGCCTTCTTGTCTGCCTGTCACGCTCGGCAACCAGGGGATCGACAGTTGCCGCTGCGGCGTCTCTTCATTGCACCGAGTTCGAAGTGGCAAAGTGTGACATGATAGTTCAAGAAAAAATCTCATATACAATATTTAGCCCTAGGAACTAACCCTAGTGAAAACAACATATATTCTGAAACTCAAGCAGCAAGTAATTTGAGTTGTTTGACTAAATCATCTAAAACTTGCACAAAATTTCATCTTCTAAACATTTTTCCTCCATGAACACAAGTCCATGTGAAGCAAGTAACACTTTATGAGCCTCATTCACATCATTCAGTTGTCCACTTATTCCATGACCTACCTGCAAAGAAGAATGAAGTCATTTTTACCTGTGTATAGTAGCCCGTGGCTGATGTTCTATCCACATTCAGATTAGGAGCTAAAACCATGGTGAATTTGTCACCACTACTCACTGGGTAGGTATCGGCAGCAACATCCAATTGCATGCACATATCAAGCTGCTCACTTTTAGCCTCAATGCGATTAACTGCATACCAGTATAAATGGAAAACTTTTAGTTCAAGAAACATTTGCATAGTGCAGCATAAAATGGCTAAACATAATTTGTTACCAAGTTATTGCTAACAACACTCGAAGAGACATATATGAGCGACGCCATTTCACAGAGTAAAACCTGGCTTAGTAGGACTTATTCCCATCAGGATCAATCCTGCTCACAATGTTGTTGTATTTGAAAATAAACACAAACGAGAAAATAAGAAGATTATTATAGATTAACTCGTTTTGTTGATCTGGAACCGGTGCATCATAGATGATACTCCCAAAACGGACAAAACATTAAGTTTGAAGATACATGGGGTGTGTTTGGTTTGAGCCCCCATTAGCCCAACCAAAATTTTGGCATGACCGAAATTTTGGTAAGCTCTTGTTTGGATCATGACCATACCAAAATTTTGGCAAAAAAGTATCCGGCTCTATTTGCTTTGCAACCAACAAAACGCATGCTGTTTGCTGTTATTGGACTGTGCTGAACATATTAACTTAAGTAGACGGCAGTGCAGTTTAGACCGATCATCACCTAAAAGAAGGCAAATCACACCGATACCTGAGACACGTTTTAGGTGTCGTCGCATCTGATTCGTCAGTTCATTAATCGTCCGCACTTCATAGAGTTGAATGTACGGGACCCACTAAAACGAGCACGCCGACAGCGATGCCAATTTTTTTGGCGAACCATTTCCGCGCCCACAAATCGCCAACACTCGGGTGGGAATAGCATGGGCATGACGATGGTAGCATGGGTGAGCCAAAATCTTGGTACTGATCCAAACAGCAGCAAAATACTCTGGGCTAGCCAATATTTTGGTTTGGTCGGCATTGGTAGGAAACCAAAGACACCCATGGAAAGTAAAATATCAGGGCACATCTTGCATAACAACATATCAGTCCATGAGGCAATTGGCCTACATAACGATTATTAAGTGCATTCATAGATATTACCAATTCATTGGGACCAGAAATTTGATAAGCTCCTAGGAAATTCCTTCTAGCAGTATTGTAGTCTTTGCAAGTTTGCAATTCGTCGAACACATGGAGTGCAGTGCCCAACACCATGAAATAAGAAACGGAAAAATTGGAAATGGGCAAAGAAAAGGCTGATGGTTCATACCGTGTTGTTGGCTTGTCTGAGTAGTAGGACTCTGGATTTGATCACAAAGCTGTGGACGGTGAAGTCCAGGTCCGGCCGCCTGCAGACTCCAGTCAGCCGCCTGCGCCATCCGCCACAATCCTGATTTCCAGTGCTAGGGCAGGGAGTAAAAGAAGGGATCAGTGGAGAGGAGCGCAGCTGCGGTGGTGGTCGGAGGCGAGGTCGCTGAGGTTCGGGGTGACGCACAGATGCCCGGCGTGCGGGAAGAATAGGCTGAGAGCTGTGGAGATGGGGCGCCAAGTTAATAGAAGTGTGTGGGGTGGGGGAGATGGGGACTGTAGCTCGGGACCAGGCGGCGACGGGCGGCGCCGTACGACAGGAGTGATGTACGATGGAGAGAGACAGAGGCGTGGCCATCTGGAGAGAGGGAGGCGTTGACGGGAGGTGCGGAAAGTAACAGCGAGAGGAAGGAAGGAAATATATAGCTAAAATATCGTTCGGTTGAAAACTTCACGGGAATCACGGGAGAGCAGTCAACGGAAGGGATTCTTCAGTACTACTCAGTTCAAACATCCATTGTAGCGTGGCACTTTTAGTAAAGATTTTTTTGATGGGGCCAATAGAAAATGGATGGTGTGATCTAGTTTAGCCCTTGCGTCATCAAATACGCTTCACACGCTTGAACAAGATGATCAAGCACACATTAAATGAAATAATCATTCTTCTTTTTTGTTTCTTTTGTTGTTTCCTTAATATGCTCTTATGGTTCTCTTTCAAGCCAGATATTCAATGAAATTCAAATGATTGAAATGATTATCATGATTTTGCTATGGGTTAATGGTCTATAGCTTGATATTGAGTTGTATCTTGGACTGAATGCTTTGTTGCAGTTTATGATTTCTAAGACTATGTTCCATTTTAGTCTAAAACTATTGTTTCGTTTTTAGTCACCATTTCAATATAGATCTATAAAATTAAGTCTAGAATTTTTGTTCCACTTTTAGTCGGTATGTGTTCCACGGGAGCTAAAACTTTTTAGTCTAACTTTTATTTCACCTATAGTTATGATTGCTCCATAAGTACTAAAGCTTTGTTCCATTTAGTTTCAATTTTTTTGTTCTGGTACTAGGAGTGCTTTTTGTTCCTCAAGTGCTAAAACATTTATGAACCAATTTCATGTAAACGTTAATCATCACCAGGATGTGTTTAATCTAGACCTCAGGGAATAGTGTTGATGTAGGTTTGAACCCATAGGGTGGCCCGATCTTCACGGATTCATGGGAGATTTGAGGGAGGAGACGAAGAACACGGTGAACTCAACAAAGAACATGAGGAGAGATTGCTCCAAGTAGAATCCAAAGAGGAGAGACTAGGCAGCAACAGAATCTAACTCCATAGAACGATCAAGTACTCATGTGTGGTATGAAACATAAGTCCCTAATATCCTCTATTCATACTAGTTCATTGGGCAGCAGATGATCAAGGTTTCCTGATCATGGGTGATAGCGCAGCTGACAACGAGGTCATATCATTGGTGAATGATGTGATGGACATTTTTCAAAGATTACGACACGATCAAGTCACGAGATTCATCGTTCCAATAGTAAAAAACGTAGTCTCCTTCTCCTTAGATCGTGAGATCATATTAATCATGTCTCCTGAGGATGCTTAGACTGCATCAAACGTCACTCCGTGAAACGGTGATTATAAAGATGTATGTTGGCTATCCGGAGGAACATGTTGAGGCATATACATCAAGACCAGGATTTTTTCACCCAGTGACAGGTAAGATACATTAGTCCGACTTGGTGAGATTGCATCCATAATGTTGCAACATGTGACTAGGTCACGGGGATGTAATATCGCGGGAACAAGTAAAATAATACTTGTTGGTAATGAAATTGAACATGGTATGTGATACCCAAACGATCGGATCTTGGACAAGTCATATCGAAGAAACAAAGGGAATTGGACTCGACGCTTATGGTTCAAACGACATCGTCATCTTGGAATGTACAGGGATCATCATGGGTATCCCGGTCCTGTTGTTGACCATTGATAGAGATCATGTTTGTACCATTCCCGATCCATGAGGGGATCCACTTAAGGGTACGATGAGCTAGAGATTATCCGTAAGTTGGAATCATAGTAGAGAAAGAGAAATCCAGAATTGTTCCGCGGAGAGAGATCCGAAGTTGTTTAGAGAAAGAAAGGAACCCAGAAAAAGTTCCGTGAGGGGACCGAAATTGTTCCAGGAAGTTCTGAAGTTGTTCGGAGGATATTGAAGGGGAACCGAAAGGTGTTTTGAGTCAAATCGGATTTTATAATATGTATTTACATATTAATTAATGTAACTAATATTAAATATAATATTAAAATATAATTTGAAAGGATATTTCACTAATGGGCCAAACTTCCTAGGTAAAAGGCCCATGAGGGAAACTAGAAGTGGGGGGCCTTGGCGCCTATGGTTTGGGGGTGACTAGGTATCCCCCCCTTGGTCAGCGGCTAGGTTAAGGTTTGGGGCCGCCCTAGGGCTTCCTCCCCCCTCGGACGCCGCCTGGAAGGATTGGGGGAGGGGCAAGCCTGCCCCCTCCACCTCTATATAAAGGACCCCCTCCCGGAGGAAAAACACACAATAGAATCCAATGAGTTGGGAGCTCTCCTCCTCCTCTATGCGCCTCCTCTCCAATCTCTCTCTCTCCCTCTAGTTGTCTCCAGGCGTTGGCATAGTCCAGGACTGTTTGCGCAAGAGATGACACACCTGCAACACGCCGTTGCGCTTCGGGGATTCCAAGCCAGAGATCTACTTCCACACTCCCAGCAGGATCAGGAAGATGGAGGTCTCATCGTATATCGTATGTGTATAAAGACACGAGGTGCAACATTTGGGGCACTTTGGATGTCGTGATCCGGACTGCTGCAGGATGATGGAGCAAGGGTGACCTGCAAGGAGCTTCGCGGCCTTGAGGTCGGCTATGTGTTGGAGATATGCCCTAGAGGCAATAATAAATATGGTTATTATTATATCTTTGTGTTTATGATAAATGTTTACATTCATGCTATAACAGTATTAACCAGGAAACATTAATACTTGTGTGATTTGTAAACTAAATTATAGTCCCTAGTAAAGCCTCTTCATAATACTAGCTTGTTGGTTAATAAATGATTGTGGTTTCCATATCATGAACATTGAGATGTTGTTAACAACAAGATCATATCATTAGGAGAATGGTATGGTGGACATACTCCTATAGATAAGCGTAGCATAAAGATCAAGTCATTTTAATAGTTCAATTGCTATAAGCTTTCTGATACATAGTAACCTAATTCCTTCGACCATGAGATCATGCTAATCACCATCACCGTAAGGATGCTTTGATGACATAAAACACCACACCGTAACTGGGTGGCTATAAAGGTGGTATTGAGTGTTCGGAAAGTATGGGTTAAGACACATGGATCAAGAGTGGGATTTGTCCATCCATATGACGAATAGATATACTCTGGGCCCTCTCGGTGGAATGTCATCCAATTAGCTTGCAAACATGTGACTGGCTCACAAGGGATCACATATCACGAGAACGAGAAAAGAGTACTTATCAGTAACGAGGTTGAACTAGGTATGCAGAGATATCAACGATTAAAACCTCGGATAAGTAAACTATCATGAGACAAAGGGAAATTGGTATCGTATGTAAGTGGTTCATTCGATCGCAAAGTAATCGTAGAAATATGTGGGAGCCATATGAATTTCCAGATTCCTCTATTGGTTATTGTTCGGAGAAGTGTCTCGATCATGTCCGCATAATTCACGAACCGTAGGGAGACACACTTAAGGATTCGATGTTGTTGAGTAGTTATGGAATGATGAGTAAGAGACTGAATGTTGTTCAGAGTATCGGATGGGATCCGGGATATCACGAGGAGATCCAGAGTGGTCCGGAGAATAAGATTCATATAAGGAAAGTCTTGTTTCGGAGTTGGGGAATGATTCTGGTGTTTTCATCGGAAATGTTCTAGAAGGTTCCGGAAGGTTCGGCACTCCGGAGGGGAAGGGTACATGAATGTGTCATGACAATGTGGAATGGTTGCATCATGTATTAGGTATCTGTTGGAGATATGCCCAAGAGGCAATAATAAAGTGGTTATTATCATATCTTCATACTTATGATAAATGTTTACATACCATGCTATAATTGTATTAACAGGAAACATTAATACTTGTGTGATTTGTAAACATAAAAGAGTCCCTAGTAAAGCCTCTTGTTAAACTAGCTTGTTGGTTAATATATGATCATGGTTTCCTGATCATGAACATAGAGATGTTATTAACAACGGGGTCATATCATTAGGAGAATGATGTGATGGATATACTCCTATAGTTAAAGCGTAGCATAAAGATCAAGTCATTTAATATAGTTCATTTGCTATAAGCTTTCTGATACATAGTAACCTAATTCCTTCGACCATGAGATCATGTTAATCACCATCACCGGAAGGATGCTTTGATGACATCAAACACCACACCGTAACTGGGTGGCTATAAAGGTGGCATTGAGTGTTTGGAAAGTATGGGTTGAGGCACATGGATCAAGAGTGGGATTTGTCCATCCATATGACAGATAGATATACTCTGGGCCCTCTCGGTGAAATGTCATCCAATTAGCTTGCAATCATGTGACTGGCTCACAAGGGATCACATATCACGGGAACGAGAAAAGAGTACTTATCGGTAACGAGGTTGAACTAGGTATGCAGAGATACCGACGATCAAAACCTCGGATAAGTAAAATATCGTGAGACAAAGGGAAATTGGTATCGTATGTAAGTGGTTCATTCAATCACAAAGTAATCGTAGAAATATGTGGGAGCCATATGAATTTCCAGATTCCTTTATTGGTTATTGGTCGGAGAAGTGTCTCGATCATGTCCACGTAATTCACGAACCGTAGGGAGACACACTTAAGGATTCGATGTTGTTGAGTAGTTATGGAATGATGAGTAAGATACCGAATGTTGTTCGGAGTCTCGGATGGGATCTGGGATATCACGAGGAGATCCGGAATGGTCTGGAGAATAAGATTCATATAAGGAAAGTCCTGTTTCGGGGTTGGAGAATGGTTCCGGTGTTTTCATCGGGAATGTTCTAGAAGGTTCCGGAATGTCCGGCACCCCGAAGGGGAAGGGTAAATGAATGTGTTATATCAAGTTGGTATGATTGCATCATGTACTAAGTGTCATCGCTAAACAAAATAGAGGATTTAATCAAATCCTTGTTTGAAAAGTCAAACGCCAATTTGAAAGTCAAACGGCTATTTTTGGGAAGTGGAGAGGGAGGTGGAAACCGAGTTGGGGAGGAGTCCCTCCTCCACCGCCGGCCCACTTGGGATCCGAGTTGGGGAGGGATTCCCCTCCCCTTGGCCGGCGCCTCCCTCCTATAAGAGGAGGGGCAGGGCTCCCCTCCTAACACACAAGATTGCCCCTCTAAACTTAACCCTAGTCGCCGCCCACCATAGCCGCCGCCTAGGGTTTCTCCCCTAGCCGCTGACTTGGGCACCTCCAAGCCCTAGCCTCCGGCCCTAGCACCCCCTCCTTGGTGTGTCTAAACCCTAGAACACCAAGGGCTCTCTCATAGTCAACCATACTCGCTCCGGCTTAAGGTGAAGCCCTGCGAGATCTCCCCTCTACTTCCAGTACCACGCCGTCGTGCTGCCGGAATTGCGAGGAGAGTGCTACAACCTCCGCTGCCTGCTGGAACAAGGGAGAGGAAGGTCTTCATCGAGTACCGAACGTGTGACCGACTGCGGAAGCGCTGCCGGAACGCAGCGCTGGAAGGATCGTCTATGCGATCTTGAGATCGGAAGTGTACGACTACATCATCCACGAGAATATGCTCTCGTTAACCGCTTTGGATCTTCGAGGGTTAGTACTCTATTGACTCGTTGCTACAATCTAGTAGATAGATCTTGGCTTGATCATAGATTAGATCTTGATTATGTGTTCATGCGGTAGAAATTTTTTGTTTTTCCATGCTACGAACCCCTACAGTGGTATCAGAGCCGTGTCTATATGTAGATCTGTTGCACGAGTAGAACACAATGGTCATTGTGGGCGTTGATGCTTTTGTTGTCGATTGCTTCTTGTGTACTTTGCATCTTGCGGGATGGTGGGATGAAGCGGCCTGGGCTAACCTTACATGACATCATTCATGAGACTTGCTCCACACTTGACATGCAACTTGTATTGCATAAGTGGCTTTGCGGGTGCCTGTTTCTCCCAACATAGTTAAGATTCAATTTACAACGGGTGATTGACAATACTAGTATCAATGTTGTGGTTCTTGTTCGTAAGTTAGAACGACACTTATTGAAAGCCCCAAACCACGTAAAATATGCAAAGAAAATTAGAGGCGTCTAACTTTGTTTTGCAGGGGTGTGCTGTGATGTGATATGGCCATGATTGTGATTATATTTGATGTATGCAATGTTCCTTATTGTAAGTTGGCAACCGGAAGGAGCCATATGGTTGTCTTTAAATTCTGTTAAGACCTGCGTGTCTATTCAAAGTAGTTGTAATAGTTGAAGCTGGTGGACGACAACCATGGAGCGGCGTCATTGACCTTGATGCAATGCCGGTGATGATGGAGATCATGTTCGTGCTTGAAGATGGAGATCGGAAGCACAAGAAGAAAGGCCATATCATATCACATATTATGAATTGCATGTGATGTTAATCCTTTTATGCATCTTGTATTGCTTAGTTTACGATGGTAGCATTATAAGATGATCCCTCAAGCACACAATTTCAAGTTTTAAAGTGTTCATCCTTAGTAAGCACCGTTGCTAAAGCTCGTTGTTTCGAAGCACCACGTGATGATCGGGTGTGTTAGATTCTGCGAGTGTATACAACGTGAGCAAGCCAGATTTGCTCATGCGGAAGCTAAGGTTTGATCTTGACGAGCCTAGCATGTACAGACATGGTCTCGGAACACGGATCACCAAAAGGTAAAGCATGAGTCATATAGTAGATATGATGAACATGTTGATTGTTCGCCATTGAAGCTACATCAACTCTCGTGATGATCGGTTTTGATGTGGTGGATTTGGTTCATGTGATCACTAGAACAATGTGAGGGATATTGTTTTGAGTGGGAGTTCAACGGCAATGTATTAAAAGTTGAACACTATTTATCATAAATTAAATCAAAGTGAATTTGCATAGTTGTTGTAGTCATTGGCATCGGTTTACCACCTTGCGCTTAGTTATAATTGAGATGATAGAACTATAGAATTCTGGTTAGTTACTTTATGAACTGGTATCGTATTGTTTTTGAAGTGTTAATCTAAAGTTTAAAAGTCCCATTGCAAACTTTCAGTAAGTTTCGATTACTCTATGAAATTTAATAGTTGGTATTAAATCAAGAGTAACAATTCTAGTGTTAGTATATAAGTATCATGTTTATCTTCATGATTCTTGATATTCAAAGGATTGTCTTAATATCAAGGTTATCTAGGATCTGAAAGAGTTGTTTTAGAAAACATGATGTGTGGAAGATATTGTGATATCTGAAATGAAGTTTTGGTTGCAACATGATAGAGTATAATATGGCAAAAGTCATGTTCTCATATTTGATGAGAATTTGCAAAAGGTTGGAGACACTAGTTGTACTAAACCTCCAAAAGTTTTTGGAGAGCAACATTATACTCGCGATTCACCGTTACAAGCTAAAAGTAGCTTGATCATGGATAATTCCATGATAAGGGTGAATATTTGATGTAGGTAAAATGTTTACTACACCAAGAGATTACTAAAGAATGGAATTTGAAAGCACACCAAACATTTGATGATGGTGATCTACTTCGAAGTGCAAGTCCAAAGACATTTGTATTTAATTATACACGCTTTGGACTATGTGTCATATGTATGACTCCACTATTGATGTTGATAGATTCTTTCAAACAGAAAAGGAAATACTGAAAGAGAATCTCATAAATACATGGCAGAAAAGAAAAGACTAGAATTGTTCAGATGATATACATGTTATGGCTATATTCTTTTCTTATTAAACAATGTGGTTCTTAAGTATTTGATACTGAATTTGTTGGTGTAAATCGTCATACGAAACAACACAATTCATGAACTACAATGGCCTAAGTAACTAGCAAAAGAATATGTGATGATGTTCATCGAGAACAAATAAAGGGTTATTGTGTTGCTCGTTAAACATCAAAGCTTGCCTTCAAGATTTGTTTTATCAGGTATTATGAGAACAAAGGGTTGTTCAAATAATTGCCGTAATCCATAAAAGATGGATGATTCACAAATCTCGTTGGAGAAATCACATCCATAAAACTAGTGCTAAAAATGTCGAAAGACAAATTGATTGAAAGATCGCTTAGGAAGTGACATCGCCGTTTAAATTATATTGGAAAGAAAACATGAAGAAACTCCATGTGGATGGAATTTTGGAGTCTTTGATTTTTGATCACATGACGCTTGTGAAACTTTCCTAGAGATAATTAAAACTTCATTCATAGGCCAAAAAGGAACGAATGACTAGCTTATTGGAACTTGTACATATTGTTGTACAAAGTCCATTATGTATAGTCAAGAGCGATGGATTTCAACTTCATATGCTTTCTCCGAAAATTTGAGTGAATATATGAATATTTACTTAATAAGGATGAAGTATGAAACATTTGAAAAGTTCAAAGACTTTCAAGATGAAGTGCAAAATCATTGTAACTAGAATATAAGTAGTTTATGATAAGATCATAAAGGAAGATATTTGAGTTACAAGTTTAGCATAATACCTAAGATTTAAGGAATCATTCCGTGGATTTGCATTTCCCGAAACACCATAAGAGTATGGAGTGTTCGAGATATGTAATTAAACCTTGTTTGACATGGTAAGATCAAAGGTGTAATTCATAAAACTACCATTATATTTTAAAGATTAAAAGCTCGAGAGACTACCGTTTTTCCACTGAAAAGAGCTCCATCATAATCCGTTGAAATGACACCATATAAAGTTATGGTTTGGGATAAAACCCAGGTTGTCCTTTCTTAAACATTGGTATGCTATGCATAATAAAGATGTTTGCAACCAAAGTCGGATGAACCTGTCTTTGTATGTTATTTCGAATAACTGTTAAGTAATCCTCCATAACATCGGAGACAAAAGTGTTTGTCACTTAAAACGTCAAGTTTCTTTGAGAAGGAATTTTTTCGTGAAAAGATAAGTGGGAGGACAATAGAACTTTGATAAAGTTAAAAGAACCTTAGCTATATGTGCAAAGTTGCGCAACGCCGAAAAGTGTTCCGGAGGCAGCAACAATGCTCATGGCTCACGTGCCTCAAAGGTTGTGGTTACGAAGGTCAAAGTTTCTATTGAACCAAGTAGGTCGAGTAAGCAATCAAATACCAAGATTTGAGGGTTGAATCATTATTTGAGAATAATGAACGTACTACATGCAAAGAAGCGATGATGGGCCCTGACTCCATAAAATGGCTTGAAGCCATAAAATCCGTGATAGTTCCATACACGAGAAGTCAAGTTTTGAACTTGAAGGACCCTCGAGAAAGGTGTAAGACCTTACAATTGTGTTTGGATCTATAAATAAATAGACATGGATGTTGCACATCTATGAAATAGTCGACATGTTGGGAAAGAGTTCAGAACAATGTTCAAAGGTTGACTATGACAAGATTTGATCTTTCATAGCGATATTTAGTCTAGACGGATTAATGTAGCAACCACGACATATAATTTTGTTATGTGTTGGATAAACAAAACAAGTTCTTCTAATAGAAGGGTTACCTAGGACGTGTGCATGACATGGTCCAAAGGGTTTTGTTAATTCAAAGGATGCTAAATGCATACGCAAACTTCAATGGTTGAAGTAAGCATTGCGGAGTTGGAATCTTCACTATGATGAAACTTTTAAAGGAGTTTAAATTCGTCGGAGACGATGAAGATGCTTGCATTTGCAGCAAATTAAGTGGGAGCGCTAAGACATGTTTCTTATACATTATGTGAAAGACATATTGTTGATTGGAAATGATGTATCTTTTATTAACACATATTAAGAATTTCATCCCGATGAAAGACTTAGGCAAAACGCAAATATTTGCATCAATAGATGCTAATATGGTTGTGCCGAAAGTACATAGATGATATATTGAATGAGTTCAATATAGAAACTACAAGAAAGGTTCTTGTCGCACAGAAAGGATTGAATGAGTTCAATATTGATGATATATTCAAGTGTATTGACACTGGGTAAGTGAAACAAAGATTCATGTATATATTGATACTTGATGTATGAAATCACAAAAGGTAATTATATCAATTATACTGTGATATGTACAAATCCAGATATGTCCTATACTCTAAATGTTATGAGCATATACCAGAATGATTCATAAGATAATTATTGGACAATAGTAAGGATATTCTTATGATCTATTGGAAGAACTAAGAGTATATTATTTGTAGAAGTGACAAATAGATGGTTAGTTCATTGTAAAAGTGCTACATTGATACTAGTTTTGTCACAAAGTACAAATTAAGTTTATCTCAATCTGAACTAAGGGTGGCACAATGTAATGGAAAGTAAGTTCCATAATGGATTTGGATGAGTTCCAAAGTTAAGACATTGTGACAGATACTACAACAAAAGGCTGAGTATATGACTGCTATTATAGCAGCTAAAGAGGGCATTTGTGTCAAGTAGTTTGTTATCAAACTAGGTGTAGTTCACAGCGGGATAATACTATGAAGATATATTGTACGACAATATTATCAACATGTTTTAACCCCAAAGAACTAAATGTCTCACCAAAGGACCAAATTTATACAAAGCCATCCCATTAGAGAATGAGTGATGCATTGAGACGCAAAGACATGCAATTACACACGGACCTGGAAGTGTCAGATCCAGAGATCAGTTGACCACTAGCAATCGTGTACATACAACACCGGAAAGCCATAGGTGTTGAATACACAAAGGTTTGAAACTAGATTATTGACTCTAGTGCAAGTGGGAGACTGTTGGAGATATGCCCAAGAGGCAATAATAAAGTGGTTATTATCATATCTTCATACTTATGATAAATGTTTACATACCATGCTATAATTGTATTAACATGAAACATTAATACTTGTGTGATTTGTAAACATAAAAGAGTCCCTAGTAAAGCCTCTTGTTAAACTAGCTTGTTGGTTAATATATGATCATGGTTTCCTGATCATGAACATAGAGATGTTATTAACAACAGGGTCATATCATTAGGAGAATGATGTGATGGACATACTCCTATAGTTAAAGCGTAGCATAAAGATCAAGTCATTTAATATAGTTCATTTGCTATAAGCTTTCTGATACATAGTAACCTAATTCCTTCGACCATGAGATCATGTTAATCACCATCACCGGAAGGATGCTTTGATGACATCAAACACCACACCGTAACTGGGTGGCTATAAAGGTGGCATTGAGTGTTTGGAAAGTATGGGTTGAGGCACATGGATCAAGAGTGGGATTTGTCCATCCATATGACGGATAGATATACTCTGGGCCCTCTCGGTGAAATGTCATCCAATTAGCTTGCAAGCATGTGACTGGCTCACAAGGGATCACATATCACGGGAACGAGAAAAGAGTACTTATCGGTAACGAGGTTGAACTAGGTATGCAGAGATACCGACGATCAAAACCTCGGATAAGTAAAATATCGTGAGACAAAGAGAAATTGGTATCGTATGTAAGTGGTTCATTCGATCGCAAAGTAATCGTAGAAATATGTGGGAGCCATATGAATTTCCAGATTCCTCTATTGGTTATTGATCGGAGAAGTGTCTCGATCATGTCCACGTAATTCACGAACCGTAGGGAGACACACTTAAGGATTCGATGTTGTTGAGTAGTTATGGAATGATGAGTAAGATACCGAATGTTGTTCGGAGTCTCGGATGGGATCCGGGATATCACGAGGAGATCCGGAATGGTCCAGAGAATAAGATTCATATAAGGAAAGTCCTGTTTCGGGGTTGGAGAATGGTTTCGGTGTTTTCATCGGGAATGTTCTAGAAGGTTCCGGAATGTCCGGCACTCCGAAGGGGAAGGGTACATGAATGTGTTATATCAAGTTGGTATGATTGCATCATGTACTAAGTGTCATCGCTGAACAAAATAGAGGATTTAATCAAATCCTTGTTTGAAAAGTCAAACGCCAATTTGAAAGTCAAACGACTATTTTTGGGAAGTGGAGAGGGAGGTGGAAACCGAGTTGGGGAGGAGTCCCTCCTCCATCGCCGGCCCACTTGGGATCCGAGTTGGGGAGGGATTCCCCTCCCCTTGGCCGACGCCTCCCTCCTATAAGAGGAGGGGCAGGGCTCCCCTCCTAACACACAAGATTGCCCCTCTAAACTTAACCCTAGCCGCCGCCCACCATAGCCGCCGCCTAGGGTTTCTCCCCTAGCCGCCGACTTGGGCACCTCCAAGCCCTAGCCGTCGGCCCTAGCACCCCATCCTTGGTGTGTCTAAACCCTAGAACACCAAGGGCTCTCTCATAGTCCACCATACTCGCTCCGGCTTAAGGTGAAGCCATGCGAGATCTCCCCTCTATTTCCGGTACCACGCCGTCGTGCTGCCGGAATCGCGAGGAGAGTGCTACAACATCCGCTGCCTGCTGGAACAAGGGAGAGGAAGGTCTTCATCGAGTACTGAACGTGTGATCGACTGCGGAAGCGCTGCCGGAACGCAGCGCCGGAAGGATCGTCTACGCGATCTTGAGATCGGAAGTGTACGACTACATCATCCACGAGAATCTGCTCTCGTTAACCGCTTTGGATCTTCGAGGGTTAGTACTCTATTGACTCGTTGCTACAATCTAGTAGATAGATCTTGGCTTGATCATAGATTAGATCTTGATTGTGTGTTCATGCGGTAGAAATTTTTTGTTTTTCCATGCTACGAACCCCTACAGTATCATGGCTAAGCAAAATAAAGGAATAAATCAAATCCTAGTTTGAAAAGTCAAACGCCAATTTGAAAAGTCAAACGACAAGTTTGCTTGGTGGAGGGAGAGTAGGAAACCTACTTGGGGAGGAAGTCCTCCTCCCTCCACCGCCGGCCAAGGAGGCCGAGTTGGGGGAGGACTCCCTCCTCCCAACCGGCGCCCTCCCACCTATATAAGGAGGGGCAGGGGTGCCCCTCTAGCCTACACCTCTCTCCACCAAAACCCTAACCCTAGCCGCCGGCCACCAAGTCGCCGCCGCCGCCCTAGGGTTTGCCCTAGCCGCCGAGTTGGGGCCCTCCCCAAACCCTAGCCTCCGGCCTAGCTCTCTCTCCTTGGTGCCTCTAAACCCTAGATCACCAAGGCCTCTCTCTAGTCCACCATACTCGCTCCGGCTTAAGGCGAAGCCCTACGAGATCTCCCCTCTACTTCCGGTACCACGCCGTCATGCTGCCAGAATCGTGAGGAGAGTGCTACAACCTCCGCTGCCTGCTGGAACAAGGGAGAGGAAGGTCTTCATCAAGTACCGAACATGTGACCGACTGCGGAAGCGCTGCCGGAACGCAGCGCCGGAAGGATCATCTACACGATCTTGAGATCGGCAAGAGTACGACTACATCACCCACGAGAATCTGCTCTCGTTAAACACTTTGGAATCTTCGAGGGTGAGTTCCTCTATCGACTCGTTGCTACAATCTAGTAGATAGATCTTGGCTTGTTTGTTTGCATGCGTAGAATTTTTTTGTTTTCCATGCTACGAACCCCTACACTATGAGCACGACTACTTCAACCACGTTCAGAATGTTAACCGCTTTCGAACTACAAGGGTATGTATCTAAAACCTCTCGGTCGTTACTGCATTACTAATAGATAGATGTTGGGCAGTCAGGTGATCCGACGTAGGAAAAGTTTTGTTTCCTGCACCGGAACCAAAACATGATAGGATATAAAGTAGTATACCATTCAATTGGGTAGGAAATGTACTTGCATGGAGAAAGGAATTCACCTATCATGTCCATGAAGGCTTGGTGGATGTTTCAGAGCTTGAAAAGGTGTTTTATGGGGTGACGACCAAGGTCAGGCTACATCAAGTGTGACCCATGGGGTGATACGTCCAATTTGCATCACCATTCTATATCATAATTATCCTCTATTCATTGATATGTGTCTTATTATGAGGTGTTACTTATGTCTTTTCCTTTGTTTTTGCATGTTGGATGATTCTTGGAGGATGAACTGCCGGAGTGAGGTTTCTGATGGAAAAAGAGGTGTTTTGATGCAATTTCGTGAAGATCAAAAAAAATACTAGAAAAATATTGGAAAATTATATTTTCCCAGAAGATGAAGGAAGCTAGAAGGGGAGGCGTAGCTGGGCCACAGGCCCCCCCCAGGCGCGGGTCCCCTGCCCCGCGCCTAGGGGAGGTGTGGCCCACTTGGCCGGCCTACGACTCTGCCCTCTCGCCTATATCTTCCTCTCGGAACCCTAATACTAGAGGAGCGACCACAGAAAGATTTCTGCCGCCTCTGCGGGGCGGAAAACACCAAGAGAGAAAGAGCTCTGTGACAGACAGATTTCTGCCGGGGAAATTCCTCCTCGGAGAGGGGAGATCGTCGCCATTGATACGTCCAAAACGTATCTACTTTCTCGAACACTTTGCTATTGTTTCTTCTCTAAACTTGTGTGATTTGGATACAACTAACACGGACTGATGCTGTTTTTAGAAGAATTACCTTGGTGTCTTATTTTTGTGTAGAAAATCAACTATCAGGAAAAATCCGGAAAATATGCCAAAAACTATTTTTCACCAGAAGATCCATGGAGCCAGAAGGGGAGACAGAGAGGGGGCCTGGGGGGGCCCAGACCCACCCCAGGCGCGGGCCCACCTGACCCCGTGCCTGGAGGGGGTTTGGCCACCCCAGGCAGCTCCTCGGCCTCCCTCTGCTCCTATAAGTTGCCTTCTGACCTAAAAACTCAGGGGGTCGATAGTTTTCCAAAAAGAGTTCCGCTCCGCCGGCACCACCAGAAACCAAGATTCGGATCTAGAAACTCCATTCTGGCACCCTACCGGGACGGGGAATTTGGAGAGGATCATCGCCATCATCATCACCAACGCATCTCCATCAACCACCGATGTTTCCCTCATCCATGAGTGAGTAATCCCCCGCTATAGGCTTGGGGATGGTAGGGATTGGATGAGTTCTATCATGTAATCGAATAAGATCTGTTAGGGCATAGTGCCTAGTATCTCTATTAGTGCTATTTGACTTTGTTGCAACTTGTTGTGCTTAATGCTTGTCACTAGGGCCCGAGTGCCATGATCTCAGATCTGAACTTATTACTGAATCATTATGATAGTATTGTTTGTGATCTTATCTGCAAGTTGTGTACATATATCATTGTCCGGATCCAAAGGTCCCAAAGTGACAATAATTGGGACAACCGGAGGGGATGGCTATGGTGTGAGGATCACATGTGTTCACGGAGTGTTAATGCTTTGCTCCGGTGCTCTATAAAAGGAGCACCTTAATTGCCAGTAGTTCCCTAGAGGCCCCGCTGCCACGGGCTGGCTGGACAGAAGATGTTGTGCAAGTTCTCATTGTGAGCACGTATGACTATATTTGGAGCACATGCCTAGGATTGTTTAGTACTTTGATGCTTGTTATTATTTATCTGCAATGCTCTAGATCTTGAAGTTACATGTTTAGACTCGTCCATGCAACGCCCGTCCATCCATCCCTATGCCTACCGTACTCGGATACTACTGTTACCATTACTGTTACCATTGCTCATGTTTCACTGTTGTTGTTGTTGTTGTTGCTACTACAGTTACTACTAATAAACTTCTATGAGCAAGAACTATTTCCAGGTGCAGCTGAACTGACAACTCAGTTGTTAAGGCTTGCAAGTATTCTTTGGCTCCCCTTGTGTCGAATTAATAAATTGGGTAATACTAAGACTATTGCGACCCCCTATACTTGTGGGTCATCAAGACTATTTTCTTGCGCCGTTGCCGGGGAGCATAGCTTTATTTGTAAGTTCACATGGATCTACTATTGTTCACTGCTACTCCTTTCATCATAGGGAAGTATCGTGATGGAAAGTTTCCTATTTTACCATCCAATACAAGAAGAGGTACAGTCCTGAACACCTCTGCTGCTCTTGATTCACCGTCTGTTATAAGTAAGCTTGTTACACCACCACCACATACTCATGCTACAAACACTGCTACTACTGCTGAGTTTGAAACTGCTTTTGATGCTCATGATGTTACTTCTACTGTGCTTGATGTGAGTGGTTCATTAGGTCCTTTTCTAGATGCTACTATGGCTAGTCTAGGAAATACCGAAACTCCTAGTGAAAACACTATTACACCTGTTAGCTCAACTGAGGCTAGTGAGAGTTATGATATTAATGATGGTTACATTGAGTTCACTGATGATTTTGTTGAAGAGTGCCGAAACACACATGGTACTAGTGCTATTAAGAGTCTCCTTGCTAGACGTACTATTATGCCTAAGATGTCCTCTGATCCTAAGTTTGCCCCTTCTCCCATAGATATTAAAGATGAAGATTATGATTTCTCTCTTGATTTATCTTACTTAGATATTGTTGAGAAAGAACCTTTTTGTGGGACTAAAAATGAGAGTGTTGTGGCTCATATGAATGAGCTTTCTACTATGAGTGCTTTATTCTCTGATGATTTTAAGATGTGCAAGTACTTTGTTGCTAAGATCTTACCTTTTTCACTAAAAGGAGAAGCTAGGGCTTGGTTTAATAGATTACCTCCTGGTTCCATTGATAGCCCTGATTGCTTCTTTCTTCCAGAAATATTTTCCTCCCAGTGCTAGACATGCTGCTTTTGTAGAGACTTTTTGATTTTAAACAGGAAGAAGAAGAGAAATTGCCTGAGTCATGGAAAAGATTCTGTGCCTTGATTCATGCACATCCTGGTTGTCCATTACCTAAGAATAAGCTTCTTGATATTTATTATAATGGACTAACTGATGATTCTAGGACCTACCTAGATAGCTTTGCTGATTGTGTTTTCACGAAAATGACTCCTACAGATGCTGAAGAATTAATGACCAAGATAAGCAAGAATTATGATGATTGGACTTCAACCGAGCTAAATGCACATGATCCTATTAATCCTGAACCAGTTGTTCCTGAACCAGTTCCAACACCAACAACAAAGAAGAGGGGAGTTATTGCATTAAATGATGAAGTGATGAAGGAAGCTAAGAAGTGTCTAAAGGAGAAAGGTATTAGAGCTGAATATGTAAAGAATCTGCCTCCTATAGAAGAATTATGTAAGCCAATTCCCCACTCATCTACTATTGAGGTACACTCTCACCAACACTTTGATGAAGGTGATATTCCTTATGGTAAGCCTCCTGATCAATGTTTAGAGGAACTTGACATTTTTATTGTTAAACAAGGTCATTTTAATAAACAAGTTTAGAATAATTTATTGGAAAACTCTAGAGCTATTCCTGAGTTGAAAGATATTGTGGAAAGAACTTCTAATGATATTAAAATTCTTTGTAAACACTTTCAAATGTTTCAAACTCAACTTGATCAACTTGCTAAGGTACAAAAGGATATGCTAGTTAATGCCTCAGGAGATAAACATGCTTATGGAATTAGAACTAGGAGTGGTATAGCTACTCAAGATCCTTTATATCCTGAAGGACACCCTAAAACAATAGAGCAGGATTCCCAACAAGGTGAAGATAGTGGTAGTCCTCGTAAGAGGAAGAAAAAGAAACATAAGATAGTTGAGGAACCACTTGAACCTGCTGTAGACCCTAATAGTATATCTGTTTCTGATGCTGAAACTGAGAATGGTAATGATAATAATGAGCCTACTGATAAGGAAGAAGGTGAGGAATAACCTAAGAAGCATACTAAGAATACTAGGTACACAAAGGAAGATTTTATTGCTAATAAACATGGTAAAGAGAGAGAACCTTGGGTGCAGAAACCTATGCCTTTTCCAGGTAAGAAACACAAGTCAAAGGAGGAAGAACACTACAACAAGTTTTGTGAGTGGATGAAACCTTTATTCTTGCAAATTCCTTTGACTGATGCTATTAAGTTGCCTTCTTATTCAAAGTATATGAAGGATATTGTCTCTAATAAAAGGAAGATTCCTAATGAGGAGATTTCTACTCTGCTTGCTAATTACTCCTTCAATGGTAAGGTTCCAAAGAAACTTGGTGATCTAGGTATACCAACTATTCCTTGCTCCATTAAGAATAATTATGTTAAAACTGCTTTATGTGATTTGGGAGCTGGAGTTAGTGTTATGCCTTTTTCTCTCTATAAGAGACTCCAGCTAGAAAAGTTGACACCAACTGATATATCTTTGCAAATGGTTGATAAGTCAATTACTATTCCTATTAGTATATGTGAGGATGTTCCTGTTCAAGTTGCTCATAATTGCATGGTCTTAACTGATTTTGTTGTGCTTGAAATGCCTGAAGATGATAATATATCTATTATTCTTGGGAGACCTTTTCTTAATACTGTAGGTGCTATCATGAATT
The DNA here is from genome assembly GCA_916181665.1 of Avena sativa. Taxonomy (NCBI): domain Eukaryota; kingdom Viridiplantae; phylum Streptophyta; class Magnoliopsida; order Poales; family Poaceae; genus Avena; species Avena sativa. The sequence continues at coordinate 335,957,762 of OV702297.1, read as the reverse complement.
GTAATCAAGGAAAAGTAACATTCAATATTAATGACAAAGAGCACACTGTCTATTTCCCCAAGAAGGTTGTTAAGAGCTATTGCCTGAATTCTATTAAAAATATTGAGGGCATCAAGGTTGGAGAAATATATTGTCCCATTCCACAAGAAAATTTTGAAACTATTATGATTGGGACCATTGCTATCAAGTATGAGGTAACATAATCATCCTGTGGAATGCAAAGTTTTGTTTCATATAAGATTGTTTTGGTAACAAGACATGATCAACCTTGTTAACAAAAGGATTTTTATGAACAAAATAATGTTTCCACTATGGTTATACTTGCTTTATTTTTCCTTTCTCCTTCCTAGTCTTTGCTTTAGCTTTAGTTTTGCTAGTTGTTTGCTTGTTTGAGTTTCTTAGAGCTCCTGTAGTTTGGCTTTTGGTTTGCTTTTGCTTCTTCTGAAAAAACTGTTTCTGTGAGAAAATCAATTTTCATACCCTGAAAATTGGCAAAAAATAAAGTTTCCCGAAAAATACCAGAAAATTCAAAATAAATTTTTCCTCGAAAAAATGGGCAGAGTGGCACCTGAGATGACCCAGGGGGCCACCCCAGGACACCAGACCCCTGGTAGGCGCGGCCTACCAGGCGGCGGCGCCTAGGGGAGGTCTGGCCCACCTGGGCCCCTCTAGGATGCCTCTTCAAAGCCACCTTCTTTCTCTCTACCAAAAAACACCGGAAAACTTGCTCAAGCTCGAGTTCTTGCTCTTCTTGCTCGCGATTTTCGATCTCCTTATTCAGCCCATCTCAAGTGCTGATTTTTGGAGGGATTTCTCCTTGGTATGTTCCACCTCCACTTTTCCAATTAGATTTGTGATTGTGTCACATCCCAAAATTTTCCAAATTTTGAAATGTGAAAAATAAATAAACAAAAGAAACAATTGTTGAAATTTAGGGTGAAAAGAAACTTTTTGTTTCTAAATGGAAACATCAAAACCCTTCTTGAATAAAATTGAATCAAACAAATTTCAATCAAGTGAAATGCATTCATTAATGAATGTATCTTGAAATTTAAACTTTGGAAAAATAAAACAAAACCCTAAAACCCTAATGGAAGAAAATCATTTCCAAGATCTCTCAAAGACTATGGATTTGACCCATATAAAAATTAAGCAACAATCATTTTAAAATGATCAAAAATGATAAATAAAAATATTATAAATCCATATAAATTGGTTTCACTCAACTTGGAACCATGGATAAAAACTTATGAATATAATAAGATAAAAGGAAATAATTTCCAAAGCTAATAAAGATCTTATCTAAAAGCCATACCAAATTCATAAGCAAATGGAATAAAGATAATCCAAATAAAATAAAGGGATAAAGAATATTCCAATAAAAATTATATGGGATTAAACCATAATTCAATTATATTTAAATAAAGACAAAATCCCTAATGAAAAATGATTAATTAAATCATGAGAAAATAATAAATTGGAATTTGCCCAAGTGGAATAAAAGTTACTTAATTAACTTAAATGGAATCAAAGAATTATTTGAATAAAATTTATATGGGATTAAAACCATATTTGATTTTATTTGAATAAAGACAAATGCCCAATTTAAAATGAACATTAAATCATATTAAAATATTTTAAATAATTCAAAGTGAAATATTTGCACTAATGATTAAAATAAAACCTCATGAAAAAGGTTTGGTAAAAAAATTGGAATTCAAATAGAATTTTGAAAATATATTTAAAATCTTATTTAAATAGAGACAAGTGCCTATTTTAAATAAATAATAAATCATAAAAGAATATAAGAAAATATTCAAAAATGGATTCTAAAAATACCTTGTTAAACAATATTAAAACATACTGAATATTTGGAAAATATTTGAAAAAGAAATCTGAATTCAAATGATAGTTTGAATTCAAAACAGAAATCAGAAATAGAAAAACAAAAAGAAAGCATAAAGAAAATGAAAACAAACCCCAGCCCAAAACCTGGCCCAACTAAGCCCAACTCGCAGCCCACTCTCTCCCCCTCCCCAAAACGTTTTCTTACTCGCAGAGCTACCCTCTCACCCTGCTGACTCCCTGACCCCACCTGGCCAGGTCATCGTCTTCCCCAGCGCGAGACTCGCCCCCTTACTCCTCCTGCCGTTTCTGGCCGTAACTCCTCGGCGTAAATACGCGTTAACAACGCCATGAAACCATCCCGCGACCGTGCATACTTAGTCGCCCCTCTCTCCTCTATATTTCCCCTCACACCCTGTTGCCAGAGAGCCGCCGGGCTGCTGCAATTACACGCTTAAACACCCACGGCTTCGACGAGCTTCCCGACCAATTCTGGCGACGTCGACCCTCCCCATTGCCCCTAGACTCCACGGGAACACTCCCCATCCTCTTGCGCATCATCCAGTACCCTCATCTCGCCCGCGCGCACTCCACAATATCGGCAACAACCTCGCCCGAGCACCGCCGTCGTCTGCATCCGCTCCGGCGACCCTACTGAGGCGCCCTATGCAGACGACAACTACGACGAGGAATCGCCAGCAGCATCGTACGCCCCTGCCCTCCTACGCGTACGTTGAGCTTCCCCATGTCACGACGAGCCAGGTGAACATCTCCTCCCTCTCCCTCGCTTCCTGCTTTAGCCGGACCACCGCAGCCCGAGCGCGCCGCCGCTCGCCGTTGACCCAGCGCCGCCAGTACTTGGTCATAGCGCCCAGAGCCGTTAGATGTTGATCTAGTGGTCACGATAGAATCTTAAAACGAAGGGGTAAGATGGCATATGCACTGTGCGATTTAAGTTAGATCTGACGGCTGTAGCTGGTCGATCCAGCTGAACTGGTACCAGCGAATAAGAATCAGCCACGTGGCCCAGTCTGTGTTATAAAAACCAGAAACATTTCTATTAGTTGTTAGATTTGTAGGGGTTCGTAGCATGGAAAACAAAAAAATTCTACCACATGAACACACAATCAAGATCTAATCTATGATCAAGCCAAGATCTATCTACTAGATTGTAGCAACGAGTCAATAGAGTACTAACCCTCGAAGATCCAAAGCGGTTAACGAGAGCAGATTCTCGTGGATGATGTAGCCGTACACTTCCGATCTCAAGATCGCGTAGACGATCCTTCCGGCGCTGCATTCCGGCAGCGCTTCCGCAGTCGGTCACACGTTCGGTACTCGATGAAGACCTTCCTCTCCCTTGTTCCAGCAGGCAGCGGATGTTGTAGCACTCTCCTCGCGATTCCGGCAGCACGACGGCGTGGTATCGGAAGTAGAGGGGAGATCTCGCATGGCTTCGCCTTAAGCCAGAGCGAGTATGGTGGACTATGAGAGAGGCCTTGGCGATCTAGGGTTTAGAGGCACCAAGGAGAGAGAGCTAGGTCGGCGGCTAGGGCAAGGGGAGGGCCCCAACTCGGCGGCTAGGCAAACCCTAGGGGCGGCGGCGACTTGGTGGAGGCCGGTGGCTAGGGCTAGGGTTTAGAGGAGAGAGGTGTGGGGTAGAGGGGCACCCCTGCCCCTTCTTTTATAGGTGGGAGGGAGGCGCCTAGGAGGAGGGAGTCCTCCTCCAACTCCTCCTCCTTGGCCGGCGGGTGGAGGGAGTGGGACTTCCTCCCCAAGTAGGTTTCCTACTCTCCCTCCACCAAGCAAACTTGCCGTTTGACTTTTCAAATTGGCGTTTGACTTTTCAAACTAGGATTTGATTTATCCCTTTATTTTGCTCAGCGATGACACATAGTACATGATGCAACCATTCCAACTTGTTATGACACATTCATGCACCCTTCCCCTCCGGAGTGCCGGACCTTCTGGACCCTTCTAGAACATTCCCGATGAAAACACCGGAATCATTCTCCAACTCCGAAACAGGACTTTCCTTATATGAATCTTATTCTCCGGACCATTCCGGATCTCCTCGTGATATCCCGGATCCCATCCGAGACTCCGAACAACATTCGGTCTCTTACTCATCATTCCATAACTACTCAACAACATCGAATCCTTAAGGGTGTCTCCCTACGGTTCGTGAATTATGCGGACATGACCGAGACACTTGTCCGATCAATAACCAAAAGAGGAATCTGGAAATTCATATGGCTCCCACATTTTTATACGATTACTTTGCGATCGAATGAACCACTTACATAGGATACCAATTTCCCTTTGTCTCACGATAGTTTACTTATCCGAGGTTTTGCTCGTCGGTATCTCTACATACCTAGTTCAACCTCGTTACCGATAAGTACTCTTTTCTCGTTCCTGTGATATGTGATCCCTTGTGAGCCAGTCACATGCTTGCAAGCTAATTGGATGACATTCCACCGAGAGGGCCCAGAGTATATCTATTCGTCATATGGATGGACAAATCCCACTCTTGATCCATGTGCCTCAACCCATACTTTTTGAACACTCAATGCCACCTTTATAGCCACCCAGTTACGGTGTGGTGTTTGATGTCATCAAATCATCCTTCCGGTGATGGTGATTAACATGATCTCATGGTCGAAGGAATTAGGTTACTATGTATCAGAAAGCTTATAGCAAATGAACTATATTAAATGACTTGATCTTTATGCTATGCTTAACTATAGGAGTATGTCCATCACATCATTCTCCTAATGATATGACCCTGTTGTTAATAACATCTCTATGTTCATGATCAGGAAACCATGATCATATATTAACCAACAAGCTAGTTTAACAAGAGGCTTTACTAGGGACTCTTTTATGTTGACAAATCACACAAGTATTAATGTTTCCGGTTAATACAATTATAGCATGGTATGTAAACATTTATCATAATTATGAAGATATGATAATAACCACTTTATTATTGCCTCTTGGGCATATCTCCAACAGTCTCCCACTTGCACTAGAGTCAATAATCTAGTTTCAAACATTTGTGTATTCAACACCTATGGCTTTCTTGTGTCGTATGTACACGATTGCTAGTGGTCAACTGATCTCTGGATCTGACACTTCCAGGTCCATGTGTAATTGCATGTCTTTGCGTCTCTACGCATCACTCATTCTCTAATGAGATGGCTTTGTATAATTTTGGTCCTTTGGTGAGACCTTTAGTTATTTGGGGTTAAAAACACGTTGATAATATTGTCGTACAATATATCTTCATAGTATTATCCCGCTGTGAACACCTAGTTTGATAACAAACTACTTGACACAAATGCCCTCTTTAGCTGCTATTATAGCAGTCATATACTTAGCCTTTTGGTGTAGTATCTGTCACAATGTCTTAACTTTGGAACCCATCCAAATCCATTATGGAACTTACTTTCCATTATATTGTGCCACCCTTAGTTTAGATTGAGATAAACTTAATTTGTACTTTGTGACAAAACTAGTATCAATGTAATACTTTGACAATGAACTAACCATCTATTTGCCACTTCTACAAAATAATATACTCTTAGTTCTTCCAAAAGATCATAAGAATATCCTTACTATCATCCAATGATCATCTTATGAATCATTCTGGTATATGCTCATAACATTTAGAGCATAGGACATATCTGGATTTGTACATATCACAGTATGATTGATATAAATACTCTTTGTGATTTCATACATCAAGTATCAATCTATACTTGAATCTTTGTTTCACTTACCAAGTGTCAATACACTTGAATATATCATCAATATTGAACTCATTCAATCCTTTCTGTGCGACAAGAATCTTTCTTGTAGTTTCTATATTGAACTCATTCAATACATCATCTATGCACTTTTGGCACAACCATATTAGCGTCTATTGATGCCAAATATTTGGGTTTTGCCTAAGTCTTTCATCGGGATGAAATTCTTAATATGTGTTAATAAAAGATACATCATTTATAATCAACAATATGTCTTCCACATAATGTATTAGAAACATGTCTTAGCGCTCCCACTTAGTTTCTTGCAAATGCAAGCATCTTCATTGTCTCTGATGAAATTAAACTCTTTTAACAGTTTCATCATAGTGAAGATTCCAACTCCGCGATGCTCACTTCAACCATTGAAGTTTGCATATGCTTTTAGCATCCTTTGAATTAACAAAACCATATGGACCGTGTTATGCACATGTCATAGGTAACAATTCTATTAGAAGAACTTGTTTTGTTTATTCAACTACCACATAACAAATTTATATGTAGTGGTTGCTACATTAATCCGTCTAGACTAAATATCGCTATGAAAGATCAAATCTTGTCATAGTCAACCTTTGAACATTGTTGTGAACTCTTTCCCAACATGTCGACTATTTCATAGATGTGAAACATCCATGTCTATTTTACAGATCCAAACACAACTGTAAGGTCTCACACCTTTCTCGAGGGTCCTTCAAGTTCAAAACTTGATTTCTCGTGTATGGAACTATCGCGGATTTTATGGCTTCAAGCCATTTGACGGAGTCAGGGCTCATTATCTCTTCTTTGCATGTAGTCGGATCATTATTATCAAATAATGATTTAACTCTCAAATCTTGGTATTTGATTGTTTACCCGACCTACTTGTTTCAATAGGAACTTAGATCTCCGTGACCATAACCTTTGAGGCACGTGAGCCATGAGCATTGTTGCTGCCTCCGGAACATTTTTCGGCGCTGCGCAACTTTGATCATATATAGCTAAGGTTCTTTTAACCTTGTCAAAGTTCTATTGTCCTCCCACTTAACTTTTCACGAAAAATTCCGTCTCTAAGAAACTTGACGTTCTAAGCGACAAACATTTTTATCTCCGATGTTATGGAGGAACAGTTATTCGAAATAACATACAAAGATAGGTTTATCCGACTTTGGTTGCAAACATCTTTCTTATGCATAGCATACCAATGTTTAAGAAAGGACAACTGGGGATTTATCCCAAACCATAACTTTATCTGGTGTCAATTCAACGGATTATGATGAAGCTCTTTTCAGTGGAAAAACGGTAGTCTCTAAAGCTTTTAATCTTTAAAATATAATGGCAATTTTATGAATTACACCTTTGATTTTACCATGTCAAACAAGGTTTTAATTTCATATCTCGAATGCTCCATACTCTTATGGTGTTTCAGGAAATGTAAATCCACAGAACGATTCCTTAAATCTTAGGTATTATGCTAAACTTGTAACTTCCTTTATGATCTTATCATAAACTATTTATATTCTTGTTACAATGATTTTGCACTTCATCTTAAAATTCTTTGAACTTTTAAAATGTTTCATACTTCATCCTTAGTAAGTAAATATTTATATATTCACTCAAATTTTCAGAGAAAGCATATGAAGTTGAAATCCATCGCTCTTGACTACACATAATGGACTTCATACAACAATATGTACAAGTTCCAATAAGCTAGTCATTCGTTCCCTTTTGGCCTATGAACGAAGTTTTAATTATCTCTAGGAAAGTTTCACAAGCGTCATTTGATCAAAAATCAAAAAGACTCCAAAATTCCATCCACATGGAGTTTCTTCATGTTTTTCTTTCCAATATAATTTTAAACGGTGATGTCACTTCCTAAGTGATCTTTCAATCAATTTGTCTTTCGACATTTTTAGCACTAGTTTTATGGATGTGATTTCTCCAACGAGATTTGTGAATCATCCATCTTTTATGGATTACGGTAATTATTTGAACAACCCTTTTGTTCTCATAATACCTGATAAAACAAATCTTGAAGGCAAGCTTTGATGTTTAACGAGCAACACAATAACCCTTTATTTGTTCTCGATGAACATCATCACATATTCTTTTGCTAGTTACTTAGGCCATTGTAGTTCATGAATTCTGTTGTTTTGTATGACGATTCATACCAACAAATTCAGTATCCAATACTTAAGAACCACATTATTTAACAAGCAAAGAATATAGCCATAACACGTATATCCTTTATATACCTAAACTGAACAGTTCAAGTCTTTTCTTTTCTGCCATATATTTATGAGATTCTCTTTCAGTATTTCTTTTTCTGTTTGAAAGAATCTATCAACATCAATAGTGGAGTCATACATATGACACATAGTCCAAAGCGTGTATAATTAAATACCAATATCTTTGGACTTGCACTTTGAAGTAGATCACCATCATCAAATGTTTGGTGTGCTTTCAAATTCCATTCTTTAGTAATCTCTTGGTGTAGTAAATATTTTACCTACATCAAATATTCACCCTTATCATCAAGCTACTTTATCTTATTGCGGTGAATCGCGAGTATAATGTTGCTCTCTAAAACCTTTTGGAGGATTAGGACAACTAGTGTCTCCAACCTTTTGCAAATTCTCATCAAATATGAGAACATGACTTTTGCCATATTATACTCTATCATGTTGCAACCAAAACTTCGTTTCAGATATCACAATATCTTCCACACATCATGGTTTCTGAAACAACTCTTTCAACTCCTAGATAACCTTGATATTGAAACTATCTTTCGACTATCAAGAATCATGGAGATAAACATGATACTTATATACTAACACTGGAATTGTTACTCTTGATTTAATACCAACTATTAAATTTCACGGAGTAATCGAAACTTACTGAAAGTTTGCAATGGGACTTTAAAATTTAGATTAACACTTCAAAACAATACGATACCAGTTTGTAAAGTAACTAACCAGAATTCTATAGTTCTATCATCTCAATTAAAACTAAGCGCAAGGTGGTAAACGGATGCCAATGACTACAACAACTATGCAAATTCACTTTGATTTAATTTATGATAAATAGTGTTCAACTTTTAATCATATTGCTGTTGAGCTCCCACTCAAAACAATATCCCTCACATTGTTTTAGTGATCACACGAACCAAATCCACCACATCAAAACCGATCATCACGAGAGTTGATGTAGCTTCAATGGCGAACAATCATCATGTTCATCATATCTACTATATGACTCATGCTTTACCTTTCGGTGATCCGTGTTCCGATACCATGTATGTACATGCTAGGCTCGTCAAGATCAAACCTTAGCTTCTGCATGAGCAAATCTGGCTTGCTCACGTTGTATACACTCGCAGAATCTAACACACCCGATCATCACGTGGTGCTTCGAAACAACGAGCTTTAGCAACGGTGCTTACTAAGGATGAACACATTAAAACTTGAAATTTGTGTGCTTGAGGGATCATCTTATAATGCTACCGTCGTGAACTAAGAAATACAAGATGCATAAAAGGATTAACATCACATGCAATTCATAATATGTGATATGATATGGCCTTTCTTCTTGTGCTTCCGATCTCCATCTTCAAGCACGAACATGATCTCCATCATCACCGGTGTGGCGTCAAGGTCAATGGCGCCGCTTCATGGTTGTCTTCCACCAGCATCAACTATTACAACTACTTTGAATAATAGACACGAAGGACTTAATGGAAACAACCATATGGCTCCTGCCGGTTGCCAACTTAAAATAAGGAACATTGCATACATCATATATAATCACAATCATGGCCATATCACATCACATCTCCCGCCCAAGAAAGAGACCCAAGTCCTAATAATCCTGCTAAGTGGTAATTCAACATGGATTCTACATCTTGGAACCAGGCTAACTTCACCCCTGCAAAACAAAGTTAGACGCCTCTAATTTTCTTTGCATGTTTTACGTGGTTTGGTGCTTTCAATAAGTGTCTTGCTAACTTACGAACAAGAACCACAACATTGATACTAGTATTGTCAATCACCCGTTGTAAATTGAATCTTAACTATGTTGGGAGAAACAGGCACCTGCAAAGCCACTTATGCAATACAAGTTGCATGTCAAGCGTGGAGCAAGTCTCATGAACGATGTCATGTAAGGTTAGCCCAGGCCGCTTCATCCCACCATCCCGCAAGATGCAAAGTACACAAGAAGCAATCGACAACAAAAGCATCAACGCCCACAATGACCATTGTGTTCTACTCATGCAACAGATCTACATATAGACACGGCTTTGATACCACTGTAGGGGTTCGTAGCATGGAAAACAAAAAAATTCTACCACATGAACACACAATCAAGATCTAATCTATGATCAAGCCAAGATCTATCTACTAGATTGTAGCAATGAGTCAATAGAGTACTAACCCTCGAAGATCCAAAGCGGTTAACGAGAGCAGATTCTCGTGGATGATGTAGTCGTACACTTCCGATCTCAAGATCGCGTAGACGATCCTTCCGGCGCTGCGTTCCGGCAGCGCTTCCGCAGTCGGACACATGTTCGCTACTTGATGAAGACCTTCCTCTCCCTTGTTCCAGCAGGCAGTGGAGGTTGTAGCACTCTCCTCGCGATTCCGGCAGCACGACGACGTGGTACCGGAAGTAGAGGGGAGATCTCGCATGGCTTCGCCTTAAGCCGGAGCGAGTATGGTGGACTATGAGAGAGGCCTTGGCGATCTAGGGTTTAGAGGCACCAAGGAGAGAGAGCTAGGCCGGCGGCTAGGGCAAGGGGAGGGCCCCAACTCGGCGGCTAGGCAAACCCTAGGGGCGGCGGCGACTTGGTGGAGGCCGGCGGCTAGGGCTAGGGTTTAGAGGAGAGAGGTGTGGGGTAGAGGGGCACCCCTGCCCCTTCTTTTATAGGTGGGAGGGAGGCGCCTAGGAGGAGGGAGTCCTCCTCCAACTCCTCCTCCTTGGCCGGCGGGTGGAGGGAGTGGGACTTCCTCCCCAAGTAGGTTTCCTACTCTCCCTCCACCAAGCAAACTTGCCGTTTGACTTTTCAAATTGGCGTTTGACTTTTCAAACTAGGATTTGATTTATCCCTTTATTTTTCTCAGCGATGACACATAGTACATGATGCAACCATTCCAACTTGTTATGATACATTCATGCACCCTTCCCCTCCTGAGTGCCGGACCTTCCGGACCCTTCTAGAACATTCCTGATGAAAACACCGGAATCATTCTCCAACTCCGAAACGGGACTTTTCTTATATGAATCTTATTCTCCGGACCATTCCGGATCTCCTCGTGATATCCCGGATCCCATCCGAGACTCCGAACAACATTCGGTCTCTTACTCATCATTCCATAACTACTCAACAACATCGAATCCTTAAGTGTGTCTCCCTACGGTTCGTGAATTATGCGGACATGACCGAGACACTTCTCCGATCAATAACCAATAGAGGAATCTGGAAATTCATATGGCTCCCACATTTTTCTACGATTACTTTGCGATCAAATGAACCACTTACATACGATACCAATTTCCCTTTGTCTCACGATAGTTTACTTATCCGAGGTTTTGATCGTCGGTATCTCTGCATACCTAGTTCAACCTCGTTACCAATAAGTACTCTTTTCTCCTTCCCGTGATATGTGATCCCTTGTGAGCCAGTCACATGCTTGCAAGCTAATTGGATGACATTCCACCGAGAGGGCCCAGAGTATATCTATCCGTCATATGGATGGACAAATCCCACTCTTGATCCATGTGCCTCAACCCATACTTTCTGAACACTCAATGCCACCTTTATAGCCACCCAGTTACGGTGTGGTGTTTGATGTCATCAAAGCATCCTTCCGGTGATGGTGATTAACATGATCTCATGGTTGAAGGAATTAGGTTACTATGTATCAGAAAGCTTATAGCAAATGAACTATATTAAATGACTTAATCTTTATGCTATGCTTAACTATAGGAGTATGTCCATCACATCATTCTCCTAATGATATGACCCTGTTGTTAATAACATCTCTATGTTCATGATCAGGAAACCATGATCATATATTAACCAACAAGCTAGTTTAAAGAGGCTTTACTAGGGACTCTTTTATGTTTACAAATCACACAAGTATTAATGTTTTCGGTTAATACAATTATAGCATGGTATGTAAACATTTATCATAATTATGAAGATATGATAATAACCACTTTATTATTGCCTCTTGGGCATATCTCCAACAAGATTTTGTAAAATTCATAACTTTAAATCTACACGTCCAAAATTTACAAATTTTATATCATTGGAATCAGGAAAAATAATACTTTGCAACCATGCCCTTTGTTTAATGTTTTGCTTCTGGAAAAATTGACTGTTTTTGCAGAAATATTATTAGGCCTATTTTGATTATAAAAGTTATTCTAAAAATGTTTTTAGGGTAAAATAATTTGTAAATGGATTGTTTTGAACCTACTAACCATAATAACCAAGTTGTAGATTTAAAGTATATTTTGTGGTACTAAGTAATAAATCTTTGAATAAAAGCATTTCTAGTTAAATAAAAATGTTGATTCTGGTTTAAAAATGCTTTTTGAGTAAAACCTTTGGAAAATGATTTGATTTAAACTCTCTGACCCTAAACACTAAGTTTTGGATTTAAAAATGTATTTGATTAACCATAGAAAATTATTCCTTTGAATAAAGGCATTTCTAGTACAATAAAATTATTGCTTTGATTTAAAAATGGTTTTGAGTGAAACCTTTTGAAAATGGATTTGTTTTAAAACACTTTGACCATAATTATTAATATTTGTGTTTAAAAAACATTTTGGCTAACACTAGAAATTATTCTTTGAATAAAATCATTTCTACCAAAACAAAAGGGATTTAAATGGCCATTTTCACTAACTTGTTTTCAAATGACCTTGCCACTTTTATAAATGACAAATAGGTGTTTTAAAATGTTTATAGCCTATTAGAGACCACCTTTCCAAATAAAACAATATTTTGCATGCTTGCACGCATTGTTTTGTTTTCTTTATTTTATGTGGTGAATTGTTTGAATGTTAGTTTTGAAATTGTGCCTTGCTTGATTGAATTATAGTGAACTTTGAAGAGTGAGACCATTTCAATATCAAGGAGTGAATCTATATTCTCTACTAAAAAGGCAAGTGGTGCTTCATACTTTTGTCCTATTATTTTCACTATGCATTAGTGATGTTTTGAGTAGGACTTGCATGGAATTTTACTAAGTATGCTATGCCTTGGGAAATCCTAGTAGATGATGCCCTAGTAGAATTTTACTAAGTTAAGATCCCTACTACTATCATGCTTAGCTTAGCTAGTAGAAAACAAGGGTGGATTATATTCATTCTATGAAATATTTATAAGTCAATGACTTATATTTTGTTTAATAAAACAACTATGTGAATGAATCACCTGAGTGGAATGGTGTGAACGGATTATATTGAGTGGTTACACAGGGCCCCATATTTATGGCTATTGTAATTATGCCCTAGAGGCAATAATAAAGATGTTATTATTATAATTCTTGTTCATGATAAAGTTTATATTCCATGCTAGAATTGTATTAAGCGGAAACATTAATACTTGTGTGGTTTGTGAACAACACCGTGTCCCTAGTACGCCTCTATGGACTAGCTCATTGATCAATGATGGTTAAGGTTTCCTAACCATAGACATGAGTTGTCAATTGATAATGAGATCATATCATTGGGAGAATGATATGGTGGACAGACCCAAACTAAGCGAAGCAATTAGATCGTATCTTTGTGTTCATCTTTGCGAAGCTTTTCCTATGTCAAATATTGTATTCCTTAGACCATGAGATAATACAACTCCCTGGTATCGGAAGAAAGCTTTGAGGTCATCAAACGTCATCCTATGAGAGGGTGATCATAAAGGTGTCTCTCAGGTAATCGGAAAGTATCTGTTGGGTTGTATGTATCGAGATGGGATTTGTCCCTCCCAAGTCGGAGAGATATACTTAGGGCCCACTCGGTAATCGATATCAACACCGCTTGAAAGCATGTGGTTAAGGAGTTAATCACAAAGTGATATCGGATTACGGAACGAGTAAAGTACTTGCTGTGAACGAGATTGAACTAGGTATGACGATACCGACGATCGAATCTCGGGCAAGTAAAATATCGCGAGACGAAGGGAATATATATATGGGATTGATTGAATCCTGGCATCGTGGTTCATCCGATATGATCATCGATGAATGTGTGGGAGTCAATATGGGTGCCCAGACCCCGCTGTTGATTATTGATAGAAGATCATGTCTGCATATTGTCGAACCCGCAGGGTCACACACTTAACGTGTCTCGACGCTAGGATAGATTGGATACTTGGTTTATGAATTTTTTGTTCGGAGTCTCGGATGGGATCCGGGACATCACGAGAGGTTTTGGAATGGTCCGGAGAATAAGATTCATATAAGGCAGTGCAGTTTTTGGAGTTCGGAATTGTTCCGGATTAATCGGTATTGTACCGGAAGCTTCTAGAACCTTCCGGAAGGGGGCCAACGTGGTACCACCTTCCGGGAGGGGGCATGGGCCTATGAGGGAGTGTCCTGGCCGCATTGGGCCAGGGGCACAAGGCCCCATAGGGCCCAGCCGATTCTAGATAAGTTTAAACTCGTTTAAACTAGAGATAGAATTTCTGGATAAGGGATAAGTTTAAATCGTTTAAACTAGAGATTGGGCTTGGAGGAGGGGCTAGGGATGCTCCCCCCCTCTATATAAGGAGGGGTGGGGCGCACCAACCCCACACACCTTCCCCTCCAACCCTAGCCGCCCTGCTGCCCTTCCTCTCTCCCTCCCGACTGCTTGTAGGCGAAGCCCTGCTGCAGAAATTCTCCACCAATTGCACCACGCCGTCGTGTTGTAGATCCAATCCATCTCTCCACCATACTTGCTGGTCCAAGGAAGGAGGAGACGTCGAGGTGCTGCACGTGTGCATCTCACGGAGGCACCGCCACTTGTGGTGCTAGATCGGATCGGATCGCGAGGAGGAGAAGCGAGTACGACTACATCACCCACGTTCCGACGAACGTTCCGCTGTGCGAATCTTCAAGGGTATGAAGATCTAATCCAATCTCTCTCGTTGTTTGCATCTCCTAGATTAGATCTTGGCTTTCCCTCTGTTCGCTTCCGTAGAAAATTTTGATTTACTATGCTGCGAAACCCTTCAATGGCCTACCCTAGTGTATCTCACTTATGGAAAGCCACCCAGGAACAAAGAGATTTGAGATGTCAAATGTTGAGAAGCTTCAAGTGCAGCCACATGGCATTATGGGCTCTGCCTGGATCATATAGGTTGCAATAACTTAGCGAGATGGACAGTTGGTGGTAGGGGGTGATAGGTTTGGGAACGCGTCCATTTTGGTCTAAGGAAAGGCTTCTGAAAGATCTTATCTTGATGTATGTCGAGTCTTGTGGGGAAAGTGCACCACCTCTCGAGAGAGTAAAATCTAAGTACTTAGCCATGTCCCCGGCAATGGAAAATTTGAGCATCAAGACATGGAAGCTATCAAGGATCTCCTCATCCCAATTTCTAAGTTAAAATCTTGTGGTTGAATAAGGGATAAAGGATCACCAATGTCTATTGGTAGATGCCTTGGGTGATTTTGACAAATAAAAACTTAGTGTTTTCAAATGATAAGGAAAATCTATTTTAAGCAAAGCAAGCCTAAGCTCCACTTAGCCAAATGCATATAGATGATAGATACCACTATTCTACCATAGTATCACTTGCCAATATAATTCAAATGTATTGACCCTTGTGGCTGTAACTTATTATGTTGCAGGTTTGATTGATGTTAGTGAAGTGTGTTGATTAGGACTATAAGTCTACAACCAACATGATTTCCTATGGCACTTTGAAGATGAAGGACTCCATGCTACATAGTTATTTCTGCTGCATTGCAATAAGATAGCCAAATGAGCTATGTAAGATGTAATGAAATATTTTATTCCTGGTTGTAAAGTTGTATTATAACCTTTGTTTCTTGATATTACATCTTAAACTATGGATGCTAGCTATTGATCAAGGGACTAGCATTGTAAACACAGGGATCTCTAACTTATCAGGTTGGGACCTCTACAGATTGGTAGATTGTATCTTGAGTATTTTGTTGCTATAGGTGACAGATTGTTTGAGCTTGCATGCTTGTTCCTTGCTTAGAAACTTTGTTTTGATGCATGTGTAGTCCTCTAGCAAGTTCCTATAGTAGTTTCTCATCATTTATCAACTTAGAAATCACTTGGTTTGATGGTTGTTTAAAAATTTTAGAATAGGGAAGTCATGGAGCACCACACCTTTGGTGACATTTTTGAGAGTGATGCACCTAGAAGGACAAGGCTTACAAGGTCATCTACCAGTACTAGACCCTCATACAATGAGGATCTCATCACTCCGCGATTTGGTGACGAGGGAGATGAAGGGGATGCGCACCCCTCCACCTTTCCTTGTCAAACTTTCTTGCGAGCTGCTGGGATTCTTAATGATTTCATGACTTTGGTGCAGAGAGCTGGACTAACAAGTTACATGCAGGATGAGAGTGCACAATATGATTTGCTTACTAAAACATTTGTGGAGAGTTTCTCCTTTACCAATAGTATATTCAATCCTTCTGTGTCTTTCAGAATTTATGGCAGGGCACATTCTATGACATTGAAGAAGTTCTGCAAGGCCCTGGGACTTGGTACAACAGTGTCATCAAAGAAGATTCAAGCTCTACCCGCTGATTTGTTAGAGCTTTACCGAGGAATAACAAATGATGATGACCGTAGAGCTCAGCGAGGGAAGATAAAGAACATTCAACTTCCAGCCATCAGGTATTTTGCCTACTATCTTGCCACCAGTGCTCTTGGTAAGGAGAACACTAGTAATATTTCCAACTATCAATTGGCCTTCTTAGCTGCTACACTCAACAGTGAGGACAAGTATAATCTTGGTTCTCACATTGCTCGTCGTCTAGCCGCTAAGGGACCCATTTATGGGGGGATTATTGCTACTCGTGTTACTGCTGCCTTCGACATTGCTGTTGATCCTCATGATATAGTTTTGGCTCCTCAGAGGCTTGATCTTGCTTCCATGAAGGCGCACCACTTTGTCACCACTAGCTCTACTCTTGATAACCTGGTTTATAGAATGTTGTTTATTGACGGGGAAGAGAGAGAGATCCCTCTACCCCAAACCACTTTGCTCAGTATTTCTCAGGGACCTTGGTCACGCTCGAAGGAGGAGATGGATGACGAGTTATGCTCTCTGAATTTCCATGGGAACTATCAGGAGGAAGCACCATCATACGACCCCCTGCGTACACAGGGGAGGCCTCGAGCTCGTACCAGGACGAGGGAGTTTCCTTGACGTACTACGGAGGTGCATCTACTTGGGCACCATGGGATTGAACCCTACTTAGGCCAAAAGCCTAAGCTTCGGGGGAGGTATACCGACATCACACACTCATATATATATCATGTTTGGTCGGTTCTTTGTATATTCATTGTTTTTGCTTTCTTTTTGGTTTTTGTTGCTTCTTTCTAGAAACCCAAAAATACCAAAAATATTTTCGTTGTTTCTCTTGGTTTGTTTCTTTGTTTCTTTGCTTTGGTTTGCCTCAAAAGAAAAATCCAAAATGATTTTTGCTTTGTTTAGTTTGGTTTGTTTTTGTTTGGTTTTTCTTTGTTTGATTGTTTCTAACAAATCAAAAAACACCAAAAATATTTGTTGTTCTTCTTTGGTTTTGTGATTTCTTTGTAGGGTTTATCCGTCCTTAGTGGATTTTGGTTTCATGTTAATTATTCAAGTGACACAAGTGAAGGGCAATGATGAAGATTAAGACAACTCGAGGTGTGGTAAGAGGCTGGTAATGAACTCTATTTGTTTCATTTTTGTACATATACTCATCATTATGAGAATGCTTAGCCTGTTTGTGTAAGGTGTATGTCGTTATGGATGCTTAGTAGTTCTTGCTTGTCTATGATTAGCTCCGGCTTGCTAATTGTTTGTAGCATGTCATATGAATGTTTGCTTGCATTGTTTTATTCATACTTCGGTATGATATTGTGGTATCCTCCTCTGACTGTTCATGTGAATCTACTTGGCACATGTTCACGCATGCATATGACTAATCAATAGTCAGTAAGCCTCGATGATTTATTTTGCCTGAGAGTTCTTGTATCACTTTCATGCCATAGTTAGTCCTGTTTTGTTGAAAGCATGATTATGACAGCTATTGCTCTCTCGTTTGTCGCTCCCTCTCTATTGCTAGCCTTCACTTGCACTGAGTGTGTGCTCTACCTGTGCTTCCAACTCCCCAAAACCAATATTGCAAGTTGTGTCCACCATACCTACCTATTACCATCATTTGCTATTTCAGTGCATATTCCATATGCCGTGTTTTCGTCCAAAATAAAATGTTTGTCTGTTTTGAGAAAGTTAGTTAGTAAAGCTCTCACGAACTTGATGGCACACTTTATTCCTTGCGCTTAATAATCCTGAACCATTGTGACTAGTCCATGAAAGTTATATGCTTGCTAATTATATACTAGGAGTCAGCAGAACCGTGCTGCCATGGGGAACGCTTTCAACACTTTTTGGATATCTCATCCAGTTGATTCCTTGCTCTTTTGTTTACAGATGTCGATGATGTGAAATAAAAGGGGAGGTTGTGAGTTCATGGATTTTATACATTGTGTTAGAGAAACGCCTGGGCTGCTAGCCTAAGCCATGCTTAATCATGGTGGAAACTTGCAGCATCACTATAATGAGCATCTATGAAGCGTCCTCAATAAAAAGCTATGCATATGGTAAATAAAAAGATTGCTGGGATGCTCATTGTCTGCTTGCCTTGTCATTTTGGTTATGGGAAAGCTCCTGTACCATGTGCAAGGGGTACCCCGTTGGCGGTTCTCGATGATATGCATGTATTTACAATGACAAGAACTTTCAGGTGACCAAAGTTGAGTAGCATGCGGAGCGACCCTCATACTCAAGGGACTTGGGATTTCCATTCTATGGTCTGTCAAGCATATGATTCAGAGTGGACCTCACTTTCACCTTAACCACATGAAGATGCCTATGATAGGGTCAATGAGAGCTCAAAGCTAATGAGTACCTTCCTTTCAGCATTGGGAAGCCTTTCAAACCTTCACAAAACCATTTTCACAACCTTGTTGAGTCACCACCTATTTTTTGAGCACCTTCTTGAGAGTATAGTTGTCATTTTTGTGTTTGTTCCAAAACTTGGTTAACTATGTCATGACTTTGATGCTTGTATATCTGATATCTTTATCTCTAGTCTTCATGTGAACTTCAGAGGTGTCTTGGCATTATATTGTGCTCTTCAGACAAAGGCAAGCGAGATACCACTCTATCATACCTTATTATGAGCATTGCAATGTTGCTTATGTTTATGTTTCATGCTACTTATTATTATTGAGTTGATTTCTCTTCATAGCTTGCAATGACTATTGAGTAGACTTAGTTGCATACTCCTTATTATGAATTGTCTAAGCGTCTACTCCTATGCTGAGAATATTTACATCATATGACGCAAAGTGTTCGTGAAAGTTCTTTTATCGCACTCAGTTTTCAACTGAATTGCTTGAGGACAAGCAATAAGCTAAGCTTGGGGGAGTTGATACGTCCAAAACGTATCTACTTTCTCGAACACTTTGCTATTGTTTCTTCTCTAAACTTGTGTGATTTGGATACAACTAACACGGATTGACGATGTTTTCAGCAGAATTACCTTGGTGTCTTGTTTTTGTGTGCAGAAAATCAACTATTAGGAAAAATCCCGAAAAATATGCCAAAAACTATTTTCACCAGAAGATCCACGGAGCCAGAAGGGGAGACAGAGAGGGGGCATGGGGGGGGGCATACCCACCCCAGGCGCAGGCCCACCTGACCCCGCGCCTGGAGGGGGTTTGGCCACCCCAGGCAGCTCCTCGGCCTCCCTCTACGCCTACAAGTTGCCTTCTGACTTAAAAACTCAAGGGGGTTCGATAGTTTTCCAGAAAGAGTTCCGCTCCGCCGCTGCCACCAGAAACCAAGATTCGGATCCAGAAACTCCGTTCTGGCACCCTGCCGGGACGGGGAATTTAGAGAGGATCATCGCCATCGTCATCACCAACGCATCTCCATCAACCACCGATGTTTCCCTCATCCATGAGTGAGTAATCCCCCGTTGTAGGCTTGGGGATGGTAGGGATTGGATGAGTTCTATCATGTAATCGAATAAGATCTGTTAGGGCATAGTGCCTAGTATCTCTATTAGTGCTATTTGACTTTGTTGCAACTTGTTACCGTTTCTATTACTATTGATCTTGTTTCACTGTTGTTGTTGTTGTTGTTGTTGTTGCTGTTGCTGTTGCTACTACAAACTGTTACTACTGATAAACTTCTGTGAGCAAGAACTATTTCCAGGTGCACCTAGACTGATAACTCAATTGTTAAGGCTTGCAAGTATTCTTTGGATCCTCGTGTGTCGAATCAATAAATTGGGTAATACTACCCGCGAAGACTGTTGCGATCCCCTATACTTGTGGGTCATCACCATCAACATCGTCATCAAGCTAGGCTTCATCAGGATCATCATCATCATCCAAACCATCATCTCCACCAGCACCATCATCACCACTCCATCCCGCTGTAACTATCGTATTGGATCTTGCATTAGTTCTTAGGGGAAACTTTCCTGGTGTTGATTACTATTGTAGTTGATGCTTGTGAGTGGAACCATTGGATTATTGTTTATGTTCAGATTGTTATCCATCACCATATAATCTTTGATCTTGATCCATATTATGATGTCTTGTGAGTAGTTCGTTTAGTTCTTGAGGACATGGGAGAAGTCATGTTGTCAGTAGTGAATTTGTGTTGAGTTATTATTCAATGGTTTAGTATTTAAGCTGTGGTGCTATTATTCTAGTGGTGTCATGTGAACGTTGACTACATGATACTTCACCATTTACGGGCCTAGGGGAATGCATTGTGTATTTGGATACTAATTGTGGGTTGCCAGAGTGATAGAAACCTGAACCCCCGTTAGGACACCATTGCATAAGGAAGCGTAGGATCTCAGAGTTTAAGGATGTGCTTAGGTTTATATCTTAATTTCTTTCCTGTAGTTGCGGATGCTTGCAGGGGGTTTAATCACAAGTATGTATTAGTCCAAGTAAGGTCGGTATATTAGCACAGGTTCACCCACACAACACTTATAACACCAAAGAAGGGTACTCAGCTATTTGAAGAGAAAGCACTTAATAGAATTCCCATGTGTCCTCGAGAATGTTTGGTCCTTATAAGTATTTCCACCGCCTTGTCCTTTGCTAAGAAAGGATTGTGCCACTTGTTGTAGTTGTTCGTTGTATTTATTACTTGCACTTTGTTTTGTTGCTTTATCAGAAAACCCCTAAAAATCTATTTGCTAAGTATTTACAGAGATTTCCTGCTACATACCTGTGGCGCCCCGCAGAAACCACCACTAGAAAATCGCGTTGTTTTTGTGCATTGCATCATCATGACCGCATGCTCATGTCATCATGCCACATTGCATTTGAGCATCGTCATGTCATCTTGCACTTGTTTGCATAAAACTATTTTCGAAAAAACCTGTTTTTATTTTCTAAACGCCCCGTCTTGATTTCAAATTAAAACTCGGGTCTCCGGGGTATTTTGTTTTGTCTACCCACGGTTTGCAAAAGCCCTGTTTAAATAAATAAAATATTTAATTATTTTTAGGGGGCAGCTGTACCGGGCCGATCCGACCCAGTCGGCCACCCCCAGTACAAAAACCCTACCTACCCCAGAACACCCAAAACCTATGCTACCAGATAACCTACCCAGCCTATCTACCCACCCTTCAGCCACCTCACCCCCTCCAATCCCATGGCGACACCTCACCAGCCCACCCTTTTTCCCTCCACCTCACCCAACACACCACACACACAACACTCAGCCGGCGCGCCACGTCACCCTGGGCCCCACCCCGCCACCGCACACATGCCACACACGCCACGCACGCGAGGCCGCACCCTCCTGCAGCCTGGCCTACCCCAACCCCACCTACCCCCTCCTTCCTCTTTTCCCTCCCCCAGCCGCCAAACTCCCGCCCACCTGCCGTTTTTCCTGCCCACTCCCGCCGCCCTGGCCCCACTCCCTCGCAACCGACGCACACCCGCGCACAGCCCCGTGACCCCCACCTGCCGCCCCGACCGCGTCGCCCCTGGCCCACGCCCCCACGCGCCTGTCCCCAGCCCCACCTCCTGTCGCTTCCCGAGCCCCGCCGCTCTCCTCTGTGGCCCCATCCGCCGCAACGCCGCCCTCCAGCGCCAGCCCCGCCGCTCCGCCTGCCTCGCTCGTGTGCACCCCGCAGCTACCCCCTCTCCCCGCTTCCCCCGCGCCGGCGAGCCCGCCTTCCTCTCATGGCGTCGCCCTTCTCTCCCGTCTCGCCAGAGCAGCCCCGACCGCGTGACCCCGCCGTCGTCATCGCCATAGCCTTCGCCGCCCGAGCTTCTCCTCCGCCGCTCCGTCGCTAGCCCCGCCTGCAGGAGCTCCCCGCCGTCGCCAGCAGAGCTCTCTCCGCGACGCCCGGCCGCCCGCTCGCCGTGGCCCGCCGTCCACCTCGCGCGCGAGCCGGCTCCTTCTCCTTCTCGCGGGCCGTCCTCGAGCCCCTTCTCTGCCAAGCCTCAGCGCCGCCGCGCCGGCCACCCAGACCCTGCCGCCAGGTCGACCCCGTCACACCTTCTCGCTGCTCCACTCGGCCGCCTCCCGTCGTCCCTGTAGCCGTGCGATCCCTGCTGCGAGCTCGGTCCCTAGCGCCCTCCTCTGGCCGCCCATCAACCTCCCCGCGCTAGCACGTC
Source organism: Avena sativa (assembly GCA_916181665.1). NCBI lineage: Eukaryota > Viridiplantae > Streptophyta > Magnoliopsida > Poales > Poaceae > Avena > Avena sativa. The sequence continues at coordinate 335,935,227 of OV702297.1, read as the reverse complement.
GCCTTTGTCCCTCGGCCGCCTCCCTGCAGGCCCTCGAGCCCTGCGCACTCGGCTCCATCTACGCGTCCGGTCACTGTCCTCCTTGTGTGTGTGCACCTCTGGATGTTCGGGCACACACTTGACCCGATGCCTTTTGTTTTGGTAGACACCGGGAGTCCCCGATGACCCCATGATCTCCGCTGCAGAACAACAAGGCCTTCGGAGTGGAATCACCAAGAGCTACCTCACGGAGCGGCGAACCCCCGGACCCGGAGCATCCCTGGACACCAAGATCTACCGGCGACCCGACCAAGACCCCGGTACGACAAGACCACCTCCCGCACCGATGCCGGAAGTCGGATGCCAAGTTCTACTTCCAACGGGTTGACCGATGATCGAGATGGCACCCCAAGGTCTTCATCCCGGTGTGACAAGCACTTCGCCGCGGAACGCCAAGATCTTCATCCCGAACGCCAAGACCGACCCGATACGAGGACCCGACAAGATCTTCGTGGCGACAAGATCGGCACCGACCAGGGCGGATCCGATGTGCCCCCGACGCCAACCAAGTTCTTCTTCTCGGATGCGACAAGATCGACTTCCGTTGTCTGAGACCGATCTCGTCGAGCCATTCTCCCGTCGAACCCTGAGACCGACCCCGAACCCCTCGGAGCCCAAGTTCGCCGAACCCTAATGTGATTCCCTATCCGAGACCCCCATTATTTTTATAATATGACATTATCGTTTGTTGCATATTAAATTGTTCATCTCGCATGCATATCATGTGGGTTGGGGGCATTATGCCGATTCATCTCATAATTAAATATGGAGTCTATATGCGGAATATCTTTGTCTTATTCTGGACTCCATTTAAATTTGTGTAGCGAACCGGTAACTTATCTTGCCCTGTTAATACAACATTTAAATTGCGGGGTATCTAGAACAACTATAACCATATACCTAATTGTCGGGACCCCGGTTCCGCTTAATATTGCCTAATTGCATCGCATCTGGCCATGTCATACATCATACATGCATCATGCTGATCTTCTGTCGTAGTATTAAATAGTGCATCCGGTGTTTCTTCTAGTGTTTTGCTTCTTCGCGGATTAGGCCGATGAGTTGATGCGAGTGTCGACCCGATCTTCGGATGAACCTTCGGCAATGTTTTCCAGGCGAGCATCTCCCCCTTTCTACCTATCTTACTTTTATAGTATTTATTTCCCTCATGTTGATCTATTGCTATTTGTGTTGCGATGCTCTAGTTTTCGTACCCGTGATATCCCTTGCAGCCTTATATTGCCTTGGACACATCCTATTACCTGTTGTTTAGTAGATAGTTGGACTTGCGCGTCGTAGCCGCTTGCTTAAGTGATGTTGCGTGTCGTCAAGTACCACAGTTGTTGGAGTATGGCCGCATGTTTAATGTTGGAGATGATCATGGCTTTAATTACTGTTTAATAACTAAAATTGAAAGTAGGTAAATGCAGAGGCACCGGTGGGTGATAGACAATATTTGGTTTTTAACCGCTCACTGGTGTCCCGTAGGACCCCGAGTTCTTGACACCTGTTCCGAGATCGAGCGCGCTAACCACAGGTGGGGTGTGTGGGCACCCCCATCGATTAGTACCTGATTTCAAAGTATTGTACTGGGGGCCACAAAGTAGTTTGGAGCTTTATTACTATCTTGTACTTATGCCATGCTTTACTGCTTAATTTAAAATTGTGCGAGGAATGCACCTGTACTGTTTAGGATTGCGGAGTGTTTTCGCGGTATCGACAAGCCCAGTCACACTTTCGGGTTCCCAGTCGTTTACAGCCACTGACGCAAACCCTGAGTCCGTCTCGGAGACCAGCCGACTTCGTTGCGGGTAGCTTAGTGGGGTGGCCCCCATGTACTTGCTTTGGGTCTGGGAAACGTCATGACTTAGGCCCCGCCGACATACCGATGGGTGTATGTTAACTGATCTGGCAAAAGGGTCGAAGTGCGTGTGGATACTTTGGTGCACCCCTGCAGGGTTAAATCTTTTCGAAAAGCCATGTCCGCGGTTATGGACGACTTGGAGCACAGTTCTCGATCATAGACAACCATAACTAAAGTTTACTGTTATAAATTGACTTGTATCCGATATGACTAGTAATCGGCTTCACTGCAACGGAATGGCTAAATAAAAGTACCAACAACTGCTGGGTTTTGGGATATCTCATGCTAATTGTATCTGACTAGTAAGTGTTGCAACTACAATGGAATGGTTAACTAAAAGTGCCCACTGCCTATTATATCAGGATGACTATCTATCTTTGACTAGTAATTGCCGCAACTATAACGGAATGAATAAAACTGCCAACTATGTGAGTTCCTCGGTTGACTTCCTCGTTTGGTCTCGAGGGGGAAATACCAGGATGGGTATGTTTGGTCGTAGCATCAGGTTGGTTCCGAATAGGTCTTCCTTATCCCTCTCTGATAGCCGACAGTTATCTCGAGTCTCTATAGGTTGTTTAGTGCATGCCGCGCTGCCGCTCAGTCCACCATACCTATGTAGGCGAGGACCGCCGAATTATAGTCTCGCCGTGTACTGGCCTCAGTACTGACCGCTCTCTTTTTTCCTTTGCCCTTTGTCGGCACCCCTTTTGTTTAAGCAGGTTTTGAGATCGCCGTCGTTAGCAGGGTTACCCTTCCGGCTTGGCCTGGGCAGGGTTATGGACGCCATTGGTTATTCTTCAGGGCTCTTAGCTCAATTTGCATCTTGTCCGTACTCGGACGCTGTATCGTTTTCAAGGTGATTTGGATCTTGGTATTGTATATCTGTATTCTTGACTCTTTGAGTCGTTGTTGTATATATCTGTTCTGTGGGTTCCATCGTGGACTATTGTGTAATGGTATTACTTCGTTTTCCACCCGCACGAAAGTGCCTGGTGGACACCCTTGAATCCATTCTATGCGGGTTTGGCGGGAATCGCTGAAACTTGCATAGGGCCGATTCTGAGGGTGTTACAGAGTGGTATCAGAGCTCAGCAGTTGCGATACCCCACAAGTCCAGCCTGTAGGATAACCTAGCTAACGACCGAAGTAGAGTGTCAAAACTATTTTTGAAAAATCGGTTGGATAGTTCTGATTAGGTCTGATTTTACTCCTTACCCCTCTGCTGCTCTCCTCTCACCTCTGCGTGTTTTGAATCCGCTCTCTTCTCTCTCTTCGAGTCCAGGATTTCTCGTGGTTGGGTTCCATCGTACCTTCAGGGTTTCGCTTCCTCCTTTGGTAACGGTGTTGCTACATCTGGTCTTCATGCTATCCAAGGAATCCTTCGTCTGGTGGACTTCTCTTTGTTCCTTCTCGTGCCTTCCGGTGTTTTCCGACGCGACGACATCATCTACGCCAGATCCGATGCAGAGTCTGCATCACTCCTTTGTTTCTGAACCTCGAATTATCGAGATCTTCAGTCTGATTCCGAGACTGGTTGCACGCTTTTCTACTGATTGTGCAGAGTAATAGTTTGGGTGCGTGATGGATTGGCCCCCATGCCGACTACTCACTCTATTCGCTTGTGTACATTGAAGTGGATGAGAATGCATCGGTTCTCTCTTTCTATCGAAGTTAGAGGTGGATTGATTGGTTGATACCTCTACCTTCGCCTTTGTTTCCGGAGTGTTCTCTCGACGATCACGGACAACGACCTCTTGTTAGTGGTGTCGCGAGGATCTACACGATGCGAGAAGATTCAGATCGCCGCCCTTCTTCCCGGTACCATGAGGCGGATCTCGAGGGCGAGATCCATTGTTAGTGGTGTCGAATTGTGGCGCCCCGCAGAAACCACCACTAGAAAATCGCGTTGTTTTTGTGCATTGCATCATCATGACCGCATGCTCATGTCATCATGCCACATTGCATTTGAGCATCGTCATGTCATCTTGCACTTGTTTGCATAAAACTATTTTCGAAAAAACCTGTTTTTGTTTTCTAAACGCCCCGTCTTGATTTCAAATTAAAACTCGGGTCTCCGGGGTATTTTGTTTTGTCTACCCACGGTTTGCAAAAGCCCTGTTTAAATAAATAAAATATTAAATTATTTTTAGGGGGCAGCCGTACCGGGCCGATCCGACCCAGTCGGCCACCCCCAGTACAAAAACCCTACCTACCCCAGAACACCCAAAATCTATGCTACCAGATAACCTACCCAGCCTATCTACCCACCCTTCAGCCACCTCACCCCCTCCAATCCCATGGCGACACCTCACCAGCCCACCCTTTTTCCCTCCACCTCACCCAACACACCACACACACACCACTCAGCCAGCGCGCCACGTCACCCTGGGCCCCACCCTGCCACCGCACACACGCCACACACGCCACGCACGCGAGGCCGCACCCTCCTGCAGCCTGGCCTACCCCAACCCCACCTACCCCCTCCTCCCTCTTTTCCCTCCCCTAGCCGCCAAACTCCCGCCCACCTGCCGTTTTTCCTGCCCACTCCCGCCGCCCTGGCCCCACTCCCTCGCAACCGACGCACACCCGCGCACAGCCCCATGACCCCCACCTGCCGCCCCGACCGCGTCGCCCCTGGCCCGCGCCCCCACGCGCCTGTCCCCAGCCCCACCTCCCGTCGCTCCCCGAGCCCCGCCGCTCTCCTCTGCGGCCCCATCCGCCGCAACGCCGCCCTCCAGCGCCGGCCCCGCCGCTCCGCCTGCCCCGCTCGTGTGCACCCCGTAGCTACCCCCTCTCCCCGCTTCCCCCGCGCTGGCGAGCCCGCCTTCCTCTCATGGCGTCGCCCTTCTCTCCCGTCTCGCCGGAGCAGCCCCGACCGCGTGATCCCGCCGTCGTCATCGCCATAGCCTTCGCCGCCCGAGCTTTTCCTCCGCCTCTCCGTCGCTAGCCCCGCCTGCAGGAGCTCCCTGCCGTCGCCAGCAGAGCTCTCTCCGCGACACCCGGCCGCCCGCTCGCCGTGGCCCGCCGTCCACCTCGCGCGCGAGCCGGCTCCTTCTCCTTCTCGCGGGCCGTCCTCGAGCCCCTTCTCTGCCAAGCCTCAGCGCCGCCGCGCCGGCCACCCAGACCCTGCCGCCAGGTCGACCCCGTCACACCTTCTCGCTGCTCCACTCGGCCGCCTCCCGTCGTCCCTGTAGCCGTGCGGTCCCTGCTGCGAGCTCGGTCCCTAGCGCCCTCCTCTGGCCGCCCATCAACCTCCCCGCGCTAGCACGTCGCCTTTGTCCCTCGGCCGCCTCCCTGCAGGCCCTCGAGCCCTGCGCACTCGGCTCCATCTACGCGTCCGGTCACTGTCCTCCTTGTGTGTGTGCACCTCTGGATGTTCGGGCACACACTTGACCCGATGCCTTTTGTTTTGGTAGACACCGGGAGTCCCCGATGACCCCATGATCTCCGCTGCAGAACAACAAGGCCTTCGGAGTGGAATCAACAAGAGCTACCTCACGGAGCGGCGAACCCCCGGACCCGGAGCATCCCTGGACACCAAGATCTACCGGCGACCCGACCAAGACCCCGGTACGACAAGACCGCCTCCCGCACCGATGCCGGAAGTCGGATGCCAAGTTCTACTTCCAACGGGTTGACCGATGATCGAGATGGCACCCCAAGGTCTTCATCCCGGTGCGACAAGCACTTCGCCGCGGAACGCCAAGATCTTCATCCCGAACGCCAAGACCGACCCGATACGAGGACCCGACAAGATCTTCGTGGCGACAAGATCGGCACCGACCAGGGCGGATCCAATGTGCCTCCGACGCCAACCAAGTTCTTTTTCTCGGATGCGACAAGATCGACTTCCGTTGTCCGAGACCGATCTCGTCGAGCCGTTCTCCCGTCGAACCCTGAGACCGACCCCGAACCCCTCGGAGCCCAAGTTCGCCGAATCCTAATGTGATTCCCTATCCGAGACCCCCATTATTTTTATAATATGACATTATCGTTTGTTGCATATTAAATTGTTCATCTCGCATGCATATCATGTGGGTTGGGGGCATTATGCCGATTCATCTCATAATTAAATATGGAGTCTATATGCGGAATATCTTTGTCTTATTCCGGACTCCATTTAAATTTGTGTAGCGAACCGGTAACTTATCTTGCCCTGTTAATACAACATTTAAATTGCGGGGTATCTAGAACAACTATAACCATATACCTAATTGTCGGGACCCCGGTTCCGCTTAATATTGCCTAATTGCATCACATCTGGCCATGTCATACATCATACATGCATCATGCCGATCTTCTGTCATAGTATTAAATAGTGCATCCGGTGTTTCTTCTAGTGTTTTGCTTCTTCGCGGATTAGGCCGATGAGTTGATGCGAGTGTCGACCCGATCTTCGGATGAACCTTCGGCAATGTTTTCCAGGCGAGCATCTCCCCCTTTCTACCTATCTTACTTTTATAGTATTTATTTCCCTCATGTTGATCTATTGCTATCTGTGTTGCGATGCTCTAGTTTTCGTACCCGTGATATCCCTTGCAGCCTTATATTGCCTTGGACACATCCTATTACCTGTTGTTTAGTAGATAGTTGGACTTGCGCGTCATAGCCGCTTGCTTAAGTCCTGTTGCGTGTCGTCAAATACCACAGTTGTTGGAGTATGGCCGCATGTTTAATGTTGGAGATGATCATGGCTTTAATTACTGTTTAATAACTAAAATTGAAAGTAGGTAAATGCAGAGGCACCGGTGGGTGATAGACAATATTTGGTTTTTAACCGCTCACTGGTGTCCCGTAGGACCCCGAGTTCTTGACACCTGTTCCGAGATCGAGCGCGCTAACCACAGGTGGGGTGTGTGGGCACCCCCATCGATTAGTACCTGATTTCAAAGTATTGTATTGGGGGCCACAAAGTAGTTTGGAGCTTTATTACTATCCTATACTTATGCCATGCTTTACTGCTTAATTTAAAATTGTGCGAGGAATGCACCTGTACTGTTTAGGATTGCGGAGTGTTTTCGCGGTATCGACAAGCCCAGTCACACTTTCGGGTTCCCAGTCGTTTACAGCCACTGACGCAAACCCTGAGTCCGTCTCGGAGACCGGCCGACTTCGTTGCGGGTAGCTTAGTGGGGTGGCCCCCATGTACTTGCTTTGGGTCTGGGAAACGTCATGACTTAGGCCCCGCCGACATACCGATGGGTGTATGTTAACTGATCTGGCAAAAAGGGTCGAAGTGCGTGTGGATACTTTGGTGCACCCCTGCAGGGTTAAATCTTTTCGAAAAGCCGTGTCCGCGGTTATGGACGACTCGGAGCACAGTTCTCGATCATAGACAACCATAACTAAAGTTTACTGTTATAAATTGACTTGTATCCGATATGACTAGTAATCGGCTTCACTGCAACGGAATGGCTAAATAAAAGTACCAACAACTGCTGGGTTTTGGGATATCTCATGCTAATTGTATCTGACTAGTAAGTGTTGCAACTACAATGGAATGGTTAACTAAAAGTGCCCACTGCCTATTATATCAGGATGACTATCTATCTTTGACTAGTAATTGCCGCAACTATAACGGAATGAATAAAACTGCCAACTGTGTGAGTTCCTCGGTTGACTTCCTCGTTTGGTCTCGAGGGGGAAATACCAGGATGGGTATGTTTGGTGGTAGCATCAGGTTGGTTCCGAATAGGTCTTCCTTATCCCTCTCTAATAGCCGACAGTTATCTCGAGTCTCTATAGGTTTTTTAGTGCATGCCGCGCTGCCGCTCAGTCCACCATACCTATGTAGGCGAGGACCGCCGAATTCTAGTCTCGCCGTGTACTGGCCTCAGTACTGACCGCTCTCTTTTTCCTTTGCCCTTTGTCGGCACCCCTTTTGTTTAAGCAGGTTTTGAGATCGCCGTCGTTAGCAGGGTTACCCTTCCGGCTTGGCCTAGGCAGGGTTATGGACGCCATTGGTTATTCTTCAGGGCTCTTAGCTCAATTTGCATCTTGTCCGTACTCGGACGCTGTATCGTTTTCAAGGTGATTTGGATCTTGGTATTGTATATCTGTATTCTTGACTCTTTGAGTCGTTGTTGTATATATTCTGTGGGTTCCATCGTGGACTATTGTGTAATGGTATTACTTCGTTTTCCACCCGCACGAAAGTGCCTGGTGGGCACCCTTGAATCCATTCTATGCGGGTTTGGCGGGAATCGCTGAAACTTGCATAGGGCCGATTCTGAGGGTGTTACAATACCACTAGTCAACACCTACTGCTCCTTGTTGGTATCGACACTCCTATTTATCAAAAGTACTACGATACACCCCCTATACTTGTGGGTCATCAAGACTATTTTCTGGCGCCGTTGCCGGGGAGTGAAGCGCTATTGAAGAGTGGAACTGGTAAAGGAAACTTCTACTGTGAGTATTTCTTTTTGTTTCTGTTTGTTACTTTGTTTCCAATATGGATAACCCACTTGGTTTTCTATTTGGGAAAACTATTACCACTTTTAGGGTAGTAGATGAACCACCGCCTGTTGAGATAGATCCTTTTAAGATACCTACAAGTATTGTTGATCGTGTTATGAATAATTATTATTTAGGGATGGAACTGTCCATCTTGGTGATCATTTGATTTTTATCCATGAATTATGCGGGTTGTTTAAGTGTGCAGGTATCACAACTGAACAGGTGAAGAAGAAGTTACTCTCTATATCCTTGAAACGGAGAGCCGAAGAATGGTATAAGTTGCTGAAGAATGGACAATCCATGGAATGGGAGGAAATGACTTCTCTCTTTTATTCTAAATTCTATCCTCCCAGTGAGATTCATAAGGATAGGAATCTGATATATAACTTTTGGCCTCGTGATGGAGAGAGTACAACTCAAGCTTGGGGGAGATTTAAGTTACTAATGCTTAAGTGTCCTAATCATGAACTCCCTAACAATATCATTATCAATAACTTTTATGCTAGGATTTATCTTCATGATAAAGATTTACTAGATGCTTCTTGTGCTGAATCATTCACACGTATGAAGGAAGAAGCTAAATGGGATCTCCTAGACCGTATTCAATAGAACACTGAAGCTTGGGTGAATGACAAAGGAAGAAAGTCAGGTATAAATTATAATTATGAATGCATAAAATCTTTTATGGGAACTGATGACTTTCATGATATTAATAATGAGTTTGAACTTGACTCCCAAAGTATTGCCAATTGTTTTAAGGCCTTTGCCTCTTACATAGAAATTTCCAAAAAGAAGTGTAATAAGTACCATGCACCTTATAAAGATGTTATTAGTCATGTTCCTGTTAGAAGCACTAAAGTTTGTACTACTAATCATATTGTGCCTGAACCGTTGAGAAAATACCTTTCCTAGCTAAGATAAGGGAGTATTCTATGATGATTAGTGCGAATAACAAAGGTACGAAGAAAATTGTGGAACCTGATGAGCAAATTAGTATTGAGCCTGTGGTAGCTATTGTGAAAGACCCTATAACTAGAAATATTGAGGATGAGCATATTGTCTTCTGTGAAGACACTTCTAATATTGTCTCTCATACTAGAAAAGCTAGAAAAGCTAGTGTCCCTGTGCTTTCTGTTAAAATTGGTGATCATTGCTATTATGGTTTATATGATATTGGTGCTAGTTCTAGTGTTATTCCTTATGAGATTTATAGGGAAATTATGCATGAGATTGGTCCTTGTGAGCTTGAGGACATTGATGTGGTCATTCACATTGCCAATAAGGAAACCATTTGCCCCATTGGTATCGTAAGAGATGTGGAGGTTCTTTGTGGTAAGATTAAGTATCCTGCTGATTTTCTAGTGCTTAATTTAGAAGCTAGTAAAACTTGTCCTATCATTTTTGGTAGACCTTTCTTGAACACTTCTGGAGCTATTATAGATTGTAAGAAGGAGAAAGTTTTAACTAAGTTTGATGGAGATTCTTATGAGTTTAACTTTTCCAAATTTGCTAAAGCTCCTTGTGAAAACAACTTGCCTAATAAAGCTTTCAGGATGGAACAACTTGCTTCTATTGATCCAGTTTCTGGCCTTGGACCTCTTTTTGATGACTGTAAGTATGCTCATCTTGATGATAGAGTTGTTTCCTGTGACAGTTATATTGTCAACTTTATTCAAAGTGCTACTGAAAGGTATTATGAGAGAGGGAAACATTGTTTTATGCATCTCAATAATGTTAAGTTTCCCCGTTTTATGTTGAAAGCTTTGAAGTTGCATTTGTTTTGTCTTCCTATGTTGGTGGGTTTTTGTTTCAACAACTTTTTTTTCATGATACCCCCATGTATAGGAAGTGGGTTAGACTCAAATGTGTTGGTTATTTGCTTATTGATGCTCTCTTTCACTCTAGATATATATCTCCTATGTGAGATCTTTGAAACTTTCTAGCCTAACTTAAAGGCAATAAAGAAAAGTACTTGTTGGGAGATAACCCAAGAGTTTGGTTGAGTCTTGGAAGTTATTACCTCAGTAATAACCGCTCCTTATCCTTTTTGTTTTGGTTTTTGTGTCAAGTTCAACTACTTTTGAGAAGTGGAGGAGTTGTGAAAAGTGGCTGTCCTGGGACAGATTTTTGTGCTGCACTGTAAAATTTCGTGAGGGAGCTCAGTATTTTGGATGGAGATGTATTTTTTGTGCTTGTTCTCCAAGTTGTTACCCAACTTTCATTAGTTTTGCACTTTTTGATTTGAGCAACAGAAGGTTTTCGAAAAAAAATCAATCTTTACCTGCTGGTCTGTTTTGACAGATTTCTGCCATCATTTGCATTTGCCTCTTTTATTGTTTCCCTTCCAGATTCTTTTGGGTTTTTGGAAAGGAGTTGCTATAGTAGATTTTGTTTTGATGGATTTCAGTTGAAGTGTGAACCGTAAGGTTTATTGTTTTTTCTTACACTAAAGTTTCCATTGAAGTTTGTGTATTGCCTTGTGAGAAAAGGAATTTCCAGGAGAAGGAGAAAAGGAGTCTACAGAGTTGGTCTTTGAATAGTTAAAAGTGGTAAAAATAGAAGGTTCGTGAAAGCCTAATCTTTTTATATTTTTGATGTTTTTAATATATACGGAAGGTTACGAAACAAAATGGAGGAGGAAACGAAGGCCGGGGTGGCCACACCCACCCCATGCGCGGGCCCCAGCTGGCCGCGCCTGGACGGGGTGTGAGCCTCCCGAGCTCCGTCTCCGCCTCGTTTTCGTACCAGTACCTTCCTTATGCATTGAAACTTCGTAATATATAACCCCCCGGGCCCCCGAGGTTCGTGCATCGTGTTCCCGTCATGTTTTCGTTTCGATCTGTTTCTGTCAGGAAATCTTCTCAAGTTTAGAGCGCCATGGTCTCCACCAACGACAAAGGAAAGAAGCCCGAGGAAGATGATCCTCACAATCCCAAGGAGGAGGAGATTTTGGTAGGGGATGAAGAAGACATGGAGGAGGACAATCATCCGGACACCTGTGCTACCGTCGCAAGTATTGGAGTGGTGAAACCTATCAAGCTTAAGAGGACATCACGGATGTCTGTAGGAGGGAAACCTCCATGTCTTATCTTCGTCCCACGGTCATCTCCTCCACGTACCAAGAATTCCTTCCATACTCTTATACATGAGCAGCAATACCAACATGTGCCTAAAGGGAACTTGCCCTCGGTCTGGGATTTGTCTCGCTCTAACCATGCAAGGAAGTAACACACTAAAAAGGAAGAGTGGGGAAAGAATAGCAAGGACTGGGACTCTCGGTCCGACATGATCATGAACCGCATTGAGCAAAATTTGGAGATGATTCGTACTCTGACCTTCAAGATTGATGATTTGAGGAAACTGATTGAGGAGTTTATCAAGAGAACGCCTTTACCGAAGGAGTAATTCGTCATCAGGTTTGGCATCCCCTTGGCTTGTTCCAAGCTTGGGGGAGTGCCGCGGTATCACATCATTATCTTTTATCTTTTACCTTTTTAGTGGATTCATATCTTTGGTAGAGAAGTTATCTTATAGGTTGGTTTGCATGTGGAAGTATCTCTCCTTTAATTGGTTATCTATGTATCCCTTGGTGTGAGTGCCTTTATGGAATATTAATGAGAAGTTTCATCTTTTACTTTTTGCACTTCTTATTTTAGTTTGCAATCTCTATTATATGATTGATCTTGTTGATCAGTATTGGTGCCACTTTGGGAGCATCAAGTAGATCTAAATTGGTTTTGGCAAACCGAGCTCTGGTCAGTAGCAACACTTATTGAGGTTTGAAAGGAAAAGAGAAAAAGCTTACAGGTATTTTGTATAATTTATTTTCTTTCTTGATTGGCTCTTAAGCTTAGTATTCTTTATTTAAGATATTTTGTGTCTTCAAGGAAGATTGCATGTTTGGCTTTATCACTTGTAGATTTGCTTGTTTCTTTCAACTCTTTTGCTTGCTACCCAGCCTTGCTAGCCAAAAACCTGTTTTGAGAAGGCTTACTTCTCATGTTTCCAACCCCTTTGAACCAAACGTGTGCCATTTGTGTCCACCATATCTACCTATTAGCATTATTGCTATTCCAAGCAAATTCTCAAGTTTCATCTATCTTTCAAATTGAAAACTATTTTGTTATGTGAAAACTAGTTAGTAAAGCTCTCACAAACTTGATGGCACACCTTATTTTCTTGCCCCTAATAAACTTGAACCATTGTGTCATCGAAGTTGTATATGCTTGCATATATACGTTGGGATTAGCAGAACCGTTCTGTCACGGGGAACACTTTCAACACTTATGGATACATATCCAGTTGATATCATGCTCTTTTGTTTGCGGATGTCGTCGGTGTGAAATAAAAAGGAAGCTTCTAAGTCCATGGAGTGATGTATGTGTGTTAGAGAAACGCATGGGCCACTAGCCTAAGCCATGCCTAATCATGGTGAAAACTTGCAGCATCACTATAGTGAGCATTCTACGAAGCATCCTTAATAAAAAGCTATGCACGTAGTAAATAAAAAGATTGTTGAGATGCTTATTGTCTGCTTGCCTTGTCATTTTGGTTATGGGATAACTCCTATACCATGTGCAAGGGGTACCCCGTTGGCGGTTCTTTATGATACACATGTACTCATAATGACAAGAACTTACCAGTGACTAAAGTTGAGTAGCATGAGATGCGGCCCTCGTACCCAAGGGACATGAGATTGCCAACTTATATATCGTCAAGCATATACTCCATCCTTGTTCACTTTAACCTTAAGCACCTCAAGATGCTTATGATAGGGGCAATGAGGGCTCAAAGCTAGTAAGTACCATAATCTTTTGGAAGCTCTTTATGACTTGAAATCCCTGTTTCCCTCTATGAAGGGACCTTTCTCCTATTTCTGAGTTGAGTTAGTAAACCTACTTCCTCTCTATCTCCAGCAAGCATTTGAGTTGTTGTGTTTCAAACATTCATATGATGATTTATTCAATCATGTTCTCTATCTTCCTTGTTTGCACAAGACTCTCATCTATTGAGTATTACTTTGAAAGCTATCATTGTGAAAAACCTTTTTGAGCAAAGAGTGCTCCTGTTGTGAGAACTTCTTCAAAAGTTTTTGTGAAACTGTTTGCCAGCTGTTCTCTGACCAGGAACAAAGTTTGCCAATTCCAATTATGATTTATCTTTATGCATCTCTATTGTGACTCCTATACTTGATGCAAGCTAAGTTCTATAATGGTGAGTTGCTTTCTTCTATGAGTTATGTAATGGTAAGTGTGATGCTTCTTGTCCGTATTCTTTTATCGACACTTCACTCCATAAACCTGTGGACATGTTTACTGATCTTAGTTTTTGCTTGGGGACAAGCGAAGGTCTAAGCTTTGGGGGAGTTAATACATCCAATTTTCATCACCATTCTATATCATAATTTGCCTCTATGCATTGATATGTGTCTTATTATGAGGTGTTACTTATGTTTTTTCCTTTGTTTTTGCATGTTGGATGATTGTTGGAGGATGAACTGCCGGAGTCGGGTTTTTGATGGAAAAAGAGGTGTTTTGATGCAATTTCGCAAAGATCAAAAAAATATTGGAAAACTATATTTTCCCAGAAGGGGAGGCGTAGATGGGCCACAGGAGGCCCATACCCCCCAGGCGCGGGTCCCCCTGCCCCGTGCCTAGGGGAGGTGTGGTCCACCTAGCCGGCCTTCGACCTGCCCTCTCGCCTATATCTTCCTCTCGGAACCCTAATACCAGAGGAGCGACCACAGAAAAATTTTCGCCGCCTTTGCGGGGCGGAAAACACCGAGAGAGAAAAAGCTCTCCGGCAGACAGATTTCTGCCAGGGAAATTCCTCCCCGGAGAGGGGATATCGTCGCCATCAACACCGTCATCAAGCTAGGCTTCATCGGGATCATCATCATCATCCACACCATCATCTCCACCAGCACCATCATCACCACTCCATCTCGCTGTAACAATCGTGTTGGATCTTGCATTAGTTCTTAGGGGAAACTTTTCTGGTGTTGATTATTATTGTAGTTGATGCTTGTGAGTGGAACCATTGGATTATTGTTTATGTTCAGATTGTTATCCATCACCATATCATCTTTGATCTTGATCCATATGATGTCTTGTGAGTAGTTCGTTTAGTTCTTGAGGACATGGGAGAAGTCATGTTGTTAGTAGTGGATTTGTGTTGAGTTATTATTCAAGGGTTTAGTATTTAAGTTGTGGTGCTATTCTTCTAGTGGTGTCATGTGAACGTCGACTACATGATACTTCACCATTTATGGCCTAGGAGAATGCATTGTGTATTTGTCTACTAATTGTGGGTTGCCGGAGTGACAGTAACCTGAACCCCCGTTAGGACGCCGTTGCATAAGGGAGCGTAGGATCTCAGAGTTTAAGGTTGTGGTTAGGTTTATATCTTAATTTCTTTCCTGTAGTTGCGGATGCTTGCAGGGGGTTTAATCACAAGTATGTATTAGTCCAAGTATGGTCGGTACATTAGCACATGTTCACCCACACAACACTTACAACACCAAAGAAGGGTACTTAGCTATTTGAAGCGAAAGCACTTGACAGAATTCCCATGTGTCCTCGAGAACGTTTGGTCCTTATAAGTATTTACACCGGCTTGTCCTTTGCTAAGAAAGGATTGGGCCAGTTGCTGAAGTTGTTCGTTGTCTTTATTACTTGCACTTTGTTTTGTTGCTTTATCAGAAAACCCCTAAAAATCCGTTTGCTAGGTATTTATAGAGATTTCCTGCTCCATACCACCAGTCAACACCTTCTGCTCCTCGTTGGGATCGACACTCCTACTTATCGAAAGTACTACGATACACCCCCTATACTTGTGGTCATCATGGGAAGAATGGTTTTGAACCAGCTAAGACTATGGAGTTTTTAAGACAACATATCTTGTCCCTCTAGTTGCCACGTGATGGCTCCTGCCATGGATCACTAGCCTTAATGGCTCGAGAGGGTTGGGGGTTTTGTGGGATATCATGCAAAATATATGAAGGAATTGATGATCCACCATTGAAGCAGTACTAGCCTCGAGAGATGCATTGTGTTTCAAGTTATCGTCGATTTTTTTGGCGAACTAGTTCGGCACTCATGTGATAGGAAGATGGATCGGTCCTTTATTATCCTGGTCTAAAAGGAAATTAGTGATCCTAATACTAATTCATAAAGTTAATAGTATATTTCCCCACCGTGTGATAGGTTCATAGCTCATTGGTTAGAGAACGGTGGTGTCTCTCAACCGGCATGAGTTTGAATCTCGTGACCGGAGTAAGGCACTTATTCTGTAGAATCGGCTCGGTCCTCACACCTTCTAGTACCTTAATAAAGATGCCTTGAGGCTTCTCCCACAAAAAAATGAGTTTATGCAGATGGACGCGTTGTCATGGATTGCTGAATCTCCGAAATTTTTAGATCACAACCTAAGAGCTAATTGTAATTATGTTTTTTAGTTGATAAAGATTGTGAGTTTGAGAGAAAAAAGTTGGGTTGAAGACTTGGGGCATACAAAAATCAACGAAACTATGTATGCAATGCAAGTCTTATGACATGATTATTTTTTAAAAAATGGGTCAAGCCCGCTGAGGGCAACCCGATCCAAACGGATAAAAATCAAAATGGTTTACTTTCGTATCTGCGGATCGATCCAAACAAGTCAATTCGGACACCTCGCGTGTCTGAAATGGGATAGCCCGGTGAAGATGCGAAGTCACCTTGATTTATTCCGCAAATTCGGCTTGATCCTCACACCTTCTACCTTAATAAAGATGCCATGGGGCTCCTCCCCCAAATGGTCTAGTTTCATATTTTTTTATCGCCAGGCTAATCAAGTCGGCTCATTGTTGCACAAAAAATGAGTGTATGCAAATGAACTCGTTGTCATGGATTGCTGAACCTATGGAATTTTAGATCACAACCTAAGAGGTGATTGTAATCATGTTTCTTAATTAATAAAGATTGTCAGTTTGAGAGGAAAGAAAGTTGGGGTGAAGACTCGGGGCATACAAAAATCAAAAGATGACATATATGAAAGACTTCGTATTGAAAAAAATATTAATTACAAAATAATTAATTACAGCAGAGCACCACCAAGACTCTAAATAATTTTTAGAAATGACCCCTCTATGTTTCTTGATTTTTGTATATTTGAAGGAGACCAGCCGCCTACTTATTTGTTCTACCACAAGTGATAGAGATTTCCCCGCGGAACCAAAAACAACTGATATAAATTTACAAATAGAAATATAGTATAATCAAATTTGAACACAAGACAACTATGAGGCCGGCTTCACCCTTTAGCCCAATAGCACCAATGCTGCTCCCACAGTCGCTGCCGCAGTGGCCCACCGGGCGAACACCGCTGGCGCGGCAGCACCTTCGTCAGCCGTGGCATCGTCGGAATCGTCAGACGAGGAGTCCTCATCGTCAGCTCCCTTCTTGCCCTTCTTCTTTGACGGCTCCGGCGCGGGCGCGGGCGCCTCGACGACCTTGAACAGCTCCTTGGGCTGCAGAAACTTGGACACGGCGTAGACGGCGAGCGGCTCGAGGTCGCCGACGGTGACGGTGATGGTGGACGTGACGACCTTGGTTGCCAGCGTGACGTCTTCGTCGTCGTCGTTCTTGACGTCGAAGCTGTAGTCCTTCTTGGCGTCGCTGGTTGTGGCGAGCGTGGAGACCATCCCGTTGTTGGACTTGAGCAGCTGCAGCGAGAAGTAGTCCGGCACGGCGTGGTAGAGCAAGATGGCCGTCTTGGCCTTGGCCGTGAGGTTCTTGTACTTGGGCGCGAAGGCGGCGACGGCGGTATCGACGGGGCAGAAGAGCGTGAGGCCGTTGTCCTTGGTCTCGTTGAGCGCCCGGAAGACGTCGGCGTTCCCGGAGACGAGCGCTGCGAAGGACTTGCAGTACTTCTTGGAGAGGAGCTCGACGAGGTCGACGGGCGCGGGCGGCGGGACGGGCGCCTCGGCCTCGGAGGAGGAGAGCACGGAGTTGACCTGGAGCACCGCGATGTCGTAGGGGAGCTCCTTGATGGACTTGACGTAGCGCGACGGCGTGGCGGTGTCGTCGGCGCCCTCGCAGAAGAAGTCCACCTTGCCGCCCTTGCCGGACGTGATGTTCACGTAGCCCGACATGCCGCCCGACGAGCTGGTCGACTGATCGATCGATCAGGGTCATGATTTCAAAAGCATCACGTCGTCAGTAAACAAAATTCTGTTTCTGCAAATTTTTTTTGATTTTGTACATGTAATCTGAATTACTTTTTAATCATCAGTAGTATCATCCCTGTTCCATTGGGCCAAATTATCTATCATGGCATACTACTATTGCTCTCTGCTACTACTTTATATTTGGTACGACCGGATTGAACGTGGAGGCTGAAGGATGGAGCCATAATGCATGGACGTTGGTACGGAAGATAGGAAATGTGTTGGTAAAGATGACAGCAACCTGGAGTACTTCCAAGCCTACCATACCAAACATCCCCCTCGATGAATTAGTACAACAGTACCACTGCCTGCTTTAGTGACTTGGCAACAAACGACCGGTACATCATGCATGCATCGTTGAATTTTTTGTCCCAAAAATAATCAACTTGCGTTGAAAATGAGATACTCAGGTAATAATAGCATGGAAAATCCTTTGCTAAAATTAAAGCAGCTAGAATGCTACTACGTGCTCTCCTGATGAAGTATATATCATAAGCTAGCGATCGTAGATTTATGTGCACTATCATTCAAGATTACTATTGTGCACAACAAGCTAGCAGCTAGGAGGAGTGTGTGTATACATTACCTGGAACATGGATGCGGATGCTGTGGCGCCGTGCGAGAGCGCGCGGAGCTTCTTGGCGCCGTAGTAGTCGACGAGGACGTGCAGTGAGAGGATGTGCCGGACTGTGGGCAGCGAGTACTGGTCCAGCGCCGCCATGGCCGCGTTGTCGATGGCCAGCACGGTGATGGTCTGCCGCCGGTTGATGTCGTAGGCGAGCCGCGTCTTGGTCAGCATCGCGTTGAACTTGGAGAACTCCGGGTGCGCCGCCAGGATCTTGGTGATGTTGTAGCTCTTCGCTGCCGCCGCCGGGGAAGCCAGCAGCGCCACCGCCGTCACAGCCACGGCCACGGCCAGGAGGATGGAGGATCTCGCCATTGCCGATCGAGGATATAACAGTATGTGTAGAGCTAGCTGCGCGCTAGACAGAGAGCGAGAAAGGTAGAGATGGCAGGCAGAGATGATGTGAGGGAAGGGAGCGTGCCAGCGTGTGTATTTGTAATGGCGGCAAAGGGAGACGCTCGGGCGTGGGGAGGGCGCTGTGTGTACGTAGTTGCGGGAGCGGGAACGACGGAGTATTTTACGTACCAGCATTCCGGTGGGCTGTCGACTGTCGTTGTGGCTGTTCTCTTCTTACTTTTTTTTTTTGACGGACCTGTTCTTGCTTTTGTCTGGCTTGTTCTTTAAGCATCATTTAGTCGCAAATTTTTTTGTGGCGCTGTTGATCGAGGTCGTTGCACCGGCAGCCTTGACGTTTGTTGGGGGTGTGGCAAAGCGACAGATACCAGGGATCAACCATTCATTGGGCGTCGATCGAGTTATTTTTAGCCGTTGGACGAAAATGACGTTGCTAATGTCGTTCCGTTGGAAGAAAATGACGCTACCGATGTCGTTTGTGGCTCAAACTCTGTTTGCTCCTCCCTTCCCCTGCCGATCAAAACCCATGTGGCGCTAAAGTCGTGCAAGTTACTTTTTATTTGACAGAAGGTTGAACGGTGTCTTAATAACATAATATTGACGATGTGAAGGAGATATGCCCTAGAGGCCAATAATAAATATATTTTTATTGTTTTTTTTCGAATAAAATATGTTCTTATTGTTATATCTCATTAGTTCGTAATAGTTTTATACCATGCTATAACTGTATCAATCGGAAACATTGATACAAGTGTGGTATGTAAACAAACCAAGTCTCTAGTATCCTCTAGTAACTAGTTTTTGTTGGGCAACTGATGACCGAGGTTTTCCGATCATAGACTTATTAACGTCAACTGACAATAAGATCACTTCATTAGATGAATGATATGATGGACACACCCGATCATAGTATTGCAATGTGATCCAGTCACAAGGTTCTACATTGCGATATCTAGCAAAGTGTAGTGATTCAGTCCTTTAACACTGAGATCATATTAATCACTATCTCCCGCTGATGCTTTGATCACATCAACCGTCATGTCCATAACTGGGTGGCCATAAAGGTGTGTATTGGATATTCCAAAGGAATAGGTTGATGCCTATGTATCGAGATCGGGATTTGTCTATCCGAGTGACAGATAAATACTCCGGGCCCACTCGGTGAGATTACATCTACAAGTTCGAATATGTGACTAGGTCACTGAGATGTAATATCACGTAAACGAGTAAATGTGTTTGTCGGTAACAAGACTAAACTAGGTATGCTGATACCGGAGATCGGGTCTTATACAAACCAGGTATCATAGTGCAAAGCGAATGAGACTCGATGTTCAAGGTTCAAGCGATCAAGTTATTCGTGGAATGCATGGGGCCATCATGTTCCAGACATCGTTGTTGGTCATTGATCAGAGAGTGTCTCAATCATTTCTATGTATTACCGAACCATCTTAAGGATAGATGACGCTTAGGGATTGATCCGAGATTGTAGGAGAAAAGAGAGAAACTCCGGAATTGTTCCGGGGTGATACCCGAATATTTCCGGGATATCCGATGATGATCTGAGAGGTCCGAAAGGTGTTTCAGAATGATAGGTATTAAATAATATGTATTTAATATGAATTAATATTAAAAATATATTTTTAATTGGATTTATGGGGCAGCCCACCTAATTGGGCCTCACTGTATGGTGCCCAAGAGGGGGCCACGCCCTAGGGAAGGGCCCGGGTGGTCGTCGGCCACAAATGGGCCTCCCCACCATGTGAGGCCCATGTAGGGCTGGCTAGCGGTGCCTCCTCCTCTCTCTTGATTAGTCTCACCCCGGGACTTTGAGGGAGGTGGTGCCTCCCTTCCACCTATATAAAGAGGGGCATTTCTCTTCCTAAATTCATCCCATCAATTGGTATTTGCCTATTTCTCTCTCCCTCTCTCTCTTCCTCACATGTGGTTCCCAAGATTGGAGCTTGGAGCTTGGACGTATACGCGGCCTTGAGGTCGGCTACGTTGTTCGACTATATCGGCAATGTTTCTCTTGAAACATTAACCGATTTCGGTCTTCAAAGGTATGAACACCGGAACCCTTTCGTTATCTTACATCTGCATAGATAGATCTTGGCTGGTGCGTAATCGTAGTAGGAATTTTTTTGTTTTTGCCACAGAACCTCTTTAGTGGTATCAGAGTCGATCTATGCATAGATGTATTGTACGATTAGAACACAGAAAAATCTATAGGCATTGATTTTCTAGTTATCACCCTCTCATGTATACTTGTTCATATCGCGACAATATTTGATGAAGCGGCCTGTACCGACCTTACGTGTAATCTTACACGAGGCTGGTCCCACGAACATATGGATTGTACCATATAAGTGGCTAGAGGATGTTTATCTCTCTTACATTAGTTGATATAGAATTTATAAAGAACGGCCCTGGAAGGGGATTTAAAGATACAACTAGTCAATTCATGTTGTGGTTAGAAATTCGTTAGTAGAAACGGTTCTCTTGTGAAAGCCCTAACAGCTGCAAAAAACTTGTAAAATATAAAGTAGAGGTGTCTAACTTTATTTGAAGAGGTGTGTGATATGATATGGTCTAGGTAAGTATGTGTGAAATAAGCCACCAACATGGATGCACCGTGGACCTGGTGTGGTACTTGGGAGCGCTCGATGGAGATCAAGGCGCGATGACCATGTCATGTCACATTAAATATGATGTTAAATTCATATGCATCTTATTTTGCTTGTACTAGACTACGATGGTAGCATTATAAGATGATCCCTTAATATAATTCCAATGTTCTTGTTCTCCCATTAGTGCGCACCACCAATAAAGTCCATCATTATGAAGCAGTTTGTGATGATTGGGTGCTAGACATATCGATGTTCGCATACGGTGGGTATAAGCCATGTATGCATTGCAATACACTATGGTTAAAGTTGGAGAGCCTAGCATGTATCGACATGGCCTTGGAACACAGATAACCTAAAGGTTAAGTATGAGTCACATGATGATGTGATCGATACTGTGTTGTCCACCCTGATAGCTATATAAAAGGTCATGATGACTGGGGATGATATAGTGTAAAGGAATCATGCAATCACTAAAAAAACGTTGGGGGTGTTTGTTTAAGTGGGAACTCTTCTAATAAACTCATATTATAAACTAAACAATCTAAGTGAATTTGCAGCTTGTTGTAGTTGGTATTCGTTATAGACTACCTTGTGCTTAGTTGTAATTGAGATAATAGAGCTATCGTATTCTAGATACTTACTTTACGGACTAGTACCGTCTTGTTTGAGTGTCAAATTAAATATAAAAGTCCTAAAGAGAACTTTCAAGTGAAGCTCACTTACTCCATAAGGTTCAATAAGTGTATTAATCCTAGAGTAATTGATTCTAAAGTTAGTGTCTAAAAGATCATGTTTGCTATTAGATGTATATTTGTATATTGTATGTCCCACTTGTTAGGGGGTTTTCCTGCATATTTCCACCTGTACATGTACTATATATTGTGGCCTTTGGCCCCTGAGGAATACAAGTTGCCTATTCCTAACATGGTATCAGAACCACGTTAGCCCCGTCCTCTTTCTCGCAACTTCGTCGGCCACCATCGTCCCTGTCGCCGCCGGCCTTGCCGTCGTCGTCGCCGTCGGTCGCCGCCCGTTTTGCCCTATTTCAGATCTGGATCGATTTGGGTGTGCCGGATCTGGGTGTGCCTGACCCGATCGAGATCCAAATCAAGATCCAGATTGGTCTTCTTCCACCACGCGGGCCGATCAAGACTCCACCTCACGGGATCGAGTTGCAACTCCCTGGATCGATTCAGGACTCTGCCTGCTCGACGCCTCGTCCCTGCCTGCTCGACGCCACCGCCACCAGGACGCCACCTCGCGCCCGAGCTGCCGCCCGCCCGAGCCTCCTCCCGCTCAGATCCTCCCGAGCCTCCTCCCGCTCAGATCCTCCCGAGCTGCCTCCCGCGCCCGAGCTGCCGCCCGCCCGAGCCTCCTCCCGCTCAGATCCTCCTGAGCTGCCTCCCGCGCCCGAGCCGCCGCCCACCCGAGCCTCCTCCCGCTCAGATCCTCCCGAGCTGCCTCCTGCGCCCGAGCTGCCGCCCGCCCGAGCCTCCTCCCGCTCAGATCCTCCCAAGCTGCCTCCCGCCCCCGAGCTGCCTCTCGCCCGAGCCTGCTGGCCACCTGCAGGCCCGTCTCAGCTGCCTTCTCTTCCGGTCTCGATTTCCCCCGGCATAGGTTCGCGCCGCCCCGATCTACCTTGTTCCAATGCTCAGATCACCGGTGGTGCCCTGTTCTAGGTGGAATTGGCCGGAGATTGCTGGTTTGCGAGCGTTGACTTCCAGTCAGATCTAGATCCAAAAAAAAGTGAGAGAGAGATGTCTTCTGCATCGGGCAATGTTGCGATTCCTCGCTGCCCGGTGATCTTCGATGGCGCGAATTATCCTGATTTCGCTGCCTTTATGCACGTTCACATGCGCGGTCTCCGTCTATGGGGTGTGCTCTCCGGCGAGGTCTCCTGTACGTCGTGCCCCCCTTCTCCTATGGCTCCTCTTCCGTCGACGCCGATTGTTCTCGGCGCTAATGCTTCTCAGGAGGCCAAGGATGCTGCTCAGAGTGCCGATGATAGTGCTATTGCTGCATATTAGCTGAAGCTCAAACAGTACTCTGCTGATCTCGAGACCTATCGCCATGATATGACCGCCTACACTCAGTGGGTCGATGAGGATGCTCGTGTTGCTGTTGTTCTCACCTCCAGTGTTCTGCCCTAGTTTGCTGCTGAGTTCATGAGTCTCCCTACTGTTGCTGCTCAATGGACACATCTTCGTCAACATTATCAGCCGTCTGGGGATGCTCTTTACCTATCTGAGGTCCGCCAGGAGCATGCTCTTCAGCAGGGTGATTCCACTATTGATCAGTTTTATACTTAGAGTGTTGCTATCTGGCGTCAGCTTGATTCTCTCTGTACTGCTATTTGTGGCACATGCCCGTGCTGCCAGATTGTGCGCTCGGATTTGGAGTTCCACCGCATCTATGAGTTTCTGTCTCGGCTTCTCCAGGAGTTCGAGCCCCGTCATGCTCAGTTGAATGCTTGTGGTCGTGTTCCGCTTTCTGAGGTGTTGTTTGAGCTTCGGGCTGAGGAGACTCGTCTACGTGGTGCTGGTCTTCTTGCGGTTCTGTCTGTTCTTGCTACTCATGGTCCTCCTCTGCCGCCTGCTCCATTGACTCAGTCGTAGTCCTCTGTGTCGCCGCCGATACTACCCACTCCTCCAGGTCAGGGTCAGATTCAGCACCAGCAGCCTCAGGGTCAGAGTCAGCACCAGCAGTCTCAGGGTCAGAGTCAGCACCAGTAGGCTCGTGGTCAGGGTCGTCGTGGTTCTCTTCGTCACTGCTCTTACTACAACAGGGATGGTCACACTTGGGCCACCTGTTATACACGGGATCCCAGTTTACGTCAGTAGCACCAGGCTCGTGGGCAGTCGGCTCCTTCTGGATCTTCAGCAGTTGCTCTCTCTGATCAAGACAATATCAGGAGTCTTCGCGGTCTGCTTGCTGCTACAGGATCTTCTTCGACGAGCACTGCTGGTTCTGTGACTGATTCTTCAGGCACTGTGCGACCACCACCTTCTACACAGTCAGGTACGTCCCCGTGGTATCTAGATTCTGGAGCTTCTTTTCACATGACCTCTGAGTCTTCTTTTCTGTCCGCTCTTCATTCTCTCCCTTCTCTTGTCCGTGTTCTCACGGCCGATGGTACCTCTCTTCCTATTTCTAGTCGGGGCACCCTCTCTACTTCTTCTTTTTATGTTCCTGATATTTCTCATGTTCCTCGTCTTACGATGAATCTGTTCTCTACTAGCCAGCTTACTGACTCTAGTTGTCGTGTCATTCTTGATGTTGATTCTTGTGTTGTCCAGGACCGTCGCACACATGCCCTGGTTGGAGCTGGCCCTCGCAGCCGTGACTCTTCGGGACTTTGGGAGTTAGACTGGCTTCGTGTTCCTTCCGCTGCCAGTTCTTCTCCGGTCGTCGCCTCTGCTACCAGCTCCTTTCAGCAGTGCCATCATCGTCTTGGTCATCTTTGTGACTCTCGCCTGTCGTCATTAGTTCATCGTGGTCTTCTGGGGTCTGTCTCAGGAGATGGGTCTTTACATTATCAGGGCTGTAGGTTGGGTAAACAGATTCAGCTTCCCTACCCTACTAGCGCGTCTGTATCTCAGCGACCTTTTGATTTAGTTCATTCCGATGTTTGGGGTCCGGCTCCTTTCGCTTCGAAAGGGGGCCATCGCTACTATATTGTATTCATCGATGATTTTTCTCGATACACTTGGTTGTATTTTATGCGCTCTCGCAGTGAAGTGCTCTCCATATATCACTGTTTTGCGGCCATGGTCCGTACTCAATATTCTACACATATTCGTGTGTTTCGTGCTGATTCTGATGGTGAGTATATCTCCCATATGTTGCGTGGTGTTCTTGCTGAGCAGGGTACCCTTGCTCAGTTCTCCCGTCCTGGCGCACATGCCTAGAATGGCGTTGCTGAGCGTAAGCATGGCCATCTTCTTGATACCACTCGGGCCATGATGATTGTTTCTTCCCTTCCTTCGCATTTCTGGGCTGAGGCTATCGCGACATCGACTTACCTCATCAATATTCAGCCCTCTGCCACTTTGCAGGGTGGTATTCCTCTTGAGCGTATATCTGGACATTCTCCAGACTACTCCATGCTTCGCTTGTTTGGTTGTGTTTGCTATGTTCTCCTTGCTCCTCGCGAACGTACACCGCTCAGTCTGTTGAATGTGTCTTCCTTGGATACAGTGATGAGCATAAGGGCTATCGTTGTTGGGACCCCGTTGGTCGTCGGATGCGTATCTCTCGTGATGCTACTTTTGATGAGACGCGTCCTTTCTATCCTCGTCCCACCGCTGGTACCTACCCGATGGAAGATATCTCTTTTCTTCTTTTTTCTGACACACCTCCTTCTACTCCTATTGTGTCTTCTTCAGGATCCCCTCCCCCTGATGTCTCTTCTTCGACACCATCCTCCTCTGCTCCGTCTAGTTCTCCTAGTTCTCGTCGTTCTCCGGAGCCTTCCTCTGCTATTCCTTCTTCTTCATCGTCGTCTCCTGAGTCGTCTTCCTCTGATGAGCTTCCCTCTACTCGTCCTGTTCGTCAGTGTCGTGCCCCAAACCGTTACTCTCCCAGTCAGTATGGTCTTTCTGTTGCCTCTGAGCCAACTTCTTATCGGGATGCTGAGCATCATCCTGAATGGCAGTTGGCCATGGCTGAGGAGATTGTTGCGCTTGAGCGCACTGGCACCTGGGATCTTGTTTCTCCTCCTCCCGGTGTTCGTCCTATCACGTGTAAGTGGGTCTATAAGATTAAGACCCACTATGATGGATCTCTTGAGCATTATAAAGCGCGTCTTGTGGCTCGTGGTTTTCAGCAGGAGCATGGTCGTGACTATGATGAGACCTTTGCTCATGTGGCTCATATGACCACTGTGTGTACTCTTCTTGTTGTTGCTTCTGTTTGTCACTGGTCTGTGTCCCAGCTTGATGTTCAGAATGCCTTCCTCAATGGTGAGTTGAGTGAGGAGGTTTACATGCAGCCTCCTCCTGGGTATTTTGTTCCCGAGGGGATGGTTTGTCGTCTTCGACATTCTCTTTATGGCCTCAAACAGGCCCCTTATGTCTGGTTTGAGCGCTTTGCCTCTGTAGTGACTACTGCTGGTTTCTCCCCTAGTGCTCATGATCCAGCGCTGTTTGTTCACACTTCTCCTCGTGGACGCACTCTTCTTCTTCTCTATGCTGATGATATGATCATTACTGGTGATGATCCTGAGTATATCGCCTTTGTTAAGGTTCGTCTTCGTGATCAGTTTCTTATGACTGATCTTGTTCCTCTTTGATACTTTCTTGGGATTGAGGTTTCCTCTACTTCTGATGGTTTTTTCATCTCTCAGGAAAATTATATTCAGGACCTTCTTGCTCATGCTGCTCTTGGGGATGAGCGCACTGTTGAGACCCCTATGGAGCTTAATGTCAAGCTTCGTCCTACTGATGGTGATCCTCTTCCTGATCCGACACATTATCGCCATCTTGTTGGGAGTCTTGTTTATCTTGATGTCATTTGTCCTGACATATTTTATTCTGTTCATATTCTGAGTCAGTTTGTTTCTGCTCCTACCACTGTTCACTATAGTCATCTTCTTCGTGTTCTTCGTTATCTTCGTGGAACGATCACTCGTCGCCTTTTCTTTTCTTGTTCCAGCTCCCTCCAGCTCCAGTGCTATTCGGACGCTACGTGGGCGAGTGATCCTACGAATCGCCATTCACTTTCTGCTTACTGTGTGTTTCTTGGTGGTTCGCTTATTGCTTGGAAGACGAAGAAATAGACAGTGGTTTCCCGTTCAAATGTTGAGGCTGAGTTGCGTGTTATGTCCTTGTTGACTGCTGAGGTGACCTAGTTACGGTGGTTACTTGCGGATTTTGGGGTCTCTATTACCACACCCACTCTAGTTTTGTCTGACAGTACAGGTGCTATTAGTATTGCACGTGATCCGGTCAAGCATGGGCTTACCAAGCATATTGGTGTTGATGCTTTCTATACAAGTGCTCAGGTGCAGGCTCAGGTTGTTGCGCTTCAGTATGTGCCGTCAGAGTTACAATTGGTGGATTTCTTTACGAAGGCACAGACTATTACGCATCATACTTTCTTTCTCTCCAAACTCAGTGTTGTCGAGCCACCATGAGCTTAAGGGGGGGTGTTAGATGTATATTTGTATATTATATGTCCTCACTTGTTAGGGGGTTTTCCTACATATTTCCACATGTACATGTACTATATATTGTGGCCTTTGGCCCCTGAGGAATACAAGTTGCCTATTCCTAACATTTGCCTCCATGATACTTGATATTAGAAAGAAAGTATTTTGTATCAAGATTATCTGGGAGATGAAAGATTAGTTTCAGAAATCATCTTGTGTAAAAGATATTTTGATATTTAAACATTGTTTGATTGTAACATGATAAACTATAATTTAGTTGGAGATGGACCCTCATATTAGATGAGTATTCGTGAATGATGGTGACGCTAGGCGTACTATATCACCCAATAGTTTTGGGAACTAAAGTTATACAAACATCCGTCCTTATGAACTATAGTAGTTCAATCATGAAATTTGACATGATAGGATGAATAAGTGGTATATGTAAAATGTTTACTATACTAAAAGATGAATTCAGAAGAACGGGAATCATGTGATGATAGTGAATATCTTCAAAAAGTATAAGTTTGAGGATATTAGTATTTGACTAATACACTTGATCCAAGTACCATATGATTGGTGCTACTATTGATGTTGATTGATTCTTATAAAGATAGAGGAAACCATTGGAAGAGAATCTATAAATATAATTGGCAGAAATTAATAGACTAGAATTTTCCAGATTAGGTATATAAAATATATGCGTGTTAGAAATATATATTCTTTGCTAGTTAAATAAATGTAATTCTTATGTGTTGGATACTGGATTTGTTGGTATGAAGTATCATACAAAGCAAATCAATATAAGAAATACAATAATCCGAGTAACTAGCGAGAGAATATGGTAATATGGTGATGATGTTCATCGATAAACAAATAAGATGTTATTGTGTTTGTCATCTACATCAAGACCAAACCGTCAAGATTTATTTCTGATAATTATTATTTGGTTTAGTATTTTGAGAACAAGTTATTGTTCAAATAATTACTAGATTCCATAGATGATGGATGAACGATTATAAATATTTTTGGTGAAATAACATTCAAAAGACGAAATGATTGGAATTTCACTTAAGTGTGACACCACCGTTTAAGTTATATTGAAAAGAAAGACATGAAGAAACTTCATCTTGATGGAATTTTGGAGTCAAGTTGTTTTCAAAAAATTGACGCTTGTAAAACTTTATTGTAGATAAACTAAAACTCTGTTCAGAGCAAAAGGTGAATAAAAGGCTAACTTATTGGAAATAAAACATATTAATGTATGTAAAACCATGTGTGTTGGATTATTCTACTTCATATACTTCCACCAAGGACTCAAATAGATTTATGAGTATATATATTTAATGAGAAAGAAGTATAAGACATTTGAAACATGTTCAAAGGTTTTAGCGTGAAGTAGAAATCATCGTAACAAGAAAATCAAGAGTTTATGATTGGATGATAAAATAAAAAAATTGAGTTACAAGTTTAGCAAACATCTGAAAGTTGAGAAAATGTTTCATAAACTTAAG
The DNA here is from genome assembly GCA_916181665.1 of Avena sativa. NCBI lineage: Eukaryota > Viridiplantae > Streptophyta > Magnoliopsida > Poales > Poaceae > Avena > Avena sativa. The sequence goes on along the minus strand of OV702297.1, from coordinate 335,906,389 downwards.
TTTCCCGAAACACCATAGAAGTTTGAAATGTTTTGAGAATATAATCGAATCTAGTTTGACTTGGTAAGATCAAATATAAAACTGGCATTATGGTTTAAAAGATTATGCTATAGTGACATACCGCCTTTACACTGAAAAGAGCAACATCATGATTCGTTGAAATGGAAAGAGGTAAAACCTAGTTTGTCTTTTCTTAAATTTTGGTATGCAAGGCATATGTAAAATATTTACAAAACCAAAGTCAGTTATGCACGTCTTTGTAGGCTATCCCAAATTAATCATTGGAAATCCCTCCACCATAACACTAAATACAAAAGTGTTTTTCGCTAAAACGACGAGTTTTTTGAGAAAGAATTATTCGTGAAAAGTTAAGTGGGAGAACAATAAAACTTTTGATGAGGTTATTCGAACCTAAGTGACATGATCAGATTAGTGCATCGCCGAAAAGTGTTATGGAGGCAGATACAATGCTCATGGCTACCTTTTTGCAAAATGTTGTAGTTCCAAAAATCTAAGTTCCTATTGAATCATATGGATTGGTTAATAATCAAATAGTGAGATTTGAGAACAAAGTTTCATTGTTGAAAAATGATTACCTATTATATGCAAAGGAGCGATGACGAGATCTAACTCCGTTAGATGGCTAGAAGCCATAAGAATTCTTGATAGTATCCATATACGAAAATCAAGTTATGAACTTGGTAGACTCTCAAGAAGGCATGAAGCTTTTCAAAGGTTAAATGGATCTATAAGTAAATAGACATGAATGTTTACATTTGTGAAATAGTCGACATGTCGAAAAGAAGTTTGCGACAAAGATCAAAGAATTGATTGCGATAAGACTTGATCTTACACATCGATATTTATTCTATACAGATTATTGTAAAAACCACTACATATTGAGATATGGTAGTTGAATAAACAAAACAGTACTGTTATTCTAAGAGAATGGTTACCTAGGATGTTTGCATGACACTATCTGAAAGGTTTGTTAATTCGAAGGGTGCTGAAATACATAAAAGTCTATGCAAATAGATTTAGATACTAATATGGTTATGTTGAAGTATATATATGAAATATTGAATTAGTTCAATATGGTGGCATATTTGAGTTGGAGTTGGGTGAGTTTCCTAGTCAATATTAGACAAGGAAAGTTTTTGCCACATGGTAACAAGATTAATTGTATTAACAATTGGTAAGTGAAACCTCATAATTAATTTAATCATAAATGCCATGATATGTACATATCTAGATGAGTCCTATGCTCTAAGTGTCAGGAGCATGTGCAAGAGTGATTCTTAAGATGATCATTGGACAATAGTGGTAATGCTGTTTTGTACTTTAGAAGAACCAAGAATATGTGATGTATGCAGAGGTTATAAAATAGTTCATTGTAATATGTTACATTGATGCAAAATTTGGTCACATATACAAATGAAGTTTATCTGAATTAGGCTACATGTTAAGAAATAAGGTGGCATAGTGAGATGGAAGAATGTTCCATAATGAATTAGGACTAGTTCCAAAGTTGTAACACTGTGACGAGTACTACAAAAATGGTTGAATATATATACTGCTATAGTAGCATCATAAAGAGGGATTTTATTTCAAATAGTTTGATTGTCAAACTAGGTGCAGCTCCAAATAGGCTATACTATGAATATCCATTACACAACAATAGGATCAATATAGTTTTGACTTAAGGAATTTAGGTCTCACCAAAAGGCTAAATTATACAATGCCATCTCATTAAAGAATGAGTAATGCATATTGACTCGTAGACATGCAAATACACACAAAACTGAAAATGTCAGTTTTGGAGAATGGGTTTGCCACGAGAAACGCGGGTGGACAACACCATAATGCCATAGGTGTTAAAATGTATGAAATAATAACTATATTATTGACTCTAGTGCAAATAGGAGACCGAAGGAGATATGCTCTAAATGCCAATAATAAATATGTTTTTATTGTCATATCTCCTTAGTTCGTAATAGTTTTATACCATGCTATAACTTTATCAGTCGGAAAAATTGGTAAATGTGTGGTATATAAACAAACAAAGTCCTAGTATCCTCTAGTAACTAGTTCGTTGGGCAGCTGATGATCGAGGTTTCCTGATCATGGACTTATTAACGTTAACTGACAACGAGGTCACTTCATTATAGAATGATGTGATGGACACAATCGACCATAGTATTGAAATGTGATCCAATCACAAGGTTCTACATTGCGATATCGAGCAAAGTGTAGTGATTTAGTCGTTCGATGGTGAGATCATATTAATCACTATCTCCCACGGATGTTTTGATCACATCAACCGTCATGTCCGTAACTGAGTGGCCACAAAAATGTATATTGGGTATTCTAAAGGAATAGGTTAAGGCATATGTATCGAGATCGGGATTTGCCTATCCGAGCGACGGATAGATACTCTGGGCCCACTCGTGAGATTATATCTACAAGTTCGAACATGTGACTAGGTCACGGGGATGTAATATCATGAAAACGGGTAAATGTGTTGTCGGTAACAAGATCGAACTATGTATGTCGATACCGGAGATCAGGTCTTGTACAAACCAAGTATCATAATGCAAAGGGAATGAGACTCGACGTTTAAGGTTCAAGCGATCAAGTTATTCGTGGAATGCATGGGATCCATCATGAGTTTCCAGGCACCATTATTGGTCATTGATCCGAGAGTGTTGCAAAATATGGTGGGTAGGCGACCAGAGCGGCGTTGCGGGCGTTGGAGGCCGTGAATCGACAGATCAGCGACCGACATAGCGAAGGAGGAAATGGCGGCCAAAATCCCAAATCAGATGGCTGGCGTAAGCGTGATGTTGCGGCGGAGTCGAGGAGCGGTCGGGCGGTGGTTTTCTGGTGGATAGCGAGATCGGTGGCGGCGGAATCGACTAGTCGGCAGTAGATGGCAGCATGGGGAGGGGAAATGGAAATTTCAGCGTGACTGTTGTGCTGCGCGCGCATTGGTGGACAAATGCGGCAGCGCTCGAGGTGTGGCAAATATACAATGCGATTGGGTCGTGTGGCAAAAAAATTGCGGCAGCAACCAGCGATGCGGTAGCTGTTGGAGCGATTTTTAGGCCAAAAGTGTTGTATTTGATAGTTTTTTTGTGTGATGTTTCTAGAGTTTCTCTAAATCCATCTCATCAATTGGCCTTTGCCTATTTCTCTCTCCCTCACATGTGGTTCCCAGAATTGGAACCACATACAGGGATAGAGTTTTCTACACCATACAGATGTTGTCATGCTGCTAAACTCTCAGTCCGGATCAATCTTCTTCCGCTGCTTTGCTGGACCAGAGTCCAGGAGACGTCTCTATACCAGATGCGTGTAAAGACATGAGGCACCGCTACTTGTGGTGCTAATCGCTTGGAGATTGGACGTCTATGCTACCTTGAGGTCAGCTACATCGTTCGACTATATCATCAACGTTTCTCTTGAAATGTTAACCGCTTTCGGTCTTCAAAGGGATGAAACACCGAAACCCTCTTGTTACCTTATATCTGCATAGATATATCTTGGCTGGTGCATTCTCGTAGTAGGAATTTTTTTTTGTTTTCTGCCACCCCTTCACGATGTGCGTAAGAAGAATAAGGTTTTCTCGGGTCCTCATTCACCTTGTTCGATGATCTCACCGGTAGCATTGAGAGAAGGGCGAGGAATCGTCCGATTGTTGCTCCCTTGGAGTAGTGGATGACGTTTAGTCTAAAGAATTTATGCACTAGCCAACTTAACCAAAAGACCGATCCAATAAAAAGTACTAGGCAATATATTTATATTCAACACTTCCTCATAAGACTAGGCTATTTTAGTGCTTAGTGTGGGTTCGGTGTAGGCCGCAATAATCTTGTTTTAATAGTGTGTGAGCATGATATTGAACTTAAAACCTCTTGGCTCTGATACCATAAAAAATTATGCACTAGCCAAATTAACCAAAATACTAATCTTATGCAATATATTTATATTCAACATGGTCTACATCTGTTGCAGGTAATTTGGCGTTAGGAGATCTAGATTGATTCAAGGGTTCATTAGCGATGACTTCGTCTATGGGTTACTGGTCCTTAGGGACACGTGCACAAAGACTTTCCGGCTATCATCGACATAGTCAGGTCGACTCTTATAGGGGAGCTCACTCAGGCCGCTAGGTGGTCCAAGGATATCGATGCAGTTTTTATTATGTTTGGGGTCTTTTTACTTGTAATTTTCTACTTCATATAATAGATTCGCGACATGTCATCTTTGAAGTTCGATCTACCACAGCTGGACTACACCACAAGATTCTCCTTGTGGCAGGTGAAGATGCGGGCGATTCTCGCCCAAACTTCTGATCTGGATGAAGCGCTGGATGGATTCGGTGAAAAGGATGCTAAGACCTGGTCCGCCGAAGAGAAGCGGAAGGACCGTAAGGCTTTGTCTTTGATTCAACTTCATCTGTCCAATAATATTTTGCAGGAAGTACTGGAGATAAAATCTGCTGCTTCCCTATGGGAAAAACTAGAAACGATCTGTGTGTCAAAGGATCTAACCAGTAAGATGAACGTGAAGATGAAGTTGTTCTCGCACAGGCTGCAAGAAGGTGGATCGGTAATGAATCACATATCTGTTTTTAAAGAGATTGTTTCAGACTTGCAGTCTATGGAGGTAAAATATGATGATGAGGATTTAGCTCTTCTACTCTTATGCTCGTTGCCTAGTTCCTATACACATTTTCGTGATACAATATTGTTGAGCCGTGATGAACTAACCCTTGCCGAAGTACATGACGCCCTCAAACAGAGGGAAAAGATAAAAACTATGGTAGGGTCAGATGGGACGTCATCCAAGGCTGAGGCTCTGCAGGACCGAGCAGAGGTACAACAACTATGGCAACAGAGATAAGAGCAAGGACGGTAGAAGTCGTTCAAAGTCCAAGGGAAAGGATAAATTCTGCAGGTATTGTAAGAAATCTAATCATGTTATTGATGATTGTTGGAAGTTGCAGAATAAGGAGAAAAGAAACGGAACTTACCAACCGAAAGATAGGACTGAAGGTTCTGGTAAGGCTGCTGTTGTTTCTGATAGTTCTGATGGTGAATGCTTAGCTGTTTTTGCTGCTTGTGCTTCTCGTGATGATGAATGGATACTTGATACTGCATGTTCGTTTCATATTTGCTGTAACAAAGATTGGTTCAGTTCATATGAGTCTGTGCAGACTGGAGATTTTGTGCGTGTGGGGAATGACAACCCATGCCATATCGTTGGTGTTGGATCTGTTAAGATTAGGATACATGATGGCGTGACACGCACGTTGAGTGAGGTGAAGTACATACCAAGCATGGCCAGAAATTTGATCTCCCTGAGTACCATGGACGTTGATGGATACAAGTATGCCGGTGGGCATCGAGTTCTGAAGGTATCAAAAGGTTCTCTTATTCACATGATAGGTGATATGAATTCTGCTAAATTATATGTTCTTAGAGGTAGCACTTTGCCTGGTATTGCTGCTGCTGTTACTTCTAATGATTCTGATGATTGTGGTAAAACACATCTATGGCATATGCGTCTTGGGCATATGAGAGAACAAGGCATGGCAGAGTTGGTCAAGAGAGAGCTGATTGATGGTTGCAACTTGAGCAAGTTTGAGTTCTGTGAGCACTGCATCTTTGGTAAGCATAAAAGAGTTAAATTCAATGCTTCCGTTCATACCACCAAAGGCATATTAGATTATGTGCATGCTGATGTATGGGGTCCGTCCCGTAAGACTTCTATTGGTGGTGCTAATTATATGCTTACTATTATTGATGATTACTCAAGAAAGGTGTGGCCTTATTTTCTGAAGCATAAATCTGATGTTTTTGATGCTTTTAAGAAGTGGAAAGTTATGGTTGAAAAACAGACTGAGAAGAAGGTAAAGGTACTACGTACTGACAATGGTATGGAATTCTGTTCTAATGAGTTTGAGGAGTTTTGCAGTAACGATGGCATGATCAGGCATCACACCATCCCATATACTCCTCAGCAGAATGGCGTGGCAGAGCGCATGAACAGAACCATCATCTCGAGGGCTCGTTGTATGTTGTCTAATGCAGGTATGCATAGGCGTTTCTGGGCTGAAGCAGCCAACACAACGTGTTACCTCATCAACAGGTCACCTTCTATTCTACTTGAGAAGAAAACTCCCATTGAGGTATGGTCAGGTTCGCCTGCTGATTATTCACAGTTGAGAGTTTTTGGCTGCACTGCATATGCTCATGTTGATAATGGAAAGTTAGAGCCTAGGGTTGTTAAGTGCATATTCCTTGGTTATGGTTCAGGAGTTAAAGCGTATAAACTATGGAATCCTGAAACTAAAAAGATTTTGCTAAGTAGAAACATTGTTTTCAATGAGTCCGTTATGTATCATGATAGCTTGCCATCAAATACCTCTCTTGTTGCTGTTGGAGAGGAGAGAGTTAATGTGCAGGTGGAGAACCTGCAGAAAACTGTTGATAATGATGCTATCGTTGAAGATACACATGAGGAAAACATTGATGATATTATTGCTCAGCACTCACCTACTGTTTTGCAGCATCCACATGAGTCCATTGCTGCTGATAGACCGAGGCGTAACTGTGGTCCTTGTCCTCGTTTAATTGAAGAGTGTAATCTTGTACATTATGCTTTGAGTTGTGCTGAACAGGTGGAGAACGATTCTGAACCTGCTACATATAATGAAGCCATTGCATCCGTTGACCGCGAGAAGTGGGTTTCTGCTATGCAAGAAGAGATGCAATCGCTTGAGAAAAATGGCACATGGGATGTTGTGCGCTTGCCTAAACAAAAGAAGGCGGTCCGCTGCAAGTGGATCTTCAAGAAAAAGGAAGGTCTATCTCCCAAAGAGCCTTCAAGGTACAAGGCAAGGTTAGTAGCAAAAGGGTTCAGCCAGATTCCAGGTATTGATTACAATGATGTGTTCTCTCCAGTTGTGAAGCATAGTTCCATTCGTACTTTCTTTAGTATTGTGGCTATGCGTGATCTTGAGCTTGAGCAGTTAGATGTCAAGACTGCTTTTCTGCATGGAGAGCTTGATGAGGAAATATACATGGACCAACCAGAAGGGTTCATAGTGCCTGGTAAAGAGGATTTTGTGTGCAAATTAAAGAAGTCTCTTTATGGCTTAAAGCAATCTCCAAGACAATGGTATAAAAGGTTTGATTCATTTATGATCTCACATGGTTTTGAGAGGTCTAAATATGATAGTTGTGTTTATATCAAGTTTGTTGATGGGTCACCTATATACTTGTTGCTATATGTTGATGATATGTTAATTGCTGCCAAGGGCATGAAAGAAATCACTACTTTGAAGGCACACCTAAGTAGTGAGTTTGAGATGAAGGATCTTGGTGCTGCTAAGAAGATCTTAGGTATGGAGATTACCCGAGATAGAAAATCTGGTTTGTTATTTCTTAGTCAGCAAAGTTACATTAAGAAAGTTCTTCATCGTTTTAATATGGATGGTGCCAACTCAGTTAGTACTCCTATTGCTCCTCATTTTAAATTGTCAGTTTCTTAATGTCCTACTACTGATGAAGAGTTTGAGTACATGTCAAAGGTGCCATATTCTAGTGCTGTTGGTTCTTTGATGTATGCCATGGTTTGTTCTCGTCCTGATTTATCATATGCTATGAGTTTGATAAGTAGATACATGGCTAATCCTGGTAAAGAACATTGGAAGGCTGTTCAGTGGGTTTTCAGGTACCTTCTTGGCACTTCCAATGCTTGTTTGAAGTTTGGCAGGACCGGTGAGGGACTCGTTGGCTATGTGGATTCAGATTTTGCTGCCGATTTGGATAAGAGAAGATCCCTCACAGGTTATGTGTTTAATGCTGGTGGTTGTGCTGTTAGTTGGAAGGCTACATTGCAGGCTGTTGTTGCACAATCTACTACTAAAGCTGAATACATGGCTATTGCTGAAGCTTGCAAAGAATCTGTTTGGTTGAAAAGGTTTGTTTGCTGAGCTTTGTGGAGATGATTCTTGCATTACTTTGTTTTGTGACAGTCAAAGTGCCATATACCTTACAAAAGATCAGATGTTCCATGAGAGAACTAAGCACATTGATGTCAAGTACCATTTTGTTAGAGACATTGTTGCTCAAAGTAAATTAAAGGTATGCAAGATCAGCACTCATGATAATCCTGCTGATATGATGACTAAACCTGTTCCTGTTGCTAAGTTTTAGCTTTGCTCGAACTTAGTTGGTTTAACTGATTAACCCAAGTGGCTATTGGCGCCGAAAGTATTTGCTTTGTTTGTTCAGGGAGATGGTTGATGTTGATGCTACAAGGAGGAATTTGTCTCAAGGTGGAGTTTGTTATATGTTGATCCAAATTCTACAAAGTATAGGCCAACTTCTGACGAGTGGAGCGAGGCCCGTCGCCGGAGGCTTGGGCCGAGTGTATAAACCCCTTGTAAGCCGAGTGTACACAGGTACGGTACGGATCGTCGAAGACCTAGGTTTCCACCGATATATAAACCCCTTGTAAGCCGCCGGTTGGGATGAGTTGCATCTGTGAAATCCCCGGCGTTTGTAAACACTCCTCGATATAGTGAAGTTTCGCTGGCTGGCGCCCGTGGTTTTTTCCTCTCTTTGTTGGAGAGGTTTTCCACGTTAAATCTGTGTCCCCTTGCTGTGTTTTTTCGTTTTCGTTCTTCGTTATCTTCTTGTCGCGATTGTAACATCATCGAGGAGCCTATGGTGTTCTGTTCCCGCAAATTGTTGACTCTAGATCTAGCAGTTCACTGTATGGCGTTTCTACAATTCTTGGTGGTGGTGACATCGGTGGTAGTCTCAAGTTTTCTCGTGTTTCATTGTTTACTGCTCGGAAGTTCTTCTCAAGCATTACGGTGGTCAATCAACGGTTCAACCAGTTGCCTTGCAAGGGGTGGTGTCCACGGACACAAGATGTTCAACGATATTAGGTTCTCACCTATTAGGGTGGACGACTCAAGCGGCTCTTAAAAATCTTTGAGGTTACTGCAACCTATGCAGTCTTGGTCTTCTACTATTTGTTCACCTGAGTCTTGAAGGAATATTGAGATGCAAAAAAGAGAAGCTAGACATGACAATTTCGAAGGTCTTTGATGCAATTTTTAGTTTTATTGGGAATCTTTGTTGTTCATATGTATTTTACGTTATTTGATCTAATGTACTTTGGTTAATTGACCAATGAAGTCGGATCTTTTCTAAAAATGCAGCAACAACTGTTGGTTAGCTTAGTTGATGTGTGACAGGCTGACAGCGGCGTTTCCTAGCTAACTCTAGAGTTTGGTTCGCACTAATCATGAGACACGGTGAGGATTATTGTATGAGAACTCTTTAGAAGTTTAGAGGAATTAGATATCATAGGGGCATAGACTAAGAAGAATAATATGCATTGAAGTTTTAGACAACCAAGACTTGAGACTATCATTTTTTTGCATTCGGTATTGAACTATTCGCATGTGAACTCATATGTTAAGCAGAGGAAAAGACTATGGCAGCCTCATTCATTCATACTGTATTGGCCACCCTATTTTTTTCTACTCTAAACAGCTAACAAAAGGCTGTTCCTTTTGCATACACGTAGTACATTCTTTGCAGTTGTTGGAGAACATCCTCATGAAATTTGACATGAATAAGTTATCTCTCAGTCCCATGCCTATATCTACATGCGCGATGATTTATCGGGTACCATTCACTATCTCATCAATGTTTCGAACCTGTCTAGCAGGCACACCTACACAAACTATTTTTTGGGTCCCTATGGAATTGTTCAGATGAATAACCAAATACTAGTACTTTACATCATTAACATTATGGTGACACTAAACATTATTATATATGTGAGTTTTCTGTGACTTCCAAAATGTGCACGACCCAGCGTGCTGTGGATTTCTCGCACACATATTGCCAAGAGCCAAAAAACTTGCGGATTTCTCACGCACATATTCGTGAAGTTTCATTTTGTACCCACAAAGCGAAAAGAAAGATGGAAATCATGCGTCGTCAAAAACCTCACCAAACTAAAATCCCCAATTCCCTCTCTTATAAGAGAAAGGGGACGTTCAGTTCAGCTGTTAAATTCAATTTTGAGTACTGACACGATTGCTACCAGGCACCAAGCCGAAATGAAGAGACCTGGGATACCCATAGTAGTAGTAGTACGTCCAAGCGTGTTCACTTGCCCACACTTGTTCGATGGCCTGCCGTGTGGGGAAACTGGGGATTAAATAACAGTCCATTCACTTGGCGAACTCTTTCGTAGTACGTGCGACTGCGATTGATTGGCGCGCTTTAACCAGCAGGAGCGTCCTCAACCATCGTTTAGACGGCAGAAAATAAAATACGGGTGATGATAGTGAAGCCCTAGATGATCATGCCCTGCCAACTTCTGTACTAACTAAAATTCTTGCCTTTCCGCGTCCCATGCGCCGTCAACGGTGTTGCAGACAAACATGTCCTTTACAATGGCAGCATTATTTTTTCAGAAGATATACTATATTTTCTCATCAAAGAACGAAATGAATGTGGTCACCACTAGACATACCAAGCACAGCGCAGTGTGGCCGGGTTCTGCTTCTGCCCCTAGTAGTGTAGAGCAAAAGATTGTTCCGAGATGTATCAATTTTGTGTTCTCTTTTGCCCAGGGAAAACAACATGATGCTATGTTTTCTACAGTTTGCATTTTGGCGAAGTATCAAGATCTTTTCTGGGCACGGTAATAAGAATGGAAAGCATGTACTGTCATCTTGCCAAATCTACCAAGGTATTTAAATTTTGGCAAAGTATCAAGATCTTTCCTCTTCTTCATTGCTATATGTCACGTGAGAATCATTAAGGGAGACTTCTAAGTTCTGATGCAGCATCATCAAACAACATACACCTACAAATCATTTTTAAAAAGATCGGAAGTCCAATTTTTCAGCGACTAAACAAACTTACCAAGGGTAACAATAATGTCAGTGTCTTGATCTATTCACATCGACCAAAGAATATTGCATCTGTGAAGACTGGCAACACACAGAAGTGATGCTTTTTTGGTCCAAAAAAAAAGGATACTAGAGACTGTTCAGGATGAAAAGAACAAATTTAGGACAAGTGATTCATCAAAATACTGGCTCTTGCACTTGGACCTGGGTTGTGAAAATACAGTGTTACATATTTACTCAATGTGTATGTGCTAGATCCAAGCGTGAAGTGACTTCAACGCGAGCAAATGCAAAACCTAGTATGGTGGGCGATGAATTTTTTCTCCATAGAACCGCCGCAGCATATATCTAGAGGAAATCATTAGGCTTTCCTATCCTAATATTTTGCTCCTGCAAATAGCTTGTGATAGCGTTCTTTTGCCAGCCCTTGAAGCTCCTGCAAAGCAAGCACCGAAAGATAAGAATATTAAACTAAAACAGAGGAAGAAATTTGCATGACCAAAGTAGCATTAGCAATTTTTCATTGCCAGCCAAGTGAACCCTACACTAAATGGTCTTGCAGTAAGTCATAAATGAACCTTTGAAGCATAATGTTCACTGCTTTAAAGCTTCATAAGAACAATTTTGAGCAAGACACCTCAAAACATTATTACATTGTAGAGAAAAAATGTAAGAGCAATATGGTAGTCATGGACATAAGTAATTAAATAGTTGCAGCAAAAGTTCAACTGATAATGTTTTACTTGAAATAACCGTGGACCGTCCAGCAGAAGAAAACAACTATCACTGCCAAGAATTAGCAGGAAAAAAAAATAGATTCTTCGACATTCAACAATGTGTGATGGAAATGGATCTCGAGATCCTCTTGCTAAAAACAGACCAGCGTGAACCAAAACAACTTTCAATAATATCAAGGAAAGTTTATCGGGTACTTGAACTAGTCACAAGATATGAATTATGTAATGGTGTAACAAATAATACCAAAACGAGTATTGAACGTTCTTTTAAACAAATTGTGAATTTGGTATACAGGAGCTATTTCACAAGAATTCCAATACCTGTTTGCAGGAATTCCAATAGTATTTGTTATTTTTTGCTGTTTGGGAACAGATACAAAGTTTTCTTTCCTTTACAAAAACAACGGCCTTTTATCATTCAATACAGATTGATGCCCAATTTTAAGTTTCACCATATGGTGGGTTGGTTGGTACTAAACTGCTAATCAAGCCAATTCATGAACCTGCTAATACAATTTATTATCTTTGATCTACCAAATTACAAGCTATGCTGTTTCACAACACAAAATTGCAGTGCGGTAAGGATTAGGTGCCCCAGAAGGAACTGGTTATGCTACTTACTTCTGATCAAGATGTGCTATAACCTCACCGCCAGGAAACCCTGCCTTTGTGGCTTCATACGAAACTTTGATGGAATGCTTCCAAGTCCCACCAACCTCAGCAGAACTCTTAACATTTCCTTGGGGAGGCACCTCCATTGGCAACGAATAACCAGACAGTAGATGACCCACCCATACACCACCTTTGCTGAAATAATTGAGGAAGTAAAACAATATCAGGCTACTAATACTCTTCAAGCAGGACTAAAATGCCAATGTCTCTACTGGTATCCAGCTAGGAAAGACTAGTCACATAGGAGTAGGGTTGCATAGACTATAGGTTCACTTCAGCAAAAGAGATACCAAGAATATATCAGCAACTTAGGAAGTCAAGATCAGATCAAGCCACACAGAAAAATCCATTTTGTCTAGCATTGTTATCTGTTTCAATGATGCCCTTTGTAAATGAAGCAGCTCCTTAACTTCATCATGCGACTCAAAGTAAGCAACTATGGAAACATTTTCAAACAAGTTATACTATGTTCGGGAATGCCTTTTGGCACACTTCCATTTGAGCATTCATATATTTAACACATAATTTCACATTTTTTTCAAAACGACATAATTTTACATGGTACATTTGGTCGTACAATTGGTAATTTATTTTCTTATGTTCTGTTGTGACAGGTGGAACCAAATGTATTGCCACTCCTCCCTTTCATCTCTCTACAGTGTTCAGGTTATAAAAGGAAGGAATCACAAAATGCAGTTATTAGATCAAACACGAGCAGAATCTGATCTAAGGTGAATAAAACAGAAGATCCCTCGGATAATATCATCATGATTCATGATCAATATCAGAGTGTCTGGAGGAAGTGAGGAACTTCACTACACAGCACGGGCACGCAAAAACAGCCAATTCATCAATCTGTAACAGAGTGAGAGTAGATCATACACTTCACTGAATCATCACAACCAAAAAACATCATATAAGTCCAGAATTTCAGGAGAGACGGTGCATTGTTAGAAACTGCCTGTAAGAATAACTTCGTCTCAGTGCTTACCCGACAATATCCATATGACGAGGGGCATAGTGACCTCCACCAATACCTAGTAGAACCTTTTCACCATTCCTGCAGAACCAGAAATGATGCTTGGAGCCTTAAGAAGAAAGACAGAAGATAATGGATGAACTTGAAATAAAAAAAGGGTCGCCATTTCAGAAACCAAACAAACAAAATATTACAGTGACAAGATGCAGCCCTAGTATGCAAGAGAATAAGATAACTTAATATGTCCATGAAGGATGATATAGGTTTCACAAACTAAGGTCAACTGAACTGTGTCACATATTGCTAAAAGAACCAATGCTTCTGACTTACAATTTCAATTTGCAAACGACGATATAGTAAACATAACTCCACTCCCCATTTACTAACACTGATCCATCTCCATCCTGGTCTATCTAGGTTAGGAGTAACATTTTTACATGCTGACAGTCAAAATTTAGTGCTTGAATGTATGCATTCAAGGAAAGCTACTTAGTGATGCAGGGAGCATGGAAGCCGTCAGGTCCCAACCTTTTTTATTCATACACCATTGCAGATGGTCTAACAAATTATTCACATATTTTGGAACTCGAATTATGTAATTTTGCTCATCCTGGTCTTCAGAGCAATTCACAATTCCCATTGGACTTCTTAATTACCTCACCACTGACCCCCATAAAACAAAATAAATTACTGTGAAGATTCCAACCGACCACGCGACCAACTCCATTCTTAAGACTTCATAAAGAGAAAAGACTATGTTAACATACCCCAGCCAAGTTCCGACAGCATTTCCATCCTCAAGACCAAGACCTTTCCATAGAACCTGCAATGACTGGGAAACTCAGTTTCATGGTGTCCTATGTTGTTTTTCAAACAAATAAACAAGTCACCAGATGCAGATTACATTAATATTCAGACATTTATGAACATGTGGTTACGTTAAACAGTGACAAGAGTGAATTTTTGTAGGTTATGTTTTCCTGCTTCTACCACATTAGGAATTGTGGTAACAGTTAAAACAATCTCTGCACATTGGGTAATTGGAATTACTCCAAGGTTGCCGTTTGAAAAAGCTGAGAGACACGGAAAAGAAACGCTCCCACGACCCATCGTCCCCCGCGGGCAACTGGGCCGCCGCTCCAACCAACCAGAGCCCCCGCCTCCTCCTCTCCTCCGGCGTCGCCGGCGTGCGCGTCGCCGGGCAAGGCCCGGGCGGCGTCGGCGGCACCGGCCTTCTGCCTCTCCCCTCTCGGCGAAGCCCGCGCGGGGCGGGTCACAGCTGAGCGGTGCTCTCAGGCGGGCCGCGGTCTGGCGAAGCGGCCGGACGACCTGGCGCGGGCTCGGGTGGCCATTGACGCGGTGGTGCAGCTCTTGGCGGCGTGGCGGCGTGGAGGTGATGGCTGGCGGCGCTGTGCCCGTGAGGCCCAGATCTGGGCCGTTTCGGGTCCCAAATGGGCTTGTGCGGGCCGGCGGCGCAGCTGGCGCTGACGCTGCTCCTTGGAGGTGGAGGTGGGGAGGTGGGTTTCCGGTTGTGGTGGCACTGTCGCCGGCTTGTTGCAACATGGCGGCGGGAGCTTTATGGGCCCGCATGGGTTCGGTCGGGCCAGGAGGCCTGGTGTGCTCCTGCTGCCGTGTCCGCTCAGCTACCGCTATGGCAGTGGAGGCAGTTCCCTCCCGCACAGCTTCGGGGCTGACGCACCGGTTTCCTTGTGCTCCCTTAGTCCATCCTCTAGGCCTCGTGTCGGTGGTCACAGTAAGACGGCGTTGGTGGTGTCAAGACCATGTTGGCGCATGTTGGTGGGCGGCATTGTTGGGTGGCAGACTATGGAGCATTCGGGGCGGTGGTTCTTTGGGGGTCAGGAGAAATCTTGGTCGTTATTCCGACACCGATGGGGTGACGCTGCGGGTGTCGCCATTCATTCTTGGAGGTCGTCTGGTGTACCCCTTTCCCACTCACCCCGCGTATGGGGGAAACCCTAGGATAGGTCCGGGCAGCAGCGTCGTCCTCGTCGCTCTCCTTCTTGAAGGTGTTGCTTGTTACACGATGTTTTGGAGTTCTAGGCACGTGGTGGGTCTTCTTCGGTGGGCGCAGCGGTTGCGAACCATCTTCGTGTAGTCGATCTGCCATTGTTGGCATTGTTTTCTCTTTTGTTTCTCTTCGTTTTTTTGGTTTGGGCTTGACTGTTGTGCTGTCTGCCCCAGCAGTGGTCTCGTGGTTGTACCGGTTTGTCACTTGGGCGTTCTGCTGTCTGGCCCAGCAGCGGTCTCACATGTGTGCTTTATTTATAAAGCAGGGCGAAAGCCTGTTTCGAGGAATTACTCCAAAAGGTTTTAGACACAATATAAAATAGAAGGAAGTTTGACACTTAAGGCAAAGTTTGCAGTTTAACTGAAAGGTAAAAGCAACATTTTTTTTTACGGGGGTAAAAGCAACATTTGAATATGGAAAAAATGCACCAAAATAACTGTCAAAGTTTGATGCATCAGTCAATGTCTGCATGCATTGTGAGCTTTTACAGAGAGGGGGGGGGGGGGGGGGGAGGGGCATGCCATGTGATCAAATCCGAAAAAGAACAAAGTACATGAGAGAAGGGGTGGGGGGGGGGGGAGAAACTCAACTAGAGCAATGGCCTGAGCAGCATCTTGTCTACCCCAGTATTCTTCTGTACTTCCTGGCATACAAAATGTTCACATTAATTAATCTGGTACAACATACACATTGACAGTAGCATGGGTTCTTGTTTTGTACTTATATGAAAATCAGCTGCAGGAGTGTTCGTCTGCTAATTTTATACCAGGGTCAATGTAATCACTTTCTTGCATCTCAATCGGCCTACTTTTTCTGTGCAGCATCTTTGAAGGAGTTGATTATTTGGTTCCTTGGGTTTTCGTATGTCATGCAAGATGTTTTACAGAGGTGAGTTGTTTGGCTGCTTGGGCTGCATAAGTGTGAGTCTTTTAATATCATATGAAAGAATTTATACTTTCTCTATTTTTTGTATGTTTAAGATTTTATTATACTTAAAATAATAATAATACATGATTGCTGGATTTATCGCCTAAATTCTTGGACAGTGATACTGTGATATCCTTGTTATAGTTAGATTCCTACAGAGCATATACTAGATAAGCACTTGTCCACGAGTTTATGTGTAACTCTCAAACACTCAGCTTGATGGACAAAGCATAGCCGAACGACCAGCCCACTGGATGCACTACTTAAAATACTACACTGACCACGTAGTTGGATTTATCTTTCCTATCTGTCTGTTAGCCAGAACGTGACTTTGAACAAGAATAGATTAAATACATAAGTGGATAAGCAAATGGTATAATAAATAAATAGAAGTTCCAACCAAAGAGGGTTATAACAATCCACAACAATGTGCCTACAATGTACATGACAGTTATTAATAGCCCGGTAAATGTTTTACAATTCTTGTTGATTATTTCATTAATTGCAACAAATTGCATCCTGCCACTTTTAGCATGTTTGTAGGTTTATAGGGGTAAGGATGATGTCACGTGACTGGCAAAAAGGCAGAAATAATATAATTTGCTTAGCATGTGAAACAGGCAAATACACTAGTGATAAAGGTGTTTCTGAAACTATGAAAGAGTCAATGGGACAGTTAAAAACTAGTTTGTAAGAGTTTTATCCAAAAACCTAACGTGCAAAAAGTGTAAGGAACTAAGGACTGATATAGATTTGTACCTATCTCAACAAACATCGTTGGTGTACTGGTAAGTGGTCCATGGTGGGTAGCTTCAAGTGTAATCTTCAAAAGCAATCGATATTAGAATCAATTGATTCAGAAAGAGAAAGGCATCACGTGAGCAAAATACCTCAAACTCTGGAACAAGACCTTGGTCTGCAGCAACTTTTTGCATCAACCGGAGCCATGGTCCAATTCGAGGGTTTGTCAATGCTGCCCATCCAGGCCTCCCTCCTTGAGGCGGGGTCTCATCCTCCCTCAGATGTGGCACACCTTCAGATATACATCCACAAAACTGAGCAGACAAGTTTAACATCAATCAAAGGCAATGATTGAGGTAAGAAGGAACCACTAATTTGCGCAGTAAGAATGTTTGCATGCATGTGATTAAAAATAAATGGATATTGCTCACAAACAGAACAACCACATTATACTGAAAATTAGGGAACTTATAGAACCTAATGAACTGCCTCTGTATTAAAGAACAAATTCAGTATCATTTTTTATATATTGAACAACATCTATGTGCTTTTTTAGATATTCAATAGAATTTTACGAAAAACATATCAAGCATTTGATTACACCATTGGGTTAAACAAAACACAGACAGATGAATGAAGAACCAACCAATTGGATGGACAGTGAGCGCGGGGCGGTTGGAGACTGCGGTATGTTTGCTGAGGAATATGATCTCAGAAACAACTTCTCCAGTGGCTTCCTGCCAGCGAAGGTCAAGATCATCCTCTGCAATAATGCTGCGTTCATGCTTCAATAACCTTACATTCCCATTTGTAAAGCTCTCCATTCCCTCCTAAAAAGCAAATATCAGCAACAACTAGTTGGTAACTATGGCACAAACATAACATCTGTGATCCGTCAGACGCCTTAGGAGAAAATGAAAAAAAAAAGAATAAAATTGCAAGATAATTTTAACTGATGTCAGGGTCAATGGAACATAATGCACCATTGTTTCATTACATGATCCCAGATCTCAGTATGCCACTGGGAATGCAATCTACTAAGGTTTACTTGTGGATTAAAATTCTTGGAATAATGCATCTAATAAACAGTTTGCTTCTTTACTCCCTGCTTTTGCTCACTACCACTGTGTTGCCATAAACAGTGGGCATGCCTGTCGCAAGCAGATACCTAAGTTGGAGGAATGAGAGGCATCAGGACTATCGACAGTTGTGGACTCCTTTTGGGTCCATACATGCCAGATGTGTCGCAAGGAAATTGATGATAGCAGCAGCAGTTCTATTCCAGAAGGTGAAGATGGTGAGTCCAGTGTTGCGGCATGCAGTGCACCAGGAGGAACCGCAGTTGATTAGGAAACCAGGCGGCAGATGGAGTTTAAGTTAAAGTTGAGTTCGTCTAGACAGCCCAAACAGAAGGTCAGGAAAGGACAGTTTAAAACAGGTGTGCAATTATCCGTGTTGGATACAGTCTAGAGTTTAGAAAATACCCTAATTGGTTACTGATGCTGCTGTTTCTACCATCGGCACCGTCCTCCTCCTGAGCCTCTGGCGGCTGCTGCTACCGGATTCACCCCCATCTTTCTGCCTCCTAACAGCATTACACACAGTAGTCTTATCCTATGTTGATCCGCCTGCCTACCCAGCCCAAGTGCCCAACTGGATGTACACGAACACATGTGTTTAGTGGCGCTAACGCCGCTGCAAGAGGGGAAGAAGAAGCACCACATAGTTCAAGACAATTTTTGTAAATCGACTGCAATGCAGAAGAGAAAAACAGTTTCCTGAATAATAGCAAATGTGTTATGGACTAATGCCAAAACTAAGAGTTTCCTGAACCTAAAGAGTATAGCGTCGAATCTATTTTTCAAGAGAAATCTGCCCAAATTAATTTTTGCTCGATTAAATAATGATACAGATTATTTATCATAGTAAGAATATTCTTGTTTTTATTGCACGCATTCTAGGGTGACACATAAGGGAGGTTTTTCAAAAGACAAACGAAGAGCAAATTTCTGGCCCTCAAGCAGCAAATCGTGGAGAAAGCATGTTTTCCGTCGTCGAGTAAGCTTCCTGCTTCACACTCGCAAAACAACAACTATTTGTCTATTTCTAAACAGTTGGCACGGCGCCAACCGTAACCCTAACGGCCACCGCAATTCGTCGCTACTGACCATCCTTACTCAGCGAAGCAGAGTTAATCTTGCGATTGATGCATACAAAAATTCCAAGAACAGCGTGTACAGCCCAATTGAATTGAGACGGAAAGCGATTAGATTAGTGTGTGATAGGACAGCTTTCTTACGGGGATAGGCGGGCCGGGGGACCAGCCGGGCATGGCCAGGAACGCGGCGGCGGGGCCGATGGACGCCGGGTCCGTCGCCGTCGCTACCACGAGAACAACCATCTTCTCCGACGCACGCCTACGATTCTCGCCGCCTCAAGCTGTGGTCGCTCGGCACTTTGCCCACCGGTTACCGCCGGGCTTGGGAGTTGGGACAGGTGGTTTATTTTGGGGGTTTTCAGGGGGCAGACGGCGGCGCAAAGCGTGTGGTGACAGGACAGTACGGTCGTTTGATCGGGAGAGAGGATGGACGGGATTGACCGACTCGGTATCTCCTCGACTCAAAGAAATTCAAAAGGATTTTGTAGAATTTCAACCATACAGTTTTTTTCTGTTCAAGCTTGTTTAAATTCAGAATGAAATATTTGAAAAAGTTCATACAATGCAGGTTGGACTAAGAGCAACCCTAGAAGTTCTCTATTACGACGAAATCATTCTAATAAAGTCCAGACCTTGGATATTGAACTATCCATAAAAACTCTCCCTAGGCTAAATCAAGTTCGATTCTATTAGCTTCTTTTAATCCACCATAGAAAACATGCAAAACATATCGAGGTGGTAAATCATGATCGGGACAATTATTAAGCAAACATTCGAACCTTATGTAAGCCCTTACTAGATTTTCCATTGGATGGTTCTTGAAGTTCATAATCATTCGCCTTGCTACAAAAGATTTTATTTTGGGATAGAGGTGAGACAAAAATTCTTCAGATAGTTTGTCTCATGTAGTGATGCTTTCTGCAAGACAAGTTCTATCCAAGCAAAAGACGTACCGGTTAGCGTGTGGCTGAATAACTTTAATTTTATCTCGTCATCAGTAAAAAAATAATATAAATGTCCTACATATATCATTGAAGAAGTTCAATGTGCATGTGAATCTTCTCAGTCATCATCTCCTACAAATTTTTTTTTGTGTAGGAGTGAGATAAAATGAGAATTAACCTCAAATTCAACATTTTCTCTCGAGCTTCTCCTTGCATGAGAAACATTAAACTGCTCGAGATATTCGGTGGCATTGAGCCCGCTCAAGTCCTTGGATCCGGGCATGGTGTTTACCTAAAACTAGTAAAAAAAATAGCATAACAATAATAATTTTAATGACTAATAACAAAAACCAGGAGCTCTTAGCTCCCTGACAACGACGTCAGAAAATAGATTGATGACTTCAAGATCACATATTGTTTGTAGCTAGTTTTAAAATAAATAGTATCGAATTCATAGAGAACTATTGGTAAAAGTCTTAATGCCCCTCGCCACTAAGAGTGCTTGTAAGTTGTCTTTGATTTTAAGTAGGGATGTTTGAGTGTGTGAGAACAAAACAATAATAAGTAATGAAAGTAAAAAGAGAGAGGTTCACGATTTTAGATATTTGGAACTGCAATAGGACTAAAGCATTCTCAAGGAGTGTTGGATCCACCGCTAGCAATTATGTTTAGTCATGATTAGGATATATCTATATTGTCACTCATGTATATGTATGGGAGAAGCTCTAAAGTAGATGGTCAAATATAAGCCATCTTATATTTCACCTCTCATAACCACAGTAGCGATCCTAGGCAAGCCACCTTTGATTCCCTACTATTAAGGATTGTCCCATGGTTATGGATTTGGATTTGTGAGTCCCCTCTTATTCTGATGGGGTTTGTAGCATGGAAAGCAAAAAAAAATCCTACGCGTGAACCACTATCTAGCCAAGATCATCTACGAGACGGTAGCAATGAGTAACTCACCCTCGAAGACGTAAGCGGGATTACATTTCCGCACAAACGTTTTTGATAAAGGTGTACACGCAACAATCTCAAGATCAGGTATTCACTGTTCCACAACCGGCGGTACCTCCGTACTCGGTCACACGTGCAGCTCATTGACGTCCTCCATGCCCTCGGTCCAGTGGAGCAGTGGAAGAAGGGATCCGCTAAAAACTCTAGCTCCACTTCTCTAAGTGTAGACTTCGAACTATTTTACGGCAGAGCTTCGCTAAGCAATGGCAATGGTGGAGCAACTATTGGGGAACGCGCTACGGAAAACAAAAAAATTCTAGCACATAACCAAGATTCAATGAAAAGGTAAGGTAACAAAACATACCCTCGTTGATCGAACTAGCGGAAGTTTGTCGATGACGAGGTTGATCGTGCGTCGATCCAACAAGGCTTAGCGAGTCGCGAGGAGATGTATTATTCCCACGGACAGCACCGAAGAACTACTGCTCCAAGTGTTGCACCTCCACCTGTATCCACACGTGAAACGAGGACGACACCGCGTCGAGGCGAGATCAAGAACTCACGAACGAAGCGGGAACGTGTCGATGAAGATCCGGCAGCACTCCATCGTTCATCAAGATTGGATCTAGACGGGGTAGAAGAAGGAGCTACTGCGGGTGACATGGGTATGACCTATCGGGTCCCTATGATTAGTTACCCTAGGCGCATAAAAGCTTATGGCCCATAAAGGCCCAAAGGAATCCAGGAAGCACCCGAGGAATAAAGGCGTGCCTTACCAAACAAGGAAAAGTTATGAACCGACATAGAGTTTGCATTGTACTTGTAAACATGTAACCTCTCCGGATATGGCTCTAGGACCCAGCCTCTCATATAAAGGCTAGGAGGACCCGACGGAGAGGACGCCTTAGTTTTCCCTACAATCCGCCATGAGCTAGATCGCAACTAACGAATCGGCGACTTTGTAATCGAGCTTTCTCCATAATCAGACTACATCGACTCTCTTGTTTGTCTGATTAGCCAACGAAATCCCCAAAGCTCTCTTTTCCATGAAACCCTAAGTCCATAATGATGGACATTGCCGAGGTTACCCCTCGTCAATTGGCGCCGTCTGTGGGAACTCTGAGTGTTGGAATCACGGATTTGGTGGCTTATCCTTCACCAAGCAACGACCCGACGATAAAGGTTGGCGAGGTCCATTACGATCTCGCTAATCCACTCCCTCCCACCCCTTTATCGGCTCTTGTCGATTTTGACCAGGATATCGATCTCATGATCAGAAGTTCCCACTTTCGGGTGGGAGAATCTGAGAATCTCTACCTTTTGGCTCCGATCTACTTGGATCTGTTGCCGACACTCGCATCTTCTATCAGCTCAACTGGGCAGGACCCAACCAACCCGACAGCCGATGATGGAAGTTGTGGAAACTCCGTAAATCTGGAAGATCTGGCTGATCTATACGACGGCCTCTCTTTTGGTTCAGAATCGCAAGGCACACTACAACGCATCCCAAGCTCATTAAACATAGTTCCCGACAAAAAAGAAGAAAGCCTCGACTCCGGCATCAGGAAGGAAGAATCATACTGATGAGTTCATATTTGCATCATGTTTTACATTATTATTTTGCATTGTAGATGTAGGATTTTGGTATTTTACGGCGATCACACGCACTTTTTATGTTTATTTTTACCAGGACCATATCAGATGATGGATCCAATGGACATAATTCTTGGAGCAGTTGTACTAGAAAGAAAACGATCCAAAAACTACATAAATCGCTTATTTGGGAAATACTAATAATACCAGAAGAAATCCCGAAGCGAGAAACGGAGACAAAAGAGTTGACGACCAACTATGCGAGCGGCCGCCATATAGTTGTCGCCGCCTTCGCCTCTTGATACGTCGTAAACGTATCTATAATTTTTGATGCTCCATGCTTGTTTTGTATCAACTTTCTTATGTTTTGTCTACACTTTGAGGCATTTTTATGCATTTTCTGTAACTAACCTATTAACAAGATGTCGTGGTGCCAGTTGCCTATTTTTTGTTGTTTTTGGTTTCAGAAAAGCTAGTAAGAAAATATTCTCGGAATTGGACAGAACAAAAGCCAAAGTCAATATTTTACCGTAGCTAAGACAGAGTCAAAAGGGCAGCCGAAGTGGGGCCACGAGGTGGACACACCTAGGGCTGGCGTGGCCACCCCCCTAGGGCGCGCCAGCCGATGATGTGGGCCCCTCGGGCGCCCACCGACCTTGCCCCTTCGCCTATTTAAGCACCCCAATGCAGAAACCCTAAGCACCCATTCAAAAATCTACGAAACTGTCTGTAGCCGCCGCCACCATCGTCCCTAGATCGGGGGATCTCAAGCTCTTCTCGACAACCTGCCGGAGGGGAGAGATCATCCCGGAGGCCTTCTTTATCACCATACCAGCCTCCGGAGTGATGCGTGAGTAGTTCACCCTTGGACTATGGTTCCATACAATAGCTAGATGGTTGTTTCTCCTCCTTTGTGCTATCATGTTTAGATCTTGTGAGCTCCATTCATGATTAAGATCATCTATTTGTAATCATACATGTTGTGTTTGTGGGGATCCGATGGATATTGAGATACTATGTCAGATTGATTATTGATTCTATCATGTCTATGTTATTTGTGATCTTGCATGCTCTCCGTTGCTAGTAGATACCTTGGCCAAGTAGATGCTTGTAACTCTAAGAGGGAGTATTTATGCTCGATATTGGGTTCATGCCTCTAGTAATCTGGGAGAGTGACAGAAACTTCTAAGGTTGTATATGTGTTGTTGCTACTAGGGATAAACAACAATCCTTTGTCCATGGGGAAATTGTATTGTTTACTTTACACAATTTGCTTAATGCAATTATCCGTTGCTTGCAACTTGATACTGGAAGGGGTTCGAATGATAACCTGAAGGTGGATTATTAGTCATAGATGTAGTTGGATTACGGTCTATGTATTATGTTGTAATGCCCAATCAAATCTCGTAGGAGTCAAGATGTCTAGTATATGCATTGTTATGCTTTCTCAATCTGTCAATTGCCCCACTGTAATTTGTTCACCCAACATGCTATCTATCTTATGGAGAACACCTCTAGTGAACTGTGGATCCCGTTCCATTCTTTATCATTGATATACCATCCAATGTTTACCGTTACCATTTACTTTCTACAAGCAATCACTATCTTCCACACTATACGTTTAATCTTTTGTTTTCAGCAAACCGGTGAAATTGACAACCTCACTGTAAGTTGGGGCAAATTATTGTGGATTGTATTGTGCAGGTTCCAAGTTGTTAGCAACACCTTGGAGTTGTTTCCTTACTCCTACTGGTTTGATAACCTTGGTTTCATAACCGAGGGAAACTTGTTGTTGTGCTCATCATACCTTCCTCTTGGGGTTCCCAACGAGCTCTACATATCTAAGCCATCAAGCACTTTTCTAGCGCCGTTGCTGGGGAGATAAGGACAGCTTCAATCTCTTCATCCTCGTCAATCACTTTTTCAGGGAGAAAGAAGATTCTTGCAAGGGGAGTCTCTCACAACCAATCTCTTTACTTTGTTTTTGTTTTGCTTTGTTTCTTTTGCTTTCTTTTGCTTGTTTCTTTTTATCAAAAACACAAAAAATTAGTTGTACTGGTTCGTTTATCTTTATCAAAAACACAAAAAAAATAGTTCTTTCTTTAGTTGTTACCTTGTTCTTAGCTCACCATGTTGATCCCTAAGTTCACCCTGAAAGACCTTTCAATAGGTAGTGGATCTATAATTGGGAAAGATAAAAAGAGATTTGAGGATACTAAAAAGAGAGATTTTATTCTGGAAACTTTGCTAAAAGAATTCAATGATGTTGCTAAAGAAGCTAAAGAGGTCTTTGATCGTTTTAATATGCTAGGCTCATGTGTAGATATTATGGGTACACTATAAAAGTTGGATAAAACCAAACCCAAAAATGGAGAGGAAATTTAAATACCAATACCTTTTAAACTTGTAAGAATGCATGAAGCCTTAGAAAAGAATTTTGATTGGATTGTTCCTGAAAATCCGTTTGATGAAAATAGTGAACCCAAGAGTATTGAGAGGGGATCCTCTAGAACTTATTTGGATGAGATACCTTGCCTGGTTGAAGAAATTTCTGGTATTAATCTTAATGCTTCTTCATTCGAAAATACTTGATTCTTGCTTCCTATGCCTAGCTGAAAGGCGTTAAAGAAAAGCACTATTGGGAGATAACCCAAATTTATTTTCAGTTAGTTTTTCTTTTGTCGAGTCTTGGAAGTTATTGCCTCTATAATAACCTCTCCTTATCCTTTTTGTGTGGTTTTTGTGCCAAGAATAACCTCTAATGAGAGAGAAGTAAGATTTGGGGAAGTTGCTGTCCCAAAACAGATTCTTGTGCTTCACTGTACAAATTCGTAAAAAAATCCCAGTATGTCGGATTGAACTGTAATTTTCTGATCATATGCTCAGGTTATTATCCAACTTTAGTTAGTTTAACACTTTTTTATTTGAGCAACAGAAGGTCTTCGAAAATATTTGTTTTTACCTGCTGGTCTGTTTTAACAGATTTCTGCCATTATTTGCATTTGCCTCTTAATCGGTTTATTTTGAGTTCTCTTTGATCACTTGAGATTTTAAAAGAAGTTGTTATAGTAGCTTGTGTTTTAATGGAAGTTTTACTTGTGTTTAAACTAAACCCAAGGACTTATTATCTTGAATACACTAATGTTGCTAATGAAGATTGTGTGAAGTTTTGTATGAAGAAAATTTTCAAGTGTAGGGGAAGAATGATATGACAATATCAAGAATGGACAAAATCTCAAGCTTGGGGATGCCGCCCGTTTCACCCCAAGAAATATTCAAGAGGTACAAGCGTCAAAGCTTGGGGATGCCCAAGGCATCCCCTTCTTCATGAATAAAAATCTCATGTCTTCTTTCTAGACACTTTATTTTTATTCCTTCATGCACTATTGTGTTGTCCTTGGAGCGTCTTTGTTTTCGTTTTTAGTTTTCTTTTTTTTGGTTTGCTGAAATAAATTAGTTGGACCCTGCATTCATATTTTGTTTCAAATAAGTTGATTGGTGTTGGAAAAGAGTAGAAAGTTCCGTGCTTCTAGTGGTACAAAAGGAAGCTTGTTTTGAGTGTGACTTAGACTTTATCATGTCATGTTGGATGTTGCTTTGACCTTATGCTTAGTGATTATTGCTATAACATTAATTGTTCCAAACAATTGAGATTGCTTAATGTGCCTTGGAAGAATCATGTGTTGTCTTAGCATACAAAGGCATAATATTGTGGTATTCTCCTTTGATGCTTTATTTGGGTTGACTTGGCACATGCTTACACCATGTTATGACTATGAACCAGTCACCCTAGACTCTATGATCATTTAGTTTTTGACTTGTTATATCACTTTATGCTTTGATTAATAATGTTTTGTCGCTTTGCATGATTATGAACATTATTGCTCTTTTAGTTGGTCGCTCCCGGTCTTTTGCTAGACTCCACCTATACTGAGTATAAGCTCTACTCGTGCATCCAACTCCCAAGAAACCAAGTTATTCCAAAAGAGTCCACTATAAATTCCTATGCATGGTGTGTTACACCATTCCAAGTATATTCCTGTTTTATCTATCTTCCAAATTAAACTTTTGTTATGTGAAAATTAGTGATTAAAGCTCTCACAAACTTGATGGCACACTTTATTTCTTGCACTTAATAAACTTGAACCATTGTGCCCATCTATGTTGCTTATATGCTTGCGAATTATAAGTTGGGAGTTAGCAGAACCATGCTGTCATGGGGAACGCTTTCAACATTGCACTTATTTTATTCAGTTGATATCATGATATTTTGTTTATGGATCCCGGCGGTGTGAAATAAAAGGGGAGCTTGTAAGATCATGAAGTTTGTATACGTGTTAGAGAAACGCCTGGGCGGCTAGCCTAAGCCATGCCTAATCATGGTGGAAACTTACAGCGTAACCATAATGAGCATTCTATGAAGCATCCTCAATAAAAACCTATGCAAATAGCAAATAAAAAGATCGTTGAGATGCTCATTGTCTGTTGCCTTGTAATTTTTATATGGGATAGCTCCTGTGTCATGGGGAAAGGGGTACCCCTTGGCAGTTCTCTATGATACACATATACTTACAATGATAAGAACTTGCTTGTGACCAAAGTTGAGTAGCATGAGGTTCGATACTCATACGCAAGGGGCATGAGATTTTCAACTTATAACTTGTCAAGCATATACTCATATTTGTGTCACTTTAACCAATGATAGGGGCAATGAGAGCTTAAAGCTAATAAGTACCATAATTTTTGGAAGGTCTTTATGGAACTTGAAATCCCTGCTTCCCTCTGTGAAGGGCCTTTCTTTTTTTACTTTTATGTTGAGTCTCCACCTTCTATCTTTATGCACCGGTTAAGAGAGCATAGTTGTCATTCTTAGTTCAATGTGCATTGTCCCAAAACTTATTGGTTGATTCATAATGTTGGTATTACTTGTTCTTAAATTATTTATATCTAGTCACCCTTATGAACTTTAAAGGTGTCCTGTGCATTTATGTTTTGCTATTCCATGAGGGACAAGCTGAATAACACTATGCTATATTTTCTATATGTGAAACAAACAAATGTATTTCAATGCATTGTTATTCATGATCTTTTGTTTGTACCCTTTTCATGTTGCAACATAGTTGACATGTCTTATTGTTATAACTACATCTTTCATGCTCATGTTTAGAGTACTTTGATATTAGCTATCAATGCTTTACAATAGTTTGATCAAGATTGTGATGGTGCATGTCACCTCAAAAATTATTCTTTTTATCACTTACCTACTCGAGGATGAGCAGGAGTTAAGCTTGGGGATGCTTGATACGTCGTAAACGTATTTATAATTTTTGATGCTCCATGCTTGTTTTGTATCAACTTTCTTATGTTTTGTCTACACTTTGAGGCATTTTTATGCATTTTCTGGAACTAACCTATTAACAAGATGCCGCAGTGCGAGTTGCCTGTTTTCTGCTGTTTTTGGTTTCAGAAAAGTTAGTAAGGAAATATTCTCGGAATTGGACGGAACAAAAGCCAAAGTCAATATTTTACCGGAGCGAGGACGGAGTCAAAAGGGCAGCCGAAGTGGGGCCATGAGGTGGCCACACCTAGGGTTGGCGCGGCCACCCCCTAGGGCGCGCCATCCCATGGTGTGGGCCCCACGGGCGCCCACCAACCTTGCCCCTTCGCCTATTTAAGCACCCTGATGCAGAAACCTTAAGCACCCGATCAGAAATCCACGAAACAGTCTGTAGCCGACGCCACCATCGTCCCTAAATTAGAGGGATCCGTAGCTCTTCCTAGCACCCTTCCGGAGGGGAGAGATCATTCTGGAGGCCTTCTTCATCACCATGCCAGCCTCCGGAGTGATG
Source organism: Avena sativa (assembly GCA_916181665.1). Lineage (NCBI taxonomy): Eukaryota > Viridiplantae > Streptophyta > Magnoliopsida > Poales > Poaceae > Avena > Avena sativa. The sequence continues at coordinate 335,877,849 of OV702297.1, read as the reverse complement.
CGTGAGTTGTTCACCCTTGGACTATGGGTCCATACAGTAGTTAGATGGTTGTTTGTCCTACTTCGTGCTATCATGTTTAGATATCGTGAGCTTCATTCATGATCAAGATCATCTATTTGTAATCATACATGTTGTGTTTGCGGGGATCCGATGGATATTGAGATACTATGTCAGATTTATTATTGATTATATCATGTCTATGTTATTTGTGATCTTGCATGCTCTCCGTTGCTAGTAGATACCTTGGCCAAGTAGATGCTTGTAACTCCAAGAGAGAGTATTTATGCTCGATAGTGGGTTCATGCCTCTAGTAATCTGGGAGAGTGACAAAAACTTCTAAGGTTGTAGATGTGCTGTTGCTACTAGGGAGAAAACAACAATCCTTTGTCCATGGGGCAATTATATTGTTTACTTTACACACTTTGCTTAATGCAATTATCCATTGCTTGCAACTTAATACTGGAAGGGGTTCGGATGATAACCTGAAGGTGGATTATTAGTCATAGATGTAGTTGGATTACGGTCTATGTATTATGTTGTAATGCCTAATCAAATCTCGTAGTAGTCAAGATGTCTAGTATATGCATTGTTATGCTTTCTCAATCTGTCAATTGCTCCGCTGTAATTTGTTCACCCAACATGCTATATATCTTATGGAGAACACCTCTAGTGAATTGTGGACCCCGGTCCATTTTTTATCATTGATATACCATCCACTGTTTACCGTTTAGTTTGTACAAGCAATCACTATCTTCCACACTATACGTGTAGAGGTCCCAACCTGATAAGGTAGAGATCCCTGTGTTTACAATGCTAGTCCCTGGATCAATAGCTAGCATCCATAGTTTAAGATGTAATATCAAGAAACAAAAATAATAATATAACTTTATAACCAGGAATCAAATAATTCATTACATCTTATATAGCTCGTTTGGCTATCTCATTACAATGCAGCAAATATAACTAAGTAGCATGGAGTCCTTCATCTTCAAAGTGCCACAGGCAGTCATGTTGGTTGTAGACTTGTAATCCTATTCAACACACTTCACTAGCATCAAACAAACCTGCAACATAATAAGTTATAGCCACAAGGGTCAATACATTTGAATTGTATTGGCAAGTGATACTATGGTAGAGTAGTGCTATCTATCATCTATATGCATTTGGCTAAGTGTATCCGAGGCTTGCTTTGCTCAAAATAAGTTTTCCTTATTAGTTGAAAACACTAAGTTTTTGTTTGTCAAATCACCCAAGGAACAACCAATAAAATTGGTTAACCTTTAACCCTTGTTCAACCACAAGCTTTTAAATTAGAAATTGGGATGAGGAGATCCTTGATATCTTCCATGTCTCGATGCTCAAATTGTCCATTGCCGGGGACACAACTAAGTACTTAGATTTCACTCTCTCGAGAGGTGGTGCACTTTCTCCACAAGACTCGACATGCATCGAGACAAGATCTTTCAGAAGCCTTCTCTTAAACCAAATGGACGCGTTCCATCCTATCACCCCTACCACCTTCTATCCATCTAGCTAAGTTATTGCAACCTATATGATCCAGGCAGAGCCCATAATGCCATGTGGCTGCACGAGAAGCTTCTCAACATTTGGCATCTCAAATATCTTTGTTCCTGGGTGGCTTTCCACAAGTGTGATACACAAGTTTTCGCCAGTTTACTGGCCTTGTGTAACCACTCAACATAAATCCATTCTCACCATTCCACCCAGGTGATTCATTCACATAGTTGTTTTATTAAACAAAACACAAGTCATAGACTTAGAAATATTTCATAGCATGAATATAATCCACCTGTGTTTTCTACTAGCTAGGCTAAGCATGATAGTAGTAAGGATCTTAACTTAGGGAAAATTCTACTAAGGCATAATCTACTAGGATTTCCGAAGGCATAGCATACTTAGTAAAAATTCCATGCAAGTCCTACTCAAAATATCACTAATCCATAGTCAAAATATTAGGACAAAATGTATGAAGAACCACTTGCCTTTTTAGTAGAGAAACTAAGTTCACTCCTTGATCTTGCAATTGTCACACTCTTCAAAGATCACTACAAGTCAATCAAGGCAAAAATTCAAACTAGCATTCAATAAATTCACCACATAAAATAAGGAAAACAAAACAATGCATGCAAGCATGCAAAAGATTGTTTTATTTGGAAAGGTGGTTTCTAATAGGATATAAACATTTTAAAACACCTATTGGTCATTTATAAAAGTGGCAAAACCATTTGAAATCAAGTTAGTGAAAATGGCCTTTTTAAATCATTTTTGTTTTGCTAGAAATGATTTTATTCGAAAGAATAATTTCTAGTGTTTTCCAAATATATTTTTAAACACAAATGTTAGTGTTTATGGTCAAAGTGTTTAAAACAAATCCATTTGTAAAAGGTTTCACTCAAAATCATTTTTAAAACATAACAACATTTTGATTTACTAGAATTGCTTTTAATCAAAGTAATATTTTTCTAGTGTTAACAAAATATATTTCTAAACCCAAAAGTTTGTGTTTCTCGTCAATAGGTTCAAAACAAATCATTTGCAAAATATTTTACCCCAAATCATTTTTAGAATTATTTTTATACACAAAATAGTCCTACAAATGTTTCTGCAAAAAACAACTAATTTTCCAGAAGCAAAATACTAAACTAATGGCATGGTTGCAAAGTTTTCATTTTCCTGATTCCATTGATATAAAGTTTGTAAATTTTGGACGTGTGGATCAAAAGTTATGATTTTTCAAGTTTAATCAATCAAATTCATTTTCTGGATTTTTAATAGACAGATCAGGCCACGTGTCCTGTTTCTATTGGACGATACCGCTTCGTTGGGATTGAGCTACACTGACCGCAGGATTTAAATGAGATCGTACGGTGCATATTTGAGCATACCACTTAGGTTAAAGAATCTATCGTATCCACAAGATCAAGATCTAACGGCCTAGAGCATGCCAACCATAGATGGGCGGCGCCAGCTCGACGGTGAGCGGCGGCGGTGCTCTGCTCGTGGTGGTCTGGCTATTCCAGGAAGCGAGTGAAAAGGATCGTATGGGCACCTAGAGAGGGGGTGAATAGGTGCTACTTCAAATTTTTTTCTTTTTTAAATTAGGGTTTGACAATAAGGTAAATTTTATAGATAATGCAACTAAGGTGAATTTACCTATATGACAAATAAGCACTAGCTAACACAATACTAAGCAAGAGCAAGTAAGTAAAGTGCGGTAAAGGATAGAAGTAACCAAAAGAGTGGACGCGGAGACACAAGGATTTGTTTCCCGTAGTTCCTTTCTTTTGAGGGGAAGTACGTCTATGTTTGGAGAGGGGGGTGGTTTCAAACCACCAACGCTAAGAGAGGCCTCCCTTGTTCTCCGATGAATCTCACCCCAACGGGATTGATCCACCTTCCACTATATCAGTGACCTTTAAGGTGGAAGCCCTCACCTTTACAAGTTTGGGGCACACATCCACAACTTAATTGGAGGCTCCCAAATACAAGAAAGCTATCAAGACAATCAAAGACAAGCTTGTAAGAACCAAATCAAAGTTAGGGTTTCCAAAGAAACACTAGAGCTTGGGGGCCCTCAAGTGAATGAGGGGGAAATGAAGATCTCTCTTGGTGAAGCTGTAGATCAAGGCCTCCTCCTTCAATTCTCCAAAGATCAATGACTTTGGATGGTTGGATGGAGAGATCTTGTAGATTTGGTGGCTCTATTGTAGTTTGTGTTCTTGAGCAACTCGAGCAACTGGAGGAAGAAGATAAGGGTCCCTCTTTATAGGCAGCTCCCTCCACGAACCGATTTCTGACCGTTGGAGAAAAGTCAGACCAGAGGCTCCGGTCTGTACACCGGAAACTCCGGTCTACACCGGATATACCGGTTTATCTCCGGACTAGCCTCTGGACCGCCCATCTGAATGTCCTGGACCAGCCATGACCCAACTTGGACGAAGACTCCGGTCCTCCAACACCAGAGACTCTGGACTGAGCCAGGACCGGAGATTCCGGAGTAGCCTCCGGACCTTGCTCCGGACCCCCATACAGAATGTCCCAGCCGAGATTCTGAAGCCTCCACCGGGGATAAATCCGGAAACTCCAGACCACACTGGAGACTCTGGTCTAGGGAGACCGGAGGCTCCGGTCTGGAATTTCCAGAACTCTGTCACTCTTGCAGGAATCTTTCCCAAGTGTGAGGGAACTTTTCACTTGTCATAATACCAACCTGTGGACAGTGACAAACTATAAAATGATCTACTTGTTAACAAACACCAAAAGTGATTATGACAATAAATGTCCTTTCAATCTTCCCCTTTTTGGTGTTCGATGACAACAAGTGATTTTGCATGGAATAAATATATGGGCCCCCCTGACTATGTGCAATAAGGTAAATAAGTAAATCATACAAGGTATATAGTATCAATGATAGCACACATAAATCTCACATAAGTTACAATAGATAGTGCACACAAGCACATAGTCACACACATGAACGGCAAATACCACACATGAAGTTCAAAGTTCAAATATGGCAAATGAAAGCAGATAGTAGCAAATCCAAAGCCCAAACCCATGCAAAACGACGAGAATGTCTTCTCCCCCTTTGTCATCGGAACGCCGAAAAGGGAAAAGACCTAAGCTAGCGCCCCAGCTACTCAGTAGTCCTCGTCATCCTCGTCATCCTGGTCATCACCACCCTCATCATAGTCATCATCATCATCCTCAGAGACTGCAGGCCCTTTGCCGTGAGGGCGAGAAGAGGAGGTACCCTGGTACCCGAAATCGGAGGTGACATCAGCAAAGGTCTTCCAATCCACCAGGCTATCCCGTTGGGCTTTCCAGGCCCCAAATGAGAGTGTGTGGTCAGACTCCGTGGACTGCTGAGCACCATGCTCATCATTGTATTCATCCTCACCTTCCTCATTATCCACTTCACCTTGTTCCTTGATCTCCTTGAGGAGCTTATCAATGCGACGATTGCTTTGGTAGGATGCATGCTGCTGCTTACGGATGTCAACATTCATGCAACACAGAGTCCTTTCCTAGAAAGAGGCCTTCTTGACCTTCTCATGAACATAGTCCCTAGTCATGGAAGGCATAGGTGCATTGGAGGCATTCTTCCTCCAAACTCTAGGTGGAGAGGGTGCCCGCTCAGTCTCAATCTCCTCCTCATAATCACCATAGCGACGCCTAGGAGCAGGCCCCATGCGCCCCTTCTGCTGAAGTGAGACCAAAGCGTGCTCAGTGAGATGTGGGGTTGTGCCAAGTGGAGAATTGTGCTCCTTGGAGTTGATGAGCCTCATAACCAAAGGTGCATATTGAAGGAGACTTCTTATAAAGAATAGCATGGAACATCTCCTCAAAAATAAAATCCATCACATCAATAGGTTCAGCATCTGCCTCTGGTCCAGCATTGTAGATCCGGTGGGTGTGATACAGAAGGTTGACAAGCCCACCCCTAATAGCATCATCATTCCCAGCACTTGGTGCAATGGTATGACGGAAAATCCTCAACATTAGGTTGTAGAGAGTCTTGAGTCCCTTGGAGCCCCCCTACAACACCCTCGCTGCCATACAGAGGTGCCAGCTTCATCTTGTTCTCACCCAGAGCTGCAGAGTGCATACGCAACCCAACGTGAGTGGATACTCCAGGAAAGGTCTCAAAGATGACGTTGGCAAAGTCATGGAATGTAGCTATGCAGTGAGTGGCGCCAGACATCCAAACCATGGTCCTGTATTGATCATACCCAAACACAACGGTGGCATAGAACTGCTGTACAAGGTAGATATTGTAGTCTTCACGCAGCTCCATCAAGTTATGCAGCCCCAGCTTCTCACAGATCCACAAAGCAACATTGAAGTAGGGGATGAGACGCATCTGGTCAACACTCATGAACTTTTGAGGGCAGACAGGTGATTTGGTGAGAACACCATACACATCCTTCATGAACACAGCATGTTCCTTCCTCTAGAAACGAGGGTCTTCGCTGGTACGAGGTAGCTCATAAAAACCAGTCTTTCTCAGTTCACGGTACTCCTATTTTGACATTTTGACCAAGGACTGAAGGTTGTCATGTTTGGCCTTCTTGGCACGGTCCTCTCGTTCATCCCTCTCCTGATCCCTCTTCAAATAAGCTGCATCACGTGTCTGCTGTTTACGGTTGGACGGAAGCACGATAAACTGACCCTGAGCTTCATCATAGCGAGGAGTGCCCCTTTGTGACTTGGCCTTGGTACAACGAGGATGATTAGAACCATCACCTGAGAGCAGCAGTGAGGGAGATAGCATGGAGATGAGTATATATGTCCCAATAATGCAGTACAAGATCTTTGATGCATTTCTGGTCTGTTTTGATTCACCACACACCGGAGTCTCCGCACCTCATACCGGAGTCTCCGGCTTAGACCGGAGTCTCCGGTCCTGGGGACCGGAGTCTCCGGCCTGGACCGAAGTCTCCGGACCTGGGTCCAGAATCTCTGGTCGGGAGGCTCGGGCATGAGCTTGGGAGATGCAGGTGGGGGTGAATTTAGTAGATCGGGCAATGCAACAAGGCTAAAGTACTAGAGTGCACGCAAACAAGTGATTCCAATGGACAAATCAACACCAATCCTCAAAAACACATCTAGAGATGAACCCTAGGAGAAAAAGTAGAGGAGAGGTACCAGATCTGTCCATGGACAAATTCCTCCGGTGGGAATGACCCAATGGAGGAGAGGAGAAGGTTGGCCGGCGGCACGGCGGATCCCGGGGGCTTCTTGACCTCCGGGGAGGAGTTTTAGAAGGGGAGGCGACGGGTTAGGAGGAGGGAGACGGGGTGAAGAATGAGGAACTGTTGTACCAGTTCACCCCGTCCCCTTACTATAAGTGGCAGAAACCGTCTGGACCGGAGACTCCGGTCTACACCGAAGACTCCGATGCATGTGCACCGGAGACTCCGGTCCTCCTCGACCAAAAGTTCCAGGAAAGGTGTTTGGGGACATATATGAGAGATAGACAGGTTTAAGATAGGGAAAGGGCTTGGGTTGAGAAATCAAACTGTGAAGAACCAACAAGAGCCATAGGAATTCACACAAGCATTCTGAAAAGCTCCAAGAGACTAAAATCAGGCAAATGACAAACATGAGTAAGTACCAACCTCTTCGAATGAGAGAGGGTGGTGGCCTAGGCCACCATATTTGAGTATACTCGGCTTGGCACCACGAAGATATATCTTGGGTCCATTGCCGAAACTCATCATTAAGCTCACATATCACAAAATGATATTAAGAGGAATGATTTTGATTGCTTTGGGCATAATGGGGGGAGGGATAGTCCAATAAATTAGGAACACACTCCCCCTATATCCATGCCTACACCTAGACCAAATATGGGTCAAATCATAGGTGAGAATGCAAGATAATCAAGTCAAGATCCGTGAATCTACGATATTTAGTTCATTCCTCAAGTAGCAAAACCTTGCTTCATCTAGTGGCTTCATGAAGATGTCGGCAAGTTGATCTTTGGTTGACACATATGATAGATCAATATCACCTCGAGCAACATGATCTCTAATGAAGTGATGGCGAATCTCAATATGCTTTGTCCTTGTGTGATCCACCGGGTTGTAGGCAATCTTGATGGCACTTTCATTGTCACATAGAAGAGGCACTTTATCACAATGGACACCGTATTCCTTTAAAGTTTGCCTCATCCATAGCAATTGGGTGCAAGCACTAGCAGCTGCCACATACTCGGCTTCGGCGGTGGAGATAGATATACAATTTTGCTTCTTAGAAGACCAACATACCAAGGACCTACCAAGGAATTGGCAAGCCCTGGATGTTGATTTTGTATCATCCTTATCACCCGCCCAATCCGAATCCGTGTATCCACAAAGAACAAATGTTGATCCTCGAGGATACCAAAGACCATAAAATGGGGTATGAACTAAATATCGAAAGATTCTCTTGACCGCCATTGAATGGCTTTCTTTAGGAGCCGCTTGATATCTTGCACACACACCTACACTCAACACAATATCGGGTCTAGATGCATAAAGGTAAAGCAAATAACCAATCATAGACCGGTATACCTTTTGATCCACATCTTTACCATTTGGATTTTGTTCTATATGAGTCTTTGTAGCCATGGGAGTAGGAGCTCCATTTAAATCTTGCATTTTGAATCTCTTGAGCATATCTTGAGTATACTTGGCTTGATTGAAGAATGTCCCTCCTCTAACTTGCTTGATCTCAAAACCAAGAAATACTCTCAACTTCCCCATCAAAGACATCCGGAACCTACTAGTCATAAGCTTTGAGATTTCATCATTAAAAGGTTTATTAGATGAGCCAAAGATAATATCATCAACATATATTTGGCATACAAAAAGCTCCTCATTGACCTTCTTAGTAAAAAGAGTGGGATCGATTTTCCCAACCTCAAATCCACGGTCAAACAACAACTCTCTAAGGTGCTCATACCACGTGCGGGGGGCTTGCTTGAGCCCATAGAGTGCCTTATCGAGTTTGTAGACATGGTTTGGAAAGTTGGGATCCTCAAATCCCAGGGGTTGCTTTACATATACTAACTCGTTTAATGGACCATGAAGAAATGCACTTTCTACATCCATTTGTTGCAACTTAAAGTTATGATGTGCCGCATAAGCAAGAAGGATACGGATGGACTCAAGGCGAGCCACGGGTGCGTAAGTCTCTCCATAGTCAATGCCTTCAATTTGAGAGAACCCTTGTGCAACCAATCTAGCCTTGTTCCTTACTATAATTCCATGCTCATCTTGCTTGTTCTTGAATATCCACTTCGTTCCAATAACATTGCGGCAATCCTCTGGCTTCTCAACTAACTTCCATACTTTGTTTCTCTCAAAGTTGTTGAGATCTTTGTGCATAGCTTCTAACCAATGTGAATCTTCAAGAGCTTCCCATACTTTCTTTGGTTCAATCATGGAGATGTGTGCTTGGTGTTCACTGAACCTCTTCAATTGTGCTCTTGTGGAAATTCCTTTCCTTAGGTCACCAACTACATTTTGTAGAGAGTGGTCTCTTAATTCCAACATTCTTTCCTTTTTAGCTTCGCGACGAGTGTGGATCTCCGTGCTGTTTCTTGGGGGACCCTTTTAATCATTTTGGTCCTCGTCTTGACCATCAACTTGACCTTGATCATCATCGGAATCATTCTCTTCATTGAGAGGCAAAGATTGACCTTGGTCTTGATCAAGTGCTCTTCTAGCATCAATTTGAGCTTGTCTCAAAGTAGTTTGTATGGATCTTCCTTGAACAATTGACTTGGAACCACTTGACATCCTTGAGAATGAATCAAGCTCCTCTTGACTAGAGTCATCACTAAGATCAACATGTTGAGGGTCCACAACTTGTCTTTGGCTTGATTCATTTCCCTCCTCGGTGGATGGAGCATGTGGAGGTTGTGAAGATGAGGGCTCCACTTGAGTGGAGCATAGTTCTTCTCGATCCGCCATAAGGGGTTACTCAACGGGGCATATATATCCCACACCCATTCTTCCTATGGCATCCTGAGGCATTTCATCATATGCATCACAAGCATCAACACTTCCCCATGGGGACCATCATATTCTTCGAAGGTCACACTACAAGATTATATGACGGCTCCGGAGAGCTTATCATAGATTCTATAAGTGTGAGATTCGAGACCATAGCCAACAAAAATACCCTCTAATGCTTTAGACTCGAATTTGGACAAACGAACACCTTTTATGAGATAGAAACACTTACAACCGAACACCCGGAAGTAAGATATGTTGGGCTTGTTACCGGTAAGTATTTCATATGGAGTCGGAGGTAGAGCCGGTTTGAAGCATGGCAAGCGGTGGAGATGGATTTGGTCCGAAAGTTGTATGGAGATTTAAACTCCGCCAACATGGTCCTAGCCATCTCAATAAGAGTCCAGTTCTTCCTTTTGGCCACACCATTTTGTTGAGGGGTGTATGCAGCGGAATATTGATGTTTTATCCCCTCATCACTAAGGAAATAATTCAAGGTGTAGTTCTTGAACTCGGTGCCGTTGTCACTTCTTATAATCAACACAGGAAGATTGTATTGACGTTGAACCATGTTGATGAAGTCGATGAAGGTCTTTTCGGTCTCACTCTTCAACTTGAAGAAATATACCCACGAATATCTTGAAAAGTCATCAACAATCACCAAACAATATTTCTTCCCACCAAGACTTGCATGAGATGGAGGACCAAAGAGGTCCACATGGAGGAGCTCCAAGATCTTGGTTGACTTGATGCGGTTCTTAGGCTTGTGAGGAGCATCATGCATCTTCCCTAGAACACATGCCCTACAAACATGATCTTTGGCAAAGGAAACATTTTCTTTTAGTCCAACAATATGGCCCTCCTTGTGGAGACTTTGCAAAGTTCTCATATTGACATGGGCTAGTCGGCGATGCCATAACCAACCCACATCGGCCTTTCCGAATAAGCACACCGCACTTGTAGTGGCTTGCCCCGAAAAGTCCACCACGTACAACGTGCCCAACGAAAGTGACCTTGAGAGACTTTCTCCACAAGAGGACCACAATATCAACATCAATAAAGACGGCGAAGCCCATCTTTCCAAGAGCACATACTGAAAGTAAATTGTATCCAAGGGTCTCAACAAGCATGACGTTCACGAGTGTAATGTCGTGAGCAACCACTACCTTGCCGAAACCCATTACCTTAGACTTTGACTTGTCGGCATATGTCACGGTGATTTGATCATCATTTGGCTTTAAGTCCTTGACAATAGACGAGCTTCCGGTCATATGACTCGTGCAACCACTATCAAGCACCCACTTTGACCCTCCGGAAGCATATGTCTACAAAAGATCAAGCTAATTTTTAGGTACCCATTTTTCAATGGGTCCTCTTTTGTTAGCAACAAGGGTCTTGGGAACCCAAATAGACCAAGCAATATAACCATCATATGGGCCAACATATTGTGCATACACATCACCATAATAATCACGCATTAGAACATAGTGAGGATTATCACTTCCCGCAAAGTCATCATGAGGCATAGTTTTACCCCTTGTGGTCTTACTATCCACAATGGCCTTGTTGGTCTCTTGTGAGGGCTTGGCATTCTTCTTCTTGTTGTTCTTGTTCTTAGTTTTGGAGACAAAACCAATGCCCCCTTTTTCACCACTAGGCCTTTGCTTACTCAAAAGATCATCAATGGACTTGTTGCCTTGTGGGAATGTGGCCTTGGCTAGCCCCCCCTTCAACCTAGCATTTTCTTCAAGAATAGTTGTACTAATAGATGCAATGAAGTTACTAGGTGAGGGAATATTGGCCAATTGAGTTTGAACCGTTTCATGGGACTTTGTGAGTGACAAGAATTCACTTTTCAAAGCCTTGTGAGCCTTATCTAGTAAATTAAAGTCCTCGACAAGTTTTTCATGAACCACACCAAACTCAATCTTGTCCTTTTTAGCCCTTTTGCATTTGGCAATAGCATGATCACGTTCTTTGATGAGTTTATTAACAATAATGTCATTGGCATCATCAAGCCCTTCAAGTTTTAATTCAAGTGACATCCTAGTCTCTTGTTCTTCTTCTAGAGCATTGTTTAAAGCCTCTAGCTTAATCATGTATTCATGCCCAAGTTTACATCTTACATCTAGGAGCTCTTGAGTGTGGGAAAGTTGATCTAAGATGTTTCCAAAATGTATCCTAGCATACCCTTGTAGGTTAGTCATAAATTCATCAAAAGCAATTAATTCCCTTTTGACATCAAGAGACATCTCATCATCAATTTCATCATTAGCTAGGGGAGTGGAGTGAGATGATGAGGATACCTCCATTCCTCTTGCCATAAGGCAAGTGACGTTCTTGATGGGAAAATTCTCATTTGGAGAATCGAAGAGTGAGAATGTCGGAGTAGAAGTAGTGGCTAGAGCCGCCACACCATTAGAAGTTTCCTCTTCCTCATCTTCATCATCTTCATTGTCGGAGGAGTATTTTTCATGAGTGATCAAGACAATTTCTCCCGACTTCTTGTTGATGGGATTCTTCTTGATGAAGGGTTTCTTGTAAGGTGCTTTGAGAGTCTTCTTCAACACAAGCTTACCCTCATGATCTTCTCTCTTCTCATAGGGGCAACTTGCCACAAAGTGATAGCGGTCACCACAATTGAAGCAAGTTCTCAATCTAGTGATATTTTCTCTTTTCCCATTTGGGTTGCTTCTTCGTTGCATTTCCATCTTGGCCTTGGCGGGGTTCTTCCAAAAGTTCTTTGCATAGAAGGCCATATATTGACTATGAGCAATCTTGACTTCATCGGGGTGGTCCATGGAGAGGCCTTCATCACTCTCGTCTTCATCCCCATGGTCCACAACTTTGGCCATCAAAGCAACATTGACAACATTGCTCATACCAAGGGCACGAGCACGGGCATCTTTGGCATTCTTGGAGGCAACTTTGAAAGCGGCCATCTCTTGCATAACTTCATTGGAGGTCATGAGATGGTAGTTGTGTCTTCCTTGTAGGCTCTTCAAGTCGGTGGGCTCAAAGGGCATGAGTGCACTCACATATTTCCTTTTTATCCATGCATCATCCACATGTGAGGCACCCACATTTCTAAAAGCGGTGGCGGTGGTCTTGAGCCTTCGGTACATGTCTTCATGATTTTCACCTTCCATCATGTAGAAGCCTTCGGCTTCATTGCTTAGTGCATCATACCGGTTCCTCCTCATGCTCTCTTTTCCAACAAACAATACTGTGAGAGCATCCCAAGCTTCCTTGGCAATGCTAAAGTGCTCAATGTGTGGGTAATACTTTGTACCCAATCCTTGTTGAATCATATGCAAGGCAGTGGCATTGAGTTGACTATTGACAACCTCTCTTCTTGTAAAGTTATTTGGATCCCCAATAAAGATTCCATGCTCGATGATGTTCCATAGTTCAATGCAAGAGCTGCGCATATGAGTTCTCATTAGAGATTGCCATTGAGCAAAAGTAGCAGATTCTTCAAGGTTAGGTGGGTCACCTCTATTGTATACATGAGGGTGGGGGATTGGAGGGTCGGGAGAGTACCATGAATCACGGTGCTCACCCTTCCCACCATCATTTTGTGTGGAGGAATTAGGGTTGTCTTGTTTACCCCCCACCATCATACCCTCGGGGGATACGAAAGCATTCCCTTTAGGTAAAACAGATGGAGGATCCTCTTGAGGAGAGGGGGATGATGAGCCATCTTTGTCTTTAAGAAGTTTCTCAAGCATCTTCTTGGCTTTGTTGACCAAGGAAGAGCTCAATCTTGTTTCCAAGTTTTTGAGATCTTCCATGGTTACCGTGGTGGGCTCACCGTCACCATCCCCTTCACGGCTACCCATATTCTCTTAGGCGATAAAGCCCAAATAAAGAGTCGAGGCTCTGATACCAATTGAAAAGGATCGTATGGGCACCTAGAGGGGGGTGGTGAATAGGTGCTACTTCAAATTTTCTTCTTTTTCAAATTAGGGTTTGACAATAAGGTAATTTTTTTAGATAATGCAACTAAGGTGAATTTACCTATATGACAAATAAGCATTAGCTAACACAATACTAAGCAAGAGCAAGTAAGTAAAGTGCGATAAAGGATAGAAGTAACCAAAGGAATGGACGCGGAGGCACAAGGATTTGTTTCCCGTAGTTCCTTCCTTTTGAGGGGAAGTATGTCTACGTTTGGAGAGGAGGTGGTTTCAAACCACCAACGCCACGAGTGGCCTCCCTTGTTCTCCGATGAATCTCACCCCAACGGGATCGATCCACCTTCCACTATATTGGTGACCTTCAAGGTGGAAGCCAGCACCTTTACAAGTTTGGGGCACACATCCACAACTTAATTGGAGGCTCCCAAATACAAGCAAGCTGTCAAGACAATCAAAGACAAGCTTGTAAGAACCAAATCAAAATTAGTGTTTCCAAAGAAACACTAGAGCTTGGGGGCCTCAAGTGAATGAGGGGGAAATGAAGATCTCTCTTGGTGAAGGTGTAGATCAAGGCCTCCTCCTTCGATTCTCCAAAGATCAATGACTTTGGATGGTTGGATGGAGAGATCTTGTAGATTTGGCGGCTCTATTGGAGTTTGTGTTCTTGAGCAGCTCGAGCAACTGGAGGAAGAAGATAAGGGTCCCTTTTTATAGGCAGCTCCCTCCACGAACCGTTTTCTAACTGTTGGAGAAAAGTCAGACCGGAGACTCCGGTCTGTACACCGGAGACTCTGGTCTACACCAGAGATTCCGGTCTATATCCGGACTAGCCTCCGGACCGCCCATCTGAATGTTCTGGACCAGCCATGACCCAACTTGGCCGGAGACTCCGGTCCTCCAACACCGGAGACTCCGGACTAAGCCAGGACCGGAGATTCCGGAGTAGCCTCCGGACCTTGCTCCGGACCCCCATATAGAATGTCCTAGCCGAGATTCTGAAGCCTCCACCGGGGATAAATCCGGAAACTCTGGACCACACCGGAGACTCCGGTCTAGGGAGACCGGAGACTCCGGTCTAGAATTTCCAGAACTCTGTCACTCTTGCAGGAATCTTTCCCAAGTGTGAGGGAACTTTTCACTTATCATAATACCAACCTGTGGACAGTGACAAACTGTAAAATGATCTACTTGTTATTAACGAACACCAAAAGTGATTATGACAATAAATGTCCTTTCAGCGAGGCAGAGGGAAGAGATGCTCACCGGGTTCGCAGTGACGAGGGGATGCTCGAGGTGGTTGCAGTAGGGCAGGGGGTGCACGGTGGCGACGTAGATTGCTCGTCAGAGTCGTCTTTATCGTCGAGCATGCTCGGCCATTGTCGGGGACGTCGCTACAGAGCACGACAAAGCAAGCATACAGTGGCGTGAGGGTACGGCGAGTACGTGAGCGTCAATGAGAGTGAGGGGGACGGTCAGGGTTTACCGGGGGAGCTCGCCGGAGATGTGCTGGTCGTCGGGCATGCACTGGTGAAGACAAAGCTGATGCTCGGTGGCGCGCGCGGGCAGGGTGAGACCACTGGAAGATGCACACGGCTAAGGCGAGTACGCTCGTGTGATTCAGGAGGCTAGAGAAGGCGAGGGTTGGCCAGAATTCATGCTACGGCTCGTCGGAGTAGCAGTAGGTTCGAGCTGAAATTGTAGCAACCTAGGGGCGTTCGGGGCATGGGGCTTGAGGGGAACGAGAGAGGGGAGGGGAGCGCTTAAGAGGGCGTGGTCGCAGGGCGAGATTAACACGGCGTTTAAGCGAATTTATTCCATGGAATCAAAGCAGAAATGACGAATGAAATGGGGAAGAACGGGTCGTGTGGGGTGGAGACGATGATGAGGTGGACGCTCACGTGGCTCGGGTCCACTGGTCAGCGAGATGAGGGGTACAGGTTCTGGTGAGAAAATATCCAGGGAGAGGAGTGAGTGGGAGTGCCGGGTGGGATGGGGGTGTTGGGCCTGCTGGGCTAGTGGGTTGGGCTAGGTTTAGTTGGGTCGCCCCCTATTCTATTTTTTCTTTCTGTTTCCTTTTCTTTTTCTATTTCTGATTTCTGTTTTCAAATTCAAACACTCATTTGAATTCAGATTTGTTTATCAAACGTTTTCCATACTTTTTAGTAGGTTTTTATGCTGTTTAAAATGTCCATTTTAGAATATTTTCTTATATTATATTATGGTTTATTATTTATTTAAATTAGTCATTTGTCCTTATTTATTTAAATAAGATTTTAAATATGTTTCCAATCCATATTATTTTATTCAAAGATTTAAACATCTATTTTAAATTCAAATGTTTCTCAAACCTTTTTAGTAAGTTTGGAATGTGTTTAAAAATTCCATTTTAGAATATTCAAATATTCTTTTATGGTTTTAATATTTATTTAGATGAGGTTTGTGTCTTTATTTAAACCATTGATTCAAGTCTCCATTTGATTTCAAATTTTCATCAAACCTTTTCACTAGGTTTTATTTATTCATTAGTGTGTTCTAAATAATTCACTTTGAATTATTTCAAATATTTTAATATGAATTAATATTTATTTAAATGAGGCTTTTGTCTTTATTTAAATGAATTTCAATATGGTTCCAAACCATATAATTATATTTAATTAATCCTTTATTCTTTTTAAGTTAATTGGATAACTTCTAATCCATTTGGCAATTTGAATAATTTTTCACATGATTTAATTAATCATTTATATTCGGGATTTTGTCTTCTTTTAAATCAAATATGGTTCAAGTCCATATAAGTTTTTATTCAAATAATCTTTATTCCTTTATTTTATTTGGATTATTTTTATTCCATTTGCTTATGGATTTAACTCAAGTTTTAAATTGTCTTCTAAATAATTTCTTGGGATTTATTATTTATTTAGTTTAGGCAATTTCTCTTTATTTAAATAAAGTTGAATATGTTTCAAATTCATATAACTTTATTTAAATAACCTTTTATTCCTTTTTATTATTCAGTAACTTTTTAATCCATTTGTTTATGGATTTGGCCAAGTTTCTTTTCACCCTAAATTTCAACAATTGTTTCTTTTGTTTATTTATTTTTCATATTACAAAATTTGGAAATTTTTGGGATGTGACAGGCTACCACCCTTAAAAGAAATCTCGTCCCGAGATTTGGGAAGGCTAGAGGTTACAAGTTGGTTTCAAGACAACTAGAGTGCTACCACCCTTAAAAAAATTCAACTAGATTACATCTATGCTTATTTGGGATCTTGATGTAACTTCTCTGGATAATTGTTTGCATAATGTCCTTTGTCACCACACTTGAAACATGTGACAAGGTTGAGATCTTCATGTATCTTCTCTGGACAATATGATACATAATGGCCTAGCTCTTTGCAGTTGTTGCACATCACTCGGCTAAAATCCTTCTTCTTCTTCTTTGGTATCACTATTTCTTGTTTGTCTCCTTGGTTCTTCTTCTTTTCTAGACATTTATTGGCATAGTGTCCCATCTCTTTGCAATTGAAACATTGCATCTAGCTATTATCTTGCTTGTTGGGGTTGGGGCATTTCTTCTTTTTCTTGGGTTTTTCCAAAGATAGGAGTTCTTGTAGTTCATGTTCTTCATACTTCACCTCAAAGGTGGGAAACCTTTCTCTCTTCTTGGGGAAGTCACTAGAGATGTGACCTTCTTCTCCACATGAGTAGCAACACTTTGTGGTCACTTTGGATGTGGCCTTATGAGGCACGGTTCTGACTTTGCCTTCATCCTTCCTGGTAGAAGTTGTTCCTTCATGGAGTTTTCCAAACATTTGATGCATTCCATCTTGTTTCATTTGTTGAACGATGGGATAGATGGGGCATTGGATAGGGACATGATCATTTCCTTCACATAGGAAACAAGTAACTTGAGATGTGGGGCATTGTTTAGTTGGATGTTTCTCTTCACAATTAGGGCATTGGTCCATATGCTCCTTGTAAGTGTGTCCCATGTCTCCACAAATATTGCAAGTTTGAGTTCCCTCTATAATATCATCCTTGATATCATTGTTGTCACAATCTCCTTGGTAAAGGTTGCTTCTCATGTTGATCATTTGATTGGTCATCCTTTGCAATAATTGGGATTGGGTTTCCAAGAATTTTTGCATGGCTAGATCTAACTCATTGTTGTTGGCTAAAAACTGAGTTGTCACTTAATTTAACTAGGCTTGGGTTGCTAGCAGTTGTTCTCTCATGTGCATCTCTTGGTTGTTATTGTCACCATCCTTGATGTTGGAGTATCTTGGAGAGGTCATCTGTTTGGGTTGGATTGGGATTAGAGTAGGCAAAAGATTTCTAGAGGAAGAAGTCTACTCACACACAATAATTCACAAAAAGCAATGCACAAGCAATCAAAATCAAACATTCCACTCAAACAACAAGATTCAAGCATATTTTAGGCAACAAAATATTTTTGCTACACCACATAAGTTGGTGTGATCTATGTATGAGCTAAACTAAACACTAGTATGGTGGTCCAACTATGGTGTTCACTTGAGATCATTACTTTTTCCTTAGTTGTTTCTTCATGAATAAGATCATGGTTTCCTTGGAAAAATTCTTGCATCTTGGTCACAAAACTTCAAAGGTGATGATGGTTCCTCCTAGGTTGTGTTTCCTTAGTCTTCAAGTCTTGAGTATTCTTCTTGTCTCACTTGTAGTCCTTAGTGATGTCCAAGTTGAAGTCCTTGGTGAAACTAAAGTTGAAGACATTGGTGATGTTGAAGTCCTTTGCTCATGTTGAAGTCTTTGTCCAACAAGTTGAAAGGGAAGAGATGTAGAATCAAAACCGAAAATGTAGAGGAAAGAGTTTACAAGATTGTTTGTAAATAAGTTTTGAACAAATACAACTCCTATTTTTCTAAGGGGTTTTGTCCAATCCTAGGGTTACAATCCTACAGGCAACACAATGCTCTGATACCATTTGTAGAGGTCTCAACCTGATAAGGTAGAGATCCCTGTGTTTATAATGCTAGTCCTGGATCAATAGCTAGCATCCATAGTTTAAGATGTAATATCAAGAAACAAAGGTCATAATATAACTTTATAACTAGGAATAAAATAATTCATTACATCTTACATAGCTCATTTGGCTATCTCATTACAATGCAGCAAATATAACTAAGTAGCATGGAGTCCTTCATCTTAAAAGTGCCATAGACAGTCATGTTGGTTGTAGACTTGTAATCCTATTCAACACACTTCACTAACATCAAACAAACCTGGAACATAATAAGTTATAGCCACAAGGGTCAATACATTTGAATTGTATTGACAAGTGATACTATGGTAGAGTAGTGGTGTAACATCCCAAAAATATAAAACAATGATCATCAAACTCTAATCACTAAAATTAGGGTAAAAAAACTTTGATTAATTAAAATCATATGAATGCATGTGTGAATGATATGATTTGATAAGTACATGAATGAACTTGTGTGATTAACCTAAATAGCAAGAAATGGTTTAAAGAGGAAAATAACATCATATAAAACATTTCCATGCAGAAAAAAATCAAGAGAAAATCAAAAACAAATCAAATAAAGCAAATGGTCATTTTTGCCAATCTTGCTCACTAGGTCACTTTGAGTGTTTCTAGTTCAAGATTTCAAACAGAAACTTCCCCAATTATTTTCACCCCTTGCTAGAACAAGTAAAAGTGAATCAAAGCCCACCTTTCAAACTTACAGAAACATTTGGTAACCTCATTCAAATCACAATTCAAAATTGAATCTTTATCATGTGTGAAGATCACCCATTTTTCAAAACTCAACCAAACCAGTGCCCCTTGACTAATCCAACTAACCAGACACTCCCTAGTATGTGCCTAGAAAACCCACCAAGTTTGAATCCAAAATTCAAATTCAAAGTTCTTGCGGCCATTTCATCAAACACCTTGCAGATACAAATCAAACAAACATCGAACACTATTTGCAACAGTAAATTTGGCCAACCTTGCTCCCTCTCTGGTTGCAACAAGCATTTAGTAGATCATCTAGCTTAGTTATTAACCTCTAGCACCACTGTGAGCTTGCCATTGCCATCAATGGTGAGCAGGCCGAGCCTCACCTTGCCACCCCAATGGGGACAGCAAGCCAGAGGAAGAACTAGCTGCGCCAACCTTGTATGGCATGCTGCCCATGCCTCATCGCCCCCTCTAGACCAGCCCTAGCTCGAAGACAGAGATAGGAACCGCCGGAAACGCCGTGACCGCGCCGCTATCGACCATGCCGACGCGTACCACCGTGCACGCGCCGTTCCCACTCAACCCGACCACCTCGAGCCCTTGCCGCCCGCCAGCATGAACCCCACCGTCCTAGGAGACCACTAGACATGCTCGTTTCCTCGACCATACCCCGTAGCCGCCGCACGCCGCGAAGTTCGCCGTCGGTACCGCGCAGAGCACCACACATTCCAGACCAAATCCCACCGCCCTACGCCTCACCTTTAAGCTAGCAACGATCGCCAGGATACCGCGCACCGTCCCCTAGACTCAGCCACGCCGATAGCCGCTTGTACTGTCGCCTCCGACGACCTCAGCCCACGTCGTGCTGCCCCTCTTGCTCGCCTATAAAAAGGGCCCTCCCCAGCTTGATTCCTCCACACCATCTTACTCCCCACCTCTCACTGATCCTTCCCACTTCTTCCCGGAGCAAGGCGAGCTCTCTGTCGCCGGAATTTGGCCGGAGCCCGCCGCTGCTGGAGAAGAAGGGAGCAGTCGATTGGAGCCGCCCCAGGAGAAGCTACCGGTACTAGGAGAACCGCCGTCGTCGACTTTGTCATTCGCCCCCGTCGCCGACCCTCGCCTGAGCCCCGGTGAGCCTCCCACGACCCCCACCTGCCGCGCTAGGGTTCTGTCTCGCCGGCGCTGCCCGACGTGGACGATGAACCAGAGCCGTTCGATTAGAGTTAGATCGTGCGTCCTAGATCACCCCATACCGCTTCGCCCCTCACCATCTCACTGACGTGTGGGGACATCCACTTAACCAGCCCGCGCGTGCGATGTGCGTAGTGGGCCGGCCCAGTAAAACCTCCCACGCGACCCAACAATTCAAATTTAGTTTTATTCATTTAATTTCAAACATAGTTCTGTACATGGATTCAAAAATCAATCCAGCTCGATTCACTAAACCAAAATGCATGAAACTAATTTTGTTAGAAGGTACTGAAATGCTTAATCCAAGCCCATTGGATTCAAACTATTTGGATGTGTAGATCAACCATGGTAAAAATAACAAGGCAGAAGCTTTTCTGCATTCAATTTTTTTTAAAATTCAACCATAAGAGTTTTTGAGTTGATTCCAACTCTCAAAAATCACCTTTGATCATACCTTTCAGAATATATAAAAACATATGGGTTTACTTGCAGAGATAATGTTCAAGTAATACAAGAATGCCACGTAGGCATTTCTAGTCGCTTTATTTAATTAAAGTAAAAAGGTTAAACCTTATTAAATTGTGACACCACTTTAAATCACATTCCCATGTACTGAAATATGTGGTGATGACATATGTCCACATGATCCCATGTTTGAGTTGGAGAATATTAAATCTTAAGTAGTTTTTCAATGAGTAGAAATTACTTTTCTCAAATTAAAATAAATAAGACAAGTGCTTTAATCTTGTAATGATAGTGATGATGATAGATCATCTAATGTGAACCTTTGAGTGATGATTGGAAATAGTTAAGTATTGTTTGGTGATTGTGTACCTCGTATTTATTTATAGACGCTAGTACCAACCAAGGATACGAGGAGGAAGGTGGATACTATGAGGAAGAAGTCGATGAGAACTTCAACCACTGCTCTGCACAAGGCAAGCTTATACTAATATCTATGCAAGCTAATACTTGCAACCTTGCAAGCTAACACTTGCAAGATACCCTACTTATGCAAGCCTAATACTACTAGTTGAATGAGCAAGATATTAATTTAGCAAGCTTACACCACTTGATACCCAATCCTAGTTTTACTTGCAAGCTTAATACTTTATTTTCTTTATCAAAGCTTTCTCTTAGAGTTTACATAGTGACTTGTAGATTCTAGAAAGATAACTGAAGGTAGCATAAAGAGCATAAAATTTGGCCTAAGTTAGATAGTCTTGATGTCATCCTAAGGCATGAGATTGAACTTAGCTAATCCCCACTTATTTATTACCCCTCTTTAGTCATTACCCCCACTTATAGATGCTAGTGCTAAGCATAAACCTTGATCAACTTTAGATGGGAAGACTTGGTGAAAATGGTTATGAAAACCTTAGAATGATGAGTCATTCTACTGAAATGTTTTGACATGTGTTCTTGAACACCAGATGATTTTGATGATGAAAATGTTGAGGCATGAGCCTTAGCCCTTTATAAAACTGATGGTTGTCTAGATGCGATACCATTCCAATTTTACCGTACAACCACAATACCCGAAAATTGGGTAGGGCTTGACTGGAAATTTATATACCTTAGTATGGGTTCCCTTGCGGCCAAGGTCTGAGCTGAGGCTACCTTGTGAAGATTGTCCACCTGTGTAGTACCCAAGATGATAGTTGGTCATGGTTGGGATGCCAAACTCACAAGAGAGGTGCCTATACTAGGGCGTGTAATTGAAAGGTTAGGATTAATTATCCGCATACTGACTATGGTGAATTCAGGATTGTTCCTGACGGATGTATCGAATGTTGTGGTGAAAGTGTACAATCTCTGCAGAGTGTCAAACTATTCGAATAGCCGCGTCCGCGGTTATGGACAGTTGGAGTGGCCATACTGTTCTATTGTCAGCTGTTTTCAAAACAACTTGTGAAATGAATTGTGACTTTGACTTGACCACAACAAAGTTCTGACATGAAATGCAAGTTCCCACTTAGGTGTTATAAAACTTTCAACTAGCTTTCTTTGCTTCTAAACTTAGTAGAGGTAAACCTGGCTTTTTGCAAAACAACCCTAGAGCTTAGTATCCTACTACAAAAACCCCCTTAACTTATTAGTATTAGTTTGCGAGTACTTAAAGAGTACTCATGGCTTTGTCCCTGGCTATTCCCGTGGCCAGACTATGAAGAGGAGTACCAGGATGATGGACCACAGGAAGGTTACGACAACTAGGATCATCTCCCATCGTCAGCATTACCTGTGACCCCGAAGATGGAGCTTCGCCTACGCTATCGTTATCTTTACGTTATTCTGCCGCTTGAGTTGTATTAAGAACTAGATCATGAGATCCTTATTTGTATAAGACCTGATGTATGGTTTGTAATGGATGATGTACTGTGATATCCAAATCTGTTATGTCTCGCAAAAATGGTAATCCTGGGATTGCGATGTATGGCATAACATGCATATGTGATTAAAAATCCGGGTGTTGACAAGTTGGTTCAGAGTCATCCTGACCATAGGAGACCCTAGTTAGAATCGACGTTTGAATCAAAAACTTAGTTTCCAAACCAAAAGAAGTGAGTATTTACAAAAACTTATTATCATTCTTATCACTTAGACTATTTCATGAAAATTCATGTTCCTAAAAAATTCTTGCAAAATTACCTAAAATTTGACACACTTGATCACTCTACTAACTTACTCATCATATATTCTTATAGATGGATGTGAAGTACAATAAGTTTTATCAGTTGGGGAACGGAGGAGACCTCATCTTTGAGCGTGACTTGGACCAGTTGTCGGAGATACTGGAGCGTCCACACCCCGAGTTCTTCGGAGCTCAGCTCAATGATCAGGAAGGAGAAGATTTGCAGTGGCTAGTTGTTGCGAGTCTTCGAGGAAAGATTGAACCTCCCACTGCAGAGGGAATTCAGTTCACCTTAAGAGAGAACAACTGGCTCGATGGACTTGTCAGGGCCATGTAGGAAGCTCTTGCCCGTCTATGTGGGCAGAGTATCAATCAGATCAAGGGTACCCGTTTTGAGTTCTACCCAAGGCATGATGTTATGGGACAGCCACTGGAGGCCCCATACCACGTCGAGCTGAAGAGTCAACTAGACCACCTCAGCTTCATGATGTACGACCGTCAGAAGAAGTTGGACAATGCCCATTCCTACACCAACCACAAGTACGCCATCTCCAAGAAGAAGGATCAGACCCTCGCCATGCTAGTGAAGGATCGCAAGTCTCGTCGCCGTTAGCTCGACAAGAAGGAGTGCATCATTGCCCGTCTTCGCCACTGGATCACGGATTTGGAGGAGACCATCCACGAGGGAGACATGCAGTTGGAGGAGAGGGAGAATGCAGGGAAGACCTTCGTGGAGACCCCTACTCCTATCTCAATGATGATGATGACTTTCTGGAGGATCAGGCCATGGACTTCTTCACCGATGAGGATGATTTCGCCTTCATCGATGATGATGATGATGAGGAGGAGGAAACTGACTCTGAGGAGTAGTAGCACTTGAGAACTAGCGTTAGTGAGTTGTAGTCGGTCCCACTGTATCGTAGTTTCCAGAATGGTTCTTAAAACCATATGTTTTTCCTTGTTGTGGTGTGTGTTTGTATTGTGTGCTATGAATGAATGAAAAGCAAGTTGCTAGAAAAATCTGAGTCAAACCTCAAAAACTTTTCAAAATCCCTGAACCTTAGAAATTTCCCTCTTTTCTCATGATCTATCTCAATCTTCAGATGCCTCGTGGAGGAAGCGGTTCATCCCCGGACCCGATGTTGCAGATCTTGCAAATATTGGTTTCTGACCGCGGAGCTGAACGAGCCGAACGTCAAGCCAACTTAGCCACCCTTCAACACATCTCCCAGATGGCCAACAACAATCAAGGCCATGGAAATCAGGACAACCATGGATCTAAGCTTAAGAATTTCCAGAACACCAATCCACCTGTTTTCACTAAGTCGAAAGAGCCCCTAGATTCAGATGATTGGCTGCAAACCATGGAGAACAATCTGGAAGTCGCAGGAGTGGAAGCTAACGAAAAAGTTCTATTCACCACTCACTATCTGGCCGGAGATGCAAGAGCATGGTGGAACAACGTTTGTGCAATGACTGGAGGTCAGATGATGACTTGGGATGAATTCAAGGTCAAGTTCAGCAGAACCCATGCGCCACCGGGTTTAATCAAGAGGATGAGGGATGAATTCAGAGAACTGAAGCAAGGAAGGATGAACGTAGTGGAATACCATGACAAATTCTTGCCATTAGCTAGGTATGCCCCGGATGAGATCGACACTGAAGCCAAGAAGAAAGAGAGATTCCTGAATGGTCTGCACGATGAGATGCAGACAATGTTAGTCAATATCCCTTTGCTGACATTGAAGCCTTAGTTGACTCTGCCATTCAGACGAAAGGAAAGATCAACCAAGCCAATGAGAACCGCAAGCGCCGCATGATGTATCAACCAGGAACCCACCATACACCAAAGTATCGCCCAACCCATCTCCAGGATTTGCCCCAAGAACCAACAGAACCCCGATGAACCGTCCGACCTATCCCAACCGTGGAAACCCAAGGCCCGGAGGAAACCACAACAACCCCGGCAACTCCAACAATTTCAACCGTGCCCCACCCAAGTTGAAGAACAACAATGCCGCCACCAACCCCAACACTGCTCCAAGGAATGGAAGCAATGATGTGCCTGTTGCAGCGAAAGGAAAGTCGCAAGTGGCTTGTTATGAATGTGGAACCAAGGGTCACTACTCCAATGAGGGCCCCAAGAAGATTGCCGCAGCCTCCAATGAAAATGCCCCAGCTCAGCAGCAGCGTCGTGTTCAGCCCGGACAAAGGTTTGCCCTAGGAAACTCGCTCAACCGCAACGGCCTTCTCTTTCTCATGCATGCTGAAGAAGCCCAAGAAGCGCCATATGTCGTGCTGGGTATGTTTTCTGTTAACTCAGTACTTGCAAGAGTGTTGTTTGATTCTGGAGCATCGCACTCATTTGTCACTGAAGAATTTGCATGTACTAGTAAGATTCAACCAACCAAATTGAAGCATGTTATGATTGTTCAAATACCTGGTTCAACTACCAAAGCTAGGCAAATTTGCAAAGCGTCCCTATCCGAATCCATGGCATAGATTTTTATGCTAATCTAATAGTACTCGGAACTAAAGGTTTGGAAGTAGTACTAGGAATGGATTGGATGTCCAAACACAAAGGATTAATTGACTGTTCCAAGAAAGCCAAAACCATGACCAGTATAGCCGGAATATCAGTCGAGCATGTGTCTGAAACCTTGCCCCGTCAATTCAAGTGCAACAAGAGTATAGCCCAACCAACCATTGACCAAGTCCGGATAGTCTGTGAATACCTTGATGTATTTCCAGATGTTTTGCCCGGTATGCCCCCAGATCGGGATATCGAGTTCATCATTGAACTAATCCCTGGAACCGGACCCATAGCCCCGAGACCATATAGTATGAACCCGTCTGAACTAGCAGAACTAAAGAAGCAACTGGATGCCATGCTGGAAATTGGACTGATTCAACCAAGTGCGTCACCATGGAGATCACCTGTCTTGTTTGTGGACAAGAAAGATGGAGGTAACCGTTTGTGTACGGATTATCGGAAGTTCAATGACGTCACTATCAAAAACAAGTACCGGTTGTCGAAGATAGAAGATTTGATTGACTAGTTGACTGGTGCCAAAGTGTTTTCTAAGATTGATCTTAGAACTGGCTATCATCAACTCAAGATTCGCGCAAAGGATATTTCAACGACTGCCTTTACCACCAGATATGGATTATATGAGTATACTATCATGTCTTTTGGATTAACCAATGCCCCCGCTTATTTCATGAACCTCATGAATAAGATTTTTATGGACTCCCTGGATAAGTTTGTCGTTGTTTTCATCGATGACATTCTGATTTATTCCAAATCAGAAGACGAACATGAGCTACACCTAAGGACCATTCTTGGAACCCTTAGAGAGCATCAGCTATATGCCAAGTTTAGAAAATGTGAATTCTGGTTACAGGAGGTAGGATTCCTCGGACATATTGTATCAGCCGGAGGAATTGTCATTGACCCTACGAAGGTGAAGGATGTCGAAGATTGGCAACCCCAACCACTCAAACCCAAGTTCGTGCATTTCTCGGATTAGCGGGATACTACCGCAAGTTCGTAGAAGGATTCTCAAGTATCGCCAGACCCATGACCCAATTGCTGAAGAAGGACAAGAAGTTTGAATGGACGGACAAATGTGAAGCGAGTTTTCAAGAACTCAAGAAGAGATTGATTTCAGCCCCAATCTTGATCATGCCGGATATCACAAAGCCCTTTGATGTGTATTGTGACGCATCCAAGATTGGTCTCGGATATGTGCTAATGCAAGAAGGCAAAGTTATATCTTATCTATCCCGACAATGAAACAGCATGAACAGAATTATCCAACCCATGACCTTGAACTAGCAGCCGTAGTTCTAGCCCTGAAAACATGGAGGCATTAATTGATGGGAAACTGTTGTGAGATTTATTCGGATCACAAGAGCCTGAAATATATATTCACTCAGAAGAAGCTGAATATGAGACAGAGAAGATGGATTGAACTAATCAAGGACTATGGTCTGGACACTCACTAGCACCCCGGAAAAGCCAATGTGGTAGCAGATGCCCTTAGCAGATTGTCGTGCCGCTTGAACTACATGATTTTGAAGGAGCAACCAAGTTTGCACAAAGAGATGGGAGATTTCCGAATGGAATTAGTAAGTGAAGGATTTTTGTCTAGCATAGAACTTCAACCCACTTTGATCAGCCAGATCAAAGAGGCACAGAAAGGAAATGCTAGTATCAACAAAATCAAACGTCGTATCGGTACAAGCAAAGTACCCGGATTCACCAAAGACGAAGAAGGAGTTCTGTGGTACAAAGGACGCCTTTGTGTACCAGCAGATTCGGAGTTGAAAGAAGTTATTTTGAAAGAGTCTCATGATACTCTTTATTCTATCCACCCCGGAGGAACGAAGATGTATCAGGATTTGAAGGAACAATTTTGGTGGCATAAGATGAAGAGAGAAATCGGAAGATATATCGCCAAGTGTGATATATGTCAGAGAGTCAAAGCGTGACATCAAAGACCCACAGGACTGTTGCAACCGCTACAGATTCCGGAATGGAAATGGGATTCCGTTGGAATGGACTTTATCACCGGATTGCCTACTTCTAGTACGGGAAATGACTCTATCTGGGTCATAGTTGACAGATTATCCAAAGTAGCCTATTTCTTACCCGTCAAGACCACATACCAGAGTTTGAACCTAGCGGAATTTTACATAGCTAGAATCGTCAGTTTGCACGGAGTCCCCAAGAACATTGTATCGGATCGAGGAACCCAGTTTACCTCGAGATTCTGGAAGAAAGTCCAAGAAGGTTTAGGAACCCGACTGGATTTCAGCACAGAGTATCACCCTCAGACCGATGGACAGACAAAGCGAGTAAATCAAATACTCAAAGATATGTTGAGAGCATGTGTGCTAGAGTATGGATCTAAATGGGAAGACTGTCTGCCTTTCGCAGAATTTTCATACAATAACAGTTACCAAGCTAATTTGCAAATGGCCCCATTTGAATTCATGTATGGAAGGAAGTGTCGCACCCCTTTGAATTGGTCGGATCTAAATGGGAAGAGTCAGATTTTCGGACCCGACATCCTACGAGAAGCAGAAGAGAAAGTTCACAAGATTCATGAGCACCTCAAGACCGCCCAGTCAAGGCAAAAGAGTTATGCCGACAAGATACGTCGAGACCTCGCTTTCAATATCGAAGATTTCGTGTATCTCAAAGTGTCGCCTTTGAAGGGAATGCAGCGTTTCCAGCTCAAAGGAAAGTTAGCCCCCAGATATATCGGACCCTTCAAGATTCTGAATCGTCGAGGAGAGGTATCATATCAATTGGAGCTGTCAGAGGAAATGTCAGCAGTGCACAATGTGTTCCATATATCGTTACTTCGCAAATGCATTGAAGTTCCGGAGAAGACTAAAGTGTTCAAGAACATCGATCGCCGGACCATAGAAATCAACGATGACCTGACCTTTCCCGAAGTACCCATCCGTATTTTGGAAGAAGCTTTTAGAACCACCAGGACCCGAAACATCAAGTTTCTCAAGATTCAGCAGAGCAACCACACTGAAGAAGAAGCTACCTGGGAGCGTGAATATCACATCAGGACGGAGTTTCCCGATCTCTTTAAATCCTAGGTAATCTTTTTCTTCCTTTTTCAAATCTTGGGACGAGATTTTGTTTAAGGGGGGAAGGTTTGTAACATCCCAAAAATATAAAACAATGATCATCAAACTCTAATCACTAAAATTAGGGTTAACAAAAACTTTGATTAATTAA
This sequence comes from Avena sativa, assembly GCA_916181665.1. Classification (NCBI taxonomy): domain Eukaryota; kingdom Viridiplantae; phylum Streptophyta; class Magnoliopsida; order Poales; family Poaceae; genus Avena; species Avena sativa. The sequence continues at coordinate 335,849,090 of OV702297.1, read as the reverse complement.
AATCATATGAATGCATGTGTGAATGAGATGATTGGATAAGTACATGAATGAACTTGTGTGATTAACCTAAATAGCAAGAAATGGTTTAAAGAGGAAAATAACATCATATAAAACATTTCCATGCAGAAACAAATCAAGAGAAAATCAAAATCAAATCAAATAAAGAAAATGGTCATTTTTGCCAATCTTGCTCACTAGGTCACTTTGAGTGTTTCTAGTTCAAGATTTCAAACAGAAACTTTCCCAATTCTTTTCACCCCTTGCTAGAACAAGTAAAAGTGAATCAAAGCCCACCTTTAAAACTTACAGAAACATTTGGCAACCTCATTCAAATCACAATTCAAAATTGAATCTTTATCATATGTGAAGATCACCCATTTTCAAAACTCAACCAAACCAGTGCCCCTTGACCAATCCAACTAACCAGACACTCCCTAGTATGTGCCTAGCAAACCCACCAAGTTTGAATCCAAAATTCAAATTCAAAGTTCTTGCGGCCATTTCATCAAACACCTTGCAGATACAAATCAAACAAACATCTAACACTATTTGCAGCAGTAAATTTGGCCAACCTTGTTCCCTCTCTGGTTGGAACAAGCATTTAGTAGATCATATAGCTTAGTTATGAACCTCTAGCACCACTGTGAGCTTGCCATTGCCATCAATGGTGAGCAGGCCAAGCCTCACCTTGCCACCCCAATGTGGATAGCAAGCTAGAGGAAGAACTAGCTGCGCCAACCTTGTCTGGCATGCTGCCCATGCCTCACCGCCCCCTCTAGACCAACCCTAGCTCGAAGACAGAGACAGGAACCGCCAGAAACGCTATGCCCGCGCCGCTGTCGACCATGCCGACACGCACCACCGTGCACGCGCCGTTTCCACTCAACCCGACCACCTCGAGCCCTTGTCGCCCGCCAGCATGAACCCTACCGTCCCAGGAGACCACTAGACATGCTCATTTCCTCGACCATACCCCGTAGCCGCCGCACGCCGTGAAGTTCGTCGTTGGTACTACGCAGAGCACCGCAAGTTCCATACCAAATCCCACCGCCCTACGCCTCACCTTTAAGCTAGCAACGATCGCCAGGAGACCGCGCACCGTCCCCTAGCCTCAGCCACGCCAATAGTCGCCTGTACCGTCACCTCCGACGAGCTCAGCCCACACCGTGCTGTCCCTCTTGCTCGCTATAAAAGGAGGCCTCCCCAGCTCGATTCCTCCACACCATATCACTTCCCACCTCTCACTGATCCTTCCCACTTATTCCCGGAGCAAGGCGAGCTCTCTCTCGCCGGAATTTGGCCAGAGCCCGCCGCTGCTGGAGAAGAAGGGAGCCGTTGATTGGAGCGGCCCCAGGAGAAGCTGCCGGTACCATGAGAACCGCCGTCGTCGACTTCGTCATTCGCCCCCGTCGCCGACCCTCGCCTGAGCCCCGGTGAGCCTCCCACGACCCCCACCTGCCACGCTAGGGTTCTGTCTCGCCGGCGCTGCCCGACGTGGACGATGAACCAGAGCCGTTCGATTAGAGTTAGATCGTGCGACCTAGATCACCCTATACCGCTTCGCCCCTCACCATCTCACTGACGCGTGGGGACAACCACTTATACAGCCCGCGCGTGCGCTGTGTGTAGTGGGCCGGCCCAGTAAAACCTCCCCTGCGACCCAACAATTCAAATTTAGTTTTATTCATTTAATTTCAAACACAGTTCTATACATGGATTCAAAAATCAACCCAGCTCGATTCACTAAACCAAAATGCATGAAACTAATTTTGTTAGAAAGGTAATGCTTAATACAAGCCCGTTGGATTCAAACCATTTGGATGTGTAGATCAACCATGGTAAAAATAACAAGGCAGAAGCTTTTCTGCATTCAAACATTTTTCAAAATTCAACCATAAGAGTTTTTGAGTTGATTCCAACTCTCAAAAATCACATTTGATCATACCTTTCAGAATATATAAAAACATATGGGTTTACTTGCAGAGATAATGTTCAAGTAATAAAAGAATGCCACATAGGCATTTCTAGTCACTTTATTTAATTAAAATAAAAAGGTTAAACCTTATTAAATTATGACACCACTTTAAATCACATTCCCATGTACTGAAATATGTGGTGATGACATGTGTCAATATGATCCCATGTTTGAGTTGGAGAATATTAAATCTTAAGTAGATTTTCAATGAGTAGAAATTACTTTTCTCAAATTAAAATAAATAAGACAAGTGCTTTAATCTTGTAATGATAGTGATGATGATAGATCATCTAGTGTGAACCTTTGAGTGATGATTGGAAATAGTTAAGTATTGTTTGGTGATTGTGTACCTCGTATTTATTTATAGACGCTAGTACCGACCAAGGATACGAGGAGGAAGGAGGATACTACGAGGAAGAAGCCGAGGAGAACTTCAACCACTGCTCTGCACAAGGCAAGCTTATACTGATATCTATGCAAGCGAATACTTGCAACCTTGAAAGCTAACACTTGCAAGATACCCTACTTATGCAAGCCTAATACTACTAGTTGAATGAGCAAGCTATTAACTTAGCAAGCTTACACCACTTGATAACCAATCCTAGTTTTACTTGCAAGCTTAATACTTTATTTTCTTTATCAAATCTTTCTCCTAGAGTTTATATAGTGACTTGTAGATTCTATAAAGATAACTGAAGGTAGCATAAAGAGCATAAAATTTGGCCTAAGTTAGATAGTCTTGATGTCATCCTAAGGCATGAGATTGAACTTAGCTAATCCCCACTTATTTATTACCCCTCTTTAGTCATTACCCCCACTTATAGATGCTAGTGCTAAGCATAAACCTTGATCAACTTTAGATGGGAAGACTTGGTGAAAATGGTTATGAAAACCTTAGAATGATGAGTCATTCTACTGAAATGTTTTGACATGTGTTCTTGAACACCAGATGATTTTGATGATGAAAATGTTGAGGCATGAGCCTTAGCCCTTTATAAAACTGATGGTTGTCTGGATGCGATACCATTTCAATTTTACTGTACAACCACAATACCCGAAAATTGGGTAGGGCTTGACTAGAAATTTATATACCTTAGTATGGGTTCCCTTGCGGCAAAGGTCTGAGCTGAGGCTACCTTGTGAAGATTGTCCACCTGTGTAGTACCCAAGATGATAGTTGGTCATGGTTGGGAGGCCAAACTCACAGGAAAGGTGCCTATACTAGGGCATGTAATTGAAAGGTTAGGATTGATTATCCGCATACTGAGTATGGTGAATTCGGGATTGTTCCTGACGGATGTATCGAATGTTGTGGTGAAAGTGTACAATCTCTGCAGAGTGTCAAACTATTCGAATAGCCGCGTCCGCGGTTATGGACAGTTGGAGTGGCCATACTGTTCTATCGTCAGCTGTTTTCAAAACAACTTGTGAAATTAATTGTGACTTTGACTTGACCACAAGAGAGTTGTGACATGAAATGCAAGTGACGAGGTTTGATCTCGTCAATGCCCATTGTTATGGACTTGGGTTTTGGAGAAGATGGGGATGCTGGAGATCGCGGAACGGTTAGCAAACAAGCAACACGGGCACGAGGTTTACCCAGGTTCAGGCCCCCGGAGGGAAAACCCTACTCTTGCTTGTCTGCTCTTAATTACGGCGGATCCGATGATTACAGGGGTGCGCAGATGCAATCTGGCGTGGAGGTGTCTATGCGAAAGTATGAGGTCAGAGATCTAGGTCGTGCCCTCCTAGACTTTATATAGAGTTAGGCAGGTCCCAGGAACAGTCTGAATCGGTTACAGGTTTTAGGGTTTATCCCTTTGAATTTTCTATCTACTCTAGTCTTGCTCTCCAAGGATCCAAAGGCGTCATGGGCCCTGGCCACCCGAAAGTCTTCATGGGCCGACGTATATTTGTCGTGGGCCTTCCTTGGGCTAGACTAGGTATGCTGAAGTCGTGTACCCGCGGGGTATAACCATGTCAGTAGCCCCCGAGTGTTCAGTCGAATCGTAGATTTGGCTGAGGACTCTTCAATCCTTCGGGTGCAACTCTGTCTTTCAAGAGAATGTGTAGGGATTGTTGATGCGTGTGCCCGACTCTCCCGACGGATCAGGGTCAGTAACTGTCCTAGGACAAAACAACACGATCTTCTTCAGGTTCGAGTCCCTCGACTCGAACCCGGAACATATGCTGGCGTAATTCGACTCAGGCCGCGGAGGACTTACAGGAGTGGAATTCCAGTGAATTTAAATGATGTACCCAACGCGTCCGTCGGGATTTTTCACCGCGCCTATTGGCACGGCTTTATACTAGCAGAGCACAGTCATGTGCGTTACCAGGCTATCAGATGATATCTGTAGGTCTTATCTTTGCGTCGCAGACACAACATCCGAATTTGTATCACCGCGGAGGCGTTTAGGGTGGCCAAGGAGAATATTGCTCACTTAGCATTTAATTGGAGCAGAGTTGCCGAAAAGTTTTTGCATACTAATCCGAATATTCATAGGGTGCGTGACCAGCGCTCCCTATGGGAGTAGCCCCCGAGTGTCTGTTTGAGTCGTAGACTCGAGCGGAGACTTTAATTCAGTCGTTGTTCAGTGTCAGGTCCGTAGGACACATTTTTTTTGGATGCTTAAATCCATCCTCCCTATGGGAGTAGCCCCCGAGTCCGTAGTGGAGTCGTTGATTGGACGTAGGACTCGAAGAAACAGTTCAGTGCTGTAATGTGTTGTTCATTTTTCGGGTGCGTGGCCAGCGCTCCTGATAGGAGTAGCCCGCGAGTAATTAGTCGAATCGTATATTCGAGTGAGTACTCTTAGCTTTGAAGCCGAAGAATGGTGACTTTTGCTAGTATAGCTTTTGATGACGTCAGTGCTGACGATCGGTGACCTCAAGCGTCTGCTGCGCCAGAGATGACTTGAGTGGATGAACATGGGTCCCACCTTCTCACCTTGAATTGACCGGTCACGCGCGGCGTGGAGATAATTATGGCGTCGCCTCGATTTCCGCGCGTAGTGGACGGTGTGTTAGCGACGGTTCGTTGCGATGCTGACACGTGTATGGCCAGATCCTGCCGTTGGCATTAGGTCTTCTCGATGGACGGTTGTCGTGCATCGTCTTCGTCTTTATAATCATTGGGGGAAAACATTAGTCTGTTTTCACTGTAGCCATTCTCGTTTCACTGCTCCCTTGTTCTCTGAGAGTTCTTGCTGCGCGCTAGAATATCCTCGGACATTTCCTTCTTCCCTCCTATGTTCTCGCTGTCGGCGCTGCCGTACCACAATGGGGAAGCCGAAGAAGTCTTCTTCTACGGTTGGTACCAGCGCTGCTGGAGGCAAGAAGAGTGCTGCCGCTACCCGTGTCACCGATGGTGGCTGGCGGCGATCGGAGACGCGGGAGAGTGATTTCCGCAAGCTTCGTGAGCGGGGCTTGATCCCGCAGGATAGGGAGGCCGTCAAACTCCCAGGCAACGAGGTAATCCCCCGTCCCCCCGCTGGGTTTCGGGTTATGTTCCTTGCCTTCGTTCTTCGCGGCTTTTCCTTCCCAGTCCACGACTTTCTTCGTGGACTGATTTTTCTTTACGGCGTCCAACTGCATCATCTTTCCCCCCAATTCTCTTCTTTACATTGCTTGTTTTATCACTTTCTATGAGTGCTGGCTTGGTATCGAGCCACACTTTGGCCTCTTCCGGAAACTCTATTCCGTGAAGAGGCAATCTGGTTCGCATGGTGTATATCCCATTGGGGGTTGCATCATCTCCCTCAAACCCAATCTGCTTTTCTTCTCTTTTTCCATGTCTGAATCTGTCCAGTACTGGCGGAGGCGATGGTTTTATATCCGCGACTCCACATGTGGCTAGGCAGGAATTTGGTCTTGCTCCATTCGACCCCTCCCAAAAGATCGAGCCAAAGAGGTCCTGGAAGAACCAGATCTTGGATGGCGAGGTAGCGGAGATAGAGGCTATCTATCGTCGAGTGGAGGATCTCCAGCTGATTCCGGAGAAGGAGGTGAATGGTGTGGATATCATCCGCACTTTTCTTAAGCGTCGGGTGCAGCCACTCCAGGCTAGGGCGCACCCGGTGTTCCTTTATGCTGGCCATCATGATCCGACTAGGGTTTCGGCTGAGAAATTCTCCAAGGGAGATCTCGACGGGGCCCTTCGTCCGCTACTGACGTTCAAGGCTGGAGAGGATATCCCGGGGAAGTCGCTGACTTCTCCGTTCTCTGCTTCGCTTCCTGTTCCACAGGTGTAGATCCGTGCGCGTAGCGCTATTTTCGACTGCATTGTACTTGAACTTGTTTGCTAACAAATTTTCTTCTCTTGTGCAAGAGTTCAAAGTGCTGGGCATGTCGCCACCGCTTCCCGAATTGTTTCCGGCTGCGCCGGATAATGAAGTGGTGGATTCCATGTCCGAGCTGCCATCGGCGCGCTCTCCGGCTGAAGAGGCCAACGAGTCGAGCGAGGACCACACTCGCAAGCGCACACGGAGCTCCAGCGAGTCTTTGGATGCCTCGACTCCGCCGACTCCGAGGAATCTGTTGTGGCTTGAACGTCACAGTGATGGGCATGGAGGCTCTTCCTCTCCGATTCCTGTCGTTCCCGTGCGGGCTGTAGCACCACACCCGCAGGCGAAGCGGAAGAAGGAAGAGAAGAAAGAGGAGAAGAAGGTCCGGAGGACCCCTCCCGTCTTTGACTTGAGCGACCTTGACTCGTAAGTTTTTCTTAGTCTTGTATTACCTTTTCTTGCCTGTTTACTTTGTTCGTGTGCTAACTTGCCCTGGTGCAGCAATTCTTCCAACGACTCCTCCAGTGATGGTGCTCGGGAGATGATGGGGGAGTCGAAGGTCGTGCTTCCTCATCCTCAGACGGTGGCCACCTCTGAAGGCACTGCTCCAGATCCTTCTCCGCAGGAGGTTCGGGTGGTTGCGCCGCAGAAGGCTACAAGCGGACCTTCGAAGTCGCCGTCGAATCATGTAAGTATTCTGCTGTCTGCCACGGGGGGAGTCCTTGAGCCTTTTTCGAATGATCTGTTTTTCTTTCCCACCTCGGGGGGAGCCCCCGGGCATCTGTAGGGTAGTTTGTTGCTTGTTTTTCGTATCTCGGGGGGGAGACCCCGAGCATTTTTCCTATGCGTGACTTGCTTCTGCTCATTCTTTTTGGGCATAGCCCCCGGGCCCTTCTTTTACTGGTGGTTCTTGTTTTCAGCCTTTTGTGCAGGGTGCCAACCAACTGGTGCAACAGCACCTCACGTTGGAGGCCAGCCTCAAACAACTTCAAGGTATTGTTATGCCTTGGTCTTTTGTTTCTTCTTGCATTTTGTCCTTCGATCCGACATTTGTATTGCTTGCTGCAGAGGATCACAATGCCTCTCTTCGTGAGATTGATGCTCTCAAAAAGAGCCTTGGTCAAGCGGAGAAAAAGGCTGAGGTCGCCGTTGGTGCAAGGGAGCGCCTCGAGCTGGAGTTAGCCAACGCGGTTGAGGTGAAGGAGCGCCTGCAGCAGGAGGCTACCGACCGTGAGGAGCAGCTCGCCATGGCCACGGCTTCGCGCGAGAGAGAAGTGGCCGGCAAGCTTATGGCGGCTGCCAAGGTTGTTTCGGGTGAGCATCACTTCCTTATTCTTTTGGATGTTATAGTCTTTCTTTTGCAGTGCTTTTATTCATTCTCCTTCCTTTGTTTTCTTTAGATGCCGCGGTCATTGAGTTTGATCGCGGTGCTCTGGAGCACGGGAGTGCTCTAGATGATGCTACTGCAGCGGTCGAAGATCGCTGCAGCACCGTCGTCAACTCGCTTGCCAAGGCCAAGGAGGTCCTTGTGCGCTCCTACAAGGAGCTTGTCCCCAAGGGTGTGGCCCTCGAAGATGTTGATGCCCTGGCGGAGGCGCTGTCAGCCGAAGCACCTGCAGCGTACAAGCGCAAGCAGAAGGGCATCGGCACATCCGTCGGGCTGGCAATGGCCTTGGCGGCTGGAGCGGAGCTGGACCTTCCCGAGGTCACTTCCCGGATGCCGACGACTGCTGATGGATCCGAGGTAGCCTTCGCCACCTATGTTGATCGCTGTAAGAGTTACTGGCCGAAGCTGATTGATCTGATGGCCGAGTACGCGCTAAGGCAGCAGGGGGAAGCCAAGGCGAGGCAATCCGGCTCCGAGGCTACTCAGGGTGCAGCTTTGTAGGCACTGTAGTTATAGGATACTTGTAGCTTCTTTTGTTGTAAATACTTTGATGAACAATCCTTGTGCCACATGGTGTATTTTGCTGCACTTTAATGAATGTGCTGAATTTCGTGCTCCTTTGGTTGCTTGTTCATGTCCTTTCTTTCTGTTAATCTAGGGTCCTTTGGGTGCTAATCCCGTTGACACTTCGCCTACAGCGCGGCTGCGGCCATCCTTGGATGATGTGTCGCAGCTTGCGTTTCTTCGAGATCGTGTCCATAGCCTCGAGAAAGAGTTGCTTAGGGTGCGTGGCCATGTTGATGTTTGGAAGTCCAAAGCAGATCGAGGTGCTGCTAGAGAGGAGTACTTGATGGCGGAGTTCCTTCGATTATCCGAGCAGCTTCAGTGTAAGTTTTTCGAGTTGTTGCCCATTTCTTCGGATGCGCCTGCTGGCCTTGCATCTTACTTTTTTTGCAAGTATTGCAGGTGCTAATCTTGCTCCAAGGGAGGAGAAGGAGTGTGTTGCTGTTCGAGTCAATTGCTTGACTCAACAGGACATGGAAGCCAACGAGTTCTTCTGGATGGATCGTGACCGTGCTATGGTCCTTGCGACGGTGCAAGATCGTGTTCACCAAGTATCGCGGGTGCTTCGTCAGGTGAATACGTCACTCGTGTCGGTTCTGCATGTGATGTTTCCGTTGGATGATGCACCATCGACTCTCTCTGGTCTACTGTCGAAGTTTTGGAACGTTCATCATGTCAAGGAATTGGTGCGGCATCAGCTCGTCGCAGGGGTGAAGGCTGCACTCTCCCTCGTGCGGTTGCATCGTCCTGACGTGGATCTGTCCACTGTAGCGGCTGGGCCACCCCTTCGGCCAGATGGTGGTGTGTGGGATATGCGTCCGCATTACGCGGCTGTAAGGCAGTATGCCGAAGAGATCGTAGATCTGTTTGAGCAGCGTGCTCAGGTTATTCTTCAGAGTAGGTAGTACCTGTACAAGAGAGAGATGTAAAATTTGTATATATTTGACTGGGCATGTTTTGCCCTTTGTTATAAAGGTTTGGTTGTTGTGCTAGCACGTAATGCTTTGTTCGTATGCGTGTCCTTTTCGTTAGCCTGACGTGGTCAGCTACTCAGGTGTACACGTGTTGTCCTCAGTCGACGAAGTCGTGAGGTGGGGGGAGCCCCCGAGTGCGTTTGTAGCATGGAGTAAAAATGCGAGTAGTAAACAAAATTTTGGGCGAGACACTTAGCTTTATTCATATCGTAATGGAGGAGGTACATTGTTCGGCTGAGTAGCCTTGGCTGAATAGCCTTATTGAAAGTAAAGAAGGAGGTAGCTATGGGTAGAATCGTCGCAGTTGTGCGACGTTCCATGGGTTGGACTATGCGACTCCAGACTCCACGTGCTTGAGGCGATTGGCGCCACCTGGGATGGCCTCGGTGACGATGTAGGGTCCTTCCCATGGCGACTCGAATTTCTTCGGTCGTTCTTGCTTGAGTCGCAAGACTAGGTCTCCTTTGATGAAGGACCTTGGACGCAGCCGTCGGCTGTGGTAGTTGTGGAGGTTCTGCTGATACACCGCTGATCGGGCTGCTGCTATGTCTCGCGCCTCATCGAGTGTGTCGACGGCGTCTTTGAGTGCATCCGTGGATTCGGCTTCGCTTTAAGCGACGACCCGAGGGGCCTGGTGGCGTACTTCGGCTGGTAGCACGGCTTCGGCTCCGTGCACCATGAAGAACGACGTGTAGCCGGTGGAGCTGTTTGGCGTGGTACGCAGGCTCCATAGGACGGAGGGTAGCTCTTTTGTACAGGCTCCGGCGAGTCGCTCGAGTGGGCTCATAAGGCGTTTCTTAATGCCGACGCCGATTAGGCCGTTGGCCTTCTCCACCTGTCTGTTTGTTTGCGGGTGCGCCACTGAGGCATAGGTGATGTTGATCCTGAGGCCTTCGTAGAAGTCTTGAAATTCTTTGGAGATGAAGTTCGATCCATTGTCGGTGATGATGCTATGCAGCACGCCGAACCTGTAGACAATGGATTCAAAGAACTTGATGGCGGTTTTGCCCTTTTGGTTAGTAACCGGCATGGCCTCAATCCACTTGGTGAATTTGTCAACTGCGACCAGGAGGTAGACGTGGCCTCCTTTCGAGGACCTGGGCAATTTGTCGATCATGTCGAGGCCCCATTGGGCGAAAGGCCAGGCTAAAGGTATGGGCCTGAGCTCTGACCCGGGTGCGCGCGGTTTGTCGGCTAACCTTTGGCACCCGTTGCATCTTCGGACAATGTCCTTGGCATCGGTCATGGCCGTTGGCCAGTAGAATCCAGCTCGGAGAGCTTTGGCGACAAGGGAGCGGCTGCCTGCATGATGGCCGCAGATGCCCTCGTGGATGTCTTGGAGGATGGTTTTTCCGTCGCCGATGGTGACGCACCTTTGTAGTACACCCGAAATGCTGCACTTGTACAACTCGCCGTTGATGATGGTGAAGGCTTTGGACCGGCGAGATATGTGTCGGGCATCCATCGGGCTATCAGGCAGTTCTCCGTCTATCAGGTACTGGAGGTATGGCCGTGTCCAAGTTTCTTCGACTGCCATGACCTGCATTAGGTTGACCACGGCGACCTCTGTATCCAGATTTGCGGGTCCTTCTTGTCCTTCGGGTGGTGCAGCCCCCGAGTGCTCTGCCTCTTCGGGTGATCCCTTGGGGAATTTTCCTCTTGATGGATGGCACGCAGATCTGTTCGAGGAACACACTTGGCGGCACCCGTGCGCAGGTGGAGCCGATGTTGGCGAGTCTGTCGGCCTCCTCGTTGCTTTCTCTTCCAACGTGCTGAAGCTCGCAACCGTCGAATTCTCCCTCTAGTGAGTTGTAGAGTGCGCGGTACGCGATCATGTTTTCGGCGTGTGCGTCGCATTCATTCATCGTCTGCTGGACGACAAGGTTGGAGTCACCGTAGATGACCAGGCGCGTTGCGCCGCAGATCTTTGCCATCCTCATGCCGTGGATGAGGGCTTCGTATTCGGCCTCGTTGTTGGAAGCTCGGAATTTCATCCGAAGGACGTACTTCATCTTGTCGCCCTGCGGGGAGGTCAGTATGACCCCGACTCCCGTTCCAGCTTCGTGCTTGGAGCCGTCGAAATGCATCGTCCATGACTGCGACATGTCTAGGGTGTCTGGCAGCTGCAGCTCCATCCAGTGTACAAGGAAGTCCGGGAGGACCTGAGACTTGATTGTGTGTCGCTTCTCGTAGATGATGTCTAGGGGAACAGCTCGATGCCCCACAGGGCCACGCATCCTGTAGCCTCTGGATTGTTCAGGATGCTGTTCAGGGGTGCCTCGTTGACGACCATCACCTGGTGCTCCTGGAAGTAATGGCTCAGCCGACGAGCCGTCATGAACACGCCGTAGGCGAGTTTCTGGTAGTGAGGGTACCTCTGCTTTGTTGGCGTCAAAACCTCGCTGAGGTAGTAGATTGGGAGTTGGACCCCGTGGGTCTTGCCTTCTTCGGGTCGCTCGACCACTAGTACGGTGCTCACCACCTGGTGTGTAGCTGCTATGTACAGCAGTAGGGGTTCGCGCTCCTTTGGCGTGACCAAGACGGGCGAGGTAGAGAGTAGACGCTTTAGATCTTCGAATGCATCATCCGCCTCAAGCGTCCACTCGAATTTGTCAGCTTTCCGCAGCTGCTGGTAGAAGGGCAGTGATTTCTCTCCCATGCGGCTGATGAATCTGCTTAATGCCGCTATTCGTCCTGCAAGTTGCTGGACACCTTTGAGGTTTTTCGGATTCTCCATGGCCATGATGGCCCATATTTTCTTTGGGTTTGCCTCGATCCCTCGCTGGGAGATGAAGTAACCAAGCAGCTGACCCGATGGGACGCCGAAGGCGCACTTTTCGGGGTTAAGCTTGATCCTGTAGCAGTCGAGATTATCGAACGTCTCGCGAAGATCGTCGATGAGTGTTCTCGCCTCCCTGGTTTTGATGACTATGTCGTCGACATAGACTTGGACCTTGCAACTGATCTGGTCCTTTAGGCATGCCTGCATGCACCGCTGGTACATGGCACCTGCGTTCTTTAGCCCGAAGGGCATTGTGTTGTAGCAGAACACCCCGAACGGCATGATGAACGCCGTTTTCTCCTGATCTTTGACTTTGAGTCGAATCTGGTTGTAGCCTAAGTAGGCATCGAGGAAGGAGAGCTTCTCGCATCCTGCAGTCGAATCGATGATCTGATCGATCCGAGGGAGAGGGAAGTGGTCCTTTGGGCAGTGCTTGTTCAGCGATGTGAAGTCCACGCACATCCGCGGGATGCCCGTGTCCTTTTTGGGGACCATCACAGTATTGGCGAGCCACTCGCTTTCCTTAATCTCCCTGATGAAGTTTGCAGTGAGTAGTCTGTTGACTTCAATCCCTATGGCTTCGGCCCAGGCTCAGACAGTCTCCGGATGGACTGCTTGACCGGCTTGGTGTCTGGAAAGACGTTGAGTGCGTGCTCGACGAATTCCCTGGGAACTCCTGGCATGTCCGCAGGACACCAGGCGAAGATTTCCCAGTGCTCACGGAGGAATTCGACGAGCGCGCTTTCCTACGCGGGGCTGAGATCGTTGGCGATCAGCACCGTCTTGGAGGCATCCGTCGGGTGGACCTGCACCTTCTTTGTGTTAACGGTGGAGTCGAAGGACATATCAGGTGCGTTTTGCCTTGCGACTGGGGGTGCCCCATTGTCCGTCACCTCGCGGAGCCTTACGAGCTCCTCTTGCATGCCGAATGACTGGGAGATTCTGTTGAAGTCCCTGTCGCAGTGGTCCGATCGGGTGAAGCTCCCGTGGACCGTGATGACTCCCCTGGGTCCTGGCATCTTTAGTAGCAGGTACGCGTAGTGTGGTACTGCCAGGAACCTTGCGAATGCTACACGCCCGAGGATGGCGTGGTATTGTGATGGCCAGTCCACCACTTCGAACTCAAGCCGCTTGCATCGGAAGTTATCCGGTTTGTCGAAGATGACGTCGAGCCATATCTTTCCCAGGGGGAATATGCCCTTTCCTAGGACAATGCCATGGAATGTTGTGTCTAACTATTCCAGGCTGCACAGCGGGATCCGCATTGCTTCTAGAGTGCTTGCGAACATCAGGTTGATGCCGCTGCCGCCATACATGAAGACGCGGCTCATCTCGAAACCTCCGATCTGCGCCTCCAGCACCAGGGCAGCATGACCTGGGCGAGGGACCTGGCAAGGGTGATCCGAACGGCTAAACGTGATGCAGGACTCCGATCCGCTGAGGTACTCAGGGATGGCGGGTGGAGCTGTCACGGCCAGGTTGATCTGGCGGGTGATTTTCTTCTACACCCTATTCGTTGGGCGCCCCTTCTGAATCACCAGTGCTCCTTTCGGCGGGGGATACCCGTGCCCAACGTTGTTCTGTGCTGGTGTGACTGGTTGGTTTGGGCCTCCTACAGGTGGCGGTGGAGGAGCTCCATGTGCTATCTCTCCTGGTGCAGGTGCGTTCCCAAATCCAGGGGGTGGAGCTTGCTGCCTCATCTAAACCATGCTTTCGCTGAGCTTCTGGAAACTCGCGGCAGTCCTTGAGCATGTGGCTTGCCTTCTTCTGACTATCCTGCTTGTCGATGTAGAAGTAGATGGTGCATGGACCCGACAGTTTTTCGTATGCTGAGGGTCCTTCGTCGCGGCTGCGGCGCTGCCACGACTGTGCTGGGCGTCCTCCATCATGGAAGTTGCCTCCGCGGTATCCGCCGCTGTTGCGGTTGGCGTTGTTGCGGCGGTCGGCGTAGCCGGCCGCGACCATGTAGGGTCCATCTGTTGGAATTATGCCCTAGAGGCAATAATAAAGATGTTATTATTATAATTCTTGTTCATGATAAAGTTTATATTCCATGCTAGAATTGTATTAAGCGGAAACATTAATACTTGTGTGGTTTGTGAACAACACCGTGTCCCTAGTACGCCTCTATGGACTAGCTCATTGATCAATGATGGTTAAGGTTTCCTAACCATAGACATGAGTTGTCAATTGATAATGAGATCATATCATTGGGAGAATGATATGGTGGACAGACCCAAACTAAGCGAAGCAATTAGATCATGTCATCGTGTTCGTCTTTGCGAAGCTTTTCTTATGTCAAATATTGTATTCCTTAGACCATGAGATAATGCAACTCCCTGGTATCGGAAGAAAGCTTTGAGGTCATCAAACGTCATCCTATGAGAGGGTGATCATAAAGGTGTCTCTCAGGTGATCGGAAAGTATCTGTTGGGTTGTATGTATCGAGATGGGTTTTGTCCCTCCCAAGTCGGAGAGATATACTTCGGGCCCACTCGGTAATCGATATCAACACCGCTTGCAAGCATGTGGTTAAGGAGTTAATCACAAAGTGATATCGGATTACGGAACGAGTAAAGTACTTGCTGTGAACGAGATTGAACTAGGTATGACGGTACCGACGATCGAATCTCAGGCAAGTAAAATATCGCGAGACGAAGGGAATATATATATGGGATTGATTGAATCCTGGCATCGTGGTTCATCCGATATGATAATCGATGAATGTGTAGGAGTCAATATGGGTGCCCAGACCCCGCTGTTGATTATTGATAGAAGATCATGTCTGCATATTCTCGAACCCGCAGGGTCACACACTTAACGTGTCTCGACGCTAGGATAGATTGGATAATTGGTTTATGAATTTTTGTTCGGAGTCTCGGATGGGATCTGGGATATCACGAGAGGTTCCGGAATGGTCCGGAGAATAAGATTCATATAAGGCAGTGCAGTTTTTGGAGTTCGGAATTGTTCCGGATTAATCGGTATTGTACCGGAAGCTTCTAGAACCTTTCGGAAGGGGGCCAACGTGGTCCCACCTTCCGGGAGGGGGCATGGGCCTATGAGGGAGTGTCCTGGCCGCATTGGGCCAGGGGCACAAGGCCCCATAGGGCCCAGCCGATTCTAGATAAGTTTAAACTCGTTTAAACTAGAGATAGAATTTCTAGATAAGGGAGAGTTTAAATCGTTTAAACTAGAGATAGGCTTGGAGGATGGGCAAGGGCTGGCCGCACCCCCCTCTATATATAGAGGGCTGGTGCGCCCCCTCCCCCCCCCACACACACCTTCCTCCAAACCCTAGTAGCCATGCTGCCTTCCTCTCTCCCTCCCGACTGTTTGTAGGCGAAGCCCTGCGGCAGAAATTCTCCACCATATACACCACGCCGTCGTGTTGTAGATCCAATCCATCTCTCCACCCTACTTGCTGGTCCGAGGAAGGAGGAGACGTCGAGGTGCCGCACGTGTGCATCTCACGGAGGCACCGCCACTTGTGGTGCTAGATCGGATCGGATCGCGAGGAGGAGAAGCGAGTATGACTACATCACCCACGTTCCGACGAACGTTCCGCTGTGCGAATCTTCAAGGGTATGAAGATCTAATCCAATCTCTCTCGTTGTTTGCATCTCCTAGATTAGATCTTGGCTTTCCCTCTGTTCGCTTCCGTAGAAAATTTTGATTTACTATGCTGCGAAACCCTTCAGTGGTATCAGAGCTAGATCTATGCGTAGATGTGATTCACGAGTAGAACGCAACGTGGTTGTTGCGGGCGTTGATGTTTTCTGTTGCAAGCCTCTTGTTTTTGTTCTTCTTATGACGCGGGATAGTGAGATTGAAGCGGTCCAGGCCAACCTTACGCGACGTCGTTCGCGAGACCGGCTCCGCACTTGACGTGTGGCTTGTACCACACATGCGGCTGGTGGATGTCAGTTTCTCTCACTATAGTTGTCATGGGATTAACACCGGAGTTTGGCAACCATAATATCACCGTTGTGGCTTTCCGTAGGTAAGAATCGTTCTTAGCATCTACTCCCATAAGCCACGTAAAACATGCAACAACAAAGTAGAGGCGTCTAACTTGTTTTTGCAGGGAGTGTTTTCTGTGATATGGTATGGCCCAAGATGTGATGTGTATAATGTATGCGATGATCATGTTTTGTAATGTTCACGACTTGCATGTCGATGAGTACACAACCGGCAGGAGCCATATGGTTGTCTTTATAATTGTGTATGACCTGCGAGTCAACTTCTTATACGCCATGTAATAGCTTTACTTTATCGCTAAGTAGTTAGCAATAGTTGTAGTTGCTATTCGCGGTGGAGGCAATCATGGTGGAGTGATGGAGATCATGCCGAACGCACAAGATGGAGATCATTGCGCGAAGATTGGCTATACCATGTCACATAAAGTTATATGCATGTGATGTTTATCCTTTTATGTATCTTATTATGCTTAGATCACGACGGTAGCATTATAAGATGATTCCTCACTTAAAGATCAAGATAAAAACTGTGTTCTCCCCGAGTATGCACCGTTGCGAAAGTTCGTCGTGTCCAAGCATCACGTGATGATCGGGTGCTATAGACTCTACGCTCACATACAACGGGTGCAAGCCAGTTTTGCACACGCGGAAATACTTGGGTCTAACTTGACGAGCCTAGCATGTACAGACATGGCCTCGGAACACATGAACCGAAAGGTTAAGCATGAGTCATATGAATGATATGATCGACACTTCGTTGTCCACCATTGAAACCACATCTCTTCTCGTGAAGATCGGATTAGGTGTGGTGAATTTGGATCGTGTTCACTAAACAACTTGAGGGATGTTGAATTTAGTGGGAGTTCATCTAGTAATTTGATTAAGTTGAACTATTTATCATAAACATAGTCTAAATTGTACTTGCAAATACTGTAGATCCAATGGCCAAGTCCAACTTCAACTTCAATGTTTTTGCTGAGAAAGAAAAGCTTAGAAACAATGGGTCTAACTTCACCAACTGGTTCCGCAATCTAAGAATCATCCTGTCTGGCGGACAAAAGGACTATGTCCTTGAGAAAGCATTAGGTAACCCCCCTGCTGCAACTGCGCCGGCTGATGAGAAAGTTGTCTATCAGTCTTGCAAAGATGATTATGGTGTGATTAAGAGCACCATGTTGTTTGCTATGGAACCGGAACTTCAAAATCGTTTTGAAAACTATCCCGGGCCCTTTGAGATTCTCGAAGAGTTGAAAACCATGTTTCAGACTCAGGCCCGTTCTGAGAGATATGATATCTCCGAGAAGTTCTTTAACTGCAAGATGGAGGAAGGGAGTTCCGTTAGTGAGCATGCCATTAAGATGTCGGGCTACACTCAACGCCTTGAGCAACTGGACTGCAAGATTCCAGAGGAGCTCAAGATTGACAGGGTTCTGCAATCACTCCCTCCCAGCTACAAAAGTTTTGTAGTGACTCATGATCAGATTGGTTCCACTGATACGATCACCGAGCTCTTCGCAAAGCTGAAGGCTGCGGAGGTGGACATCAAGAAGGATAATCATGTGTTGATGGTCAACAAGCCCTCCTTTAAGAAAGGTAAAGGTGCAAAGAATCCCTTCAAGAAGGGCGGCGGCAAGCGCAATGCCCCTGCTGAGAAGAAGCTTAGGTCTGGTCCCAAGCCGGAAACTGAGTGCTTCTATTGCAAGGACAAGGGTCACTGGAAGCGCAACTGTCCGAAGTACTTAGCGGACAAGAAGGCTGGCACCATCAAAGGTATATTTGATATACATGTTATTGATGTTTTCCTTACTAGCCCTCGTTGTAGTGCCTGGGTATTTGATACCGGTTCAGTTGCTAATATTTGTAACTCGAAACAGGAGCTACGGAATAGACGGCGGCTTGCGAGGGATGAGGTGACGATGCGCGTTGGCAACGGATCAAGAGTTGATGTGATGGCCGTCGGCACGCTCTCCTTAGTTTTACCTTCGGGATTAGTTTTAAACCTTAATAAGTGTTATTATGTGCCTGCGTTGAGCATGAACATTATTTCTGGATCGTGTTTATTGCAAGACGGTTATTCATTTAAATCGGAGAATAATGGTTGTTCTATTTATATGAGTAACATCTTTTATGGTCATGCACCTATTGTGAATGGTTTATTTCTTCTAAATCTCGAAAGGGATGAAACACACATCCATAACATTGAGGCTAAGAGATGCAAAGTAGATAGTGATAATACTACTTATTTGTGGCACTGTCATCTAGGTCATATTGGTGTAAAGCGCATGAAGAAACTCCATTCTGATGGACTTTTGGAGTCTCTTGATTTTGAATCATTTGACACATGCGAACCATGCCTCATGGGCAAGATGATCAAAACCCCGTTCTCCGGTATGATGGAGCGAGCAATGGACTTGTTGGAAATCATACATACCGATGTATGCGGACCGATGAGTGTTTCGACGCGCGGTGGATATCGCTATTTTCTCACTTTTACCGATGACTTAAGTAGATATGGGTATATCTATTTAATGAAACATAAATCTGAAACGTTTGAAAAGTTCAAAGAATTTCAGAATGAAGTGGAGAACCATCGTAACAGAAAGATTAAGTTTCTACGATCCGATCGTGGGGGCGAATATTTGAGTTATGATTTTCTCACGCATCTCAAAGCAAGTGGAATCGTTTCACAACTCACGCCACCCGGAACACCACAGCGCAATGGTGTGTCTGAACGCCGGAATCGAACCCTATTAGATATGGTCCGATCGATGATGTCTCTTACTGATTTGCCGTTATCATTTTGGGGTTATGCATTAGAAACCGCTGCATTCACTTTAAATAGGGCTCCATCTAAATCCGTTGAGACGACACCGTATGAACTATGGTTTGGTGCTAAACCTAAGTTGTCGTTTCTTAAAGTTTGGGGATGCGAAGCTTACATCAAGAAGTTGATGCCGGACAAGCTCGAACCCAAAGCGGAGAAATGCGTCTTCATAGGATACCCTAAGGAAACTATTGGGTATACCTTCTATCACAGAACCGAAGGCAAAGTGTTTGTCGCAAAGAACGGTTCCTTTCTTGAGAAGGAGTTTCTCTCGAAAGAAGTGAGTGGGAGGAAAGTAGAGCTAGACGAGGTTATTGAACCTTCTCTTGAATTGGAGAGTAGCGTAGCACCTGAAATTGTTCCAGTGCCGCCTGCACCAACAATAGAGGAAGCTAATGACAAGGATCATGAAGCTTCGGACGATGCTGCTACTGAACGTCGCAGGTCGACAAGGTCGCGTGCCCCTCCTGAGTGGTACGGCAACCCTGTCTTGACTGTCTTGTTAGTAGAAGACAGTGAACCTACGAACTATGAGGAAGCGATGATGAGCCCAGACTCTGAGAAATGGCTAGAAGCCATGAAATCCGAATTGGGATCCATGAGCGAAAACCAAGTATGGACTTTGGTGGACCCTCCTAGCGACCGAAAGGCCGTTGAGTGCAAATGGATCTTCAAGAAGAAAACGGACGCGGATGGTAATGTTACCGTCTATAAAGCACGGCTTGTTGCGAAAGGTTTTCGACAAGTTCAAGGTGTTGACTACGATGAGACTTTTTCTCCCGTAGCGATGTTTAAGTCCATTCGGATTTTATTAGCAATTGCTGCGTTTCATGATTATGAAATATGGCAGATGGATGTCAAGACTGCGTTTCTCAATGGCAACATTGATGAAGAGTTGTATATGATGCAACCCGAAGGTTTTGTCGATCCTAAGGATGCTGATAAAGTATGCAAACTTCAGCGTTCCATTTATGGACTGAAGCAAGCATCTCGGAGTTGGAACCTTCGTTTTGATCAAGTGATCAAGAGCTTTGGATTTGTTCCAAATTGCTACGAAGCTTGCATCTACAAGAAAGTGAGTGGGAGCTCGGTGACGTTTCTGGTACTATATGTGGATGACATATTAATTATTGGAAATGACATCAACATGCTTAACGATGTGAAGAGTTATTTGAACAAGTGTTTTTTAATGAAAGACCTAGGTGAAGCTGCTTATATATTGGGCATCAAAATCTATAGAGATAGACAAAGACGCCTGATAGCTTTAAGCCAGAGTACATACCTAGACAAAGTTCTGAAAAGGTTCAGAATGGATAAGGCATTAAAAGGTTCAGTGCCTATGTTGTCAGGTAAGATATTGAGCAAGGCTCAGTGTCCAGCTACGGTAAATGATAGGGAAGCTATGAGCAAAGTGCCTTATGCCTCTGCCATAGGTTCCATCATGTATGCCATGCTGTGTACTAGACCGGATGTGTCCAATGCTCTTAGTTTGACGAGCAAATATCAAAGTGATCCAGGAGTGGAACACTGGACAGCCGTGAAGAACATCCTAAGGTACCTAAATAGGACTAAAGAAATGTTCTTAGTCTATGGGGGTGATGAACAGCTCGTCGTAAAAGGTTACGTCGATGCTAGTTTCGACACCGACAAGGATGATTGTAAATCTCAGACAGGATACGTGTATATTTTGAATGGAGGAGTTGTGAGCTGGAGAAGCTGCAAGCAAAGCGTGGTCGCGGGATCTACAGTAGAAGCGGAATACATGGCTGCTGCAGAAGCGTCAAGTGAAGGAGTTTGGATCAGAAACTTCATCACTGAGCTTGGCGTGGTTCCAAGTGCATTGGACCCATTGGAGATATTGTGTGACAACACTGGCGCCATAGCACTCGCTAAGGAACCAAGATATCATCCAAAGACCAAGCATATCAACCGCAAGTTTCATATAATCCGAGATTATATAGCAGATGGAGATCTGAAGATCAGCAAAGTACATACAGATCTGAATGTCGCAGATCCATTGACTAAACCTCTTCCACGTGTAAAACATGATCAGCACCTCAGTGCCATGGGTGTGAGATTGTTGCCAAATGTAAACTAGATTATTGACTCTAGTGCAAGTGGGAGACTGTTGGAATTATGCCCTAGAGGCAATAATAAAGATGTTATTATTATAATTCTTGTTCATGATAAAGTTTATATTCCATGCTAGAATTGTATTAAGCGGAAACATTAATACTTGTGTGGTTTGTGAACAACACCGTGTCCCTAGTACGCCTCTATGGACTAGCTCATTGATCAATGATGGTTAAGGTTTCCTAACCATAGACATGAGTTGTCAATTGATAATGAGATCATATCATTGGGAGAATGATATGGTGGACAGACCCAAACTAAGCGAAGCAATTAGATCGTGTCATCGTGTTCATCTTTGCGAAGCTTTTCTTATGTCAAATATTGTATTCCTTAGACCATGAGATAATGCAACTCCCTGGTATCGGAAGAAAGCTTTGAGGTCATCAAACGTCATCCTATGAGAGGGTGATCATAAAGGTGTCTCTCAGGTGATCGGAAAGTATCTGTTGGGTTGTATGTATCGAGATGGGTTTTGTCCCTCCCAAGTCGGAGAGATATACTTCGGGCCCACTCGGTAATCGATATCAACACCGCTTGCAAGCATGTGGTTAAGGAGTTAATCACAAAGTGATATCGGATTATGGAACGAGTAAAGTACTTGCTGTGAACGAGATTGAACTAGGTATGACGGTACCGACAATCGAATCTCGGGCAAGTAAAATATCGCGAGACAAAGGGAATATATATATGGGATTGATTGAATCCTGGCATCGTGGTTCATCCGATATGATCATCGATGAATGTGTAGGAGTCAATATGGGTGCCCAGACCCCGCTGTTGATTATTGATAGAAGATCATGTCTGCATATTCTCGAACCCGCAGGGTCACACACTTAACGTGTCTCGACGCTAGGATAGATTGGATAATTGGTTTATGAATTTTTGTTCGGAGTCTCGGATGGGATCCGGGATATCACGAGAGGTTCCGGAATGGTCCGGAGAATAAGATTCATATAAGGCAGTGCAGTTTTTGGAGTTCGGAATTGTTCCGGATTAATCGGTATTGTACCGGAAGCTTCTAGAACCTTCCGGAAGGGGGCCAACGTGGTCCCACCTTCCGGGAGGGGGCATGGGCCTATGAGGGAGTGTCCTGGCCGCATTGGGCCAGGGGAACAAGGCCCCATAGGGCCCAGCCGATTCTAGATAAGTTTAAACTCGTTTAAACTAGAGATAGAATTTCTAGATAAGGGAGAGTTTAAATCGTTTAAACTAGAGATAGGCTTGGAGGATGGGCAAGGGCTGGCCGCACCCCCCTCTATATATAGAGGGCTGGTGCGCCCCCTCCCCCCCCCCCACACACACCTTCCTCCAAACCCTAGTAGCCCTGCTGCCTTCCTCTCTCCCTCCCGACTGTTTGTAGGCGAAGCCCTGCGGCAGAAATTCTCCACCATATACACCACGCCGTCGTGTTGTAGATCCAATCCATCTCTCCACCCTACTTGCTGGTACGAGGAAGGAGGAGACGTCGAGGTGCCGCACGTGTGCATCTCACGGAGGCACCGCCACTTGTGGTGCTAGATCGGATCGGATCGCGAGGAGGAGAAGCGAGTACGACTACATCACCCACGTTCCGACGAACGTTCCGCTGTGCGAATCTTCAAGGGTATGAAGATCTAATCCAATCTCTCTCGTTGTTTGCATCTCCTAGATTAGATCTTGGCTTTCCCTCTGTTCGCTTCCGTAGAAAATTTTGATTTACTATGCTGCGAAACCCTTCACCATCGCGATCGTCGTAGACGCGCGATCTCCTCTTGCTACGGCGCTCCCGTCGTCGGTCGTAGTCGTCCTCTTCCTCCGATTGTGTCCGGTGGACGGAATCTTCGCCGTCGGCCCACCTGTTAGCGATGTCCATGAGGTGGTCGAGCGTATTGGGCTTGACGCGCCCAAGTTCCTCCTTGAAGTCCTAGCGCTTGACGCTGTCCTTGAAGGCGTCGATGGCCCTTTCTTCGGAGATGTGTGCCGCGGAGTTCTTGGTGTTGGACCAACGCAGTATGTACGAGCGAATGGATTCGCCCGTTCGTTGAGTGCAGGCTCGCAACTCCTCGATCGAGGCAGGCCTCTTGCTGGTGCCTTTGAAGTTTCGGATGAAACTGTAAGCCAGCTCCTCCCAGCTTCGAATGGATCCTGAAGATAGGCTGCTAAGCCAGATCCGAGCTGCGCCTGTCAGCTGCAGCTGAAGGCATTGCATGGCGGTTTCCTTGTTTCCACCGTGTAGCTTGACGGATGACAGGTGGTCGCTGAGCCACGCCTTGGGGTCCTCTGTGCTGTCGAACTTCGGAGTATCCGAAGGAAGCTTGAAATTTCGCGGCATCCGTGTCCATCGGACAGATCTGCTGAAGCACCAGGCCCCGCAGAATTCTCCTTCGTCTTCGTCCATCTCGGATTCAGACGAGCATGCGCGCTTGGCTCGTCCTTTGTCGATTTTGCGTTGTGTGAACACGTCTCTGGCATCGTAATCGCGGCTGCGATGGCGTGAGCTCTTGTGCCTTCTAGGAAGGTCATGGTCCTCTTCTTCGGATGAAGGAGTGGGGCTGCGGTTGAACCTGACCGTAGCTTTCTTCTTCGGCTCCGTAGGAGCTTCTTGATGGAGCGCACTCTGACAAGTCCGAGTCCGGTGAGTGCGGACTTGTGCATGGCTCTTTTCGGGTCCCCCTCCGGAGGTGGGTGGGACACGAGGTATGCGGTGGCTGCCATGATCGCAGCTTGCAGCGTCTTCGGGATGATGTTGCCGTCGGCATCCATCTCCATGAAGGATGCGTGGTGGGTTTGGGTCACCTCACGGCGCTCCTTGGGGTCCAAACTCTCCATCCGGGAGCGGTGTTTGTTGTCGTGGTTGCCGTTCGAGCTGGAGCCGATGCCCATGGCGGAGAGCGCAGCTCGTCACGCGCTGGACTCTGAGGCTGCTTGCTTGCGTTTGTCAAGCACCTCTTGCATCTTGACCTGTTTCTTGTGCTCCTCGATCAGGAGCAAGTGGTATGCCATCAGCAGGTCCCGTGAGGCATCTGCAGGCAGTATCGTGCTACCCGCCACGGCGGCGTGTGCCTGGGCCCATCCCTATTTGCTAAGGCGGATGACCTGGCCGGCGTTGTCCCTTTCGGGTGGGGGGACTGGCTTCTTCTGTTCCCGCCGTTTCGGTCCTGCGGGTTGGGCGGCGGGTTGGGCGCTTGCTGATCCGCATCGCTCTGGATGACTACGGCGCATTGGTAGCACTCGTAGATTGGTCTGCTGTTGCCGCAGCTTTCGGATCCGGAACCGTAGGTCCCTTCATCCGATGGCGAATCGCACAGATCGGAGTTGCAGCTGCTGCTGTCGTAGGACTCATCCGTTGATGATGATGTGTGTAGCACGGGGTGTGGGGCCCATGAAGCGGGCCTGATTGATGGTAGGGGCACCCGCTCTGGGAGGCGGAGGGTGCCGGTTTGCCCCACCTGGAAGCAGAAGCTCCCGAATAGGATCTCGAGTCCGTCGCCTATGGGCTCGAAGTCCTTCATGGTGGCCGGTGAGTGGGCGGTGAAGTCGAAAGCGCCAAAGAGGAGGTGACTCTCCGTCGCCGCAGAGTTGTAGATCGCTCGGGTTGGGACCGTCACGATCGCACAATCAGCGTCCCCAGTTCCCACAGACGGCGCCAATTGACGAGGTTTGATCTCGTCAATGCCCATTGTTATGGACTTGGGTTTTGGAGAAGATGGGGATGTTGGAGATCGCGGAACGGTTAGCAAACAAGCAACACGGGACACGAGGTTTATCCAGGTTCAGGCCCCCGGAGGGAAAACCCTACTCCTGCTTGTCTGCTCTTGATTACGGCGGAACCGATGATTACAGGGGTGCGCAGATGCAATCTGGCGTGGAGGTGTCTATGCAAAAGTATGAGGTTAGAGATCTAGGTCGTGCCCTCCTAGCCTTTATATAGAGTTAGGCAGGTCCCAGGCACAGACCGAGTCGGTTACAGGTTTTAGGGTCTACCCCTTTGAATTTTCTATCTACTCTAGTCTTTCTCTCCAAGGATCCGAAGGCGTCATGGGCCCTGGCCACCCGAAAGTCTTCATGGGCCGACGTATATTTGTCGTGGGCCTTCCTTGGGCTGGACTAGGTATGCTGAAGTCGTGTACCTGCGGGGTATAACCATGTCAGCAAGTTCCCACTTAGGTGTTATAAAACTTTCAACTAGCTTTCTTTGCTTCTGAACTTGGTAGAGGTAAACCTGGCTTTTGGCAAAACAACCCTAGAGCTTAATATACTACTACAAAACCCCCCTTAAATTATTAGTATTAGTTTGCGAGTACTTAAAGAGTACTCATGGCTTTGTTCCTGGCTATTCCCGTGGCCAGACTATGAAGAGGAGTACCAGGTGATGGACCACGGGAAGGTTACGACAACTAGGATCATCTCCCATCGTCAGCATTGCCTGTGACCCCGAAGATGGAGCTTCGCCTACGGTATCGTTATCTTTATGTTATTCCGCTGCTTGAGTTATATTAAGAACTGAATCATGAGATCCTTATTTGTGTATGACCTTATGTATGGTTTGTAATGGATGATGTACTGTGATATCCAAATCTGGTATGTCTCGCAAAAATGGTAATCCTGGGATTGCGATGTATGGCATAACAGGGATCTGTGATTAAAAATCCGGGTGTTGACAAGTGGTATCTATCATATATATGCATTTGGCTAAGTGTAGATGAGGCTTGCTTTGCTCAAAATAAGTTTTCCTTATTAGTTGAAAACACTAAGTTTTTGTTTGTCAAATCACCCAAGGAATAACCAATAAAATTGGTTAACCTTTAACCCTTGTTTAACCACAAGCTTTTAACTTAGAAATTGGGATGAGGAGATCCTTGATAGCTTCCATGTCTTGATGCTCAAATTGTCCATTGCCGGGGACACGGCTAAGTCACTCTCTCGAGAGGTGGTGCACTTTCCCCACAAGACTCGAATGCATCGAGACAAGATCTTTCAGAAGCCTTCCCTTAGACCAAATGGACGCGTTTCATCCTATTACCCCCTACCACCTTTTGTCCATCTAGCTAAGTTATTGCAACCTATATGATCCAGGCAGAGCCCATAATGCCATGTGGCTGCACTAGAAGCTTCTCAACATTTGACATCTCAAATCTCTTTGTTCCTGGGTGGCTTTCCACAAGTGTGATACACAAGTTTTCACCAGTTTACTCGCCTTGTGTAACCACTCAACATAAATCCATTCTCACCATTCCACCCAGGTGATTCATTCACATAGTTGTTTTATTAAAAAAACACAAGTCATAGACTTAGAAATATTTCATAACATGAATATAATCCACCCTTGTTTTCTACTATCTAGGCTAAGCTTGATAGTAGTAAGGATCTTAACTTAGGGAAAATTCTACTAAGGCATCATCTACTAGGATTTTCCAACGCATAGCATACTTAGTAAAATTTCTATGCAAGTGCTACTCAAAATATCACTAATGCATAGTCAAAATATTAGGACAAAATGTATGAAGCACCACTTGCCTTTTTAGTAGAGAAACTAAGTTCACTCCTTGATCTTGCAATTGTCACACTCTTCAAAGATGACTACAAGTCAATCAAGGTACGAATTCAAACTATCATTCAAACAATTCACCACATAAAATAAGGAAAACAAAATAATGCATGCAAGCATGCAAAAGATTGTTTTATTTGGAAAGGTGGTTTCTAATAGGCTATAAACATTTTAAAACACCTATTGGTCATTTATAAAAGTGGAAAAACCATTTGAAATCAAATTAGTGAAAATGGCCTTTTTAAATCATTTTTGTTTTGTTAGAAATGATTTTATTCAAAAGAATAATTTCTAGTGTTTGCCAAATATATTTTTAAACACAAATGTTAGTGTTTATAGTCAAAGTGTTTAAAACAAATCCATTTGCAAAAGGTTTCACTCAAAATCATTTTTAAAACATAACAACATTTTGATTTACTAGAATTTCTTTTAATCATAGTAATATTTTTCTAGTGTTAACAAAATATATTTCTAAACCCAAAAGTTTTTGTTTCTGGTCAGTAGGTTCAAAACAAATCATTTGCAAAGGATTTTACCCAAAAATCATTTTTAGAATAATTTTTATACACAAAATAGTCCTACAAATGTTTCTGCAAAAACAACTAATTTTCCCGAAGCAAAATACTAAACTAAGGGAAAGGTTGCAAAGTTTGCATTTTCCTGATTCTATTGATATAAAGTTTGTAAATTTTGTACGTGTGGATCAAAAGTTATGATTTTTGTAAGTTTAATTAATCAAATTCATTTTCTGGATTTTAAATAGACAGATCAGGCCATGTGTCCTGTTTTTATTGGATGATACCACTTCACTGGGATCGAGCTACACTGACCGCAGGATTTAAATGGGATCGTACGGTGCAGATTTGAGCATACCACTTTGGTTAAAGAATCTATCGTATCCACAAGATCAAGATCTAACGGCCTAGAGCATGTCAACCATAGATGGGCGGCGCCAGCTCGACGTTGAGCGGTGGAGGTGCTGTGCTCGCGGTGGTCTGGCTATTCCAGGAAGCGAGGGAGAGGGAGGAGATGCTCACCGGGTTCGCAGTGATGAGGGGATGCTCGAGGTGGTCGCAGTAGGGCAGGGGGTGCACGGTGGCGACATAGATTGCTCGTCGGAGTCATTTCTATCGTCGGGCACGCTCGGCCATTGTCGGGGACGTCGCTACAGAGCACGAGAAAGCAAGCACGCAGTGGCGTTATATGCGCGAGGGTACGACGAGTACGCGAGCGTCAATGAGAGTGAGAGGGACGGTCAGGGTTTACTGGGAGAGCTCGCTGGAGATGTGCTGGTCATCGGGCATGCACTGGTGAAGACGAAGCTGACGCTCAGTGGCGCGCGCGGGCAGGCTGAGGCCACAGGAAGATGCGCATGGCTAAGGCGAGTACGCTCGTGTTATTCAGGAGGCTAGAGGAGGTGAGGGTTGGCCGGAATTTGTGCTACGGCTTGTCGGAGTAGCAGTAGGTTCGAGCTGAAATTGCAGCAGCCTAGGGGCGTTCGGGGCATGGGGCTTGAGGGGAACGAGAGAGGGGAGGCGAGCGCTTAAGAGGGCGTGGTCGCAGGGCGAGATTAACGTGACGTTTAAGCGAATTTATTCCATGGAATCAAAGCAAAAACGGCGGATGAAATGGGGAAGAACGGGTCATGTGGGGTGGAGACGATGATGAGGTGGACGCTCACGTGGCTCGGGTCCACTAGTCAGCGAGATGAGGGGTACAGGTTCTGGTGAGAAAATATCCAGGGAGAGGAGCGAGTGGGAGTGCCGGGTGGTCTGGGGGTGTTGGGCCTGCTGGGCTGGTGGGTTGGGCTAGGTTTAGTTGGGTCGCCCCCTTTTCTATTTTTTTTCTTTCTGTTTCCTTTTCTTTTCCTATTTCTGATTTCTGTTTCAAATTCAAACACTCATTTGAATTCAGATTTATTTATCAAACCTTTTCCATACTTTTCAGTAGGTTTTTATGTTGTTTAAAAATGTCCATTTTAGAATATTTTCTTATATTAACTTATGGTTTATTATTTATTTAAATTAGTCATTTGTCTTCATTTATTTAAATAAGATTTTAAATATGTTTCCAATCCATATTATTTTATTCAAATGATTTAAACATCTATTTTAAATTCAAATGTTTCTCAAACCTTTTCAGTAAGTTTGGAATGTGTTTAAAATTCCATTTTAGAATATTCAAATATTCTTTTATGGTTTTAATATTTATTTTGATGAGGTTTGTGTCTTTATTTAAACCATTGATTCAAGCCTCCATTTGATTTCAAATTTTCATCAAACCTTTTCAGTAGGTTTTATTTATTCATTAGTGTGTTTTAAATAATTCACTTTGAATTATTTCAAATATTTTAATAAGAATTAATATTTATTTAAATAAGGCTTTTGTCTTTATTTAAATGAATTGGAATATGGTTCCAAACCATACAATTCAATTTAATTAATCCTTTATTATTTTTAAGTTAATTGGATAACTTCTAATCCATTTGGCAATTTGAATTATCTTTCCCATGATTTAATTAATCATTTATATTAGGGATTTTGTCTTATTTTAAATCAAATATGGTTCAAGTCCATATAAGTTTTTATTCAAATAATCTTTATTCCTTTATTTTATTTGGATTATTTTTATTCCATTTGCTTATGGATTTAACTCAAGTTTTAAATTATCTTCTAAATAATTTCTTATGATTTATTATTTATTTAGTTTGGCAATTTCTCTTTATTTAAATAAAGTTGAATATGTTTCAAATTCATATAACTTTATTTAAATAACCTTTTATTCCTTTTTATTATTCAGTAACTTTTTATTCCATTTGTTTATGGATTTGGCCAAGATTTTATTTGACTTTTAAATATTCCTCATTTATTTCTTTCTTTCTTTGTCTTATGAAATCCATATCTTTTTATTTATAGATCCAAACTTGGTGATTCCAATTTGTATAATTTTATTTCATATTTGTTTATCTTTTTAAATCACTTTTGGATTATTTTGTCCACAATTTGGTATGGATTTAGTTAGGAACTTTATTAGCCTTGGAAATTAATTCATTTTATGTTATTAAATTCATAAGTTTTTATCCATGGTTCCAAATTGAGTGAAACCAATTTCTATGGTTTTATAATATTTTTGTTTATCATTTTTGATCATTTATAAATGTTTGTTGCTGAATTTTTATATGGATCAAATCCATAGTCTTTGAGAGATCTTGGAAATGATTTTATTCCATTAGGGTTTTAGGGTTTTGGTTTATTTTCCCAAATGTTTAAATTTTAAGATACATTCATTAATGAATGCAGTTCACTTGATTGAAATTTTGTTGGATTCCCTTTTCATTCAAATTTGTTCAAGAAGGGTTTTGATGTTTCCATTTGGAAGCAAAAAAGTTTCTTTTCACCCTAAATTTCAACAATTGTTTCTTTTGTTTATTTATTTTTCACATTACAAAATTTGGAAAATTTTGGGATGTGACAATACGTTTAATCCTTTGTTTTCAGCAAACCGGTGAGATTGGCAACCTCACTGTAAGTTGGGGCAAAGTATTGTGGATTGTGTTGTGCAAGTTCCAAGTTGTTAGCAACACCTTGGAGTTGTTTCCTTACTCCTACTCGTTCGATAGTATTGGTTTCATAACTAAGGGAAACTTGCTGCTGTGCTCATATTGGAAGCTCTTTTTGAAACTTGAAATCCCTGCTTCCCTTTATGAAGGGCCTTTCTTTCACTATTATATTGAGTCTTCACCTTCTACCTTTAGGCACCATTAAGAGAGCATAGTTGCCATTCTTAGTTCTACGTGCAGTGTCCCAAAACTTATTGATTGATGCATATTGTGATATTACTTGTTCTTGTGCTACTTGTATCTAGTCACTCTTATGAACTTTGAAGGTGTCCTATGCATCTATTTGCTACTCTATGAGGGACAAGTTGATTGTCACTATGCCATGTTTTCTGTATGTGAAACAAACAAACATTTTTCAATGCATGCTATTCATGATCTTTGTTTGTATCCTTTCATGTTGCATGTATAGTTACTTTGTCTTGTTGTTAGAACTCCTTCTTTTATGCACATGTTTAGAGTTCTTTGATCCCAGCTTTCAATGCTTGCAAATGGTTTGATCTTTGTTTTGATGGTACATGTCACCTCAAAAATTATTCTTTTTATCACTTACCTACTCGTGGTGAGCAGGAGTTAAACTTGGGGATGCTTGATACGTTAGAAACGTATCTATAATTTTTATGCTCAATGCTTGTTTAGCATCTACTTTGCTTTGTTGTGTCTACAATTTGAGGTGTTTTTATATGTTTTCTGGAAGTAACCTATTAACAAGTTGCCACGGTGCCAGTTGCCTGTTTTCTTCTGTTTTTGGTTCCAGAAAGGCACAAAATTAATATTCTCGGAATTGGACGGGACAAAAGTCAAAGTCAATATTTTACCGTGGGCAACACGAAGCCAGAAGACGAGACGGAGGAGGGCCTCGGGGGGGGGGGGGCACACCCCTGGCCACGCGGGTGGGCCCACCCCACGCCTGGGGGGTGCAACCACCTCGGGCAACCCCTCGGCCTCCCTCTCTTCCTTGTGCTTTAATGTATAGATCTTGTGAGCTCCGTTCATGATTAAGATCTAATCTATTTGTAATCATGCATGTTGTGTTTGCGGGGATCCGATGAATATTGAGATTACTATGTCAGATTGATTAATGGTTTTGTCTATTTGATACTATCATGTCTGTGTTATTTGTGATCTTGCATGCTCTCCGTTGTTAGTAGCTATCTTGGCCAAGTAGTTGCTAGTGACTCCAAGAGGGGGTATTTATGCTCGATAGTGGGTTCATGCCTCTAGTTTCCAAGGGAAGTGACAAAAATCTCTTCGGTTATAGATGTGTTGTTGCCACTAGGGAGAAAACAACGGTCTCCTGTTCATGGAACAAGTGGATTATTTACCTTACACACTTTGCTTAAAGTAGTTGTCTGTTGCTTGCAACTTAATACTGGAGGGGGGTCGGATGATAACCTGAAGGTGGACTTCTAGTCATAGATGCAGTTGGATGGCGGTCTATGTATATTGTTGTATTTCCCAATCGAATCTCATAGGATCTTTTTGTCTAGTATTGCATTGTTATGCCTTACTCAGTCATGTCAATTGTCCTGGTGTAATTTGTTTACCCAGCATGCCATGTTTGTTTATCTAAGGAGAACACCTCTAGTGAACTATGGACCCCAGTCCAATCTTTACCATTGATACATCCTCCAATGTTTACTTGCTGCAAACCATTACCTTCCACAGCATACAGTTAATCCTTTGTTACAACAACCGGTGAGATTGACAACCTCACTGTTCGTTGGGGGAAAGTCTTGAGTTTGTGTTGTGCAGGTTTCCACGTTGCTTGCAACACTTGTGTGACGTTTCCTTCCTCCTACTGGTTCGATAACCTCGGTTTCTTACTGAGGGAAGACTTGCTGCTATGTTGCATCATATCTTGCTCTTGGTGTTTCCCGACGAAGCGCTCCACGTTGATGCAGCGCCATCAACCGTTGGTTGTGTTTTGGACACTAATGAGTGTGATTTCACCAAGTGAAGTCATTGCATACTAGTTATGGCGCATGTGGTGAGTGACTCTGGTTCTTTTGATATTTTTATGTGAATATATCTGTTAAAATAATTATCGCTATTTTCCTCTCCGTCGGTGAGGTCTTTGTTCTGAATCCGGCGGATACACAACAGAATACAGAGTTTACTAACGACGAGATGAAAGCTAGTATCTTTTGATTTCTTTGTTGTAGTGGCAACGCACACGGTTATATGTTTGATGTCTTGAATTCGAATCCTCTATACACAAATATTTGTTTGGCTTTACGTTATTTTCTTCTAGCAATAATGCTTTACAAATAGGTTGACACAGCGGACCCATCAGCCTGCAGTGTCGTTCTTAATTTTCTTCTAGCAATATTGCTTTACGAGAGGCTGACATGGTGGACCCACCAGCCTGCAGCGTCCCCCTTAATTTTCTTCTACCAAAATTTCTGTGCGGAGAGGCTGACATGGCGGATCCACCAGCCTGCAGCATCCCTCTTAATTTTCTTCTAGCAATATTGCTTTATGTCTTTAAAAAAATATATTGCTTTATGAAGAGGCTGACATGGTGGACCCACCAGCCTGCAGTGTCCCTCTTAATTTTCTTCTAGCAACATTTCTTTTCGGAGAGGCTGACATGGCGGACCCACCAGCCAGCAGCTTCCGTCTTAATTTTCTTCTAGCAATATTGCTTTACGGAGAGGCTGACATGACAGACCCACGAGCCTGCAGCGTCCCTATTAATTTTCTTCTAGAAAGTATTTCTTTATGAAAAGACTGACATGATGGACCCACCAGCCTGCAGCGTCGCTCTCAATGCGCGGGTTTGAAAAAAGAAGTTAGGTACTTGTACAGAGAGGCTGGCATCGGGGACCCACTAACCAGGACATACCAGAGAGGTTGACATGTGGGCTCCAGTAGCAAGAACATACATGACTGCCACATCTAGCTACGTTGCAAAGGTCAAAACATCAGACGCAACCGAAAAAAGTCCATCATACACACGTTTCATTTATAGAAAAATTGACATGCCATTAAAAGAAAAGATATTGATACATGGGACCCACTAGCGAGACCTTATAAACATGGTGCCACATCGAGCAACGTTGCCAAGTTCCAAAGAGGGAGGCGCAGGCGAGAAAAAAGTCCAGCAGGCACATGTATCTTCCAATGAGAGGATGACATGGGGGACCCACCAGCCTGTATAAACGGCTGATGCATCGAGCACCGTTGCCAAGTTCCAAATATGGAGGCACGAGCATGAAAAAAGTCCAGCATGCACATGTTTCTTCTAATGAGAGGCTGACAAGGGGACTCACCAGCCTGTATAAACGGCTGATGCATCGAGCAACGTTGCCAAGTTCGAAACACGGATGCGCGAGCGAGAAAAAAGTCCAACATGCGCACGTTCTTCTAATGAAATGCTGACATGTGGGACCCCGGAGTGTGACCAAACGGCAGATTCGTCGAGCAACGCTATCTAGTTAGAACATGATAGCACTAGAGAAGGCACGATTCTTCTAATGTGAGGCTGACATATGGGACCCACCAGCCTAAATAAACGGCTGATGTTGCGAGCAACTCTATCAAGTTAACATGGAGGCGCGACCGAGAGCCAAAATTCCATCATACACACGTTTCTTCTAATGAGAGTATGACACGTGGGGCCCAGTTGCGTGATTATGCATCTGACTGCGTTATCAAGTTCAAAACAGGGTAGCGCGACCGAGGGCAAAAAATCCATCATACACATGTTTCTGTTGGAGATATTCCCTAGAGGCAATAATAAATGTAGTTATTATTATATCTTTGTGTTTATGATAAATGTTTACATTCATGCTATAATAGTATTAACAAGGAAACATTAATACTTGTGTGATTTGTAAACTAAAATAGAGTCCCTAGTAAAGCCTCTTTATAATACTAGCTTATTGGTTAATAAATGATTGTGGTTTCCCTATCATGAACATTGAGATGTTATTAACAACAAGATCATATCGTTAGGAGAATGATATGGTGGACATACTCCTATAGATAAGCGTAGCATAAAGATCAAGTCATTTTAATAGTTCAACTGCTATATGCTTTCTGATACATAGTAACCTAATTCCTTCGACCATGAGATCATGCATATCACCTTTACCGGATGGATGCTTTGATGACATCAAACACCACACCGTAACTGGGTGGCTATAAAGGTGGCATTGAGTGTTCGGAAAGTATTGGTTGAAACACATGGATCAAGAGTGGGATTTGTCCATCCATATGACGGATAGATATACTCTGGGCCCTCTCGGTGAAATGTCATCCAATTAGCTTGCAAGCATGTGACTGGCTCACAAGGGATCACATATCACGGGAACGATAAAAGAGTACTTATCAGTAACGAGGTTGAACTAGGTATGCAGAGATACCGACGATCATAACCTCAGATAAGTAAACTATCGTGAGACAAAGGGAAATTGGTATCGTATGTAAGTGGTTCATTCGATCGCAAAGTAATCGTAGAAATATGTGGGAGCCATATGAATTTCCAGATTCCTCTATTGGTTATTGTTCGGAGAAGTGTCTCGATCATGTCCGCATAATTCACGAACCGTAGGGAGACACACTTAAGGATTCGA
The DNA here is from genome assembly GCA_916181665.1 of Avena sativa. Taxonomy (NCBI): domain Eukaryota; kingdom Viridiplantae; phylum Streptophyta; class Magnoliopsida; order Poales; family Poaceae; genus Avena; species Avena sativa. Next base: position 335,814,462 of record OV702297.1, on the reverse strand, counting down.
CGTTGTTTGAGTAGTTATGGAATGATGAGTAAGAGACCGAATGTTGTTCGGAGTCTCGGATGGAATCCCGGATATCACGAGGAGATCCAAAATGGTCCGGAGAATAAGATTCATATAAGGAAAGTCCTGTTTCGGGGTTGGAGAATGGTTCCGGTGTTTTCATCGGGAATGTTCTAGAAGGTTCCGGAATGTCCGGCACTCCGAAGGGGAAGGGTACATGAATGTGTCATACCAAGTTGGAATGATTGCATCATGTTCTAGGTGTCATCGCTGAACAAAATAAAGGGTTTAATCAAATCCTAGTTTGAAAAGTCAAACGCCAATTTGAAAAGTCAAACGGCTATTTTGGGAAGTGGAGGGGAAGGTGGAAACCGAGTTGGGGAGGAGTTCCTCCCCTCCACCGCCGGCCCCCTTGGGAAACCGAGTTGGGGAGGGACTCCCTCCCCTGGCGCGGCCCCTCCACCTATATAAGGAGGGGCAGGGCTGCCCCTCCTAGCACCCAACACCTCCACCCGCAAACCCTAGCCCTAAGCCGCCGGCCCTCCTGCAGCCGCCGCCGCCCTAGGGCAAGCCGCCGCCGCCTAGCTAACCCTAGCCACCGGCCAAGCCTCCTCCTTGGTGTGTCTAAACCCTAGATCACCTAGGATCTCTCTCATAGTCCACCATACTCGCTCCGGCTTAAGGCGAATCCCTGCGAGATCTCCCCTCTACTTCCGGTACCACGCCGTTGTGCTGCCGGAATCACGAGGAGAGTGCTACAACCTCCGCTGCCTGCTGGAACAAGGGAGAGGAAGGTCTTCGTCGAGTACCGAACGTGTGACCGACTGCGGGAGCGCTGCCGGAACGCAGCGCCGGAAGGATCGTCTACGCGATCTTGAGATCGGGAAGAGTACGACTACATCACCAACGAGAATCCTCTCTCGTTAAACACTTTGGAATCTTCGAGGGTGAGTTATTCCATCGACTCGTTGCTACAATCTAGTAGATAGATCTTGGCTTGTTTGTTTGTATGAGATAGAATTTTTTTGTTTTCCTTGCTACGAAACCCTACAGTGGTATCAGAGCCGTGTATATATGTAGATCAGTTGCACGAGTAGAACACAATGGTCATTGTGGGCGTTGATGCTTTTATTGTCGATTGCTTCTTGTGTACTTTGCATCTTGCGGGATGTTGGGATGAAGCGGCCCGGGCTAACCTTACATGACATTGTTCATGAGACTTGCTCCACGCTTGACATGCAACTTGTATTGCATAAGTGGCTTTGCGGGTGCCTGTTTCTCCAGCATAGTTAGGATTCAATTTACAACGGGTGATTGTTAATACTAGTATCAATGTTGTGGTTCTTGTTCGTAAGTTAGAACGACACTTATTGAAAGCCCCAAACCACGTAAAACATGCAAAGAAAGTAGAGGCGACTAACTTTGTTTTGCAGGGGTGTGCAGTGATGTGATATGGCCATGATTGTGATTATATTTGATGTATGCAATGTTCCTTATTGTAAGTTGGCTACCGGCAGGAGCCATATGGTTGTCTTTAATTTTGTTAAGACCCGCGTGTCTATTCAAAGTAGTTGTAATAGTTGAAGCCGGTGGACAACAACCATGGAGAAGCGTCATTGACCTTGATGCAATGCCGGTGATGATGGAGATCATGTTCGTGCTTAAAGATGGAGATCGGAAGCACAAAGAAGAAAGGCCATATCATATCACATATTATGAATTGCATGTGATGTTAATCCTTTATGCATCTTGTATTGCTTAGTTAACGACGGTAGCATTATAAGATGATCCCTCATGCACATGAATTTCAAGTTCTAAAGTGTTCATCCTTAGTAAGCACCGTTGCTAAAGCTTGTTGTTTCGAAGCACCACGTGATGATCGGGTGTGTTAGATTCCGCAAGTGTATACAACGTGAGCAAGCCAGATTTGCTCATGCGGAAGCTAAGGTTTGATCTTGACGAGCCTAGCATGTACAAACATGGTCTCGGAACACGGATCACCGAAAGGTAAAGCATGAATCATATAGAAGATATGATGAACATGTCGATTGTTCGCCATTGAAACTACATCAACTCTCGTGATGATCGGTTTTGATGTGGTGGATTTGGTTCGTGTGATCACTAAAACAATGTGAGGGATGTTGTTTTGAGTGGGAGTTCTAGATTAATTTAACTAGTAATTAGAACTCAATTTGTCATAAACTTAGTCTAAACTATTGCAAATATGTTGTAGATCAATGGCGGCCCCTACCATCAATTTTAATGCGTTCCTAGAGAAAGAAAAGTTGAAAAACAATGGAAGCAACTTCGCGGATTGGTTCCGCAATTTGAGGATTGTCCTCACAGCTGGTAATTTGACCTATGTGCTGGATGCACCGCTGGGTGACCCACCTGCAGCTACTGCTACCGATGAAGTAAAGAATGTTTACCTCGCTCGGAAGACTCAGTACTCCACAGTTCAGTGTGCTATCTTGTATGGTTTAGAATCGGAGCTTCAGAAAAGGTTTGAGAATTCAGACCCACATGATATTGTCCGTGATCTCAAATTGATCTTTGAGACTCATGCGGCAATTGAGAGCTATGAGGCTTCTGAAAAGTTCTTTAACTACAAGATGGAAGAGGGCAGCTCCGTCAGTGAGCATGTGCTTAAGATGTCTGGGCACGCAAACAAACTTCAAAGCTTGTGTATAGTGATTCCTAATGCTTTGGGGATTTATTGTGTCCTCCAATCACTACCACCAAGTTACAAGAACTTTGTGATGAACTACAATATGCAAAACATGAACAAGCAGTTGCCAGAACTCTTTGCCATGTTGAAATCTGCAGAAGTGGAGATCAAGAAAGAGCACCAAGTGTTGATGGTCAATAAGACCACCAAATTCAAGAAAGGCAAGTCTAAGCAAAATGGACACTTCAAGAAGGGTGGTAAGAAAGTTACCACGCCAACGAAGAAGACCAAGGCTGGACCTAAGCCTGAAACTGAGTGCTTTTACTGCAAGGGAGAAGGTCACTGGAAGCGGAATTGCCCAAAGTACTTGGCGGATTTGAAGAATGGCAACATCAAGAAGAAAGGTATATCCGATATACATGTTATTGATGTGTATCTCACTAGTACTCGTAGTAGTGCCTAGGTATTTGATACTGGTTCGGTTGCTCATATTTGTAAATCGAAACAGGTGCTGCAGAATAAACGGAAGCTAGCGAAGAACGAGGTGACGATGCGCGTGGGAAACGGATCAAAGGTTGATGTGATCGCGGTCGGCACGCTACCCCTTCATCTACCATCGGGATTAGTTTTATACTTAAATAATTGTTATTTGGTGCCTGCGTTAAGCATGAACATTATATCGGGATCTTGTTTATTGCGAGACGGTTACTTGTTTAAGTCCGAGAATAATGGTTGTTCGATTTATATGAGTAATATGTTTTATGCACATGCACCTTTGATAGATGGTCTATTATCATTGAATCTCGATAGTGGAAATACACATATTAATAACATTGAGGCTAAACGTTTGAAATCGAGCGATAACTCGACCTATATGTGGCACTGTCGTCTTGGTCACATTGGAGTGAAGCGTATGAAGAAACTCCATTCCGATGGACTTATTGAATCACTTGATTTCGAATCACTTGAAAGATGCGAAGCATGTCTGATGGGAAAAATGACTAAGACTCCATTTTCTGGTATGATGGAGCGAGCTACGGACTTATTGGAAATCATACATATCGATGTGTGTGGTCCAATGAATGTAGCATCGCGCGGTGGTTATCGTTATGTTCTTACCTTCATGGATGACTTGAGTAGATATGGGTATATCTATTTCATGAAACATAAGTCCGAAACTTTTGAGAAGTTTAAGGAATTTCAAAGTGAGGTAGAGAATCAACGTAACAAGAAGATTAAATTTCTACGTTCCGATCGTGGAGGTGAATATCTAAGTTACGAGTTTGGCGAGCATTTGAAAAAATGTGGAATACTTTCACAATTGACACCGTCGGGAACACCACAGCGTAATGGTGTGTCCGAACGTCGTAATCGAACTCTCTTAGATATGGTTCGTTCTATGATGTCACTTACAGATTTACCGCTATCATTTTGGGGTTATGCATTAGAAACAGCCGCATTCACTTTAAATAGGGCACCAACTAAATCCGTTGAAACGACACCGTATGAATTATGGTTTGGGAAGAAACCTAAATTGTCGTTCCTTAAAGTTTGGGGTTGCGAAGCCTATGTAAAGAAGTTACAGCCGGACAAGCTTGAACCCAAAGCGGAAAAATGCGTCTTCATAGGATACTCGAAGGAAACTATTGGGTATACCTTCTATCATAGATCCGAAGGCAAAATCTTCGTTGCCAAGAATGGATCCTTTCTAGAGAAGGAATTTCTCTCGAAATAAGTGACTGGAAGGAAAGTAGAACTCGACGAGGTTGTCGAACCTTCTCTCGAAATTGCGACTAGTGTAGCACCGGAAGAAATTCCTGTGATGCCTACACCAATAAGAGAGGAAGCTAATGATGATGATCATGAAACTTTGGTTGTAGTTGCTACAGAGCCTCGCAGGTCAACGAGAACTCGTACCACTCCTGATTGGTATGATCCCGTTATGAGTGTCATGTTGGTGGACAACACCGATGACCCTGCGACATATGAGGAAGCGATGATGAGCCCAGATTCCAATAAATGGCAAGAAGCCATGAAATCCAAGATTGGATCCATGTACGAAAACCAAGTATGGACTTTGGTGGACTTACCGGGTGGCCGAAAGGCTGTCGAGAACAAATGGATTTTCAAGAAGAAAACAGATGCTGATGGTAATGTTACTGTCTATAAAGCTCGACTTGTCACAAAAGGGTTTCAACAAATTCAAGGAGTTGAATACGATGAGACTTTCTCACCTGTAGCGAAGCTAAAGTCTGTGCGGATTATGTTAGCAATCGCTGCATATTATGATTATGAGATATGGCAGATGGATGTCAAAACAGCATTCCTCAATGGAGATATTGATGAAGAGTTGTATATGATGCAACCCAAAGGTTTTGTCGATCCTAAAGATGCTAACAAGGTATGCAAACTTCAACGGTCCATCTATGGATGGAAGCAAGCATCCCGAAGTTGGAATCAACGTTTTGATAAGGTGATCAAAAGTTTTGGTTTTATACAAACTTATGGAGAAGCTTGTATTTACAAGAAAGTGAGTGGGAGCTCTGTAGCATTCTTAATACTATATGTAGATGACATATTCTTGATTGGGAATGATGTAGACCTTCTTAATAGTGTCAAGGAATATTTGAATAATAGTTTTTCAATGAAAGATCTTGGCGAAGCAGCTTACATATTAGGCATAAAGATTTATAGAGATAGATCGAGACGCCTAATATCATTGTCACAAAGTACATATTTGGACAAAGTTCTAAATAGGTTTGGAATGGAAGATAGCAAGAAAGGGTTCTTGCCCATGTTGCCCAATACGACCTTGAGTAAAACTCAAAGTCCGACAACGACAGAAGATAGAGAAAAGATGAGTAAGACTCCCTATGCCTCAGCCATAGGATCTCTAATGTATGCCATGCTATGTACTAGACCCGACATTGCATATGCTGTTAGTTTAACTAGCAGATATCAAAGTGATCCAGGAGTGGATCATTGGATAGCGGTCAAAAACATCCTTAAGTACTTGAGAAGAACTAAGGATATGGTTCTTTCTTATGGAGGTGATGAACAACTCATTGTTAATGGTTACACCGATGCTAGTTGGAACACCGATCCGGATGATTCTAAATCACAATCTGGATACGTATTACTTTGAATGGTGCAGCAGTTAGCCGGAGGAGTGCAAAGCAAAGCTTTGTGGCGAGATCTTCAACTGAATCAGAATACATGGCTGCTTCGAAGGCTTCACAAGAAGCGATATGGATGAAAGAGTTCATTACGGAGCTGGGTGTGGTTCCTAGTGCGCTAGACCCAATGTCTATCTACTGTGATAACATGGGCGCCATAGCCAATGCGCAAGAACCAAGGTCACACAAGAAGCTGAAGCACATCAAGCTACGTTTTCACGCTATTCGAGAACATGTCCAAGATGGGGACATAAAGATTTGCAAAGTACACATAGATCTGAATGTGGCGGATCCGTTGACTAAACCTCTCCCGAGGGAAAAACATGACCAGCACCAAACTGCCATGGGTGTTCGGTATATTACCATGTAATCTAGATTAGATGACTCTAGTGCAAGTGGGAGACTGCTGGAGATATGCCCTAGAGGCAATAATAAATGTAGTTATTATTATATCTTTGTGTTTATGATAAATGTTTACATTCATGCTATAATAGTATTAACAAGGAAACATTAATACTTGTGTGATTTGTAAACTAAAATAGAGTCCCTAGTAAAGCCTCTTTATAATACTAGCTTATTGGTTAATAAATGATTGTGGTTTCCCTATCATGAACATTGAGATGTTATTAACAACAAGATCATATCGTTAGGAGAATGATATGGTGGACATACTCCTATAGATAAGCGTAGCATAAAGATCAAGTCATTTTAATAGTTCAATTGCTATATGCTTTCTGATACATAGTAACCTAATTCCTTCGACCATGAGATCATGCATATCACCTTTACCGGATGGATGCTTTGATGACATCAAACACCACACCGTAACTGGGTGGCTATAAAGGTGGCATTGAGTGTTCGGAAAGTATTGGTTGAGACACATGGATCAAGAGTGGGATTTGTCCATCCATATGACAGATAGATATACTCTGGGCCCTCTCGGTGAAATGTCATCCAATTAGCTTGCAAGCATGTGACTGGCTCACAAGGGATCACATATCACGGGAACGAGAAAAGAGTACTTATCAGTAACGAGGTTGAACTAGGTATGCAGAAGTACCGACGATCATAACCTCGGATAAGTAAACTATCGTGAGACAAAGGGAAATTGGTATCGTATGTAAGTGGTTCATTCGATCGCAAAGTAATCGTAGAAATATGTGGGAGCCATATGAATTTCCAGATTCCTCTATTGGTTATTGTTCGGAGAAGTGTCTCGATCATGTCCGCATAATTCACGAACCGTAGGGTGACACACTTAAGGATTCGACATTGTTTGAGTAGTTATGGAATGATGAGTAAGAGACCGAATGTTGTTCGGAGTCTCGGATGGAATCCGGGATATCACGAGGAGATCCGGAATGGTCCGGAGAATAAGATTCATATAAGGAAAGTCCTGTTTCGGGGTTGGAGAATGGTTCCGGTGTTTTCATCGGGAATGTTCTAGAAGGTTCTGGAATGTCCGGCACTCCGAAGGGGAAGGGTACATGAATGTATCATACCAAGTTGGAATGATTGCATCATGTACTAGGTGTCATCGCTGAACAAAATAAAGGGTTTAATCAAATCCTAGTTTGAAAAGTCAAACGCCAATTTGAAAAGTCAAACGACTATTTTGGGAAGTGGAGGGAAAGGTGGAAACCGAGTTGGGGAGGAGTTCCTTCCCTCCACCGCCGACCCCCTTGGGAAACCGAGTTAGGGAGGGACTCCCCTCCCCTGGCGCGGCCCCTCCACCTATATAAGGAGGGGCAGGGCTGCCCCTCCTAGCACCCAACACCTCCACCCGCAAACCCTAGCCCTAAGCCGCCGACCCTCCTGCAGCCGCCGCTGCCCTAGGGCAAGCCGCCGCCGCCTAGCTAACCCTAGACGCCGGCCAAGCCTCCTCCTTGGTGTGTCTAAACCCTAGATCGCCGAGGAGCTCTCTCATAGTCCACCATACTCACTCCGGCTTAAGGCGAAGCCCTGCGAGATCTCCCCTCTACTTTCGATACCACGCCGTTGTGCTGCCGGAATCGCGAGGAGAGTGCTACAACCTCCGTTGCCTGCTGAAACAAGGGAGAGGAAGGTCTTCGTCGAGTACCGAACGTGTGACCGACTGCGGGGGCGCTGCCAGAACGCAGCGCCGGAAGGATCGTCTACGCGATCTTGAGATCGTGAAGAGTACGACTACATCACCCACGAGAATCCGCTCTCGTTAAACACTTTGGAATCTTCGAGGGTGAGTTATTCCATCGACTCGTTGCTACAATCTAGTAGATAGATCTTGGCTTGTTTGTTTGTATGCGATAGAATTTTTTTGTTTTCCTTGCTACGAAACCCTACAGTTTCTTCTAATAAGAGGATGACATGTGGGTCCAGATGCGTGATTAAACGGCAACGCAATCAAGTTTGGAACATGGTAGCATGAGCGAAGGAAAAAAATCGTCATACACACGATTTTTCTAATAAGAGGCTGACATGTGGGACCCAGCGTCGTGATTAACGGCAGATAGTTCGAGCAACATTATCAAGTTCAAATCAAGAGGCACGAGCCAAGGATTTTTTATCATGCACACGTTTCTTATAATGAGAGGATGCCATGTGGGGCCAGCTGCGTGATTAAACTGTAGATGCATCTAGCAGCTCTATCAAGTTCGGAACATGGTAGCAGGAGCGAAAGAAAAAATTCTATCATACACACGATTCTTGTAATGAGAGGTTAGCATGTGGGACCCAGCATCGTGATTAACGACAGATAGATTGAGCAACGTTATCGAGTTCATATCAGGGATGCACGAGCCAAGGAAAAAACCCATCATGCACACGTTTCTTCTAGTGTGAGGATGACATGTGGGACCTAGCTGCCTGATTAAACGGCAGATGTATCGAGCGATGCTATCAATTTCGAAACAGGGAAGGAAAAAAATTCTATCATACACACGATTCCTCTAATGTGAGGCAGACACGCGGGACCCAACAGCCTGACTAAACGAAAGAGGCATCGAACAACGTTATCGAGTTCAAATCAGGGAGGTGCGATCGAAAAGTTTGGTCCGCTAGAGTCACTGACGTCCGGGACCCACACTAAAAAAAATACTTCGGCGAGTCAACATCTCGCGAGGAAGTGGAAATCTTACTTCTGCCACACGCCCGATGAGCTTCCTCCATGTTTTTAGCGGTTTCATCGTAGTATAGGAGCGCGACACCGGATTTTTTTTTGCATTAGCCACGGTCAAACTGAGATTTTCATCGCGGAAGAGGCGCCTTCTACGATGACCGACGGTCCCAGTCGTTGCGGAAGGAAACATTTCTTGTAGTGCTCATGAAGAATCTCTCCCTCCTCTAGAATATTCCCCATGGTATCGGCTTAGCGAGATACATGTTCCCGGTGGCTTTTTCTGGAGCAAAGATTTGCTGCTTCTGCTGCTTCGCTAGAGCGAGGACTCGGAGGTGGTCGGGTATTGGATGTGTGTGCGATCATGGATGCACCACTGCTTTGCGGTGCTAGGACTTCATCATGATCTTGAGATCGACAAGTGAACGATTACATCATCAATGAGATCAAATCTTGTAACGCTTTGTCGCTCTTCGAGGGTAAGTTATCTATGGATATATATCCACCCGTTGATTATATCTAGGTAGATAGATCTTGGTACTAAGTTTTTCCCATCATAGGATTTTTTTGTTTTCTATGTTGCGAACCCAACACACGACGCCACAACCGGCGGCACCTCCGTACTCGATCACACGTGCGGCTCGTTGACGTCCTCCACACCATCGATCCAGCGGGGCAGCGGAAGAAGGGATTCGTCGGAAACTCCTACTCCACTTCTCTAAGTGTAGACTTAGAACTATTTTGCGGCAGAGCTTCGCTAAGCAATGGCAATGGTGGAGCAACAAGGGAGGAAGAAGAAGAAGGATCAAGTGTGTAAAAGAAGAGAGGAGAGGTGGGCACCTTTTATAAGAGAGGAGGTGGGCAGCCCCTAGGGGTGCTACCTCCCCCTCTTCATGGTGCTAACCCCCTCTTCATAGTGGTAACCTCCTCCAAGTAGGTAACCCTCTCTCTATTCTCCTTTAATTGCATGACATTCATAACAATTAAACCACACTTATGGAATTAATAAAACATATTTATTTATTTAATATTTGTTAATTCATTCAACTAACAAACATTAACAATTACCCCTCGTGTTATTTCGATATTCCGAAACAGTTCGATGTTTTTTCGAAACAACCCCTATGTTGTCCTATAATTCAATTGGAGTTCCAAATCCACTCAAAACATGTCAGCGAACCTTAAGCGTGTCACCCTATGGTTCGTGAATAACATGGACATGATCGAGACACCTCTCCGATCAATAATCATTAGTGGGATCTAGAAATCTGTAATGACTCCCACTTATTCAACGATGAATCTTTTGATCGTGCAAACCATTAATGTTGTAGTCAATTCCTTCTGTCTCACGATATATTACTTGTCCGAGATCCGATCATTTGGTATCATCCATACCTAGTTCGATCTCGTTACCAACAAGTACTCTTTACTCGTTCCGTGATATAACATTTCTTGTGATCAAATCACTTGTTTGCAAGTTGTTATCAATGTGATATCACCGAGAGGGACCAAATTATATCGCCCCGTCATTGGGATGGACAAATTCCACTCTTGATCCACGAGCCTCAACTAACACATTCTAAGTACCCAATGACATCTTCATAATCACCCTGTTATGGTGTGACATTTGATGGAATCAAAGTATTCTTTTGGTATTAGTGATTGACGTGATCTCATGGTCTAAGGATTATGGCTACTTTGTATGAGTTTGATAGAAATGAAACTTGTTTGACTTGATCGCATTGCTATTCTTACTATGTGTGTTAGTGTTCATCATCTCATTCGCCAATGACTTAATCTTGTTATAACAACATCCAATATTCATGATTAGGAAACCTTGATCATACATTAATCAACAAGATAGTGTAATGAGAGGCGTTACTATAAACCTTTTCTTTGTTTATTAAACACACATGTATTAAAGTTTTCAGTTAACACAATTATAGCATGAGAAATAAGCATTTATCATAAACATGAAATAATATAATAACCATTTTATTATTGCCTCTCAGGCATATTCCCTTCATATTCCCCTTTGAACACGTAAGTTATGATTCAATGTGTCACTTAGCACTTTCACGCCATCACATGCCCAAGGGTAGTTTCCTCCCTTGTCCTGAAGGCAAATGTCATGGTCAACTTCACACACAACATCAAGAAAGAAAACTAATACATATTCATGAACAAAATTATGAAATATATTTATTTAAATTCACCACCATGATAGGGTTTCTCCAACTCCCCAAGGACAAGGTAAACTACTCACATATGAAGGCAATCAACGTCATCATAGTAATATAGATGGAATACAAATGGATTGGTAAGTACTCATGCAAATCCACAACAAAGTCTAGGAATACAACAAGATGAATGTAATGGAGATGAAAATGTGGATGGTGATGGTGGAGTTATAGTGGTTGATGAATATGGTGATGGAGATGGTTCCCAAGCCTTCAAAGATCTTCGTAGAGGTGTGGATGTAAGTCCCAATGCAAACTCCCCCTCTAGATCACTTATAGAGGTGAGCTTTATGCGAACTGTGGTGTATCTGAATGTCGGATCTTAGATCCTTCTATATGGGGTGAAGATATTTGAAGAGATGACTTTGACGCTGCACTACAGACAGGTTCTGCCCGTACGGCTGGTCGTTAAAGCCTCTATTCATCGAGAATGTAAGGGGGTTTGCTTCCCTTTTTTCCAAGTATGTGGATATTTATTTACAGTACTTCAATGAATTCCAAATAGCATACTAGTGTCCATAATTTACTTAATTCAATTAATTTATTCATCTACGACTTCAATTTCGGGGTCATGGTGAAATAAGCATAATAGGGGCATGTGAGAGCGGTAAAATACTAAAATTCTATCACTACTTGTACAGAAACACAAGGTAAACATGCTGCAAAAATACACTCACCAACCATTGGTGTGAAAATAATAGTTTAAACTACCCTAAATCCTTCTACTTGAAATTTCTTTTTTACTTTTGGTACTAAGATCTGACTAAGCCATCCCTTTGCTAGTATTTCCGGTAGCTTCATCGATGATCAATTTTGCTTACATCGATATTTAGATAATGTACATATATGCATGCCGTCAATGTCATCCTGAATTATTAAGCATATCATGCTAGTAAAATATGATGTCAGCTCACCCATCAATATCATGGTCACGATTTATTCAATCCAATGCTCAAAAGTATATGCAATGATATACCTAAAAGTACTCTCAACAAGAAGTGTAATCCCCACTAGTTTGTTTGATGTTTCTGTGAATCATTTATATTCTTCATTCGTTATGATGGAAGGACAAGCAAAACTCACTTTCATGGTCTAGTGGGGAGACTATATAACAACTATCCCGCTAGTCTAACGATATAATAATTAAGAAACAATGGAACTTAACCACCTAAGAGCCTTCTCAGCGAATTGAAGTCATGAGCCATCAGATCAAACCCTCTAAGGTACGAGATAAATCTGCTGTCCCGCAATACTTCATGGCCCTAGTTCACAACATGACTTTGTACTTATCGACCAACCCAACTTAGGGGGTGTTTGTTTAGGCTTTTGACTACTTCTCCATTGGAAAAAGTCAGAAAAACAAAACAAACGGGCAGCTGTGGGTTGGGATTTTGCTAAAGTACTTCTAGAAAACAGACCTATCAGGCAAAGCACGTCTGGGGGTGCTTCCCGCAGCTTCGCGCAGCTGTGGGCGAACCGTTTTTTTATTTGGACATGTTGTTCACCTAATTTACAACAAAATGCCACCCAAACTCGATCCTGACCCTGCGGTTCCCAGAAAAAACAACGCCCCACCTACCCACGTGCCACGCACCCGTACGCGAGTCCTCCCTCGAGCGATAGGGTTCTCTCCAGCGCCGCCACCCCCACGCTCGCTGCTACCTCCCCAGCGCTCGCCGTCCTCCCTGCTTCCGCCGGTGGCCTCCCTCCTCCCCGCCGTAGTGGCTAACAAAGCCGCCCACCGCGCGGTGCGCCAGGATCTCCGCCTGCGGCGCCCATCGCCCGACCACCACCATGTTGTTCCCGGACGCGCGCTCCTCCAAGCCCTCCACCGGCGTCGGGATCACCTAGAGGAACGGGATGCCGGACACGCGCAACCCGACGCCCAGCTCCTTGAGATGGTCCGCGCTTAGACCGCACGTGCTGCTGAAGCAGGCGTACACCATCGACCCGGCTGCCTGTCCGTCGAGCCACTGCAGGATGGGTCTCGCTCTGTGCCAACGGCGACGGTGACGTTGCTGCGTGCAGTGTTGGGGGCGGCGCGTCTAGGGCCGACGAGGAACACCTTCTTGCAAGAGCCATCCACGCGTCCGTAGTATTCGGCGAACCCGGCCTCGAGCGCTGATAAGCTATTGAAGGCCACGGCGTAGCTCGTGGCCTCGGCCACGTGGAACATGGGAAGGTGCACCAGAGCATCCTCGTTGACCTGGAGCCGGTGGCCTCCCTCCTCCACGCCGCCCTCCTCCCTGCCGCCGGTGGCCTACCTCCTCCCTGCCTCCCATCTAGCACAAACAACACCAGCAGGGCTTTGTCCAAAAGTCTAGATGTTGTACTGCTATGAAATTTCTTGATGTGGGATGTGGTACTAGAATCAAGTGCTACGAAATTTGTTCATTATGCTAGAAGAAGATGATCGGTGTGGATGTATCTATGTTTATTATGCGACTATCTATATTTGTTTAATGGTTGGATATGTATTTTGGACAAACTAATATGTGACATATGGTATGTAATAATAACATATGCGTTTATGCACTTCAATAGTGAAATTTACTTGTTATATTAATTTTAGGGATATTACAGACTATTCCTTATCACACAGCCAATCAAGTTGCCAAAAGTAGCTTTTCCTGTACAGCAGCTTTCCCTGCACAGCTGCACAGCCAGCCACAACCCAAACAAACAGGCCCTTAAAGGCTGGTACTCTCCAAATTAAGAACGGGCTCTTCTCATGAACTGGGCTAACACGTAGGTGTAGCACGACTATGAGGACTAATGTGACTAAGCCCAACAAGTATTTCCATGAATTTCTCGGGCCGGTGAGCCGATGAGTGCTAAAAAAATGAATTTCTCATGCTGATGAGAGCCCTTAGCGAAGAGATGAGGTACACGTGCGAATCAAAAGGTCACAATGGGTAGCAGCGGCTCTTGGCTGACGCAATTAAAACTGCTAGCTACAGTAACGCATTGAGAGATTCAAAGTTCACCCGTCGTTTATTTATAGCAAAGAAGTAACTCATCCATTTCTACAACCATTAATGGAGGGAACGCAGGTGGAGATCAGTTGCAGTTTCGCTTCTTACTCCGCCGTCCATACCGTCATCGTGGCTCTTTCCTCCTTCCTCCAGCAAAGGTGCCCGTTCATCTAGAATTTTGGTGTAGATTAATTCAGTTCGGACTCCTTCTACTGTTGTTCTTCGCTCCTACATTTGTTTGTAGTAGCCGAAGTGGCCAAGTGCTCTTCTGTGGTTCTGGTATAATGGTTGAAGGATTTCTTTGAGACTAGTTCTTAGGGCGTGTTCAGCAACCGCCTCGCTTCTCAAAATCCTGAAATCCGGCTCCGAGCGCTAGCTTCCAACTTTTCCGAGGAGCCCAAAACGTTCGGGACAGCTCCAAGTTTTTTCACATGGGCCGACAACCCACTGAAGGTCGAGTCAATCCGTTGGGAAATATCTGCCAGCCTAGCCGAAACTCTCCGGCTGCGGCTGGTGCTTGATAGAGGAAGATCGGATGTCGCTGCTACTTGATGGAGAGGGTCAACCGCTGCTGCTGCTTGATGGAGGGAGACCGGTCGCGCGGACGGAGCCGTGCGGGTAGAGGCGGACAGAGGTGGAGGCATGCGGGCGGAGGAGAGGGGCGCAACAACAACAACAACTGGATTTTGGCGGCGTCGGATGGCGGCGCATGCGAGCTGACGTGCGGGCGGAGGAGAGGGGCGCAATGGCGACTGGATTTCTGTGGCGGCGGATGGTGGCACATGCGCGTGTGCTGACGTGCGGGTGGAGGAGAGGGGCATGGCGGCGGCTGAATTTTGGCGTCGTCGGATGGTGGCGCATGCGCGTGTGCTGACGTGCGTGCTGACGAGAGGGGCGCGGTGGCGGCTGGATTCCGGCGGCAGGTTAGGAGACCGTGCTGGCGGTACGGGAGAGAGAAGCTGCTGTTCACCTTGCTCGATTCGTTTCGGGAGAGAGCAGCTCGGCTCGCTCGGGAGAACAGATAATGAGCAAACAGTTTTTTTTTACTTGGCGGTGGCATTCTCACTGTAATTTAATGCTGCTCCGCGGCGGACTGATCCTGGATCGCCAAAATAGGTGCTCCGAAATTTACACACGCAAATCGTCCAGCTTCGCGGATCTGGCTTCCTGGAGCAGGCGCGTTCGGTGCTGCTTCGAGCTGGAGCGATTGGAAGCTGGAAGACCAGTTCCGAACACACACTTACTTTTTTTATTCGGGAGTTTTACGGCCGACGATCTCCAGTTTTTTCCATCCAATGCCCAATATCCAACTATGCCTTCCTATGATTGTTGAGTTTTGTTGTTTACGTGTCCGGCAATCTCTTATTACACGTCGCTTAATTTCCATCGGAACTACAACAAGACTCAGGACAGTTTCATCACCAACCGTATTAGCTTTGAATTTCTTAACAATTTCATCTCTGTTTATCCAGGCTGATTTTATATATCTCCCTTGATGAAACTATATTTTATGTTTAGTCTTGCATTTTTTCGTTGTCATATTGCGGCGGAGATTAATTTAGAAAGAAGAAATCATTTAGGTGAGTCCATAACGTGTACTCTTTTTTTGTATGCCTGCAGTTTAGGTCCCCTTTCAATTACTTGAGTTGGTTTATCGAAAATTTATTTTTTCAATATATTTTGCAAGATTATCATTATCATATTTTATAAATGGATGGGCGCGGCAAAACGCGTCATCAGGGTCTAGTGAAGCATTAAAATTAAGAGATGACAGTCGACTACCGTATGTTTTAAAACCAAACCAGATGTGCGACAACATGGAAACCAGACAACTATGATATAACAATTCACAACTAAGAAACCTACTAGCTATTTTATCACTACATGGGAACACATTTAAAAAGTCTCACAAAAGCTATCAACATGTTTTGAGATTATGGTGCATGTTTTCGAAGGTGAAACGAGACAGTGATTTCGGTTTATCGTTCGACTATAGAACATGTTGAAATTCGAAAAGAAAATAATATTGATGGCTTACATTAAGGTCAAGTTTATCACGGTCATTTTTAGTATTATCAACTAACAATATTTGTGTTTTATACAAGCACACTCGGTTAGTCTCCGTGGAGAATATGTTCTTAAGAAAAACGAAACTAATGAGCTTAGCAAATATATAGAGGGCATTTCCAAAAAAAAACCATTACGCGGGGGCTATCGTACGACTATACAAGAAAAGCTCCTTCTAGGCTTTGTTCGGTTAATCCCACACCAAAGAAATTAGAGAGTATGGAGTGAATTTGAGAGGATTTTGACTTAAGGGCTCTGTTCGGTTAGCTGAGTTTTGAAGTGGATTGGAGGGGATTGAAGTGGATTAAATCCCATCTATATCAAATCCTCTCAAATTCACTCTAATATACTCTCTAATCCCTTTGATGTCGGGATTAACCGAATAAAGTCTAAGGCTTTGATTAGGCTTTGTTTGGTTAGTTTATTTTTCAAATGGGTTGAAATGGTTTGGAGAGTATTAGAAGGACATAAATGGAATTTAATCCACTTCGAAACTCAGCTAACCCAACAAGTCCTAAAAAAGATCAGCGTGAACCGACTTAATTGGGAGCAATCACTAACCACACAGCTAAGCAAAACGAATCCACTCCCTCCTTGCCCCCGAAGAAATCAATCAGCAAAACCCCAACCCCACCCGTGTAACAAAATACTAAAAGCCACTCGCCCCATTGCATCGTCTTCTTCCTTTCCCCATGCCCATCCCCCCCTCCCCGCCTCCCCCCTTTCTCTCTCCTCCCTCTCTCTTCCAGAAAAGACACTCGCAGTGCCAAAACCCTTGCCGACTCTAGGCGATCGATCCCGCCCCGCGCCGGTCTCTCTAGGGCTCCGCCGCCGATCGGAGATCCCTCGGAGATGGCGGCGGAGATCTCGGCGCTCCTCGAGCTCCTCCGGCCCGCCGCTGCCGGGGACCCGGCCCGCCGCCTCCGCACGGCCGCGGCCCGCGGGGGCCTCGAGGCGCTCGCGGGGGCCCTCGCCGCTGGCCCGCCGCCCGAACCCGCTCGAGCTGGCGCCGTCCTCGCTGCTGCCCGCGCAGTCGTCTCCACCGTCCTCTCCTCCTCAGGTGAGCTCGCGCGATCTCCCGAACCCTCAGGCGTTTAGCGTTTCGTCTTACTTTGCATCTGTCGAGGGTTTTGGATTTGCTTAGTAGGTCGTGTGATCTTGCAGTGGTAAGCTTGGCGGGCGAGCTCCCGCGATCTCCCGAACCCTCAGGATTACATTGGCTTGCTAATTGTGATCCTTAATATGGTTACCCCTTTCCGGGAGTAGGATTCAGCTCGTTAGAGGAGTGGTTGGACTATTTAGGGGTCGTGTCTCGGACTGGTCTAGTAAAATCGTAGCGGGTTATCCCCTTCGGATCGGTCTAGAGCTTCCATGTTGCATCGCTTGGCGCAGCTAGGAAACCTCCCCGCTGTCTTGCCTTCTTTTTTACATTATATAAGTAGGGCGCGAGTCTGGATTTTCTGCGTAGTGGTTTGGTCTCTGGTATTACTAGAGCACTGTTTGAGCTTTTTTTTGGCAGCTTAGGCTTTCCTCTACTTGGTTGTTTGCAGCATGCTGTTGTTTTTGAATTGTTCTGCCACAAAGCATGATCCATCAACATCCTTCCTGTTTCATGCATTGAGCCACACTTACTTCCGTGTTATGTTTCAATTGCCTCGTTTCTTGTCATGAGAGTATATGCTTTTTTTAGCATGATCCATCAACACACTTCCTGTTTCATGCACTGAGCCACACTTGACTTGAGTCTTCGGTTTAATTGCTTTGTTTGGTGCCATGAGAGTATATGTTTCTTTTAGCTTGAAGTAGTACTATTTTGTGCTGTGATGTCATGAATGCTTACGTGTGTGGGCATCTCACTAATTAATTGCTACCATGAATTGATTCGTGTGAGCTAATTGCAGCCGCGTTATAGATGCATGCATGTGCCAGGTTCATATAAGGAATCTCTAGCCTTGGCCCTACTGCGTTTGTACCAAATCTGCTCTTCATATTTGCTATCGTTTTGGCGAGCGATGTTGGTTCTTGGAGCAAAGTGATTCTGATTGACTGATAGGATGGTTGGCATTTGGCAGTCAGCACAGATAAGCCAGATACTGACTGTTAGACTGACTTGGTAGATATAGATGCTGTTATTTTTGCCGTCTCCCCCTTCTTTCTGGAACAATGTATTGGTACGTAACAAGAAAATTAGTAAGCTTACGAATGAATCATCTATATCCTGCACTAACTTGCAGTATAAACTCCCAGATTATGTAAGCCTTGGTCAATAGTTGTAACTTCCTTGTTCCTGTTAGGTCCGCAAACACTACTTCTGATACCAGATTTACATTTTCATATGTTGTTGCTTCCATGAATGTGTAAATTTTTTCTGGTGATTTCAGAGTCACACTGGACTTCTCATCCATCCATCCATCTGATCTTATTAACTTTTTTTGAGATGTGAAGTAATCTCTGTAGTGTTGACCTTAATTTAGTAATCCATGTAGTGTTGAGTTCTTAATTTACTTTTTTATCCACCTTTTTAGTATATTGCTTTGCTTCTGGATCAGCTTTTTGATTCAACTCTCGATAGTATCTTTTTTTACCATGTATCCTTTTCTTCTCCTTACTCTGTTGAGTTTACTATTATTCAGTTAAAGAGGTAGATGCATATTATATATCTATTTTTCTCATATGCATGAATAGTGTGTTGATACATTTCATTACTTTGTTTTGAGCATCTTTGTGCCAGCCTTACTGATCTGATGCTCTTCAGTAAGTTAGGTGTACGCTACTGCTTATAATGTTACTTTGCAGCTATCCTTTCTTCTCCTATATTGTATGTAGCATTGACTCATACTCACACTAGGCTCTAGGCTGTAGTGTGTCAGTTCCGCAGATCCCAGTGTGGCAGTGGCATCATGGCCCTCTGAAGTACTACAGCTTCAACTCATTTTTGATGCCAGTAAGGAAGTGCAGTTTATGCACAATTGGAATTGATGTTGCTTTTTAAGTAATATATTTTTCCCGATGTTATCATACTTTCTACTGTATCCTGTGATTTTGGTTAATTAGGAACATGACTAGCATGTCTTTGAGAAAGAAACATGTCTAGCAATTTGATATGTTTCTCACTTCTTTATTTTCTTTCTAATTTCGTTATCAGTGGAGCAAGTGGAGTCGAAGGTTGTGGAGATAGTTGAGAGGTCTTTGGAATTCTGTCTCCTGTATCTCGAAAAATCATCATATGCATGTGATGACTTTGGCTTACTGGTAAGTTCTTTTGGCCTGTTTTTATTCAGGTATTATTCATTATGACCACACAAAGTTCACGTTGCTGTGATCTTATTAATTTGAGATGTTACCAGTATGCTGTTTCCATCACCTTAGTCATGTCAGTGTTTTGACAAATGTGAGCAGTTCCCTTAGCGTAGCAGTTTCCTGACACCTTGCTGTGATATTATGAATTTGAGACATTATCAGCATTCAGTTTCCATCACCTTAGTTGAGTTGGTGTTTTGACAAATGTGGGGTTCGTTCTTTGTTAATTATATATTTTGCATCTTTTCAGAATGAAGTTGCCTTTTTCATGGAATCTGTGCTGCTTAGCGGGACTGCCAGCAAGGCTTACTCATTAGAACCCAGCATTATAAATGACATTATCGAGCAGTGGTCATCTGTCCAAGTCGAACCTGAACGCTTGAGCCCGCAGGAGAAATATTTCTGTTATCTAAAAGGTGAACTCTTTCAGGCTGTGTCTGTTCAAATGTGATTCAAGTTCTAATGCACTGTTGGTTCTTCATTTGCTGATTTTGTATATTCTTTGATGATTAGGTTTCAACTGCTCTAATAGTGGAGATGATCTGCAACGGTTTCGTTTGACCTTATCACCAGAGTGTTTGCAGCAGAATTATGTTATTCCAGAGAACACGGAATTACTGCATGCACCATCTCCAAGTGCCATGGTGTCAATAGCGCAACATTTTGCAGTCGTTCATCTACATTGCATACCTCGCCTTCTCACATTGGTCCAGAAGCTCTGTCAGTCTCCAGCTTTGGAAGTTATAGAAGATATCAATTTTAACATGAGGTTGTCTTTTACTCAAAGAATTTTGAAGTTAGCCCATGGTCTTGCTGTGGAATTTCCTTGTGACGTTTCTGATACCATGATGCTATGCTCAGTAGCAAGGTGTGCTGATAGTCTGCCAATCTTGTTCGGACTGAAGTTCAAGTTCTCTAACCATGACAGAGTGTTTTCTGGGGATGGAGTTGGAATTATGTTGCTGCAAATACTTGAAGAGTTTCTACAATTGATTCAGATTGTCTTCTGCAATAGTGATATCTGTTGTACTGTACAAGTATGCATACTTGCTTCCCTTTTGGACATATTTAGTACAAAGACGTGGAGATATGAAAAATCAGGCGTGTGCTTAGTGCCCCCTTTAGCTTACTCTCCTCAGATTGTGCAATATGTGCTAAAGCTTCTTAAAAGCACCAAACGATGGACAAGTCGTGTTGACAGAGACATACCTGGCAAAGTTGTTCTTGATTATTCATGCAATTCCGATATAGATGGTTTGTCTTGTCGAGCTCGTTCTGCGGTGGTGCCATTGCTGAAGAAATACACATGTGAGGAGTATCTACAGTTTATCTTCCCTTCAGAAGAGCAATGGTTGGATGATTTGGTGCATCTCATATTCTTCCTCCATGAAGAAGGAGTAAAGTCAATGACTACACTTGAGAAGCCGCAGTTGAGTTGCACAAAACAAGCTGTTGTTTCAGAGTTGGAGTCTGTGGCCAGTCACGAGGAAGAAGCACTATTTGGAAATCTCTTTGCTGAAGCCCGTTCTACTGGAGTAGCTGATAGTGTTGAACAGCCAACTTCTCTTGGGAGTGTTTCTTCAAGCAGCCAGCATGGGCCTATTCAGTTAGCTGCTGATTTGATATGCTTTATGAAAACATGCATCTTCTCTTCTGAATGGTGCAATGCTACATATATGGATGCCTGCAGGAAGTTCCACACAGATCATTTGGAACAATTTATGTCAATACTTAACTGCCAGGCTTGCCTCTCTGATGAAAATGGTGCTGAAAACACATCATCTTACCATATGGAAACTAATCTACTGCATATCAACATGGCCTGTTTTGAACTTCTACAAACGTTTCTTGTTTCCGAGGAGTGTCCTGCTTCTCTAAGAGAAGAACTCGTCGAGAAAGTGCTTAATGTTGAGAATGGTAAATACACTTATAACCATTATACACTTGCTCTAGTTGCCCGTTCCATTATCTCAGGGACAAATTCAGCTTATAATCTGGGAAGAAAAGTTTTTGTTCAGTATTGTGATCATCTTTTGGAGAAGGCAAATGACAAGTCCAGCTCATTGAATTTCAACGATTTCTGTGAAGCTTTTCCTTGTGCTTTTCATCTGGAAATTCTTCTGGTGGCATTCCATTCAACCTCTGGGTCAGAGAAATCTGAATTGACTAAGATTGTGCTTTCTTCCATAGAAAAAATGAAACATTCTCCACCCGGAAAAACTGCACCTGAACTCACAAGATGGGCTTTAGTCCTTTCAAGACTTCTGCTTGTCCTACGACATATTTTGCTGTATCCGGTGACATGCCCATCATGGTTGTTTATGAGGTTAAGATCCAGGATGCGGGATATCCAAGTGAAGGAAGAGCAGCTACGTTCCATGAATGATTGCTTGCCATCCTTTGCAACTGTTATTGTGGAGGGCATGCTTGCTGATACTGTCAAAGAGTATGCTACAACTAGTAGTTTGTTCTCACAATTGCTTGATGTGACTCCAGTTCATGCTGAGTTCTACTTTGATAAGTCTGCGCTTGGAACTTTAGGCTTAAACATGGATGATTTGAGCACAGCAATTTCAGAAATACTTGGTTGTTGGAGGGATATGAAACCCGAAGTGGCTGATGATCTCATTGTTGAAAGATACGTATTTCTGATTTGCTGGAGCACTCTTGCTGGTATAGGCTATCATGGCAATGATGCTCTTCTTCTGAATGATGGTCTGTCCAACCCTGACTTTGCAAATGTCGACTTCTTCCTCACATTTGCTTTGAGTGTAAGCGATGATGCTTCACCTCTTGTGGGTGCCAAGCTGCCTGCTGTAGCTTTTGGATTCCTGAAGTTGCTGCATTCTGAGATTCTTCTTGCTTCAAACATGCTGGGCACTTGGGATTTTTCCAGGAAAGGAGCATGGATTTCTTTTATTCTCTCTCTCATCAATACTGGTGTTTGGAGGCACCAAGCAAGTGAAAAAGCTGTTGTGGACTCATACGGAAAGCAGGTGATCTTTGATGGAGACCAATCTCTTCTTGGGAAGAGTTTTGTTACATACATAAGTGAAAATAGTGGATACTGTTTAAGTGTTTTATCATCTCTTTTGGAGACCTATCTTCTTACATTTAGGGAAGCATATCTCTCACTTGTTGATAGAGGAAGGCCTTCTAAGGATCATTGTTATCCTTCCTTGCTGCTTAAGCATTCTGCATTCGACAAATCCAAGCATCAGCTCCTTTTTGAGAAAGTTGGTTCAAATGTGGAAATGCTGGAACGTATATGTGATCTTCCGTCAAGGATAGATGGAGTTGCTACAAAACTAGGTGAAGTGCAGAAAAAAAGTTTTCCCTTGAAGTGCCTGTTACATGGATTCCCATCAGAGTACACTTCTAGCAACAGTGCTCTTCTTTCTTGTATTCTTGTAATACATGAGATCATACACACCTTTGATGGATATATAAAGATCATGCAACCAGCAGATAGAGATCAAGTTGATGTGGATGTTATTTCCAAACTGCTTAACATGGTGATGGCTGTAAGATCAGATCGAATATTCAGATCAATTTATGGACAGTGTGATTCTATATTTATGAGTCTAATCAACTACAGGGATGATCTTGCTGTATACACTGACCTGTTTACCCTGAAACAGTTAGAAGGGTTCCTGGCTGACATCAATTCGAAAGAAAGTGTTGACCATGCGATGGAAGAAATTCTAGTTTCTACCATTGTTGATCTAGTGGAGGACATTCGATCTAAATCAGATGTATTTAAATTCTTCCTTGGTGATGCAGAAGGTGCACCTGAAGGAGCAAACAGTCTTTTTGCTCCTGAGCGTGCTGAAATGTCTGTCTTCATTGATATGTTGGACAGATGCCAGTCTGAGCAGGTTAATTTAAAGATCCTTCGCTTGTTCACTGATATCTTACGTGCTGGTCTTTGTTCCACTCTTAAGGTGAAGTTGCAAAACAGATTTATTGGAATGGAGGTGCCCTGCTTTTCTTCTTGGCTAGATTTCAGAATATTGGGTCATTCTTTGGAAACTGAAAGCGCCAATGGTATTGTAGTAGGTTCGACAGCCCTAAGAGAGTCAGCTGTGGATTTTCTTATGTGCCTTATCTGCCCTTCCTCTGAAACATTAGCCAAAGAACTTCAACATCACCTGTTTGGTGCAATGCTACTTTTACTTGACAGAGCATTTTTGTCTTGTGATCTCCAGACTGCCAAAGCATATTTCCATTTTCTTGTTCAGCTGCCAAGTGAGGAATCACATTTTAAGCAGTTGTTTGAAAAGACCCTGATGCTGATGGAGACATTGGTTGGTAACGAAGGTATGCTTCATACTTTGAAGTTTCTGTTTATGTTTGTGGAGTCGGTGTTTGGCGATGCTGGACTAAATAGGACTGCTCTTAAGAGGCTTTCATCTAAAAATTCTACCAACAATTGTGGCTCGGGGTCTCTCATACCTAAGCAATTGAAGAATTCAGATGACCTTGTTCTTCGCACTAATCAAGAAAATAGTTCTGCCATTGATTGTGATGCTAGTTCTGGTGAGGAAGATGAAGATGATGGAACATCTGATGGGGAATTGGGGAGCATGGATAGAGATGATGAAGAGGATGGAAACAGTGAAAGGGCGCTAGCATCCAAAGTGTGCACATTTACATCCAGTGGTAGTAATTTTATGGAACAACATTGGTACTTCTGCTATACTTGTGATTTGACTGTATCCAAGGGTTGCTGTTCTGTATGTGCCAAGGTGTGCCATCGGGGTCATCGTGTTGTTTATTCTCGCTCAAGCCGTTTCTTTTGTGACTGTGGAGCTGGCGGTGTGAGAGGAAGCAACTGCCAGTGCTTGAAACCTCGGAAATTTACTGGTACATCCAGCTTACCACCACCTGCTGCTTGCAGCTTCCAGCCCATGATGCCTTATCATGATGATCTGGAACTGGTTGCAGATAGTGGCTCTGATTTTGAAGATGACATCTCAACTGATGCTGATAATTCACTCAAGTTATCAGTGCCAAAAGGCTTCAGTGATGGGCTCCCTGTATTTCTGAATAATCTTGATATTGAAGTTCGAATGCTTGAACTCTGCAAGAAGTTGCTTCCAACGATACTTAGCCAAAGAGAGCTAAATCTTCTGAAAGATAGGAAAGTTCTGTTAGGAGGTGATATGCTGGTGTCACATGCTTCTGATGTTTTCCAACTAAAGAAAGTATTCAAAAGTGGATCACTGGACCTGAAGATAAAGGCGGATTATCCGAATTCAAGGGAACTTAAGTCACATCTTTCTAATGGTTCTCTTACTAAATCGTTGCTGACTGTCAGCATTCGAGGCAAGGTTGCTGTTGGAGAAGGGGATAAAGTAGCTATATTTGATGTGGGTCAAATTATTGGACAGCCTACTGCAGCCCTTGTTACAGCAGACAAAACAAATGTGAAGCCACTCTCCAGAAACATAGTTCGCTTTGAAATTGTTCATCTGATATTCAATCCATTAATGGACCATTACCTTGCTGTTGCTGGATATGGCGATTGCCAAGTACTGACATTAAATAGTCGTGGTGAAGTAACAGACCGCCTTGCCATAGAACTTGCTCTGCAAGGAGCTTATATTCGCCGTGTGGAATGGGTTACAGGTTCTCAGGTACAGCTCATGGTAGTAACAAACATGTTTGTGAAAATCTATGATCTCTCACAGGACAATATAAGCCCATTGCATTATTTTACTGTGGCTGATGATATTATTGTTGATGCCACCCTCGTCCCGTCCTCAATGGGAAAATTAGTGCTTCTTGTTCTTTCTGAAGGGGGCCTTCTGTATAGGCTCAATGTTTTATTGGCGGGTGATGTTGGTGCCAAAACATTGACTGACACTATCTTGGTTAAAGATGCAGTATCCATGCATAAGGGATTGTCGTTGTACTTCTCATCAACCTACAGGCTTATATTTGTGTCTCATCAAGATGGCACTACTTTCATGGGGCGATTAGATACTGATTCTTCATCAGTTACTGAGTTATCATATGTGTGCGAGGAAGAACAAGATGGTAAATCCAAGCCGGCTGGGCTTTACCGTTGGAGAGAGCTAATAGCTGGCAGTGGGACTCTTACCTGTCTATCAAAATTTAAATCAAATGCTCCTCTCGCTGTGTCTTTGGGTCCTCATAAGCTGTTTGCACAAAACATGAGATATGGTACTGGTTCAAATGCTCCAATGGTGGGTGTAGCGGCATATAAGCCTTTGTCCAAAGATAAAACACATTGTCTTCTTCTATATGATGATGGAAGCCTTCATATTTACTCACATACACCTAGTGGAGGTGACAGTTCGACGAGCCTTACTGCAGAACAAACAAAGAAGTTGGGCAGCAGTATCCTCAGCAGTAGGGCTTACGCTGGCACCAAACCAGAATTTCCTCTTGATTTTTTTGAGAAGACGACTTGCATCACGTCTGATGTGAAATTTAGTAGCAATACAACCAAAAGTGGTGATTCTGAAAGCATCAAGCAAAGACTGACCTCGGATGATGGGTATTTAGAGAGTGTGACATCTGCTGGTTTCAAGGTACGAAATACTGACCTGTTAATCCCATTGGTGACAACCTTTAATTATTTTACCTATGAGGGTGCTATTGCTTATATTGCTCTGCTACCACTTTAATAGACGTGATTACTTATCTGCACTCATATTATTTGACTGCAGGTGTCTATTTCAAATCCAAATCCTGATATTGTCATGGTTGGTTGTCGAATCCATGTGGGTAACACATCTGCTAGCAATATCCCTTCAGAAATCACAATGTTCCACAGAGTTGTCAAGCTAGATGAAGGCATGAGATCATGGTATGATGTTCCATTTACTACTGCTGAATCACTTCTGGCCGATGAAGAATTCACAATTACAGTAGGCCGAACATTCGACGGTTCATCTATGCCTAGGGTAGATTCTATTGAAGTTTATGGTCGATCCAAAGATGAGTTTGGGTGGAAAGAGAAAATGGATGCTGTACTTGATATGGAAGCACATGCCTTGGGTGCAACTGCTGGTGGAAAAACTGGAAAGAGACCCCAAACAATGCAATCTGCTCCTATCCAGGAGCAGATTTTGGCAGATGCTCTCAGGATCCTCTCACGGATATATCTGCTATGCCAACCAAGCTGCTGTACTGACACGGTTGATGCAGACATGGAGCTTAATAATCTAAAATGCAGAGCTTTGTTGGAAACCATCTTTCAAAGTGACAGGGAGCCTCTTCTACATACTGCTGCATGCCGTGTCCTTCAGGCTGTGTTTCCAAAGAAGGAGATATACTATCATGTAAGTTTCAAGTATATTTCATGCAAAATACTTCCTAATATTTATGGCCTGGCGTTCCCTTCTGCTCTGTTGTTACTGTTCTAATTTATTCTTAATCATTGCAGGTTAAGGACACTATGCGCCTTCTAGGAGTAATAAAGTCACTTCCAGCAATTACATCAAGAATAGGAGTCGGAGGTGCTGCATCTAGCTGGGTGATAAAAGAATTTATTGCCCAGATCCATACGGTGTCTAAAGTTGCCGTGCACAGGAAATTAAACTTGGCCTCTTTTCTTGAGAATCATGGTAGGAATTCTACTCCAGCACTTAATTTTATAGAGGATTCCTTCTCTGATGTGTATCTATTTTTTTTTATCACTCACTTTGGGATGGAGAGAATACTTAATTTTGCTACTATATAGTAATAAAGTTATGAAAGTTGCATATTGAAGATTGCAGAATAATAAAATGCATTCTTACCGTAAGGATTAGATTATGGTGTAAGACGATGGATATAGCAGGGTTTGGTGGTTGTTGTATGAAGCCTTGTGGACAGTTTATATGGAGTACATGGCTTGGAGGGCAAGAAGCCGCTTGTAGAGATAGCCAAGTGAGGATTACAAATCCTAAACTATCAAATGTAGCAATCAATTTTAACTTCTTTTCGACGAATTATTTCAAGTCCATTTTTCTATTATGACTCGTTAATATGCTTATTGTATTGAGGCCTAAAGGATAAAGGATCAATTTGTAGACTACAAGAGACAAATCCTAGAGTGAAGTACAATACCAATTTATTGCTTAACCTATTGTATATTTACATTCTCAAATAGTCGATGTTATATTGTTGTTGTTTTGATGCTACAGTTTTCTCTTTGAAAGCCTGGTGCAAATACGGGGTTAGGTTGGCGGTTGGCTAGTAAAATTGGTGTGTAGTGTTCACAAACTGTTGGTAATCAGTCTGTAGCCGGAAATCCTTGCGATTATTGGGATTTAAATACCTAATTTGATTCAACGAATTTAAATGCCATTTTAGTGGTTTTTTTTAGGGAGCATGCAAAAGCTTTCTGCACTTCATCATTCAGAAGAAAAGCACATTTCATAGATACAAGATCATTCTCTGCAAGGCAACATGCCAAGGGTATGGAATACAAGGTTAACACATTCAACAGACAGTAGAGCTAGTCTCAAGGAGGTTGGCACAACCTGTTGGGATAAGCCTGCCCATAACGCTCAGGCTTGGCCATGATGGAGTACATTGCAGCAAGGTCCCTTTGTTCCTTTTTGTGTTGATATAATTTTCAAAGGCTATCATAGGGTATAGGAACCAACGTAAATTGAGAAAACATGAAAAAAAACTTTTTTTAACTGAAAAATCTACAGTTGGTAGACTGTCTGGTGACTGGGATCCCAACGGGTACCGCGATTTGTTCTTGAACCAGAAAGAAATTCTTGTAATTGCTCTGTTCTAATGGTTTTATTCACGTACGTACTGGTTGGCGTTTCTTTTGTGCATCGCGTAATTATTTTTGTATTTTGTCGCATGTAGTGGGTAGTGTAGATTCAGAAACTATGTATGCAAAAGATCAGTCTGCCTTTTGTAATGCTGCTGTTGCGAAATCAATTGGGTAGTGTAGATTCAGAAACTATGTATGCAAAGGACCAGTTTGCTTTCTGTTGTGCTGTTGTTGTGGAATCAAGTTGGTTATAGAGTTGCCAACCCGAGGGGAATAGTTTTTACAGTTCTAAAAGATTGTTTTGATGGCTATACTTAAACAGCAAATGCAATGTGAAATACTCCCATGGAAATAAGTTTACTGCTAGGAGTAAGAAAAATAACACTTGTTCATTAGCCAACTGACCTATATGTTCATGCTGGGTGGGTAATGCATTCACAATAATAATTTGGAAAGACATTGATTTTTTCAATGCTGCAACACATCTTTTTTTATGTCAACTCTTTTGTTATCTTCACTTCTGTTCTGGGAGTAAGATGTGCTCTGCTGAATGTCACTAAGGAGTGTTTCTTGTTGAATAATATGAATGAACATGCATTTGAATCATGTGTGATTGCAATGATGTTTTAGCAGTTATTGTTGCTGCTGTTGTCTTTGATTGAAAGCGATAGCCAGGCATTAGGAACATGAATCATATATTAAATTAAACTATGACCTTCCCACAAAAAATTCTACTACTGGCATATTTTCTAAATTGTAGAGAATAATAGCATATCTTTGTATTTTTCAGGTACAAAATTAGTTGACGGTCTTATGCAAGTCTTTTGGGACATTTTGGATTTAGACAGGCCAGATACTCAAATGATAAATAATCTTGTTATACCTTGTGTGGAATTTATTTATAGCTATGCTGAGTGCTTGGCGTTGTGTGCAAATGAAAAATCTGGTGCTTCAGTGGCTCCTGCTGTTGCTCTATTGAAGAAGCTACTATTTGCACCATATGAAGCTGTTCAGACTTCTAGCAGGTGATCTCTCTGTTCAGACATCCCCCCTCCCCCCTTTTTTTGTGGCCATCAGCTCTCATATTTCTTTCTATGTTTAGCTAAAATTTAATTGCTTGTTTTCAGTTTGGCTATTTCATCACGATTTCTACAAGTCCCTTTCCCAAAGCAGACAATGATAGCTAATGATGATGGCTCTGATAATAATGGAAAAACAAGCGCGTCAGCAATGAATCCCACTAGTGGAAATGCTCAGGTTATGATTGAAGAAGATCCTGCCACATCGTCAGTGCAGTACTGTTGTGATGGTTGTTCCACTGTTCCAATACTTAGGCAAAGGTGGCACTGCAACATTTGTCCAGACTTTGACCTGTGTGAAACCTGCTATGAAATACTTGATGCAGACCGTCTACCTGCACCACATTCAAAAGATCATCCCATGTCAGCAATAACAATTGAACTTGATACATTTGGAGGTGAAGGCAATGATATTCATTTTTCCATTGATGAACCAACAGATACAAGTGTTCTTCATCCTCCTCCAGATGATAGAAGTGTGAAAACCTCACAGTCACCGATTCATGTACTGGATGCAAGTGGATCTGCAGATTTCCCTGGGTCCATGACAGACCAAAGAACAGTTTCGATTTCTGCATCCAAACGTGCTACTAACTCCTTGCTCCTCAGCTGTCTAATTGAAGAGCTCAGAGGCTGGATGGGGACCACAGCTGGCACTCAAGCCATACCTATAATGCAGTTGCTCTACAGACTTTCATCTGCAGTTGGTGGACCTTTCATGGATAGCTCAAAGCCAGAATATTTTGATTTGGAAAAATTTGTTAAGTGGCTAATGGATGAAATCAATACAAGTAAACCATTTCCTGCCAAAGCACGATGTTCTTTTGGAGAAGTATCGATCCTTATTTTCATGTTTTTCACACTTATGTTCCGTAATTGGCATCAACCTGGTAGCGATGGCTCGCATGCGAAGTCAGGTGGAAGTTCTGATTTGACTGAGAAAGGCCCTATTCAGGTTCCAGTACCAACGACAAGTCCTCCATCCTCGAGTGATGACCAGGATAAAAACGAGTTTGCTTCTCAGTTAATTCGTGCTTGTTCAGCCCTCAGGCAGCAGTCATTTCTGAACTATTTGATGGATATACTGCAGCAGCTTGTTCATATTTTCAAGTCATCGTCTGCAAATGGAGAAGGTAGCTCTTCAGGTTCAGGTTGCGGATCCCTATTGACAGTGCGGAGAGAGCTACCAGCTGGAAATTTCTCTCCCTTCTTTTCTGATTCATACGCCAAATCTCATCCAACTGATCTATTTATGGACTACAACAAATTGTTGTTGGAGAATACGTTCAGGCTAGTATATAGCATGGTTAGACCGGAAAAGGAGAAGTCAGCTGAAAAGGATAGAAGTTCCAAGGTTCCCAACACTAAGGATCTTAAGTTGGATGGATTTCAGGATGTTCTTTGCAGCTATATTAGCAATCCTCATACTACATTTGTTCGTAGATATGCAAGGAGGCTATTCCTTCATTTGTGTGGCAGCAAGACTCACTATTACAGTGTTAGGGATTCGTGGCAGTATTCCCATGAAGTCAAGAAACTTCATAAAATTGTAAACAAGTCCGGAGGTTTTCGAAATCCTGTGCCCTATGAGAGAAGTGTTAAGCTCATAAAATGTTTATCTACTCTTTGTGATGTGGCTGCGGCAAGGCCCAGAAATTGGCAGAAGTTCTGCTTGAAGCACATGGATCTTCTTCCTTTTCTGATGGATAATTTTTACTATTTCAGTGAAGAGTGCATTATTCAGACTCTCAAGCTTTTGAATTTGGCCTTTTATTCAGGAAAAGATGTTAATCATAATGTACAAAAGACAGAGAGTGGGGATCTTGGAGGTCCTACAAGAACTGGTTCACAATCTTCAGATTCAAAAAAGAAGCGGAAAGGCGATGATGGTTCAGAAGGTGCTTCGGACAAATCCTGCATGGACATGGAGCAGGCTGTGGAAGGGTTCAATGGCAAGGAAGGGGACGTGTTGAAGCGTTTTGTTGATACATTCTTGCTAGAGTGGAACTCAGGAAGTGTCCGCCAGGAAGCCAAATGTGTTCTGTTTGGACTGTGGTACCATGCAAAAACCCTGTTTAAGGAAACAATGTTAAAAGTTCTACTGCAGAAGGTGCAATATCTTCCCATATATGGCCAGAACATCATTGAGTACACTGACCTCATGACCTGTTTACTAGGAAAAGCAAATGATTCTAGTGCAAAGCAGAACGACACAGAGCTTCTGAATAAGTGTTTAACATCCGATGTAATAAGCTGCATTTCTGATACACTCCATTCACAGAATGAGCTATTAGCAAATCATCCAAATTCCCGTATATACAATACGCTGAGTTGCTTAGTGGAGTTTGATGGCTATTATTTGGAGAGTGAGCCTTGTGTTACCTGTAGCTGTCCAGATGTTCCATATTCAAGAATGAAGCTTGAAAGCCTCAAGTCCGAGACTAAATTTACTGACAACAGGATAATAGTTAAATGTACTGGAAGCTTTACTATACAGTCAGTGACCATGAATGTTTATGATGCTCGGAAGTCAAAGTCAGTGAAAGTGCTGAACCTGTATTACAACAACAGGCCTGTAACAGATTTGTCTGAACTGAAGAACAATTGGTCTTTGTGGAAGCGTGCTAAAAGCTGCCATCTTACTTTTAACCAGACGGAATTGAAGGTTGAATTCCCCATCCCAATTACAGCATGCAATTTCATGATCGAGCTTGATTCATTTTATGAAAATCTTCAAGCTTCTTCCCTCGAGTCATTGCAGTGCCCACGGTGTAGCAGGTCTGTCACTGATAAGCATGGAATCTGTAGCAACTGCCATGAAAATGCATATCAGTGTAGACAATGTAGAAATATCAACTACGAAAACCTTGATTCTTTTCTTTGCAATGAGTGTGGATACAGCAAATATGGCCGTTTTGAATTCCATTTCATGGCAAAACCAAGTTTCTCATTTGATAACATGGAAAATGATGATGATATGCGAAAAGGATTGGCAGCAATTGAGTCAGAGTCAGAAAATGCTCATAGGAGATACCAGCAACTAATGGGATTTAAGAAGCCTCTCATCAAACTTGTATCCAGTATAGGTGAACAGGAGATAGATTCACAACAAAAAGATGCTGTCCAGCAGATGATGGTGTCCTTGCCTGGGCCCACTTGCAAGGTAAATCGCAAGATTGCACTTCTTGGTGTTCTGTATGGTGAAAAATGCAAAGCGGCTTTTGACTCTGTCAGTAAAAGTGTTCAGACACTACAAGGATTGCGCCGTGTTCTAATGGCATATCTGCACCAGAAAAATTCTAATGATACCAATGCATTGCAAGCCTTTTCAATACCAAGGTCTCCGAGTAGCTGCTATGGCTGTAGTACTACATTTGTCACACAATGCCTAGAGTTGTTACAAGTGCTATCCAAACACACAAACTGCAGAAAACAACTTGTCGGTGCTGGAATTTTATCGGAGTTATTTGAGAACAACATTCATCAGGGCCCTAGAACTTCCCGCACCCTTGCGAGGGCTGTGCTGTCTTCATTCTCTGAAGGTGATGCAGATGCAGTCCAGGAACTGGACAAGTTAATTCAGAAGAAGGTGATGTATTGTCTTGAGCACCATCGCTCCATGGATATTGCACAATCAACACGAGAAGAGTTACAGCTCCTTTCAGAGACATGTGCCCTTGTAGATGAGTTTTGGGAGGCAAGGCTACGTGTTGCGTTTCAGCTGTTGTTCTCTTCTATTAAAGTTGGAGCAAAGCATCCTGCCATTTCAGAGCATATTATTCTTCCTTGTCTGAGGATAATATCTCAGGCTTGTACACCTCCAAAATCTGAAGCTGGGGACAAGGAGCCAGATGCAGGAAAATCCAACTTGATATTGCAATCAAAGAATGATGATACAACAGGTCCCTCGCCAACTAATGTATCCACTTCCAAGGTTCAGCCTGATGCATCCCTTAAAATTTCTGATGGAAGTCGAAGAGGTCAGGATATGCCACTTCTGAGCTATTCAGAATGGGAGAGTGGTGCGTCCTATCTGGATTTCGTGAGGAGGCAATACAAAGTGTCACAAGCCGCTAAAGGAGTACAGAAAACACGGCATGATCCACAGAAATCTGATTACCTAGTTCTAAAATATGGACTCAGATGGAAGCGTCGTGCATGTCGGAAGTCGTCTAAAAGTGACTTCTCAAAATTTGCCTTGGGCTCCTGGGTTTCAGACTTGATTTTAAGTTCCTGTTCTCAGTCAATAAGATCTGAAATATGCACTCTTATAAGCCTGCTATGCCCATCAAATTCTCCCAGACAGTTTCAGTTATTGAACTTGCTCATGTCTTTGCTTCCTCGGACACTGTCAGCTGGTGAGAGTGCAGCGGAGTACTTTGAGTTACTGGGGACAATGATTGACTCAGAGGCTTCACGTCTTTTCTTAACTGTCCGTGGTTGTTTAACCACGGTGTGTTCTTTGATAACAAAAGAAGTGTACAATGTTGAATCACAGGAGAGAAGCCTTAGTATTGACATATCACAAGGATTCATTCTTCATAAGCTTGTTGAGCTCCTAAATAAATTTCTTGAAATTCCTAATATTAGAGCAAGGTAAATCTCAAGTCAATTCCTATATCCACCATCTTCTCTGTTAGCTTACATGTGACCCATGCACTTGTTCTACTATGTCTTAACATTTTCTCCCATGTTCCAGATTTATGACTGATAAGTTACTGTCCGAGGTGCTGGAGGCCTTTTTGGTTATCCGTGGCCTAGTTGTGCAAAAGACAAAGTTAATCAATGACTGCAATCGTCTTTTGAAAGACCTTCTTGATAGTTTGCTCATAGAGAGTACTGCAAACAAACGCCAATTTATTCGTGCTTGCATCTCTGGATTGCAGAAGCATGTGAAGGAGAAAAAGAGAAGGACATCTCTGGTACAAGCACAGACTTATCTTGGTATGGATATTGCACTTACTTTTATCAACACTAATAAAATGCACCTTTCTGTGATATTACCGTTTTGCAGTTTATTTTGGAGCAACTCTGCGATTTGATTTGCCCAGTGAAACCGGAGCCTGTTTACCTTCTGATTCTGAACAAGGCACATACTCAAGAAGAGTTCATCCGGGGTTCTATGACAAAGAATCCATACTCCAGTGTGGAGGTTGGCCCACTTATGAGAGATGTGAAAAATAAAATATGTCAGCAACTTGATATGATTGGACTTATAGAAGATGACTATGGTATGGAGTTACTGGTTGCTGGGAATATAATCTCACTTGACCTTAGCATCTCCCAAGTCTACGAGCAAGTGTGGAAAAAACACCATGGCCAAACTCAACATTCTTTGTCCAATACACTCTCTGCTGCTTCATCTGTCAGAGATTGCCCACCAATGACAGTAACCTACAGACTGCAGGTACTTATGAGGGTTTGGCTTCCCTTTTCTTGTTTTTTTCTTATTTAACATGTAGAACCTTGCTAGCCGTTGCAGTTTTTCATATTTTAATGATTGTTTCTATGTGTTGTCCCTTGGCCACTTTGACCTCATATTGATTAATAGTGTCCTCTGTAAAGCACCAAGTATCCAAAACTTTTAACGATTCTGTGCACATTAAATGACATACATATTCTTAGTATCCCATAATAGCTTTTGTTGGTGAAGAATATTGCTGTACATGAATTGATGAATCTGAGTATAATCTAATTCGATCTAAAGCTTGTTAATCATGGTGCTTGATTTTCTGCCTCATGTTGGGTTAATGTATGTCCAGATTTATGAATATAGTACATTGTGTGTTAATAGATTGTTTTAACTGATCAGGGATTAGATGGTGAAGCAACTGAGCCTATGATTAAAGAGCTAGAAGAGGAAAGGGAGGAATCACAAGATCCCGAAATAGAGTTTGCCATAGCAGGTGCTGTTAGGGAATGTGGAGGACTTGAAATTATATTAAGCATGATTCAGGTATGTTTTCTTCTCCCTGAAGTAGTGTAGTGTCATGAATTTGAATATTTTTACATTTATTTGACTGTTGTGCTCCAGTCCTGTTCTTGGTATTGAATCTCACTTTTCCTTTTTACCAGAGCCTACGTGATGACGAGTTAAGATCCAACCAGGAAGAGTTGGCTTCAGTTCTTAACCTTCTCAAGTATTGTTGCAAAATCCGTGAAAATAGATGTGCTTTACTACGTCTGGGTGCCCTTGGTTTGCTACTTGATACAGCCAGGCGTGCATTCTCAGTAGATGCAATGGAACCAGCTGAGGGCATTCTGTTGATTGTAGAAAGTCTTACACTGGAAGCTAATGAGAGTGACATAAGTATCTCGCAAAGTGTATTTACAACTAGTATTGAGGAGACTGGTGCTTGTGAGCAGGCCAAGAAAATTGTTCTGATGTTTTTGGAGAGGTTATGCCATCCTTTAGGTACCAAAAAGTCCAATAAGCAACAAAGGAATGAGGAGATGGTTGCCAGAATCTTGCCTTACTTGACCTACGGGGAGCCAGCAGCTATGGAAGTTCTGGTTGAACATTTTGAGCCCTACCTTCGGGACTGGAGTGAGTTCGACCGGTTGCAAAAGCAACACGAAGAGAATCGAAAAGATGATGATTTAAGCCAAAAGGCATCAATGCAGAGATCTGCTGTGGAAAACTTTGTTCGAGTCTCAGAGTCACTCAAGACAAGTTCATGCGGTGAGAGGCTAAAGGAAATTATTCTAGAGAAGGGCATCACAAAAGCTGCTCTAGGGCATCTGAGGGAAAGATTTGCTTCTGCAGGGCAGACTGGCTCTAGAACTAGTGCAGAATGGACAGCTGGATTAAAGCTACCATCTATTCCATTCATCCTGTCAATGTTGAAAGGGCTTGCGAAGGGACATTTGCCTACACAGAAGTGTGTCGATGAAGAAGGCATTTTACCACTTCTCCATGCTTTAGAAGGGGTGCCTGGTGAAAACGAAATTGGCGCAAGAGCAGAAAATCTTTTGGACACCCTAGCTAACAAAGAAAATAATGGTGATGGCTACCTGGGAGAGAAGATTCAAGAACTGAGGCATGCTACAAAGGATGAGATGCGCCGCCTTGCTCTTAAGAAAAGAGAAATGCTTCTTCAGGTAACCGCTGCAGATATACTTTCATCAGCTGTTATGTTTCTACTGATTGTATTATTCCTGCTTTTCAAAAAATATTTTCTTCTGCAAATACTTATATCAGAACTGTCTTTGTGCAAAATCGTGTTGAATCCTCTACTCAAATTATAGGCTACTGTTTATAGCTTTGTGGTTTGACCTTGGGATCTACATGTGTGCCATAAAGTAACATTTTGCTGCCTTCTTTCTCTAGGGGCTAGGAATGCGACAAGAATTTGGTTCAGATGGTGGTAGGCGCATTGTTGTCTCTCAGCCTATAATTGAAGGTTTTGATGACGTGGAAGATGAGGAGGAAGGGTTAGCATGTATGGTTTGTAGAGAAGGGTATACTTTAAGGCCAACAGACATGCTAGGAGTCTATGCTTTCAGTAAACGGGTGAACCTGGGTGCAACAAGTTCTGGCAGTGGCCGTGGGGACTGTGTCTTCACTACTGTTAGCCACTTCAACATCATACACTACCAATGTCATCAGGAAGCCAAACGAGCTGACGCTGCACTGAAGACTCCTAAAAAGGAATGGGACGGGGCTACCCTGAGAAATAATGAGACATTATGTAATTGTATCTTTCCGCTGAGAGGCCCATCTGTTCCTCTTGGGCAGTACAACCGGTGCGTTGATCAATATTGGGACCAATTGAATTCTCAAGGACGAGCAGATGGAAGTCGTCTCCGGTTGTTGACATACGACATTGTTCTGGTATGTGACTTGTTTTGATCTCCTTGTTATACAATAAAAAAATGCATTTTAGAGTTTGCACTATCACCATTTTCTGTATAAATAAATGTATGATAACAGTTGGTTAGAATCCTATTATAAACAAAAAGCAGGAAAAAATTAGGCGGAACAAATCCAATTCATTGAAACCAAACAAAAATGGAATAAGCGATCAACTCTAAAAACAATTCTAAATTAGAGGCAACATACTCTTGGAGATTTTGTCTTGTTTTGCTCCAAAGAAAAGCTGTAACTTAAACTTTCTGGTGTAATCTATGCTCCCTTTGGTCCTTTTATCAATCTGGCACTGAATTCCACGGTCATGTTTGCTATTTTAAAGGATGCAAAACTGGTTGATGAATTGGCTTGGGTCTGGCATTTTTTACTGAAT
The DNA here is from genome assembly GCA_916181665.1 of Avena sativa. Taxonomy (NCBI): domain Eukaryota; kingdom Viridiplantae; phylum Streptophyta; class Magnoliopsida; order Poales; family Poaceae; genus Avena; species Avena sativa. Next base: position 335,776,871 of record OV702297.1, on the reverse strand, counting down.
TGTTGTTTACTTTTTCCTGGATAGTTAATGATTTCCATTCTATTTTTCTTGGATTGTTTTTCCCATTCTTTCACATCTGACACATGACTAATGGATAGAAATGGTTCTGTTTTTTTTTTGCTAGATGTTGGCCAGGTTTGCAACAGGCGCTTCTTTCAGCACTGACTGCAAAGGTGGGGGGAGGGAGAGCAATTCACGCTTTCTTCCCTTCATGATCCAGATGGCTTCTCATCTTGTTGACGGAAGTGCTAACCAGCAACGTCAGACGATGGCCAAGTCTATCTCTACTTACCTGTCCAGTTCTCTGTCAACTTCAGAATCTCCCAGTCGGGTTTCAGCTGCCGTCTCTGGAGCTCGTGGTACTCCAGGGTCTTCAGAAGAGACGGTACAGTTTATGATGGTCAATTCTCTGCTCTCTGAGTCTTATGAGAGCTGGACGCAGCACCGCCCTGCTTTCCTGCAGAGGGGCATCTACCATGCTTACATGCAACACAAGCACGGGCGATCCACCCTCAAGCTTTCTGCTGACTCGTCATCCTCTGTAGTCCGGTCAGATGAAGGTTCATCGGCTGATCCAAACGACGGCAAGAAGCTGTTTGCCATTGTGCAGTCGATGCTGGTATACACTGGCTTGATTGAGCAGCTGCAGCAGTTCTTCAAGAAGGGCAAATCATCTGGGACTAGCAAGTCGAGCGAGAAAGATGAAGCCGGCAGTAACATTGGAAAGTGGGAGTCCACGATGAAAGAAAGGATGTGCAACATGAAGGAGATGGTGGGGTTATCAACGGATCTGCTATCGTGGCTCGAAGACATGACCTCATCTGAAGATTTGCAGGAGGCCTTTGATGTCATGGGGGCACTGACGGATGTATTGTCCAGTGGCTACACGAAATGCGATGATTTTGTCCGGGCAGCCATACAGTCTGGAAGGAGCTGAGGAACTTCTGTTCATGTAAAGCCACGAGCTTTTTTGTTTTGTACGAATAGGCTACTCTGTGTAGCAGCTGTAAACAATGTGGCACTTGTAGATCAACTGGTTAATGTTGTATAATATTACATCGTGGCACAGTCCTTATCGTGCTTTCCTCCTCCTGTCATCTGTACCAGTTGCAGCATTTTGATCCCCTTCGTTTCTGGCGTTCGTTTGGTACTCCAGTTGGTCAAGTTCAAGACCTAGAGTAGTTAAACTTTTTTCGAAGTGTCTCAAGCCTCGGTGCAACCTCAGAATTGGGTGGCATATTGAACGCACCACCGAAACTCAGTTAATTAATAACTACCAGTTGTTGGGTTGTATGAGTTAGATGCTCTACGTTGCATGTAACGAATCACAAAAGAGGGTACCAATGCAAGAAAATTCGTACACCCACAACTCCACCAATGGTTGGCGGTTGCCGCCTCAGAGATGGATGAACAAGAAGCTCGGCTCATCTCATCGTTCGCCATTCTAGCTGTTCTGTGAGTGCTCCGACGTCACTATAAATCATACGACTCGTGTGTACGCAAATGTCCACAGAGCCACTGCTCGTAAGAATTCATCCTGAAGAGATCATGTCCCCTCTACGACTCCTGAAACCCGCCATCTTCGTCCTTGCTTATGCAGTCTTGGCAGTTGCACGCCACGGCGCCGCCGCTGCTGGTCCAGGCAAGTTCTCGGCCGTGATTGCGTTCGGCGACTCCACCGCGGACACCGGCAACAACAACTTCATCCAGACCATGGCCAGGGGCAACCACCCTCCGTACGGGCGCGACTACGCCGGCGGCGTCGCCACCGGCCGGTTCTCCAACGGCCGCCTCCCCGCGGACTTGGTCTCCGAGGCCCTGGGTCTCCCACCTTCCGTGCCAGCGTACCTCGACCCCGGCCACACCATCCACCGTCTCGCCACGGGCGTCAGCTTCGCCTCCGCAGGCGCCGGGCTGGACAATATGACCGCGCAAATCCCGTCAGCGATGACCCTGAGCGAGCAGATCGGCCACTTCAGGCGGTACACGGAGAGGCTCCGGCGCGCGAAAGGCGAGGCCGCGGCACGCCACATCGTGACCCGCGCGCTCTACATCTTCAGCATCGGCGCCAGCGACTTCCTGCAGAACTACCTCGTCTTCCCCGCCAGGGGCTACAGGTACACCCTGCCGGAGTACGAGGCCTACCTGGTCGGCGCGGCGGAGGCGGCGCTGCGGGCGGTGCACGGGCTCGGCGCGCGCGTGGTCAGGGTCGCCGGCCTGCCGCCGCTCGGGTGCCTGCCGCTGGAGAGGGCCTTGAACCTGCCCAGGCCGACCGGGGAGTGCAACGAGGTGTACAACGTTGTGGCCAGGAGCTTCAACAGCAGGCTCAGGGGCCTCGTCGCCAGGCTCAACTGGGAGCTGCCGAGGGCGCGGCTGGCGTACGTCGACCAGTACGGCCTCATGTCGGCCATGATTGCCAAGCCATGGGAGTATGGTCAGTGTACTCGAGGAGAACGTGCTATATAATTGTCCATCGAGCACATTACTTATTATGCAGCATGAATTAACATCGGATCCCCTGCTGCAGGTTTCGCGAATTCGGTGCAAGGATGTTGCGGCACAGGGTATGTCGAGACAGGGGTGCTCTGCAGCTTGGACAGCGCGCTGACGTGCGACGATGCCGATAAATATGTCTTCTTTGATGCCGTCCATCCATCGGAGAGGGCGTACAAGATCATCGCCGGCGCGATCATAAATGCCACGGCAACGCGCCGGTTCCACTGACAATTCTCTGAATTCGATCGTCGGTTAGAGAGATTTCGAGACAAACGCCGTGCCTTGCTTAATTAGTTGAGCTTTCAAAAACTAGGCATGTCCATGTTGAGATCCGTGTGATATCATCGCTCAACCAAGCCTAGCATTTCTTGGATTGAAAGGCCATATAAGAAGGTTGAAACCCACGGCTCTCTCGTTAAACTCAAAGTGATGCACACAATCCTTTTTGTTGCAAGTCAACGAGGCCAAAATCGTCAACAGTCAGAGCATATATAACATAGAAAACCACGAACCGTTACATGATATAGTAGTGTTTATTTCAGTTTATATCCCCTCCTCCTCCTCTCTTCACCGCTCCCGCCCCCCACCTTCTTCCTCCTTGGTTTCTCCAAATCTGGACCGTTAGACACCCCCTCCTCTCTGGCGTCCGCCGGCGCCGAGATTGGGTGAGGGACCCGTCTGTTAGGATTAATCATGCCGTGCATGTTGTACCGTATACGAAACGTATACGCGTGGGCTGTTAGAGTCCGTCTAGGTTCTAGAGTTACACTAAGTCCTAGTTGATTAGGTCTTAATAGTGTATATATATATGCACACACCTAGTCTTGTAATCTAGTATCAGATACTGTGAGTTGAGCAATACAAGAGAGAAAGCAAGGCTCGACAAGAGCCCTTTAGCGATTAAAGTTATTTTGCGTGTGCGTGTGTGAGTGTACTAGTTAGATCAAAAGAATTAATCGGCTAGCAGCACATATATCTCGGGGGAATTTACCGGGTACATGCGTGTCGTCTCGTCGGAATTTCCTCGTCGGTGTCGACGGATACTCGGCGGCAGGGGCTGTGCTAACAATTGGTATCAAAGCCTCGTGGAGGATCTCCTAGTAACGGGAGGTCATGACGAAGGATATGGGCGAGTATTCCGGTGTGGCCGCGGGTGCACCGGTGTCGATGCAGTATCCGCAGTATAGAACCGACAACTACACAGTCTGGGCAGTCCAGATGGAGTGGGCGTTAGAAGGCGCCAGACTCTGGGAGGCTGTCGATCCAGGCGGCGACGAGTTCAAGAGGGGCGTGTCGAAGTACCACCTAGACCGACTAGCACTCACAGCCATCTGCTCGGTGGTGCCAACTCATCTGATGCAACACCCGATCTCGAAGAAATCTGCAAAGGAGGTGTGGGATACGCTCAAGACGCTAAATCTTGGGCACGAGAGCGTCCACGAGGCGACCCTGCAAACCTTGCAGAAGAAGTACGAGAATCTGGAGATGGGAGAAGACGAGACGCTAGACGCTTTTGCTTCAAGGGTCGCTACACTGGTCAATGGGGTTCGCGGACTTGGCGAGAAGCTGGAGGAGATCTCTATCGTGAGGCGTTTCCTCCGCGTGGCTCCGCCGCGTTACTCGCCTATTGTCTCGGCGATCGAGCAATGCGTTGATCTCAAGACTCTCATGATGGATGATCTAGTTGGACGGTTCAAGGCGCACGACGAGCGGATGAAGATCACCTATGGCGACACGAAAGTAGATGAGCATCTCATGCTTATGGCTCGAGCGTTGTTCGCAAGGAGAAGAAGGGCGATAAAGCATTCGGCAGCAGGAGTGATAGAGAAGATTCTCGCCCAACAAAAAATATATCGCAGGGGAGGACGAGGACGAGGCTACGCCGCGGAGGAAGTTTGACATAAAGAAAGTAAGATGTCATAAGTGCGGCGAGCTCGGTCACTTCAAGAAGGATTGCCAGAAATCGTCAAAGGAGAGGGCTCTCATCGCCTAGGAAGGAGATGATGATGGACCGATGATGCTGATGCTCGAAGTAACTAAGCTGAAGGACGAGGAGGATCCTCCATCACCGGGTATGGAGATTGTGGCGCAAGTGGATCACGATCTACCGTGTGTGGATCACGAGCAACAGAGTGCCCCGTTTCTGCGTGAAGCCACGTTTGAGGTGAGTAAAGCTTCAGAATCTGATCATGGCGATCTATGCGTTGGAATTTCACCTGCAACTCCATCCAGCAATAAGTTCTTCATGCTTGTGGTGGATGATCATAGTAAATACATGTGGATTGTGTTTCTGAAAAGTAAGAATAAGCTCAACAAGCATTTGAGAAGATCAAGGAAGCCGAAGAGTTTAAGGTGGAGGCGAGGATAAGAGCTCTACGCATTGATCAGGAAGGCGAGCTGCATCAAACTGTGTTGACCATGGCACGGAGGATGATGAAGAGTAAATGTTTGCCAGGAAACTTCTGGGGCGAGGCAGTCAATACGGCTGTGTATTTGCTGAACATGGAGCCAACTGAGAGTGGAGTTGGTATGACTCCGTATGAAGCATGGTACGGACGAAAGCCCTCAGTTGATCATATTCGCACTTTTGGGTGCATGGTGCATGTGGCAGAGCAGAGGACTCCAATGATCATGACAAGATATGAAGGCTCGAAGAAATATCGTGTGTGCAATCCTTATACCAATAAGGTGGTTGTCACGGGCAAGCTAGTCTTTGAGGAATAGAAATCATGGAACTGGGGCTCCAGCGAACGATATTCAACTTTTCACGTCATGTGGGATCTTGAGTATGAAGAAAATATGGATCAACCAAGCATATCTTTGTCAGCAAATTTGGACCCAGAAGAATTAAAGGTCTAGGGGGTGCTCCAGACATGGACACCAGGCCAGAAGCACTAGGGATACTCCCAGAAGAAAAAGTGTCCGGAGAAAAGGCTAGTCTGTGGTCAGAAAAAACAGGGCTAGAAGGTGTTGTGTTTAGCTCATCATTTGCTAGTACAGGAGGTGATGATCCACGTGAAGAGCTTGGGGCAAAGGAGTGTCCAGAAGTGCAAGGGCCATGTGATGTGGTGGTGAGTCAAGAAATTGGCTCAGAAATAAGCATGCAGGATACGCTGCATGTAGAGCCGTTGGCTCCAGGAGCTCTACCTGAAGGCACACATGGTGCTACGCCCGAAGATCATGTTGAATTGATCAATACACAACCATTACATATGTTCTATGTACTAGAGCTAAGGCAACTACGAACGACGCGAGCATGCGAGCGAGGCGTGTTGGACTACTATCCGAAGAAAGAATTTTGGACGGTAAATTATCTGGTGAAGATAGAGTACGAAAATCAATGTTTGTTCATCAAGAAACCGGTGAAGACCGAAGGCACGGTCATGGACGACATCGACAAGGAGGACGCAGAAAGGAAGGACGCGGACGAGAAGGGTCGATGTGAAGCCATGGAGAAGCCGACAAAAGAAAAGTCGGTGACATGGGTTCTGAGGAAGGGAGCGGCAAAAACAATGCCGTGGATGATGCCCGCGAGGAGCAGCCGACGTATTTGGGACCCAGGCGGATGTTGAAGGGCACGTCATTCTTAGGGGGTGATTGTTAGGATTAATGACGCCGTGCATGTTGTACCGTATACGAAACGTATATGCGTGGGCTGTCCGAGTCCGTCTAGGTTCTAGAGTTACACCGAGTCCTAGTTGATTAGTTCCTAGTAGTGCATATATATATGCACACACCTAGGCTTGTAATTTAGTATCAGACACCATGAGTTGAGCAATACAAGAGATAAATCAAGGTTCGACAAGAGCCTTTAGCTATCAAAGTTGTTTTGCGTGTGCGTGCGTGAATGTACTAGTTATATCAAAATAATTGATCGGCTAGCAACACGTGCATCTCGGCGGAATTTACCGGGTACGTGCGTGTCGTATCGTCGGAATTTTCTTGTCGGTGTCGTCGGATACTCGGCGGCCGGGGCTGTGCTAACACCGTCCCTGTACAACAGTAGCTAGGTTATCTTGGCTTGTTGCCGGTGTGATCGATATGCTCGTCTTCGGTGTGTTGCTGTTAGGGTGGAGACCGGCGGTGCTCCTGAGTGGCATCCGGCGGCGGGCGGTGGTGGGCTTCTTGGTGGCGGCAGCGTGGAGTCTACGGCTTCTAGGAGTTTGGTCCATCGCGCTCACCCCTAATAAACTTGAGGTTTGGTCATCGGATTCTATTCTAGTGGCTGGTGGAGGCCATGGCCTATGTGTTTGGAACTCCCTAAGTAGCCATGGTGGTGAAAGGAGAGCTCTTGCACAGGGATCTGGTGATCTACGGGAAGAGGATCTAGCTGCAACAGATGGCTTTTCCAAGCGACGGCGCGTGCCGGAGCTATCCTTGTCCAAGGAGGCCAGCCAGGACTACCTCCACGTGGAGGCCCTTCTTTAGACTGGTCGCCGGAGCCTGGCACCTAGCTATGAATGATGTAATCCTCGATATTTCTTTTGTTACACTCCATGGACGCATGCGAAGAAATGCGGGGCAGACGATGACTATTTTATGCTTATAGGTCCTGGCTCTTACAAATAATAGCCTATATACAAACACACGTATATAGAACAATTTAAACTGTATAGATAGCTGGTAGCTAGAACCATGCATAGATATATACTGACACATTGATTGTTAAATACTCAGAATTGCACGCATCTCATTGTTGAGGTCAAAGGTATCCACGTTCATAGCCAGGTACAATTACTCCCAAATCACGGGGAAAGTGGCGTCACCACTGTTGTCATGATGGTGAAAGGTTTCAGCAGGGAAGCGAGTGTATATTCCAGTGTCTTGTTGTGCTCTCTGGCTTCTTGAAATTATCCACAAAGTCCTTCTGCAACAATGCAATGTCACTGCCAAACTCAACGTCAACATTACTAAGATCACCTTTTATTAGTTTTCCCCCGGGATTTTTAAACGTTCCATGTATCTAGGACTCCCACCTTACCGCTCACCTCAAAGAATGCTTGCATCTGATGGATGTCTATTTTACCGAGGTCCGCATCAACGAGATTAGCCAGCAACTTTTGTTTGGTCTTCGCATTTTTTGTAGTCCTTTATTTTTGGCCTATCGCGTGGTAGCTTTGGTGCTCGAAACTGGAGGAGGCTACAGTACAAGCGACGGTAGAATGGAATGACCCCTCAACTCCAATTCCATTCTTATCTCTACAAGTATTTCAACTTTCATTTTTTCTCGCATCTCCTTTTCGTAAAGCTTCTTCTTAGCTTTTTTGCAAGAACCCTTGTCCTCCAACTTCCAGTCGCGTCCTGTTTTCCACGGGGCAATGGAACTTACCCCCTTGTGCGACCATGGTGCTCTGGGCCCAACACCGCTATGAGGATATCTCCCTTGAAGAAGCCTGCTTCCTTCTCAACATCCTTCTTCACCTATAAAACAAATGAATGAGGCCTTTAGACCAAAGGGTGAATTTGTTGATGAAATAACCATCAATTCTAGCTAACATGTGAAGCCTCACCAATTTTTCATATGCTTCGATGTCCTTAGGCCGTTTTATTGTCACATTTAGCCCTTGCTCTAGTATAGTATTTTGCCCTCTCATCTCTAATGTCTCCAAATGGTTTCAGCAGTCCGACTGTCTCTACCTCTAAATCTTGTTTTCCCCATCTAGGGGTCATTACCGCATACCCAGCAGTCCCCATTTTGTGGTGGTTATTGTATGACATGGCTCTCTCTCTCTCTAAAATACTCTTTTCTTTAAACTTCGTAGAGGATTTCAGCACCACAAACTCATCCCAAGCCTCTTGGCTGATCTGTGGGTACAAATCAAGGGAGATATTCTCTGTATCCACGAACTCCACCATGAGCCTAGACTTCCATTGCTTTCAGGACTTGCATGCGAGCAGTAAAGACGCTCGCTGAAGACGCGACAAGTCATCAATATTTTTGGGGGTGAAATACTAGAGAATCTCATTATTGATTGCATCACGAGCGATCTTTGATAATTTCCTCCAATCCGTAAGGGTGATGGACACTCGTTCTCGTGCCACAACCCCATAAAGCCTCGAGAACTTTATTCTTGCAGTATCCGGATTTAATGGAGCACCATGTTTCGGATTGATGCGTGCCACGGTGTACTTACACTCCGGCCTACTTGATTTCCCACGGTTGTCACCTTTGCGGTTTTACCCTTCTGGTTCATGTAGATATCGATGATTCAGAGCCACTCCTGCATATATAGAAAATCAATATATATATATATATAGATATCGACGCGGATTTTCTACCCACCATGCTACATGCGCATGCATGCACTGTCATCCGATATAGCCATCATATAATCCTGCAATATCCGCATCGTCGGTTGCTGGCATTATTCTGCTAATTGTGTCCTCTTACCCTCCGTCAAGTTCTGCCAAGAATAGGCCGAAGGAGATGTGTGCATCACAATCACTTGTTTTGTGATTTCCAGAGGATGGTATACTCGATACCTGATGACCCATAAGTATAGGGGATCACAACAGTCTTCGCGGGTAGTATTACCTAATTTATTGATTCGACACAAGGGGAGACAAAGAATACTTACAAGCCTTAACAACTGAGTTGTCAGTTCAGCTGCACCTGGAAATAGTTCTTGCTCACAAAAGTTTATCAATAGCAACAGTTTGTAGTAGCAACAGCAACAACAATAGTGAAACAGTAGCAATAGTAACAGTAACAGTAAACAGTGGAATTCGAGTGCGGTAGACATAGGGATGGATGGACGGGCGTTGCATGGACGAGTATAAACATGTAACTTCAAAGAACTAGGGCATTGCAGATAAATAATAATAAGCATCCAAGTACTAAACAATCCTAGGCATGTGCTCCAAATATAGTCATACGTGCTTGTAATGAGAACTTGCATAACATCTTCTGTCCAGCCAGCCCGTGGCAGCGGGGCCTCTAGAGAACTACTGTAAATCAAGGTGCTCCTTTTAATAGAGCACTGGAGCAAAGAATTAACACTCCATGAACACATGTGATCCTCACACCACAGCCATCCCCTCCTGTTGTCCCAATTTCTGACACTTTGGTTCCTTTGGATCCGGACAATGATATGTGTACACAACTTCCAGATAAGACCATAAACAATACTATCATAATGATTCAATAATAAGTTCAGATCTGAGATCATGGCACTCGGGCCCTAGTGACAAGCATTAAGCACAACAAGTTGCAACAAAGTCAAATAGCACTAATAGAGATACTAGGCACTATGCCCCTAACGATTCTTATTCGATTACATGATAGAACTCATCCAATCCCTACCATCCCAAAGCCTACAGCGGGGGATTACTCACTCATGGATGAGGGAAACATCGGTGGTTGATGGAGATGCGTTGGTGATGACGATGTCGATGATCCTCTCCAAATCTTGGTTTTTGGTGGCGGTGGCGGAGCGAAACTCTTTCTGGAAAACTATCGAGTCCCCCTCTGTTTTTAGGTCAGAAGGCAACTTATAGGCGCGGAGGGAGGCCGAGGAGCTACCTGGGGTGGCCAGACCTCCCCCAGGCGCGGGGTCAATGGGCCCGCGCCTGGGGTGGGTCTGGGCCCCCCATGCCTCCCCTCCGTCTCCCCTTCTGGCTCCATGGATCTTCTGGTGAAATATAATTTTCGGCATATTTTCCGGGATTTTTCCTGATAGTTCATTTTCTGCACAAAAACAAGACACCAAGGTAATTCTGCTAAAAACAGCGTCAGTCCGTGTTAGTTGCATCCAAATCACACAAGTATAGAGAAAAAACAATAGCAAAGTGTTTGAGAAAGTAGACACGTTTTGGACGTATCAACTCCCCCCAAGCTTAGCTTATTACTTGTCCTCAAGCAATTCAGTTGAAAACTGAGTGCGATAAAAGAACTTTCATGAACACTTTGCTTCATATGATGTAAATATTCTTAGTACAAGAGTAGATGCTTAGACAATTCATAATAAGGAGTATGCAACTATGTCTACTCAATAGCCGCAAGCTATAAAGAGAAACCAACTCAATAATAATAAGTAGCATGGAACATAAACATAAGCAACATTGCAATGTTCATAATAAGGTATGATAGAGTGTTATCTCACTTGCCTTTGTCTGAAGAGCACAGTATAAATGCCGAGGCACCTCTGAAGTTCAAGTGAAGACTAGAGATAAAGATATCAGAGATACAAGAATCAAAGTCATGACATAATTAACTAAGTTTTGGAACAAACACAAGAATGACAACTATGCTCTAAAGAAGGTGCTCATAGAATAAGTGGTCACTCAACAAAATTGTGAAAACGATTTTGTGAAGGTTTGAAAGGCTTCCTAATGCTGAAAGCAAGGTACTCATTAGCTTTGAGCTCTCATTGCCCCTATCATAGGCATCTTCATGTGGTTAAGGTGAAAGTGAGGTCCACTCTAAATCATATGCTTGATAGACCATAGACTGGAAATCCCAAGTCCCTTGAGTACGAGGGCCGCTCCTCATGCTACTCAACTTTGGTCACCTGAAATTTCTTGTCATTGTAAATAAATGCATATCATCGAGAACCCCCAACGGGGTACCCCTGGCACATGGTACATGAGCTTTCCATAACCAAAATGACAAGGCAAGCAGACAATGAGCATCTCAGCAATCTTTTTATTTACCATATGCATAGCTTTTTATTGAGGAAGCTTCATAGATGCTCATTATGGTGATACTGCAAGTTTCCACCATGATTAAGCATGGCTTAGGCTAGCGGCCTAGGCGTTTCTCTAACACAATGTATAAACTCCATGAACTAACAACTTCCCCTTTTATTTCACATCGTCGACATCCATAAACAAAAGAGAAAGGAATCATCTGGATGAGATATCCAAAAAGTGTTGAAAGTGTTCCCCGTGACAGCACGGTTCTGCTGACTCCCGGTATATAATAAGCAAGCATATAACTTTCATCGACTAATCACAATGGTTCAAGATTATTAAGCGCAAGGAATAAAGTGTGCCATCAAGTTCATGAGAGCTTTACTAACTAACTTTCTCAAAACAGACAAACATTTTATTTTGGAAGAAAACATGGCATATGGAATATGCACTAAAATAGCAAATGATGCTAATAGGTAGGTATGGTGGACACAGCTGGCAATATTGGTTTTGGGGAGTTGGAATCACATGTAGAGCACATACTCAGTGCAAGTGAAGGCTAGTAATGGAGAGGGAGCGACAAACGAGAGAGCAATAATTGTCATAATCATGCTTGCAACAAAACATGACTAATTATGGCATGAAAGTGATACAAGAACTCTAAGTCAAAATAAATCATCGAGGCTTACTGACTATTGATTAGTCATATGCATGCGTGAGCATGTGCCAAGTCGATTCACATGAACAATCAGAGGAGGATACCACAATATCATACCAACGTATGAATAAAACAATGCACGCAAACATTCATATGACATGCTACAAACTATTATCAAGCTGGAGCTAATCATAGACAAGAAAGAACTACTAAGCATCCATAATGACATACACCTTACACAAACAGGCTAAGCATGCTCGCAATGATGAGTATATGTACAAAAATGAAACAAATAGTGTTCGTTACCAGCCTCTTACCACACCTCGAGTTGTCTTAATCTTCATTATTGCCCTTCACTTGTGTGACTTGAATAATTAACATGAAAACCAATATCCACTGAGGACGACTGAACCCTGTGAAGAACTCACAAAACCAAAGAAGAGCAACAAATATTTTTGGTGTTTTCGATTTTTTAGAAACAAGCAAACAAACAAAGCAAACCAAACAAAGCAAAATCTTTTTTAGATTTTTCTTTTAAGGCAAACCAAAGTAAAGAAACAAAGAAACAAACCAAGAGAAACAACGAAAATATTTTTGGTACTTTTGGGTTTTTGAGAAAGAAGCAACAAAAACCAAAAAGAAAGCTAAACAATGGATATACAAAGAACCGACCGAACATGATGTATAGATGAGTGTGATGTCGGTATACCTCCCCCCAATCTTAGGCTTTTGGCCTAAGCGGGGATCAATCCCATGGTGCCCAAGTAGATGCACCTCCGTAGTATGTCAAGGAAACTCCCTCGTCCTGGTACGAGCTCGAGGCCTCCCCTGTGTAGGGCACAACGGGGGCATATGCGGGCGCTTCCTCCTGATAGTGCCCGTGGAAGTTGAGAGAGCGCAGCTTGTCATCCATCTCCCCTTCGTGCGTGACCAAGGTCCCTGAGAAATACTGAGCAAAGTGGTTTTTGGGTAGAGGGATCTCTCTCTCTCTCTTCCCCGTCAGTAAACAACATTCTATAAACCAAGTTCTCAAGAGTAGAGCTAGAGGTGACAAAGTGGTGCGCCTTCATGGTAGCAAGATCAAGTCTCTGGGGAGCCAAAACTGTATCATGGGGATCAACAGAAATGTTCAAGGCAACAACAATATGAGTAGCAATAATTCCTCCATAAATGGGTCCCCTAGCAGCTAAGCGACGAGCAATGAGGGAACCAAGATTATACTTTTACTCACCATAGAGCGCAGCAGCTAAGAAGGCCAATTGATAGTTGGATATATTACTAGTGTTCTCCCTACCAAGAACACTGGTGGTAAGATAGTAGGTGAAGTACCCGATGGCTGGAAGTTGAATGTTATTTATCTTCCCTCGCTGATCTCTGCGGTCATCATCATTGGTTATTCCTCGGTATAGTTCTAGCAAATCAGGGGGAAGAGCTATAATCTTCTTTGATGACCCCTTTGTACCAAGTCCCAAGTCCTTGCAAAAATTCTTCAATGTCATAGAATGAGCCCTGCCATAAAGTCTGAAAGACACAGAAGAATTGAACAAACTATTGGTGAAGGAGAAACTCTCCACAAATGTTTTAGTAAGTGAAGCATATTGTGCACTCTCATCCTGCATGAAACTTGTTAGACTAGCCCTCTCAATAAAGCCATGAAATCATTAAGAATCCCAGCAGCTCGCAAGAAAGTTTGACAAGGAAAGGTGGAGGGGTGCGCATCCCCTTCATCCCCCTCGTCACCAAACCGCAGAGTGACGAGATCCTCATTGTATGAGGGTCTGGAGCTTGTAGATGACCTTGGGAGCCTTGCCCTTCTAGGTGCATCACTCTCAAAATTGTCACCAAAGGTGTGGTGGTCCATGACTTCCCCTTGCTGAAATTTTAAACAACCATCAAACCAAGTGATTTCTAAGTTGATAAATAAAGAGCAACCACTATAGGAACTTGCTAGAGTACTACACATGCATCAAAACAAAGTTTCTAAGCATAGAACAAGCATGCAAGCTCAAACAACCTGTCACCTACAGTAGCAAAATACTCAAGATACAATCTACCAATCACAAATCTAATTGGACAAGTGGAGGAGGCACATACCAAGGAGAAATCCCTCCAAAAAACAGCACTTGAGATAGGCTGAACAAGAAGATCGAAAATCGCGAGCAAGAACAACAGGAACTCGAGCTTGAGCAAGTTTTCCGGTGTTTTTCGGGAGAGAGAAAGAAGGTGGCTTTAAGGAGGCAGCCTGGAGGGGCCCAGGTGGGCCAGGCCCCCCCTAGGCGCCACCAGTGGTGGGCTCGCGCCTACAATAGGTGTGGGGCCTAGGGGTGGCCCCCTGGGTCACCTCTGGTACCTCTCTTCCCATTTTTTTGAGGAAAAATTTATTTTGAATTTTCTGGGATTTTTGGAAAACTTTATTTTTGGCAAATTTTCAGGGTATGAAAATTGATTTTCTCGCAGAAACAGTTTTTTCAGAAGAAGCAAAATCAAACCAAAATCCAAACTACATGAGCTCTAAGAAACTCAAACAAGCAAACAACTAGCAAAACTAAAGCTAAAGCAAAGACTAGGAAGGAGAAAGGAAAAAGAAAGCAAATATAACCACAGTGGAAGCATTATTTTGTTCATTAAAATCCTTTTGTTAACAAGGTTGATCAAGTCTTGTTACCAAAACAATCTTATATGAAACAAAACTTTGCATTCCACAAGGTGATTATGTTACCTCATACTTGATAGCAATGGTCCCAATCATAATAGTTTCAAAATTTTCTTGTGGAATGGGACAATATATTTATCCAACCTTGATGCTCTCAATATTTTCAATGGAATTCAGGCAATATCTCTTAACAACCTTCTTGGGGAAATAGACAGTGTAATCTTTGTCATTAATATTGAATGTTACTTTTCCTTGATTGCAATTGATGACAGGACCTGTAGTATTGAGAAAAGGTCTCCCAAGAATAATAGACATATTATCATCTTCAGGCATTTCAAGCACAACAAAATCAGTTAAGACCATGCAATTATGAGCAACTTGAACAGGAACATCCTCACATATACCGACAGGAACAGTAGTTGACTTATCAGCCATTTGCAAAGATATATCAGTTGGTATCAACTTTTCTAGCTGGAGTCTCTTATAGAGAGAAAAACGCATAACACTAACTCCAGCTCGCAAATCACATAAAGTAGTTCTAACATAATTATTCTTAATGGAGCAAGGTATAGTTGGTATACCTAGATCACCAAGTTTCTTTGGAACCTTACCATTGAAGGAATAATTAGCAAGCAGAGTAGAAATCTCCTCATTAGGAATCTTCCTTTTATTAGAGACAATATCCTTCATATACTTTGAATAAGGAGGCAACTTAATAGCATCAGTCAAAGGAATTTGCAGGAATAAAGGCTTCATCCACTCACAAAACTTGTTGTAGTGTTCTTCCTCCTTTGACTTGTGTTTCTTACCTGGAAAAGGCATAGGTTTCTGCACCCAAGGTTCTCTCTCTTTACCATGTTTATTAGCAATAAAATCTTCCTTAGTGTACTTAGTGTTCTTAGTGTGTTTCTCAGGTTCTTCCTCAATTTCCTCCTTATCAGGAGGCTCATCAATATTACCACTCTCAGTTTTGGCATCAGAGACAAATATACTATTAGGATCTACAGCAGGTTCAAGTGGTTCCTCAACTTTCTTATGTTTCTTTTTCTTCCTCTTACGAGGACTATCACTATCTTCTACTTGTTGGGAATCCTGCTCTATTCTTTTAGGGTGTCATTCAGGATATAAAGGATCTTGAGTGGCTGCACCACTCCTAGTTTTAATTCCATAAGCATGTTTATTTCCTAAAGCATTAACTAGCATATCCTTTTGTACCTTAGCAAGTTGATCAAGTTGGGTTTAAACCATTTGAAAGTGTTTACAAAGCATTTTAATATGATTGGAAGTTCTTTCTACAATATATTTCAACTCATGAATAGCTCTAGAGTTTTCCAATAAATGATTCCGAACTTGTTTATTAAAATGACCTTGTTTAACAATAAAAATGTCAAGTTCCTCTAAGCATTGACCAGGAGGCTTACCATAAGGAATATCACCTTCATCAAAGTGTTGGAGAGAATGTACCTCAATAGTAGATGAGTGGGGAATTGGCTTACATAATTCTTCTATAGGAGGTAGATTCTTCACATCTTCAACTCTAATACCTTTCTCCTTTAGACACTTTTTAGCTTCCTTCATCACTTCATCATTTAATGCAATAACTTGCCTCTTCTTTGTTGTTGGTGTTTTAACTGGTTCAAGAGCAACTGGTTCAGGAGTAATAGGCTCAGGTGTATTCAACTCAGTTGAAGTCCAATCATCATAATTCTTGCTTATTTTATTCATTAATTCTCCAGCATCTGTAGGAGTCCTTTTCCTGAAAACACAATCAGCAAAGCTATCTAGGTAGGTCCTAGAATCATCAGTTAGTACATTATAATAAATATCAAGCAACTCATTCTTAGGTAATGGACATCCAGGATATGCATGAAGCAAGGAACATAATCTTTTCCATGACTCAGGCAATTTCTCTTCTTCTTCCTATTTAAAATCAAAAAGTCTCTGCAAAGCAGCATGTCTAGCACTGGGAGGAAAATATTTATGGAAGAAAGAAGCAATCAAGCAATCAGGGGCTATCAATGGAACCAGGAGGTAATCTATTAAACCAAGCCCTAGCTTCTCCTTTTAGTGAAAAGGGGAAGATGTTAGCAACAAAGTACTTGCGCATTTTAAAATCATCAGAGAACAAAGCACTCATAGTAGAAAGCTCATTCATATGAGCCACACCACTCTCATTTTTAGTACCACAGAAAGGTTCTTTCTCAACAATATCTAAATAAGCTAAATCAAGAGAGAAATCATAATCTTTATCTTTAATATCTACGGGAGAGGTGGCAAACTTAGGATCATAGGACTTCTTGGGTATAATAGTACGTCTAGCAAGGAGACTCTTCATAGCACTAGCACCATGTGTATTTCGGCACTCTTCAACAAATTCATAAGTGAGATCAATGTAACCATCATTAATATCAAAACTCTCACTAGACTCAGGTAAGCTAATAGGTGTAACAGTGTCTTCACTAGGAGTTTCAGTATTTCCTAGACTAGCCATAGTAGCATCTAGAAAAGGACCTAATGAACCACTCGCATCAAGCACAGTACAAGTAACATCATGAGCATCAAAAGCAGTTTCAGATTCAGCAGTAGTAGGAGTGCGTGTAGCATGAGTATGTGGTGGTGGTGTGACAAGCTTACTTATAACAGACGGTGAATCAAGAGCAATAGAAGTGTTTAGAGATGTACCTATTCTTGTAGTGGATGGTAAAATAGGGAACTTTCCATCACGAGACTTCCCTATGATGAAAGGAGTAGCAGTGAACAATAATAGATCCAAATGATCTTACAAATAAAGCTATGCTCCCCAGCAACGGCGCCAGAAAATAGTCTTGATGACCCACAAGTATAGGGGATCGCAACAGTCTTCGCGGGTAGTATTACCCAATTTATTGATTCGACACAAGGGGAGACAAAGAATACTTACAAGCCTTAACAACTGAGTTGGCAATTCAGCTGCACCTGGAAATAGTTCTTGCTCACAGAAGTTTATCAGTAGCAACAGTTTGTAGTAGCAACAACAAAGCAACAACAACAGCAACAGTGAAACAATAGCAATAGTAACAGTAATAGTAAACAGTGGAATTCGAGTGCGGTAGGCATAGGGATGGATGGACGGGCGTTGCATGGACGAGTCTAAACATGTAAATTCAAAGAACTAGGGCATTGCATATAAATAATAATAAGCATCCAAGTACTAAACAATCCTAGGCATGTGCTCCAAATATAGTCATACGTGCTCGTAATAAGAACTTGCATAACATCTTCTGTCCAGCCAGCCCGTGGTAGCGGGGCCTCTAGGGAACTACTGGAAATTAAGGTGCTCCTTTTAATAGAGCACTGGAGCAAAGCATTAACACTCCGTGAACACATGTGATCCTTACACCACAACCATCACCTCCGGTTGCCCCAATTTCTATCACTTTGAGGCCTTTGGATCCGGACAATGATATGTGTACACAACTTGCAGATAAGACCATAAACAATACTATCATAATGATTCAATAATAAGTTCAGATCTAAGATCATGACACTCGGGCCCTAGTGACAAGCATTAAGCACAAGAAGTTGCAACAAAGTCAAATAGCATTAATTGAGATACTAGGCACTATGCCCCTAACGATTCTTATTCGATTACATGATAGAACTCATCCAATCCCTACCATCCCCAAGCCTATAGCGGGGGATTACTCACTCATGGATGAGGGAAACATCGGTGGTTGATGGAGATGCATTGGTGATAACGATGGCGATGATCCTCTCTAAATTCCCCGTCCTGGCAGGTGTCAGAACAAGGTTTCTGGATCCGAATCTTGGTTTCTGGTGGCGACGACGGAGCGGAACTCTTTCTAGAAAACTATCGAACCCCCCTCTGTTTTTAGGTCAGAAGGCAACTTATAGGCGCGGAGGGAGGCCGAGGAGCTGCCTGGGATGGACAGACCTCCCCCAGGCGCGGGGTCAGTGGGCCCACACCTGGGGTGGGTCTGGGCCCCCTAGGCCTCCCCTCTGTCTCCCCTTCTGGCTCCGTGGATCTTCTGGTGAAATATAATTTTTGGCATATTTTCCGGGATTTTTCTTGATAGTTCATTTTTTGCACAAAAACAAGACAACAAGGTAATTCTGCTAAAAACAGCGTCAATCCGTGTTAGTTGCATCCAAATCACACAAATATAGAGGAAAAACAATAGCAAAGTGTTCGAGAAAGTAGATACGTTTTGGACGTATCAATACCACATACATTTGTTTGTGGTTTATCCTGCCAACTGACCTCATTATTTTTTCCACGCTTTCTATCCTCCGTTCCCTCAATCTGGCGTCAAACTATTTTTTTTTTCGAATTTGCAGTATGTGATTCTATATCTACTAAGATTAATAACATAAACATAAAAAAAGCGGAAAAAAATCCCGAATTGATGCATGTGGGTAGAAAATCGCATATATAAAAACACCCAATAAGTTGATACCTTCTTGACACCTCAATGAACCTGTGCCGACTAAGCGAGAGGACGCCCTATTTCATTTTGTAGAAAAGCGTACGTTCTTGGTTCATGTAAAAAAACATATTCTTGGCTCTGTGACCTATTGCCTGCGTGATATGACCCATGTCCTTCGCTGTGTTCTATCATGTGTGACATGCAGAAAAATGCATGTTGTTGTGGTATGTTTTGAAGCCCGATGAAGAGAACATTTATGTATGGATGGGTAATACTGTAGCAAGAACTCATGTGTGTGGATGACATGGATAACACCGTGAGAAGAAATCATGTGCGTGGATGTCATGCGTCATTTACTTAATAAATCAACCTCATGCTCCCGATACAAAGGACGTTAGTTTCTCTAATAGGTTTATATCACATCGGTTAATCGGATTGTGTTCTCGTCTCGCAGCTAGCCGGGTGAGTAGCCCACTATTTACCATATATATATATATATCTATATATATATATACATATATATATCCATATATATGAGATACCACACAAAAAAAGTATACATAGTTACTAGCTAAAAAATGCACTTCATTGTGTAAGAATTATATTAGGCGCTCTTAGTACTTGGGACTAACCCATTTTCTGCTACTGAACTATAACAGGACAATGTACTTATAATTAATAATGTGTACATACTTACAATATATCCTATTTTTACAGGAAAATGTCCTAAAGATAATAAAACAAGATTTGTAAAGATTATCACTGTGTCTAGCTTGACGGCGACTCTAGCCCTTCGTGGATGCCCTTGGTATCGTCAACGGAAATTTACGCTACGGTGAGAACTCCGGAGCAGCGAGGGAAACGGGGAGCCTGTCATGGGGGAGGAGCAAGGCAGCAAAATGGAGCAGCGCGCGCGGTCCCGTTGAGAAGCCGCGCCGACGGTGGTCAAGAAGGGGATGGAATGGCCGGTGTGAGAGCCGCTAGATCTTCATGCGCAAGATAATGGGATGCGGTGGGGAGGACGGCGGAGGGGGTGAGCAATAGCGGAACAAAGAAGAGGAGGAGGAGCATAAGAGAAACGAAGGCGGCGGGAAGTAGAGGTAGGGAAAGGGCGGCGACGGCGAGGGTTTGAGCAGTGTGGGTCGGGACGGGCAGGCGGGCGAATGAGGAAAATATGCCCTGCCCCCACCCCCCACCCATTTTGCCACCACCGCTTCAAAATATTTGGATCCAGGTCCTCACAAATGATCAAAATATCTAACCGTCTAAAGGCAGCTCGTCCTGCTATAAAAGAGCAAAATATGGACACCCCGGATTTATTCGGACACTCTAGGTTAGAAAAAAGTCAAAAACTTACAAATTATTCAAAATTAAAAGGTAATTAAAGGTGAATATGTGATTAGTAGCATGAAATGAATTCCTATGCCAAGAAATATGTTCATACGCTAAACAAAGTGTGCAACGTAGTATAAACTTTGAAGTTCACCCTAATAGGTATGATACTTGTATTGTTGATGTACTCGTTACAAAGCAATATCGGAAAATATTTTAATCTAGGTGCCATAAAATAAACAAATGGCAAGTTTCATAATTATCTGAGTATTGTTAGACTTCATTAAAAATAAAATGAACAAATGGCAAGTTTCATGAACAAATATAAAATATTTTTTAATATTATGAAAAATCGCATTTCTAATATTACGTGGTATGTTAAGTTATATGATTATAATTCTCAAGTCTAGACTAATATTTATTAAAAAATACTAAAAAAAACTAAATTCGGGCATGCTGATTTATCTCGTGCGTTGGAGTTCCCTTGAACGGTCATCACTCACTACCTATTTGTTCTTTAGGGAACATAACCGTTCATATTTCCTATCCCGCCGTCCGTCGCCACTCAAACCCTATCTTGTCGGCCGTCGCCACTCAAACCCTATCCCAATATCTTCGCCGCCTCTCGTGTGACTGCTACGCCACCATAGTCCCACTCTTTGCCAGCCCATGCCTCCACTGCCCTCCTTGCCAGCCCACACCTCCACCTCCCTCCTTGCCAGCCCACGCCTCGCCGCCGCTACCTTGTCTAGTGGCGATTCTAGAACGAAATTGCAGGGTAGGCTCAAGATAACATATCACTTAACTAAAATGACTTAAACAAAGAAATATGGTCTTGTGGACCTTAGAATTCTTATATCAATGCATGGAAATGTAAAATCAACATCTAAAATAAGAAACTCAACGAGGTACCTTGCTAAGCCGCTAAAATGAAACACAACTAGACTCAACAATAAAAATATGGGTTAAGTAAGTGACCAGCATGGTGAGATTAGACAAATTTAGTTAGATCCATATGGTGTTTCTTCATTTGCAGGTCTAATGACAAAAATAACAACCACATCAATGAATAATTTGTGAATTCCTCAACATACAAACAAGTTTTAGCTGACTAATGAATTACCTAATCTGTCCGCTGGTCGGTTTCAAAGAAATATACATAGACTATAGGCTGCAACCGAGTAATCAACTGAATAATCAATGAAGGGATCAATAGTCACCTCACCGTTCCTTGAGGCCCTGATCCCGGCCAATCCCGACTATTCGCAAGCTCATCAGATCGCTAGTTTGCGTATCTTGCATTCTGCGCCGCCGCACCATGTGATCTGGCCAAAAGTGCAATTGGATTTGGCTGTTGTTGTATTAGTACGTACATGTCTTTCTCAGGCAGGGCAAGTAATGGGCCAAACTTAATGCACCACAAAGCCCAGGTGGGAAAGCCAACTCCACCAAAAAGGTTGGTTTGCTTCCTTTTCGATCATTCCTGTCAAGGCCTCAAGAAAAGACGATCTAAGAAGCTCCGATCCATGGCTAAATATCTGAAGCATATATATTCGATATTTTTTCTCAAAATTGGAGGGTAGGCTCGAGCCATGCGAAGCCTACCCGGTAGAATTGCCCTTGACCTTGTCCGAAGCGCGGTCGCAATCTCATCGAACGAAGATGCCCTCGGACGAATCAGGTACAAATTTCGTTGATCGATTCGTGAAATCTCTCGTGTAGTACTAGTATATTTTGTGATGAAATCACTCGTAGTGCTAGTAGATCCCTACTGATTCAGCGCATGATTCAGTTTCAACAGTTAGCTAGCTGTTTAGGATTCGGTTTTGTTAGAGTTAGGAAAGTGGTTATTGTTCTTTATGGCGGACTCTTTACCTTCAAAGATAGTGGTCGTAGCATATTAATATATTTATCCAACTCACACTTGAATAAAGTATACATAACAGATCTTTTTATATTTCCTATATTTTCTAGAGTTCATATTCCCTATAATTTTTAACTTATACGATAGGTTCAAGTTAGCATGAGGTTGCGAAGAAGAAAGGGAAAATGCATGAGGTTGCGAAGAAGAAAGGGAAAAGGCATGTGGTTGCAATGACTGAGGTGAAGAGGAGGACAAATCCTAAAAGAACTGTTGCGAAGAGAGATGCAATTGATATGGTAGGCAGCTCATCAAACCCCGTCGCAAAGAAGGTCAGACTCGCAGCTCCCAACTTACTAGGATCAATCACCTTCTGAGGTTCACGTCGCATTCCATCGTTGTTGGGAGGTTGGCACATGCTTAATGGTGGAGATGATCATGAATTTAATTACAACATGATAATTAAAATGCTGAGAATAGATATAACTAGTGTAGATGCACCGGTGGGCAATAGTTAAGATCTGGTTGCTATCCTGCCCACTTGTATCCACCTAGTACCTCGAGTACTTGATGTATGTTCCTTGACTATCGCACTATCCGCATGTGGGACCATGAATCCCCTTAGCCTGACTTTATTTACATATTATTTCTTGGGGTCACAAACTAGTTTGAGGCGTTATTACTATCATGACGTATGTCATACTTTACTGCTTTATTTACTACTGTTACTCGTGGAGCGTTTATTACTGTATTGTTTTGGATCGCGACACGATTTCGTAGTATCGAAAAGCCTAATCACACTTCCAGATTTCTAGTCGTTTAAAACCATTCTCACAAACTCTGGTCTGTCTCGGAGCCGGCCAAGTTCGTTGCAGGTAGCTTATTGGGGTGGCCCCCTAAAATAATTTTTAAATCCTGCGAATGCTTTGTCGTGAGGCCTCGTTGCATTTTATTTGGTTTTTTCGAGGTTGATCGTATGTGTGTTGCTATTTGTGCACCCCTGCAGGGTAAATCTTTTAAAAAAGCCATGTTCACGGTTATTGACTACTTGGAGCATAGTGTCTCGACCATAGACTACTACAACTAAAGTAGTAATCAACTTCACTATAACGAATGGATGAATAAAAGTGCCAACAATATACCTACATAGTAAGTATTACAAGTACAACGGATTGGTTAATTAAAAGTGCCCATGACTTAAAGGAATTGAGATATCTGATGCTATCTATATCTGATTAGTAATTACAGCAACTTTAATGGAATGATGAATAAAATGGCCAAATGTGTGAGTTCCTCGGAATGACTTTCTTGTTTGGTCTCAAGGGGGAAATATCAGGATGGGTATATTTGGTGTTAGTATCAGGTTGGTTCCAAATAGATCTTTCTTATCCTCTCTGATAGCCGACAGTTGTATTGAATCTCTATAGGTTGGTTAGTGCATGCTTTGCTGCCGCTTCAGCCCACCATACCTATGTAGGTGAGAGCCGCCGAATTCTAAGACTCGTAGTGTACTAGCCTCAGCACTGGACGCTCCTGATGGCTCCAAAAAACGTCATCTTTCTCTGCCTTTAAACATTGTTTTTCGTCAAACAATTGACATTATTTTCTCTTGATTTTCCACTAATGACTAAGTATTGCAAATATATGCAAATACTTCCTTTGATTTATGTTGTGCAGGAAATCACACTCTTATTGCGAAATCTGGAGTCATAAATAATGATTTTGAGGAAGTTTTGACGACCAAGTAATTCTGGAGTTAATACTAGGTGCCAGCCAGCCTAACAACCACTGGTAGATGCGCACCCCGCCTGTACCGCCCGACTGTACGGGGTGGTAGTGGCTTCGTCTCATCAGACACTACAATACTCGTGAAGGCGCCTATATATTTTGAGGCCCCTGCCGTCGCACAGGGGGACACCATTCTAAGATTGCATCACAACAACACCAAAGAAGATCCACACCATAGTTCATCCCTTCCATCCCCCATCCTCTCCATTATCCATAGACATTACTTTGTACTTGAGATCTTCTTGTGATTCGGCGATCATTGTAAGAATATTTGATTTCAATCTAAGTATTGCACAATATTTTCTATCCTTGATCTTATTGTTATGAGTGAGTAGTCCTCACGGGCCGCGGGTTGGGGAAAAACCTCGCAATTTTTATGTGTATATAATCTATGGGAGAATTGTGTATTGTTTTGTAAGAGGGATTTGTATCATTTGTTTCTTTGTCTCTTGCCTCGATCTTTGGACTTGTAGGTACCCAAGATCCTGGAGATTGATCAAGGCTTGAGGTGAGATGCTTGGAAAGCGGCGATCTCATAGGAACCTCAGTGACATCAAGGGTAGTATGGTCTTTTCTTAGCGATCCATTCGGGATCACAACAACATCACCACCTAATGCTTTGATCTGTGTTTTGCACTTAATAATAATTTGTAACCCTATGCTTCGCGGTACACTCAGTTGGATCAAAATACTATTGCTATGCATGTGGCCTCTTAGAGGCTCTAGTATATTTGGATGTGTTGCCCACAAAATATTATATCTATTGGAACCTTACACATGAATGTGCTTATTTTTATCCTTTATCCCATATGATATGCAACTATAGGTGGATCTTCAACCCTGGCCAATCTCTATCCATTGATTCAACCATAATATAAAGTAAACTAGATTGGTCCGGTAAACAAAGGTAAACTAAAAAAACAAAGTCTTATAGACGTGTCCTTATTTTTATTCCTATTAGCATTGTTTCCCAAGGATTCGATAAACCTAGGTCTACTAGGGAAAATCTATTATACTACATTTGTAATCCGGATCGAAGGTATCAGCTCGCCCTTTTCCTTTGCCCTTTGTCAGTACCCCTTTTGTTTGACAGGTTTGAGTTTGACGATGTTATCAAGGTTACCCTTCTGGCTTGGCCTAGGCAGGGTTATGGATGCCATTGGTTATTCTTTAGGGCTCTTAGCCCAATTTTCATATTATTCGTACTCAGATGTTGTATCGTTTTCAAGGTGATTTGGATCTTTATACCGTACATCTGTATTCTTGACTTGTTGAGTCATTGTTGTATATGCATGTATCCGTGGGTTTCATCATGAACTATTGTGTAATGATATTACTTCGTTTTCCACCTGTACGCAAGTGCCTGGTGGACATCTCACTAGTACAAACTCGTTATTTAGAGACGTCAATTTCCCATAGGCCTTAGACGGTTTCTCGTTCTGGCTCAAGCGCATAGCTTCTAACAACACACCACCTGAGCCGGTTTTTCTTTGCGGCTCTAAGACACGTGACCTCAGACGGTGCAAAAAGGAAAACGCCTCTAACATGTACGATCTGGAGACGTCCAATATTTATGACTGCTTGCAAGAACTCCTCAACCTCAGACGGCCTATACTAAGGACCGTCTCCAATAGTGAGGCGACCTGAGTCGGATTCTAACAAAGACCGTCTCTAGAACTGGTGTGCCTCGAAGCAGATTTTTAAAGTGACCGTCTCTAGTGTGTGTAAACCATTTTAAATAACAACATTCTAATTCAAACTCGATCATAGCTGACATGACATATAATCATGATTCAGCAACCAGATAGACAGATTAACTCAAGAACATACATATATAGCGTCTCGATCGCGGTAAACATTTACCATATATATATATAGTTGGGGAAATCCATACAAACTTAGCCGTTACACATTATGCAGTACATACAAAGTGCATTGCATAAATCAATCAACTAGCATAATTAGTACTCTCTAAGAAACCAGCATTGCATTTATAATGGGTCACCCAGTGGAAGTTGCTGAACCAGAATATGTACCTCTCCATTATCTTTTTCATCAAAGCAAAAAAGGACAATGCTATCCTGCTTTAGATTGAAGCTTCTTACAACCTTCTCCCATCTAGTAGTCAAGATTGCATTTGACCCAGCTCCCATCTTCATCTTAACCATCTTTGGCTTTTTGCTCTTCATTTATCAAACATGGACATCAATAGGTTCATCAAGGGGATTATTTAGGTATTTTCTTGTGAACTCAGCTCCAAATGTCTAGGTAAGTACAGATAATTGAATAATTAGCATGCTTTTGATTACTGGAAGTATTTAAATATCACAGGATAGCTTGTTGTTGATAACATTATCAAGAATATATCATATTACCAGCTTGCACTTTTTTTCATGACAGATGAATAGGGCAGCCTGTAGATGTAGTACTTGATTTTGGTGGAAATTCGGGTTCACACCAGTCTAAGAGGAAGTCTATATGTACTTATTTCAGATACATGTCGTTTCCAAAAAGGCTCTGCTTATCAAAATCAGTGTCCCCTTGTGTTGAGGCCCTGATGCAACAACAACAACAACAAATCAATGTCTACCGTCTAAACGCATACAAAACAGATGATTACAATTTTGATGTTCTTTTGATACCTCTAAATTCAATCCTCTCGGTGGGCTCTTCATCTGATGACTGGAAATCCAAACCACCAAAGGTAAAGCAAAAACTATCGTCGCTAGATAGCGATATTGCATCGTCACTGTAGGATCCCATCTGTTAAATAGATACATACAAAGAGCATCTTAATACAATCAAGATGCAAGCAAACTAATGAAGTGACAATTAAAATAGATACAGAGAGACCAATGAAGTGACAATTAAATCTCTATTGCTAGAAGTGACAATTGCATATTTTGAGATTTATACAAGGGAAAAAGAGTTGGGACAGATGCAGGCCGGCTGGGGGAGGCTCTCCCGACTACGTCGTCGGGTCTTTGCATCTCCGTAACCCTGAACCTTAAATTCGAGAAGCAAAATGGCAAATTTCCTCAATCGAAGCTGCTGATTTAGGGTTTTGGGGGTTTGGTTTTCACGCATACCTACGTGGACGACGAAGGGGGTCCTTGGAGGCGAGGGAGAGCGTCTGCATTTGTAACATCCTAAAATTATCTAATTTTTGAATGTTAAAAATAAATAAAATAAGTTGATTGAATTGTTTAACCTTGTTGAAATTTAATTGAAAAGAAACTTTTGAGGATTTGTTGAAACTTTCCCACGCATTAAAAAGAGCGGATTAACATGACTATCCGAACATAATTTTTGCTTGGGAAGGGTTATACAAATTTTGGAAAGTATTGTCTTACATTTTATTTGTATTCGTTTTGGTTTTTCTAATACTTGAATTTTTTTCCCAAACACTTGTTTCATTTTCGCAAGAGAGGAAATACTATGATGTTTCCAAATATAAGAAACATGTTGGCAAGTATCGTATGATATTAATTGGATTTTTGACCCATGTTGAACTCTCGCTAATATTAAAAATGGTTCTCAAAAGAAAATCAACGAGAGAAGATAATATGACTTCTTCACAATATTGTGATGGAAATTAGTTTAGGTATATATTTGGAGCTTGAAATATTTTCATTTGAGTAATACTTAACTCTAAAATCATATATGGGAATAATTTTGATACTATGTGTTTTTTTAAGAAAGTTATCCCGGTCATGAAATTAATGAAAGAAGATATTCTTGGATGCGCTTCCCATGCTAGAACCAAGTTAGCGTGTGTGTCTTATTAGGCTATATCTCGTGTGTGCCGAACGAAAGCAATTTAAAATGTCTACAAGTTAGCTGACTTAAATTTTTGGTTTATTAAGAAAAAAAGGAAAAAAGACAACAACGATGATTTACCTGTCCGGAAGCTACCGAATAGTCCGTCCTTTACACACACACATACATGTACGAGACCAGCCAAAGCTAAACCTGACGTATTGTCACGTGCATACCCAGACCAGCTCCCGCACGTGCGTGGCATGGACCAACTAGCCAGGAAAAGGTCCACATCGAGCATCCCACCTCTCGTTTTTCTTTTTCTCCGTCTTAGCTTTCTCTCTGACGCGGACAGCTGGGGCCACACTCTTCAACCTCCACGATGGAGTTCATCCTTGGCACGAGTTCGTCTTTGAATCAAAACAAATCACGATTATGTTCAATTTCTTGCCCCGTCGGCCACGCAATCCTTCCCATAAATACCCTCTCCTCCTCCTGGTTCTGTTTTTCTGAAAAATCGCTAGACTTCCAAAGCACTACACCGTGAACAGATCTAGCCAGAGTTCTTCCATGTTGGAGCTTCGAGGACTACGTTTCCGTCACCTGCGCAACATGAGATATCCCTGGAGGAGCTCTGAACCGAGGCCCCAGACAGAACTTTGAGACGAGCTAGAAACACTCCGGAGGTGCTGTATGTTTGGGCGACCATCGTTGTTGTCAGGAGCGCTGCACCAGGACTCAGTCGACAATGCTGCCAGGTTGCGACATCAAGATGGAACGCTCGTTGTCACCCTGGAGCGTACAAACCATCGGAGCATCGCCTTGGTTCGCACCCGCCACAGCACCGCCGCCAGCCTCCATGTCGTCGACCACTGCCACAGCAGGTAACACCATTGATTGCCTCCTTGAGCCTAGATTAGTGCTCTTTTTCATAGGTGTGTTCTGTGATAGCCGATGTCTGATTCTTAATTATTTTGATCCATGGATTCAAATTTAATGACACACTATACATATGACACAGTGTTTTTTTTCTCTATAAAGTGTACGTCCGAGTGGATTCAGAACACATCAGATGTATAGCGTTAGATCATGTAGCTAAGTTTAAAAATTTGTATCTTTTGATTTACAAGTCTAAATTTGATGATTCGAGTTGCGCAGAATTTGTAATTAAATTCTCTATTCATTAAATCTATAATATCGAACCTTCATATAAATTTAATCACTTTAAAATTAAATTCAAATTTGGACATTCTTTTGACCGTAATTTGATATCCCTAGATCATCTATTTAGGCGATTCTTATGGCAAATCGTTTCTTATAATATCCTCTACGCTAAGACCATTATAATCAACCATTAGCCAAAATAAATTTATAGCTAGTAATATTTGTATGTTTTTCCACTTCTACATGTCATGTGTATTTATTTGGCTCTTTACGGTTGTTTCTTTTATTCGCAATGGTTGTTCACGTTAGATTTATTCGGAGCGTGTGAGCGACTCCTACAAGAAAGTAGATCATCGTCAATTATGATAAGGCAAGTTATACCACTTGTTCATAAAACTTGTCCCAGTTTTGATTCTATGCATTTGATCTTCAAATTCTGTAGTATGCATGTGTAGGATGTTCTAGTAGAATTTTTCTTAGTATTATTTTGTAAGTGCGATGATTTTGTAGTATGCCATGAGTAGATCTATACTTAGGATTTTCCCCTCATAATAGGTTCCCCTGTTTTTGCTAAGTCCTTGCTATGCTATATATATAAAGTACCATTGGGGGTTCGAAAGACAAGGAATTCTTCTAAGTATAAAGGCTCTCTTGAGCGATCTTTTCATCTCAAATCCACTTCAAAATAAAAACTAAATTTTTTTCTGGTCGGAATGGTTGTCGGGTCAACGTGTGAGATTTTGGTGGAGGACGGCCGTCCAGGAATCAAAGAAGTCTGCCATGTTTCAGAATTTAAAAGCTTCTAGTGCAACCACAATACATATGGGCTCTGTCTTGGCCTAATACTTAGTGGGAAACCTCACCGGGGTACCAACATTTGGAGGTTCTTGGCACAGTTGGATCTAGAAGGTAGAGGGGCTACTAAGGGAAAGCCTCGCCATGGTCTTGTCTATAAAAAGACTTGATCGTGGATTGTGGGTAAAGTGCACAAACTCTCGAGAGTATTGCAATCTGATCGATCAGCCGTGTTCACGGAAATAGAACAACATTGAGCATCTGAAGGATGCCTCTGAAGGATCTTCCTCTCTCTTTTCTAAAGAAAGTTTTGAAACCCCATGGCGTGAGTAATATCTCCTATGGGTGGGATTTTAGGAACTTGGTGTGTAATATCTAAGTGTCACTTGGTGAGTAATATCCAAGTGTTTGGTTGGTGAGTAATATCCTCGTGTGCCATTCGACCCTAATTTACTTAAGCAAATGTTTACAAAGTAGGATAAAAACTCTTCCTCTTTTCCTCTTACTTAGAGAAAATCGGCTTTACGCAAACGAACTCCAAAGACTACCCAGCCTTGCATGTAGAGTTAGCCTTATTCTTTCCTTGGTGTAATTTGCCAATACATTCAAAGTATTGACCCAACTTGTTGGCTGCACGTTTTATGTGCAGAATTTTGGAGATTGTTGAAAGGTGCGCTAGGATCGCGGGTCTTCACTCAACCTGCCTGTGATATTGATGGGACTCCAAGTTGTACGTAAACTCTGGATTATTCGATTCATGTAATAAAGACTTGTGTTTTACATGATATTTCATCGACTGTGAGTGCTAGCTATTGATCCAGGGACTAGCATGTTAATCACAGGGACATAGGATCTTTATCGATCTGAGGTCGCTACAGATGGTATTAGAGCATAAGTTGACTGTAGATCGTGACCCTAGCATCGGAAAAAGCCTTAGGAGTAATATTTTCTAAGTTATTTCAGAAAGCTCTCATACTTTTCATCATCTATCTTTGGAGTTCTAAAATTTCTCAAGTCTCTTCTTTTCAACATTAGAGATGACCATTATACACTTATAGAAGAAACTTCTCTCAGAACTACTTTTCCAAAGAGATCTGCTCACTGTTTCGCTCGAGTCAAGACTAGAAGACCTCCACCGAAGATGCTTCAACAGTTATAACTACAAGCACTGAAGACTTTGAAGACAATGAAGTTTATGAAGAACATGAAGACTGTCAAGATCATGAAGAAATTGAATACTGAAAGCCTCGAAGATTGCAAGAGACCTATTAGGGACCAAAACCAGATGGAGTTCGCTACAATGTAGATGTGATGAATTGTTTGCCTTCCTTTTATGGTTTGTCGACATACACAAGTAAAACCTATTTACAGAATACAAGTTGTTTGTATGGGGTATACCTATCTCTATCCTATACTAGTTCAATGCCCGTGCGTTGCCACGGGTATTGTATTTTTTGTCAACTCACAAAAATTCATATTACTTTGCTTATAAACTATGTTACTTCCTCCGTTCCAAAATACTCCGTCCTTCTCAAATTCAGTGTATAGGAACATATAAGTTTGGACAAAATTTGCAACATCTATTTTAGGACGGAGGGAGCACAAGATGTTTTGGGTCTAGTTTGGCAACAAATTTTTCTAAAAATAGAAGTATATTAATATCATAGTATTTTAATGTCTAGCAAAGCAATACTTCAGTTTTTCTTAGTTTTAGAAAAAGAGAGGGTCTAACTTTCTCTAATACTTAAAAAAAATAGTTTAGTTTTGAAAATATATTATTTGTTGGATCCAAACACCTCAAAGTATTTAATAGTTTAGTTTTTTCAAAAAAAGTATTTCCTTAATATTTTAAAAGTACGTTGATGTCAAACGGGCCTTATCGTTTTTATAAAACGCATATACCTAGAGATCATTTAGTGTGTATATTCGAGGTAAAATAAGTGAATCAACACACTAAAAGTCTAGTTACATGTGTTTTAGAAAAAGACTTA
This sequence comes from Avena sativa, assembly GCA_916181665.1. Classification (NCBI taxonomy): domain Eukaryota; kingdom Viridiplantae; phylum Streptophyta; class Magnoliopsida; order Poales; family Poaceae; genus Avena; species Avena sativa. The sequence continues at coordinate 335,745,316 of OV702297.1, read as the reverse complement.
GAGATCTTATAGTTTTGAGGGAGTAACATATAAAGTCAATAAAAATACACTATTTCTAATTAAACTGTTTTTATTGCGTGACACGGATGCACTTAAACCACGTCGCGATGAACTCCGGTTTCTTTCCTGTCAGTTAATCTTTACCACATATCCTCCTCCTCCATGTTAACCCCTTTGTTATGTTGATGTTTTTGTCTGTCTCCTACGATACATGCTTTGAGGTACGGTAGGAAAATGATAAAGTTAGTCCGCGGTGTAAATTCTCTGAACCATTGGGTCAAGATTCTTGGCTACGAGAATTATCAAGCAGACGGTTTTAGGACTCCAATTCTTCATGCCAGAGTAGCAGGTGTCATCAGGGTGTAATCTCCTCTTAACACCTTCAGCATTTATCTGTGATGGTCACAAATCAGTATTGCAAGCACAGTTATTTGGAAAACTGATGACAACATAAGTAACAAGCTCAAGATGAAAATATTCTATTTAAATGAAAGATTTCCACTTGACAGTGCTTTACCAACCACTCCCTTCGACACAACTTTGCAAACCAAGCATGATTTCTTAGTAAAGATGATGATATATGAGTACCCTAGCATATTTTAAGACACATACCAATCTAAAAATGTTGTAGAAAATCAAGGGCAGACGAGAGCATAGCTATGGAATAGTTCCAAGAGAAGATAAGACTTGGTCTAACTTTTCTCTGGTCTCATTTCATAAACCATCACAAGATATCATAAAATATATGTGCAGTTATATCACAACTTACATTCATTACCCGCAATACAAATTGCAAAACTCCCCTGAAGATGTTTTCTTCCATAGTGTCCTCTTTAAAAATTAGATGGCACTGCCATGTTTGAGATAAAAAAATTAGCATATCCATTTTGGTTCATAAGTCATAACACAATGTCCCCACAAGATATGATCATGGGTATTTCTCCTGGATCTCACTCGATGAATGTTTTTGCAGAGCATATAAAGTTAGAAAAAAGTAAGAAGAATGAAATGTGTAAGAACATGAACTAAACATCCGTATCACACGTTTAGTTGGCCTCCTCTGAGTAACCTGCCACATACAGCAACATATATGATAACATATCTGATGTTCTAGGTATAGGATTGTAAACTGTATTGGTATGCAGTTGTATAACCTGATACGTGTCATGTACTATTGTACCACTGTAATTCTGATATATAATACATACATGCAGACCTGGACAGTCTAGTGATTTCTTCCAATACCGAGAACACCCTTACGATTTCAAGACAACCATAAATTATAGTATCATGGAAACTTTGATGCGTATAAATAATCTAAGCAAACATGCGTACACATACATCTAGGACATGGATAATAAGAATGGAGAGATGAGGTCTAAATGTACAAGGAACTCACATGGCTGCCAGCCAGCGGGAATTGTTAGTCGAAGAATTTCCAAAACCAATGTATCACACAATACAACAGGATTAGCTGAGGCAATCATCTAAATAACAAATTCATACAACTAAGCTCCATGTCCCCATATAAAAAAAACTATAGATGAGCTAATTCCATGCAATAATTATCTTCAAATCCATCAACAAAAACCAAATTCAGAGTTACTTGTAGAAGGGAATATAAGATTTTGTAAACATAAAACAAAATCACAAATTTGCATCTATAGCCAACTAACCAAGTACATAAATTGCACTGCGAAATAGGAAATCAAAGGATAACTTACCAAGGCGATCGATTCACAACTCCCTTCCTCCCTCCAACACATTACAAAGAAAGTACTGATAATCAGAGGGACTAAGCTAGTTCACATGTCTTGCATCAAAAACCAATGAAATGAGATGTGAACGGATAGTAGGAAGGACTGCTGCCTTTCTTTTCCTCTTGGTCTACCCGGAGTTGTTCGTCGCTTCGCTGGCAACCCCGTCCTTTACACTCACACGCAAAGCAGATCGAACAACCCATATAGGACTCGCATAAAAATTAAAAATCATGTACTGCATCAACTAATATTATTGGGTCAGTGTGTCCATTCAATGTATTAAGGGCCTTTGACATCGTCTAGAAAATATTTTATTTGACTTTTATTTCATTATACTGGTTATCGTAAGTATCCACATTTTATCACAGAAAATAACCATTACCATTTAGAGGTGTTGTATTAGCATATTACCTCAAACACATCGTCAGCAGCACCAAGAAGTAGATGGACGTGGTAAGATTGGATGTTTGCAACTGCATACACGGAAGTATCACATTGGAAGCGATGTTATTCCCCTGAACGATTAGTGCAGTAGAGGGTCTATACAATGGCCATATATCTTGTACAAAAGTGTACTATCAATTTGGCTTCAGACATACTTGAAGTTACTACATGAAGTGTTCCCTACAGCGTGCTTGCTAAAATATCATCTTCCATCGGTCATCACACACACAACACCAACTCTCAAGTCTTCTAAAATTAGGATCTTAACAAATAAACATGATTTATCTTTAAAATTTAGGATCTTAACTATGCACACAACCTATTTTATTTAGAAGGATATATGCTACCATGATCTTACTAATTCTACAGAACAGAGATCCGACGTGGTGAAATGGTAAATTTGTTGAAAGAAAATCATGATGGACAATCTACACAGAATTTCATATCTCTATCAACATCCAAAATAGACTACTGCGAACGAGCTCGATACTTCTTAATTATATAATATAGATGATAAACACAACTCAAGTAGCATCCATGGTAACCAGAAGATCACCTTTTCAGGATTGGAGGTCCTCAGCGAGGATTGCAAATATGGTTATCGTGAAGAATTGAGTTGTTACAAAAGAATATTAGTGTCCAATAACCCATTCATGGGAGAGTATAAGAAAATCCTAGGTCATGGTCCTTAACAATTCAGTGGCACTTGCAGTTAAACAAAGAAGTCTTCCTAAAAACCACAAGAGAAGAAAAGAAACATTATGAATTTTCACCATCTAATAAGTGAATTAAGGAATACCATAATGTGTAAATTAAGAGGAAGCCTATGTATACCTCTAGACCTGACCCAATGACATCAACAATTGCTCCTGAAATATGTACACTTAATAGAGAAGTAGTTGTCACACTTGAGAACTAATTTTGATAAGCAGATTATTATGTTCCTCGTTGATACAATCACAATTAGATTCTGAAAAATTACAAAAGAGTTACTTGAGCTTGTTATTGTCTGTTTTCTACGTTGCTGATCTGGAAGCACCTAGCTGAAACAAAAAAAAATCAAGTTTTTCCTTCAACAACTCAGCACATGATTATCTCATTAACATGAGGACCCTTCCTCAACTTTGGTTATGGGCGCTACTGCTCCCTTCCTGCAGCGAGCGTGAGACAGATATCATAACTGAGCCGCATGCAAGGCTTCCTCCTTCGCTCCTAGCAACAATTATAAAATTTTATAAGAGGCGAAAATTGCATTGTTCATTATTCAGTCCTAAGCTTAAGGGGATATTGACAAGCCAACGATGTGCAACCGACAAACAAGATCCATACAAAATTTCACTGTTCACTATTCGAGACTGAATGTACTTTTATATTTTCATATACATGTGGATTGGTACCTTCAATTGAATTTTGTTCTGCTCTTCAAACACATAGGGTCCATAAGCGCCTATTAAACCATCTGAGAAAATATGATCCTGCAATGGGTAAATAACTTATGTGAGAGTGCTTCATATCAGAAAAAATGGATCTTCATACATGTATAGTTATTGCCAACCTCGATCCTAAGTTGTATGTTCACAGATAGCTATACCATTTTGAATACTGATAGAATCTAGAGTTCAAGCACATGCCACGGGAACTTCACTCTCCCCTGCAGTATACTTTGAATTTTCAGCTCCGTACTTGCATAATGCATATACCTACAAGGAAAAAAATTGCTCCTGGAATAAGTGCCAACAGAAATAGGATCTGACATACGCAATTAACCGGAGTACACTTTACTTTTGGAAAATCTCATGCTATGTCGTTGCAACGAACTAAATAAAGAAGAGAAGTGAATCCAAATTATAAGGGAGGCATCAACCGTGGACCTTGAAGTAGTTGCAGATCATTGGAGGTTGTCCTAGTACTCGTCAAGCAGCACATGCTATTGCGCATGCTCCTTTTTGTGATACCAAAGAAAACGACCCCTCTATGACTCTTCCGAGAATCTTGAATCCCCAACTCGGTGTGCTGTGCATTGAATTGTACATCGTCCACCTAACCAGTACAAAAATCTGGTGTCACACCTCCACATAGCAGATTGCGCTGGCGCGGCCGGGATGGGAGAGGTACAGACGTACATGTAGCGCAAAGTGGTCGGCGGCTTGGTTGCCTGAGGAGTGGTCGTTGCGCAGACTTGTTCCATCACGGAGGGGGCTGGTCGTGCAATGCATGGGGAAAGGGAAAAGGAGGCAAGCAGTTGGGCATAGGGGCAACACCTAGAGTGCGCACTATGCAGCTTGAGGTGAACTTCTAGGGACGCGTTGCGGTGGGGATGACGCTGCTCGAGGAGGAGGATGCCTCGGAAGGCCTCAGAAGAAGGTCTATCAGAGAGGTTACCTAGGGCACTGGGTGGGATCAAACCGGCGGCAGAGCTGCTAGATTTGCTAGGTTTCACACGCCCCCGATGTACTCAGGATAGTTGGAGAAGACAATTTTCTGCGCCCCTGATCTGCTTGACCCCCACAACGCGCAGCTGTCCTGCACGTTGTCAAATTCCTTGCACTTGACCTCTGCTACTTCTAGATCTATGGCTGGCGTCGTCCCCTTTGACTTTTAGGACATGGGAGGTGTGGTGCTCCAGCGCGGTGCCTACGGGAAAGCTTGGCATTGGCCACGAGGAAGATAGGGAGATGGGCGTGGGTCGCTGGTGCTGCCGAGGGGACGAAATCAGGGGAGCGGGAGGGATCGACGAGAAAACTGGAAACGAAGGCTGGGGAAAGGACAGGCGGAATAGAGCGAAGCGCGACGAAGGCTAGGAGTAGGTTGCCAGGAAACGGAACTCAATGTTCTTTTTAGGTACTACTAGTAGAGATTTTATTCTTCCCTATCTTGAACCCACGAAGCAAAGATTGAATTCAAGACATGAATACGACCCAAAGGACACCAATGCGAATGCAAAGAAGAAAATTATCATTTCAAGGTGTTACTAAGACGATCTACTTCATCATCCATATGTGGGATATGGGATAGAAGACAATGACATCAAGACATAGTTAAGTTAGAAGTTTTGAAGAAGTCTTCGAGGGATAGAAGCTTACCTCTACGATATGTGATCGCAAAGAAGTACACATAAAATTCTTGCATACCCGAAGGAAGACATTCTTTTAAGGGTGGTAGCACCCTAGCTTCTTCTAAATCCTATTTCTTTCTAGCCTTCTCGAATCTCGAGGACGAGAATTTTTTTAACGTGGTAGTCTGTAACATCCTAAAATTATCTAATTTTTGAATGTTAAAAATAAATAAAATAAGTTGATTGAATTGTTTAACCTTGTTGGAATTTAATTGAAAAGAAACTTTTGAGGATTTGTTGAAACTTTCCCAAGCCGCATTAAAAAGAGCGGATTAACATGACTATCCGAACATAATTTTTGCTTGGGAAGAGTTATACAAATTTTGGGAAGTATTGTCTTACATTTTATTCGTATTCATTTTGGTTTTTCTAATACTTGATTTTTTTCCCAAACACTTGTTTCATTTTTGCAAGAGAGGAAATACTATGATGTTTCCAAATATAAGAAACATGTTGGCAAGTATCGTATGATATTAATTGGATTTTTGACCCATGTTGAACTCTCGCTAATATTAAAAATGGTTCTCAAAAGAAAATCAACGAGAGAAGATAATATGACTTCTTCACAATATTGTGATGGAAATTAGTTTAGGTATATTTGGAGCTTGAAATTTTTTCATTTGAGTAATACTTAACTCTAAAACCATATATGGAAATAATTTGGATACTATGTGTTTTTTTTAAGAAAGTTATCCCGGTCATGAAATTAATGAAAGAAGAGAATTCTTGGATGCGCTTCCCATGCTAGAACCAAGTTAGCTTGTGTGTCTTATTAGGCTATATCTCGTGTGTGCCGAACGAAAGCAATTTAAAATGTCTACACGTTATTTGGCTTAAAATTTTGGTTTAATAAGAAAAAAAAGGAAAAAAAAACAACAACGATGATTTACCTGTCCGGAAGCTACCGGATAGTCCGTCCTTTACACGCACACATACATGTACGAGACCAGTCAAATCCAAGCCTGGCGTACTGTCACGTGTATACCCAGACCAGCTCCCGCACGTGCGTGGCATGGACCAACTAGCCGGGAAAAGGTCCATAGCGAGCATCCCACCTGTCGTTTTTCTTTTTCTCCGTCTTAGCTTTCTCTGACGCGGACAGCTGGGGCCACGCTCTTCAAACTTCACGATGGAGTTCATCCTTGGCACGAGTTCGTCTTTGAATCAAAACAAATCACGATTACGTTCAATTTCTTGTCCCGTCGGCCATGCAATCCTTCCCGTAAATACCCTCTCCTCCTCCCGGTTCCGTTTTTCCGAAAAATCGCTGGACTTCCGAAGCACTACACCGTGAACAGATCTAGCCGGAGTTCTTCCATGTTGGAGCTTCGAGGACTACGTTTCCGTCACCTCCGCAACATGAGATATCCCTGGAGGAGCTCTGAACCGAGGCCCCAGACAGAACTTTGAGACGAGCTAGAAACACTCCGGAGGTGCTGTATGTTTGGGCGACCATCGTTGTTGTCAGGAGCGCTGCACCAGGACTCAGTCGACAACGCTGCCAGGTTGCGACATCGAGATGGAACGCTCGTTGTCACCCTGGAGCGTACAAACCATCGGAGCATCGCCTTGGTTCGCACCCGCCACAGCACCGCCGCCGGCCTCCATGTCGTCGACCACTGCCACAGCTGGTAACACCATCGATTGCCTCCTTGCGCCTAGATTAGTGCTCTTTTTTCATAGGTGTGTTTTGTGATAGCCAATGTCTGATTCTTAATTATTTTGATCCATGGATTCAAATTTAATGACACACTATACATATGGTACCGTGTTTTTTTTTATTTTCTCTATAAAGTGTACGTCCGAGTGGATTCAGAACACATCAGATGTATAGCGTTAGATCATGTAGCTAAGTTTAAAAATTTGTATCTTTTGATCTACAAGTGTAAATTTGATGATTCGAGTTGCGCAGAATTTGTAATTAAATTCTCTATTCATTAAATCTATAATTTCGAACCTTCATATAAGTTTAATCACTTTAAAGTTAAATTCAAATTTGGACATTCTTTTGACCGTAACTTGATATCCCTAGATCATCTATTTAGGCGATTCTTATGGCAAATCGATTCTTATAATATCCTCTACGCTAAGACCATCATAATCAACCATTAGCCAAAATAAATTTATAGCTAGTAATATTTGTATGTTTTTCCACTTCTACATGTCATGTGTCTTTATTTGGCTCTTTACGGTTGTTTATTTTATTCGCAATGGTTGTTCACGTTAGATTTATTCGGAGCGTGTGAGCGACTCCTACAAGAAAGTAGATCATCGTCAATTATGATAAGGCAAGTTACACCACTTGTTTATAAAACTTATCCCAATTTTGATTCTATGCATGTGATCTTCAAATTCTGTAGTATGCATGTGTAGGATGTTCTAGTAGAATTTTTCTTAGTATTATTTTGCAAGTGCGATGATTTTGTAGTATGCCATGAGTAGCTCTATACTTAGGATTTTCCCCTCCTAATAGGTTCTCCTGTTTTTGCTAAGTCCTTTCTATGCTATATATATAAAGTACCGTTGGAGTTTCGAAAGATAAGGAATTCTTCTAAGTATAAAGGCTCTCTTGAGCGATCTTTTCATCTCAAATCCACTTCAAAATAAAAACTATTTTTTTTATGGGCGGAATGGTTGTCGGGTAAACGTGTGAGATTTTGGTGGAGGACGGCCGCCCAGGAAACAAAGAAGTCTGCCATGTTTCAGAATTCAAAAGCTTCCAGTGCAACCACAATACATATGGGCTCTGTATTGGCCTAGTACTTAGTGGGAAACCTCACCGGGGTACCAACATTTGGAGGTTCTTGGCACAGTTGGATCCAGAAGGTAGAGGGGCTACTAAGGGAAAGCCTCGCCATGGTCTTGTCTGTAAAAGGACTTGATCGTGGATTGTGGGTAAAGTGCACAAACTCTCGAGAGTATTGCAATCTGATCGATCAGCCGTGTTCACGGAAATAGAACAACATTGAGCATCTGAAGGATGGAACCTCTGAAGGATCTTCCTCTCTCTTTTCTAAAGAAAGTTTTGAAACCCCATGGCGTGAGTAATATCGCCTATGGGTGGGATTTTAGGAACTTGGTGTGTAATATCCAAGTGTCACTTGGTGAGTAATATCCAAGTGTTTGGTTGTTTGGACACTTGGTGAGTAATATTCTCGTGTGCCATTTGACCCTATTTTACTTAAGCAAATGTTTACAATGTAGGATAAAAACTCTTCCTCTTTTCCTCTTACTTAGAGAAAATCGGCTTTACGCAAACAAACTCCAAAGCCTACTCAGCCTTGCATGTAGAGTTAGCCTTATTTTTTACTTGGTGTAATTTGCCAATACATTCAAAGTATTGACCCAACTTGTTGGCTGCACGTTTTATGTGTAGAATTTTGGAGAGTGTTGAAAGGTACGCTAGGATCACGGGTCTTCACTCAACCTGCCTGTGACATTGATGGGACTCCAAGTTGTATGTAAACTCTGGATTATTCGATTCATGTAATAAAGACTTGTGTTTTACATGATATTTCATCGACTGTGAGTGCTAGCTATTGATCCAGGGACTAGCATGTTAATCACAAGGACATAGGATCTTTATCGATCTGAGGTCGCTACAGCATTACAGGAGACCGGAGGCGGTGGTGGTGGAGATGCAGGGGACCATCGGCGGTGGACGGTGGTCTAGGCGGGTGTAGAAGAACAAAAGTGGGACATATCTAAAATGTTTGTCCAAATATTTTCAGATATTTTCCACCAAGTACTATCCTCAGACGGCTGCAAGTGGAAAACGTCTCTAAGAACATCTGTTCTCTGAATATTTCATAATTTGCCACCAAGAACTTCCCTGGCTAAGACGACTAGTAATTTGAAAAAAGCTAATATTCGGAACTCCGGATATATTCGGAACTCCAGATTTTGATTATCCTAAAATTTGAGAATTATTCATACTTTAAAGGAAAAGAAAGGTGTTTATACGTGCTTGCTAGAGTGAAACTGAGTCCCCTAAGAATAAATGAGGTTCATAAATTGAAGAAAATAATTTGCGTAGAACAAACCTTGGATCTTTACCCTGAAAGGAATGACGACTAGTGTTCATGTGACTTGCTGTAGAGCAATAAGGTGCAAGTGTTATGAATTTGACTAGTTTAAATGTTTAATCATGAAGTGAGACTGTTTGGTTACTTAATTATGAATGTTTCACCAATATAACTTTTTTTCATGTACTCTTTGAAGGAAATCTCATTGAGTGAATATTCGAACATCCAGGTATATTTAGAACTCCGGATTTTTTTAATCTTAAATTTTGAGAATAATTCATAATTTAAAGGAAAAGGAAGGTGTTTACACATGCTTGCTAGAGTCCTAAGAGAAAATGAGATTCACACATCTAAGAAAATATATGGCATAGTACATATATACATCGAAGAGTGAAATTGAGTCCTTAGAGCAAATGAGGTTCATATGTCGAAGAGGATTAAGAGCAAATGAGGTTCATGCTTGCTGCAGAGGAATAAGGTCACCTGTTTTGAATTTGACTAATTCAAATGTTAGTTAGTGCGCACTAGAAATATTTGGTAGTGTGCATGAGCATGATCAATAATATAATTGAACACTAAAAATATTTGGTAGCGTGTATGAGAATCACTAGGACAAGTTTGTACTAGTGCATGATCAGTAATATAATTGAACACTATAATTTTAAGGACTCCATTTATAAAGGAGATTAATATATATATAATCACCCCCACCACCAGAGTGAAATTGTCTTACATGCAACCGGCTAATAATTAACATATACAAAATAAGCAGGGGCAACAGCAGGAGGGACACGGAGACGCCTTAACAGGGGCAACATCAGCTGGAGGACCATGCATAGCCTATTCCAGAGGAAACAGGCCAGTCCTGACATATTCCCGAAGAAATTTGCTGTAGGCTGCATGCCGCGCCAAGATCTTCGGGCGTTGCTTCCGGCATAGGACTTTGCCAATGTCCATCGTGTGCTGGATCAAGCTGTCGATGTCCGAGTCAATGACTCTGCCATAGAATGGGCAAAGCAGTCTTCCCCTATGGTCGAAACATATCTGACCACGCCGCAACTGTCTCAGCATGTAGCGGCTCTTGTTGTCCCTGGAGTACTTGCTAGAGTCCACGTCATTAGAATCCTCCTATAGATTTTTAAGAACATAACTTAGAATTCATACATATGATTGACAACATATATATAAGATAATATTAAATTTATTGGATCACAGTTATATGTAGAACAAAATCTGCGGCCTCATAAGCTTCTTCAGGGATGGAGGAAGCAAAACAACTACCCATTGCACAACCTATTGTTCTTGTATATTGCCCCGAGTTCGCTAACTCGTCCCTGAAAAAATCTGACACCAATGTGTACTGCCTCTCTTTTGGGGAAAATTTCAATCATTCGCCACAATAAGATATATATCAGAAACAATTCAAAGATCATATAGTTCATATGAGAATAAATCAGGGGCCTCATAATTTTTTCAGAGATGGACTTGGTGAACCAAGTACCCATTGCACAACCTACTATTCTTGTATATTGCCCCAGGTTCGCTAACTCATCCCTGAAAAAATCTGACACCAATGTGTACTGCCTCCCTTTTGGGGAAAATTTCAATCATTCGCCATAGCCCACAATAAGATATATAGTAGGAACAATTCAAAGATCATATAGTTTATATGAGAATAAATGAGGGGCCACATAATTTTTTCAGAGATGGGGTTGGGAAACCAAAGTACCAACAACACAACCTATATTGTTTGTGTAGCTTCCTCAGGTTCATTAACCCATCCCTAAAAAAACGACACCAACAAATGTGTGTCACCCTGCAATCTTTTGGGGCAAATTTCAATCATCGTCCTCAGTGAGAAACTGAAATATAATTCTTATTATAGACTATGAATGCATGCAATAATAATTCAAAGATCATATAGTTCATAGGAATATAGAATAAATCTGGGGGCCTCATAAGTTTTTTTAGAGATGGAGTAGGTGAACCAAAGTACCAACAGCACAACCTATATTGTTTGTGTACATTGCCTCAAGTTCACTTACCCATCCCTAAAAAAAGGACACCAACAAAGTGTGTAACCCCTGCAATCTTTTGGGGAAAATTTCAATCATCGGCCTTAGTGAGAAACTGAAATGTAATTCTTATACACTATGAATGCATGCAATAACAATTTAAAGATCATATTTCATATGAATGTAAAATAAATCTAGGGGCCTCATAATATTCTTTAGAGATGGGGTCAGCGAACCAAAGTACCAACAACACAACCTATATTGTATTTGTGTTCATTGCCTCAGGTTCACTCATCCGTCCTTAAAAAAACGACACCAACAAAATGCGCGTCATCCGGCCCCTTCAAACTTTTGTGGAAAATTTCAATCATCAGCCTAATAATGAATGCAGAAACAGTTCAAAGATGATAGTTCATATGTGTAGAATAAATTTGGGGCCTCATAAGTTTTTAGAGATAGTGTTAGCGAACCAAAGTACCAATTGCACGACTTATATTGTTACATTGTCTCAGGTTCACTAACACCATCCCTACAAAACTCTGACATCATATATGTGTCTCCCCTTGCACTCTTTTGGTGCAAAATTGAATAATTGGCCTCAGTAAGTAATAGAAATGTAATGTTATATGATTGTTGTGTACCGAAATCAACACTTAACTAGCAATCCCTAAAACCCCTAAAATCAAATGTTACAGATCGATTAAATTTACAGCACAAGCTATGTATGAACAACAATAAGCCAAGTAAATATAAATTTACTAGCTGCCAAATGAGAAAATCTAATCAAATCTCGAAAACAATCGACCGTTCAAACATTTATATTGCCTACATCAAGAGCAAAAGAATCTATAGACGATTGAGCAAATCGTTCATATGAATAGTGAAATCCATGGCTACGACTGATGAGCTCAGATCACTATAGAGCTTCGTTGGGAAACCCCAAGAGGAAGGTGTGATGAGCACATCAGTAAGTTTTCCCTCAGTTATGAAACCAAGGTTATCGAACCAGTAAGAGGAATGAAACAACTCCAAGGTGTTGCTAACAACTTGGAATCCTGCACAACACAAATTCAAGACTTTTCCCCAACTTACGGTGAGGTTGTCAATCTCACTGGTTTGCTGAAAACAAAGGATTAAACGTATGGTGTGGAAGGTAATGGTTGCTTGCAGAAAGTAAATGGTAACAATAGATGATGTAACAATGGTAAAGATTGGACCAGGGTCCACGATTCACTAGAGGTGTTCTCCTTAAGATAAATAACATAACATGCTGGGTAAACAAATTACATCGAGGCAATTGACAGGAACTGAGCAAGGCATAACAATGCAATACTAGACATTCATGATCCTATGAGATTTGATTGGGCATTACAATAATATACATAGACCGCCATCTAACTACATCTATGACTAGTAATTCACCTTTAGGTTATCATTCGACCCCCCTCCAGTATTAAGTTGCCAGCAACGAATAACTGCATTAAGCAATGTGTGTAAAGTAAACAATACAATTGTTCCATGAACAAGAGATTTTTGTTTTATCCCTAGTGGCAACAACACATCTACAACCTTAGAGATTTCTGTCACTTCCCCAGATTCAATAGAGTCATGAACCCACAATCGAGCATAAATACTCCCTCTTGGAGTCACTAGCATCTACTTGGCCAAGATAGCTACTAGAAATAGAGAGCATGCAAGATCACAAACAACACATACATGATAGAATCAATAATCATAAGACATGATAGAATCCATAATCAATCTAACATAGTATCTCAATATCCATCGGATCCCCGCAAACACAACATGCATAATTACAAATAGATGATCTTGATCATGAATGGAGTTCACAAGATCTAAACATGATAGCACAAAGGGGGAGAAACAACCATCTAGCTATTGTATGGACCCATAGTCCAAGGGTGAACTAATCATGCATCATACCGTAGGATGGCATGGTGATGAAGAAGGCCTCCAGGATGATCTCTCCCCTCCGGTAGGGTGTCGGGAAGAGCTTCAGATCCTCCCGATCTAGGGACGATGGTGGCGGCGGCTACAGACTGTTTCATGGAAATCTCAGCAGTTTACTTAGGGTTTAGGCATCAGGGGGCGTATATAGGCGATGAGGCGAGGCAGGAGGGCGGCCAGGGGTGGGCCCGTGCCTAGGGGGGCGGGGTCTGGCCACCCTGTGGCTCCCCTTCGTCTCTCCAGTGGACTCCGTGTTCTCCTCGGTGAAATATTAACTTTGGATTTTGTCCCGTCCAATTCCGAGAATATTTCCTTACTAGCTTTTCTGAAACCAAAAACAGTAGAAAATAGGCAACTGGCACTCTGGCATCTTGTTAATAGGTTAGTCCCCAAAAACGTATAAAAATACCTCAAAGTGTAGACAAAGCATATCAAAGTTGATACTAAACAAGCATGGAACATCAAAAATTATAGATAAGTTTACGACATATCAAGCATCCCCAAGCTTAACTCCTGCTCGTCCTTGAGTAGGTAAGTGATAAAATGAATAATTTTTGAGGTGACATACACCATCACAATCATGATCAAACCATTTGCAAGCATTGAAAGCTGGGATCAAAGTACTCTAAACATGAGCATGAAAGATGAGGTTCTAACAACAAGACAAAGTAACTATGTTGCAACATGAAAGGATACAAATAAAGATTCATGAATAACAATGCATTGAAAGACGTTTGTTTGTTTCACATATAGAAAACATAGCATAGTGTCATTCAACTTGTCCCTCATGGAATAGCAAAACATAAATGCATAGGACACCTTCAAAGTTCATAAGGGTGACTAGATACAAATAGTTCAAGAACAAGCAATATCAACATTATGAATCAATCAATAAGTTTTGGGACAATGCACATAGAACTAAGAATGACAACTATGCTCTCTTAATTGGTGCATAATGATAGAAGGTAGAGACTCAATATAAAAGTGGAAGAAAGGCCCTTCAAAGGGAAGCAGAGATTTCAAGTTTCATATAGAGCTTCCAAAAATTATGGTACTTGTTAGCTTTCAGCTCTCATTGCCCCTATCATAAGCATCTTGAAGTGATTAAGGTTAAAGTGAACAAAGTATGGAGTATATGCTCGACAAAGTATAAGTTGGCAATCTCATGTCCTTGAGTACGAGGGCCATTCCTCATGCTACTCAACTTTAGTTACCAGTAAGTTCTTGTCATATTAAGTATATGTGTATCATAGAGAACCGCCAACGGGGTACCCCTTTCCCCATGACACAGGAGCTATCCATATCAAAATGACAAGGCAATAGACAATGAGCATCTCAACAATCTTCTTATTTACCATGGGAAAATGGTGCTTTTTTCTCTTCTTTCCTCTTTTTTTTCTCTTTTTCTCTTTTTTTCTATCTATCTTTTTTTATAAGAAGAATGCTTCATAGATTGCTCACTATGGTGATGCTTCAAGTTTCCACCATGATTAGGCATGGCTTGGGCTAGTGGCCCAAGCGTTTCTCTAACAAATATACATAACTCCATGGACTTACAAGCTCCCCTTTTATTTAACACCGCCAACATCCATAAACAAAAGAGCATGATATCAACTGGGTAGATATTTACAGGTGTTGAAAGCGTTTTGTAACATCCCAAAATTATTAATCAAGATTATCAAGTTCTAATCACCCAAGTTTAGGGTTAACAAAAACTTTTGTTATTAAAATTAATATGAATGCATGTGTGTGTGATGAATGCATGAATGATTGATATTGCCATGTTTGATTGCTATGAATGTTAATGATTGGTTTAAAGATGAAAACAATATCATCTAGATCATTTCCAATAAGAATCAAATGAAGAGAAAATCAAAAATAAGCAATATAAGCAAATGGTCATTTTGACCAAAGTTAACCACTAGACCACTTTGAGTGTTCCTAGTCCAAGTTTTCTAACAGAAACAAATCCATTTCTTTTCACCCCTTGCTAGACCAAGTAAAAGTGAACCCAAGCCCACTTTGCAAACCAACAGAAACAAATTCCAAATCTATGCAAAGGACAATTAAAAATTGAATCAAGTGTACCTACTAAGATCACCATTTCTCAAAAACCACTCAAACCAGTTCACCTCGCCAAACCCAAGCAACCATATACTCCCAAGCATGTGACCAGAGCACTCACCACAATTCATCCAAAAATTCAAATGTAAAGTTCATGCGGCCATATTGTCAAACACCTTATGTGCACAAATCTGGCAAAATCCATAAACACTATAGTGATCAATGTTCTTGCCAAACTGGTTCCCTCTGTAGCCTCCACAACACTCCCAAGACATCACCCATGACTCCCCTGTAGTCCTAGACCACAGTGCATGACCATTTCATCAATGGCATGCATGCCCGACCACCAACTTGTCCACCTCAACATTGACTGCACGATGCAGGCATCGCCTACCATGCCTGGCACGTTGCCCGTGCTCCACTACCCCCTTCAGACCAGCCCCAACTCAAGGACAGAGAGAGGAGAAGCCGGGAACGTCGTGCCCGAGTCGTGTCTGCCATGCCGACGTGTGCACCCGCCATTCACGCCTGTTCCCGCTCCACCCGACCTCGCCTTGCTCCCTCCGCCAGCCTACATGATCACCAGTGTCCCAGGATACCAAAAGACATGCCCGTTCCCTCGACCGTGCCTCGTAGCCACCGGACGCCACGAAATTCGTCGTCGACAGAGACAACGTTGCACTACACGAGCACCTCCGTGATGATCGCCAGGGAACCACCCACCGGCCTAGCCTCTGAACCATGCCAATAGCTCGATGTGCTGTCAACCCCGTCGAGCTCTGACCATGCGGTGATGCACCCCTCGCCCCGCTATAAAAAGGGAGCTTCCCCGCACCAACTCTTCACACCATCGCACTCCACACATCCTCAACAATGCCTCCGATCAACCCCCGAGCAATCCATCCACCATAGCGCCCCAATCGCACCGGAGCCCGCCGTGTCAGTGAAGAAGAGGCATCTTCGATTTAGGCCACCGCAGGAGCCGCCGTCGGTACCATTGGAGCCGCCGGAGACGCCTCGTCCATTTGCCTTTATCGCCGGCCCTCACCGGAGCTCTGATAAGCCTCCCCCGACCCTCATTGGCCTTGATAGGGTTTCTCCCCGTCGTGTCCTGTTCCAGTGAGGAAGATGGCTGTGAGCCGTTGATCTAGGATCTAATCCTACGGTCAAAATCCTCTGATACCCTTTCGGCATCACCTGTTCCACCGATGGGTAGGGCCATCACTTAAGTCAGCCCAGGCGCTGCGCTATGCATTGGGCCTGCCCATTTAGCTCTCCCACGCAACCCAGTAGATTCAAATAGATATTTTTCTAATTTAGTTCAAACCTAGTTCTGTCAGATTCAAAAATCAATTCAAAGAGTTGTACTGAACCAAATTACATGAAACCAATTTTGTTAGAAAGGTATTGAAATTATTAATCCAAGCCTATTGGATTCAAACCATTTGCAATTATAGATCACCTATACCAAAAATAATAAACATAGACTTTTTCACATTCATTTTTTTTTCAAAAATCAACCATAAATGCTTTTGAGTTGATTCCAACTCTCAAAAATCACATTTGACAAGATCTTCCTGAATATATAAAAATATTTAGGTTTACATACAGTAATCTTGGACTAGTATAAAAAGAATGCCCCATAGGCATTTTTAGTCACTTTAATTATTTAAAATAATAATTCTAAACCTTATCAAATTGTGACAGCACTTTAAATCACATTCCCAAGTATTAAAATATGTGGTGATGACATGTGTCAACATGATCCCATATTTTAATTGGATAATATTAAATCTTAAGTAGTTTTCAATGAGTAGAAATTACTTTTCTAAACTAAAATAAATAAAACTAGGTCTTTATTTCATGTGATGATTGTGATGATGCTAGATCATCTAGTGTGAAACTTTGTGTGCCAAATAGAAGTAGTTAAGTATTGTTTGGTGATTGTGTACCTCGTATTTATTTATAGATGCTAGTACCGACCAAGGCAACGAAGAGGAGGAGTACTACTACGAAGAAGAGAACTTCAATCACTGCACTACTCAAGGCAAGCTAAGCTAAACCATGCAAGCTAACACTTGCATGATAACTATGCAAACTAGAGGCCTTAGGCATACTTGGTTATGCAACCTTGTGTAACATCCCAAAAATACTAAACTTAGATCATCAAATTTCTAATCATCAAGTTTAGGGCTAACAAAAACTTTTCTAAGTAAACCCATGAATGCATGCATATGTGAATGCATGGATTTTTAATTTCTTTAAAAACCACATTGTTTGTGTGATCCATTGCTTGTAAAATGTTTCTTAGGTGAAAAGAACATCATCTAAAACATTTCCCACACTTTTCCTTAAGACAAGTAAATCAAAACAAATATATTAAGTGAATGGTCATTTTGACCAATTTAACTCCCATGCCTACTTTGGCTGTCTCAAACTTTCAAAACCTAACAGAAACTTTTCTGGATCTTTGCACCCCTTGAATGTACTCACAACAGAGTATCAAGGCCCACTTTGTGATCATCCAGAAACTTTCAAATGCATAGTTTAAATGACAATTCAAAATTGAATCTTCTTCATATGGGAAGATCCCACTTTTTCAAAACCCACTCAAACAAGCTCAACTTTCAAAACCCAAGCATCTGCAGACTCACCAGAACCAATCTAGCAAACCCACCAAAATTCATTTCAAAATTCAAAATTTGATTTCATTCGGCCATTTCATCAAACAGGTTGCAGACACAAATCAAACAAAACATCAAACACTATAGTGTGCAGTGATTCTTGTCTAACTTGTTCCCTAGTTAGCTCACACACACCTCAGTAGATCATCTAGAAAGATTAGCCCAGCACTAGCATTCCTGTGAGCTTGCCATTGCCATTAATGGTGAACAGCCGAGCACCTCAATGCCACCCCATAGTCGACAGCAGGCTAGAGGAAGAACTAGCCGTGCCAGCCTTGTCTGGGAGGCAGCCCACCGTCCACCGCCACTGCCTGTCCCAGCCGCGAGCGTTGCCAAGCCCTAGACCACGCGCACAAGACACGCCCAGACCATGCCGAGCGTGCGCCAGAGCGCCACCCTCGACCAGCATCCACAGACCGCGCGCCGCCCTCACCGCGTGCGTACACGATCACCACCGACCCAGGAGACCGCCAGACATCCCCGTTTGCCGCCCCGTGCCATACAGCCACCGCCCACCGTCGAAGACGCCGCCTCTGCCGCGCAGAGCACCGTCCGTTCCAGACCAAACCACACCGCCCCATGCCTCGCGACCATGTCGTTGAGCATCGCCAAGAGACACAGCACCGTCCCCTACCCTTGCCCATGCCATTAGCCGCCTGTAACGTCGCCCCCGACGAGCTCACCGTGCGCCCCGACGGTCCCCTCGCTCGACTATAAATAGAGGCCACCTCCGCACGATTTCTTCACACCATCTCACTCCCCTCTCCCCACTGACCGTGCCACACCATCCTCAGAGCAAGGCGAACACCACATCGCCGGAATTTCACCGGAGCCCGCCGCCTCTGGAGAAGAAAGGAGCCAGCGATTGGAGCCGCCCCAAGAGAAGCCACCGGTACCAGGAGGTTCGCCGTCGTCGACTTCGTCGTTCGCCCGCCTCGCCGACCCTCGCACGTACCCCGGTGAGCCCCCAGCACCCCTCACTGGCCGCGCTAGGTTTCGTTCTCGCTAGAGTTGTCTCGCGTCGACGATGACCCCCAGCCGTTGGATTAGAACTAGATCGAACGATCCACGTTGCCCCATACCGCTTCGCCCAGCCCCGTGTCACTGACGAGTGGGGACACCCACTTAAGCATCCCGCGGGAGCACTGCGCTTAGCAGGCCGGCCCGTTAGAATTTCCCGCGCAGCCCAGCAATTCAAATTAAACCTTTTTCTTTTTAAATTCAAACACACTTCTGTACCCAACTTCAAAAATCAACCCAGATCGATTCAGTGCACCAATTTGGATGAAACCAATTGTGTTGGAAAGGTCTGTGAATGCTTAATCCAAGCCCGTTGGATTCAAGTCATTTGGATCTGTAGATCACCCATAGCAAAAATAACAAGGCAGAAGCTTTTCTGCATTCAAACATTTTTCAAATTTAAACCATAAAAGCTTTTGAGTTGATTCCAACTCTCAAAAATCACATTTAACCATACCTTTCAGAATATATAAAAATATATAGGTTTACTTGCAGAAATAATGTTCAAGGAATAAAAGAATGCTTCATAAGCATTTCTAGTCACTTTAATTAATTAAAATAAAAAGGTAAAACCTTATTAAATTGTGACACCACTTTAAATCACATTCCCATGGACTACAATATGTGCTGATGACATGTGTCAACATGATCCCATGTTTAGTTTGGAGAATATTAAATCTTAAGTAGTTTTTCAATGAGTAGAAATTACTTTTCTAAAATAAAAAGATTTAAACCAAGCCTTAACCTTGTAATGTTAGAGATGATGCTAAATCATCTATAGGACCCTTGTGTGTGATGATTGCAAGTAGTTAAGTATTGTTTGGTGATTGTGTACCTCGTATTTATTCATAGATGCTAGTACCGACCAAGGATACGAGGAGGAAGGAGGATACTACGAAGAAGAAGCCGAGGAGAACTTCAACCACTGCTCTGCACAAGGCAAGCCTAATACTACTAGTGAATGTGCAAGCTAACACTTGCAAGATACTATACCTATGCAAGCTTATACTCATATTGATGCAAGCCAACCCTTGCCAGATACCCTACTGATGCCACAAACCCATACTTGTGACCCTACTTGCTTGTTGAAAACCAATCCTAGTTTTATGGCAAGCTTCTTACTTTATTTCTTTATCAAAGCTTACTTAGAGTCTACCTAAGAGTTTGTTAGATACTAGACAATTGTGCTGAAGGTTGCATAAAGAGCATAAAATTTGGCCTAAGCTAGAAACCTTGATCTCAGCCTAAGACATGAGATTGAACTTAGTAAAACTCCACTAGTTACCACCCCTCATTAGTACCAACCCCACCTGTAGATGCTAGTGCTAAGCATAAAACTTGATCAACTTTAGATGGGAATACTTGGTGGAAAAAATGGTTATGAAAACCTTGGAATGATGGATCATTCTATTGAAATGTTTTGGACATGTGTTTCCAAACACTTGATGATTCTGGTGATAAAAATGTTGAGGCATGAGCCTTAGCCCTTTATAAAACTGATGGTTGTCTGGATGCGATACCATTCCAATTTTTGCGTATAACCACAATACCCGAATATTGGGTAGGGCTTGACTGGAAACTTATATACCTTAGTATTAGTTCCCTCACGGCCAAGGTCTGAGCTGAGGCTACCTTGTGAAGATTGTCCACCTGTGCAGTACCCAAGATGACAATGGTCATGGTTGGGAGGCCAAACTCACAAGAGAGGTGCTTATACTAGGGAGTGTAATTGAAAGGTTAGGATTGATTATCCGCATACTGAGTATGGTGAATTCAGGATTTGTTCCTGACGGATGTATCGAATGTTGTGGTGAAAGTGTACAATCTCTGCAGAGTGTCAAACTATTCGAATAGCCGCGTCCGCGGTTATGGGCAGTTGGAGTGGCCATACTGTTCCCCCGTCAGACTTTTCAAAATGACTTGTGAAATGAAGTGAGACTTTGACTTGACCACAACAGAGTTGTGACCTGAACTACAAGATCCCACTTAGGAGTTATAAAATTGTGACTAGCTTTGGAACTTAGTAGAGATAAACCTGGCTTTTTGCAAAACAACCCTAGAGCCTAGTGTCCTATTATCCAAAAACCCCTTACCTGTTAGTATTAGTTTGCGAGTACTTAAAGAGTACTCATGGCTTTGTCCCTGGCTATTCCCATGGCCAGACTATGAAGAGGAGTACCTCGAAGATGGAACCCTGGAAGGTTACGACAACTAGGATCATCTCCCATCATCAGCATTGCCTGTGAACTCGAAGATGGAGCTTCGCCTACGCTACCGTTATTATTACGTATTCCGCTGCTTGATGTTGTATTAAGAACTGGATCATGAGATCCCTATTTGTGTAAGAACCTATGTATCGTTTGTAATGGATGAAGTACTATGGTATCCAATTCTGTTATGTCTTGCAAAAATGGTAATCCTGGGATTGCGATGTATGGCATAACAGGCATCTAGGATTGAAAAATCCGGGTGTTGACAAGTTGGTATCAGAGCCATCCTGACCATAGGAGACCCTAGTTAGGTTGGACGTTGAACCAAAAACTTAGTTTCAAAAACCAAAGAAAACAAATATTTACAAAAACCTATTCTCATTCTTATCTCTTTAATTCTTTCATAAAACTTCATGTTCCTCAAAAACTCTTGCAAAATAGATAAAATTTTGACACACTTGATCACTCTGCTAATCTACTCATCCTCTATTTTTATAGATGGACGTGAAGTACAGCAAGTTTTACCAACTTGGTAATGGGGGAGACCTTATCTTTGAGAGGGATCTGGATCAGCTTTCGGAACTTCTGGAGCGTCCACACCCCGAGTTCTTCGGAGCTCAGCTCAATGATCAAGGAGGAGAAGATCTGCAGTGGCTAATTGTTGCAAGTCTCCGAGGAAAGATTGAACCTCCCTCAGCGGAGGGAATTCAGTTTACCTTGAGGGAAAACAACTGGCTCGATGGACTTGCCAGAGCAATGCAGGAAGCTCTTTCCCGTCTGTGTGGGCAGAGCATCAATCAGATCAAGGGTACTCGCTTTGAGTTTTTCCCAAGACGTGATGCAAATGACCAACCACTGGAAGCCCCATACCACCCCGAGCTGAAGACTCAATTGGACCACCTTAGTTTCATGATGTATGATCGTCAGCAGGAATTGGACAACTGCCGTGACTATTGCAACCACAAGTCTGCCATCATCAAGACGAAGGACCAGACCATCGCCATGCTAGCAAAGGATTGCAAGTCTCGCCGCCGTCAGCTTGACAAGAAGGAGCGCATTATTGCCCGTCTTCGCCATCGCATATCATCTCTGGAAGAGACCATCCACGAGAGGGACATGCAGTTGGAGGAAAGGGAGAATGCCGGAGAGGATCTTCGTGGAGACCCTTACTCCTAGCTCAGCGATGACGATGATTTTCTGGAGGATCGGGCCATGGACTTCTTCACCGATGAGGATGATTTCGCCTTCATCGATGATGCTGAAGATGATGAAGCCACAGACTCTGAGGAGTAGTAGCACTGAGCACTAGCGTAGTGAGTAGTAGTCGGTCCCACTGTATCGTAGATTCCAGAATGGTTCTTAAAACCATCTGTTGTTTCCTTGATGTGGTGTGTGTTGTACTGTGTGCTATGAGTGAATGAATGAAAACGCAAGTTGCTAGAAAACTTGAGTCAAACTCTAAAAACTTTTCAAAGACCCAAAACCTTAGAAATTTCCCTCTTTTCTCATGATCGATATCAATCCTCAGATGCCACGTGGAGGAAGTGGTTCAGCCCCGGACCCGATGTTGCAGATCCTGCAAATGTTGACTTCTGACCGCGAAGCTGAAAGAGCGGAACGTGAAGCCAACCTAGCCACCCTGCAGCAGATAGCCCAGCTAGCCCACAATAACCAAGGCCACGGAAATCAGGACAACCACGGATCTAAGCTCAAGAATTTCCAGAATACCAACCCACCCGTTTCACCAAGTCAGAAGAACCCCTAGACACCGATGATTGGCTGCAAACCATGGAAAACAACTTAGAAGTAGCAGGAGTCGAAGCCAACGAGAAAGTCCTGTTCGCCACCCATTATCTAGCCGGAGATGCCAGGGCATGGTGGAACAGTGTGCGTGCAATGACCGGAGGCCAGATGATGACCTGGGAGGAATTCAAGGTCAAGTTTAGTAGAACCCATGTGCCACCAGGTTTAATCAAGAGAATGAGAGACGAGTTCAGAGAGTTGAAGCAAGGAAGGATGACTGTAGTGGAATACCGTGAGAAAATTTTGTCATTAGCTAGGTATGCCCCGGACGAGATAGACACCGAAGCCAAGAAGAAAGAAAGATTCCTGAATGGTCTGCATGACGAGATGCAGACGGTGTTAGTCAATATCCCCTTTGTTGATATTGAAGCCCTTGTAGACTCTGCTATCCAGATGGAAGGAAAGATCAACCAGGCCAATGAAAACCGCAAGCGTCGCATGATGGATCAACCAGGAACCCATCAGACCCCAAAGTATCACCCCAACCCATCTCCAGGATTTGCCCCAAGAACCAATAGACCCCCTATGACCCGTCCGACCTACCCCAACCGTGGAAACCCTAGACCCGGAGGAAATCACAACAACCCCGGCAACTCTAGCAATTTCACCCATGCCCCACCCAAATTCAACGCCAACAATGCTACTGCCAACCCCAACACTGCCTCGAGGACTGGAAGCAATGTTGTGCCTGTCGCAGCCAAGGACAAGTCACAAGTGACTTGTTATGACTGTGGAAATAAAGGCCACTATTCCAATGAGTGCCCCAACAAGAAGAATGCTACAGCCCCCAACGCCAATGTCCCAGCTCAGCAGCAGCGTCGTGTCCAGCCAGGGAGAAGATTTGCCCCAGGGAATTCACTCAACCGCAATGGCCGTCTTTTTCTCATGCATGCTGAAGAAGCTCAGGAAGCGCCAGACGTCGTGCTGGGTATGTTTTCTGTTAATTCAGTACTTGCAAGAGTGTTGTTTGATTCTGGTGCATCGCATTCATTTGTCACCGAAGAATTTGCCTGCACTAGTAAAATTCAACCAACGAAATTGAAGCATGTGATGATTGTACAAATTCCCGGATCAACCACCAAGGCTAGGCAAATTTGCAAAGCCGTCCCTATCCGAATCCATGGCATAGATTTTTATGCTAATCTAATAGTACTCGGAACTAAAGGTTTGGAAGTAGTACTAGGAATGGATTGGATGTCCAAGCATAAAGGATTGATTGACTGTGCCAAGAAAGCCATCACCATGACCAGTACCGCCGGAATATCAGTAGAGCATATATCTGAAACCTTACCTCGCCAATTCAAGTGTAATAAGATTATAGCCCAAACTACCATTGACCAAGTTCGGATAGTCTGCGAATACCCCGATGTATTTCCAGATGTTTTGCCCGGTATGCCCCTAGATCGGGATATCGAGTTTATCATCGAACTAATCCCCGGAACAGGACCCATAGCCCAGAGACCCTATAGTATGAACCCGTCAGAACTAGAAGAACTAAAGAAGCAACTGGATTCCATGCTAGAAATCAGATTGATTCAACCGAGTGCGTCCCCATGGAGATCACCTGTCTTGTTTGTGGACAAGAAGGATGGAGGTAACCGTTTGTGTACGGATTATCGGAAGTTGAATGATGTCACCATCAAGAACAAGTACCCCTTGCCTAAGATATAAGATTTGTTTGATCAGTTGACCGGTGCCCAGGTGTTTTCTAAGATTGATCTTTGGACTGGCTATCATCAACTCAAAATTCGTGCAGAGGATATTCCAAAGACTGCTTTTACCACCAGATATGGATTGTATGAGTATACAGTCATGACTTTTGGATTAACCAATGCCCCCGCTTATTTCATGAATCTGATGAATAAGATTTTTATGGACTTCCTGGATAAGTTTGTCGTTGTTTTCATCGATGACATACTGATTTATTCCAAATCAGAAGAAGAACATGAGCTACACCTAAGGACCATTCTTGGAACCCTTAGAGAGCATCAGTTGTATGCAAAGTTTAGCAAATGTGAATTCTGGTTATAGGAAGTAGGATTCCTCGGTCACATTGTATCAGCCGGAGGAATTGCCGTTGACCCTACCAAAGTGAAAGATGTCGAAGATTGGCAAGCCCCAACCACTCAAACCCAAGTTCGTGCTTTTCTCGGATTGGCGGGATATTACCGCAAATTCGTAGAAGGATTCTCGAGTATCGCCCGACCCATGACCCAATTGCTGAAGAAGGACAAGAAGTTTGAATGGACCGACAAATGTGAAGCGAGCTTTCAAGAACTCAAGAGGAGATTGATTTCAGCCCCAATCTTGATTATGCTTGATATCACGAAGCCCTTCGATGTGTATTGTGATGCATCCAAGATTGGTCTCGAATGTGTGCTAATGCAAGAAGGCAAAGTTATATCTTATCTATCTCGACAATTGAAGCAACATGAAAAAAATTACCCAACCCATGACCTCGAACTCTCAGCCGTAGTTCTAGCCCTGAAGACATGGAGACATTACCTTATGGGAAACCGTTGTGAGATTTTTTCGGATCACAAGAGCCTAAAGTATATATTCACTCAGAAGGAGCTGAATATGAGGCAGAGAAGATGGATTGAACTAATCAAGGGTTACGACCTGGACATTCACTATCACCCTGGAAAAGCCAATGTGGTAGCCGATGCCCTTAGCAGATTGTCGTGTCGCTTGAACTCCATGATTTTGAAGGAGCAAGCAAGTTTGCACAAAGAGATGGAAGATTTTCGAGTGGAATTAGTAAGTGAAGGATTTTTGGCTAGCATAGAACTTCAGCCCACTTTGATCAGTTAGATTAAAGAGGCGCAGAAAGGAAATGCTAGTATCGACGGAATCAAGCGTCGTATCGGTACAAGCAAAGTACCCGGATTCACCGAAGACGAAGAAGGAGTTTTGTGGTACAAAGGACGCCTTTGTATACCATCAGATTCTGAGTTAAAAGAAGTTATCTTGAAGGAGGCTCATGATACTCTTTATTCTATCCATCCCGGAGGAACTAAGATGTATCAAGATTTGAAAGAGCAATTTTGGTGGCATAAGATGAAAAGAGAAATCGGAAGCTATATCGCCAAGTGTGATATATGTCAGCGAGTCAAGGCAGGACATCAAATACCCGTTGGATTGTTGCAACCTTTGCAGATTCCGGAATGGAAATGGGATTCTGTAGGAATGGACTTTATCACTGGACTACCTACTTCTAGTAGGGGAAATGACTCTATCTGGGTCATAGTGGACAGATTGTCCAAAGTCGCCCATTTCTTGCCCGTCAAAACCACCTATCAGAGTTCGAAGCTAGCGGAGTTGTACATCGCTAGAATAGTTAGTTTGCACGGAGTCCCCAAGAACATAGTATCGGATCGAGGAACTCAGTTTACCTCGAGATTCTGGAAGAAGTCCAAGAAGGTTTAGGAACCCGCTTAGATTTCAGTACCGCGTATCACCCTCAGACCGATGGACAAACGGAGCGAGTAAATCAAATACTCGAAGATATGCTTAGAGCATGTGTGCTAGAATATGGATCCAAATGGGAAGACTGTCTGCCGTTTGCAGAATTTTCATACAACAATAGTTACCAAGCCAGTTTGCAAATGACCCCATTTGAATTCATGTACGGAAGGAAGTGTCGCACCCCTTTGAACTGGTCGGAAGTAGGAGAGAGTCAAATTTTCGGACCCGACATCCTACGAGAAGCAGAAGAGAAGGTTCACAAGATTCGTGAGCACCTCAAGACAGCCCAATCCCGACAGAAGAGCTACGCCGACAAGAGACGTCGAGACCTCGCCTTCAACATCGGAGATTTTGTTTATCTGAAAGTGTCGCCATTGAAGGGAATGCAGCGTTTCCAACTCAAGGGAAAGTTAGCCCCCAGATATATCGAAGCTTTCAAAATTTTGAACCGTCGAGGAGAAGTATCGTATCAATTGGAAATACCTGAAGAGATGTCAGCTGTGCACAATGTGTTCCATATCTTGTTACTTCGCAAATGTCTCGAAGTCCCCGAGAAGACCGAAGTATTCAAGAATATTGATCACCGGACCATAGAGATCAATGATGATCTGACCTATCCCGAAGTACCCATCCGTATATTGGAAGAAGCCTTTCAAACTACCAGAACCCGAAGCATCAAGTTTCTCAAAATTCAGTGGAGCAACCACACAGAAGAGGAGGCTACCTGGGAACGCGAAGATCACATCAGAACGGAGTTTCCAGATCTCTTCAAATCCTAGGTAATCTTTTCGTCCTTTTTCAAATCTCGGGACGAGATTTTGTTTAATGGGGGAAGGTTTGTAACATCCCAAAAATACTAAACTTAGATCATCAAATTTCTAACCATCAAGTTTAGGGCTAACAAAAACTTTTCTAAGTAAACCCATGAATGCATGCATATGTGAATGCATGGATTTTTAATTTCTTTAAAAACCACATTGTTTGTGTGATCCATTGCTTGTAAAATGTTTCTTAGGTGAAAAGAACATCATCTAAAACATTTCCCACACTTTTCCTTAAGACAAGTAAATCAAAACAAATATATTAAGTGAATGGTCATTTTGACTAATTTAACTCCCATGCCTACTTTGGCTGTCTCAAACTTTCAAAACCTAACAGAAACTTTTCTGGATCTTTGCACCCCTTGAATGTACTCATAACAGAGTATCAAGGCCCACTTTGTGATCATCCAGAAACTTTCAAATGCATAGTTTAAATGACAATTCAAAATTGAATCTTCTTCATATGGGAAGATCCCACTTTTTCAAAACCCACTCAAACAAGCTCAACTTTCAAAACCCAAGCATCTGCAGACTCACCAGAACCAATCTAGCAAACCCACCAAAATTCATTTCAAAATTCAAAACTTGATTTCATGCGGCCATTTCATCAAACAGGTTGCAGACACAAATCAAACAAAACATCAAACACTATAGTGTGCAGTGATTCTTGCCTAACTTGTTCCCTAGTTAGCTCACACACACCTCAGTAGATCATCTAGAAAGATTAGCCCAACACTAGCACCCCTGTGAGCTTGCCATTGCCATTAATGGTGAATAGCCGAGCACCTCAATGCCACCCCATAGTCGACAGCAGGCTAGAGGAAGAACTAGCCGTGCCAACCTTGTCTGGGAGGCAGCCCACCGTCCACCGCCACTGCCTGTCCCAGCCGCGAGCGTTGCCAAGCCCTGGACCACGCGCACAAGACACGCCCAGACCATGCCGAGCGTGCGCCAGAGCGCCACCCTCGACCAGCATCCACAGACCGCGCGCCGCCCTCACCGCGTGCATACACGATCATCATCGACCCAGGAGACCGCCAGACATCCCCGTTTGCCGCCCCGTGCCATACAGCCACCGCCCGCCGTCGAAGACGCCGCCTCTGCCGCGCAGAGCACCGTCCGTTCCAGACCAAACCACACCGCCCCATGCCTCGCGACCATGTCGTTGAGCATCGCCAGGAGACACAGCACCGTCCCCTACCCTTGCCCATGCCATTAGCCGCCTGTAACGTCGCCCCCGACGAGCTCACCGTGCGCCCCGACGGTCCCCTCGCTCGACTATAAATAGAGGCCACCCCCGTACGATTTATTCACACCATCTCACTCCCCTCTCCCCACTGACCGTGCCACACCATCCTCAGAGCAAGGCGAACACCACATCGCCGGAATTTCACTGGAGCCCGCCGCCTCTGGAGAAGAAAGGAGCCAGCGATTGGAGCCGCCCCAAGAGAAGCCACCGGTACCAGGAGGTTCGCCGTCGTCGACTTCGTCGTTCGCCCGCCTCGCCGACCCTCGCTCGTACCCCGGTGAGCCCCCAGCACCCCTCACTGGCCGCGCTAGGTTTCGTTCTCGCCGGAGTTGTCTCGCGTCGACGATGACCCCCAGCCATTGGATTAGAACTAGATCGAACGATCCACGTTGCCCCATACCGCTTCGCCCAGCCCCGTGTCACTGACGAGTGGGGACACCCACTTAAGCAGCCCGCGGGAGCACTGCGCTTAGCAGGCCAGCCCGTTAGAATTTCCCACGCAGCCCAGCATTTGAAATTAAACCTTTTTCTTTTTAAATTCAAACACACTTCTGTACCCAACTTCAAAAATCAACCCAGATCGATTCAGTGCACCAATTTGGATGAAACCAATTGTGTTGGAAAGGTCTATGAATGCTTAATCCAAGCCCGTTGGATTCAAGTCATTTGGATCTGTAGATCACCCATAGCAAAAATAACAAGGCAGAAGCTTTTCTGCATTCAAACATTTTTCAAATTTAAACCATACAAGCTTTTGAGTTGATTCCAACTCTCAAAAATCACATTTAACCATACCTTTCAGAATATATAAAAATATATAGGTTTACTTGCAGAAATAATGTTCAAGGAATAAAAGAATGCTTCATAAGCATTTCTAGTCACTTTAATTAATTAAAATAAAAAGGTAAAACCTTATTAAATTGTGACACCACTTTAAATCACATTCCCATGGACTACAATATGTGGTGATGACATGTGTCAACATGATCCCATGTTTAGTTTGGAGAATATTAAATCTTAAGTAGTTTTTCAATGAGTAGAAATTACTTTTCTAAAATAAAAAGATTTAAACCAAGCCTTAACCTTGTAATGTTAGAGATGATGCTAGATCATCTATAGGACCCTTGTGTGTGATGATTGCAAGTAGTTAAGTATTGTTTGGTGATTGTGTACCTCGTATTTATTCATAGACGCTAGTACCGACCAAGGATACGAGGAGGAAGGAGGATACTACGAAGAAGAAGCCGAGGAGAACTTCAACCACTGCTCTGCACAAGGCAAGCCTAATACTACTAGTGAATGTGCAAGCTAACACTTGCAAGATACTATACCTATGCAAGCTTATACTCATATTGATGCAAGCCAACCCTTGCTAGATACCCTACTGATGCCACAAACCCATACTTGTGACCCTACTTGCTTGTTGAAAACCAATCCTAGTTTTATGGCAAGCTTCTTACTTTATTTCTTTATCAAAGCTTACTTAGAGTCTACCTAAGAGTTTGGTAGATACTAGACAGTTGTGCTGAAGGTTGCATAAAGAGCATAAAATTTGGCCTAAGCTAGAAACCTTGATCTCAGCCTAAGACATGAGATTGAACTTAGTAAAACTCCACTAGTTACCACCCCTCATTAGTACCAACCCCACCTGTAGATGCTAGTGCTAAGCATAAAACTTGATCAACTTTAGATGTGAATACTTGGTGGAAAAATGGTTATGAAAACCTTGGAATGATGGATCATTCTATTGAAATTATTTGGACATGTGTTTCCAAACACTTGATGATTCTGGTGATAAAAATGTTGAGGCATGAGCCTTAGCCCTTTATAAAACTGATGGTTGTCTGGATGCGATACCATTCCAATTTTTGCGTACAACCACAATACCCGAATATTGGGTAGGGCTTGACGTGAAACTTATATACCTTAGTATTAGTTCCCTCACGGCCAAGGTCTGAGCTGAGGCTACCTTGTGAAGATTGTCCACCTGTGCAGTACCCAAGATGACAGTGGTCATGGTTGGGAGGCCAAACTCACAAGAGAGGTGCTTATACTAGGGAGTGTAATTGAAAGGTTAGGATTGATTATCCGCATACTGAGTATGGTGAATTCAGGATTTGTTCCTGGCGGATGTATCGAATGTTGTGGTGAAAGTGTACAATCTCTGCAGAGTGTCAAACTATTCGAATAGCCGCGTCCGCGGTTATGGACAGTTGGAGTGGCCATACTGTTCCCCCGTCAGACTTTTCAAAATGACTTGTGAAATGAAGTGAGACTTTGACTTGACCACAACAGAGTTGTGACCTGAACTACAAGATCCCACTTAGGAGTTATAAAATTGTGACTAGCTTTGGAACTTAGTAGAGATAAACCTGGCTTTTTGCAAAACAACCCTAGAGCCTAGTGTCCTATTATCCAAAAACCCCTTACCTGTTAGTATTAGTTTGCGAGTACTTAAAGAGTACTCATGGCTTTGTCCCTGGCTATTCCCATGGCCAGACTATGAAGAGGAGTACCTCGAAGATGGAACCCCGGAAGGTTACGACAACTAGGATCATCTCCCATCGTCAGCATTGCCTGTGAACTCGAAGATGGAGCTTCGCCTACGCTACCGTTATTATTACGTATTCCGCTGCTTGATGTTGTATTAAGAACCGGATCATGAGATCCCTATTTGTGTAAGAACCTATGTATCGTTTGTAATGGATGAAGTACTATGGTATCCAATTCTGTTATGTCTTGCAAAAATGGTAATCCTGGGATTGCGATGTATGGCATAACAGGCATCTAGGATTGAAAAATCCGGGTGTTGACACCTTGATTATACCAAATCCCAGTTTTACTTGCAAGCTTTATTCTTTTATTTCTTTATCAAAGTTCTTTATTACTTCTAGTTAGTGTTTTGTGAGTTTTGAAAACATATTATAGGTAGTATAAAGAGCATAAAACTTGGCATAAGTTAGTTAGAACTAGATGTCATACTGAGGCATGAGATTAAATTGGATAGTCACACTTGATTAGCACCCCTCACTAGTGATTACCCCCAATTTAGTGGCTAGTGCTAAGCATAAAAGTTGATCACTTTAGATGGGAATACTTGGTGAAATTGATTATGAAAACCTTAGAATCATGAGTCATTCTAATGAAATGTTTTGACATGTGTTATGAACACCAGATGATTTGATGATGAAAATGTTGAGGCATGAGCCTTAGCCCTTTATAAAACTGATGGTTGGGTTCGGATGCGATACCATTCCAATTTTACCGTATAACCACAATACCAGAAATTGGGTAGGGCTTGACTAGAAGTTTATATATCTTAGTATGGGTTCCCTTGCGGAAGAGGTTTGAGCTAAGGCTACCTCATGATGAATGTCCACCTGTGCAGTTCCCAAGATGAGAGATGGTCATGGTTGGGAGGCCAAACTCATAGGGGAGGTGCCTCTACTAGGGTGTGTAATTGAAAGGTTAGGATTGATTATCCGCATACTGAGTATGGTGATTCAGGATTGTTACTGACGGATGTATCGAATGTTGTGGTGAAAGTGTACAATCTCTGCAGAGTGTCAAACTATTCGAATAGCCGCGTCCACGGTTATGGATAGTTGGAGTGGCCATACTGTTCCGTCGTCAGATGTTTTCAAAATGACTTGTAAAATGAACTATGACTTTGACTTGACCACAACAGGGTTGTGAACATGAAAACTAAGTTCCCACTTAGGTGTTGTAAAACATTAAGTTAGTTTTCTTTACTTCTAAACTCAGTTAGAGATAAACCTGGCTTTTTGCAAATAAACCTAGAGCTTAGGATTCCTACTTGAACTACTTACTTGTTAGTGATAGTTTGCGAGTACTTAAAGAGTACTCATGGCTTTGTCCCTGGTTATTCCTATGGCCAGACTATGAGGAGGACTACTAGGATGATGGACAGCAGGAGGTCTATGACAACTAGGATCATCTCCCATCGTCAGCATTGCCTGTGACCCTAAAGATGGAGCTTCGACCATGCTACCCTTATTATATTATTCTGCTGCATTGATTGTATTAAGACTGGATCATGAGATCCTTTATTTGTAAGACCTTTATTATTTTTTGTAATGGATGATGAACTATGGTACCAATCTGTTATGTCTCGCAAAAATGGTAATCCTTGTATTGCGATGTATGGCATAACAGGCATCTGGGATTAAAAATCCGGGTGTTGAACGTTCCCCGTGAAAGCACGGTTCTGCTAATTCCCAACTTATAAGTGCAAGCATATACAACATAGATGACACAATGGTTCAAGTTTATTTGGGGCAAGAAAAATAAAGTGTGCCATCAAGTTTGTGAGAGCTTTAATCACTAATTTTCACATAACAAGTTTAATTTGGAAGATAGATAAAAAAATATACTTGGAATGGTGTAACACACCATGCATAGGAATTTATAGTGGACACTTTGGAATAACTTGGTTTCCTAGGAGTTGGATGCATGAGTAGAGCTTACTCAACACAAGTGGAGGCTAGTAAAAGACTGGGAGCGACCAACTAAGAGAGAAATAATGGCCATAATCATGCAGAGTGACAAAACATTATCAATCAAAGCATCAAGTGGTATCACAAGTCAAAAACTTAATGATCATAGAGGCTAAGGTGACTGGCTCATAGTCATAACATGGTGTGAGCATGTGCCAAGTCAACCCAAACAAAGCATCAAAGGAGAATGCCATAATGCTATGCTTTTGTATGCTAAAACAATGCATGATTCTTTCAAGGAACATTAAGCAATCTCAATTGTTTGGAACAAGTCATGCTACAACAATGATCACTAAGCATAAGTTCAAAACAACATCTAGCATGACATGTTAAAGTCTAAGCCACAATCAAAACAAGCTCCCTTTTGTACCACTATAGCATAAAACTTTCTACTCCTTTCCAACACCAATCAACTTATTTAAAACAACACAGCGAAAGTGGGGGTCCAACTACTTTATTCAAGCAAACTAAGCAAATGAAAACCAAAAACAAAAACTAAGACGCTCCAAGAACAACACAACAGTTCGTGAAACAATAAAAACGAAGTATCTAGAAAGAGGCCTGGGATTTTTATTGATGAAGAAGGGGATGCCTTGGGCATCCCCAAGATTTGATGCTTGTACCTCTTGAATATTTCTTGGGGTGAAATGGGGTGGCATCCCCAAGATTGATATTTTGTCCATTCTTCATATCATTACATCATTCTTCCCCTACACCTGAAAGTTTCCTTCATACAAAACTTCACACAATATTCATTAGCAATATTAGTGCATTAAAAAGTAATAAACCTTTTGGTTTAGTTTCAAAACAGTAAAAATTTCATTTAAAACACAAGCTACTGTAGCAATTCCTTCAAAAATCTCAATTTACCAAAGAGAACTCAAAAAGAAATCAATAAAGAAGCAAATGCAAATAATGGCAGAAATCTGTCAAAACAGACCAGCAGGTACAAGCCAATTTTTTAGAAGACCTTCTGTTGCTCAAATCAAAAAGTGTTGAACTAACTAAAGTTAGATAACAACCTGGGGCATTTACTCAGAAAATTACTGCTGAATACGACATACAGAGATTTTTCATGAATTTCTACAATGAAGCACAAAAATCTATTTCGGGAGAGCAACTTCCCCAAATCTTACTTCTCTCTCATTAGATGTTATTCTTGGCACAAAATCAAACAAAAATGATAAGGATTGGTTATTACAGAAGTAATAACTTCCAATACTCAAATAAACTATTGGGTTATCTCCCAAGAAGTACTTTTCTTTAATGCCTTTAAGTTAGGCATAGAAAGATGCTCACATAAGAAATATGAATTGAAGTAAAAGAGTGCATCAAGAAGAAAATTCAAAACACATTTAAGTCTAACCCACTTCCTATGCATAGGAATCTTGAAAGAAAATAAATCAAAGAAGCACATAGTAACAAGAATGGGTAGATAAAACAAGAGCAACTTCAAAACTTTCAGCACATAGAAAGGTGTTTCAGTACTCACATTATAATTTCCTTTAACATAAGAATATATGGTAACATTATCATTATACTCACATTGAAAAAGAAGGTGTTTTTACCTCCTACAACAACAAGATTTATCAAAGCAATAAGTAACATTATAAGTAGAGCACATGTTTCTAGCAATGGTATTCAATTTATCAATTTGTTCCCATAAGTGTTTTCCTTTTTGTGACAAGCGGTGTTCCTTATAATAATATTTTTGTTCTTCCATGAACCCACCTTGCCAATAAGAACTAGTTTCAAAGAAACCAACCATTGATAGAAAGCATGACAAAGCAGGGCAATAATAGACCAACAACTATAGTAGGAACTATTTTTTTTGTTTTTGATAAGAAAAAGCAAACCAAACAAAACTATTTTTTTGTAAGTTTTGATAAAAAGAAGCAAGCAAAACAAAGCAAAAGTAACTAAGCAAAACAAAAACAAAGTAAAGAGAATGGTTGTGAAGGACTCCCCTTGTGAAGCCTTTCTTAACTCCCCGGCAACGGCGCCAGAAAAAGTCTTAATGAGCTCAAATCACTATAGAGCTTCGTTGAGAAACCCAAAGAGGAAGGTGTGATGAGCACATCAGTAAGTTTTCCCTCAGTTATGAAACCAAGGTTATCGAACCAGTAGGAGGAAGGAAACAAATCCAAGGTGTTGCTAACAACTTGGAATCCTGCACAACACAAACTCAAGACTTTGCCCCAACTTACAGTGAGGTTGTCAATCTCACTGGTTTGCTAAAAACAAAGGATTAAACATATGGTGTGGAAGGTAATGGTTGCTTGCAAAAAGTAAACGGTAACAGTAGATGATGTAACAATGGTAAAGATTGGACCAGGGTCCACAGTTCACTAGAGGTGTTCTCCTTAAGATAAATAACATAACATGCTGGGTAAACAAATTACAGCGAGGCAATTGACAGGAACTGAGCAAGGCATAACAATGCAATACTAGACATCCATGATCCTATGAGATTTGATTGGGGATTACAACAATATACATAGACCGCCATCCAACTGCATATATGACTAGTAATCCATCTTTAGGTTATCATCCGAAACCCCTCCAGTATTAAGTTGCAAGCAACAAATAACTTCATTAAGAAATGTGTGTAAAGTAAACAATACAATTGTTCCATGAACAAGAGATTGGTGTTTTCTCCCTAGTGGCAATAGTACATCTACAACCTTAGAGATTTCTGTCACTTTCCCAGATTCAAGAGGCATGAACCCAC
This sequence comes from Avena sativa, assembly GCA_916181665.1. Classification (NCBI taxonomy): domain Eukaryota; kingdom Viridiplantae; phylum Streptophyta; class Magnoliopsida; order Poales; family Poaceae; genus Avena; species Avena sativa. The sequence continues at coordinate 335,709,422 of OV702297.1, read as the reverse complement.
TATCGAGCATAAATAATCCCTCTTGGAGTCACTAGCATCTACTTGGCCAAGATATCTACTAGAAACGGAGAGCATGCAATATCACAAACAACATAGACATGATAGAATCAATAATCATAAGACATGATAGAATCCATAATCAATCTGACATAGTATCTCAATATCCATCGGATCACCGCAAACACAACATGCATGATTGTAAATAGATGATCTTGATCATGAATGGAGCTCACAAGATCTAAACATGATAGCACAAAGGAGGAGAAACAACCATCTAGCTACTGTATGGACCCATAGTCCAAGGGTGAACTACTCATGCATCATACCGGAGGCTGGCATGGTGATGAAGAAGGCCTCTGGGATGATCTCTCCCCTCTGGCAGGGTGTCGGGAAGAGCTTCAGATACCTCCGATCTAGGGACGATGGTGGCGGCGGCTATGGACTGTTTCATGGAGATATCGTTGGGTTACTTAGGGTTTAGGCATCGGGGGCCTTATATAGGCGAAGAGGCGAGGCAGGAGGGTGGCCAGGGGGCCTACACCCTGCCTAGGCGCGGCCTAGGGTGGGCCCGCTCCTGGGGGTGCGGCCATCCTGTGGCTCTCCTCGGTCTCTCCTCTGGACTCCGTGTTCTCCTCGGTGAAATATTAAATTTGGCTTTTGTCCCGTCCAATTCCGAGAATATTTTGTTACTAGTTTTTCTAAAACCAAAAACAACAGAAAATAGGCAACTGACACTGTGGCATCTTGTTAATAGGTTAGTCCCAGAAAACGTATAAAAATACCTCAAAGTGTAGACAAAGCATAGCAAAGTTGATACTAAACAAGCATGGAACATCAAAAATTATGGATACGTTTACGACGTACCAGCGACTAGAGAAGCTAGCGAAGTAGTACCTCAGACTCCTCATTGGAGACCTCCTCCTTGAACTCATCGTTCTCTGCGACTGCGTCGAGGAGTTCTTGGTGGAGGATGGGGTTGTTGATGTAGAGCACTCACCGGTTGCCTCCGCCTGCCCCTCCTCCTGTAGGGTTCACAACATAGAAAACAAAAAAATTCCTATGATGGGAACTATGCACCAAGATCTATCTACTAGATACAAACAACGGGCGGATGTATATCCGTAGAGAAAATACCCTTGAAGACCGACAAAGCTTAACGAGTTCAACTCGTGGTTGATGTAGACGATCTCTTGCATCTCAAGATCGAGAGGAAGTCCTAGCGCCGCAAAGCAGCAGCGCATCCATGCTCGCACACACGTACAAGACACCGGGAAACCTCCGCCTCCTCTCTCCAGCGATGCAGCGGAAGCACAACCCTTTCTTGCCGAATAGCCACCGGGAACATGTATCTCGCTAGTCCGAGACCATGGGGGATAAATTCTAGAGGGGGAGAGAGATCCTTCACGAGGAGGTGTGAGAGATAAGTGAGAGGAGGGGCTCCTTTTATAGGAGGAGGGGCACCCAAGGGGGTGGCCGCCGGCCATGGGGGCTGCCCCCTCCCCTCCTTCATTCATGTGGGTGGACACTCCACTCACAAAATGGCCCTTCAATTTTCTCCACTCAAAAATCCACTCAAATTCCCATTAAATTTCCACCAAATTTAATGCAAACTCTCATTAAATAAAACAATTTTATTTTATTCAGAATTTTGTCAATTACTTTAATGACAAACATTCACAAATAACCCCTTGCTAGAATTCCATTTCACATGCATAACCACTTTATGCAATTTCACCCGAAAACCTGTTTCGGTATCTAGTGAAATAAATTCCTGCGCTTGTTTATTCTTTCGGCATGAAACATTTGCTCCAACTGGATGCCAGTGTCCCTTAAGTGTGTCACCCTACGGTTCGTGAATAATGCGGACATGATCGAGACCCTTCTCCGATCAATAATCAGTAGCGGGACCTGGAGATCCATACTGACTCCCACACATTCAACGATGACTTTTCCTGTGATCGTCAGAACCTTTTACGCTTGTATCTTAATCCCTTTGTTTCACGATATATTACATGTCCGAGATTCGATCATCGGTATCTCCATACCTAGTTTGATCTCGTTACTGACATGCACTCTTTTCTTGTTCCCGTGATATATCATTCTAGTGATCAAATCACTTGCTTGCAAGCTAACCAATGTGATATCACCGAGAGGGCCCAGAGCATATCTATCCGTCATCGGGATGAACAAATTCCACTCTTGATCCATGATTCTCAACATAACACTTTAGTAGCTTTGAAGCCATCTTTATAATCACCCAGTTATGGAGTGACGTTTGATGTCAACAAGAAACTCTTCCGGTGTTAGTGATTGGCATGATCTCATGGTCTAAGGATTAGGATTACTTCGTAGTTTGTTTATAGCAATATAAACTCAATGACTTTGATCGTAATGTTATACTTCGGATGAATGTTCATCACACTATTACACTAATGTTGTGATCTCGTTATTAACAACATCCAATGTCTATGATCAGGAAACTATGATCACCTTGTTAATCAACGAACTAGTTTATGAGAGAGGCATAACTAGGAACTTTCTGTTTATTTATTAAACACACATGTATTAACGTTTCCGTATTAATACAATTATAGCATGCAAAATAAACATCTATCATATACTTGGAATACACATAATAAACATTTTATTATTACCTCTCAGGGCATATTCCCTTTAGTCTCCCACTTGCACTAGAGACAATAATCTAGTTACATTGTGATGTATCTAACACCCATGGAGTTATGGTGTAGATCATGTTTTGCTCTAGGGAGAGTTTTAGTCAACGGATCTGCTACATTGAGATCCGTATGTACTTTACAAATCTTTATATCTCCATCCTTGACATGCTCGCGGATGGAGTGAAACCAACGCTTAATATGCTTGGAATGCTTGTGAGTCCTTGGCTCTTTGGCATTGGCAATGGCACCATTGTTGTCACAATAGATCACCATTGGGTCCAACGCGTTTGCAACCACACCTAGTTCGGATATGAACTCCTTCATCCAAACTGCTTCCTGAGCCGCTTCTGAAGCAGCAACATATTCGGCCTCCGTTGTTGATCCCGCCACCATAGGTTGTTTGGAGCTCCTCCAACTAACCGCTCCGCCATTCATGAGAAATACGTATCCGGATTGAGACTTAGAGTCATCCGGATTGGTGTCAAAGCTAGCGTCGACATAACACTTAGCGACGAGCTCTTCGTCACCTTCGTATACAAGAAACATATCCTTAGTTCTTCGTAAGTACTTAAGGATATTCTTGACCGCTTTCCAGTGTTCTGAACCTGGATCCGATTGGTACCTACTAGTCAAACTAATAGCATGTGCCACATCCGGTCTTGTACATAGCATGGCGTACATTATAGAGCCTATGGCTGAAGCATAGGGGACCTTGTCCATTATCTCTCTTTCTTCCGCCGTAGCCGGACTTTGAGTCTTACTCAATGTCGTGCCTTGTGTCATAGGTAAGAACACCTTCTTACTATCTTCCATTTTAAACTTCTTTAAAATCTTATCAAGGTATGTACTTTGCGATAGCCCTATTAGGCGCCTAGATCTATGTCTATAGATCTTTATGCCTAATATGTATGACGCTTCACCTAGGTCCTTCATTGAAAATTTGCTGTTTAGATAACTTTTAACACTGTTTAAAAGATCGCCTAGATCTATGTCTATAGATCTTTATGCCTAATATGTATGACGCTTCACCTAGGTCCTTCATTGAAAATTTGTTGTTTAGATAACTTTTAACACTGTTTAAAAGATCTATATCATTTCCGATCAATAATATGTCATCCACATATAATATCAGAAATGCCACATTGCTCCCTCTCACTTTCTTGTAAATACAAGCTTCTCCATAAGTTTGGACAAATCCAAACTCTTTGATCACCTCATCAAAGCGGAGATTCCAACTTCGTGATGCTTGATTCAATCCATAGATGGATCGCTGAAGCTTGCACACCTTTTTAGCATCCTTAGGATCGACAAAACCCTTTGGTTGTATCATATACAACTCTTCTTCAATATTACCATTGAGAAACGCGGTTTTGACATCCATCTGCCATATCTCATAATCGAAATATGCAGCAATTGCTAACATAATCCTAACTGACTTTAGCATCGCTACGGGAGAGAATGTCTCATCGTAGTCAACTCCTTGAATTTGTCGAAACCCCTTTGCGACAAGTCGAGCTTTATAGACGGTTATATTACCATCAGCATCAGTTTTCCTTTTGAAAATCCATTTGTTCTCCACGTCCTTTCGGTCGTGAGGTAAGTCCACCAAGTTCCAAACTTGATTTTCATACATGGATTCCATCTCGGATTTCATGGCTTCTAACCATTTGTTGGAATCCGGGCTCATCATCGCTTCTTCATATGTCACAGGGTCATCATTTTCATCAACCATGAAATTCATGACAGGATTTCCGTACAGCTCGGGAGCTGCACGCGTCCTGCGAGGTTCGGTAGTACTCTCTTTCGGAGTTTCATGATCATTATCATTAGTTCCCTATTCAATAGGTGAAGCCAACTCCGGAACAACTTCCGGTGCTGCGCTACTCGCCATACTTTGAAGAGAAGGTTTAATAACCTCTTCGAGTTCTACCTTCCGACTACTCACACCTTTCACGAGAAACTCTTTCTCTAGAAAGGATCCATTCTTGGCAACAAAAACCTTGCCCTCGGATCTGTGATAGAAGGAATACCCAATAGTTTCCTTAGGGTAACCTATGAAGACGCATTTTTCCGCTTTGGGTTCGAGTTTATCCGGTTGAAGTTTCTTCACATAAACATCGCATCCCCAAACTTTAAGAAATGACAGCTTAGGTTTGTTTCCAAACCACAATTCATACGGTGTCTTTTCAACGGATTTAGATGGTGCCCGATTTAAAGTGAATGCAGCAGTTTCTAGTGCATAGCCCCAAAATGACAACGACAAGTCCGTCAGAGACATCATAGATCGAACCATATCTAATAAAGTACGATTACAACGTTCCGACACACCATTTCGCTGTGGTGTTCTGGCAGGTGTGAGTTGTGAAACAATTCCACAATCTTTCATGTGAGTGCTAAACTCGTAACTTAGATACTCACCTCCATGGTCGGACCGTAGAAATTTGATCTTTCTATTACGATGATTTTCCACTTCATTCTAAAATTCCTTGAACCTTTCAAAGGTTTCAGACTTGTGTTTCATCAAGTAGATATAACCGTATCTACTCAAATCATCCGTGAAAGTAACAAAATAACGATATCCACCTCGCGCCGACACACTCATTGGACCACATACATCAGAATGTATGATTTCCAATAAATATGTCGCCCGTTCCATTGAACCGGAAAACGACGTTCTAGTCATCTTGCCCATAAGGCATGGCTCACATGTATCAAATGATTCATAATCAAGTGATTCCAAAAGTCCATCCGAATGGAGCTTCTTCATGCGTTTAACGCTAATATGACCCAGACGGCAGTGCCACATATATGCGGATATATCATCATTAAGTCTAATCCTTTTAGCATCAACATTATGAATATGTGTAACATTATTATCGAGATCCAAAATAAATAAACCATTCATCATCGGTGCATGACCATAAAAGATTTCATTCATATAAATGGAACAACCATTGTTCTCGGATTTAAATGAATAACCACTTCGCATCAAACACGATCCAGATACAATGTTCATGCTCAGTGCAGGCACCAGATAACAATTATTCAAGTTTACTACTAATCCCGACGTCAAGTGGAGAGGCAGCGTTCCGACGGCGATCACATCAACGTTTGATCCATTGCCTACACGCATCTTGACCTCACCCCTTGCTAGCGGTCGCTTGTTCCGCAGCCCCTGATTCGAGTTACAAATATTCGCAACTGAACCGGTATCAAATACCCAGTGCTACTGTGAGCACTAGTCAAGTACACATCAATAACATGTATATCATATATACCTTTGTTTGCCTTGCCGGCTTTCTTGTCTGCCAAATACTTGGGGCAGTTGCGCTTCCAGTGGCCAGTCTCCTTACAATAGTAGCACTCGGTATCAGACTTAGGTCCAACTCGGGGTTTCTTTTCAGGCACGGCAACAGGCTTGCCACCCTTACTTCCCTTCCATTTTCCCTTCTTGTCTTTCTTGAAACCAGTGTTCCTATTGATCATCAACACTTGATGTTCCTTTTTGATCTCCACTTCTGCAGTTTTAAGCATTGACAGAAGCTCGGGGAGAGACTTCTTCATGCCTTGCATATTATAGTTCATCACGAAGCTCTTATAGCTAGGTGGCAGAGACTGCAGAACACGATGGATGCCGAAGTCAATGGTAATCATTATTCCCAAGGACACAAGCTTATCGGCGTAACCCGACATCTTGAGTACATGCTCACTAACGGAGCTGTGCTCTTCCATCATGCAGCTAAAGAACTTTTCTGAAGCGTTGTAGCTCTCTACCGCAACATGTGTGTCGAAAATCATTTTCAACTCACCCATTGTATCAAAAGCATTGCCGTTTTCGAAACGCTTTCGAAGTTCCGGCTCTAGCCCATACAATATGCCGCAATGAACTAAGTTGTGGTCCTCCTGACGAGTCTGATAGACATTCTTCTCCTCGTCAGGGGCATCCTCAAAAGGTGGGGGGCCTAACGGCGCTTCTAGCACATATTGCTTTTGTGCAGCAGAGAGGAGAATCCTCAAATTCATGGCCCATTCGGTAAAGTTGCTACCGTTCGTTGCAAGTTTCTCTTTCTCCATGAACACATTGAAATTAAAAGCAGGTGGTGCCATCTACAACAGAATTTGTAAAGTTTAGACTAAGTGTATGATAGATTGAGTTCAACTAATCCATATTACGAATGAACTCCCACTCAAAAACGACATCCCTCGTGCCTTTTTGGTGACTACATGAACCAAATCCACTACACCAAGGCCGATCATCACGTGAGTCGGTGTAGCTTCAAAGGCGAGCATCAAATGGGCATCATATCTACTATATGACTCATGCTTAACCTTTCGGTCCGTGTTCCGAGGCCATGTCTGTACATGCTAGGCTCGCCAAGTTAGAACCTTAGTATTCGCGTGTGTAACTATTTTACACCCGAAATATGGTCGTGGATCTAAGAACACCCGATCATCACGTGATGTCTTGGAGCGACGAAAACATAATCGGTGCATACTAAAGGAAGAACACATTCTTATCTTGATATTTAAAAGAGGGATCATCTTATTATGCTAACAAAGCGCTAAACAAGCAATATAAGATGCAATCAAACGTCACATGTTTATTAGTGAAATGATATGGTTCCCGCATATGATCTCTATCATGTGCATCGTGGTATGATCACTATCATACCTATATGTGTAAGTCCAAGGTCTATGGAGATTACACGTTATGTATGTTGTAAGAGTATCATCGCATACTTCTACTTACAACATCACCATATCATAACACTAGCCCAACAACAATCTAAACTAGACGCCTCTAATTTATCCATTGCAATTTTTACGTGGCTTAGGGCTTTCGAGATAGAAACGTTCTTACCTACGAACATGAACCACAACGAGGATAACCAAATTGTTGACAACTCGTTGCAAAATAGATATTGACTATAGTAGGAGAGACAGACACCCGCTAGCCACTTATGCAAACAAGTTGCATGTCAAGCGTGGAACAGGTCTCATGTGCGAGGACATGTAAAGTTTGTCCGGGCCGCTTCATCCCACTATGCCACCAATATCCAAAATTACAACTAAGGAGCAACAACATGATCATCATCGCCCACATACTCATATGTGTACTACCCGTGTAAAGCATCTACGCATATATCCGGCTCTAATACCACTGTAGGGTTCGCAGCACAGAAAACAAAATTTTTCCTACGATGGGAACTATGTACCAAGATCTATCTACTAGATACAAACAACGGGCGGATGTATATCCTTAGAGAACATACCCTTGAATACCGACAAAGCTTAAAGAGTTCAACTCGTGGTTGATGTAGACGATCTCTTGCCGATCTCAAGATCGAGAGGAAGTCCTAGTGCTGCAAAGCAGCAGCGCATCCGTGCTCGCACACACGTACAAGACACCGGGCAACCTCCACCTCCTCGCTCCAGCGATGCAGCGGAAGCACAACCCTTTCTTGCCGAATAGCCACCGGGAACATGTATCTCGCTAGTCCGAGACCATGGGGGATAAATTCTAGAGGGGGAGAGAGATCCTTCACGAGGAGGTGTGAGAGACAAGTGAGAGGAGGGGATCCTTTTATAGGAGGAGGGGGGCACCCAAGGGGGTGGCCGCCGGCCATGGGGGCTGCCCCTCCCCTCCTTCATTCATGTGGGTGGACACTCCACTCACAAAATGGCCCTTCAATTTTCTCCACTAAAAAATCCACTCAAATTCCCATTAAATTTCCACCAAATTTAATGCAAACTCTCATTAAATAAAACTCTTTTATTTTATTCAGAATTTTGTCAATTACTTTATTGACAAACATTCACAAATAACCCCTTGCTAGAATTCCATTTCACATGCATAACCACTTTATGCAATTTCACCCGAAAACCTGTTTCGGTATCTAGTGAAATAAATTCCTGCGCTTGTTTATTCTTTCGGCATGAAACATTTGCTCCAACTGGATGCCAGTGTCCCTTAAGTGTGTCACCCTACGGTTCGCGAATAATGCGGACATGATCGAGACCCTTCTCCAATCAATAATCAGTAGCGGGACCTGGAGATCCATGCTGACTCCCACACATTCAACGATGACTTTTCCTGTGATCGTCGGAACCTTTTATGCTTGTATCTTAATCCCTTTGTTTCACAATATATTACATGTTCGAGATTCGATCATCGGTATCTCCATACCTAGTTTGATCTCGTTACTGACATGCACTCTTTTCTCGTTCCCGTGATATAACATTCTAGTGATCAAATCACTTGCTTGCAAGCTAACCAATGTGATATCACCGAGAGGGCCCAGAGCATATCTATCCGTCATCGGGATGAACAAATTCCACTCTTGATCCATGATTCTCAACATCACACTTTAGTAGCTTTGAAGCCATATTTATAATCACCCAGTTACGGAGTGACGTTTGATGTCAACAAGAAACTCTTCCGGTGTTAGTGATTGGCATGATCTCATGGTCTAAGGATTAGGATTACTTCGTAGTTTGTTTATAGAAATATAAACTCAATGAATTTGATCGTAATGCTATACTTCGGATGAATGTTCATCACACCATTACACTAATGTTGTGATCTCGTTATTAACAACATCCAATGTCTATGATCAGGAAACTATGATCATCTTGTTAATCAACGAACTAGTTTATGAGAGAGGCATAACTAGGAACTTTCTGTTTGTTTATTAAACACACATGTATTAACGTTTCCGTATTAATACAATTATAGCATGCAAAATAAACATCTATCATATACTTGGAGTACACATAATAAACATTTTATTATTGCCTCTCAGGGCATATTCCCTTCACCTCCAGATCTGCCGCTAGCACCAAGATGTTGTCGGCCACCTGCTGCTCGACGGCGACAAAGATTGCTGGCTGCATGGATCCCGAACCCTTGCCTTCTCGGCGATGAGCGGTGTGCATGCCCGGAGCCGCCTCCGCCTGCTCGGGAACGACCGAGCCATGTGTTGCTGCGCCTCCAACTGATTTCCTCCGTTTCGTCTCCACACGTACGCTTCATGGAGTAGCTAAGAGGAGGGCGGTGGTGCAAGCGAAGGAGTTTCGTCGTGTGCAGAAGGTGTAGATTGGGGTTTTATGACTAGACAGATTGGGGGAAAATGACACAAGCTCGTGGAAGAAGAAGGCCAAGCGGATTTATATACACGGGACCGTTCGTAGTTCTCGAGTGGACACTATGAGTATGGACTCATGTGGGTGGGGGCTAGCAAATCTCCACTTTCTAATTGCACTAACAACACACACACGCTATCTTGGGAACGTGCACGACGCGAGTTTTCGAGGAGGTCGACATAATGGTCCGCCTCGGTAGAATCCTAGAGGCGATTAATATTTCTGACCGGCTATGATTGTGTGATCTAGGGAGACAGACAAGAATTGTCGTTGTCTTAGGTTCCATTTAGAGGCGTTTTGTTTTAACGAGTGGCTCCGGGGGTAATCATACTAGAGACAGTGCAGATTAACAACCGTCTAAGGTTAAAGTTAGAGGCGGTCAAACAATTACGATCGCCTGAGGGTGATGAACATAGCCGGTGGATTCTATTTTTGGGGTAACCGGCTCTAGGCAGTCTCTAAGTAACGAGTTTGTACTAGTGTCTTTGAATCCTAGAGGCGGGAATCACTGAAATCTGCATAGGGACGATTCGAGCGTGTTACACTCAGGTTTTATTTAGAGGCGTTTTGTTACACTCAGGTCTAAGGCTGTAGTTAGAGATGGTCAGACAATAAAAACTACCTGAGGTTGCTAAACACAATCGGTGCTTTCTAGTTTAGGGGTTAATTGCCTCTAGGCAACGTCTTTAAGTTACGAGTTTGTACTAGTGTATGACCAAGCATACTGAAAAGGCCAATTCTTTCTTGTAGAGTTACAGAAGTGAAATGGGCATGTGCATTCCACCGCCTCCCAATTTGACCTGGTTGTCTATCCCCAATATTGACAATTGTGTTGCTCCTTTCACTGATAAGGAAACTAAGAACATTGTTAAATACATAAATCCTAACATAACACCTAAACGATATGAGTTCAATGGTATTTTCCTTAAGAAATGTTTGTATATAATAAAGAATGACTGTATGGATTTGTGTCATGGTTTTCATTCAGGCAAGGCATCTATCCAAAGCTTCAATAGGTCATTCATCATTTTCTTTCCCAAAAAAGTGTCCTAAGTCCATTAATGATTTTAGATCTATTTCACTAAAAAAGTTTCTCACTAAACTGGCTGCAAATATAATGCAAACTGCAATCAACTAGGTTGTACATGAAAATTAGTATGGCTTCATTAAAAATAGGACAATTCAAGATTGCCTTGCTTGGTTCTTTGAATTCTCACACCAATGCCAATAGTACAATAGGGAAATTATGGTTCTCAAGATTGACTTTGAGAAAGCCTTTGACACACATGATCATGAGGCTATTTTGCAAGTCATGAGGGCTATAGGATATCCTGAATTATTTCTCATTTTGGTGAAGGAGGTTTTTACTTCTAGTTCTTCCACTACAAGAAAAAATGTCTTTTACAACTGATGGCGTGATTGAAGGCATGTTTTCGTGATTAAAAAGTCTTCTACAACAGATGGCCTTCGTGGTAAAAGTCCTGTCACAAAAGAATCTACTAGGGTTTTTTGATCGCATCATTCAACCATAGAAACTTGTGTCAGTGTAGATCTGTTCGCCATCCGCGTAGACTGTTGACGTCATGCAAACTGCCATGGGGAAAACGCTGTTAACGGTCACAAAAACCGTGGTAGAACCCATGTTGGAGATATGCCCAAGAGGCAATAATAAAGTGGTTATTATCATATCTTCATGCTTATGATAAATGTTTACATACCATGCCATAATTGTATTAACCGGAAACATTAATACTTGTGTGATTTGTAAACATAAAGAGTCCCTAGTAAAGCCTCTTGTTAAACTAGCTTGTTGGTTAATATATGATCATGGTTTCCTGATCATGAACATTGAGATGTTATTAACAACAAGGTCATATCATTAGAAGAATGATGTGATGGACATACTCCTATAGATAAGCGTAGCATAAAGATCAAGTCATTTCAATAGTTCATTTGCTATAAGCTTTTTGATACATAGTAACCTAATTCCTTCGACCATGAGATCATGCTAATCACCATCACCGGAAGGATGCTTTGATGACATCAAACACCACACCGTAATTGGGTGGTTAAAAAGGTGGCATTGAGTGTTCGGAAAGTATGTGTTGAGGCACATGGATCAAGAGTGGGATTTGTCCATCCATATGACGGATAGATATACTCTGGGCCCTCTCGGTGGAATGTCATCCAATTAGCTTGCAAGCATGTGACTGGCTCACAAGGGATCACATATCACGGGAACGAGAAAAGAGTACTTATCGGTAATGAGGTTGCACTAGTTATGCAAAGATACCGACGATCAAACCTTGGATAAGTAAACTATCGCGAGACAAAGGGAAATTGGTATCGTATGTAAGTGGTTCATTCGATCGCAAAGTAATCATAGAAATATGTGGGAGCCATATGAATTTCCAGATTCCTCTATTGGTTATTGATCGGAGAAGAGTCTCGGTCATGTCTGCATAATTCACGAACCGTAGGGAGACACACTTAAGGATTTGATGTTGTTTAGTAGATATGGAATGTAAGTAGGGAGACCGAATGTTGTTCGGAGTCTCGGATGGGATCCGGGATATCACGAGGAGATCCGGAATGGTCCGGAGAATAAGATTCATATAAGGAAAGTCCAATTCCGGAGTTTAGAAATGATTTTGATGATTTCATCGGAGAGGTTCTAGAAGGGTCTAGAAGGTTCACCGGATCGAAAAGGGGAAGGGTACATGAATGTGTCATGGATAAGTGGAATGATTGGATCATGTCCTAGGTCACTTGGTTGGGCATTTACAAGAGAGAAATTAAGCTCCAAATTGAAAGTCAAAAGGCAGGTTTGAAAAGTCAAACTGGGACAATATTTCCTAGTGGAGGAAGGAAAGAATCCTTCTTTCCCTCCACCACAAGCCAACTAGGAGACGGAGTTGGGGAAGGATTCAAATTCCCCTCTCCCAAGCTGCCCCCTCTCATAAATAGAGGGGAGGGGGTGCCCCAAGGACACACAACACCAGCCCCTCCCCACCTACCGCCTGCGCCGCCGCCGAATCTTCGACGCCGCCCTAGCCGCTGCCGACTCCACCTCCTCCTCTCCGTCCCTCTAAACCCTAGATCACTGGAAACCCTAGATCCACCATAACTTGTTATGGCTTAGGCGAAGCCCTACAGGATTTTCCCTCTACTTCTGACACCACGCCGACGTGTTGTCGGAATCGCGAGGGGAGAACTACAACCTTTGCTACCTGCTTGAACAAGGGAGAAGAAGGTCTTCATTGAGTACCGAACGTGTGACCGACTGCGGAAGCGCTGCCAGAACGCAATGCTGGAAGGATCGTCTACGCGATCTTGAGATCGGCAAGTGTACGACTACATCATCCATGAGAATCTACTCTCGTTAACCGCTTTGGAATCTTCGAGGGTGAGTACTCTAATCGACTTGTTGCTACAATCTAGTAGATAGATCTTGGCTTGTTTGTGTGCATGCAGTAGAAATTTTTTGTTTTCCATGCTACGAACCCCTACAAGCCAGGCCTAGCTAAAGCCTGCTAATTATTAAGTGGGCTGGCCCATTAGGAGAGCCCAATAAGAACCAGGATCGTTACTATTTCATCCTGCACTGTTTGTATTGGGACCATTAAAGCAGTCGGCCACAACATGCTAACTTTCCGGCCCTTTACTGTTTTGTCCTCCATAAGGCCCACCTTGGTCCAATACTGTGTGGCTCATTAGCGGCCTACTCCACTTGGTCCGGTACTGTTAGGGCCTGCGGTCGGCACATCTCTATTCGTATAGCCCGTCGTTGCCCGCCCACTAATGGCCCTTTTTATGAGAAGGCCCGTTACTATATTGGCCTTTTAATATTCTTGTCTTTTGCTATTCTGTTATTTTACTGTCCTAGCCTTCTACTGTTCACGCCCATACACTTTTTGTCCTTTTGCATTTACCCGGCCTGCTATGATTCTGGCCTGTCAATGTTCTAGTTTGTTACTTTCCTGGCCTGTTACTGTTCTGGCATGTTACTTCCCTAGCTTGTTATTGTTTTGGCCTCTTACTATTCTAGCATGTTACGGTTCTGACCTGCTACTATTCTAGAATGTTTCTGTTATTAGAGCATGCTTGTGAGTCGGCCCGTTACTTTTACGATCTTTTATAGTTTCGGTCTTTCTGAAGCCCATGCCAATAACATAAAAGGTGTATAATTTGCAAGCATCTTTAACTACTCAACATCGGCCCAATACAATATGGGCCTATAACAAAGCCCGATATTGTTCCCTAATCTACCTGGCTGGTGAAGTTATGATACCGCCTACCGCCATGTGTGAACAACGTCAACTAAATGCCTAGATGGCCTATGTGATTTATCTAGATATTACATCAGCTATAAACTTCTTAAAATTATTACATATTATCAACTCAAGGGAAAGAAAAATTGGCATTTCAGTTGACAATCGAGATTTAGCCCATAGATAGCAGAGTCCTCAGTTTGCTTTCTGAATCTATCACTTGCATCTCCCTTTTGAGTGTGACATCGACATTGGAAAACCACCTTGATACATGATCTTATAGCCCCCTCTTTGGCGGTGATAGCAATAATTGCAGCCTGAAACTAAGTAATAACAAATTAATACATCAAACAAGGCAAACTACTCATTTGACTGATATGACAAGAGTTATGAACTAGAGTTTACTAATGGTCAATAGTTCAACTATTGACCAGCACGTCAAACAAACAGGACAAGCAAACATTAAACAAGTGTGCCTATCGTGAAAAGAGCAATCACACAATATGTGTGTGTGGCTTAGAATTTCAGCAAATATAAACTAGCCAGGTCATTTCAACAAATATATATGGAAGCAGTTCTATACCCTAGAATGCAAGAGATGTTAGGTGACTCGGAATTTGTGGTGAGCTGCACAATGGCATGTAGTTATTGTCATACCTAAGAATGAACCATATAGAAATTATAACGGCATCATATGAGATCTTGTAGAGCAGGAATGCAAATCACAAATGAACTATACAGTAGAGCATAGTTATGTCATTGCTTAGGACGAACCAGAACCATCTGTTGAAGTCTTGAGTTTGAATCCTAGGTTTATCAATACATAATCTATGGGACCCCAGATTTATGGTCCGAGAAGTCCCTGTTATGCCTGCAATTCACGTTCCCATGATCAGTGAGCCATGAGCATAACTGACAAGTATCATTACAACATCCAGAAAGTAATGAGTACAAACTTACATCATTTCCATTATGGCGATACAACATCAACAACCGAACTTCTTCAATCGCAGAGCCCATGTCATGCCTTAACCTACATGCGACTGACTGGGAAGATGTAGAGGTCCTAACCTTTATAAGGTAGAGATCCATGTGTTTACAATGCTAGTTCCTGGATCAATAACTAGCATCCACAGTTTAAGATGTAATATCAAGAAACAAAGGTCATATTACAACTTATAACCAAGAATAAAAATAATTCTTTACATCTTACATAGCTCAAATGGCTATCTCATTTCAATGCAGCAGATATAACTATATAGCATGGAGTCCTTCATCTTCAAGTGCCACATGCAATCATGTTGGTTGTAGACTTGTAATCCCTACTCAACAAACTTCACTAACATCAAACAAACCTGCAACATAATAAGTTACAGCCACAAGGGTCAATACATTTGAATTGTATTGGCAAGAGATACTATGGTGGAATAGTGGTATCTATCATCTACATGAATTTGGCTAAGTGGAGCTTAGGCTTGCTTTGCTCAAAATAAGATTTTCCTTATTATTTGAAAACGGTAAGTTTTTGTTTGTCAAAACACCCAAGGAACTACCAATATAAATTGGTGAACCTTTAACCCTTGTTCAACCACAAGCTTTTAACTTAGAAATTGGGATGATGATATCCTTGATAGCTCCAATGTCTTGATGCTCAAATTGACCATTGCCGGGAACACGGCTAAGTACTTAGGTTTTACTCTCTCGAGAGGTGGTGCACTTTCCCCACAAGACTCGACATGCATCGAGATAAGATCTTTTAGAAGCCTTCCCTTAGACCAAATGGACGCGTTCCATCCTATCACCCTACCACCTTTTGTCCATCTGGATAAGTTATTGCAACCTATATGATCCAGGCAGATCCCATATTGCCATATGGCTGCACTAGAAGCTTCTCAACACTTGACATCTCAAATATCTTTGTTCCTGGGTGGCTTTCCACAAGTGTGATACACATGGTGAACCATAGAAATGGGCCTTATGTAACCACTCAACACAAACCATTCTTACCATTCCACCTAGGTGATTCATTCACATAGTTGTTTTATTAAACAAAACAGAAGTCATAGACTTTGCATAATAACATAGCATGAATATTCCACCCTTGTTTTCTATTAGCTAAGCTAAGCATGATAACATGGCAAGTTTCCTATCTTAGGATAATTCTACTAAGACAATATCTAGTAGGATTTCCCAAGGCATAGCATATATATACTTAGTAAAATTTCCATGCAAGTCCTACTCAAAATATCACTAATTCATAGTCAAAATAATAGGACAAAATATATGAAGCACCACTTGCCTTTTTAGTAGATAAACTAGGTTCACTCCTTGATCTTGCAATTCTCACACTCTTCAAAGTTCACTACAATTCAATCAAGCAAAGCACAAATTAAAAACTAGCATTCAAACAATTCACCACATAAAATAATAAAAACAAAGAAATGCATGTAAGCATGCAAAATATTGTTTTATTGAAAAAGTGGTTTATAATAAGGCTATAAACATTTCAAAACACCTACTGGTCATTTATAAAAGTGGAAAATCATTTGAAAACAAGTTAGTGAAAATAACCCTTTTAAATCATTTTTGTTTTGCTAGAAATGCTTTTGTTTAAAGGAATAATTTCTAGTGTTAACCAAATATATTTTTAAACATAAATGTTAGTGTTTATGGTCAGAGTGTTTTAAATAAAATCTATTTGCAAAAGGTTTCACTCAAAAATCATTTTTAAATCATAGCAACATTTTTGTTTTACTAGAAATGCTTTTATTCAAAGGAATAATTGCTTGTGTTAGCCAAATTCTTTTCTAAATCTAGATGTTGGTGTTTAGGGTCAGAGAGTTCAAAACAAACCATTTGCAAAATATTACTCAAAAATCATTTTTAGAATAATTTTTATACTCAAAATAGTCCTACAAATGTTTATGCAAAAACACCAAATTTCCAGAAGCAAAATACTAAACTAAGGCCATGGTTGCAAAGCTTACATTTTTATGAATCCATTGATATAAAGTTTGTAATTTTTGGCCAAGCAGAACAAAAGTTATAGATTTTACGAGTTTAAACATTCAAATTCATTTCTGGAATTTTTAATCAGACAGAACTGGCCACGTGTCATAATCTTATTGGATGATACCGCTTCGTCAGGATTGAGCAACGTGGGCCGCATGATCTCATTTAAACCGCACGGTTCAGATTTATGCGTACCTCTTCGCTAAGCCAATATATCCTAGCTCTTGGATCTAAATCTAACGGCTCAGTGCACGTCGACCAGAGATGGGCGGCGCTGGCAACGGCACGCGGCGGCGACGCGCTGCCTACGGTGGTCCGGTGAATTCAGGAAGCGAGGGAGAGGACTGAGGGGCTCACCAGGTTCGTCGTGGCATGGGGATGCTCGAGGTGGTTGCCGTCGACGAAGGGGCGCTCGGCTTCGACGGGGATTGCTCTCCGGACTTCCTGCTACCGTCGGGTGCGCTATGACATCATCGAAGGCGAGGCTACGGGGCACGCCAAGGCAAAATAAGGGCGGTGTTATATGCGCAAGGAAGAGGAGAGTGCGAGAGTGCTAATGAGAGGGAGAGGCGCGGTGAGGGATTACCGAGAGATGTCGCCGGAGTTGGAGCAGAAGACGGTGGCGTGTAGGCATCATTGTTGACGATGTTCTAGGGTGCGAGCGAGCAAGATAATGATGCTGGCAGGTATGCATGGTGATGGGGAGTGAGCTCGCATGCACTAGGGGGTGAGGGGAGGGTCGAGCTCGCCGGAATTCATACCGGAGCTTGTCGGAGCCAGAGGTGTTTCAAGCGGAAATTGGGGCAGCCTAGGGGCGTTCAGGTGCGGGAGGTTGAGGGGAATGAGAGAGGAGAAAGGGAGGTTAAGTACATGTGGTCACGGGGAGGAATAATGGCGGCGTTTAAGAGAATTTACGCGAGGCATCAAAGGAAGAAATGGCCAGGGGAGGGGGAAGAACTGGGACGGGGTCAGAGGGTGAGGAAGATGATGCTTGCGTGGCAGTGGGTCCCAAATTTCAGTGGGGTGAGAGGGTATGCGTGCAAGTGAGAAAAGAACGAGGAAGAGAGAGTGGAGGTGTCGGGTGGGCTCTAGCTGGGCTCGTTGGGCCAGGTTGGGCTGGGTAGGTTAGTGGGGTTGGTTATGTTTTCTATTTTTTCTGATTTCTTTTTCTTTTTCTTTTCTGATTTCTGTTTTCATTTGAAATATTTGATTCAAGTTTCAAATTGATTTCAAACCTTTTCTAAACTTTTTAGTAGGTTTTTATACTGTTTATTAATGTGTTTTAAATAGTCCACTTTGGATTATTTCAAATATTTTGTTATGCCTTACTATTTATTTTAAATGAAGCTTTTGTCTTTATTCAAATAAAATTGAATATGGTTTAAACCCATATTATTTTATTCAAATAATTTTTTATTCTTTTTAAGTTAATTAGATAACTTTTAATCCATTTTGGCAATTTCAATTATTTTTTTCATGATTTAATTAATCATTTATATTAGGAATTTTGTCTTCATTCAAATAAAATTGAATATGGTTAAAGCCCATATAATTTTATTGAAATGATCTTTATTCTTTTATTTTTATTTGGATTATCTTTATTCCATTTGCTTATGGATTTGGCCAAGATTTAAATTGTCTTTGCAATTATTTCTTATTTAATTATTTCTTTCTTTATCTTATAACATCCATATCTTTTTATTTATAGTTCCAAAAATGGTGATTCCAATTTGTATAATTTTATTTAATATTTATTTATTCCTTTAAGATTATTTTGCTCACAGTTTGACATTGCTTTTAGCTAGGAGCTTTATTAGCCTTGGAAATTATTTCCTCTAATCTTATTAAATTCATAAGTTTTTATCCATGGCTTCAAATTGAGTGAAACCAATTTCCATGGTTTTATAATATTTTTGTTTACCATTTATGATCATTTATAAATGTTTGTTGCTAAATTTTTATATGGATCAAATCCATAGTCTTAGAGATATCTTGGAAATGATTTATTCCATTAGGGTTTTTGGGTTTTGTTTTATTTTTCCCAAGTGTTGAAATTTCAAGATTCTTTCCATGCATAAATGCATTTGATCTTTGAAATATTTGTTTGTTGTTATCTTATTCAAATTTTGTTCAAGTAGAGTTTTGATGTTTCCATTTAGAAGCAAAAAGTTTCTTTTCACCCTAAATTTCAACTATTATTTCTTTTGTTTATTTATTTTTCACATTTCAAAATTTGGAGAATTTTGGGATGTGACAGAAGACAGCCTAGCTCACATAGAAGTTAGCGTCATCATCCTTGTTTCTTCTGAAAGTCTGGCCAATTAAATAGCTAGGGACAAAGCCGGTGAGTACTTTTGAATGTACTCGCAAACCACCAAGATAAGGTAAACAAGATAATGCATTATAGTTGTGGCAAGATAGGTCTTACTAATTGTTTTGTAAGGATCCTAGTTTCTCTTGTAGATGTGGCATATCTATAACTTTGTTGAGTTTTGAAAACATGTCTCCATTTAGAAAGTCTGGATATCTCCATATCCCTGTTGGAAAACTTTTTTAAAACATTTTTTAGAGGAAAACCCTTTTGAAACATCTTCGACCATCAATGATCAAAACAAAACTTGTTCTCATGCTTCCTCCTGACCTAGTCACATCCCTTTTATATTCTCAGAACCACCACTAGGGTACTCCTAGCAATCACCTTTCCAATCGTCCTTGACCATGGACACAGCTATTTGAATAGATTATACTCTACAGAGTTTGTGCACTTTACCCACAAGAATCAATACATCCGCCGGGATACAACCACTTCCCGCTACACACGATAAACGGGAGTTTGGATAATAAAACATAACCTTTCATTTGTCGACCCTAGCAAAGGCACCATTTACTTTTGGGTTCGTCCTCCCCGACACAAGTATGTGGCGCCCCACACCATAGTCCTCCCTTCCGTACCCGCGTATAACCAAGCCGCATCTTGGGAAATACCTTAATTTGGTGGCTCCACGTCCTTCCGTACTACCTAAGTCATACTGTCCCCGGGAGACCCAATTGTTGCACCAGCATGTCCTTGACATCTGCAAACTCCAGATCCGTAAACTTACAGGAGAGAGCTAGGAGTTATGAGGATTTCTCCCCTATAGCACATGTATGGGCTGCCCATGCTAAAGCAAACAAACTACAAGCTATGCCCTGGCTCCTGGGTAATGTGGTTGCACGGATAAGCTGTTTCGGTAAAGGCGTAGAACATCCCTTCTCATCATCAAGTTCACCTTTATAATCTTCCACATCTATTTTATTTCTTTCAGACATCCACTTGGAAGCAATGCTTCTTCTCAAGGGTTTTTCCACAAAAAATGAAGACATTTGTATCAGGGTAAAATCCCAAAACAACTCGTTTTAACAATTTCGAGGTCTCCAAGGAGGTAGGATACTAACCATCGTACTCTCGGTCTAAAGGGGAGAAATGGTAGGTATACATCAGGGTGGGTGTCATAAGGGACACCAAGCCATACTTGGAGGAGCCAAGTTATTAGCGCAATATCTATAAAACGAGACATGCAGATAATAATGCAATTTATAAAGAAGATACAAAACAGGTAATAAAAGGAGTAGGACAAGTATCAAGAATCGGGAAGGGTGGCTTGCCTATGACCAGTGAGATGTCCCTGGGCTTCTTCTTTAAGTAACCAAGAATACCAAAATAATAATAATAATCTGATGCTTCCTTCTTCTCAGCGTCACACAATCACAACTATCACCGTCATCGAGCATACATGCATACAAGTAATACCACAATCATTACAAGGCAAGAAAGAATCAAATAATACATCAAGAAAATGAAAAGCACACAATATACTTTAGCAGGATTTGGGAGGATTGACTATAAAAGATTGGGAAAGGACTTGGAAACATTCTAATGAATTACAATATGGTTTATAGCTCAAGAACTACCTAATTAAGGGGTTTTAGACCAAGGCCAGGTTCTTTATGATATCATTGTATAAAAATGATACCATCAGATGGGTATTGATAAAATGAAACCAACGTAAGTGGTTTCACTATTTTATCAATTTCCTTTGATTTTCTATGAATTTTCTATTGTTAAAAGCTCTAGTTTTAGGAAATAATTTATAGGAAAAATCTGTTGGTCCAAAAATTAATTCCTCTTAGGATTAAGTAGGGTTTTATGGACTGATTCGAGAGGAGTTGGAATTACTTAAAAAATTGCATCAGAATGCCCTTAGGAAATTCCCAAAGTCAGTTCTGGAGGATATTTGTCTTTTTCACCATATTTAATCTGCATGGGATTTTGATATGAATCTAAAGAAACAATTTAGCTATTTTTAATACCTTTCCGAAGAAATTGGAATTAGTATTTTTGGAGGTACATAGCTACTAGAGTGATTTTATTAGTGAATGAACCATGCATAGAATAGTTTAATCTTGGGCTGCTAGGGTTTAAAGGGCAATTTAGTTTATGAGTCCTGGGAGTTGGAATTAGGTCAATACATCTTTGGTTTGACCTGTAGAAATTCCTAAAGGTAGAATTAGGTTGTTTTTGTTATTTTTACTAGGGGCAAACTAGGAAGCAAAAATATATGGGGCCAAGTTGGAATGCAGGGTATCACTGATACCTTTCAGGGCAAGAAGGTTTTAGGATAGATGGGTTCCTAAAACTATCTGGAGAAATTCATTAGTTAAATGGATACATCTTGGTATCTGATTTATTATAAATAATCTAGACATTATTTGAGTCAATCAAAGGTACTGCATGTTAGATAAGACCCTATAGGTCAGGATAAAAATTAGATCTAGTCACTGTCTAACCTTTTTTAATTTTTGTTAGGATTTAATCCTAGCAACTATTTTCCAGAACTAGAAACAAGGAATAAGAACAAAAAGGAGAAGGGTTTTCCGTGAGCCAGATCTGCAAGTTAAACGGGCTGGTGGGGCGGATTCAGCCCACCTAGGTGTCACGGGTGCGCGCACGAGCTTGAACCTGATGGGTCTGGCCCACTGGTTAGCGAGAGAGAGGGGGCGAAGGGGTATCACCGGATCTAGGCCATCGGATTAGAACGAGATCGATGGTTGGGATGTCGTCTTCCTCGCAGGGGAGGTGGCGGTGGGAGGAAACCCTAGCGCGGTGCTGCAGGGAGAAGGGTGCTCACCTGAGGGCTCGTCGGTGGACAGGGAACGACGGAGGTGACGCGGACCACGGCGGCGACCATGAAGAGGAGCGACAAGGTTTGGTTTGTCCCCGGGAGGCGTCGCGGGCATATGAGTCGATGGAGCTTGCTTTGGTGCTCGCCGGAGCCACGTCCAGGAGCGGTCCTAGGACAAAAATGATCACAGGGTTAGATGCAGGGGGACATGGGAGTCTTAGCATGCTGACATGTAGATGGAGATAAATAGAGTAGGGGGAGCTACTCGCTCAGATCTTGAGCATGGCCAGGGCTCTTTTTATTCATCTCTCGGCTAAACCATAGTAAGGGAAGGAGAGGGGAGGCTGGGGGCGGTTGGTGAGCATAGGAGGAAGCAAATGAGCATGAGAGTGGGCGCTAGGGTGGCCTCTAGCCTTTTATCCCGAGGGGAGAGGATTATGGTGAACCAAGTTTACGGAGAGCATTGGAGGAGGGGGTTGCTCAGGTACTGGTTGACTTGGGCGGTTTTTAGGAGGGTGTGGGTCTAGGCTATGACCAGATAGGAGTGGGAGGCGTGCTGCAACTGGGGTCGGGAGTAAAGATCAAGATTTAGAGGGATTTGCTTTGTCTCTCTCCTTTTTCTTCATACTCCAAGCACTAGGGACAAAAGAGGGGTGTGATATATTAGCTTTGCTACAGTGCACAACCAGAAGGGTGTCATGGTTGCTGTGGTGAGTGATGGTGAGCTTTGGTGATGATTTGATCTTGGTTTAACTTAATACTTGCTAAGTTTGCCAAATTTGATCAAATGGGTGGTTATGAAGGAATTTTAGAAACTTGTGTTTGGCAAAATAAGGAAATGTCACTGGTGTGTAGATAAGGTCAATACATAACCCTAGGAATTGTTTGAGATTTTTCAAAGGATTTAAAGTCCACTTAAAACTATTTATTCAAATAGTGCTGGAATGGTTTATAGAAGCTCATTTGATATTTTTACATTGGACAAGGTTGGTTTTTGGTGGGAGATGGTACTAAGTACCAAAACACATATTAGAGAATTTTCCTAGCATTTATTGGGGTGAAAAAGTATTTTAGGCTATTATTTTTTTTGTCAATTAAGAAAAAATGGCAAAAAGAAATAATAAAGCATCTCAAAAATATTTATTTTTGAGGTGGGAAGATATGATAGGATATATAGGCATCCATTGTGCCTTGGGTTAGCAAGGTGGTTTGGAGAAAAACAAACTTTCCTTCATAGGAGAAGTTTTTGAAGATTTGGTCAAGGAAGGGAATAATTAGTTTTAGGGCCAAACTAATTATGGAGAAATTTGATAAAATTTTATTACCAAGTAAAATGATGTAAACTTGAAGTATCAATCATTATCAACCTTGGGTTTTGCAAATCGAGATGGATTTTGGAAGAGAGCAAGGTTTAAAGGATCTAGGGCATTGATATTTTTATACCACCTAAACTTGGTTGGATTAGGGAGCTTAGAGCGCACCTTGGTACATGGGATAAATGGATGGATAGACCAAGTGATGTAGGTGATCAATGTACCAAGAGTTTGGCTTGGTTGTATTTGAGGTGGAATAGAGATGATGGCAAACTTTGTTGAAAATAAGGCTGCCATAGCAGATGTACCATGAAGCCTCATAAACCATGTGGTTTTAAGAAGCACAAAGCTCCATTGAGAACAAGTGAAGAGTGGATTAATAGACCATGGTTTGTAGATCATAAGCATGCAAAGATTTGGTCAAGGGAAGGTAGCATATGGATGTGAGCTTCTGCCAAAGTAGGCAAGATGATAAGATTTGCAGAAAAGATTATTATCTTGTATACAAGACCATCAAGGATGAGTGGGTCCAAAAATAGTTTAGCCAAGGTCAAGAGTGGGTTTGGTAGTACTAATGATGTACTACAATATGGTTCAAGTACATTCTCAAGAATGCACATAGGTTAAAATAGGTGGAGTCTCAGAAATTGAATCCACATAAGGATTCCAGACTTGTGGATTTGGACTATTATGAAAGAGGGAAGGAGTTGGAGAATATGCAAGGGTTCATTCTCATCATCATGTGGATGATATTTAAGTATAAATTGAATGGAGGGAATCCATGATTATATTTGGTCTTTGATGAGTTGGATGCTGATGGTGGCTCAGATCAATGTAGAGCTTCGTTGGGAATCCCCAAGAGGAAGGTGTGATGAGCATAGCAGCAAGTCTTCCCTCGGTAAGAAACCAAGGTTATCGAACCAGTAGGAGGAAGGAAACCACTCAAACGTGTTTCTAGCAACTTGGAAACCTGCACAACACAAACTCAAGACTTTGCCCCAACGAATAGTGAGGTTGTCAATCTCACTGGTTTGCTGAAAACAAAGGGTTAATTGTATGGTGTGGAAGGTAATAGTGGTTTGTAGAAAGTAAATAGGAACGGTGGAATGTGTATCAATGGTAAAGATTGGACCAGGGTCCATAGTTCACTAGAGGTGTTCTCCTTAATATAAACAAACATGGCATGCTGGGTAACCAAATTACAGTAGGGCAATTGACAAGACTGAGCAAGGCATAACCAATACTAGACATTCATAATCCTATGAAATTTGATTGGGCAATACAACAAGATACATAGACCATCATCCAACTGCATCTATGACTAGTAATCCACCTTCAGGTTATCATCTGAACCCCCTCCAGTATTAAGTTGCAAGCAACGGATAATTGCTTTAAGCAAAGTGTGTAAGGTAAACAATCCACTTGTTCCATGAACAAGAGACCGTTGTTTTCCCCATAGTATCAACAACACATCTACAACCTTAGAGATTTATGTCACTTCCCTTAGATTAAATAGAGGCATGAACCCACTATCGAGCATAAATACCCCCTCTTGGAGTCACTAGCATCTACTTGACCAAGATAGCTACTAGAAACGGAGAGCATGCAAGATCACAAACAACACAGACATGATAGAATCAATAAGAAAAAACCATTAATCAATCTAACATAGTAATCTCAATATCCATCGGATCCCCGCAAACACAACATGCATGATTACAAATAGATGATCTTGATCATGAACGGATCTCACAAGATCTAAACATGGTAGCACAAAGGAGGAGATACAACCATCTAGCTACTACATGGACCCGTAGTCCAAGGTGGAACTACTCACGCTTCATACCCGAGGCTGGCATGATGAAGAAGAAGGCCTCCAGGATGATCTCCCCTCCGACAGGGTGCCGGGAAGAGCTTCATATCCCCCCGATCTAGGGACGATGGTGGCGGTGGCTATGGACTGTTTCGTGGAAGATTGATCGGGTACTTAGGGTTTTGGTATCGGGGAGTCTTTATAGGCGAAGAGGCGAGGCAGGGGCACCCAGGGCCGTTGCACCCCCAGGCGCGGGCTAGGGTTAGCCGTGCAGCCAGGGGGTGTGGCCCCCTGGTGGATCCCCTCTGTCTCGTATTCTGGCTCCATGTTCCCACGGTAAAATATTGGCTTTGGCTTTTGTCCCATCCAATTTCGAGAATATTGTTTTTCTGCCTTTTCTGGCACCAAAAACAGAAGAAAACAGGCAACTGGCACTGTGGCATCTTGTTAATAGGTTAGTCAGAAAAACATATAAAAACACCTCAAAGTGTAGACAAAGCAAAGCAAAGTAGATAATAAACAAGCGTATCAATGTTCCATGCTTGTTTAGTATATACTTTGATTTGCTTTGTCCACACTTTGAGGTGCTTTTCATATGTTTTCTGGTACTAACCTATTAACAAGTTTCCACTGTTCCAGTTGCCTGTTTTCTGCTATTTTTGGTTCCAGAAAATCTAGTAAGGAAATATTCTCGGAATTGGACGGGACAAAAGCCAAAGTCAATATTTCACCGAGGAGAACATGGAGTCCAGAGGAGAGACGGAGGGGCGCCACAGGGCGGTTGCACCCCCTAGGGGCGGCCTAGGGTGGGCCCATGCCTGGGCAGGGTGTGGGCCCCCTGATGGCCCCCTGCCTCGCCTCTTTTCCTATAAGAAGCCCCCGATGCCTAAACCCTAAGCACCCGATCAATATTCCACAAAATCATCTGTAGCCGCCGCCACCATCGTCCCTAGATCGGGGGATTTGAAGCTCTTCTCGGCACCCTGTTGGAGGGGAGATCATCCTGGAGGCCTTCTTCTTCATCATGCCAGCCTCCGATATGAAGCGTGAGTAGTTCCACCTTGGACTACGGATCCATGTAGTTGCTAGATGGTTGTATCTCCTTCTTTGTGCTTTCATGTATAGATATTGTGAGTTCCGTTCATGATCAAGATCTCATCTATTTGTGATCATGCATGTTGTGTTTACGGGTATCCGATGGATATTGAGATTACTATGTCAGATCAATTAATGGTTTTGTCTTATTGATTCTATCATGTCTGTGTTGTTTGTGATCTTGCATGCTCTCTGTTGTTAGTAGCTATCTTGGCCAAGTAGTTGCTAGTGACTCCAAGAGGGGGTATGTATGCTCGATAGTGGGTTCATGCCTCTATTTAATCAAGGGAAGTGACAGAAATCTCTAAGGTTATAGATGTGTTGTTGCCACTAGGGAGAAAACAACGGTCTCTTGTTCATGGAACAAGTGGATTGTTTAGCTTACACACTTTGCTTAAAGCAGTTGTCTGTTGCTTGCAACTTAATATACTGGAGGGGGTTCGGATGATAACCCAAAGGTGTACTTCTAGTCATAGATGCAGTTGGATGGCGGTCTATGTATGTTGTATTTCCCAATCGAATCTCATAGGATCTTTATGTCTAGTATTGCATTGTTATGCCTTACTCAGTCATGTCAATTGTCCTGGTGTAATTTGTTTACCCAGCATGCCATGTTTGTTTATCTAAGGAGAACACCTCTAGTGAACTATGGACCCCAGTCCAATCTCTACCATTGATACATATTCCACTGTTACTGTTTACTTGCTGCAAACCATCATCACCTTCCACACCATACAGTTAATCCTTTGTTACAGCAACCGGTGAGATTGACAACGTCACTGTTAGTTGGTGCAAAGTCTTGAGTTTGTGTTGTGCAGGTTTCCACGTTCCTTGCAACACCTTTGAGACGTCTCCTTCCTCCTACCAGTTCGATAACCTTGGTTTCTTACTGAGGGAAATATTGTTGTTGTGCTCATCATACCTTGATCTTGGGGTCTCCCAACGAGGTGTTGAACACGCCATCAAGATTATTTCTGGCGCCATTGCCAGGGAGGCTAAGGACATCTTCACAAGGGGAGTACTCCTCAACCTTTCTCTTTACTTTGTTTTTAGTTTGTTTAGTTTCTTTTGCCTAGTTTTGTTTCCCTCTTTTTATCAAAAACTCCAAAAAAAATAGTTTAGTTTGGTTTGCTTTCTCTTATCAAAAACACAAAAAAATTAGTTCCTACTCTGGTTGCCACCTTGCTCTAGCTCACCATGTTGTTTTCCAAGTTCACCCTGAAGGACCTTTCGATACGTAGTGGCTCTATAATTGGAAAAGAAAATATTGAAGAATTCTTTAATCATGTTGGCAAGCATGAGGATATTTAGGATAGATCTATAGCAGAACTTGCTCCTAATTATGAAATTGTTGCAGCTTCTTTAGTTCATATGTTGGAGACTAGGTTTGTTATCCTTAACCCCATGATGCAAATTTTGTTCCTAAAACTAAAAGAAGAAAAGAATGCTGAAAAGAGAGAATTTATTCTTGAAACTTTACTAAAAGAGTTCCATGATGTTGCTAAGGAAGCCAAAAAGGTATTTGAGAATTTTAATATGCTAGGATAATGTGTAGATGTTGTGGGTACTTCAGATAAAACCCAACTTAGAGAGAAATTTAAGATACCCATACCCTTTAAGCTTGTTGGAATGCATGGAGCCTTTGAAAAGAATTTTGATTGGATTGTTCCTGAAAATCCTTTTGATGAAAGTAGTGAACCAAAGAGAGATGAGAAGGGATCCTACAAAACTCATTTGGATGAGATACCTTTCATAGTTGAAGACTTTGCAAGCATTGATGTTAATGCTTCTTCATTTGAAAATACTTGATTTCTTGCTTCTTGTGCCTAACTTAAAGGCGTTAAAGAAAAGTACTTGTTGGGAGATAACCCAAGAGTTTCCTTGAGTCTTGGAAGTTATTACTTTAGTAATGACCTCTCCTTATCCTTTTTGTTTGCTTTTTGTACCAAGAATGACCTCTAATGAGATGAAGGTAAGATTTGGGGAGTTGTTGTTCCGAAACAGATTTCTGTCCTCCACCATAAAAATTCATGAGGAGTCAATGTAAGTCGGATTGAGCTGAAAATTTACGAATAAATCCCCCAGTATATCAGATAACTTTTGTTAGTACAACACCTTTTTATTTGAGAAACATAAGGTCTTTGAAAAAATCGGTTTCTACATGCTGGTCTGTTTTGACAGATTTCTGCCATTATTTGCATTTGCTTCTTATTGATTCCTTTTTGGGTTCTTTTTGGTAAATTGAGATTTTTGAAGGAGTTGCTATAGTAGCTTATGTTTTTAGTGAAAGTTTTGATGTTCTAAAGCTAAACCCAAGGTTCTATTATCTTTTGAATACACTAATGTTGCTAATATAGATTGTGTGAAGGAAAAAATTTCAGGTGTAGAGAGAGAATGATGTAATGAGATGAAGAATGGACAAAAGCTCAAGCTTGGAGATGCCACCCCGGTGTCACCCCAAGAAATATCCAAGAGTTACAAGCGTCAAAGCTTGGGGATGCCCAAGGCATCCCCTTCTTCATCAATAAAAAGCTCAGGTCTTTCTAGACACTTCGTTTTTATTGTTTCATGCATTGTTGTGTTGTTCTTGGAGCGTCTTAGTTTTCGTTTTCTTTTCTAAGTTTGTTTAGTTTGCTTTAATAAAGTAGTTTGGACCCCCGTTCTCGCTGTGTTGTTTCAAATAAGTTGATTGGTGTTGGAAAGGAGTAGAAAGTTCTTGCTTGAAAGTGCAAGAGGAGCTTGCATTGACTGTGACTTAGACTTTAGCATGTAATGCTAGGTTTTGTTTTGACCTTATGCTTAGTGATTATTGTTGTAGCACGACTTGTTCCAAACAATTGGGATTGCTTAGTGTGCCTTGAAGGAATCATGCGTTGTTTTAGCATGCAAAAGCATAGTATTATGGTATTCTCCTTGATGCTTTGTTTGGGTTGACTTGGCACATGCTCACACCATGTTATGACTATGAACCAGTCACCTTAGCCTCTATGATCATTTACTTTTTGACTTGTGGTACCACTTTATGCTTTGATTGATAATGTTTTGTCGCTCTGCATGATTATGGCCATTGTTGCTATCTTAGTGGGTTGCTCCCAGTCTTTTGCTAGCCTCCACTTGTATTGAGTAAGCTCTACTCATGCTTCCAACTCCCAAGAAACCAAGTTATTCCAAAGTGTCCACTATAAATTCCTATGCATGGTGTGTTACACCATTCCAAGTATATTCTTGTTTTCATCTATCTTACAATTAAAAAATATTTTTTTATGTGAAAACTTAGTGATTAAAGCTCTCACGAACTTGATGGTACACTTTATATTCCTTGCCCCTAATAAACTTGAACCATTGTGTCATCTATGTTGTATATGCTTGCACTTATACGTTGGAATTAGCAGAACCATGTTTTCAACATTGCACTTGTACTTTGTACACAGTTGATATCATGCTCTTTTGTCTATGGATGTCGCCGGTGTGAAATAAAAAGGGAGCTTGTAAGTCCATGGAGTTATGTATTTTGTGTTTGAGAAACGTTTGGGCCGCTAGCCTAAGCCATGCGTAATCATGGTGGAAACTTGCAACATCACCATAATGAGCAATCTGTGAAGCATCCTCAATAAAAACCTATGCAAATAGAAAATAAAAAGATCGTTGAGATGCTCATTGTATGCTTGCCTTGTCATTTTGGTTATTGGAAAGCTCTTGTATCATGTGCAAGGGGTACACCGTTGGCAGTTCTCTATGATACACATGTACTTACTATGACAAGAACTTACAGGTGACCAACGTTGAGTAGCATGAGGTGTAGCCCTCGTATTCAAGGGACTTGAGATTTGATGCGCGCACCCAATGTTGGCGTGGGACGCTTCGTTGGAAACCCCAAGAGCAAGGTGTGATGATCACAGCAGCAACAATTCCCTTAGCAGATACCGAGGTTATCGAACCAGAAGGAGGAAGGAAACGTCTCAAAGGTGTTGCAAGCAACTTGGAAACATGCACAACACAAACTCAAGACTTTCCCCCAACGAATCAGTGAGGTTGTCAAGCTCACCGGTTTGCTGTAACAAAGGATTAATTGTATGGTGTGGAAGGTGATGAATGGTTTGAAGCAAGTAAACGGTAACAGTGGAACATGTATCAATGGTAAAGATTGGACCGCGGTCCATAGTTCACTAGAGGTTCTCTCCTTAGATAAACAACATGGCATGAAGGGTAAACAAATTACAGCAGGGCAATTTACAGGAACTGAGCAAGGTATAACAATGCAATTACTAGTCAGAAAGATCCTATGAGATTCGATTGGGTAATACAACAAGATACATAGACCGCCATCCAACTGCATCTATGACTAGTAGTCCACCTTCAGGTTATCATCTGAACCCCCTCCAGTATTAAGTTGCAAGCAACAGACAACTGCTTTAAGCAAAGTGTGTAAGGTAAACAATCACTTGTTCCATGAACAAGAGACCGCTGTTTTCTCCCTAGTGGCAACAACACATCTATAACCGAAGAGATTTCTGTCACTTCCCTTGGAAACTAGAGGCATGAACCCACTATCGAGCATAAATACCCCCTCTTGGAGTCACTAGCAACTACTTGGCCAAGATAGATACTAACAACGGAGAGCATGCAAGATCACAAACAACACAAACATGATAGAATCAATAAGACAAAACCATTAGTCAATCTGACATAGTAATCTCAATATCCATCGGATCCCCGCAAACACAACATGAATGATTACAAATGTATTAGATCTTGATCATGAACGGAGCTCACAAGATCTATACATGAAAGCACAAGGAGGAGATACAACCATCTAGCTACTACATGGACCCGTAGTCCAAGGTGGAACTACTCACACTTCATACCAGAGAAGAAGGCCTCCGGGATGATCTCCCCTTCGGCAGGGTGCCGGGAAGAACTTCAAATCCCCCCGATCTAGGGACGATGGTGGCGGCGGCTACAGAAGGTTTCATGGTATTTTGATCGGGTGCCTAGGGTTTCTGCATCGGGAGCTTCTTATAGGCGAAGAGGCGAGGCAGGGGTCCGTCAAGGGGGCCACACCCTGCCCAGGTGCGGGCTGGGCCCAGCCTCGCCTAGGGGGGTCTGGCCGCCCTGTGGCGCCCCTCCATCTCGTCTTCTGGATCCGTGTCACCCACGGTAAAATATTGACTTTGGCTTTTGTCCCGTCCAATTTCGAGAATATTGATTTTCTGCCTTTTTGGAACCAAAAATATAATAAAATAGGCAACTGGTACCGTGGAAACTTGTTAATAGGTTAGTTCCAGAAAAGATATAAAAACACCTCAAAGTGTAGACAAAGCAAAGCAAAGTAGATACTAAACAAGCATGGAACATCAAAAATTATAGATACGTTTCCGACGTATCAAGATTGCCAACTTATACTTTGTCAAGCATATACTCCATAGTTTGTTCACTTTAACCTTAATCACTTCAAGATGCTCATGATAGGGGCAATGAGGGCTGAAAGCTAACAAGTACCATAATTTTTGGAAGCTCTTTTTGAAACTTGAAATCCCTACTTCCCTTTATGAAGGGCCTTTCTTCCACCATTATATTGAGTCTCCACCTTCTACCTATAGGCACCAGTTAAGAGAGCATAGTTTCCATTCTTAGTTCTATGTGCAGTGTCCCAAAACTTATTGATTGATGCATATTGTTGATATTGCTTGTTCTTGTGCTATTTGTATCTAGTCACTCTTGTGCTATGCATCTATTTGCTACTCTATGAGGGACAAGCTGAATGCCACTATGCTATGTTTTCTATATGTAAAACAAACATATGTTTTTTCAATGCATGTTATTCATGATCTTTGTTTGTAGCCTTTTGATACGTCCAAAACGTATCTACTTCCCCGAACACTTTGGCTATTGTTTGTCCTCTAAACTTGTGTGATTTGGATACAACTAACATGGACCGACGCTGTTTTCAGCAGAATTCCCTTCGTGTCTTGTTTCTGTGCAGAAAATCAACTATCACGAAAAATTGCGGAAAATATGCCAAAAATCCTATTTCACCAGAAGATCCACGGAGCCGGAGTATGAGACGGAGAAGGGGCCTGGGGGGCCCACACCCCTGCCAGGCGCGGGCCCACCTCTGGCCGCGCCTAGGGGGGTGCAGCCACCCAGGCACCCCCTCGGGCTCCCTCTATGCCTATAAGTTGCCTTTCGACCTAAAAACAGAGGCGGTTCGACAGTTTCCAGAGAAGAGTTCCGCTCCGCCGCCATAATCAAAAACCAAGATTCGGATCCAGAAACTCCGTTCTGGCACCCTGCCGAAACGGGGAATTTGGAGAGGATCATCGCCATCGTCATCACCAACGCCTCTCCATCAACCATCGATGTTTCCCTCATCCATGAGTGAGTAATCCCCCATTGTAGGCTTGGGGATGGTAGGGATTGGATGAGTTCTATCATGTAATCGAATAAGATTGTTAGGGCATAGTGCCTAGTATCTCTATTAGTGCTATTTGACTTTGTTGCAACTTGTTGTGCTTAATGCTTGTCACTAGGGCCCGAGTTCCATGATCTCATATCTAAACTTATTATTGAATCATTATGATAGTATTTTTTGTGATGATTAATGAAGCAGCCTTCGCGGAAGCTGTCCTCTACAGCGAAGAATTCAAAGAGATCCAGAGCAAGGTCGATGACTCAGAGATGCCCGCGTCGAAGAAACAGATCTCTGACTCCCCTCCTGCATTCAAGGCCGCCATCGAGACCAAGCTGGTGGAACTTGTGGTAGGCGATGCCTCCAAGGTCACCGCCATTGGGACGAACCTGGATCCCAAATAGGAAAGCACGCTCGTCGAGTTCCTTCATGAGAAAAGGGACATCTTTGCCTGGCAACCTGCCGACATGAAAGGTGTACCTAGGGAACTTGCCGAGCATAGCTTAAACATTGATCCAAAATGTAAACCAGTGAAACAACCTCTACGACGCTTCGGAGATGAGAAGGGACGTGCCATTGGCAAAGAGATAGCTAGGTTACTTAAGGCTAGATTTATCCGAGAAGTCCTTCACACCCGATGGGTGGCCAATCATGTACTTGTCCCCAAAAAGGGAACCAAAGAATTAAGAATGTGCGTTGATTACACCAGCTTGAACAAAGCATGTCCCAAAGATCCGTTTGCTTTGCCTCGCATTGACCAAGTCATTGACTCGACGGCTGGCTCAGAACTTTTGTGTTTTCTCGATGCATACTCAGGATACCACCAGATCAAGATGAGGAATTCGGACCAATTGGCCACTTCGTTCACTACCCCATACGACATGTTTTGCTATGTTACGATGCCCTTTGGGATGAAAAACGCAGGTGCTACGTACCAGCGGACAATGCAACGTTGCCTACACGACCAAATTGGTCGGAACGTTCACGCCTATGTGGACGATATCGCGGTGATTTCTAAAAAGTAAAAAGACTTAATCTCCGACTTAAAAGAAACCTTTGATAATCTCCGAAAATACAACATGATGCTTAACCCTAAGAAGTGCGTCTTCGGGGTTCCAGCCGGCAAATTGTTGGGTTTCATCGTTTCCTAGTGCGGAATCGAGGTAAACCCAGAGAAAATCAAGACCATCTTAAACATAAACCGTCCGACATGCCTAAAGGACATTCAAAGACTAACAGGTTGTGTTGCAGCAGTTAGTCGGTTTGTCAGCCGACTTGGAGAGAAGGCTCTGCCGCTGTACCAGTTGCTGAAGAAGACGGACAAATTCACGTGGACGGACGAAGCAGATGCAACATTGAAGTAGCTCAAGGAGATTCTTTCCTCAGCGCTCATCCTTGCAGCGCCCGAGCCTGGCGAGCCCCTGTTAATCTACATGGCAGCAACCAACCGGGTAATTAGCATCGTCGTCGTGGTAGAGCGGAAGGAACCAGGCTATGAGCACGGAGTTCAACGACCAGTTTACTATGTAAGCGAGATCTTGACGGAGTCCAAGCAGCGTTACCCGCACTACCAGAAGATAGCTTATGGAGTATTCCTTGCTTCTCGGAAGCTGGGGCACTACTTTCAGGAGCACCCAATCACAGTGGTGAGTAAGACTCCACTGTCCGACATTATCAACAACAGCGACACTACGGGAAGGGTCGCAAAGTGGGGCATTGAACTTGCCGCCTTTGAGATCACCTACAAGAGACGCGACGCTATCGAGTCACAAGCCTTGGAGGATTTTGTTGCAGATTGGACGGAGATGCTAGATGCTACTCCGTTGTCGGAACCAGAATATTGGGTGATGCACTTTGACGGATCAAAGTTTCTCAACGGCTCGGGGGCTGGTGTATTGCTACAGTCACCAACAGGAGAAAAGCTACACTATGTTCTGCAGATCCACTTTGAGGCTACAAACAACATGGCGGAGTATGAAGCAATCATTCACGGACTACGTGTAGCCAAGGATATTGGCATCAAGTGCATAGTTTGCTGTGGAGATTCCGACTTGGTTGCCCAGCTGGTGGCTGGCACCTGGAATTGAAAGAAGCACTACTGGTGTATACCTAAAGTGTGTTTCCCAGCTAGAAGGTATTGAAATCCTACGCAAAATCCATCTCGGAGATTGCGGGCATCACGCCGCTCCTCGATCATTGGTCGCGAAAGCCTTTCGGCAAGGATTCTACTGGCTGACCGCGAAGGCGGACGCTGACAAGCTGGTTGAGACGTGCATGGGACGCCAGTATTATGCCCGACAACCACATGTTCCTGCTGAAGAATTGCGAGCAATACCAATAACTTGGCCGTTTGCAGTCTGGGGGCTAGACATGGTGGGACCATTACAGACGACACCATGTGGGTTTACGCATCTGCTAGTAGCAGTTGATAAATTCACTAAATGGATAGAAGCTAAACCCATTAGAAAGCTTGATGGGGCAACTGCCCTCAGGTTTGTCCGGGATCTAGTGGTGAGATTTGGTCTCCCACATAGCATTATCACCGACAATGGCAGCAACTTGTCACTCGGAGAAGTGGAGGCTTATTTTTGGGAGAATGGCATCCGGCTTGACCTTGCATCTGTGGCACACCCACAATCCAATGGTCAGGTTGAGCGAGCCAATGGATTAATTCTGCAGGGAATCAAGCCAGGTCTTGAGGCACCGCTACATAGAGCAGCTGGAGCCTGGGCGGAAGAAATCCTAGACGAAGCTGCAAATACCGACAAGGAACACATGAGTTCAAAAATTCAGAGTATCTAGACTACAGAAATCCTAGACTCAGAAACAATTACTAAAGATGCTGGCCTCAGCCTGCCAGAGAGTATCTGCCAAGGAGTCCCGTTCTTGTTGGAGGAGCTTGTACGCCTCATGATGGCATTGATTCTGCTCGTCAGCAGCTTTCTTCTGATCTCTTAAGATCGAGATATCCTTCTTCAAGCGGTTGATCTCCTTGGTGGCGGAGTCCTACAGGACTTTCATCGATTCTCCATGCATCTTTAGCATGTCCTTCCTCTCCTGCTTAAGGATCTTGTTCTCGCTATCCAGCTCTTGAATGTGCTTGGATTGCTCGACAATGTCCTTAGCCTTGGCAATGGTTTCTGCAAGTCGAAGAAAGAAAAGTACACAATGAGTACTCAGAGAATGTGGGCACAAAACCAAGTCGGAATGCGAAAAAGAAAACAGACGCTTGCTCTTGGTGATATGTTCCTTCAAGAAGGCAGTTTTACCCTTTTCAGCTTCCAAGTCTGCGTGCATCTTCTGATACTTGTCGTTGGCCATGCCCCTCCGAGCATTCTTGTTTTGTGGAAAAAAGAAGAATTAAACGTTGTTTGGTCTAGTTGGAGCATCTAGCCGGAAATTTTCCACCTAGACGCTCGGGGGCTACAGCGAGAGTTTTTAACTTGGCAATATGCTTAGCTTTTCTTTAAGCTTCTAGTTGGAACTAATTCAGTTTTCGATTAGAAGCTTGGGGGCTACAGTATAAAGTTTTTAACTTAGATGTATGCTTAGCTTTTCTTTAAGCATCTAGTCGGAACTAATTCAGTTACAACTAGAGGCTTGGGGGCTACAGTATTGAAATTTATAAACACTGCGTATGCTACTATTAAAGCATTTAGTCGGATTATTTCATTCCACCTATATGCTTGGGGGCTACAGTGAGAAGTTTTCTAGCTTAGTCACTCTTAGAGCATCTAGACGCAAAGACCTATTGGTTTCCGTCTACATCCTCGGGGGCTACAGTGGGATACTCATATGAAATGCAGAAGGCAAATAAAACTTACAAGTGCAATGATCTTGAGGTTGGTCGCACTCTCGGCCAGCAGCTTGCCAAAGGATGTGCTATTTCCTTGCAAGATCTCTGCTTGTCGGAGGAGCTCCTCTAGACCGCACGTCGGAGATGTCGGCGCTGCACGAGGGACCAGAGCAGTGCTACCCGGTGTAAGTACCGGGTAGACTATATTTGGATAAGCTATGGCTTTCTTGGGTGTAGGGGAGCCGCCTACATCAGAAGTACCAGCTTCCACCACCGCCTTACCGCTACCGATGGCATCCTTAGCCGGAGCTTCAGCCATTGGGTGTGCGGCACTCTCCTGCGTCGCCTCCTCGCCGACAACAGCGACCTCGGTAGAGGCACCTGAGTCCACTTCCATGGCGGAAGGGCCAGGTGCCTCCTTAGCTTGTGAGTTTTTCGGGGCAGACGAGGGCTTGACGGAGGGAGTGACGGGGGCGATGGCGGGATATGCGTCGCGATGCAGCATGTACTTAATGGTTCTAGAAGCCCCCAATGTTTTGGAGGTCTTCTTCAAGCTGGTCGTGGCTTTCTTATTGAAACATGCAAAATGCATAAGTATAGGAGCAAGACAGATAAATAGACAATGTCGGAGAGAAAGAAGCTTACACAAGTGGGGGTGCTTTGGCAAAGGGGATCCCGGTAACTTTTATCTTTTCCGCCTCTAGGGCGGCGGTAGTCTTCTTGCAGGCTCCACCCTCCACCCTCCGTCTTCTTCTTGCCTCCGTCGGCAGCGTCAGAGGTGGAGCTCTTCCGCTTTCACGCCAATGGAGCATCATCGTCGGACACGACGGTGACTTCCTTCATCTTTGGATCATAGATTTGAGGAGCCATGCTATCCTCATCTATGTCGCTAAGCTGTAAGGTGAAGAACCACCGTGTTAGACGGGATGACATTTGCTAGACGGAAGAACTGGAGTATATGTCATACACGGAAAATAAACAAAATACCTTTGGGCACTTGCCGTCTACGAACATGTCGTAGGTGATGGTGAAGCCGCGCCTTTTATCCTTCACATTGACGATGTCCTTAAGGCGGAGCTTGACGGAGTCGCTCGAGAAATTGTCCACGGAGATACGGAGGCTATCCCTTCTATCAATGGTATACTCGTGCATTAGCTTCACGCAGTGCTACAGAGGCTGGATTCGCCTGATGAACCAGCACATGGCTAGGTCCAAGCCGGTCAAACCCGTCTCTACGAGCTACTCTATCCGCCTTATGGCACGGGAAGCATCGAGGTCGGAGGGAAGGGAGGCCTGGGATCTCCATGACGAGGCTTCGGCGGAGGCTCCATCGACGAAGTTCGGGTACGTTACTTCTCGGACGGCCAGAGGGATATATGGGTCGTAGAAGTAAGTACGCTACGAGTTCTTGCAGGACTCGTGGCCGACGATGTCGGGGAACCGCCGGCCAAGACGGATCTTGAATCTTATGGTGCCACAATTTCTGAGTTCGTCCTTACTGGCTCCGGCTTCACGTTTGACGGTGAAGAAATACACAAAGAGGTCTAGCCTAGGCCTAATCCCTAGGTAACCCTCGCAGAGCGCCGCGTAATTGCTAAGCGCTAGGATGCTATTGGGAGAGAGGTTTTGGGGCTGGACTCTATAATGATTCAAGACGGAAAGGAAGAAGTTAGAGATGGGCAGGGAGACGCCGCGTACCAATTGGGCTTTGAGGTACACCTTTTCTCCGGCTTGGGGAGAAGGTGTCACCTCGCCGGCCGACGCCGCCCACCAGGCGAGCCCCTCTGTCGCAGGGAGGTAGCCTTCGGCGATCAGTTCCTTGATGTCACGGTTCGTGATGTCCGAACCGCCCCAATCGCCTTTGTGCGTGTCCAGCTCCTCCTCCAGCGGCTCCAGCGCCGCTGGATTATGGTCGCCGCCAGTGGACTCAACCACCGCCGAGACGGGGATGACTAGACCCTCTGGAGGCACGACGATGGAGCTCGTCGGCTTCGCCGCGGCTTCGCCCGACGCCGCCATGGAATGAGTAGAGATGCTACTGGCCATTAGGTGAGTTTGGAGGTGACTGGCGAGGATTGGAGCTAGGGTTTTTCGTGAAGATTGCGCGGAGATCTCGAGGGGGCGCTCGCTGGAGGAAGAAGACAATGCGAGGAGAGAATGAGGTGAAAAGTAAAAAATTCCACCGCAGTTACTATTTATGATCTCCAGCATCGTGATTCGTGTAGCTTGATCGGACGGTTGCCGCATAGACGACGTGTGTGCGAACGTGTGCGGAAATTTCGCCACGTCCCAACCGTCGCCTCCAACGGTTCGTATCGCTCGCGCGGGAAAATCGGACATGATTGCGTTCTCTGCATGTGTGAGTTACGAGGTGTCGCTGACCTACACCTACGTCGCCCTAGCAGACATAGGCATATGAGCCGTCACATCGGAAGATTCCGGCATGGACGGATCCAGTCTGGCTACGGAAGAGTACGATAGAAGATTCAGCATTTCTCCGACTTACATATTGAAGACGGAGAAAACCTTGTAGGGTTCTTTGGGAGGACTACAAGATATTGCTTGAAGATTTGCCGACATCCATCTAGACGGAGCATTCAACGAGAAGAGGCAAGACGGCGCAAGATCTCGGAGTTCTCCGGGAGCTACTGTTGGAGATATGCTATATGGGTATCCTCATAGCATGTCTCCTATCCGGATAACCCGAGTGGCCCACAGTTGGTAGCAAGGCTCATGGCCTGCTGGGCAGCCCAGTTAGATGGATCCAGAAGGGAGGCCCATGCCGGATAAAGTAAGGCTACGGTTGGAGTCACCGACGTACCCGGAGCCTTGGAGTACAAGATAAACAAGACTAGTAATAGACAGTGTAGGACTCTGTAACCTGTCCGGCTAGGACTTTTCCCTGTAACCCTAGGACCTGGCGACTCTATAAGTCGGGCCTATGGGAGCCTTTAGGGCACGATCATAGATAACTTCAGACAACCTCGCACAGCGAACCAATCCCTATAACTCGGCGTATTTCCCTTATAGTGATTTATAGCAGGAGTAGGATTCTGCCACCGTTGTGGGATCTGAACCTGGGTAAGCTGTGTTACCTCGTACCCGTCAACCGCCCGCCTTCCCCCACGTCTCTAAACACGCACTGTGAGGACCCCTCCATGGCGTACTCGTCGGCAATACCATGACACTTATCTGCAAGTTGTGTACACATATCATTGTCCGGATCCAAAGGCCCTGAAGTGACAATAATTGGGACAACCGGAGGGGATGGCTATGGTGTGAGGATCACATGTGTTCACGGAGTGTTAATGCTTTGCTCCGGTGCTCTATTAAAAGGAGCACCTTAATTGCCAGTAGTTCCCTAGAGGCTCCACTGCCACGGGGTGGCTGGACAGAAGATGTTGTCAAGTTCTCATTGCGAGTATGTATGACTATATTTGGAGCACATTCCTAGGATTGTTTAATACTTGGATGCTTGTTATTATTTATATGCAATGCCTAGATCTTGAAGTTACATATTTAGACTCGTCTATGCAACGCCCGTCCATCCATCCCTATGCCTACCGCACTCGAATCCCACTGTTTACTGTTACTATTTCTCTTGTTCAACTGCTACTGTTGCTTTGTTGTTGCTACTACAAACTGTTGCTACTGATAAACTTCTGTGAGCAAGAACTATTTCCAGGTGTAGCTTAATTGGCAACTCAGTTGTTAAGGGTTGCAAGTATTCTTTGGCTCCCCTTGTATCGAATCAATAAATTGGGTAATACTACCCGCGAAGACTGTTGCGATCCCCTACACTTGTGGGTCATCAAGACTATTTTCTGGCGCCGTTTCCGGGGAGCATAGCTTTATTTGTAAGTTCACTTGGATCTATTATTGTTCACTGCTACTCCTTTCATCATGGGGAAGTCTCGTGATTGAAATTTTCCTATTTTACCATCCACTACAAGAATAGGTACAGTCCTAAACACCTATGTTTCTCTTAATTCACCGTCTGTTATAAGTAAGCTTGTTACACCACCACCACATACTCATGCTACACGCACTGCTACTACTGTTGAATCTGAAACTGCTTTTGATGCTCATGATGTTACTTCTACTGTGCTTGATGCGAGTGGTTCATTAGGTCCTTTTCTAGATGCTACTATGGCTAGTCTAGAAAATTCCGAAACTCCTAGTGAAGACACTATTACACCTGTTAGCTCAGCTGAGTCTAGTGAGAGTTATGATATTAATGATGGTTACATTGAGTTCACTGATGAATTTGTTGAAGAGTGCCGAAACACACATGGTACTAGTGCTATTAAGAGTCTCCTTGCTAGACGCACCATTATTCCTAAGCTGTCCTCTGATCCTAAGTTTGCCACCTCTCCCATAGATATTAAAGATAAATATTATGATTTCTCTCTTGATTTATCCTATTTAGATATTGTTGAGAAAGAACCTTTTTGTGGGACTGAAAGTGAGAGTGTTGTGGCTCATATGAATGAGATTTCTACTATGAGTGCTTTATTCTCTGATGATTTTAAGATGTGTAAGTACTTTGTTACTAAAATCTTCCCTTTTTCACTAAAAGGAGAAGCTAAGGCTTGGTTTAATAGATTACCTCCTGGTTCCATTGATATCCCTGATTGCTTGATTGCTTCTTTCTTCTAGAAATATTTTCCTCCTAGTGCTAGACATGCTGCTTTGTAGAGACTTTTTGATTTTAAACAGGGAGAAGAAGAGAAATTGCCTGAGTCATGGACAAGGTTTTGTGCCTTGATTCATGCACATCCTAGATGTCCATTACCTAAGAGTGAGCTTCTTGGTATTTATTATAATGGACTCATTGATGATTCTAGGACCTACCTAGATAGCTTTGCTGATTGTGTTTTCAGGAAAAGAACTCCTACAGATGCTGAAGAATTGATGGCTAAAATATGCAAGAATTATGATGATTGGACTTCAATAGAGCTAAATACACCTGAGACTATTATTCCTAAACCATATGTTCCTGAACCAGTTCCAACACCAACACCAAAGAAGAGGGGAGTTATTGCATTAAATGATGAAGTGATGAAAGAAGATAAGAAATGTCTAAAGGAGAAAGGTATTAGAGCTGAAGATGTAAAGAATCTACCTCCTACAGAAGAATTATGTAAGCCAATTCCCCACTCATCCACTATTGAAGTACACTCTCTCCAACACTTTGATGAAGGTGATATTCCTTATGGCAAACCTCCTAATTAATGCTTAGAGGAACTTGACATTTTTATTGTTAAGCAAGGTAATTTTAATAAACAAGTCCAGAATCATTTATTGGAAAACTCTAGAGCTATCAATGAGTTGAAAGATATTATGGAAAGAACTTCTAATGATATTAAAATGCTTTGCAAACATTTTCAAATGGTTCAAACCCAACTTTATCAACTTGCTAAGGTATAAAAGGATATGCTAGTCAATGCCTCAGGAAATAAACATGCTTATGGAATTAGAACTAGGATTGGTATAGCTACTCAAGATCCTTTATATCCTGAAGGACACCCTAAAAGAATTGAGCAGGATTCTCAACAACGTGAAAGTAGTGGTAGTCCTCGTAAGAGAAAGAAAAAGAAACATAAGGTATATATGTCTCTGATGCTAAGTTAATAGTATATAAGAGGAACCCCTTGAACCTGCTGTAGATCCTAATAGTATATATGTCTCTGATGCTGAAACTGAGAGTGGTAATGATAAAAATGATGCTCCTGATAAGGAGGAAGGTGAGGAAGAACCTAAGAAGCACACTAAGAACACTAGGTACACAAAGGAAGATTTTATTGCTAAGAAACATGGTAGTGAGAGAGAACCTTGGGTGCAGAAACCTATGCCTTTTCTAGGTAAGAAACACAAGTCAAAGGAGGAAGAACACTACAACAAGTTTTGTGAGTGGATGAAACATTTATTTTTGCAAATTCCTTTGACTATTGCTATTAAGTTGCCTCCTTATTCAAAGTATATGAAGGACATTGTCTCTAATAAAAGGAAGATTCCTAATGAGGAGATTTCTACTCTGCTTTCTAATTACTCCTTCAATGGTCAGGTTCCAAAGAAACTTGGTGATCCAGGTATACCAACTATTCCCTGCTCTATTGAGAATAATTATGTTAGAACTGATTTATGTGATTTGGGACCTAGAGTTAGTGTTATGCCTTTTTCTCTCTACAAGAGACTCCAGCTAGAAAAGTTGATACCAACTGATATATCTTTGCAAATGGCTGATAAGTCAACTACTATTCCTGTTGGTATATGTGAGGATGTTCCTGTTCAAGTGGCTCATAATTGCTTGGTTTTGACTGATTTTGTTGTGCTTGAGATGCCTGACGATGATAATATGTCTATTATTCTTGGGAGACCTTTTCTTAATACTGCAGGTGTTGTCATTAATTGTAATCAAGGGAAAGTAACAGTCAATATTAATGACAAAGAACATATTGTCTATTTCCCCAAGAAGGTTGCTAAGATCTATTGCCTGGATTCCATTGAAAATATTGAGAGCATCAAGGTTGGAGAAATATATTGTCCCATTCTACAAGAAAATTTTGAAACTACTATGATTGTAACAAGACTTGATCAACCTTGTTAACAAAAGGATTTTAATGAACAAAATAATGTTTTCACTGTGGTTATACTTGCTTTCTTTTACTTTTCTCCTTCCTAGTCTTTGCCTTTCTTTTGCTAGCTTTGGTTTTGTTAGTTGTTTTCTTGTTATAGTGACTTAGAACTTCTGTAGTTTGGCTTTTGGTTTGCTTTTGCTTCTTCTAAAAAAACTTTCTACGAGAAAATCAATTTTCATACCCTGAAAATTGGCCAAAAATAAAGTTTCCCGAAAAATGCTAGAAAATTCAAAATAATTTTTTCCTCGAAAAAAGGGGCAGAGGGACAC
Organism: Avena sativa; assembly: GCA_916181665.1. Classification (NCBI taxonomy): domain Eukaryota; kingdom Viridiplantae; phylum Streptophyta; class Magnoliopsida; order Poales; family Poaceae; genus Avena; species Avena sativa. Next base: position 335,665,820 of record OV702297.1, on the reverse strand, counting down.
CTGGAGTGACCCAGGGGGCCACCCCAGGCGCCCACACCCCTGTTAGGCACGGCCTACCCATGGGTGGCGCCTAGGGGGATCTGGCCCACCTCGGCCCCTCCAAAGTGCTCCCTTACAGCCATCTTCTTTCTCTCTCCCGAAAAACACCGGAAAACTTGCTCAAGCTTGAGTTCCTGCTGTTCTTGCTCGTGATTTTTGATCTCCTTGCTCAGCCCATCTTTGCTGCTGATTTTTGGAGGGATTTCTCCTTGGTATGTGCCTCCTCCACTTGTCCAATTAGATTTGTGATTGGTAGATTGAATATTGAGTATTTGGCTGATATAGGTGTCAGGTTGTGTGATATTGCATGCTTGTTCTATGCTTAGAGGTTTCATTTTTATGCATGTTGTCACATCCCAAAAATACTAAACTTGGATCATCAAACTCTAATCACCAAATTTAGGGTTAACAAAAACTTTTCCAATTAAAATATGAAAGCATTCATATGAGTGCATTAAAATTTGGATTATTTTGAATTGCCATGATTATGTGTTTCTTTGCTTGTAAAATGATTCTTAGGTGAAATAAACATCATCTAAACAATCCCCACACTTTTCCCAAAGACAAATAAATCAAAACAAACAAATTAAGTGAATGGTCACTTTGGCCAAATTAACTCCCATGCCTACTTTGGCTAGCTCTAACTTTCAGAACTTAACTGAAACTTGTTTGGATCTTTGCACCCTTGATAGTACTCATAACAAAGTACCAAGGCCCACCTTGTGATCATCTAGAAACATTCAAATGCATAGTTTAAATGACAGTTGAAAATTGAATCTATTTCATATGGGAAGATCCCACTTTTTCAAAAACAACCTCAAACCAACTCAACTTTCAAAACCCAAGCATCTACAGACTCACCAGCACATACCTAGCACACCCACCAAAAATAATTTCAAAATTCAAAACTTGAGTTCATGCGGCCATTTCATCAAACACCTTGCAGATGCAAATCAAACAAATCCTAAACACTATAGTGTGCAGTGATTCTGGCCTAACTTGTCCCCTCTCTAGACACCACTAGCCTTCGTAGATCATCTAACAACCTTAACTAATCTCTAGCACCACTGTAAGCTGGCCATTGTCATCAATGGTGAGCAGGCCGAGTGCACCATTGCCACCCCATAGTCGACAACAAGCTATGAGCAAAACTAGCATCGCCAACCTTGTCTGGGAGCAAGCTAGCACCCCACCGCCACTCCCTGTCCCAGCCGCGAGCGATGCCAGACCCTGGACCACGCGCACAGACCATGCCAAGCCGCTCTGCAACCATGCCGAGAGCGTGCCCCGTGCGCCACGCTCGACAGACGACCACAGACCGCGCGCCTCCCTCGCCGCGTGCACGCGTGATCACCACTGTCCCAGCAACCCCACAGACACACCCATTCGCCGCCGCGCGGACCACGCGCGCTGTGCGCCATCAAAATTCCCGTCGGGCACGCTCAGAGCACCGCAGCGTTCCGACCGATCAGCACCGCCCCACGCCTCGCCACCATGTTGTTGAGCTTCGCCAGGAAGCACAGCACCGCCCCCTACCGTCGCCCACACCGATATCCCTCTATGCCGTCGACCATGACGAGCTCAGCCCGCGCCCGTCGGTCCCCTCTCGCCACTATAAATAGAGGCCTCCCCCGCTCGAATTCTTCACACCACCTCACTCCCCTCACCTCACTGATCGTTCCACCCCTTAGCCGGAGCAAGGCGAGCAGCGCATCGCCGGAATTGCGTCGGAGCAGGCAGCCTCTGGAGAAGAAGGGCGCCGTCGATTTCATCCACCCCAGGAGGAGCTACCGGTACCAGGAGGTTCGCCATCGTCGACTTCGTCGTTCGCCCGCATCGCCGACCTTCGCCTGAGCCCCGGTGAGCCCCCGACGACCCCCACTGAGCCGCTAGGGTTCGAGCTTGCCGGTGACTAGTTCATCATCGACGACCCTCAGCCGTCGATCTTCATTCTAATCCAACGCACCATATCGCCCCGTACCGCTTCGCGTGTTAAGAGTCACTGACCAGTAGACCCCCCTGTCAATTGCACCCCGCGCTGCAGAGTGACACTGGGCCGGCCCAATAACCCTTCCCACGCAGCCCACTCGTTTGAATTTAACTTTTTCCATTTTAATTCAAACCTAGTTCTGTACCTAATTTAAAAAATCAACCCAACTCGATTCAGTGAACCAAATTGAATGAAACCAATTTTGTTAGAAAGATATTGAAATGCTTAATCCAAGCCCGTTGGATTCAAATCATTTGAATCTATAGAACAACCTTGGTAAAAATAACAAGGCAGAAGCTTTTTTGCATTCAAACATTTTTCAAATTTAAACCATAATAGCTTTTGAGTTGATTCCAACTCTCAAAAATCATAATTGATCATACCTTTCAGAATATATAAAAATATATTGGTTTACTTACAGAAATAATGTTCAAGTAATAAAAGAATGCCACATAGGCATTTCTAGTTATTTATTTTTATTTAAAATAAAAGGTTAAATCTTATTAAATTGTGACACCACTTTAAATCACATCCCCATGTACTGAAATATGTGGTGATGACATGTGTCAACATGATCCCATGTTTGAGTTGGAGAATATTAAATCTTAAGTAGTTTTTCAATGAGTAGAAATTACTTTTCTAAAAATAAAATAAATAAGACAAATGCTTTATTCTAGTGATATTAGTGATGATGCTAGATCCTCTATAGAACACCTTTTTGTGATGATTGAAAGTAGTTAAGTATTGTTTGGTGATTGTGTACCTCGTATTTATTTATAGACGCTAGTACCGATCAAGGATACGAGGAGGAAGGAGGATACTACGACGAAGAAGATGAGGAGAACTTCAACCACTGCTCTGCACAAGGCAAGCCAATACTTGCAAGCTATTAACTTAGCAAGCTTATACTGATACTGATGCAAGCCTTACTAATCAAGTTGACCTATGCAAGCCAATACTTGCAAGCAATTAACTTAGCAAGCTTATACTGATACTGATGCAATCCTTACTAATCAAGTTAACCTATGCAAGCTAATACTTTCTTGTTACCATGCCAACTATATGCCCTAAGCATATGTGATCATACCCACCTGATAACCCTAATCCTAGTTTTACTTGCAAGCTTTCTACTTTATTTATTTATCAAAGCTATTACTTAGAGTTTACTTGAGTAAATTGTAGATACTAGAAAGATAATTGAAGGTTGCATAAAGAGCATAAAATTTGGCCTAAGCTAGATAATCTTGATGTCACCCTAAGGCATGAGATTGTACTTAGTTGAAACTCCACTTGTTTACCACCCCTCATTAGTGCTCACTCCTATTTGTAGATGCTAGTGCTAAGCATAAAACTTGATCAACTTTAGATGGGAATACTTGGTGGAAAAATGGTTATGAAAACCTTGGAATGATGGATCATTCTATTGAGATGTTTTGACATGTGTTTCCGAACACCAGATGATTTGGATGATGAAAATGTTGAGGCATGAGCCTTAGCCCTTTATAAAACTGATGGTTGTCTGGATGCGATACCATTCCAATTTTACCATACAACCACAATACCCGAGAATTGGGTAGGGCTTGACTGGAAACTTATATACCTTAGTATTGGTTCCCTCACGGCCAAGGTCTGAGCTGAGGCTACCTTGTGAAGATTGTCCACCTGTGCAGTACCCAAGATGACAGTTGGTCATGGTTGGGAGGCCAAACTGACAGGAGAGGTGCTTATACTAGGGCGTGTAATTGAAAGGTTAAGATTGATTATCCGCATACTGAGTATGGTGAATTCAGGATTTGTTCCTGCCGGATGTATCGAATGTTGTGGTGAAAGTGTACAATCTCTGCAGAGTGTTAAACTATTCGAATAGCCGCGTCCGTGGTTATGGACAGTTGGAGTGGCCATACTGTTCCCCCGTCAGATGTTTTCAAAATGACTTGTGAAATGAATTGAGACTTTGACTTGACCACAACAGAGTTGTGATATGAAATTCAAGTTCCCACTTAGGTGCTATAAAACTTCAACTAGCTTTCTTCATTTCTAAACTTAGTAGAGGTAAATCTGGATTTTTGCAAAACAACCCTAGAGCTTAGTGTCCTACTACAAAAACCCCCTTCACTTGTTAGTGTTAGTTTGCGAGTACTTAAAGAGTACCCATGGCTTTGTCCCTGGCTATTCCCGTGGCCAGACTATGAAGAGGAGTACCAGGAGGATGGACTCCAGGAAGGTTACGACAACTAGGATCATCTCCCATCGTCAGCTTTGTCTGTGACCCCGAAGATGGAGCTTCGCCTACGCTACCATTATTATTACGTATTTCCGCTTCTTGAGTTGTATTAAGAACTGGATCATGAGATCCTTATTTGTGTAAGACCTTATGTATGGTTTGTAATGGATGATGTACTGTGGTATCCAAATTTGTTATGTCTCGCAAAAATGGTAATCCTGGGATTGTGATGTATGGAATAACAGGCATCTGGGATTAAAAATCCGGGTGTTGACAAGTTGGTATCAGAGCCATCCTGACCATAGGAGACCCTAGTTAGACTGGACGTTTGAACCAAAAACTTAGTTTCAAAACCAAAGGAAGCAAATATTTACAAAAACTTATTCCCATTCTTATCACCTTGTTTCTTTCATAAAAACTCATGTTCCTCAAAAACTCTTGCAAAATACATAAAATTTGACACACTTGATCACTCTACTAACTTACTCATCCTATATTATTATAGATGGACGTGAAGTACAGCAAGTTTTATCAGTTGGGGAATGGAGGAGACCTTATCTTTGAGCGGGATTTGGACCAGCTTTCGGAACTTCTGGAGCGTCTGCACCCCGAGTTCTTCGGAGCTCAACTCAATGATCAAGGAGGAGAAGATCTACAGTGGCTAATTGTTGCAAGTCTCCGAGGAAAGATTGAACCTCCCACTGCAGAGGGAATTCAGTTCACCTTAAGAGAGAACAACTGGCTCGATGGACTTGCCAGGGCCATGCAGGAAGCTCTTGCCCGTCTGTGTGGGCAGAGTATCAACCAGATCAAGGGTACCCGCTTTGAGTTTTGTCCAAGGCATGATGCTATGGGACAGCCACTGGAAGCCCCATACCACCCCGAGCTGAAGACTCAGTTGGACCACCTCAGCTTCATGATGTATGATCGTCAGCAGGAATTGGATAATTGCCGTGACTACTGCAACCACAAGTCCGCCATCATCAAGACCAAGGATCAGACCATCGTGATGCTAGCGAAGGATCGCAAGTCTCGCCTCCGTCAGCTGGACAAGAAGGAACACATCATTGCTCGTCTTCGCCACCATATCTCGGATTTGGAGGATACTATCCACGAGAGAGACATGCAGTTGGAGGAAAGGGAGAATGCCGAAGAGGATCTTCGTGGAGACCCCTACTCCTATCTCAGCGATGATGATGATTTTCTGGAGGATCAGGCTATGGACTTCTTCACCGATGAGGATGATTTCGCCTTCATCGATGACGATGAGGATGACGACTACACTGACTTCGAGGAGTAGTAGCACTTGAGCACTAGTGTAGTGAGTAGTATTCGGTCCCACTGTATCGTAGTTTCCAGAATGGTTCTTAAAACCATCTGTTTTTCTTGTTTTGTGGTGTGTGTTGTATCGTGTGCTATGAATGAATGAATGAAAAGCAAGTTGCTAGAATATCTGAGTCAGACTTTCAAAACTTTTCAAAGTCCCTGAACCTTAGAAATTTCCCTCTTTTCTCATGATCTATCTCAATCTTCAGATGCCTCGTGGAGGAAGTGGTTCATCCCCGGATCCGATGTTGCAGATCCTGCAAATGTTGGTTTCTGACCATGAAGCTGAAAGAGCGGAACGTCAAGCCAACCTAGCCACCCTCAGCAGACAGCTCAGCTAGCCCATGACAATCAAGGCCACGGAAATCAGGACAACCATGGATCTAAGCTCAAGAATTTCTAGAATACCAACCCACCTGTTTTCACTAAGTCAGAAGAGCCCTTAGACGTTGATGATTGGCTGCAAACCATGGAAAATAACCTGGAAGTTGTCGGAGTGGAAGCTAACGAGAAAGTTCTGTTCGCCACCCACTATCTAGCCGGAGATGTCAGAGCATGGTGGAACAGCTTATGATGACCTGGGAGGAATTCGAGGTCAAGTTCAGCAGAACCCATGTGCCACCGGGTTTGATCAAGAGAATGAGAGATGAGTTCAGAGAACTGAAGCAAGGAAGGATGACCGTAGTGGAATACCGTGAAAAATTCTTGTCATTAGCTACGTATGCCTCGGATGAGATCGACACTGAAGCCAAGAAGAAGGAGATATTCTTGAATGGTCTACACGATGAGATGCAGACAATGTTAGTCAATATCCCCTTTGCTGATATTGAAGCCCTTGTCGACTCTGCTATCCAGATGGAAGGAAAGATCAACCAAGCCAATGAGAATCGCAAGCGTCGCATGATGCATCAACCAGGAACCCATCAGACCCCAAAGTATCGCCCTAACCCATCTCCAGGATTTGCCTCGAGAACCAACAGACCCCCGATGAACCGTTCGACCTATCCCAACCGTGGAAACCCAAGGCCCGGAGGAAATCACAACAACCCCGGGAATCTAACAATTTCAACCGTGCCCCACCCAAGTTCAACAACAACAATGCTGCCACCAACACCAACACTGCCCCGAGGACTGCAAGCAATGCTGTGCCTGTTGCAGCAAAGGACAAGTCGCAAGTGACTTGTTATGACTGTGGAAATAAGGGTCACTACTCCAACGAGTGCCCCAACAAGAAGAATACTACATCCCCCAATGCAAATGCCCCAGCTCAGCAGCAGCGTCGTGTTCAGCCTGGAAGAAGGTTTGCCCCAGGGAACTCTCTCAACCGCAACGGCCGTCTTTTTCTCATGCATGCTGAAGAAGCTCAGGAAGCGCCAGACGTCGTGCTGGGTATGTTTTGTGTTAATTCAGTACTTGCTCGAGTATTGTTTGATTCTGGTGCATCGCACTCATTTGTCACTGAAGAATTTGCATGCACTAGTAAGATTCAACCAACCAAACTGAAGCATGTTATGATTGTTCAAATCCCCGGTTCAACTACCAAAGCTAGGCAAATTTGCAAAGTCGTCCCTATCCGAATCCATGGCATAGATTTTTATGCTAATCTGATAGTACTTGGAACTAAAGGTTTGGAAGTAATACTAAGAATGGATTGGATGTCCAAACATAAAGGATTGATTGACTGTGCCAAAAAAGCCATAACCATGACCAGTACAGCCGGAATATCAGTCGAACATATATCTAAAACCTTACCTCGTCAATTCAAGTGCAACAAGAGTATAGCCCAACCTACCATTGACCAAGTCCGGATAGTCTGTGAGTACCCCGATGTATTTCCAGATGTTTTGCCCGGTATGCCCCTAGACCGGGATATCGAGTTTATCATTGAACTAATCCCCGGAACAGGACCCATAGCCCAGAGACCATATAGTATGAACCCGTATGAACTAGTAGAACTGAAGAAGCAACTGGATTCCATGTTGGAAATTGGATTGATTCAACCAAGTGCGTCACCATGGAGATCATTTGTCTTGTTTGTGGACAAGAAGGATGGAGTTAACCATTTGTGTACGGATTATCGGAAGTTGAATGATGTCACCATCAAGAACAAGTACCCATTGCCCAAGATAGAAGATTTGTTTGATCAGTTGACCGGTGCCAAAGTGTTCTCTAAGATTGATCTTATAACAGGCTATCATCAACTCAAGATTCGCGCAGAGGATATTCCAAAGATTGCCTTTACCACCAGATATGGATTGTACGAGTATACTGTCATGTCTTTTGGATTAACCAATGCCCCCGCTTATTTCATGAATCTCATGAATAAGATTTTTATGGACTTCCTGGATAAGTTTGTCGTTGTTTTCATTGATGACATTCTAATTTATTCCAAATCGGAAGAAGAACATGAGCTACACCTAAGGACCACTCTTGGAACCCTTAGACAGCATCAGTTGTATGCCAAGTTTAGCAAATGTGAATTCTGGTTACAGGAGGTAGGATTCCTCGGCCACATTGTATCAGCTGGAGGGATTGCCGTTAACCCTGCAAAGGTGAAAGATGTCGAAGATTGGCAAGCCCCAACCACTCAAACCCAAGTTCGTGCATTTCTCGGATTGGCGGGATATTACCGCAAGTTCGTAGAAGGTTTCTCGAGTATCGCCAAACCCATGACTCAATTGCTGAAGAAGTATAAGAAGTTTGAATGGACGGACAAATGTGAAGCGAGTTTTCAAGAACTCAAGAGAAGATTGATTTCAGCCCCAATCTTAATCATGCCGGATATCACGAAGCCCTTTGACGTGTATTGTGACGCATCCAAGATCGGTCTTGGATGTGTGCTAATGCAAGAAGGCAAAGTTATATCTTATCTATCTCGACAACTGAAATAGCATGAGCAGAACTATCCCACCCATGACCTAGAACTCGCAGCCGTAGTTCTAGCCCTGAAGACATGGAGGCATTACCTGATGGGAAATTGTTGTGAGATTTATTCGGATCACAAGAGCCTGAAGTATATATTCACTCAGAAGGAGCTGAATATGAGATAGAGAAGATGGATTGAGCTAATTAAGGATTAACACCTGGACATTCACTACCACCCCGGTAAAGCCAACGTGGTAGCAGATGCCCTTAGCAGATTGCCGTGCCGCTTGAACTCCATGATTTTGAAGGAGCAACCAAGCTTGCACAAAGAGATGGAAGATTTTTGGCTAGCATAGAACTTCAACCCACTTTGATCAGCCAGATCAAAGAGGCACAGAAAGGAAATGCTAGTATCACGGAATCAAGCGTCGTATCGGTACAGGCAAAGTACCCGGATTTACCGAAGACGAAGAAGGAGTTCTGTGGTACAAAGGACACCTTTGTGTACCAGCAGATTCTGAGTTGAAAGAAGTTATTTTGAAGGAAGCTCATGATACTCTTTATTCTATCCACCCCGGAGGAACAAAGATGTATCAAGATTTGAAAGAGCAATTTTGGTGGCATAAGATGAAGAGAGAAATCGGAAGCTATATCGCCAAGTGTGATATATGTTAGCGACTCAAGGCGGGACATCAAAGACCCGCAGGATTGTTGCAACCATTGCAGATTCCGGAATGGAAATGGGATTCCGTTGGAATGGACTTTATCACTAGATTGCCTACCTCTAGTAGGGGAAATGAATCTATCTGGGTCATAGTGGACAGATTGTCCAAAGTCGTCCATTTCTTACCCGTTAAGACCACATATCAGAGTTCGAAGCTAGGGGAGTTATACATCGCTAGAATCGTCAATTTGCATGGAGTCCCCAAGAACATCGTATCGGATCGAGGAACTTAGTTTACCTCAAGATTCTGGAAGAAAGTCCAAGAAGGGTTAGGAACCCGACTAGATTTCAGCACAGCTTATCACCCTCAGACTGATGGACAAACGGAGTGAGTAAATCAAATACTCGAAGATATGCTGAGAGCATGTGTGTTAGAATATGGATCTAAGTGGGAAGACTGTCTGCCATTCGCAGAATTTTCTTACAACAACAGTTATCAAGCTAGTTTGCAAATGGCCCCATTTGAATTCAAGTATGGAAGAAAGTGTCGCACCCCTTTGAACTGGTCGGAAGTAGGAGAGAGTCAGATTTTTGGACCCGACATCCTATGAGAAGCAGAAGAGAAGGTTCACAAGATTCGTGAGCACCTCAAGACAGCCTAGTCTAGACAAAAGAGTTACGCCGACAAGAGACGTTGAGACCTCGCCTTCAACATAGAAGATTTTGTGTATCTGAAAGTATCGCCATTGAACGGAATGTAGCGTTTCCAACTCAAAGGAAAGTTAGCCCCCAGATATATCGTCCCCTTCAGGATTCTGAACTGTTGAGGAGAAGTGTCGTATCAATTGGAATTACCCGAAGAGATTTCAGCCATGCACAATGTGTTCCATATCTCATTACTTCGCAAGTGTCTCGAAGTCCCAGAGAAGACTGAAGTGTTCAAGAATATCGATCACCGGACCATAGAGATCAACGATGACCTGACCTATCCTGAAGTACCCATCCGTATTTTGGAAGAAGCTTTCAGAACTACCATAACCCGAAGCATCAAGTTTCTCAAGATTCAGTGGAGCAACCACATAGAAGAAGAAGCAACCTGGGAGCGCGAAGATCACATCGGGACAGAGTTTCCCGATCTCTTCAAATCCTAGGTAATCTTTTCGTCCTTTTTCAAATCTCGGGACGAGATTTTGTTTAAGGGGGGAAGGTTTGTAACATCCCAAAAATACTAAACTTGGATCATCAAACTCTAATCACCAAATTTAGGGTTAACAAAAACTTTTCCAATTAAAATATGAAAGCATTTATATGAGTGTGCATTAAAATTTGGATTCTTTTGAATTGCCATGATTATGTGTTTCTTTGCTTGTAAAATGATTCTTAGGTGAAATAAACATCATCTAAACAATCCCCACACTTTCCCCAAAGACAAATAAATCAAAACAAACAAATTAAGTGAATGGTCACTTTGGCCAAATTAACTCCCATGCCTACTTTGGCTAGCTCTAACTTTCAGAACTTAACTGAAACTTGTTTGGATCTTTGCACCCTTGATAGTACTCATAACAAAGTACCAAGGCCCACCTTGTGATCATCTAGAAACATTCAAATGCATAGTTTAAATGACAGTTGAAAATTGAATCTATTTCATATGGGAAGATCCCACTTTTTCAAAAACAACCTCAAACCAACTCAACTTTCAAAACCCAAGCATCTACAGACTCACCACCACATGCCTAGCACACCCACCAAAAATAATTTCAAAATTCAAAACTTGAGTTCATGCGGCCATTTCATCAAACACCTTGCAGATGCAAATCAAACAAATCCTAAACACTATAGTGTGCAGTGATTCTGGCCTAACTTGTCCCCTCTCTGGACACCACTAGCCTTAGTAGATCATCTAACAACCTTAACTAATTTCTAGAACCACTGTAAGCTGGCCATTGTCATCAATGGTGAGCAGGCCGAGTGCACCATTGCCACCCCATAGTCGACAGCAAGCTATGAGCAAAACTAGCATCGCCAACCTTGTCTGGGAGCAAGCTAGCACCCCACCACCACTCCCTATCCCAGCCGCGAGCGATGCCAGCCCCTGGACCACACGCACAGACCATGCCAAGCCTCTCTGCAACCATGCCGAGAGTGCGCCCCGTGCGCCACACTCGACAGACGACCACAGACCGCACGCCTCCCTCGTCGCGTGCACGCGTGATCACCACCGTCCAAGCAACCCCGCAGACACGCCCGTTCACCGCCGCACGGACCACGAGCGCTGTGCGCCATTAAAATTCCCATCGGGCACGCTCAGAGCACCGCAGCGTTCCGACCGATCAGCACCGCCCCACGCCTCGCCACCACGTCGTTGAGCTTCGCCAGGAAGCACAACACCGCCCCTACCGTCGCCCATGCTGATAGCCCTCTGTGCCGTCGACCACGACGAGCTCAGCCCGCGCCCGTCGGTCCCCTCTCGCCACTATAAATAGAGGCCTCCCCCGCTCGAATTCTTCACACCACCTCACTCCCCTCACCTCACTAATCGGTCCACCCCTTAGCCGGAGCAAGGCGAGCAGCGCATCGCCGGAATTGCGCCGGAGTAGGCCTCTGGAGAAGAAGGGCGCCGTTGATTTCGTCCACCCCAGGAGGAGATGCCGGTACCAGGAGGTTCGCCGTTGTCGACTTTGTCGTTCGCCCGCATCACCGACCTTCGCCTGAGCCCCGGTGATCCCCCGACGACCCCCACTGAGCCGCTAGGGTTCGAGCTCGCCAGTGACTAGTTCATCGTCGACGACGACCCTTAGCCGTCGATCTTCATTCTAATCCAATGTACCATATCGCCCTGTACCGCTTCGCATGTTACCAGTACACCCCCCTGTCAGTTGCGCCCCGCGCTGCGGAGTGACACTGGGCCGGCCCAATAACCCTTCCCGCCCAGCCCACTCGTTTGAATTTAACGTTTTTCCACTTGAATTCAAACCTAGTTTTGTACCTAATTTCAAAAATCAACCCAGCTTGATTCAGTGAACCAAATTGAATGAAAACAATTTTGTTAGAAAGATATTGAAATGCTTAATCCAAGCCCGTTGGATTCAAATCATTTGAATCTATAGATCAACCTTGGTAAAAATAACAAGGCAGAAGATTTTCTGCATTCAAACATTTTTCAAATTTAAACCATAATAGCTTTTGAGTTGATTCCAACTCTCAAAAATCATAATTGATCATACCTTTCAGAATATATAAAAATATATTGGTTTACTTACAGAAATAATGTTCAAGTAATAAAAGAATGCCACATAGGAATTTCTAGTTATTTATTTTTATTTAAAATAAAAGGTTAAATCTTATTAAATTGTGACACCACTTTAAATCACATTCCCATGTACTGAAATATGTGGTGATGACATGTGTCAACATGATCCCATGTTTGAGTTGGAGAATATTAAATCTTAAGTAGTTTTTCAATGAGTAGAAATTACTTTTCTAAAAATAAAATAAATAAGACAAATGCTTTATTCTTGTGATATTCGTAATGATGCTAGATCATCTATAGAACACCTTTGTGTGATGATTGAAAGTAGTTAAGTATTGTTTGGTGATTGTGTACCTCGTATTTATTTATAGACGCTAGTACCGATCAAGGATACGAGGAGGAAGGAGGATACTACGAAGAAGAAGCCGAGGAGAACTTCAACCACTGCTCTGCACAAGTCAAGCCAATACTTGCAAGCTATTAACTTAGGAAGCTTATACTGGTACTGATGCAAGACTTACTAATCAAGTTGACCTATGCAAGCCAATACTTGCAAGCTATTAACTTAGCAAGCTTATACTGATACTGATGCAAGCCTTACTAATGAAGTTGACCTATGCAAGATAATACTTGCTTGTTACCATGCCAACTATATGCCCTAAGCATATGTGATCATACCCACCTGATAACCCTAATCCTAGTTTTACTTGCAAGCTTTCTACTTTATTTATTTATCAAAGCTATTACTTAGAGTTTACTTGAGTAAATTGTAGATACTAGAAAGATAATTGAAGGTTGCATAAAGAGCATAAAATTTGGCCTAAGCTAGATAATCTTGATGTCACCCTAAGGCATGAGATTGTACTTAGTTGAAACTCCACTTGTTTACCACCCCTCATTAGTGCTCACTCCTATTTGTAGATGCTAGTGCTAAGCATAAAGCTTGATCAACTTTAGATGGGAATACTTGGTGGAAAAATGGTTATGAAAACCTTGGAATGATGGATCATTCTATTGAGATGTTTTGACATGTGTTTCCGAACACCAGATTATTTGGATGATGAAAATGTTGAGGCATGAGCCTTAGCCCTTTATAAAACTGATGGTTGTCTAGATGCGATACCATTCCAATTTTATCGTACAACCACAATACCCGAGAATTGGGTAGGGCTTGACTGGAAACTTATATACCTTAGTATTGGTTCCCTCATGGCCAAGGTCTGAGCTGAGGCTACCTTGTGAAGATTGTCCACCTGTGCAGTACCCAAGATGACAGTTGGTCATGGTTGGGAGGCAAACTCACAGGAGAGGTGCTTATACTAGGGCGTGTAATTGAAAGGTTAGGATTGATTATCCGCATACTGAGTATGGTGAATTTAGGATTTGTTCCTGACGGATGTATCGAATGTTGTGGTGAAAGTGTACAATCTCTGCAGAGTGTTAAACTATTCGAATAGCCGCGTCCGCGGTTATGGACAGTTGGAATGGCCATACTGTTCCCCCGTCAGATGTTTTCAAAATGACTTGTGAAATGAATTGAGACTTTGACTTGACCACAACAGAGTTGTGATATGAAATTCAAGTTCCCACTTAGGTGCTATAAAACTTCAACTAGATTTCTTCGTTTCTAAACTTAGTAGAGGTAAATCTGGCTTTTTGCAAAACAACCCTAGAGCTTAGTGTCCTACTACAAAAACCCCCTTCACTTGTTAGTGTTAGTTTGCGAGTACTTAAAGAGTACTCATGGCTTTGTCCCTAGCTATTCCCGTGGCCAGACTATGAAGAGGAGTACCAGGAGGATGGACCCCAGGAAGGTTACGACAACTAGGATCATCTCCTATCATCAGCATTGCATGTGACCTCGAAGATGGAGCTTCGCTTACGCTACCGTTATTATTACTTATTTCCGCTGCTTGAGTTGTATTCAGAACTGGATCATGAGATCCTTATTTGTGTAAGACCTTATGTATGGTTTGTAATGGATGATGTACTGTGGTATCCAAATCTGTTATATCTCGCAAAAATGGTAATCCTGCGATTGTGATGTATGGCATAACAGGCATCTGGGATTAAAAATCCGGGTGTTGACACATGTGTAGTCCTCTAGCAAGTTCCTATAGTAGTTGCTCATCATTTATCAACTTAGAAATCACTTGGTTTGATGTTTGTCTAAAAATTTCAGAAAAGGGTGGTCATCGACAACCACACATTTGGAGAGATATTTGAGAGTGATGCACCTAGAAGGGAAAGGCCTTCAAGATCATCCTCCCGTGCTAGGCCCTCATACAATGATGATCTCATCACTCCGCGATTCGGCAACGAGGGAGATGAGGGGGATGCGCATCCCTCCGCCTTTCCTTTCCAAACCTTCTTGCTGGCTGCTGGGATTCTTGATGATTTTATGAGCTTGGTTCGGAGGGTTGGGATAACAAGCCTTATGCAGGATGAGAGCGTGCAATATGCTACGCTCACTAAAACATTTGTGGAGAGCTTATCCTTTACTAACAGCATGTTCAATCCCGATGTTTCTTTCAAAATTTATGGCAGGTCTTACCATATGACATTGAAGAAATTTTGTGAGGCTTTGGGACTTGGTACAGCTGGGTCAGCAAAGAAGATTCCAGCTCATCCCGCTGATTTGTTGGAGCTCTATCGTGGAATAACCAATGATGATAACCGTAGAGCTCAACGGGGAAGGATAAGAAACATTCAGCTTCCAGCCATCAGGTACTTCACTTACTATCTTGCCACTAGTGTTCTTGGTAGGGAGAACACTAGTAATATTTCCAGCTATCATTTGGCTTTCTTAGTTGCTGCGCTCAATAATGATACTAAGTACAACCTTGGTTCTATCATTGCTCGTCGCTTAACTGATAAGGGACCCATTTATGGGGGAATTATTTCTATGCGTGTTGCTACTTCCTTGGACATTGCTGTTGATCCAAATGATACAGTTTTGGCTCCTCAGAGACTTGATCTTGTTGCCATGAAGGCGCACCACTTTGTCACCACTAGCTCTACCCTTGAGAACTTGGTCTATAAAATGTTGTTTATTGACGGGGAAGAGAGAGATCCCTCTACCCCAAACCACTTTGTTTAGTATTTATCAGGGACCTTTGTCACGCTCCAAGGAGGAGATGGATGA
Source organism: Avena sativa (assembly GCA_916181665.1). Lineage (NCBI taxonomy): Eukaryota > Viridiplantae > Streptophyta > Magnoliopsida > Poales > Poaceae > Avena > Avena sativa. The sequence continues at coordinate 335,650,314 of OV702297.1, read as the reverse complement.
CAAGCTACGCTCTCTTACCTTCCATGGGCACTATCAGGAGGAAGCGCCCTCATATGACACCGTTGTACACTACACAGGGGAGTCCTCGAGCTCGTACCAGGACGACGGAGCCTCCTCGTTGTACTACGGAGGTGCACCTACTTGGGCACCATGGGATTGAGCTCCACTTAGGCCAAAAGCCTAAGCTTGGGGGCCGGTATATCGACATCACACTCATCTATATATCATGTTCGGTCAATTCTTTGTATATCCATTGTTTCGATTTTTTTTTGGTTTTTGTTGCTGCTTTCTTAAAACACAAAAATACCAAAAATATTTTCGTTGTTTCTCTTGATTTGTTTCTTTGCTTTGGTTTTCCTTAAAAGAAAAATCCAAAAAGATTTTGCTTTGCTTGGTTTGTTTTTGCTTTGCTTGTTTTTGCTTTGTTGGCTTGTTTTAAAAAATCGAAAACACCAAAAATATTTGTTGTTCTTCTCTGGTTTTGTGAGATCTTTGCAGGGTTCAGCCGTCCTTAGTGGATTTTGGTTTCATGTTATTATTCAAGTCACACAAGTGAAGGGCAATAATGAAGATTAATACAACTTGAGGTGTGGTAAGAGGTTGGTAACGAACTCTATTTGTTTTCATTTTTGTACATATACTCATCATTGTGAGCATGCTTGATGATGCTCGACATGGCACTTCGTTGGTAACCCCAAGCGTAGGGTGTGAAGAGCAAGCAACAAGTTTTCCCTCAATTGAGACCGAGGTTATCGAACCAGAAGGAGTAAGGAAATGTCACACAGGTGTTGCAAACAACACGGAGACCTGCACAACACAAACTCAAGACTTTGCCCCAACGAATCAGTGAGGATGTCAAGCTCACCGGTTTGTTATAACAAAGGATTATACAAATGGTGTGGAAGGTAATGGTTTGCAGCAAGTAAACAAGTAACAGTGGAAGATGTATCAATGGTAAAGATTGGACCGGGGTCCATAGTTCATTAGAGGTGCTCTCCTTAGATAAACAACATGGCATGAAGGGTAAACAAATTACAGCAGGGCAATTGACAGGAACTGAGCAAGGCATAACAATGCAATTACTAGTCAGAAAGATCCTATGAGATTCGATTGGGCAATACAACAAGATACATAGACCGCCATCACCTGCATCTATGACTAGAAGTCCACCTTCAGGTTATCATCTGAACCCCCTCCAGTATTAAGTTGCAAGCAACAGACAACTGCTTTAAGCAAAGTGTGTAAGGTAAACAGTCCACATGTTCCATGAACAAGAGACCGTTGTTTTATCCCTAGTGCCAATAGCACATCTACAACCTGTAATATCCTTCCTTTGTAAAGGAAAGGATCCCTGTGATTGCAATGCTAGTCCCTGGATCAATGCTAGCATCCACAGTTTAAGATGAAGTACACAGAAACAAAAGTCATTATTACATATCATTCCAGAGACAAACATAGTCTTTTAAAACTCCATGGCCACAGTCCTAATACAAGAGTTCAAATATATAATATAGTAAATAAGTCTTCATCTTCATGTGCCATAGGCAAGCATGTTGAGTGTAGACTCATGACTCCTAATCATCATCAGAATATCCTGCAACATCACAAGTTACAGCCACAGTCGGTCAATACATTGGAATAGTATTGGCAAGTGATACCTTAGTAGAATATTGGTGGACTAAATACTATATGCATTTTGGCTAAGTGTAGCTTAGGCTTGCTTCCCTCAAAATAGGTTTTGCCTATCAGTTGCAAACTCTAAGTTTTTCTTTGTCAAAAACTTATCCCAAGGAACCACCAATAGACATTGGGGTCCTTCACCCTTGTTTAACCACAAGTTTTTACTTAGAAATTGGGATGAGGAGATTCTTGATAGATTCCATGTCTTGATGCTCAAGTTGTCCAATACCAGGGACATGGCTAAGTACTTAGATTCTTCCATCTGCAGAGGTTGTGCACTTTCCCCACAAGACTTGATTTTCACCAAGACAGGACCTTTCGGAAGCCTTCCCTTAGACCAAATGGACGTGTTCCAACCTATCATCCCACTACCACCAACTGTCCAAATGGCTAAGTTATAGCAACCTAGGTGATCCAGGCAGAGCCCATATTGCCAAGTGGCTGCACTAGAAGCTTCTTAACATTTGGCCTCTCAAATCCCTTTGTTCTTGGGTGGCTTTCCACAAGTGAGATACACAAGGTAAACCATATAAATGGGCCTTGTGTAACCACTCAACATAAACCATTCCTTCCATTCCACCCAGGTGTTTCATTCACTTAGTTGTTTTATTAAGCAAAACACAAGTCCAAAGACTTAGAAATATTTTATCATAGCATGAATATTTCACCACCCTTGGTTGCTACTAGCTAGGCTAAGCATGGCATAGATAAACATCTTAACTTAGAAATTTCTAGCAATTCTACAACTACTAGGATTTCCCAAGCATAGCATATAAAAACCAAAATTTATCCATGCAAGTCTAGCAAAATATTTCTAATGCATATTTGAAAAAACATAGGAATAAAACCATGAAGTACCACTTGCCTTGGTAGTTTGGAGAGTAGCTACAATCCTCACAATCACAATCACTATTTCCACCAAAATCTACACATAAAATGATAACACCAAATCACAAACAAAATATACACAAGCAAAAATATATGGATGCATGCAATATGATATGTGATGATTTTCTATAGTCAACAATACAAGTGCACAGTACTGATTCATAAACAAGTTCAAAACTTGCCAAACAAACTTTATTTGAACATTAAATCATTTCTCAAATAATTATTATATCCAAATTATGCCTACACATGTTTCTGCAAAAACACTCATTTTAACTGAAGCAAAACATTAAACACATTGCATAAATGGAAAGGGCTTTCTCTCCTGATTCCATTGATATAAAATTTGTCAAATTTGAACGTGGGAATCAAAAGTTATGATTAAAACAAAATCAAACATCTAATAGATCTAATTCAAAATTTTAAAACGAAACCTGTGCCACGCGGCGGCTTCTAACTGGCTGGTACCGCTTCGTGCCGGATCACGCTTCTGAGCCATTAGATCTATATTAAACGCGCGGCTTAGATCTGCCCGTACCTCTTCGCCTAGCGTCTAATCTCAACCACTAGATCTAGATCCAGTGGATCACATCTCTCTGACCTAAAACCGGCGCGCAGCTGGTTGCTGGCGGCGGTGGCATTGCTGCCGACGATGTTCCGGCGAAACGAGAGGGGCAGGGGGGTCGTGTGTGTGTGCTTACCGAGACCGCGAGAACGTGGGGATGCTCAACGTGTGGACGGACAGGGTCGGGGCGCACGGACACAGCAGCACGAGCTCGTCGGAGTTACTGGCGGCGTCGGATGCTCACTGACGGAGTCGAAGGCGATGTTCTGGGGCACGAGGATCCAAACAAAAGGTGTTAGCAGGTGCGCTAGATGCAGGCGAACATGCTCGTGTGATTCAGAAACAGAGGAGAACACGAGGCTCACCGAATTTAGTCGCCGGAGTCGAGGTGAGCTTCAGTCGCTTCCAGAGGTGGACGATGGCGATGGTCTAGGGCGATTCAGAAAGAAACAGAGGCATGAGAAGATGCGTAGGATGATTGCGAAGCAGCTCGCATGAACCAGAAATCAAGGGGCGCCTACTACTCACCGCGATGGCTCGCCGGAGTCTCTCGGTACAGCGGCGGTGCAAGTCAAATTGCGGGCAGCCTGGTGGTGCTTCTGGCTAGCTTTGTTTGGGGAAAAGGTCGCGAGGGGGAGGGGTTTATGTAGCCAGAGCGGGGGCGGAAATCACTCGCCGAATCAATGCAATTAAGCGCGGCATAAGTGAGGGGGAAACGGCAGCGGCGAGGTGGTTGTCGGCGTTGATTGAGGACGAAGGGGTGACGCGGCAGTGAGGGCCCAGTCGTCAGCGAGTGGGTACACGTGTGCGGGGTAGGAAACGAGGGGAGAGGGGAAAACCCGGGTGGGCTGGTTGTTGGGCTTGCTTCGATGTTGGGCCAAAAGCCGACGCCAGCCTTTTTCCTTTTCCTTAATATTTTTCTTTTTCTGATTGAATTTCCAGGAACCATTTTCAAATGATTTCAAAAGCTATTCGAATTCAAACCTTTTCAGGATTTTTGTAGAGTGCAACACTCACAAATCTGGACATAAAACCAAGTGGTCACTTTGCACTTGCCTGGTCACTTGGAATAAAACAAAATAAACAGTGACATAGCACTAGTTTTAAATAGGCTTTGAAAATGGTTTTGAATAATATTTGTTTTGTAAATTTTGGTTTAAGTGTTAGCAATCAAGCAACACAAACTGAGAGTAACAAGATTTGGTTTTGAACAAATAACTTCTCATTGGAGAGTAGATTTTGATTTAGTGTTGATCACATAAAATAATGAGCAATAGATGCTCCTGTTTTAAAATGGTTTTTGAAATGAAACCCTAAGTGTTCATGGATGCATGGATGATATGCATGAGTTTTGAAACATGATTTTAGGGATGTTACAAATCTAACCCCCTTAAGGTGAATCTCGCCCTCGAGATTCGGATTGTCTAGCAAATAGGTGAGGGTGGTCTTTCCGAAGATCATCTTCTCTTTCCCATGTTGCTTCTTCTTCGGAATGATGGTTCCATTGAACTTTGCAGAACTTGATAGTCTTAGTCCGAGTAACTCTTTCTGCAGTCTCAAGAATCTTGATAGGTTTCTCTTCATAAGTGAGATCACTTTCCAAATGGACCTCTTCCAAAGGTATAGTATCCTTAAAAGAAGTTTCTTCCATTTCTGGATGACATTTCTTAAGCTGACTCACATGGAACACATTATGAACAGCTGACAAAGACTCTGGCAATTCGATCTCATAAGCTACTTCTTTATGACTTAGAATCTTGAATGGTCCAACATATCTTGGGGCCAATTTACCTTTGACACCAAACCTTTTCACTCCACGGAGTGGTGCTACTCTAAGATAAGCTCTATCACCTACTTCATAGGTGACTTCTCTACGCTTAGGATCTGCGTAGCTCTTTTGTTGGGACTGTGCTATCTTCAACCTGTCCTTAACCAGTTTGACTTTCTCTTCAGCCTCTTTGATAAGTTCTGGTCCGAACAAACTTCTTTCTCCCACACCATTCCATAACAATGGGGTGGTAAACTTTCTCCCATAAAGAAACTCAAATGGTGCCATCTCAATACTGGCTTGATAGCTGTTATTATAAGAGAATTCTTCGTAAGGCAGACTTTCATCCCAACTAGCTCCATAGTCTAGAGCACATGCCCTCAACATATCTTCAAGAATCTGATTTGTCCTTTCTGTCTGTCCATCAGTTTGAGGATGAAATGCAGTGCTGAATTCCAACCTCGTTCCCAATGACTCATGTAGCTGCCTCCAAAAATGAGAGGTGAATTGGGTTCCCCTATCAGACACAATACTCTTGGGTACTCCATGTAGACATACAATTCTGCTCATATAGATCTTGGCTAACTTAGCACTTGTGTAAGTTGTCTTCACGGGTATAAAATGAGCCACTTTAGTTAGGCGATCCACTACTACCCAAATAGAATCATATCCTGACCTGGTCCTTGGTAATCCGGTAATGAAATCCATACCAATCTTGTCCCACTTCCAATCAGGAATAGGTAGTGGTTGTAACAATCCTGCTGGTTTCTGATGTTCTGCTTTCACTCTACTACATACATCACACAAAGCAATATGTTCGGCGATATCCTTCTTGAGGTTATTCCACCAAAATCTTTCCTTCATATCCATGTACATTTTGGTGTTACCCAGATGAATAGAATATGGTGAGTTATGTGCTTCCTGTAATATCAGTTTTCGAAGTTCCGGATCTTGTGGAACACAGATACGTTTTCCATGCCATAAAGTACCTTGTTCGTCTTCATGGAATCCTTTGGATTTTCCCTTGCCAATCTTTTCCTTAATCTCTTCAATTTCCTTATCTGTCTTTTGGGCTTCTTTGATCTTATCCAATAAGGTGGGTTGAACATCCAAAGACATGAGATGTCCCTCAGGCACAATCTCCAATCTGAGATCTCTAAATTGGGCACACAGATCATCTGGCAATTCGCCCTTAGTAAGGCCATTCACAAAAACCTTACGGCTTAGAGCATCTGCTACAACATTTGCTTTACCGAGGTGGTATTGCAAACTCAAGTCATAGTCCTTGATGAGTTCTAGCCATCTTCTTTATCTCATGTTAATTTCTTTCTAGGTGAAGATATACTTCAAACACTTGTGATCTGTGAACACTTCACAACGCTTTCCCAAAAGATAATGTCTCCATGTTTTAAGTGCATGGACAACAGAGGCTAACTCTAAATCATGAGTAGGGTAGTTCACTTCATGAGTTTTGAGTTGTCTCGAGGCATAAGCCACAACTTTCCCTTCTTGCATAAGTACTGCACCTAATCCATGATGAGATGCATCACAATATACTTGGAAATCTTTCTCCAAATCTGGCAAACATAAGACTGGTGCTGTCACAAGTCTCTTCTTTAACTCCTGAAAGCTGAGTTCACAACCTTCAGACCAAGCAAATTTCTTGTCTTTCTTTAACAATTCTGTCATAGGCTTAGCTACCTTGGAAAAATTCTCAATGAATCTTCTGTAGTATCCTGCCAAGCCAAGGAAACTACGAACCTCCTTTACTGACTTAGGAGATTCCCATTCAGTCACAGCTGAAACTTTAGCAGGATCAACTGCTACACCATCTCCTGACACAACGTGTCCAAGAAATCCAACTTCATTTAACCAAAATTCACACTTGCTGAATTTGGCATACAGCTTATGCTCTCTAAGCTTCTCAAGTATCAAACGCAAATGTCCTTCATTCTCCTCTTTGCTCTTCGAGTAGATTAGAATGTCATCGATGAATACGACAACAAACTTGTCAAGGAACTCCATGAACACTTTGTTCATCATATTCATGAAGTATGCTGGTGCATTGGTCAAACCAAATGGCATCACGGTATACTCATACAATCCATACCTTGTGGTGAAAGCTGTCTTAGGTATGTCTTGTTCTCTTATCTTGAGCTGGAAATAACCTGACCGGAGATCAATCTTTAAGAACACACAAGCTCCTTCTAGCTGATCAAACTAGTCATTGATTCTAGGCAAAGGGTATTTATTCTTGATAGTCACCTCATTGAGTGAACGGTAATCTATGCCTTTGACTTCTATCTTTCTTTTCCACAAACAAAACTGGTGCTCCCCAAGATGAAGAACTTGGTTGGATAAATCCTTTTTGCAACTGTTCTCCAAGTTGCTTCTTGAGTTCTTTCAACTCATCAACTGACATCTTATACGGTCTCTTTGCTATTGGTCCAGATCCTGGTAGCAAATCAATAAGAAATTCCACATCTCTATCTGGTGGCATTCCTGGCAATTCTTCCAGAAACACATCCGGATATTCACTCACAATTGGCACATTGTCTATGCTAACCCCCTTAAGAGAATTTAGCTTACTCCTTTTTGCTTCAAAGTTGGTCTTGAATCTGATCCTTTTGTTTTCTGGAGTTGTGAGTGAGACGGTATGATTTGCACAATCTATCACTCCCTTGTGTTTAGTCATCCAGTCCATTCCCAAAATAACATCCAATCCTTGGGAATTTAGGATTATCAGATTAACGGGAAACTTATACTTCCTAAACTCTATGACTAGATCATGACATCCTGAATTCACTATCATTTCTCCACCAGAAGAACTTACTTTTATAGGGCACCCAATAGTTTCTACCGGTAGTTCATTTCTTTCAACAAATGCTCTTGATATGAATGAATGAGATGCACCAGTATCAAAGATAACAAATGTTGGAACCGAATTGAGTTTGAACTTACCAGCAACAGCATCAGGTTCCTCATAAATTTCCTCCACATTGATGTGGTTCACTTGTCCCTTTTGAAAAGGGTTGGGCTTGTTGGGTCCTTCAACTTTCTTCTCTAGGCATTCATTTGCATAATGCCCCATCTTCTTGCACTTGAAACACTCAACCTGACTAAGATCCTTCTTGACAGGCTGGCTTCCACTGCCACTTCCACTATGGTGGCTCTTATATCCACCCTTATGATTCTTGTACTTGTCATGACTACAGTGACTCTTGTTGTCATGATGACGGTTGTGGTTGTGATGTTTGTTGAATTTTCCATGCTTGTGGGATCCTGAACTCCCACTATCATCATAATGGGAACGCTTGTGAGACGATCCCGAGCTGTGCTTGTCAGAGTGCTTTCTCTTCCTACTTTCGACTTGCTTCATCTTGTTCTCCAAAATAGCAGCCTTGTCACAGAGAGACTGGTATGTGGGAACATAGGCCACAGCTAACTGCAGGTTCAGTTCATCATTCAACCCTTCAAGGAACTTTTCCTTCATCTTAGCATCAGTGTCAACTTCATCCGGTGCATATCGCGCCAGATTGTTGAACTCCTCAATGTATTCAGCCACGCTGCGGTGGCGTTGCTTCAAGTTATGGAACTCTTTCTTCTTCAAACTCATCACTCCGGATAAGATGTGAGCAGTACGGAAACCATCTTCAAAGATAGCCCATGTCACATCCTCAATGGGAGTGGTGATTTGGAAGTTATCCCACCAAGTGGTTGCTGGTCCTTCCAACAAGTGAGCTGTAAATCTGACTTTCTCTTCATCAGTACAGCCAACTTTTACCAAGTCCTTGTTCACAGAGCGTAGCCAATCGTTGGCCACCATGGGATCAGTAGTTCCTGAGAACTTTGCTGGCCTTAGTCTCAAGAATCTGGTAAGCATTTCAAAACCCGGTGGATTGTTCTGATTGTTGTTGTTGTTGTTATTGTTGTTGTTGTTGTTCTGATTCTGGATGAACATAGTCATCATTTGCATCAGCTGAGTCTGAGTTGTCATCATTTGCTGCATTTCAGGGGTGATGTTGTTGTTGTTGGGGTTGGGATTGGCACGTCGGGGAGGCATCTGTGGTTTGTTCAATAGAGATAAGAATGAGATAACCATAGATGCTAACATGCACAATACATCACATAAACAATCACCAAACATGCATCATAATAATAATAGTTCAACAACATAAACGACAAGTTTGCAAAGTAAACACACCAATAGCAAGCCATCCACATGTTGGATGGTCATTGCGACTCAATAATCAAAGACATGATAAATAAAAGTAAATGAGTAGTCATCACTACTCCTCGGCATCAACCTCCTCCTCAACAAATGTAAGACATGCATTCTCCATAGCGGTCTTGTATTCCTCGACATTGGTGGTCAAGGTCTCTACTTTGGCTTTGAGAGCCCTCTTCTGTGAACGAAGCCTCTCAATCACAGTCTGCTGATGCTCGAGCTCGAAGTCCTTGGCCTCCAGTTCTGCAGTCATGTCTCGAATCCTCTTGTTCCTATCTTGGACTCGCTTATCTTGACTCTTGAACTTTCTGTCCTGACTCTCAAACTTGGCCTCCATCTCCTTGACTATCTCATCTTGCTCCGCGAAGAGCTTGTCCTTCTCACGAAGCTGCACCTGGAGTTCGTCATTGCTGAGCATGACGTTGGTCCTATCAGTGTCCACGTGCCTAAGAAGAACCTCTAAGTCCTGGAGGTATAGACGAATCGGCTCTGCTGTCTCCCTCAAAGTATCCTCGAAGTCAATGGCCTCACCATCCTCATCTCGTCTACCGAAGGTGTGGAAGTGAGTACCTCTAACCTGTCGAGAGTGTCTCCCTAACAGACGTCCAATCAAGTCCTGCATGACTACCTCTAGGCCTCTCTCCTTGTCATCATGCATGAGCTTGAAGATGATAGCCTTCGTGGTAGGCTCAGTCTGGCGTCCGGGCTGATTAACCTTGAAGCCCCAAAGATCTTTCCTCTCAAACTTGGTGAGGGGAAGCACCATGATGGTAGGAAGAGGGAGATTGAGCAAACTAGTGAGCTCAATAATACGAGGGCTAAAACGAGTTCCCTTGAACTCTTCAGCCGTGCTGATGGTAACATTAGGCATCTATTTATAAGATAGAAAAAGTTAGAGTCAACACAAAGAATAATTTTACAAGACAAAGCATCACAAGCATAACATTGACAAACACACAAGTCATAGCATACATAAAATCCATTACAAGCATCCAAGGTTCACTTATTTTAAACAACATTTGGAAAATAAAATGATAAGTGTGGTGGTCCAACTAGCGAAGTACGCTTACAATCCCATCTCACTTGCCAAGTTGGCTAACAAGGCATCCCTAGAGGCAATCTGTTTGTCTAAATCACAAGACTCCATTGCTAAGTCTATGATGTCCTTCCTTAAGCTTTGGTTGGTAGCCTCTAACTCTTGGGTATGTTTCTTTTCTTCCTTAAGATCATTCTGAGTGTTAAGCATTCTGCACTTGATTCTATCACCAAGTTCTTATATAGCCCTCCAAGCTGCATCCCTTGCCGAATCAAAGAATGTGGTGTGCATCATTGTGTTGGTGACCATGCAGAATCTTGAGTCCTTGTGGTTGTCTTCCTTGTTTTTATACAAGTGAAGTTGCACCCACCAGTACTCAACTCCTTCATCCATCACAGGAAAACCTCTGTACACAGCTGAACCATGTATTCCCATGGCAACCATGAGGTCCTTGAGAGCCTTGGGGAACTCTGTCTCACATTCCAAAGTCATAGTCATGAGTGGTCCCTTCTTCACGGCTTCGTTGATGGAGTTCATCTACAAATATAGATGAGAAAGAAGATTAGAAAAGTTTACGAGAAGAAAAGACAAGTGTGGAAGTTGTTGAAAAATTTTCCTTAGTCGTTTCCAATCCTAGGGTCATAATCCTACAGGCAACACAGTGCTCTGATACCATCTGTAAGATCCCTCCTTTGTAAAGGAAAGGATCCCTGTGATTGCAATGCTAGTCCCTGGATCAATGCTAGCATCCACAGTTTAAGATGAAGTACACAGAAACAAAGGTCATTATTACATATCATTCCAGAGACAAACATAGTCTTTTACAACTCCATGGCCACAGGCCTAATACAAGAGTTCAAATATATAATATGGTAAATAAGTCTTCATCTTCATGTGCCACAGGAAAGCATGTTGAGTGTAGACTCATGACTCCTAATCATCATCAGAATATCCTGCAACATCACAAGTTACAACCACAGTGGGTCAATACATTGGAATAGTATTGGCAAGTGATACCTTAGTTGAATATTGGTGGACTAAATACTATATGCATTTTGGCTAAGTGTAGCTTAGGCTTGCTTCGCTCAAAATAGGTTTTGCCTATCAGTTGCAAACTCTAAGTTTTTCTTTGTCAAAAACTTATCCCAAGGAACCACCAATAGACACTGGGGTCCTTCACCCTTGCTCAACCACAAGTTTTTACTTAGAAATTGGGATGAGGAGATTCTTGATAGCTTCCATGTCTTGATGCTCAAGTTGTCCAATACCAGGGACATGGCTAAGTACTTAGATTCTTCCATCTGCAGAGGTTGTGCACTTTCCCCACAAGACTTGATTTTCACCAAGACAGGACCTTTCGGAAGCCTTCCCTTAGACCAAACTGTCCAAATGGCTAAGTTATTGCAACCTAGGTGATCCAGGCAGAGCCCATATTGCCAAGTGGCTACACTAGAAGCTTCTTAACATTTGGCCTCTCAAATCTCTTTGTTCCTGGGTGGCTTTCCACAAGTGATATACACAAGGTAAACCATAGAAATGGGCCTTGTGTAACCACTCAACATAAACCATTCCTTCCATTCCACCCAGGTGTTTCATTCACTTAGTTGTTTTATTAAGCAAAACACAAGTCCAAAGACTTAGAAATATTTTATCATAGCATGAATATTTCACCACCCTTGGTTGCTACTAGCTAGGCTAAGCATGGCATAGATAAACATCTTAACTTAGAAATTTCTAGCAATTCTACAACTACTAGTATTTCCCAAGCATAGCATATAAAAACCAAAATTTATCCATGCAAGTCTAGCAAAATATTTCTAATGCATATTTGAAAAAACATAGGAATAAAATCATGAAGTACCACTTGCCTTGGTAGTTTGGAGAGTAGCTACAATCCTCACAATCACAATCACTATTTGCACCAAAATCTACACATAAAATGATAACACCAAATCACAAACAAAATATACACAAGCAAAAATATATGGATGCATGCAATATGATATGTGATGATTTTCTATACTCAACAAGACAAGTGCACAGTACTGATTCATAAACATGTTCAAAACTTGCCAAACAAACTTTATTTGAACATTAAATCATTTCTCAAATAATTATTATATCCAAATTATGCCTACACATGTTTCTGCAAAAACACTCATTTAAACAGAAGCAAAACATTAAACACATTGCATAAATGGAAAGGGCTTTCTCTCCTGATTCCATTGATATAAAACTTGTCAAATTTGAACGTGGGAATCAAAAGTTATGATTAAAACAAAATCAAACATCTAATAGATCTAATTCAAAATTTTAAAACGAAACATGTGCCACGCGGCGGCTTCTAACTGGCTGGTACTGCTTCGCGCCAGATCACGCTTCTGAGCCGTTAGATCTAATTTAAACGCGCAGCTTAGATCTGCCCGTACCTCTTCGCCTAGCGTCTAATCTCAACCACTAGATCTAGATCCAGTGGATCACATCTCTCTGACCTAAAACCGGCGGCGCAGCTGGTTGCTGGCGGCAGTGGCGTTGTTGTCGACGATGTTCCGGTGAAACGAGAGGGGCAGGGGGGTCATGTGTGTGCTTACCGAGACCACGAGAACGTGGGGATGCTCAACGTGTGGACGGGCAGGGTCGGGGCGCACGGACACAGCAGCACGAGCTCGTCGGAGTTGCTGGCGGCGTCGGATGCTCACTAACGGAGTCGAAGGCGATGTTCTGGGGCACGAGGATCCAAACAAAAGGTGTTAGCAGGTGCGCTAGATGCAGGCGAACATGCTCATGTGATTCAGAAACAGAGGAGAACATGAGGATCACTGAATTTTGTCGTCAGAGTCGAGGTGAGCTTCAGTCGCTTCCAGAGGTGGACGATGGCGACGGTCTAGGGCGATTCAGAAAGAAATAGAGGCATGATAAGATGCGCAGGATGATTGCGAAGCAGCTCGCATGAACCAGAAATCAAGGGGCGCCTGCTACTCACCGCGATGGCTCGCCGAAGTCTCTCGGTACAGCGGCGGTGCAAGTCAAATTGCGGGTAGCCTGGTGGCGCTTCTGGCTAGCTTTGTTGGGGGAAAAGGTCGCGAGGGGGAGGGGTTTATGTAGCTAGAGCGGGGGCGGAAATCACTCGCCGAATCAATGCAATTAAGCGCGGCATCAGTGAGGGGGAAACGGCAGCGGCGAGGTGGTCGTCGGCGTTGATTGAGGACGAAGGGGTGACGCGGCAGTGAGGGCCCAGTCGTCAGCGAGTGGGTACATGCGTGCGGGGTAGGAAACGAGGGGAGAGGGGAAAACCCGGGTGGGCTGGTTGTTGGGCTTGCTTCGCTGTTGGGCCAAAATCCTGACGCCAGCCTTTTTCCTTTTCCTTAATCTTTTTCTTTTTCTTATTGAATTTCCAGGAACCATTTTCAAATGATTTCAAAAGCTATTTGAATTCAAACCTTTTCAGGATTTTTGTAGAGTGCAACACTCACAAATCTGGACATAAAACCAAGTGGTCACTTTGCACTTGCCTGGTCACTTGGAATAAAACAAAATAAACAGTGACATAGCACTAGTTTTAAATAGGCTTTGAAAATGGTTTTCAATCATATTTGTTTTGTAAATTTTGGTTTAAGTGTTAGCAATCAAGCAACACAAACTGAGAGTAACAAGATTTGGTTTTGAACAAATAACTTCTCATTGGAGAGTAGCTTTTTATTTAGTGTTGATCACATAAAATAATGAGCAATAGATGCTCCTGTTTTAAAATGGTTTTTGAAATGAAACCCTAAGTGTTCATGGATGCATGGATGATATGCATGAGTTTTGAAACATGATTTTAGGGATGTTACACAACCGAAGAGATTTCTGTCACTTCCCTTGGAAACTAGAGGCATGAACCCACTATCGAGCATAAATACTCCCTCTTGGAGTCGCTAGCAACTACTTGGCCAAGATAGCTACTAACAATGGAGAGCATGCAAGATCACAAGCAACACAGACATGATAGAATCATAAAGACAAAACCATTAATCAAACCAACATAATAATCTCAATATCCATCGGATCCCCGCAAACACAACATGCATGATTACAAATAGATTAGATCTTGATCATGAATGGAGCTCACAAGATCTATACATGAAAGCACAAAGGAGGAGATACAACCATCTAGCTACTACATGGACCCATAGTCCAAGGTGGAACTACTCATGCATCATACCAGAGAGAAGGCCTCCGGGATGATCTCCCATCCGGCAGGGTGCCGGGAAGAACTTCAGATCCTCCCTGATCTAGGGATGATGGTGGCGGCGGCTACAGAAGGTTTCGTGGAGATTTGATCGGGTCCTTAGGGTTTCTGCATCGGGGGCTTCTTATAGGCGAAGGGGAAGGCCGAGGAGGCGACCAGGGGGGCCAAACCCTAGCCAGGCGTGGGCCCACCCCTGGCAGCGCCTAGGGGGTCTGGCTGCCCTGGCCCGCTTCCTCGTCTCCCCTCTGGACTTCTTGTTCCCCACGGAAAGTAATTGACTTTGACGTTTGTCCCGTCCAATTCCAAGAATATTTCTTTACTAACCTTTCTGAAACCAAAAACAGCAAAAAATAGGCATCTGGCACTGTTGCAACTTGTTAATAGGTTAGTACCAGAAAATATGTAAAACGCACCTCAAAGTGTAGACAAGCAAAGCAAAGTAGCTACTAAACAAGAATGGAGCATCAAAAATTATAGATACATTTCCGACGTATCAACATCCCCAAGCTTAACTCCTGCTCGTCCTCGAGTAGGTAAGTGATAAAAGAATAATTTTTGAGGTGACATGCATCCTCACAATAAAGATCCAACCATTTGCAAGCATTGAAAGCTGGGATCAAAGAACTCTAAACATGTGCATGAAAGATGGAGTTCTAACAAGCGGACATAGTAACTATGCATGCAACATGACAAGATACAAACAAAGATCATGAATAACATGCATTGAAAAACGTTTGTTTGTTTCACCTACAGAAAACATAGCATAGTGGCAATCAGCTTGTCCCTCATAGAGTAGCAATATAGATGCAAAGGACACCTTCAAAGTTCACAAGGGTGACTAGAAACAAATATCACAAGAACAAGTAATATCATAATATGCATCAATTAATAAGCTTTGGAACACTGCACACAGAATGACAACTATGCTCTCTTAATGGTGCCTAAAGGTAGAAGGTGGAGATTCAATAATGGTGGAATAAAGGCCTTTTTGTAAAGGAAGCAGGGATTACAAGTTTCAAAAATAGCTTCCAAAAATTATGGTACTTGTTAGCTTTCAGCCCCCATTGCCCCTATCATAAGCATCTTGAAGTGGTTAAGGTTAAAGTGGCAAAGATGGAGTATATGCTTGATGAAGTATAAGTTGGCTATCTCAAGTCCCTTTAATATGAGGGCCACACCTCATGCATACTCAACTTTGGGTCCAGGTAAGTTCTTGTCATTGTAATTATTTGCATATCATTGAGAACCGCCAACGGGGTACCCCTTGCACATGGTACAGGAGCTTTCCCATAACCAAAATGACAAGGCAAGCAGACAATGAGCATCTCAGCAATCTTTTTATTTACCACATGCATAGCTTTTTATTGAGGATGCTTCATAGATAGCTCATTATGGTGATGCTACAAGTTTCCACCATGATTAGGCATGGCTTAGGCTAGCGGCACAGGCGTTTCTCTAACACGGGATACAAACTCCATGGACTTACAAGTTCCTTATTTATTTCACACCGGTGACATCCATAGACAAAATAGCATGATATCAACTGAGTACAAAGTACAAGTGCAATGTTGAAAACGTTCCCGTGATAGCACGGTTCTGCTAATTCCAACTTATAAGTGCAAGCATATACAACAAAGTTGTCACAATGGTTCAAGTTTATTAGAGGCAAAGAATATAAAGTGTGTCATCAAGTTCGTGAGGGCTTTAATCACTAAGTTTTCACATAACAAGATAGTTTTTAATTGGAAGATAGTTGAAAACAAGAATATACTTGGAATGGTGTAACACACCATGCATAGGAGTTTATAGTGGACACTTTGGAAAAACTTGGTTTCTTGGGAGTTGGAAGCATGAGTAGAGTTTACTCATACAAGTGGAGGCTAGCAAAAGACTAGGAGCAACCAACTAAGAGAGCATAATGGCCATAATCATGCAGAGCAACAAAGCATACTAATCAAAGCAAAGAGTGTTACTACAAGTCAAGGACTAAATGATCATAGAGGCTAATGGTGACTGGTCATAGTCATAACATGGTGTGAGCATGTGCCAAGTCAACCCAAGCAAAGCATCAAAGGGAATACCACAGTACTATGCTTTTGCATGCTAAAACAATGCATAATTTCTTCAAGGCACACTAAGCAATCCCAATTGTTTGGAACAAGACATGCTACAACAATAAAATCACTAAGCATAATGCTAAAACAACACCTAGCATGTCATGCTAAAGTCTAAGTCATAGTTGATGCAAGCTCCTATTGCACTTCAAGCAAGAACTTACTACTCCTTTCCAACATCAAGCAACTTATTTTCAAAACAACACATCGAGAATGGGGGTCCAAACTACTTTATTCAAGCAAACTAAACAACCTAAGCAACGCAAACGAAAACTAAGACGCTCCAAGAACAACACAATTGTGCATGAAACAATAAAAATGAAGTGTCTAGATAGACCTGAGATTTTTATTGATGAAGAAGGGGATGCCTTGGGCATCCCCAAGCTTGAGCTTTTGTCCATTCTTCATCTCATTGCATCATTCTCTCTTTACACCTGAAATTTTTCCTTCATACAAAACTTCACACAATCTTCATTAGCAACATTAGTTTATTCAAAAGATATTAGACCTCTGGCAAAGCTTTGGAACAGTAAGGCTTTTCAATAAAAAACAATCTACCGTCGTAACTCCTTTAAAAAGCTCAATTCACCTAAAGAGAACTCAAAAAGGAATCAATAAGAAGCAAATGCAAATAATGGTAGAAATCTGTCAAAACAGACCAGCAGGTCGAAACCGATTTTTTCGAACATCTTATGTTGCTCCAATCAAAAAGTGTTAAACTAACTAAAGTTAGATAACATACTTGGGGATTTATTCGTAAATTTTGAGCTCAATCCTAGTTACAGATACTCCTCACGAATTTTTTTGGTGGAGGATAGAAATCTGTTTTGGGACAGCAACTCCCCAAATCTTACTTCCCTCTCATTAGAAGTCATTCTTGGCACAAAAAGCAAAAAAAATGATAAGGAGAGTCATTACTGAAGTAATAACTTCCAAGACTCAAGGAAACTATTGGGTTATCTCCCAACAAGTACTTTTCTTTAACGCCTTTAAGTTAGGCACAAGAAGCAAGAAGAATCAAGTATTTTCAAATGAGGAAGCATTAACATCAAACCTTGCTTTCAAAGGGGGATCAAAGAGCAACTTATCTATCCTCATAGGGAAGTGTTCAATACCTTTCTTGAATGGAAAATGATATTTAATGGCGCCTTCTTTCATATCAATGATGACACCAACTGTTCTAAGAAAGGTCTTCCCAAAGTAATAGGATAAGACGCATTGTATTCAACATCCAAAACATAGAAATCCACAGGGACATAAGCATTGTTAAACATAATGAGAACATCATTAATACTATCCATAAGTTTCTTCTTAGCATTATCATTGAGTGGGACATCCAAATAACAATCTTCTAATGGTGGCAAATCAAGCATTTCATAAATCTTCCTAGGCATAATAGAGACACTAGAACCAAGATCACATGAAGCTTTGAGGTCAAAGTCATTCACTTGCACATTAATAATAGGTTCCTAACTATCTTCTACTTTCCTAGGAATAGAAGCTTTGTGCTTTATCTTCTCTTCCTTAATCTTAACAAGAGCATTTGTAATGTGTTTAGTGAAAGCAACATGCATATCACTAGCATCAAAACTTCTAGCAAGCTTTTGCAAGAACATAATCACTTTAGAAATATTGCAACCATCAATATCAAACTCAAACTTAGCATCACTAGTAGTAGGCTCAATAGGCTTAGGAATAGTAGGAGGAGGAATATGGACTACTTGTGGTTTAGTGGTGATGGTGCACACACTATTGTTTCTATCAATTTCAGCTTCCCTTTCCCACTTAGCATCAAGCTGAGCTAACAGCCAAACATTTTCATCAATAGTAACTTATATGGCATGAGCAATAGCAAAGGTATTTTCCATGTCTTTAGGTTTAGCAGCCATTTTATTAATCAAATAGGACTGAGCTTCAGACAAAGAGGATATATTTTTCTCAACAGTTAAAAGCTTTTCCTCTATAGTCTTATTGAAAGTGGTTTGTTTACTAATAAAGTCTTTGAGCATGACTTCAAGTTCAGAGGGGTCACTTCTAGCATTATTGTAAGAGTTTCCATAGGAATTGCCATTATTAGGAGGATAAGGCCTATAATTGTTGTTGCTACCAAACTTGTTCCTATAGGCATCGTTGTTGAAATTGTTGTTTCTAATGAAGTTCACATCAACTTGCTCTTCTTGAGCAACCAAAGAGGCTAAGGGAACACTATTAGGGTCTAAAGGAGTTTTCCCATTAACAAGCATAACCATAATAACATCAATCTTTTCACTCAAAGAGGAAGTTTCCTCAACGGAATTTACCTTCTTACCATGTACAGCTCTCTCAACAAGCCATTCAGAGTAGTTAACCATCATATTATCAAGGAGCCTTGTTGCATCACCCAAAGTGAGCCCCATAAAACTACCTCTAGCAGCTAAATCCAACAGATTTCTTGAGGAGAAGTTCAAACCTGCATAAAAAGTCTGGATAATCATCCAAGCAGTGAGTCCATGAGTAGGGAAATTTTTAACCAAATATTTCATTCTTTCCCAAGCTGGAGCAACATGTTCACTATCAAGTTGTTTAAATATCATAATGTCACTTCTCATAGATATAATCTTAGCAGGAGGATAGTACTTTCCAATAAAAGCATCTTTGCACTTAGTCCAAGAATCAATACTATTTTTAGGCAAAGAAAGCAACCATTCTTTAGCTTTTCCTCTCAAGGAGAAAGGAAAAAAGCTTGAGCTTAATAATATCTCCATCTACATCCTTATACTTTTGCATCTCACAAAGTTCAACAAAGCTATTGAGATGGCAGCGGAATCATCAGAACCAGCACCAGAAAATTGCTCTCTCATCACAAGAATCAACAAAGCAGGCTTAATTTCATAAAAGGTAGCATCAGGAGCAGGTGGAGCAATAGGAGTGCTTATGAAATCATTGTTGTTGGTGCTAGTAAAGTCACACAACTTGGTGTTCTCAGCAGAGTTCATTTTGGAAAAGGTGGGCAAGCCAAAAACAGCAGCAGCAGCAGCTAGAGCAAGAACTAATTTTTTTGTGTTTTTGAATAAAGAAAGCAAACCAAACTAGACTAAATTTTTTTGGTATTTTTTTGGACAGAGGCAAACAAAACCAAGCAAAAGAAACAAAGAAAACTAAAAACAAAGTAAAGAGAAAGGAAGTGAAGGACTCCACTTGTGAAGACGTCCATAGCCTCCCCGGCAACGACGCCAGAAAGTCTTGTTAATGGTGCCTCGTTGACGTGGGAGCTTCTTTCTTTATTCCCCGGCAACGGCGCCAGAAAGTCTTGATGATGCTCGACGTGGCACTTCGTTGGTAACCCCAAGCGTAGGGTGTGAAGAGCAAGCAGCAAGTTTTCCCTCAGTTCAGACTGAGGTTATCGAACCAGAAGTAGGAAGGAAACGTCACACAGGTGTTGCAAGCAACACGGAGACCTGCACAACACAAACTCAAGACTTTGCCCCAACGAATCAATGAGGTTGTCAAGCTCACCGGTTTGCTGTAACAAAGGATTAAACGAATGGTGTGGAAGGTAATGGTTTGCATCAAGTAAACAAGTAACAGTGGAAGATGTATCAATGGTAAAGATTGGACCAGGGTCCATAGTTCACTAGAGGTGCTCTCCTTAGATAAACAACATGGCATGAAGGGTAAACAAATTACAGCAGGGCAATTGACAGGAACTGAGCAAGGCATAACAATGTAATTACTAGTCAGAAAGATCCTATGACATTCAATTGGGCAATACAACAAGATACATAGACCGCCATCCAACTACATCTATGACTAGAAGTCCACCTTCAGGTTATCATCTGAACCCCCTCCAGTATTAAGTTGCAAGCAATAGACAACTGCTTTAAGCAAAGTGTGTAAGGTAAACAGTCCACATGTTCCATGAACAAGAGACCATTGTTTTCTCCCTAGGGGCAACATCACATCTACAACCGAAGAGATTTTTGTCACTTCCCTTGGAAACTAGAGGCATGAACCCACTATCGAGCATAAATACCCCCTCTTGGAGTCACTAGCAACTACTTGGCCAAGATAGCTACTAACAACGGAGAGCATGCAAGATCACAAACAACACAGACATGATAGAATCATAAAGACAAAACCATTAATCAAACCAACATAATAATCTCAATATCCATCGGATCCCTGCAAACACAACATGCATGATTACAAATAGATTAGATCTTGATCATGAATGGAGCTCACAAGATATATACATGAAAGCACAAAGGAGGAGATACAACCATCTAGATACTACATGGACCCATAGTCCAAGGTGGAACTACTCACGCATAATACTGGAGAGAAGGCCTCTGGGATGATCTTCCCTCCGACAGGGTGCCAGGAAGAACGTTAGATCCCCCCGATCTAGGGATGATGGTGGCGGCGGATACAGACGATTTCGTGGAGATTTGATTGGGTCTTTAGGGTTTCTGCATCGGGGGCTTCTTATAGGAGAATGGGGAGGCCGAGGAGGCGACCAGGGGGCCCTAGCCAGGCGTGGGCCCACCCCTGGCCGCGCCTGGGGGGTCTGGCTGCCCTGGCCAGCTTCCTCGTCTCCCCTCTGGACTTCTTGTTCCCCACGGAAAGTAATTGACTTTGACGTTTGTCCCGTCCAATTCTAAGAATATTTCTTTACTAACTTTTCTGAAACCAAAAACAGCAGAAAACATGCATCTGGCACTATTGCAACTTGTTAATAGGTTAGTACCAGAAAATATGTAAAAAGCACCTCAAAGTGTAGACAAGCAAAGCAAAGTATATACTAAACAAGCATGGAGCATCAAAAATTATCGATACGTTTCTGACGTATCAATGCTTAGTCTGTTCATTGTAAGGCGTATGTTACTGATGGATGCTTAGTAGTTCTTGCTTGTCTATGATTAGCTCCAGCTTGATAATAGTTTGTAGCATGTCATATGAATGTTAGCTTTCATTGTTTTATTCCTATTTTGGTATGATATTGTGGTATCCTCCTCTGGAAGTTTCATGTGAATCGACTTGGCACATGCTCACGCACGCATATGACTAAACAATAGTCAGTAAGCCTCGACGATTTATTTTGCCTCAGAGTTCCTCTATCACCTTGATGCCATAATTAGTCCTGTTTTGTTGCAAGCATGATTATGACAATTATTGCTCTCTCATTTGTCGCTCCCTGAAACGCCCAATTTGCATCACCATTCTATATCATAATTTACCTCTATTCATTGATAGTTGTCTTATTATGAGGTATTACTTATGACTTTTCATCTGTTTATGCATGTTGGATGATTCTTCGAGGATGGACTGCCGAAGTCTGGATTCTGATGGAAAAGAAGGCGTTTCGGTGCAATTTCGTGAAGATCAGAAAAATGCCAGAAAAATATGGAAACATATTATTTTACCAGAAGACGAAGGAAGCCAGAAGGAGGGCAGGTGTGGCCCACCTGACCCCGCGCCTAGGGCAGGTGTGGCCCACCTGCCCGGCCTCCGACTCTGCCCCTTCGCCTATATATTCCCTACGGAACCTTAACACGAGGGGGCGACCACAGATAGATTTCTGCCGCCTCTGGGGGGCGGAAAACAACGAGAGAGAAAGATCTCTCCAGCAGACAGATTTCTGCCGAGGGAATTCCTTCCCGGAGAGGGGAGACCATCGCCATCAACACCGTCATCAAGCTAGGCTTCATCGGGATCATCATCATCAACCACGCCATCATCTCCACCAGCACCATCATCACCACTCCGTCCTGCTGTAACAGTTGTGTTGGATATTGCTTTAGTTCTTAGGGGAAACTTTCCCTGTGTTAATTACTATTGTAGTTGATGCTTGTGAGTGGAACCATTCGATTATTGTTTATGTTTAGATTGTTATCCATTACCATATCATCTTTGATCTTGATCCATATGATGTCTTGTGAGTAGTTCATCTAGTTCTTGAGGACATGGGAGAAGTCATGTTGTTAGTAGTGAATCTGTGATGAGTTATTATTCAATGGTTTAGTATTTAAGTTGTGGTGCTATTCTTCTAGTGGTGTCATGTGAACGTCGACTACATGACACTTCACCATTTATGGGCCTAGGGGGATGCATTGTGTATTTGGCTACTAATTGTGGGGTTGCTGGAGTGACAGAAACCTAAACCCCCGTTAGGACACCTTTGCATAAGGGAGCGTAGGATCTCAGAGTTTAAGGTTGTGGTTAGATTTATATCTTAATTACTTTCCTGTAGTTATGGATGTTTGTAGGGGGTTTAATCACAAGTATGTATTAGTCCAAGTACGGTCGGTACATTAGCACAGGTTCACCCACACAACACTTACAACACCAGCGAAGAGTACTCGGCTATTTGAAGCGAAAGCACTTGACAGAATTCCCATGTGTCCTCGAGAACGTTTGGTCCTTATAAGTATTTCCACCGGCTTGTCCTTTGCTAAGAAAGGATTGGGCCACTTGCTCTGATTGTTCGTTAATTTTGTTACTTGCTCTTTGTTTTGTTTCCTTGTCATAAAACCACTAAAAATCCATTTGCTAAGTATTCACAGGGATTTCCTGCTCCATACCACTGTTCAGCACCTTCTGCTCCTTGTTGGGATCGACACTCCTATTTATCGAAAGTACTACGATACACCCCCTATACTTGTGGGTCATCAAGACTATTTTCTGGTGCCGTTGCCGGGGAGTGAAGTGCTATTGAAGAGTGGAACTGG
Organism: Avena sativa; assembly: GCA_916181665.1. Lineage (NCBI taxonomy): Eukaryota > Viridiplantae > Streptophyta > Magnoliopsida > Poales > Poaceae > Avena > Avena sativa. The sequence continues at coordinate 335,627,097 of OV702297.1, read as the reverse complement.
TAAGCGAAACTTTTACTATGAGTATTGCTTTTGTTACTGCTTGTTGCTCTATTTCCAATATGGATAACCCACTTGGTTTCCTGTTTGGGAAAACTACTACCACTGCTAGGGTAGTAGATGAACTACCTCCTGTTGAGATAGATCCTTTTAAGATACCTACAAGTATTATTAATAGTGTTATGGATAATTATTATTTTGGGGATGGAACTATCCATCCTAGTGATCACTTGCTTTTTATCCATGAATTATGCGGGTTGTTTAAGTGTGCAGGTATCACAACTGAACAGGTGAAGAAGAAGTTACTCTCCATATCCTTGAAAGGGAGAGTTGAAGAATGATATAAGCTGCTGAAGAATGGATAATCCATGAATGGGAGAAGATGGCATCTCTCTTTTACTCTAAATTTTATCCTCCCAGTGAGATTCATAAGGATAGAAATCTTATATACAAATTTTGGCCTCTTGATGGAGAGAGTACAGCTCAAGCTTGGGGTAGATTGAAGTCACTAATGCTTAAATGTCCTATTCATGAACTCCCTAACAATATTATTCTCAATAACTTTTATGCTAGGCTTTCTCTTCATGATAAAGATTTACTAGATGCTTCTTGTGCTGGATCATTCACACGTATGAAGGAAGAAGCTAAATGATATCTCTTAGACCGTATTCAAGAGAACACTGAAGCTTGGGAGAATGACAAAGGAAGAAAGTCAGGTATAAACTATGATTATGAATGCATTAAATATTTTATGGGAACTGAGAACTTCCGTGATATTAGTAATGAGTTTGGTCTTGATTCCCAAAGTATTGCCAACTATTTTAAGGCCTTTGCCTCTTACATTAAAATTCCCAAGAAGAAGTGGAATAAGTACCATGCTCCTTATAAAGATGTTGTTAGTCATGCTCCAGTTAGAAGTACTCAAGTTTGTACTACTAATCATATTGTGCCTGGACCTCATGTTGAGAAAATGCCTTTCACAGCTAAGGTAAAGGAGTATTCTATGATTATTAGTGCAAATAACAAAGGTACAATGAAAACTGTGGAGCCTGGTAAGCAATTGAATGTTGAACCTGTGGTAGCTATTGTGAAAGACCCTGTCACTAGAAATAGAGAGGATGAGCATATTGTCTTCTGTGAAGATGCTTCTAATATTATCTCTCATCCTAGTAAGGCTAGAAAAGCTAGTGTTCCTGTGCTTTCTGTTAAAATTGGTGATCATTGCTACTATGGTTTATGTGATATTGGTGCTAGTTCTAGTGTTATTCCTTATGAGCTTTACAGGGAAATTATGCATGAGATTGGTCCTTGTGAGCTTGAGGACATTGATGTGGTTATCCACCTTGCTAATAAGGAGACCATTTGCCCCATTGGCATTGTAAGAGATGCGGAGGTTCTTTGTGGTAAGATCAGGTATCCTGCTGATTTTCTAGTGCTTAATTCAGCAGCTGGTAAAACTTGTCCTATCATTTTGGGTAGACCTTTCTTGAACACTTGTGGAGCTATTATTGATTGTAAGAAGGAAAAAGTTTTAACCAAGTTTGATGGAGATTCTTATGAGTTTAACCTTTCCAAATTTGCTAAAGCTCCTTGTGAAAATAGCTTTCCTAATAAAGATTTCAGGATGGAACAACTTGCTTCTATTGATCCGTTTATGACCTTGGACCTCTTTTTGATGACTGTAAGTATGCTTATTCTGATGATAAAGTTGTTTTCGGTAACAGTTATACTGTCAACTTTATTCAAAGTGCTATTGAAAGTTATTTTGAGAGAGGTAAACATGGTTTTATGCATCTCAATGATGTTAAATTTCCCTGTTTTGTGTTGAAAGCTTTGAAGTTGCATCTGTTTTGTCTTCCTATGCTTGTGGCTTTTTGTTTCAACAATTCATTTTCTCATGCTACCCCCATGCATAGGAAGTGGGTTAGACTCAAGTGTGTTGGTTATTTGCTTCTTGATGCTCTCTTTCATTTCAGATATATATATCCTTTGTGAGCATCTTTGGAAGTTTCAAGCCTAACTTAAAGGCATTAAAGAAAAGTACTTGTTGGGAGATACCCAAGAGTTTTTTCGAGTCTTGGAAGTTATTACCTCTGTAATAACCGCTTCTTATCATTTTTGTTTTGGTTTTTGTGTCAAGTTCAACTACTTTTGTGAAGTAGAGGAGTTGTGAAAAGTGGTTGTCCTGGGACAGATTTTTGTGCTGCATTGTAAAAATTCTTGAGGAATATAAGTATGTCGGATGAAGCTGCATTTTTCTGAGCATGTTCTCCAAGTTGTTACCCAACTTTCATCAGTTCTGCACTTTTTGATTTGAGCAACAGAAGGTCTTCGAAAAAATCAATCTTTACATGCTAGTCTGTTTTGACAGATTTCTACCATCATTTGCATTTGTCTCTTGTAGAAGCTTCTGTTTTGATGGGTTTTCAGTTGAAGTGTGTACCAGAGGTTTGTTGTTTTTGCTTACACTAATGTTGTCATTAAGTTTGTGCAAAGGTTTTGTATGAAGGAAATTCTCAGGAGAAAGATAAAAGAAATCTGCAGGGTTCGTCTTTGAATAGGTAAAAGTGGTGAAAACGGAAGGTTCGTGAAACTCCAATCTTTTTATATTTTTGATGTTTTTAATACATAAGGAAGACTACGAGACGGAACTGAAGAGGAAACGGAGTCCGGGATGGACAAACCCACCCCAGGCACGGGACCAGCCTAGCCGCGCCTGAGGGGGTGTGCCACCCTCGAACTTCGTCTTGCCTCGTTTCCGTGTCAAAACCTTCCTTATGCCTTGAAACTTCGTAATATATAATCCCCCGGATCCCTCGAGGTTTTTGCATCATGTTCTCGTCGTGTTTTCGTTTCGATCTGTTTCTGTCAGGAAATCTTCTCAAGTTTAGAGCACCATGGCCTCCGCCAACGACAAAGGCAAGAAGCCCGAGGAAGAAGAACCTCAAGTCCCCAAGGAGGAGGAGATTCCGGTAGGGTATGAAGGTGACATGGAGGAGGACAAGCAACCGGACACTTGCGCTACCATCGCAAGCATTGGTTTGGTGGCACGACCTACCGAGCTTAAGAGGACAGCACGGATGTCTACAGGAGGGAAAACTCCGCGTCATATCCTCGCTCCACGCACACTTCCTCCTAGTACCCCTTGTTCTAACCGTGCAGGGAAGAAACACTCTAATTTGGAAGAATGGAGAAAGAATAAAAAGGACTGGGATCCTCGATCCGAGTTGATCATGGGCTGCATTGAGCATAATTCGGAGTTAATTAGTACTCTGACCTTCGATATGGTGGATTTGAAGAAACTTATTGAGGAGCTTATCAAGAGAACACCACCACCGAAGGAGTAATTCGTCATCAGGTTTGGCATCCCCTTGGCTTGTTCCAAGCTTGGGGGAGTGTCGCGGTATCACCACCATTATATTTTATCTTTTACCTTTTTAGTGGATTCATATCTATGGTAGAGAGGTTATCTTATAGTTTGGTTTGCATGTGGAAGTATCTCTCCTTTAGTTGATTATCTTTGTATCCCTTGGTGTGAGTGCCTTTATTGGAATATTAATGAGAAGTCTCATCTTTTACTTTTTGCACTTCTTATTTTAGTTTGCAATTTCTATTATATGATGGATCTTGTTGATCAGTATTGGCACCACTTTGGGAGCATCAAGTGGATCTAAATTGGTGTTGGCAAACCAAGTTATGGTCAGTAGCATTACTATGAAAGAGAAAAATAAAGAAAAAAAAGCTTACAGGTATTTTGTATCATTTTTTTTCTTTCTTGTTGGCTCATAAGCTGTGGTGACCCAGCATACCACTTCATGATGTAGTATACTATAGTCGTTGACATAACACCAATGAAACACCATTCACTATTATTACATCCCTCAGAATGGCACAACAGAAACACAGCGGGTCCAAGATATGACTATAGGTTACAACTCAACTCCTTACACAAGATCCAGAGAACACTCTAGGTTAAAGAGAGAGAAAGAAACTTCTTACAAAGAAGAATCAGAAATAAACAACTCATAACTATTATGCTAAATAAATTAGCATCTAACTATTTGGCTTGTATTGCTGCTAGTGCAGTACTATACAGAAATAGGTTCTATGGCTAGAGATTATATTCTTATCTAATCAATAACTTCGTCTTCACTTGAGTTGATGTATATGTTGACTTTCTTGACTTCATTGAAGAACTTTAGCTTCTGGTAATGATTCCTGGAGCATAACTTGATGTAGACATCGTCTATACTGGCTTTAGAACCTAGCAAGGGTTAAGAAGATACTTTGAGTACGAGCGTACTCAACAAGTTCACTAGAAAAGGAGTGTTTGATGCACTATATCTATAGCCATAGACCATAGGTCATAGGCAATGCAGGTTTTCGTAAACATTTCTTTTATTCTGAAAATCTATGTCTGTCATCCTTCAGGGGTTTACCAGAACTTTCATGGAGTTCCTTTCTCGCCATGTTCGCAGCTCCTTCCCGGAACAGGGAGTAACAAGTTACAGTTCTTACACTCTGCAGAGGTGCGTTACTTTACCCACGAGAGATCAACTCTTTGTTGCACAACCAGGCAGCTTATTCCCATCCACAATTCCATGATGTGGGGCCCAGAAGATGATCCAAGCCAATCACTGCCCCCTTCGCGACCTCGCATGCCTCCTTGGTGTACACCATGCCCACATATTGGATTACGGCAATGGTTTGTACAAACTGTTAGATGCCAGAACTATCGTGGGATGATGAGGGTTTCCACCATATGCTGCATATCCTCTATGAATTACCAATTAATTTGCACGCTTCAAGGATCACAGCCACGACCTGCACATCCGGCTTCATGCGAGAGGAAGAAGATACAACTGACTTCTCCGTCCCATTCCAAATCTCATGGTCAACGCGTAATATACGGCACAAGAATCACTGGCGACATTGGTTGTTAAGTCCTAGGTGATATAGTTTCGAACAGTGGTATTCTAACAGTCAGATTTAATAGATTAGTTGATCACCCTGGATCAGTAACCAATAGTTCACATTATTATCAAAAATAGTGTTTTAAGACCTTTTTCAAATGCAGGTGATAACAACACTGGATTTGTAAAATACTTTACAAAAAATAAACAAAGGACATGAGCAAGTGTGAACTTGCCTTTTGTGATTGCAAGATTATGCACTCACGGTCTTCGAGTCAGTATAAGATCCAAAATCTGAAAATTGGCATCATTTGTCCCGTAAGGACTAATGTTTAAAGAAGCAATATGCTTTTATGCATAAGTAATGTGATGCATGTTCTAAACACAAACCCCGGGGATAACGTTGTCCTAGGGTTTGGATTCCGGAAATGGTTACTTTGGAATGTGTGGTCCTTTCAGATAAGTTTCACATTTGTGCTTTTACTAGAGCTTATGAGTGGTTGTGAGCAACACATATGTAGCAGTAAAATATATATACTTATGAAGTATTAGTCAATATAGCTTATATAAGAGTTCTTATTTGAAGTGGTAAAAAGAATAACATTTGAAGAAAAGATTTCTTTTCTAAGGTTTAAACAATCTTTGTGGTTAGTTAGTGGTGGTCGATGTTATTTGTGTTTGCTTGAATAGTTTTAGCTTGAGATGCTTTATTACTTAACTAGATCAGACCAAAGTTAACTATAAAACATATAATGATGCTTATAGGGTTATATTTAGATTCTTTAGACTAAAGTTAACTTTAAAACATAGATAGTTTGAAAGTATAATGTTTATAACCTTTGTATCGGGGGTACTTGTTAATGTTGCTTTAAGGTTACTTAAGAATGGTTATTCTTTTACTTGGTATAGTGGTTTCTTGATTTTATACTGGAGTAGTATCATTTATCTTTTATAGATGAGTGTTTATAGTTTATAAACCAAGAGATAATATTATTTAGCTATTTATGGATTTACAATAGTGTTGTGGTAGTTCTTGTAATCTGGTGGTTAAAGTAGATAGAAAGGATCTGATTATTCACAAGTTGTTCTTTAAGAATTTTATCTTGAATTGAAATCCTTTGAGAATATAATCTTCACTTAAGGTTGAAAGTAATGTAATAAAGAAATATTTATAATGTTTAAACCCTTGTGGCTTCATATTGTTAACATTTAAGACTAATACTATTTATTAGATTTAATGGTCTTATTTTAGGAATATTAACAAATTTTATTTAATCTTATATGAACTATTAATTAAGTAAATAAGTTTAAATTTGAGTTATTAAAGTATTTGAATTTTTATTTAACTCAAAAGTGGAATATTAGATTTTTAACATGTAGATATTCTTTTCGTTATCATTTTGGTATATCATATTTATTTTTGTGATTTATAAATATTAAGATATGATTTTATAATATTTATTACTTTATAAATACTTAATAAATAAGAAATACTTAATTAAGTTGAATTATAATGTATGATTATAATTTTAAATTGTAATTCTTATTTTTCTAAGATTTTTGGTATACTATTATATTTTTCATATTTACCATTATTAAAATTTTAATTATCAAAGTTTTATTACTTATAAAACCTTTATTAAATAATATTTATTTAAATGATCATTAGATTAATATTTGATAATAGATTTAAGTTGTAGATTTTATTTTTCTACAAATTTTCATATATTATACACATTTTTCTAAATTATAAATCAAAAGTTATTAATTAAACAAGGTTTAATCATTTATTTGATTTATGGAATATTAATAATTAAGTTTATAACATTTTATCTATTTCTTAATCAGGAAATACTTTTTACACCGCACTCAAAGCTAGCCTCAGTCACTGACTAGTGGGCCATTGTCCACCTCAGCTTTCAGGTTAAAGAAATTGCATTTGTTACTGATTGGTTATCTACCCCAAGTCAATGACATATGGGCCCTAGGCCATGTCACTTGCCACGCGGGACAAAGACCAGGTCAAACGCGTGGACGTGGCTAAGGTGAAGCGAGCATGATGTCATGCTAACATCAACCTGTCCTCCACCACCAGAGGATGGTCGCCGGCGGCGAACCACTGTGCTCCGGTGGACAAGGTTGGTGCTACTGGATAGAGGGAATCGAGACGAACCTATTGGTGGTAACGCCGCTACTTAATGGTCACCGGAAATACACCGGCGACGAGCTTCTACGGCGGCCAACGGCGGTGCTCAACAAAATGGGGTCTACGGTGTGAATCCGCAAACGAAACTAGGGTCTAGGGATGCGTAATCTTACCCTGATGACGATAGAGCGGTCGAGGAGGCTTGGGGAGGCGTGACGACGGCGAATCGACGGTAATGTCCACGGCGGCCGAGGAAAAGGAACGCTCGATTTCCCATGATTCCTGGCGAGCGAGCCTCCGTGCTTGGTCCTAGATGGTTCAGTCCATGATGGCACATCTAATGGTGGCTATCACGAGGCAAGGGGTGGTCGGAGTTGGCTGGAATGATGAACTCCGATGAGCTAGGTTTTGGGGTGAAGGAAGGAAGTGAGTCTGGAGAGCAAGATTGAGGATGAGGACGAGTAGGGTTGTCGCGGTGGCCTTCTTATCCTCTCCTGGCGACGGCGGCGTTGATCTTGGCGCATCAACGACGATGACGGCATCGGGCGGCGGCGAGATCCGCCAGCGAGCTATCTGTGTGCGTGAGGATGACGACGATGGCTATTTTGCGGATAACCCCCTAGTGATTCTGTCATCTCAACCCGTGGTCCTCTCCTGACCCCACTTGTTAGTCACCGGTGGAAACGAGCTGGGCTCAGTACTGGGCTTTTGTGGTTGCATATGGCGTCATATAGGTATAGGGGTGTTGGGCCACGGCCAGGTAGTGTTTTTATTTGTTTTATCCTTTTTCTATTTTCTGTTTTCTTATTCAGATTTGAATTTGATTTATATTTTGAACTTTTCTTTGTAGGATTTCCTTGCTGGATAATTGCAGCAATACTAAAATAGATTTAGTATCACTTGTGAACTTTTATTATGTAATCCTTTTATTAATCTTATTTTCTTTATATGAACCTCTTTTATGTAGAAACTTTTCTTATTATTTTTCTCTCCTCTTTTAGTTATGGATTTTTGGAATTATGAGTTCTTATTTGTTTATAAGATTTAACTCAAGTTGGCTCAGAGTTTAAATAGACATTTTATATGTATAATGATCCTATATCATTATTTGATGCATGAAATATAAAAGAAATGAATATGTTCATTACTACTACCATTGATTTGGAAAATGGCAATTGTATATATTCTTTGATGATAAACAAGAAGGTTTAGGATTTTGGATTATAATTATTTACTCTAAGGTTTAGGGTGTTTAATATACTTAGACTCCTTTATGGATGTGGTTAAGGGTTTAATAACTAAACATATTGTTCTCTGTTTGGGATATTTGATGACATCAACTTTTATAATAGAAAGTTATATCTAGGATGTTTTATAAAAAGAAATTAGTAAAGATACGGTTGAGCACATTCCATTATGATGGTTGGAATTGTCACAGATGGGTTTATGTGATTTGTTGTATGGAAATGTTCCTATCAAGTGATATAGATATAATATGGAGAGTTCTTAATATGGAATGGATATTATACTTGGTTTTACGATTTAGAGTTGATTGTTTACCAAGAATGTCTATTTTCCATAATTCACAATTCTGGATCTTTAAATAAGGGATTCCTTTCCTAGATATACTACCTCTTCCTATCCTTCATCATGATTAACATGATGAGCTTTACTTCACAAAATATCCTTATTCACCTTTTATTCTTCTAAACTCATGGATGAATCCAATGAGTTTGATACAAAGGTATTTCATAGTTTTCTCATATCCTTGCTTGGTTGTATTTACTATTCTACTGTTGATAATCTTCCTTCCAACCAGTAGTTCCTTCAAACTCTACTCACAATCTTCCTTAATCCTCCATCACTAATCTTTCTCTAATAGTTGTATGCATCCAACTACCTTTCTCCAAAGTTGACTATCCTTTAGGATGAATAACATTACTTCTATAACTCTATGTTATACTAGCTATAATTGAATAACATCATCTTAGATTCACTTTACTCCAATAACTCACACTCCAACCCTAAATCATGTTTATGTGGTTTGTAATGACTACTCTAGGATAACTTACCTCTACTGAGGTTTCAATCGTGTTTTATCCACCAATACCACTTATACATGACATAAGTACTCAATCTTGGTGAATAAGGCTTGATCATTATAATCTTTTGATCCATTATGGTGTAGGTTTCCAGTTGACTAAACAAGGCTCCATCAATACAACATTACAGTTGTATTATAATTATCTTCTATTTAGCTCTATTGGATTAAGAGATATAATTCATTAACTATACCTACATGATCCAATAGGACTACTCCTGGTAACTATCCCCAAACTTCATCCTTGTAATCTTCTTTTCTATCAAGGCGGGATTTAACTCCATCAACTATCTTTTTGTTTGTATTCTTTTCAATCATTCTTATCAAATAAATGACATCTGAAACTAGCATCACTATTCACCTTTTCTTAGTTGTTTGTTTGTAGACACTTATTTGTAAGCTGTGTTATGATCAAGTACTTGATAGGTCGAGAATGGATGAATCAATAGTTGATTTATCAACATTGATGAACAACAGACATGGAAATATAACTCAACAGAGATGATAAGAATTGATATGGAAATAAAGATATATGGGGAATGATCTAAGCTTAGTTTCTTTCCTACTCAATCTTACTTAAGAAGTAGGGTTAGGTAGTACCATGATACTCATGGTATATGCAGATGAAATTAAGGTATAGTTGTTACATTCTTGTTATTTGTGTTATGTCCTTAAATTGGTACTCATGAGTGATTATAATGGATACTATGGTATGATCACCTAAGGATCAAATATAAATCATAATGTATTAGGTTTTATCTTTTATTTCATGTGATCTACCCTTAGGTCAAATCTCCCTTACCCAAAGTAAGGTTTTAGCAAAGTCCTATTGAAACTTATCGCAGTAAACTTGATGATCTACTTCTTATTCCATCAAGTTAAGAGAAGCTTCAATTAGTTTGACAAGTTTTGTTTAAAAGCGCGAAATTTATTTGGATTTTCTATGCATGAGTGCAATGCACACATCTGGGTTCAGCTTATTTCTAAGCTATAATGCTGGGATGTTACAGACTCTCCCCCTTAAAATAAACTTCGTCCTCGAAATTTGCAGCTCACGTTCCGGAGTAAGGAATTGACTTGTAGTGGTTGCTACACTCTCCACTCCATGACGACCTTAAATGGAATTATTTGGAGTATTCCATAAATTGATTAGATATCCTAATCCAATACTTCTTATTTAATCATCAAACTTCATTCCTATTTTAAATACAGTTTAGAGGTTCTCACTAAAACAAGTTTTATGTTTCTATATACTCGTGGTAGTAGTCAAAAGACTACCTTTCTATTACTGTCATAGTATAGTTGATCCTGGTACTCCTTCCCAGATTGGATTTGAACTCAATTTGTCCATACCCATTGGAATTTTTCATTCTCGACACTTGCTCAATTAGGTATTCTATATTACTTCTTAAGGGTTACTTAAAAGTTCTTTCTTTTAGGATTGATTGTTAAATGTATCCTTTATCACCTTCAAGCTTATACCTTATTAGGGTTTTGAAATAATTTTTCCTTATTACCCATAAGATTTTCTTCAACTTTCATTCCTAATATCTACTCTCCCCCTTAGGTTTTACTAACAGTCTTTAAACTACATTCATAGAGACCATTGGTTCGTGAACTAGAATGTTGATCTCGGTTCAGTTTATACTTTACCTAATTAGGGTCTGATGAAAGATTGTAGGGTGTATCCACATAATGGTGGATCTCCGAAGCAAATTTTTCAGCGTTATATGTCTACTTACTTTTGGACATTTTCGCTTGGATAAGTTTGACTTTGCGGAGCATCTCGATAGACGATCGCCTTTAAATTTTATACGTCTTTAGGTCTTACTTAGCTTAGGCAAAATTTAATGCTCTTTATGCAAATTCTAAGAAGATCTGAGTAACTATGTTAACCAGATACCAACTGCGGACAAAACACCAACTGTGGATCAGAATACCGATTATGGATTAAGTACTAGTTGCAGAAATTTACCAGCTGCGAATCATCCTAGGGTGTATGTATTACCCTATGATTTCTATCATACTTATGGCATTCTCTTTGAATTGACATAATTTGAATACCATTTTGGGTTCCAAAACTTCTTTGCACTTATTCATGATATTTCCATGAACTTGTATAATTACTCCATTGACTTCTTAGTAAAATTAGCTATTTAGATTGAATTTTAAGTTCATAACTTCTTGTTGCGGACTAATGATAATCTAGGCTTGATCCATCCTCCAAATGGTGTTACTACCTCTTATATCATGCTTCATCCTTCCAGTCAGTCTTCTTTATGATCTTCGAAACTCGTCACTCCCTTACACGAATTCTCATTCCTATCTAGGTCTAGGACGTCAAGTAATAACTGGGTGTTACATCATGCATTTGCACACCTGATTACTTCATGTACAGATCTAGTCAATCAAGAAGATCCAATAAGATCCAAAAGTCGATAAACAACAAAACATATACCATGTATTACACATAGGTTTTAAATAATTTACAAATGTACTAGATGTTCCAACGGTTTGCTCCATACCTATTTACACAACTATCTTACAAGAACTTCTTGTTCTTGTGGATATATCCTCACTTATTCCGGCAAACCTTTCAAACTACAATACGCATTACCCTCTATATACATTATTCAAGCCCTCATCCCTTGGGATGTCGCTCCTTTCTTACCTTCATCTTCCTCTAGTGCTTCCTGGAGTTCCGTCCATGATGACGTGAAGTCCTACAACTGCCTTCTAGAGCGTAAGAGCATCCAGGAGGTGCGTAATCTTGATTAGAAGTACCGAGACTGAGATTAGTCATTGAAAAATGACTAGAGTTGGCGTAATCTTCCACCGAATAGTCCGGGTTTTCTAGCAACGCTTCCTCATAGTAAGTTGGTTCCTTAGATTTTTCTTGGATCCAGTCATATATATTGGTATAGTAGCTATCGGAATACTCTTCTAAGTTGATTGGATTCGTATTGCCCCCATATGGTCCTTAAGGCTCTCTATGGTTAGAGTTGGTCTCTTCTTCAATACTTGTATCATAAGGTATAGGATTTCCTATGGTTCTACCTTGAGATTCTATTTCCCATCCATATTTGTTAGGCTCAGGATTATTTGGAATAACTCTATTCCATTCCTGTTGTTCGGAGTTGTACTTGGTCCATAGGTCTTCAGGTGGCTTGAAGTCATTTTGGTAATAGGCATAATTTTCTGAGTTTGGGTCATCAAACTCAGTTTCCTCAAACACCTCTCCTGAGGGTATGTATTTAGGATGCCTGGCTTCTTTATCTAGCTTCTTCCTACGAGCCATTGCTTTATCAGGATCAGTAAAATCCTCAATGACCGTATCTAGTTCCTGAACTAAGACTTCGTGAGTGTTATGATAAGTGTTTAGCAAAGACCGATAGCGATCCATATACTCTACAGCTAGAGTAGGTTTAACTTGGACTAAGGTAGAGTGATCTAACTCATGCTCTGAGTTTGAGGTTTCATGTGGTATAATGGTGTGAGTACTACCTTCTAGAGCTTGGGATTTTTGTTCTCGGATCATGGTTATGGCTGCTACTACGGCAATCTGATATGCAGATTCCATGCACCTTGCCTCTCCTGATGGCATTTCTCCCTTAAGTCCTAACTTCTTGGGTAACATGATCATGACATGGTATTTAGCTAATACCTGCCCATCATAGTAAGTGTAAATCTTGACTAAAATTCTTGATTCACATTCCAAACTCCTTAAAAGTTGTTGGAGATTGTCTGTCCAATCCCCTCCGTAGTCATCCAACGTCCTGTTCATCACTTGAACATTCCGGGGTGGATATCGAGGTGCCATGTGGAACTGTGGATAAGAAATTATCATCAGTCACATAGAGTTAAAACTCTTGGGTAATGATTGGAATTGCAATCATATAAAAGAGTTATCGCACTAGTAACATAACAGGATTATCCTCAAGTGAATATCCCTCATATCACTAGAGAACTCTTTATTATTGCTAGGATGTGTCCTACAGGCTCTACCCATTTAGTAGGTTTCCAACCTAAGGTCAAAGCATATGCTCTGATACCAACTACGGTGACCCAGCATACCACTGCATGATGTAGTATACTATAGTCGTTGACATAACACCAATGAAACACCGTTCACTAGTATTACATCCCTCAGAATGGCACAACAGAAACACAGCGGGTCCAAGACATGACTATAGGTTACAACTTAACTCCTTACACAAGATCCAGAGAACACTCTAGGTCAAAGAGAGAGAAAGAAACTTCTTACAAAGAAGAATTAGAAATAAACAACTCATAACTATTATGCTAAATAAATTAGCATCTAACTATTTGGCTTGTATTGCTGCTAGTGCAGTACTCTATAGAAATAGGTTCTATGGCTAGAGATTATATTCTTATCTAATCAATAACTTCGTCTTCACTTGAGTTGATGTATATGTTGACTTTCTTGACTTCATTGAAGAACTTTAGCTTCTAGTGATGATTCCTGGAGCATAACTTGATGTAGACATCGTCTATACTGGCTTTAGAACCTAGCAAGGGTTAAGAAGATACTTTGAGTACGAGCGTACTCAGCAAGTTCACTAGAAAAGGAGTGTTTGATGCACTATATATATAGCCACAGACCATAGGTCGTAGGCAATGCAGGTTTCCGTAAACATTTCTTCAAAGGTTGCTTTTATTCTGAAAAGCTATATCCGTCAGCCTTCACGGGTTTACCAGAACTTTCATGGAGTTCCTTTCTCGCCGCGTTCACAGCTCCTTCCCGGAACAGGGAGTAACAAGTTACAGTTCTTACACTTTGCAGAGGTGCGTTACTTTACCCATGAGAGATCAACTCTTTGTTGCACAACCGGGCAGCTTATTCCCGTCCACAATTCCATGATGTAGGGCCCAGAAGATGATCCAAGCCAATCACTGCCCCCTTCGCGACCTCGTATGCCTCCTTGGTGTACACCATGCCCACATATTGGATTACGGCAATGGTTTGTACAAACCGTTAGATGCCAGAACTATCGTGGGACGATAAGGGTTCCCACCCATATGCTGCATATCCTCTACGAATTACCAATTAATATGCATGCTTCGAGGATAACAGCCACGACCTGCACATCCGGCTTCATGCGAGAGGAAGAAGATACAGTTGACTTCTTCGTCCCATTCCAAATCTCATGGTCAATGCGTAATATACGGCGCAAGAATCACTGGCGACATTGGTTGTTAAGTCCTAGGTGATATAGTTCCGAACAGTGGTATTCCAACTATCAGATTTAATAGATTAGCTGATCACCCTGGATCAGTAACCAATAGTTCACATTATTATCGAAAATAGTGTTTTAAGACCTTTTTCAAATGCTGGTGATAACAACACTGGATTTGTAAAATACTTCACAAAAAATAAACAAAGGACATGAGCAAGTGTGAACTTGCCTTTTGTGATTGCAAGATTATGCACTCACGGTCTTCGAGCCAGTATAAGATCCAAAATCTGAAATCAACATCATTGGTCCGGTAAGGACTAATGTTTAAAGAAGCAATATGCTTTTATGCATAAGTAATGTGATGCATGTTCTAAACGCAAATCCCGGGGATAACTTTGTCCTAGGGTTTGGATTCCGTAAATGGTTACTTTGGAATGTGTGGTCCTTTTAGATAAGTTTCACATTTTTGCTTTTACTAGAGCTTATGAGTGGTTGTCAGCAACACATATGTAGCAGTAAAATATATATACTTATGAAGTATTAGCCAATATAGCTTATATAAGAGTTCTTGTTTGAAGTGGTAAAAAGAATAACATTTGAAGAAAAGATTTCTTTTCTAAGGTTTAAACAATCTTTGTGGTTAGTTAGTGGTGGTCGATGTTATTTGTGTTTGCTTGAATAGTTTTGTCTTGAGATGCTTTATTACTTAACTAGTTCAGACCAAAGTTAACTATAAAACATATAATGATGCTTATAGGGTTATATTTAGATTCTTTAGACTAAAGTTAACTTTAAAACATAGATAGTTTGAAAGTATAATGTTTATAAACTTTGTACCGGGGGTACTTGTTAATGTTGCTTTAAGGTTACTTAAGAATGGTTATTCTTTTACTTGGTATAGTGGTTTCTTGATTTTATACTGGAGTAGTATCATTGTAAGATCCCTCCTTTATAAAGGAAAAGGATCCCTGTGATTGCAATGCTAGTCCCTGGATCAATGCTAGCATCCACAGTTTAAGATGAAGTACACAGAAACAAAGGTCATTATTACAGTCATTCCAGAGACAACATAGTCTTTACAACTCCATGGCCACAGGCCTAATACAAGAGTTTAAATAAGTAAATAGATAAAAGTCTTCATCTTCATATGCCACAGGCAAACATGTTGAGTGTAGACTCATGACTCCTAATCCTCATCAGAGTAACCTGCAACATCACAAGTTACAGCCACAGTGGGTCAATACATTGGAATATTATTGGCAAGTGATACCTTAGTATAATTTTGGTGGACTAGATACTATATGCAATTTGGCTAAGTGTAGCTTAGGCTTGCTTTGCTCAAAATAGGTTTTGCCTATTAGTTGAAATCACTAAGTTTTCTTTGTCAAAACTTTTCCCAAGGAACCACCAATAGACATTGAGGTCCTTCACCCTTGTTCAACCACAAGTTTTACTTAGAAATTGGGATGAGGAGATTCTTGATAGCTTCCATGTCTTGATACTCAAGTTGTCCTTTTCCAGGGACATGGCTAAGTACTTAGATTCTTCCATCTGCAGAGGTTGTGCACTTTGCCCACAAGTCTTGATTTTCACCAAGACAGGACCTTTCAGAAGCCTTCCCTTAGACCAAATGGACGGGCTCCAACCTATCATCCCACTACCACCAACTGTCCAAATGGCTAAGTTATTGCAACATATATGATCCTGGCAGAGCCCATATTGCCAAGTGGCTGCACTAGAAGCTTCTTAACATTTGGCCTCTCAAATCCCTTTGTTCCTAGGTGGCTTTCCACAAGTGAGATACACAAGGTAAACCATAGAAATGGTCCTTGTGTAACCACTCAACATAAACCATTCCTTCCATTCCACCCAGGTGTTTCATTCACTTAGTTGTTTTATTAGGTAAAAACTCAAGTCCAAAGACTTAGCAATATTTTATCATAGTATGAATATTTCACCACCCTTGGTTGCTACTAGCTAGGCTAAGCATGGCATAGATAAGCATCTTAACTTAGAAATTTCTAGCAATTCTACAACTACTAGGATTTCCCAACATAGCATATAAGCAAAATATAACCATGCAAGACTAGCAAAAATATTTCTAATGCATAGTAGAAAACTTAGGGATAAAATCGTGAAGCACCACTTGCCTTGGTAGTTTGGAGAGTAGCTACACTCCTCACAATCACAATCACTATTGGCACCAAAATCTACATAAAATCATAGCCACAAATCACATACCAAACAAATACAAGCAAAAATATATGGATGCATGCAATATGATATGTGATGATTTTCTAAACTCAACAAGACAAGTGCACAGTACTGGTCCATAAACAAGTTTAAAACTTGCCAAACAACATTTATTTAAACACTAAAACATTTCTCAAATAATTTATATACACAAAAATAGGTCTACACATGTTTCTGTAAATAAAACCATTTTAACAAAAGCAAAACATTAAACACATTGCATATTTAGAAAGGGCTTGTTCTCCTGATTCCATTGATATAAAATTTGTCAAATTTGAACGTGGGAATCAAAAGTTATGGCTAAAACAAAATCAAACATCTAATAGATTCAAATTCTGATTTTAAATCTAACTAGCAGACACGCGGCGTGTTTCTATTGGCTGATACCGATTCGGGCGGATCGATCAATGAGAGCCACATGATTTAAGTGAAGATGCACGGCCAGATCTAGCGTGTACCCCTTCGTTAAGTGAATCTAATGCAGCCGATGGGTCTGGATCTAATGGTCCGCGATCAAGCGACCACAGATGGGCGGCGCTGGCGGTGGCAACTGGCGGCGGCGAGCTCTGTCTACGGCGGCGCGGCGCTATAGGGGGTTCTGGGGTCGTCGGAGACGCTTACCAGGTTCATAGTGATGCACTGATGCTCAACGTGGCGACGGCTTGGCAAGGGGCGCACGGACACGGCTACACGGGCTCGTCGGAGTTGCTGACAGCATCGGGCTCGGGTGGACGGCGATGTTGACAATGCTCCTGGTCACCCTAGCATGAATAAAAGGCATCAGCAGATGCGCAAGGCTATGGCGAACACGTTCGTGTGAATCAGAGGCGAAGGGGAACAAGGGGCTCACCGAATTTAGTCGCCGGAGTTGGAGACGTCGTCGGGAGCTTGCTGCGCTTGATGGAGTCGACGACCTGGGGCGGTATAGGATGAACCAATGGTGTCAGAAGGTGCGCAAGGAAGTTGCGAATCTGTCTGCACGGACTAGAGGAGAAGGGGCTCACGGGGCTCACCGGGATTGGTCGCCGGAGTGAGCTCTGTCTGCGGCGGTGCAAGGGCGATTGCGGGCAGCCTGGTGGCGGAGTGGTGGCGCTAGGTGAGGGGAAATGCCCACGGTGCAGAGGGGGTTAAGTAGGCAGAAGGGGGGCGGCGATTACGCGCAGAATCAATGGCAATTAAGCCCGCAGTGACTGCGGCGAGGTAACGGTGGAGCGAGCGCCTCGGCCGCGTGTGATTAACGACGACGACGACGTGGTCGCAGGGTCCACCTGTCAGCGAGTGAAACAGAGAGGAGGTGGGGTTAGGCGGTCAGCGACTTGGCGGGTTTGTCTGCGAGTGAGATAGAGAGAGGGGACCTGGGTGGGCTTAGTGGGCTGGTTCTGTCGTTGGGCTAGATAGGTGGCGCCGACCCTTTTCTATTTCTTTTCTCCTTTTCTTTTTCTGTTTTTAATTTCAGGAATCAAATTCAAATGATTTCAAAAGTTGTTTAAATTCAAATCTTTTTAGGATTTTTGTAGAGTGCAATACTCACAAATCTGGACACAAAACCAAGTGGTCACCTTGAATTGGCCTGGTCACTTGGAATAAAACAAAATAAGCAGTGGCATAGCACTAGTTTGAATAGGTTTTGAAATTGGTTTTCAAATCATATTTGTTTTGAAACTTTGGTTTAAATCTTAGCAACCTAGCAAAACAACCTGAGAGTAATAAGACAACAAGGTTTGGTTCAATGAACAACAATCTCTCATTGGAGAGTAGCATTTGTTTCAAATGCTGATCACATAAAATAATGAGCTCATATGCTCATGTTTTTGAATTGATTTGATTGAAATGAATTCTACATGATCATGGATGCATGGATGATATGCATGAGTTTGAAACATGATTTTAGGGATGTTACAAATCTAACCCCCTTAAGGTGACTCTCGCCCTCGAGATCCGGATTGGCTAGCAAATAGGTGAGGGTGGTCTTTCCGAAGATCATCTTCTCTTTCCCATGTTGCTTCCTCTTCGGAATGATGGTTCCATTGAAATTTGCAGAATTTGATAGTCTTAGTCTGTGTGACTCTTTCTGCAGTCTCAAGAATCTTGATAGGTTTCTCTTCATAAGTGAGATCACTTTCCAATTGAACCTCTTCCAAAGGTATAGTATCCTTCAAAGAAGTTTCTTCCATTTATCGATGACATTTCTTAAGCTGACTCACATGAAACACATTATGAACAGCTGACAAAGACTCTGGCAATTCGATTTCATAAGCAACTTCTCCTTTACGACTCAGAATCTTGAATGGTCCAACATATCTTGGGGCCAACTTCCCTTTGACTCCAAACCTCTTCACTCCACGAAGTGGTGACACTCTAAGATAAGCTCTATCACCAACTTCATAGGTGACTTCTCTACGCTTAGGATCTGCGTAGATTTTCTATCGGGACTATGCTATCTTTAATCTGTCCTTAACCAGCTTGACTTTCTCTTCGGCTTCTTTGGTAAGTTCTGGTCTGAAAAAACTTCTTTCTCCCACACCATTCCATAGCAGTGGGGTGGTACATTTTCTCCCATAGAGAAACTCAAATGGTGCCATCTCAATACTGGCTTGATAGCTGTTGTTATAAGAAAATTCTGCGTAAGGCAGACTTTCATCCCAACTGGCTCCATAGTCTAGGGCACATGCCCTCAACATATCTTCAAGAATCTGATTAGTCCTTTCTGTTTGTCCATCAGTTTGAGGATGAAAAGCGGTGCTGAATTCCAACCTCGTTCCCAATGACTCATGTAATTGCCTCCAAAAATGAGAAGTGAATTGGGTTCCTCTATCTGACACAATACTCTTGGGTACTCCATGTAGACATACAATTCTACTCATATAGATCTTGGCCAATTTAGCACTTGTGTAAGTTGTCTTCACGGGTATGAAATGAGCCACTTTAGTTAGGCGATCCACTACTACCCAAATAGAATCATATCCTGACCGGGTCCTTGGCAATCCGGTAATGAAATCCATACCAATCTTGTCCCACTTCCAATCAGGAATAGGTAGTGGTTGAAGCAAACCTGCTGGTTTCTGGTGTTCCGCCTTCACTCTGCTACATACATCACACAAAGAAATATGTTCGGCGATGTCCTTCTTGAGATTATTCCACCAAAATCTTTCCTTCATATCCATGTACATTTTGGTGTTACCCGGATGAATGGAATACGGTGAGTTGTGTGCTTCTTGCAAAATCAGTTTCCGAAGCTCCGGATCTTGTGGAACACAGATACGTTTTCCATGCCATAAGGTACCCTTTCGTCTTCACGGAATCCTTTGGCCTTTCCCTTGCCAATCTTTTCCTTAATCTCTTCAATTTCCTTATCCGTCTTCTGGGCTTATTTAATCTTGTCCAACAATGTAGGTTGAACTTCCAAGGTCATGAGATGTCCTTTAGGCACAATCTCCAATCTGAGATCTCTAAATTGGGCACACAGATCATCTGGCAATTCTCCCTTAGTAAGGCCATTCACAAAAACCTTACGGCTTAGAGCATCTGCTACAACATTTGCTTTACCGGGGTGGTATTGCAAACTTAAGTCATAGTCCTTGATGAGTTCTAGCCATCTTGTTTGTCTCATGTTAATTTCTTTCTGGGTGAAGATATACTTCAAACTCTTGTGATCTGTGAACACTTCACAACGCTTTCCCAAAAGATAATGTCTTCATGTTTTGAGTGCATGGACAACAGAGGCTAACTCTAAATCATGAGTAGGATAGTTCACTTCATGAGTTTTGAGTTGTCTCGAGGCATAAGCCACAAATTTCCCTTCTTGCATAAGTACTGCACCTAATCCATGATGAGATGCATCATAATAAACTTGAAAATCTTTCTCCAAGTCTGGCAAACATAAGACTGGTGATGTCACAAGTCCCTTCTTAAATTCTTGAAAGCTGAGTTCACAACCTTCAGACCAAGCAAATTTCTTGTCTTTCTTTAGCAACTCTGTCATAGACTTAGCTACCTTGGAGAAATTCTCAATGAATCTTCTATAGTAACCAGCTAAGCCAAGGAAACTACGAACTTCTTTCACTGACTTGGGAGATTCCCATTTAGTTACAGCTGAAACTTTAGCAGGATCAACCGCTACACCATCTCCTGACACAACGTGTCCAAGAAATCCAACTTCATTCAACCAGAATTCACACTTGCTGAATTTGGCATACAGTTTATGCTCTCTAAGCTTCTCAAGTATCAAACGCAAATGTCCTTCATGCTCTTCTTTGCTCTTGGAGTAGATTAAAATGTCATCGATGAAAACGACAACAAACTTATCAAGAAGTTCCATGAACACTTTGTTCATCATATTCATGAAGTATGCTGGAGCGTTGGTCAAACCAAATGGCATCACGGTATACTCATACAATCCATACCTTGTGGTGAAAGCTGTCTTGGGTATGTCTTGTTCCCTTATTTTCAGCTGAAAATAACCTGACCGGAGATCAATCGTTGAGAACACACAAGCTCCTTCTAACTGATCAAACAAGTCATTGATTCTAGGCAAAGGGTATTTGTTCTTGATAGTCACCTCATTGAGTGAACGGTAATCTATGCATAACCTTTGACTTCTATCTTTCTTTTCCACAAATAAAACTAGTGCTCCCCAAGATGAAGAACTTGGTTGGATAAAACCTTTCTGCAACTGTTCTCCAAGTTGTTTCTTGAGTTCTTTCAGTTCATCAACTGACATCTTGTACGGTCTCTTTGCTATTGGTCCAGATCCTGGTAGCCAATCAATAAGAAACTCCACATCTCTATCTGGTGGCATTCCCGGCAATTCTTCCAGAAACACATCCGGATATTCACTCACAATTGGCACATTGTCTATGCTAACCCCCTTAAGAGAATTTAGCTTACTCCCTTTTGATTCAAAGTTAGACTTGAATCTAATCCGTTTCTTCTTCGGGGTTGTGAGTGCAACAGTATGATTGGCACAATCTAGTACTCCTTCATACTTAGCCATCCAATCCATTCCCAAAATTACATCCAGTCCTTGGGAATCTAGGATTATCAAACTCACTGGAAACTTATGCTTTCCAAACTCTATCACTAGATCCCGGCATCCAAGACTTACTATCATATCTCCACCTGGAGAACTAACTTTTATTGGACACCCGATGTTTTCAGTTGGAAACCCATTTTTATCAACAAATGCTTTTGATATGAATGAATGCGATGCTCCAGTATCAAAAATAACAAGTGCTGGAATAGAATT
This sequence comes from Avena sativa, assembly GCA_916181665.1. Taxonomy (NCBI): domain Eukaryota; kingdom Viridiplantae; phylum Streptophyta; class Magnoliopsida; order Poales; family Poaceae; genus Avena; species Avena sativa. The sequence continues at coordinate 335,605,244 of OV702297.1, read as the reverse complement.
GAGTTTGAACTTACCAGCAACAGCATCTGGCTCCTCATAGATTTCCTCCACATTGATGTGGTTCACTTGTCCCTTCTGAAAGGGTTAGGCTTGTTGGGTCCTTCAACTTTCTTTTCCGGGCATTCATTTGCATAATGCCCCATCTTCTTGCACTTGAAACACTCAACCTGACTAATATCCTTTTTGACAGGTTGGCTTCCACTGCCACTTCCACTACCACTATGGTGGCTCTTATACCCACCCTTGTGGTTCTTGTATTTGTCATTGTCATGACTACGGTGATGCTTGTTGTCATGATGATGGTTGTGGTGCTTGTTGAATTTCCCATGCTTGTGGGATCCTGAGCTTCCACTATCATCATAATGGGAACGTTTGTGAGACGATCCCGAGCTGTGCTTGTCTGAGTGCTTTCTCTTCCTACTCTCAACTTGCTTCATTTTGTTCTCCAAAATAGCAGCCTTGTCACAAAGAGACTGGTATGTGGGAACATAGGCCACTGATAGCTGCAGGTTCAGTTCATCATTCAGCCCTTCAAGGAACTTTTCCTTCCTCTTAGCATCAGTGTCAACTTCATCCGGTGCATAACGCACCAGATTGTTGAACTCCTCAATATATTCAGCCACGCTACGGTGGCGCTGCTTCAGATTATGGAACTCTTTCTTCTTCAAAGTCATCACTCCAGATGAGATGTGAGCAGTACGAAAACCATCTTCAAAGATAGCCCATGTCACATCTTCAATGGGAGTGGTGATCTGGAAGTTATCCCACCAAGTGGTGGCTGGTCCTTCCAACAAATGTGCTGCAAATCTGACTTTTCTGCATCAGTACAGCCCACAGTTACCAAGTCGTTGTTCACAGAGCGTAGCCAATCATTGGCCACCATAGGATCAGTTGTTCCTGAGAACTTTGCTGGCCTCAATCTCAAGAACCTGGTAAGCATGTCAAAACCCGGTGGGTTGTTATTGTTGTTGTTGTTGTTGTTATTGTTGTTGTTGTTTTTCTAGTTCTGGATGAACATAGTCATCATTTGCATCAGCTGAGTCTGAGCTGTCATCATTTGTTGCATCTCAGGAGTGATGTTGTTGTTGTTGGGGTTGGGATTGGCACGACGAGGAGGCATCTGTGGTTTGATCAATAGAGATAAGAATGAGATACCCATAGATGCTATCATGCACAATACATCACATAAACAATCACCAAGCATGCATCAAAACAATAATAGTTCAACAACAAAAACAACAAGTTCGCAAAGTAAACACACCAATAACAAGCCATCCACATGTTGGATGGTCATTGTGACACAAATAAAGTATGATAAATAAATGATAAATGAGTAGACAACTCTACTCCTCGGCATCAACCTCCTCCTCAACAAAGGTAAGACCTGCATTCTCCATAGCGGTCTTGTATTCCTCGACATTGGTGGTCAAGGTCTCTACTTTGGCTTTGAGAGCCCTCTTCTGAGAACGAAGCCTCTCAATCAGAGTCTGCTGATGCTCGAGCTCAAAGTCCTTGGCCTCCAGTTCTGCAGTCATGTCTCGAATCCTCTTGTTCCTATCTTGGACTCGCTTCTCTTGACTCTTGAACTTTCTGTCCTGGCTCTCGAACTTTGCCTCCATCTCCTTGACTATCTCATCTTGCTCCACGAAGAGTTTGTCCTTCTCACGAAGCTGCACCTGGAGTTCGTCATTGCTGAGCATGACGTTGGTCCTATCAGTGTCCACGTGCCTAAGGAGAACCTCTAAGTCCTGGAGGTATAGGCGAATCGGCTCTGTTGTCTCCCTCGAAGTGTCCTCGAAGTCGATGGCCTCTCCATCCTCATCATGTCTACCGAAGACGTGGAAGTGAGTACCTCTAACCTGTCGAGAGTGTCTCCCTAACAGACGTCCAATCAAGTCCTGCATGACTACCTCTAGGCCTCTCTCCTTGTCATCGTGCATGAGCTTGAAGATGATAGCCTCCGCGGTAGGCTCAATCTGGCGTCCTGGCTGATTGACCTTGAAGCCCCAAAGGTCTTTCCTCTCAAACTTGGTGAGGGGAAGCACCATGATGGTAGGAAGAGGGAGATTGAGCAAACTAGTGAGCTCAATAATACGAGGGCCAAAGCGAGTTCCCTGGAACTCCTCAACAGTGTTGATAGTAACATTAGGCATCTATTTATAAGATAGAAAAAGTTAGAAACAACACAATTTAAGATAAAACACAAGGCAAAGCATCACATGCATATCTTTGGAAATCAAAACACACAAGTCATGGCATACATGGATCCATTACAACAGCCAAGGTTCAACTTATTTTAAGCAACATTTGGTAAATAAGGTGATAAGTGGTGGTCCAACTAACGAAGTACGCTTACAATCCTATCTCACTAGATATGTTGGCTAACACAACATTTCTAGAAGCAATCAGTCTATCTTGGGCACATGACTCCATTACTAAGTCTATAATGTCTCCTCTTAAAGTTTGGTTGGTAGCCTCTAACTCTTGGGTATGTTTCTTCTCTTCCTTTAGGTCATTTTGGATGTTGAGCATTCTGCACTTGACTCTATCACCAAGTTATTTGATGGTCTTCCAAGCTGCATCCCTTGCTGAATCAAAGAATGTAGTGTGCACCACCGAATTGGTGAACATGCAGAATCCTGATTCCTTGTGGTTGTCTTCCTTATTTTTATACAAGTGAAGTTGCACCCACCAGTACTCAACTCCTTCATCCATCACAGGAAAACCTTTGTACACAGCTGCACAATGTATTTCCATTGCAACCATGAGGTCCTTGAGAGCCTTGGGAAACTCTGTCTCACACTCCAAAGTCATTGTCATGAGTGGTCCTTTCCTTACGGCTTCGTTGATGGAGTTCATCTACAAATAGAGATGAGAAAGAAGATTAGAAAAGTTTACGAGAAGAATAGACAAGTGTAGAAGTTGTTGAAATTTTTTCCTTAGTGGTTTCCAATCCTAGGGTCATAATCCTACAGGCAACACAATGCTCTGATACCATCTGTAAGATACCTCCTTTATAAAGGAAAAGGATCCCTGTGTTTGCAATGCTAGTCCCTGGATCAATGCTAGCATCCACAGTTTAAGATGAAGTACACAGAAACAAAGGTCATTATTACAGTCATTCCAGAGACAACATAGTCTTTACAACTCCATGGCCACAGGTCTAATACAAGAGTATAAATAAGTAAATAGATAAAAGTCTTCATCTTCATGTGCCACAGGCAAACATGTTGAGTGTAGACTCATGACTCCTAATCCTCATGAGAGTAACCTTGCAACATCACAAGTTACAGCCACACTAGGTCAATACATTGGAATAGTATTGGCAAGTGATACCTTAGTATAATTTTGGTGGACTAGATACTGTATGCAATTTGGCTAAGTGTAGCTTAGGCTTGCTTCGCTCAAAATAGGTTTTGCCTATTAGTTGAAATCACTAAGTTTTCTTTGTCAAAACTTTTCCCAAGGAACCACCAATAGACATTGAGGTCCTTCACACTTGTTCAACCACAAGTTTTACTTAGAAATTGGTATGAGTAGATTCTTGATAGCTTCCATGTCTTGATGCTCAAGTTGTCCTTTTCCAGGGACATGGCTAAGTACTTAGATTCTTCCATCTGCAGAGGTTGTGCACTTTCCCCACAAGTCTTGATTTTCACCAAGAAAGGACCTTTCAGAAGCCTTCCCTTAGACCAAATGAACGCGCTCCAACCTATCATCCCACTACCACCAACTGTCCAAATGGCTAAGTTATTGCAACCTATATGATCCTGGCAGAGCCCATATTGCCAAGTGGCTGCACTAGAAGCTTCTTAACATTTGGCCTCTCAAATCCCTTTGTTCCTGGGTGGCTTTCCACAAGTGAGATACACAAGGTAAACCATAGAAATGGTCCTTGTGTAACCACTCAACATAAACCATTCCTTCCATTCCACCCAGGTGTTTCATTCACTTAGTTGTTTTATTAGGTAAAAACTCAAGTCCAAAGACTTAGCAATATTTTATCATAGTATGAATATTTCACCACCCTTGGTTGCTACTAGCTAGGCTAAGCATGGCATAGATAAGCATCTTAACTTAGAAATTTCTAGCAATTCTACAACTACTAGGATTTCCCAACATAGCATATAAGCAAAATATAACCATGCAAGACTAGCAAAAATATTTCTAATGCATAGTAGAAAACTTAGGGATAAAATCATGACGCACCACTTGCCTTGGTAGTTTGGAGAGTAGCTACACTCCTCACAATCACAATCACTATTGGCACCAAAATCTACATAAAATCATGGCCACAAATCACATACCAAACAAATACAAGCAAAAATATATGGATGCATGCAATATGATATGTGATGATTTTCTAAACTCAACAAGACAAGTGCACACTACTGGTTCATAAACAAGTTTAAAACTTGCTAAAAACATTTATTTAAACACTAAAACATTTCTCAAATAATTTATATACACAAAAATAGGTCTACACATGCTTCTATAAATAAAACCATTTTAACAGAAGCAAAACATTAAACACATTGCATATTTAGAAAGGGCTTGTTCTCCTGATTCCATTGATATAAAATTTGTCAAATTTGAACGTGGGAATCAAAAGTTATGGCTAAAACAAAATCAAACATCTAATAGATTCAAATTCTGATTTTAAATCTAACTAGCAGACATGTGGCGTGTTTATATTGGCTGATACCGATTCAGGCGGATCGATCAACAAGAGCCACACGATTTAAGTGAAGATGCACGGCCAGATCTAGCGCGTACCCCTTCGTTAAGTGAATCTAACGCAGCCGATGGAACTGGATCTAACGGTCCGCGATCAAGCGACCACAGATGGGCGGCGCTGGCGGTGGCAACTGGCGGCAACGAGCTCTGTCTACGGCGGCGCAGCGCTACAGGGGGTTCTGGGGTCGTCGGAGACGCTTACCAGGTTCATAGCGATGCACTGATGCTCAACGTGGCGACGGCTTGGCAAGGGGCGAACGGACACGGCTGCACGGGCTCGTCGGAGTTGCTGACAGCGTCGGGCTCGGGTGGACGGCGACGTTGGCGATGCTCCTGGTCACCCTAGCATGAATAAAAGGCATCAGGAGATGCGCAAGGCTACGGCAAACATGTTCGTGTGAATCAGAGGCGAAGGGGAACAAGGGGCTCACCGAATTTAGTCGCCGGAGTTGGAGACATCGTCGGGAGCTTGCTACGCTTGATGGAGTCGACGACCTGGGGTGGTATAGGATGAACCAATGGTGTCAGAAGGTGCACAAGGAAGTTGTGAATCTGTCTGCACTGACTAGAGGAGAAGGGGCGCACAGGGCTCACCGGGATTGGTCGCCAGAGTGAGCTCTGTCTGCGGCGGTGCAAGGGCGATTGCGGGCAGCCTGGTGGCGGAGTGGTGGCGCTAGGTGAGGGGAAATGCCCGCGGTGCAGAGGGGGTTAACTAGGCAGAAGGGGGTGGCGATTACGTGCAGAATAAATGGCAATTAAGCCCGCAGTGACTGCGGCGAGGTAACGGCGGAGCGAGCACCTCGGCCGCGCATGATTGACGACGACGACGACGTGGTCGCAGGGTCCACCTGTCAGCGAGTGAAACAGAGAGTAGGTGGGGTCAGGCGGTCAACGACTTGGCGGGTTTGTCTGCGAGTGAGAGAGAGAGAGGGGGGACCCGGGTGGGCTTAGTGGGCTGGTTCTGTCGTTGGGCTGGATAGGTGGCGCTGGCCCTTTTCTATTTCTTTTCTCCTTTTCTTTTTATGTTTTTAATTTCAGGAATCAAATTCAAATGATTTCGAAACCTGTTTAAATTCAAATCTTTTCAGGATTTTTGTAGAGTGCAATACTCACAAATCTGGACACAAAACCAAGTGGTCACCTTGAATTGGCCTGGTCACTTGGAATAAAACAAAATAAGCAGTGGCATAGCACTAGTTTGAATAGGTTTTGAAATTGGTTTTCAAATCATATTTGTTTTGAAACTTTGGTTTAAATCTTAGCAATCTAGCAAAACAACCTGAGAGTAATAAGACAACAAGGTTTGGTTCAATGAACAACAATCTCTCATTGGAGAGTAGCATTTGTTTCAAATGTTGATCACATAAAATAATGAGCTCATATGCTCCTGTTTTTGAATTGATTTGTTTGAAATGAATTCTACATGATCATGTATGCATGGATGATATGCATGAGTTTGAAACATGATTTTAGGGATGTTACAATCATTTATCTTTCGTAGATGAGTGTTTATAGTTTATAAACCAAGAGATAATATTATTTAGCTATTTATGGATTTACAATAGTGTTGTGGTAGTTCTTGTAATCTGGTGGTTAAAGTAGATAGAAAGTATCTGATTATTCACAAGTTGTTCTTTAAGAATTTTATCTTGAATTAAAATCCTTTGAGAATATAATCTTCACTTAAGGTTGAAAGTAATGTAATAAAGAAATATTTATAATGTTCAAACCCTTGTGGCTTCATATTTTTAACATTTAAGACTAATACTATTTATTAGATTTAATGGTCTTATTTTAGGAATATTAACAAATTTTATTTATTCTTATATGAACTATTAATTAAGTAAATAAGTTTAAATTTGAGATATTAAAGTATTTGAATTTTTATTTAACTCAAAAGTGGAATATTAGATTTTTAACATGTAGATATTTTTTTGTGATCATTTTGGTATATCATATTTATTTTTGTGATTTATAAATATTAAGATATGATTTTATAATATTTATTACTTTATAAATACTTAATAAATAATAAATACTTAATTAAGTTGAATTATAATGTATGATTACAATTCTAAATTGTAATTCTTATTTTTCTAAGATTTTTGGTATCCTATTATATTTTTCCTATTTACCATTATTAAAATTTTAATTATCAAATTTTTATTACTTATAAAACCTTTATTAAATAATATTTATTTAAATGATTGTTAGATTAATATTTGATAATAGATTTAAGTTGTAGATTTTATTTTTCTACAAATTTTCATATATTATACACATTTTTCTAAATTATAAATCAAAAGTTATTAATTAAACAAGGTTTAATCATTTATTTGATTTCTGGAATATTAATAATTAAGTTTATAACATTTTATCTATTTCTTAATCAGGAAATACTTTTTACACCGCACTCAAAGCTAGCCTCAGTCACTGACTAGTGGGCCATTGTCCACCTCAGCTTTCAGGTTAAAGAAATTGCATTTGTTACTGACTGGTTATCTACCCCCAGTCAATGACATATGGGTGTAAGATCCTTCCTTTGTAAAGGAAAAGGATCCCTGTGATTGCAATGCTAGTCCCTGGATCAATAGCTAGCATCCACAGTTAAGATGTAATATCAAGAAACAAAGGTCATAATACAACTTTATAACCAGGAATAACGTAATTTTATTACATCTTACATAGCTCATTTGACTATTACATTACTTTGCAGCAGAAATCTATAAGCATGGGGTCCTTCATCTTCGAAGTGCCACAGGCAGACATGTTGGTTGTAGACTTGTAATCCTAATCAATCAACTTCACTAATATCAAACAAACCTGCAACATACAAGTTACAGCCACAAGGGTCAATACATTTGAATTGTATTGGCAAGTGATACTATGGTAGTATAGTGGAGTCTATCACCTATATGCATTTGGCTAAGTGGAGTTGAGGCTTGCATTGCTCAAAATAGATTTTTCCTTAACATTTGAAAACACTAAGTTTTTGCTTGACCAAAACATTTTTCTCAATCAAAGGTTGAAGATCCTTTAACCCTTGTTCAAACCACAAGATTTTAACTTAGAAATTTGAATGATGAGATTCTTGATTGCTTCCATGTCTTGATGCTCAAATTGTCCTTTACCAGGGACATGGCTAAGCACTTAGATTTTACACTCTGCAGAGGTGGTGCACTTTCCCCACAAGACTTGGTTTCCCAAGACAAGATCTTTCAGAAGCCTTCCCTTAGACCAAAATGGACGTTTTCCAACCTATCAAACTCTACCACCAACTGTCCATATGGCTAAGTTCTTGCAACCTATATGATCCAGGCAGAGCCCATATTGCCAAGTGGCTGCACTTGAAGCTTCTCAACATTTGACATCTCAAATCTCTTTGTTCCTGGGTGGCCATCCACAAGTGAGATACACAAGGTAAACCATAGACATGGGCCTTGTGAACCACTCAACCAAAATCCACCAAGCAAGTCCCATTCCACCCAGGTGATTCATTAACTTAGTTGTTTTATTAAACAAAAACACAAGTCCTCAGACTTAGAAATTTTTCATAGTATGGATATATATTCCATCCTTGTTTTCTATTAGCTAGGCTAAGCTTGATAGTAGTAGGAATCTTAACTTAGGAAAATTCCTACTAAGGTTTCATCTACTAGGTTTTCCTATAGCAAGGTTTATACTTAGCAAAATTCCATGCAAGTTTTACTTGGAGAAAATCACTAATGCATAGTGAAAGTAATGGGACAAAAAGTATGAAGCATCACTTGCCTTTTTGGTAGAGTATAGGTTCACTCCTTGTCCTTGCAACAATCACAGTCTTCAAGTCACTACAAATCAATCAAGCAAGGCACAAACTCAATCTACCAATCAAGCAAAACATCACATAAAATCATAAAGTCAAAGTAATGCATGCTAACATGCCAAGCTTTGTTTGTTTTGAAAAGGTGGTTCCTAATGGGTCATAAACACTTGAAAACACCTAATGGTCATTTTGTAAAGTGGCAAAGTCATTTGCAAAAGATTTCACTTCATAAACCATTTTCAAAACAAAGTATCATTTTATGTGGTGTAGAAATATTTTTACTAAGGCATTAATCTCTAGGGTTCTCCAAATATGTTTTCAAACCACAACACTTGGTGTTTTAGGGTCAAAGAGTTTAGAACAAAACATTTCCCAAAAGTTTTCTTCCAAAACCATTTTTAATAAATAAACTATATTTTTATTCCAAAACCATTCAAACAACCAAACAATACTCAAATCAATTCAAACAATCACCATACTTTGTAACTTTGAATTTGGTTCTGTTTAACACATAAACCAAAGTCCAAAATAAAATAATAATTTTATTTTAGGGTCCATAATTAATTAAATAAATAGACCTTGTTTAATAAATCAAAATAGAATTTGTTTTATTTACATTCTCCATTTGAAATCCAAATATTATCAAACCCAAATCAGTAGGTTTTATTTGAAAATAAAAGATACTTGGAAAACTTGTTTAAAACAAAATAACATTTTTTACTTTAGGGTCCATTAATAATCAAATAAAATGGGCCTTAGTTATTAAATCAAATAGAATTGGTTTTATTTAAGTCTTTATTTTGAAATCTAAAATAACACCAAAACACTTCAGTAGGTTTTATTTGAGATTATAAAATACTTGGAAAATCTTATTTAAAATAATTTAATAAGTTTTAGTGTTTATTTAAAATGGGAAAATCTTTTACTTAAATAAAATTGGATATTAAATCTTTATTATTTTATTTAAACAAACCTTTACTATTTTTATCAAAACAAAAAGTTTTAATTCAAAAGCTTGGCCAAGGTTTAATTTGGCTTTATAAATAATCTTTATTTATAAATCTACCTTTTCTTTTGTAAACCAAATCTTTTATTAAAAGATCCAAAATAGTAATTCCAAATATTTTTAGCTTTATTGTTTATTTAACTTTTTAAATCCCTTTAGGATTTTATTGGATCCAAGATCAAAATAGGTTTGAAAGTTTTCCAATTGGATTCAAAAAGTTTCTTCTCACCCTGGAAATCAACAAAGTTTTATTTTATTCATTTATTTTTCACATTACAAGATTTGGAAAATCTTGGGATGTGACAGGCTACCACCCTTAAAATAAATCTCGTCCCGAGATTTGGGAAGGTTAGGGTTACAAATTGGTTCAAAAGCATCTAGGGTACTACCACCCTTAAAACTTTTCCAACTAGATTACATCTTGTCTCACTTGGAATCTTGGTGTAACTTTCCTGGACAGAAGTTTGCATAGTGGCCTAGTTTCTTGCATTTGAAACACATCACTTGGCTGATATCTTTCTTTTCCTTTGGTATCATTGCCTCTTGTTTGTTTCCTTGGTTCTTCTTCTTTTCTGGGCATTCATTGGCATAGTGTCCCATCTCTTTGCAATTATAACATTGCACTTGACTTATGTCCTTCTTGTTAGGGTTGGGGCATTTCTACTTCTTCTTGGGTCTCTCCAAAGCTAGGAGTTCTTCTAGTTCATGCTCTTCATATGTTTTCTCATAGGTAGGAAATCTTCCTCTCTTCCTGGGGCATTGGTCTTCATGTTCCTTGGATGCATGATCCTTGTATCCACAAGTATTGCTAGCTTGGGTTCCTTCTAGATTAACATCTTTGTCATCCTTGTTGTCATTAGCTCTTTGGGAAAAGTTTTCTCCCATGTTGATCATTTGAGTAATCAATCCTTGCAACAATTGGGATTGAAGTTTCAAAATCCTTTGTATGGCTGGGTCTAGTCCATTGTTGTTGGCTAAAAGCTGAGTTGTCTCTTGGCTCAACTGGTTTTGGGTTGCTATAAGTTCTCTCATGTTGTCCTCTTGGTTGTTGTTGTTGTCATCAACCTTGATGTTGGAGTTTCTTGGAGAAGTCATCTGTTTTGGGTTGGATTGAGATTAGGATAGGCAAAATATTTCTAAGGGAGTAATTCTATTCACACACATCACAATTCACACAAGCAATGTGCAAGCAGTCACAAACAAACATTCCACTCAAACAACAAGTTTCAAGCATATTTTTAGGCAACCAAAAATATTTTTGTTACACCACATAAGTTGGTGTGTTTGACTTAACTAAATATGGTGGTCCATCTATATGGTTCACTTGTGATCTTTCCATCTTTCTTGGTTGATTCTTCTTTCTACATGAGATCTTGGTTTCCTTTAGGGAAACTCTTGGTCACAAAACTTCAAAGGTGATGATGGCTTCTTCTAATTTTTGCATTTCCTTAGTCTCAAAATCTTGAGCAAGCTTTCTTTGTCTCACTTGTCCTTAGTGATATCCAAGGTTGAAGTCCTTGGGTGAATATGCTGAAGGTGTTGAAGTCATTAGAGTTGAAGAAGTTGAAGTCATTGAAGTTGAAGAAGTTGAAGTCATTGGAGTTGAATAAGTTGAAGTCATTAGAGTTGATGAAGTCCTTTGCACATGGTGAAGTCTTTGGTCATGGGGTAGGTTTTTCCATCAAGTTGAAATAGAACAGATGTAGAGTTGAAACCAAAATGGTTGAGGAAAGAGTTTACAAGATTGTTTGTAAATAAGTTTTGGAACAAATACAACTCCTATTTTTCTAAGGGTTTTTGTCCAATCCTAGGTTTACAAATCCTACAGGCAACACAATGCTCTGATACCATCTGTAAGATCCCTCCTTTTAAAAGGATAAGGATCCCTGTGATTGCAATGCTAGTCCCTGGATCAATAGCTAGCATCCACAGTTAAGATGTAATATCAAGAAACAAAGGTCATAATATAACTTTATAACCAGGAATAACGAAATTTTATACATCTTACATAGCTCATTTGGCTATTACATTACTTTGCAGCAGAAATCTATAAGCATGGGGTCCTTCATCTTCAAAGTTCCACAGGCAGACATGTTGGTTGTAGACTTGTAATCCTAATCAATCAACTTCACTAATATCAAACAAACCTGCAACATACAAGTTACAGCCACAAGGGTCAATACATTTGAATTGTATTGGCAAGTGATACTATGGTAGTATAGTGGAGTCTATCACCTATATGCATTTGGCTAAGTGGAGTTGAGGCTTGCATTCCTCAAAATAGATTTTTCCTTAACATTTGAAAACACTAAGTTTTTGCTTGACCAAAACATTTTTCTCAATCAAAGGTTGAAGATCCTTTAACCCTTGTTCAAACCACAAGATTTTAACTTAGAAATTTGAATGATGAGATTCTTGATTGCTTCCATGTCTTGATGCTCAAATTGTCCTTTACCAGGGACATGGCTAAGTACTTAGATTTTACACTCTGCAGAGGTGGTGCACTTTCCCCACAAGACTTGGTTTCCCAAGACAAGATCTTTCAGAAGCCTTCCCTTAGACCAAAATGGACGTGTTCCAACCTATCAAACTCTACCACCAACTGTCCATATGGCTAAGTTCTTGCAACCTATATGATCCAGGCAGAGCCCATATTGCCAAGTGGCTGCACTTGAAGCTTCTCAACATTTGACATCTCAAATCTCTTTGTTCCTGGGTGGCCATCCACAAGTGAGATACACAAGGTAAACCATAGACATGGGCCTTGTGAACCACTCAACCAAAATCCACCAAGCAAGTCCCATTCCACCCAGGTGATTCATTAACTTAGTTGTTTTATTAAACAAAAACACAAGTCCTCAGACTTAGAAATTTTTCATAGTATGGATATATATTCCATCCTTTTTTTCTATTAGCTAGGCTAAGCTTGATAGTAGTGGGAATCTTAACTTAGGAAAATTCCTACTAAGGTTTCATCTACTAGGTTTTCCTATAGCAAGGTTTATACTTAGCAAAATTCCATGCAAGTTTTACTTGGAGAAAATCACTAATGCATAGTGAAAGTAATGGGACAAAAAGTATGAAGCATCACTTGCCTTTTTGGTAGAGTATAGGTTCACTCCTTGTCCTTGCAACAATCACACTCTTCAAGTCACTACAAATCAATCAAGCAAGGCACAAACTCAATCTACCAATCAAGCAAAACATCACATAAAATCATAAAGTCAAAGTAATGCATGCTAACATGCCAAGCTTTATTTTATTTGAAAAGGTGGTTCCTAATGGGTCATAAACACTTGAAAACACCTAATGGTCATTTTGTAAAGTGGCAAAGTCATTTGCAAAAGATTTCACTTCATAAACCATTTTCAAAACAAAGTATCATTTTATGTGGTGTAGAAATATTTTTACTAAGGCATTAATCTCTAGGGTTCTCCAAATATGTTTTCAAACCACAACACTTGGTGTTTTAGGGTCAGAGAGTTTAAAACAAAACATTTCCCAAAAGTTTTCTTCCAAAACCATTTTTAATAAATAAACTATATTTTTATTTGACTAGAAATGGTTTTAAATCAAAGAATCATTCTTTTGTTTCACCAAATACATTTTTGAATCCACAAAGTGTTTCCTTTGGTCAGTAGGTTCAAAATACTCCATTTGCAAAAGATTTTATCCCCAAAATAATTTTTGAACAATTTTCACAACCTTAACAAGCATACAAATGTTTCTGCAAAAACAACCATTTTTCCAGAAGCTTTTTACTAAAAAAAATGGCATGGTTGGCTAGGGCTTGTTCCACTGATTCCAATGATATAAAGTTTGAAAAATTTGGACGTGTGCAACTAAAGTTACAAGAGTTTCAAATCTGCATCTAAATCAGAAACTTCTGTTTTTAAATTGTCTGGTGACACGCGGCGCAACGCTATTCGCTGGTACCGGTTCGGGTGGATCACGTGCTGTAGGTCGTTGGATCAAGTTGCATCGCACGGCACTGGCTGCGTACCCTTTCGCTGATAAGTGGATCTATCGTGTCTCTTCGATCTAAATTGAACGGCTCTTATCTATCTTGCCAAGAACTGGCGGCGCAAGGTCAACGGCGAGCGGCGGTGCGGTCAGATGGTGGCGGTGCTGGCGAAGTAGGAAGTGAGAGAGGGAGAGAGTAGTCTCACCGTGTTCGCAGAAGCCTGGGGAAGCTCAACGTACGGTCGGCTCGGCAAGGTGCGCTCAGGGACAGCAGCAATTGCTCGCCGGAGTGGAGAACGGCGTCGGGCGGTCCTGTTCGTGGTTGGAGGCGACGCTGTAGATCACGCGGAGGCAAACAGAGGGCGTAGTTAGGTGCAGGAGAGTGAGGAGCGTGCGGGAGCATCAACGCGAGGGAAAGGGCCGGTCGGATACTACCTGGGGATCTCGTCGGAGTTGCAGCGGACGGCGGAGTCGTTCAGTCGAAGACGAAGTCGTCGTTGCAGAGCACTCGCGAGTGAGGGAAAGGTACTGGCAGATGCAGGAGATGATGGCGAGCAAGATAGTGTGCTCTGGTGGCAGTGGGGCTAGCGGTGGTGGCCGGAATTATCGCTGGAGAGCGTCGGAGACAGTGACGGTTTGGAGATGATTCCGAGCAGCCTGGTGGCGATGTGGAGTTGGCGTTTGAGGGGAATGATAGAGGGAGGAGAGGCGCTTAAGTGCACGTAGTCACGGGCTGAATCAATGCGTGGTTAAGGAGGAATCAAGCGCGCATTCAACAGCAGAAACAGCGACGTGGTTTGGGGAGAAGAAGTCGCGGCGGGTGGAAACGATGACAGTGTTTGTGGGGCCTACCTGGCAGTGAGGGGGAGAGAGAGGGGTTTGGGGCCACCAGTCATTGGCTCAGCGGGTGCGGTTCTGAGTGAAAAACGTTTCGCCGCGGGAGAGAGTAGGTGGGCTGGACTGGGTCTTGTTGGGCTTGGCCAGTTGGGCTGAGTCTGACTTCTATTTTTTTCTTCCTGAAACCTTTTCTTTTTCTATTTCCAATTTCTGTTTTGAAATTCAAACAACCAAACAATACTCAAATCAATTCAAACAATCACCATACTTTGTAACTTTGAATTTGGTTCTGTTTAACACATAAACCAAAGTCCAAAATAAAATAATAATTTTATTTTAGGGTCCATAATTAATTAAATAAATAGACCTTGTTTAATAAATCAAAATAGAATTTGTTTTATTTACATTCTCCATTTGAAATCCAAATATTATCAAACCCAAATCAGTAGGTTTTATTTGAAAATAAAAGATACTTGGAAAACTTGTCTAAAACAAAATAACATTTTTTACTTTAGGGTCCATTAATAATCAAATAAAATGGGCCTTAGTTATTAAATCAAATAGAATTGGTTTTATTTAAGTCTTTATTTTGAAATCTAAAATAACACCAAAACACTTCAGTAGGTTTTATTTGAGATTATAAAATACTTGGAAAATCTTATTTAAAATAATTTAATAAGTTTTAGTGTTTATTTAAAATGGGAAAATCTTTTACTTAAATAAAATTGGATATTAAATCTTTATTATTTTATTTAAACAAACCTTTACTATTTTTGTCAAAACAAAAAGTTTTAATTCAAATGCTTGGCCAAGGTTTAATTTGGCTTTATAAATAATCTTTATTTATAAATCTACCTTTTCTTTTGAAAACCAAATCTTTTATTAAAAGATCCAAAATAGTAATTCCAAATATTTTTAGCTTTATTGTTTATTTAACTTTTTAAATTCCTTTAGGATTTTATTGGATCCAAGATCAAAATAGGTTTGAAAGTTTTCCAATTGGATTCAAAAAGTTTCTTCTCACCCTGGAAATCAACAAAGTTCTATTTTATTCATTTATTTTTCACATTACAAGATTTGGAAAATCTTGGGATGTGACAATGGGCCCTAGGCCATGTCTCTTGCCACGTGGGACAAAGACCAGGTCAAACTCGTGGACGTGGCTAAGGTGACGCGAGCATGATGTCATGCTGACATCAACCTGGCCTCCACCACCAGAGGATGGTCGCCGGCGGCGAATCACTGTGCTCCGGTGGACAAGGTTGGTGCTACTGGATAGAGGGAATTGAGACGAACCTATTGGTGGTAACACCGCTACTTAATGGTCACCAGAAATACACCGGCGATGAGCTTCTGCGGCGGCCAACGGCGGTGCTCAACGAAATGGGGTCTACGGTGCTAATCCGCAAATGAAACTAGGGTCCATGGATGCGTAATCTTACCCTGATGACGATAGAGCGGTCGAGGAGGCTTGGGGAGGCGTGATGACGGCGAATTGACGGTAATGGCCACGGCGGACGAGGAAAAGGAACGCTCGATTTCACATGATTCCCGGCGAGCGGGCCTCCGTGCTTGGTCCTAGATGGTTCAGTCCACGACGGCGCGTCTAATGGTGGCTATCACGAGGCAAGGGGTGGTCGGAGTTGGCCGGAATGATGAACTCCGACGAGCTAGGTTTTCGGGTGAAGGAAGGAAGTGAGTCTAGAGAGCAAGATTGAGGATAAGGACGAGCAGGGTTGTCGCGGTGGCCTTCTTATGCTCTCCTGGCGACGGCGGTGTTGATGTTGGCGCATCAACGACGATGACGGCATCGGCGGCAGCGAGCTCCGCTAGCGATCTGTCTGTGTGTGAGGATGACGACGATGGCAGTTTTGCGGATAACCCCTTGGCGATTCTTTCAGCTCAACCCGTGGTCCTCTCCTGACCCCACTTGTCAGTCACCGATGGAAACGAGTTGGGCTCGGTACTGGGCTTTTGTGGCTGCATATGGCGTCAGATAGGTATAGGGGTGTTGGGCCACGGCCAGGTAGTGTTTTTATTTGTTTTATCCTTTTTCTATTTTCTGTGTTCTTATTCAGATTTGAATTTGATTTATATTTTGAACTTTTCTTTGTAGGATTTCCTTGCTGGATAATTGCAGCAATACTAAAATAGATTTAGTATCACTTGTTAACTTTTATTATGTAATACTTTTATTTATCTTTTATTTTCTTTATATGAACCTCTTTTAGTAATTTGTAGAAACTTTTCTTATTATTTTGCTCTCCTCTTTTAGTTATGGATTTCTGGAATGATGTGTTCTTATTTGTTTATAAGACTTAACTCAAGTTGGCTCAGAGTTTAAATAGACATTTTATATGTATAATGATCCTATATCATTATTTGATGCATGAAATATAAAATAAATGAATATGTTCATTACTACTTCCATTGATTTGGAAAATGGCAATTGTATCTATTCTTTTATGATAAACAAGAAGGTTTAGGATTTTGGATTATAATTATTTACTCTAAGGTTTAGGGTGTTTAATATACTTAGACTCCTTTATGGATGTGGTTAAGGGTTTAATAACTAAACATATTGTTCTCTGTTTGGGATATTTGTTGACATCAACTTTTATAATAGAAAGTTATATCTAGGATGTTTTATAAAAAGAAATTAGTAAAGATATCGTTGAGCACATTCCATTATGATGGTTGGAATTGTCAGAGATGGGTTTATGTGATTTGTTGTAGGGAAATGTTCCTATCAAGTGATATAGATATAAGATGGAGAGTTCTTAATATGGAATGGATATTATACTTGGTTTTAAGATTTAGAGTTGATTCTTTACCAAGAATGTCTATTTTCCATAATTCATTCTAGATCTTTAAATAAGGGATTCCTTTCCTAGATATACTACCTCTTCGTATCCTTCATCATGATTAACATGATGAGCTTTACTTCACAAAATATCCTTATTCACCTTTTATTCTTCTAAACTCATGGATGAATCCAATGAGTTTGATACAAAGGTATTTCATAGTTTTCCCATATCCTTGCTTGGTTGTATTTACTATTATACTATTGATAATCTTCCATCCAACCAGTAGTTCCTTCAAACTCTATTCACAATCTTCCTTAATCCTCCATCACTAATCTTTCTCTATTAGTTGTATGGATCCAACTACCTTTCTCTAAAGTTGACTATCCTTTAGGATGAATAACACTACTTCTATAACTCTATGTTATACTAGCTGTAATTGAATAACATCATCTTAGATTCACTTTACTCCAATAACTCACACTCCAACCCTAAATCATGTTTATGTGGTTTGTAATGACTACTCTAGGATAACTTACCTCTACTAAGGTTTCAATCATGTTTTATCCACCAATACCACTTATACATGACATAAGTACTCAATCTTAGTGAATAAGCCTTGATCATTATAATCTTTTGATCCATTATGGTTTAGGTTTCCAGTTGACTAAACAAGGCTCCATCAATACAACATTACAGTTGTATTATAATTATCTTCTGTTTAGATCTATTGGATTAAGAGATATAATTCATTAACTATACCTACTTGATCCAATAGGAGCCATGAATAAAATCTTATGAATTTAATAAGATAAGGAAAAGTAATTCCCAAAGCTAATAAAGCACTTATCTAAAATCCATACCAAATGGCAAGCAAATAATCCTAAAAGGATTTAAAAAGATAAACAAATAATGAATAAAGTTATAATAGTTGGAATCACTATTTTTGGGTCTTTAAATAAAAAGATATGGTTTTCAAAAGCAAAAGTAGAAATATAAATAAGGACTATTTTAAAAGAGTCAAATTTAATCTTGGCCAAGCTTTTGAAATAAAATATTTCTAATTGATATAATTGAGTAAAGGATTATTTAAATAAAACAATAAGGATTTATTAATATCCAATTTTATTTAAGTAAAGGCTTTTTCCTTTCGTATAAACATTTAAATTTATTAAAGATTTTAAAATAAGAATTCCAAGTGTTTTAGTTTTTCAAATGAAACCTACTGAAAGGATTTTGATATTATTTGGATTTCAAAAAGAGTTTTAAAATAAATTAAAACTTATTTGAATTGAAGACTATGGACTTTCTATTTAATTATTAATAGATCCTAAAAGAATAAAAGAATTAATTTATTTTGGACTTTGAAATATGTTGATAAACAAAATTAAATTTTACCCAAAGTTTGGTGGTGATTTGAATTCAAATGGAGATTGAAAAATATTATTAAATCTTATTTAATTAATACTAGAGCCTATTTTAAATAATTAAAAGACACTAAAAAGGATAAATAAATTATTCTAAAATTGACTTTGGAATGTGTTATTAATCAGTATATAAATCTACACAAATTTTGGTTGAGGTTTGAATTGATTTGTTGCTTGAATTGTTTGAATGAAAATCAAATCAGAATTTTCAAAAACAGAAAAGAAAAAGGTTTAGTATAAAAAAATGGAAACAAACCCAACCCATCTGGCAGCCCACTAAGGCCCAGCAGCCCATCTTCCCACCCCACCCGAGCGAAACGTTTTCTCACCGCTGCTCTCACCCGCAAAGCCGCTGACGGTTGGACCCCACCTTCTCCTCTCTCTCACTCGCTGTCAAACGGGCCCTGCGACCACGTCACCGTCTTATTCATCGCGCTAACCACGCCTGACAGTTTCTGCCATTGATTTGCTCAAGTAAATTCGCGTATATGGCCTAGTAAATCTCCCCTGCGACCATGCCTTCTTAATCGCCTGCGTCCCCTCTTTCTTTCCCCTCAAACCTCGCTGCCAGAGAGCCACCAGGCTGCGTCAATTTTGCTTTGCCTCGCCGCGGTCTCCGATAGACTCCGATGTCGATTCCGGCGAACCCAAGTCGTCCCTTGCCCCCTCGACCACGCTCACTTGCTCCCCACCTCCTGGCAAACCTCCCCGTAGCACCAGCTCGCCCGCGAGTGCTCTACAACGTCGTCAACATCTCCAACAGAGCATCGCTGCCGTCTGCTCCCTCTTCGGCGACTTCCCTGGTAACCTTCTGGCTGTCCCTCGTCTTTCCAATGACACGCCTGTGACCAGTGAACTCGTCCGCATCTAACGCCACTTGTTCCATGTCCTAGCGCGCTTCGTAGCCTCGACCCCGTCAACATCAGAGCGTGCCCGACGCCGCAGCATACTCCGGCGAAGAATTCTCGTCGACCCCGAGCGCCCCTTCGCCAACAAAGACCACCTCGAGCTTCACCTCGACCACGCGAACCTGGTGAGCCATTCCCCTTCTTCCCTTGCTTCCTGTAATCGCCGCGATGCCGTAGCCAGAGACAGCGCCGCCACCTGCCTCCGCCACTCGATGGCAAGCATGCTGAGCGTCGTTCGATCTCGATCTAGTGGCTAGGAAATAAACTAACCCGAAGGGGTAAGTAGTGCCTCTGAGCCGTGCGATGTCACTTAGATCCAACGGCTCGCATCTGTCGATCCGCACAAAGCGGTACCGACGAATAAGAACACGCCACGTGGCCCTGCCTGTTTATAAAAACCAGGATTTGATCTATTTGATGTTCCAATTTGAAAAATTCATAACTTCCAAACCACACGTCCAAATTTTACAAATTTTATATCAATGGATTCAGCAAGACAAGTAATTTCTGACCATGCCCTTTGTTTAGTAAATTGCTTCTGTTAAATTGGTTGTTTTCGCAGAAACTTATGTAGGCATAATTAGAATATAAAATTTGTTCTAAAATGATTTTTGAGATAAAACCTTTGGTAAATGGATTGTTTTGAACCTACTGAACATAGAAATCAATTTGTGGTTTCAAAAATATATTTGGTTAAGCAAAACAATAAACCTTTGATTTAAACCATTTCTAGTCAAATAAAAATATTGTTTATTTGTTAAAAATGCTTTTTGAAGAAAACCTTTGGAAAATGTTTTGGAATAAACTCTTTGACCCCAAGCACCAAGTTTTATGATTTTAAAATGTATTTGGTAAACCCTATAAAGATTGCTACTTTGATAAAGGCATTTTCAACCACATAAAATAATGATTTGGTTTGAAAATGGTTTATAGGTAAAATCTTTTGAAAATAGTTTTGCCAATTTATAAAATGACCAATAAGTGTTTTATAATGTTTATAACCTATTATACACCACTTTTGTAAATAAAACAAAGTTTGACATGCTTGCATGCAATGTTTTGTTTCTATTATTTTAAGTGATGTTTGCTTGAATGGTAGATTGAAATTGTGCCTTGCTTGATTGAATTGTAGTGATTTGAAGAGTGTGATCATTGCAAAGACAAGGAGTGAACTTATATTCTCTACCAAAAAGGCAAGTGATGCTTCATACTTTTGTCCCATTATTTTCACTATGCATTAGTGATATTTCTAAGTAGGACTTGCATGGAATTTTTGCTAAGTATAAACTATACCATGGGAAATCCTAGTAGATGAAACCTTAGTAGAAATTTCCTAAGTTAAGATTCCTACTACTATCATGCTTAGCTTAGCTAATAGAAAACAAGGGTGGAATATATCCATACTATAGAATATTTCTAAGTCAAGGACTTGTGTTTTGTTTAATAAAACAACTAAGTGAATGAATAACCTGGGTGGAATGGAAGGAATGGTTTGTGTTGAGTGGTTCACAAGGCCCATTTCTATGGTTTAACTTGTGTATCTCACTTGTGGATGGCCACCCAGGAACAAAGAGATTTGAGATGTCAAATGTTGAGAAGCTTCAAGTGCAGCCACTTGGCATTATGGGCTCTACCTGGATCACATAGGTTGCAATAACTTAGCCATTTGGATAGTTTGTGGTAGTGGGATGATAGGTTGGAACGCGTCCATTTGTCTAAGGGAAGGCTTCTGAAAGATCTTGTCTTGGTGAAACCAAGTCTTGTGGGGTAAGTGCACCACCTCTGCAGAGTGAAAAATCTAAGTACTTAGCCATGTCCCTGGTAAAGGACAATTTGAGCATCAATACATGGAAGCTATCAAGAATCTCCTCATCCAAATTTCTGAGTTAAAAACTTGAGGTTGAACAAGGGTTGAAGGATCACCAATTTCTATTGGGGGATGCCTTGGGTGATTTTTGTCAAACAAAAACTTAGTGTTTTCAAATGATAAGGAAAATCTATTTTGAGCAAAGCAAGCCTAAGCTCCACTTAGCCAAATGCATATAGGTGATAGACTCCACTATACTACCATAGTATCACTTGCCAATACAATTCAAATGTATTGACCCTTGTGGCTGTAACTTATTATGTTGCAGGTTTTTATGATATTAGTGAGATGTGTTGATTAGGATTACAAGTCTACAACCAACATGTTTGCCTGTGGCACTTTGAAGATGAAGGACCCCATGCTATTGTTATATTCTGCTGCATTGTAATGAGATAGCCAAATGAGCTATGTAAAATGTAATAAATTACTTTATTCCTGGTTATAGAGTTGTATTATGACCTTTGTTTCTTGATATTACATCTTAACTGTGGATGCTAGCTATTGATCCAGGGACTAGCATTGTAAACACAGGGATCTCTACCTTATTAAAGGTTGGGAACCTTACAATTAGAGTCCCTAGTAAAGCCTCTTTTATAATACTAGCTTGTTGATTAATAGATGATCGTGGTTTCTCGATCATGAACATTGAGATGTTGTTGATAACAAGATCATATCATTAGGAGAATGGTATGATGGACATACTCCTATAGATAAGCGTAGCATAAAGATCAAGTCATTTTAATAGTTTGTTTGCTATAAGCTTTCTGATACATAGTAACCTAATTCCTTCGACCATGAGATCATGTTAATCACCATCACCGGAAGGATGCTTTGATGACATCAAACACCACACCGTAACTGGGTGGCTATAAAGGTGGCATTGAGTGTTCGGAAAGTATGGGTTGAAGCACATGGATCAAGAGTGGGATTTGTCCATCCATATGACGGATAGATATACTCTGGGCCCTCTCGGTGGAATGTCATCCAATTAGCTTGCAAGCATGTGACTGGCTCACAAGGGATCACATATCACGGGAACGAGAAAAGAGTACTTATCAGTAACGAGGTTGAACTAGGTATGCAGAGATACCGATGATCAAAACCTCGGATAAGTAAACCATCGTGAGACAAAGGGAAATTGGTATCGTATGTAAGTGGTTCATTCGATCGCAAAGTAATCATAGAAATATGTGGGAGCCATATGAATTTCCAGATTCCTCTATTGGTTATTGATCGGAGAAGTGTCTCGGTCATGTCCGCATAATTCACGAACCGTAGGGAGACACACTTAAGGATTCGATGTTGTTGAGTAGTTATGGAATGATGAGTAAGAGATCGAATGTTGTTCGGAGTCTCGGATGGGATCCGGGATATCACGAGGAGATCCGGAATGGTCCAGAGAATAAGATTCATATAA
Organism: Avena sativa; assembly: GCA_916181665.1. Lineage (NCBI taxonomy): Eukaryota > Viridiplantae > Streptophyta > Magnoliopsida > Poales > Poaceae > Avena > Avena sativa. The sequence goes on along the minus strand of OV702297.1, from coordinate 335,582,473 downwards.
GGAAAGTCCTGTTTCGGAGTTTGGAAATGATTCCGGTGTTTTCACCAGGAATGTTCTAGAAGGGTTTGGAAGGTCCGGCACTCCGGAGGGGAAGGGTACATGGATGTGTCCTGACAATGTGGAATGGTTGCATCATGTACTAGGTCACTTGGCTGGGCAATATGAATAGAGAAATCAAATCCAAGTTTGAAAGTCAAACGCCAATTTGAAAAGTCAAATCCGAAGTTTGCTTGGTGGAGGGAGAGTAGGAAACCTACCTAGGGTAGGAGTCCCACTCCCTCCACCCGCCGGCCAAGGAGGAGGAGTTGGAGGAGGACTCCCTCCTCCCAACCGCCTCCCTCCCACCTATATAAGGAGGGGTAGGGCGCCCCCTACCCTCACACCTCAAACCCTAGCCAATAGGCGCCACCACCTCCAAGTGCTGCCGCCACCTAGGGCTTCTCCAAGTCGTTGAGTTAGGGTTTCCCCAAACCCTAGACGCCGGCCACACCACCACCCCCTTGGTGCCTCTAAACCGTAGATTGCCAAAGCCCTCTCTTACTCCACCATACTCGCTCCAGCTTAGGTGAAGCCCTGCGGGATCTCCCCTCTACTTCCGACACCACGCCGTCGTGCTGCCGAAATCACGAGGAGAGTGCTACAACCTCCGCTGCCTGCTGGAACAAGGGAGAGGAAGGTCTTCATCGAGTACCAAACGTGTGACCTACTGCGGAAGCGCTGCAGAAACGCAGCGCCGAAAGGATCGTCTACACGATCTTGAGATCGGCAAGAGTACGACTACATCACCCACGAGAATCTGCTCTCGTTAACCGCTTTGGAATCTTCGAGAGTGAGTTCTTCTATCGACTCGTTGCTACAATCTAGTAGATAGATCTTGGCTTGTTTGTGTGCATGCGATAGAAATTTTTTGTTTTCCATGCTACGAACCCTACAGTGGTATCAGAGCTGTGCCTATATGTAGATCTGTTGCACGGGTAGAACACAATGGTCATTGTGGGCGGTGGTGCTTTTATAATCAATTGCTTTTTGTGTACTTTGCATCTTGCGGTATGATGGGATGAAGCGGCCCGGTCTAACCTTACATGACATCGTTCATGATACTTGCTCCACGCTCAACATGCAACTTGTATTGCATAAGTGGCTTTGCGGGTGTCTGTCTCTCCCATTATAGTATAGATTCAATTTACAACGGGCACTTGATAGTTCAAACATCAACGTTGTGGTTCTTGTTTGTAAGTTAGAACGACACTTATTGAAAGCCCCAAACCACGTAAAATATGCAAAGAAAATTAGAGGCGTCTAACTTTGTTTTGCAGGGGTGTGCTGTGATGTGATATGGCCATGATTGTGATTAAATATGATGTATGCAATGTTCCTTATTGTAAGTTGGCAACCGGCAGGAGCCATATGGTTGTTTTTTAAATTCCGTTAAGACCTGCGTGTCTATTCAAAGTAGTTGTAATAGTTGAATCTGGTGGACGACAACCATGAAACGGCGCCATTGACCTTGACGCCATACCGGTGATGATGGAGATCATGTCCGTGCTTGAAGATGGAGATCGGAAGCACAAGAAGAAAGGCCATATCATATCACATATTATGAATTGCATGTGATGTTAATCCTTTATGCATCTTGTATTGCTTAGTTTGCGATGGTAGCATTATAAGATGATCCCTCAAGCACACAATTTCAAGTTTTAAAGTGTTCATCCTTAGTAAGCACCGTTGCTAAAGCTCGTTGTTTCGAAGCACCACGTGATGATCGGGTGTGTTAGATTTTGTGAGTGTATACAACGTGAGCAAGCCATATTTGCTCATGCGGAAGCTAAGGTTTGATCTTGACGAGCCTAGCATGTACACACATGGTCTCGGAACACGGATCACCGAAAGGTAAAGCATGAGTCATATAGTAGATATGATGAACATGTTGATTGTTCGCCATTGAAGCTACATCAACTCTCATGATGATCGGTTTTGATGTGGTGGTTTTGGTTCGTGTGATCACTAAAACAATTTGAGGTATATTGTTTTGAGTGGGAGTTCTCCTTGATTAATTTAACTATTAATTAGAACTCAATTTGTCATAAACTTAGTCTAAACTATTGCAAATATGTTGTAGATCAATGGCAGCCCCTACCATCAATTTTAATGCGTTCCTAGAGAAAGAAAAGTTGAAAAGCAATGGAAGCAACTTCGCGGACTGGTTCCGCAATTTGAGGATTGTCCTCAATGATGGTAATTTGACCTATGTGCTGGATGCACCGCTGGGTGACCCGCCTGCAGCTACTGCTACCGATGAGGTAAAGAATGTTTACCTCGCTCGGAAGAATCAGTACTCCACAGTTCAGTGTGCTATCTTGTATGGTTTGGAATCGGAGCTTCAGAAAAGGTTTGAGAACCATGACCCACATGATATTGTCCGTGAACTCAAAATGATATTTGAGGCTCACGCGGTAGTTGATCGTGAGGAAGGAGTCTTTCCTTCCATATATTCATGCCATGAATTTATGAGAACTACGGGAATCCTCCAGGATTTCCAAACTATGGTTACCAATGCAGGGTTGAACACTTTGTTGAAGGTGAACCCTTTCAGTACGTTAAGCTAACCATGGTTGTTGTGCAGGACTTTCGGTTTACTTGGTCTACATCTAATCCAATGGTCCATTATAAAATAATAATATAGCCGTCGGCCCGCCGTTTGCTGATTTCTATGCAGCAATTCGAGTACCTCAGTGGGGATATTGTGAGAAGATCAAGGAGAGACCCAAGTCACTTATGGATTTATATGCTGAGATTTGCCAAGGTTTCGAATTCTCCAAGGAAAGTGGTAAAATTTGGAACATTTAGTTCCCAGCCATTAGATATTTTGCCTATTTTCATTACCAAGTGTGTTCTTGCTAGAAAGATTGCTAGGAAGTTATCTTCTTTTGATCTAGCTTTTATCGCAACTGCTTTGAATAGGAATAGATCTTATAATCTGGGTGCTTTGATATCTTACCATCTCACCACCAACTGTGAGAAGGGAGGAATTTGTGGAGGTCTCATTGCTTCTAGTTTGCTAGCTTTCCATGGTTTAGAGCCTCACCATTCAGATTATTGGTTCCCCATAGAGAGGCTTGATCTTGAATCCATGATTCAACATGGTTTTGTTTCCTTGGGGGCTAATGTGAGAAGTTTACCGTATGAATTATCTTTTGCCCAGCAAGGTTGGAGAAAGGGTAGGACTGAGAAAATAGTTTATTTGCCTGCACCTGCTTTGTTTAATTCTGATAACAGGCAAGGATGGTCGCTCATGGAGGAAGAGTTTGACACATATGTGGCGGAGCTCTCCCTGCAAGAGGGGAATGTCAGAGAGGATGCCGAAGATGATTCGGTTCAGCCCTCCAACATGGGAGAGTCTTCATACCAGAAGCCCTCATTTGATTGGGGCGCGTCTTCTTGTTCTTCGCAAGCACCGAACTATGATCATTCCTATGATCACCCACCAGCCTGGGGTTACTACCCGCGCTATTGAGTCCCACTTAGGCCAAAAGCCTAAGCTTGGGGGAGGGTTTAGCCGTCCTTAGTGGAGTTTGGTTTCATGTTATTATTCAAGTCACACAAGTGAAGGGCAATAATGAAGATTAAGACAACTTGAGGTATGGTAAGAGGCTGGTAACGAACTCTATTTGTTTTTCATTTTTGTACATATACTCATCATGGTGAGCGTTCTTAGTCTATTCATTGTAAGGAGTATGTTAGTGATGGATGCTTAGTATTTCTTGCTTGTCTGTGATTAGCTCCAGCTTGCTAATAGTTTGTAGCATGTCATATGAATGTTTGCCTGCATTGTTTTATTCATATTTTGGTATGATATTGTGGTATCCTCCTCTAGAAGTTTCATATGAATCGACTTGGCACATGCTCACGCATGCATATGACTAAACAATGGTCAGTAAGCCTCGATGATTTATTTTGCCTCAGAGTTCTTATATCACTTTCATGCCATAATTAGTCATGTTTTGTTGCAAGCATGATTATGACAGTTATTGCTCTCTTGTTTGTCGCTCCCTCTCTTTTTCTAGCATGCACTTGCACTGAGTATGAGCTCTACTTGTGCTTCCAACTCCCCAAAACCAATATTGCCAACTGTGTCCACCATACCTACTGAAAGTACAAAGGAAGTCGCCTAGAGGGGGGTGAATATGCTTTCAAAATTATTACGGTTTAGGCTCAAGTAAATGCGGAATAAAACTAACGTTTAATTTATTGAGCACAAAACCTAGCCACTAAGTTCACCTAGGTGCACCAACAACCTATGCTAAGCAATACAAGCAACAAGGTGATAGCAAGGTATAAATACTTCAAGCACGATGGCTATCACAATGTAAAGTGCATAAGTAAAGGGTTCGGTTGAGAGATAAACGATGGACGCGGAGACGAAGATTTGTTTCCCGAAGTTCACTTCCAAAGAAGCTACGTCTCCGTTGGAGAGGTGCAATGGCGCAATGCCCTCCGAACGCCACAAATGGCTCACCTCGAGGTGTGGTGGCTCGATGCTCACCCAACGCCACACAAGGCCTCACCCCGGATGCGGAAGCACGCAACTCACCGACGCCACAAAAGGCTCACCCTATTCTCCCAAGTGCGCACCACAAAAGGCGGGCACTTGCTCCACTATGGGACGCTTGAGGGCGGTCACCGAACCCGTACAAGATTGGGGCTAACTCCACAACTCAATTGGAGGCTCCCAACAACAAAGCCACAAAAGGCCAACAATGCCACAAAAGGCCAACAACGCCACAAAAGGCTACAAGACCACAAAAGGTCAACAAGACCACAAAAGGTCAACAATCCAACCACACAACCGTCTAGGGTTCCAAGGAACCCAAGAGAAACAAGCTCACAAGCTTGAACTCGTCGAATCTCCGAGGAGAACTCAAACCTATGCACCAAATGCAAGGGCAAGTCCTTCTCTCCCAAATTCCAACAAAGCTACAAAAGCTATTGGGGGAATAAGGGAGGAAGAACACAAGAGGAGAACACAAGACTCTCCAAGATCTAGATCCCAATGATTCCTTCAAAAAGAAGGGATTTGACTTGGGGGATTGTAGATCTAGATCTCCTCTCTCAAATCCCTCAAAAAGATGCAAGAATCATAGGAGGGGAAAGGGAGAGGGAAAGCTTCTTCAAGGTTGACAATGGAGGAGAGAGAGAAAGCCAAGAACCAAGAAGAAAAGCTAGTGCCCACGAAGGGGAAGAGGAGCCCCTTTTAAAGGGCTCCCAGATCTGCCCATTATGGGCATTCGCGACTCCTGGTCGGAACTTCCGGTGTGAGGCCGGAAGTTCCGGTGGCACACAGCCAACAGTCAAAAACTACGGAGCGAGAAACTGAAAAAGCGAATCCTGGTCGGAACTTCCGCCGGTTCACCGGAACTTCCGGTGGAAGTTCCGACAGAAGTTCCGTCAAATAGACATATTCAAAATAGAAGGTTACTGAACATGAGCGGAACAAGAGCCGGAAGTTCAACCGAAACTTTTGGCGGCAACTAGGCCTGAGCGGAACTTCCGGTCCCTGGCTGGAACTTCCGGTGGGAGCGAAACTTCCGGTTGAAATTCCGACTAAAGTTCCGTCAAATAGCACATCCAAAACAGAAGGTTACTGAACGTGAGCGTAAGAAGACCCGGAACTTCCACCGGAACTTTCGGCGGCAAAGATGCCCTAGAGGAACTTCCGGTGGGAAGTCGGAACTTCCGGTCAGGGAAATTCCAGAAACCAGAAAACCAGAAACGCAATAACTTTTGCATCCGAACTCCAAACGGGATGAAACCAATTTTGTTGGAAAGATAACGACGAATAGAATCCAACAAAGATAACGGGATGAAATCCAACAAATATTGGGTATCACCTTGGGAGAAAATATCATGAATATATATGTGAACTATCCCCCAAGGTGTGGAGCCGGAAAACTCGCAAGATCAAAAACTGCAATAAGATATGCAAGTGAAATCCTTATATGATGAGCTATAGCTTGTTATGATGGTGACCACAAGCTCTAGATCCTCTCATGGACAAGAACCAAATAACAACCAAGAAAGATGATGCTATGAATGCAAAGGTTTGAGCTCTCTCCGAACGATGCAGACGAGACACCCGCTTGAGAGCCCCTCTTGATAGCACGGCTATCTATCCTAAACCCGGTCTCCCAACTAACAATACGAGACCGGCAAAAGAAAAGCCCTATCAAGAACATACCTTTGCCTTGAGCATCCCACTTGAACTTGATGTAGACTGTCTTGTTCTTCTATAGTGGGAACACCTTTCTTGGATGCTCTTGCTTGATGAAGATGAAGACTTGCAAATTGCTCCTCCATACTCCATGGGTAAACCTCTTCTTTGAACTTGTCTTCATCATTCCATGAGCACGAGGATGGCAAGCTTCAAGCATGAGATCTTCTAGAGATGGCGCATCTTGAGCTCGCCCTTCTTCATCCCTACTTGAGGTTGATCCATCTTGATGCAACTCTTTGCACATGCCTTGATAGACCTTCAAGCTCCTTCTTTCTTCATGATTCCAATGGGCACAAAGCCCTTGGACATTTCTTCATCTTCCAACCTTGAGACCAACACATGGCCCAAGCGATGCCAATGGACAAACCTACAAGTGAAACTCAATTTACACATTAGTCCATAGAGATTGTCATTAATTACCAAAACCACACATGGGGGCATACATGCCCTTTCACCTACCTATTAGCATCGTTTGCTATTTCAGTGCATGTTCTATATGCCTTGTTTTCTTCCAAATAAAATGTTTATCTGTTTTGAGAAAGTTAGTTAGTAAAGCTCTCACGAACTTGATAGCACACTTTATTCCTTGCACTTAATAATCCTGGACCATTGTGACCTTTCCATGAAAGTTATATGCTTGCAAATTATATGTTGGGAGTTAGCAGAACTGTGCTATCACGGGGAACACTTTCAACACTTTTTGGATATCCTATCCAGTTGATACCTTGCTCTTTTGTTTGCGGATGTCGACAGTGTGAAATAAAAGGGGAGCTTGCGAGTTCATGGAGTATATATATGTGTTAGAGAAACGCCTGGGCCGCTAGCCTAAGCCATGCCTAATCATGGTGGAAACTTGCAGCATCACCATAATGAGCATTCTGTGAAGCATCCTCAATAAAAAGCTATGCACATAGTAAATAAAAAGATTGCTAAGATGCTCATTGTCTGCTTGCCTTGTCATTTTGATCACGGGATAGCTCCTGTATCATGTGCAAGGGGTACCCCGTTGGCGGTTCTCTATGATATGCATGTATGTACAATGACAAGAACTTGCAGGTAACCAAAGTTGAGTAGCATGCAGAGCGGCCCTCATACTCAAGGGACATGGGATTTCCAGTTTATGGTCTATCAAGCATATAACTCATATTGGACCTCACTTTCATCTTAACCATATGAAGATGCCTATGATAGGGGCAATGAGATATCAAAGCTAATGAGTACCTTCCTTTCAGCATTTGGAAGCCTTTCAAACTTTTCAAAACCTTTCACTTCCTTGTTGAGTCACCACTTATTCTATGAGCACCTTCTTGAGAGCATAGTTGTCATTCTTGTGTTTGTCTCAAAACTTTATTAATTATGTTATGACTTTGATGCTTGTATCTCTGATATGTGTACCTCTAGTCTTCACTTGAACTTCAGAGGTGCCTTGGCATTTATATTTTTCTCTACAAACAAAGGCAAGCGAGATACCACTCTATCATACCTTACTATGAGCATTGCAAATGTTGCTTATGTTTATACTCCATGCTACTTATTATTATTGAGTTGCTTTCTCTTCATAGGTTGCAATGACTATTGAGTAGACTTAGTTGCATACTCTTTATTATGAATGGTTTAAGCATCTACTCCTATGCTGAGAATATATACATCTTATGAAGCAAATATGTTCGTGAAAGTTCTTTTATCGCACTCAGTTTTCAACTGAATTGCTTGAGGACAAGCAATAAGCTAAGCTTGGGGGGGAGTTGATATGTCCAAAACGTATCTACTCTTCCGAACACTTTTGCTATTGTTTCTCCTCTAAACTTGTGTGATTTGGATACAACTAACACGGACTGACGCTATTTTCAGCAGAATTACCTTGGTGTCTTGTTTCTGTGCAGAAAATCGACTATCAGGAAAAATCCTGGAAAATATGCCAAAAATCCTATTTCACCAGAAGATCCATGGAGCCGAAGTACGAGACAGAGAAGGGTCCTGGGGGGACCACACCCCTGCCAGGAGCGGGCCCACCAAAAATCCTATTTCACCAGAAGATCCATGGAGCCGAAGCATCTCCATCAACCACCGATGTTTCCCTTATCCATGAGTGAGTAATCCCCCGTTGTAGGCTTGGGGATGGTAGGGATTGGATGAGTTCTATCATGTAATCGAATAAGATTGTTAGGGCATAGTGCCTAGTATCTATTGTGTTATTTGACTTTGTTGCAACTTGTTATGCTTAATGCTTGTCACTAGGGCCCGAGTGCCATGATCTCAGATCTAAACTTATTATTGTATCATTATGATAGTATTGTTTGTGATCTTATCTGCAAGTTGTGTACACATATCATTATCCGGATCCAAAGGCCCCAAAGTGACAATAATTGGGACAACCGGAGGGGATGGCTGTGGTGTGAGGATCAGATGTGTTCACGGAGTGTTAATGCTTTGCTCTGGTGCTCTATTAAAAGGAGCACCTTAATTGCCAGTAGTTCCCTAGAGGCCCCGCTGCCACGGGCTGGCTGGACAGAAGATGTTGTGCAAGTTCTCATTGCGAGCACGTATGACTATATTCGAAGCACAAGCCTAGGATTGTTTAGTGTTTGGATCCTTGTTATTATTTATCTGCAATGCCCTAGATCTTGAGGTTACATGTTTAGACTCGTCCATGCAACACCCGTCCATCCATCCCTATGCCTACCGCACTCGAATCCCACTATTTAGTGTTACTATTGCTATTGCTCTTGTTCAACTGCTACTGTTGCTTTGCTGTTGCTACTACAAACTGTTGCTACTGATAAACTTCTGTGAGCAAGAACTATTTCCAGGTGCAACTGAATTGACAACTCGGTTGTTAAGGCTTGCAAGTATTCTTTGGCTCCCCTTGTGTTGAATCAATAAATTGGGCAATACTACCCGCGAAGACTATTGCGATCCCCTACACTTGTGGGTCATCACCTTTCATGTTGCATGCATAGTTACTTTGTCTTATTGTTAGAACTCCATCTTTAATGCACATGTTTAGAGTTCTTTGATCCCAGCTTTCAATGCTTGCAAATGGTTTGATCTTGGTTTTGATGGTGCATGTCACCTCAAAAATTATTCTTTTATCACTTACCTACTTGAGGATGACATGCACCATCAAAATCAAGAGGACGACATGCACCATCAAAATCCCCAAGCTTAACTCATGCTCGTCCTCGAGTAGGTAAGTGATAAGAAGAAGAATTTTTGAGGTGACATGCACCATCAAAATCAAGATCAAACATTTGCAAACATTGAAAGCTGGGATCAAAGAACTCTAAACATGAGCATGAAAGATGAAGTTCTAACAGTAAGACAAAGTAACTATGCATGGAACATGAAAGGTTACAAACAAAGATTCATGAATAACATGCATTGAAAAAATGTTTGTTTGTTTCACATATAGAAAACATAGCATAGTGACATTCAGCTTGTCCCTCATGGAGTATCAAATAGATGCATAGGACACCATCAAAGTTCATAAGAGTGACTAGATACAAATAGCACAAGAGCAAGCAATATCAACAATATGCATCAATCAATAAGTTTTGGGACAATGCACATAGAACTAAGAATGGCAACTATGCTCTCTTAACTGGTGCCTAATGATAGAAGGTGGAGACTCAATATAATGGTGGAAGAAAGGTCCTTCATAAAAGGGAAGCAGAGATTTCAAGTTTCATAAAGAGCTTCCAAAAATTATGGTACTTGTTAGCTTTCAGCCCTCATTGCCCCTATCATAAGCATCTTGAAGTGATTAAGGTTAAAGTGAACAAACTATGGAGTATATGATTGACAAAGTATAAGTTGGAAATCTCATGTCCCTTGAATACGAGGGCCGCTCCTCATGCTACTCAAGTTTAGTTACTTGCAAGTTCTTATCATAGTAAGTACATGTGTATCATAGAGAACCGCCAATGGGGTACCCCTTGCACATGATACAGGAGCTATCCCATAATCAAAATGACAAGGCAAGCAGACAATGAGCATCTCAGCAATCTTCTTATTTACCTTGGGAAAATGGTGCTTTTTTCTCTCTTTCCTCTTTTCTCATATTTTTTTTCTTTTTCTCAATCTCTTTTTTTATAAGAAGAATGCTTCATAGATTGCTCATTATGGTGATGCTGCAAGTTTCCACCATGATTAGGCATGGCTTAGGCTAGTGGCCCAGGCGTTTCTCTAACAGACATACATAACTCCATGGACTTACAAGCTCCCCTTTCATTTCACACCGACGATATCCATAAACAAAAGAGCATGATATTAACTAGGTACAATGTACAAGTGCAATGTTGAAAGCGTTTCCCGTGACAGCACAATTCTGCTAATTCCAACGTATAAGTGCAAGCATATACAACATAGATGATACAATGGTTCAAGTTTATTAGGGGCAAGAAAAATAAAGTGTGCCATCAAGTTCATGAGAGCTTTAATCACTAAGTTTTCACATAACAAAGAGACTTTTTAATTGGAAGGTAGATGAAAACAAGAATATACTTGGAATAGTGTAACACACCATGCATGGGAATTTATAGTGGACACTTTGGAATAACTTGGTTTCTTGGGAGTTGGATGCATGAGTAGAGCTTACTCATACAAGTGGAGGCTAGCAAAAGACTGGAAGCGACCGACTAAGAGAGCAATAATGGCCATAATCATGCAGAGTGACAAAACATTATCAATCAAAGCATAAAGTGGTACTACAAGTCAAGGACTAAATGATCATAGAGGCTATGGTGACTTGTTCATAGTCATAACATGGTGTGAGCATGTGCCAAGTCAACCCAAACAAAGCATCAAAGGAGAATACCACAATACTATGCTTTTGTATGCTAAAATAACACATGATTCTTTCAAGGCACATTAAGCAATCCTAATTGTTTGGAACAAGTCATGCTACAGAAATAATCACTAAGCATAAGGTCAAAACAACATCTAGCATGACAGACTAAAGTCTAAGTCACAGTCAATGCAAGCTCCTCTTGTACTATTCAAGCAAGAACTTTCTACTCCTCTCCAACACCAATCAACTTATTTGAAACAACACAACGAGAACGGGGGTCCAAACTACTTTATTCAAGCAAACTAAGCAAAATAAAATGAAAACTAAGAAGCTCCAAGAAGAACTCAACAGTACATGAAGCAAAAAAACAAAGTGTCTAGAAAGACCTGAGATTTTTATTGATGAAGAAGGGGATGCCTTGGGCATCCCCAAGCTTTGACGCTTGTACCTCTTGAATATTTCTTGGGGTGACACGGGGTGGCATCCCCAAGCTTGAGCTTTTGTCCATTCTTCATCTCATTACATCATTCTTTCTCTACACCTGAAAATTTTCCTTCATACAAAACTTCACACAATCTTCATTAGCAACATTAGTGTATTCAAAAGATAATAGACCTTTGGATTTTAGTATTAAAAAAGAAACAATTTCACTAAAAACACAAGCTACTGTATCAATTCCCTCAAAAAGCTCAATTTCCCAACAAGAACCCAAAAAGGAATCAATAAGAAGCAAATGCAAATAATGGCAGAAATCTGTCAAAACAGACCAGCAGGTAGAAACTGATTTTTTCAAAGACCTTCTGTTGCTCAAATCAAAAGGTGTTGAACTAACTAAAGTTAGCTAACATACTAGGGGATTTATTCAGAAAATATTAGCTCAATCTGAATTACAAAGATTTTACACGAACTTTCACGGTGGAGCACAAAAATCTGTTTCGGGACAGCAACTCCCCAAATCTTACTTCCCTCTCATTAGAGGTTATTCTTGGCACAAAAAGCAAATAAAAAGATAAGGAGAGGTCATTACTGAAGTAATAACTTCCAAGACTCAAGAAAAAATTTGGGTTATCTCCCAATAAGTACTTTTCTTTAACGCCTTTAAGTTAGGCACAAGAAGCAAGAATCAAGTATTTTCAAATGAAGAAGCATTAACATCAAACCTTGCTTTCAAAGGATGAGCAAAAAGCAACTTGTCTCTCCTCATAGGGAAGTGTTCAATACCTTTTTTGAATGGAAATTGATATTTAATGGTGCCTTCTTTCATATCAATGATGGCACCAACAGTTCTAAGAAAAGGTCTTTCCAAAGTAATAGGACAAGAAGCATTGTATTCAACATCCAAAATATAGAAATCAACAGGGACATAAAAATTGTTAACCATAATAAGAACATCATTAACACTCCCCATGAGTTTATTTTTAGCATTATCATTAAGTGGGACATCCAAATAGCAATCTTCCAAAGGTGGCAAATCAAGCATTTCATAAATCTTTCTAGGCATAATAGAGACACTAGAACCAAGGTCACAAGAAGCTTTGAGATCAAAGTCATTCACTTGCATATTAATGATGGGTTCCCAACTATCTTCTACTTTCCTAGGAATAGAGGCTTTGTGTTTCAACTTTTCTTCCTTAATTTTAATGAGAGCATATGTAATGTGTTTGGTGAAAGCCACATTCATATCACTAGCATCAGGACTTCTAGCAAGATTTTGTAGGAACATAATCACTTCAAAAATATTACAACCATCAAGATCAAAATCAAACTTAGCATCACTAGTAGTAGACTCATTGGGTTTAGGCATTGTGGTAGGAGTAATAGGGACTTTTTGTGGTTTAGTGGCATACATATTGGTGGTGGTGATAGTGCACACACTATTGTTTCTAGCAATTCCAGCTTCTCTTTTCCACTTAGCATGTAGTTGGGCTAACAGTTTAACATTTTCATCAATAGTAACTTGTATGGCATGAGTAGCAGCAAAGGTACTTTCCAAAGTTTCAGGTTTAGCAGCCATTTTATTAATCAAAGAGGACCGTGCTTCAGACAAAGAGTAAATGTTTTTCTCAACATTCAAAAGCTTTTCCTCCATAGTCTTGTTGAAAGTGGTTTGTTTACTAATAAAGTCTTTGAGCATGACTTCAAGTTCAGAGGGAGCACTTCTAGTATTGTTGTAGGAGTTTCCATAGGTATTGCCATTATTAGGAGGATAAGGCCTATAATTGTTTTTTTAAGCTTATCTGCTGCAGGGGAGACCCCCACAACCCTTTATTCAAAATTAACTAAAGATTCAAAATATGTACAAACTGAGAAAAGAAAAAAAACTAAAAAACTAATTAGAAAAAAGCAAAATTACAACAGATTGTCAATCCAATTTGACAGTACTGCAACTTTAGAACTTTTAATTCTATGTTTGAGCAAGGAGACATCTTGGACAAATCCAGCCTTCCATGCTTTGAAAGTTGGCCTCATCCCTTTAAAAATCTTATTGTTTCTTTATCTCCAAATATTCCAGCAGGCTAAGATGACTATCTCAACAAAACATGGGCCTGAGAACTTTTTCTTTGCATCTTTTAACATTTCTGGACCTGAACCCGTACCCCAATTGATCTGCAAATATGTCCAAACTCTGACACTGTAGTTAAATTCAAAGAATAAGTGAGACCAATCCTCCAAAGTCTGACATGGACATAACAAACAATCTGAATCAGTAGTCACATTCCAATGTCTTCTTATTAGCATTTCATTTGTGTTAATTCTATCATGTAAGATTAACCAAGCAAAGACCTTGTGCTTTGACATACATTTACTCTTCCATAGCCACTTAGAAGGGAAATGATCTGGGATCAGATCAAAGTGAGCTTTGTACACCATATTTACAGAGTAATCCCTAGACTTTGACAACTTATTATCCCATTTATCCCGTACATGTGGGTCAATGCTGACATGTTGCAGTTGGATTTGTAACCTTAGGAGTTCTATATTGGCTTCATCCGATAAAGGCAGTTGAAATGCCTCCTCCAGCTGTACTAATGCAATGGCTTGTTGAACTGAGCAGTTCTTATCAAGAGAAAAAGAGAAAAGCCTTGGGTAGGACTGGACTAAAGGTAGATTATTCCAAGAATCTAACCAGAATAAAGCTGAATCCCCTTTACCAATTTTACAAACTGACAGAGATCAAAATTCTTCTTCAAATTTCATAATACTTTTCCACCAAAAGGAGCCACAAATAGTAACATTGTGAGGCACCTCATTGTAATAATAAGCATTTTTAACCAACTTTACCCATGGAAGATCCTCATTATTGTACAATTTGTGCAGATGTTTCATGAGTAGACATTTGTTTTGAATTTCCAAATTTATTATGCCTAAACCAGCTTTCACTTTTGGCTTGCAAATCATGTCCCATGAGGCAAGGGAGTTTATCCTCCTATCTTCTTTCTTTTTCCTCCATAAACAGTGCCTTCTTTCTCTATTTATTACTTCAATGACTCCTTTTGGAATTTCAAGAGAACAGAGGTAGTGTAGAGGCATTGAGGAAATCACAGAATTTACAAGGACCAACCTATCTCCATAAGAAAGGAAGGAGGCAGTGGCAGTAAGCCTTCGTTCCACTCTATCAATTAAAGGTGACATATCTTTGATAGTTGGCTTTGTAATCCCCATAGGCAAACCTAAGTATGGAAATGGTAGTGTAGCAGTAATACAGACAATTTCTAAAGCAATCAAACCGGCATCATCTTGATTCATATTGATTGGAATCAGAGCAGATTTATGAAAGTTGACTTTTAGTCTCGTGAAGGAGTAATATTCATCCAATATTTCTTTTAGTATAAGTAACTGATCAGGATCTGCTTGCATGACAATGATGGTGTCATCAGCATATTGAACAATAGGGAAGTCATAGGTTCCTCTGTTTGGGATAGGAGTTCTTAGTCTTCCATCTCTATAAGCCTTATTTATGAAACTTTGTAATAGGTCCCCTCCTAGTACATACAGTAAAGGAGATAGGGGATCACCATGTCTAACCCCACGCTTACAATAAAATTTCCTTCCTAGGACTCCATTCAGCAATATAGAGGACGAACCGGAAGAGAGAATTTCTTTTACCAGCCAATAAAGACTCCATCAAATCCTTTACACCTCAGAATCCTGATAATTGCTTCATGTTCAATAGTGTCAAAAGCCTTTTCAAAATCCAGCTTGATAATTACTGTTCTTCTCTTAGAAACATGGCATTGATGCAAATATTCAAAAGTCCAACCAAGACAATCTTGTATTGTTCTGCACTTAATAAATCCATATTAGTTATTATGAATACATCTCTTTATTTCCTTTTGACGTTTGTTGGCAGCTAGTTTAATGAGAAATTTCAAACAGGTATTTGTGAGAGAAATGGGTCTAAAATCATTAACTATCTCAGGGCTATTATTTTTTGGAACTAGAGTGATATAGGAACCATTTATGCTCTCGAGTGGTGTGAGGCCCTTATGGAAATCATGACACAGCTTGATAAAATCATCTTTAATAATATGCCAACATTTTTTAACAAAAGCTCCATTGAATCCATCAGGGCCTCGTGCCTTGTCAGTTTTCATAAATTTTACTACATCCTCAATTTCCGAATTACTGAATTCTGCTGACAAACAATGCAGATTATCCACTTCTTTAACCAATTCTGATAGATCTGCTCTATTCTCAACACTAGTAGAAACCCCCATTCGGTTCTTATAACATCTCCATAATGCATCAGCTTTGTCATTGTGATTGATTAATGTATTGCCATGTTCATCTTTTATCTCATTGATCACATTGCGCTTGTACCTTTCTGTGGCCTTAGCGTGAATTTTCTTTGAATTTTCTCCTCCAAACTTTACCCATCTTATGTTGCATCTATTCTTCCAGTAGGTTAACTGAATATTCAATAATCTTTTTAGGTGTAGCTTTACAATATTTCTGAAATTAAATTCAGGTCTGCTGAGAATTCTCTTATCTTCAATATCATCAAGCATTAGAATGACCTTATTACATTTTTCTATCAGAGCTTTGATATGAGACAACCTTTTCCCCCACTTTTTAAGAGCATATCTTGTATTTTTGAACTTTGCAGTTATCATGTTGGTAATAGGACCTTCCTTAACTGGTTGTCCCCAAGCTTGCTTAACCACATCAATAAAACCAGGTTGCTAAAGCCACATATTCTCAAATCTGAATTTTTTTGCTTTTGGAATGTTTGTGGAAATGTTTACCACACAAGGAATGTGATCAGAAGTTGTTTTTGATAGTGGATTGACCATAGTGTTGGGATATTGGAGTGTCCAATTGCAAGAAGTGAAGAACCGGTCAAGCTGTTCTAATAGTGGGTTGTCCTGCATATTGGACCAAGTGAAGTTTCTTCCTTTTAAAGGCAACTCAATAAGGCCAATGTGACTAATAATACTGTTAAATAGGAAGATATCATTCATGTCAGCCCCATCTTTATTCCTGTTCTCAACTGATCGAATAAAGTTGAAATCTCCTACCAACAACCAGTGGCCATGGACATGTATTTGCAAATCATAAAGCCATTATACAAAGTTGTCTCTCTCCTGACCTTTGCAAGGCCCATATACATTCACTAAAGTCCAAGTTTTAGAGTTGTGTGAAGAGGTGAATTTTACTTTGATTGCAGCTCTGTTTATTTCTATTAGTTCTCCTCTAAATATAGAACTGTTCCATAAGACAATAATACCTCCAGATGCCCCAAGCGATGGTGAGAAGATGAATGAGTGGTCAAAACTTTCACACTTAGTTTCTTGTAGATAAATAACTGCACAATTGCTTTCATCAATTTTGTTATACGCCGCCAATTGTTTGTCCTTGTCATTAAGTCCCCTAACATTGCATCATAGAACTTTCCAGTCCAGATTTAGAGTTGAGTAACTATTCATTGATAACCAAAGTAACTGTGGTAAAAGAATGACAAGCATAACAAGCCATCATATCAGAAAACAAAAATCCCCAGGAAATCATCAACTTATATGACATATTTAGAGCCATATTGCAATTCATTGCCACAGTTCCATCATACTGAACAAAATAACATGACCAACAACTAATTGTGCTATACAAAGTGGATAAAATGTTTGATAGGACCAAATTGATAAGAGCCTGACTGCAAAATACAAGTCCAAAGTTCTGATCCCAACCTTTGCAGCACCACCCAAAAACAAAAGCTTTACTTATCATTGGAGTCCTTCTTTGTGGTTGGAGAAGGTGGATCATCCATAAGCTTCTCCACAGTTATGTCTTTAGGTGGGATCTCCAGGTCTTGACATGTTTCTTGTAGAGTAGTAATGGGGATGACAGGCAAGATATCTTCCTCTGCATTTTCCAAAGGCCTAGATGACTTAGCCTTCTTCCTGGTTTTGGGTTTGTCAGACATCAATGGAGTCTTGTATCCTGCAGCCTTGTTTGCCATTCTTGTGCTCCTTCTAACAGGGGTCTTTTCATTTGACTCCTGTCCTTTGCCAATGAAAATTGAGCTACTGACCCCATCAGAAATTTTCTGTCTTTTCTTATCTGCAATCAGTGGCTTGGATTGACTACGTGTGAATCTGATAGGAAGGTCTGTGTTGCACAAGGATTTCTTCTTTTTAATTTTTGGACAAGAGATTGGTGAAGCTGTAAAAACTGGTGATGGACCACTCTGCAAAATAACTGTCTCATCATCATTGAGCGTCCTGGCAACTGTCCTGCGCTTCCCAACCAAAGAGCCTGTGGCTTCAGATTTCTTCCATGATACAGTAAAATTCAGACATCCTTCAAAAGCACAAAACCAATCCCTTTTTGCCAAAAGTGTGCTAAAAATTGGATTAGGAAGACTAACAGGGATATAGTCCATGCAGTGCTTAGGAAACACTGAGTTTAAGAGCTGGTCAATTACCAGACTTGGAGGGGGACAAGGTCCATATTTCACAGGCAACAACATGCTTTCTATTAGGGAAATTCTGACCTGATTAATAATAATATTTTGATGATGCACCATGTTGTCATTGTGATGAGAACCCCCTGTCATCAGTATCTTCTGTGACAGCAGAATTATCAGCTTGATCCATGTTCAGATCATCTTGTTGTTGAAAACCACCTGCATTGTTATCCTGCTGTTGGAAAAAGTTATTAGCATTGTTCTGATCAAAGTGCTGCTGAAGATCCTCTTGATGATTCCAACCAATTTCAGGAAAAGGTGGGTTAGCAAAATTATTATTGTCTCCAAATTGCTGGTTACCAGGCATTGGATGAGGATTCCCATTGAGAGGCATCTGATCTTCATCATGTGGCAAGTGATAAGCAAATTCAGAAGTAAGAATATAACATACTGCAGTCCATGACTCTCTTACTCCACCCACAATTGCATAATTTCCAAAAACAATATCTCTAGGGACTCTTGCTATAGAGGGAAATGAAGCATAAACTAGTGTCCTTTCAATCACATCCTGATCTTGGTGCCAGTGCAAACACTTACCAAAAGTAGCAATATCATTGTTTATATCATAGTCATTCCTATAGTCTAATGGCAATCCCAGGAAACCATCCAGTAGAAAAACCCAATTCTGCTCTATGATTTTCTCTATCATCATAAGGCACAAAACGTACAAATATACCGTTCTGTAACTGATAAGGAATGTGATTCACAAGAGCAGCTGTAGCTGCAACACTACGCAGGAAGAAAAATCCAATACCAAAGAGACAGGGCTGAATAGCATCCACATCACGATGCAGCTGATGCACAATAAAGTTCCTGACCTATTGCCTTCGGTAAGGTTCAAGATGAGGTGGAGGGGGTGGCATGAGCTCAGCAGTAACAACGTGGTCATGGCAGCACCGCGGCAATACAGACGGCGTGTAGAAGGTCCTAGGCAGTCTTGTGGGTCCACCATCGATGATTTGATGGACTTCAGGGATCCACCTCATTGGATCAAGAGGGAAGTTAGCCATTGTCGACGAGATAGGCATATGCGGAGATTTTGCGGTAGGGTTCAGAGTTGTGTAGGAAGGGGAGAAGGTAGACGAATCGACAAAGAACTGTTTGCTCTTGTCCAAAACCTGGTCGGTGCCGTCTTTATGACACGTATTGTCCAACTTGGCTTCTCCGGTTACAATGCCAACTCTGTTTCCCTTAGGAATCCACCGCTTCCTAGCTTGGCTCTTCAGCTTCAGACACTCTTTCCTGATATGACCATAATGAAAGCATGCCCGACATCTTATTTGATTTGAGCATTGATTAGTAACATGTCCCATACTTAAACATTTACCACACTTAAAGACCCTATAGGCCATATCACCAATCATTTTTCCAAAATTAGGGCCCTCCTCATCTTGCACCTTGCAATTTGAATCCTTCCCATGAGAAGGTTGAGTTTCATCAATAAACGTGCCAAACTGAATATTTTGTGTAACAGCAGAGACAGATGAAGGCATAATTACACCAGCCTTTCTCCTAAGTTGAGGACAATCATATCCGGCTTCTAGGTAAACATCTGCCTGATCTTTCGAGATGGGGCATTCATAACCTTCACAAGCATCATATTTTTCAAAAGCAGCAAAAGATAACTTCTTAGAAACAGAGTAATCCTTTCTAAAGCATGAACTTGCAGGCCTCTTTTTTAGAGCATTCAAAGCACGATCAGTTCTTTTTTGTTGGGGCTAATAAGTGTCCACTCTTCATTACACTCCTTCTACCAAGCATTGAATTCTTTATTCCAAAGGGGACCTCCATTACTCCAAAGATGAAAGAAGCATTTAAAATCCGTGCATGAATATTATTGAAGGCCATAGACCAAAAATCCAACATATTTTGAAGAGACTGAAAACCTGAAAACCCTGTCAGCAAGTTTGATAACCGAGAGATCCTGTGCAGCACCTCCAATGCAGGATTCCAATGCCAAAGCAGCAGATTTATCATCAAGTTTAAATTTGGATCGGCCAAAGGAAACTACCATCAAAAAGTGATGTGATTTGCCCAACGGATGAACAGTTGATCTGAATATCCTCTTGACATCATTTTTGAAAGCAATCCCCAAAGAAAGATCCAGATTTAAAGAAGGAGCCGAAATTATAGGATCTATGATCGGGTCGATCAGATCAACAGGATCGCTACATACCTCAGGTGAAAGAATGCATGAAATAATAGTGAACTTAAACCTAGTGAAAGATAGAATGGATCAGATCCTAGGTAGATCATTTTAGGGGATCTTCTTACCAATGAGGCCACCTCCTTTTGCATTGATCAAGGCCAACCAATTATGCCTATGCCAAAGATGAATCTCACCATCATAGTGCTTCTGACGACCCCGATCCAAATCCTTGGAAGTGGTATAAGTGACCCTCCATCGCCAAGCCGGATCCAGACATGACATGATCAAAGAAGGTTGGGAAAAAGGATATCACCTTGAAGAGGGGAGAACGCCGGAGAGAAAGGGTCGAAGGGGAGGGTTGATTGCCGGCAATCAGAGGAAGATCACCGGCGGCAAAGGTGGCTAAGGTTTAAGGTGGGGTGGGTGGGAGAGTTGCCATTGTAGGTCGCTTGCTGGGCTCGTTGTTCTATGAAATCATTGTTCTTTGGCATTGCAGAGCCAAGTTGCTCTTTTAAGGCCTATAATTGTTGTTACTACCAAAATTATTCCTATAGGCATTGTTGTTGAAATTGTTATTTCTAACGAAGTTCACATCAACTTGCTCTTCCTGAGAAACCAAAGAGGCTAAGGGAACATTATTTGGATCTATAGGAGCTTTTCCATTAACAAGCATAGACATGATAACATCAATCTTATCACTCAAAGAGGAGGTTTCTTCAACAGAAATTACCTTCTTACCGTGTGGAGCTATCTTAGTGTGCCATTCAGAATAATTAACCATCATATTATCAAGGATCTTTGTTGCAGCACCCAAGGTAATGGTCATAAAGGTACCTCTAGCAGCTGAATCCAACAGGTTTGTTGAGGAGAAGTTCAAACCTGCATAAAAAGTTTGGATAATCATCCAAGCAGTAAGTCCATGAGTGGGACAATTCTTAACTAAAGATTTCATTCTTTCCCAAGCTTGAGCAACATGTTCATTATCAAGTTGTTTAAATTTCATTATTTCACTTCTCATAGATATAATCTTAGTAGGAGGATAATATTTTCCAATAAAAGCATATTTGCACTTAATCCAAGAATCAATACTATTTCTAGGCAAGGATAGCAACCATTCTTTAGCTTTTCCTCTCAAGGAGAAAGGAAACAACTTGAGCTTAATAAAATCTACATCTACATCCTTATATTTTTGCATCTCACAAAGTTCAACAAATTTATTGAGGTGGGCAGCAACATCATCAGAACTAGCACCAGAAAATTGCTCTCTCATCACAAGATTCAACAAAGCAGGCTTAGTTTCATAAATGATAGCATCAGGAGCAGGTGGAGCAATAGGTGTACTTAGGAAATCATTGTTGTTTGTGCTAGTGAAGTCACACAACTTGGTGTTCTCAGCAGAGTTCATTTTGGCAAACGTGGACCAAGCCAACAGAAGCAACAACTAGAGCAGGAACTAATTTTTTGTGTTTTTGATAAGAAAAAGCAAACCAAACGAAACTAATTTTTTTGGAGTTTTTGATAAAAAGAGACAAACAAAACCAAGCAAACAAAACTAAGCAAAACAAAAACAAAGTAAAGAGAAAGGTTGTGAAGGACTCCCCTTGTGAAGACGTCCTTAGCCTCCCCGGCAACGGCGCCAGAAAATCTAGATGGTGGCTTAGATCAATGTAGAGCTTCGTTGGGAATCCCCAAGAGGAAGGTGTGATGAGCACAACAGCAAGTCTTCCCTCAGTAAGAAACCAAGGTTATCGAACCAGTAGGAGGAAGGAAACGACTCAAAGGTGTTGCTAGCAACTTGGAAACCTGCACAACACAAACTCAAGACTTTGCCCAACGAACAGTGAGGTTGTCAATCTCACCGGTTTGCTGAAAACAGAGGGTTAACTGTATGGTGTGGAAGGTAATAGTGGTCTGCAGAAAGTAAACTGGAACAGTGGAATATGTATCAATGGTAAAGATTGGACCAGGGTCCATAGTTCACTAGAGGTGTTCTCCTTAATATAAACAAACATGGCATACTGGGTAAACAAATTACAGCAGGGCAATTGACAGGACTGAGCAAGGCATAACAATGCAATACTAGACATTCATGATCCTATGAGATTTGATTGGTCAATACAACAAGATACATATACCGCCATCCAACTGCATATATGACTAGTAATCCACCTTCAGGTTATCATCCGAACCCCTGATGACCCACAAGTATAGGGGATCGCAATAGTCTTCGCGGGTAGTATTATCCAATTTATTGATTCGACACAAGGGGAGCCAAAGAATACTTGCAAGCCTTAACAACCGAGTTGTCAGTTCAGCTGCACCTGGAAATAGTTCTTGCTAACAGAAGTTTATCAGTAGCAACAGTTTGTAGTAGCAATAGCAAAGCAAAAGCAAAAGCAACAGCAGCAGCAACAGTGAAACATGAGCAATAGTAACAGTAACGATAACAGTAGGATTCGAGTGTGGTAGGAATAGGGATGGATGGACGGGCGTTGCATGGACGAGTCTAAACATGTAACTTCAAGATCCAGGGCATTGCAGATAAATAAGAATAAGCATCCAAGTACTAAAAAATCCTAGGCATGTGCTCTAAATATAGTCATACGTGCTCGCAATGAGAACTTACACAACATCTTCTGTCCAGCCAGCCCGTGGCAGCGGGGCCTCTAGGGAACTACTGGAAATTAAGGTTCTCCTTTTAATAGAGCACTGAAGCAAAGCATTAACACTCCGTGAACACATGCGATCCTCAAACCACAGCCATCCCCTCCGGTTGTCCCAATTATTGTCACTTTAGGGCCTTTGGATCCGGACAATGATATGTGTACACAACTTGCAGATAAGATCACAAACAATACTATCATAATGATTCAATAATAAGTTCCAACAGATGGACACTCATGCACCCTCTGTTTGGATTTGGAAGAGTAAGTGCACTTCAAAGCATGAATTATTTGATTGGTTGATTTTGCATGACAAAATAAATACCAAGAATATGTTGATGAGAAGACATTGGAATGTCACAGAGAATCATAACTGTGCTCTCTGTAATGCCCTAACATACGAGGATTGGAGATACCTCTTTTTGAATTGCATTTTCAGCACAAGAGAATGGGATTATTTGCAAATACCTTGGAATCCAGGACCTACTGCTTAGTCCATTTTGGCTGCAAAAGAGAGGTTTTCGTGGTCCATGTTTCTCTAAAGTTGTCATAGTTGCATGCCGGTGCATTTGGAAACAAAGGAATGGATGGATTTTCAAAGGGATAAGCCCAACTTTTATAGGTTGGAAGTTTGCATTCTTCCAGGAGATCACCATGCTTAAGCATAGAGTGAATGCCTCTTCTCTTACTCCCCCGACAAAATGGATTGAGAGTCTCCCATAAGTGTATTATCTCTTTGTACATAAACCCCATATTGTATTCCTTTGTAAATATTCCTTTTAGTTTTAAAAAGTAAGGTTGTGGGGGCCTCCCTCACACTAAAGGTTTCAAAAAATGGCGTCTCAGGAATGGAGGAAGAAAGGGAGCTCTTCTGGTTCTCCGTCCATTCGTCATACAAGACCCAAACTTTTTTTTGGAAATGGGGAACTTATCCATCATGCTGGCCATCAACCAGTGAGAGGCCCGACCTGGTAAGCCGTTGGTCTCAGGAACGAAGGGATATTGCTTACATCTGCTTCCTTGCATACGAAAGCTGCATGTGGAAAGAATTTTGGAGAGATCCAAGCGTGACCTTTAAAAATCAAAATAAAAGAAGAAGGGAAAGACACCTCACAAGGTCAAGATTCCACGGTAAGCCTCACATAAATGAGCAAAGGAGGAGAGAAGCAAGACAAAGTCCGTGGTCAGATGCATCGACTAGACCCTATAGAAGCCCAAAAGATCTCTACAAAAGGAAGAAAGGGGAAAACTTACGGTGTGTTTGGTAGCCTGTGCCACTAGGAATTCACTCTCCCACTCGAGATATGCTGACTTCATACAAGCTGAACTGAGATTTTGTGGTTGTTTGGTAGCCCCGTATGTGCTGAGCCAAGCCAAACTGATGCTTTGTTTGGTAGGATGCATGAGCTGAGATTGACCCAAAAATTAGGTAATTACAGAGTAGTCCAACTCTTACACAAAGGCCCCTAAACAAAACAAAACAAAAGCAATCGGCCCCTTCGTCTCCACCTCGCGGTGCTGGGAGCTCCTCGTCGGCGGTGGCGGACCGTGGGGTGCTGGTGGTGGGTGCTGAGTGGTGGAGCGACGCAGTGGTGACGGAGGGGATTGATGTTGTGGGCGGTGGCACGCCGGAGTGACCTGCTGCATCAGCTCGGCATGGGCCGAGGGCGGCCTGCGGGAGAAGGGCGCCGACGCGACCTGCTGCCTCTGCTCGGCGCTGGAGGGGGCGGCCTGCGGGGGGAGGGCGCCGACGCGACCTGCTGCCTCTTCTCGGTGCGGGAGGAGGGCGGCCTGCGGGAGGAGGGCGCCGATGCGACTTGCAGCCTCTGCTCGGTGTGGTGAGTCATGGTAGACGTAGCAACGCGTTCTGGCGGCGGTGGATGGCGTCGAGAGGAAGGCGGCGACCGAGGCCGGCGGCGGAGGCCTGCGTCGAGAGGAAGGGATGAGGTCGAGGTCGAGGCCGCGTCATGGAAGGGCGGCGGCGGAGGAGGATTTCATACGGGCGTGTGACAGAGAGCGGGTTGGGGGGCGGAATGAGGAGCGGGGCTGTGACCCCTGTTGGTCTCAGCCCAGGTGCGGGGACGCGGGGTAGATTTTCGGGCGACTCCAGCCCTGCCGAGCAGCGAAGCTCGATCTGAGCTTCTCTATCGGGCAACGTTGGGAGCCCTTTTTCGTGCGAGGTGGGCAGTGCCCGAGCCAGAAAACCGGTCTACCAAACATCCGAATCGCTAGAAATCTCAGTTGAGATGGGAATATTTCGGTTGGACCGATCTACCAAACACACCCTTAGGCCACACCGGAGCCGATCGACTAGGACGGCCGTATGTTTGTCTAGAACCTGAGGAATTCTGGCGCTCGTCCCTGTGATGTAGGCGGCCGATGTGGGTAGAAGTCAGGAGGATCGTAGCTTTCCAATCTCTTGCTCGGTGATATGAGAGGAAGGCTTGGTGTCGTCTCACCCGATCGGAGCCCCTTCACGGCTTAATCGCGATCGAGTTGCGCCACAACAGGGCACCAAAGCGGGTTTGCGATTGGAGCTTTGGGAGAGAAGACATGGCAGAAAAGCGCTTCGTGAGAGTCGCTTCTCGGAGAAGATCTACATTATAAAGAAAGAAGGGAAGGAGATGCAGGTCAACGACTCAGAGTTGTGTGCATGACCCTAGTGGGAAGGAACAAGCTCGAGGAGTAAAGGGCATGGCCATATCCCTAGCTCGTGGACACATGTGAAACAGTGATTGCACGATGATGGTTGTGGATGTCTTTTAGTATGTTCAAGAATTTTCATCTTACTTAAAGCAAGACCTACCCAAATTCTACATGCTGCAACCTCTTAGGGGAGTTTATGCCATTGTGGATAGTAACGTTGTTGTTTTTGAACTTCTGTACAGATGTAAAAGTCGTTAAACATGAGTTGAAGTGCAATAGAGGAGACCATGAAATTGTGTAATGTACAAGTTTTCTGAAAAGGAAAGCGGGAGACGTGGGGAAACGATCCACCCCTAAACCCCAAATCAACTACCCAGCGGACGACTCAGGTTTCAAGGGTTTAAGCTCGAACCCAAGTCGGCGTGACCCCTCGCCCAACCCCCCTCTCTCTCCTGCGTTGGCGGCGGCGCCACATCCCCGCATTCCCCATGTCTCTCCCTCCCTTCCCCGCGCCCTCCAGTTGATGCTCCCCGCCCCAACTCCGGCCGCCGTGATAGCCAGCTCCCCGTCGCCTCCCTCTCCAGTCCTCCTCCTACCACCTAAAGCCCTAGCCCTCATGTGGCGCCGCCTACCCTCCCGCCGCCTCGCCTCCGCCCTCCTCTCCGCCTCCGCTCCGCAGCTTCCTCCCCCTAATCCCCTCCACCGCCTACTCCTTCCCGCCCCCACTGCCGCTACCGGGATCCTCCCTCCCCCGCGTCTCCTGTGGGGGCAGCATCCCCCGCGATTCGCGTCGTCCTCCGCCGCGGCGGCCGCCGAGGCCGTCTCCTCCGAGGAGGTTGAGGAGCCGCACCACGCGCTCGAGGAGATCGTCCGCGTGGACCCCAAACCAGCCGCGGCAGGCGAGGCTGGGAAGGAGCGGAGGAGAGGGCGCGGGCGGGGGAAGCTGGTGACAGAGGCCGCGGCGCAGCACGGGATGACCTGCTCCAAATACCAGGCGCTGCGCCGGCGGCAAATCAAGATCGAGACCGAGGCGTGGGAGCAGGCCGCCAAGGAGTACCGCGAGCTGCTCGCCGACATGTGCGAGCATAAGCTGGCGCCCAACCTGCCCTATGTCAAGTCGCTCTTCCTCGGCTGGTTCGAGCCACTGAGGGACAGGATTATCGCCGAGCAGGAGCTTGTGGGCGAGCGTGGGACGCGAGCCTCCCACGCCCCGTATTTTAACTTGCTTCCGGCCGACATGATGGCTGTCATCACCATGCACAAGCTCATGGGGCTGCTTATGACTGGCAGCGGCGACGGAAGCGTCCGCGTGATCCAGGCTGCGTGCCAGATCGGGGAAGCAGTCGAGCATGAGGTACGTGGCTCGGGTCGGACATGAGTTTCTTATTTTGGTTGCATTAAAAAATGTATGTTACCTCAGTGAATTAGCAGTGACGGTTGTTACTGATCTCAAGTGACCCAGGTTGCACACTGCTGGAGGTTGGGTTCATTGTTCTTTATCGGTTAACTTCGAAAAATGACCTATTTATTAGTAAATAGCTTCTCTTGGATTTCTAATAATTTAGTGCTGAGCATCTATTCATTAGAGGGTGACATCAACTGAAACTATCAGTTTATTTTTTTCTTTTGGGTAAGTATATGGCATTATATATGTCTGAACCACCGAGGGGTCAGGATAAAGATTATACCCCATGTACTCTGGGTTACTGGAACATGTACTAGGTGATTAGGTACGTCTGGAGCCAAAAAAAAAAGGATCCAAGTAATATTACAGTTGAAATTTTAATAAATAAATGATGAGATTTGGAAATAGTTTTTAGTTCTGAATCTGACGGCAAGGTACCCTTTAAAGAGGTTATGTAAATATAGTGGGAATGGTGTCAAAACATATATAGATTACTTGATTGACCAAAGACCTACTTGGAGTGGTTTAGGGCTAGACATCATTACTGTTGTTGGTAGTAATTTGACCTCTCATAATGAAAAAATACACTTATCTTAGTTTTTCTTCTCTAACTGGGAATGGTGTCTGTGTTTTTTCTGATATCAAGTACATTGCTGGAGCATCGATAATCTAACTGTTACATGTACTCCCTTTGAATACACCATTCTAAGTATGAACCTTGAACCATTTTTTTACATGTGTTGACATTGTGCCATAAAGAGGTACCTTCATTTTTCTTGGGACGGAAAGTGATGCCTTTGTTAACTTCAATTTCCTTGCATATCTTTGGTGTTTGCATTAATTTTCAGTGAGTTGTTAACTTGGCATTTATTTCTGCCATTGCACCACTTATGGTGACAACAATTAAATGTGATACTTGAAGTATAAACTGCTAACGAGCTAGGGTAATGTTTTTTCCTTTTGTCCTTGACCAGGTTCGAATCCACAAATTTCTAGAGAAGACAAAGAAAAAGAGCCCGAAAGAAAAAGAAGTGGATAAAGTAGTAGAAGCAGAGAATTCAGAAGTTGCCAAAGAACAACAACGCCTAAGAAAGAAAGTCACTGATCTGATGAAAAAGCAGAAGTTACGGCAAGTAAGGAGTATAGTGAAGAAGCAAGATAACACCAGGCCATGGGGTCAAGATGCTCATGCAAAAGTATGCATTTTCTTATTTTGTGATGATAGATGTGTTGCTTCTTCAACTAATTATATTTTTATATCATCTTTTGCTGTTCTATAGGTTGGTAGCCGTTTGATTGAGATATTGATTGAAACAGCTCATATACAACCACCTGCTAGCCAATCTGCAGATAGTACACCTGAAATCCGACCTGCTTTCACACATGAAATGCGAACTGTGGCGAGAGAACAACAGTAATCATGTCAACTCTTACTTAATACTTCTTGTCCCAAGAGCAGTGATGCTCAGTTCTAACATATGCTTTCTCTCATGCCTTGTACTTAAACAGGAAAAGTCGACGGTTTGGTGTGATCAAGTGTGATCCACTGGTTCGACAAGGTCTAGATAGAACAGTAAGTCGTCCTTTCTGTTACATTTGCAATGATTTTCTTCGTCCGATTTTTTTCCATAATGTCACATTTTCTTCATGGAAATATTTTCTGTAACAGGCAAAGCATATGGTCATACCTTACATGCCTATGTTGATTCCGCCAATCAATTGGACTGGGTTGGTACTGCTTATCCATTTTGCTCACAGTTATTTTGCATATATGTGTTGTACTTAGTTGAAACTAATTATGTTGCTAGGTAGCTCAGCTGTGCTTCTAGTGTGCTAGGTTACATAACACTGTTGCTGAGTGTAATCACTGATCAGAATGACCCCCCTTCTCAATTAGTTCAGTGTATGGTTCATAATAGTGGGTGCTACTCTGTTAGATCATTACTTCTATAACACTGACGAGTCGCAGAGTTATCCCTAATTGTCATAACATCATGCCTGGAAGTTAGTAGTGCCATCCAGTAAATGTTAGGGGATATAAGTATCTAACATCAATTTCTACAGATATGACAAGGGTGCACATTTATTTTTGCCATCCTATGTCATGCGCACCCACGGAGCTAGGCAACAAAGGGAGGCTGTAAAAAGGACTCCAAAGGAACAGATGCAACCAATTTTCGAGGTATTCTCTTGCCTCATGTTTATATTCTCTGCAGATTAGATTAATAGTTATGATTGAAATATTGGGATCCTTTTCTAGCACACTTGATGCTTTACCAAAGCTGCTTCTCTTGTTAATACGGTCTTGCACATCGACATATTCATGGTTATTCTTGCTAAGCATCTTGGTTTGGTGATATCATCTTTTGATGCCTTTTCGGTTCCAGGCCTTAGATACTCTTGGGAGCACCAAGTGGAGGGTCAACAAAAAGGTTCTTAGTATTGTTGACAGAGTATGGTCGAGTGGTGGCCGACTTGCTGACTTGGTTGATCGTGCTGATGTGAGCTGTCACTTTTTCTCTCTTGATTTCATCTTATGAAGACTTTAAGGCATTGCTGTTTAACATGCCAACTTTTGTTTCATGTAGGTTTCCCTACCAGATAAGCCTGACACCGAAGATGAAACTGAGCTGAAGAAGTGGAGGTGGAACATGAGGTCAGCCAAGAAGGAGAATAGTGAAAGGCATTCCCAGAGATGTGATGTAGAGCTTAAACTTGCTGTAAGCGACTATAAGGGGTCTTGCTATCGTTAACGATTGAGCTGGACATAACACACTCAACCTTTACTGTTCATCTGACGTATCCTTGTTGGTAACAGGTAGCTCGGAAAATGAAGGAAGAAGTTGGGTTTTACTACCCACACAACCTCGATTTTAGAGGCCGTGCTTATCCAATGCATCCTTACCTTAATCACTTGGGTTCAGATCTTTGTCGTGGAGTGTTGGAATTTTCTGAAGGTCGACCACTTGGTGAATCAGGCTTGCGCTGGCTGAAGATACACCTAGCTAATTTGTATGCTGGAGGTGTTGATAAGTTATCCTACGATGGTCGAATTGCATTTACTGAGAATCACCTGGAGGACATATTTGACTCAGCTGATAGGCCTCTTGAAGGCAAGCGATGGTGGCTTAAGGCAGAGGATCCATTCCAATGCCTGGCAGTTTGCATGGATCTTGCTGAAGCTTTAAGAAGCCCCTCTCCAGAAACAATGATCTCACATGTTCCTGTGCACCAGGTACTGATGTTTTGTCTATGTTACATCATTCTGCTTCTCATGATCTCATTTGTTTCCAGCAGTAATTGTCATGTTTAGTCAATTATCCATTTTGCTTTGCTAGGATAGAAAAAGTTAGTCATATTTGCTTCCGTTCCAAAGCTTAAGGCTTATATTTTTTTAAAAAAAGTCAAGCAACGGAAAGTTTGACCAAACTTTTAGAAAAAACTGTCAAGAACTATGATATTATATAGATACCATGTGAAAATATGTTTCATGATGTATCAAAGGGTATGGGTTTCGTATTGTAAACATTAATATTTTCCTCTAAAAAATTGATCAAACTTTACGTAGTCTGACTTTTGGAAAAAAAAAATATAAGCCTTAAGCTTTGAGATGGAGGTAGTATATAACAACGGCACGCTTTGATGCTTTCCAGAAAAGTATAACTGATGCCAAAATTATTGTATATTTTTTTTTAACTATTCGTGAGCATGACTTGACGAAATGATGTGCAAATAAATCTTAAGTGCATGGTTATCTTAAAAGCAAGAATTTTCTTGCCGCCCATGTGAACTAGTTTGATAAGGTTTCTGAGTTTTACCAAACATGTCATGGCTCATGGCAGAGCAACAGTCGGTCTAGTTCGGGAAGGAGATACACATTGAGTCCACGAAGGATGTACCTATGTTTTAAGAGTTAGGTTTTGTTTGAGATTGGTTTAGTCGAAGTTTTAATCTGTTAGGATTTAGTTATTTGATTTTGGTAAGGATTTTCTTTCACTTAAGGAGGGATTGTTTCTTTAAAAGCAAGCAAATAGTAAACTAAACTATCCCATTTCTCTCATGTCACCATCTAGCTGTCTGTTTTATCACAGCAGCTTTATATCTACCAATTTCTGTTTCTTCGACCCCAGCTATTCTCTCCAATCTGATTACATAACCGAACACCTAGCTTTGCTGGACAAGTTTAGGTGGGCAGTTACATGGGTTACAGGGTTAGCAATGGCACCGAATATCCTGACTGTTCTTATGTAAATGTTAAATTGAAGGACGGACAGATTTTGAGTTGCTAGAGTATCATTTTCTGCTTTGGGAAATCAATTCAGTTAAGGTAACCAACTCAGCCAAAGATGGAAAACATCCCATGTCAGGCTGACAAGTGGTGATGAGTGACAGCTTTTTTTTTACATTGTGTGCATCATTTAAATACATGGAGATCCAAATGAACATGTACAACTGAAACGGAAGATAATGTTAACAATTTTGGTCTACCATATCATGCGAAAATGCCATAAGCTCCTAGTATTACATCCAGATATATTCATATAGGGACCTGAATCCTGATAGATGGGGACACATACATATAAGAGCCCTAACAATATGATTAGCAGCATGGACACGGATTATGGTGACACAAGGCCACATACCCCCTTCCAGAAAAAAAGACCAGTGCTCCAAAATTTGAAAAGAAATCCAGAATAGGAATATAGATATACTCGTGGCAAATACTCCGTGCTTTTGTTTTGCGAGAAAACATGTTTCTTTGTGTTCTGGGCAAAGAAACATGAACATACACTGTACCAATTTCTTCTGAAGCTGCACAAAATTCATAATTTTTTTACACCCTTTTGCAACTTGCACATTGTATTCACACAGGCACATGTATGTTTTCTTTTCAGAAGTGTTTGAA
Source organism: Avena sativa (assembly GCA_916181665.1). Lineage (NCBI taxonomy): Eukaryota > Viridiplantae > Streptophyta > Magnoliopsida > Poales > Poaceae > Avena > Avena sativa. The sequence goes on along the minus strand of OV702297.1, from coordinate 335,550,680 downwards.
ATGTTACCTTGTGCATGTGTGCTATATGTTGTACTCCGTTCCAAAGTAGTTGACACAGCTTTGTCTGGATACACGTGTGACACGTTACATGTGTATCTAGAAAAGCTGCGTAATTAATTTGGAACGGAGGGAGTAACTTGTAACTAGAATATTTAACATTTACGCAAGAGACTCTCGAAAACATTTACGCAAGAGAAGTGAGGATATCTGGTGATGTTGCTAAACCATGTAGTTGCCCACCTAACCTTGTATAGTAAGGCTAGGTGTTGAGTTATATGCTTGTGCTGGAGCAGAATCATGATATAACGTTTTCTGTTTCAGGATGGTTCTTGTAACGGCCTGCAGCACTATGCAGCTCTTGGAAGGGATAAGGTCAGTTCATGTTTCTATTAATTATTATGTTGTTCCTTTATCAAAGATTATGTTTGGCATGGAGAATATTTAAGTTTTGGTTAAATACATAATTACTTCATAAATCAATTTTATGCAGCTGGGTGCCATTGCTGTCAACCTAGTTTCTGGGGAGAAACCTGCAGATGTTTACTCTGGAATAGCTACCAGGTAGATGACATTCTGTCTTACTGCCAACTTGTCGACAGGAGAACTCAACATTCCATTTTAATATGTAGTTGTCTGTATGCCATACATTTTCAACCTGTCTATACCAAGTAATCTTATACACCCACTTTTTCATGTTTCAAAATTCACAACTATCAGCTGATGCATCCAATGCCTTCAGTTGATCCTGTAGACTCAGTTCATTTGAATTATTATTTAACTTCTACTATTTTCATTTTATTATGAAAAGCATTCACGTTTACTAGCAAGACAAATAGATACCGGTTTCCATTCTTTAGTGTACAAGTCTACCCTGATTGCTGCGCGGGCACCTTCCCGTGACCTGATAAACCATGTATCAAGTCAATGGTCCATGATTTCATTTAGTTGACGTGGACGATGGCGTGACAAGGTCAACGGCCAAAACTGTACCATGTCAGGTTTTGGTCAAAACTATGCCATTTTTCCACCGAAACAACTCTGATTGGTCCGAGAGACCAGATATATCCAGTTTTTACAGTTGAGGAATCAGGGTTTCCTGGCTCTGGAGTTGAGGGTCCACTTCTAGATGTTTGCAACAACTGAGAGACGAATAATATACTCTTCTCTTATAAAAAATACAAGTAATGGACTGAATTTGAAGTACTAATATGCTCACATTTATAGCAGGATCTTGAAACGAATTTGGATATAAACATATTAGATATAAATTCTAACAAGCATAAACTGGATGTCCATCTACCTATTTGTGAAATTATTGGAATCCTGCTTAGTATCTTTAATGTGGCAGTGCCTTATCGACAAGTCAATTAACTGTAAAAATATAGATTTAAGGATCAGGTCCAGTTTATCCATCTTGACATGCGGCTGTTGTAATATCTTCTTCAGTTTGTCATTTGGAGTTAAATTTCCGTACACTTGTGATCCAGGGTCGTGGAAATTATGAGGAGAGATGCACAAAACGATCCAGCTACAGATTCTGATGCAGCGCGTGCTCGTCTGCTAGTTGATCAGGTGTTGCTTCTTTACTAGTCCTTAGACATATTTGACCTCCTAAGAATCATATGACGAAAATACTATGTTTCATAATATAAATATTTGGACGACATTGTACCTCCGAGTTATACATATGTGTGCAGTAAAGCTGAGATCTGGTAAATTCTACAGCTAATGTTACTCTAAATTCAGCGTTTGTACCCAGAGTTTCAATATTTTCTGTCAAATTTTCCAGCCCAGCTTTAGTTGGTGATAGTGTGCATGCTAAAAGGCGAACCGATATATGAGTAAACACACCCTTTTAAATATTTGAGCAATACCTACTTTTTCTCAACATGGTGAACAGAAAATTTCAAATGTTATGTGGAAATTCCCCGGATTAGCGCAAACCTAGCTAAGGTATTATGCTAAATGTAGTTTATCCGATACATTTCTCTAGAGAGCATATATGTATTCAGTTGATATAAAAGCATGTTGACTAAAAGGGCTGTCATAAAATTAGTGTTAATCTAACGTACTGAATAATTTCTGCCTTACCTATTTCATGGGACAGTTTGATTTGTGTAATTGCTTTTAGTTGATGCCTCACAGGCCCGCAAGGGATACTTAGAAATTACGTGAAGTTTTACGTGCTTATTATAAAATGCAGGTGGATAGGAAATTGGTAAAACAAACAGTGATGACATCTGTCTATGGTGTAACATACGTTGGAGCACGTGAACAAATAAAAAGAAGATTAAAGGAGAGGGGATTCATTGTTGATGACGCAGAACTTTTTGGTGCATCATGCTATGCTGCTAAGGTGGAATACTGTATTTATTGAAGCTTCCGTTCCATCAGCTAGCATATACACCTAGCACTAAAGCACCTTTTTTTTGTTTCGTTTTTTTCTTGATAGGTCACGCTGACAGCACTTGGTGAGATGTTCGAAGCTGCTCGTAGTATCATGAACTGGCTTGGAGACTGTGCCAAGGTATCATCAGCAGTATCATTTCTTTCTTCTGAATATCAGGCGATGTTTGATGCTGCATTTACATTATGCATAAGAAAATCCACTTCAATATCATGTTTTGGCTGCTTCATATGTAGTATTAGTACTGCTAGGTGATCACAACTTCATTTGTGAATGAAGCTTCATATTTGATCTGCTGGCTTGTCGAGTTGTGGGTGATTTAAATACAATAAAAGTTACTTGTTATTAAAGACATATTTCTTTATTTTCAATATTTTTTGACATGCTGCAAAATACATTGGGTCCGTATTATCTTAGAATTCGTTTCCGTTGGTATCCTGTTAGTGCCGAGTGCCCCAGCAGATACAATGTTCCTTTTTCTGTCTATACTTTTTGTAAAAGGCAGCGCTATGCACAACGGGGCCTGAAAGAGAGGAAAACTCGGGAACATGAAAATGAATAAAATATTCCATCCATCCCAAATTACTTGTCACGGATTTGTCTAGATACACATGTATCTAGATGCATTTTAGTGTGTAGATATATACGTATCTAGACAAATATGTGACAAGTAATTCAGGACGGAGGAAGTAGAATAAAAACTTAATTACTTTCTTGACTATTAGAAGAATGACACATTATATCTAAAGATTAAAAAAAAGTTTGTCGAGGCAAACTGCTACAGCCATCTTTCAGTTAACATTCTTTTTTGATGGTCAAGCTGTCCTGCTTTATCCTTTTGAATTTCTGTCTCTAAACAGTTTGTCCTTTTTAACCTTGGATATTGAACGGTGGTCCATCTTCTTTGTCTGACAGGTAATTGCTTGTGAAAATGAACCTGTGAGATGGACGACCCCTCTTGGACTTCCAGTTGTTCAACCATATCGCAAACTAGGAAGGCATCTTGTAGGTGTTTCAGTATAATTGTTTCCTCAACTTCTCTTGATTATCGTGACCACACTCTTCCAAAGGAATTAAATGTGTTACTTTTGTTGACTAACTATTGATAAGAAGTGACATTCTTCATGTTTTTCTTGTAGATTAAAACATCTTTACAAGTCCTGACCCTTCAACGAGAAACAGATAAGGTATGCCCTCTTTACATGTACTCCCTTCGTCTAGAAATAACTGACTTGGATTTGTTTAGATTCGAATGTATCTATACACTAAAATGCGTCTAGATACGTTCAAATCTAGACAAAATCAAGTCAGTTATTTCTGGATATAGGGAGTATATGTTCAGCACATCTTATTGAGAGTAGGGCGTTGGCTGTTGAATGGTTTTTCGGCAGGAAGTTGGTAATTGAATTTTGTTTGCATAATTTGAGAATCACATTGTTGGAGCCGTCGAACTTTTTGTTTTCCTCATATAGCACTGGCACATATAATGTATCATTATCCATACTTTTGGAATCTCATAGATCCATTGAGGACTCTTTACTTAAATGGAATCTGATAGATCTATTGGGGATTCTATTTAACGTGTATCCTTAAACCAGGTTATGGTGAAGCGGCAGAGGACTGCTTTCCCTCCAAACTTTGTACACTCCCTTGATGGCTCTCATATGATGATGACTGCTGTTGCTTGCAAAAGACAGGGCCTACATTTTGCAGGTTAGAATTTTACTATCTATCAGAGTATTTGTGGGATCCTTTTCTACGCCTGTGTATTTTACTATTAGCTTTTATGTGTCAATGCAGGAGTTCATGATTCATATTGGACCCATGCTTGCGATGTTGACACAATGAACAAGATACTTCGGGAAAAGTTCGTGGAACTATACGATGCACCTATTTTAGAAAATGTATGTATTCTGCCATCTCAGTTATTTACAGAGCTATTGAGCATTCCATTTAGTAACTGTAGCCTAAATCACTATCTATCGTTGTCATTTATTGGTTTATATTCCTCTTTGCCTGCACGGCATAGCTGATTGGGGCTTCGGTTCTATGCTTGTTGGTTTGTCACTTAGTAGTCTTTTAGAACTATCATAATTGTTTGTTGTTTAGTGCTTCTTCGGCTCCATGCTTTACCATGCCGAGCTTGCTTTTCTGTCTTGTTCTTTTCCTATACTGTGCATTCAGTTTGTTAACACAGCATATTTGATGCAGCTCTTGGAGAGCTTCGAGACATCGTTCCCTACATTAAAATTTCCACCATTGCCAGAGAGGGGTGATTTTGATATGAAGGATGTCCTCCAGTCAACATATTTCTTCAACTAGCACGATTACAAATGGCGTATTGTCCTCTGCTACCCAGCTGCGGCCTTGCACAGATCTTGAGTTCTGCCAGAGTACATGAGCGACTGACTCAGATGATGAAACTAATTCTTTTGCTTGATTGACGTGCCAACTTGTGGACAACTTGCATGAAGATGATCCCACAAGAGTGGATTTACAGAGGTACACACAAGATGCTCTTGCTCTGCTGCAGAATTACATGAATTATACACCATCCACCGAAAGCAAGGTGCATGACTATTGCCAAGGAACTGGTAATAAACAGAGCTGGCCCAGGAGGAGATTGATGAAAGGGACGGTCAAAATAAGTGCGGATATTATTTTTGTGTGTGTTTGTGATATAGTGTAGTTTTTACCTGTGCCTCTTTTTTTTCCTTTCTAAAGGCTCATGGATAGCACACACACTCTGTATCTCCACAGATCATCAGATTCCTGTAAATGTAATTATATGTAGTTTTTTGGCCTCTTCACTAACCTATCATTTTTTCTTATTTCTCTTAATTTATAGTTTGGAATCTGATGAGTGCGACACTATACTGTGGAAAATTAATTCATAGCTACCATTGTAGTGTTGTACGATACTATCTATATAATAAAGTGATATACTGGGCTTCCTGTTTATTTTATGGACATTTTATGTTTTTGCCATATTTCCATTGCCTTTTGGAGCTGCTTTCAGGTCTCACTCCCATTTTACCTGTGAATATTGATGGCCACCATATTGATGAGTCAAGTCTTTTTCTGGCCTTTATCATCTTCACTTTTTCAAGTGACCGTATAAAACCCGCTAGCATAGCAACCAGCTGTTGTCCCAATAGATGAAAGCATCAAAGTGAATTCGTTTGACATATACCTTGAATAAGTAGCGCAATATGTTTAGGCACATGATGGATGAAAAGCCGTATGGCCTGGTCATGCTCTGAGTCCGGCCAGTGAAATTGCTGAGCTCGTTCGGTAATGGATGAGATTTCCAGTTTTTTGTTTTCTTTCAAAAGGACTCATGCCGAATTAGATTTACCGATGTTATCTTAAAGCTCTCACTGTCATGCCTAAAGCCCTGCTTGTTTGCCTAAAGCCCTGCTTGTTTTATCGTTTCGGTTACAGTCCGAATGTTGCATACCGGAGTTTTAACGGGACCAATCTAGGTCCGTAATATTTACCAACTAAAATACAGGGAAACAATCGGGGCCTAAGCCGTGTTGGACTTGATGAAGGAGGGATCCTCCTCGCCCCACATGAGCGAAGCAGGGGCGGAACCATAGCTCGAGACCCCCGCACCCTCCTCCCCTGCGATCGGTGATGGGATCTCCTTTCCTCCTGCACTATTGCGCCCTCGTGGGGAGGATGCGGCTGGTGTAGACATGGAGGCGGCAATTTTGGTCATGGTGCGGCCACGGTCCTTCGGGCAGCGCAACAGCAGGCCATAGTGACAGGGTACTCAGCGACAAGATTTGGGCCTGCCACATACAAGGCGGTCCTGTGGTGGTCCGAAATGGGCGGCTAACTAGGAAGCTGCTAGAGTTGGTGATGGCTGCATGCACATCATGCCAGGTCTGGGCTAGGCGGTCCTGGATTTGGCGACATTTTGGTGACTATGGCTGTGGTTTTGGAGGCTGCCTCTACCGCGTATGACTATGCCTGTGGCTTTGGAGGCTGCCTCTACTGCGTAGGGGAATAGGGGTATTGACGCCTAGAGCCGCGAGAAAAACTCGAGACTCGTGAGCGACTTGAGATCGACTTGTTTTAAATGAGTCGAGTATGCGTATCTTATATAGCTTGACTTGAGGATGAACTAATTTTGAGCCAACCCTAGCTCGTTGAATTTAGTATGAGAGCTCGAAGAAATATAATTTATTCATTCTATACATTATGGATGTGATTTTTTCCTTCTATATGTAAGCAGTATTTAAAAAATATTGCTTTTCTTAGCTTAAAACCAACTTAATATATCGACTCGAGATTGTTATAAGCTGAGCATTATCGACTTTACAGATCATCTTTAACTTGACTCAGTAGGATCTTGCTCGATTTTTTTTTATGAAAGGAGTTGATCCAAGTCTAACTTGCTCAAACTCGACTCGTTTGCAACCCCATTGACGCCGAGGCAGTGGTCCTAGATGGAGAGGCTCCACGTCTGGCTCTACGACGCGCTACAACGTTGGCGGCGTCTCCCAATATCTGCAAGGGTAGCAAGGGGAGGGGTAGCAGGCAATCCTAACATTACCCTCTTCACGATGGAGGCCCCTGGAATAGCTTGGAGCCTTCGAGCCGATGATGGCGGTCCTCCTGTTGGGTAGTTCTGGCGACCCTCGGGTGGCATGGGTGAGGTTCTGAGTGAAAGCTCCGTGTTATGGCGCTGGCCTTAGTAGGCTTCAAATCCTTCATGGATGCGCAGTTGTAGGTTCCCTTTCTATGCCAGGATTTCGGGTAAAACCCTAGTCTAGATTCTTAGGAGTGGGCAATCCAATATGTTGTGTCGTTATCCTCTTGGGGGGGTGCTTTTCTGGGGCACGCCCCCCAATCTTGTTTATCCGAGGGGAAGAGGGGGAACCGTTGGCCTCCTGCCATGGGCACCCTTCTTCCCTGGGATTCTTCTAACATCACCAGCTTGGGCGGAGTGCTCCTTCTGGTTCTGCTGATGAAGCGGCTTGCGGGAGCAGCTCGGACGAGCCTCTATCAGGCTCTTTTGGCCGGGCACCTTTCTTGTGGGTGGTGCTGTGGCTGTGAGGTAACTTCTTATAATAATGCTTGCTATTTTGTGGAGGCTGATTGTTAATGGGGAACGTCGTACAAGGGATTCTCGGCTCGAACGATGCAATGGGTTGGGAGGAGGCGCCTTCAGGCATCCCAACCTCCTTCCTCCGGCCCCTCGAGGCCGAGAAGGAGAAGTCCGATCTCATGTTTTACCCCGGGGCCATGGGCGATGACTTCAAAAGTCATCTCTCTCCCAAACCTTTACAACTGTGGCGCTGGCCGGCAGCGGTTCTTTCTTTCTACTTCTTTGTTTTTGGAGGTGGAGTGCTTGTACTAAGGACGAAACTTCCTCACAATGGGCTCTTGACCGAATAAGGAGATGCGCTTTCAGGCATCTGGGGGCGTTCCCGGGCTCCCGAGGGAGTCCATAGGGTATCCCCCAGCTCAGCGCAAGGCCGAGGCCATCACCGATGCCCCGCGGGGCATATTCTTGGGTCTCCGGTCAAAGGCAATTGACGGGATCGCGGGGGCGGCGGGGCCTTAGGAGCCACTCGAGAGCACTTCTAAGGCTTAGTCATAGACCAGGAGGGGGATCGACATCATCTTGATGGCTATCCCCCTCGAATCTTGAGTTTGCCGCACCGAGGCTGAGAGGGACGTGATGAGGCATCTTGGGCATCCAAGTAGGTTCCACCAACTCAAGGTTGGGGGGCACTTCTCGGCTCGGGGTTTAACCTGGGTCCCTTGACAATGGCCGGGGACATCTACCTCTATCGGGCCTCGGGCAGAAGGGTGCGTGCCCTGAAGATTGTAGAAGATCAGTGCTCGTGTCTTTTCATTTCTTAATGGGTTCCGCCACGTCCGATTTATAGGAGTGGGGGCAGCGGAACCGTGGTCGTGGGAACCAGGAAGGGGGTGCCATCAGGCATCCATTGCGGCTCTCTACATACAAGCCTAGGTAGCGTTAATGGCTTAGAGTAACCTCTGGGGCTCTGGGCGATGACATGTCATCTCCCTTCGAGGTTCCTGCCTAGGCGGGGGTGGAAAGAGGCGCCATTTAGGCAGGTGCTCCTGGCCCGACGCAATTAAGGTAGGTGCTCCTGGCCCGGCGCATTGCCGGGACAACCAGCAATGGATGTCGATCCATCTCCTTTTCTAACCCATCTGGTTATATTCCCCGACATGTCCCCTCCCACGCGGATGGAGAGGACGTCCATGCCATAGCTCATCGAGGGGGGGGGGGGGTAGCAGATGCCCGTGGCTATGGGAGCTAGGACGGCTCCCCCTCCTCGATCCTGGCCCAAGCTTCCGTGATAGCGAAGATCTCTGGGATGGAGTCGAACACACGGGTGATCATGCACCTTCTCATAAGCAGGCTTCGCACCCCCCGAAAGAAGGCAATCTCCACTCTATCCGTTGGCTCCTAGGGGAGGGCAACGAGCACCCGGGCGAATCCACAAGTAAATACACTCAACGGGTTTTCCCGCCCGCTGCCATACCCGTAAGAGTTCAAGGTAGTTGACGCCTCGCCGCTCCCTTCTTCGCCTGGACGCACCCAGTGGGGGAGGCCTCGAAGGGAGCGACAAAGTTTCTTATAAACGGCTCCCCCAAGGTTTGACCCCTAGAGAGGGAACGTTCGCAGGTGGGTGAAGAGCTTGATGATACAGTGGAGTCGTCCTCTGTTTCCTCGGTTGAACCGAGGAGTCGGAAGATCGCCCATGCGCGAGGTCGCAGGAGGTCGAGCATGAGAGTCACATAGGTCAGCTCGCGGTGGGAGCGCCTCCTACCTGGCGCGCCAGATGTAGTGTATTGATTTTAGACACCAGGGTATGAGTCCCCCTTTGTTGTTCGGCCAGGGGCGCAACGTCCGGCGATCTCAATCGGCGATCTAGACGAACACAATCATAGAGAGAGATATGATGTTTATTACCCAGGTTCAGGTCTGAAGTGAGCTGTAATCCCTCGAACCCTACGCTCTAAACATAAGCCGATATAACCCAAAAGCATGCCAGTCAGAGATGCGCAGGGCACGGTACCGGCCAACAATCCCATCCACTTTCATGGTTATAGCTTTAGGTGCAAGAAATGTAGCCGACTAAAATTGATGATCTCGAGCCATACGTTGATAATGGAAATTTAATCTTCTTGGAGGATGGTTTTGGTTTGCCCAGGTGACTGATCCTGCCATAATATACTCCCGCTAATTCTATTGCACCGGCAACCAAAGTCGAACATACTGCGAGTCAAGTGTACAAAAATATGTATGTACACCAATGACATACAAGAGTACGTCGGAGCTAAACCATCTAGAAATAAATAGAAATATATTGCAACGTCATACGACAAGATCTAAATACCTAGATAGTAGTAATAATATTTTAGGATTATATCCTCATACATGACTCATCAAAGCATCAGGTGGTAGCGGAAACACAAATCCAAGAATGGATTAAGAATCAAATCGACATAATATGCCCATGAACAAAGAATATTCCCGCCCACAGATCTCAGAGATCTCCATCCCCGGAATCTCTATGCAAGGGGACCGTTGTCTCCATCATCGGCCTCATCTACGTAGTATCCTCCAAATGGATATACCTGACAATCTGATCAATATTATGGTGTGAGACCCTAGAGGCACTCAGCAAGTCTTTATGCACCTAAAGGGATAACCTGGGGGTGACGTAATTGCAACAAAATATAAATAGCTAAGCAGTTCTATAGGACACGCTAAAACATCCGCCCAACCAGATATAGATGGTTACTCATTAACTAAAACCAACAGTTTTATAAACAACACAAGTAAACATAAGTCATTCCCCTGCTCGCTTACCACGAGGAGGAAGAATATCCCATCCATTGGCAGTGTTATTAACCATTTCATGAGTATTGCACTAATTACTAGTCATGTTTAGACAAGTTAAACACGGTACTTTAGTTATAGTTGTGTATGATCGAGAAACTCTGCTCCAATTAGTCTATAACCACGGACACGACTTTCAAAAAATTTACCCTACAGGGGTGCACAAATAGAAACACACGCACGATCAACCTCGAGAAGAACCAAATAAAAACAACGAGACATCACGAAAAAGCATTCACAAGATTTAAAAATGATTTTAGTGGGCCACCCCACTAAGCTACCCGCTATGAAGTTGGTCGGGCTCCGAGATGTACCAAGGGGTTCACGATAATGGCTATAAACGACTAGGAACCCAAAAGTATGACTAGACTTGTCGATACCACGTAAACATTCCGCATTTGTTTCAAAATAGTATAGATAAATGATCCTCGAGCAATAGTAGTAAATAAAACAGTAAACCATGGCATAAGTATAAGATAGTAGTAAATCTAGAAACTAATTGTGGCCCCAAGAAATAATATGTGAATCAAGCTCAAGCGAAGGGGATTCATGGTCCCACATGCGGATAGTGCGATAGTTAAGGAACAAGAATCAAGTACTCAGGTCCTACGAGACACAAGTGAGCAGATAAAAACCAGACCTCAGATATTGCCCACCGATACCTCTTTATTTAGTTATCCCATTACTACACAATTTAGTTGTTTAGGTACCTCGTTATCTAATCAGACTCGCATAAACCCTACACATGCAATTCTACGACTCTCATGGCTCAAACAACTCCCGTAGTAATGGCTGATAGGATTAATGGTACAAGCTTCGGTGGGGTTTAAAAGTAAAAGCTATGTAGTACTTGGGACTACAATTTAATTCGGATCATGATTCATGACGCAAGAATAAGATAGAAGCAATAGGTAATATATGTAAATGCAAGCATGGGAAAATGCTTGCCTGTAAGCTCAGCAGTGGGATAACTGGGATCCCGGTAGTACTCTTGGATCGCCTGATAACTCCCTTGCTCAGCGTCTATCCAAAATAAGAACCAAACACACAAGGGCCATAATAAATAAAGTGCACAATCATTTGAAGCATATGCAACAATAAAAACATGATATGCCATAATGGAATGATGCACAATTGCATGGTATAACATAACATGGCATGGATGAGGTGTAGGAACAAGAATAGAGCATTTTCATAATTTATTATTCAAGTTTTTCTTGCATAAACAATACTAATTATTCAATATTTATATGATACATGCTTCAATTGATATCATAAAATGCATAGTTGGAAAGGGCTCATCGCACTGATCGATTTATACATATCATTTTTCGAATTCAGGATTACGAATTAAAAGTTATGAATTTATTAAGAATAGGCATTTAACAGTATTAAATAATTTAGAAATTTTTAGTTGATCAAAAATTATTTTGTATAGCATATTCATAATCCTTGCATTTTTAATCACAAAACATATATAACATGTATTGGAATAGTTAGGGGCAATTCTGAAATTTTCTGAATATGTATTTGAATTCATAATTGAAAAATATTTACTTTTCATTTTGAAAGTTTTTGCAAAATCAAATTATTTTAAAAGATATGAATTTAATTATATTTATACATTTCATGGAATTTTATTTATTAGGAAAAAGTTTCTGGAACTTTTTGTACTGAAGCTCTTCTAGCCATAGTCCATGTCATGTGGGGCCGCCAGGTGCTGACTGGGCTACTACGCGCGAGGGGCTGACACGGGGTACAGGGATGGACCGCTGGTTGAGGTAGCAGAATAGCGGAGGGTCCTTCTATAAAAGCTTCCCGAGGTTGCTATCGAAACTGAATTTCTGCGACAGTTCGAGGCAGTGAAAACGCCCGACTTTGCGAGATGATGGCGAGAGATTTAGGACATAATTTTTAATGATATTTGTTTCTGCGTGTTGGTAGATATGCATAGAAGATATGGGTGTGCAACACGTATTCGGAGATACATCGAGATGGATGGGAGGGAGGGATGAACAGAGGGGAAGAAAACAATGCGGACAAACTGAAGAAAAAGCACGCAGCAGACAGATATTTGCTTCAACCTTCAGATGTAGATTTCGAACTCGTCCGAGATCCGTTTTGATTGTGGAATGGTTCGTTGGAAAGATGATGGTACTGAGAATATGTTCAAGTGGAGATATGCGCTGAAAGATTACTGGGGCAGACGGAAACTCATGGGAACATGGGCGGTTTTGGACGTGGGTTGCTGCTGTGCTGTTCGCGTGCGACGAGAGGCAGCAGCGCACACACGGCAAAGCGGTGGGGCGGCATCATACATAGGGGGTACGAAGTGTTCGACAACGACTACAACTGAAGTAAGGCGCGAAGATGAGAGTCGTGGGAATGGCCATGGCAGATGCTGCGACTGGCAGCGAGTAGTAGTAGAAAGGACAAGGACGACCAGCCATCTGTGGTACGAGATGAGGACAGAGAAACAAGGATTTATCCAGGTTCGTCCCCGAAGAAAATACCTACTCCTACTAGATTGTATTATTGAGAGATTACAAGGGTGGCGAGCTCGGCTGCTAGGCAAGGCAGCGAGTCAATGTGGTGTATGATGGAACATGACTCCAGAGGGTACCCTAGGGAGGTTTATATAGGGATATCTCGCTAGGGTTTATAGATATACAACCGAGTTAGTTAAGGACTCGGATGCTTGACCTAATCCGTTTGGGCCTAGCTACGCTCCTGGGCCTCCAGCTTCTAGTCGCCAGACTCCTTCTTGGGTCGCGATCCAGTCGCCGGCCTGCAGGCCCACTCGCTGAGAGTTGGATCCTGCAGGGAACGTCCTGCTAGGCATACCCCTTTCGACATATCCCCATCAGTAGTTCCCGAGACCATCGTTGATTCGTCGCAGGTATTTTTTGGCAGTCAGAGTATGCGGGTCTAATTTGGATGCCCAGTCGAATCGGCGGTGGACTCCCTCAATGAAGGAAGGAACCCTCAGTATATTTCTCTAGTCGCAATATCGGCGACCAGTCGAATCGCAGCATTGAAGAGTAGTCGAATCGCGGCTTTGGCGAATGGGTCGGCGAGAGTGAACGAAGTTAGACCGTTGTCTTAGTCAAACTAGCCGTTGGGTAATCCAATGGTAATATTGGCTTAATTACCGCGGGATAACGGCTCCTCCGAGATTAGCGAGAAGTAACCGCTATATAAGGAGAGTGACGGGGGGAGTTGCAAATCTTCCTCGCATTTCCTCCGACCCCGCGCACTCCTCAGTCTTCCATCCTCCCCCGATCCGGAATTTCCAAAGCGAGCGAGTGAATCCAGATCCTCTCCCTAATGGCGCCTCCGAAGGACCAATGGGGCAAATCCAAATGCACCATGACGTCGCTGAAGTCGTTTGAAGACGCGGGATCCTCTGCAAGGGAGATGGCGGATCCCTCTGGCCGGGGAGACGGAGCCGGAACCTTGCCCTAGCGAATTCATCTGCTTCACTAGTCATCTAGAGAGGGGGCTTGGCTTCCCCATGTCAATCTTCTTCCAGCGATTCTGCGCCTACTACTCGATCAAGCCCTCAGATTTGGGGCCCCATAGTATCAAGTAGCTCGCCATCTTCGTGGCATTCTGCGAGTGCTATATGGGGTGCTGCCCCTACTTTACCTTGTGGCAAGAGCTGTTCCATGGGCGCATCAGTCGCGAAGGGGCCGGTGGACCGATGCTGGCGGCCTCACCTTCTAGCTGAAGGCCAAGGCGCCCTTCCTCGACCTCATGTTACCGAAGAAGGATGCCAGCGAATGGAAGAAGTGCTGGTTCTACTTGTGCGGGTCGACACCAGACGACGAAGTGTCGCTCCTGATGTTCACCGCAGAGAGAAGCGAGCCACGCCGGCTGTAGACGGCCGAACTTCCCCATGACCAAAGGAGGATTGTGGATGAGATGCTGACATAGATCCGATCGCTCAAGAAGGAGGGGCTGGAGACCATCAATTTGTATAACTGCTGGCTCGAACGGCGATTGGTGCCTATGGCCAGCCAGTCCCACTGGATGTACGAGTACACCGGTAGGGACGATGGGACAAAAGCTTGCTCGGCCGAGTGGAGCGCCGACGACTATGTCGCGGCGCTTAGGAAGATTACCAATGCGGAGTACAACAATCCGAAGGCGGGGCTCGCCCCGTACACGGCCACAGGGAAGCGCCATGCGCAAACGGTGAGTTTTGTCTTTCTTGATTTCGCAGTCGCAGAAGTGCAGTCGTGGTCTATTGAAAATTCTTTTTCTTTTTCAGTTGTTTCAGGTCTTGGAGGGTTGGCTTCCTCCTGCCGATGAAGAGACCTCAGAGGAGGTCGGATAGGACTCATAGGAGTCCTCCTCTGACGATGAAGCGGTGGAGGTCGCCGCACCCGTGCCCGCGGCTCGGAAGACCCACGGGCAAAAGCAGCACGAGCTCGAGGCCAGTCGAAGCCTCGAGGAACATGACAGAGATGAAGGCGACGTGCAGGAGCATAGCTCGCGACACTTGGCCACGCCGGCGAAGACCACTCGCAAGGCGAAGTCGCCCATGAAGAAGAAAGTGCCCAAGGCGGCGTCGCTGCCCGGTCGACGACCAACTTCGAGTCAAACAGCGAGGCCGACGAGGCGGAGGCTGAAGCTTCGACAAAGGATCTAGGGACGGATCCAGGAGATGGAGTCGTGGTGGAAGGCAAGGTCCCTCTCGCGGCGATCCTGCCACCGTTCTCGGCGATCCCAGGACTAGGAGCCGCTCTGGCCACGGAGACTTCTCCGTCAAGGGAAGCGCAGGCGCTGACTGGACTAGAGGTTCCCGCGCCGCGGCTTCGTCGTCGAAGAGGCCTTCAGTTTCGTGGGCTTCGACCATGTTCGAAACAGGCCCCAGTCGCAAACTTGACCCAAAGTTGGAGAAGCCGACGCATGTCCGTACCGGTCTTCGCTTCATTCAGGTCGCCAAGTAATTCCTTGTCGAATCGATTTGGAGTATCTTTTGTAGTCGTTGATTGAAGTGTTGATCATGCCTTTTTGCAGGACTGGTGTCAAGAAGATTGGTCACCCTACGATGGCCAAGGTGTCACCAGTCGCCACTAGAGGAGAAGCCGAACCTTCCAAGAAGAGGAAGGGCGATGAAGCTGAGGCGCCCGCCGAGGGTGCAAAGAAGAAACAGGGTGACGACTCCATCGCATCCGTGGAAGAGCCAGCCGATGCGCCAACCGAAGCGCCGATTGGAGTCGCCGCGGTTGTGGAAGCCGACGTGGTCGCGAGGTCGCAACCGGTAGAGCCGACCGCGTTGGTTGGGGCGTCAGAGCCTGCGACTAGCGTCCTAGGGGCGATGGCGGCGACCTTTCCCTACTACATGGAGAAGGCCTCCGCTGTGGTAGCGGGGACGCAGTCGCCTCAGGTGCCTGAAGTCTTGGACGTAGACGTCGGGCAACGACACTGGCGGACGTCGTTCGTGCTGCCATCAGTAAATGCTCTCAAGCTTCATAGCATGTTGGGCGTGGCCATCCAAGTATGTCTAGTCCCGAGGATCTAGTCACCGAATTTCAGCGGGTGGATCCTTATTTCTTTTGATGTCTAGTCCCCGAGTGGCTAGGCGCTAAATTTCAGTGGCTAGGAAATTAGGAACTTTTGCTGTCCAGTCCCCGAGTGTCTAGTCGCTAAATTTCAGCGGCTAGGAACTTAGAAACTTTTGCCGTTTATTTACAAGTGTTTTCTCTTTGCAGGGCCTTCAACGTGAGTCATCGGAGCGGCAGGCCGCGAAGGAACGCTTGGAGCGTGACCTCCGATCCATGCAGGAGGTGAACCAACAGCTTCAGGCGACTGCGGGTAGGTATTCTATTGTTTGGGCGACTTCCTTGCTTTTTTCATGTGGAATCTCACTTTGATTTTTCTTTGTAGAGGATCAATCCTCCATGATTGCCAAGGCCCGCGAGGGTTTCGTCCTAGCCTCCTAGATGGAGACTGCTAAGTCTTTGTTAACCGCCGCGGAGGGGCGGATCGCCACGCTGGAGAAGGAGCTCAAGACCGTGAAGGCGGAGGCGACCTAATTAGAGGATAGGGCCAAGGCTGCTGTGGTTGCAGCGGCAGACGAGCGGAAGGTATCGGACGCGCTTGTTGCTGGTCTGCAGGACCAGTTGACGGCCCTGCAGGACTTCACCACGGGGCTCTGCCGTTCACTTCTCGGTAAGCAGTTCGTCAAGTTCTTTCTCGTAGTACCGGGTGAGTCCCCAAGCGGGCGGGTCGCTGTGCCGGCAAGTCCCCGAGCGGGCGAGTCGTTGTGCCAACGATTCCTCGAGCGGGCGAGTCTAAGGATCCGTTCCCTTCTTGGTTCTGACTTGGTTTTTGTTTTTAGGGAAGATCTGCGGTGGGGATCCTGAAGTGCAGTCGTACGACACCAAGAAGTGCGTGTCCATGGTGGTGGACTTGGTCACCCTCTCGGCGACGTGCATCCGCACTGTTCTCTAGGGTATGTAGCCCACTGAAGTAATCCCTAGCGAGCTGACGAAGGTGTGGCTCTACCTTGAGGAGGCTCCGATAGTGGTCGAATGGATGGCGCGGTCGGCGTTTCGCCGTGGGGCTGATACTGCGCTGAGCCTCGGGCTCGCGCACTTCCCCGATGACTTTGACCTCGACGACATCACCAACGGATATCCGTCACCGACCGGCTCGATGGAGATATCAGAGGTGTTGAAGCTGACCGTGAGGGCGGCCACGTACTCCGAGCGGGTGCTGGAGATGGGCGACCTGCTGCCGTACCAGGAGACGGTGCTGGCACTGAACGACCCCGAGCCGAAGCACCGCGACCTTAAGTCAGAGTAGCCGTTCCGGTCGGCGATGGCGAAGAGTCTGGCGACCTACCCGGCGAATCCATGGGAGCCCTTCGTCCGGGTCCATGGTGGTGGAGCATCAACCTTGAAGCCTTCAGAATAGGGAGTTGCGTTTGGGCCTTTTGTGCTAGTAGTAAATAGTATACTTTTGTATGAATCCTTGACCTTGGTGAACGATGTATTTTGTTGCTGAAGGAATAAGAACATGTTGAATCAGTTCAAATTGATTTGTGATTTTGTTTGTTTTTATCTAGTCCCCGAGCGCATCCGTCCTTTGATGGGGTTTACCTCGTGTTTTTGTATGTTCATTTGTTTTAAACTGTTGGTAAGTTAGAGTCGACTCGTCGTGGCTCGAAAAGCCAGTCGCTTGGAGACCCCAAGGGGTGCTCTATACTTGGCTACTTTCCCGGATGCGAGCGGGGTCAGTTAGGCGAGTCCCCGAGTGTGGTAGTTAGCCATTGTAGTCGCATGCCCGAGGTAGGTGAGTACGTGGCGCGTTGTTTGTAGCGCGTCGCTCCACCTGGCTCGTAGAGCCAATCGCGTGGCAAGTCCGGGGCACGCGCTCATACTTGGTGTTTTCCCGAGCCACGTGGGTTGGACTTAGGCGAGCCCCCGAGCGTGGTACTTAAACATTCGAGTCGCTGTATTGAGGATGTGGAAGACAGGTTGCTGTGAGAAGCATTTTATGGTTGTCTTGGCCCGGTGGGCTAGTCGGGCAAGGCGACTCCGATGGGGGCTCCGGGTTGGCGTTTTAGTGGACGACGCAAGGCCTGAATACTTTCGGTGCCCTTGTGCTGCACTTAGTTAGCCGTGTCGGTTGCTCAGCCAAGGGTTGACTTCCGTGGGTAGCATATTGCTGTGATTATGAGTGCGATTGGCACAAGACTTGGAGAGTAAGCACAATTTGTGCGAGTCAGATGTGTTATATTGTATGGCGGGGAGAGTACAGGTCGGAGTTCTATGTATAGAACTTCCTTAGGACATTTACATCCACGACCACTTGATGTCGAGTTGACCGTCGCCTCGAACGTTGATGAGGTAGTAGGCATCATTGCCTAGGACTCGCCCTATGGTGAATGGTCCCTCCCATGGAGGGGAGAGTTTGTGCATGCCCTTCTTGTCCTGGATCAGTCGCAGGACTAGGCCGCCTTCCTGGAAGGTGCGAGTCCGGACTCGGCGGCTGTGGTAGTGGCGGAGACCCTATTGATAAATGGCGGTGCGGGAGCAAGCTAGGTCGCGTGCTTCGTCGAGCTGGTCGACTGCGTCTTGGCGTGTGAGCTTGTTGTCGGCCTCCGGGTAGTTCACGACCCGATGCGAGTCATTCTCCAGGTCGGTTGGCATGACGGCCTCAACGCCGTACACCATGAGAAGGGCGTGAACCTTATTGACCGGTTGATGGAGGCAAGGATGCCCCATATGACGGAGGGGAGCTCTTCGACCCAGCATCCCAGAGTTCGCTCGAGGGGAACTTGAAGTCGCGGCTTGAGGCCATGGAGGATGCGTTGATTGGCGCGTTTCGCCTGGCCATTGGACTCCGAGTGGGCGACTGAGGCGAGGTCGAGCCGTATGTTGTGCTCCTCGCAAAATTTGGCCATAGCGCCCTTTGCGAAGTTGGTGTCGTTGTTTGTGATGATGCTGTGCGAGAATTCGTGTCGGTAGATGAGCTCGCGGAGGAATTTCGCAGTGGTCTTCCCGTCGCACTGCCGGACTGGCTTGGCTTCGACCCATTTGGTGAATTTGTAGACTGTGACTAGGAGGTGGGTGTAGCCGAAGGGGGCCTTCTTGAAGGGGCCCACCATGTCCATGCCCCATACAACGAATGGCTAGGTGATGGGGATCGTCTTGTGCGTCGAACTGGGGATGTGCATTTGGTTGGCGTACTTCTGGCACCCGACGCAATGTTGGACGATGTCGACAACATCGGCGTGCGTGGTGAGCCAGTAGAAGCCATGTCGCATGGACTTGGCGACCAGAGACCGGGCGTCGGCGTGGTGGCCGCAGTCGCCGGCGTGGATGTCTTGAAGGATCTTGCGCCCTTCCACGGGTTACACACAACGTTGGAACACGCCTGTTACGCTGTGCTTGTGGATCTCGCCATTGATGACAACAGAGGATTTGCAGCATCGCACAATCATGCGGGCTTCTGTCTCGTCTGCTACCAGGGTCCTGCTCTCGAGGTAGGCGAGGTATGGCGTAGTCTAGTCGCTTGGTTCTACGATCATGGCAACCAGGCCGGGATCGGGTTGCAGCGGGATCCCGAGGTCGATCTCTTTTGGAGGAGAGACTGAGGGCTTGTGGATTGTGTTGAGAAAGATGCCTGCTGGTGGGGTTTGCCGAGCCGACCCAATGTAGGAGAGAGTGTCGGTCTCCTCGTTCTCGCGCCTGTCGATCCACTCGACAGAATAGCCGGCGAAGTGGCCCCCCAGCTGGTCCACTGCGTGTCAGTATTCCGCCATGGTGGGGGAGACGACATCACAGGTACCGGCGACTTGCACGACGACGAGGTCGGAGTCTCCGTAGCACCGTAGGCGATTGATGTTCATCTCCTTGGCGGCCCGCATGCCTTGAAGGAGGGCCTCGTACTCGGCCATGTTGTTGGTGCAGGGCATGAAGTCGAGGTATAGCACGTAGCAGATCTTGTCGCCTTTGGGCGAGGGGAGTATGATTCCTGCCCCTGCGCCGTCTGCATTCTTGGAACCGTTGAAGTGGAGCGACTAGTAGTGGAGGTAGGGCAGCTTGTCTGGCTGCTGTGCCTCCTCCCAGTCGGCGAGGAAGTCCGCTAGAGCCTGCGACTTGATCGCCTTGCACGGCTCGTACTTGATGTTGTGGACACCGATTTCGACGACCCACTTGGCGACCCGCCCGATCGCCTCGTGGTTGCGGATGATGTACTGCAGTGGTGCGGAGGAGACGACCGTGATTGGGTGCTCCTTGAAGTAGTGTGGTAGTTGCCTCTGGGCTCTAAAGACCGCGTATACCAGTTTCTGGTACTGCGGGTAGCGCTGCCGTGAGTCCGTGAGGATCTCGCTGAAGTAGTAGACCGGACGCTATATGGGGCGCTCCTTTCCCTCTTCCGGTCGCTCTACGACCATGACGACGCTGACGACTGGCGCGGGCACCGTGACGTAGACGAGCATCGGTTCCTTGTCGAAGGGAGAGGGGAGTAGGGGTGTGGCTAGTAGCACTTATTTGAGTGTGTTTAGCGCGTTGTCTGCCTCCTTGTCCCATTGGAACGTGGGGTTCTTGCGCATCAGGCGGTAGAGAGGCATTGCCTTCTCGCCTAGCCGGGGATGAAGCGACTAAGAGCCGCGACTCGCCCGGCCAGCTTCTGGACGTTGCAGAGGCACTCCGGTTTCCTGAGCCGTGTGATTGTGTCGATCTTGGTGGGATTCGCCTCGATGTCTCGCTTGGAGACTATGTACCATAGGAGCTATCCGGTGGGCACGTCGAAGGTGCACTTCCCTGGGTTGAGCTTGATCTTGTACCTCCGTAGATTTCTGAAGGTTTTGGCCAGGTCGGTGAGTAAGTCGCTCTAGCAATTGGACTTGACAACCACGTCATCGATGTAGACATGGATGTTGTGGCCAATTTGGCTCGCGAGGTACTCCTGCATGCACCGCTGGTAGGTCGCACCAGCGTTCTTGAGCCCAAACATCATGGCGGTGTAGCAGTAGGCACCGAATGGCATGATGAACACCGTCTTCTCGTCCTCGACCGCCATCTTGATCTGGTTGTACCCAGATTACGCATTGAGGAAGCACCGCAACTCCGAACCCGCGGTCGAAAAATTGATGATCTGATCGATGCGCAGGAGGATGAACTGCTCCTTTGGACAAGCGTTGTTGAGGTTGGTGTAGTCGATACACATTCTCTAGGTCTTGTTCTTCTTCATGACTAGGACTGGGTTTGCCAGCCACTCGGAGTACTTGATTGGCTGGATGAAGCCTATAGCGAGTAGACACTGCACTTCTTCGGCGATTGCTCGGTAGCGCTCTTCATTGAAGGGCTGCAGCGACTATTTCACAGGTCGCGCTTTAGGGTCGGCATTAAGCTTGTGCTCGGCGAGTTCCCTCAGGACACCTGGCGTGTTAGATGGCTTCAATGTGAAGATATCGCGATTCTCATGGATGAAGTCGACGAGCGCGCTTTCCTATGCGGGGATCATGCTCGCCCCAATGGTGACCCTCTGGCTGGAGTCGCATGGACCAGCTCGAACGTGCGGGTGTGTGTGGTGGCCTCGAACGCTGTCGACCCGACGTTCTCCGTGCTGGGCTTCTTCAGGATTGTGGGGTCGTCTTTGTCGACTCCACTCGCGTATCTGGTGAGCTCCTCGGCGTGGTTGGTCTCCACGGAGATGACGGTGTCCGTGAGTTTGGTGCCTTTTTCCTCGCATTCCATGGTCATATCAGGGTCGCCATGGACGGTGATGATGCCGCATGGTCCTGGGAGCTTCGTCATGTTGTACGCGTAGTACGACGGTGCCATGAATTTGGCAAACTCTTGTCGCCCCAGGACGTAGTGGTACGGGCTACAGAAGTTCACCATCTCGAAGACTATCCACTCGGTGTGGAAATTGGCGGGTGTGCCAAAGGTGACTGGCAGCGTCACCTTACCGATCGGGTACGCCTTCCGACCAGGAACGATGCCGTGGAAAGTGGTGAGAGTCGTCTCGATCATCGACTGCGGGAGCTGCAGTCGCCTGAGCGTGTCTAGGTAGAGGATGTTGATGGAGCTCCCGCCGTCCATCAATGTCTTGGGGAGCCAGTAGTCGCCTACTTTGGGCTTGACTACCAGGGCGACTCGCCCGGGGTACTCGATCTGTGGTGAGTGGTCCTCGCGGCTCCACGTGATGCGCTGCTCAGATCAGTTGAGGAAGCGAGTTCGTTGACTTGGGACACCGCGTTGACGATGACTGCGTGAGTGAGGACTTTCTTCTTGCGTTTGGTGCCGAGCCCGGTGAAGGTGTGCAGTGAGCCGACGTTGTTGACAAAGGCCCCGACATTTGGCGGGTTGTTGTTGGGGTATTCCCTTGCTCACCTTGCCTTCTCGATCTCCTTTAGTGAGTGAGAGTCGGCGGTGGTATGGGTGGTGGGCTTCCCCTCCCTGCTGTGGTAGACACAGGGTTTGTTGAGGAGAGCTGTGGGGTCGAATTTCTGCCTCACGCGGTAGTTACGCTATCGCGGCGGAATTTCTTCGGCTTGCGTGGTGCGTAGCCGGCGTTAGAGAAAAATTCGACTCGCCCGTCACCGCGGCACTTGCCGGTGAGGCGGGTGTTGCTGTAGCGCAGTTCGCACTGTCGTCCATTGTCGTGGCCGCTTGGGCAGCGATTTCCCCCGACTCATCGTCGGTTTCTTGGTTTGGGTCTTCCTCCAAGTATCACTTGGTGATCTCTAGGAGGTCGGGGATGTTGTTGAGTGTCTTGTACACCCTATTGAACTTGGCGACCAGTGGCTCATATCGGCACAAGTTCTTGAAGAATGGATCACCATGTCCGGGTGGATGCCGACGACGTTGATCCACAGGCCCTGCCACCGTTGGACCCAATGGCGGGTCGACTCACGTGGTCCCTGGACGCATCGCTCCAGGTCCTCGATGGTGGTGGCATGGGTATAGGAACCCTCGAAGTGCCCGATGAAGGCCTCGCGCATATCCTCCCATGAGTCGATGCTGTCGGGGGGAGGGGGGAGGGTGTTGATCCATTGCCGAGTCACTCCCTCCATTATTAGGGGGAGGTAGCGAGCGGCAAGGAGGTCGGTGTGGCCAGCGATTCCTATCGCCATGAGGTATGTGTTCAGCCATACGTATGGGTTGTACGTGGGGTCGTACTTCTCGATCTCCTTCGGTGCTTTGAAGTTGGCTGGCTATTTTTCTCCTCGAATCATGGGCTCGAAGAACTGGGGCCCGACTCGAATAAGGGAGCCCCTTGGCTCGCCGTCGCTGCGGTTAGTGAGGGTGTGCCTCAAGTCATTGGGCTGGCATGTGCGCCAAACTTGGTTGTTGATGATGTGGGTCCGCACATCGATCGGCTGCCCATTGGCAGCGACCGTGTTGTTCAGAGGTTGCGGGTCGTTGGTGGAGAGCACCGGGTGTGTGACCCGTGGTTGATGCTGCAGGGGCTCAGGTGGAGGGCAGTTGAGGGTGTTGGCGATCGTTGGGCGGCCGCTCGAGGCCGCCCTGCTCCCGGAGGAGCGGGAGTATATCCTCTCCTGCGAGTGGGATCCCACGGCTTGTTGCTCGACGACCTTGGCGAGTAGGGCCTGGGTGTACTTGACTTGCAGGGCGCCTTCCCTGGTGATGTTGAGGTTGGCGACCACGGCCTTCCCCGAGATGACATTGTCCATTGGGGTGGAGTACAATGGGAGGCCATTCGCGTACCGTTCTTGCAGATAGATGAGGATTCTTGGCTGGTTAGGCGGGGGCGTGCGACCGGGTGGCGGTGGGGGTGCCCCACTCGCTGGTGCTCCTGGTGGAGGGTGGGCGCTGAAGCCGGGCGGCGTGTTCTCGCAGATCACCCGCTCGGCCACGCGAGCGGGGTTGTTGTCTTCATCGAAGTTCATGGCGTGGCCCTGAACGCTAGGGTTCTGGCGCGTCCTGATGCGGCGTTGGTGGTAGAGCGACAGCTCCTGCGCCGTTGCTTGATCGAGGCGGAACTTCTCGTGTTTGGCATGCTCCTTGCGTGTCGCCTTCTCCAGCCGTACGTAGGCTTCCTCGACCTCCGCCGTCGTCGCGGTTGGCGGGATCAGCATGGAGAAGGAGTCCGGCGGGGCGTTCGTGCCACTCGCCATATAGGTCGCGATGAAGCGACTAGATCCGACGTGGAGATCGCCGGAATTTTCCAACCCAGAGTCAGAGTCGAAGATCTCGAGGATGGAGGAGCCCTCAAAATCCCCCGTGTTGGAAACTCATGCGATGGAGCCTTCTGGGGATGCGACGATGATGGATGTAACACCCCAGTTTTAGTTAAATTATTATTTAGGGTTTGTTTGTGCATTGCATGAGCATCATATATTAAATTGTGCATTAAGGAATTAATGAAAACCCTAAAACCCTAATATTCCTCCCCTCTGTTTGAATCCATTTAAATGGTTTGGAATATTTTGAAAACTACCAAAAATGTGGAGCCAAATGGACTAAAAAGGGCCCTGAAATACTTGATATATTTTGCAAAACCTTTTGGTATTTTTGAAATACTATAAAACAGATTTTAAATGGTTTTATAAATTAAAAATGAGAAAACTGAAAAGGAAAAAGGGTTTGTTAAAAAAACAAAACAGAGCCAGAAAAATCCAGGCCCAACCCAGCTCGCCTCTCTCCCTCTCCCCTTCTCTCCCTGCTGCCGGGCGCAGCTCCCTGCAAACCAGCTCGGCCCAGCAGCGGGCCAACCCTGGCCCGCATACCCCTTCTTCCCTCTTTTCTTTTCTTCCTCCTCGAGACAGAAGGACAGCAAGGAGGCAACTACGTGCCTTCTTCCGGTTCGCTGACCGCCACGTCGCCATCGCCGCCCCTGGACCGAATGACTACCCGAGGATGCGCAGAAGACCGCATGGCTCTCCTCTCTTTCCCTATCCTCTTATCTAGGCCCCTCTCTCTCTAGCATTTGCCCACGCAGAGCCCGAACCCTAGTCTCCAACCTTTCCGGTGCCTCGCCATTACTGGTCGCCCCGAGCTCCATAGCACACGCACCTATGACCGCCTTGACCTCCTCTATCGTTTGTCCCAAGAATCGTAAGCTGGGAGGTTTTTAGGCTCCTCAATTTGTACCTCTTGTCCGAACTCCGGCTACCGTCTCCACGGGTGATTCCGGCCGCCCCCGAACTCGACGAATGCTCTGTGAGCTTCACGGTGAGCCGGTGATTCTCCTAGTACCGTTCAATCTCTCCCTCCCCTTGTATCTCCCCCTGACCATACGCTCATGGCCGCCGACACTGCACCTCGCCGCCGATGCAGTTCCGGCGACCATTCTGGAGCGGCGCCACCACTAAACGACTCATTGCGCTAGCCCGCATCCAGCACACCCGCTCCCGCTTGTCCGCACGCACCCAGTTGCCCTCCCCATCACCGATCTGAGAGCAACCGCCGGTATGACGCCATGTCGACGTCATCGTGATGTCAGCAGTCGCGGTCAGTCCCTGGTCAACCCCTCCTCTAGGTCCCACCTGCCCACGTGGAGGCTGAGGTGGCCTAGGGTCCCACTGTCAGCTATTGTGGGTAGCTTCTGCCCCGGTGTAAAACAACCCTGACCCCTAGCTGATGTCATAATGATGCAATAAACCAATTGTTTTAATAATTCCAGAAATGGTATAAACTTGTAAATTCAATATCTAATGATTTATAAGTCAGAAAAATACAAATAATATATCAAAATGTTCAGAAAAATGAAACCTAGTTATCCAAACTATAATCATGCATTGTTCAACAACTTTCAAGACAAGTTTAACTAGAAGAACATAGTAACCCCTCACAGGTGATTTCGGAGTTTACCCAAGTTAGGGTTTATACCCCTTGGAACCTCGTTTAAATTGCCAAGCATGTTCT
Source organism: Avena sativa (assembly GCA_916181665.1). NCBI lineage: Eukaryota > Viridiplantae > Streptophyta > Magnoliopsida > Poales > Poaceae > Avena > Avena sativa. Next base: position 335,525,017 of record OV702297.1, on the reverse strand, counting down.
AGGGTTTCATTTCAATACAATTCAACTTGTCATATCATCATACTTGCTTGAGCATTGCATCGATGCCATGTGTTGATTGTTTCCCTTTATTTCCGGTGTTTGGTTCTTCCCCGGTAGAATACGAGATTGATATCGAGATCGAAGACCGAGTTCAAGACCATCAAAGATAGAAGATTGACGAACAATACTTGACCAACTGTAACCAAGTCAAGTACAAGGCTTTCGAAGATCTATTTATCTGCTTATCGGTTATCAACTGGCAAAGGCAAGCATATCCCCACCATGATATAATCCTATGATTTTGAAAGCATTTCTATTCCTGCCATGATGCATACGATTCTACTATGGTATTTTATCGATAAATAGAGTATCCTATCTATTGCATTACTCCCTTTGAGCTTATATTACCTGATCCACTGCTCCTAGCATAACTAGGTTGGCTTGTGTGCACTGCTAGAGCTTATATCTGTGTCCTGCTTAGCCATGCTTAGTTGTTGAGTCTGGTTCATCCAGATGATGTATTAGATGCAGAGAATCTAGTATGACACGTGAACGTGATGATATGATATCAGAGGTGATATGAGATTAAACATGCTAAGGATTATATGGGAGGCCACGGTGGGATGTGGTTTTTCTAGTCCCATGCTCGCCACCACTAGGACCCGATGTTCTTGCCTCTTGAACCAAGATGAGCATACAACCACACGGGGCCTGGAAAACCTCACGAGCAACTAACTTTCCTAGTAGATTCCATGAGTCACATAGTTTGGGCATTCCATTCGACATGCATTCTGGATCTTCTCGAAGGAGGTGAAGGAGGTGCATTCATAACAGGTAGGTAAGCGTGCCCCGGGTTGCTTGGGGTGGATGGAGCCCCTAGTAAACCAACCTCACCTCACATCTCTAGGGATCGGCTTCGGGACTTGACCCGTTATGGCAGAACCATGCTTAGGGCGTGAATCATGGTCTCGGCAAAAGCAAGGTAAAGGTCATGTCTAACCACCCTCTGCCGGCCTTCCAAGGAAGAGGGCTAATCATTGTGGCATTAAGAGAAGGTTAGTACGTGTGGGTAAAGTTGTACACCCCTGCAGGGTAATAATCTTTTTGAAAAGCCGTGTCCACGGTTATGGACGACTTGGGAACGGACGTGATGATCATAGAGAACTATAACCTAATCGTAAAACTTGGCAGATCAACGTGTGCTTAAGGATGCTTCCTCATGGGTACGAGGGGGTGATCCTAGTTAGGGTTCAGATGATGATGATTTGGTGGATATCAAAAGATGATGATCAATATTTTGGAGACGTCGCTCTCTTATTCCTTTTTAAAATACTTCGACTAGACGAGCTTGTTCTCCCTCTTGTTTTATAAACAAAAGTGGCTTTATGCAAAACAACTCCACCAGCCATAAGTCTTGCGGAGTACACCCTTTACTCACCCTTGCTTTGTGGATACTTTTGGCAGAGTAAGTGTTCACCTAGAGATGAGTTATGTACTACATCGACATTGACGAGTAGCTTGGGGTTCCCGGCTGGTAGCCTGGAATCTATGGGCTAGGACGTCATCGTTATGCTTTAGGCCTCTTAGGCCATTTGTTAAGTTTGCTATACTTAATAGCATAATTTGCCTTCCGTTGTTTGATGTTTGTTGTAAGTGACCTCTGCTTGTAATAATTTGGTTCTCTGCTCAGTTATGAGCTTGCTGTAATAAATTTTGTGTCGTAGGGTCACTACTGTGTTATCGATTCCTCACTGGATATCCTCGAGCTCAAGGTTAAGCTTATGTCATACGGAGGTCTAGGATTTGTTTAGCCCTGATCCCGGGGGTGTCACAGGTTTTGGTATCAGAGCAATACTGACTGTGGGAAAACCTTGCTATAGGTCGATGTTTAGTCTAGTACTTGTGAAAAACTATCTTAAAAGTTGAAAAGTATTCGTGAAAACTCTAGTATGCTTCTTTTTCTTCTTATCCAGTTTCACTCTAACTCTAGGTCATCTCATCTTGTGTTGACTTTGGAAAAGTTTTGATATATCTTCTAGTCTTTCAAAGCTTAGGTGCCTTCTTGGCATGTCGTTTCTAAGCCAGTTGACCTACTGTTGAGTTCTCTAAAGTTGTGTGTGTTGTGAACTCCTTGTTTTCTTTGCTCTTGTTCAAATGAGAGATTCCTTTCTATCATGATCTATCTATCTTTCGGACCCACAATATTATATTGTTGGATCTGTAGTGTTCTGTTCTCGGCTTCAGATTTCCTTCCGCCTCGTGTGCCTCCTTTTTGTTTGTTTGGGTACTTTAGAAGTTGTTACTTCTCTTGGAAGCTACCTTGTGGTTACTACCTTGTAGTGTACGCTGTGTCACTCAAGTAGTAGTAACTTCTTTTCTCGGGTTTTAACCCTTGGACTTGAACTTAAGATCCCTGATTGTGCTGGATTATGGTGTTGTGAATCTTGTACATGAAGTTGACCTTTAACCCAAGGTCCATCCTCTGACCCCCGTCGTTAATGTTCACACATTACCTTAGGATGGCTGGTATTACCATTCTAGCCTTCAAGCTTGTGGTCTTTGTCGCGATTGAATTGTGACAACTAAGGACTTGCCCTACCACTAGTTATGGTAGATGTTCTTCAATGCAACCAAACAGATCACGACAAGAGTACTCTTCGTGAGTCTTGCGTATATACTCGTGACTCTGCCACACCTTCCCATTCTTTGCATTGGTTTCTAGAAGATTGTTAATATATGCATTCACATCTCAGGATTCCATCATGAGCATGTTCCTTTTTCTTGTTGTTTTCCGACCTTTGTCTACCAATTGGTAGCCAAGTAGTAAATGTGCATTGGTGTCATCTAATGCAAGATACTCTTGTGGTCCGTCATGACATACCATTTTGGGGTTGTCAGGAGAAACAAACTCCAGTACCTCGTCATTTCTAGGACCAGGTCAAAGTGTTGTAATCCGCAGATCAAGAGGCATTAATTGTCTTCCATCTGTTCTACCTTAAAGTATCACACTCTTTTATACTAAGAGGCCGTGCTAATTTTCATGACCCCTTACTGAAGTGATACTCTCACACATCTTTACCACCCTTCCTTCGAACTTTCTTATTTGTGAGGGATGCGTGTGTGTAATAATGTGGCCACTCAAGATTCTTAGCAATTATTATTGTTTTGATCTCCAAGGACATTTGTGTCATTCTAGCATGATGGTTAACCCTATCACCAAGCAAAGTTTGACTGTGCTATCAAGGCCGCTATTATGGTGTACTCTCCTCGGTCCAAGAGTTAGGCTTGTGCCAAAGCTCTAAGACTATGTCTTCTATCCGTACCAAGCAAGTTTCCTCTCGAACTAAGTGACATATTGGTGGTTCGTGATATTCTAGATGTCTACTAGAAGTATCGCCATGTTGCCACATGACCGTGTTGTCAAGTTCTTGAGCAAGCAAGTTCTCTGAACTGCATCTTTCTCCAAGGATCCATATTGGATACCACTGAACTAGTTGGTTGAGCTTAAACAACAACTTGGAGAGTGGTAAGACAAAAGTTCTATTCGAATTTGTTCCTTCTTAAAGGGATGTCTAGTTCTGTTCGTACTGAAGAAAGATAGTATTTCCTTTGTGTGGATATGTTATCTCCCCCATCTTTGATTTGATTTGGGTTATCGTCAAATCAAACTCACTTCCAAGGATTATCTTGCTGATGTTTCTTCTTGTGATGTTTCACTTGAGTACATCTTCATGTCTTTGGTCTGACCAATACTTTTGCCTTGTTCATACGACATATGCGTCCGTCTTTTTGGAGTGTCTCCATAAGTTTGTTGTTGAGCCCATCGACAATATCCTTATCTTCTCCATGTTAGATTGGATTCATATGGAACCTTGGGCATTAATGTTGGAAACTTTCGAGAACCATCTTCAAGTCATTTCGAAGTATGTGTTCTGGATGTTAGAAGTGACCTTCTCTAGTTCATGTGCAAATGTTGAAAGATGTCGCCGTGGATTCGAGTAGAGTTAACTCCGTTCCTTCAGGATACATGTGTGTTTTATTGTCATTACTCTATGTGTATGCAGTAGTCTCTCGAGAAGTTGCTAATACATGGATCTCGCAATCTAGCTCAGTCTTTTGGAGCTTTACACTGTAGTCCATATCTTGAGAATCTAGTAAATTTGTCTTTGTGGTAAATGTTATAAACTTTCTATTCGAACATGCTGAGTCTGAAGTATCATTCCACCTAACTAAAGCTGAATCTCAAGCAGCAATGATGGTTGGTGTTCCTCAAGGTTTTGACATAAGTATCTTTGTAAAATTCGGCAATATTGATGTAATGGTTGACATACCTAGCCGGAAAGACCCTTTGTCATATTCCTTGACTCAGCAGTAATAAGCACTCTTCATGAGGCTTCTTCTATATTTTATTATAGTAGTTGTTCTTATGGTTCCTTTGTATCCGAAGTCCGACCTTTACTTGATGTCTCGTGTCTCGAACATCAAGGAGAACATTTAAAGTAGTGCTGCTAAATGTATCTCGGTTAATCCTCCAGACCCTTTTATGTTGGCAATCATTTTGTTGTGCCAAGTAATTGAAGTCTGAGAATGAAGTTTCTTTCTTCTCGTGTAATCGGGAATCTTCTCAACTACTCATCTAGTAGTGTAAAGTGATATCATGATCTTTGGCAAAGATTTTGATAAACTTGGATGAATAAAGAGTTTCCTTCATGTTCTCAACCATGTTTTAAGAGTGACTATGACTTTGGTAGTCAACAGTTCCTCTTGCTACATGTTTGTAAGACCCCACCTTTATAAAGGTAAAGGTCCCTGTGATTGCAATGCTAGTCCCTGGATCAAATGCTAGCATCCACAGTTTAAGATGAAGTACACAGAAACAAAGGTCATTATTACATCGTCATTCCAGAGATAACATAGTATTCTACAACTCCATAGCCAAAGGCTAGAGCAAGAGTTCAACTTAACAAAATAAAGTCTTCATATTCATGTGCCACAGGCAAACATGTTGAGTGTAGACTCATAACCCTAATCCTCATCAGAGTAACCTGCAACATAAAAAGTTACAGCCATAGTGGGTCAATACATTGGAATAGTATTGACAAGTGATACCTATAACACCCTCAGAATCGACCCTATGCAAGTTTCAGCGATTCCCGCCAAACCCGCATAGAAGCGATTCAAAGGTGCCCACCAGGCACTTTCGTGCGGGTGGAAAACGAAGTAATACCATTACACAATAGTCCACAATGGAACCCATAGAACAGATATATACAACAATGACTCAAAGAGTCAAGAATACACATATACAATATAAAGATCCAAATAACCTTTAAAACGATACAGCGTCCGAGTACGGACAATATGCAAATTGAGCTAAGAGCCCTGAAGAATAACCAATGGCGTCCATAACCCTGCCCAGGCCAAGCTGGAAGGGTAACCCTGCTAACGATGTCGATCTCAAAACCTGCTTAAACAAAAGGGGCGCCGACAAAGGGCAAAGGAAAAAGAGAGCGGTCAGTACTGAGGCCAGTACACGGCAAGACTAGAATTCGGCGGTCCTCTCCTACATAGGTATGGTGGTCTGAAGCGGCAGCGTAGCATGCACTAAACAACCTATAGAGACTCAATACAACTGGCGGCTATCAGATAGGGATAAAAAAGACCTATTCGGATCCAACCTGAAACTATCACCAAGCATATCCATCCTGGTATTTCCCCCTCGATACCAAACTAGGAAGTCAACCGAGGAGCTCACACAATTGGCAGTTTTATTCATTCCGTTATAGTTGCGGCAATTACTATTCAGATATAGATAGCATGAGTCATCCTGATATAATAAGCAGTGAGCAGTTTTAGTTAACCATTCCGTTGTAGTTGTAGTACTTACTAGTCAGATACATATAGCATGAGGTATCCCAAAACCCAGTAGTTGTTGGTACTTTTATTTAGCCATTCCATTGAAGTTGCAATACTTACTAGTCAGATACAATGGTAACAGGTGATAACCCAAACCAGCAATTGTTGGTAACTTTTATTTAGCCATTCCATTATAGTGAAGCTGATTACTAGTCATTATAAAGTCAAATTTACAGCACTGCTTTAGTTATAGTTGTCTATGATAGAGATACTGTGCTCCAAGTCGTCCATAACCGCAGACACGGCTTTCAGAAAGTTTTACCCTGCAGGGGGGCACAAATAGCAACACACGCACGATCAACCTCGAGAAAAACCAAATGAAAACCCAACGAGACATCACGACAGAGCAATTGCAAGATTCATATAAATTTCAGGGGGCCACCCCACCAAGCTACCCGCTACGAAGTTGGCTGGCTCCGAGACGGACCCAGAGGTTTGTGACGACGGCTGTAAACGACTGGGAACCCGAAAGTGTGACTGGGCTTGTCGATACCACGAAAACGTGGCACGGGGTTCCAAAATAGTACAGGCGCTCCACGCGCAATCATAAATAAAATAGTAAAGCATGGCATGGCATAAGTACATGATAGTAATAAAGCCCCAAACTACTTTGTGGTCCCAAGAAATAATATATGACTCAAGCTCTGGCTAGGGGGATTCATGGTCCCACATGCGGATAGTGCGAATATTCAAAGAGCAGGTATCAAGTACTCGGGGTCCTACGGGACACGTGTGGACGGTTAAAAACCAAATAACATCTATTGCCCACCCGTGCCTCTGCATTGTTTACCTACTTCAATTTTAGTTATTAAACGGTAATTAAAGTTATAATCATCCCCAACATTAAATATAAGACATTACTCCAACAACTATGGAACCTCGACGGCGCGACGCAACACCTGCGCAAGCAACTACGACTCGCAAGGCTGACTATCTACCAAACAACAGGTAATAGGATGTGTCCAAGGCAATTTAATGGCTGCAAGGGATATCACGGGTACGAAAACTAGAGCATCGCATCACAGATAGCAATAGATCAACATGAGCAAATGAAGACTATAAAAGTAAGATAGGTAGAAAGGGGGAGAATGCTCGCCTAGAAAACATTGCCGAGGTTTCACCCGAAGATCGGGTCGACACCCGCATCAACTCATCGGCCTAATTCCGTGAAGAAGCAAAACACTAGAAGAAACACCAGATGCACTACTTAATACTATGGTAGAAGATCGGGCATGATGCATGTATGATGTATGACATGGGACAAATGCGATGCAAATAGACAATATTAAGCGGAACCGGGGTCCCGACAATTAATTGTTAAGTTCGTGTTATTTAGATACCCCGCAATTTAAATGTTGTCTTATCAAGGCAAAATATTTCACCAGTTCAATGCACAAATTTAAATGGGACCAATATTAGACTAGATTCACCCGCATATGGCCTCCATGTTTAATTATAAGGTGAATCGACATAAGCCCCCCAAACACCCACAAATATGTATGCAAGCATGTACAATGATATGCAATAGGTATATCTGGCATTTATAAAATAGGGCTCTCAGATAGGGGTCACACATGGGCTCGATGATCTTGGGGTCGGGGTTCGCCGGGTTCGGGCTCGAATCTTCGGACATCGGGAAGGAGAACTTGGCGTTCCGAGATTGGTTCATCGATGGGGTTGAAGTAGGTGTTAGAAGCATCCCTAAGGTCCTTGTCCTGTTTTCCAGCTTCTAGTTGGTCTTGCCAGGTTCCTTTTGTCAGCCATCCAACACTCACCAGATCACTTGATACCAACAACCACAACAAAAACACCAAACAGGGAACACGCACCGGTAGATGAGAAGGACCAAGTGGCACTTGAACATGAGGCCGTGCATGGGTGGCGCATGTACCATGGCAGCGAGGCAACGGCCGGAAGGAAGGTGAACCAAAGCACGGGACAATGGCGAGAGGGGCGCGAAGGCCAGGTCGAGAAGAGGCGAGGCCGACGATGGGGAAAAGAGGAGCATGGGCCTGGGCACACGGGCTCGAGGCGGAATGCGCTGCAGGGGCCGAGGGAGAGCAGCGACCCGACCAGAGAGGCAGTGGCACGCAGGACGATGAAAGGAGAGGAGACAGAGCAGGCGGCGATTGATGAAGCAGAGAGAGGGTCGCTCGAGAGGGGAGGAGGGGGCACGCGGGAGCTTGGGGCTCTGGTAGTGGCGAGGAAGGGCGGCCGGAGGTCGACGGGGAGGTGCCGGTGGCGGGGAAGGAAGAGGGCGCGATGGTCAGAGGAGGGAGGCATGGCATAAGTACATGATAGTAATAAAGCTCCAAACTACTTTGTGGTCCCAAGAAATAATATATGACTCAAGCTCTGGCTAGGGGGATTCATGGTCCCACATGCGGATAGTGCGAATATTCAAAGAACAGGTATCAAGTACTCGGGGTCCTACGGGACATAAGTGGATGATTAAAAACCAAATAACATCTATTGCCCACCCGTGCCTCTGCATTGTTTACCTACTTCAATTTTAGTTATTAAACGGTAATTAAAGTTATAATCATCCCCAACATTAAACATAAGGCATTACTCCAACAACTGTGGAACCTCGACGGCGCGACGCAACACCTGCGCAAGCAACTATGACTCGCAAGGCTGACTATCTACCAAACAACATGTAATAGGATGTGTCCAAGGCAATTTAATGGCGGCAAGGGATATCACGGGTACGAAAACTAGAGCATCGCATCACAGATAGCAATAGATCAACAGGAGCAAATGAAGACTATAAAAGTAAGATAGGTAGAAAGGGGGAGAATGCTCGCCTAGAAAACATTGCCGAGGTTTCACCCGAAGATCGGGTCGACACCCGCATCAACTCATCGGCCTAATTCCGTGAAGAAGCAAAACACTAGAAGAAATACCGGATGCACTATTTAATACTATGGTAGAAGATCGGGCATGATGCATGTATGATGTATGACATGGCACGGATGCGATGCAAATAGACAATATTAAGCGAAACCGGGGTCCCGACAATTAATTGTTAAGTTCGTGTTATTTAGATACCCCGCAATTTAAATGTTGTCTTATCAAGGCAAAATATTTCACCGGTTCAATGCACAAATTTAAATGCGACCAATATTAGACTAGATTCACCCGCATATGGACTCCATGTTTAATTATAAGGTGAATCGACATAAGCCCCCCCAAACACCCACAAATATGTATGCAAGAATGTACAATGATATGCAATAGGTATATATGGCATTTATAAAATAGGGCTCTCAGATAGGGGTCACACATGGGTTCGATGATCTTGGGGTCGGGGTTCGCCCGGTTCGGGCTCGAATCTTCGGACACCGGGAAGGAGAACTTGGCGTTCCGAGCTTGGTTCATCGATGGGGTTGAAGTAGGTGTTAGAAGCATCCTAAGGTCCTTGTCCTGTTTTCTAGCTTCTAGTTGGTCTTGCCAGGTTCCTTTTGTCAGCCATCGAACACTCACCAGATCACTTGATACCAACAACCACAACAAAAACACCAAACAGGGAACACACACCGGTAGATGAGAAGGACCAAGTGGCACTTGAACATGAGGCCATGCAGGGGTGGCGCATGTACCACGATAGCGAGGCAACGGCCGGAAGGAAGGTGAACCAGAGCACAGGACGACAACGAGAGGGGCGCGGAGGACAGGTCGAGAAGAGGCGAGGCCGATGATGGGGAAAAGAGGCGCATGGGCCTGGGCACACGGGCTCGAGGCGGAAGGCGTTGCAAGGGCCGAGGGAGAGCAGCGACCCGACCAGAGGGGCAGTGGCACGCAGGACGATGAAAGGAGAGGAGACATAGCAGGCGGCGATTGATGAAGCAGAGAGAGGGTCGCTCGAGAGGGGAGGAGGGGGCGCGCGGGAGCTTGGGGCTCTGGCAGTGGCACGATGCAGAGGCGAGGAAGGGCGGCCGGAGGTCGACGGGAAGGTACCGGTGGCGGGGAAGGAAGAGGGCGCGGTGGCCAGAGGAGGGAGGCCGACAGCGGCATCGCTGGGAGCGAGCAGAGATGGGGTTGCCAGAACGAGGGGAGCAGGTCGCGGGAGGGGAACGCGACCGTGACCGAGTCGGGGTGGGGCCACGCGCGGGGTAGCGTGCAGGCAACGCGGGTGCATGAACGAGCACGGCAGAGAGAGAGAGGAGCGACACCGTGATTGGTGGGTGGGACCGGGGAGTTGGTCAACTCGCGGGGCTAGGGCGGTTTGGTTCGTACGGGGACGAGAGGTTTCCGCGCGGAGGTGGAAGCGGTCCAGGGTGGGTCGCGCGCGCGTCGGTTGCGTGTGGTGACAGGGCATGGCCGAGGCAGATGCACGCGCGTGTGGCTTAGGGTAGTGGCGGCGGCAGGGGGTGAGTGGGGGGAGGGTCTGAGGTAGGTGGGGATTAGGGTTTGGGGTAGTAGGCAGCTGGCTTGTTGGGCTTTTGGGCCGGCAGGCTGGCGGCCTCCCCGATAAAAATATTTATATTTTATTATAAAAAATATTATAGGTTTATTTTAAAGGCTTTTATAAATAGGTTTTAGACAAAACAAAATAATCGGAAAAGACCGAGATTTCAATTTGAAATAGATAAGGGGATAATTAGAAAACAATATAGGCTTTTGGGAATAGGTTTAGTAAAACACAGGCATGATGATGTCATGATGATGCGCAACATATAACAACAATGAATTTCTAGTAGTGGATTTATCCGTGGTGCTACAATACCTTAGTAGAATAATAGTTTCTAGCTTCTATATGAATTTGGCTAAGTGTAGCTTAGGCTTGCTTTTCTCAAAATAGGTTTTGCCTATTAGTTGAAAACACTAAGTTTTTGTTTGACAAAAACTCCCAAGGAACCACAAATAGACATTGGTGAACCTTTACCCTGGTTCAACCACAAGTTTTTAACTTAGAAATTGGGATGAGGAGATGCTTGATAGCTTCAGTGTCTTGATGCTCAAATTGTCCATTGTCGGGGACACGGCTAAGTACTTAGATTTTTTCCTTCTCGAGAGGTGGTGCAATTTCCCCACAATACTTGACATGCATCAAGATGAGACCTTTCAGAAGCCTTCCCTTAGACCAAATGGACGCGTTCCAACCTATTACCCTACCACCAACTATTCAAATGGCTAAGTTATTGCAACCTATATGATCAAGGAAGAGCCCATATGCCATGTGGTTGCACTAGAAGCTTCTAACCACTAAGTATCTCAAATCCCTTTGTTCCTGGGTGGATTTCCACAAGTGTGATACACAAGGTAGACCATAGATATGGGCCTTGTATAACCACTCAACATAACCCAAACATACCATTCCACCCAGGTGATTCATTCACTTAGTTGTTTTATTAAGTAAAACTCAAGTCAAAGACTTAGCAACATTTTCCATAACATGTATATAATCCACCCTTTTTGGCTACTAGCTAGGCTAAGCATGTCAATATAGCAAGTATCTTAACTTAGAGAAAATTCTAACAAGTCTACAAATACTAGGATTTCCCAAGCATATCATATAGGTACTTAGAAAAAAACATCATGCAAGCCCTATACAAAATATCACTAATGCATAGTCAAAATATTGGGACAAAAATATGAAGCCCCAGTTGCCTTGATAGTTGGGGGAGTAGCAACAATCCTCACAATCACAATCACCACTAGCACCAAAATCTACACATAAAATGATAGCACCAAATTTATATTCCAAACAATCAAGCAAAAATATATGAATGCATGCAAATGCCATGTGATGATTTTTTGTTAAACCAAACAAGACAAGTAAACAGTAATAAATACTAAAGTAAACATTTATACACTAAATAAACTTAATTTGGCTTTAAAACATTTTCTAAATAATTTTTATACACAAAATAAGCCTATAAATGTCTCTGTATAAAATTCCATTTTAACAGAGGCAAAATACAAAACCAAGCCCACAGATGTGTAGGATTTATTTTTTTGATTCCATTGATATATAATTTGCATTTTTTGGATAAATAGAACAAAAGTTATGAATTTTACAAGTTTGAATAACTAATAAATTCAAAAACGGATTTTTAAAACAAAATCCCAGACACGTGGACGCATCTGATTGGCGCATACCGGTTCGCGCTGGATCACGCTCCTACACCGTTAGATCTAAATGAAATCTAGCGGCTTTGATCTACCCGTACCCCGTCGTGCTAAATCTAATCGCATCCATCAGATGCAGATCCAATGGACCAGATCTGATTGACCAGAAGTTGTCTACGCGAATGGCTACAGCAGCGGTGGCGCTACTGGCGGTGGCGTTCTGGCGATTGCAGAGGGGGATGGGGGTTGTGGTTGGTCTTACCAGCATCGCAAGGTTGCGAGGGAGCTCAACAAGTCGCTGGCGAGGATAGGGGCGTGCTGTAGCGGTGGCTAGAGCTCGTCGGAGTTGCGCTGAGCGTCGGGTGCTCACTGCCGGAGACAAAGGCAACGACCTAGGTCACCATAGGGTAAACGGAGGACATCAGTAGCTGTGCAAGGACATGACGAACCTACTCGTATGAGGCAGATGTCGAGGGGCGCTTAGAGATTACCAGGATTTCTCGTCGGAGTCGAGCGGCGCTTCGGTCGTTCACTGGGCTCGACGGAGGCGATGACCTAGGGCATTTCAGGGCAAACCAAAGGGGTGAGGAGATGTGCACAGATCTGATAAGCATGCTCGCAAGAACGAGAGGTGAAGGGGAGCACGGGGCTCACCGGAATAGGTTGCTGGAGTCGTTCGGTGCCGCGATGGTGCAGGCAGAAATTCGCGGAGCCTGGCGGCGCTACTGGCTGGCTGAGTTGGGGGAATGGTCGCGAGGAGAAGGGGGTTAAGTAGCCGGAGCAGGGGCGGCAATCACGCAGTGTATCAATGGGAATTAAGGAATTAATGCGGCAGCCACTACGGGGAAGAAACGGGCGGTGAGCTGGTCACGGGCGGGATTTTGGGGACGACGATGCTGACCTGGCGTGGGGTCCACTTGACAGTGAGGGAGAGGGTGTGTGCGCGAGTGAGAAACAGAGGGGAGAGGGGGAAACCCGGGTGGGCTTAGTGGGCTGGATCTGGGGCTGGGCCAGAATGGCAGCGCTGGCCTTTTTCTGTTTCTTTTCTCCTTTTCTTTTTTTAATTTGATTTTCTGAATCCAATTTCAAATGAATTTCAAATGAGTTTGAATTCAAACCACCTATGAATTTTTGTAGTGTGAACCAAGCACATATTTGTGTATAAAACACCTCTATTTACTCCAAGTACTTTGGCCCATTGAAAATAAAAATAAAACCATGCCTTATTTAAATATATATAATAGGCATATAACTGGTTTTATTCTAGATTTTTGTTTTGAAAACTTTGTGCAAGTTTTGAAATCAAACCTTAAACATTTGTTGTTAAATCAAAGTATTCTCATGCTTTGAGAGTAGGAATAAATCCATTGCCTTTCTTACATAAAATGATAGGCATACAAATGGTTTCTAATTTTGAAATCTTTGTTTGAGAATAACCAAATGCTCATGAATGCATGAATGATATGCAAACTTTATAAGTCATGATTTTTGGGATGTTACAAATCTAACCCCCTTAAGGTGAATCTCGCCCTCGAGATTCGGATTGGATAGCAAATAGGTGAGGGTGGTCTTTCCGAAGGTCATCTTATCTTTCCCAAGTTGCTTCCTCTTCGGAATGATGGTTCCACTAAACTTTGTAGAATTTTATAGTCTTAGTACGAGTAACCCTTTCTGCAGTCTCAAGAATCTTGATAGGTTTTTCCTCATAAGTGAGATCATTCTCCAACTGGACCTCTTCCAAAGGTATAGTATCCTTCAAAGAAGTCTCTTCCATCTCCGGATGGCATTTCTTCAACTGACTCACGTGAAACACATTGTGAACGGCAGACAGTGATTCAGGCAACTCAATCTCATAAGCCACTCCTCCTTTGTGACTCAAAATTTTGAATGGTCCAACATATCTTGGTGCCAATTTTCCTTTGACTCCAAATCTCTTCACTCCATGAAGTGGTGAGACTCTCAGATATGCTCTATCACCTACCTCATAGGTGACTTATCTACACTTTGGATCTGCGTAGCTCTTCTGTCGGGACTGTTCTATCTTCAATCTGTCCTTTACCAACTTGACTTTCTCTTCAGCTTCCTTGATTAGTTCTGGTCCAAACAGATTTCTTTCTCCAACACCACTCCATAGCAATGGTGTAGTACACTTCCTTCCAAAGAGAAATTAAAACGTTGCCATCTCAATACTGGCTTGATAGCTGTTATTATAAGAGAATTCTGCGTAAGGCAGACTTTCATCCCAACTAGCACCATAGTCTAGGGCACATGCCCTCAACATATCCTCTAGAATCTGGTTGGTCCTTTCCGTCTGTCCATCATTCTGGGGATGAAAAGCAGTGCTGAATTCTAGTCTCATTCCCAATGACTCATGCAATTGCCTCCAAACATGTGAAGTGAATTGAGTTCCTCTATCATACACAATACTCTTGGGTACTCCATGTAGACACACAATCCTATTCATATAAATCTTGGCTAACTTAGCACTTGTATAGGTTGTCTTCACGGGTATGAAATGAGCCACTTTAGTTAGGCGATCTACCATGACCCAAATAGAATCATATCCTGATCTAGTCCTTGGCAATCCGGTGATGAAATCCATGCCAATCTTGTCCCACTTCCAATCAGGAATAGGTAGTGGCTGTAACAATCCTGCTGGTTTCTGATGTTCCGATTTCACTCTACTACACACATCACACAAAGCAATATGTTCTGCGATGTCCTTCTTGAGATTATTCCACCAAAATCTTTCCTTCACATCCATGTACATTTTAGTATTACTCGGATGAATGGAATATGTTGAGTTGTGTGCTTCTTGTAAAATCAGTTTCCAAAGATCCGGATCTTGCGGAATGCAGATACGTTTTCCATACCATAAAGTACCCTGTTCATCTTCATGAAATCGTTTGGATTTTCCCTTGCTATTTTTTCCCTTAATCTCTTCAATTTCCTTGTACAAATTTTGGGCTTCCTTGATTTTGTCCAACAAGGTGGGTTGAATATCCAATGACATGAGATGTCCTTCAGGCACTATCTCCAATCTGAGATCTTTGAATTGGGCACACAGATCATCTGGCAATTCTCCCTTAGTGAGGCCATTCACATAAACTTTACGGCTTAATGCATCCACTACAACATTTGCTTTACCGGGGTGGTATTGCAAACTCAATTCATAATCCTTGATGAGTTCTAGCCATCTTCTTTGTCTCATGTTGATTTCCTTCTAAGTGAATATATATTTCAAACTCTTGTGATCTGTGAACACTTCGCAACGCTTTCCCAAAAGATAATGTCTCCATGTTTTGAGTGCATGGACAACATAGGCTAAATCCAAATCATGAGTAGGGTAATTCACTTCATGAGTTTTGAGTTGTCTCGAGGCATAAGCCACAACTTTCCCTTCTTGCATAAAAACTGCACCTAATCCTTGGTGAGATGCATCACAATATACTTGGAAATCTTTCTCCAAATCTGGCAGACATAAGACTGGTGCTGTCACTAGTCTCTTCTTCAAATCTTGGAAACTGAGTTCACACCCTTCAGTCCAATCAAATTTCTTGTCCTTCTTAAGTAACTCCATCATTGGCTTAGCTACCTTTGAGAAATTCTCAATGAATCTTCTATAGTATCTTTCCAAGCCAAGTAAACTACACACTTCTTTCACTGACTTAGGAGATTCCCATTCAGTTATAGCTGACACTTTTGCAGGATCAACCGCTACACCATCTCCTGACACGATATGTCCAAGAAATCCGACTTCATTTAGCCAGAACTCACACTTGCTGAATTTGGCATACATCTTATGCTCCCTAAGTTTCTCAAGTATCAATCGCAAATGTTCCTCATGCTCTTGTTTGTTCTTGGAGTAGATCAAAATGTCATCGATGAAAACGACAACAAATTTGTCAAGAAATTCCATGAACACTTTGTTCATCATATTCATGAAGTAGGCTGGTGCATTTGTAAATCGAAATGGCATCACTGTGTACTCATACAATCCATACCTAGTGGTGAAAGCAGTCTTAGGTATGTCTTGTTCCCTTATCTTTAGCTGAAAGTAGCCTGATCGGAGATGAATCTTTGAGAACACACGGGCTCCTTCTAACTGGTCAAAAAAATCATCGATTCTTGGCAAAGGGTATTTGTTCTTGATAGTTACCTCATTGAGTGAACGGTAATCTATGCATAACCTTTGACTTCTATCTTTCTTTTCAACAAACAAAACTGGTGCACCCCAAGACAAAGAACTTGGTTGAATAAATCCTTTCCGCAACTGTTCCCCAAGTTGTTTCTTGAGTTCTTTCAACTCATCAACTGACATCTTGCAAGGTCTCTTTGCTATTGGTCCAGATCCTAGCATTAAGTCTATCAGAAACTCAACATATCTATCTGGTGGCATTCCAGGAAATTCCTCCAGAAACACATCCGGATACTCTCTCGCAATTAGTACACTATCTATGCTAACCCCCTTAAGAGAATTTAGCTTACTCCCTTTTGATTCAAAGTTAGACTTGAATCTAATCCTTTTATTATCCGGGGTTGTGAGTGTGACAGTACGGTTGGCACAATCTAGTACTCCTTCATACTTGGTCATCCAATCCATTCCCAAAATAACATCCAATCCTTGGGAATCTAGGATTATCAAACTAACGGGAAACTTATACTTCCCAAATTCTATCACTAGATCATGACATCCAGAGTTCACTATCATTTCTCCACCGGGAGAGCTTACTTTTATAGGACACCCAATAGTTTCAACTGGAAGTCCATTTTTATCAACAAATGTCTTGATATGAATGAATGCGATGCGCCAGTATCAAAAAGAACAAGTGCTAGAACGGAATTTAGTTTGAACTTACCAGCCACATCATCAGATTCTTTATATATTTCTTCCACATTGATGTGATTCACTTGTCCCTTTTGGAAGGGATTGGGCTTGTTGGCACCTTCAACTTTCTTTTCTAGGCACCCATTAGCATAGTGTCCCATCTTCTTACACTTGAAGCATTCAACCTGACTGAGATCTTTCTTTACAGGCTGACTTCCACTTCCACTTCCACCGTGGTGGCTCTTGTGTCCACGCTTGTGGTTCTTATACTTGTCATTATCATGACTGCGATGATGCTTGTTGTCATGATGACGGTTGTGGTTGTGGTGGTTGTTGTATTTCCCATGTTTGTGGAATCCAGATCTTCCACTATCATCATGATGGGAACGCTTGTGAGATGATCCTGAGCTGTGCTTATCAAAGCTATGATTCCTCTTTCTGCCCTCAACCTGTTTCATCTTGTTTTCCAAGATGGTAGCCTTGTCACAAAGTGATTGATAGGTTGGGACATAGGCAACAGACAACTGCAGGTTCAACTCATCATTAAGTACTTCGAGGATTTTTTCCTTCCTCTTGGCATCAGTATCAACTTCATCCGGTGCATAACGCGCCAGATTGTTGAATTCCTCAATGTACTCAGCCACACTGCGGTGACGCTGCTTTAGATTGTGGAATTCCTTTTTCTTTAAGTTCATCACTCCGGATGAGATGTGAGCTGTACGGAATCCATCCTCAAAGATAGCCCAAGTCACATCCTCAAGGGGAGTGGTGATCTGAAAGTTATCCCACCATGTTGCTGCTGGGCCTTCAAGCAGATGTGCTGCGAATCTGACCTCTCCTCGTCGGTGCAGCCATCAGTCACTAAGTCCTTGTTCACTGAACGTAACCAGTCATTGGCTACCATTGGATCAGTGGTTCCTGAGAACTTTGCATGCCTTAGTATCAGAAATCTGGTGAGCATGTCAAATCCTGGAGGATTATTCTGATGGTTGTTGTTGTTGTTGTTGTTGTTGTTGTTGTTGTTGTTGTTGTTGTTGTTGTTGTTGTTGTTGTTGTTGTTGTTGTTGTTGTTGTTGTTGTTGTTGTTGTTGTTGTTGTTGTTGTTGTTGTTGTTGTTGTTGTTGTTGTTGTTGTTGTTGTTGTTGTTGTTGTTGTTGTTGTTGTTGTTGTTGTTGTTGTTGTTGTTGTTGTTGTTGTTGTTGTTGTTGTTGTTGTTGTTGTTGTTGTTGTTGTTGTTGTTGTTGTTGTTGTTGTTGTTGTTGTTGTTGTTGTTGTTGTTGTTGTTGTTGTTGTTGTTGTTGTTGTTGTTGTTGTTGTTGTTGTTGTTGTTGTTGTTGTTGTTGTTGTTGTTGTTGTTGTTGTTGTTGTTGTTGTTGTTGTTGTTGTTGTTGTTGTTGTTGTTGTTGTTGTTGTTGTTGTTGTTGTTGTTGTTGTTGTTGTTGTTGTTGTTGTTGTTGTTGTTGTTGTTGTTGTTGTTGTTGTTGTTGTTGTTGTTGTTGTTGTTGTTGTTGTTGTTGTTGTTGTTGTTGTTGTTGTTGTTGTTGTTGTTGTTGTTGTTGTTGTTGTTGTTGTTGTTGTTGTTGTTGTTGTTGTTGTTGTTGTTGTTGTTGTTGTTGTTGTTGTTGTTGTTGTTGTTGTTGTTGTTGTTGTTGTTGTTGTTGTTGTTGTGCATGAACTGTGTCATCATCTGCATCAGTTGAGCTTGCGCTGTCATCAACTGCTGCATCTCGGGAGTGACATTATTGTTGTTGTTTGGGTTGGGGTTGGCATGGCGGGGAGGCATCTGTGGTTTCAATAAGGATAAGAATGAGATACCCATAGATGCTTAACATGCACAATACATCACATAGAAACAATCACAATAACCAAGCTCAAAATAACATAAAGTTTGAACGACATAACAACAGGTTTTGAAAAAGCAAACACACCATAGTAAGCCATCCACATGTTGGATGGTCATTGCGTCTCAATAATAAAAGTATGGTAGATGAAAGATAGTCGAGTAGTATACACTACTCCTCCATGTCGACCTCCACGTCAACAAGATCAAGACCTGCATTCTCCATGGCGGCCTTGTACTCCTCAACACTAGTGGTCAAGGCCTCAATATTGGCCCTGAGGGCCCTCTTTTGTGAGCGAAGCCTCTCGATCACTCCCTGCTGGTGCTCAAGATCGAAGTCCTTGGACTCTAACTCATCCGTTATCTCCCTGATCTTCTTGTTCCTGTCTTGGACTCTTTTCTCCTGGCTCTTGAACTTCTTGTCCTGGCTCTCAAATCTGGCCTCCAACTCTTTGAAGATCCTGTCTTGCTCCGCGAAGAGCTTGTCCTTCTCCCGCAGCTGAACCTGGAGCTCACCATTGCTAAGCATGACGTTGGTCCTATCAGTGTCAAGGTGTCTAATAAGACCCTCTAGGTCCTGAAGGTACATACGAATTGGCTCCATCGTCTCTCTAGTAGCGTCATCGTACTCTACAAGCTCACCCTCCTCGTTGTGTCTCCCGACCGGGTGAAAGTAGAGACCTCTAAGCTCGGTGGAGTGCCTCCAAACCAGGCGTCCAAGTAACTCCTGCATGACTACACCTAAGCCTCTCTCCTTGTCATGATGCATCATCTTGAAGGTGATAGCCTCCATGGGTGGCTCTACCTGGCGTCCCGGCTGTGTGACTCTGAAGCCCCAAAGGTCCTTCCTCTCAAACTTGGTGAGCTGAAGTGTCGTGATACTAGGAAGTGGAAGGTTGAGCACACTAGTGAGCTCAATGAGACGAGTTCCCTTGAACTCCTCGGCAGTGCTGATAACAACGTTATGCATATATTTTTATAAGATAGAGAAAGGTTAGAATCAACACAAGTAGAGAAAAATCACAAGACAAAATAACACAAGCACATCTTTAACAACAAACACACAAGTCATGGCATACACAAATCCATTACAAACACCAAGGTTCAACAAACTTAGACAAATTTTTGAAGTAAAAACGACAAGTGTGGTCGTCCAACTAACGGAGTACATTACATTTATCACTCGCTAGACAAAATAGCTATCAGGGTATCCTTAGTGGCCATCTGTCTATCTTGATCACAAGACTCCCATATTAAGTCTATGATGTCTTCCCTTAGTTGTTGATTGGTAGTCTCTAAGTCTTGGGTATGCTTCTTCTCTTCTTTAAGGTCATTTTGAGTATTGAGAATTCTACACTTGAGTCTATCACCAAGCTCCTTGATGGCATTCCAAGCTGCATTTCTTGCAGAGTAAAAGAATGTTGTGTGCATTTCAGAGTTTGTGACCATGCAGAATCCTGACTCTTTGTGGTTGTCTTCCTTGTTTTTGTACAAGTGAAGTTGCACCCACCAATACTCTTCTCCTTCATCCATCACAGGGAATCCCTTGTACACAGCTGCACCATGTATCCCCATGGTAACCATAAGGTTCTTGAGTACCTTGGGAAATTCAGTCTCACACTCCAAAGTCATGGTCATGAGTGGTCCCTTCCTGACGGCTTTGTTGATGGAGTTCATCTACAAATTGAGATGAGAAAGAAGATTAGAAAAGTTTACGAGAAGAAAAAGACAAGTGAGGGAATTTTTTTGAAGTGTTGAAATTTTCCCTAGTGGTTTCTTAGTCTAATCCAACCTAGGGTCATAATCCTACAGGCAACACAGTGCTCTGATACCATCTGTAAGACCCCACCTTTATAAAGGTAAAGGTCCCTGTGATTGCAATGCTAGTCCTTGGATCAAATGCTAGCATCCACAGTTTAAGATGAAGTATATAGGGGTTCGTAGCGTGGAAAACAAAAAATTTCTACCGCATGCAAACAAACAAGCCAAGATCTATCTACTAGATTGTAGCAACGAGTCGATAGAGGAACTTACCCTCGAAGATTCCAAAGCGGTTAATGAGAGCAGATTCTCGTGGGTGATGTAGTCATACTCTTGCCGATCTCAAGATCGCGTAGACGATCCTTCCGGCGCTGCGTTCCGGCAGCGCTTCCGCAGTCGGTCACACGTTCGATACTCGATGAAGACCTTCCTCTCCCTTGTTCCAGTAGGCAGCGGAGGTTGTAGCACTCTCCTCGCGATTCTGGTAGCACGGCGGCGTGGTACCGGAAGTAGAGGGGAGATCTCGCAGGGCTTCGCCTTAAGCCGGAGCGGGTATGGTGGAGTATGAGAGAGGCCTTGGTGATCTAGGGTTTAGATGCACCAAGGGGAAACTTGGCCGGCGGCTAGGGCTTGGGGAAGCCCCAACTCGGCGAGTTGGAGGAACCGTAGGAGGCGGCGGCGACTTGGAGGAGGTCGGCGACTAGGGCTAGGGTTTTGGGTGTGTTGGGTGTGAGGGAGAGGGGCAGCCCTACCCCTCCTTATATAGGTTGGAGGGTGCGGCTTGGGAGGAGGGAGTCCTCCACCAAGTAGGCCTCCTTGGCCGGCGGGTGGAGGGAGGAGACTTCCTCCCCAAGTAGGTTTCCTACTCTCCCTCCACCAAGCAAACTTGCCGTTTGACTTTTTCAAATTGGCATTTGACTTTCAAACTAGGATTTGATTTCTCCCTTTATTTTGCCCAGCCAAGTAACCTAGTACATGACGCAACCATTCCACATTGTCATGACACATTCATGGACCCTTCCCCTCCGGAGTTCCGGACCTTCCGGACCCTTCTAGAACATTCCCGACGAAAACACCGGAATCATTCCCCAACTCCGAAACAGGACTTTCCTTATATGAATCTTATTCTCCGGACCATTCCGAATCTCCTCGTGATATCCCGGATCCCATCCAAGACTCCGAACAACATTCGGTCTCTTACTCATCATTCCATAACTAATAGTGGAATCTGGACATGATCGAGACACTTCTCCGATCAATAACTAATAGTGGAATCTGGAAATTCATATGGCTCCCACATATTTCTACGATTACTTTGCGATCGAATGAACCACTTACATACGATACCAATTTCCCTTTGTCTCACGATAGTTTACTTATCCGAGGTTTTGATCGTCGGTATCTCTGCATACCTAGTTCAACCTCGTTACCGATAAGTACTGTTTTCTCGTTCCCGTGGTATGTGATCCCTTGTGAGCCAGTCACATGATTGCAAGCTAATTGGATGACATTCCACCGAGAGGTCCCAGAGTATATCTATCCGTCATATGGATGGACAAATCCCACTCTTGATCCATGTGTCTCAACCCATACTTTCCGAACACTCAATGCCACCTTTATAGCCACCCAGTTACGGTGTGGTGTTTGATGTCATCAAAGCATCCTTCCGGTGATGGTGATAAGCATGATCTCATGGTCGAAGGAATTAGGTTACTATGTATCAGAAAGCTTATAGCAATTGAACTATTAAAATGACTTGATATTTATGCTACGCTTATCTATAGGAGTATGTCCATCATATCATTCTCCTAATGATATGACCTTGTTATTAACAACATCTCAAATGTTCATGATCAAGAAACCATGATCATCTATTAATCAACAAGCTAGTATTATGAAGAGGCTTTACTAGGGACTCTAATTTAGTTTACAAATCACACAAGTATTAATGTTTCTATTTAATACTGTTATAGAATGAATGTAAACATTTATCATAAACACAAAGATATAATAATAACTACATTTATTATTGCCTCTAGGGAATATCTCCAACAGTCTCCCACTTGCACTAGAGTCAACTAATCTAGATTACATGGTAATATACCGAACACCCATGGCAGTTTGATGTTGGTCATGTTTTGCCCTCGGGAGAGGTTTAGTCAACGGATCCGCCACATTCAGATCTGTGTGTACTTTGCAAATATTTATGTCATCATCTTGGACATGTTATCGAATAGCGTGAAAACGTAGCTTGATATGCTTCAGCTTCTTGTGTGACCTTGGTTCTTGCGTATTGGCTATGGCGCCCATGTTATCATAGTAGATAGACATTGGGTCCAACGCACTTGGAACCACACCGAGCTCTGTAATGAACTCCTTCATCCATATCGCTTCTTGTGAAGCCTCCAAAGCAGCTATGTATTCCGATTCAGTTGAAGATCTCGCCACAACGCTTTGCTTTGCACTCCTCCAGCTAACTGCTGCACCATTCAAAGTAAATACGTATCCAGATTGAGATTTAGAATCATCCGGATCGGTGTTCCAACTAGCATCGGTGTAACCATTAACAACGAGCTGTTCATCACCTCCATAAGAAAGAACCATATCCTTAGTTCTTCTCAAGTACTTAAGGATGTTTTTGACCGCTGTCCAATGATCAACTCCTAGATCACTTTGATATCTGCTAGTCAAACTAACAACATATGCAATGTCGGGTCTAGTACATAGCATGGCATACATTAGAGATCCTAAGGCTGAGGCATAGGGAGTCTTACTTATCCTTTCTCTATCTTCTGCCGTTGCTGGACTTTGAGTTTTACTCAAGGTCGTATTGGGCAACATGGGCAAGAACCCTTTCTTGCTATCTTCCATTCCAAACCTCTTTAGAACTTTGTCCAAATATGTACTTTGTGACAATGATATTAGGCGTCTCGATCTATCTCTATAAATCTTTATGCCTAATATGTAAGCTGCTTCGCCAAGATCTTCCATTGAAAAACTATTATTCAAATATTCCTTAACACTATTAAGAAGGTCTACATCATTCCCAATCAACAATATGTCATCTACATATAATATTAAGAATGCTACAGAGCTCCCACTCACTTTCTTGTAAATACAAGCTTCTCCATAAGTTTGTATAAAACCAAAGCTTTTAATTACCTTATCAAAATGTTGATTCCAACTTCGGGATGCTTACTTCAATCCATATATGGACCGTTGAAGTTTGCATACCTTGTTAGCATCTTTAGGATCGATAAAACCTTTGGGTTGCATCATATACAACTCTTCATCAATGTCTCCATTGAGGAACGCTGTTTTGACATCCATCTTCCATATCCCATAATCATAATATGCAGCGATTACTAATATAATCCTCATAGACTTTAGCTTTGCTATAGGTGAGAAAGTCTCATCATAGTCAACTCCTTGAATTTGTCGAAACCCTTTTGCGACAAGTCGAGCTTTATAGACAGTAACATTACCATCAGCATCTGTTTTCTTCTTGAAAATCCATTTGTTCTCGACAGCCTTCCGGCCATCCGGTAAGTCCACCAAATTCCATACTTGGTTTTCGTACATGGATCCAATTTCGGATTTCTTGGCTTCTTGCCATTTATTGGAATCTGGGCTCATCATCGCTTCCTCATATGTCACAGGGTCATCGGTGTTGTCCACCAACATGACACTCATAACGGGATCATACCAATCAGGAGTGGTACGAGTTCTCGTTGACCTGCGATGCTTTGTAGCAACTTCAACCGAAGTTTCATGATCATCATCATTAGCTTCCTCTCTTATTGGTGTAGGTGCCACAGGAACTAGTTCCGGTGCTGCGCTACTCGCAAGTTCGAGAGAAGGTTCAACAACCTCGTCGAGTTCTACTTTCCTTCTAGTCACTTCTTTCAAGAGAAATTCCTTCTTTAGAAAGGATCCATTCTTGGCAACAAAGATTTTGCCCTCGGATCTATGATAGAAGGTATACCCAATAGTTTCCTTCGGGTATCCTATGAAGACGCATTTTTCCGCTTTGGGTTCAAGCTTGTCCGGCTGTAACTTCTTTACATTGGCTTCGCAACCCCAAACTTTAAGGAACGACAATTTAGGTCTTTCCAAACCATAATTCATACGGTGTCGTTTCAACGGATTTAGATGGTGCCCTATTTAAAGTGAATGCGGCTGTTTCTAATGCATAACCCCAAAACGATAGCGGTAAATATGTAAGTGACATCATAGAACGAACCATATCTAAGAGAGTTCGATTACGACGTTCAGACACACCATTACACTGTGGTGTTCCCGACGGTGTCAATTGTGAAAGTATTCCGCATTTCTTCAAATGCTCGCCAAACTCGTAACTTAGATATTCACCTCCACGATCAGACCGTAGAAATTTAATCTTCTTGTTACGTTGATTCTCTACCTCACTTTGAAATTCCTTAAACTTCTCGAAAGTTTCGGACTTATGTTTCATGAAATAGATATACCCATATCTACTCAAGTCATCCGTGAAGGTAAGAACATAACGATAACCACCGCGCGATGCTACACTCATTGGTCCACACACATCGGTATGTATGATTTCCAATAAGTTTGTAGCTCACTCCATCATCCCAAAAAATGGAGTCTTAGTCATTTTACCCATCAGACATGCTTCGCATCTTTCAAGTGATTCGAAATCAAGTGATTCAAGAAGTTCATTGGAATGGAGTTTCTTCATACGCTTCACTCCAATGTGACCAAGACGACAGTGCCACATATAGGTCGAGTTATCGCTCAATTTCAAACGTTTAGCCTCAATGTTATTTATGTGTGTATTACTACAATCGAGATTCAATAAGAATAGACAATCTATCAAAGGTGCATGTGCATAAAACATATTACTCATATAAATCGAACAACCATTATTCTCGGACTTAAACAAGTAACCGTCTCACAATAAACATGATCCCGATATAATGTTCATGCTCAACGCAGGCACCAAATAACAATTATTTAAGTATAAAACTAATCCCGATGGTAGATGAAGAGGTAGCGTGCCGACCGCGATCACATCAACCTTTGATCCATTTCCAACATGCATCGTCACCTCGTTCTTCGCTAGCTTCTGTTTATTCTGCAGTACCTGTTTCGAGTTACAAATATGAGCAACCGAACCAGTATCAAATACCCAGGCACTACTACGAGTACTAGTCAGATACACATCAATAACATGTATATCGGATATAACTTTCTTCTTGATGTTGCCGTTCTTCAAATCCGCCAAGTA
Organism: Avena sativa; assembly: GCA_916181665.1. NCBI lineage: Eukaryota > Viridiplantae > Streptophyta > Magnoliopsida > Poales > Poaceae > Avena > Avena sativa. Next base: position 335,499,328 of record OV702297.1, on the reverse strand, counting down.
CTTTGGGCAATTCCGCTTCCAGTGACCTTCTCCCTTGCAGTAAAAGCACTCAGTATCAGGCTTAGGTCCATCCTTGGTCTTCTTCGCCGGTGCGGTAACTTTCTTACCGCCCTTCTTGAAGTTTCCCTTTTGCTTAGACTTGCCTTTCTTGAATTTGGTGGTCTTATTGACCAACAACACTTGGTGCTCTTTCTTGATCTCCACTTCTGCAGATTTCAACATGGAGAAGAGTTCTGGCAACGTCTTATCCATGTTTTGCATATTGTAGTTCATCACAAAGTTCTTGTAACTTGGTGGTAGTGATTGGAGGACACAGTGAATCCCCAAAGAATTAGGAATCACTATACCCAAACTTTCGAGTTTGTTTGCGTGCCCAGACATCTTAAGCACATGCTCACTGACGGAGCTGCCCTCTTCCATCTTGCAGTTAAAGAACTTTCAGAAGCCTCATAACTCTCAACTGCCGCGTGAGCCTCAAATATCATTTTGAATTCACGGACAATATCATGTGTGTCATGGTTCTCAAACCTTTTCTGAAGCTCCGATTCCAGACCATACAAGATAGCACACTGAACTGTGGAGTACTGATTCTTCCGAGTGAGGTAAACATTCTTTACTTCATCGGTAGCAGTAGCTGCAGGCGGGTCACCCAGCGGTGCATCCAACACATAGGTCAAATTACCAGCATTGAGGACAATCCTCAAATTGCGGAACCAATCCGCGAAGTTGCTTCCATTGTTTTTCAACTTTTCTTTCTCTAGGAACGCATTAAAATTGATGGTAGGGGCCACCATTGATCTACAACATATTTGCAATAGTTTAGACTAAGTTTATGACAAATTGAGTTCTAATTAATAGTTAAATTAATCTAGGTGAAATCCCACTCAAAACAATATCCCTCACATTGTTTTAGTGATCACACGAACCAAATCCACCACATCAAAACCGATCATCACGAGAGTTGATGTAGCTTCAATGGCGAACAATCAACATGTTCATCATATCTACTATATGACTCATGCTTTACGTTTCGGTGATCCGTGTTCCGAGACCATGTCTGTACATGCTAGGCTCGTCAAGATCAAACCTTAGCTTCCGCACGAGCAAATCTGGCTTGCTCACGTTGTATACACTCGCAGAATCTAACACACCCGATCATCACGTGGTTCTTCGAAACAACGAGCTTTAGCAACGGTGCTTACTAAGGATGAACACTTTAAAACATGATATTTGTGTACTTGAGGGATCATCTTATAATGCTACCGTCGTTAACTAAGAAATACAAGATGCATAAAGGATTAACATCACATGCAATTCATAATATGTGATTTTATATGGCCTTTCTTCTTGTGCTTCCGATCTCCATCTTCAAGAACGAACATGATCTCCATCATCACCGGCATAGCGTAAAGGTCAATGGCGCCGTTTTATGGTTGTCGTCCACCAGCTTCAACTATTACAACTACTTTGAATAGACACACGGGTCTTAACATAATTTGAAGACAACCATATGGCTCTTGCCGGTTGCCAACTTACAATAAAGGACATTGCATACATCATATATCATCACAATCATGGCCATATTACATCACAGCACACCCCTGCAAAACAAAGTTAGACGCCTCTAATTTTCTTTGCATATTTTACATGGTTTGGGGCTTTCAATAAGTGTCGCTCTAACTTACGAACAAGAACCACAACGTTGATGTTTGAACTATCAAGTGCCCGTTGTAAATTGGATCTATACTATGATGGGAGAGACAGGCACCCGCAAAGCCACTTATGCAATAAAAGTTGCATGTTGAGCGTGGAGCAAGTCTCATGAACGATGTCATGTAAGGTTAGCCCGGGCCGCTTAATCCCATCATACCGCAAGATGCAAAGTACACAAAAGGCAATTGATAATAAAAGCACCACCGCCCACAATGACCATTGTGTTCTACTCGTGCAACAGATCTACATATAGACACGGCTCTGATACCACTAGATTGTAGCAAAGATCTATCTACTAGATTGTAGCAACGAGTCGATAGAGGAACTTACCCTCGAAGATTCCAAAGTGGTTAACTGAGAGCAGATTCTCGTGGGTGATGTAGTCGTACTCTTGCCGATCTCAAGATCGCGTAGACGATCCTTCCGGCGCTGCGTTCCGGCAGCGCTTCCGCAGTCGGTCACACGTTCGATACTCGATGAAGACCTTCCTCTCCCTTGTTCCAGTAGGCAGCGGAGGTTGTAGCACTCTCCTCGCGATTCTGGCAGCACGACGGCGTGGTACCAGAAGTAGAGGGGAGATCTCGCAGGGCTTCGCCTTAAGCCGGAGCGGGTATGGTGGAGTATGAGAGAGGCCTTGGTGATCTAGGATTAGAGGCACCAAGGGGAAACTTGGCCGGCGGATAGGGCTTGGGGAAGCCCCAACTCAGCGAGTTGGAGGAACCCTAGGAGGCGGCGGCGACTTGGAGGAGGCCGGCGGCTAGGGCTAGGGTTTTGGGTGTGTTGGGTGTGAGGGAGAGGGGCAGCCCTACCCCTCCTTATATAGGTGCGAGGGTGCGGCTTGGGAGGAGGGAGTCCTCCCCCAAGTCGGCCTCCTTGGCCGGCGGGTGGAGGGAGGAGACTTCCTCCCCAAGTAGGTTTCCTACTCTCCCTCCACCAAGCAAACTTGCTGTTTGACTTTTTACAAATTGGCGTTTGACTTTCAAACTAGGATTTGATTTCTCCCTTTATTTTGCCCAGCCAAGTAACCTAGTACATGATGTAACCATTCCAAATTGTCATGACACATTCATGTACCCTTCCCCTCCGGAGTGCCAGACCTTCCGGACCCTTCTAGAACATTCCCGGTGAAAACACCGGAATCATTCCCCAACTCCGAAACAGGACTTTCCTTATATGAATCTTATTCTCCGGACCATTCCGGATCTCCTCGTGATATCCCAGATCCCATCCGAGACTCCGAAACCACATTCGGTCTCTTACTCATCATTCCATAACTACTCAACAACATCGAATCCTTAAGTGTGTCTCCCTACGGTTCGTGAATTATGCAGACATGATCGAGACACTTCTCCGATCAATAACCAATAGAGGGATCTAGAAATTCATATGGCTCCCACATATTTCTACGATTACTTTGTGATCGAATGAACCACTTACATACGATACCAATTTCCCTTTGTCTCACGATAGTTTACTTATCTGAGGTTTTGATCGTCGGTATCTCTGCATACCTAGTTCAACCTCATTACCGATAAGTACTCTTTTCTCGTTCTCGTGGTATGTGATCCCTTGTGAGCCAGTCACATGCTTGCAAGCTAATTGGATGACATTCGACCGAGAGGGCCCAGAGTATGTCTATCCGTCATATGGATGGACAAATCCCACTCTTGATCCATGTGTCTCAACCCATACTTTCTGAACACTCAATGCCACCTTTATAGCCACCCAGTTACGGTGTGGTGTTTGATGTCATCAAAGCATCCTTCCGGTGATGGTGATAAGCATGATCTCATGGTCGAAGGAATTAGGTTACTATGTATCAGAAAGCTTATAGCAATTGAACTATTAAAATGACTTGATCTTTATGCTACGCTTATCTATAGGAGTATGTCCATCATATCATTCTCCTAATGATATGACCTTGTTATTAACAACATCTCAAATGTTCATGATCAAGAAACCATGATCATCTATTAATCAACAAGCTAGTATTATGAAGAGGCTTTACTAGGGACTCTAATTTAGTTTACAAATCACACAAGTATTAATGTTCTGTTTAATACTGTTATAGCATGAATGTAAACATTTATCATAAACACAAAGATATAATAATAACTACATTTATTATTGCCTCTAGGGCATATCTCCAACAAAGTACACATAAACAAAGGTCATTATGACATCATCATTCTAGAGATAACATAGTCTTTTACAAATCCATAGCCAAAGGCTAGAGCAAGAGTTCAACTTAACAAAATAAAGTAAAGTCTTCATCTTCATGTGCCACAGGCAAACATGCTGAGTGTAGACTCATAACCCTAATCATCATCAGAGTAACCTGCAAAATAAAAAGTTACAGCCACAGTGGGTCAATACGTTGGAATAGTATTGGCAAGTGATACCTTAGTAGAATAATAGTTTCTAGCTTCTATATGAATTTGGCTAAGTGTAGCTTAGGCTTGCTTTTCTCAAAATAGGTTTTGCCTATTAGTTGAAAACACTAAGTTTTTGTTTGACAAAAACTCCCAAGGAACCACCAATAGACATTGGTGAACCTTTACCCTGGTTCAACCACAAGTTTTTAACTTAGAAATTGGGATGAGGAGATCCTTGATAGCTTCAGTGTCTTGATGATCAAATTGTCCATTGTCGGGGACACGGCTAAGTACATAGATTTTTTCTTCTTGAGAGGTGGTGCACTTTCACCACAAGACTTGACATGCATCAAGACGAGACCTTTTAGAAGCCTTCCCTTAGAACAAATGGACGCGTTCCAACCTATCACCCTACCACCAACTATTCAAATGGCTAAGTTATTGCAACCTATATGATCAAGGCACAGCCCATATGCCATGTGGTTTCACTAGAAGCTTCTAACCACTAAGTATCTCAAATCCCTTTGTTCCTGGGTGGCTTTCCACAAGTGTGATACACAAGGTAGACCATAGATATGGGCCTTGTATAACCACTCAACATAACCCAAACATACCATTCCACCAAGGTGATTCATTCACTTAGTTGTTTTATTAAGTAAAACTCAAGTCAAAGACTTAGCAACATTTTCCATAGCATGTATATAATCCACCCTTTTTTGCTACTAGCTAGGCTAAGCATGGCAATATAGCAAGTATCTTAACTTAGAGAAAATTCTAACAAGTCTACAACTACTAGGATTTCCCAAGCATAGCATATAGGTACTTAGCAAAAAACATCATGCAAGCCCTATACAAAATATCACTAATGCATAGTCAAAATATTGGGAAAAAAATATGAAGCACCACTTGCCTTGATAGTTGGGGGAGTAGCAACGATCCTCACAATCACAATCACCACTAGCACCAAAATCTACACATAAAACGATAGCACCAAATTTATATTCCAAACAATCAAGCAAAAATATATGAATGCATGCAAATGCCATGTGATGATTTTTCTTAAACCGAACAAGACAAGTAAACAGTACTAAATACTAAGCTAAACATTTATACACTAAATAAACTTAATTTGGCTTTAAAAACATTTTCTAAATAATTTTTATACACAAAATAAGCCTATAAATGTCTCTGTATAAAATTCCATTTTAACAGAGGCAAAATACAAAACCAAGCCCACAAATGTGTAGGATTTATTTTTGTGATTCCATTGATATATTATTTGCATTTTTTTTTGGATAAACAAAACAAAAGTTATGAATTTTACAAGTTTGAATAACTAATAGATTCAAAAACAGATTTTAAAACAAAATCCCAGACATGTGGACACATCTGATTGTCACGTACTGGTTCGCGCTAGATCGCGCTCCTGCACCGTTAGATCTAAATGAAATCTAGCGGCTCTGATCTACCCGTACCCCTTCGTGCTAAATCTAATCGCATCCATCAGATGCAGATCCAACGGACCAGATCTGATTGACCAGAAGTTGGCGACGCGAATGGCTACAACGGCGCCGGCGCTACTAGCAGTGGCGTTCCGGCGATTGCAGAGGGGGATGGGGACTGTGGTTGGTCTTACCAGCGTCGCAAGGTTGCGAGGGAGCTCAACAAGTCACTGGCGAGGACACGGGCGTGCTGTAGTGGTGGCTAGAGCTCGTCGGAGTGCTCACTGCCGAAGACAAAGGTGATGACCTAGGTCACCATAGGGCAAATGGAGGACATCAGTAGCTGCACAAGGACATGACGAACCTACTCGTATCAAGCAGAGGTCGAGAGGCGCTCAGAGATTACCAGGATTTCTTGTCGGAGTCGAGCAACACTTCGGTCGTTCACGGGGCTCGATGGAGGCGGCGACCTAGGGAATTTAAGTGCAAACCAAAGGGGTGAGGAGATGCGCACGGATATATCAAGCATGCTCGCAAGAACGAGAGGTGAAGGGAGCACGGTGCTCACCGGAATAGGTCGCCGGAGTCGTTCGGTGCCGCAGCGGTGCAAGAAGAAATTCATGGAGCCTAGCGGCGCTACTGGATGGCTGAGTTGGGGGAAATGGTCGCGAGGAGAAGGGGGTTAAGTAGCCGGAGCAGGGGAGGCAATCACGCAGTGTATCAATGGGAATTAAGGAATTAACGCAGCAGTCACTGCAAGGAAGAAACGGGCGGCGAGCTGGTCCCGGGGGGATTTTGGGGACGACGATGCTGACCTGGCGTTGGGTCCACTTGACAGTGAGGGAGAGGGTGTGTGCATGGGTGAGAAACAGAGGGGAGAGGGGGAAACCCTGGTGGGCTTAGTAGGCTGGATCTGGGGCTGGGCCAGAATGGCAGCGCTGGCCTGTTTCTGTTTCTTCTCTCCTTTTCTATTTTTAATTTGATTTTCTGAATCCAATTTCAAATGAATTTCAAATGAGTTTGAATTCAAACCACCTCTGAATTTTTGTAGTGTGAACCAAGCACATATTTGTGTATAAAACACCTCTGTTTACTCCAAGTACTTTGGCCCATTGAAAATAAAAATAAAACCATGCCTTATTTAAATATATATAATAGGCATATAAATGGTTTTATTCTAGATTTTTGTTTTGAAAACTTTGTGCAAGTTTTGAAATCAAACCTTAAACATTTCTGGTTAAATCATAGTATTCTCATGCTTTGAGAGTAGGAATAAATCCATTGCCTTTCTTACATAAAATAATAGGCATACAAATGGTTTATGATTTTGAAATCTTTGTTTGAGAATAACCAAATGCTTATGAATGCATGAATGATATGAAAACTTTATAAGTCATGATTTTTGGGATGTTACAATGTTCCTTGTGACTCTTACGAGTCCTCTCCACAAAACACCTTTTTGTCTTGGCCTTCTGTTGAATGAAAGAGTAAGCCTTCTGTGTCAAAAGTAGTTCAACAACTTGGTTTTGTTGATCCATATCTCTGCAACCTGAAATCTCTACTTAATTCGTTTAGTAGAGGTTCATTTCTCAAAGTCTGTGGTTATGTTCTTTCTATTGTAATCTTTCCTTTCGAGAAGCTTAAACTCTTCTATGAGCTCCATGGTCTCAATCCTTATGAAGACCATCTATCTAACAACTTGAAACCTTCTTCTCCTGTTTCCTCCGTTACCTTGACGTGTCTCATGTTCGTCATCTCAGAGTTGTCTCCGAACACTCCATCCATGAGTTGACCATGAGATACTCAGTGTGTTGTTTAGTGTGTTTCCCTCTTATCCTTAGAATGACCCCGTTTCTTTCTCTCCCTGTCTCTCTTCCTACCTTTGGAATCTCGGGTCGAGATTCTCATAAGGGGGATAGAGCTGTAACACCATAGTTTTAGTTAAATTATTAATTAGGGTTTGTTTGTGCATTACATGAGCATCATATATTAAACTGTGCATTAAGGAATTAATGAAAACCCTAAAACCCTAATATTCCTCCCCTCTCTTTGAATCCATTTAAATAGTTTGGAATATTTTGAAAACTACCAAAAAAGTGGAGCCAAATGGACTAAAAAGGGCCCTACAATACTTGATATATTTTGCAAAACCTTTTGGTATTTTTAAAATACTATAAAACATATTTGAAATGGTTTTATAAATGAAAAATGCGAAAACTAAAAAGGAAAAATGGTTTGTTAAAAAACAAAACAGAGCCAGATCAATCCAGGCCCAACCCAGCTTGCCTTTATCCCTCTCCCTTCTCTCCCTCTCCACTTCTCTCCCTGACGCCGCGCGCAGCTCCCTGCAGACCAGCTCGGCCCGATAGCGGCCCAAACCTGGCCCGCATACCCCTTCGTCCCTCTTTTCTTTTCTTCCTCCTCGAGATAGAAGGACAGCAAGGAAGCAGCTGCGTGCCTTCTTCCGGTTCGCCGACCACCACGTCGCCGTCACTGCCCCTGGACCGGATGACTACCCGAGGATGCACGGAAGACCGCACGTCTCTGCTCTCTTTCCCTATCCTCTTATCTCGGGCCCTCTCTCTGTCTAGCGTTCGCCCATGCAGAGCCTGAACCCTAGACTCCAACCTCGCCGGTTCCTCGCCATTACTGGTCGCCCCGAGCTCCATAGTGCATGCTCTTGTGACCGCCTTGACCTCCTCTATCGTTTTCCCCAAGAATCGCAAGCCGGGAGGTTTTCAAGCGCCTCAATTTGTACCTCCTGTCTGAACTCTGGCCGCCGTCTCCACGGGTGATTCCGGTCGCCCCCGAACTTGACGACCGCTCTATGAGCTTCACGGTGAGTTGGTGATTCTACCAGTACCCTTCATTCTCTCTCCCTCCCCTTGTATCTCCCCCTCACCATGCGCTCATGGTCGCCGCCGCTGCACCTCGCCGCCGATGCAGTTCTGGTGACCAAGCCGGAGCGACACCACCACTAAACGACTCAGTGCGCTAGCCCGCATCTAGCGCACCCGCTTGTCCACGCACACCCAGTTGCCCTCCCCGTCACCGACCTGAGAGCAACCGCCGGTATGACGCCATGTCGACGTCATCGTGATGTCAGCAATCGCGGTCAATCCCTGGTCAACCCCTCCTCTGGGTCCCACCTGCCCACGTGGAGGCTGAGGTGGCCTGTGGTCCCACTATCAGCTGCTGTGGGTAGCTTCTGCCCCGGTGTAAAACAACCCTGACCCCTAGCTGATGTCATAATGATGCAATAAACCAATTGTTTTAATAATTCTAGAAAATGGTATAAACTTGTAAATTCAATATCTAATGATTTATAAGTCAGAAAAATACAAATAATATATGAAAATGTTCAGAAAAATGAAACCTAGCTATATAAGCTATAATCATGAATTGTTCAACAACTTTCAAGACACGTTTAACTAGAATTTCAATACAATTCAACTTATCATATCATCATACTTTCTTGAGCATTGCATCGATGCCATGTGTTGATTGTTTCCCTTTCTTTCCGGTGTTTGGTTCTTCCCCGGTAGAATACGAGATCGAGATCGAAGACCAAGTTCAAGACCATCAAAGATCGAAGATTGACGAACAATACTTGACCAACTGTAACCAAGTCAAGTACAAGGCTTCCTAAGATCTATTTATCTGCTTATCGGTTATCAACTGCCAAAGGCAAGCATATCCCCACTGAAAGAGCATTTTTCTATCCCTCTGATTTTGATGTTTGATAACAACACGCTTATCAGTTTAATCGTGTGCTAAGTGTATCACATGTTTGATAAGGGTGCGGCACAAATATTGACCTAACCAATTACCCTTGCGAAAAACCAATGTGACAACCGGTAGTACCGGAAAAATGACCGGTACTATCGCTTGGCACCGGTACTACCGATCCTAGTACCGGTTGGATCCGTGCAAGGTTGATAAGGATGAGTTTTCCTCAGTACCACCCGGTACCATGGAGCGGCACTACCGCTCCAACCGGTAGTACCGCTTGAGACAAGCGGTACTACCGCTTGGACATGGTCGTACCGCTCAGCAGTACCGGGCAGTTCTGAGGAAGGACCACCCCTCTCGGTCTTGCTCAGTACCAAGCGGTACTTGGGACAGGTACTACCACCTAGACCGGTAGTACCGCGTCATACGACCTGTACTACCGCTTGGGGCTAGTACCACAAGGGAATACCGGGAAATACTGAAGCTGGCTCGACCAACTATGGCATCTCCGGTACCTGGTCCGGTACTGGAACGGTAGTACCACTTGTAAGCGGTAATACCGCTTGAGTACCGGTACTACCGGTGCATTAAAGGCTCCAACGGCCAGATTCCCTGGAGGGGTATAAATACCCCTCCAGCTACCTTGGGACAAAGTGCTCATCCACATTAAAGTCAAGACCACCACTGGATCCACCAAATCTTCAAGATCTCCTCAATCCACCACCCAAAGTCTTTGATCTTTGGGGAATCGAAGGAGGAGGCCCCGATCTACTACTTCACCAAAAGAGATCTTCATTTACCCCTCATTTCTTTGAGGGCCCCTTTGCTCTAGTGTTTTCTTGGAAACCCTAGTTCTTGTTTTGGTTCTTACAAGCTTGTCCTTGATTGCTTTGACAGCTTGCTTGTATTTGGGAGCCCCCGATTAAGTTGTGTATGTGTGCCCCAAACTTGTAAAGGTGTCGGCTTCCACCTTGAAGGTTGCCGATATAGTGGAAGGTGAATCGATCCCGTTGGGGTGAGATTCATCATAGAACAAGGGAGGCCTTTCGTGGCGTTGGTGGTTTGAAACTACCCCTCTCCAAACGTAGACGTACTTCCCCTCAAAAGGAAGGAACTACGGGAAACAAATCCTTGTGTCTCCGCGTCCACCACTTTGGTTGCTTCTATCCTTTACCGCACTTTACTTGCTTGTTCTTACTTAGTGTTGTGGTAGCTCTTGCATAATATTCGTATAGGTAAATTCACCATAGTTGCATTATCTAGAGAATTTACCTTATTGTCAAACCTTAATTTGAAAAGAAGAAAATTTGAAGTAGCACCTATTCACCCCCCCTCTAGGTGCCCATACGATCCTTTCACTTGGTATCAGAGCCTCGGCTCTTTATTTGGGATTTACCGCCTAAGAGAATATGGGTAGCCAAGAAGGGGATGGTGGTAGTGAGCTGACCACGGTGACCATGGAAGATCTCAGAAACTTGGAAACAAGATTGAGCTCTTCCTTGGTCAACCAAGTCAAGAAGATGATAGAGCAACTTTTTAAAGACAAAGATGGCTCACCACCCCCATCTCCTCAAGAGGATCTACCACCCTTGTACCTAAAGGGAATACTTCGGTATCCCCCGAGGGTATGATGGTGGGGGATAAACTAGACAACGCTAATTCCTCCACACACAATGATGGTGGGAAGGGTGAGCACCGTGATTCATGGTACTCTCTCGACCCTCCAATCCCTCACCCTCATGTGTACAATAGAGGTGACCCACCTAAGCTTGAAGAATCTGCTACTTTTTCTCAATGGCAATCACTAATGAGAACTCATGTGCGCAGCTCTTGCATTGAACTATGGAACATCATCGAGCATGGACTCTTTATTGGAGATCCAAACAACTTGACAAGAAGAGAGGTTGTCAATAGTCAACTCAATGCCACTGCTTTCCATATGATTCAACAAGGATTGGGGACAAAGGATTATCCACACATTGAGCACTTTAGCATTTCCAAGGAAGCTTGGGATGCCCTCACTGTATTGTTTGTTGGAAATGAGAGTATGAGGAGGAACCGATATGATGGTCTACGCAATGAAGCCGAAGGCTTCTACATGAAAGAGGGTGAAGATCACGAAGACATGTACCGAAGGCTCACGACCACCGCCACCGCTTTTAGAAATGTGGGTGCCTCACATGTGGATGATGCATGGATAAAAAGGAAATATGTGAGTGCACTCATGCCTTTTGAGCCCACCGATTTGAAGAGCTTACAAGGAAGACACAACTACCATCTCATGACCTCAAATGAAGTTATGCAAGAGATGTCCGCCTTCAAAGTAGCCGCTAAGAATGCCAAAGATGCTCGTGCTCGTGCCCTTGGTATGAGCAATGTTGTCAATGTTGCGTTGAAAGCCAAAGTTGTGGACCATGGGGATGAAGATGATAGTGATGAAGGCCTTTCCATGGACCATCCCGATGAAGTCAAGATTGCTCATGGTCAATATATGACATTCTATGCAAAGAACTTTTGGAAGAACCCCGCCAAGGACAAGATGGAAATGCAATGGAGAAGCAACCCAAATGGGAAAAGAGAGAATACCACTATATTGAGAGCTTGATTCAATTGTGGTGACCGCTATCACTTTGTGGCAAGTTGCCCCTATGAGAAGAGAGAAGATCATGGTGGAAAGCTTGTGTTGAAGAAGACTCTCAAAGAACCTTACAAGAAACCTTTCATCAAGAAGAATCCCATCAACAATAAGTCGAGAGAAATTGTCTTGATCACTCATGAAGAATACTCCTCTGACAATGAAGATGAGGAAGAGGAAACTTCTAATGGCGTGGCTGCGTTAGCCACCACTTCTACTCCGACATTCTCACTCTTCGATTCTCCAAATGAGAACTCTCCCACCAAGAACGTCACTTGCCTTATGGCAAGAGGAACGGAGGTATCCTCATCATCCCGCTCTACTCCCTTACATAATGATGAAACTGATGATGAGATGTCTCTTGATGTTAAAAAGGAATTAATTGCCTTTGATGAGTTTATGACTAACCTAGAAGGAGATTCTAAGTTACATTTTGGGAACATCTTAGATCAACTCTCACATACTCAAGAGCTTCTAGATGTAAGATGTAAACTTGGGCATGAACACATGATTGAGCTAGAGGCTTTAAACAATGCTCTAGAAGAAGAACAAGAAACTAGGTTGTCACTTGAATTAAAACTTGAAGGGCTTGATGAGGCCAATGACACTATTGTTAACAAACTCATCAAAGAGCGTGATCATGCTATTGCTAAATACAAAAGGGATAAAAAGGACAAGATTGAGTTTGGTGTGGTTCATGAAAAACTTGCCGAGGACTTTAGTTTACTTAACAAGGCCCACAAGGCTTTGGAGAGTGAACTCTTGTCACTCACAAAGTCCCATGAAATGCTTCAAACTCAATTGGCCAATATTCCTTCACCTAGTAACTTCATTCCATCTAGTAGTACACCTATTCTTGAAGAGAATGCTAGGTTGAAGGGAGAGCTTGCTAAGGCCACATTTCCACAAGGCAACAAGTCCATTGATGATCTTTTGAGCAAGAAAAGGCGTAGTGGTGATAAAGGGGGCATTGGTTTTGTTTCCAAAACCAAGAAGAAGAACAATAATAAGAAGAAGGCCAATCCCGCACAAGAGACCAACAAGACCATTGTGGATAGTAAGACCACAAGTGGTAAAACTATGTCTCATGATGACTTTGCGGGAAGTGCTAACCCTCACTATGTTCTAATGCGTGATTATTATGGTGATGTGTATGCACAATATGTTGGCCCTTATGATGGTTATATTGCTTGGTCTATTTGGGTTCCCAAGACCCTTGTTGCTAACAAAAGAGGACCCATTGAAAAATGGGTACCTAAAAATTAGCTTGATCTTTTGTAGACATATGCTTCCGGGGGTTCAAAGTGGGTGCTTGATAGTGGTTGCACAAGTCATATGACCGGAAGCTCGTCTATAGTCAAGGACCTAAAGTCAAATGATGATCAAATCACCATGACATATGCCGACAAATCAAAGTCTAAGGTAATGGGTTTCAACAAGGTAGTGGTTGCTCACGACATTACACTCATGAACGTCATGCTTGTTGAGACCCTTGGATACAATTTACTTTCAGTCCTTGCTCTTGGAAATATGGGCTTTTCCGTCTTTATTGATGTTGATATTGTGGTCCTCTTGTGGAGCAAGTCTCTCAAGGTCGCTTTCGTTGGGTATGTCGAACATGACTTGTATGTGGTGGACTTTTCGGAGCAAGCCACTTCAGGTCCGACGTGCTTATTCGGAAAGGCCGATGTGGGTTGGCTATGGCATCACCGACTAGCCCATGTCAATATGAGAACTTTGCAAAGTCTTCATAAGGAGGGCCATATTGTTGGACTAAAAGAAAATGTTTCCTTTGCCAAAGATCGTGTTTGCAGGGCATGTGTTCTAGGGAAGATGCATGACGCTCCTCACAAGCCTAAGAACCAAATCAAGGCTACCAAGATCTTGGAACTCCTCCATGTGGATCTATTTGGTCCTCCATCTCATGCAAGTCTTGGTGGGAAGAAATATTGTTTGGTGATTGTTGACGAATTTTCAAGATACTCTTGGGTTTATTTCTTCAAGTTGAAGAGTGAGACTCAAAAGACCTTTATCGACTTCATCAAATTGGTTCAACGGCAATACAATGTTCCCGTGTTGATTATAAGAAGCGACAACGGCACCGAGTTCAAGAACTACACCTTGAATGATTTCCTTAGTGATGAGGGGATTAAACATCAATATTTTGCTGCATACACCCCTCAACAAAATGGTGTGGCCGAAAGGAAGAACCGGACTCTTATTGAGATGGCTAGGACCATGTTGGCGGAGTTTAAATCTCCATACAACTTTTGGGCCGAAGCCATCTCCACCGCTTGCCATGCTTCAAACTGGCTCTACCTCCGCAAAGAAATCAACAAGACTCCATATGAAATTCTTATCGGTAACAAGCCCAACATATCTTACTTCCGGGTGTTCGGTTGTAAGTGTTTCTATCTCATAAAAGGTGTTCATTTGTCTAAATTCGAGTCTAAAGCATTAGAGGGTATTTTTGTTGGCTATGGTCTCGAATCTCACACTTACAAAATCTATGATAAGCTCTCCGGAGCCGTCATAGAATCTTGTAGTGTGACATTCGAAGAATATGATGGTCCCCAAGGGGGGCGTGTTGATGCTTGTGATGCAGATGATGAAATGCCTCTGGATGCCATAAGTAGAATGGGTGTGGGATTTATCCGCCCCGTTGAGGAACCCCTTATGGCGGATCGAGAAGAACTATGCTCCACTCAAGTGAAGCCCTCATCTTCACAACCTCAACATGCTCCATTGTCACATTCCAAAAATTTCCAAATTTTGTAATGTGAAAAAATAAATAAACAAAATAAATAATTGTTGAAATTTAGGGTGAAAAGAAACTTTTTGATTCTAAATGCAAACTTAAAATCCCATCTTGAACAAACTTTGATTAATGTTCGAATCCAACTAAATACAAATCAAGTGGAATGCTTCCTTCATAAAAGCATCTTGAAAATTTAAACACTTGGAAAATAAACCAAAACTCTAAAACCCCAATGGAATAAAATCATTTCCAAGATATCTCTAAGCCTATGGTTTTGATCCATATAAAATTTTGTCAACAAACATTTATAAATGATCAAGAATGACAAATAGAAATATTATAAAACCATATGAATTGGTTTCACTTAATTTGGAACCATAGATAAAATCGTATGAATTTAATAAGATAAGGAAATTGAATTTCCAAAGCTAATAAAGCACCTATCTAAAAATCCATTCCAATTGGTGAGCAAATAATCCTAAAGATATTTAAAAGGATAAATAAATATTAAATAAAAATATACAAATTGGAATCACCAAGTTTGGATCTATAAATAAAAAGATATGGATTTTATAAGATAGATAAAGAAATATTAAATGAGGAATATTTAAAGACCAAATTAAATCTTGGCCTAATCCATAAGCAAATGGAATGAATATAATCCAAATCCAAATAAAATAAATGGATAAATAATTTTCCAAATAAAATAAAGTGGCATTAACCAAATTCTATTTCTATTTTGATAAAAGATAAAATTCCTATTAGAAATGACTAATTAAATCATGGGAAAATAGTATTTGGAATTTACCCAAGTGGACTAAAAGTCATTTAATTAACTTAAATGGGATCAAATAAATCAACCAAATAACATTTATGGAATTAAACCCATATTTAATTTCATTGGAATAAAGACAAATACCCAAATTTAAATGATTAATAAATCATATTAAAATATTCCAAATAATTCAAGGTGAATTATTTGACACCCTAATTAAATGAATAAACCTACTGAATAGGTTTGGTAAAAATATGGATTTCAAATAAAGTTTTAAAACACATTAAAACCTATTTGAATTAAAGACAAATGTCTATTTATAAAATAAATAAAATACCCTAAAAAGAATAAATGAATTTTTCTAAATTTGAATTCAGAATATATTAATAATCAGTATTTGAATACACACAAAGTTTGGTTGAAGTTTGAAATCAAATTGTTGTTTGAAAAGTTTAAGCAAAATCAAAACAGATAAATAGAAAAAGGAAAAGGAAAAACATTCAGAACAAAAAAAAAAGAGAAACGAAGCAGCCAGCCTAGCAAACCAGGCCCAACTAGCCCAATCCAGCCCACTCCCTCTCACCTCGCAGAAAACGATTCGCACTCACAGACGAACTCACTCGGTCACTGACTGCCTGGACCTACTTCTTCTCTCTCTCACTCACTGACGCCAGGCCCCACCGCCAGCTCTCCTTCGTTCTCACCCGCGCGCGAAGACCACGCCCTCCCGGCCGTTTCTGCCGTTAGCTCCTCGGAGTAAATTCACGGTAATGGATCGATGATTAATCCTCGTGATCACGCTCGATAAGTCCCCTCTCTCTTCTCTCTCTTTCCCCTCAAACCCCGCTGCCAGAGAGCCACCAGGCTGCCTCGAATTTACTTTGCACCGCCGCGGCCTCCAACGAGCTCTGACGACGATTCCAGCCATCCTCCACTACGCCTTGACCCCTCGACCATGCTCACTTGTTCCCCACCAACCACTGCACCTCCCAGTAGTCTCTGCTTGTTCGCGCTTGGCCCACATCATCGGCAACGACGACAGCTGAGCATCGCCGCCGTCTGCCTCGACTCCGGCGAGTCTCCCTGGTAAGCATAGACCTTCCCTTGCCCTCCTTTTGATGCTCGCTTGTCAGTGACTCGCGTACGAAGCTAACCGCAACCTCTGTTCCCTCTCCCGTGCTCTGTAGCAACATCCCCGACGACGCCTGAGCGCACCCGTTGCCAGGGACAACTCCGGCAAGCGATTATTGTCAACCCCGTGCTTCCCCTGCCCTGCGACGACAATGTTGAGCATCAGCATCGCCCTGCGAACCCTGTGAGATACCTCTCTTCCTTCCTTGCTTCCTGAATCACCGGGAATGCCTCCGTCTGACCGTGCGCCGCCAGTCGCCGCCGCCAGCACCGCTGGTTCTTGGTCAAGGCGTTGAGGACCGTAGGATCTTGTTTTGACGAGTGTGAATGGATTTAACCCAAAGCGGTATCGAGCGATCTGTGCCGCACGATCTTATTTTAATCCAACGCCTCGCAACGCTTGATCCGCATGAACCGTTATCGTCCAATGAGAAACAGCCACGTGGCCAGCCTTTTGATTTAAAAACAGAAACTAATCTATTAGATGTTTGATTTTGTAAATTGCATAACTTTTGATCCACACGTCCAAATTTTGCAAATTTTATATCAATGGAATCATAAAGACAAGTACTCTGCAACCATGCACTTTGTTTAGTAAATTGCTTCTAAATTGGTTGTTTTTGCAGAAACTTGTGTAGGCATAATTTGAATATGAAATTCTTTCTAAAAATTATTTTGTGATAAAACCTTTGGGAAAATGGATTGCTTGAACCTACTGACCATCTAAACCAACTTGTGGTTTCAAAAACATATTTTGTGAAGCAAAAGAATAAAATCTTTGATATAGAACATTTCTAGTCAAATAAAAATAATGTTTATTTATTAAAAATGCTTTATGAGGAAACCCTTTGGAAAATGTTTTGATTTAAACCCTTTAACCCTAAACACAAGGTTTTATGAATTAAAAACATATTTGGTGGACCTCATAAAAATCATTACATTGCTAAAGGCATTTTCAACCACATAAAATATTGATTTGGTTTAGAAATGATTTATAAGTAAAATCTTTTGCAAATGATTTTGACACTTATATAAAATGATCAATAGGTGTTTTAGAATGTTTATAACCTATTATAAACCACTTTTACAAATTAAACAATCTTTGGCATGCTTGCATGCATTGCTTTGTTTCTATTATTTTATGTGATGTTTGCTTGAATGGTAGATTGGATTCTTGCTTGCTTGATTGAATTGTAGTGAAATTTGAAGAGTGTGATCATTGCAAGATCAAGGAGTGAACTTATAATTCTCTACCAAAAAGGCAAGTGATGCTTCATACTTATGTCCCATTATTTTCACTATGCATTAGTGATATTTCTAAAGTAGGACTTGCATGGAATTTTTGCTAAGTGTAAACTATTCCATGGGAAACCCTTGTAGATGAAACCTTAGTGGAAATTTCCTAAGTTAAGATTCCTACTACTATCATTCTTAGCTTAGCTAGTAGAAAACAAGGGTGGATTATATTCATGCTATGGAATATTTCTAAGTCAAGGACTTGTGTTTTGTTTAATAAAACAATTAAGTGAATGAATCACCTGGGTGGAATGGAAGGAATGGTTTGTGTTGAGTGGTTACACAAGGCCCATTTCTATGGTTTACCTTATGTATCTCACTTGTGGATGGCCACCCAGGAACAAAGAGATTTGAGATGTCAAATGTTGAGAAGCTTCAAGTGCAGCCACTTGACATTATGGGCTCTGCCTGGGTCATATAGGTTGCAATAACTTAGCCAAATGGACAGTTGGTGGTAGGGGATGATAGGTTGGAACGCGTCCATTCTGGTCTAAGGGAAGGCTTCTGAAAGATCTTGTCTTGGTGAAACCAAGTCTTGTGGGGAAAGTGCACCACCTCTGCAGAGTGTAAAAATCTAAGTACTTAGCCATGTCCCTGGCAAAGGACAATTTGAGCATCAAGACATGGAAGCTATCAAGAATCTCCTCATCCCAATTTCTAAGTTAAAAACTTGTGGTTGAACAAGGGTTGGAGGATCACCAATTTCTATTGGGATATGCCTTGGGTGTTTTACAAGCAAAAACTTAGTGTTTTCAAATGATAAGGAAAATCTATTTTGAGCAAAGCAAGCCTAAGCTCCACTTAGCCAAATGCATATAGATGATAGACTCCACTATACTACCATAATATCACTTGCCAATACAATTCAAATGTATTGACCCTTGTGGCTGTAACTTATTATGTTGTAGGTTTGTTTGATGTTAGTGAAGTTTATTGATTAGGATTACAAGTCTACAACCAACATGACTGCCTGTGGCACTTTAAAGATGAAGGACCCCATGCTATTGTTATATTCTGCTGCATTGTAATAAGATAGCCAAATGAGCTATGTAAGATGTAATAAATTATTTTATTCCTGGTTATAAAGTTGTATAATGACCTTTGTTTCTTGATATTACATCTTAACTGTGGATGCTAGCTATTGATCTAGGGACTAGCATTGTAAACACAGGGATCTCTACCTTATTAAAGGTTGGGACCTTTACATCCATCCACCAAAGAGGACATTGACTCAAGCCAAAGACAAGATGTGGACCCTCAACATGGTGATAAAAGTGACAACTCTAGTCAAGGGGAGCTTGATTCATTCGCCAGGCTGTCAGGTGGTGCCAAGACAATTTCTCAAGGAAGATCCGTACAAACTGCTTTGAGACAAGCTCAAATTGATGCTAGAAGAGCACTTGATCAAGACCAAGGTCAATCTTTGCCTCCCAATGTAGAGGATGATTCCAATGATGATCAAGGTAAATATGATGGTCAAGACGAGGATCAAAATGATGAAGAGGGTCCCCCAAGAAACAACACGGAGATCCACGCTCGTCGCGAAGCTAGAAAGGAAAGAATGTTGGAATTAAGAGATCACTCTCTACAAAATGTAGTTGGTGATCTAAGGAAAGGTATTTCCATAAGAGAACAATTGAAGAGGTTCAGTGAACACCAAGCACACATCTCCATGATTGAACAAAGTGTGGGAAGCTCTTGAAGATTCGGATTGGTTGGAAGCTATGCACAAAGAGCTCAACAACTTTGAGAGAAACAAAGTATGGAAGTTAGTTGAGAAGCCAAAGTATTGCCGCAATATTATTGGAACAAAGTGGATATTCAAGAACAAGCAAGATGAGCATGGAATTATAGTAAGGAACAAGGCTAGATTGGTTGCACAAGGGTATTCTCAAATTGAAGGCATTGACTATGGAGAGACTTATGCACCCGTGGCTCGCCTTGAGTCCATCCGTATCCTTCTTGCTTATGCGGCACATCATAACTTCAAGTTACAACAAATGGATGTAGAAAGTGCATTTATTTATGGCCCATTAAATGAATTAGTATATGTTAAGCAACTCCCGGGATTTGAGGACCCCAACTTCCCAAACCATGTATACAAACTTGATAAGGCGCTCTATGGGCTCAAGCAAGCCCCACACACGTGGTATGAGCACCTTAGAGAATTATTGTTTGACCGTGGTTTTGAGGTTGGGAAAATCGATCCCACTCTTTTTACTAAGAGGGTCAATGGGGAGATTTTTTTATGCCAAATATATGTTGATGATATTATCTTTGGCTCATCTAATAAAGCTTTTAATGATGAATTCTCAAAGCTTATGCCTAGTAGGTTCCAGATGTCTTTGATGGGAGAGTTGAGAGTATTTCTTGGCTTTGATATCAAGCAAGTTAGAGGAGGGACATTCTTTAATCAAGCCAAGTATACTCAAGATATGCTCAAGAGATTCAAAATGCAAGATTTAAATGGAGCTCCTACTCCCATGGCTACAAAGACTCATCTATAACAAAATCCAAATGGTAAAGATGTGGATCAAAAGGTATACCAGTCCATGATTGGTTCTTTGCTTTACCTTTGTGCATCTAGACCCAATATTGTGTTGAGTGTAGGTGTGTGTGCAAGATATCAAGCGGCTCCTAAAGAAAGCCATTTGATGGCGGTCAAGAGAATCTTTCGATATTTAGTTCATACCCCATTTTATGGTCTTTGGTATCCTCGAGGCTCAACATTTGCTCTTTGTGGATACACGGATTCGGATTGGGCGGGTGATAAGGATGATAGAAAATCAACATCCGGGGCTTGACAATTTCTTAGTAGGTCTTTGGTATGTTTGTCTTCTAAGAAGCAAAATTGTATATCTCTCTCTACCGCCGAAGCCGAGTATGTCGCTGCCGCTAGTGCTTGCACTCAATTGCTTTGGATGAGGCAAACTTTAAAGGAATACGGTGTCCATTGTGACAAAGTGCCTCTTCTATGTGACAATGAAAGTTCCATCAAGATTGCATACAACCCGGTGGATCACACAAGGACAAAGCATATTGAGATTCGTCATCATTTCATTAGAGATCATGTTGCTCGAGGTGATATTGATCTATCCTATGTATCAACCAAAGATCAACTTGCTGATATCTTCACGAAGCCACTTGATGGAGCAAGGTTTTGCTACTTGAGGAATGAACTAAATATCATAGATTCAAGGAGCTTGACTTGATTATCTTGCACTCTCACCTAATACTCGACCCATATTTGGTTTAGGTGTAGGCATGGACATAGGGGGAGTGCGGTCCTAATTGATTGGACCATCCCTCCCCCCATTATGTGCAAAGTAAAAAAAATCATTCCTCTTAATATCATTTTGTGATATGTGAGCTTAATGATGAGTTATATCTTCGTGGTGCCAAGCCGAGTATACTCAAACATGGTGTCCTAGGCCACCGCCCCCTCTCAATCGAGAGGTTGATGTGCGTACTCGTGTTTGTCACTTTTGAACTGGTTTTTACTCATGGTTTGTCATCTTTTGAGTTGCTTTCACTGATCTTAGTCTCATGCACTCTAGTTTGGTTTTTGACATCTTTTTCTCGATTTTTTTGAGTGCATGTGCTTCCCAGCACAATTGTCTCAACCCAAGCCTCTCTACTTACTCCCTCACAAAAACCCTCTCTATCCGCACAAGTGTCACTCTTTTTCCTGGCCTTGGAATCAGATGGGACCGGTACTACCGGTTGGATGAGCTGTACTATTGCCCCTGGGAAGTTCCCAGGTCGTACCCTGGAAACTGCTCCAGGAGCGGTACTACCGCCCACACGCCCGGTACTACCGGCCACCAGTACTACCGGTTGCTGGACCGGTACTACCGCTCACGAGCGGTACTACCGCTTCAGGAACCGGTACTACCGGTTGGCGGAGTCGGGTATATATTGGCTGAGCGTGGGGAGGCACCCATCAGTGCCCTATTCTTCCCCACGCTCCCCACAGGTACCCGCGACGCCACCAGTGCCCTTCACGCCGCCGGAGCCCTGCCGCGCCTTCCTCTCTCCGGATCCTCCTTGGATTCGGCCTCTTGGCGGGCTCCCCCTCCTTTCCACTGCCATGGATCCCGGTACAACCGCCCTTTCTCTCTCTCCGTTTAATTTCCTCATCGGATCTAGGTTTTGGCATAGATTTGTGAAGAAATTGACATGTTGTAAGGTTGTACTGCCATATGCTTCCCTTGTTGCCTAGTAGAATCGTCTATTTACAGATTATTGCCGTCATTTTGGTCCGTTTCTACCAGATCTGACGAACATGTACCACTCAACCGGTAGTACCGGAATTTTTTTCCTGTACTACCGCTTGCAAGCGGTACTACCGGTCGTCAGGTCCGGTAGTACCGGCCCCAACTGACATCAACTTTCTGTTAAATATTGGGTTCTCTCTTTTGCTCCTTGAGATTCTTGTGCCCTTACCCCCTTGCTGTCCTCCCTCGTGCTTTCACAGATGCAGGTGGTTCTAGGGGTGCGTGCAAGCGTTCCAAAGCTAGCCGTGAGATTGTTGAGGAAGAGACGGAGTCTGAGGAAGAGGTTATGCCACATCCAAGACATTGTTCCAAGTTGCCTGCCACTCGAGGTGGCCGTGGGGGTCGTGAGGGGGTTACCAAGCGCTCTGCTGGGCGTGGCAGCGCTCCTCCTTCTCGCCCCCTTCCTCAGGGCACACCAAAAGTCTTAGCTCAGGGCCATCAGGGCCAAGGAAATTGTCTGACATCTCTGAGTCGAAGTTTCGGGCTCTCAGGATTGATAATGCATACTCCCGCAACCGGGACGAGGACAGAGAAGACATTCTTTTCTACAATGATTTCTAAGAGCGCATTTATCATGAGGTTCTTTTGACCAATATTCAGATGGTGGTGCCTCAGCAGTGGATTGACATGGAGCACATCAACAAGAACCTTGACTACTTTGCTGAAGCTAAGGAAATCTGCTCTCACCTGGGCTTGTTCCCCATTATGGAGTTCCAGTATGACTATGATCCACTCCTTATTGCACAGTTCTATGACACGGCACATTTCCACACTGGCCGCACTCGGAAGATCACCTGGATGACTCAAGGTGCAATCAAGGAAGCCACACTTGCGGAGTTTGCTGCAATATTGGGGTATAAAGATTGCGGCCGGGACACTCCTTGTGGTTTCCGCTGTCACATGCGGGATCACCCCTCCAAGAAGGATGTCCTCACACCTCTGTATATCTAGGGCCGCAGGATTGCTGGCAAGATCAAGGATCTTCTCCCCATGTATGACATTCTCCATCGCATTTTCCGTGAGACTGTTGCTCCTCGTGCGGGCAACAAGGATGAGATACATGGGTTCTCTGTAGACTTGCTGTTCAACACCTTCCTCAACCGCGACTCAGGCACTCCTCTTGATGTGTCAGACTTCATATGGAATGAGATGACTGCTGCTGCACACTCTCGGAGGGTTCCACCATTTGCTCCATATATTATGGCCCTCATTGTGTTAAAATGCCCTCCCATTGCTAGGACACTATCCACTCGTCCTCTCATTGTGCACAGGCCCAAGGCACTCAAGATCAAGACACATGCTAAACCCCGCGTTGTGGCGGATGAGGAGGAAGGAGATGACTCTGAGGATGCTAACCGTGGTCGTGACACTGACTATGTTGTCTCCCGCCGCAAGAATGCCAAGCCCACCTGGGCCAAAAGGATGGAGGCCAAGCTCAAGAAGATCTTCTGCTTTCAAGTTGACAACCAGAAGCGCATGTATGAGGCACATGTGTATGCCAAGAAAGCTAGTGCTCGGCAGAAGGACATGATGGCTGCCCAGGGTTTGACCGTCTCCGAGGGGTCCGAGACCAACATCACTCCAGAAGAACAGTGGATCTCTCAGCATAGCCGTTGGGACGATGATGTCTCTTCCTTGCACCGCGCCCCACCCCCCTACGAGGAGGACCTTGAGGATGATGATGATGAGGAGGAGGATTGACTGTCGGGACGGTAGTCTTGCACTTGTCCCTTTTTGGCGTCTTGATGCCAAAGGGGGAGAAGTTGCACTTTATTAGGCACGGGTGTTGCATGGGGAAGTCAGAAGCTCGTTCTTACTTTGATCCTTTTATTGCTTGTGAACTTCGATTTCCCTCTATTTATGTGTGAGACGATGTGGTTATGTCGTGGATCCATCTTATGAGACTATGTGGTTTATTTCTTTGGATCCATCTTGTGATGATATGCGTTATCTATTGTCTATATGTTTCTCATCACATGTTATTGTGCAAAGGTATGATTTCAAATACTAGTATATATATTTGTGCACCTATGTTGGGTTTGTAAAATAGAGGGGGAGGTTTGTTTCTACACATCTAGGGGGAGCCCCGTCTCTATTTTACAAATCCCATGTGTTTCCTATTAAAATCATCTTGCAAAAGTGTATTGTCATCAAACACCAAAAAGGGGGAGATTGAAAGAGCATTTTTCTATCCCTCTGATTTTGATGTTTGATAACAACACACTTATCAGTTTAATCGTGTGCTAAGTATATCACAGGTTTGATAAGGGTGTGGCACAAATATTTACCTAACCAATTACCCTTGCGAAAAACCAATGTGACAACCGGTAGTACCAGAAAAATGACCGGTACTACCGCTTGGCACCGGTACTACCGGTCCTAGTACCGGTTGGATCCGTGCAAGGTTGATAAGGATGAGTTTTCCTCAGTACCACCCGGTACCACGGAGTGGCACTACCGCTCCAACCGGTAGTACCCCTTGAGACAAGCGGTACTACCGCTTGGACACGGTCTTACCGCTCAGCAGTACCGAACAGTTCTGAGGAAGGACAACCCCTCTCAGTCTTGCTTAGTACCAAGCGGTACTTGGGACAGGTACTACCACCCAGACCGGTAGTACCGCGTCATACAGCCGGTAATACTGCTTGGGGGTAGTACCGCAAGGGAATACCGGGAAATACTGAAGCTGGCTCGACCAACTATGGCATCTCCGGTACCTGGTCTGGTACTGGACAGGTAGTACCGCTTGCAAGCGGTACTACCGCTTGAGTACCGGTACTACCGGTGCATTAAAGGCTCCAACGGCCAGATTCCCTGGAGGGGTATAAATACCCCTCCACCTACCTTGGGACAAAGTGCTCATCCACATTAAAGTCAAGACCACCATTGGAGCCACCAAATCTTCAAGATCTCCTCAATCCACCACCCAAAGTCTTTGATCTTTGGGTATCGAAGGAGGAGACCCCGATCTACTACTTCACCAAAAGAGATCTTCATTTCCCCCTCATTTCTTTGAGGGCCCCTTTGCTCTAGTGTTTTCTTGGAAACCCTAGTTCTTATTTTGGTTCTTACAAGCTTGTCCTTGATTTCTTTGATAGCTTGCTTGTATTTGGGAGCCCCCGATTAAGTTGTGGATGTGTGCCCCAAACTTGTAAAGGTGCCGGCTTCCACCTTGAAGGTTGTCGATATAGTGGAAGGTGAATCGATCCCGCTGGGGTGAGATTCCTCAGAGAACAAGGGGGAGGCCTTTCATGGCGTTGGTGGTTTGAAACCACCCCCTCTCCAAACGTAGACGTACTTCCCCTCAAAAGGAAGGAACTACGGGAAACAAATCCTTGTGTCTCCATGTCCACCACTTTGGTTACTTCTATCCTTTACCGCACTTTAATTGCTTGTTCTTACTTAGTGTTGTGGTAGCTCTTGAATAATCATCATATAGGTAAGTTCACCGTAGTTTCATTATCTAGAGAATTTACCTTATTGTCAAACCTTAATTTGAAAAAGAAGAAAATTTGAAGTAGCACCTATTCACCCCCCTCTAGGTGCCCATACGATCCTTTCACCCACCATGATATAATCCTATGATTTTGAAAGCATTTCAATTCCTGCCATGATGCATACGATTCTACTGTGGTCTTTTATCCATAGATAGAGTATCCTATCTGTTGCATTACTCCCTTTGAGCTTATATTACCTGATCCACTGCTCCTTGCATAACTAGGTTGGCTTGTGTGCACTGCTAGAGCTTATATCTGTCCTTCTTATCCATGCTTAGTTGTTGAGTTTGGTTCATCCAGATGATGTATTAGATGTAGAGAATCTAGTATGACAGGAGAACCTGATGATATGATATCAGAGGTGATATGAGATTAAACATGATAAGGCTTGTATGGGAGGCCACGGTGGGATGTGGTTTTTATAGTCCCATGCTCGCCACCACTAGGACCCGATGTTCTTGCCTCCTGAACCAAGACGAGAGGACAACCACACGGGGCCTGGAAAACCTCAGGAGCAACTAACTTTCCTAGTAGATTCCATGAGTCACATAGTTCTGGCGTTCCATTCGACATGCATTCTGGATCTTCTCGAAGGCGGTGAAGTAGGTGCATTCATAATAGGTAGGTAAGCGTGCCGGGGTTGCTTGGGGTGGATGGAGCCCCTGGTAAACCAAACTCGCCCCACATCTCTAGGGACCAGCTTCGGGACTTGACCCATTACGACGGAACCATCCTTAGGGCGTGACTCATGGTCTCGACGAAAGCAAGGTAAAGGTCGTGTCTAACCACCCTCTGTCGGCCTTCCAAGGAAGAGGGCTAATCATTGTGGCATTAAGAGAAGGTTAGTATGTGTGGGTAAAGTTGTACACCCTTGCAGGGTAATAATGTTTTCGAAAAGCCGTGTCCACGGTTATGGACGACTTGGGAATGGACGTGATGATCATAGAGAACTATAACCTAATCGTAAAACTTGATAGGTCCACGTGTGCTTAAGTATGCTTCCTCATGGGTGTGAGGGGGTGATCCTAGTTAGGGTTCAGATGATGATGATTTGGTGGATATCAAAAGATGATGATCAATATTTCGGATACGTCGCTCTCTTATCCCTTTTTAAAATACTCCAACTAGACGAGCTTCTTCTCCCTCTTGTTTTATAAACAAAAGTGGCTTTATGTGAAACAACTCCACCAGCCATATGTCTTGCAGAGTACACCCTGTACTCACCCTTGCTTTGTTGATAATTTTGGCAGAGTAAGTGTTCACCTGGAGATGAGTTATGTACTACATCGACATCGACGAGTAGCTTGGGGTTCCCGGCCGGCATCCTGGAATCTATGGGCTGGGACGTCATCGTTATGCTTCAGGCCTCTTAGGCCATTTGTTAAGTTTTATATACTTAATAGCATAATTTGCCTTCCGTTGTTTGATGTTTGTGGTCAGTGACCTCTGCTTGTAATAATTTGGTTCTCTGCTCAGTTATGAGCTTGTTGTAATAAATTTTGTGTCGTAGGGTCACTACTATGTTATCGATTCCTCACTGGATATCCTCAAGCTCAAGGTTAAGCTTATGTCAGACGGAGGTTTGGGATTTGTTTAGCCCTGATCCCGGGGGTGTCACAATGGACCCGGCGGCCAAGGCGGGTGTCTTTGAGTTGGCGTCGTCGTGGAGGGCCGCATCGGTCTCGGCCACATTGCTGTTGGCCGAGTCGTACTCGGAGGCAAGGCGGTGGATGGTGCGGACCTGACTCTCATAGAGCTAGTCGCGTGGTGGTGACTCACTGATGAGCGCCGTGTCCTCATAGATGACGACGTCCATAAAGCCGACGAAGAGGTTGATGGTGCCGACTGGCATGATGACGCTGCACGTGACCGGGCGTGACGTCTAGACATAACTGCTGGGCAAGATCTAGAGGATCTCGCTGCACGTGATTGATACATTCAAAACGTATCTACTTTCTTGAACACTTTGCTATTGTTTCTTCTCTAAACTTGTGTGATTTGGATACAACTAACACGGACTGACACTGTTTTCAGCAGAATTACCTTGGTGTCTTGTTTTTGTGCAGAAAATCAACTATCAGGAAAAATCCCGGAAAATATGCCAAAAACTATTTTTCACCAGAAGATCCACGGATCCAGAAGGGGATACAGAGAGGGGGCCTAGGGGGCCCAAACCCACCCCAGGCACGGGCCCACCTGACCCCGCGCCTGGAGGGGGTGAGGCCACCCCAGGCAGCTCCTTGGCCTCCCTCTGCACCTATAAGTTGCCTTTCGACCTAAAAACCGAGGGGGATTCGATAGTTTTCCAGAAAGAGTTCCGCTCCGCCGCCAGCAGAAACCAAGATTCGGATCCAGAAACTCCGTTCTGGCACCCTACCAGGACAGGGAATTTGGAGAGGATCATCGCCATCGTCATCACCAATGCATCTCCATCAACCACCGATGTTTCCCTCATCCATGAGTGAGTAATCCCCCGCTGTAGGCTTGGGGATGGTAGGGATTGGATGAGTTCTATCATGTAATCAAATAAGATCTATTAGGGTATAGTGCCTAGTATCTCTATTAGTGCTATTTGACTTTGTTGCAACTTGTTGTGCTTAATGCTTGTCACTAGGGCCCGAGTGCCATGATCTTAGATCTGAACTTATTATTGAATCATTATGATAGTATTGTTTGTGATCTTATCTGCAAGTTGTGTACACATATCATTGTCCAGATCCAATGGCCCCAAAGTGACAATAATTGGGACAACCTAAGGGGATGGCTATGGTGTGAGGATCACATGTGCTCACAGAGTGTTAATGCTTTGCTCCGGTGCTCTATTAAAAGGAGCACCTTAATTGCCAGTAGTTCCCTAGAGGCCCCGCTGCCACGGGCTGGCTGGACAGAAGATGTTGTGCAAGTTCTCATTGCGAGCACGTATGACTATATATGGAGCACATGCCTAGGATTGTTTAGTACTTGGGTGCTTGTTATTACTTATCTGCAATGCCCTAGATCTTGAAGTTACATGTTTAGACTCGTCCATGCAACGCTCGTCCATCCATCCCTATGCCTACCGCACTCGAATCCTACTGTTACCGTTACTGTTACTATTACTCCTGTTTCACTGTTGCTGTTGCTGTTGCTTTGCTGTTGGTACTGATAAACTTCTGTGAGCAAGAACTATTTCCAGGTGCAGCTGAACTGACAACTCAGTTGTTAAGGCTTGCAAGTATTCTTTGGCTCCCCTTGTGTCGAATCAATAAATTGGGTAATACTACACACGAAGACTGTTGTGATCCCCTATACTTGTGGGTCATCAAGACTATTTTCTGGCGCCGTTGCCGGGGAGCATAACTTTATTTGTAAGTTCACTTGGATCTATTATTGTTCACTGCTACTCCTTTCATCATGAGGAAGTCTCGTGATGGAAAGTTCCCTATTTTACCATCCACTACAAGAAGAGGTATAGTCCTAAACACCTCTGCTTCTCTTGATTCACCGTCTGTTATAAGTAAGCTTGTCACACCACCACCACATACTCATGCTACACACACTGCTACTACTGCTGAGTTTGAAACTGATTTTGATGCTCATGATGTTACTTCTACTGTGCTTGATGCGAGTGGTTCATTAGGTCCTTTTCTAGATGCTACTATGGTTGGTATAGAAAATACCAAAACTCCTAGTGAAGACACTCTTACACCTATTAGCTCACTTGAGGCTAGTGAGAGTTATGATATTAATGATGGTTACATTGAGTTCACTGATGATTTTGTTGAAGAGTGCCGAAACACACATGGTACTAGTGCTATGAAGAGTCTCCTTGCTAGACGTACTATATGCCTAAGTTGTCCTCTGATCCTAAGTTTGCCACTTCTCCCATAGATATTAAAGATGAAGACTATGATTTCTCTCTTGATTTATCTTATTTAGATATTGTTGAGAAATAACCTTTTTGTGGGACTGAAAATGAGAGTGCCGTGGCTCATATGAATGAGCTTTCTACTATGAGTGCTTTGTTCTCTGATGATTTTAAGATGCGTAAGTACTTTGTTGCTAAGATATTCCCTTTTTCACTAAAAGGAGAAGCTAGGGCTTGGTTTAATAGATTACCTCCTGGTTCCATTGATAGCCCTGATTGCTTGATTGCTTCTTTCTTCCATAAATATTTTCCTCCCAGTGCTAGACATGCTACTTTGCAGAGACTTTTTGATTTTAAACAGGGAGAAGAAGAGAAATTGCCTGAGTCATGGACAAGGTTTTATTCCTTGATTCATGCACATCCTAGATGTCCATTACCTAAGAATGAGCTTCTTGATCTTTATTATAATGGACTAACTGATGATTCTAGGACCTACCTAGATAGCTTTGCTGATTGTGTTTTCAGGAAAAGGACTCCTACAGATGCTGAAGAATTAATGACTAAGATAAGCAAGAATTATGATGATTGGACTTCAACTGAGCTGAATTCACCTGAGCCTATTACTCCTGAACCAGTTCCAACGCCAACAACAAAGAAGAGGGGAGTTATTGCATTAAATGATGAAGTGATGAAGGAAGCTAAGAAGTGTCTAAAGGAGAAAGGTATTAGAGCTGAAGATGTGAAGAATCTACCTCCTATAGAAGAATTATGTAAGCCAATTCCCCATTCATATACTATTGAGGTACACTCTCTCCAACACTTTGATGAAGGTGATATTCCTGATGGTAAGCCTCCTGATCAATGTTTAGAGGAACTTGACACATTTATTGTTAAGCAAGGGTATTTTAATAAACAAGTTCAGAATCATTTATTGGAAAACTTCTAATGATATTAAAATGCTTTGTAAACACTTTCAAATGGTTCAAACCCAACTTGATCAACTTTCTAAGGTACAAAAGGATATGCTAGTTAATGCTTCAGGAGATAAACATGCTTATGGAATTAGAACTAGGAGTGGTATAGCTACTCAAGATCCCTTATATCCTGAAGGACACCCTAAAAGAATAGAGCAGGATTCTCAACAAGGTGAAGATAGTGGTAGTCCTCGTAAGAGGAAGAAAAAGAAACATAAGGTAGTTGAGGAACCACTTGAACCTGCTGTAGATCCTAATAGTATATCTGTCTCTGATGCTGAAACTGAGAGTGGTAATGATAAAAATGAGTCTCCTGATAAGTAGGAAGGTGAGTAAGAGCCTGAGAAGCACACTAAGAACACTAGGTACACAAAGGAAGATTTTATGCTAATAAACATGGTAAAGAGAGAGAACCTTGGGTGCAGAAACCTATGCCTTTTCTAGGTAAGAAACACAAGTCAAAGGAGGAGGAACACTACAACAAGTTTTCTGAGTGGATGAAGCCTTTATTCTTGCAAATTCCTTTGACTGATGCTCTTAAGTTGCCTCCTTATTCAAAGTATATGAAGGATATTGTCTCTAATAAAAGGAAGATTCCTAATGAGGAGATTTCTACTCTACTTGCTAATTATTCCTTCAATGGTAATGTTCCAAATAAACTTGGTGATCGAGGTATACCAAATATTCCTTGCTCCAATAAGAATAATTATGTTAGAACTTCTTTATGTGATTTGGGAGCTGGAGTTAGTGTTATGCCTTTTTCTCTCTACAAGAGACTCCAGGTAGAAAATTTTATACCAACTGATATTTCTTTGCAAATGGCCGATAAGTCAACTACTATTCCTGTTGGTATATGTGAGGATGTTCCTATTCAAGTTGCTCATAATTGCATGGTCTTAACTGATTTTGTTGTGCTTGAAATGCCTGAAGATGATAATATGTCTATTATTCTTGGGAGACCTTTTCTTAATACTGCAGGTGCTGTCATCAATTGCAATCAAGGAAAAGTAATATTCAATATTAATGACAAAGAGCACACTGTTTATTTCCCCAAGAAGGTTGCTATAAGCTATTGCCTAAATTCCATTGAAAATATTGAAGGCATTAAGGTTGGAGAAATATATTGTCCCATTCCACAAGAAAATTTTGAAACTATTATGATTGAGACCATTGCTATCAAGTATGAGGTAACATAATCACCTTGTGGAATGCAAAGTTTTGTTTCATATAAGATTGTTTTAGTAACAAGACTTGATCAACCTTGTTAACAAAAGGACTTTAATGAACAAAACAATGCTTTCACTGTGGTTATACTTGCTCACTTTTACTTTTCTCCTTTCGATCTTTGCTCTTCATTGTGCCTAACTTATAGGCATTAAAGAAAAGTACTTCTTGGGAGATAACCCAATAGTTTTCTTGAGTCTTGGAAGTTATTACTTCTGTAATAACCTCTCCTTATCATTTTTGTTTGTTTTTGTGCCAAGAATGACCTCTAATGAGAGGGAAGTAAGATTTGGGGAGTTGCTGTCCCAAAACAGATTTCTGTCCTCCACCATAAAAATTCGTGAGGAGACTCTGTAAGTCGGGTTGAGCTGAAAATTTACTAATAAATCCCCTAGTATGTTATCTAACTTTTGTTATTTAAACACTTTTTGATTTGAGCAACAGAAAGTCTTCGAAAAAATTGGTTTCAACCTATTGTTCTGTTTCGACAGATTTCTGTCATTATTTGCATTTGCTTCTTATTGATTCCTTTTCAGGTTCTTTTTGGGGAATTGATATTTTTGAAGGAGTTGCTACAGTAGCTTGTGTTTTTAGTGAAAAGCTTTGATGTTTTAAAACTAAACCCCAAAGGTCTATTATCTTTTGAAATCACTAATGTTGCTAATGAAGATTTTGTATGAAGGAAAATTTTCAGGTGTAAGGAAAGAATGATGTAATGAGATGAAGAATGCACAAAATCTCAAGCTTGGGGGGAGCCACCCCGTGTCACACCAAGAAATATTCAAGAGGTACAAGCGTCAAAGCTTGGGGGTGCCCAAGGCATCCCCTTCTTCATCAATAAAAATCTTAGGTCTTTCTAGACACTTCGTTTTTATTGTTTCATGCACAGTTGTGTTGTTCTTGGAGCGTCTTAGTTTTTGTTTTTGGTTTTCTTTTGCTTTGTTTGTTTTGCTTTGTTTTTGTTTGGTTTTTCTTTGTTTGCTTGTTTCTAAAAAAATCGAAAACACCAAAAATATTTGTTGTCCTTCTTTGGTTTTGTGAGTTCTTTGCAGGGTTCATCCGTCCTCAGTGGATTTTGGCTTCATGTTAATTATTCAAGTCACACAAGTGAAGGGCAATAATGAAGATTAAGACAACTCGAGGTGTGGTAAGAGGCTGGTAACGAACTCTATTTGTTTCATTTTTGTACATATACTCATCATTGTGAGCATGCTTAGCCTGTTTTTGTAAGGTGTATGTCATTATGGATGCTTAGTAGTTCTTGCTTGATTAGCTCCAGCTTGCTAATAGTTTGTAGCATGTCATATGAATGTTTTCTTGCATTGTTTTATTCATACTTTTGTATGATATTGTGGTATCCTCCTCTGACTGTTCATGTGAATCGACTTGGCACATGCTCACGCATGCATATGACTAATCAATAGTCAGTAAGGACTCGATGATTTATTTTTCCTCAGAGTTCTTGTATCACTTTCATGCCATAATTAGTCTTGTTTTGCTGCAAGCATGATTATGACAACTATTGTTCTCTCGTTTGTCGCTCCTTCTCTATTTCTAGACTTCACTTGCACTGAGTACATGCTCTACTTGTGCTTCCAACTCCCCAAAACCAATATTGCCAGCTGTGTCCACCATACCTACCTATTAGCATCATTTGCTATTTCAGTGCATATTCCATATGCCGTGTTTTCTTCCAAAATAAAATGTTTGTCTGTTTTGAGAAAGTAAAGCTCTCACGAACTTGATGGCACACTTTATTCCTTGTGCTTAATAATCCTGAACCATTGTGACTAGTCCATGAAAGTTATATGCTTGCTAATTATATACTGGGAGTCAGCAGAACCGTGCTGTCACGGGGAACGCTTTCAACACCTTTTGGATATCTCATCCAGTTGATTCCTTGCTCTTTTGTTTATGGATATCGACGATGTGAAATAAAAGGGGAGGTTGTGAGTTCATGGAGTTTATACATTGTGTTAGAGAAACGCCTGGGCCGCTAGCCTAAGCCATGCTTAATCATGGTGGAATCTTGCAGCAACACCATAATGAGCATTTATGAAGCGTCCTCAATAAAAAGCTATGCATATGGTAAATAAAAAGATTGCTGAGATGCTCATTGTCTTCTTGCCATGTCATTTTGGTTATGGGAAAACTCCTGTACCATGTGCAAGGGGTAACCCGTTGGCGGTTCTCGATGATATGCATGTATTTACAATGACAAGAACTTTCAGGTGACCAAAGTTGAGTAGCATGCGGAGCGACCCTCGTACTCAAGGGAGTTGGGATTTCCAGTCTATGGTCTGTCAAGCATATGATTCAGAGTGGACCACACTTTCACCTTAACCACATGAAGATGCCTATGATAGGGGCAATGAGAGCTCAAATCTAATGAGTACCTTCCTTTCAGCATTGGGAAGCCTTTCAAACCTTCACAAAACCATTTTCACAACCTTGTTGAGTCACCACTTACTCTATGAGCACCTTCTTGAGAGAATAGTTGTCATTCTTGTGTTTGTTCCAAAACTTGGTTAATTATGTCATGACTTTGATGCTTGTATCTTTGATATCTTTACTTCTAGTCTCCATGTGAACTTCAGAGGTGCCTTGGCATTTATATTGTGCTCTTCAAACAAAGGCAAGCGAGATACCACTCTATCATACCTTACTATGAGCATTGCAATGTTGCTTATGTTTATGTTACATGCTACTTATTATTATTGAGTTGGTTTCTCTTCATAGCTTGCAATGACTATTGAGTAGAATTAGTTGCATACTTATTATTATGAATTGTCTAAGCATCTACTCCTGTGCTGAGAATATTTACATCATATGAAGCAAAGTGTTCGTGAAAGTTCTTTTATCGCACTCAGTTTTCAACTGAATTGCTTGAGGACAAGCAATAAGCTAAACTTGGGGGGATTGATACGTCCAAAACGTATCTACTTTCTCGAACACTTTGCTATTGTTTCTTCTCTAAAATTGTGTGATTTGGATACAACTAACACGGACTGATGCTGTTTTCAGCAGAATTACCTTGGTGTCTTGTTTTTGTGCAGAAAATCAACTATCAGGAAAAATCCCGGAAAATATGCGAAAAACTATTTTTCACCAGAAGATCCACGGAGCTAGAAGGGAAGACAGAGAGGGGGCCTGGGGGGCCCAGACCCACCCTAGGCGCTGGCCCACCTGACCCCGCGCCTAGAGGGGGTGAGGCAACCCCAGGCAACACTACAAGAAATGTGTTGATTTGTGACGTTCTCGCAGTGACTGGAAATCAAATCGTCATAGATCTATGACGATGTTCTCCAAGATCGTCATGGGCTCATTGGGGTAGGTCAAAACCCTGTAAAATTACGACGTTTTGTTCCAAATCGTCGTAATTTCATCATATAAAATCGTCATAACCTGTCTCTGGCCTTATTTTGTGCGACTACGACGTTTCTGTATCGTCATATAGGCATTAAGTTGCGATGGAACAGCCTGAGACGGCAGCCAGCTCATCTATTCTGCCTATGTGTCAACATGTGGGACCTGCTCCAGTTTTTTTATGAGCTGCCCAATTTATTTTATACAACGAATTGCCTATTCTAGCCTAATGGACGGCCGATGCTCAGCGTGGCCCATGCCGGCCCAATACACCGAAATGCTAGTTTTTGGTTAAAATGGCAAAAAATGTGGAGCTGCGGGGACTCGAACCCACGACCGACGCTCCTTTTCAGCTCATCGTACCGCTAGGCTAGTCAAGTGATGTTGTTTTATATGAAAGAGTATGTCTATATGAAACAAAACAATATGATCCACCTTATCTACCAGTCTCGCACGGAGAGAGGCGCTGAGACAGAGACGCTGAGACAGAGAGGGAGGCGCTGAGATAGAGAGGACTCAGCCGACGGAGGGGGAGGGGCCGGCGGTGACGGACAGAGGGGGCGGGGCCGGTGGTGAACGACGGAGGGGGCGGGGCCGGCGGTGAACAACGGAGGGAGCAGGGCTTGCGGTGACTGACGGAGGGGGAGGGGGCGGGGCCGGCGGTGACCGATGGAGGGGGCGGGGCCGGTGGTGAACGACGGAGGGGGCAGGGCCTGCGGTGACCGACAGAGGGGGAGGGGCGGCGGTGACCGACGGAGGCAGCGGTAACCGACGGAGGGGCAGGTATTGGCAATTTAAGATTGCAAAGAAAAGTTCTTTTCACTAAAGCTATTTGCTAAAATAATGTGGTTGAATTGGTAGCTGGTTAAGAGTATAATATGCTAGGCTTTGAGTTTTTGTTCCCTTTGTCAAATGATGACCAGGAGTTGAACTAAACTTAGCTATCTATGTTGACAGATAGTGTTAAAAAATGATTCCTGATTATGTGATTAGGAAAATGATTACTAGTTGTTTGAGTTGTTTTAGTGGCTTCTCATATCTTAGTTATATTTGTGGTGCCTCCAAATAGGAGTGTGCACAATATAACCTAGGTAAGATGATTTTCTACTTAAACAATTGAAGAAACTCATATGGAATTAATGCTTATGATGCTGGTCTGAAGCATCTGTGGAATGAGGACAAATTTACTTTGAATTTAAAGCTGAACTGACTTTGCTTGCTGGTCTGAAACATTTTTCGGTCTTCCGCATGCAGATGGACAGAGGCTGGATTACGTGAGGAGTTAGAAGGCTTTCCACTGAGCATCTAAGGGGAGTGGACGAGTTCATGCGATTTGTTCGCATAAGTGCTGCTGAGGATGCTCTAGTTCTTTGCCCATGCCCTAGCTGTATGAATCGTGTTCAGCAAACTCTAGAAGATGTCGAGTCTCATCTGCTGATGCGCGGGATGTCAAGCACGTATGATAGGTGGATCCATCATGGAGAGCCTTTACGCACAGAACCTCGAGTTGAACCTGAACCTAATGAAGAGGCACACCATGCTGGTGAAGGCGGTGATTTTGTAGAAGATGATATTCCACAAAAGGATGATGATTTTGAGGAGGAGGATGGGTATGAGGATGACAGGATTCCTGATTTGTTTAAGGATTTGTACAAGTCAGAACCGCAAGGTGATGGACAGAGGATAATCTATGCCGAGCTGATAGAGGATGCAAAGCGCGCAGCTAGTGATGGTGGGACATTGTCCAGATTTTCCTTCACCGTGAAGCTACTCCACGTCAAGTCCTTCTACCGGATAAGCAATGTTGCCTTCAACGCAATACTCCATATCTTGACCACCCAATACCCTAAAAGCTCAATTCCCAAAACTTATGATGGAGCATTGAGTATAATCGGCAGATTGGGGCTTTGTTATGAATCAATCCACGTCTGCCCAAACAATTGTATCTTGTTTTGGAACACGTATGCCAAGCATGAAAAATGCCCAAAGTGTGATGCCTCTAGGTGGAAAGATGCAGATGGGAGGAGACAGATACCGGAGAAGGTGTTGAGGTACTTTCCTTTGATTCCAAGGTTACAGAGGATGTTCATTTCGAAGCAACAGTCGGAGGATGTACAATGGCACAAGCTAAAGCGGCAACCCGTGGATGATGAACTTAGCCATCCAGCTAACGGAAAGGCATGGAAAGATTTTGACGATAAACATAAAGAGTTTGCCACCGATGCGAGGAACATCAGACTCGGCCTAGCCACAAATGGCTTTAATCCATTTGGAATGAGCTCGAAATATAGCATGTGGCCGGTATTTGTCGTGCCGTACAATCTTCCACCATGGGCATGTATGGAGCAGTCAAACTGATGGCTTTGTTGATCCCAGGTCCACAATCTCCAGGAAAGGATTTTGATGTCTTTATGGAGCCCCTGGTAGAAGATCTGCTCAAGCTATGGGAGGGTGTCCGTACCTATGATGCCCTGAGTCCTGATAAGTTCGATCTCCGTGCTGCGGTAATATGGTGTATCCATGATTTCCCGGTGTTGCACACTTTGTCGGGGAGGCTCACGTCTGGTTATCAAGCATGCGTGCGTTGTGACAAGGATCCGTGCTTGGAAAAAAATAAGGAACAAGATATGTTGGACCGGGGCCCGCCGTTTTCTTCCTCGCCACCATCCTTGGTGAAAAAGCAAGGATTTCAATGGAAAATCTGAAACCCGTGACCAGCCGGCGGAGTTCACTAAAGAAGAGCTCGAGCAACAGCTTCACAATGTGAAAGATGTGAGACCTAGAAAACATCAAAAGAAAAGGAAGCGTGAGGATGGTCAATGTTGGGACCGGAGGGCTATTTTGTGGGACCTCCCTTACTGGGCAGATCTCAAGTTGAGGCACAACCTTGATGTAATGCATATCGAGAAAAACATATGTGATAATCTTCTTGGCACATTTATGAACATAAAGAGAAGTCAAAAGATACAGTTAACTCTAGGCTTGATTTGGAAGACATGGGCATACAAAAAGATTTGCATCTGCAGCCTGTTGAAGGTGGACAGTCGTTTGAGATGCCAGAAGCATGGTATACAATGAGTAAAGAAGAAAATCTTGCAATCTGTGAATTTATAAGAGCGGTGAGATTTCCAGATGGGTATGCCGCTAACCTAGCAAACTGCGTGTCTCCTGATGGATGCAAGCTCCAAGGACTAAAAACTCATGATTGTCACATCCTCCTCCAAAGGATTTTACCGGCTAGACTCCGTGGAATTTTGGATAAAGAAATATATGAAGCTGTTGCTGAGCTGGGGAATTTCTTCAGAGAGTTGTGCTCCAAAACACTCAAGATATTTGTTCTTGAAAGACTCCAGAAAGAAATCGTAGTTATCCTTTGCAAGCTTGAAAAAGATATTTCCTCCGGCCTTCTTCACGGTGATGGTTCATTTGACCGTGCATTTACCCAAAGAGGCAATGCTTAGAGGCCCCGTACAATATGGCTGGATGTACCCTAT
This sequence comes from Avena sativa, assembly GCA_916181665.1. Taxonomy (NCBI): domain Eukaryota; kingdom Viridiplantae; phylum Streptophyta; class Magnoliopsida; order Poales; family Poaceae; genus Avena; species Avena sativa. The sequence goes on along the minus strand of OV702297.1, from coordinate 335,460,792 downwards.
CGAAAGAAGGATGCTTACATTTAAGCGTTATGTGCGAAACACCGCCAGGCCTGAAGGGTCGATTGCCGAGGCATATGTTGTTGATGAGTGCCTTACATTTTGCTCGAGGTACTTTGACAATGTGGAAACAAGATTCAATCGTCCGAGCAGAAATAGAGAGTGGGATGATTCGCACATTGGTGATGTCTCTGTTTTCAACCATGGTGTGAACCTTCTTGGAGGGTCAGAGTACTTGGAGGCTGGTGATGACTATGACAAAATGCATTGGTATGTGCTAAGGAGTTGCCCTGAGGTTCTACCATATATAGAGTATGTCATCTCTTGTGCATGAACCCTTATCTTTTTCCTTTAGTTGGAAGGAACCCATTTGCAAGCCCGATGATTTAATTAACTTTATGTTTTTGTTGGCATTGTAGGTTGTGCAAAGAAGAGCTGAAAAAGCAAGATTGCGGCATCAATGTTGCTAGATGGCTTGTGAAGGGGTTTGCTAAATGGTTTAAGAATCATGTGAGATCTTTAGTCTTGGAATCAATTGCCACATGATTAGTTTGTGTTTTTGTTATTAATCCTGGTTTATTTGTGTAGATCTTTAGTACTGCAGAACATCATACACACCGCACGCATTGGTTTGAGATTATTACATGGTAACACAACCAGAGAGGAATTGGAATAAGAAACTAACTAAGAATAATAAGACAACTAATTGTGCTACATACAAGAGAATATTTCAGAATGTGGGTTCATTGGAAACAACATTCTGTTTAAGCACATATGCACCAGCAGATCAAGGTATGAGCATCTCCACACAAAAAAATACTAAAGACCAGCAGATAAAGGTATGAACATTATTACATATGCACCAACCTACTAGTGCTGGTACTGCATCTCCACAAAAAAGACTAATATATGGACACAAAAGAGTAATATATGGACCAACTCTCTATAATCTAGTGCTGGTACTGCATCACAGATTACTGCTCAAAACCGCCAAGCCGCATTTGCAAAATCCACCTAGGGTTCTTAGGCATAATCGACGCATTCAAATCGACGCATACACAATAGATGGAGGAGAAAGGACAGGGGAAAAGGGATTCAGGCGAGGAGGAGCGGGCCAGGGGAAGAGGGCCATAGACGGGGCAGGAACGAGCGGGGAAGGGGCAGCCACTGGATATCGGCGGAGCTCCGGGCGGGTTGGGGTCGGGGTCGCGGTCTTACCTGTGCGCCGCCGGGTTGGAGTCGGGGGCGGGGAAGGGGCAGCCACTAGAGATCGAAGGGAGGCAGATCGGCGGGTCGGGGTCTGGGTCGCCGTCGGGTGCTCGAGGAGGAAGGCGTATGGCTCGAGGAGGGGGTTATGAGGAAGGCAAATGGAGTGGCTCGAGGAGGGGGTTATGAGCATCACCAGCAAGGAGTGGTAGGTAGCAGATTAAAAAACATATTCTAAATAATAAAATAAAATTTTCATTTTCATTTATATATGTGTCATTTTGCAACATACTAGACCATATTATTTGGACAGTGACCCGAATGGGCTATCTCGAACCTTTCCGTTTTTTGACCGGCATAAAATAAAAACGGTCTAATCACGACATAGTTTTGACCGGATGCGGCACGGATGCGGCGACGGGAACAATCAGTACCAGAAGCTGGAGGGCGAACTTAGCAGGTCATCAACCCTCGAGCCCAAAGTTGTGTGTTCGTGTCCGCATGAAGAAGTTTTTCTTTTTGTGAAGCAAAAAAGGCGCGTTTTGTGAAGCCCAAAGTTGTGTGTCTTTGTCTGTGTCCGTGTCCGAGTGCAAAAAATGGGCGTTTTATGAAGCAACCACCGAGTGATAGTTTTAGAATGGCGTCAACGCATTTCTAGGGGCTGAGCCTCGCTAAATTTGCGTTGGGACATTTGTCCATTTTTATGCCCGTTCAAACTATGGTCAAAACGGCGGTCATGAAGGTTCTTAGATAGGGGATGAGCCTCACTAAACTTGCGTTGATTCTCTGAAGAAATAGCATATTGTGAGTCTAAAAATGATTTTTTTCAAAAAATCATGGGCATCGGATCATGTATCTGTAGTTCAAATCGGACCCACTTCCTACCGATTCGGCAGGAATTTGTCTTTTTCACCAGGGGTGGACGGAAAGGTTTGAGAGGCCCCGGTTGGGACATTTGTCCATTTAAGGTGGCATATTATTTTTGAAAAATGGGATGGTAGCATTCTGAAACTTTTATTTGGTGGTTGCTTCACAAAACGACCCGTTTTTTACGCTCGTAAAATGGAAAATGGTTTTTCCGTGCGACGAAATGGAAAACTTCCTCCTGCAACATTATTCGCCATCCCATGGTGCACATGTGTGCACAATACGGGTGCATTATCACAAACTATGCACCGATTCTATCCATAACATTGGTCATTTGACCCGAAAGCCATGAAACCTCGAACATGATAGGTCATTTCATGAAGGCTTTTTTGAGACATACTCAATTTACCAATTTGGTATTTTTCCTTGCAACTATGTCACATAATAAGACACCACGCGAAGGATTTGCGTTGATCGGACCGTTTTTGAATTTTTTATGCCCATTTCAAACTATGGTCAAAACTGCGGTCATGAAGGTTCTTAGCTAGGGGATAAGCCTCGCTAAACTTGCGTTGGATATCTGAATAAATAGCATATTGTGAGTCTAAAAATGATTTTTTCAAAAATTCATGGGCATCGGATCATGTATCTGTAGTTCAAGTCGGACCCACTTCCTACCGATTCGGCAGGAATTTGTCTTTTTCACCAGGGGTGGACGGAAAGGTTTGAGAGGCCCCGGTTGGGACATTTTTCCATTTAAAGTGGCCTATTATTTTTGAAAAATGGGATGGTAGCATTTTGAAACTTTTATTTGGTGGTTGCTTCACAAAACGGCCCGTTTTTTGCGCTCGCAAAATGGAAAATGGTTTCTCCATGTGATGAAATGGAAAACTTCCTCCTGCAACATTGTCCGCCATCCCATGATGGACATGTGTGCATAATACGGGCGCATTATCACAAACTATGCACCGATTCTATCCATAACATTGGTCATTTGACCCGAAAGCCATGAAACCTCGAACATGATAGGTCATTTCGTGAAGGCTTTTTTGAGACATACTCAATTTACCAAGTTTGGTATTTTTCCTTACAACTATGTCACATAATAAGACACCACGTGAAGGCTTTGCGTTGATCGGACCGTTTTTGAATATTTTATGCCCGTTTCAAACTATGGTCAAAACGGCGGTCATGAAGGTTCTTATCTAGGGGTAAGCCTCGCTAAACTTGCGTTGGATCTCTAAAGAAATAGCATATTGTGAGTCTAAAAATGATTTTTTCCAAAAATCATGGGCATCGGATCATGTATCTGTAGTTCAAATCGGACCCACTTCCTACCGATTCGACAGGAATTTGTCTTTTTCACCAAGGGTGGATGAAAAGCTTTGAGAGGCTCCGGTTGGGACTTTTGTCCATTTAAGGTGGCCTATTATTTTTGAAAAATGGGATGGTAGCATTTTGAAACTTTTATTTGGTGGTTGCTTCACAAAACGGCCCGTTTTTTGTGCTCGGAAAATGGAAAATGGTTTTTCCGTGCGACGAAATGGAAAACTTCCTCCTGCAACATTGTTCGCCATCCCATGATGCACATGTGTGCATAATACGGGCGCATTATCACAAACTATGCACTGATTCTATCCATAACATTGGTCATTTGACCCGAAAGCCATGAAACCTCGAACATGATAGGTCATTTCGTGAAGGATTTTTTGAGACATACTCAATTTACCAAGTTTGATATTTTTCCTTGCAAATATGTCACATAATAAGACACCACACGAAGGATTTGCGTTGATCGGACCGTTTTTGAATTTTTTTATGCCCGTTTCAAACTATGGTCAAAACGGCGGTCATGAAGGTTCTTAGCTAGGGGATAAGCCTCGCTAAACTTGCGTTGGATATCTGAAGAAATAGCATATTGTGAGTCTAAAAATGATTTTTTCAAAAAATCATGGGCATCGGATCATGTATCTGTAGTTCAAATCGGACCCACTTTCTACCGATTCAGCCAGAATTTGTCTTTTTCACCAGGGGTGGACGGAAAGGTTTGAGAGGCCCCGGTTAGGACATTTGTCCATTTAAGGTGGCCTATTATTTTTGAAAAAAGGGATGGTAGCATTCTGAAACTTTTATTTGGTGGTTGCTTCATAAAACGACCCATTTTTTGCGCTCGGAAAATGGAAAATGGTTTTTCCTTGCGACGAAATGGAAAACTTCCACCTGCAACATTATTCGCCATCCCATGGTGCACATGTGTGCATAATACGGGTGCATTATCACAAACTATGCACCGATTCTATCCATAACATTGGTCATTTGACCCGAAAGCCATGAAACCTCGAACATGATAGGTCATTTCATGAAGGCTTTTTTGAGACATACTCAATTTACCAATTTGGTATTTTTCCTTGCAACTATGTCACATAATAAGACACCACGCGAAGGATTTGCGTTGATCGGACCGTTTTTGAATTTTTTTATGCCCATTTCAAACTATGGTCAAAACTGCGGTCATGAAGGTTCTTAGCTAGGGGATAAGCCTCGCTAAACTTGCGTTGGATATCTGAATAAATAGCATATTGTGAGTCTAAAAATGATTTTTTCAAAAATTCATGGGCATCGGATCATGTATCTGTAGTTCAAGTCGGACCCACTTCCTACCGATTCGGCAGGAATTTGTCTTTTTCACCAGGGGTGGACGGAAAGGTTTGAGTGGCCCCGGTTGGGACATTTTTCCATTTAAAGTGGCCTATTATTTTTGAAAAATGGGATGGTAGCATTTTGAAACTTTTATTTGGTGGTTGCTTCACAAAACGGCCCGTTTTTTGCGCTCGAAAAATGGAAAATGGTTTCTCCATGTGATGAAATGGAAAACTTCCTCCTGCAACATTGTCCGCCATCCCATGATGGACATGTGTGCATAATACGGGCGCATTATCACAAACTATGCACCGATTCTATCCATAACATTGGTCATTTGACCCGAAAGCCATGAAACCTCGAACATGATAGGTCATTTCGTGAAGGCTTTTTTGAGACATACTCAATTTACCAAGTTTGGTATTTTTCCTTGCAACTATGTCACATAATAAGACACCACGTGAAGGCTTTGCGTTGATCGGACCGTTTTTGAATATTTTATGCCCGTTTCAAACTATGGTCAAAACGGCGGTCATGAAGGTTCTTATCTAGGGGTAAGCCTCGCTAAACTTGCGTTGGATCTCTAAAGAAATAGCATATTGTGAGTCTAAAAATAATTTTTTCCAAAAATCATGGGCATCGGATCATGTATCTGTAGTTCAAATCGGACCCACTTCCTACCGATTCGACAGGAATTTGTCTTTTTCACCAAGGGTGGATGAAAAGCTTTGAGAGGCTCCCGTTGGGACTTTTGTCCATTTAAGGTGGCCTATTATTTTGAAAAATGGGATGGTAGCATTTTGAAACTTTTATTTGGTGGTTGCTTCACAAAACGGCCCGTTTTTTGTGCTCGGAAAATGGAAAATGGTTTTTCCGTGCGACGAAATGGAAAACTTCCTCCTGCAACATTATTCGCCATCCCATGATGCACATGTGTGCATAATACGGGCGCATTATCACAAACTATGCACCGATTCTATCCATAACATTGGTCATTTGACCCGAAAGCCATGAAACCTCGAACATGATAGGTCATTTCATGAAGGATTTTTTGAGACATACTCAATTTACCAAGTTTGGTATTTTTCCTTGCAAATATGTCACATAATAAGACACCACACGAAGGATTTGTGTTGATCGGACCGTTTTTGAATTTTTTATGCCCGTTTCAAACTATGGTCAAAACGGCGGTCATGAAGGTTCTTAGCTAGGGGATAAGCCTCGCTAAACTTGCGTTGGATATCTGAAGAAATAGCATATTGTGAGTCTAAAAATGATTTTTTCAAAAAATCATGGGCATCGGATCATGTATCTGTAGTTCAAATCGGACCCACTTCCTACCGATTCAGCCAAAATTTGTCTTTTTCACCAGGGGTGGACGGAAAGGTTTGAGAGGCCCCGGTTGGGACATTTGTCCATTTAAGGTGGCCTATTATTTTTGAAAAAAGGGATGGTAGCATGTTGAAACTTTTATTTGGTGGTTGCTTCATAAAACGACCCGTTTTTTGCGCTCGGAAAATGGAAAATGGTTTTTCCGTGCAACGAAATGGAAAACTTCCTCTTGCAACATTGTTCGCCATCCCATGGTGCACATGTGTGCATAATACGGGCGCATTATCACAAACTATGCACCGATTCTATCCATGGAAACCTTCGCGTGACGTCATTTTATATGCACGGTCCGAACAATGTACGTCATTTTATGTGACACAGTGTAAAAAAAACCTTTGCGTTGCGTTATTTTATGTGACATAGTATCTAGTGGGTAGAAACTTGTTTTAGCAAAATTATGTGCAACAAGAAATGCCATAACCCTTTAACCCCATATATCCCAAAAACCATTAACCCTAAACCCCAAAAACTTTTTTCAGCAAAATTATGTGCAACAAGAAATGCCTCTCAGAATTTTTTTCCTCTCCCGCCCAAGCCTCTCCCGCCCAAAACCCAATTTTTTTGCCTCTCCCGCCCAAGCCTCTCCCGCCCACGAATTTCGGCAATGAAAGAGAGACAGGGGCAATTTGGACAAACCGACCCCACCCCACCCATCCATCCCCACCCGACCCCGGTCCTCCCCAGTCCCCACCCGACCCCGGTCCTCTCCCTAGTCCCCACCCATCCATCCTCATCTCACAACTCCACTCCCCACTCGCTCTCCCGACGGCCCCGCACCGCACGCTCGCTCCCCCGACGGCCCCGCGCCGCGCGCTCGCTCCCCCGATGGCCCCGCGCCGTGCGCTCGCTCCCCAGACGGCCTCGCGCCGCGCGCTAGCTCCCACGACGGGCACGGGCTGGTAGCTGCGACCGACGACGACGCTAGCGAAGGCGACGACCACAGAAGGGGAGCGATCTTCCTCTTAGTTCGATAGTCAGGCGAGTTCTCTGCTCCTTCTACTACCGGCCGATTAGGGTTAGGGTTTGCTTCCCATGGCGCGTCTAGAGTTAGGGTTTGGCTCTCATGGTGTGTCTAGGGTTAGGGTTTGGCTCTCTGGCGTGTCTAGGATTCTCTGCTAGGGCTTGCGTTTAGCTCTTGTGATTCACAACCAATTTCGGCTATGGTATGTGCTTGCGTTTAGCCCACTGTCTGTAGTTAGATGCAGACCTTGTTGCTACACACTATCAGTAGTTGCTACTCTCATAAAATCAATCTTGGCTGTGAATATAAATCTGAATGTGTAGACTCACATCATGTGCTTGCCTTTTAATCTTATGTGCTGATTTATGATGCCACTAAATATAAATATGAATGTGTAGACTCACACCACAGTAGTTATATTGCTGATTGAATATGTGCATGTTGTATGTATGCATTGCAGTTATATTGCTGATTGAATATTGCTTGCTTCCGTAATACCATTTATGATGCCATTTATCTAACCACTTGTTCCCTGTAGGAAAGTGGCAAGTGATTTCTCAAGGTAAACAGAGCTCGACATCACCAACCTAGCAGCTTCAATCCAGACACTTAGAGATAAGCAATGGCAAGGAAGAAAGAGCCTGCTGGTAAGAAATGATCGCCTTGTTCTTATGCTGCTAGTTTTCTAATGACTGTTTGCACATATGCTAAGTATAGAAATTTGTCTAGCTTGTTCTTATAATCTGGTAATTGAAAATCTACTAAGAGCCTGCTGGTATGAAATGAGCTCCTTGTATGCTGCTAGTTTTCTAATGATTGTTTGCACATATGCTAGGTATAGAATTTTTCTTAGCTTGTGATTATAATCTGGTAATTGAAAATGTACTAAGAGCCTGCTGGTATGAAATGAGCTCCTTGTGCTTATGCTTCTAGTTTTCTAATTGGGTTAATCTACTAGTATTAAATGTAACTAAAACCTGATTGGATTATTTAGTTGTTTGAGTTGTCTTGCTCTCCTATGCATTTCAACCATTCATCTAATGGTCATATTTTCTCTATTCATGTAAAGAAGCGCCCCTCACTGAGTATGAGAAGGTTAGGGATAAGCTTATGATGAGGAACAACCGTATTCTTCAGTCTCTTGGTATTCCCGCGGTAGTATCAATGATTAGAAGGTCACGTGCGGGCAAACAAGGTAGTGCACTTACCACTGAGGAATCTGCCATAACAAACGGTGGAAGCTCAGATTATAATCAACAGGATGATGAAGTTATGGATGGAGAGGAAGTTGATGACATTGTAGTGCAAAAGAATGTGAAGGTGCAAATTCTTTATCTTGTTTGGAGGGGTGGGAGTACTAAAATGCTTTGTGCTTCCTTGTTTATCTTTCATTTCTTGTTACTTGCCATTGATGCTTAATGCCATTTTACTTGTTTATATGAGGCCCAGAAGTCTAGGAGGAAGAAGAGTGCAGTCAAGAAAGTAAGCAAGAGCAAGAATAGTCCGGAAACATTAACAACAATGGCTCCAGGAAGGGTTTTTGCGGTACCTCCTGGAGGAACGAAGAGAATGCTGGAAACAGAAGAAGAACCTTCTCCTAGAATGACTAGGCAGAAATCAAAGGAGACCGCTGTACCTAACCGTGAAGAAAGCCCACTGCGTCAGGATGATGTGTTTGTGCCCATTGATGAAGGAAGCTCTCTCCGTCTTGAACTCAGCCCTGTTTCACATACTGTGGACAGGAATCAGCCTCTAGACTATGCTGATTTTTCTGGAGACCATGAGGAGGCAATGAATGATGAAGGCAAGTCCATCTTGTACTTCTCTTCTTTTACTTGTTCATTGTTTGGAATGTAAAGACAGCATATATGGGTGACTGTATCCAATGATGTTTTAATGTTTCCTTTTCAGGTACTCTTGCCATGGTAAAGAAAGCTGTTGTGGCCAAGAATTTTAGGAAGGGCTCGGGGTTAGAAAAGCTAACGAAGGGGCTGGGAGCAAAGGTGAGGATTGAAATAACTGAAGGGATGAAGAGTCCGGAGAAGCCTATGCAGGCTGCGAAGCTAGCATCAGAGGCAGGACTCATTGTGAGAACTCATATGTCAATTCTTCCTCACTTCAAGGAATTCAAAAAGGACACAAGCCTGGTGAAAGACTACATGGGAAAAGTTGCAGTAAGCTCTCTATGCTGATTCTATGTTGGTGACTGTTCTTTCTTCCCTGTTACACATATCATATGGTTACTAATCTTGCCATTGCCCTCTTTGCTACCTTGGTAGGGAAACTTTGATATGGACACCGATTCAACTGACGTTCAGGCCGCGTGCAATGATATCCTAAAGAATTTGTCCAAGAACAGACGTCATTATGTCAAGAAGCAATATTTTGATAAAGTCGAAGCAAGCCAGGTCAGCATCAAATCGCTTGTTGCATAATAACAGATTCTAAATGGCAAAAGCTGGTTGATCTGTGGTCAAGTCCAAGACACAAGGTATGTTAGTACCTTGCTTTACCATGTGCATGCCACCTGTCTTATTTACTTTGTTGTATGCAAAAGATGATGGGATGTACCAATCTGCAGGACACCTGTAGGAAGAACAAGGATAATAGAACAAAAGTCAAGTTTGGGCAAAAAACTGGTTCACGCTGCTATCTAGCTCATGTGCATGCAATTGTAAGATCCACATTGCTGTTTTCCTCTATTTTTTCCCTTCACACATTAGTAACTTTCTCGCAAAAGCTTATGGTTTGATTCTTGCTGAAACATTTTCAGAAGGAGGAAAGAAAGGTTGATAAGCTGTCTGCTGTTGAGATGTTCAAGGTAACCCATAACAGCACCAAGGATGGCTTTTCAGAGGAGGCTAAGATTGCCATAGTAAGTCACACTTTCAGTCTGTTTATGGTTTTGTTAATTACTGCATAGTAGGTGGTAATCGTCCGATGAAAATGTTTTGTAAGATTTTGAATACATAGGAGGTGGTAAGAGTCTGTGTTGGTGTCTGTGTATGTGTGCACCAAATGCTAGAAGTGTGGTTGCTGTAGTTATTACATAATTCTTGTGATTTGCTCCTAAAAACCTGTTGCCATATCTCAAATCTTTAATGAAACAGCCATTTATTCAGTTTTAGCTGTGTTTGCAAATTTAATTGTATTCCAAGATGAAATCTGAACTCAATTCTTTGATGAAGTGTTGCCTTTATGTAATGTAATCTGGAGCATAGTTTTTATCCTTTATGTCAATGTATAGCTGCTATTCTTGTACTTGCTGATAAACTGTATGATATTGTGTGTCAGATTGAAATGGAAAAGAAGATGGATGCTCCTGTACCAGAAGGCGAATCGCCCAAATCTGATGTAGAGGTTGTTGCCGAGGTTTTGACCAAGAAAAGCACATTCCTGAAGAATGTCGGTCTGCAGTCAAGCTCTACTAACAAGACCAGCAAGTCGAATGCTGTTGTTACTGCTCATGTGCTTGATCTTGAAGAGAAGCTGTAGAGGTCGGAGCACCAAACCGAAGCCATGCGCGCAGAGATGGCTGCCATGAAGAAGAAGGCCGAAGAACCTGAAGCTGCACAGGCCTTGCTTCTCAGAAGGGCCGAAGAGAATGATGCGAGGTATGCTCAGCTGTTGGCGCTGCTTTCAAGTAAACCTACAGGGAACTAGTGTTGTCCAGTGACTTGGTGCTATTTTGGTAGTGAACTTGTTAGCAAATTGGTGCTATTTTGGCAGTGCACTTGGTGCTATGGCTGTGAACTCGGGTGTGAAGTGTGGCTGTGAACTTGGATGTATATTTTGGCTATGAACTTGGATGTATCTTTTGGCAGTGAACTTGGCTGTGAACTTGGGTTCGATAAGTTATGTAAACTTGGATGTGGAATTTATAATGTTGGCTGTGAATTCAAAATTTGTCTGGTTATTCAAACTCATGTTATTATTATCTTGCAATTTGTCCAAGTTGACTGGTTATTCAAGAATTGTCCTGACATAAAGGCAACAAAATGGACTCTTATTCAGCCCAGATGACTGGAAAAACACCACGGCCCAGATGACTGAAAAGGCCATGGCCTGGTCCAAAAATGCTTGAATCCAATATACAAACTACAATTAAAAATAAAAAGCTGTAATTAAAATGGCCGAAAGGTGGATCAGGCCAAATATATATGGGCTACAAAAACCCCATGCCCCATATTATATTGTCTGGAATTCTAAAATAGAAAAAAAGAGACCAAAATAGGCCCTTTGCCCAAAACAAATGTGGGCTGTAAAATGGCCACGGCCCAAGAGCATGAACGATATCAGCCCATATAAATAACCAAAATGGACCGTGCTGGTTTTGAATACGACGATCTAATATCGTCATAATTTTGCCACGTAGGCTCTGCCATGTAGGAACCGACGTGGTGAGGCTTGACAGCCTGTGATGATACTGGATCGTCATAGAGTTTATTATGATGCATTATCGTCACAGACGGTTATGACGATCTGGTGCAAAACTTCATTGTGTGCAATTACTGACACTCAGTTTTTGACTATATGTTTTTCGTCATAAGATCGTCATATATGGTACACAGTGACGATTCAGTGACGAAAATGGAGCGTCATGTATCAGCAGATTCCTTGTAGTGCAACTCCTCTGCCTCCCTCTGCACCTATAAGTTTCCTTTCGACCTAAAAAACAAGGGGGGTTCGATAGTTTTCCAAAAAGAGTTCCGCTCTGCCGCCGCCACTAGAAACCAAGATTCGGATCTAGAAACTCCGTTCTAGCACCCTGCCGGGACGGGGAATTTGGAGATGATCATCACCATCATCATCACCAACGCATCTCCATCAACCACCAATGTTTCCCTCATCCATGAGTGAGTAATCCCCCACTGTAGGCTTGGGGATGGTAGGGATTGGATGAGTTCTATCATGTAATCGAATAAGATATGTTAGGGCATAGTGCCTAGTATCTCTATTAGTGCTATTTGACTTTGTTGCTACTTGTTGTGCTTAATGCTTGTCACTAGGGCCCGAGTGCCATGATCTCAGATCTGAACTTATAATTGAATCATTATGATAATATTGTTTGTGATCTTATCTGCAAGTTGTGTACACATATCATTGTCCGGATCCAAAGGCCCCAAAGTGACAATAATTGGGACAACCAGAGGGGATGGCTGTGGTGTGAGGAACACATGTGTTCATGGAGTGTTAATGCTTTGCTCCGGTGCTCTATTAAGAGGAGCACCTTAATTGCCAGTAGTTCCCTAGAGGCCTCGCTGCCACGGGCTAGCTGGACAGAAGATGTTGTGCAAGTTTTCATTGCGAGCACGTATGACTATATATGGAGCACATGCCTAGGATTTTTTAGTACTTGGGTGCTTTTTATTATTTATCTGCAATGCCCTAGATCTTGAAGTTACATGGTTAGACGTGTCCATGCAACTCCCGTCCATCCATCCCTATGCCTACCACACTCGAATCCTACTGTTACCGTTACCGTTACTGTTACTATTACTCCTATTTCACTGTTGCTGTTGTTGTCGCTGTTGCTGTTGCTTTGCTGTTGCTACTGATAAACTTCTGTGAGCAAGAACTATTTCCAGGTGCAACTGAACTGACAACTCATTTGTTAAGGCTTGCAAGTATTATTTGGCTCCCCTTGTGTCGAATCAATAAAGTGGATAATACTACCCACGAAGACTGTTGCGATCCCCTATACTTGTGGGTCAACAATGATCATGCGGCCGGTGGCGATCAACCGGTTGATTGGCAAGTAGGGTCTCGCCGCAGAACTCAGGCCAGGCCGGCCAGGCCCCACAGTGGGCGCCACTATCGTGGGAATGGCACGACAGATGTTGCGATTGGTAGCGAGTAGTAGCAGGAAGGGCAAGGGCGGCCAACCATCTGCGGTGCAAGATGAGGGCAGAGACACAAGGATTTACCCAGGTTCGGACTCCTAGAGGGTAAAGACCTACTCCTGCTAGATTGTATTATTGAGAGATTACAAGGGTGGCGAGCTTGACGGCTAAACAGCGAGTCGATGGGGTGTATGATGGAACATGACTCCAGAGAGTACCCTAGGGAGGTTTATATAGGGGTACCTTGCTAGGGTTTACAGATATACAACCGAGTTAGTTAAGGACTCGGAGGCTTGACCTAATCCGACTGGGCCTAGCTATGCTCCTAGGCCTCTAGATTCTAGTCGCTAGGCTCCTTCTTGGGTCGCGATCCAGTCGTCGTCTTGCAGGCCCACTCGCTGAGAGTTGGATCCTATGTGGAACGTCCTGCTAGGCATACCCCATTTGGCATATCCCCATCAATGATGATGCTAGGAGGTATAGCAGCTCACTATGCACCTCATAGAGAAGGTGGTCGGACTTGAGGTTGTGGTGGTGGCGAGCTCCGGGCCGAGCAGGGACATCAATGCTTTCCCTAGCTCGTGTCGGATCCTCCTTGCTCCAGGTGGTCGACCGGTTCCGAGATGTCACGGCTTGCTCATGTAAACGAAGGCGAGGCGCTCGCAGTGGGAGGGCAGTGACAGGAGGAAGGAGATAGCGATTGGCGTCGGGCTCCAGCGAGTGTGCGAAAACGATGACTGGGAGATGGCGGAAGCAAGGCTTAGGGCTAGGGTTTTACAGGAGATGTGCTTGTAGAGGGAGAGGAAATGACCTCGATCCCGACCCAAAGTAGTTGTTAAGGATAGGGATGGAAGCTGGCTAGCTCTTTCTTTAGGAAGAGGATAGGAAGAAGGGGAAGCACACACACTCGACACGGCGTGGGGGCTATGCTGTCGCACGTGATGCAACTAGGGAGAATAGGAACATGTTGTAGGATCCCTGGCAACCGGGGTTCCACTTCCCCACGTTGAGCAAGCCCCGCGCCAAGGGATCTCCCCTCTAAAGAGGCAACATGCTTCAGGAGGGGACCCAACCGAATGGGCCTCTTGAGGCGTATGCCTTCGAGCCTCGGATACTATGGAGCACCTCCGAGGTAGGGCAGTAACTTTGCCCAGCAGAGTTCTAACTACCGCCCGACAGGAAGTATAGCGTCCCTGCGATGCTGGGCGCCTCGGTAAAGAAGACTCGGTCCACCCCTCTTTTGTAGGAAAAGGACGATCAACCTCGTGGTGGACGACTCCTTCTATTGCCGTTTTGATGATAAAAGGGAAAAAGAAGAGGGCGCCGGGTGAAGACAAGCGACGTCGACGAAGGATGCTTTACAGGATGGCGGAGCTGAGCCAGACAAGCTAAACCGAGTCCATGCAAAGTAGCATCCTAGACCGGGTCCTCGAGGGGCGGCATTGTGGACGCTCTTCCCGCCCAAGGGCTACGGAAAGAGGCCCGACACCGCCCTATATAAGGGACCCTCCTCCTACCGTAGAACGGATCGATCCTCAGCAATCTAAACCCTAGACATTCATCCTCCATTGTACCCTCACGAAGCCAAGCAAGCAATACAACAAAGCATGAGTAGGGGATTTACCTTCTCACGAGGGTCCCGAACCTGGGTAAAAAACCCTATGTCATATTTTTGTCGTGGTTGTTGCTCCGCCGTCGCCACCATCGCCGGGGTACCTTGGGAACACGTGTTTAGCCACCCTCTCGAACCAAGGGATCGTTGGGCCCTAGTTCCTTCACGGGACAAATCTCCGATATTCAGAGCACCGGGTAGGGGGATGAGATGTTCTTTCAAGATCTTCTTTGACCTCATCCTCATGTCGACCCGCGTCGAGATCCGTGCTGAGTATGCGCTCCTCCACGGGCCGAGCAGGGTCAGACTGAGTCGGCCCCGTGACGCGCCTCCTTCGAGCAGGACCCATGGACCGAGGACGATAGAGGATATACCTACCGCCCCTCGCAGGAGTCCCCATCCTCCTCGTGCGGCACCACCTCGTTGTCTCGCACCGCGTATGCATCCACGACGAGTGTCTCACACCCGAGGGAGCCAAGCGCATGGTGCAGGAGCTCCTAGACCACCTGTCGGCCGAGCCAGACAAGGATAGGTGGTGTGATCGAATCGCTAAGCTCCTCGACGTCGCCACGCTCTCCCCGCATGAGCAGGGGCTCGAGGAGAGGATTAGGCCCGGGGGCTAGGGGCTCGTGTCCGGCCCAACACCACGATGGGGTCCTCACGCCCGACCAGGTGACCCCACAGGAGGCAAATAGATGCCAGATAATCTTTCCCCCCACAGTTGCGGCCCCACCACGTGGGCGCGAAGACCGTCTCACTGAGGAAATCACCGCCAGGCCGGTAGAACCGTGCGGCCCTTTCTAATGGCACGGCGGTGCAGGCCAACGACTTCCTCGCCCTCCCAAAGGTGCTATGCCGTGTGGTCTGGCCGCACAGTTCTGCCCCGAGACGCCGATGCATTACGATGGAATGACCAACCCGTGCGATTTCTTGCAGCTCTACACCACGGGCATCGAGGCTGCGGGAGGAGATGATCGCATCATGGTGAACTGGCTCCCCCTGTGCCTAAAGGAGACGGCTAGCACATGGCTGATGAATCTGCCAGAGGACTCCATCAACTCATGGGCAGAACTCAGCTCCCTCTTCATCGTGAACTTCAAGGGAAGCTATGAGCGCCTCCTCACATACTTTGACCTCTCTCAGGTGTGCCAGGATCCTGGAGAGACCCTCTTCAGGTTCCTGCAGAGGTTCAGCCGAGTCCGCAACAAGATCCCCAAGATCTTGGACTCCATCGTCATCACCACCTTCTATGAGGGCGTCGAGGACGTCAAGATGAGGGATAAGATCATTATCAAAGGCGAAAGCCTCACCACGGCTGCCGAGCTCTTCGTCATGGCTGAAAAGTGCGCTAAGGCAGAGGCATGATGGCTGTTTGGGCTTGCCGAAGCCGAAACCACTCCCAAGACATCAGGGGATCGATCAAGGGTGAGGACAAGGATTCCAAGCGCAAGACTGCCGTCGTCCTCACCTCTGAGTCGGACCGGAAGAGTCCTCGCGAGGAGCACAACAAGGGGGAACGGGATGACAGCATGTACTGCCACTTCCATAAGAGGAACGAGCACCCCACCGACGACTTCTATGAGCTCAAGAAGCTCCGCGACATGCACAATAGCCAAAGAAAGGGAAGGCCTGGTGGTGAGATTGGTAGGGCGAGAGGTGGTCACCACGGGGGCAAGCGCTGGAACAACAACTCCGGGAGTTGCGACACTCTACAAATGGGCCATCAAGCCAATGTCACACAACATCGCTGTCCATAGGGGAAAAGGCCGTACCGAGGATCCTAGGGGCTATAAGGTGCCGCAAGGAGCTATCACGTGCATCCTTGGTGGATCCCAAGCCCTGGTATCCAACTGGCACCTTCAAGTTGCTCACTCGCTGCCGCCAGGCCAGGGGTTCCGTCCCCAAAGCTCAAGTGGTCACGGTACCCAATTACCTTCGACGCTCGTGACCACCCCGTCTCCACCAGGCCAGTGGGCACACTCCCCATGATCTGCACTCCCACCATCAACAACATCACGATTGTGAAGACTCTCATCGATGGAGGCGCTAGTTTGAACATGATCTCGACCGAGACGTTCGCCTAGCTGCAGGTGCCCTACGACAGGCTGATGCCGACCATGCCGTTCTCCAGAGTGACGGATGGAACCACCACACCCATTGGGCAGGTGCGTCTCCCTGTCATGTTCGGGACACCCGACAACTACCGGATCAAGCTTTTCGAATTCGATGTGGCTCACATCGAGCTCCCATACAATGTCATCCTTGGCTACCCTACGCTGGACCAGTTCATGGAGGCAACTCACCACGCCAACAACATCCTCAAGATGCCCGGAGGCAACATCGGAATCATCACGATCTGCTGCGACGAAGTGGAGGCCCTGTGCTCCCTTGAGCACGCCTACAAAGCGGCGGCCACCACCTACCCTGAGGACGTGGATGCGCTGGATTACGCCGGGGGCTCCTCGAGGAGGAGGCATATGGCCGCCTTGGAGAACGCCATGGCCAAGAGGGCAGCAACCACGCTGTTTCCACATCCCGAGGGGAAGGTCTCGGTTGGCACTCGAGCCTTCTAGAGCGACCGGGCCTCGCCACCACCTACCCTCATGAGCACCGAAGAGGCTCTAGAAAACTGCCTTGACCCGGGGGCTCCTGACTTTCCGATGGACTGCACCTAGCGCGCGGACAACACCGACATCCCTCTAGAGGGCAGCTAGGATACCAGCCGAGCAGGAGCTCACGACAGCGGGAAGGTGTACAAGCCTCTCCAAGAAACGCACCCGACTCCATGACTTTTTGAAGGTGACCCTCGAGAAACTCTCATATCCTTTGCAGCCTTACTTTCAATAAGATCCCGTGCAAGCCACGGCGGTACTGTAATAAGCTTGAACTCTCAACAGTATTTTGGATCTTGTGCTCGGCGCACGCTTTGCCATTTGGTTTTTCCTTGGAAAGGTCATCTCTGAAAACCGTACCCAACTAGGTTCCCTCACATGCACCTCACGAGCGGGGGGCTATGCACGGCGCCTGACACTGGTCACTCCCCGACATCATCAGAGTCTAAAGTGTCAAGCTCTAAACTTACGGCATGTTCCTCGGCTGGAATTTACCTCACCCACGATCTCTGGTGCTTGTGTCCCTCGCGTGGCGCATGTATCGAGATCCAGTGGTACGTGTGTTTTCCCCTATGGCCCTCTCTTCGAAAGGTCTATGGGGCGTCTTGTGAGGGATCATCCCCCTCTGTTCGCCTTGTGAGGGATCATCCCCCTTTGTTCGTCGTGTGTTCGAGATCCAGTGGTACGTGTGTTAGATCTACACTTACAGAATGGGTCCGGCTACGAGTTACCTCGCTCACGCTCATGGACCTCAAAAAGAAAAACACCCCTTTTTACAAACGACTCGCGAGACCCTGTCCCTCCGCTAAGCTTGTATGGGACCTAAAGAGTGAGCTCTGAACTTATGGACTGGGTCCGGCGACGAGTTACCTCACCCACGGTTCCTGATATTTAAAAAACTAACCTTTTAAGCATTAGCTCGCGAGGCCCTGTTCCCCCGAGCTCTTCTAGGACCTAACGTGTGGAGCTCTGAACTCACAGCCCTTCCCTCGGCCACAAGTTACCTCCCCTACGGTTCCTGGCCCTTCAAAAACAGAAATAAAATTTCGTGTGGGCCGTTGGACCCTTCTCGAGAGGCCAGCTGGTCCAACACTTGCCCTATGATTTTCTCCTCGAGAAGCTTCCGATGCAACCCTAGAGATACCCTTACTAGCGGGTAACTTCGCAGGTCCTAGAGTGTGAGCTCTGAACTTGCAGGCCTAAACAACAGTAAATTACCTCACCTATGGGACCTAGTGCTCAAAACGCTTCACATAAGCACCTTTCAGGTCCCCAGCAACATGCATCCTCACACAACGGTCATCCCCTCGGGAGGCACCCTAGAGAGGCACGTGAGGCAAAGCCCCTCCATGTCGTAGCCGCTACTCGCAGTGTGTCAGGTATCGGCCCATGCAGCGCTCCACCTAGAGACCAGTAGAGACAATCCCGCCAGTGGGCCCACGCCTAGGCGGCCACATCTAGGCTCGCTCCCTTTCCCTCGGGAAGTGCGTAGTGCCTTTCCCTGCATAGCTAAGACATAAGGGCGCCCGAACCTCGCGAGGTAGCATCCCCACTCAAGAGCGCGGGACGCACCAAACCCCTCCACGAGGGTGCGTGGGGAAACCTCTCTTTGAGATAACTACTCTGATCCGCTGTGATCGGCAAGATACGGTGGAGCCACCTGGGCAACCTAAGGTCCAAATGCCTAAGAAATCCCCTGCGAGGGCCTGGGGGATACCCTCCTAAAGCACTAAAAGACCCCGCGGGCCTACTCCAACGGGTTTCACAGCGTGACAGTTCGGTTCTTTGGCCGGAAGGCGCCCTGCCAGCTGTGCATCACGAGCATCGCCTGCAGGAACCACCTCCTAAAGTGACATGACTATAACCTCGCCTCATGAGGGCTTAGGCCCGAGTCACTCGGCCCCTCGACGGAGGCGTTCAACGGCTCAGGAGGATCGTCCCTATAGATAGAAAGCACTATGCAGCGAACAAACAAAGAACTCCAGGCACAACAAGAACATAAAAGAGAAGGCCAATAGAAGAAGCGCTAGTATGGGAGTTTGTCCTAAAGTCTCAGTTACAAAATAGAAGGATTGTGGCAAGTGCGAAGATCCACGGCATGCCCATTTATTGGTTCGCCTCGCGACCCGAACACATAGGTGGAGCGTGACCGCTCTTGGTGCCGCCAAGTCATACACGACTACCTGAAAGTCCTTCCTGGAGTCGCACCTAAACCACAACACATAGTCGCGGCCGATCTCGTGGTCACGAATGAAGATCTTCCAGCCGAAGGTAAAGTACACCTCCTCCGGCGAAGGAGTTTCAACCCCCACAGACCACTCTCCACTACCTACTGAGTGCCTCAGGCACGCGTATCCCCCGTAGCGGCCCTGCGCCACGAGAGCAAAGCACACAGGAAGTGGCACACGGGAGGACCAATCGTCCTCCTTTAGGATGAGGACAAAGTCGCCCACCGGCTCCGAAAGGCCCCCATCCTCGTCCTTGGGAGAAAGGTGGGGCTCCCCTGGGGGAATGAATCAAACGACCGCAGTCTGGGCACATTTGGTCACACCCGGGGCCACGGTCCCCGTCCACCTCAGAAGGCGCAGGACGGCTCCGGCGAGTTTGGAGGTCACTCTCTCGTTGTTGCGCCCGATGACACTTAGCCGGGAGATCCCCCTCTGTTCTAGACATTGTCGCCTTGCCCTTCTCCATGGCTAAGAAGCGCCTGGACATCATGGAGAGGACAAAGATTCGACACGAGAGCGCAAGAAACTGGAAGGAGGGTGCCGAGGAAGTGAAAGATTCCTTCCACACCTCCCTGATTTAACTAAGTCAGTCGAAAAGACGCATCACTGCGCCGCGCATTCCGTATTAACTCCTGGACCCCATATGCCACAACGTCGTGGGAACAACTCCCGGAGCAGGAAGAGTGCGCCCCGAATCCATGGAGAAGGATGCGTGGCCGTTTGGGCTTCACGACCGAGATTCGAGCACACCAGGTCTTCTTTGACCAAACGGGCGTGGGGGCCCGCCCACTATCAAGGGCCATTTACCCTTTCGAGCCCACAGAAGGACATGTGCAGGTCTAGCACCCGGGGCTACTTTCAGAGCCCGGGCAACCGGGGTGCCACGTCCCCGCGTTGAGCGAGCCCCGCGCCAAGGGATCTCCGCTCTCAGGAGGCAACATGCTATAGGAGGGGACCCAACCGAATGGGCCTTTTGAGGCGTACACCTCGCGAGGGACTGGACCTCCGGAGGGAGTCTTCTGCGTCACACTGCGTCACACTGCGTTCCTTTGAGACTCAGATACTACGGAGCACCTCCGGGGCAAGGTAGTAACTTTGCCCAGCAGAGTTCTAACTACAGTCCTGATAGGAAGTACAATGTCCCTGCGACACTGGTTGGCTGAGTAAAGAACACTCAATGCACCCACCTTTTTGCAGGGAAAGGACGATCAATCTCATGGTGGATGACTCCTTCTATTGCCGTTTCGGTGATAGAAGGGAAAAAGAAGAGGGCATCGGGTGAAGACAAGCGATGTCAACAAAGGACGCTTTACAGGAGGACGGAGATAACCCGGACGAGCCGAACCAAGTCCATGCAAACTAGCCTCCTAGACCGAGTCCTCGAGGGGTGGCACTGTTGACGCCCTTCCCGCCCAAGGGCTGGGGAAGAGGCCCGATGCTACCCTATATAAGGGACCCTCCTTCTACCTTAGAATGGATCGATCCTCAGCGATCTAAACGCTAGACGTTCATCCTCCATTGTACCCTCTCAAAACCAAGCAAGAAATACAACAAAGAAAGAGTAGGGGATTTACCTCCTCACGAGGGTCTCGAACCTGGGTAAAAAACCCTATGTCATTTTTCTGTTGTGGTTCTTGATCCGCCATTTCCACCGTCGCCGAGGTACCATGGGAACGCGTGTTCAGGCCCCCTTCAAACCAAGGGATCGTTGGGCCCTAGTTCCTTCACGGGAAAAATCTCCGACATAGGTCCATGCCCTTGTTTGATGTCCACTCAACTTGGTTGCACCAGAGCAGGGAGAGGGGTTCGGGTGTAGGTCGATCATAGGCATCCATCGCCTCACCTCCGAGTACGACTCGGCCAATAGCAACATGGCTGAGACCGACGCTGCCGCAGATGATGCCTACTCGGCGACCCCCGCCTTGGCCGCCGGGTCCATCATTGCCGCGTCCCCAGAAGGCTCCATCGCGCGAGTCT
The DNA here is from genome assembly GCA_916181665.1 of Avena sativa. Taxonomy (NCBI): domain Eukaryota; kingdom Viridiplantae; phylum Streptophyta; class Magnoliopsida; order Poales; family Poaceae; genus Avena; species Avena sativa. Next base: position 335,439,457 of record OV702297.1, on the reverse strand, counting down.
CCAACACGGGGGATTTCGAAGACTCCACTCTGGGTTGGAAAATTCCGGCGATCTCCATGTTGGATCCAGTCGCTTTGTCGTATCCTATATGGCGAGCGGCACGAATGCCTCGCCGGACCCCTTCTCCACACTGATCCCGCCAACCGCGACGGTGGCGGAGATCGAGGAAGCCCGCCTATGGCTGGAGGAGGCGACACGCAAGGAGTAGGCCGAACGTGAGAAGTTCCGCTTCGAGCAAGCAACGGCGCAGGAGCTGTCGCTCTACCACCAACGCTGCATCAGGACGCGCTTGAACCCCAGCGTTCAGGGTCGCACCCTAAACTTTGACGAAGACAATGACCCCACTTGCGCAGCCGAGCACGTGATATGCAAAAACACACCGCCCGTCATTAGAGCCCGACCTCCACCAGGAGCACTAGTGAGTGGAGCACCCCCCCGCCACCCGGCCGCACGCCTCCGCCCAACCAGACGAGAATCCTCATCTCTCTGCAAGAGCGGGACGCGAATGGGCTCCCACTGTACTCCACCCTGATGGACAACGTCATCGAGGGGCAGACCATGGTCGCCAAGATCAACATCACTGGGGAAGGCGCCCTGCAAGTCCAATACTCGCCAAGGCCGTTGAGCAACAAGCCGCGGGAGCCAACTCACGGGGGCGGATGTGTTCCCGCTCCTCCATGAGCAGGGCGGCCTCGAGCGGCCGCCCAACAATCGCCAACACCCTCAACTGCCCACCACCCGAGCCCCTGCAGCATCAACCATGGGTCACGCAACCAGCGCTCTCCACCAACGACCCATGACCTGTGAGCAACACGGTCGCCGCCAATGGGCAACCAATCGATGTGCGGACCCACATCATCAACAACCAAGTTTGGCGCGCACGCCAGCCCAACAACTTGAGGCACACCCTCACTAACTGTAACAACGGCGAGCTAAGGGGCTCCCTTAGTCGAGTCAAGCCCCAGTGCTTCGGGCCCATGATCCGGGACGAAAAATACCCATCCAACTTCAAAGCGCCCGAAGGAGATCGAGAAGTATGACCCCACGGATGACCCATCCATGTGGCTGGACACATACCTCATGATGATGGGAATCGCCGACCACACCAACCTCCTTGCCTCTCATTACCTCCCCTTTATTATGGAGGGAGCGACTCGGCAATGGATCAACACCATTCCCCCAGACAACATCGACTCATGGGAGGAGATGTGTGAGGCCTTTGTCAGGCACTCCGAGGGTTCCTACACCCGTGCCACCACCATCGAGGACCTGGAGCGATGCGTCTAGGGACAACGCGACTCGACCTGCCACTGGTTCCAACGGTGGAAGGACATGTGGATCAACGCCGCCGGCATCCACCCGGACACGGCGATCCTTTGCTTCAAGAACTTGTGCCGATATGATCCACTGGTCACCATGGTCAGGACGGTGTACAAGGCACTCGACAACATCCCTGACCTCCTCGAAATCACCAAGAGATACGCAGAGGAAGACCCGAACCAAGAAACCAATGACGATTCGGGGGAAATCGTTGCCCAAATGGCCATGACAACGGACAACAACGCGAACTGCGCTACAGCAACACTCGCCTCACCGGCAAGCGCCGTGGTGACGGGTGAGTCGAGTTCATGGCCAATGCCGGCTACGCGCCAAGCGAGCCGAAGAACTTTCGCTGCGACAGAGGAAACAACCGTGATAGCGAAACTACCACGCGAGGCCGAAATTCGACCCCGCAGCTCTCCTACACCAACCCTGTGTCTACCACAACAGGGAGGGGAAGCCCGCCACCCACACTACCGTTGACTGCCACTCCCTGAAGGAGATCGAGAATGAAAGGAGAGCAAGGGAAGACCCCAACAACAACCTGCCAAATGTCGGGGCCTTTGGCAACGACGTTGGCTCGCTGCACACCTTCACCGGGCTCGGCACCAAAATGCGAGAAGAAAGTCCTCGCCCATGCAGTCTCCGTCAACGCGGTGTCCCGGGTCGACGTCCCTCGCTTCCTCAACTGGTTCGAGCAGCGCATCACATGGAGCTGCATGGACCACTCGCCACAGATCGAGTACCCCGGGCGAGTCACCCTAGTAGTCAAGCCCAAAGTAGGCGACTACTGGCTCCCTAAGACATTAATGGATGACAGGAGCTCCATCAACATCCTCTACCTAGACATGTTTAGGAGACTGCAGCTCCCACAGTGGATGATCAAGACAACTCTCACCACCTTCCACGACATCGTCCCTGGTCGAAAGGCATATCCGATCGGCAAGGTGACGCTGCCAGTCACCTTCGGCACACCCGCCAACTTCCGCAACAAGCGGATAGTCTTCGAGCTGGTGAACTTCCGCAGCCCGTACCACTGCGTCCTGGGGCGACAAGCGTTCACCAAATTCATGGCAGCACAACACTACGCGTACAACATGATGAAGCTCCCATGACCATGCAGCATCATCAACGTCCACGACGACCCCGATTGGCCATGGAATGCGAGGAAAAAGGCGCCAAACTCGCGGACGCCGTCATCGCTGCAGAGAGCAACCACGCTGAGGAGCTCGCCAGATATGCGAGTGAAGTCGACAAAGATGACCCCACAATCCTCAAGAATCCCAACACGAAGAACACCGGCTCGACAGTGTTCGAGGCCACCACACACACCCGCATCGTCGAGCTGGTCCTAGGCGACTCCAGCCAGACGGTCATCATCGGGGCGGGCATGAGCCCCGCATAGGAAAGCGCTCTCGTCGACTTCCTCCGTGAGAATCACAACATCTTCGCATGGAAGCCATCTGACATGCCAGGTGTCCCGAGGGAACTCGCCGAGCACAAGCTTAATGCCGACCCCAAAGAACGACCTGTGAAGCAGTTGCTGCAGCCCTTCAATGAAGAGCGCCGCCAAGCAATTGCCGATGACGTTCAACGTCCACTCGCTGCAGGCTTAATCCGACCAATTAATTACTCCAAGCGGCTGGCAAACCCAGTCCTGGTCATGAAGAATAACAAGACCTGGATAATGTGTATCGACTACACCAACCTCAATAGCGCCTGCCCAAAGGAGCAGTTCGTCCTCCCGTGCCTCGACCAAATAATCAATTTGACTGCTGGCTTGGAGTTGTTGTGCTTCCTCGATGCGTACTCTGGTTATAACCAGATCAAGATGGTGGTCGAGTACGAGGAGAATACGGCCTTCATCACGCCATTCTGCGCCTATTGCTACACCGCCATGACATCCAACCTCAATAACGCCAGCGCGACCTACTAGTGTTGCATGCAGAAGTGCCTCGCGAGTCAAATTGGCCACAACATCCACGTCTACATCGACTACGTGGTGGTCAAGTCCAATCGCCAGAGCGACCTACTCGCCGACCTGGCCGAGACCTTCGTGAATCTGTGGAGGTACAAGATCAAGCTCAAACCAGGGAAGTGCACCTTTGGCATACCCACTGGACAGCTCCTGGGGTACATAGTCTCCAAGCGAGGCATCGAGGAGAACCCCACTAAGATTGACACAATCGCACGGCTCAGGAAACCCGAGTGCCACCGTGACGTCCAGAAACTGTTCGGTCGAGTCGCGGCTCTCAGTCGCTTCATTCTCCATCTAGGCGAGAAGGCAATGCCTCTCTACCTCCTGACGCGCAAGAACCCCACGTTCCAATGGGACAAAGAGGCGGACGACACGCTAAGCGCACTCAAAGAAGTGCTACTCGTCACGCCCCTACTCTCCGCCCTCGTCGAGAAGGAGCCGATGCTCGTCTACGTCACGGCATCCGCATGAGTCGTCAGCACCATCATGGTTGCCGAGCGACCAGAAGATGGAAAGGAGCTCCCCGTATAGTGCCCTGTCTACTACATCAGCGAGGTCCTCACGGACTCACGACAGCGCTACCCGTAGTACCAGAAATTGGTATACGCGGTCTTCAGAGCCTAGCGGCGGCTCCCGCACTACTTCCAAGAGCACCCAATCACGATCGTCTCCTCCACGCCTCTGCATGACATCATTTGCAACCGCGAGGCGACCTGGTCGGTTGCCAAGTGGGTCGTCGAAATCGGAGTCCAGAACATCAAGTACGAGCCACGCAAGGCGATCAAGTCACAGGCTCTAGCAGACTTCCTCGCCGACTGGGAGGAGGCGCAGCAGCCACATGAGATGCCCTACCTCCACTACCGGTCGCTCCACTTCGACGGGTCCAAGAACGTGGACGGCGTAGGGGCAGGGATCATACTCACCTCCCCCAAAGGTGACAAGCTCCGCTATGTGTTGTACCTCTATTTCACGCCCTACACCAACAACATGGCCGAATACGAGGCCCTCCTCCACAGCATGTGGGCCGCCAAGGAAATGAATGTCAATCGCCTTCGGTGCTATGGCGACTCTGACCTCATCGCCGCACAAGTCGCCGGTACATGCGATACCGTTTCCCCCACCATGGAAGCATACCGCCAAGTAGTGGACCAGCTAGGGGCCACTTCGCCGGCTACTCCGTCGAGTGGATCGACATGCGCAAGAACGAGGAGGCTAACGCTCTCTGCCGCATCGGGTTGGCTCGACAAACCCCACCCGCTGGTGTCTTCCTTGACACCATCCACAAGACCATCGTCCCCCTAAAGGTGATTGACCTCGGGATCCCGCTACAACCCGATCCCACCCTGGTCGCCATGGTCACAGAACCAAGCGACTGGACTGCACCATACCTCGCCTACCTCGAGAGCGGGACCCTGCCAGCGGACAAGACAGAAGCCCGCATGATCGTGCAACGCTGTAAATCCTTTGTCGTCATCAATGACGAGCTCCACAAGCGTAGCTTAACAAGCGTGTTCCAACGTTGTGTGTAACCCGAGGAAGGGCGCAAGATCCTCCAAGACATCCATGCCGGCGACTGTGGCCATCACGCTGGCGCCCGGTCTCTGGTCGCCAAGGCCATGCGACATGGCTTCTACTGTCTCACCGCGCACGCCGACGCCGTTGACATCGTCCAACATTGCGCCTGATGCCAGAAGTACGCCAACCAGACGCACATCCCTAGTTCAACGCTCAAGACGATCCCCATCACCTGGCCATTCGCCATATGGGGCATGGACATGGTGGGCCCCTTCAAGAAGGGCCCCTCTAGCTACTCCCACCTCCTAGTCGCAGTCAACAAATTCACCAAATGGGTTGAACCCAAGCCAGTCCGGAAGTGCGACGGGAAGACCGCCGCCAAATTCCTCCGCGAGCTCATCTACCGCTATGGATTCCCGCGCAACATCATCACGGACAACGGCACCAACTTCGCAAAGGGCGCCATGGCTGAATTGTGCGAGGAAAACAACATACGGATCGACCTCGCCTCAGTGGCCCACCCGGAGTCCAATGGCCAGGTGGAACGCACCAATAAGAGCATCCTCCATGGCCTCAAGCCACGACTGCAAGTTCCCCTTGAGCAAACTCCAGGATGCTGGGTCGAAGAGCTCCCCTCAGTCATATGGGGCATCCTCACCTCCATCAACCGGTCAATAGGGTTCACACCCTTCTTCATGGTGTACGGTGCTGAGGCCGTCATGTCGACCGACCTGGAGCATGAGTCGCGTCGTGTCGTCAACTACGCGGAGGCCGACAACAAGCTCACACGCCAAGACAGGGTCGACCAGCTCGATGAAGCACGTGACCTAGCTCGCTTCCTTAATGCTATCTATCAGCAGGGGCTTCACCGCTACCACAACCGCCGAGTATGAACTCGCACCTTCCAGGAAGGCGACCTGGTCCTGCGACTGATCGAGGAAAAGAAGGGCATGTACAAACTATCCCCTCCATGGGAGGGACCATTCACCATAGGAAGAGTCCTAGGAAACAACGCCTACTACCTCATCGATGTTCGAGGCGACGGTCAACTCGACGTCAAGCGGTCGTGGAATGTAAATCTCCTAAGGAAGTAATATACATAGGACTCCGACCTATACTCCCCCGCCATACAATATAATAAATCCGACTCGCACAAATTGTGCTTACTCTCCAAGTCTTGTGACACTCGCACTCATAGTCACATCAATATGCTACCCATGAAGGGAATATGCCCGAGAGGCAATAATAAAGTGGTTATTATCGTATTCCTTGTTTATGATAAATGTTTATTTTGCATGCTATAATTGTATTAATACGGAAATGTTAATACATGTGTGTTTAATAAACAAACAGAAAGTTCCTAGTTATGCCTCTCTTATAAACTAGCTCGTTGATTAACAAGATGATCAAGGTTTCCTGATCATGGACATTGGATGTTGTTAATAACGGGATCACAACATTAGTGTAATGGTGTGATGAACATTCATCCGAAGTATAGCATTACAATCAAAGTCACTGAGTTTATATTGCTATAACAACTTACGAAGTGATCCTAATCCTTAGACCATGAGATCATGTCAATCACTAACACCGGAAGAGTTTCTTGATAACATCAAACGTCACACCGTAACAGGGTGATTATAAAGATGGATTCAGAACTAATAAAGTGTTATGTTGAGGCTCATGGATCGAGAGTGGAATTTGTTCATCCCGATGATGGATAGATATACTCTGGGCCCTCCCGGTGATATCACATTGATTAGCTTGCAAGCAAGTGATTTGATCACTAGAATGTTATATCACGGGAACAAGAAAAGAGTGCATGTCGGTAACGAGATCAAACTAGGTATGGAGATACCGATGATCGAATCTCGGACATGTAATATATCGTGAAACAAAGGGATTAAGATACTAGCGAAAAAAGGTTCTGACGATCACAAGAAAGTCATCGTTGAATGTGTGGGAGTTAGTATGGGTCTCCAGATCCCGCTTCTGATTATTGATCTGAGAGGGGTCTCGATCATGTCCGCATTATTCATGAACCATAGGGTGACACAATTAAGAGACACCGACATCCAATTGGAGCAAATGTTTCATGCCGAAAGAATAAACAAGCGCAGGAATTTATTTCACTAGATACCGAAACAGGTTTTCGGGTGAAATTGCATAAAGTGGTTATGCATGTGAAATGGAATTCTAGCAAGGGGTTATTTGTGAATGTTTGTCATTAAAGTAATTGACAAAATTCTGAATAAAATAAAAGAGTTTTATTTAATGAGAGTTTGCATTAAATTTGGTGGAAATTTAATGGGAATTTGAGTGGACTTTTGAGTGGAGGGAATTTAAAGGAATTTTGTGAGTGGAGTGTCCACCCACATGAAGAGGGGAGGGAAAGGGGGCAGCCCCATGCACCGGCCACCCCCTTGGGGTTCCCCCTCCTCCTATAAAAGGATCCCCTCCTCACTTGTCTCTCACACCTCCTCGTGAAGGATCTCTCTCCCCCTCTAGAATTTATCCCCCATGGTCTCGGACTAGCGAGATACATGTTCCCGGTGGCTATTCGGCAAGAAATAGTTGTGCTTCCGCTGCATCGCTGGAGCGAGGAGGCGGAGGTTGCTCAGTGCCTCGAACGTGTGTGCGAGCACGGATGCGCTGCTGATTTGCGGCGCTAGGACTTCCTCTCGATCTTGAGATCGGCAAGAGATCGTCTACATCAACCACGAGTTGAACTCGTTAAGCTTTGTCGGTCTTCAAGGGTATGTTCTCTACGGATATACATCCGCCCGTTGTTTGTATCTAGTAGATAGATCTTGGTACATAAATGTTCCCATCGTAGGAATTTTTTTGTTTTCTATGCTGCGAACCCTACAACCCACGTAAGTTAACACTTGGCTCAGTGACCGGCACGGCTAACTAAGTGCGGTGCAAGGGCACCAAAAGTATTCGGGCCTTGCGTCATCCACTAAAATGCCAACCCGGAGCCCCATCGGAGTCGCCTTGACCGACTGGCCCATCAGGCCAAGACAATCATAAATCGCTTCTCACAGCGACCTGTCCTCCACATCCTCGGTACAGCGACTCGAACGGTTAAGTACCACGCTCGGGGACTCGCCTAAGTCAAACCCACGAGGCTCGGGAAAACACCAAGTATGAGAACGTGCCCTGGATTTGCCACGCGACTGTCTCTATGAGCCAGGTGGAGCGACGCGCTACAAACAACGCGCCACGTCCTCACCTACCTCGGGCATGCGACTAGAACGGCTAACTATCACGCTCGGGGACTCGCCTAACTGACCCCGCTCGCGTCCGGGAAAACAACCAAGTATAGATCACCCCTTGGGGTCGCCAAGCGACTGGCTTTCCAAGCCATGGCGAGTCGATTCTAACTTACCAACAGTTTAAAACAAATGAACATACAAAAACACGAGGTAAACCCCATCAAAGGGCGGACACGCTCGGGGACTCACTAAAAACAAACAAAATCACAAATCAAATTGAACTGATTCAACACGTTCTCATTCCTTTAGCAACAAAATACATCGTTCACCATGGTCAAGGACTCATACAAAAGTATACTATTTACTACTAACATAAAAGGCCCAAAGGCAACTCCCTATTCTGTAGGCTTCAAGGTCGACGCACCACAACCACGGACCAGGACGAAGGGCCCCCACAGATTCGCTGGGTAGGTCATCAGACTCTTCGCCATCGCCAACCGGAATGGCTGCTTCGACTTAAGGTCACGGTGCTTCGGCTCGGGGTCGTTCAGCGCCACCACTGTCTCCTGGTATAGCAGCAGGTCGCCCATCGCCAACACCCACTCAGAGTACGTGGCCTCCCTTGCGGTCAGCTTCAACACCTCTGAGATCTCCACCGAGCCGGTCGCCGATGGATATCCGCTAGTGACATCATCAAGGTCGAAGTCGTCGGGGAAGTGCGAGAGCCCAAGACTCAGCGCAGTCGCGGCCCCACGGTGAAATGCCGACCGCGCCATCCACACGACCATCGCTGGAGCCTCCTCAAGGTAGCGCCACACCTCCGTCAGCTCGTTGGGGATTACTTCGGTGGACGAGATCCCCTGGAGAACAGTGCAGATGCATGTCGCCGAGTGGGTGGCCGAGTCCACCATCATGGACACGCACTTCTTGGCGTCGTACGACTGCACTTTAGGATCCCCACTGCAGATCTTCCCTGCAAACAGAAACCAAGTCAGAACCAAGAAGTGAACGGATCCTTAGACTCGCCCGCTTAGGGACTCGCCGGTGCAGCGACTCTCCCACTCGGGGACTCGCCGGCGCAGCGACCCGCCCGCTCGAGGACTCCCCCGCTACTACGAGAAAGAACTTGACGAACTGCTTACTGAGAAGTGGACGGAAGAGCCCTGTGGTGAAGTCTTGCAAGGCCGTCAACTGGTCATGCAAACGAGCAACAAGCGTGTCGGAGACCTTCCACTCGTCTGCCGCCGCAACCACAACATCCTTGGCCCTCTCCTCTTACAAGGCCGCCTCCGCCTTCATGGCCTTGAGCTGCTTCTCCAGCGCGGCGATCCGCCCCTCCATGGCGTTTAACAAAGATTTAGCAGTCTCTAGCTCGGAGGCTGGGACGAAACCCTCGCGAGCCTTGGCAATCGCGGCAGATTGATCCTCTGAGAATAAAATTCAAAGTGAGATTCCATACGACAAAAGCAAGGAAGTCACCAAAACACCTGAATACCTACCCGCAATCGCCTGAAGCTGCTGGTTCACCTCCTGCATGGATCGGAGGTCACGCTCCAAGTGTTCCTTCACGGCATGCTGCTCTGACGACTCACGCTAAAGGCCCTACGAAGAGAAAACTCACGTAAGTAAACGACAAAAGTTCCGAAGTGCCTAGCCGCTGAAATTCAGCGACTAGCCACTCAAGGACTGACAACAAAAATTCCTAAGTTCCTAGCCGCTGAAATTCGGCGACTAACCACTCGGGGACTGGACAACAAAAGTTCCTAAGTGCCTAGCTGCTGAAATTCAGCGACTAGCTACTCGGGAACTAGACATCGAAAGAAATAACGATACACCCGCTGAAATTCAGCGACTAGATCCTCGGTGACTAGGCATACCTGGATGGCTGCGCCCAACATGTTGTGCAGCTCGACAACATCTACTGACAGCAGCATGAAGGACATCTGCTCGCGTCGCTACCCAACGTCTACGTCCAAGACTTCAGGCACCTGAGGCAACTGCGTCCCCGCTACCACAACGGAGGCCTTCGCCATGAAGCGGGGAAAGGTCGCCGCCATCGCCCCTGGGGCGCTAGTCGCAGGATCTGACACCCCAACCAACACGGTCGTCTCGCCCGACAGCGACCCTGCGACCATGTCGTCCTCCGCGACCGCGGCGACCCCAACCGACGCTTCGGTTGGCGCATAGGTTGGCTCTTCCACGGTTACGATGGAGTCGTCACCCTTCTTCTTTTTCACGCCCTCGAAGGGCGCCTCGGCTTCATCACCCTTCCTCAAAGGGTCAGATTCTCCTCCAGCGGCGGCTGGCGGCGCCTTGGCCACCGTAGGGTGACCAATCTTCTTGACTCTAGTCCTGCAAAAAGGCACGATCAGCACTTCAATCAAAGACTACAAAAGCTACTCCAAATCGACTTGACAAGGACTTACTTGGCGACCGGAATGAAGCGAAGACCGGTGCGGATATGCGCCGGCTTCTCCAACTCTGGGTCCAGTTTGCGACAGAGGCCCGTCTCGAACATGGTCGAAGCCCACGAAATTGAAGGCTTCTTCGGCAACGAGGCCGTGGCCGCGGGCACCTCTGGCCCAGTCGGTGCCTGTGCTTACTTTAACGGGGAAGTCTCCATGGCCAGAGCGGCCCCCAACCCTGGGACAGCCGAGAAAGGCAGTGGGATCACCGCAAGGGGGACCTCGCCTTCCACCAAATCCACAACTCCTGGATCCGTGTCCTCCGGAACCTTCGTCAAAGCTTCGGCTTTCGCGCTGTTAGCCTCGCTGTCCGACTCGAAGTTGGCTGCAGACCTGGGCAGCGATGGCGCCTTGGGCACCTTCTTCTTCGCGAGTGACTTCACCTTGCGAGTGGTCATCGCCGGCGTGGCCATGCACCGCGAGCTATGCTCTTGCGCGTCGCCTTCATCTCCTTCATATTCCTCGAGGCTTCGACTAGCCTCGAGTTCGCGTTACTTCTGCCCGTGGGTCTTCCGAGACGCGAGCATGGGTGCGGCGACCTCTACCCCTTGTCTTTATCGTCGAAGGACTCTTTCGAGTCTTCTCCGACCTCCTCGGAGGTTTCTTCATCGACAGGAGGAAGCCAACCCTCTAAGACCTGAAACAACTGAGAGAGACATATAACATCAGAATACCGCGACTGCACTTCTGCGACTACGAAATCAAGAAAGGATAAAAACTCACTGTTGGCACCTGGCGCTTCCTGTTGGCGGTATATAGGGCGAGCCCGGCCTTCGGGTTGACGTACTCCGCGTCGGTGATCTTCTTCAGGGCGGCGACATAGTCGTCGGCACTCCACTCGGTTGTGCAGACCTTTGTTCCATCATCCCTGCCGGTGTACTCGTACATCCAGTGGGATCGGCTGGCCAGCGGCACCAATCGTCATCCGAGGCAGCAGTTATATAGATTTATGGTCTCTAGCCCCTCCTTCTTTAGCGACCGAATCTGCGTCAGCATCTCGTCCACGACCATCCTATGGTCATGGGGAAGCTTGGTCATCTGTAGCCGACGCGGGTCGCTCCTATCAGCGGTGAACATTGGGAGCGACACCTTGCTGTCTGGTGTCGACTCGCAGACTTAGAACCAATACTTCTTCCATTCACTGGCAGCCTTCTTCGGCAACAAGAGGTCGAGGAAGGGGCCTTGGCTTTCAACTGGAAGGTAAGGCCGCCCGCCGCTAGCATCGGGCCGCCACCCCCTTCGTGACTGATGCGCCCATGGAACAGCTCCTGCTATAGGGGGAAGTAGGGCGACACCCCAGATAGCACTCGCAGAACACCACGAAGATGGCGAGCTACTCAATACTATGGGGCCCTAGATCTGAGGGCTTGATTGAGTAGTAGGCGTAGAACCGCCGGAAGAAGATTGATGTGGGAAACCCGAGCCCCCTCTCTAGGTGGCTGATGAAGCAGATGAATTTGCTGGCGTGAGGGTCCGGCTCCGTCTCCCCGGCCGGGGGATCCGCCATTTCCCCTTGCAAAGGATCCCCGCGTCTTGAAACAATTTCAGCAATGCCATGGTGCACTTGGATTTGCCCCATTGCTCCTTCGGAGGCGCCATCGAGGAAAGGATTTGGATTCACTCGCTCGCTCTTGAAACTCCAGATTGGAAGGGAATGGAAGACTGAGGGGTGCGTGGGATCGGAGGAAATGCGAGGAAGATTCGCAACTCCTCTGTCACTCTCCTTATATAGCGGTTGCTTCCTGCCAATTTCGGAGGAGCCATTACCACACGGTGATTACGCCAATATTACCGTTGGATTACCCAATGACTAGTTTGACTAAAAATGATAGTCCAACTTCATCTACGCGACTCGCCAACCCATTTGCCAGAGCTGTGATTCGACTACTCGCCAATATGGCGACTCGACTAGTCGCCGATATTGCGACTAGAGAAATATACTAAGAATTCCTTCCTTCATCGAGGGAGTCCACCGCCGATTCGAATGGGCGTCCAAATTGGACCCATATACTCCGACTCTAAAGAACACCTGCGATGAATCAATGATGGCCTCGGGGACTACTGATGGGGATATGTCGAGTGGGGTATGCCCAGCAGGACGTTCCCTACTGGATCTGACTCTCAGCGAGTGGGCCTGCAGGACGATGATTGGATCACGCCCCAAGAAGGAGCCTGGCAACTAGAAGCTGGAATCCCATGAGCGTAGCTAGGACCAGACGGATTAGGTCAAGCCTCCGAGTCCTTAATTAACTCGGTTGTATATCTGTAAACCCTACCAAGGTACCCCTATATAAACCTCCCTAGGGTACTCTCTAGACTTATGTTCCATCATACACCCCATCGACACGCTGCCTAGCCACCGAGCTCGCCACCCTTGTAATCTCTCGATAATACAATCTAGCAGGAGTAGGTCTTTACCCTCCCGGGGGCTGAACCTGGGTAAATCGTTGGGTCTCTGCCCTCATCTTGCACCGCAGATGGCTAAACGCCATTACCCTTCCTACTAATATTCGCTGCCAGTTGAAGCATCTGCCGTGGCCATTCCCATGACATATGTATACTTCCATGTGTTGTATAAATGTTGAAGGTTTGAGAAATTTTCTCACAGAGTGTGTTACAATATTTAGTGCCCATGAGAAAGTCCCAGAGACCTATCTAACGTCACTGCCGGTATCATGGAACCTGAGACCCCATTCTATTGCCAAAACATTATACATGCATAGGAAATTATCATAGAGATGATAAAAGGGTATTATTGTCATAAAGGATGACATTAATAAAGTTTCAAAGGATACACAAGGGATGAAATGTTCATTACCTAGACTTAGAACTCTTCCATGAGAAAGCATAATCAGAAGTGCCAAGTTGTCTGATACTGATGATTGAATAACAAATGCATCTTGTTTATTTGTACTCTAGTGCAAGTGGGAGACTGAAGGAAATGTGCCCTAGAGACAAATAATAATATTTATTATTAGCATATTTCATAAAGTTTATGATTAAGTTTTATATCATGCTATAATTGTATTGAAAGGAAATGTCAATACACGTGTGATATTCAACAACCATGATTTCCTAGTAAAACTCTAATCACGGATTCATTGGTCAACTGATGATCAAGGTTTCCTGATCATCTTGGTACCTCGGTAGCAATTGACCATGAAGTCATCTCATTGGAGAATGAGATGATGAACATACCCTATATATAGCATCGTATCATGATCATGTCACAAAGTTCAGGTTACGATGATTAGGAAATGTAGTGACTCTTTCCTTAGGCTGTGAGACCATATCTAATCACCGTCTCCTGAGATACTGTAATGACACTTAATGTCACTCGGTGGAACGGTGATCATAAGGGTGACAGTGGGTATACAGAGGAATGGGTTGAGGCGTATGAGTCAAGAGCGGGATTTGTCCATCCGCGCGACGGAAGATACTCCAGGCCCACTCAGATAAGTTATATCCATAAGCTATGTAGCGTGTAACTAGGTCACGAGGGATATCACTTATCAGATCAAGTAAAGTAGCTATTGTCGGTAACGAGGTTGAACCTGACATGGTGATTTCATTTGATCTAGCCTCAGACAATACAAGTATCACAGAGACAAGAGGAATAAGACAAAACGTTTATAGGTCAACGACAAATTTTGTGGAATGCACATGTGGTCATCATGGGCATCCAGGTCCTGGTGTTGATCATTGGTTAGATAGGAGTCTTAACCATGTCCGGAGTGTTCTCGAACTGTTGGGTAGCATGCTTAAGGGCTTGACGAAGCTTAGAGATCATTAATGGCTTATTCGGAATCACTAACGAAATGAGAAGAGAGTAACCAGAAATGTTTTGGAGAGATCCGAAGGTGTTCAGAGAAAGAATAGAGGAAAAGGGACCGAAAGGAGTTTCGGATAAATGATAATTTAAATCTATATTTACTATATGTTAATTGTGAATTAATATAATCTAATTAAATATTGGAATAAATATTTATAAAGGCATCTTTCTTATTAGGAAAAACCCAAAAGGGATTTTTCCTAAAAAGAAACGGATAAAAGGGCAAAAGGAAAATAGAAAAGGGCTGGTTTGATTAGTCCAAGTGGGTAGCAAGTACTGTGGGCCACGCGGGGGCAGCAACCGCTACCTACCGCCACCGTAGCCACTCTACCCCGGCCCAAGTGGGAGCCTGCGGGGGAACCGGCGGGCGAGCTGGGCTAGCTCACGGGCCACATCACGGCCCACCCGGCCACCACCGCAGCCGCTGACTTTCGGGCAGCATGGGTGGGCAGGCCGGCCTACCCAGCCACCGCCTTACCAGCTGCTACTATTTCTTAGGCCACAGGAGTGGGCTGAAGGCCCACCAGGCTGGGAACGGTAATTGCCCCTTTTTCCCGGTTTTTAGTCCCACATGGGGCACCTAAGGTCGAGGGAGCCCCTCCCTCCTCCTATATAAATAGGTGCCCATAGGAGTATTATAACACACCAGAAAATACAAAAAAGTCATGTGTAGCCTATCTCTTCTCTCTCTTGCGACCGTGCCCCCCTTGTCAGGGATCTGCGAGCAAGGAGTTCTTCACCGAGGAGTGTCATCGTGCTGCGGATTCGGAGCCGGGAGATCTACTTCCACAATCTTGGTTGGATCAGGGAGAAGTGGGAGTCGTTGTTAAGCACCATACGTGTGTGACTCCCTTTGGCAGCGCCTTGCTTTCAGTTCTAGGAGTTTTGGGGGTCCTTGGACTTCATGACATCGAGGTCAGCGTCAGAGCGTCTTCTTCAACCAGGTTCCTCGTGGTATGTTAACCATGCTCGATCTTCAAAGGTATGATAACTGTATACCCTCATGTTACTGTATTACTAGTAGATAGATCCTGGCATTGGGGTTTCGATGTAGGATTTTTTTTGTTTTCTGCCCTCGAATCCCAACAGAGGAGTGGAGGGTACTGGTGGTGGCTGCTGTGATATTAGATATGGCAAGATATTCTTGTCTCTCACTCTTCTTCCCTTCCAAGCATAAAGTACAAGTGGTAAAGGGGTGCTACAGTGTCTTTCTATAGTGTAGTTTGACCAGAGGGGTAAGAGGGTTGTTGTGGTGGTCATTCATGTGCTTTGGTGGAGGTTTGAGGATTTTAATTAAGTTCTAATTAAATAGATGCTTTGGTTTTGGATTAGAATTATCTCAAATTCGCACATTAGCAAGTGTGGAGTGGGTGGTTGATGAGGGTGCACATGATCTTCTGTGAGTGAGAGGTCAGTAAGGATCACTGGTTGGAGTTCAAAAGAATTTGATTTGAGAAAATTAGACTTTGAGGATTTTAACATTTTCATACATACTTTGGAATGCTATAAAAGATGATTCAAAGTTCCATGTGGTGAAAGGGGTATATGGGTAGATATACCAAGTGATGTAGATCACCTTGGTACAAAATGTTGGTATTGATCATGGTTGAGGTTTCCTAGAGTTGATGCAAACTTGGTTGAAGATAAGGTTGTTAGAACATATTATTATTTAGCCTCTAAAACCATGTGGGTTTAGGAAGCACAAAGCTCCAATTGGGACAATAAAAGTATGGATAGACAAATATTGGTAGAGCACAACCATGCAAAGAGTTGGTCAAAAGAGAATGGCATGGAGATGGGATCTTCTGCCAAAGTAGGCATGCTGATAAGATTGGTAGAATAGACTATTTTATTGCCTATAAAACCATCAAGAACAACTGGGTCCAGGCATGATGTAGTCAAGGGAAAGAGTGGGGTTTGGAAGTACTCATGATGGTTTACAAGATGGTTTAGGTACATTTCCAAAAATTCCCAAACATTAATATAGGTAGATTCTCAAATATGGGACATTGATAACAATTTTAGACTTTGTGAAAATTTGACTGGTTTAGGGTTTTTGACTAGGGTCAGAGATTTAGTGGTTTTGATAGGATGCAAGGTTCCAAATCCATCATAAAGTGGATGGTGTTGAAGACTAGGTTATGTAGACTGAATACATGGCTTAAGTTGGTCTCCAATACTTTGGAAATAATAAATAAAATGTAACCCAAGATTGGATCTGTTATAGAAAACATATGATCAAAGGAATGACTAGGGATCAAGGAAAGTTTGGGAATCTAGGTGAATGGTTTCCTAGATCCAAAGAAAGGGTTGGTGATGGTAAGGTACATCACAAGAATAGGCTAAGGTAGGCTCCTTGCCTAAATACTAGATGGAAGGGTGATAACCTAGGATTTACATTGTAAGGTAGCAAGGAGGGAGGTTGTCATCCTATTAGGATTTTTATGATTTTCTCCTCAAGATTTGAGGTTGCATTGTTGGGTGGGTTTAGTTATTAGAAGAGGAGATTATAGGGTAGCTCATACTAATCCTAATCAAGAAATTTAAACAACAGATCAAATTATTCATCTTAGCAAGCAGATCAAGGCAATTCATCTTATCACACAATTCAACACTACCACTATGAATACCATCAAGCTTGGCTTGAGGTATGGAGAGGTGATTTGAAGGGTTTGAGTTTTGAAGAGGGTGAGAGTCTCTTGGTACTTCTACCAAGAGTAGAACTCAAAAGTTTTATAAATCATTTTGGAAATACTGGGGGTAAGACTATTTGAAAGTTTTTTCTTGAAAACCTAAGGAGATAATATCATATAGATCTCCATAATTTTATCAATAGAGAGGAGAGAAAAAGTTTTTAGTTTTACGAAGTCATCTTGGTTCATGTTTTGGATAGTCAGAACTATTGGTAATATGTAAAGTAATCCAAGACATATCTTTTATTAAATATTTTTTAAACCTTTGAGAGTATAGAGAAGTATATTGATCACAACACAAGCACAAACAAGGGCAAGAAATCAACACACCACTACTTTACACTAAGCAAGAAAAAGTTTTTATTCCCCCTGATTTTTGCACTTTGGACAAATAGTTAGGTATACTGAAAGTGGGATGTTACACTCAATGTCTGGATCTTAGATCATTTAGAGAAGGAGGCCAGTCTCAAGAGATATCATTGTCCATGATACATGAAGTAGTAATTAATGGTCAACCAAAAGAATAAATAGAATAAACAGGCAAAAGATGACATAGATGGAGGGTTGGGATAGGCTGGGTTTTCTTTTTTCTTTTCTTTGATTTTTTTATTTTTATTTTGTAAAACAATAAAAGGAATGGAAAGAAGGTTTGGAAAAAGAAAAAATCTGCATGCCCCTTCCGTAGTACTAGGTGTCTTCAAACCCAATACATCTACTTCCGTAGCATTGTCTTGTTATGAAAATTGTGTAATTATCAATGGAACTAGGGCAACTGATTTTTTATTCTTTTATATTTTACTTGAACTATTTATCATATATTATCCTAGTACAACACACAAGCACTTCTGCTATCTATCTATATCTATACCTACCTATTAATAAAAGAAAAACCGTTTCTTTGGTTTGGTCCATTTTTGGACCGTTTTTCCCTTGATTTTCGGATGTACTACACATTTTGCCACCGGCCAAGTCAAAACGAGCAGTTCCTTTGGGGTAAAAAGTATGCGGTATTACAAGTCGGTACAATGAGGGGTTTGCAATCTAATTTTCTTGGGATTTCTATTTTCCTGCCCCTGGTTCGTTAGTTGTACACAGTTTTCCAAGCATCTTAACTTTTTCTCACTTTTCCCCTTCCTCTATTCTAAAACCCTCGCAGGCGCTTGGACGGAGGGATGCCGTTAGGTCAAAGGATTGATTGTTACATGCTGACTGGTGGGACGGTGTTGGGGCGGGTCATGCATTGAGCGTTACGTTACGTGGCCTCGACCATTACGTGCTGACGGGTGGGGACGTGTTGGGATGGGTCCTGCATACGTGGTGAAGGGTGGGGCCGCGTTGGAACGGGTCTTGCATACATGGTAAAGTGTGGGGCTGCATGGATACACATCGGACCGGCCATTCTCGCTCACCCAAAGCATTTGCTTCCCCCGAGCCTGGAATAGCTCCCACACCACCCCTCCGTTGCCCCGCCGTTGTGCCCTCCTACCTTATGTCGTCCTCAGCCTCCGAGCTGCCCCCTTCCCTAGCTGTGGAGCCCAATCCACCTTCGTCCCTGTTCCCACCCCCACTAGATATACCCTTTCGTGGAACAGTATGCAACGCCGGCCGGTATACCGGTACTCCCCGTCCAGCGCGGAGAAGATTGGGTGGAATCAAAGGGATCTAACGCATGGATTCCATCTGGGTAAGCATCATTTCCCTTTGTGGATTGATGATAGGCAGTATTTGAGCACGAATCGCTGGTGCTCAACTAATTTCCTTTTCGTTTCCCTTTTCGAATAGGATTTATCCAGCGCTAGCATTTCGGCTGGCGGTTAAACTAGATACTAGTGTAATTCATGGTTGTAAACAGTATGTCTCTGGATTTTACTTCTTAGTGGTGGTTGCAACCTCCATAACTCTTAGAGATTTGAAAGATAAAATCTATTCTAAATTCCCCTGGAGCAATGGAGATTCAGTTGATTTGCAATTTTTCAACACTAGCGAGCAACGATTGCTCCCACTAACTAGCGTTGATCTGGTAATGCTTTTCTCTTTGAATGCTGCCAAACGTTTTGGTCGAATTTGTCTCCATGTGCAACCTAAAGTTGAGCACACGGGAAAGAGGGTTAAAGCATCATCTAGTGGTCAGGCATCATCAGGCGGTCGGGCATCATGTGTCTCTGTTGTCTTTGCTAATAGTGTGCTCCCCCACATTCCTTGTAGGTCCACATCAGTACTATCTGTTCGCACTGCAAGTGTAAGCCAAATCACTCGTGTGGACGATGTGGAGGACAAAGCAGAGCCTGGCAAGGGAGCGCCTCCACTAAATGATGAGGATGAGTTGATGTTTCATGAATTAGTAGATAGATTCAGCAAACAGGTACTAGAGGATCAATACACAGAGGAA
Organism: Avena sativa; assembly: GCA_916181665.1. Taxonomy (NCBI): domain Eukaryota; kingdom Viridiplantae; phylum Streptophyta; class Magnoliopsida; order Poales; family Poaceae; genus Avena; species Avena sativa. The sequence continues at coordinate 335,420,047 of OV702297.1, read as the reverse complement.
AGGGCCCATGGTGCCAGATTTGATGACGCTGATGACAAAGAGAACGAGGAGAACAATGACAATCTCGTTTTAGCCGAGTACGATGGGGAGGACTTGCAAGTAATTGAGTGCGACAGGGACGATCCTAAGATTTCAGAAGGCACCGTATTTGAAACGATGCAGGACTATCGTAATGCCCTTTCTACATATTGCATTCGCACCAATAATGATTATGATGTTATTAAGAGTGAGCCAGCAAGGTTCACAGTGAAGTGCCCATACAAGAGGTGTAGGTGGAGGATGCATGCATCCACTATGCTCAGGAGCATTTTGGTTCAGGTATTACAACCAGTTGTGTATTTTAGATCATTGTATAGAGTTTGTTAACTGCACCTGACATTTTCATTATGTTTCAGATAAAAAGTAACTGGTTCGAACATTCTTTTCCACCTCAAGGGGTACAGCCAAAGGACAAAAAATAGCAAAGACTAGGTGGTTAGCAGATGCAACATGGATTGGATGAGAGCGAACCCATCACTTGGTGCAATAGCGCTCATAAAAGAAGTTTATAAAAAGTTTAATATTACAGTATCTTACATGAGGATGTTCTATGCAAAGGAAATTGCTCTTCAGAGGATCAATGGTCCATGGAATGAAAGTTTTCAGTTGCTTTACAGCTTCAAAGCTAAAGTTGAGATGGCTAGTCCAGGTAGTGTTGTACAGATAGACAGACATAAAGTTCAGTATGAAATAAGAGGAAGACAATGGAGAAGGAGTGCTTTAGAAGGGCTTTTGTTTGTTTCAAAGCTTCTAGCAAGGGTTTCTAGATGGTTGCAGGCCTTATTTGGCCATGGATGCAACATCTATTCATGGCAGATTTAAAGGACAGCTAGTAGCTGCTACTGCAGTTGATGGCCACAATTGGATGTTCCCTGTTGCTTATGGAGTTTTGGAGATTGAGTCAGAGGAAAATTGGACTTGGTTTCTAGAGAATTTCTGCAACCTTATAGGTCATCCACCAGGACTTACTATCCACACGGACGCTTGCCAAGGTTTTGAGAAAGTTGTAGAAGCAGTATTCCCCGGAGTGGAGAATAGGGAATGTATGTGACACTTAGTGCAGAATTTACAATAAATTCAAGGGTAAAGTTTATACTGACAATCTATGGCCAACTTCATACACATCCAGTTTTAGGAAGCATCTGTATCATTTGGAAGTATTGTATAAACATAAACCTATGGTGAAGGAGTAATTGGATGCACATCATGGAATGGAGTGGTCAAGAAGTCAATTCAATGAAATTTGCAAGGTAGACTATGTAACAAGTAATCTTGTAGAGAGTTTCAGTGCAAAGGTCAAGTCATTGAAAGGGCTTATGTTATCGCAAATATTTGATAAGATTAGTCCGATGATCATGATAAAGATCGATTTGCATCAAAGAATTGCATCAACAATATATGTTGGCCATATCATCCTCCCATCTTTGATTAAGGCTTTGCATGCCAGGGAAAAACAATCAAAAATGAAATGCATTAGAAGAGGAATGGAGGCTAAGGTAACATACACTAATAGTAAAGATAGGCAATGGAGGTATCCAGTGAGTTTGGTTGATAGGACATGCCATTGTTGTCGTGGTGTGGAAAACGGCAGTGCCATCGGGGATGGCTGAAGAGGGACACTCGGATGCAATCGGTGGCTCACGCAACGGGTTGGGCACGGTAAACTGCAAACACAGCGATTTACCCAGGTTCGGGGCCCTCTCGGCGAGGTAACACCCCTCTTCCTGCAAGACGAACTATATGGGGGGCGAATGCCCAATACATATGCTCCTGGAGTTGTTTCCTTAGCTATTATCGAGAGCTAGAGGAAGATGAAAACTAGAGGCTAGCCCTTCTATCCTTCTATCATTGCTTACCTAGAACCCTAGATCTGCCCTCCCTTATATACTGGTCTGGGGGGCAGATTACAATTTGGGCTCTAGGGTTTACTGTTTGGACATGGGTTTATAGGGCAGGGCGGACTGCAGGGCCCATCCGGTGGGCCAGGACCCAGTCTGCCCTTGTTTTAGCATCACCCTCTTCTTTAGCTGTCACTTGGGCTTCCTTTGGGGCGTCACCCTTGCTTTAATGGTCACCCGGACTGCTTTTGCCAGTCAGCCGACCACTTTGCTTTATCTTTGTTGGGTAGCGCTAGTCGTGACGGCACGCCATCCTGCCCGATGATGAAGGAGGGCCAGAGGCGTACCCCGCAAGGAGCATCGGCCCTTCCGTGCTCCCCATTGAATCCGAGGTGAGCCGGGTGGAAGCGGCCACCCGGCTGGTTTTTCTGGCTACCGGCTAGACATGTTAGCTAGGAAAGTTTTAAGCCCAGCCGGGCGGTATTAGCCAACCAGCTGGATGTAACACCCAAGTTTTAGTTAATCTTACATTAGGGTTTTGATTGTGCATCATGAGAATCATTCCTTAAAATGCATTGAATAAAATTCAAGTAAAACCCTAAACCCTAGTTTTCCTCTCTCCTTCAAAAGCATTCAAATGGTTTTGATAATTTGAAAATACCAAAATTTATGGAGCCCAAATGGACTAAAAGGGCCCCACATTATTTCAGGTATTTTATAAAGTCTCTGGTATTTTTTTTGAATGATACAAAACATATTTGAAAATTAAATTACAAAGAGAAATGCAAAACAGAATTGGAAAAAGGTTTTCAGATTAAAAAAAAGGGCAGCAACAGCCAAGCAGGCCGAGCCCATATCTCCCTTTCCCTTTTGCTGCACGCGCGCAGCAGCTAGTGGCCCAGCAGCTGGCCCACGCCAGCCTGCCACCGGCCCGTACCCCTTCGCTGTTGTTTCCCCGTCGTCTTCTTCGCCGGTGGATCAAGGAAGCTCCTCGTTGTCGCCAGCTCCACCGTCGGCCATGCCAAGATGCACGCCGCCGCCCTCGGTTGACTACAAGTATCACTGCACCGCCGCCGAGAACCCTAGCCAAGCCGCATTTCTCCACTTCCCTTCCCTTCCACTCGCAGGTTGCAAGAACCCTAACCCTAGCCTCTGACCTCGCTGGCGCCCCGCCGTCTCCGGCCTCCTCTCGCCGTTCTGAGGCCACTGTCGAGCTCGCCCTGCTGCGCTGATTCATCCTAGCTAGGTAACGCAGCCCCGCATGCACTCAATCTCTCAAATCGAAACCTCGTTCCCATTGGCTGCCGCAGCTCTCGTCGTCAATTCCGGCGCCTCCCGAGCTCGCCTCGCTCCTCCGACCCCTTCATCGAGCTCCTGGTGAGCTACTGGTCCCTATGGACCTTCTCTCTTGCCCCCACTACCTCTGGTTCGCTCTATCGCCGTTCGCTGCCGTGCTCTGGCGCCAGACAAGATCGTCGTCGCCACTCCGGTGACACAAAACGGGCGGCGCCACCAGCAAAAGGCTCCCTAGCGTCCTGCGCATCCAACCCACATACCCGCGTAGCTCCGCGAGCCCTCCTCCGTCGTCCCCATATGCCACCTGAGAGGTTTTGGCCAGGATGACATCACAGCGATGTCACCCTGACGTCAGGCGTGCGGGTCAGCCCGGTCAACCGGCCTCCTGTCCCACTTTGCTCGTGTGGGTGCATACGTGGCCCCGGGCCCAATAGTCAGCGTCAGTGGCTAGATCAGGCTCGGGTGAGAAAGGTATCTGGTGCATGTGCTGATGTCAGCCTTGTGCAATAATTCATTTAACTTGTTTAAATAAATCCAGAAATTCAATAAAACTTCTAAAATTCATATCTAATTATTCATAAGTCAGAAATATATGTATAATATACCAAAATGTTCAGAAAAATGAGAGCTATCTGTTTAACATATAATCATGCATTGTTCAACAACTTAAATGAAAATTTTAATTAGAATAACTTAGTAACCCCTCTCATATACATCCGGAGTTTCCCCGAGTTAGGGTTTTCACCCCTCGGAACCCCGATTAAATTGTCGAGCATGTTTTAGGCTTTCAATTAAATACAATTTAACTTGTCATATCATCATCCTTGCTTGAGCATTGCATTGATGCCATGTGTTGATTGTTTCTGATGGAGGGGTTAACCTCTTGGGTGCCCGATCTTCACGGATCTCGTGGTCAAATCGATGGGAAAGCGAGGGGAAAGGGAGAAGGTAGCGGAAGCGAACACACACCTCGCGAAGAACACGATGAATACACGCAAAACTCACACGATACAAGGCCGATTGCTCCCGAACGGCGGCCACCGGTCCGATAGAATCCTCGCAAGGAAAGATCGGTCGACGTGCTCCCTCAAATCCACATCGGAGAGGGAAGAACACCTTGGGGAGGGTCTTGATAACTTGGAGACGAGACATCGAACTCCAAGGCCTTGTTCAACGATGGATGCGTGATGCAAAGTCCAATCGAGGTTGGTGATGATAGTCGGTCCCCTTGGTAAAGGGGATGAGGCAAAAACTAGAGATTCCACAATGGGGGGTTGTCTTTAGTCTATCATCTATGCCTAAGGGTTACATGAGGGGTGGGGGCTCTATTTATAGGACAACCACTAAACAAGGGTAGTTTGGGGATAAACTAGGCGAATAGGTAAGTAAAGGGGGATACATGGGCTATGGCCCAACTAGTGCGCGCAGGCACTGCCAGGAGCGGTAGTACTGGACTTGGGACCGGTAGTACCGCTTGGTCCGGTAGTGCCGCTCTGGGACCGGTAGTACTGCTTGCGGTCCTGGGGCTTCCGTCGGTGTCTTCAGCGGGGAGCGGTAGTAAGTGGTGGTAGTGCCGCAGGGCGGTAGTACCGGTTCCAGGTCCGGTAGTACCGCCGGAGACAGAGAGTATTTGGCTTCTGTTGGCGTCGTCTGTTGCTGGCGGTAGCAGGGGGCGGTAGTGCCGCCGGGCGGTAGTACCGGTCGCCAGGTTCGGTAGTACCGCTGGCGACAGAGAGCCTTTGGTTTCTTCCGCCTCCTCTTCAAAGCCTCCGTCTTGTCGGCCTTGATGCTCCGGGCTTCCTCCCTTGCCTCCGTACTTGTCAATGTGAACCTGTCATGCATATGTGACGGAGTATGAAGTAGCATACCATTCAATAGGGTAGGAAGGGGGCTCGCATAGAGGAACGGATTCACCTTTGGAGTCCATGACGACTTGGCGTAAGTTGGATACCAAGATGTGGTCACGACCGTAGGTCGGGCTACATCAGCTCCCTCCCTTCAAAAAGAGTCGTCCTCGACTCTACATGTTCATCACAAAGTAGAAGCGGTCGAGAGACCTTCTTGATCCTGGGGTTCATCATATAGTCATCCTCGGGAAGATTGACTTGACAACACTTCAATGTTCCTTCACCTTCCTTGAAGCCTACAAAGCTCACAACAAAAGCAAAGCAACACTCAAAGCGTAGCCAATTCATGAAGATTATAGCATGAGTCCTCAAGTAGAAGGAAGTCACCTTAGCTTGTAGAGATAGCTCGATGAAGGGTAGCCATAGGTAACTCTCTTCGGTTCTTCTTGTCAACATATAGTCCATAGAGGTTGACGTGTATGCACTTGTACCTTCACACAACAAAGACCAAGAAAAATATTTTCGTGCGTGATAAAGGAGCATGTCAAATGTGGCATGTCCATTCTTGTTCACAACACTATTAGTACAATGCATGTATAGCAAATGGGATGCATATGCAAGGTCAAAGTGCATGGAAATCGTTTGAACATCATCCAAATGTGGAAACACAAAAACTCCATATAACGTATTAGTGGGGCATTCAAAGCATTGGATCCAAATTTCAAACAACATCTTTGATGCAAGAATAGGAGAATGTGGCAAAAACACACGAGGAAGAATGTCCAAAGCAACAACAATATGTTTGCAAACCAAACATTGGAAAGAGGAATTGTTTAACATGTTGGATGTCACACACAAATCATCGAAAGCAAATATCATGGGAAAATGAGTATCCCAAGCGGAAGCAAAAACAACATATTTGCAAACAAACCAAATGAAAGAGCAAGTGGTCCTTATGTTTGTTGCAACAACAAGACGAGATTCTTGGAAGCTCTCATGACAATACATGCTCTTAATGGAATTGTGGTTGCACCCAAAACATTGGAAAGAGAAAATGTTCAACATTTTTGTTGAAACACACAAAGCATCATTATCTAAAAGCGAAGAAGCATGAATGTCACAAGGTGAGATAATACCATTAACATGCTTGCAATCAAACCATAGGAAAGAGCAATTTGCCAACACGAAAGATGCAAAGCATGGAAAAGGTATCAGAGCTGGGTTCGATCTTGAACTCACTTGTGGGATGCTCTCAAGAGATCTTTTTGTCAACTCGTGCTCAACCGAGGTTGACATGATAATGCGGGTACCTACACACATCAAACACAAAAGGAAGAACATGTGTGCATGGTAGAGATACACATCATCCATCATGACGTATATCTTCTTGTGCACATCACCATTAATTTCAATCAAGTATGAAATAGATGCATGGTGAGTATCCAAGTGGGGAACATGCTTATCGTGGCAATCATCAAAATCTCCAAAAATTGAGAAAGCTATGGGGGCCATCTCATTAGAACGCATATGATCAATATTGTTGCAAGCAAAACAAGTGAAATAGCAAGCATTCATCTTATCGCAAGCAACGGGAGAAATTGAATGACTAGTATGACAAGACAAGTCCGAAGCAATTGGAGGATACACACAAGATGCATAGCATGGCATGTTTATGGCAATGATATCGCAATCAAACAATTCCACATGATCAATATTATGCAAAGGCAAATCACATGGGAATATGAGTGAAGCATATGTAATGTCACAAGTATCATCCAAAACATGCATATCCTCACAATTCATCATGTCCACTAGTGGGATCATGGCATCATCAACACCCTTATTTTTACCTTGGTCATACCTCTCATATGAAGTGGGTGTTGTGGTAGTAGTGGCCTCCTTGTGGACGACTTCTTCTTCTTGATGTAGCCATGGCATAGCATCATCTTCGTGCACCATGTACATCTTCTCCAATTGAGGCATCATTGCTTCATAGCTTGGCACTTCTTCATCCATGGAACCTATCACAACATAAGAGAACACACTAGAGGTAGAGGGTAAGTTGTTAGAAATAGGAATGGTCTCACTTGACCTATCAACTACCACTCTCAACTCACTCGGTGTATCACTCATGCCCTCAAAGTGGAAGCACTCAATCTCACATAAGGTGGAGTCACTCATCTCACTCTTGTTCTCACTCAAGTGGGCTAAGTGGCTCTCATACTCACATTGGATTGGTACCACATCATCACTCAAGCATATAGGGGTAGGCTCGGGTTCCTCAACTCCAAGCGCCTCCTTTGGTGAAGGGAAAATCCCATGCTCACCATTCTTGACCTTGTCGCCTTCAAGGTTGGATGCCATAAGATGGGAATCATTGCTCGCCTCCATGGTCGAAGGGAAAATCCCATGCTCGACCGTCTTGTGGCCATCTTGTAGGAGTGGTGGAGGTAGCCTTATTCTATCCAACTTGGCGAAGTAGAGGTCTACATTTTCCTCGTTGGCGAGGTCGTGGAAGTCAAGCATAGGCATTGAAGCTTGATGGCGAGGAGGAAGGCTTGCTCTTGGTGCCATTTTGGTGGTGGCACTAGTAGTTGAAGGTGCCTTGTGACGGTGTCGACGGAGGTCATTGGCGTGCCTTGCCGATGGTTGATGTTGGTGAAGCACTTGGTCATCCACATGACGCTCGCGACGGTGATCATTTTCCTTGGCACTCTTCTTGTGCTTGTGGTGCCTTCTTGAGCTTGATTGAGCATTATGGTTGGTGCTCATCATGAATTCTTCGTCTTGGTGGCGAAGATGCCTTTGACGATGTCTTGTATCCTCTTTATGGTGGCGATGCTCATGAGAGGATGTTTGTCGATGAAGATTCTTGTTTCTTGGCGCCTCTTGATGTATATGATGTTTGGACGCCACTCTTCTTTGGGTAGGAGGTGGATCTTGGCGCCTTGGAGGTGATGTAGCTTGGCGCCTTAGAGATGGTAGAGCTTGACGCCATCTAGATGGTGGCACTTGATGCCGTGTCGATGGTGGCGCTTGTCGCCTTGGAGGTGGATCATCGAAGTAGGTGGTGCCCTTTGGTGCGGCACGCTTGGCCTTGAAGGTCATGGATTCTTGATGATGCGCCTCCTCTTGCTTGGCGTAGTAGGCTTCCATCTCCACGCGGTGGAGGAATTCTTCATGGCTCGTGGAGGAGCCATCAAACTCGATGAAGTTCTCCGTGTCCTCCATGCTTGGCGAGGCGTCATCGATGTCGCACTCGAAGTCATCCATGCTTGGGGAGTAATTGTTGGTGTAGTACTCCATATCACCCAAGCATGTGGAGCCATTGTCGGTGTAGTGCTCCATAGGCTCCATGCATGAGGAGCCATTGTCGTCGTAGAGCTCCATGTCTTCCATGCATGTGGAGTCGTCGTAGGTGTAGTGCTCCGGGTCCTCAAAGCATGTGGAGCCATTGTCGGTGTTGTGCTCCGTCATGTCCTCTATACTTGTGGAGTCGTAGTCATGGTGGCTCATCATGGATTCTTCATAGATATCATCCTCGGTTCCGGAGTCCCTTGGAAGATCGTATCGTACAAGTGGCCACACTTAAGAGCAATAAACCAAGCAAAGTGAAGTTCACGCGGAACACCAAAACCAACTACCAACAAAAAACACACACACAAGGCCTATGGTGGATAGGTATGGAAAATGGCATGTCAAGAACCAATCTGAAATCAAGATGTTGTAATGGCAAGTAAAGAACTACAATGATCACCAAGCAAACAAGTCAATCCGCAAGATAGGAAATATGTACAAGGAAACACACACGGTGGGATAAATGGGACTTGTGCGACGGAGAAAGTGAGCCAAGAACCAAATGATTACCTAGCGAAGACTATAAGCTCATGTCACACAAGTACAAGGAGAGACGCTAGTTCGATTGCACAAGATTGGTGTGCTACAAGATATGCACAATAAGTACCACCTATATGATGTTCATCGAGCTTGCGCTTCCTATCCTATGAGGCACATGTATATTTCTTTCTTTTTCTCTTTCTCTTTCTTTTTCTTTTTTTTTACTTTTTATATCACTCTTTTTCTTTTTCTTTTCACTTGCCTCTTCCTTGTGCCAACAACTATACAAGATAACTATATGAGAAAGCGCTCACACGTTTGCTCGGAATCTACAAGGTATCATATGTGCATAGCCCAAGCAATCATAAGAGGAACTAGTCTCAATAGGTGTTTGTTGCTCGCAAAGATAGTGGGGTTCACAAAGGAATGCAAGTGGGGAGAAGTCGCGGAATGTTTATACCTTTCGTCGACGATCTTCACCCTTTATTGTTGGATGCCGCCTTTCTCACAGAATTTGTATAGAGTAGATATCATGTACAACGTGGATGATGATGTAGAGCTCCTTCTCCTCTTCGAAACGAGCTAAAGAACACCAAAATCCGAGTTCGGATGCAAAAGTTATGCTCAAAACGGTGAGAGGCTGAAATCTGGAACTTGCTGTTTTCTTTCTGTCTTGGGCGGTAGTACCGGATTTTGGGCCCGGTACTACCGGTTGGCGGTAGTACCGTAGATTTGGACCGGTAGTACCGCTCGAGACAGAGAAACCCAGATCTGACGCGTCTTCGCGATTTTGGGGTGATTTGGGCGGAAAAGCTTCAAGAAAAACACCAAATCGATGGGGGAAATCAAGGAATTAGGCCATGGGAATGCAAAGGAAGGTAGATCAACAAGTTTAGCAAGTAATCCACGGATCAAAACCTACCAAAACGCACTTAAATCACAGATCGATCCAAAACACGAATTAGGGCTATTTTTGGTGGAAATTTCGAATTTATGGGGAAAAGACCAAATCGATGAGAAATCCGTGGCAACCAAAAGCTGCTGATACCAGATGATGGAGGGGTTAACCTCTTGGGTGCCTGATCTTCACGGATCTCGTGGTCAAATCGATGGGAAAGCGATGGGAAAGGGAGAAGGTAGCGGAAGCGAACACACACCTCGCGAAGAACACGATGAACACACGCAAAACTCACACGATACAAGGCCGATTGCTCCCGAACGGCGGCCACCGGTCCGATAGAATCCTCGCAAGGAAAGATCGGTCAACGTGCTCCCTCAAATCCACATCGGAGAGGGAATAACACCTTGGGGAGGGTCTTGACAACTTGGAGACGAGACATCGAACTCCAAGGCCTTGTTCAACGATGGATGCGTGATGCAAAGTCCAATCGAGGTTGGTGACGATAGTCGGTCCCCTTGGTAAAGGGGATGGGGCAAAACTAGAGATTCCACAATGGGGGGTTGTCTTTAGTCTATCATCTATGCCTAAGGGTTACATGAGGGGTGAGGGCTCTATTTATAGGCCAACCACTAAACAAGGGTAGTTTGGGGATAAACTAGGCGAATAGGTAAGTAAAGGGGGATACATGGGCTGTGGCCCAACTAGTGCGCGCAGGCACTACCAGGAGCGGTAGTACCGGACTTGGGACCGGTAGTACCGCTTGGTCCGGTAGTGCCGCTCTGGGATCGGTAGTACCGCTTGCGGTCCTGGGGCTTCCGTCGGCGTCTTCAGCTGGGAGCGGTAGTAAGGGGCGGTAGTGCCGCAGGGCGGTAGTACCGGTTCTAGGTCCGGTAGTACCGCCGGAGACAGAGAGTATTTGGCTTCTGTTGGCATCGTCTGTTGCTGGCGGTAGAAGGGGGCGGTAGTGCCGCCGGGCGGTAGTACCGGTCACCAGGTCCGGTAGTACCGCTGGCGACAGAGAGCCTTTGGTGTCTTCCGCCTCCTCTTCCAAGCCTCCGTCTTGTCGGCCTTGATGCGCCGGGCTTCCTCCCTTGCCTCCGTACTTGTCAATGTGAACCTGTCATGCATATGTGACGGAGTATGAAGTAGCATACCATTCAATAGGGTAGGAAGGGGGCTTGCATAGAGGAACGGATTCACCTTTGGAGTCCATGACGACTTGGCGTAAGTTGGAGACCAAGATGTGGTCATGACCGTAGGTCGGGCTACATCAGTTTCCCTCTCTTTCTGGTGTTTGGTTCTTTTCGGTAGAATACGATGTCGAGATCGAGATTGAAGTCCGAGGACAACACCATCGAAGATCGAAGATCGACGAACAATACTTGACCAAATATAACCAAGTCAAGTTCAAGGCTCCCGAAGATCTGCTTATCTGTCATCAACTGGCAAAGGCAAGAATAGCCCCACCATGATATAATCCTATGATTTTGAAAGCATTTCAATTCCTAGCATGATGCATACGATTCTACTGTGGTCTTTATCGATAGATAGAGTATCCTATCTATTGCATTACTCCCTTTGAGCTTATATTACCTGATCCACTACTCCTAGCATAACTAGGTTTGGCTTGTGTGCACTGCTAGAGCTTATATATGTGTCTTGCTTAGCCATGCTTAGTTGTTGAGTCTGGTTCATCCAGATGATGTATCATATGCTGATAATCTAGTATGACAGGAGAACATGATGAGATCAGGGATATGCGATTAAACTTGTTAAGGCTTGTATGGGAGGCCATGGTGGGATGTGGTTTTTCTAGTCCCATGCTCGTCACCACTAGGACCTGAGTTCTTGCCTTTGGAATCGAGACAAACGTACAACCACACGGGGCCTGGAAAACCTCATGAGAAACTAACTTGCCTAGTAGATTCCATGAGTCACATAGTTCGGGCGTTCTATTCAACATACGCATTGAAAATGTTTTGGAAAGAGGTGGTGAAGGAGGTGCATTCATACAGGTAGGGAAGCGTGGCCGCGGTTGCTTGGGGTTGATGGCGCCCCTGGTAAACCAACCTCGCCTCACATCTTTTAAGTACCAGCTTCGGGATTTGACCCGTTACGGCAGAATCATACTTATTGCGTGACTCATGGTCTCGGAGAAAGCAAGGTAAAGGTCGTGTCTAACCACCCTCTGCCGGCCTTCCAAGGAAGAGGGCTATTACTAGTGGCATCAAGAAAAGGTTAGTACGTGTGGGTAAAGTTGTACACCCCTGCAGGGTAATAATCTTTTCAAAAAGCCGTGTTCACGGTTATGAACGCTTGGTGACTAGATTCTAAGATCATAGAGAACTATAACCTAATCATAAAACTTGGCAGTCCAACGTGTTCTTAAGGATGCTTCCTCATGGGTACGAGGGGGTGATCCTAGTTGGTAGATGATGATGATTCGGTGGAAATCAAAAGATGATGATCAGTATTTCAGAGACGTCGCTCTCTCATCCCTTTTTAAAATACTCTGACTAGACAAGCTTCTTCTCCCTCTTGTTTTATAAACAAAAGTGGCCTTATGCAAAACAACTCCACAAGCCATAAGTCTTGCGGAGTACACCATGTACTCACCCTTGCTTTGTTGATACTTTTGGCAGAGTAAGTGTTCACCTAAAGACGAGTTCCGTACTACATCGACATCCACGAGTAGCTTGGGGTTCCCGGTCGGCAGCCTGGAATCTATGGGCTGGGACGTCATCGTTATGCTTCAGGCCTTTTAGGCCATTTGTTAAGTTTGCTATACTTAATAGCATAATTTGCCTTCCGTTGTTTGATGTTTGTGGTCAGTGACCTCTGCTTGTAATAATTTGGTTCTCTACTAAGTTATGAGCTTGCTGTAATAAATTTTGCGTCGTAGGGTCACTGTTGTGTTGCCGATTTCTTCACTGGATATTCTCGAGCTCAAGGTTAAGCTTATGTCAGACGGAGGTCTGGGATTTGTTTAGCCCTGATCCCGGGGGTGTCACACTGGAGTTGTCCTTCTTGAGTGCCAGGCGGCATGTTCCTTCTGGAGTTGGCCTACTTGTGCCTGACTTTCCCCACCCGGAGGTTATCCCTCCGACACTAGTCCTCGAGCACGTATGGACTTGGTCGGTGGGTAAGGTATTGCATGCTCTTTTTGCGTCTTGATGTAGTTGGTTGTCCGCGTCCGGCTGCAGCTTTTGCTTTTGCTTTCCGGCTGGATTTAACCGGCTGCGGAATTGATGGCCGCCCACTGGGTGTAGACAACGAAGGCAGGAACCGACTGGCGAAGCTAGAGACGAAGCGTCAGTGTGATGAGGTTGGTGATGAAGCCAGCCATGACTGCTTCTCTGGCGCACGTCGCGTCAGTTGGACTTCCTCGTCGCTACGTCAGTTTTTGACAACTGCGCACGCCACTTGCTAGAGCGGTTTCTCGGGGCGAGCGCGCACGCCTCGTCTCCTGGTAACGGTTGGATCTTCTTTGGTTGGTTTCGACGGCACAGAGGATCCGGAGCCGTAGCGTCATGTGGCCGGGGGGCCTTGTTGCCATGCGTTGCATGGAAGGTGAGGGGACGACGGTACCCTTCGTGGGGATAAATAGGGCTCTGGAGGGGAGCGGGGTTTACACTTACTCTTCCTCCGGCTCTCCTTCCCCTGCCTCCTAGCGCGCCTCACTCCTTGCGCCTCCTCCCTGTTGCCGCTAGAGCCACCGCACACCGTCTATCATGGACGCTTCCTCTGCCGATATGCTACCGGAGCAGCGAGGTGGGTGGTGCGGGTCCTTCGTGACCGATGATCTTGTTTACAAGTATTGACGGGGTATATTTCTTCCCTCTTCGATGCTGGTGAAGCACCGGCTTGCGCCGGAGGGGGAGCGGGTGACGTACCCTCAGATAGGGGAGCGCGTCGTCTTCCTCGCGCACTTCGCCCGCGGCTTCAGACTCCCCGTCAGCCCCTTTCTCCTTCAACTCTTCGTCTTCTTTGATCTCCAACTCCACCACCTTGGCATGAATGTCATTGCGTAGCTGTCGCATCATGCGGCCTGCTGCGAGTCCTACCTTGGGGTGTGGCCTGAGGTGGCGAACTTTCTCAAGTTCTTCCACTTCAAGACCCAAAACACCGTCAAGGACGATCCATTGACGCAGACGGGATGATGCGCCATCTACCCACGGCCTTCTTCGAAGATGCCGCGATTCGAGATTCCTAACACCGTCAAGCTGTGGCAGCGCTCATATTTTTATGTGAGAAACGCCACGGAGGTGGACTGGATCTGCCTGCCACCCTTTGTCAACGTGCCTTCGACGCAGAAGGGCTGGACGACAAAGAGCATGGGCGCTACGGCGGACCTCGACCGGATGGCCGCCCGGGTGGAGGCGATGGTGGAGACGGAGCGGCTCACCGCCCGGAAAATCGCGCTTTTGTGGATGGCCTGTCGCGTGCTTCCGCTATAGAAGAGGTTGCACAAGATGTACCATCTGTCGACCACCGATGATCCGACGAGGATGTCACGGAAGGATGTGCCCTTCCAAGACCTGCGGAACTGGATCTCCATGATCTTCAAGTTCCGCATGGAGGCAATCTGGGCGTACTCCTGCCCGTCGTACCACCACGGCCACCTGCCGCCTCGGGTGAGTTATTCTCTGGTTCTCTTGCCTTTATCTTCGTTGTTGTTACCTTTCCTTGGGTGCCTTATGCTCCCCTTTTTGAGTAGTTGTTCACGACGTAGCTAGTCAAAGATGGCATGGGCGACTTCCCGCTCCCCTCCTTCTTAGCGGACAGGAAGCCGAAGAAGTACCCCCAGACGGAGCCCGAAGGGTTTCCCGTCCGGACAGACGAGGGCCCCTCAGATCCTCATGGTAAGCTGTCAGTTGTAGCTCTTTCCTTCGCCCTGGCCAGTGGGGTGTGTCTAAGACTTTGTTTTTGTTGCAGTCGATGCCACCGACGATGAGGCCGGCCGAGAGAAGGCCGCGGCGAAAGCCCAGGGGAAAGGGCGACACCTGTTGCCGCGCCGGCTCCCGTTGAGCAAAAAAGGACGCGTCGGGGGTGCCAGGTCGTCATCGCGCCATCCGTCGTTGGGTCAACATCTTTCCTTGTCCTATCTTCGTTTGTCTTGTGGTTCTGCCGTGGTTTTTTCTCACTTTTGTTCCATGCAGCGAGGCGATATCGCTTGGCGATGCTGGTGCCGCCGCCGTTGCTCCTCCCCCCGCCCCGGCGGTTGAGGAGTTGGCGAGGTCACCGGTTGTACCCGCGCCAGCCCCGCCGTCTACGCCTAGGGCTCCTCAGGGTTCCCCAACCACGGGGCTGCTGCACCAGGCGCCTGCGTCTTCGCGGTTGGGGCAGCTGTTCGCGGTTGCACAGGACCCCAAGACCCCCTCCTTCGTCTTGGGGCTGGTGTGAACCCGGCCTAAAGCGATGCTCCAGCAAGTTCCACCAGGCCCGTCATCACGGAGGTGACGGAGGAGTCTGCGGCTATGCAAACGGCTGCCTCGGGCGATGGCCAGCCGGGCGCTTCCAAGCCGGCTGGGAGGGAGTTGGTGGTGGGCGCATCTTCGGGTGCGGCCGCTGATGATGACGAGTTCGCCGTTACCGGCTCGAGGCCAGCTCCGGCTGTGTTGACACCGGGTGCAATCCTCGCCCAGCTCTCGAGTGCGGCGCCCGTCGCACTTAGCCAGGTTCGCCACCTGGTTGAGGGAATGGAGAAGGGCCTTGGCGAGGCAAAAAAATTGTCTGTTCTTATGGAGGTAGGTGTCTCTCCCCATTATCTTTTTCTGTGCTTTGTTTTTCCAACCGGTTTGCCATTCCGTCTCTTACCCGTTTCTCTTTGCAGAGAGCATTTTTGGAGTCGGTGAAGAACACCCAGGATCTAGGCCGTAAGATTGCTTCTTCCGACCTGTCTTGGTGATTGGCTCCCTTTTCCCGCTTTTTGTTGACCATCGGGTATCCTCCTACAGCCATGATCCTGGACAAGGAGAAGGAGGTGGAGCGCCTCAAGGCTGAGGTTGCCTTGCTGGAGGAGTAGAACAGGACATGGCAAGCGCAGTTCAACCAGCTGGCCGTGGCCAAGCATCAGCTTGAGGTTAGCGTGGAGAGGGGCAAGAAGGCAGCTGACATCCGGGCGGAGGCGCTGAAGAATTTTGAAACGATCTCCGCCCAAAGGGAGGAGACGATATAGAGTCTCTGCTCCCAGGAGGAGGAGCTGACCCAGGACCTCCAGAGCATTTCGGAGATGGTTGTCAGTAATTTTTTCTACTCCTTGCCTCCTTTGTACTGTAGCTAGCTGAATCGAGTCATGCCACTCACTCCTGTCTTTTGTTGCAGCTCATTACCCTGAGTCGACCGACATGGCTCTGGAGAAGCTGTCGGTGGAGGAGGCTAGCCGCGACCTGACCGCCCTGGATCTGGTTAAGGTGCCGGCGGAGGAGAGAAATGGTCTTCGTGCCGTTGCTAATGCCCTTTTCCATTACATCTGGCGGAGGCAGGTGATCTGCATGACATCGCCAGCTTAGCTGTTGCCTTGTCTCACGACATCGACGTGCTGGAGATCCACAAGGAATGGGCGGCTCGAGGCGGCGTGGAGATGGCTCTGGCCCTGGTGAAGTCCTGGTATCCAGGGGCTGATCTCGGTGTGCTCACTCATGGTTTCCATATTGGGACGAGCTACGAGGGCCTCCATGACAGCATTTCGGCGATCTGGTCCAGCGGGATGAAGATTGGCACCTATGTGGACCTCGAGTGTTACTTATGCGATCATGCCTAGACGTTGCCGTTTCACTAGATTCCAGCACCCTAGAATTCCACCGACGTTGCCTCAACCAGCCAAGCTCCCGCAGCCGACGCCGGTGCTCCTCCTGCCGGTCCGCCTCCTGCTCCTGCTGCTGATGCTCCCTCTGCCGCTTCGGCTCCAGAGCCTTGATACTTGGTATGTCAGGTGTATTTTTCAAACTGGCCCTTTGTTGGTGCTACATGTTGGTGAATCTGTGACGTCGAACTTTCAATTTTGCGCGGAACCTTCGTGTTCCGATTAATGCCTTGGTGCCCTTTATGTCCTAAGCTCAATCTGCCTTGTCTGTTTGTCACGGGCGTTTTTGTCTTTATGCCTTCATCAGTTGTAGTCTTTGGAATTTGAGCCGGCTGGGGTAGCCAGCCGGGTCGGGCCTCTTGGACGCCTTAACTCGGGTTGATGGGTGCGCGGGAGCGCGCCCACTGGGTGTAGTCCCCGAGGTTCGGGCCGGCTGGGGTAGCCAGCCGGGTCGAAGCTCTTTGCCATATTGACTTAAGTTGATGGGGGCATGGGAGCGTGCCCACTGGGTGTAGTCCCCGAGGTTCAGGCCGGCTGGGGTAGCCAGCCGGGTCGAAGCTCTTTGCCCTCTTGACTTAAGTTGATGGGTGCACGGGAGCGTGCCCACTGGGTGTAGTCCCTGAGGTTCGGGATGGCTAGTGTAGCCAGCCGGGTCGAAGCTCTTTTCCACCTTATTTCCTGTCAAGTTTTGGATCATGTCGTGCAAGACACAGCGTTGTTTTGGGTTAGTTTCATTACGCGTACGTTCGTTTGTAGCTATGATTAAACACAAAGAGTGAAGGGTGCCCTTTCGAGCTAGGCTGTTAGCAGCTCCCCTTTTCTCAGCGAGCATTGGCCTTTCGAGCGTTATCCTTGTCGGACGTCAGCCAGGTTGCGGTCTGCAGCCGGAACTAAAGGAATAGCTGGGCTGGCGTGCCTCGTGATAATTCGGTTCACTGTTGTTGGCTTAGCTTGTGCAGGCGCTACTGGTTCGCCCGGGAACCCTTGTTTTCTGCTTTGGCATTTTCTTGCAGCAGGTACTTCGAGCTTTTGCTCTTGTCGGGTCGACAGCCGGCTTGCGATTTGAAGCCGGAACCGAAGAGTCTGCTCTAGGCACCCCGTACAATACTATGACGCACTGTAGAAACCACGGGTGTCCATGCCAGCCGGTACGGAGATGGATGCGGTGCGCGAAGTTAGGACAAAGTCCTCGGGACTATGCCGAGGCTTCCAAGCTTGTTCATTTATCACATGACAAGGGAATATACATAAACTTCTGGTTCAAGTGTAAAATGGCCGGAGTAGGCTCGCCTTCCATGGGCGCTCTGTCTCCTCGTCCGAGCGATCTGCCTTGTTCTTTGCCAGCTGCTGGGTGTCGATCAGAAGTATGAATTGTTGTACAGTGCCTGGATGACGATGAATGGGCCTTCCCATGGCAGGGACAGCTTATGCATTCCTTTGATGCTCTGGACCAGGCGCAGCACCAGATCTCCTTCACGAAAAGAAGTAGAACAGATCCGGCTGGCGTGGTAGCGGTGCAGGTCCTGCTGATAGATTGCTGACCTAGACAGGGCCAGCTCTCGCGCTTCCTCGAGTAGATCCACGCTGTCCTCCCGTGCTTCCTTGGCTTCCTGCTCTGTGTAGAGTTGTTTGCGGGGTGCGTCGAACTGGATGTCCGTGGGGAGAACTGCCTCTGCCCCATAGACAAGGAAGAATAGTGTGAAGCCGGTTGAACGGTTCAGGGTGGTGCGCAGGCTCCATAGCACAGCTGGCAACTCCTCGATCCAGCATCCGGGTGACCTGATGAGTGGTTCAATCTGCCTTGGCTTGATTCTAGCGAGAACCAGGACGTTAGCATG
Source organism: Avena sativa (assembly GCA_916181665.1). NCBI lineage: Eukaryota > Viridiplantae > Streptophyta > Magnoliopsida > Poales > Poaceae > Avena > Avena sativa. Next base: position 335,401,646 of record OV702297.1, on the reverse strand, counting down.
CTCACACTGCCCGTTTGACTATGGGTGCGCGACCGATTGCCAGGTCTAGACGGATGCCCTTGTCTCCACAGAAGCGAGCAAAAACCCCCTTGGCGAAGTTGGTGCCATTGTCCGTGATGATGCTGTGCGGGTAGCCAAATCGGATGATGATGTCCGTGAAGAACTTGATCATTGTTGCTCTGTCCATCTTCTTGATGGGCTTTGCCTCGATCCACTTGGTGAACTTGTCCACGGCTACGAGCAGGTGTGTCATACCGGATTGGGCTGTTTTGAACGGCCCAACCATGTCTAGCCCCCATACTACGAATGGCCAGGTGATTGGTATCGTCTTGAGTGCCGCAAATGGCGTGTGCTTCAGCTGGCTGAATCGCTGACAACCGTTGCATGCTTTGACCAACTCCTGAGCATCCTTCAGTGCTGTCGGCCAATAGAAACCATGGCGAAGAGCTTTGGCTGCTATTGCCCTTGATGAAGCGTGGTGGCCGCACTCTCCTTGGTGTATGTCTGCTAGGAGCTTGGTTCCCTCCTCTTGGCTTACGCATCGCTGACAGATGCCCCCGACACTGCGCTTGTATAGCTCGTTGTTGATGATGGTGTATGTGCTTGCTCTTTGTCGCACTTGTCGTTCTGCCACTTCCTCCATCGGGAGCTCGTCCTTGGCCAAGAAGTTCATGAACGGCTTCGCCCAGTCGGGTGTTTCCCGAATGGCGTACACCGTCTGCATGATGAGCTTGATCTCCTCGCGGATGGCTATCTCTGGAACATCGGGAGGTTTGTCGGGTTGGAGCTTGCTGGTGTCGATCGCAGGCTACCGTGGAGAAGTCCCCGGGTGCGGCGAGGTAGTCCGGGTGCGGTGAGGCAGTCCCCGAGTGCAGCGCAACACCGGCTGTTCCTGGGTCTGCGCTGAGTACGATGGAGTCGGATTCTGGTGACAGGGTGATGGAGATCTTGTGTAGGTGCTCGAGGGAGACTCCAGGCGGTATGGCCTGTCTTGTCAAGCCGACCCTAGCCAAAGCGTCAGCAGCTTCGTTGTTGGCCCTGGGTACGTGATGGAACTCGCATCCTTCGAAGCAAACGCACAGCTACTGAACGAAGAAACGGTATAGGGCCATGTTCGTGTCCCTTGCATCCCACTCGCCGGATACCTGCTGCACCACCAGGTCCGAATCTCTGAATCATAGTATCCTTTGAATGCCTATCTTCTTGGCCATCTTGAGCCCATGGATGAGCGCTTCATATTCGGTGACGTTGTTAGACGCCTTGAAGTGGATCTGGAGGACGTGCTCCAGACGATCACCTTTGGGTGAAGTTATCACGATTCCGGCTCCAAGTCCTCCTCGAATCTTGGAGCCGTCGAAGTGTAGCTTCCAGTATGTTGAATCAGGGACCGGTGGAATGTACTGCGTATCTTCCCAATCGATGATGAAGTCGGCTAGTGCCTGGGATTTGATTCCGTCCTTGGCTCGTACTGAATGTTGTGTGTAGCGAGCTCTATGGCCCATTTTTCCACGCGTCCGGTGGCGTCCTTGTTGCCTATAATCTCCGCGAGCGGGGCTGACGGCACCACCCGAATGGAGTGTTCTTGGAAGTAGTGCTTGAGCTTCTTGGCTGCCATGTACACGCCATACACCAGCTTCTGTTAGTGGGGGTAATTCTGTTTGGAGAGCGATAGTACTTCGCTTAGGTAGTATACGGGATGCTAGACCGGCTGGGCCTTCCCCTCTTCTGGCCTTTCCACTACTAGCACCACGCTGACCACTTTGTTTGTGGCAGCGATGTACATCAGCATTAGCTCCTTTGCGGCTGGAGCCGCCAAAATAGGCGGTGAGGTGAGCATGCGCTTGAGGTCCCGGAAAGCTTCGTCCGCTTGAGATGTCCAAACGAACTTGTCCATCTTCTTCATGAGTTGGTACAAGGGGAGGGCCTTCTCACCCAGCCGGCTGACAAACCGGCTGAGGGAAGCTAGGCACCCGGTGAACTTCTGTACGTCACACAGGCTTTGTGGCAGCTCCATGCGCTCGATGGCTCCGATCTTCTCCGGGTTCGCCTCGATTCCTTGCTCGGAGACGAGAGAACCGAGGAGCTTGCCGGCTAGGACGCCGAAGACGCACTTCTCCGGGTTCAGTTTGATCTGGAAGCGATGGAGATTGTCGAATGTTTCCTTCAGGTCCTCGAGCAGTGTGTGTTGCTCCTTGGTCTTGATGATGACGTTGTCGATGTAGGCGTGCACATTTTTACCAATCTGTGTCAGCAAGCATTTCTGCATGCAGCGCTGGCATGTTGCTCCTGCGTTTTTCAGATCGAAGGGCATGGTGGTGTAGCAGTAAGCCCCATACGGGGTTATGAACGATGTCTTTATTTGATCGGTTACATTGAGCTTAATCTGGTGATAACCCGAGTAAGCATCTAGAAAAGACAACAAATCGCATCCAGCGGTGGAGTCAATGACTTGATCTATCCGCGACAAAGCGGAAGGATCCTTGGGGCATGCCTTGTTGAGGCTGGTGTAGTCAACACACATGCGCCATGTATTGTTCTTCTTCAGTACCAGCACAGGGTTGGCCAACCATTCCGGGTGAAAAACTTCCATGATGAAGCCGGTCGCGAGCAGCCGTGTGATCTCCTCACCGATGGCTCTTCTTTTTTCTTCTGCGAAGCAGCGTAAAGGTTGTTTGACCGGCTTCGCATCTGGTCGAACATGAAGAGAGTGCTCGGCGAGTTCCCTCGGGACACCAGGCATGTCTTTGGGGCACCATCCGAAAATGTCCCGATTCTCACAGAGGAAGTCGACAAGCGTGCTTTCCTATTTGCTATCCAGGCCGTCTCCGACCAGGACGAACTTGCTTGGGTCCTCCTCATTTAGCAGGATCTTCCTTGTGCCCTCCGAGGGCCTGAACTGTGATTCTCTAGCCGGCTTAGGCTCTCCAGCTGGCATACCCTTTTGTAGAGCCTCCACGTTCTGCATTATGACGCGCTTCGACTAGCTTGGAGCCGTCTGTGGCGCACTCGATAGAACGTTTGTAGCAGGCGTCAACGGTGATCACTCCCTTTGGGCCTGGCAACTTCATATTGAGGTATGCGTAGTGCGGCACTCCCATGAACTTGGTGAGGGCTGGGCGCCCTAGTATGGTGTGGTAGGCACTAGAGAGGTTCACCACCTCGAACCAGATCGGCTCGCGACGAAAATTGTTCGCACTGCCGAAGATGACGTCCAGCTCGATCTTGCCGATTGGCGAGTGCAACGGGCCTGGCACTGCCCCGTGGAATGAAGTGCTTGAGGGCTGCAATTGGGACTCGCTGATGCCGAGCCGATCGAGATTGCTGCGGTACAGGAGGTTGATGTTGTTGCCTCTGTCGATGAGTATGCGAGAGAAACAACACGAGTGTTTCTTGGAGATGATGATGGGGTTGAGGACCAACGCGTAGCTTCTAGGGCTTGGTAGCACGGCCAGCTGGTCTTCCTTGCTCCAGGTAATTGCCTGGTCCGACCAATGTAGGTATTGGGGAACGGGGGAACCATGGCGTTCACCTCCGCCTCGCGCCTCCTCTTGGCGTGCTTTGTCTCCGGCTCTGCAAAGAAGATGTGGTAGTTGCCCACTTGTCATGGGAAACCATCCTCCTCGTCCTCGTGGCGGTTGCACCACTCCTTGTTGTCCGGTGGGCCTCCGACTGGCGGCGGAGGTGGTGGTGGGAGCCCACCGGCTTCAGCCATCTTCTTCGTCCAGCTACACTGGCGCGTTGTGCGGTTCGTTGGCTTGCTGCCGCCGCTGTGGAACTTGCATGGTCCATCGAGCATAGACTCCATGGTGTACTTGGTCTGAGGCGGCCTGTCGTCTGGTCTCTGCCTCCGGCTGCCGCCCGCAGTCGGGTCCTCATGCACGACAGCTACTTGCTTGGTGTCGTACCGGCTGTCCGGTTGGTCGTCTTTCCTCTTGCCATGGAGATTGTTGTGGCCGTGCCGCCTAGGGTGATGGTCGCCCGGCTAGCGGCGCTCCGCCTGCTCGTCCGTGACAATTTGTCCTTGGTCATCCACCACGATGGGCTTCTTCATATTCGCGTCGGCGGTGGCGTACTTGTACGCGATGGCCATGACCTAGGCCACGGTTTGCGGGTCCGCCCGGCTGAGCTTATGCTTCAGCATGGTGCCGTCTGGGCAACCGTTGGTGAAGAAGTCTATTGCCTGGTGCTCACGCACCCCTTCACACGAGTTGTGCATGCTGGTCCACCGGGTGAGGTCGGCACGGTCAAACTCATCCTTGCCTTGCACTCAGAGGGCAAGCTCGTGAGGTCGACCTGGCCGCTTGTATGTTCCGGTGAAGAATGCTTCTTCGAAGTCCAGCCATGCATTGATGCTGTTGTCGGGGAGGCTGTTGAGCCATGTTCTTGACGAATCGACGATCATGAGAGGGACATAGCGGACGGCCAGGCGGAGATTTCCGTTGGCGATTCCCACTGCGGTAGTGTAATCCACCAACCAATCCTTAGGCTTGACCCTGCCGTTATATTTTGGCGTGTCCCTTGGAAGCAAAAAACCCTTTGGAAACGGCTCATTCCGGATGCGCGGACCAAAACACTTTGGGCCAGCCGGACTTTCCTCCTCCAGCGTGCGCAACTGCACCAGGAGGTCGACACGCTCGCGCACGTCTGCCGGATCTCGGGGGCCGAGTCAGCCCTTCAGACGCGACGCGGGCGGGTCCTTGTTTGCTTCTGCTCCTTCATCTGTGGCACGCGTCTTCTTCCCTTGGGAAGCTCCTACTTCCGGGGCACGACTCATGCTGGAAGCAGCGGCGTCTCGGTTGTGGCGGCCATGATTGCCAGACTCGCCAAGCAAACGACTGTTCTGCCTGACTCCTCCTAGGGAAGACGCCTGCTGGTGCTTGCTTCACCCGTGAGCCGTCTGGTCCGCGCATTTGCGAACGACGATGTCTCGGGAATTACCCATCTGGCTGGGGGTACCCTCGGCATGCTTCTTGTTAGCAGTGGCGACGAGGAGCTGGACACGCTCCTGTTGGCGATGAAGCTCTTCGCCCTCGAGATGTTTCAGTTCTGCGGCCGCCGCCTCGGCTGCTCTCATGTTCTTCGCGGGGGTGCTGTAGACGGTCTGCGCCACGCCTGCATGTGAATCGGCGGCACGGTCCAGTTCTGATGCTAGGTCACGCCCTGGTGCTGGATCTTCCTGACGAAGCCGTGGGTAGCGTTGTACTCATGCACGGTGGCGTTTAGTCGGCACTTGTTAGCAATAACCTTGGTATCTTCCTCCAGGAGCTTCTGGCGCGTAGCTTCGAGCGCGTCCGCGGCAGCTACCGGGTCCGTTTCGATGATGACCGGGGCACGTAGGTGCTGGATGGAGGCAGTGAGCGGATCTTGCTCCTGCTCGGGCACGGAGCTCTCTCCTCCCGCTCGGCACTCCTGAGGCGGGCGGTGGTTTTTGCGGGCATTTACCACCATGACTTCGATGCAACCACTCGCCGCGGTTGGGCCGTTGGCGAGGCGGTTGAGAGGCACATCGAGGATGGAGATGACCATGCTGGGGAAGACCTCGGCGATGGTGGCGATGTAGACGCGGATGTCCCTGAAATGCATGATGGAGCCGTTGGCGGGGAAGGTGTTCCCGGCGAAGCACGCAACATTGTCGACGACGCATTCGAAAGCGCCGAACGTGATAACGAGGCCGGAGGCCATGCTTTCACTGGCGACGAGCGAAAGTCTCATGCGGAAGATGATCCTAGCCGAAGCGACGTGCCCCACGGTAGGCGCCAACTATCGTGGTGTGGAACATGGCAGTGCCATCGGGGATGGCTGAAGAGGGACACTAGGATGCAATCGGTGGCTCACGCAACAGGTTGGGCACGGTAAACTACAAACACAGTGACATACCCAGGTTCAGGGCCCTCTCGGCAAGGTAACACCCCTACTCCTGCAAGACGAACTATATGGGGGGCGAAGGCCCAATACAGATGCTCCTGGAGCTGTTTCCTTAGATACTATCGAGAGCTAGAAGAAGATGAAAACTAGAGGCTAGCCCTTCTATCCTTCTATCATTGCTTACCTACAACCCTAGCTCTGCCCTCCCTTATATACTAGTCTTGGGGGCAGATTACAATTTGGGCTCTAGGGTTTACTGTTTGGACATGGGTTTACACCGTAGGGCCGGTTGCAGGGCCTAGCCAGTGGGCCAGGACCCAGTCCACCCTTCTTTTAGCGTCACCCTCTTCTTTAGAGGTCACCCGGGCTTCCTTTGGGGCGTCACCCTTGCTTTAACGGTCACGCGGACTGCTTCTGCCAGTCAGCCGACCACTTTGCTGTATATTTGTCGGGTAGCGCTGGTCGTGATGGCACGCCAGCCTGCCCGATGATGAAGGAGGGACAGAGGCATACCCCGCAAGGAGCGTTAGCCCTTTCTTGCTCTCCATCGAATCCGAGGTGAGCCGGGTGGAAGCGGCCACCCGGCCGGTTCTTCTGGCTACCGGCTAGACGGGCCATCCGGGAATGTTTTAAGCCCAGTCGGGTGATATTAGCCAACCACCTGGAGTTGTCCTTCTTGAGGGCCAGGCGGCCTGTTCCTTCTAGAGTCGGCCTACTTGTGCCTGTATTTCCTCACCCGGGGGTTATCCCCCCGACAATTGCGGGCAATGGCAGCTCCGTGGGAAACCCTGCATACATGCATTGTTTTTTATGGGTGTTCTAGGAGGTGAAGAGGGTGAAGTTTATCAGTACGTGTCGGAGTATTTCTCCGTTGCCAAATTTAGGGAAACATATTCTCAGAATGTTCCATCCTTGTTGGGAAAAGACCAATGGATGGAAGTGGATCCAGGCTTCAAGCTATACCCTGCTGCTTTTACTATACCAACATCTAGGCCAAGGAAGAATAGGATAAGATCTAGTGCAGACGATGGTGCACCACGTCGACAATGTAAGTGCAAACATTGTGGGATCCTAGGGCACATATCTAGGCTTTGTAAAAATGCAGTGGACCCAGCTTATGGAATGGATGATTAGGCGGGATCAGCAAATGCAGATGAGAATGAAGTATTTGAACGAGAGGAGAATGAAGCAATGCTTACATTGCAGAGTGAACCAATAGATTGAGAGGAGATTGAACCAAATGCAAAGGAGATTGAACCAAATGAAGGGGAGATTGAACCAAATGCAGAGGAGATCGAACCAAATGCAGGGGAGATTGAATCAATGGATCGAGAGGAGATTGAACCAAATGTAGAGGAGATTGAACCAAATGTAGGGGAGATTGAACCAATGGATCGAGAGGAGATTGAACCAAATGCAGGGGAGATTGAGCTAAGTGCATGGGATATTGAAGCAATTGATTCATTGGATGCATATAATAAAGAAATTTATTCATTGGAAGCATAGTTCAAAAGTAGAGGAATTACACAAGAGGATACTGAAGAAATGGAGGCAAATCTTTTTGAAACGTATGAACCAATTGTACAACAGACTGAAGCACTTGATTCATTGGATGTAGAGAAAAATAACAAAGGGAACAAACAGAAGAAGCTAATGGTGGACTCCGAGAATATTCCAGCTAGGATCACCCGGAGCAAGGTGGTGAACCCAGCAAAAAACACTAGGAGCAAGAAAAAAATGAATTTGAATTATTAATTTGAATTTGTATGATGAATTTGAATTAATGTCAATGTTTGTATTGAATTCGAACTAGTGTGACGCTCCCAAGTTTGTATGTTGGATAATCCCATAATGTATGTGTTATTGCAAGTTTCTATGGTCATGCACCTAGTTGCTTAGCACTGCTCAGTTTTGCCCTCGACATGTGGTCAACACATGGTGTTTAGCTAGTTCATGGCTTAAACGTTGACCAGTTGATCCAAAATTTGGCACACTTGTGTATCTAGGATTGATTTACCATATGAAATTGGAAATTTTGGATTTACTTGTAATCAGCCACATTTTTCTTTTTCTAAGTGATTAAATTCAAAAAATGGTTTTAGGGTTAGTTTAATTCAAAAAAAGTCGAAACATAGTGCAACCTTCGCAAGGAGTCTTGTTATGTTACCTACACCCTAGCATGAATAATAAAGGAAAAGGAAATAAAGAGAAATCGACTTATCCCCTAAATCACTTCTTAAACCCTTCTTGGAATGAGCTACTAGATATGAAGATGCATGGCTTTCTACTCAATCAACCTCCAAAATAACCCATCCCAAAACATACTTTGTCTAAATGAGGCCAAATTTGGAACACTTGTGTATCTTTGAGTTGCAAACAATATAGTGTCGTCCAAGATGAATTATTCTGTTCAAATAACACATAAACCATTTTTATGCCAAAAGCTTGAATTTCTCTTACTCGTTTTTTTATCTGAGTGCCCTTGTTTTCCTTAGCTCTACTTAGTTTTCCCCTCCCTCTAAAGTTTTACTCACTTTTCCCCTCCTGCTAAATGTTTCCACACTTTTCCCCTCTCTCTTATCTCAGACCCTCACAATAGCCCAACTTGCGATCAGTTTGGCTGCGCTCTAATTGGTCGAGACGTATGTCACACGGATCTTCCCCAACCACCATTGGATACATCATGATCCGACGGGCAGAAGGTCTCTCTCTCCCAATGGGCGCACCTACCTTGTACGGAGAGGAAAGCCCAACAGGATAGATGTCTCTCCATCCCTTTTCTTGTCGCACGTATACCAGCCTCATCAACTAGCACTAAGTTTGGTTGCGCTCTGATTGGTCGAGATGTATGTCACACGGATCTTGGCCAACCACTATAGGATACATCATGATCCGACGGGTTGGATCTCTCTCCCGATGGGTGCACCTACCCTGTACGGAGAAGGGGCCCTCATGGAGAGGAGAGCCTGATGGGCTGGATGTCTCTCCCTCCCTTTCCCTATCGCACGTATACCAGTCGCATCTTCCTCCCCTCATATCGACGTACGGCGGCACGACAGTCCAAACGGCGAGCGGCGGCATGGATCTAAGCACGGAGGTCCGAACAGCGTGCGACGGCGTGAAACTAAGCGTGGCGGTCCTAACGGCGTGCAGCGGCATGGATCTAAGTGTGGCGGTCTGATACGTCATAAATGTATCTATAATTTTTGATGTTCCATGCTTGTTTAGTATCCACTTTGCTATGTTTTGTCTACACTTTGAGGTATTTTTATACACTTTCTGGAACTAACCTATTGATAAGATGCCACAGTGCCAGTTGCCTGTTTTCTGTTGTTTTTGGTTTCAGAAAGCTAAAAAATGAATATTCTCGGAATTGGATGGGACAAAAGCCAAAGCTCATATTTTTTCCCTGAACACACGGAAAATCGAAGATGAGACGGAGGACACCAGGGTGGCCACACCCTAGGTGGGCGTGGGTCCCACCCTGGGCGCGTCACCAGGGGTGTGGGACACCTAGGCCTCCTTTTGTAGGGGTTCGTAGCATGGAAAACAAAAAATTTCTACCGCATGCACACAAACAAGCCAAGATCTATCTACTAGATTGTAGCAACGAGTCGATAGAGGAACTCACCCTCAAAGATTCCAAAGCGGTTAACGAGAGCAGATTCTCGTGGGTGATGTAGTCGTACACTTGCCGATCTCAAGATCGTGTAGACGATCCTTCCGGCGCTGCGTTCCGGCAGCGCTTCCGTAGTCGGTCACACGTTCGGTACTCGACGAAGACCTTCCTCTCCCTTGTTCCAGCAGGCAGCGGAGGTTGTAGCACTCTCCTAGTGATTCCGGCAGCACAACGGCGTGGTACCGGAAGTAGAGGGGAGATCTCGCAGGGCTTCGCCTTAAGCCCGGAGCGAGTATGGTGGACTATGAGAGAGATCATCGGCGATCTAGGGTTTAGACGCACCAAGGAGGAGGGTCTAGGGCCGGCGGCTAGGGCTTGGAGTAGCCCAAGTCGGCGGCTAGGGGAGAAACCCTAGGCGGCGGCTATGGTGGGCGGCGGCTAGGGTTTAGGTTTAGAGGGGCGTGGTGTTGTGTCCTTGGAGGGGCATCCCTGCCCCTCCTTATATAGGTGGAGGGGCGCGCTAAGGGGAGGGGAGTCCCTCCCCAACTCGGTCTCCAAGTGGGCCGGCGGTGGAGGGAGGGAACTCCTCCCCAAGTAGGTTTCCTACTTCCCCTCCACCTCCCAAAATAGCCGTTTGACTTTTCAAATTGGCGTTTGACTTTTCAAACTAGGATTTGATTAAACCCTTTATTTTGTTCAGCGATGACATTAGTACATGATGTAATCATTCCAACTTGATATGACACATTTATGTACCCTTCCCCTCCGGAGTGTCGGACATTCCAGAACCTTCTAGAACATTCCTGATGAAAACACCGGAACCATTCTCCAACCCCGAAACAGGACTTTCCTTATATGAATCTTATTCTCCGGACCAATCCGGATCTCCTCGTGATATCCCGGATCCCATCCGAGACTCCGAACAACATTCGGTCTCTCACTCATCATTCCATAACTACTCAAACAACGTCGAATCCTTAAGTGTGTCTCCCTACGGTTCGTGAGTTATGCGGACATGATCGAGACACTTGTCCAACCAATAGAGGAATCTGGAAATTCATATGGCTCCCACATATTTCTATGATTACTTTGCGATCGAATGAACCACTAACATACGATACCAATTTCCCTTTGTCTCACGATAGTTTACTTATCTGAGATTATGATCGTCGGTATCTCTGCATACCTAGTTCAACCTCGTTACCGATAAGTACTCTTGTCTCGTTCCCGTAATATGTGATCCCTTGTGAGCCAGTCACATGCTTGCAAGCTAATTGGATGACATTCCACCGTGAGGGCCCAGAGTATATCTATCTGTCATATGGATGGACAAATACCACTCTTGATCCATGTGTCTCAACCCATACTTTCCGAACACTCAATGCCATATTTATAGCCACCCAGTTACGGTGTGGTGTTTGATGTCATCAAAGCATCCTTCCGGTTATGGTGATAAGCATGATCTCATGGTCGAAGGAATTAGGTTACTATGTATCAGAAAGCTTATAGCAAATGAACTATATTAAATGACTTGATCTTTATGGTACGCTTAACTATAGGAGTATGTCCATCACATCATTCTCCTAATGATATGACCCTGTTGTTAATAACATCTCTATGTTCATGATCAGGAAACCATGATCATATATTAACCAACAAGCTAGTTTAACAAGAGGCTTTACTAGGGACTCTTTTATGTTTACAAATCACACAAGTATTAATGTTTCCTGTTAATACAATTATAGCATGGTATGTAAACATTTATCATAAGTATGAAGATATGATAATAACCTACTTTATTATTGCCTCTTGGGCATATCTCCAACAGTCTCCCACTTGCACTAGAGTCAATAATCTAGTTTCAAACCTTTGTGTATTCAACACCTATGGCTTTTCGGTGTTGTAAGTACACGTTTGCTAGTGGTCAACTGATCTCCGGATCTCACACTTCCAGGTCCGTGTGTAATTGCATGTCTTTGCGTCTCTACGCATCACTCATTCTCTAATGAGATGGCTTTGTATAAATTTGGTCCTTTGGTGAGACCTTTAGTTCCTTGGGGTTAAAACATGTTGATAATATTGTCGTACAATATATCTTCATAGTATTATCCCGCTGTGAACTACACCTAGTTTGATAACAAACTACTTGACACAAATGCCCTCTTTAGCTGATATAATAGAAGTCATATACTTAGCCTTTTGTTGTAGTATCTGTCACAATGTCTTAACTTTGGAACTCATCCAAATCCATTATGGAACTTACTTTCCATCACATTCTGCCACCCTTAGTTTAGATTGAGATAAACTTAATTTGTACTTCGTGACAAAACTAGTATCAATGTAATACTTTTACAATGAACTAACCATCTATTTGTCACTTCTACAAAATAATATATTCTTATTTCTTTTACAAGATCATAAAAATATCTTTACTATTGTCCAATAATCATCTTATGAATCATTCTGGTATGCGCTCATAACATTTTAGAGCATAGGACATATCTGGATTTGTACACATCACAGCATGATTGATAAAATAATCTTTGTGATTTTATACATCAAGTATCAATCTATACTTGAATCTTTGTTTCACTTACCAAGTGTCAATACACTTGAATATATCATCAATATTGAACTCATTCAATCCTTTCTGTGCAACAAGAACCTTTCTTGTAGTTTCTATATTGAACTCATTCAATATATCATCTATGTACTTTCGGCACAACTATATTAGCGTCTATTGATGCCAAATATTTGGGTTTTGCCTAAGTCTTTCATCAGGATGAAATTCTTAATATGTGTTAATAAAAGATACATCTTTTCCAATCAACAATATGTCCTCCACAAAATGTATTAGAAATATGTCTTAGCGCTCCCACTTAATTTCTTGCAAATGCAAGCATCTTCATTGTCTCTGATGAAATTAAACTCTTTTAACATTTTCATCATAGTGAAGATTCCAACTCCGCTATGCTTACTTCAACCATTGAAGTTTGCATATGCTTTTAGCATCCTTTGAATTAACAAAACTCTATGGAGCGTGTTATGCACATGTCCTAGGTAACAATTCTATTAGAAGAATTTGTTTTGTTTATTCAATTACCACATAACAAAATTATATGTAGTGGTTGCTACATTAATCCGTTTAGACTAAATATCGCTTAATGAAAGATCAGATCTTGTCATAGTCAACTCTTTGAACATTGTCGTGAACTCTTTCCCGACATGTCGATAATTTCATAGATGTGAAACATCCATGTCTATTTCTTTATAGATCCAAACACAACTGTAAGGTCTTACACCTTTCTCGAGGGTCCTTCAAGTTCAAAACTTGATTTCTCGTGTATGGAACTATCACGGATTTTATGGCTTCAAGCCATTTTATGGAGTCAGGGCCCATCATCGCTTCTTTGCATGTAGTACGTTCATTATTCTCAAATAATGATTCAACCCTCAAATCTTGGTATTTGATTGTTTACTTGACCTACTTGGTTCAATAGGAACTTAGATCTCCGTGACCACAACCTTTGAGGCACGTGAGCCATGAGCATTGTTGCTGCCTCCGGAACACTTTTCGGCGCTGCGCAACTTTGCACATATAGCTAAGGTTCTTTTTAACCTTATCAAAGTTCTATTGTCCTCCCACTTATCTATTCACGAAAAATTCCTTCTCAAAGAAACTTGACGTTCTAAGTGACAAACACTTTTGTCTCCGATGTTATGGAGGATTACTTAACAGTTATTCGAAATAACATACAAAGACAGGTTCATCCGACTTTGGTTGCAAACATCTTTATTATGCATAGCATACCAATGTTTAAGAAAGGACAACTTGGGTTTTATCCCAAACCATAACTTTATATGGTGTCATTTCAACGGATTATGATGGAGCTCTTTTCAGTGGAAAAACGATAGTCTCTAAAGCTTTTAATCTTTAAAATATAATGGCAGTTTTATGTATTACACCTTCGATCTTACCATGTCAAACAAGGTTTAATTACATATCTCGAACGCTCCATACTCTTATGGTGTTTCGAGAAATGCAAATCCACGGAACGATTCCTTAAATCTTAGGTATTATGCTAAACTTGTAACTCAAATATCTTCCTTTATGATCTTATCATAAACTATTTATATTCTTGTTACAATGATTTTTCACTTCATCTTGAAAGTCTTTGAACTTTTCAAATGTTTCATACTTCATCCTTATTAAGTAAATATTCATATATTCACTCAAAATTTTGGAGAAAGCATATGAAGTTGAAATCCATCGCTCTTGACTACACATAATGGACTTCATACAACAATATGTACAAGTTCCAACAAGCTAGTCATTCGTTCCCTTTTGGCCTATGAACGAAGTTTTAATTATCTCTAGGAAAGTTTCACAAGCGTCATTTGATCAAAATCAAAAGACTCCAAAATTCCATCCACATGGAGTTTCCTTTTCTTTCCAATATAATTTAAACGACGATGTCACTTCTTAAGTGATCTTTCAATCAATTTGTCTTTCGACATTTTTAGCACTAGTTTTATGGATGTGATTTCTCCAACGAGATTTGTGAATTATCCAACTTTTATGGATTACGGCAATTATTTGAACAACCCTTTTGTTCTCCTAATACCTGATAAAACAAATCTTGAAGGCAAGCTTTGATGTTTAACGAGCAACACAATAACCCTTTATTTGTTCTCGATGAACATCATCACATATTCTTTTGCTAGTAACTTAGGCCATTGTAGTTCATGAATTGTGTTGTTTCGTATGATGATTCACACCAACAAATTCAGTATCAAATACTTAAGAACCACATTGTTTAATAAGCAAAGAATATAGCCATAACATGTATATCATCTATATACTTAAACTGAACAATTTTAGTCTTTTCTTTTCTGCCATATATTTCTGAGATTCTCTTTCAATATTTCCTTTTCTGTTTGAAAGAATCTATCAACATAAATAGTGGAGTCATACATATGACACATAGTCCAAAGCGTGTATAATTAAATACCAATGTCTTTGGACTTGCACTTTGACGTAGATCACCATCATCAAATGTTTGGTGTGCTTTCAAATTCCATTCTTTAGTAATCTCTTGGTGTAGTAAATATTTTACCTACATCACATATTCACCCTTACCATGGAATTATTCATGATCAAGCTACTTTACCTTATTGCGGTGAATCACGAGTATAATGTTGCTCTCCAAAACCTTTTGGAGGATTAGGACAACTAGTGTCTCCAACATTTTGCAAATTCTCATCAAATATGAGAATATGACTTTTGCCATATTATACTCTATCATGTTGCAACCAAAACTTCGTTTCGGATATCACAATATCCTCCATACATCATGGTTTCTGAAACAACTCTTTCAGATCCTAGATAACCTTGATATTAAGACAATTCTATAAATATCAAGAATCATGGAGACAAACATGATACTCATACCCTAACTCTTGGAATTGTCACTCTTGATTTAATACCAATTATTAAACTTCATGGAGTAACCGGAACTTACTGAAAGTTTGCAATAGGACTTTTAAACTTTAGATTAACACTTCAAAAACAATACGATACCAGTTCGTAAAGTAACTAACCAGAATTCTATAGTTCTATCATCTCAATTATAACTAAACGCAAGGTGGTAAACGGATGCCAATGACTACAACGACTATGCAAATTCACTTTGATTTGATTTATGATAAATAGTGTTCAACTTTTAATCATATTGCCGTTGAACTCCCACTCAAAACAATTCCCTCACATTGTTTTAGTGATCACATGAACCAAATCCACCACATCAAAACCGATCATCACGAGAGTTGATGTAGCTTCAATGGCGAACAATCAACATGTTCATCATATCTACTATATGACTCATGCTTTACCTTTCGGTGATCCGTGTTCCGAGACCATGTCTGTACATGTTAGGCTCGTCAAGATCAAACCTTAGCTTCCGCATGAGCAAATCTGGCTTGCTCACGTTGTATACACTCGCAGAATCTAACACACCCGATCATCACGTGGTGCTTCGAAACAATGAGCTTTAGCAACGGTGCTTACTAAGGATGAACACTTTAAAACTTGAAATGTGTGCTTGAGGGATCATCTTATAATGCTACCGTCGTAAACTAAGCAATACAAGATGCATAAAAGGATTAACATCACATGCAATTCATAATATGTGATATGATATGGCCATTATTCTTTGTGCTTCCGATCTCCATCTTCAAGCACGAACATGATCTCCATCATCACCGGCATTGCATCAAGGTCAATGACGCCGCTCCATGGTTGTCGTCCACCAGCTTCAACTATTACAACTACTTTGAATAGACACGCGGGTCTTAACAGAATTTAAAGACAACCATATGGCTCCTGCCGGTTGCCAACTTACAATAAGGAACATTGCATACATCAAATATAATCACAATCATGGCCATATCACATCACAGCACACCCCTGCAACACAAAGTTAGACGCCTCTAATTTTCCTTGCATGTTTTACGTGGTTTGGGGCTTTCAATAAGTGTCGTTCTAACTTACGAACAAGAACCACAACATTGATACTAGTATTGTCAATCACCCATTGTAAATTGAATCTTAACTATGTTGGGAGAAACAGGCACCCGCAAAGCCACTTATGCAATACAAGTTGCATGTCAAGCGTGGAGCAAGTCTCATGAACGATGTCATGTAAGGTTAGCCCGGGCCGCTTCATCCCATCATCCCGCAAGATGCAAAGTACACAAGAAGCAATCGACAACAAAAGCATCAACGCCCACAATGACCATTGTGTTCTACTCGTGCAACAGATCTACATATAGATACGGCTCTGATACCACTGTAGGGGTTCGTAGCATGGAAAACAAAATAATTCTACCGCATGCACACAAACAAGCCAAGATCTATCTACTAGATTGTAGCAATGAGTCGATAGAGGAACTCACCCTCGAAGATTCCAAAGCGGTTAACGAGAGCAGATTCTCGTGGGTGATGTAGTCGTACACTTGCCGATCTCAAGATCGTGTAGACGATCCTTCCGGCGCTGCGTTCCGGCAGCGCTTCCGCAGTCGGTCACATGTTCGGTACTCGACGAAGACCTTCCTCTCCCTTGTTCCAGCAGGCAGCGGAGGTTGTAGCACTCTCCTCGTGATTCTGGCAGCACAACAGCATGGTACCGGAAGTAGAGGGGAGATCTCGCAGGGCTTCGCCTTAAGACGGAGCGAGTATGGTGGACTATGAGAGAGATCCTCGGCGATCTAGGGTTTAGACGCACCAAGGAGGAGGGTCTAGGGCCGGCGGCTAGGGCTTGGAGCAGCCCAAGTCGGCGGCTAGGGGAGAAACCCTAGGCGGCGGCTATGGTGGGCTGCGGCGACTAGGGTTTAGGTTTAGAGGGGTGTGGTGTTGTGTCCTTGGAGGGGCAGCCCTGCCCCTCCTTATATAGGTGGAGGGGCGCGCCAAGGGGAGGGGAGTCCCTCCCCAACTCGGTCTCCAAGTGGGCCGGCGGTGGAGGGAGGGAAATCCTCCCCAAGTAGGTTTCCTACTTCCCCTCCACCTCCCAAAATAGCCGTTTGACTTTTCAAATTGGCGTTTGACTTTTCAAACTAGGATTTGATTAAACCCTTTATTTTGTTCAGCGATGACACTTAGTACATGATGCAATCATTCCAACTTGATATGACACATTTATGTACCCTTCCCCTCCAGAGTGTCGGACATTCCAGAACCTTCTAGAACATTCCTGATGAAAACACCGGAACTATTCTCCAACCCCGAAACAGGACTTTCCTTATATGAATCTTATTCTCCGGACCATTCCGGATCTCCTCGTGATATCCCGGATCCCATCCGAGACTCCGAACAAAATTCGGTCTCTCACTCATCATTCCATAACTACTCAAACAACGTCGAATCCTTAAGTGTGTCTCCCTACGGTTCGTGAATTATGCGGACATGATCGAGACACTTCTCCGAACAATAACCAATAGAGGAATCTGGAAATTCATATGGCTCCCACATATTTCTACGATTACTTTGCGATCGAATGAACCACTAACATACGATACCAATTTCCCTTTGTCTCACGATAGTTTACTTATCCGAGGTTATGATCGTCAGTATCTCTGCATACCTAGTTCAACCTCGTTACCGATAAGTACTCTTGTCTCGTTCCTGTGATATGTGATCCCTTGTGAGCCAGTCACATGCTTGCAAGATAATTGGATGACATTCCACCGAGAGGGCCCAGAGTATATCTATCCGTCATATGGATGGACAAATCCCACTCTTGATCCATGTGTCTCAACCCATACTTTCCGAACACTCAATGCCATCTTTATAGCCACCCAGTTACGGTGTGGTGTTTTATGTCATCAAAGCATCCTTCCGGTGATGGTGATAAGCATGATCTCATGGTCGAAGGAATTAGGTTACTATGTATCAGAAAGCTTATAGCAAATGAACTATATTAAATGACTTGATCTTTATGCTACGCTTAACTATAGGAGTATGTCCATCACATCATTCTCCTAATGATATGACCCTGTTGTTAATAACATCTCTATGTTCATGATCAGGAAACCATGATCATATATTAACCAACAAGCTAGTTTAACAAGAGGCTTTACTAGGGACTCTTTTATGTTTACAAATCACACAAGTATTAATGTTTCCTGTTAATACAATTATAGCATGGTATGTAAACATTTATCATAAGTATGAAGATATGATAATAACCTACTTTATTATTGCCTCTTGGGCATATCTCCAACACCTTTGCCTATAAGAAGCCTCCGACCAAAAAACCCAAAGGAGTTGACCAGAAAGCCACGAAAAGTTCCGCTGCGCCACCACCACCGAAGGGGAGATTCGGGGGACAGAAAGTGCCCCCAGAGCCATCTCCATCGATCTCCATCTCCATCTTCATCACCATTGCTAATTCCCATGATGAGGAGGTAGTAGTTCTTCCTCGAGGCTAAGGGCTCTAATGGTAGCTATGTGTTTATCTCTCTCTCTATGCATGATCATGTTGTGGTCATGAGCTTTGTAATCAAGTAGATCTGCTCTGCTACTCAAGTGCTTCAATAGATCTTTGCTCTCCCCATGTGTGTGAAAGTGACAGCCTGCACGCCATGGTGGCACTTAGGCTAGAGTCTACATAAATACTCAGCATGCTTTAATAGATCTATGCTTTTCCCCACGTGTGTGAAAGTGACAACGTGCATGCTGTGTGTGGCACTTAAGTTAGATTATATATATTTATTTATGAGTTATATTTTGAGTTGGTTGTCTCTATAAAATTGTGGTGTTTGTTGGAACCATCTAGCGCTCAAGGTGACAGTGTGGGGTTATCTAGATGGGGAAGGCGGGCTTTGAGGTGTGTTTTGTAGGAGAGTAGTTAAGAGTAGTATCATGAAGAGAATATATTTATATGAGAGAGTGTTCACTAGTGATTAGAGTGTCCAACCGGAGAGTAGTTAAGAGTAGTATCATGAAGAGAATATATTTATATGAGAGAGTGTTCACTAGTGAAAGTATGATCCCTAGGCCTTATTTCTAAACATTGAAACACCGTTCACAACTAGATCTATTGCATGTTTGTTTGCTTCCTTCTTTTTGCCTTTAGTCTTTACCTCACCGTCAAGCTATTTTCTGGCACCATTACCGCTTGTATTTCACTATCTCTTCGCTGTACTAGTGCACCTGTACACCTGAAAAGTGTATTGGGTGTGTTGGGGACACAAGAGACTTCTTGTATCTTGATTGCAGGGTTGCTTGAGAGGGATACCTTTGACCACTTCCTCCCTGAGTTCGATAAACCTTGGGTAATCCACTTAAGGGAAACTTGCTGCTGTTCTACAAACCTCTGTACTTGGAGGCCCAACAACTGTCTACAAGAATAGAAGTGCGTAGACATCAAGCTATTTTCTAGCGCCGTTGTCGGGGAGGAAATGTAAAAGGCACTCACACATGTTACCCCACGGGAACAGCAATCCAGAAAGCTATTTTCTAGCACCGTTGCCGGGGAGGTAAGGTAAAAGGTACTCACATCCTCCGATGTGTGTGCTCAAAGGTATTTCCTTTAGATTCTGCAATTTTGTCTTTTTGTTTCTTGTTTTCACTAGTTAGGCTTAATGGAAAAAACAAAACAAAATTAGAGAGCTTTATAATATCTATCTTGAGTTAGGACATGAAGTGTTTGAAGAGAAAATTAAAAAACCTATGGAACTTTATTTGCATGCTAATAGCAATGTTATTAGTATGAATTCTTTGGACACCATTATTGCTAATGCTATGGAAAAGTCTAAGCTTGGGGAAGCTAGTTTTGATGAAAATGATCTTTTTGGTCCCCCAAGCACGGAGGAGAAAATTTACTTTGATGATACCAAACCTCCAATTTATGATGATTACAATGATGAGTATGATATTTTCAGTCCACCTACAATTTAGGAGAAAGTAAATTGTGATTACAATATGCCTCCTATATTTGATGATTATGGTGTTGAGAATAATAATGATAGCTATTTTGTTGAATTTGCTCCCACCACAATTAATAAGAATGACTATGCTTATGTGGGGAGTAATAATCATCTTATGCATGTGGCTCATGATAAGAATGTTTTATGTGATAGTTATATTGTTAATTTTATTCATGTTTCTACTGAAAGTTATTCTGAGAGAGGGAAACATGGTCTTATGTATCTCAACAATATTAAGTTTCCCCTCTTTATGTTGAAAATTTTGAAGTTGCATTTGTTTTGCTTTCCTATGCTTGTTGCTTTGTGCTCTCACGACTTGTTTCTTTACAAGATTCCTATGCATAGGAAGTGGGTTAGACTTAAATGTGTTTTGAATTTGCTTCTTGATGCTCCCTTTTACTTCAATTTATATTTCTTATGTGAGCATCTTCTCAAACTATCAAGTCTAACTTAAAGGCATTAAAGAAATGTACTTGTTGGGAGATAACCCAAGAGTTCTATTGAGTCTTGGAAGTTATTAATTCAGTAATGACCTCTCCTTATCCATTTTATTTCCTTTTTGTGCCAAGAATGATCTCTAATGAGAGGGAAGTAAGATTTGGGGAGTTGTTGTTCTGAAACAGATTTTTGTGCTCCACCGTAAAAATTCGTGAGAAATCTCTGTAAATAAGATAAATCTGATATTTTACTAAGAAATCCCCCAGTATGTTATAAAACTTTCGTTATTTCAACACTTTTTGATTTGAGCAACAGAAGGTCTTCAAAAAAATCGGTTTCTACCTGCTGGTCTGTTTTGACAAATTTCTGCCATTATTTGCATTTGCTTCTTATTGATTTCTTTTTGGGTTCTTTTTGGGAAATTCAGATTTTTGATGGAATTGATACAGTAGCTTGTGTTTTTAATGAAATTTTTGCTGTTTTAAAACTAAACCCCAAAGGTCTATTATCTTTTGAATAAACTAATATTGCTAACGAAGATTGTGTGAAGTTTTGTATGAAGGAAAATTTTCAAGTGTAGAGAGAGAATAATGTAATGAGATGAAGAATGGACAAAAGCTCAAGCTTGGGGATGCCACCCCATGTAACCCCAATAAATATTCCAGAGGTACAAGCGTCACGGCTTGGGGATGGCCAAGGCATCCCCTTCTTCATTAATAAAAATCTCAGGTCTTTCTAGACAGTTCGTTTTTATTGTTTCATGCGTTGTTGTGTTGTTCTTGGAGCGTCTTAGTTTTCGTTTTTGGTTTTAGTTTGCTTAATTTGCTTGAGTAAGTTGGTTTAATCCCAGCACACTTCTTTTGGAGAGAGACACACTCTGTTTTCATTGCCTAGAACACTCTAGTTTTCATTCTTATTGTTTTGTGAGTGTTCTCTTTTGCTAGCACTGTGTTTAGCCTTAGTTTTCTTAAGCTTTTCTCCTTAGAACTTTTTAGTTCTTCTTTGTGGATTTGTGAGACAAGCTCACTGATCTTTGTTGATTATTATCTTTGTGAATTGTTTCAAATAAGTCGATTGGTGTTGGAAAGGAGTAGGAAGCTCTTGCTTTAGTAGTACAAGAAGGGCCTTGCTTTGACTGTGACTTAGAATTTATCATGTCATGCTAGATGTTGTTTTGACCTTATGCTTAGTGATTATTGATGTAGCATGACTTGTTCCAAACAATTGGGATTGCTTAATGTGCCTTGAAAGAATCATGCGTTGTTTTAGCATACAAAAGAATAATATTGTGGTATTATCCTTTGGTACTTTGTTTGTGTTGACTTGGCACATGATCACACCATGTTATGACTATGAACAAGTCACCATAGCCTCTATGATCATTTAGTCCTTGACTTGTGGTACCACTTTATGCTTTGATTAGTAATGTTTTGTTGCTCTGCGTGATTGTGGCCATTATTGCTCTCTTAGTTGGTCGCTCCCAGTATTTTGCTAGCCTCCACTTGTATGAGTAAGCTATACTCATGCTTCCAACTCCCAAGAAACCAAGTTATTCCAAAGAGTCCACTATAAATTCCTATGCATGGTGTGTTACACCATTCCAAGTATATTCTTGTTTTCATCTATCTTCCAATTAAAAAGTACCTTTTTATGTGAAAACTTAGTGATTAAAACTCTCACGAACTTGATGGCACACTTTATTTTTCTTGCCCCTAATAAACCTGAACCATTGTGTCATCTATGGTGTATATGCTTGCACTTATACGTTGGAATTAGCAGAACCATGTTGTCATGGGGAACGCTTTCAACATTGCACTTGTACTTTGTACACAGTTGATATCATGCTCTTTTATCTATGGATGTCGTTAGTGTGAAATGAAAGGGGAGCTTGTAAGTCCATGCAGTTATGTATGTGTGTTAGAGAAACGTCTGGGCCGCTAGCCTAAGCCAGCCTAATCATGGTGGAAACTTGCAGCATCACCATAGTGACATCTATGAAGCATTCTTCTTATAAAAAAGGAGATTGAGAAAAAGAGACATATGAGAAAAGAGGAAAGAGAGAAAAAAGCACCATATTCCCATGGTAAATAATAAGAATGCTGAGATTCTCATTGTCTGCTTTCCTTGTCATTTTGGTTATGGGATAGCTCATGTACCATGTGCAAGGGGTACCCCGTTGGCAGTTCTCTATGATACACATGTACTTACTATGACAAGAACTTGCAAGTAACTAAACTTGAGTAGCATGAGGAGCGGCCCTCGTATTCAATGGACATGAGATTGCCAACTTATACTTTGTCAAGCATATACTCCATAGTTTGTTCACTTTAACCTTAATCACTTCAAGATGCTTATGATAGGGGCAATGAGGGCTGAAAGCTAACAAGTACCATAATTTTTGGAAGCTCTTTTTGAGACTTGAAATCCCTGCTTCCCTTTATGAAGGGCCTTTCTTCCACCATTATATTGGGTCTCCACCTTCTATCCTTAGGCACCAGTTAAGAGAGCATAGTTGTCATTCTTAGTTCTATGTGCATTGTCCCAAAACTTATTGATTGATTCATAGTGTTGATATTTCTTTCTCATGAACTATTTGTATCTAGTCACTCTTATGAACTTTGAAGGTGTCCTATGCATCTATTTGCTACTCCATGAGGAGCAAGCTGAATGTCACTATGCTATGTTTTCTATATGTGAAACAAATAAACGTCTTTCAATGCATGTTATTCATGATCTTTGTTTGTAGCCTTTCATGTTGCATGCATAGTTGCTATGTCTTACTGTTAGAACTACATCTTTTATTCTCATGTTTAGAGTTTTTGATCCCAGCTTTCAATGCTTGCAAATGGTTTGATCTTGATTTTGATGGTGCATGTCACCTCAAAAATTATTCTTTTTATCACTTACCTACTCGAGGACGAGCAGGAGTTATGCTTGGGGATGCTTGATACGTCATAAACGTATCTATAATTTTTGATGTTCCATGCTTGTTTAGTATCCACTTTGCTATGTTTTGTCTACACTTTGAGGTATTTTTATACATTTTCTGAAACTAACCTATTGACAAGATGCCACGGTGCCAGTTGCCTGTTTTTGGTTTCAGAAAGCTAAAAATGAATATTCTTGGAATTGGACGGGACAAAAGCCAAAGTTCATGTTTTTTCCTGAACGATACGGAAAATCGAAGACGAGAAGAGGAGGACACCAGGGTAGCCACACCCTAGGAGGGCACGGGTCCCACCCTGGGCGCGCCACCAGGGGGTGTGGGCCCCCTAGGCCTCCATCGACCTTGCCTTCTTCGCCTATAAGAAGCCCCCGACCCAAAAACCCTAAGGAGTCAACCAGAAAGCCACGAAAAGTTCCGCTGTGCCACCACCACCGAAGGGGAGATTCGGGAGACAGAAAGTCTCTGTTCCGGCACCCTGCCGGGACGGGGAAGTGCCCCTGGAGCCATATCCATCGATCTCCATCGCCATATTCATCACAGTTGTTGATTCCCATGATGAGGAGGGAGTAGTTCTTCCTCGAGGCTAAGGGATCTACCGTTAGCTATGATCATGTTGTGGTCATGATCTTTGTAATCAAGTAGATCTGCTCTTCTACTCAAGTGCTTCAATAGATCTCTGCTCTCCCCATGTGTGTGAAAGTGACAGCGTGCACGCCATGGTGGCCCTTAGGCTAGAGTCTACATAAATACTCATCGTGATTTAATAGATCTATGCTTTTCCCCATGTGTGTGAAAGTGACAACGTGCATGCCGTGTGTGGCACTTACGTTAGATTATATATATTTGTTCATGAGTTATATTTTGAGTTGGTTGTCTCTATAAAATTGTGGTGTTTGTTGGAACCATCTAGCGCTCAAGGTGACAGTGTGGGGTTATCTAGATGGGGAAGGCAGACTTTGAGGTGTGCTTTTGTAGACCTACCATGGATTAGTGTCCAACCGGAGAGTAGTTAAGAGTAGTATCATGCAGAGAATATATTTATATGAGAGAGTGTTCACTAGTAAAAGTATGATCCCTAGGCCTTGTTTATAAACATTGAAACACCATTCACAACTAGATCTGTTGCATGTTTGTTTGCTTAATTCTTTTTGCCTTTAGTCTTTACCTCACCGTCAAGCTATTTTCTGGCACCGTTACCGCTTGTATTTCACTATCTCTTTGTCGAACTAGTGCACCTATACACCTGACAAGTGTATTGGGTGTGTTGGGGACACAAGAGACTTCGTGTATCTTGATTGCAGGGTTGCTTGAGAGGGATACCTTTGACCACTTCCTCCCTGAGTTCGATAAACCTTGGGTAATCCACTTAAGGGAAACTTGCTGCTGTTCTATAAACCTCTGCACTTGGAGGCCCAACAACTGTATAAAATAATAGGAGTGCATAGACATCACGGTCTGAACGGCATACGGCGACGTGGACCTAAGCGTGGCGATCGGAACAGCGTGCGGCGGCATGGACCTAAGCGTGGGGGTCGGAACGGCTTGCGGCGGTGAGGATCTAAGCGTCTAAAATTACTTTCTCTGTCTGTCTCACTTCCGTTCACCTCCTCAGATCCATTGCTGATGAAAGACACCGAGGTGGCGGTGGTGCCGATAGTGCTCATCGATGCGATGATGATTGAATCCATCATCCACAACATCAGTGTAACATTGGTGGTTCTGACAGTGGTCATTGATGCGACGACGATTGAAGCCATCATCCGCAACATCACTGCGACAGCGGTGGTGCCGACAGTGGTCATTGATGCAACGATGATTGAAGCCATCATCCGCAACATCAGTGCGATGGCGATGGTGCTGACGGTGGTCATCGATGCGACGATAATTGAAGCCATCATCTGCAACATCAATGCGACGGCGGTGGTGCCAACAGTGGTCATCATTGCGACGACGATTGAAGCCATCATCCGCAACATCAGTGCGACGGTGGTGGTGTCGAAAGTGGTCATCGATGCGATGATGATTGAAGCCATCATCCACAATATCACTGCGACAGCGTATATCAAGCCCTCGTGAACCAAAGCTGTGGGAGGCAGGCTGCGGCCGCGACTGGCATGCCGAGGTGCACTTCGACGGTGAAGGCCGGATGGATGGGAGCACTTTGCCCGTACTTGGAGTACACATACGGCAGGGAGGGCGGATAGCTCGCCGTCCACTTAAGATTGGGACAAATTTGAGCCCAATTTGAACCAAAATTATGTGACTTAAAATATATGTATGATTTGAATCAAAATTGATATGTATTTGAGCTGTGAGGATGGTGAATATTCTCTAAAGCCGATTCATAAGTAGTACTCCCTCCGACCCAAATGAGTTGATTTAGATTTGTCTAGATTTTATTGTATCTAGACATGAATTAGTATTAAATTCATCTGTATTTTGACGAATTTGAGTCAACTAATTTGGATCGAAGGGAATATTAATTTCTTTGACAATCTCTAGTGGGCTTGTATAAATTTGGTAGAAATATGTATGATTTGAATCAAAATTTATCTGTACTCTTGAACCGCGAGGCCAAGGAATTGGTGTCCCAGCTCCGTGCCCTGGCCGCGACCACAGATCGCCTCTCTGAAGAAGAAGAATGCGACGTTAAGAAGAACGGCGAATGGATGCTGCCGCCAATGCTGCAAGTCTACATGGCAGCCACGATGGCAGAAACAGAACGGTCAAAACTGATAGGGCCCCAACTTGAACCTCTAGGCATTTGGCACGCCAACTATGGGAAGCTAGATCCAATGGCAAACAACTCGGGCCCCGCAATGCATTCTCTCGACAACTTTAGGGTCGCAAAGTGACTAAATTATTAGGAATCATAACCATCCATTGAATAACTATTCTACTCTCTAAATTATCTATTTATTCAACTAATCATTACACATGCCACTCTTCACCACAATCGCATACTATAACTACTAGAACGAGGATGACAACTACTAAAATTGCCCACATGAATCTACTATTCTCCTCCCCCTTCACTTAAAGTTCATGTTTTAGATTTTCTACCACTTGATCAGATACGGCAAGATCCGCCTCAAGTGTTAACTTCTCCTTGTGAATAAGCTCTGAATTCTTCTTTTCTTCCTCGGCAGTATGCTTCAGCTCGAATGTCAACATGTTTTTAGGCCAATTCATCACCTAAATTGGCAACTATCTCCTCCAAATCCATCCTCTGCCTAGACCACTAGATTGATTCATCTTGGTATGCAATGTACCATGGATCATCGGCCTGCATAGCACACTGTAACAATCCTAAAACAAACCCAATTAAAATAAGTCTGACAAGCCATGTGTCAACACCCGGATTTTTAATCCTAGATGCATGTTATGCCGTACATCGCAATCTCAGGATTACCATTTTTGCGAGACAATAACAGATTGGTAGCACAGTACATCATCCATTACAAACCATAATAATCTTACAAATAGTTGATCTCATGATCAGGTCTGATTACAATCAAAACAGCGGAAATAATAGTAGTAGCATGGTTGGGGTTCCATCTTCAGGGTCACAGGCAATATTGACGATGGGAGTTGATCCTAGTTATCATAAGCGTCATGTTGTCCATCCTCCTCGTAATATCCTTCATAGTCTGGCCATGGGAATAGCCAGGGACAAAGCCATGAGTACTTTTAAGTACTCGCAAAACTATTGCTAAAGCAGTAAGACCAGTCAAATAGGAATCCTATGCTATAAGTTTGTTTGCAACAAGCCAATTTTATTTCACAAGTACTTAGTGGTAAAGACCTAGCTTTAGTTGTCTAGATTACTTAAGAGGGAACCTACCTTCATCTCCACAACTTGTGGCGTCAAGTCAAAATCATCATTCAAGTCACGGGTCCTTTTGGAAAACATCTGACGACGGAAAAGTATGACCATCCAACTTTTCATAACCGCGGACGCGGCTATTCGAATAGTTTGACACTCTGCAAAGATGGTACACTTTCACCACAACATTTGATACATCCGTCAGGAATAATCCTGAATCATCATACTTGGTATGCGGATAATCAATCATAACCTTTCAATTACACACCCTAGTATAGGCACCTCCCCTATGAGTTTGGCCTCCCAACCATGACCATCTATCATCTTGGGAACTGCATAGGTGGACAGTCACATTTGCAAGATAGCCTCATCTCACCTTGTTCTGTGAGGGAACCCATACTAAGACACATAAACTTCCAGTCAAGCCCTACCCAAATTCGGGTATTGTGGTTGTACGGTAAAATTGGAATGGTATCGCATCCGAATCCAACCATCAGTTTTTTTATCAAAGTCAGGTCACATACTTCACTCATCAACATCTTCAACTCATTGTGTCCATAACACATGTCAAAACATTTCAATAGAATGACTCATCATTCCAAGGTTTTCATAATCATTTGTTCCCATCTAAATTGATCAAGATTAATTTAGCACTAGCATCTACCAATGATGGTGTCACTAATTGAGGGGTACTAAACTAGTGTTTCTACCTACATCAATCTCCATTCTCTTGATGGCACCTTACCTAATCTTCCACTAATCATCAATTAATTAACCGCTGGAACAACTTTGCAAATAAAGGTAAAAGGTAAAGCTTGCAAGTAAAACTTGGGATAGGCAAAAATCAAAGTGGTATATCAAGGGGCATGCAGGTGAGGCTTGCATGGTTTAGCTTAGCTTGCCTTGGTTGGTAAGGTGGTCGAAGTTCTCTTCCTCGTCTTCGTATTCTTCCTCCTCGTAGCCCGGATTGGTACTAGCGTCTATAAATAAATACGAGGTACACAATCACCAAACAATACTTAACTACCTCTATTTAACACTCAAGGAGTTACTGTAGATGATCTAGAATCATCTCTATTATTACAAGAAAAGGGGTGGCACGATTTTATTTATCTTAT
Organism: Avena sativa; assembly: GCA_916181665.1. Taxonomy (NCBI): domain Eukaryota; kingdom Viridiplantae; phylum Streptophyta; class Magnoliopsida; order Poales; family Poaceae; genus Avena; species Avena sativa. The sequence continues at coordinate 335,373,348 of OV702297.1, read as the reverse complement.
TTTTAGAAAGGTAATTTCTACTCATTGAAAAGTTACTTAAGATTTAATATTCTCCAATTCAAATATGGGATCATATTGACACATGTCGTCACCACATATTCCAATAATTGAGAATGTGATTTAAATTGGTTCGCCTAATTCACAAAGCTTAACACCACTATTTAATAATATTTTAAAGGCTAGAAATAACTATAAAGCCATTCTTTAATTTTGGGTCCAGGACTACTATATGTAAGTATATATATTTTTACATATTCAAATAGCTCTTGTTCAATGTGATTTTTGAGAGTTGGAAGAAACTCAAAATCACTTATGGTTGATTTTAGAAAAATGTTTGAAGTGCTAAAAGCTATTGTCTTGTTATTTTTACCAAGGGTGATCTATAGTTTCAAACTATTTGAATCCAACGGAAGTGATTAGAGATTTTCATCTACTTTCAAACAAAATTGGATTCATTCAATTTGGTAAAGTGAATCTTCTTGAATTTATTTTTAAAGTTACCTATAGTGTTGGGTTTTTCAAATAAAAGACAAATCTAAATTTGAATCGATGGGCTACATGCGGGAATGCTAATGGGCTGGTCCAACTACGCAACGCACGCAGCGGGGCTGCTCCGGGGCTGGTCCTACCTATCAGCGGCTAATATAACGTGAAGCGGTATCAGCTAATCTGGGCCTTAGGATTAGAGAGCGATCAACGGCTGAGCGTCATCGTCTCCGTCGCAGGGCTCGCACGGGACAAAAACCTAGCACTACGACGGGGGTCGTTGGGGGCTTACCAGGGCTCCAGCTAGGTCAGGCGATGGGGGCGAACGAACGAGTCGACGGCGGCGGTTCGACTGGTGGTCGCGGCAGCTCCTGGGGCGGCTCCTAGCATCGGCTCCTTCCTTCCTCTGCAGCGGCGGATTTCGGCGAAATTCCGGCGAGGTGGTGCTCGCCTTGCTCTAGGGTTGGGTTAGAGAGGTTTCTGGTTGAGAGAGGAGTGGAATGGTGTGCGTTTTGAGGTCGAGGGAGGGCTCTATTTATACTGCGGCGAAGGAGGCACAACGGCATGGCTCGGGCTCGCCGGCGACGCAGTTACAGTGAGCTATTGGCATGACCAAGGGTATAGGTCGACGCGGTGCTTCAGGGTGATCGTCATGCACATAGTGGCATGGCGAGGCGCGGTCTAAATCGTTCTAGAACATTCGTGCTCTGCGGCGGTACCGTCGGCAATCGTCACGGCGTACGGTGGTCACTACGATCGCGTGGTCAAACGAGCATGTCTGGGAGCTTGCTGGAGTCATGGAAAACGTAATGGCGCAAAGCGAGAGAGAGGCACGACGTGTGCGCGCGGGATTGCTTGGCGCTCTGGAGCGGCAACTGGCATGGTCTGGTGTTAAATGGGCACGAATGTGATGGCATCTCCTCGAGCAGTCTTTGGTCGAGGCGTGCACAGGAAGTGGCGGTGAGGTCAGGGCTACCTCCTAGACATCATGGGCGAGGGCGGCGCGGTCTGTGGCGGTGTGTCCGCGTCGGGTGGCAAGGTGAGATCGGGTACGATTTTTGCACTGCTCATTTGGTCGAGTGAGAGAGCTCCTTCGCACGGGCTGGTACTGAGGGAGTTAAGGGAACGACGTGTGAGCTTGGTGAGGTCACAAAGATGATCAAAGGTTTGATCAAAACAGTGTATAGTGGTTGAGTTTGTACTGTGATCACCACATGTTCGATCTAATGGCCGCAAGAACTAAACCATCACATTTTTCAGTGATTTTTGGTGGGTGTTCTGGTAGTAATATTGGTAGTCTCTGGGTGCAAGGATTTGCTAAGTGGTGAAGGTTTGAGTGGTTTTCTAAAAATGGCTATCTTGATACATAAGATAGATTCAATTTTAAATTGCTTCTCAAATGAATTTTAAAATGTTTCTGCTAAGTTGGAAAGCTCCATTGTGTTTAGTGTCACTAGGTCTAGCAAGGGGATAAAATAAATGGACAAGTTTCTATTTGAGATTAGTTGCTAGAGATACTCAAAGTGAGCTAGTGGTTAACTTGGGCATAAATGACCATTAGGTCATATGCTTCATATTTGTATTTTCTTTTGTTTTGATCTGATTTTGAAATGACCTAGATGATATAGTTTTGATCTCTAAACCATTTCTCATCATTTACAACAATCAAAACATGGCATTGCAAGCATTCATACACACAAGCATTAAGATTTGAATTTAATTAATAAAAGCTTTTGTGAACCCTAATCTTGGTTAATTAGAAATTGATCCTCATTAATATTTCTGGGGTGTTACACCATGGCGGAACTTCAAATTCAAAGGTAGTACAAAGAGAATGAGCTACCTGCACTTCCTACATGGTAGGAGAAGGAGAATGTGGCCACTACATGATCGAATCCCCACCCTCGCCGGTATACTCGCTACGACCAGACATTGAGGACTAATTTGCACCTGCAATATCGAGAAAATTACAGGAACCGGATCGATTAGGGTGGGCGGAGAAGGATCGAAGGTCTTACCATGCACTACTAATATTTATTGCGACCGTTCGTCGAGCTATGGCGGCGGAACAAAATCCCGGTAGTCGTGGGTGGCGAACCTTTCTACGGTCAGTACTGTCTCAACGTACAATGCGTGTGGACAAAACAGGTGTTGGAGCCGTGGTTGAGGTGCAACGTGGCCGTCTGTTTGACGCCGCCGTAGGACGGAGCCGGCGATGCGCTGACGCGCCAATGATGGCTGCTCTGTCCGCCGGTCGAATAGGAGCTGCTCGGGACTGGGGGCTGGGAGCGGATAAGAGAGAGAGCCAACCTCACGTGTCATACACGACCCCGCCTGTCAATGTTTGGGGAAGTAGTTTTGCATATTTGCCAATTTTGCATATCTGCCAAACTTTTTTTTTTAAGTTTTCATAGTTGCTACATGACCATCTTATGTTAGTGCCACACAAAATAGAAAATATGCAAGTTGCAAAGTAAAACATAGCAAATATGCAAATCCCCCCTCCAGGCCCACATGACGGCCCATCGGTCATTGTCTTCGACGGCCCATAGAACGGCCCCACATGACGATCCCATCATTTATTGGCTTCTATGGCCCCACAAAACAGCTACATTTGTCATTGGCTACACTAACCAAAAAATCAGGAAAAAAGCGGCCCACAAATCAGCGAGAGATGGATGACTAGTCTGACGTGTATGTTTGCCCCAACCGTCAGCATGCAATGGCCATGGCAGGACCCGTCTCAATGCGATCCCACCGGTCAGCATGTAACGGTCAAGCCTTTAACCTGACGGGATCCCTCCGTCCATGCGTCTGCGAGGGTTTCAGAATAGAGGGAGGCAAAAAGTAAGAAAAAGTTAAACGGATAAGAAAAACTGAATACTACTAATAAATCAGGGATACGAAAATAGAAATCTCAATTTTCTTAGGAATGCTTATGTTCGCGGATATTTTGCTAAAGGGTTTGGGCATTTGTTTGTCCCGGTGCAGTCGCACGGTTATTTTTGTACACACCTAAATGGTTGACCCAATTATCTACATCTTTGATTTGCCCAAACATGGCGTCAGTAGAGCAAGAGGGTCATCTAGTATAGCAACCATCAATCTCATATAGTCACACCAAGCAACCGCACAAGAATAATCAATGACAGTCCGATAGACACATGGTATCCAGTTTGACCAGTTAGGGACTTGGGAGGTAAAAAAATGCACAAGCATGGTGGTTGTCAGAGAAGCGCAGTGTGCGGCTCCGTTAGCTTGGAGGCATTATACAATCCTGTTAGCATAGCACGGGCGATGAACCTATTGGCAGCCTCGGTGAAGTGGATGCCGTCCCAGGAGAGGAACTCGGACGGGTCGGAGCTCTCCGTGGAGTCCGGCGTGCCGCAGAAGGCCGCCATGTCGAAGTGGTACGGGCCTGCGCCGCCGCCGCAGAAGGCGGCCAACGGCGTGTTGCCGAATCCTGCACATCCCTAGCAAAATCAGCACCGAAAAAGATGTCCGTGATGTGAGGATGAATTGAATCGAAGACGATGGACTGTGCAGCTGCAGGCACCGTATTTGCCGGGCGAGGCGACGAGGTTGGCGATGGGGCGGTAGAGGTCGGCGTAGAGGATGGTGGTGCCGGGGTGGGCGCGGCGGAGCTTGCGGAGCATGGCGTTGAGGGCGCGGTTGTGCAGCTGGGCGAGCTGGTTGAACCGCCTGATGCAGCCGGACGCCCGGTCGTAGTCTTCCGCCGCGTCGCCCGGGAACAGGGCGAGCAGCTCCGGCTCGCACCCGAGCGGGAGCATCCCTGTCACCACCATCGACCTGGCTCCGGCAGCGATCACCGCCTGCGTAGTACAGTATAAGCGATCCACAATCTCATTGATTGCTGGTAAAACTTGATGTTAACGTGTTGATGGAGTCATGGAGATCGGTTTTTACGGTCAGGGCTGAACGGGTGACGGCGACGATGTCCGGCACCAAGCTCACGGCCAGTTCGGCGGTGCGGTTGCTGAATAGGGCGAAGATGTAGTCGTTGACTCCGATCTCTCCGAAGTAAACCACGGAGCTCGCCATGATATTGGTATTGCTCTGCTCTGTAGTATGCACAAGATAGAATTATATACTCCACATGCGACATGTGGAACAAGTTAAATTTACTACTAGTATAGTTTTTTTTTCGGGTATATACTAGTACAGTTTTAATACCCCACTGTTCTCTCCACTCCTTCGCGTCAACCGCCAAATTCCCATGAGCGGAAAAGTCAGATCCGACCTCCCCACATCGTCATGTGGCCGACGCGTAGCTCAATCGGGGAGTGAAGCAGGCGGCCACGGTGGAAGCGCACGACCGCAATGGGGCTAATTTTTTTTAAATAATACATTTTTTTTATTCATTTTTACAAATAATACGCAAAACAGAAAATTTTCAAATCTGTCTGTCCGTCGTCCGTTGAACGGACGAAACAGCCCCCTCGTCTGTTCACCAGACGACCAACATGTCGTCTTTTGTTGCAAAGACGACCAGTTTGTCTTCTTTTCTTCAAAAGACGACCAGTGTGTCGGCTGCCAGGGGTCGGCCCGGTCGTCCCTCGAACGGACGACGCGCGCTGTCGGCTGACAGGGGTCAGCCGCGTCGGCTGCCGAACGGACGACAGCCGTTTCGTCCCATGAACGGACGACGAGCCCCGCCTATATTAGCTCGCCCGCCCGTGCCCATCGTCTCCTTGCTCTCATTTCCAGCTCGCCCGTCTGCTAGCTCTTCTTCCTCTCTCGCTTGCTCTCATTTTCTCAGCCGTTGCACCGATTTGTAGCCTAGATTTTTATCTAAACTCGCTGCTCTAACACATTAGCAAGCTAGTAGAGTCCCGATCTACTAATGGGATAGCCTGGTGTGGTGATTTGAGGCGTTTTGGTGGAGGGATCTGGTGGTGTTCTTAGCTTCTTGTTGAGCAATGGCCATGGTGGAGGCTGGTGCTGGGACTTGAGGAAGGTGCATGGTGGAGGTGCTGACCCGTTGACCTGAGGCAGCTGCACGGCAGGACTTCGCACGCTTCAAGGGTAAACCCTAATTTCTTGCTTATTGCAGTCATGTGTGTATGTTCATAGGTAGCGTTTGATAGGGTCTGTAAGATGCAAGATATTTGTAGAGTATTATGTGTCAATGTACCTGTTTTTGACTATTTTTGGTATTTTTTAGGTCGAAAATCATGTCAAATAATGTAGTGTTTAGGTTCTTGTATGGTCCTGGTTCCGTCAGAATGAACCAGCACGGAGTTGATTTGAGCGAGTTTAGATTTATGGATGAAGTGCTTCAGAATCCTGAAACAGTGCCCGTTACTCAGTTGAAGGATTGGTTATGTGTTCGTTTAGGGCTCCCTCCTACCCATACTGTCGGTGTGCATGCTTTATGGACTAAGTCAAGGCAAACCCCTAATTTTTATTTAAGGCCAATAGAAGCGCAACAGAAATGGGTCAAATTTGTGCAAGCTTGCCAGAAAAGAGAAGTTAACCCCAGTCTCTTAGTGTTACCTGTGGTGAAAGAGGCTGGGTATGATCATGACCATAGTAGTCAGACCGGTCATGCTGGAGGTAGTTATGATCATGGCCAGAGTAGTCAGACCGGTCATGCTGGAGGTAGTTATGATCATGGCCAGAGTAGTCGGACCGGTCATGCTGGAGGTAGTTATGATCATAGCCAGAGTAGTCAGGGACAAGAGGGTGGCGGCGGATATGAATCAGGTCACAGTAGCTATGCACACACCGGGGGTGATGGTTATGTATCAGAGGACGGTGGTGAAGGATTAGGGGAAGACATATTCAGTGGCGAAGCTGATGAGGACGAGATATATGATGGTTTGTTGCAACATCAAATGGAAGCCGAAGACTCAGAAGGCAACAGTGATACGGCTGATGATTCTGGCGAGTCTGATCAAGAAGAGATCGGCCAACCTATTCCGGCATCATGGAATAATGACAACACAGCAGCAATGACTGTGAACGATGGGCATGATTCGGCGTGGCATTATCACGCGAACAACATCTCTCTGGGTGCATTATATCCTAGCAAGAGACATCTGCAGGAAGCAATTGTTGAGTGGTCAATGTCCATGCAACGGGTCATGAAAACGAAGGTGTCATCACAACAATATTTGACATTGGTTTGCGAGGAAGCTGGATGTCCTGCAAGGGTGCATGCCCATGTCCCTAGGTATGACACAAACTGGAAGGTCACCGATGTTGTGATGCACACATGCACACTTGAAAGTGTCCTTCAGGACCATCGTAACCTCACGTCAACCCTCCTGGCTAGACTGTTGTACACAGAGATAGTGGAGGGCAAAGCCATGGGGGTGAATGCTATCATTCACAAAGTTTCTGTCAGATTCCGCTACAATATTTCATATGGGAAGGCTTGGAGGACTAAGCAAAGGGCACTGGAGGCAAGGTTTGGTTCGTTTCGAGACGGGTATGACTGTGTTGTTAGGATGCTCCAGACACTGCAGGCTAGGAATCCAGGCACCTACGTGGACATCCAACACTTTACATTGCCACACGAACCTAATTTGAGGGTACTTCATCGAGTGTTCTTCTCATTTGCTATATGCATAGAAGCTTTCACTCACTGTCGACCAGTCATCTGTGTGGATGGTACATTTCTCACTGGCAAGTATAGGGGTCAGATATTGACTGCCATAGGCCAAGATGGAAACAATCAAGTGGTTCCACTTGCTTTTGCTTTCGTGGAGAGCGAGAACACAGAGAGTTGGGTATGGTTTTTCAGGCAGCTGAAGATAGCAATTGTGAGAGATACACCGAATGTATGTGTGCTTCATGATAGACATCCAGGTATACTAAGCGCGATAAAGAAGCTCACACAGCCCACTCCTGATGAAGTAACTCCATGGCTGGACATGCAGAGTCGTTGGTGCATGCGGCATCTAGGGGCCAATTTTTTCTCACAGTTCAGGAACAAGGCTCTTATGAACCTATTCAAGAAGCTTTGCAAGCAGAACCAAGAGTGGAAGTATATCAAGTGTCGTGGCTATCTTGATGACTTCACTAAAAAACATGTGACTCAGAGGAGAGCAGCTAGAGCAGCAGCGGTCGCGGCTCATGCAGCGGCGTTAGCTGCACAGGCAACAACAGGAGAAGCACCACAGGAGGAAGAACCCATTTCCCTTTGTGACTTGCCAGGATTTGACCAACCCGGTACTAGGAGAAGGCCTGGCAGAAGGATTAAAAAATTTCAGGAATGGATACAACACGAGCCTGTAGAGAGGTGGTCTCTGCTGCATGACACTCATGGTGCTAGGTTTGGCGTCATGACTACAAATCTGGCTGAAACTTACAACTTTGTCTTGAGAGGAAGTAGGGCTCTACCATTAACAGCAATTGTGGAGTGTATTTTCACGGGAACTCTGAAGTATTTCAGAGACAGACTCCAGATGGCTCAGATGCATATCATGAACAACCCAAACACGAGGTATTGTTCAAAGATCATGCATTACATGGATGCCAAGATGGAGAAGGCTCGGTCCATGCATGTCATCACCATCGGTAATCAGGAAAGAAGGTTTGAGGTACGCCTCCCTTCCAACCGGATTGGAACAGGAGATGAGGTAAAGACACAGGAGGTGAGGATAGGCAACGAAGCCTGGCCAACGTGTGAGTGCACGTGCAATAAACCCAAGCTGTTGCATCTGCCTTGCTCTCATGTACTAGCTGCATGCGGGCTGATGGGTATGGATGCGATCTCGTTTGTGTCTCCTTATTTCCTCAAGGACGCGGTGGTCAATACGTGGACAGGCGAGATGATGGGATATAGGGCATGGGGAAATTTCAATAAAGTAAATCCAGGTGAAAGGGTTTACATCCCAGATCCTGTACTGATGAGGACAGGAAGAGGAAGGCGACAATGTGTCCGCATCCGTAATGATATGGATGAATCTGAAGCCGGAGGCCCTACTAGGCAATGTTTTCTGTGTAATCAATTTGGTCATATAGACACCAGTTGCCACATCTTCGGGACTGGTGGAGCTGCTCCTCGTGGACGTGGCAGCAGAGGAAGAAGAGGCAGAGGAAGAAGAGGCAGAGGAAGAAACTAGATGTGTGAAACTATGTCTTAAATTTGTAATATGTGTGGAACTATGTCTTAAATTTGTAATATGTGTAGAACTATGTCTTAAATTTGTAATATGTGTGGAACTATGTCTTAAATTTGTAATATGTGTGGAACTATGTCTTAAATTTGTAATATGTGTGGAACTATGTCTTAAATTTGTAATATGTGTGGAACTAATGTGCAGATGGCGGGATCTTTGCTGAATGCTGACATAGATAGAAAGCACCGATCAACGGTACTGGATGCTAACCCGGGGTCCTTGAAGCACCTAGTGACTCGCACTCCCATTTCGAACTGGTGCATACATCCTGATTGGCTTCAGAGGCATGTGACATTTATTTCTCTTATTGTTGGGATATTTATGGGCCAATGTGACTAAACTGTTCTGCTTTCTTATTATGTAGATTGAAGTGGGCTGGGCTCTTACCATTCGTTCGTTTGGTTGAGGCCACTCATATGGAGGAGATAGAAGGGCGACTACTTGGGTTTCAGACTAGTCGCTTACAGTACGACTCGTCTTTACTCACGTGCTTGGTGGATCGATGGAGGCCCGAGACTCACACTTTCCATTTTCGATGGGGAGAGATGGCTCCTACCCTTCAGGACGTCTCGTACTTGCTGGGACTTCCGTTGGCTGGCGTGCCCATAGGCCCAGTGGATCCACCGGAAAATTGGGCCCAAGAGATGGCCCAACGATTCTTTGGCATCCGCGATGGAGCTCTGGCCTTTGGCCATGACAATCATGGGCCAAAATTTGGATGGTTGGAGCAGTATCAGGTGTGTTTCATTTATTTGTTCTATTTTGTTGGAGAAGTATCATGTACTGAAAATTGTTCTATTTGCCAATGCAGATACAGAGGTTTAGGTTCCCGGCCACTCCGATGACTGCCCCACAGATTACACGCAGCCTGGAGGCATACCTTATGTGGCTGCTCGGGAAGGTGATGTTCACTGAGAACCACGTGTCGACCATTAGTGCGCGATACATCCATTTTGCTAGAGGGATCGCGGAGGCGACGTGCCAGGAAGAATGCACACAGTGGAGTTAGGGTTCAGCTGTCTTAGCAGCTACGTACCGAGGTATGTGCAATGCTTGCCAGTTAACCAAGGACAGTTCTGCCTTGCTAGGATGCCCATTGTTGCTGCAACTGTGGTCGTGGGAGAGGTTCCCTATCGGTCGTCCAGATGTAAGTGTCAACCAAATAGTCGGCAACCAGGAACATGAAACAATTGTCTACCAATCTGACCTGCTGTTCGACGAAGAGCAAATTGATTTGCCTACATTTGGCACTCACTGGACCCGTCGCAAGGTCAGTGTAATGTCTTAATAAATTGCACTTCTGGTACTACAATATGAAAGTTACTAACAACTATTTTGTCATGCAGTGTCGTTTCGCGGGAGAGCAAGTCGTTAGATGCTATCCATCGTTTAGCGAGCAGTTCGACACACTGAAAGAGGATGTCGTGATTTGGGAGCCGTACACCCTGCAGACACGACACGCACGATATCCTGGAGGCATATCTATTATGTGCACTAGAGATCGAGAGTACTGGCTGACTACATCCAAGATCATCTTTGATTGCCAAGTTGAGGAGATGTCTCAACAGAGGGTCATGCGACAGTTTGGTCTTTGCCAGATGGTAGATCCCCCGCGTCCGGATGTTCCCCTTCCAGATGTCGTGCACGCGTAAGTAAATATATGTACATAAGGAACGCATCTTATACTTCATCTATGTTCTTTAATGATGGTCTAACAAATTCTAATGGCAGGTACTCTCGGAGAAGTAGCAAGACTGCCACTCAATGGCTCCAACGGGTGGGGATTTACGTCAACGAGTGGCAGAATGCACCAACACAAGTGTGGCACGCTGGCCCGTTTGATATGGAGCTATTCCACGGATACCTACAGAGGTACATGTCGATGACACGGCTACGTCCCATTCCACACGCACATGACGATGAGATATACCCTAGCCAGTCAACACTGGAGTCCAGACAGTCAGCGGTAAGTACTTTATTTAGAGCACAATAAACATGAGTGCCTATGTAGTGCATACCTAACTATGAGAAAAATGCAGGCCGACATGACGTGGGAGCTACAAACTGAGGTGGCTCAGTACGGACGATCGCTTTCGTCCGTTCCTCTTGTGCCCCGTCAGCAGGCTCAGTCCTTTGCCCGACGGGTCGAGGAGAAGTTGCGGCGTATCTACGCGGCCATCACGTGCACCAGCGTCTCAGACGTCGTTCAACACCGAGAAGCACAACACCCACCGCGTCACTCGGTGGAGGAGCGCGCCCCACGTCGATCCACACAGCAGCGCCCACCGCGTCACTCGGTGGAGGAGCGCGCCCCACGTCGATCCATGGAGCAACCACCTTCTCCAGACCATGCTGGAGGATCGGGACGGCACGAGGAGCATATTTCTCCACCACTCCGCCGCGGGCCTCGTCCACGACTCTCACAGCAGGCGCCGCCGAGAGCACCACCTCCAGACCAGGCTGGAGGCTCGGGGTGGTAGCAATCACAGTTTACTTCTGACCCGTGGCAGCAATCGCAGTTTAATATCGACCAGTGGCAGCAGAACCAGATTACTTTCGAATAGTGGCAGCAGCAGCAGATCCCCTACATGGACTTCGCTTATCGACCACAATCTCATCCTCATGGTAAGCGTGTCCCTTCCTACTATTGTTAGATGCAGTAAGACATTGTTCGGTACTTAATTTCTTATACACTAGCAGGAGACTCCGTTACAGGGGACAGTACTGACGACCGTGATCAGCAGACACAGCACGAGCAGGTAGACTGGTTTGGCCAATATCAGCCAGGTACTCCGCCACCTATCCCCACACAGGATCAAGGTGAAGGGTCAACTGCACCTCGCCGTGATGTGATGCCACCCCACAGATATGGATGGAGTACACCGAGGCCTCCGCCACCTCGTCGTCGACACCAGTGATATCTACTTATGTATCAGTCATTTACCTATCTATGTATGAGACATCATTCTATTATTTCATGATTTTATTCGACAAACTACTCAACATAACTTGCAACATAGTTCAACATAACTTGCGGTACATAAATAAGAGTCCTATCTATCCCTAGCATGATGCCTTTCCCTTTCCCTTCGATGATGCCTCGCCCTTTCCCTTGGACGATCCCTCGCACTTGCTCTTCTTGGCCTGCGCTTTCTTCTTCTCCTGCCTCTTGTCCCACTCAGCTCTCGCCTTGCTTCCAACGGGTGGCGGCATGAAGATATCATCCTCATCTTCGCTCTCTTCTATCCAGGCCCTAGGTGCCACAACTTGCTCCGTCATGTCAGCTTGACTCTTCTTGGCCTGCTCTTTCTTCTTCTCCTGCCTCTTGTCCCACTCAGCTCTTGCCTTGCTTCCAACGGGTGGCGGCATGAAGATATCATCCTCATCTTTGCTATCTTCTATCCAGGACCAAGGTGTATTAGCCACCTCCATCATGCGAGCTTCACTCTTGAAGGTGAGCTTGTCCCACCTTGCCTTGATCCTGAGAAGCTCTGCTCGTACCTGACTTGGGGTCTTCAGTTTCCACCCTCTTCGATGAAGTGACTTACCAAGTATAACGAGAGCATCATGGTTCGATACCAACGTATCCCAGTCGGCTGGTTTATCGTCTATCTCAACAGTTCTGGCTATGAAGAAAAGCCCAATGGACATATCTACAGGCCAGGGAGACGCGTCGGTCATAGTGGAGAGGAGTGGAGGAAAATGCGAGAGCAAAAGGAGAGAGGGAAATGAGAGAGTAAGAGGAGGAAGAGATGAACTGGGTTAAAGGATACATCCCGTTGCCCGGATTTATAGAGGCACCGAACCGAATAGGCGGGAAAAAAGGGCGGGAAGTCGTGGCGGGAAAAAGAGGGCGGAAAGTCGTGGCGGGAACAAAGGGCGGGAATTACTGGCGTGACAAATTTGCCGGGAGTAACGGCGGGAAAAAATGGCGGGGAGTACCGGCGGAAAAAATCGGCGCGAAGGATTGCCGAGCGGACGATTATTTAGCAAAGATTATGTAGCGGCGGGAGCACTGGGGTGTCGTCTGTTCAAGGGACGAAGGCCTGTGTCGTCCGCGCAACCAACGACGCACATGCTCTGTCGTCTGTTCAAGGGACGAAATCTGTGTCGTCCGCGCAACCAACGACGCACACTGTCGTCCGTTCAACGGACGACGGACAGACAGATTTGAAAATTTTCTGTTTTGCGTATTATTTGTGAAAATGAATAAAAAAAATGTATTATTTAAAAAAAATTAGCCCGCAATGGGCGCCAAAACCTCGTGCGCTCGGAGCTGGCGGCATGGCGGTGGACCAGCCACGGGCTGGAATTCGAGCCAACTTTGCTCGACTCGCTAAAGCGCGTTCAACTAACGAGTTAGATCGACTCGGCTCGTTTATATAATGAGCTTATAATTGAAACTCGGCTTGACTCGGTAAACGTATGACTCATGAATAGCTCGCGAGTAGCTCGTTATAAGTTATGAATAAGAGCACATATAAAAAATTAGTAATTTTTATACTATTTCGAAACTAGAACAATGATACTACTTTCATAAAAACATGAAGACAATAGCAATAAAAAATATAGTACTCTACACCATTGCAGGTTTAAGAAACATTCATAATATGGCCCTCATCTATGAAAAATAACAAACTTTGTATTTGAACGAGTTTAACGAGCTAAACGAGTAGCTCGCAAGTAGCTCATTTAGCTTGGGTGAACAAACAAGCTCAAATCTAAAACTCGGCTTGACTCGTTAGGCACCGAGTACATGCCGAGTCGAGCCGAGTCACGAGTTACTCATTTAGCTCACGAGTTTCGAGTTATAAGTCCAGCCCTAGACTCTACCGCCGTCTCTGTGCGCGTATGCCCCGCCGCCTTCCTTCTATTCCCTGTCACCTTCCATCTATTCCCCGCCGTCCCCACGCGGCCACGCACATATGTGCCTATGCCCACGCATCCGTGCCTATGCCCACGACGTGGAGGCAGGGTCCTCACATGGTCGCGCTCCGTCCCCAACCTACTCCAACGACGACTGAGCGTCGTCAGAGTACTCCGCCTCCACCAAAGAACCGGAGGGGGATAGGATGGTGAAGCGCAACTTCACTGACAACGACGAAGCAGAGCGTGCGCTGGAGATGCAGATGCGCCGCTTGGACTGGGCTCACACCATGGCGCGGAAGCGCGAGGATAAGGACGTGCGTGCGGCTGTCATCGCGGTGGCAGGGTATGAGACGAGTGAGGAGGAGCTTTCCATGCGCCGCGTCAAGCAGGAGGTCATTGACCTCGAGGACGATTGACCACCTTAGGCTTTTAATTTCATAAAATATGTATAATTAAACAAACTTTGTCTTTAAACCTCATTCTTCTATAGCTTAAGTTTGGTCGCATACGAGACTCCCGAAACCATCTGCCGTTATTCTACCCTCAACCTGTGGGCCTTGCTATTCGTGGTACATGGCGACAAGAAAATTACCTTTTTTTTTCCGCTGCATAAAGACCAGGGGGCGGAGCCATGATTTGGGTTAGGGGGGGGGGGGGGGGGGGGGGGGGTCAAGTCTAGAAAAAAATCAAATTATTAACATACTTTGGCAGTAAGTCAGTAACATAATACTAGTAAACTGGTATGTTTTCGCCTAGTATGATCAACGACGCAATTCTTCTAATTGCCCTATATAGTGTTTATATTCTCTGCGGCCGAAATGCAAACTTAATATCGCAAGTTCAGTGTGGCCTGAGTATCTGTTTTGCAGGTTGCCGATTTAAGGTCTCCGCTAGAGTTGCTCTAAAAACTGCAAGTTGACTCTTATTTTCGGATGAACAGCAGCAAGTTGACTGACGCTTCTAGTTAGCGTAAACATGGGAAGCAGTGGTATCATGAACCTTACCGTAGGCTGAGGAGGCAAGAAGGTGGAAGACATTGTTGAACCAGGTCGTCTCGTTGCTAAGAGACACCGGCACAAACGTCGTCACCCCCTTGCTCTTCAAGAAGGCCGGGTCAAGCGCGGTCGCGCCGCCCACCGCGAAGTTGGCGCCATGCCGGAAGTCCTCCGCGGTCTCGCCGGCGAGGTACGGCGTTGGCTGCGGCAACCCCAGCGATTCCACTGTGCACACAACGCAAAAACTGTGAAGTCAACGCATATCTCTCTCAACCCGGCCGGCCGGATTATTTGTTGCGAAATGCTACTGGTAAAGGGCTTACCGATGAAGTCAATGATGAGCCGGCCGTCGGAGGCCCGGCCGCTGGGGTGGTGGAAGTAGGTCTCCCCGTACGGCGCCCGGGAGAAAGGCCCGCCGGCAGTGGCCGGGAGGATGGCCGCGTTCCCGGTGTCGGTGAGCGAGTCGCCGAAGCTGAAGACGCGGTCGTAGTGGAACGGCAGGACGTCGTCGCCACCGTCGAAGTCGGCGGCCGCGGCTGCCTCTGCGGCGGCGACCAAGGCGAGAAGAGCTACCAGGGCGCGAGATAATTGCTCCATCCTGGGAGTTCTGGCAGTACCGTGTGTTTTTTTATAAGGCTACTACAGTATATTCAAAGTCTAGTGCTGTCAGGTCTGTGTTTGTCGGGATTAGCACGTCGTGGAGCTCGTGGCTCACGATTATATTGGATCTTCACGTGCTTGCAGATCAGTTCGACCTTCTGTTTATAGTCTCGACTTCTTTTTTTACATCTTTTGTGATGCCTCTAGTTGTGATTGATTAGGCGACTGTGTTTACTCTATGTAAGGAAGTCTCCTCGCATTTTACTTGTGATCTGGTGTCAATATTTATATTTTTCTTCTCATTCTGATTACGTGACTGATGATTGTGCAATCAAATCAGAGGTGTAAATTGTTGATTATAGCAAATGTAGCATCCGCACCTGTTCAGACCCCCAAGAGGCGTCCAGGCTAGACCGGAACTACAAAAAAATGGAAGCTGTGTGGATAAGTGGGGCTCGGGATCCATGGAACCCATTTTTTTAAAATTCAAAAAAAAAAAACATTTTGAAGACTTAAGAAATTTAAAAGTTTTGTGTAGCCCTGGATATGAGTTATTTAGAGTTGAGATTTTGTGTGTTGATATAGTACAATATTGTCTACATCTAGGAGTTTCCAAAACTTCTAAAAAGTATTTTCAGATTTTGTAAAAAAAAAAAGGCTCCATGGAGCTCAGGTTCCATTCGGGGTTGCTGGCCTAGTCATATTTTGTTTTACTTCTTATTATGGTCTTAATACATTTTTATCATTTTTTAGATTAATAGGGAGGATATCATTTTATTTATTTTTCACATGGTGGCAAATTTGAATCATTGTCTTGGTGACATGGCAAACAACTCGATAGACAAACCAGAGGCATAAATTGCTAGAGGGATGGTACAACCTATATATATGAATTATCAAATAGGGTAAAACCTACTACGATGTCCCAAATAGGGGTGGAATAACTACTTCAGTTAGACCAAATATAAGCATGTGGCTGATGATGTTTTCGACAAACATGACTGTTTTCTCCAGAGGTAATTATAATGTCGAATGCTAACCACGTCCAGTATTTTGGACTGAAGGGAGTATTAAAATGTTTCATTCAATTATTCTCAGGTCATGAGTCACAACTAGGTCGCATCTCAGCTGCATTTTCTTTCTCTCAACTTTGTTATTGTTGTGTAGTCGAGACGTATTTTTGCCTCCATGGTTGTGTTTTAAGTATAATTGTGATGCCTCTTGACTATGTTTCACTAATAATATAAAAGCATGCCTTCGCACATGGTTGAAGTCGTCCGTACACACGATTTATCGAAGTGTCACTATAAGAGGGTGCGTGATGCGTCTCCAAATCACACACGGTTTATTAAACCATGTGCGAACATGATTTTGGTTAACAAATCATGTGCAATAGGGAGGGCCTTCGGACACCATTTTTTATCATCGACAATGATATTATACTTTCCCTATGTGTTCAGCTCAGATGTCACATGATTGTTTTAGCCAGTCGTATGCTTATTGCAAGTATTGTACACGTTTTAGCTATGCAATAATAAGCAGTACCAGCGGAACCATTTAGCACATGTATACCCAGTTGTACCTAGCAAGGAACGACTCAAAGATTTCATGCAAATGCATTAGCATAACTAAATTTTATTTGATTATACATTTCATACACCACATGTATACCAAAATAGAAACAATTGCTAGCTATACAAATGAGAGAGTTGCATAAATAACTCTTGGTTATGGCGTTGTCTCCATAACAGTTTCTACTGGCCTTATCCTCCACACCACATCTGGTAATAGTCCATTTATTCAGAACCTTCAGTGTAATCTTCTTGTCACCTTCATGATATTCTGATAACACTACATAAGACACCCTTAATAAAAGAAGTGTTTTATGCAGTGATCCAAAACATCACAATACCGACGGTTGCAGGAATAGCCCATGAATTGGAATGCTTGTCACCTGTTTTTATATAGAAATAGGGAAGTGAATCGGTGACATGCTGAAAGTAAAAGATTAATTTTGTTGTCTAAGCATAGATACTTACTAGTATCCTTAGTGTTGTTGCATCATTAAAAAAATCCTTTTGACAAGGGAGTATGTGAGAAAGGATACCTTGCTAGTATCCTTTGTCGGGCCACATAGTGGTCTAGCTCAGCTTGCCACTACACGAGCTAGCGCCTGAAGAGAATATGCCCTAAGAGGAAATAATAAGGTGGTTATTATGTATATTCCAGGTATACGATAGATGTTTATTTTGCATGCTATAATTCTATTAATATGGAAATGTTAATACAGGTGTGTTTAATAAACAAACAGAAAGTTTCTAGTTATGCCTCTCTTATAAACTAGCTCGTTGATTAACAAGATGATCAAGGTTTCTTGATCATGGACATTAGATGTTGTTAATAACGAGATCACAACATTATTGGAATGGTGTGATGAACATTCATCTGAAGTGTAGCATTACGATCAAAGTCATCGAGTTTATATTGCTATAACATCATACGAAGTAATCCTAATCCTTAGACCATGAGATCATGTCAATCACTAACACTGAAAGAGTATCTTGATGACATCAAACGTCACACCGTAACACGGTGATTATAAAGATGGGTTCAGTGCTACTAAAGTGTTATGTTGAGGCCCATGGATCAAGAGTGGAATTTGTTCATCCTGATGATATATAGATATACTCTGGGCCCTCTTGATGATATCATATTGGTTAGCTTGCAAGGAAATGATTTGATCACTAGAATGTTATATCACGGGAATGAGAAAAGAGTACATTTTAGTAACGAGATCAAACTAGGTATAAAGATACCGATGATCGAATCTCAGACATGTAATATATCGCGAGACAAAGGGATTAAGATTCTAGCGTAGAAGGTTCTCACGATCACAATAAAGTCATCGTTGAATGTGTGGGAGTCAGTATGGATCTCCAGGTCCCACTTTTGATTATTGATCCGAGAGGGGTCTCGATCAGGTCCGCATTATTTGCGAACCGTAGGGTGACACACTTAAGAGACACCGACATCATTTGGAACAAATAGTTTCATGCTAAAAATATTTACAAAGCGTATGAATTTATTTCACTAGACACCGGAATCATTTCAGGTGAAATTGCTGAAAGTGTTTCTTCATGTGAAATGAAATACAAAAGGGGGTTATATGTGAATGTTTGTCCATTAAGGTAATTGACAAAATTCTGAATAAATAAAAGGAGTTTTATTTAAATAGAGATT
This sequence comes from Avena sativa, assembly GCA_916181665.1. Lineage (NCBI taxonomy): Eukaryota > Viridiplantae > Streptophyta > Magnoliopsida > Poales > Poaceae > Avena > Avena sativa. The sequence goes on along the minus strand of OV702297.1, from coordinate 335,355,008 downwards.
GCATTAAATTTGGTGGAAATTTAATGAGAATTTTGAGTGGAGAAATGAAGGGGTTATTTTGTGAGTGGGAGCTCCACCCACATGAATGGAGGAGGGGAGGGGGAAGCACCCATGCGTCGGCCACCCCCTTGGGGTGCCCTACTCCCTCCCTCTATATAAAGCCCCCCTCTCCCTCTCTCTCACTCACACCTCCTCGTGAGGGATCTCTCTCCCCCTCTAGTTTTTATTCCCCATGGTCTCGGACTAGCGAGATATATGTTCCGGTGGCTTGAAAGAAAGAGTTGTTGCTTCTGCTGCATCGCTGGAGCGAGGAGGCGGAGGTTTCTCGGTGGCTCGGATGTGTGTGCGAGCACGGATGCGACGCTGATTTGCGCCGCTAGGACTTCCTCTCGATCTTAAGATCAGCAATCGTTCGTCTACATTATCCACGAGTACAACCTCGTTAAACTTTGTCAGTCTTCAAGGGTATGTTCTCTATGGATGTATATCCGCCCGTTGCTTGTATCTATTATATAGATCTTGGTACATAGTTGTTACTATCGTAGGATTTTTTTTGTTTTCTATGCTGCGAACCCTACAGTGGTATCAGAGCCGGATCTATGCGTAGATGCTTTGCACGGATAGTACACATATGAGTATGTGGGTGGATGATGATCATGTTATTGCTTCTTAGTTGTACTTTGGATATTAGTGGCATAGTGGGATGAAGCGGCCCAACAAACTTTACATGTCCTCGCACATGAGACCTGTTCCACGCTTGACATACAACTAGTTTTGCATAAGTGGCTAGCGGGTGTCTGTCTCTCCTACTATAGTTAATATATAATTTGTAACGAGTTGTCAATAATTTAGTTATCCTCATTGTGGTTCCATGTTCGTAGGTAAGAACGTTTCTATCTTCGAAAGACCTAAGCCACGTAAAACTTGCAATGGATAAATTAGAAGCGTATAGTTTAGATTGTTGCTGGGCTAGTGTCATGATATGGTGATATTGTAAGTAAAAGTATAAGTCGATACTCTTACAACACACATAACATGTAAGTTCCATAGACCTTAGCCTTACACATAAAGGAATGATAAAGATCATACCACGATGCACATGATGAAGATCAAGTGCAAGAACCATATCATTTCACTATACACATGTTATGTTTGTTGCATCTTATATTGCTTGTTTGGCATCGTATTAGCATAATAAGATGATCCCTCATTTAGATATCAAGATAAAAATATGTTCTCCCTTAAGTATGCATCGATTATGTTTTGCCGCTCCAAGACATCACGTGATGATCGGGTGTTCTTGGATCCACGATCATATTTCGGGTCTAAGATAGTTCGTGAATACTAAGGTTCTTACTAGGCGAGCCTAGCATGTACAGACATGGCCTCGGAACACGGACCGAAAGGTTAAGAATGAGCCATATGAAGATATGATGCCCATATAGATGCTCTGTAACACCCTCGCCTGATAAGGCTGAGTTCATGTGTATAGTGCCAATCCCTGGATCGGTTCACTGGCACACACAGTACAAAATGATACCAAATATAACTGTGCGTCATAAATACAACGAATATGATCCAGAATTTACATTATTTATACAAGTACACAGCGGAAAACGAATACAAGGTAGATCTCCATCCTTCAAATGTGCCACAAGCAAACAATTGTTGAGTGGAGTCTCGCGACCTATGAACGATCACTCAGATAGGATATAACCTGCAACATGAAACGTTGTAGCCACGAATGGTCAATACATTGAATGTATGGCAAGTAGGCTAAAGTGGTTCACAACAGATCTATCAACTACATGCTTATTTGGCCAAGTGGAGTTCAGGCTCATTTGCATAAAGCAACAGTTTATCCTAACATTTGTAACAAAGTAGTTTTCCAATACGATAAATAGGACACTCTGGTTCACTCCCAGGTGCTCCTACCCAATTATGTTCACCCAACAAGCTTTAAACAATTAAGAAATAAGGATGAGTGAGAAATATCATAGCATCAATATTAGGCCGCTCAAATTGTCCATAACCGGGGACATGGCTAATCGATTAGTTTATACATCCTGCAGGGGTTAGCACACTTTACCCATGTGACTTGGCCAGCCCAGCTCGTACCACCACTCTCATATTGGGTGATGATAGGGAGAAGTCCAATAAGAAACCATTCGGGAAGTAGCTCCCCAAACCCGACACGCACCGGTCCAACCTACACTATCTACATCTCTGGATACGTGGGTTCGAGTTACCACAACCTACTGAGTTCAACCAACCGCCCATTTCATTATTGGCACATGGTTGCACACGAAAGCTACCAAAGAAAGAAACCAATCCTTTCTCAGTGTCCTGGGAGGCATTCCCCACCATAATCCACACTCGATGACCCAATCAATGCCTTTCCACCCAGGTGGTTCATTAAAACATGTTGGTTTGTCATTTAGCAAAACATAAGCCTTTCAAAACATATAAATTTTTATGATGTGATTCCCTTCCTCGTCTAAATAGCATAGCTAAGCAATCTACCAATACGATGGCTCATAAACAAGGAATACTAGGGAATAATATGGGATATAGCATAGCATATACACATCAATTCCTACAGATGCAATTCTACAAAAACATCTATAATGCATAGGAAAACAATAGGACATTTATGACCAAGATAGCACCACTTGCCTTTGTTGTAGATGTAGTCGATTAGATAATCCTTACAATTATATTGGCCTCTTTCGTAATAACCACAATACTTGCAGTCATAGTATTTGCAATCACAGTAGTTGCACTCCTCGCAATCTAACGTTTGAAGCAAACACAACAAACACCATTCAAAACATTGCAAACATACAACAGTGCAATATTACAAGAAAACAATGATGAACAAATGCATGCATGACGATTTAATGAGTCACAATGGTTGCATTTAGTGTTCTGAACATAGTTAAATTACATGATGCATGTGGATAGTCATTTATTGCACTAAAGCTTTTATTACTAAAGTTGTATCGATTTAATATGGTGTATACCACTTTAATTGAACTAAATATGTTTATGTCGTATTAAATTGTGAACTAGATGCTACTGGATAGAGGTAATGCAATTTAGAGACAGTGGCAATTTGAATCACGTAAAAAGGAGTTATAGATATTTTCCTATGATTAAAACACTATTTCAATGGGTTTAAATATTTCTGTATGAATTTCTGTTTTAACAGTACCAAATAATTTTTCATGCAATTCCTTTGTATAGATATTGTCAATACAAAACCTTAGCCCTTGGATTCACCCTAATCGGAGTTATAGATCTTTTTGTATGATTTAAATAGTGTTTAATGGGTTTTATATGATTCATATAGTTTTTGTTGTCTAAAAATCAAACTAAAATTATATCTGTAATCTCCACAGAATTGTGATTTCAGGGACATATTATTTGTCATTTTCTGAATAGTATTTATTTTCTTATGAATTTATTTCTCTAAATAATCCATTAAACTATTTAAATCTTCACGGCAAAACCTTATTGTCAAAGGCTGAACTAATTGCATATTGATGATCTACATGGAACCAGATTTCCATCGGTATATCATTTATATTTTTGTGACAAGCAATTAATTTACTATGAATTTAATGATTTATAAAGCCATTAAAACTAATTAAATTGCTACGGGTTAAATAGTGGGCAAAGGCTAGATCCAACTAGATATTATTAATGTACATTATAGTAGCTTCAATTTTATATATTGTTCATATTTTTCGGAGTTACAGATAATTCTTATGAATTTATTAACCTAAAAGACCGTTAAAACTAATTAAATTACTGCAGTAACCACATACAGTAAAAGTTGGATCTATTCTGGTAAGATGATTCTACGTAAAATTATCTTCAATTTGATATATTATACACAATTTTTGGACGTGGTATGAATTTCTAATGAATTTTACAAGTTAGATCTATAATATGCAATTTTAAATTCAAACGGAATATTCCAGGGAATATTCCGCTGACTGGACAGGTTGACTTTGCATGCTGACTGGGACTAGATGTTGACCTGACGTTGACGTGGCGTTGATGAAGAAGCTGACCGGGATGACGACATGGCACGCACCGATTTGATTGGATCTCGACCGTCTGGATAGGATCCGGTGGCTTGAAGAAGAGTTTGACCTGATTTTGGCTCAGAATAGACAAGAAACACATCTGTGTTAGAGAGAAAAATCCGTAGGTCAAATTGAAAAACTTAGAACATGAAAGTTGTGGGGAATCATTATTCCTACCTTCTCACCAAAGGAATTTGGATTTGAAGAAACGAGCGCGAGTACATCTTGGATTTACATCGTAAGATCTGAAATATTGCGATACGAAATTCTCTGGCTGTGGTGGATGAAAGGAGGTGAGGTTGGTCGGGATTGAAAGATTTCAACGAGTTCTACAACTTTCGTTTTTTGACCGAAGGCAAACGACAAAGTCTAGTAGGGTTAAAAAGCGAAATAAGATTCAGGCATGTGTAGATTTGGGATTTCGAGGAGAAAAACTCGTACAGCTGTGGCTCCACGAGTTTATATGGAGATTTAGGATGGTGTAGAGATAGGTATTGGAGTAGAGAACGAGTAGAAACAAACGGAAGTCGATTCGGAGTTGTAGATAAAAAGTTATAGCAGTTTGAATAGAGATAGGTTTGACAAAACTCGTTTTGCACGCTTTTTAAAGCAAATCTGGGCACCTAGGTGCGCGCGTGTCTGCGTGCTCCCGGCTGGCTTGCTGGGCCGCCGGCTGGTTGCGACCGATTTGTTTTTTTTTTCTATCCCTCATATCTTTTGCATACGAACTCCAAATGATATGATTCTTGTTTCTAAATTTTTCTAAAATCGAATAGATCATTATAGGATAAAATTTGTAATCTTCTTACTAGTTTGCAAGTAGTGGGTTTATAAATTCTTGTATATTCCATTTTATTTATATCTTATTTGTTTGTATTTATTCCATAACTTTTTCATAATAGCTTCAAATGAGCTCAATTTTGTTCCTAAAATTTTGTAGTATTAATTGGATCTTTTTAGTCTATAATTTAGAAATAATCGATGCCTTAGCAACAGTGGGTTTTATAAAGTCAATTTAATTACCTTTAGGAACATTTGGGCGAATCAACTATAGGATTTAGATACCAGGATTTGGATTCAGTTTGTGAGAACTTTGCATGGATGTAATGATATGCTTATGAATGCTTCATGATTTTCATTTTGAAATATTGCACACCAATTCTACAATCCATAATCAATCCATGCCCTTTTGCCTATATGGCTACTTAGGTCATAACAAAAGAATATAAGATTTTGAATTCAAGGTTGAGAGGATTTTCTATTCAAAAAGTTTATTCTCTTTGAGAATTTTCAACATAGTCAAACAATCAATCAAACTTATTTATTTATTTCACATTCCAAAATTAGGAGAATTTTGGGATGTGACAGACAACCACCCTTAAAAGAAATCTTGTCCCGAGATTTGGGAAGGCTAGAAAGAAAGAAAGGTTCGGGATCCATTAGGATGCTACCGCCCTTAAAATAAAATTGACTAGGTCATTTCTCGAGGATTCACTTAGCTCAGATTGGTTCTCCTTTAGACTTTTATTGGCACAATGTCTTTAGCACATTCTAAACATCATGATTGATAGTTTCCGAGAAAGCACTTCTTAAACTAGCAAAACTCTCATGGTGGGCAAATAGGAAACATTTACTTCACGGTGCCCATAATTCACGGTTGGGATCCATCCTTACCGTACATTCCTATGCTTAGCAATGGATGCTTTTAGAAGGGTGTAATAATATACCATTCTATGGTTTAGGCTCAACGTCGACTCTCTGCTAAGGTTAAAAATGGCACTCAAGATTCACAAAGCCAACAATACATGAGCGAATAATAAGAGTAGTAGGAATGGTGATCAATCCATCCTGCACCCAAATCATTACCCTGTATGAGGATAGGTGAATCACGTTTTTCTATCACTCGGGCATTCTCACTTGCCTTGAAGAATGTATCCATGGGCACGAACTAATGCTCTATGTATACTCCCATGTATTCAATCAACAAAGCTACTACTAAAACTAAACTATCGATACTTCAACTTTTAGGTTGCGTAATCTACTACATAACATCATTTCAATACTTCATACTCCCACATCTCTTTTTTCTATTAGATAAATCATTCTCCTTCCTAAATGCATTGTGTTTTCAAACCTTCCACTTGATACATCATTATATCTCCAAGGGTTCAAGATAGGGAAGAATAGATTCTATAGGAAAGAAACGACTAAGAAAATAATCCTACCCATAACTATATAAAGCAATCAATGTCACAAACAAAGAAACAATCATAGGCAATCAACACACAATCAAATACTTGTATAATAACCTTACATGGGTCTAAATATAGCAGTATATAACCACAAAATAGTTTGAAAGCATTGGGAACAATACTAGAGTAAAATAGAGCAACATATAAGCAATAAACAAAATCTGTCAAAACGGTACAGCAGGTTTCACAAATTTTTCTGACCAACTTAAACTCGTCAGGAATTTTAGCCAATTTTTGTGCATGTACTACACGTAATTAAGCTCCAGATCCTATTGTTTTAGATTTTTCTGAGTTACCAATAAAATATGAAAAATCGCGCGGTACAACAGGTCAGGCAGAAAACTGCAGTAGTAATCCCATGAATTTCAATCAATTCACACCATTAAAATTATTTTAAAACCACATGAAAACTCCAGCAACTTTAGAGTTTCAAAATAAATGATCCTAAATAAGACATAACACAATATGGTTCAGTATAAACAAGCAAGCAACCTATATTGTCATGCCACATAAGTTGGTAAGAACAATATGCTAACACGATAGCGATGATCTTCTAAAGAGATAGAACATGGTGGTCCAGACCTACCCAAACTTGGTGAGATGTTCATTTATGTCATGTTATTTGTTCTTTACTTGTAGGACAACTCTCATATAGTGATTTTCTTTATAGAAAACTACTAATAACATTTTCCAATTCTTGTAGTTTTTATGGTAGATCACTTCTTCTACTAATCAAATGAATGGACATCTACAAGTTTGAACAAGGAGAGGTGTTGGAAAATGATAGACAAGGAATATAAGAACTCTAATAAGTAGAAAATATGATTGTTCTCCTAATAGAGGTCTTCTATTACTAATCCATTTCTAAGGTCATGATCCTACAGTCAACACACAGCTCTGATACCATCTTGTAACACCCTCGCCTGAGAAGGCTGAGTTCATGTGTATAGTGCCAATCCCTGGATCGGTTCACTGGCACACACAGTACAAAATGATACCAAATATAACTTTGCATCATAAATACAACGAATATGATCCAGAATTTACATTATTTATACAAGTACACAGCGGAAAACGAATACAAGGTAGATCCCCATCCTTCAAATGTGCCACAGGAGAACAATTGTTGACTGGAGTCTCGCGACCTATGAACGATCACTCAGATACGATATAGCCTGCAACATGAAACGTTGCAGCCACGAATGGTCAATACATTGAATGTATGGCAAGTAGGCTAAAGTGGTTAACAACAGATCTATCAACTACATGCTTATTTGGCCAAGTGGAGTTCAGGCTCATTTGCATAAAGCAACAGTTTTATCCTAACATTTGTAACAAAGTAGTTTTCCAATACGATAAATAGGACACTCTGGTTCACTCCCAGGTGCTCCTACCCAATTATGTTCACCCAACAAGTTTTAAACAATTAAGAAATAAGGATGAGTGAGAAATATCATAGCATCAATATCAGGCCGCTCAAATTGTCCATAACCGGGGACACGGCTAATCGATTAGTTTATACACCCTGCAGGGGTGAGCACACTTTACCCATGTGACTTGGCCAGCCCAGCTCGTACCACCACTCTCATATTGGGTGATGATAGGGAGAAGTCCAAGAAGGAACCGTTCGGGAAGTAGCTCCCCAAACCCGATACACACCGGTCCAACCTACACTATCTACATCTCTGGATACGTGGGTTCGAGTTACCACAACCTACTGAGTTCAACCAACCGCCCATTTCATTATTGGCACATGGTTGGACATGAAAGCTACCAAACAAAGAAACCAATCCTTTCTCAGTGTCCTGGGCGGCATTCCCCACCATAATCCACACTCGATGACCCAATCAATGCCATTCCGCCTAGGTGGTTCATTAAAACATGTTGGTTTGTCATTTAGCAAAACATAAGCCTTTCAAAACATATAACTTTTCATGATGTGATTCCCTTCCTCGTCTAAATAGCATAGCTAAGCAATCTACCAATACAATGGCTCATAAACAAGGAATACTAGGGAATAATATGGGATATAGCATAGCATATACACATCAATTCCTATAGATGAAATTCTACAAAAACATCTACAATGCATAGGAAAACAATAGGACATTTATGACCAAGATAGCACCACTTGCCTTTGTTGTAGATGTAGTCGATTAGATAATCCTTACAATTATATTGGCCTCTTTCATAATAACCACAATACTTGCAATCATAGTAGTTGCAATCACAGTAGTTGCACTCCTCGCAATCTAACGTTTGAAGCAAACACAACAAACACCATTCAAAACATTGCAAACATACAACAGTGCAACATTACAAGAAAACAATGATGAACAAATGCATGCATGATGATTTAATGAGTCACAATGGTTGCATTTAGTGTTCTGAACATAGTTAGATTACATGATGCATGTGGAAAGTCATTTATTGCACTAAAGCTTTTATTACTAAAGTTGTATCGATTTAATATGGTGTATACCACTTTAATTGAACTAAATATGTTTATGTCGTATTAAATTGTGAACTAGATGCTACTGGATAGAGGTAATGCAATTTAGAGACAGTGGCAATTTGAATCACGTAAAAAGGAGTTATAGATATTTTCCTATGATTAAAACACTATTTCAATGGGTTTAAATATTTCTGTATGAATTTCTATTTTAACAGTACCAAATAATTTTTCATGCAACTCCTCTGTATTGTCAATACAAAACTTTAGCACTTGGATTCACCCTAATCGGAGTTATAGATCTTTTTGTATGATTTAAATAGTGTTTAATGTGTTTTATATGATTCATATAGTTTTTGTTGTCTAAAAATCAAACTAAAATTATATATGTAATCTCCACGGAAATGTGATTTCAGGGACATATTATTTGTAATTTTCTGAATAGTATTTATTTTCTTATGAATTTATTACTCTAAATAAGCCATTAAACTATTTAAATCTTCACGGAAAAACCTTACTGTCAAAGGCTGAACTAATTGCATATTGATGATCTACATGGAACCAGCTTTCCATCGGTATATCATTTATATTTTTGTGACAAGCAATTAATTTATTATGAATTTAATGATTTATAAAGCCATTAAAACTAATTAGATCGCTACGGGTTAAATAGTGGGCAAAGTATAGATCCAACCATATATTATTAATGCACATTACAGTAGCTTCAATTTGATATATTGTTCATATTTTTTGGAGTTACAGATAATTTCTTATGAATTTATTAACCTAAAATACCGTTAAAACTTATTAAATTACTGCAGTAACCACGTACAGTAAAGTTGGATCTATTCTGGTAAGATGATTCTACGTACAATTATCTTCAATTTGATATATTATATGCAATTTTTGGACGTGGTATGAATTTCTAATGAATTTTACAAGTTAGATCTATAATATGCAATTTTAAATTCGAACGGAATATTCCAGGGAATATTCGCTAACTGGACAAGTTGACTTTGCATGCTGACTGGGACTAGATGTTGACCTGACGTTGACGTGGCGTTGATGAAGAAGCTGACCGGGATGACGACATGACACGCACCAGTTTGATTGGATCTCGACCGTCTGGATAGGATCCGGTGGCTAGAAAAAGAGTTTGACCCGATTTTGGCTCAGAATAGACAAGAAACAGATCTGTGTTAGAGAGAAAAATCCGTAGGTCAAATTGAAAAACTTACAACATGAAAGTTGTGGGGAATCATTATTCCTACATTCTCACCAAAGGAATTTGTATTTGAAGAAACGAGCGCGAGTACATCTTGGATTTACACCGTAAGATCTGAAATATTGCGATACGGAATTCTCCGGATGTGGTGGATAAAAATAGGTGAGGTTTGTTGGGATTGAAAGATTTCGATGAGTTCTACAACTTTCGTTTTTTGACCGAAGGCAAACGACGAAGTCTAGATGGGTTAACAAGCGAAATAAGATTCGGGCATGTGTAGATTCGGGATTTCGAGGAGAGAAACTCGTACATCTATGGATCCACGAGTTTATATGGAGATTTAGGATGGTGTAGAGATAGGTATTGGAGTAGGGAACAAGTAGAAATAAACGGAAGTCGATTCGGAGTTGTAGATAAAAAGTTATAGCAGTTTGAATAGAGATAGGTTTGACAAAACTCGTTTTGCACGCTTTTTAAAGCAAATCTGGGCACCTAGGTGCGCGCGTGCCTACGTGCTCCCGGCTGGCTTGCTGGGCCGCCGGCTGGTTGGCCGGCCCATTTGTTTTTTTTTCTTTTCTTTTTTTCTTTTTCTATTTACTTGTTTCCCTCATATCTTTTGCATACGAACTCCAAATGATATGATTCTTGTTTCTAAATTTTTCTAAAATCGAATAGATCATTATAGAATAAAATTTGTAATCTTCTTACTAGTTTGCAAGTAGTGGGTTTATAAATCCTTGTATATTCCATTTTATTTATATCTTTATTTGTTTGTATTTATTCCATAACTTTTTCATAATAGCTTCAAATGAGCTCAATTTTGTTCCTAAAATTTTGTAGTATTAATTGGATATTTTTAGTCTATAATTTAGCAATAATCGCTGCCTTAGAAACAATGGGTTTTCAAAAGTCAATTTAATTACCTTTAGGAACATTTGGGCGAATCAACTGTAGGATTTAGATACCAGGATTTGGATTCCGTTTGTGAAAACTTTGCATGGATGTAATGATATGCTTATGAATGCTTCATGATTTTCATTTTGAAATATTGCACACCAATTCTACAATTCATAATCAATCCATGCCCTTTTGCCTATATGGCTACTTAGGTCATAACAAAAGAATATAAGATTTTGAATTCAAGGTTGAGAGGATTTTCTATTCAAAAAGTTTCTTATCTTTGAGAATTTTCAACATAGTCAAACAATCAATCAAACTTATTTATTTATTTCACATTCCAAAATTAGGAGAATTTTGGGATGTGACATGCTCGCCTTTAAAGCTACACCGACTCACGTGATGATCGGACTTGGTGTAGTGGATTTGGTTCATGTAATCACCAAAAAGGCACAAGGGATGTCGTTTTTGAGTGGGAGTTCATTATTAATTTTGGATTAGTTGAATTCGATATATCATAAACTTAGTCTAACTTTACAAATTCTATTGTAGATGGCACCACCTGCTTTTAATTTCAATGTGTTCATGGAGAAAGATAAACTTGCAACGAATTGTTGGAGATATGCCCTAGAGGCAATAATAAAAGTGGTTATTATTATATCTTTGTGTTTATGATAAATGTTTACATTCATGCTATAATAGTGTTAACCAGAAACATTAATACTTGTGTGATTTGTAAACTAAATTAGAGTCTCTGGTAAAGCCCCTTTATAATACTAGCTTATTGATTAATAGATGATCGTGGTTTCTCGATCATGAACATTGAGATGTTATTAATAACAAGATCATATCATTAGGAGAATGGTATGATGGACATACTCCTATAGATAAGCGTAGCATTAAGATCAAGTCATTTCAATAGTTCATTTGCTATAAGCTTTCTGATACATAGTAACCTCATTCCTTGGACCATGAGATCATGTTAATCACCATCACCGGAAGGATGCTTTGATGACATCAAACACCACACTGTAACTGGATGGCTATAAAGGTGGCATTGAGTGTTCGAAAAGTATGGGTTGAGGCACATGGATCAAGAGTGGGATTTGTCCATCCATATGACGGATAGATATACTCTGGGCCCTCTCGGTGGAATATCATCCAATTAGCTTGCAAGCATGTGACTGGCTCACAAGGGATCACATATCATGGGAACGAGAAAAGAGTACTTATCGGTAACGAGGTTGAACTAGGTATGCAAAGATACCGACGATCAAAACCTCGGATAAGTAAACTATCATGAGACAAAGGGAAATTGGTATCGTATGTAAGTGGTTCATTCGATCGCAAAGTTATCATAGAAATATGTGGGAGCCATATGAATTTCCAGATTCCTCTATTAGTTATTGATCGGAGAAGTGTCTTGGTCATGTCCGCATAATTCATGAACCGTAGGGAGACACACTTAAGGATTCGATGTTGTTTAGTAGATATGGAATGTTAGTAGGGATACCGAATGTTGTTCGGAGTCTCGGATGGGATCCGGGATATCACGAGGAGATCCAGAATGGTCCAGAGAATAAGATTCATATAAGGAAAGTCTTATTTCGGAGTTCGGGAAAGTTTCCGATGTTTTCATCGGAGAGCTTCTAGAAGGGTCTAGAAGGTTCACCGGTCCGGAAGGAGAATGGTCCATGAATGTGTCATGGGTAAGTGGAATGATTGGATCATATCCTAGGCACATGGTGTGTGCATTTGTAAGAGAGAATTAAAGATCTAAATTAAAAGTCAAACGGGAGTTTGAAAAGTCAAATTGGAACAATGGTTTCCTAGTAGGAGAAGAAACAAGTCCTTCTCTCAATCCAACTTGGGTTTGGGTTTGGATTCAAACCCACCCCTCCCAAGGCTTCCCCCTCTCATAAATAGAGGGGGAGGGCTGCCCCAAAGCACACAAGCCCTAGCCCCTCTTCCCGCACACGAGCCGTCGTCGCCGCTGCAGCCCCGCCGCCGCCGTGCCGCCTCCCCGAGCCGCCGCCCTAGCCGCCGCCGACACCTCCTCCTCCTCCTCCTCCCGGTCATCTAATCCCTAGATCTCCGGGAAACTCTAATCCACCATAACTCGCACCGGCTTTGGCGAAGCCCTGTGGGATCTTCCCTCTACTTCCGACACCACGCCGTCATGCTGCCGGAATCATGAGGGGAGAACTACAACCTCTGCTGCCTTCTAGAACAAGGGAGAGGAAGGTCTTCATCGAGTACCGAACGTGTGACCAACTGCGGAAGTGCTGTCGGAACGCAGCGCCGGAAGGATCGTCTACGCGATCTTGAGATCGGCAAGTGTATGACTACATCACCCATGAGAATCTGCTCTCGTTAACCGCTTTGGAATCTTCGAGGGTGAGTGCTGCTATCGACTCGTTGCTACAATCTAATAGATAGATCTTGGCTTGTTTGTGTGCATGCGGTAGAAATTTTTTTTTTCCATGCTACGAACCCCTACAGTGGTATCAGAGCCGTGTCTATATGTAGATCTGTTGCACGAGTAGAACACAATGGTCATTGTGGGCGGTGGTGCTTTTATTATCAATTGCCTTTTATTTACTTTGCATCTTGCGGTATGATGGGATGAAGCGGCCCGGGCTAACCTTACATGACATCGTTCATGAGACTAGCTCCACGCTCAACATGCAACTTGTATTGCATAAGTGGATTTGCGGGTATCTGTCTCTCCCATCATAGTATAGATTCAATTTACAACGGGCACTTGATAGTTCAAGCATCAACATTGTGGTTCTTGTTCGTAAGTTAGAACGACACTTATTGAAAGCCCCAAACCACGTAAAATATGCAAGGAAAATTAGAGGCGTCTAACTTTGTGTTGCAGGGGTGTGCTGTGATGTGATATGGCCATGATTGTGATTATATATGATGTATGCAATTTTCCTTATTGTAAGTTGGCAACCGGCAGGAGCCATATGGTTGTCTTTTAAATTCCGTTAAGACCTACATGTCTATTCAAAGTAGTTGTAATAGTTGAAGCTGGTCGACGACAACCATGAAACGGCGCCATTGACCTTGATGCCATACCGGTGATGATGGAGATCATGTTCGTGCTTGAAGATGGAGATCGGAAGCACAAGAAGAAAGGCCATATAATATCACATATTATGAATTGCATGTGATGTTAATCCTTTTATGCATATTGTATTGCTTAGTTCATGACGGTAGAATTATAAGATGATCCCTCAAGCACAAAAATTTCAAGTTTTATAGTGTTCATCCTTAGTAAGCACCGTTGCTAAAGCTCGTTGTTTCGAAGCACCACGTGATGATCGGGTGTGTTAGATTCTACGAGTGTATACAACATGAGCAAGCCAGATTTGCTCATGCAGAAGCTAAGGTTTGATATTGACGAGCCTAGCATGTACAGACATGGTCTTGGAACACGGATCACCGAAAGGTAAAGCATGAATCATATAGTAGATATGTTGAAAATGTTGATTGTTCGCCATTGAAGCTACATCAACTCTCGTGATGATCGGTTTTGATGTGGTGGATTTGGTTCGTGTGATCACTAAAATTTTTTGAGGGATATTGTTTTGAGTGGGAGTTCACCTAGATTAATTTAACTATTAATTAGAACTCAATTTCTCATAAACTTAGTCTAAACTATTGCAAATATGTTGTAAATTAATGGCGGCAACTACCATCAATTTTAATGCGTTCCTAGAGAAAGAAAAGTTGAAAAACAATGGAAGCAACTTCGCGGATTGGTTCCGCAATTTGAGGATTGTCCTCAATGCTGGTAATTTGACCTATGTGCTGGATGCACCGCTGGGTGACCCACCTGCAACTAATGCTACCGATGAGGTAAAGAATGGTTTCCTTGCTCGGAAGAATCAGTACTCCATAGTTCAGTGTGCTATCTTGTATGGTTTGGAATCGGAGCTTCATAAAAGGTTTGAGAACCATGACCCACATGATATTGTCCGTGAACTCAAAATGATATTTGAGGCTCACGCGGCAGTTGAGAGTTATGAGGCTTCTGAAAAGTTCTTTAACTGCAAGATGGAAGAGGACAGCTCCATCAGTGAGCACGTGCTTAATATGTCTGGGCACGCAAGCAAGCTTCAAAGCTTGGGAATAGTGATTCCTAATGCTTTGGGGATTCATTGTGTCCTCCAATCACTACCACCAAGTTACAAGAACTTTGTGATGAACTACAATATGCAAAACATGGACAAGTCATTGCCAGAACTCTTCTCCATGTTGAAATCTGCAGAAGTGGAGATCAAGAAAGAGCACCAAGTGTTGTTGGTCAAGAAGACCACCAAATTCAAGAAGCAAGGCAAGTCTAAGAAAAAGGGAAACTTCAAGAAGGGCAGTAAGAAAGTTACCGCGCCGGCGAAGAAGACCAAGGTTGGGCCTAAGCCTGATACTGAGTGCTTTTACTGCAAGGGAGAAGGTCATTGGAAGCAGAATTGCCCAAAGTACTTGGCGGATTTGAAGAACGGCAACATCAATAAGAAAGGTATATCCGATATACATGTTACTGATGTGTATCTCACTAGTACTCGTAGTAGTGCCTGGGTATTTGATACTGGTTCGGTTGCTCATATTTGTAACTCGAAACAAGTACTGCAGAATAAACGGAAGCTAGCGAAGAACAAGGTGACGATGCGCGTAGGAAATGGATCAAAGGTTGATGTGATCGCAGTCGGCACGCTACCTCTTCATCTACCATCGGGATTAGTTTTATACTTAAATAATTGTTATTTGGTGCCTGCGTTGAGCATGAACATTATATCTGGATCATGTTTATTGCGAGACGGTTACTTGTTTAATTCCGAGAATAATGGTTGTTCGATTTATATGAGTAATATGTTTTATGCACATGCACCTTTGATAGATGGTCTATTCTTATTGAATATCGATTGTGGAAATACACACATTAATAACATTGAAGCTGAACGTTTGAAATTGAGCAATAACTCGACCTATATGTGGCACTGTCGTCTTGGTCATATTGGAGTGAAACGTATGAAGAAACTCCATTCTGATGGACTTCTTGAATCACTTGATTTCGAATCACTTGAAAGATGCGAAGCATGTCTGAGGGGTAAAATGACTAAGACTCCATTTTCTGGTATGATGGAGCGATCTACGGACTTATTGGAAATCATACATACCGATGTGTGTGGCCCAATGAGTGTAGCATCACGCGGTGGTTATCGTTATGTTCTTACCTTCACGGATGACTTGAGTAGATATGGGTATATCTATTTCATGAAACATAAGTCCGAAACTTTCGAGAAGTTTAAGGAATTTCAAAGTGAGGTAGAGAATCAACGTAACAAGAAGATTAAATTTCTACGATCTGATCATGGAGGTGAATATCTAAGTTACGAGTTTGGCGAGCATTTGAAGAAATGCAGAATACTTTTGACGAGGTTTCATCTCGTCAATGCCCATTGTTATGGACTTGGGTTTTGGAGAAGATGGGGATGCTGGAGATCGTGGCACGGTTAACAGACAAGCAACCAGGGGACACGAGATTTACCCAGGTTCAGGCCCCCGGAGGGAAAACCCTACTCCTGCTTGTCTGCTCTTTGATTACGGCGGAACCGAAGGTTACAGGGTGCGCAGATTCGATCTGGCGTGGATGCGTGTGCGAAAGTATGAGTCGAGTTGTCCTAGGACGTGCCCTCCTGGCCTTTATATAGACTTAGGCAGGTCTCAGGCGTAGTCCTAGTCGGTTACAAGTTCTAGGGTTTTACCCCTTTGAATTCCTTATCTCCTCTAGTCTTGCTCTCCAAGGATCCGAAGACGTCATGGGCCTTGGCCACCCGAAAATCTTCATGGGTCAGCGTATGTCTGCCGTGGGCCTTCCTTGGGATGGACTAGGTATGCTGAAGTTACGTACCCGTAGGGTATAACCATGTCAGTAGCCCCCGAGTGTTCAGTCGAATCGTAGATTCGGCTGAGGACTCTTCAATCCTTCGGGTGCAACTCTGTTTTTCGAGAGAAAAGTGTGTAGGGATTGTTGATGCGTGTGCCTGACTCACCCGATGGATCAGGGTCAGTTAACTGTCTTAGGACAAAACAACAATATCTTCTTCAGGTTCGAGTCCCTCAACTCGAAACTGGAACATATGCTGGCGTAATTCAACTCAGGCCACGGAGGACTTACAGGAGTGGAATTCCAGTGAATTTAATTGTTGTACCCAACGTGTCCGTCGGGATTTTTCATCGCACCTGCTGGCACGGATTTTGACTAGCAGAGCGCAGTCGTGTGCGTTGCCAGGCCATCAGATGATATCTGTAGGTCTTATCTTTGCGTCGCAGACGCAGCATCCGAACATTTATCACCTCGGAGGTGCTTCGGGTGGCCAAGGAGATTGTCGCTCACTTAGCGTTTTGTTGGGGCAGAGTTGCCAAAAGTTTTTGCGTGCTGATCCGAAAGATCGCAGTCGAAGATTTCATAGGGTGCGCGACCAGCGCTCCCTATGGGAGTAGCCCCCAAGTGTCTGTTCAAGTCGTAGACTCGAACGGAGACTTTTATTTCAAGCATTATTTCAATCATTAGGTCCGCAGGACTCGAAAATTTTCGGATGCTCAAATCCATCCTCCCTATGGGAGTAGCCCCCGAGTCCGTAGTGGAGTCGTAGACTCGGCGTAGGACTCGAAGATCTTGTGTGTGAACGACCATCGCTCCAGTTTGGAGTAGCCCCCCGAGTGTCTGGCGGAGTCGTAGACTCGGGCAGAGACTCGAGTCTTGTATCATGCAACTGTAGTAGGAAATCTCGTGGGCGTACCGCTGACCCGGAAGTACATCGGGTGCGCGACCAGCGCTCCTGATAGGAGTAGCCCCCAAGTATTTAGTCGAATCGTAGATTCGAGTGAGTACTTTTAGCTGTGGAGCCGAAATGGTGCTAGTATAGCTTTTGATGATGTCAGTGCTTACGATTGATGACCTCAAGCGTCTGCTACGCCAGAGATGACTTGACTGGACGAAGCGTGGGTCCCACTTGCTGACTTTGAATTGACCGCTCATGCGCGGCGTGGAGATGATTACGGCGTCTCCTCGATTTCCGCACGTAGTGGACGGCGTGGTATCGACGGTTCATTTTGGTGCTGACACGTGTACGGCCAGATCTACCGTTGGCGTTAGGTCTTCTCGATGGACGGCCAGCGTGCGTCGTCTTCGCTGTTATAATCTCTGGTGAAATCGTGGTTTGTTTTTACCACAGCAGTTCATCTATTCACTGCCCCCTCGTTCTTGAGCTATTCTTGCTGCGCGCTGAGAGTTTCCTCCACATTGCCTTTGTCTTTCTTCGTTGGCAACGCCACCACCGCCGTAGCGCCATGAGGAAAACAAAGAAGTCCTCATCTGCAGTTGGGACCAGCGCCGTCGGAGGCGAGAAGGGCACCGCCACTGCTCGCGTCACCGACGGTGGCTGGCGGCGGTCAGAAACGCGGGAGAGCGATCTCCGCAAACTGCGCGAGCGGAGCCTGATCCCGCAAGACACGACGGCCGTGAGACTCCCCGGCAATGAGGTAATCCTCCGTCCCCCATTTGGGTATCGGGTTATGTTTGTTGCCTTCATGATTCGCGGGTTTTCTTTTCCGGTCCATGACTTCCTTCGTGGACTGCTCTTTTTCTATGGGGTTCAACTCCATCATCTGTCTCCCAACTCCCTTCTCCACATTGCATGTTTTATCACGCTTTGCGAGTGTTGGCTTGGCATTGATCCGCACTTTGGCCTCTTCCGGAAGCTTTATTCCGTGAAGAGGCAGTCTGGTTCGGATGGTGTTTATCCCCTTGGGGGTTTCATCATCTCCCTCAGTCCCAATGTGCAATTCTTTTCCTTTTCCATGTCCGAATCTGTCCAGTACTGGCGGAGGAAATGGTTTTACATCCGTGACTCCGTACTGCCTGGGCAAGATTTTGGTCTCGTTCCTTTTGACCCCTCCCAAGTGATTGAGAAGAAAAGATCCTGGAAAAACCAAATCTTAGACGGTGAGGTGGCGGAGATAGAGGCTTTGTACCATCGTGTGGAGGATCTCCAACTGATTCCTGATAAGGAGGTGAACGGTGTCGACATCATCCGGACGTTTCTTGAGCGTCGGGTGCAGCCTCTCCAAGCGAGGGCGCACCCGATGTTCCTTTACTCTGGGCGCCGTGATCCGACGAGGGTTTCGAGTGAGAAAATCTCCGAGGTGGAACTTGACAAGGCTCTTCGCGCGCTGTTGAAGTTCAAGGCCGACGAAGAAATCCCGGGGAAGTCGCTGACTCCTCCCTTTTCTTCGACGTTGGTCGTACCAAAGGTGTAAATTTGCGCACGTAGTGCTTCCCTTTTGTTTTTGTCAGCTGTGTACTTTTTCCTTTGTTTGCTAACAAAGTTCCTTTTCCTTTTGTAGAGCTTCAAAGTGCCGGGCATGGCACCACCGTTGCCCGAGAGGTATCCGAATGCCCCGGATAATGAAGTGGTGGATTCCGTGTCCGAGCTACCGTCAGCGCGATCCCCAGCGGAGGATGCCGACGAATCAAGTGAGGACCATTCGCACGAATGGTCACGGAGCTCTAGCGAGTCGTTAGATGCCTCGACTCCTCCGACTCCCAGAAATCCTCTGGGCCTTGAGCGTCGTGATGATGTTCATGGGGGTTCTTCCTCTCCCCTTCCTGCCATTCCTGTGCGGGCTGTTGCTCCGCACCCGCCAGCAAAGCGGAAGAAGGAAGAAAAGAAGGAGGAGAAGAGGGCCCGAAGGGCTTCTCCTGTCTTCGACCTGAGCGCATTGAGCTCGTAAGTTTTCTTGTTGCCACTGTTGTCGTTTGTTCCCTTGTTATTTTTGCACCTGTTTTGATTGGTTCGTATGCAGGCAATCCTCCAGCGGCTCTAGTGATGGTGCACGCGAGATGATGGGGGAGTCGAACATTGCGTCGCCTTATCCTCAGACGGTGGCGACTTCTGGTGACGCTGCGCCAGTTCCTCCTGTGCAGGAGAGGCTGGTGGTTCCGCCTCAGAATTTCACAGGCGGGCCTGCGGGTTCGCCTTCGGAGCACGTAAGTTTTTCTGCTTGATGTTACGGGGGGAGCCTCCGAGTGTCTTCGTATGCTGATGTTGTTTAATGCTTCTTTGTGTTGGGCGTAGCCCCCAAGTCCTGCTCTTACTACTATTGCCTGTTGCTGCAGCCTTTTGTCCAAGAGGCCAGGCGGCTGGTGGAGGAACGCCTGACGCTGGAGGCGAAACTGCGGCAGCTTCAAGGTATTCGTCTGCCTTGTAGTACTTCTCTTGCTTATCCTGGTCCTGTTCGTTGACACTTGCTTATTGTAAATGCAGAGGAGCATAACGACTCTCTCCGTGAGGTCGATGCTCTGAAGAAGAGCCTTGGCCAATCGGAGCAGAAGGCCGAAGCTGCCGCTGATGCGAGAGAGCGCCTTGAGCTGGAGCTGACGAAGGCAGCCGAAGCGAAAGAGCGTCTGCAGCAGGAGGCCGCAGATCGTGAGGAGCAGCTGGCCACCGTTGCGGCTGCTCGTGAAAAAGGGGTGGCGGAGAAGCTCATGGCTGCTGCCAAGGCTATTTCGGGTGAGCGTTAGCTTTTGTACTTGCTCCTTTTTCTACGGATCTTCTTCTATGTTGCCTTTCTTCACGGTTCCTTCTTTTTTGTCTCAGATGCCGCAGGCGTCAAGTTCGACCGCGGTGCTCTGGAGCACGGGAGTGCTCTAGATGATGCCACTGTAGCGGTCGAAGACCGCTGCAGCACCGTCGTCAACTCCCTCGCCAAGGCGAAAGAGGTCCTTGGTCGCTTCTACCAGGAGCTCTTCCCGAAGGGCGCATCCCTTGAAGATGTGGATGCCCTGGCAGAGGCTCTGTCAGCTGACGCGCCTACAGCGTATAAGCGCAAGCAGAAGGGCATCGGCGCGTCCGTCGGGCTGGCGATGGCCATGGCGGCTGGGGCGGAGCTGGACCTGCCCCAGATTACTTCTCGGATGCCTACAGCTGCGGATGGATCCGAGGTAGCCTTCGCCGCCTACTCCGCTCGCTGCAGACGATATGGGCCCAGGCTCATTGACTTGCTGTCTGAGTATGCATTGCGGCAGCAGGGCGAGGCCAAAGCTAGGCAGTCTGGTTCAGAGGCGACTCAGTGTCCTCCGCCTTAGGCATAGTAGACGTAGGGTAGTTTGTAGTCTATTTTTGTTGTAAATATCTTTTGTAGTACCATCCTTGTGCCACGTAGTGGCCTTATATACTTTAATGAATTCCTCCGAGTTGTGCTCTATCCTTGGCTGAATGTCCGTGTGCCTTCTTTTTTCTGCTGCTATAGGTTCCTTCGGGTGCTGACCCGGTTGACACTTCATTCGAAAGGCCCTTGCGAGCATCATTGGATGATTCCTCGCAGCTCGCTTTTCTTCGAGATCGTGTGCGCAGCTTGGAAAGAGATTTGCTTGGGTTACGCGGTCGTGTTGACGTTTGGAAATCCAAAGCAGACCGTGGTGCAGCCAGAGAGGAGTATTTGATGGCGGAGCTGGGTCGGCTGTCCGAGTAGCTGCAATGTAAGTTGATCCTTCTTTCGGGTTGTAGCTCAGTTCTTCGGGTGAGCCTGCTGGCCTTACTCTTGTTTTGTGCGGTTGTCGCAGGTGCCAATCTTGCTCCGAGGGAAGAAAAGGAGCGTATTGCTGTTCGAGTCAATTGCTTGACTCAACAGGATATGGAGGCCGGCGGCTTCTTCTGGATGGATCGTGATCGCGCCATAGTTCTGGCGATGGTGCAGGATCGTGTCTTCTAGGTTTCGCGGGTGCTCCGCCAGGTGCAGACATCGCTTTCCTCGGTGCTGCACGTCATGTTTCCGTTGGATGCCATGCCAACGACCCTTGCAGGTCTTCTGACGAAGTTTTGGAGTGCCAGCAATGTCAAGGAGCTGGTGCGGCAGCAGCTCGTTGCAGGGGTGAAGGTTGCCTTGTCTCTTGTGAGGGTGCATCGCCCTGATGTAGATTTGGCTGCTGTGGCGACTGGGCCACCTCCTCGACCAGATGGTGGCGAGTGGAATATGCGTCCGCATTACGCAGCTGTAAGGCAGCATGCCGAACAGATTGTAGATTTGTTTGAGCAGCGTGCTCAGGTTATTCTCCATAATAGGTAGGACCTAAAAATAAACAGATAGATGTAAAATTTGTATATTGCGGCTGGGCGTGTATGTGCCCTTTGTTGTAAAGGTTTGCTTGTTTGCGAGCACGCAGTGCTTTGATTTAGTACGTGCCCTTTTCGTTTGCCTGACGTGGTCAGCTACTCAGGTGTACACGTTTTGTCCTCAGTCGATGAAATCGTGAGGTGGGGGGAGCCCCCGAGTGTGTATGTAGCATGTAGTAAAGTTGCAGAAAATAGTCAACCGAGGGTTGGGGGCGGGGTACTTAGCTTTATTTGTATCGTAATGGAGGAGGTACATGGTTCGGCTGAGTAGCCTTGGCTGAAAGCCTTATTGAAAGTAAAAGGGGTGTAGGTCTCTACGGGTAGAATCGTCGCAGGTGCGAGACGTTCCACGAGTTGGAGTATGCGACTCCAGACTCCACGTGCTTGAGGCGATAGGCGCCACCTGGGATGACTTCGGTGATGACATGGGGTCCTTCCCATGGTGAATCGAGTTTGTTCGGTCACTTTTGCTTGAGTCGCAAGACGAGGTCTCCTTCGACGAAGGACCTTGGGCGCAGCCGGCGGCTGTGATAGTTGCGGAGACTCTGCTGGTACGCCGCTGATCGAGCGGCTGCTATATCTCGCGCTTCATCGAGTGTGTCGACGGTGTCTTCGAGTGCAGCCGTGGATTCGGCTTCGCTGTACGCGACGACTCGTGGAGCCTGATGGCGTACTTCGGCTGGTAGCACTGCCTCGGCTCCGTGTACCATGAAGAAAGAACGATGTGTAGCCGGTGGAGCTATTTGGCATAGTACGTAAGCTCCACAGGACAGACGGTAGCTCTTTCGTCCAGTTTCTAGCTTTGTGCTCGAGTGAGCTCATGAGGCGCTTCTTGATGCCGATGCCGATTAGGCCGTTGGCTTTTTCCACTTGCCCGTTTGTTTGCGGGTGTGCCACTGAGGCATACGTGATATTGATCCCGAGGCCTTCGCAGAAGTCCTGGAATACTTCGGAGATGAAGTTCGATCCGTTGTCGGTGATGATGCTGTGCGGTACGCCAAACCTGTAGACAATGGATTCGAAGAACTTGACGGCGGTTTTGCCCTTCTGGTTGGTGACTGGCATGGCTTCAATCCACTTAGTGAATTTGTCGACTGTGACCAGGAGGAAGACGTGTCCTCCCTTCGAGGATTTTGGCAGTTTGCCGATCATGTCAAGGCCCCATTGGGCAAAGGGCCAGGCTATGGGTATGGGTCGAAGTTCGGACCCAGGTGCGTGCGGTTTGTCGGCGAACCGTTGGCATCCGTTGCATCTTCGGACGATGTCTTTCGCGTCGCTCATGGCCGTTGGCCAATAGAATCCTGCTCGCAGAGCTTTAGCAACGAGGGAGCGACTGCCTGCATGGTGGCCGCAGATGCCCTCGTGGATATCTTGGAGTATGGCCTTGCCGTCGTTGATGGTGACGCACCGTTGTAGTACGCCCGTAATGCTGCGTTTGTACAGCTCGCCGTTGATGATGGTGAAGGCTTTTGACCGACGAGATACGCGTCGGGCATCTGTCGGGCTGTCTAGCAATTCTCCGTTTATCAGGAACTGGAGGTATGGACGCATCCAAGTTTCTTCGACTGCCATGACCTGCATCAGGTTAACCATGGCGACTTCGGTATCCATCTTTTCGGGTCCTTCATGACCTTCGGGTAGCGTAGCCCCCGAGTGTTCTGCTTCTTCGGGTGATCCTTTGGGGAATTTTCGGTTGATGGATGGCACGCAGATCTGTTCGAGGAACACACCTGGTGGTACCTGTGTGCAAGTGGAGCCGATGTTGGCGAGTCTATCGGCCTCCTCGTTGCTCTCTCTTCCAACGTGCCGAAGTTCGCAGCCGTCGAATTCTCCTTCGAGTGCGTTGTATAGCACGCGGTACGCGATCATGTTTTCGGCGTGTGCGTCGCACTCATTCATCGTCTGCTGTACGACAAGGTTGGAGTCACCGTAGATGACCAGGCGCGTTGCGCCGCATATTTTTGCCATCTTCATGCCGTGGATGAGGGCTTCGTATTCGGCCTCGTTGTTGGAGGCTCTGAATTTCATCCGAAGGACGTACTTCATCTTGTCACCTTGCGGGGAGGTCAGTATGACTCCTGCCCCTGCTCCAGCTTCGCGTTTGGAGCCGTCAAAATGCATTGTCCAGGACTGCGACATGTCTGGGGTGTCAGGCAGCTGCAGCTCCATCCAGTGTACCAGGAAGTCCGGAAGGACTTGAGATTTGATTGCGTGTCGCTTCTCGTAGATGATGTCCAGGGGTGATAGTTCAATGCCCCACAGGGCCACGCGTCCTGTGGCCTCTGGGTTATTCAGGATGCTGTTTAGGGGTGCCTCGTTGACGACCATCACCTGATGCCCCTAGAAGTAGTGGCTCAGTCGTCGAGCCGTCATGAACACGCCGTAGGCCATCTTCTGGTAGTGCGGGTACCGCTGTTTTGTTGGAGTGAGAACCTCGCTGAGGTAGTAAATTGGGCGTTGTACCCCGTGGGTCTTGCCTTCTTCGGGTCGTTCGACCACAAGTACTGTGCTGACCACCTGGTGTGCTATGTACAGCAACAGGGGCTCGCGCTCTTTTGGCGTGACCAAAACGGGCGAGGTGGAGAGGAGCCGCTTGAGGCTTTCGAATGCGTCGTTGGCTTCTGGTGTCCATTCGAACTTGTCTGCCTTGCACAGTAGCTGGTAAAATGGTAGGGCCTTCTCGCCCATGCGGCTGATGAACCTGCTTAGTGCCGCTACTCGCCCTGCGAGCTGCTGAACGCCCTTGAGGTTTTTCGGCTTCTCCATTGTCATGATAGCTTTGATTTTCTTCGGGTTCGCTTCGATCCCTCGTTGAGAGATGAAGTACCCGAGCAGCTGACCCGAGGGGACGCCGAAGGCGCACTTTTCTGGATTGAGCTTGATCCTGTAGTGATCAAGGTTGTCGAATGTCTCGCGGAGATCGTCGATAAGTGTTCTTGCCTCCTTGGTTTTTATGACTATGTCGTCGACATAGACTTGGACGTTGCGACCGATCTGGTCCTTGAGGCAGGCCTGCATGCATCGCTGGTACGTACCACCCGCGTTCTTTAGCCCGAAGGGCATTGTGTTGTAGCAGTATACTCCGAACAGTGTGATGAACGCCGTTTTCTCTTGATCTTCGACCTTGAGTCGAATCTGGTTATAGCCTGAGTAGGCGTCGAGGAAGGAGAGTTTCTCACAACCTGCAGTCGAATCGATGATCTGATCGATCTGAGGAAGAGGGAAGTGGTCCTTAGGGCAGTGTTTATTTAGTGACGTGAAGTCCACGCACATCCGCAGGATGTCCGTGTCCTTCTTCGGGACCATCACCGTGTTTGCCAGCCACTCGCTTTCCTTGATTTCCCGGATGAAGTCTGCTGCGAGTAATCTGTTGATCTCCTTGCCGATAGCTTCGGCTCGTGGCTCCGACAGTCTTCGGATGGACTTCTTGACTGGCTTGGTGTCTGGGAAGACATTGAGTGCGTGCTCGGAGAATTCCCTGGGAACTCCTGGCATGTCCGCAGGACACCAGGCGAAGATTTCCCGGTGCTCACGGAGGAATTCGACGAGCGCGCCTTCCTATGCGGTGCTGAGGTCGTTCGCGATCAGTGCCGTCTTGGAGGCATCCGTTGGATGGACCTGCACCTTCTTGGTGTTGATGGTGGAGTCGAAAGACATGTCAGGTGCGTTCTGCTTTGTGACTGGGGGTAGCCCATTGTCCGTCACCTCGCGGAGCCTTACAAGCTCGTCTTGCATGCCGAAAGACTGGGAGATTTTGTTGAAATCCCTGTCGCATTGGTCCGATCGGGTGAAGCTCCCCTGGACTGTGATGACGCCCCTTGGTCCTGGCATCTTGAGTAGTAGGTATGCGTAGTGTGGGACGGCCAGGAACCTTGTGAATGCTACACGTCCCAGGATGGCGTGGTATTGCGACAGCCAGTCCACCACTTCGAATTCTAGGCGCTCCTGCCGAAAGTTGTCCGGCTTCCCGAAGATGACGTCGAGCCCTATTTTTCCCAGGGGGGAGATGCTCTTCCCTGGGACAATGCCGTGGAACGTTGTGTCTGATTGTTCCAGGCTGCATTGCGGGATCCGCATAGCTGCTAGAGTGCTTGCGAACATTAGGTTGATGCCGCTGCCGCCGTCCATGAAGACGCGACTCATCTCGAAGCCTCCGATCTGCGCCTCCAGCACCAGGGCAGCATGACCTGGGCGAGGGATCTGGCAAGGGTGATCCGCGCGAGTGAACGTGATGCAGGACTCCGATCCGCTGAGGTACTCAGGGATTGCAGGCGGAGTTGCCACGGCCAAGTTGATTTGTCGGGTGATTTTCTTCTGTACCCTATTTGTGGGGCGTCCCTTCTGGATCATATTTAGTGCTCCCTTTGGTGGGGGGTATGCGACCCCGGCGTTGTTTTGCGCTGGTGCGACTGGTTGATTTGGGCCTCCAATAGGCGGCGGTGGAGGAGCTCCGTGTGCTATTTCACCTGGCGTAGGTGCGTTTCCGAACGCGGGGATTGGAGCTTGTTGCCTCATCTGCATCATGCCTTCGCTGAGTTTCTGGAACTCGCGGCAGTCCTTGAGCATGTGGCTAGCTTTCTTTTTTCCATCTTGTTTGTCGATGTAGAAGTGGATGGTGCATGGACCCGAAAGTTTGTCGAATGCTGAGGATCCGTTCTCGCGGTCGCGGCGTTGCCACGACTGCGTTGGTCGTCCGTTGTCGTGGAAGTTTCCGCTGCGGTATCCTCCGTTGTTGCGGCTGTTGTCGTTACGGCGGACGGCGTAGCCGGCTGCGACCATGTCGGGTCCGTCGCGGTCCTCGTAAACGCGCGATCTCCTCTTGCTACGGCGTTCGCGTCTTCGGCCGTAGTCGTCCTCTTCATCTGATTGCGCCCGCTGGATGCAATCTTCGCCGTCTGCCCAACTGTTGGCGATTTCCATGAGGTGGTCGAGTGTCTTGGGCTTTACACGCCCAAGTTCCTCCTTGAAGTCTGGGCGCTGGACGCCGTCCCTGAAGGCGTCGATGGCCCTTTCTTTGGAGATGTGTGCTGCGGAGTTCTTGGTTGTAGACCAGCGTAGTATGTACGAGCGAATAGATTCACCCGTTCTCTGAGTGCAGGCTCGCAATTCTTCGATTGAGGCGGGCCTTTTGCTGGTGCCTTTGAAATTTCGGATGAAGCTATAAGCGAGCTCCTCCCAGCTTCGGATGGATCCTGATGATAGGCTGCTAAGCCAG